>JAZHEH010001064.1:7895000-10395000 GCA_036589455.1 Ateles fusciceps
CATCACATTACTCCAAAGTATTTAATTAATGTTCATAAGAGCTGAAATTCCTTTGGAGGTAGTCACCAAAGAATACTGGTTGGCATTGTCAAAACTGTGACATTTCTGTTCTATAAACAGATAATACAGCTTGCCTGATTTCCAGCTCATCTCCCTTTTTAATGACATTTTTTAGTAACTGTGCTTTCCTTGATTTTACCAGTTTCACCCTACCCCCTAGGCACCTCCCACAGGGATTGCCAATTCCACCTCAAACCTCATCATTTGACAGACTTCTCAGATGTATGTTGCTTGGTCACCTAGATCTGTGTGAATGCCATCTCTTCCAACATTGTCCTTGTCTCTGTTCCATCTACCTGACTTAAAATGTATCCCTTACTTGCAAGTGAGCTTCCCTGGTAATGACTGCTGGTCTGCACCCCACGGCCATCCTCTGGTTACAATATTGCCCACTGACCTGCTTTTGTTTCCAACTCCCCAGGCCACCCCTCTGTCAACCTCCCTTAGATAGTGATCTGATCCTAGGTCTAACTCCCTCTAGGCCACTGCACCCTGCTGTTGATAATCCATTCCTGTTCATTTTATTATTGTTTTGAAGGCTGCCAAACAGTTGGTTGGAGATCAATCACCAGAAGAAAGAGAACTTGGCCTGAAAAATAAAATCTGTAACTTATGCCAAATCCTAGACACATTTGAACAATTTCCCAGTTGTCCTGTACACTCCCAGAATCAGGGTGATATTCATAGCACCTTTGATCCACCCCTGTTCAATAAATATATGTAAAATGACACTTTCTTATCATTCTTTTGGCAAAGCCAATAGCCCAGTCTGCTAATTTGTTTTTTTTTTTTAATTAAAGGTATGAAAAGGAAAGCTCTTCAAAAAGGGACTGCTTTAGTTATAGCAAATCCATTAATAATTTCTCAAAGTTGAACACCAAAGCATGTTGCACCATCAGAAGTGGAGTGATAGGCGGGTTCCTTCACAAGACCACTCAGCAAACGGCAATTAAAAAATTAAACATGACAGAATGTGGACCATGTGGAAGTAATTCAAAGTCATGTTTTCTTCCTTCTTTTGGTGGGTTCAGCATTAATGCCATTTGTAAGTGACTTACATCCTGCTGATGTTGTCTACGTAATTATAAAAAGCTGTCCATTACTATTTCAATAAATAATCTATTTTACTCTTACTTTTGTGTCAAGTGACCTGAATAAGTTTTAACTCTTTTACACCCAAGACAGAAGAAAATACTGTCTATGCCACCATTGATATTTTGAGTGTTTCCTATTACCTCATTCTCTGTTAACAGGAAATCCATTTAGATTTTACATGTGTGGCATACACTTGTGAACATGCGTGCACACACTCTTTTTATTTATCCCCAGTAGTCTTGAGCCAACATTTCACTCATATAA
Source organism: Ateles fusciceps (assembly GCA_036589455.1). Classification (NCBI taxonomy): domain Eukaryota; kingdom Metazoa; phylum Chordata; class Mammalia; order Primates; family Atelidae; genus Ateles; species Ateles fusciceps. The sequence goes on from JAZHEH010001064.1 coordinate 7,896,420, forward strand.
ATTATTTTCCAAGTTTCTTTTTTTTTTTTTTTTTTTTTTGAGGTGGAGTCTTACTCTGTTGCCCAGGCTGGAGTGCAGTGGTGTAATCTTGGCTCACTGCAATCTCTGCCTCCCGGGTTCAAGCAATTCTCCTGCCTCAGCCTCCCAAGTAGCTGGGACTACAGGTGCCTGCCCAAATGGCTGGCTAATTTTTGTATTTTTAGTAGAGATGGGGTTTCACCATATTGACCAGGCTGGTCTTGAACTTCTGACCTCAAGTGATTCACCTGCCTGGGCCTCCCAAAGTGCTGGGTTATCAGGTGTGAACCACTGCACCTGACCTATTTTCCAAATTTCAATCGCTAGCTTCTCTGCTAAGATATTCAATGAATAACTTATCCATACCATAGTATACAGAAGATGTTACTGGTAACTACAAAAGACTTAATTAGAAGATTTAAAAACACATACTAATATCCTAACTAGTGGTTTGCAAAGTAGTGTATTCTGGGAAACTGTAGGTATTCCTGAGATCCTTTCAGGGGAGCTAGGAAGTCAAAACTCTTTTTATACTAATACTGAGACTTTTTCATTCTCATTCTATCACAAGTATACAGTGAAACTGTGTAGAGGTTATTAGGATAGCATGAGAGACTGAATACAGAGGCAGATAGGCAAATGTAGTCATTTTCCATTGAATTGAATGCTGAAGATATTTGCAAAAACGGAAATACATATTGTGACTCTCCTAAGATTTTTTCTTTTCAGAATTATGTCATTTTTTCCCATAAAAATCTCATTTATGTAAAGATGTAGGGGCTTATATTTTTAAAGAAGTTGTTGGGCAATTTTTTAAACTCTAATCTTTAATTTCTGACCTAATAAATATTGAGAGATATAACTCACAATAAACAAATTATTACTAATAGGTCCTCAATACTTTTTAAAAGTTTAGGCTGGGCACAGTGGTTCACACCTGTAATCCCAGCACTTTGGGAGGCCAAGGTGGGTGGCTCGCTTGAGCTTGAAGTTTGAGAATAGTCTGGGCAACGAGACAAAACCTCACCTCTACACAAAATACAAAATTTATCCAGATGTGGTGGTGCATGCCTGTAGCCTTGGCCACTCAGGAGGCTGAGAGGATCACCTGAGCCCAGGAAGTCGAGGCTGCAATGAGCCAAGATCAATTACGCCACCACATTCTAGCCAGGGCAGGAACGAGCTCTTGTCTCTCAAAATAAAACAAAGTAAAATAAATAAATAAAATGTAAAGGAATCTTGAGACAGTAATATTTGCACATCACTGATCTAAACAAAGATGCCCTTCCACAGCACTAATAAGTATGGAGGTGAGGGAACATTGGATGATTGAGAGGCACATATAATTTGATGCAAAATTCTTAAACTGAATTTTACTTTTCATTATCCATTCTTCTCTATGATTTTTTTCGAAGTCTGAAGAAAGCGGAAAGAAACAGCACAAAAAGGGCAGCCAAAAGATTGTTCGCAGGAGACACTATTCAAACTATTTCCATATTCTAGGAAAAGAAAAGAAGGCATAAGTTCTCAGGATTATTTTTTGTGTGTTCCTTGTGATCAAACACTCATTTGAAGTCAACCATTATACACTCATGTAGGAAGCAGAGTAACCTACACAGATGTAAAATAGGGAGAGGATGACGATTTTCAGTTTTGAATTTCATGTTATGAATATTAAATCTGGACAAAATAATCTGCATATTGAAAAGAAGAAGGCTGAGTTTTGATGGCATCTATCGTGGCCACCAAGGCTAACAAAACACACCTCATGCTTTGCATTATTCCTTATAAGATTTGTATTTTTAACTTGCATTTTTTTCCTTAAGAAATTTTAGTTGCCAAATTTTCCTCTGTAGTACAAGACAAACAAAAGCAAAAACAAAACCAAGACTCAAGCACAAGCAACCACTATATAACGATGTTTTCTTTTTACTTGTTCTTTATACTGTTCTGCTTTTAACACTGTTCAGAGTGTTGGCTGGCCTTGTCAGAATGTTGGCCAACATTGAACTTACATTTAACAAACCTTTCTGACATATGCTACTGTTTATCCACATCTCATCCATACGTTCAGAGTTGTTTCTTTGAATCCAAGTGCAGAACTTAATATTTGTCCTTCGAAACCTTTCATGCTATTACATTTGATTCATCAATTTAGCTCTATAATGTAGCTTCCTGACATCTATTTATGGAAGCAGGGCAGCAGATCTGAAAAAGAAGTTCCTGACTTTGGAGTCAGACAGTACTGGATTGAAGTTCTGGATCTACTAGTTTATGGCCCAATGTTTTCAAACTTCACTAATGGTTTCCTTTGCTTTTCCATTATTAATCTAAACATTTCTTCTGCCTCCTGATGATACTGACCCTCTTTTGGGCTTCTTGCTTTCCTTAATTAGAGAATAGAAATTCCCTGACCCCTTTGTCTTGATTGTGGTACTCAGGTTAACGTTGCTACTCTAGAATAATGCATAATAATGCACTGATGTTTATTGTGTGGAGTAGCGGCAGAAATAAACATAAGTGAAATGTTTAAGATTTTAGGAGAAAAAACAAGCAACTCTAACTTTGTGTGACCCTGAATCTTATTTTAAACATTCAAATTATTTCACTATCATATGGAGTTCCATCATTTAAGAATCCATCATGAGAAAAGTCTACTAGTCACTTAACTAGGCACTTAGCAAACCCTTAATGTCAACATTACCAGAAATATGTCAAGTATTAACACATGAACTTGAGCTGGAACGAGCAGTCAAAACCTTTCCAAAATGTCTAATAACATAAGATGGTTTTATGAACAAGTAATTAGAACAGTAAGTTAAGCCAGGCATTCTTTCAGTTCAATGAGGAGGACATTGAGAATTAGTACACTGTCAATATGGGCTTTGCATAATAATAAGATATACAAAATATAAGAAATGTCAAGACCCAATCACTTAAAATTGCTAAACTACCACGCCTTCTACAATAATTATTGGCAGTTTCAATAATTAGGAAATGTATAAGCAATTTTTATTTGGTACCATAATTATTGAAATTATTTGACCCTTTTCATATTCTCAATAATGTAATGAATCTCTAACATTTTTGTTGTCACATCTTGTCAAAAAGTAGAAATATTCTGTTAAAAATTCTGTTATTGGCATCGTATAGACGATGTCAATCGTAAATCTAGTAGATATTTCATTGAATTATAAAGTGTTCACAGTTGCTAATTAAGTCTTTGTAAGAAGCCTTAGCCTTAAGCATTGAAAGATTCTCAGTGTAAAGGAGTCAATGGGGGAGAAGTGAAAGGCTCCGCTGGTAAAAGAAATTGGTGGTGTGAGGTGGGGGTGTGGCTCATGCCTGTAATCTCAGCACTTTGGGAGGCGAGGTGTGTGGATCACTTGAGGTCAGCAGTTCAAGCCCAGCCTGACTAACCCTGTCTCTACCAAAAATACAAAAATTAGCCAGTTTGGTGGTGCATGCCGGTAATCCCAGCTAGTTGGGAGGCTGAGGCAGGAGAATCTATTGAACCCAGGAGGCAGAGGTTGCAGTAGACTGGGATCACACCACTGCACTCCAGCCTGGGTGACAGAGCAAGACTCCGCCTTAAAAAAAAAAGGCATCTTACACATAAATTTCAGAGGCAGGAGAAATGGGCAGTAACTGGGATACTGGAAAAAACCTTCAACTCATTCAAAGATGTAGGCAGGCTGAAGGCTCATTTGAGTGCCACCTAATTTTAAATTACGCTTGTGTAATAACTGGAAAATAACATTCTGGATCTCAGAAGATTGTAAGAAAATTAAAATGAGATAATTGATAGGAAAGTATTTTTGCACACTCCTAAGAATCAAAAACATGCAGTTATTTTTATGAATCATGTTTGCTGATTTCTATAGTACATTAAATGGTTCTTGAAGATGTAATAATTGCAATTAAACATTCCAGGGGTAAGAACAGTATGACATAAGGTAGAAGCATTAAAATAATAAGATAATAGAAAAAGAATAATGAAAGTGAAGATAGATGATGTTGAGAGAATATAGGTAACTCATGGAAAGTCCTGAATGCTTTATTTCTTAGAGAATTCCAAAATATGACTTCAGCGACACTGCATTTTATTTTCTTTTTTCTTTTTTTTTTTTTTGAGACAGAGTCTTACTCTGGAGTGCAATGGTGCAATCTCGGCTCACTGCAACCTCCATCCCCCCTGGTTCAAGCAATTCTTCTGCCTCAGCCTACCGAATAGTTGGGATTACAGGCACGCACCACCATGCCTGACTAATTTTTGTATTTTTAGTAGAGACTGGGTTTCACCATGTTGGCCAGGCTGGTCTTGAACTCCTGACCTCAGGTGATCCACCCCCCTTAGCCTTCCAAAGTGCTGGGATTATAGGCATGAGCCACCGTGCCTGGCCAGCACTGCTAATTTTAATTCAGTAGTCCCCCTTATCTCAAGTTTTGTTTTCCAAAGTTTCAGTTAGTCAAGGTCAATTGCTGTCTGAAAATAGATGAGGTCAGGACAACATAATATCGAGAGAGAGAGAGAGAGAGAGAGAGAAAGAGAAAGAGAGAAAGAGAGATTGCGTATTTATATAACTTTTATTACAGTATCCTGTTATAATTGTTCTATTTTTATTAGTTATTTTTATTAATCTCTTGCAGTACCTAATTTATTTAAACTTTATCATGGGTATTTATGTATCTATAGAAAAAAAATAGAGTATATATAGGATTTGGTTCTATCTGAGGTTTCAGGAATCCACTGGGAGTCTTGGAACATATCCCCCACGGATTAGGGAGGACTGCTGCAAATATGTTTTTAAGAAAAGTGTAAGAGAAAGGGAATTTTCTCACTGATTCCAAACAGAAAATAATTTTTAAGTATCACTATTCAACTTTGCCGTGTAATAGATACCATCATGTACCAAAAAATTATTCATAAATACACTTCAAAGAGTGGACATCCAAGCTTTAAAGAACTGATTATCATATTGTGTTTTCAATGTTTTGAAATCCTCAAGTTACGGTCTACAATGTTATCTCATGTTGTGGTTTCTTACAAGGAATTGTTTTGCTACTTAAAATAACACCAGTCCACAGGAGTCAAAACAACTAAATGTCTGTTTCAAAACTCACCATAATATTTCTCTCCTTCAATACTATAACAACAGAAGGAAAGAGAGTCCCTAGATTAGGGGTTTCCAAACATTCAGAATGGTCAAGAACACCCAATCAACTCACTGACCACAAAAATCAGAATTTGCCACAATTTTACACTATCTACTTGTCTCCTGAATTAACCACAATAAGTTCCAAACTGGGGTCCCATCTTTACTTCCTTCACACTTTAATTCATCCCATAGGACACACCTAAATTAATACTTCTAAAATGCACTTTTACTGCATTTCCTTGATCATACATTTACAATGAATTCGCACTACCTACTGAAGTCAATACAACCTCCTCAGCCTGGAATGCAAGGTCTTTCATTATGTATTCATATATAGTGGATATAAATCACTAAACAAGTTTATTTGTCGAAATGCAAGCACTTGGCAAAGTGTCTAGTATATAATGGGCATTTAAAATTGAGTAAATAATGGCACAATTTGATTCACACAGTCATACATAGAGATACAAAACTCACTGACTGCCTGAATTTACATAAAACAGTACCCATATCATTCTAGATGAATAATATTTACCAAGAAATCAGCAGACCTTGGCTGAGTACATTCTGTGTGCCCAGCACTGTGATACTCTCACAGTATTTTATAAATAATCGAATGTAACCAGAGCCTAAATATTTACATTTGCATTTTATTCTTTAGGATATTTTGGAAGTTGTCATTTTCAGGGTCTTAATTACCTATCCTCTCATTGTTTTAGTCCCCTAAATGAAGGGATGTTATTTTTCCTCTTTATGCATGTTTAAGAAATTTTAATCCCTAGATTCTGCAATGATTCACTGGCTAATGATATAGGCAGAGACAAGAATAGCTCACTTACTTAAAGACCAGTCAACCTGTATAAGGCAGTGGCATCAATAAAAACTAAGGAAGTTCAGGATTAGACTAAGCTAAAAAGGAAATATTCTATATATTTGCAGAGAAGAAACCCTCTGCTTGTTCTGAATTCCCCATGGTATGACTCAAGTTTACTGGTGAACATCAAAATGCCTAATGAAAGTTATTTCAAAATAGTATGACACCCAGAAAAAGCCAGAGTTCGTTTCATACATTTTCTCTAATATCTGGGAGATGACAGGGCAATTTGAAGCTGGAAAGTGTTGGGGGAAAAAAGACACAAAACAATTTATTTTGTCAATAAAAACAAATTGAGTTGTGAAAACTATGCAATGCAACTAGTGAAACAGAAAGACCTTAAACCATTTTAGCATCCATTAACTATCAGGGGTAAGGATAGCTATTGATGCATTAAATTATCCAAATGCCAATGAGCTCATTATAAATTAAAGGAGTTTGCCTAGAATTGAGTACTACAATTATTCAAAGATTTTCTCTGGGAATTCTATCATTCCCAGAAAAAGAATATTTTACTTAAACTAGACTCAAGATTGTATTTACTAATGCAATTTGCAACCTTCATGTTTCTTTAAATGTTTATGTCCTTTTCCAAGAAAAAATATTTTTTAAATCCAAGAGATGGGAAAAAGCTTTTATTGTATTTATTTTATTTTACTTTTGTACACTGGTGCATGGCTGTAGTCCAGATTCTTGGGAAGCTGAGATGAAAGGATCAGTTGGACCCAGGAGTTTGAGGCTGCAATGAGCTATAATGGCATCATTGCATGCCAGCCTGGGTAACAGAGTGAGACTCTTTAAAAAGAAAATCAAGAGTCTGAAAAATAATATGTGATACCATGTGATATTTTCCAAATCTTTACATCCACATATCTTATAGCCAATAATTTGTAAAAAGCACATTTAAAGCTTATAGAACAGTCATTCTTACTTATTTTCAACTACTTGACAAATTCTTTCTTGCCCAAGCCCAGTCTAAATGTCTTTACTGTGCATATTCTCCAAATTCATCAGGGTTGATCCTTATAAAACATATTGTGGCAATGCTGCTGGAAGCTGCTCAAGCCCCACCCAAGGCACTTGCTGGCATTTTATTAAGCAGGACACAGTACTCCATTGATGCAATCTCATGTTAAGGACCAAATAAGAGGGAAGGAAAACACATTAAAGCTTTAAAGAATATACTTCAAGCACTGAAGTCTTTAAGGAATAGGCTAAGCTATTATAACAAAGCCCCAAATATAGTGACTCAAGGAAGTTACAAGTTTATTTTTCTCTCCAGAGGCAGACAGAGGGCCAGGGTGAGGGAGTGGTTTTGCTCCATGAGGTCATTCAGGGACACAGATACCATCCACTCCATCATTCTACTAAGGCATGGCCCCTGAATACATACTTGAAGCTGGGTTACCAGTTCCACATTCCAGACCACAGGGAAAGGAAGCAATCATTTACTTTTTAAAGTAAAAGTGAGATTTTGCACACAGAGTTTTTACTCATAATTGGCAAAAACTTAGTAACACAGTCATATCTAGATGCACAGGTAGATGAGAAAATACTTCATAAGCTAATAGCCATGTGCCCATCTAAGAATGGATTACCCTGAAAGAAAAGGAGAATGAGTTACGGAGGCAAAGAACAACCTATGGAGGTGGAGTTCAATACAAAGTAATAGAAACAATGGTGACCCCGAAAAACTTGGTCAAGTCCCAATTTGCTATGTTTATATCATCTAACCTCTCTTTCTCTCTCTCCCTCTTTCTGTTCTTCCCCCCCCCTCTCCCTCTCTCTCTTCCTCATTCAATCTCATTTCACCTTCCCTCCCTTATTTACTGACCTAAAAAATAAATAGTTTTGATCAGAATATCACTTATGTTATTTTATCACAACAGAATTCAATTATCAATTTATATTCAGTGAAATGCAAACAACTTATTGAGGTCATCTTCAAATCTTTCACTGAATTTTCATTTTAGATGGAATCACATATATTCTAAGTTTTTTTCAATGTGGGCAATCTATGTCTAATATTAATTACTAAAAGAAGATCAGATATGTTTTTGTATGTGTATTTTAAGAACCTGCAATGTAATTTGTAATAACACCTATGAAACATCTGAGTTTAACAACTTTAAGTTAGCCAAAAGATAATATTTAACCTGACAACAGTTATGGTTCTTAGAAACACAAGCTTTTATCTGCTATGCAACATTGACATAACTAGAAAATCTGAGAAACACTGTGAAATTAAATTGAAAAACACTGATATACAGAATTGCTATTGCTAGACACATTCAGGAGTGATTCTGTCATTAGCAACTACTCAGATGTAGTGATGCTTTGTTTCCTTTTTTTTTTTTTTTTTTTTTTGAGATGGAGTCTCACTCTGTTGACAGGCTACAGTGCAGTAGCGTGAACTTGGCTCACTGCAACCTCTGCCTCCCGGGTTCAAGTGATTCTCCTGCCTCAGCCTCCCGAGTTGCTGGGATTGCAGGCACATGCCACCACTCCTGGCTAATTGCTTTGTTTTCTCTTAAAAAATTGCATCTTAAAATTGTTTCCTTTCTTAGAGGAAGAGACACATGCAGCGTAATGTGGGTTGAGAAACCAAAATCCCCTCTTTGTATACATTTCACCACAATCAAGCTGAGGAAAAGATCCAGTTTCTGCAAAGATTTTCAAATGTTGAAGCATAAGTTTCTCTTATTGGTTTAAAATCAGTTTCAAAGTTAGCAAAACTCATTTTACCACAATAGAAAAGCTCTCTTATTCTGCAATCCCAAATCCTTCCTCCTGATCTTTTTTTTTTTGGCCTTCTGATTCCTTTATTACTCTCCCAGAACCATAGTGTAAATAGAACTTGAAAATAAGAAATGGGGAGGGATAAACTAGGAACCAGTGTTTGAACTCATAATCCCAGCCACTGATTATCCTCAAATTTTGTGGAGTCTATCTGAAGAAATTGCTCCAGAAAAAGGCTGCTAATTTTTTTTTCAAGACAAAATGTTACAAAAATATCGGAGTAAATTTGCATAGAGTGCTTTTGCATACATTAAAAAAATCAACATGTCAAGCGATTCTCTCTTAATCAAAATTCCTCATATTTTACATGACATTGAAGTAAACAGAGATGACAAAAATCTTTCATCCCTCTGATTCTCAAATGCCTGCATTTTATTTTAGTTTGACAGAAAAAATAGACAGTTGAAGAAAACAAATTTTGCCGTTGATGTCTTAGAAAATTTGAATTAATCACATTTTTTATTTCCATTTCTGCTCTAAAACAGAAACTCACCGTAAGAACTCTAAATCTTATTTATGCTCAGCTGAGAATTCTGGGAAGAGATTGAACATGGACTAGTGCACATGTGTGCACGCACACACCATACAGTACCTTTATTTCCATCTTACTTATTCTTTTATTTCTAGCCAAAATTTGGACATTTGACTACCTCTATGACTGTTAATTATCAAGGCCATTAGCTAGCTTAATTCTAACTTTGTTATTCAAAATTTCTCCTTAAAAATATTTATGAAAATGAACTTTATTCCATTGTATCTTTTTAGTCTCTTGGATTATTCTTTTTGAATAAAAAATCATAGCATTCTTTTATGTCCGTGATGTTCATTACAACCTTCAGTTATCTACTTTTTGTGACACAATCAAGGAGTAAAACTGAGAAAGAGCCACTGACTCCAACCAGCATTTCTTTCCTGTTTATTTTCTATCACTGCCATTTTATTGAATATTAACTGAAAAACTGAACAGCAAACAATCCTGCCTTCTGCACCACTTCCTATAGTAGATGCTAAGGAAGCTTTACAAGGCTAACCATATGCTACGAGCACCTACCAACTGCTTTGTATTTATGATTTAATTTTTGGGCATTCAGTCTGAGAAAGATATGACTGGCTCAACGAGTGACACCATTAAAGGGTGCCAGAAGTCAATTAGATGAATCATCTGCCCCATCATGAGGTTTCCTCCACATTTCTGACAGTTGCTTCTCCCAGATCATAAGTAGCTTACATTCCTTAGCCTTGCACAAGAACCTCCAAGAACAAGTGACAATGAATCTTCCCATCCTCTTTTCTGAGAAATTCCCCCAACTTTCTTGACAGTCCAGCCAGATTTCCCCCAGGTTCCCTGGACAAGCACTCAGCTTTTCTGGCCTTCTGATCCCTTTAACCGAAATGCTTTCTGCCGTAACTCTACCTACTAATGTCACGTAAACTCTTTAAAGTTCAATTCAAATGTTTTTTTTTTTCTTTCAGGAAGCCTTACCTAATAATACCCCAGCTCCTAGAAAGAAAATTATCTTGTCTGCATCTGATGCTTTCAGTCCTTTAGCAATATGATCCGGTTCTCAAGCATATGACACCTTATATTCTAAGTACTTGTGTGTTTTACTATTCCTCTTTTAGACCTAGATTCCTTTGAGGGCAGGGATCCTACTTCTGCAATTCCTACAGGTTACAACATCTTCTTTTTTTTCTTTTTTATTGTACTTTAGGTTCTGGGGTACATGTGCAGATCATTATAATGAACATCACTGAGAGTCAATGGACAGCTGAAGTTGAGCAGAGTAGGAAAGAGACAGCAACTTACGTGCCCTGTGGAACTTAGGAAGACTCCTTCTATTCTAGAATGTAAGTTGCTCTGCTCAATACTAACCAGTAAGAGGAGGAGACTCCATGGTTTAAAAGAAAATTGTTTCACGTCTGCCTAATAGAAATTGTTTCTAAACAGAGGATAAAACTTTATCTCAAATGCTCTGTGAGTCTATTGCATGCCAGCTTCCTAAAGTTAGACCTGCACTCATTTTTCAAGCTCTTTCATAGTCCTACACTTGCTACTGATTTCACTGGCAGGAGTAACAGAGCCAATCCACTGTGATCATAAGTGCTGCTAACTTTGCTAGAAAGCTGTGTATTGGATTAAGCCTAATTTAGTGAGAAGATTTTATACATCTGTTCTACCTTGCTGAACTGGCTCTGTCCCTCTCTGCCTTCTTTGACTTCCCAGATGCATGTCTGAAGTTTTTAGAGTATGGAAATCTGGCTTAAACATAAAGGGAAAACCTCACATATCATTTATGGTAAGTCCTCATAAGAACTAAAAAATGGGTTCCCAGAAGTTACCCTCAAACTTTGTTTTGATGCCAGACTATTTGAGGAAGTACCAAATACTGCATGCCACCCAACACCCATAATCCTACTTTGCAGTGGAAACAGATCTTTGTGATACCAAATAAATGAAATGCAATTTCTTACCATGTACCTTTTTTTTAGTACAAAAGTAAACTTTACGTAATGTTTTATAAGATATTTTACAAATGTTTTGTTCAAGTCCGGATTTGCTAAAACTACACTTCTGGTTCAGTGTGCAAAAGATCATACTTTGATAAACACTGGATTAAAGAAATGTTAATTCCAGCTGGGCACTATGATGCACACCTGTAGTCCTAGCTGCTCCAAAGTTTGAGGAAAGAGAATGGCTTGAACCCAGGAGTTTGAGGCTGCATTGAGCCATGCTTGTGTCACTGAACTACAGCCTGGGTTAGGTAGCAAGACCCCATCTCTTTAAAAAAAGAAAAAGAAGAAGAATGTTAATCCCTATAATCCAGAAAGGGGAAGCCAGATTAGATACACTCCCTTTAAACCTAGAACCATAATCCACAAAACAAAACAGACCCACAAACTATTCTGCTGAATGTGCCATCCAATATTCATAGAATCAGTCAGCATCTCACAGAACAGATTTTTTTTTTTATCATTTCTAAGCCATCTCTAGGCTCCCTCCACCCTAAATCTCTGCTGCAAAGCACTCTGGGAACTCCATGGACAAACATCAGTCATGAACTTCAGTGCACTTTGGCGCATATGATAAAAACACTGCATGAACACCCTTGTTTTGAACCTGTACCGACCCTTCTGCTGTATTAGGAGATTTCCTGTCAAAACAATTCTTTGGTGCCAATAGTCAAACTGTTCTGTTAGGAGTTTGTGCAATCATTTGAATCAGCATAAAGATTGGACATGTGGAAAACAGGAATTAATCAAACAGTCCAGATTCTTTTCCGCACACTGGTGACCTTCAAGGAGACCCAGAGAAACTTTAAAAGCATGTCCTGGGGTGCAACAAAATGGTGTTTTTTAAACTTGGGTTGACTTATCTCAGGGAACACGTATGTCCCATGACCATAGACCCTCTTTGCCAGAGAACACTCTGGAGGGAGCTTGTGGATGCCCACCCAAGCCCAATCACCCCCACCCTGTCTCTAACTCCACCCAGCTCCCCTGAACCCCACCCAGTTTCTGAGCTCCACAGCTGACACCCCTCTCCCTCTGGAACAACCCAGACTCCAAACCACATTTGTCTAGGTGTGGTTGAAATGCTTTTCTCCTTAGTTAAGCTAGGCCAATGTTGAAATTATTCAGGGAACTTTACGAAGCATTTAAGGGTAAAACTACAAAAACATTTCAAGTACATAGTGTCCTTAGGACAAAATAGTAATGACTGACACCAGGTCTCCTGGGCTGATTCTCCTTATAAGGCCACCAATTCCCGATCCTGATTTTCATTCTTGCTACATTTGCCAACTTTGACCCATCATGCCTTCTAATAGGGCTGTCACCACTGTCAAGGTGAGTGAGATTTCCTTGACTTTCCAACCCTGCTTTGAATGTATTGTTTACATCTGGGAGCTTGCCATTATGGGACTGAACGTCACCTCAGGAATGAAATGGCCTGGGCTGGCTTCTACAATTTCTCCCCTACTTGATCTGTGTTGCTTTTGCAGAAGCCTTCGTTCATGTCCTTGACAATTTTATGGCTAATGTTCCTTGAAATTCCTTCTTGAACCTGTTGGATTTTCTGAAGAAAAATATTCACCCGTTGCTCCAGACCAGCATTGCAGCCTACTCACCATGAAAAGGTGCCTTTCAGTCATTCAATAACAACTTATTAAGTGCTTAAAGTGCCAGGTGCCCATCCAGGCTCTGGAGATGTAAGAGTGAATAAAAAATACAGAAATGCCTGCCTTTATAGGGTTTACATTTAAGGAAAGGGACCCATACGGTAAACAATATAATTTTTTTTTTTGACAGATTCATTCTTGTTGCTAAGGCTGGAGTGCAGTGGCATGATCTTGGGATCTCGGCTCATTGCAACCTCCACCTCCCAGGTTCAAACAATTCTCCTGCCTCAGCCTCCTGAGTAGCTCGGGATTACAGCCACCTGCCACAACATCCAGCTAATTTTTTGTATTTTTAGTAGAGACAGGGTTTCACCTTGTTGACCAGGCTGGTCTCAAACTTCTGACCTCACGTGATCCACCTGCCTCAGCCTCCCAAAGTGCTGGGATTATGTGTCCAGCCCGATATAATTCATTTGCATGATACGTTAGAGGACAAGACTCATGGGAGCCAAATAAATGGACATTGGGAGAACAATCTGCACAATTAAATGGGAACTATCAAGATGGTCCTCACTGATAAGTTTATATTTGAAAAGAACTTTTAGCTCAAAGAATCTAAAAAAGGACACCTTATAGTAAAATACTTCACTATGATAGATACAATTTGACACTAACACAATACCATGGTCTGTCTTCTGTGTTTTGACAGCTTTTTAATTTATCTTGTAATTATTAAAAGATTCATGATGGTATGTCCTCAAGTCAACATAATGTGGTTAAAAGAATGACAAGGTCCTCATCAATCCTTTTGCTGTAGATGTGGACAGTTCTCTTCATGAGGTCCTAAATCTTTAGGAATAAAAATGGTGCTGTCTCATTACCTCTTGCTTTGTTGTTCTGTTCTTTGGGACACTAAATACGATAATGTTCCAGCTTCCAAGAGGATCTCCACCTACCTTCTGTCCCTGACAGATGAGACGAGAAAGCATTAAATCAGTTCCTAATGGTTCCTAGCAATCAAACTGCCCAGAGGTCAAATCCCAGCTCTTGTCTTGCGCAATTCACTCAATCTAAATCTCAGCTTATTCATCTGTGTAAAGGAGATAATCACAGAACCTACCTCATGGAAGTGGCTTTGCTGTAAGTACTACATGAGATCATGCATATAAAGCACATAACACAGAATCCAGTGCACAGCAAGCAGTAATTAAGTTATATATGACAGATTTTTTTTTCTCCTTATCTGAGCCTAACACCAAACTGGTATCACATAGAAATGAACGTAACATAACGGTAATAGTTGAAGTGTAAATAGTAGTTCTAGGCTAGATGCAGTCATTCATGCCTGTAATTTCAGCACTTTGGGAGGCTGAGGCAGGCAGATAACTTCAGGTCAGGAGTTCGAGACCAGCCTGGCCAACACGATGAAAACCTGTCTCTACTAAAAACACAGAAATTAGCCAGGAATGGTGACAGGCACCTGTAATTTCAGCTACACAGGAGGCTGAGGCAGGAGAATTGCTTGAACCTGGGAGGCAGAGGTTGCAGTGAGATGAGATCGTGCCACCGCACTCCAGCCTGGGCAACAGAGCAAGACTTTGTCTCAAAAAACAAACAAACAAACAAAAAAATTAAAGCTAAGCCTCATTTAGTGCTTACTAGTGCCAGGAAATGATCTAAGCATTTGCATTTTTCATATAATATTTCAGTAAACTCATCAGTTATAACTATATTCAGAGAGAGAAAGAACAGATGTCACGTTTTCCACTTTAAATTTTGCTGAACTACCCCTCATGGATTTTACCTTTTCTCTGTGATGTGCATTTTTCCTCCTTCCTGTCTACCTTTACTTACTTTGAGTTTTATGCTGCAGTATCTCATCAATTTCAATCATTTTATAGTAGTCACTTAAAGTAGGACCCCAGGTTTGTTCCCTTTGTCTCATTTGTGCAAAACATTGCCATGAAATGCTTATTCTGTCTTAGGGATCACCCTGTTTTCCTCTCCATGACTATGTGAGTCTCACCAGAAATTACCTTTCTTATTCCTTCAAGAGAATGTCCACACCCCTATAGAGTGCTTTTATAAAACAACATCAAAGGATATGCTCACAATGACTTATTAAAGGCTTTGATGATCACTGCATTATTGCATATTCCTCCACAACGAATCCTAAACTATATTTGCACTTGTTTTCTAAACAATAACATAGGGTGAGCTGGCAGGGGGGAATTAAAAAATCTTTAAAACAATAATAACATCTTTTGCTATGTTTCCAGCATTGCTAGTACATTCAATAAGATAAAAATTAAACATTTCAGATGATTAAATACAAATAAACACCATTTAATATATTGCATATTCATTACCTAAGTGTTTAAATTTAACATTAAAAGTAATATAATAACCAACCACATTGTGCTTATTCTTTTATTCTCCGAAGATTCCTATGATATAGTTATCAATACATTGTACAAAAGAGAAAAATGTAGGCTTAGAGAAATTAAACCAACTTTTTGCCACAGGGTTTTTGTTTTGTTTTGTTGGTAACGGGGTCTTGCTTTGCGGCCCAGGCTGGAGTGCAGTGGCACCATCTCAGCTCATCGCAACCTCTGCCTCCCAGGCTCCAGCGATCCACCCCGCTCAGCCTCCCAAGTAGCTGGGACAACAGGCACATGCCACCACACCTGGTTAATTTTTGTACTTTTTGTTGAGACAAGGTTTCTCCCTGTGGCCCAGGCTGGTCTCAAACTCCTCAGCTTGAGTAATCCACCCACCTCAGCCTCCCAAAGTGCTGGGATTATAGCTGTGACCAACCACACAAGGCCCCTTTTCACTTATTAAAGGTAGGAAGGTCCAAATCTTGAACCCTGAGTTCTCTGACTCTAAAGTCTATAACAAATCTCTCTAATATCCCTATAATAATCTGTAAGAAAGGGCAGAAGGTGCTAGCATATTTTTAATTAAAAGATTATCACTGAAGTTATAATCAAATGTCAACATTAAAAAAGAAATAAAAAACTTACATATTTTAACTTAAGGTTTGCAGTTTCTCATTAAAAGTTTTGAGTTAACCACAGATCTGTTTCATCTTGGTAATTCCTATATGCTTGGTATGTTTTGAAATAACATTTAAAGAATAAAGTGTCAAGGTCAAAAAGTATAGACTGATAGAGTAAATACTAACACTAAAACATTTTTCGAAGAAAACAAATGTATTTTATTAAAAAGAGGGTTTTAAAAAATAAATCAACAGAATATACATTAGCAGTCATCTCCACCTGCTGACTTGGTAATTACTTAACTAAATCTGAAAGGGTCACATGTTTTGTTTCAATGGTATAGATTTAAGCTTTTCTTTTCAAGCTAATTTTATAGAGTCAGAAAATGAATAAACTATGTTAAATTTGGATCAGGTGCAAATATTGCAAGACATTGGTTTCTATTTCCGAGAATGTGCCAATAGTTTGCTAAATGTTGGCAGATTTCCTTGGTACATGGACTGCTTTATTTTAATGCACATGAAGATGACTAGACTCAGACTTTCAAATCTCATACAAAACTACCTATTAAGCTAAATATTGAGAACACATGGGCACAAAGAAGGGAAAAACAGACACTGGAGACTATTGAGGGTGGAGGGTGGGAGGAGGGAGAGGATCAAAACACTACCTATGGGATATTGTGCCTATTTCCTGGGTGACAAAATAATCTGTACACAAAATCCCCACGACATACAATCTATCTATGTAACAAACCTCCACATGTACCCCTGAATCCGAAATAAAAGTTTAAAAAAAAAAGCTTTTTCAATTCAATTCAAAAAATATAAATAAAAATATCATAAATCCACCTACTACATTTAAACAGGTTCTACAGGCCCCAAATAACAGTTTTAATTTCTAAATTGGCATTGACAAATGACGGGCTTTAACCTAGTTAAAACTTTCCAATATTTTTAATGCTAAAGTCTCACAGAGATGTTATTAGCATGTATTTACTAAGGTTGACAACAAATAACCAAACTTCAGACAGTCTTTCCTGATTTTTCAAGGGTACATTTATACATGCAAACTCTATATATTTTTTCCTTCTTCAGTTTCCAAGGATGAAACTTTACCTCTACCTAGCTCATTATTCTCACACTGAGACTACCCTGAGACTGGTGAGAAAGAAAGGGATTTGAAGATGGTATCTGAAGATGGCATGTGGAAGAAGGCCATCAGCCCCAGTTTGTGAGTGGCCTTTAGAAGCCTGCCACAGGCCTTCCCACAAGCATGAAAATAAAGGAAAAATTGTGAGTCTCTTCAAGAGAAATTCACAGTTAAGCAGTTAAGACTGTGTATTTCCAGAAAGGGAGCTTAAAGAAATCTGTTACGCAACTGTGAACACTGACCGTATGCTTACCACTGCATTAACAGTTTGTTCTTTCTAACTTTTCCATTTTTAAAATTTCACTTCTTTATAAAGCTTCCTAAGATGTTCAAGGGCTGAAAAGAAAGTAGCAACCTTCAAGCAGAACTTTCACAGGAATATTCAGGTGCTTTGAGATATTTTCAACATTTTTTTTGTTACCCATTATACTCTGGGATGCTAAATAGCAGAGAGGTAGCAAAGTAGATGACAACGACATAGGACACAGTTAAAACCCAAAATGAAGAGGCTATCTTTGGGTCCATTCTTTCCAATAACGAGAGGGCAGAACCTTCAGAGTACAATAAAGCTTTTTCACTATTTGCAAAATGAAGCACAGCCCAACTCTACCACTGTGATGTAGAAAAATACATTTCCGAAGAATAACAAAGAGCCAAGTTTTTCCATTAGCGTTCTGAACTCTTATGCTCAAAATGAGAGCAAAAGATTTTAACCCAACATGAATCCAAGCTCCCTACAGGGCAGAGCGTCCAGGAGAGGAGCCATTTGATTGTGCAGGTTTAACTTTGGCTACAGGTCAAGAGTCACTGATACATCCCTGCTTTCAGATAATCCATGGTCTTACACAAATACATCTGCTTTCCTTTTCCACTGCTTTCCTCACTGGGTCTATGAAGAATACAGTATTGAGAGACAATCTGACAACTACAACTTTGCTGGTAAAACAACTAAAGAAGAACAAGTTCCACTTGTCTATTCTCTCTCTTGTAGTCTCCTCCAGCCACAATGAACTGTGCTTCTTTTTCTAAGACAGCATCCTCTCTGTCTTCTGTGAACACTGAGGAAGTTGACCCTCAATGGCAAGAACGCCTCTCTTCCTGGATTTCTCTGGCTTTCCCAACTCTCACTTACTCAGAGGAGGAAACCCCCCTTGACTCACCCTTTACACTTACAGTATTTCTCAACTGTGACTGCAGCCCGACATGAATTCCTTCCTGAGTTCTTTTCCTACTCCCCTGAAAGTCTCTTTACTTGTTTGCCTAGTCCACTTACCTCTTTGAAGGATCTGCCTCTTATTCATCACTGCACCTTCACTGCCTAACACAACACCTATCACAGCTGCTTCATGAATAACCATACCACGTATAATTAAATGAACTGGTTAATTCTCATCTGGGTCCATCTTCTCCCATTTTTCCAAATATCAACATCTCATCAGCACTTTCCCTGAAGCTTTACTATTAGCAGAAAGATAATAATTTTGATTAAAAAATTAAATTGTTCCATTTTTTATTTTCAAATTGTTGAGGCTGTATATATTTTCATAAAGAATTCTAGACTAAAATCAAAATCAGGAGACAAAACAGGCTTTCCAAGTGATAGTTTCAGAATTCACCTAAGATATGTACCAAATAGATGCCTATGTTAGCCTAACGAACATGAATATGATTAACCAGAATGCAATCATTCTTTCTTATATTCAAATTTCAAAATCTCGGCTGGGCAAGGTGACTCATTCATATCATCTCAGCTCCTTGGGAGGCCAAGGCTGGAGGATTGCTTGAGGCCAAGAGTTACAGATCAGCCTGGGCAACAGAGTAAGACCTCTATCTCTACAAAAAATAAAATAAAATAAAAAGAAAAGAAAAAATTTAAATTAATTACACGTGGTGGACCTGCCTGTTGTCCCAACTACTCAGGAGGGTGAGGTGGGAGAATCATTTGAGGTTACAGTGAGCTATGATCACACCACTGCACTCTAGCCTGAGCAACAGACTGAGACCGTGTCTCAAAAAACATTTTTTAAAAAATATTCCTGGATTTAATAAAAATGGCATTTTGCTTCAATTTATGCACTTTTCTCCCTCACCTAAGAAAGTAGTATGTTGTATTATTCATAGATAATTAGCTTTAATTGGTCAGAGACCAACATATGTTTCATTAATTATTATATCTAAATTCCATATTTATCAAGTCCAATACTCTTTCCCTCTGATATTAAAAAATATCTTGAATAGTATGTTTGGTCTACAGCTTCAGACCAAAAAAAAATAATTTTTGCTCTCTCTCATCCAACATATACCTTATTTATCACTTTGAACTGAAGTCAAAGGTGCTTGTTAATTTTTAATATACAAGCTACAGAAATCCTTTGACTTTACCCTTTTTTTCAAAAGATGGAAAATCCATTAAAATATGTAAAAATGATATGGAACTAAGCCATGGCATGCATGTCTTGTTTCCTTCAGGTACTAAATCATTAACTTATTCAAGCAAAAATTCCTTCCTTGGAGTTATCCGTACAACAAAGCTTACATACAAGGCAGTGCTGCGTGCCACGCTTGCCTTTCTGCAGGGCTGTTTGAAGTGAGCAGTGATGCTCCCTGAATTCTAGGATGTTCTGTCTAACATACAACCTCTCACAATATCAAATATAATTTCTGTGCAGCCCAGCTTTCAGTTTATAAAAGTCGAATGCAAACCGCTCCAAGCAACGTGCCAGCCCTGCAAGCACTTCTAGACCGTCACGTCAGCCGGCAGCTGTTTCTGAACAACTCCCAGAACTAAATATTGTTTTGAACTGGGATCTGCACCAATGTCTTTGTCAATACAACTTTTGCACAAACATCTACCCCAAGATCCAAGATTCATCTAAACAAAACCCGGATGGGAAAAGGGCCCCAAAACATAATAGCACAACGTTCACATCCTTAGTATCTCTTATGCCATTGAAAATTGAAATATGACGTGAAGATTCAACGATGAGTGAGGTGGTTCATTTTACATGGTAAAGCTTAAACTCACCTCCTCTTACCCTCTAAAAATAAAAGCACAAAAGGAAGCTTCCCATTTGTTAGTCTGTTCTTGTCATTTTAAAAGAAAACCAGAACAGGGTTGATAGAAGACAGACACACAACACTTCTGTGGATTATAGGAAGCTCTTCACAATCTACTTCTGCTATTCCTCAAACCAGATTTAAATAGAGTTGCAGCCCCACAGAACTCACCTCCACACTTCTGGATTCTGAAAGAATAAAAGATCAGGGCTCCAGGGAGTCAAGGCAATAAAAAGAGACATATGCAAACCTACAATAAGTTTAAGAAGCTTGGGTATCTCTTGGCAGGGTATAAATAGATCCTACACCATTTACTTCCATTTTTCTTTGATTGGGAAGTTTCACGTTGAAAAGAAAAGAAAAATGAGTAGCTGTTGGATACATCTTGCATAGTGTAGGTATTATAAATGCCCTTACTAGCTATACACAAACCCAGTAAACTTTCTCATTTATGATTCATGGGCTGATTCAAATTCTTAAACTTGAAGAAAACACAAATTAAGAGAAAAGAGCCCTCATCCTCTTTGTTCTTCTTTTCCACAATTCTGTTGCCTTATTGCAACACTTAGCTATCTTTACTGCAAATCTTTAGGTAACTACTGCAATTCCAGTGCCTGAAAGAGTGCCTTGGAAACAGTAAGCATTTAATAAATAATTTTTAAATGAATAAACAAGTATTGGCTACTTACAATTTTTGCTCCTTGGTTGAATGAGACTACTTCCATAATTTCACATACATAAAAACACCACATCTCAGGAAATGGACACATATGAGTGATTGATATAAACAGTGATCACAAGAACCACAAGGTTTTTAGAGAATGCAACCGATTCAAGATGCTAGTTAAATTTTAATACTTTAGTTTAAATAACTTTGTCAGGTTATGCATCAATTATGGCTATACATATAATTCATAATTTTTAATTATTATATTCTTTTGATACATAACTAGCCACTATAAGTTCTACCAAAAAAAGGAGACATTTAGAACATCTTTCCTCATCTCCTCTGTGAAGAATTGTGTATCTTTAAATATCACCATTTAGAGTTGAAGAAAATGAGCTAGCTTTTCCCTAGGTGGTTGAAATCAATCCCACTTGTTAATCAGTGGTGGTAGCCTACAAATAACACCTTCTCAGATTGAAAGACCAAGATCTTGATGTAGCTGCAGGTTAACAAGGAAGAGTTCCAGCCATCAAGTTCAGAGTCCAGCAGAGATATTAGCATGAAGCCAATTATCTTAGCATTCAGAAGGGTTATAAAAGATGTGCTCCAACTCTAACTGAGGTGGAGCTGGAGGTCAGCAGAACTGCAGAAAAGGTCAAAAAGATTGAACATTTGAACTGAGGTTTGAAAGATGTGGAAGAAATTGCAAGGCAAAGAATCAGGGGGCAGAACTCAAGTCATTTAGGGTAAGCTAATCTAGAGAGGCATAAAATGAGGCTGAAAAGGTTACTTGAATGTTGTGCTAATTAAAAGGTTCAATCTCATGGTGGCTAGGGAGATATTAAACTTTTAAGCAGGGAGGGTGGCAAAGTAAGGATTTACTTTTGGAAAGACCAATCAGGCAAGAAGAGGAAGGAAGGAGACACTGACTGGAAGTGTCTGGTTGAGAGGCTACTGCAAAAGAAAAATCATCCAGCAGGCTGGGTTCAGTGGCTCACGCCTGTAAGCCCAGAACTTTGGGAGGCCGAGATGGGTGGATCACCTGAGGACAGGAGTTCAAGATCGGCCTGGCCAACATGGTGAAACCCCCATCTCTACTAAAAATACAAAAATTAGCCAGGCATGGTGGCAGGTGCCTGTAATTCCATATACTTCGGAGGCTGGGGCAGGAGAATTGCTTGAACCCGGAAGGCGGAGGTTGCAGTGAGCTGAGATGACACCACTGCACTCCAGTCTGGGCAACAGAGCAAGACTCCATCTCAAACAATAATAAAAATAATTAAAAAAAAAACCATCCAGCAAAACAATACAAGAGTCCTGCAGTAATTAAGTGTCTTGGGGACCAGAAGGAAGGGGACAAATTTAAGAGATGTTGAGAAGGTAAAATTGCCAGGCTTTGACAAGCCAGATTTTCTCTGGTACTGAAGATTATGCACATACCAGTGCCTTTAACAAAATACCCCGCAACACAGAAGAGAATGAGCTTAGTTCCAACTGCCCAGTTGTGAGTTGTACAGACAGAAGGATCCATAATCAGTACATTCAACACATATTTCGTGAGCATCTGGGTCTGTTCAGGTGGTGCTGGGCCCTGGGTATAGTAGGTATTTATTGATGATGAACATAACAGACATCTCCTCTATTCTTATAGAAGTTTGGATTTCTCACAAAGCAAAGGCAGATCTCTGCTAGAGAAAAGGGTGCCTTCAGAGAATGAATTCAGTCTCCATTGGTTCATTTCTCTCCAAAATATTTTCAAAAAGAGCCAGAACATTGCACACTTAGATATTCTTGTGATGTCTAGATCAGTGTTCTTTCATTCATTTCTTCCACTCATTCATCAACATGTATTTATGAAGTGCACTAGGCACTATATTGGACACTATGCCAGGCATTCTTGCTGCCGGAAAATCTTAGTACCATGGCAAGCACACTGAACTGGGGACCAGACTTAGTTTGCTCTTAACTCATTTTGCCAAGTTTCTAAATGTCACTGGATTTACTTAACCAGTAAACAGGCATAACTGTTTAGATCAATGATTTCAAACTACACACTGCACGCTGTCTAATTAGAGGCCAGACCCCCTTGGGGAAAAGAGAGAAAGAAGAGGGAAGGAGGGTCCTGTTGGTAGAGTGATTATACTCACCCCTCAGATCAGTTTTGCTTTTATCTGTATGACACATTTCACCTAAAGTAAGATCTTCTCTGAATAAAAATAGGTTTCTGGCAGGGCACAGTGGCTCATGTCTGTAATCCCAGCACTTTGGGAGGCTGAGGCAGGCGGCTCTCTTGAGACCAGGAGTTCCAGCAACCTAGACAACATGGTGAAAACTCATTTCCACTAAAAATACAAAAATTAGCTGGGCATGGTGGAGCATGCCTGTAATCCCAGCTAGTTGGGGACTGAGGCAGGAGAATCGCTTGAATCCCGGAGGGCAAGGCCGCAGTAAGCCGAGATCGCAGCACTGCACTCTAGCCTGGGCAATGCAGAGAGACTCCATCTCAATAAAATAAAATAAAGTAAAATAGAATAAATAAAAATAAAAATAGGATTCGGAATCTTAAAAAGTTAAAAATCCTTTGAGTTGGATGATTTCTAAGATTCCTTAAAATTCTAAAATGCTATCCTGTGCATTTTCCACATGGAAAGACTTTAACAAATGGTGATAGGTCCCCAGGTCAACCCACTACGGCTTACTTGACCTGTAGTACGTCTGAAATGTAACACTAAAAGGTACAGTCTGAAAAATGAGTGTTGGAAATAAGAAAAGTTGTAGCAAGGAAAGGAAGAGAAGGATGTAAAGCATTTAATGCCGTCTCTTGGGCACTAGAGAGTTTGTGGTTATATAGCATCTCTTTGGCATCTGCTATTGTGTGGATGTGGGGTTTTTGTTTTTTGTTTGTTTGGGGTTTTTTTGGCCCTGTGGAGTCTCATGGTGAAATCTGGCCCCCAGTGTTGAAGGTGGGGCCTGGTGAGAGGTGTCTGGATCCTGAAGGCAGATCCCTCATAAATGTCTTAGTGCAATTCTCACAGGAGTAAGTGAGTTGTCACTGTTGCTTCCTGAGAACTGGTTGTTGAGAAAGCCTGGCACCTCCTCCTCTCTCTCTCTCTTGCCTGCTTTTCTCATCGTGGGATCCCTGCTTCTCTTCACATTCCACCATGTGTGGAAGCTTCCTGGGGCATTCATCAGATGCAGATGTCGGCGCCATGCTTTCTCTGATAGCCTTCAGAACCATGAATCAATACACCTGTTTGCTTTATAAATTACCCAGCCTCAGGTGCTTCTTTGTGGCAACAGAAATGGACTAAGACAGCATTTTCAGCCTTCTCCTTAGCAGCCTCTCTTACCTTCCTAATGGCTTCTAGTGTCATTATGATGCCTTTTTCCTCCCCCTCTTCCTGCCCATGGGACCACTCTACAATGCAAAGTACTCACAATGGCCAACACTACTTATTTTCCTTCTTTCAAACTCTCCCTGCACCTGGCACCCTCAATTTAGACTTATGTTTCTTCAGTGCAGCGAATTTCAGTTAGATATTAAGAAGACAGAAATGTCAACTAATTCATTCCTACGATCCTGAGAGTCTCTGACTCTACTGAAGATATCTGTATTTTTACAAAGTAATATTAGTTAATTCAATGACTGTCTACTTTGGTATAAGGTCACTGCAGTCTTAAAGTAAAAAGTAGAATGATTTCAAAACTTCCTCCCCTCATTTATTCAACAAGTATTTATTGAACACTCTTTTGTGCTTAAAACCGCATCAAACACTGTAGACTTCACTTTGAAAAAGGAGTACATGGTCCACTTTCAGGAGCCCATAGTTAAGCGGGAGACAGCAGGTTAGCTGCATGGTGCAGGTTCCTGGCAGCTAAAAGAGCATGGGAAGAATGAGTGGCAAAGGAGGATAATCTGGGGGACTAGAGCCATCCTAGGGAGATTTTTGCTTGAAAACTTGTCCCCAGAAATCAGCAACTCTAAAGTGTTCTTGCTAGTCACAACTTCTGTCCTTATCCACTTCTGGTTCTGTTCCTCCAAGAGGCCAGATGAGTGGTTGGCCAGCCTATCTGCAAGTTGCTTTCAAAACAACAGTAATAAAGGCAAACAGATGAATGGGAAGTCATTTATAATTTCAAGAACATGTTTATGTAAGTCAAACAACAGTCAAGTCCAATTTTTAAAAGTCTCCTGGCCAGAAGTGGTGGCTCTTGCCTGTAATCCCAGCACTTTGGGAGGCCGAGGGGGGGTAGATCACGAGGTCAGGAGATCAAGACCATCCTGGCCAACATGGTGAAACCCTGTCTCTACTAAAAATACAAAAATTAGCTTGGGGTGGTGGCACGTGCCTATAGTCCCAGCTACTCAGGAGGCTGAGGCAGTAGAATCACTTGAACCCAGGACGGGGAGGTGGCAGTAAACTGAGATCGCGCCACTGCACTACAGCCTGGCAACAGAACAAGACTCTGTCTCCAAAAAAAAAAAAGTCTCCCAACAAATATATTTAAAACCCCAATTATTAGAGAAAAGAAATGGTATTTTAAATACTTTGATCATGAATCAATTGCCTGTGGATTTATTGATTCATTATAAATTGGGTAAATAGGATTTCTTTACATCCATTCCTGCGGATATTGTTCTACTCCCATAACTAATACTTCAGAACTTAAGCATGTCCAGCCACTGAAGGGAATGGAGAACAGGCATATATTTCAAGTACAACATCTCCAATGTCTTGGTCAGTTTCCTATTTGAACTCTGAGCCATGATGCAAATTGCTTCCTCAAACTGTGCAGCCATAACAATAGACGTATAAAAACTTTACAAATTAGAAAAGAAATGGTCGGACAATGAACACTTCAGACAATTGCCACTAACTAGAGAAGCTAATTTTCTATTAAACATAAAAAGAAAAGAAAAAAAATTGTTCATCTATGCAATTTCTAGATATCTTCTAAAGTGATGAGAAGAATATTAAGGTGAATGACTAATTCTTAGTCAAAAAAGTACACAAATATAAATGATTCATTTCTATCTGCAGTTCTAATTGGGAGCACAAATGATCTTATCTCTCAATTGATTGGGTTCAGTTTGCAATTTTAATATTAATTCAGCTTTAAGAAGCCTGGGGGTTACAGACGTAAAGGACAGAGAGACAGGATTTAATTATAGGCCATGTTGGTTTTCTCCTGTCATTGAAATCTAAAAAGTGAATAGTGTTAATTATATTGTGGGAAGCTGAAATAAGTAATATAATGACTTCCTATTTCAGTAAGGGTCTTGACTAGCTCTGTAACTTGCTAATTGTAGAACTTCAGGAAAGTAACTTAATTTTGTACACCTTAGCTCTCTCAGTTGTAAACTAGGTAACTTGTTGTTTATTGTGAAAGTTTAATAAAATAATCTACTTAAAGGGCATGGCTGAATGTCTGGTATATAAGTGTTTAATATATTATGACTATTATTATTTGTCCCTTAAAAAATAAAAGAGCCACAGCAGAAACTCAGTTTTCATGATCCTAGTTACTATGTACATATTTGTCTTCCCTGATGATTTCCAATAAGGAAATTATTTCAGCAATGATTGTTTTCTTTATCCCCCACAGCCATGGTATGATGTATCTTCAAGGACGCAATTAAGAAAAATATTTAAGAATGCTTTTGAAATAAGAAGTAATGGAAAATAAATAAAAAGTCTTCAGAACTGTCAAATTTTCAGTACAAGTTGTTTTGATTTCCCCTTTATATTCATGTCTGGAAACAGTTTATTTTTGGTATGGAGAAAGCAGATGAAATGTGTGAAATGCCAGCATCGAGCTGTCATGGCCAGGAAAGACAGGGGATGTAAAAAGATGAAGTGGGCATCAAAACTCTGAACAAAGCTCAAATTATTGCCGCACTAACAGTGATTGACTAATGGTTTTCAAACTCAAAGTGAACTTGTTGGGGGAAGTTGCCAATGCCCATCTCTGGGTCTAAGTTCATCACAGATGATCAAACTGGCAGATGATGATGTCTGGCAAACAAAGTTTATTATAAGGAGAGTTGATAGTGTGTGTGTGTGAGTATGTGTGTGTGTGTGTGTGTGTATAAAGCATCCACTATTACTTATCTTTAATGAAAAACACTTTTATTAGTATAATGTTATCACACCAAAGCCTAAAAGTAAAAAATAGAAAAGGACAAAGAGCAAGAAAAGCATATAATATACATGTAAAAGATAAATAGTTCACAAAATGTACTACATTATCAGTAAATGTATTAACTGACAAAATATCTCTGATTTACAAAATCTGACATACCCAGTTCTTAAATAGCACCCAATTTTTGAATACTTCCCTTGTTGCAGGTGCTAAACTACGCCCATTATATTAGCTTATTTAATATAAATTGAGCATTCCAAATTTGAAAATCCCAAATCCAAAATACTCCAAAATCCAAAACTTTTTTAATGCTGATATGATGCTCAAAGTAAATGTTCATTGGAGAATTTTAGATTTCAGATTTTTAGATTAGGGATGCTGAACCTCTAAGTACAAAGCAAATATTCCAAAATCTGAAAAATCCGAAATCACAAACACTTCTACACCCAAGAATTTCAGATAAGAAACATTCAATCTGTACTAAGAGTTTTACAAAAGAAGAAACTAAGGCTTAGAAAGTTCAAATAAATTGCCTAAAGGTACACAGATATAAGAGGTAGAGCTAGGACTTGAATCCAGTTCTGTTTGATTCCACAAATGTAAATCTCTAGCGGGGGAAAAGTAAAAACAAAAACCCTCCATTTCAAGAACTTCAAAAGCCAACTACTGATGATAATTTGAAAGGATACCAGACTTTGATGGGCCTGGTACATCTAATATATTAACACAGAGCAACAAAAAAAAATTGTATTTGAGTTTTAATTACTTGTATATTTATATATTCCTCTCATAAAAGCTGTCATTTCTACTACTAAAGTTCCAAAATTATATCCAACAAACAGTTATTGTATGAATCAGGCACAATTTTAGGCTTGTTGAATATACCCATAAATAAAACAAAGATCCCTGTCCTGAAGTAATTTACATTTTAGTTCCATCACAGTTGAATCAATTCATAGTAATAACAAAAGTGATTTTAGAACTGTGGGAGATTTCTTCAAATTGGGATATATAAAATATTTTAAATGAGTGCTGAACTGATTCTAGTAACTGTATATATGTTTGTAATATAACACAATTTTCTCACAGTGGAAAACTGTTATAAATGGTGGCCAGGCTCACAGATGTGTGTCTACTCCACAAACTCTCAGGACTAGGGTGACTTAAAGATTCTAGACTGAATTCTTGGCCTTGAACACAAGGATGATAAAGATGTAGAACAGAGGACTTGGGAGGGAAAGATCAAAGCCTAACCTCTCATCACTGTACAACTGGCTAAAGATAAATTTTTAAATATGTGAAATTTGTCCCTGGCACTCTCCAACACTTCTTCTGGAGTTCCTGGGACCCCTCTTTCCCAGGGGCACTGATTACCCAAAGACGACGGTGTTTGTGGAAAGCTAAGCTAGGCTGGAATTGCAACTGAGGGACAGGAACTGAGGTGTTTAACTTCACGTGCCAAATAAAATATTAAATTAGCCTTGCAATGTAAAAAATACTATGCCAACATTTCTCGACCAAGACATTTTGGGATGGATAATTGTTGTAGAGCACTGTCCTGTGTATACCAGCTTGTTTAGTAGAATCTCTGGCCTCTACTCACCAGACACCAGTAGCACCCCTCAAGTTGTGACCACCACAAATGTCTCCAGCCATTGCCATATGGCCCCTGGGAGGCAAAATTGCCTTGGGTTGATAACCACTGATTTATATTAAAAACAACATATTTAGGCCTTATGTGTACTGTAGTTTAGGCTAGTCTGATTGTTGTGGAAAGACAAATGGGTGTTTTCTTTTAAGATGCTATCATTTCAGGCAATTATGTAGAGACTGTCCTAAACACAGTTTACATGATGTCCAGATCTGCTCAGGCCACTTGCCTCCCAGACCTCATTCCCTCACCCTGCTGCAGATGAGAGCAGCCCCCAGAGATTCCAGCCAGTCTGATGGCCCATGTAAGGCACCCAGCTGTGGCTATGATAGTTTTGTCTCCTATCACCACAAATAGATGCAGTCTCCCCCGGGGTT
This sequence comes from Ateles fusciceps, assembly GCA_036589455.1. NCBI lineage: Eukaryota > Metazoa > Chordata > Mammalia > Primates > Atelidae > Ateles > Ateles fusciceps. The sequence goes on from JAZHEH010001064.1 coordinate 7,925,438, forward strand.
CGAGGGCCAGTCTTCTGTGCTGATTCCATGGCACCCACCATGGTGGAAGTTACAACACCTCCAGTGCCCAGGTCTGACCCAAACAGAACCAAGGAAATGCTGGTTTCTGTAGAGCCTGTTCAGAGGGCCAGAGTAAGTAAAGGGGAGTCAAAGTCTTTTGGGGTAAATTTGGGCCAAAGAGACGTAAAAGATGGGAGAAGCCAGAAAAGAAATTGATCCGTATAAAGATCTTTTCCAAGACATGTTCATGTCCAACAACCTTTGCAGGAGACACAACCTGTGGAACCAATCATCCAGCTGTTTCCTTCTGAAACTGGGGCATTTCATTAACTGCGTCTCCTTCATCCCTTCTTTTCCCTTTGTCTTCACTCTAGTTTTGGAGAAATTGCAAACCTTCCCAAAAGTTAGCTCAAGTTCAGTGTTGTTAACTCAAGTTCAGTGAAAGTTAACTCAAGTTCAGTGTTCTAGAGACCCTGAACAGAGACAGAACTCCAAGGGGAAAGAGGAGAGGAGTAAGGAGGAGAGGCTGGGGGTGGTGCCTAACACTTGCAATCCCAACATTTTGGGAGAGTGAGGCAGGCGGATTCCTTGAGACCAAGAGTCCAAGACCAGCTCTGGCAACATAGCCAGACCTCATCTCTATTAAAAAAAAAAATAAATAAAAATAAAAATAAAAATAAAGGAGACAGAGAAACAGAAGGAGGAGGGGGAAGTTTGTTCCAGCAGAGTAGTAAAATCTAATTACACATGCACTCTTCAGCAAAGAGAAAGCAATGCACGTGCATACCTTGTAGTTCTTAATAAATAAGGAATATAGGAATAGTTAGCATTGCTTCTAATGAACTGTGATGCTTAATCTAGGAACAAAACCTAGGCATGACTCACTTTAAGTCCTACAGTTTCAGATAATAAATGGTTCCACATTTTATACCTTGTCCATTCCTTCAGCCTTTTAAAACTGTACTCTATTTTCTATATTATCTTTATCTGTAACCTTTATTGAGCAACTGAAAGAATGAATCTCAGAGTAATTAAATAAATGGCTTTCTTGAATTGTGTCCAAGCTTCAAATTACCTTGATTAGTTTGTGTCTGCAAAATTAGTAAAAAGTATTTTCACTCAGCCTGGTGATGATTATATTGGTTATTTTATTGTGCCAGACTAAGAACATGATTGAGTTAGAAATTATCACTACAATTTGAAGAGATCAAAATGTATTTTTACACAATCAGATTCTTTTGCTTAATAATTGACTCGTGGTAATGTTCTCACCTCAGAAGGGCCTTGCAATGGGCACTATTCTGTAGGCTAGACAAAGTAATTAACTCCATCATAAAAACACAGATTTTTAATTAACTAAATGGTACAAAATTCACAATATCATCCATTTGGCTGAATATGTGTTTTGATGTGATTACCCATTATTTGAATATTATATTATCTATAGTCAACAGACTTTGTGGAATATGAGAATCAACAGTATCACCATGGCTGAAAAATTTTGCTTTCTAGAATCCATTTGTATTTCTTATTTTTCAATGATTCAAAAACTTTTCCACTGAACTTAGAACAATCCTCAATCCTCAAAGTTTAATATGCAAAGCAGTCTATTGAAAACCTCTTTTTTTTTTTTGAGACAGGGTCTTGCTCTGTCACCCAGAGTACAGTGGTGCAATCCGGGCTCACTGCAGCCTCAATTTCCTGGGCTCAACGGATCCTCCTACCTCAGCCTCCTGAGTAGTTGGGACCACAGGCATAAGCCACCATGTCTGGCTTATTTTTTAATATGTTGTAGAGATGGGGGTCTCAGTGTGTTGCCCAGGCTGGTCTTGAACTCCTGAGCTCAAGTGATCCTCTTGCCTCAGGCTCCCAAAGTGCTAGGATTACAGATTTGAGCCACCACAACCGGCCTTGAGAAACTGTTTACAATGCAGATCCTCATTCAGGACGTCTGCAGAGATTCTGCCTTTCTCAATAGCTCCCAGGTGAAACCAATGTTGCCATGGCCCACACTTTCAACAAGATTCTAGATTACCTTTTTGAGGCCTGATCCAATATTTTCTCTATCCCTGTATGTAAATATTAAGCTCTTTCTTGACTAAAATCACTGCTCCTTATTGTCACCATCTGCTGGTTTTCACTCAGGTCTGGCTACCTTGGCTTCTTCAAAGAGTAAAAGAAAAGAGGCCAGGCGCAGTGCCTCATGCCTGTAATCCCAGCACTTTGGGAGGTGGAAGCCGGTGGATTGCTTGAGGCCAGGAGTGAGACCAGCCTGACCAACATGGCAAAACTCTGTCTCTACAAAAAAACACAAAAAATTAACCGGGTCTGATGGTGCATGCCTGTAATTCCAGCTACTGGGGAGGCTGAGGCATAAGAATCACTTGGACCCAGGAGATGGAGGTTGCAGTGAGCTGAGATCATACCACTGCACTCCAGCCTGGGTGACAGAGCAAGACTGTCTCAAAAAAGTAAAACTAAAAATAAATAAGGGAAAAGAGCTGAAGGAAAGCATGGGTTACTCCAGCTCTCTTGATTGGTCATATGCTCCGTCAAAGACAGCTTCTCATAGTCATAAATGGTTACTGACAAGAGAGGTACCAAAACACGTGAAGAAGGGTAAGTTGCAGGCAGGAAACTTTGTCAAAAACTACCAGTTGTTAAATGTGACTACTGCTTCAACAACAACAACAACAAAAACCTTAAATATTTTAAGAACTAGAAATATTATAATTCAGGTCAAATGAACAAATATGTCTTGAAAGGTTATTGAAGGAAAGGCCCTAGTTTATGTTACTTTATTCCTTTGGATGATGACAGTGGAGCAACAGAAAAGCAATCTTCCCGTTATCTGACTTCCTTGGAAAGAATAATTCTTCACCATCTATGTCTCACAACATAGCACTGTGAAGAAACCATTACTTATAACCCTTATCAATGTCATAAAATGTTTTGTTTATGTATCTGATTTTCCCTTTTTATCATAAAATCCTTTACTTTTGAACACTTCAAAAGCAAGAAATAGGTCTTGTGATTCCTTAAATCTGGGGTTACATATCTGAATGCTTGGCATGTTGTAAGCATTCAACAAAATGTTTGTGAAAGCAAACTGAATGATATGCAAGGTCTGCTATTTTTGAAGCAGAGATTCCTCTTTGAGTTCCAACAGCACAGGACTCTGGGCTTTACGGCTGAATTCATTTTTCACTTAGCTCCAGGTCTGGGTTGTCATTTGTGAACACTGAGTAAGCCCTGATTTGCTTTCTTATCTGCTACTTGGAAATGCATTAAAATTCATGCCCTTCCTAAAGTGCAGTGTACAGGATATTTTATTTAAAATGCATAATTTGGTGGCTCTTATAAAGAATTTAACAGATAGTAATTTAAATGCAGGTTGTTTGCTTTAGAGTTTCTTAGTATGGAATGTGTAAGTAGTGGTCATGGAGGAACCGATTAGATGATTAGCTGGGTCTTTCATGATGAAACATTCATGAGATATTAATCTTTTTAGCAAATTTGCTTTGCATTTCACCTTTAATTATAATGCCCAGTAAAAAAGAGTAAAGGTTCAAAAGTTTTAAGGCCATTGTCTATAAACAACTCAGCTGACTTCTCGCTGAATATTTTGAAGTAGAGAGACTTTTACTAAAGAAGTGTTAGTATCAGGTGCTGAAAATGACTGCCGGAGAAAATACATATTTAATTTTTTCTTATTCAAAATGTGTGCACATCTGAAAAAAAAAAAAAAAACCATAAGCTATGCAGGTGCAGTTTTCTCCTAAGTTAGACAAGGGATGTTTCTAATTTAACTATACTGGACAAGAAAATTGACATGTAAAGCAATTATTGTCAGTGAAGTCAGGAAGTGAGGTTAGCATTAAATAGTATCATCCACCCTCCTGACCACTGCTCTCTGTAGAGGGTGAAAAGTATATTGATGAATGTTGCTAGGGTGGGTGACAATTACTGACTACCACCTTAGGTCAATCAAATTACTTTAATATAATTTAGGGAGTAAGGAAATGTAACATAGAGAACTACATTTAATGCTGCTAGAGACTGCCCTACTTAGACCATCCTCAACGCCCATACCACAGGTGAAGCAGACCTCCCTTTAAGAAGAACTTTGGAAAATCTCTACTGCAATTTATTTTCTCCTATATTTTCTCCTACCACTAAGTGCCTATGTCTCTTTACAGTCTTTTAACTTCACAATAATCTACCCCATCCATTGAAATAGGATAACACATATTACATGTACTGTATTAGTCTGTTCTCACACTGCTATAAGAACATAATGGAGACTGAGTAATTTATAAAAGAAAGAGGTTTCATTGACTTACAGTTCTGCAGGGCTGGGGAGGCCTCAGGAAACTTATAATAATGGTGGAAGGGGAAGCAAACACGTCCTTCTTTACATAGCGGCAGCAAGGTGAAGTGCCAGGCAAAAGGGGGAAAAGCCACTTAGAAAACCATCAGATCACTATCATGAGATAGTGAATGAGTTCACAAGAAAGAACCACCCCCCTAATCTAATATCCTCCCACAAGGTCCCTCCCAAGCACTCGGGATTATGGAAACTATGATTCAAGATGAGATTTGGGTGGGGACACAGACCAACTATATCATGTACTATATTACATTTCATTTTGTAGAATTAGGTTTTCATTAAAAAATAAGGCAACGGTGTGTGTGTGTGTGTGTGCGTGCGCAAGAGAATACTTGTCTACATATACATAACCTAGTTTATAATATAATCAGCAAATTCACTACATGGAAAAGAAACATGCATTTGAATTATTTTATTGTTATTTTTTATTTCCATTATCTAAAAATTATTTCTTTTGTAACAAAAATGTTCTTCATTTTTAAAACTATGTACGTGTGTGGGCTGCAAAACTACTTGTATGAATTCCATAAAGCCCTATGTTTAAATAATAAATAAGGGCATGGAAAGGTCATAAAGGAATTTAAAATTTCCTAAATATATGTGACACAAGATATTAATAGGTTATTAATAGGACATTAACAGGGATTTCTTCTTCACATAATCAAATCCTACTTCTCACTTAAACTGGAAAACTTTTTGTATCATTGCTTAACGTTATAGCAATGAAGTGAAATCGTCTTTCCTGAAAGCTTCTTTCGTGGGATGAAGAGTGAGTTCTTTAAAAAAATCTGCCATCTTCCCATTCCAAAACAGCATCACTTCATGAAATTCAAGTGCAACCCAAAAGAACAGCCTGTGGGTACAACACAGCCACAGGAAGGAGGACTGCAATCCTAGTGGGTACTTCATGGAAACACTTGAAATTCTCTATTTACCTACATGGAAGATGTTTGAAAATTCAAGTTAATGACAATGAGAACAGTTATTCCTTCTTTCGGTACTTTTACTAAGTATTTTCAATTTATTTTAGCCATTTTCTTTCAATGCTTCAGGTAGTTCACTGGTTGCTTCCTGTGTCAAGAACCCTGCTGGGGGAATTGAGAGAATTCACCAACAGATAGAGTTCCTCTCTTGTAAGAATTTGCAGCTGGGTGCGGTGGCTCACGCCTGTAATCCCAGCACTTTGGGAGGCCAAGGCAGTGGATCACCTGAGGTCAGGACTTCGAGACCAGGATGGCCAACCTAGCGAAACCCCATCTCTACTAAAAGTATAAAAATTAGCCAGGTGTGGTGCTGCATGCCTGTAATCCCAGCTACTAGGGAAGCTGAGGCAAGAGAATCTCTTGAACCCAAGAGACAGAGGTTGAAGTCAGCCAACATCACACCACTGCACTCCAGTCTGCGCAACAAGAGTGAAATTCAGTGTCAAAAAATAAAACACAGAATTTGCAATTCACCTGCAGGGAGCAGAGATAGGAAATACACAGTACAAAACCACCAACCTGCAGAAACAGATGACAACAAAAACTGAGCCGAAATGTCTAAAGAAAGGATCCATTCCATAAGGAAAAGCAGAGAAAGCTTCCAGGAATAGGTACCTCTTGTGTCTCATTTTCATAGCGGCCACAGAACTGGATTAAAGGAGAAGGAAAGTGGTGTTTTCTAGGTGAAACAGCTTGCACTAAAAAAGTCAGGGAAGACAGTTGTTTCTTTCTTTTTTAATTAAAAAAATTTTTTTATAGAGATGGGGTCTTAAACTCCTGGACTCAAGCAATCCTGCTGCCTCAGCCTCCTAACATACTGGGATTACAGGCATAAGCCACCTCACCCAACCTCAATTTCTAATGTATGAAGATGGGGTTCCACTGGGTATGGGACTATTTTATTCTAACACTGGTATTTAACTGCCTAGCAATCAGTAGGTATAAACAACGAATAATTCTATGGTTAGGCACACAGATTTAGGAGTTAAACACTGTATCCCAGCCCCTGCTATTTACTAATTGTGTAATTCCAACACAGTGTATCCCTGTAAGCATCAGTTACCCCAGCTTTAAAATGAAGCCAAAATATAGAATCTACGTCATAGTGGTATTCCAAGAACATGATTATTTATGCATGTAAATTGCTTAGCACAGTCCATAACACCATTTAGAGAAGATTGTATGTTAGCTATGACAAGTATTGGCAGAAATACATTGAGGTTGGGACTGTTATAAAATGAGACTGGGGCAATAAAGCGATTTTCAAACTTAAATGTATATGGAATTTCCTGGAGGCTTGTTAAGGCACAATTGAAGCCCAGAGCCCAACTTCTTATACATTCCCAAGTAATGCTGAATCTCCACATGTGGGCAACCACTGAGTTAAGAGCTACATGCCAGACTGCCTTTTCCATCAGAGATAATAACTTATGCCAGTAGTTCTTAAAACGTGCTCTGCAGACCTGCACAAACTGAAGTGACTCCTTCTGAGTTCCCAGGAGAAGTTCTCAGATTATTTATTTTGCCACACATGAAAATCCACTGTTTGGAATCATCTGGGCTTTTCTCTACCCTCTGAACAAATATAGAAAGCATGCACATTCAAATATTTCATATAAAAGTCTATGAAATGCTGTATTATTTTCAGGAAGAACTTCATGTAAAAGAGAACACAAAGACCAGTAATTTGTCTTTGGCGGGAAGTGATATGGCTTGGCTCTGTGTTCCCACCTAAATCTCACCACGGATTGTAATAATCCCCCCCCGTATTGTGGGAGGGACCCAGTGGAGGTAACTGAATCATGGGGGCGAGTTTTTCCCATGCTATTCTCTGATAGTGAATAAGTCTCACGAGATCTGATGGTTTTGTTAAGGAACTCCCCCCTGCACATACTCTCTCACCTGCTACCATGTAAGATGTGCCTTTTCCCTTCCGCCATGATTGTGAGTTCGTTAAACCTCTTTTTCTTTATAAATTGCCCAGTCTTGGGTATGTCTCCATTAGCAGAAAACAGACTAATACAGGAAGCTCGTCACAATTCTGAGATGGACACTAGATGCCAGATCAACTCTGTGACTTGGGGTCTTGGCCTATGAGACCCCCCTTCCACGTTTCCCTCTTCCCACATCACATATCTTGACATTGGCTTCCAAAGTGGTAACTCATATCAAACCCGCCAAAAAAGTATGGTGAGCTAAAGGAAATCTCTCATACAAGGTTTATTAAGGACAAATCCCAAAATCAATTTTATTGTAATAGACCAAAAAAGCTTATAGCAGGACTTATTCATTATAATAAAACAGAGGTGGGATATATGAAAAAAAGATAAATGGAAGGTATCACATCAATAACACAATCGCTTTGAAAACCAAAAGACCATTCATAAGCTGATTCATAACCCATCAGTAAGACTTGACTTTCTTTTTGCCTCCTTGAGATTTAATCACTTCATAAAGCCCCCATTTTCTCTTTCCAATCTTATCTTCTATGGTAAAAATATCAAATCATAGGGGATTAACAGAGAAAAATAATGTTCTTTTCCTTTTATTTTCTCCTCCTTCTCCTCCACTAAAAACAGCTTTCCTGCCACTACCAGATCCAAATTATTCACCTTTGGCACAGGCACCAGGTTTATATTTATTCTTTAGGGTGGTTGCTATGACTACCTTTAAGGTATTAAGGAAGAAGTGAAAGGTAGGACTCAAGCAATCTTTGAGTGCAGCTTTGTAAATTTTTGGCCTGGACAGGCTATTTTGGAAATAAAGAGAACTGACCTGAAGGAATTAAATAAATAGCCTCCATAGATAGAGCCCTACTGAGGTAGGAGGTGGGATTCAACTCCAGGGTCAGGGCTCTGACCCTGAACCAGATTGAAGGCTAATTGAAACAGGGGACATGGAGGAAACAGCTTTCAATCAGGCCCACCAGTACAGCATGTCAATTTACCATTGCCATGGTAACACCTGGGAGTTACCGCCCCTTTCCATGGCAATGACCCAATGACCCGAAAGTTACTACCCCTTCTTAAGAAATTTCTGCATAAACTGCCTCTTAATCTGCATGCAATTAAAAGTGGGTATAACTAGAACTGCAAAGCTGCCCTGAGCTGCTTCTCTCTGCTGAGGAGGTAGCCCTGCTCTGCAGGAGCAGTCAAGGAGCTGTAACATCACCAGGGCTATAACGTCGCTGCTTTCATAAAGCTGATTCCTTCTACCTCGAGCTTGCCCTTGACTTCTTTTCTGGGCAAAGCCAAGAACCCTCACAGACTAAGCTCCACTTTGGGGGCTCGTCTGCCCAGCATCACTACTAATTTGGTCACCCTTGACATGGCACGGACTTACTGGGGGAGAAGGGTTTCCTGCCAGGGCCTTGCTCTATCGTTAACACTCAGAAGAAGAGTTTTCAAAGATCCCAAGGAACATCTCATGTCACAGGCTTAACCTGACACTTCACCTCTTGCTTGCATTAAATTACCCCTACTCTCTACAGCTCAGTTTAACATTTCATCTGACAAGAAGTCACCATAATTGCTCCTCCAAAGCTGCAGCAAAAAATAAATCCTACACGTTTATGACAATTTATGGGCACACCAGTGGAACCTTTGTCTTATGGCACACCTGGTGAGAATTTCAGACCTGGTACAGGGGCCTTCTTCTATAGACAGGGAACGTGGAGAGCAGAGAAGGGAAATGACCTGCCTCACATGTTGGGGGTGGGCAACTACTTCTGAGAATCACATCTGGAAGCAGACAACTTGCTAAGGAAGAACCTGTGACATGTTCCAGCAGGTTCCTACCACATATAAGAAGTGAATAACCAAAGCAAGATATTTTCTTGTACAATTAGATTCTAAACCAAAACTGGGGCTATATTCCTGGTTCCAATGTCCACTACCCTGTGAATTTTGGCCATCACAAGTGACTTTTTTGGACAGGTGTGGTGGCTCATGCATGTAATCACAGCACTTTAGGAGGCCAAGGCCAGAGGATCCTTTGAGCTTAGGAGTTCAAGATCAGCCTGGGCAACATAGCAAGACCTCATCTCTACAAAAAGTTAAAAAATGAAAATATTAGTCAGGTGTGGTGATGTGCGCCTGTAGTCCCAGCTATTCAGGAGGCTGAGGTGATAGGATCACTTGAGCCCAGGAGACAGAGGCTGAGGTGAGACATGGTTGCACCACTGCACTCCAGCCTGAACGACAGAGCTTCTGAGAGCCCTGTCTCAAAAAGAAAAAAACAAACAACAACAACAACAAAAAAAAAACAAAAAAAAGAAAGAAAAACCAGTGACCTTTTATATGACCTCATCATTGCATTAGAAAATATCTCATTCCTGTAGCCTCTGAAAGGCAAGATCCTCCCGCATTTGTGAATATCCAGTGATTTGTAATTCGTCACTTTTGATTAAGGCACTACATTTCTACCCATTCATACACAAACTTCACTGAGAATCCAGGAAAATGTCCAGCTTCATTAAGCTTCTTGGTTACTTAGTCATTTTGACTGAAACTCTTTATCCACTGGGATAGAAACACTGGTTCAAAAACAAATTTACAAAATAAACTATGATCCTAATCTAGTTTCACCACTAAACATCAGATTTATTTTTCAACAAATCATACTTTTTCTCTTCACAGTCATGTCAGAAAAGGCTCTGAAGGAGAGAAAGTGAGGTAATTATGTTGAGGACACAGCCTGCTACAGATACAATTTTTGTGTATGTCCAACTTATCTACTCTTTAAATTTTTTGCAATTTATTTAGATACATAATATTTTACATATTTAGAGAATACATGTGATATTTTGTCACATGTATAGAACGTGTAACGATCAGTCAGGGTATTTGAGGCCCCATCATGTTCAGTATTTGTCATTTTTATGTATTGGAAACACTTCACGTCCTCTCTTCTAGCTATTTGAAATACACAACACAGTTTTGCTAACTATAGTCATCCTACCCTGCTACAGAATGTCAGGGCTTATTTGTTCTATCAAACTGTATGTTTATACCTACTAACCAACCTCTCTATATCCCCCCACTACCACCCACACACTCTACCCAGGCTCTGCTATCAATCATTCTATTCTCTAGCTCCAGGATATCAGGTTTTTTAGCTCCCCTCATATGAATGAGAAACAGGTGGCATCTTTCTTTCTGTTCCTGACTTATTTCACCTAATATAATGTCCTCCGATTCTATTCATGTTGTTGCAAATGACAGAATTTCATTCTTTTAGATGACTATTGTGTATATATACCACATTTATTTACTCATTTTTCCTCTAAATTTCACATTTCTTTTCTTTCTAACGTTTATCTTTATCTCTTTGATTTTCTTCTTCACTAGAAAATATCTTAGTGCAACCGGAAGTTCCCAGTGGTACCCATGGATGGAGTCCTTATGGAGGAATACTACAATAGCAGTGGTAGACTCTTCGAAAACCCAGAAAAAAACTTTACAAATAAAGAAAGTGAGAATAAATCGATATTGGATAAATTGATAATGAATAATTATCAAATTAATACCTTAGCTTCAAATTGTGAAACAAAAAAAATAAATATTCCATTGCATTTGCTAAACCATGTTTGCCAGGTGAACACTTTGTTTTCAAACAGTATTCATGAATAAGTCAATTGTGCTAAATATGATTTAAAACTACTTTGGTGGGAAATCAAAATGCTCTAGACATAATAGTAGGTATAATAACAGCTGCATAGACATTAGGGGCCCGGTGAATTTTCTAGAAAAAAAAAATGTGACATAAGTTAAAAGCATTACTAAGAAGGAGGATATGTATTACAGAATACAAATATATTTTAAAATGGAAGCTATTTGGGGAAAATATATCTGCTAATAAACACTGAATACACTTATAGCTCAGCTCCGCACTGCCTTTTTTTAGTTACTTCCATCAGATTTATTTACATCTTATTGGATAATATAAATACGATGTCACAAGATGAACAGCCTGTATAGAACAAAAGGAAGTTCTATTTATGACCTGTGTTAATAGGAATTCACAAGGGAGAGAAGGATACTCACTAACCCACATATAAGGAAAAGTCTAGCCACAAGTCAAGACTTACATCGTTCTTCTAAATTTGCAATGTGTTTAGCTGCCTTCAAATTCACCTTGTCAGAGCAAGATAAAAGCTTCTTACTGGCTTAGGTTTTACAGATAGTCTTTAGGCCTTTGAGTTGAAGTCAGAATGAGTGTTACTTATAAAGACATTCATTATGCTGTGACTTAAATAAGTGGGAAAATAAGGTGGTTAAATGATCAAGGTTTCGGTAGGTAATACAGGGGGAGAAATCAACACAGAGCAAGGACATTGGGAGCTGCAATTGTCAGGACACTTCTTATGAAAGGGCAGGGGTGGGAAATGTATACTTTTATCTATACCCTAAAAAGGAAATCCAGCATTGAAGCCCATTACTGTATACCCAAGAGTATTTTAGATGCCTCAAAACATACTAATATCTCCATTCAGTGAAAAGACATAGACAACACTAGAGAGTACCAAGTTATCAAAATGACATCAGTATCCTACCTCAAATCTGAAACCTCAACGTAAATGTAGTGATCTGAAGCTACCTGTAAATATTACCACTTATCCTCCTTGTCAATCTCAGCCTCCAGAATAGCTGAGATCATAGGCATGCACCACCATGTCTAGCTAATTTTTAAAATTTTTGTAGAGATGAGGATTTTTCAATGTTGCTCTAGCTGGTCTTGAACTCCTGGTCTCAAACAATCCTTCCACCTCGGCCTTCCAAAGTGCTGGGATTACAGGCATGGGTCACTGTCCCCGGCCTCAAGTGATTTTTAATGTAGGGCATTGCAGACTATCCATTGAGGTGTCTTGTTTCTTTTCATTTCTATTTTTTTTTTGTATTTTATAATGTACATACTACTATGTATGTTATAAAAATACTGCTGTGTACGTATATACTACTATGTATGTTATAAAAATACTGCTATGTATGTATACACTACTATGTATGTTATAAAATACAAACAAATAGAAATGAAAAGATGTACAGGCACGAAAGATATAAACGAGCAATGCTGAATGAAAATCATTAGCATTTATTGAGAGTTTCCTATGTCTGGCACTCTGCTAGTCACTTTACCTGAATTAACTAATTTAATCCTCAAAGCCACATATGAGGTAGGGTTGTTATTATTCTCATTTTACAGATGAAGAAAGGAAAGCACAGAAGTCTAGCTGTCTAAGGTCATAGTTAGTGACCAAAATAGATGGTAAAACATGATAGATACAGCAATAGATAGATAGACAGACAGATAGATAGATAGACAGGCAGCAATTTAAAAAAAAACTGAAACACACCATATTCTAATAATGGTCATTTCTGACCACTAGATGATAAATAAGATTTTTCTTCTATATACTGTTTTGTATCTTCTAAAATATCTATCTATAATAAACAGAATTGTTTTCATAACTTGAAAGAAATATGAAATTTAAAAAAGCATTACATTTTAAAATGGAAACACTAAAATTTAGTGAAAAGGGTAGAAAACCAAAGACACACTGGCGAATAAGGTAGAAACTTATGTTAATTGAAAAATAAAGAATGGGCATGGGCTGATTTTTTAATCATAATGTGCACTTTTCAAAGTGTGATCATAGTCAAATGAATAAAAACAAATTTAAAAACCAAGCCTCCATCCGTGAAAATAAGCTTCAAAAACAAATTAAATCACTTTGAAAAAGATGTAAGACTTACAGAGAAGGATTCAAACACTGATGTTCCCTGGTACCGTTAATCAAAAATGTTTAAATGCTTTTAGATTGTGATGGGTAAAGGACACAGATCAGTGCCCATTCTAGACAGCTGAGGAAAATTACTTGCTTCATAAGGATTCTAGGGCAGGTTTCTGGAATTAAACTGGTGGCGGTAATCATGTTGTTATTAGTGTAATTGCTTTCTGACATCTGTTTCACTGTCATAATCAGTTCTTTGATAAATGACATGAATAGTATATAACTAATCAGTCATGTTCAACGCTTCAGAAAAATAAAATTGAAATTATATACCAATTATATATACTCCTTACCAAATTCTCTTCAATCATGTAATATCACACATATGATATTTAGTGCAATAATGAGGATAGGCCACTCCTTACTGTCCTTTCCTAGTAATTTGTTTTCAATAAATTTTATGAAGTCATATAAATTAGAAGTTCCTTGATGAAATAAGAATAAAATGTACACACTGTGGCTCAAAACATAAGGCTGTGTAATTTGTAAACAAATTGTGTTTTTATTATATTTTTATTACCAAAGCTTACTATTCAATGTACTCTGTCTTGGAACTGTGAACTTACTTAGTTTTAATGATAAATTTAACGTTAATAATAGTAAGATTGAAAAAGCATTCTAGGGTTGAGCTTGCTACGCACAACCATGGTTATGAGCTTCCAAAGTCATATAAACTTCCTGGATTGTATTTGTAAAATGAGAAGACTGGACCAGATAGCCCCTAAATCCTCCATTTAGGAAAGTTTTGTAATCTTATTTAAAAGCTGCATATTTATCTAAAGCTTAAACACTTGAGTTTGCAGTTAATGTTAATCTTCTCCCTTCTCTGTAGTCAAAAGAATAAAGGTTTTCTTTTAGTTTTAATCCTAAGAGATTCCTTTCCTGAAAAAAAAAGATAGCATTTCACAATTATATATAGATATTAACTGTCAATCCAAAACACACTGCTGGCTCCTGGCATTTCCAAGATAGATTTTAGTGAAGAAAATAATCTACAGGACATCAGTGCATCAGAAGATGAAAGGAGAGTGGTGAACAAACCCTTTAGGCTTCCAGTAACATTACATAGAAAATTAGTTAACATTTAGTTTTTGTCTTCAATTATTCCTCCTTATCAAGAAGTGATTTTAAAAATATTCCACTGCCTAGCCTATTCAAATGATAAAATTTTAGACTATTCGAAGATCTAAATGGCTATTTAGAATGAAAGCAAGTGAATTTTTGGTCAATTTTATTATCATAAGATGTTAATACATATGTAACCTTAACAGGTAGCAAGAAAGTAAACGGATGTATCCCCAAAGTCTACATTCTGAAGAGTATGCCATTACACATTAATCTCTGTTGAGTATCTCTAGTATCTGTTTAACCAACAAGTAACAGCTACCACTGGTGAATGTTTTGTATGTCCCAGTCCAGGTACTAAGAGTTTTCTATGTTTCATATTTTAATGATCACACACACAAAAATGTGAGTTGGGTATTATCATTTGATTTGCACAAGACAAAACCAAGAATTGGGGATGAAGCATTTCCCAAGAACACAGAATTAATAATTCATGAAACTGGGAATCGAACCCTGTGAACTGAGTCTAGACCAGGGTGTCCAATCTTTTGGCTTCCCTGGGCCACACTGGAAGAAAAATTGCCTTGGGCCACACAAAACACACTAACACTAAAGATAGCTGATAAGCTTTAAAAAATTGCAAAAAATTCTCATAATGTTTTAAGAAAGTTTACAAATTTATGCTGGGCTGCATTCAAAGCTATCCTGGGCTACCTGCCCAAGGCGCGTGGGCCATGGGTTGGACAAGCTTTCTAGACCTTTCTCGGTTGTTTCTAAGCCAAAGGTAGCAGAACAGTATTTTTAAATTATTATTTTATTTATTTATTTATTTTATTTTTTGAGACGGAGCTTGGTTCTTGTCTCCCAGGCTGGAGTGCACTGGTGCAATCTTCACTCACTGCAGCCCCCACCTCCCCAGTTCAAGACATTCTCCTGCCTCAGCCTCCTGAGTAGCTGCCATTACAGGCACCCGTCACCACGCCTGGCAAATTTTTGTATTTTTCGTAGAGACAGGGTTTCACCATGTTGATCAGGCTAGTCTCGAACTCCCAATCTCAGGTGATCCAGTGGTCTCAACCTTGCAAAGTGCTGGGATTACAGGCATGAGCCACTGTGTCCAGCCCCGTTTGCTGTAATCTTATGTGATGCTTAGAAGGAGCTGAAGTTTAAACCTGTAACACCCAGAGTCATAAGAATTCACTGGCGAGTGCTACAATCCAGTTTGCATGTGTCACCACATTTCTAATCAACCAGAACATTGTTAAAATCAGCAATTATATCACACTTATTTATCTTTATTCCCAATTATGAAACAACCATGATAACAAATCCAATTAAGCATAATTCAGATGGAACTATTTGAACAGGCTGCAATGGTGCACACTGTCACACTCAATTACCAAAATAGGCTTTTATAGCATACAAACAGTTCTTTGTTCTATAAGACTGAATAATTGACTTAAATTCATCTGAGCTTACACTTTTTCAAATAATTTCAACACTTCCATAAATTTAGGAGACTACAGCCAAGTGACTTGTCTGTTTTACTGGGACTTAAATTCCTCTTATTACAGATTTCCAATGTTGTATTTATTATCATGGACTGTGAAACCACAGATTAAAGTTAACAAACAGTACAGAAAATTCTAAAAGCTTGAGTTGTTTTGTCTTTTATATGTAAATAAAGAATTCCATAATCTATTCTAAAAATACGAGTGAGTTTTTAGAACCTGGAAGTTTACATTTTTTTAAAGTTATATATTAGTCGAGCATAATGGCTCACATCTGTGATCCCAGTACTTTGGAAGGCCTACATGGGAGGACTGCTAGAGCCCAGGAGTTTGAGACCAGCCTAGACAACATAGCAAGACCCTGTCTTTAAAAAAAAAAAAAAAAAATTTTAACTAAGAAAATTAGCGGGCACAGTGGTGCATGCCTGTATTTGGTGCTAGCTACTCCTCCGTAGTCTGGGGTGGAAAGACAGCTTGAGCCCCAGGAGTCTGAGGCTGCAGTGAGTCATGATCCCACCACTGCACACCACCCTGGGCGACTGAACGAGACCTTGTCTCAAAACTAAATAAATACATGTATATATGTATATGTATAAATACATATATATACATTTATTTAATTACAACTATTTTTTCCTTCTTGTTTCACCAAAATGCAAGTAATAGAAAGAGGAAATAGTTTTATGTTAGTCACTTTTTGCTAATATCTTGCCAGTTTAAGATCCTTAAGTGAACAAGAAATAAAGTACACCAAGACAAAAAGGACAGGCTGCATTGCTGATTTATGTGGAAGCATGTGGCAAACCAATTCACATAGACAAACAATGATAAATGACCTAACAAGTTCAGTTACAAGCTGAACGATCACTGCAGACCGATGCACATTTATATTCTATGTTAGCATTTCTGCATATCTTATAAAACAAAATCCAAAATCCTTTAAGTTTGCATTTTGGTGTTTTCGTGTTTTCAGTGCATTACAAAGTTAAACTAGGTCGGATCATTTAAGCAAGCACAAACTATGTAACCATCTTAGCGCGCATCCATAAATACTGTAAAAATTATCAGAATCTGACCTAAGCCAGCCATTTATCATCATTTACTCTTTCCAACTCATTTACTTGTCCCTGCCTGCCCACAAACACACACATATCAACACACACACACACACACACACACACACACACACACGCACTCACTGAGAACGCAGAGCAATGTTGCAATTACTAAGACAAACAACCTTATAATCTATCCTGACAGGTAACCTACAGATAAGAAGGGCTTATGGGTTTTAACTTTTGTTCTTGTTTGTAATTTCAAACTTGCATAAGCTTGATATTTCACTTCTTCATTTTTTTTCACTTCAACCTGGTCAGGAATGTCTTGCTGGGTAGCATGTTACAGGCAATTACAATCAGCCCTTTTAGTCCTCAAACAATCAACTGTTGAATTTAAAAAAAAAATACCTTCAATTCACCTAGCAGGCAATACTGGGAGAAAATAAATAATGCCTCTTTTATAAGACTTTACAGCTTATTAGTGAGAAGAGAGTTCCAAACATTTCTTGAAAGGCAATTTTGAGCTCGATTCCTTAAACACAAATAAAAGCTAAAAAATCTATATTTTCACAAATACTTACTGAGTACCTACTATGTGCAAGGGACTATTTTAATCACCAAAAAATTTCATCTTTGCAAGAGCCATAACATTAATTACAGTGAGAAAAAACAACATTCTTTTTTGTATCTATTATTTTAATTCCAGATCTCCTTATTAGTGAGAGAACAATGGAGTCAGGATTGTCATTCTTTCAGGGTGTAAAATTGGCTTTAGAAAGTGGCTGAAACTAAACAAATTATTTTATATACCCTGTTCTCGAATGCAGCAATTATTTCTTTATGCTGTTAGAACCATTTTATAGCCTCGACTTTGCTGATAAAATAAAATAGAACTTACTCATTTTTCCTGCTGCCACTTCTTAAGATTAGATTCTCTTTCCAATAGACTTGATTCTATTTGAGTAATTTCATGGCTTTAAAGACTTTGGGTTACATAAAATGTGATATCATCTAAGCCTTAATTAAATTTTTATTAGGTAGCACAGCAATATTCTTGCATGTGATAAAAGAAAGCCTTCTTAAAGTCAAGTTGCATTTTTGGAGGGCTGTAATCATTTTTGTTGAGACAATGATCCTCACATGGTTTCCTGTATTGGTAGTATAGGTTCTCAACTTACTTATGCATCTACTGATTGTTTTTCCCCCATGCCTATAAATGAGCTCAAATCTCCTTCGCCGGCAAAAACCCTCTCTCTTCCCTTATGTTCCCCTCTGGCCACTCCGTCTCCATCATTTATTTCCCAACCACACTTTTTTTTTCTTTAGAGACAGGGTCTCACTCTGTTGCCCAGGCTGGAGTGCAGTGGGTCAATCTTCCCCCACTGCAGCCTCAACCCCCTCCTGGCCTCAAGTAATCCTCCCACCTCAGCCTCCTGTGTGGCTGGGGCCACAGATGTGCACCACCATATCCTGCTAATTCTTTTCATTTTTGTAGAGATGGAGTCTCAGTTTGTTGCCCAGGCTGGTCTCAAACTCCTGGGCTGAAGCGATCCTCCTATCTCAGTGTCCTAAAGTGCTGAAATTATGGACTTGAGCCACCGCACCTGGATCCCAGCCATGTTTTTAAAAGGCTGGCATGTCATCCACATTACTGCATCCTCCCTGACCTTCATCACTATCCTACCGCAATCTTCCACCAGCCAGCCACTATTCCTCCACCAAAACCACTCTTATTGAATTCCCCAATCCACTCTAGTGATTCTGCTTTTCCCAATCTGCCTCTCACTCTTGGTTGCTCCTCCTGTATCTCCCTCCTGGGCCCATTCCTCAGTTTACCCTTCTCTGACTACCCCTCTAGGACTCCGACCTTGACCCTTTGCTCTTCTCTGATTATTCTTGCTCTCTGACTAGTTTCCACCACCACCAGGTACACCTGGATGATTTGACATTCTCATCTCGTCTGAGTTCTCCCTGCTGAGCCCCAGTCCTGGGCGAGTTGCTGTCTCCACTGGTGTGTCCCACGAACACCTCGGTACTCACCAAGTCTAAGGTTGAGATCATTTTTCTATTCCCTAAAGCACCTGGAAAACATGAGAATTACCTTAGCTGTCCTCCCCTTCTCCGAAACCTGCATCACATTCCATCTTTATTGATCCAATAGTGCTGAATTTGGTCTGTCTCCAGGCCTGCCCTTCCTAGCTGCTTTCCACACCACTGCTAGGGAGACCCTTCTAAGAGCCCATCTGAGTTTGTCACTCAGCCGATAAAAAACCTGTCACTGGCCAGCTGTCAACTTCAGGGGATAATTCAGCACTCAGATGGGTGTGCAAGTCTCTTCCCAGTCTTGCGCCTGCTCTTGTCCAGTAGGCAAGGGCAGTTCCCCAGAGATTTCATGGTTCCCTGCCCCAGGATTGTTCTCTCTGTTAAGGATGCCCTTCCATGGTCTCTACCTCCTGTCACTCACCCTTCAAATGCAGACCCAGACATGCCTCCCTAGGAAACCCTCCCTGATCCTCTAGGCTAAGACCAATGCTTCTGTTTCTCCAGTGCCATAGTGAATGCAACCACTCTCTCTCTCACACATGTAGGCACACACCACATTTTCTTACAATTGTCCTTTTTACTTTCCTATTTTCAAAACTTCATGGTAACCTCTACCTGGCAAAGACTGTATTTTGTATCCTTTCACAGCACAATGCTTGACACATAGGATACATCTAGCAAATGTTTGTAGAGTGAATACATAATTCTTCTCAAAGCTAAACCTCACCATCAACGCCAACCTAACAGCATATTAATGTCATTTTAATCCAGTCATCTCAGTCCTTTTGAAATAATTGTATCTTGAGCCAATTTTGTTTAGTTTATAGGCTAATCCAATTAGAAAATTTGGAAAGCTTGACAAGTTCTACTAACATCTGATAATATTAACAAACAGTCTATGAGTAGATGTGTATTAAAATGGTGGCATAGGTGGTATACAGATAATGTAGCAAATGGGATACTGATTCGGTCCTCAGAGCCACCTAACCTCTTTCTCGAGCAGTTTTCTCTCAGTCCCTCTTTGGCATCTGTCCCTCTGCCTTTTTTAACTCCTGCCTCTTCACACACACACACACACACACACACACACACACACTCTCTCTCTCTCTCTTTCAATGATTTTGTGCTGTTCTTGATCTAACCAGGGACCTTACCAAAGGCTTCTTTTCCCAGTCCATTGAAACTTGGACACTCTACCTGTCTGTCTAGCACACCTGTTCTAGGTTTCAAATGGAGAGGATATGGATGACCATTCCTCCTCCTTGAAAAATATTTCACATTTTCCAAGATATATTACCTAAACCCAAATAAATGACTCTGTAAGTTAATGATGACCTGCAAATTCAGGCAGGAACAAGGACTGGTTCCATTGCTCTCAAATAACACCATGAAGATGTCCACTTCTATTGTCCATATGTATAGGGCTGGCCTCAACTAAAACACTAAAGGCGCCCATATAGTTCTGGAAGGAAAAAAAATAAGCAAAATATGAAATGGCCAGGAAACTCTGAACCCTGGATGTTTTATAAAGATTTGCATTCATTTTTTATTTTGACATTTCTTATCTTCTATTCTTTGATGTAATCTTAGGACAGCTGTCTTGTTCTTACACATAGATTGCTTACCTTTTCAATTACTTCTCTAACACACAGGTAACATTTTGGATCCCTTTATAAATAGAGAATCATTATCCAAAAAAAGGTAACTTGTCATCCAAGGGAATTGTGTAATCTCCGAAGGTAGTTTATTTATCCCTAGAAGTAAGTATATTAATAAGGTCAAAGTATTATTTTCTCGCTTCAAAGTAGATGACACAGCAGAATTTCGCTTTGTGTCCTCAGTCCATGCCAAGGAAAGTGTTTCTGAGATCTTCACCTCATTTTACACAACATGAGTTTGTTAAAAAATAAATCCCTTGAGTGTTCTTTTAATGCATGTTTTATTGAAATAATGTTCTTCAGATCCAGATCTAGCCCTGGGCTATCAATGAGCTAGGGGGAGGACTGTGAATAAGAGAATGCTTTGCATTCCAGCAGGCAGCCATGCAAGTCCCAGCCTGCTGGACGTGCAGTCAGCACTCCTAGTCAGATATTGCTGCCTGCAATTTACTGTTCCCGTAGCCATCCAGGGCTCTCAGTGGCTTGAATTTTTCCCAGACTACAACAGTAGCACCACACAGGACTATCATTAGACCAAAGGTGATTGTTTTATCTCTGGCACTTTGAAATATAGATACATCACTAACTAATATTTAATGAGATTAAAGTTTTCAGAGAGAATGCCCTGCCCCTTTTTGTCTCCACCTCTGACATCCTTAACTTCCCACTTCCAATTTCCTCCACACCTTCAGAGAATGGACATTTTTGACAACAGTATTATGACTAGAGAGACGGGGTAATTTTACTGCTGTGTTACAGATGAAGAAATAGAGGTTCGGGGGTTAATATTTTTGCCCAAGGTCAAAATGGCAGCAAAAAAATGTCAGAGCCAAGATTTGGACTCAAGCCCATCTGGCACCAAAAGCATCCTTTTAGCAACCACCAGACATTGGAATGTTGTCTTCCCTGGAGAACTTTCCCACCACTCACACCCCCGTGGGACTCTTCCCTGGCTCTCTCAGTGCACCCCGCAAGTATTGGTTTGTCCCTTGCACTATATCCATGTTATATACATGAACATAGTCTCTAGTAAATCACACCCCTGATGTATAGAAACCATGTCTTTTTCTGTCTTACACAGTGAATTACAAAATTCAATTAACAGTAGACATCCTCCAGCTGAAGTTACCGTGGTGAAGGAAAAGGTTAACTAATATAAAAATTAGGCAAATTGAACTTTACAGAGGTATTTCAAATTATATCATGAAATGTCATATATTTTAAGCACAAATCACACGTAAATGTGTAACATATGGCAGTCTCCAACTTATGTATAAAAAATATTAGATAGAATGGCTAGGTTTCCAATTAACCTACAACAGCCTATTTTATATCTAATAAGTGCATTGATGCATTCCTCCATGTTTCTTTTCAATTACTGATTAGTTATTGAATAAATGAATGGAAGGAGACATGAGTCAATGCATTTATTAGAAGCAAGACAGACCTTTGTGGACTATTGAATAAGTCAGTCAGCAATTTTTAAATTAAGAGCCTACTATGTGCTAGCTGCTATGTCTGAAGTGTAGTTACACTATTTTTGTTTTATTTTTAAATTTTCAAAGTTCTGGAAAATCCAAATAAACAAAAGTATTAAATTAAAAAAATGAATAAGCATTGGCTATGGAGCACCTATGGTCTGTTTGATGGGTTATTTCTGGGTACAGATTATTGGACTAATAAAATCTATGATATGTTATCCATGAAATAGTTACAGGTCTGGGTGTATACCTAGTAATGGGATTTCTGGGTCAAAAATATAAATCATTCCACCATAAAGACACATGCATGTGAAAGTGCACTGCAGCACTCTTTACAACAGCAAAGACATGGAATCAACCTAAATGCCCATCAATAATGGACTGGATAAGAAAATATGGTGCATATACACCATGGAATACTATGCACCCACAAAAAGAATGAGATCATATCCTTTGCAGGAAAATGGATGGAGGACATTATCCTTAGCAAACTAATGCATGAACAGAAAACCAAATACTGCATGTTGTCAATTATAAATGTGAACTAAATGATAAGAACATATGGACATAAAGAGGGGAACAACAGATAGTGAGGCCTACTTGAGGGTGGAGGGTGGGAGGAGGGTGAGGAGCAGAAAAAATAACTATTGGGTACTAAGCTTAGTACCTGGGTGACAAAATAATCTGTACTGCAAACTGCTGTGGCACAAGTTTACCTATGTTAACAAACCTGTACAAGTACCCCTGAACCTAAAATGAAAGTTAAAAAAAAAGAGTTAAAGCTTTCTCTTCATGGTTTCCCACTGCCTGGCAAGTTTATCTATACCCATAGGAAAAATAAAATAATGACAGGAACTGCCAGGCAAATAAAGGAAGACACTAAATGAAATACCAAGAAAGATGAGAAAAATAAGACCCAGGTACAAGAATTAAATATATAATATCAGAATAAGACAAAAAAATTACCTAAGAAAACCAACAGAGAAGAAAGAATCTATCACCAACATCCGAGATTTGAATTATTTTAATGAGAATATGCCCTACCAAAGGAAATTGTGCGGAAAAATTTATTAAGTATTTATCAAATGCCTTCTATATACCAAGCACTATCAAAGGTGCCAAGAAAACAAACAAACAAACATAAAAATGGAAACAAACCTGGTTCCTACCCTCATGGAGCTTACAATTTAGTGGGCAGAATAGTCCTCAGTTGAATACTTACACAAATAGCAATATAATTGAAAACTTTGGTGGATTCCTCAAGACTCTTTCAGCGGCAAGTAACAAATCCCAACTCAGAATCAGAATTTCCTGGTTTTTGTCATTGGGCAGTCCAACATTGCCTACAGACAGCTGTAGACTTTTATCTTCCCAATGCAGCAACTCCCAGAAGAAAGACAGAAAGACAGACAGGGAGGGAAGTAAGGAAGGAAGGAGGGAGGGAGGGAGGGAGGGAAGGAAGGAAGGAAGGAAGCAAGCAAAGGCAGACCTTCTCTTTTCCAGAGCATAGTTAGAGAAAGGCCAGTTAGCCTGAGGTCCAAGGGTGAAGGTATACTCTGCATGGCCACTTTTTGGACACAAGCTGGTTATGGGAAATGTAGCACTATTATAAGAAACCCAAGAGAACAACATACAGTGGGGAGAGGACATTCCTAAATAATGGGAGGATGCTGTTACCAAAGGATGGGAGCAAGAGATACTGAGCAAATAAAAATATCAGATGTTCACACCATACAATGAGTATGGAAGAAATGAAGAACTCTGGAGAATGTTTCAAGAAAAATAATAAAAGCCAAGGTAAGAAAAAAATGTGCTCTGAGTATAACAGAAACAAACTGTTGAGTACATGGAAGATGCTTTCTTGAACTGATTAAAATGTGAGCGAGTGGATTACATTAAGACCATTAAAAGAGTTAATTAAAGTCACTGAGTGCAGTACTAGGAGATTGTTTGGATTCTTTTGTTGAAAAATATTTAAAAGGCTGCCCAGTGATCTGTATTTGAAAAATCTCTTAAATATCTAATTCCCAGGGGTATTTCCCAGCTGGAATCTTTCGCCTTTAGATAGGTGGTTAGCTAATTATGCAAATTTCATGGCTCTATCTCTAATTTCTATTTCATTTGTTGTTTATCCATATATCATTTTTAACTACGGAATTTTCTCCAGAGAAGCAAATTAACCAATTTTAATATTTTATCAGACAATTCAACTTGGGGATTATAAATTATTAGGGAGGATTAAAATTGTCCTTTCCCAGCCTTTGAAATGTTACTCAGATTTACAAAGCTCAGAAATATAAAACTACTCTTGATAACACGAGTTAAAATATTCCTTTCTCTGTTCTTGCTAGCTTGCTATATGACTGCATCATTTGTAAATCATCCTTTGTAAAGGAGTTCTCAGTTCTTTATACATGACAAATTCCCTTACTCTGCAGTCACTCCATCTCTACCTTCTCTGTACATTTTGTCATTGTTTTAAGGTTTATTTTTAAGACAGAGTCTCACTGTCACCCAAGCTGGACGCCCCCCACCTCTCGGGTTCCAATGATTCTCATGCCTCAGCCTCTGAGTAGCTGGGACTACAGGCACCCGCCACCATGCCAGGCTAATTTTTTGTATTTTTAGTAGAGGCCTCCCAGAGTGTTGGGATTATATGAATGAGCCCCCATGCCTGGCCTGTCATTGATATTTTAACCCAGGATATCACATTATAGAAATTATGACTGAGAAATTTTGCCCAAAAGAAACATATGGTTAAGAAAGTATCAATAAAACTCTTTGCATGAGTGATAAACCTGAAAAACTACAACACCATTTATAACACTGGAACACTAACAAGCATCCTGCAGCACATTTTCAGAGAGCTTCCTATACTTGGAGCTCGGGAGGCATTGGGAAGTAGTCACAGAAGGCAGTTTACAGTCAAATGCAGGTACAAGTAATTACTATTGATGATCAGTGAAATGATGAAAACAAGTAGGGTGCACTTGGGCAACGCTAGTCTCAGACGTGGTGCTGGGGCAAAAACACTGAATTTAAAAATGATTCACTATATCAAAAATCAAGGCTAAGTGGAGACCTGGAAAAAAGGAGAAAAGGGTGCACCAAAAAGAGGTAAAGGCATGTGCAGAATTTGAGAACAGAGACGATGTATAGGGATCCTGTGGAAGGGCAGAAAGTGCTGAACTTGAACCTGAAGAGGACGAACAGGACCAGATACCTTCAGCATGAGAGCAACAGGAAGGCACAGGAGTGGTTCCAACAGAGGAGGGACACAGCCAGATTTGCATTTTTGAAAGATCTTTCTGGCTGTGGAATGAAGAATGGGTTCCAGCAGGGCAATTTTGGAGGCAAGGTGGAAGCCTTTACAGTAAGCCAGGCTAGAAAGGCCAGGCCTGTTGAAGACAGGACAACTGAACTGTGGATGGAGAAAGCCATCTGAAGTCAAACACCATGGCTTGGCTTAAAAAAATCAGCTCCTTATTGGCCATGCCTACTTTCAAACTTCTCTTCTAAAAACAGCTTGACAAAACTGAGATTGCACCAATCTGGCTTCCTGTATGGAGCTGTTTTGCAACGTCCAGACAATGAGACAGTCATGTGCAGAATGACTTTAAATCTTGCTTGTTTTTAAAAATATCTGAAATGAACAACAGATGTTAAAAGGATAGCAAAGGCTAAACAACCAAGAAATAAAACAAGCAGCCTGGCTTTTCCATGTACTCCTGATCATAAAATGCTCAGATCACTATGCCTGAGTTCAGAGCCGTAGCCAGTCAGGGGCTGTGCTGAGCTAGGGGTGGAGTTCACATTTTCAAATCAAACGTGAAAATCGTAAACCTCTAATTTGCAAATACCTGAAATCTAAATAAAATCATAAATTCTATTATCTATAGAGTGGTAGCAACTTGTAAACTGTACTGTCTTTCAAAGTAAATCTCCAATGAGATCAAAATAAATCAGCTGGTGAGCAAACATTAAGGAAAATCTGAAATCTTGGGAGATTTTACGATTCTTTCAGAGCTGTTTCTTAAGATGCAGCAAAATTAAGACAAAGTCTTGGTTGGAGCATTGCTGGTCCAGAGATAAGATGGTAAGAGGCACACTGCAAAAATGTGACCAGGTCCATGTGTTATTTGCCTTGAGTTCACTTTGTGATAGTTCCTAAGAAGCCAGGTATTAATATTCCCTTTCCTTAGCTGAGTTGCTCGTTTTAATTAACCTATCATTTCCCCATTTGTTTCCTAAGAAACAATTGGATGTATGGTTAGTTTGACGATGTGATAAGAAAACCCCCCCCAGTTCTCCATCTAGAAACATCTTTTCAACTAAAAACACGTCACTGCCAAATAGTCACCATTAACATTTGTTATGATGTCTGGGTGCAGTGGCTCATGTTTGTAATCCCAGCACTCTGGGAGGTCAAAATGGGTGGATCACTTGAGGTCAGGAGTTTGAGACCAGCCTGGCCAACATGGTGAAACCCCATCTCTACCAAAAATACAAAAATTAGCCGGGTGTGGTGGTATGCATGTAGTTGCAGCTATTCAGGAGTCTGAGACAGGAAAATCACTTGAACCTGGGAGGCGGAGGTTGCAGTGAGCCAAGATCATGACACTGCACTCCAGCCTGGGCAACAGAGTGAGACTCTGTCTCAAAAAAAAAAATGTTATGAAGCCCTGTGGTTCTTGTTAGGGCCATTAGATATTGCAGGAAAAAAAATTACATAGTCTCCCAGTTGTTTAGAAATTAAATACTTTACAAAATGATTCAGAGATTTAATGGGATTGCAGTCAAAAGCCCAAGAGTTTGTAGCAAAATCTGAAATGTTTATTCTAAAATGGCTCTGGAAAAGGAAAGAGTCTCCTAAAATAGCCAACTTCTGAAGAGCAAGAACAAGGAGGACGGGTTTGCTTCATCAGATATAAAGACTTATTACAAAGCTATAGTAATTAAGACTGTGTGTCAGTAGAGGGATAATTATGGGTTCCCCCTACCCCCTTTATCTTCAAAGTAGATTATAATAGCAGGGCTTATTTCAGAATTTATCTTTTTGGATAGACCTTTCACAAACCCAATAATCCAGAAATTCTAGCTCTAAATAGAAGTCAAGCATCTCCTGCATGTAAACAGGAAAAGACATTTGCAAGGATGCTCATACCGTGATGTTCACAAGAGCACTAATTATCCGTGGATGGAAAATAGAATAAATCAGTTGTGGACCAGCAGATTATAATTAAGACCAACCCAAGTACATGCAGTTACTAAAAACAAAGCAGCAAGTGATGTGATTTATTACACAACTCGGTCTCCACCAAGACTGTTTCACAACATACCCATCAGTATTTTACAAGTCTTTCCATATTAACAAATGTGACCATGAGATTCTGATACAAGAGCTATATTCACTCACACTTCATATAAAACAAAAGGTTTTCATAAAATTCATTTAGTTTGAACAAAAAATAAACATTTTTTAATGCTACATAAAATTTTTAAAGCCAAGTTATGATTCAAAGTAGGTAAAACTACATATTATACAAGACATATACTATACCATGCTAGTTTAACAAAACCGGCATATGAAAATAAAGCACTGAACAGTACCCTTGTAATACAGCAAGAATGCTCTCAAACTAAAATGTGAAATAAAATGTGTTTTAACCTCACAAGTTAACTTGATTTTCACAGGGCATCCACAGTTTTCAAAGTATTAAAATATTCTTTAAATTTTTGTTGTATGACAGAAAAACTGAAGTGACCCTCCTGTCTCTGCTCCAAACAAACACCAAAGGAAAAAAAAAAATGCAAAGGCTCGGTGGTATGTCTCTTAGTTCAATTTTTGTTTCTTGGAATTAGCAAATCAAATGGCTAAATGACAACATTAACAAAAAATTCAAAGGTATATATTCCCCAGGACCTATATAAATAGTAAATACAATTAAAATGGCTAATATCAGAAGTGATAATTCTTGAAAGAATTATAGACAGGCAGCACATTTTGGGTAATCTTAAATGTAAAATATGGACTGACAAAATAATTAAGAGTTTGAATGTTTTTAAATTAAAAGTTTAGGACAGGATTCCTTGAAATCACAGGAACTCAAATCCACTAAGAACATGATTCAGTATGCCAAAAATTATTTCATATACTTCTCACTGGAATATTTTACAATGCAGATTGTATTTATGTAATTTGTATATAGACATTTCACAATGAATTGAAGGGAAAAGACAGCAAAAGGAGAAGAGACAGCCAAAGGGAGAAGTCAGCTGTAATACCAGACTTTCCCCCCACCAGCTATGCCCACAGGAAGGTCAGTGGGCCCTTCTGACCAGACAAACGAACAAAAATACAGCATATAAATAACCAGGTTCATTAGGTCAGTGGTAGCGACAGTCTAAGTTTGTATGTCGGAAAGAATTAAGCAAATAGGTAAAATAGATTCAGCATGAGCAGTACCTAAAATGTACCTAAAAGATTTTCCCATCTTAAAAATCATCATTATTTGTGCATTTCATGATCTAAAATGGTAACTTCTACCTATCTTACTTCCCTTTTAGGCTTTAGGGAAATAAATATTTTACTGGATGCCCATATTATGGTTTCATAGAGAAAAGGGTGGGAGTTACTACTGGAAGCAGATACACACAGAAGCATGTAACTACTACCAAAAAACATTATTGAATGTTGAATGTTCCATATTCCAGCTGGACCTAAGAATACAGTATCCTAATGTAAATGAACCAGTGTGTACTCACCAAGCATCATGCTCAAAGAGAATATATCAGTTTCATTAACTTTTTGCATCACTGAACACTCCAGTTAATATATAGGAAATTGACTTTTAAATATTCAGATTCCTACGCAATTTCTCCACAGGGCAAATTCTTCACATTCTGTCCATATTCTCAAAGCCTCAAGGAGCTACACACCTTACCTACAGGACAAGACCTCCAACAACACGGATTCTAAGGAAAATGTCCAGTTATTGAGTAAAAAATAATTGAGGAACTGAGTAATAAGATTCCAGATGAATAAAAAGGAAGTCAATCTGCATCTTGGCCTGTGACCCTCTCTTGACAAAAATCACAGACCACTCTCTATGATAAGGCCTCAAGCAGAAACAGTGAGGACACCTTATTTTAATTTGAAGGGTAGGGGAAAGATACTAGTGCTTAGATCTGTTTGGATGACCTCTGGAGGAAGAGATTCGAAGTCTGGATTTCCAGTAAGGCCACATAGTATCTGACCCCATGTTCAGATCTGTAATATTTAACAGGCTAATTCCAAACAGGCCCCTGACAAGACCTCTAATTCTATTTAAATATACAAATCTATATTATCATTTCACAGCTAACCACCTTTTTAATTAAAAAGAGGAAAATTAAACCCAACAATAAATATGAAATGAGTTCACTGTCTGGTTATAAACATGTGGAATATTTTATATTC
This sequence comes from Ateles fusciceps, assembly GCA_036589455.1. NCBI lineage: Eukaryota > Metazoa > Chordata > Mammalia > Primates > Atelidae > Ateles > Ateles fusciceps. The sequence continues at coordinate 7,954,878 of JAZHEH010001064.1, forward strand.
TTATCTTTTCTCAACTATTATCCTGTTAATTTATTAGACGATAAATAGTAGAAGAAAGTGCCTTAATAAAAGCATCACTACTTAGTCTGTGATTCTGTAGTGACTTCCTCAGCTTAACAGAATCATTGTGTGAGAGGCAGTGAGGGAAGACATCCTGTGTGAACTCAGTGAAGAAAGACCTCTTAGAATGGAGTACTCTACAGAGATAATTAAAGCTTTGGGAAAATGTGCTCAGAATAAAGACAAAGGACTGGAATTCATCAGATTAGAGAGAGCGGAAAGCAACTTAGTGATACACAACCTTATGTATTATGGCGATTCAATTTTATTTGCTTTTTTCCCATATCCAAAACAAATACCAAATAAGATTTAAAGTGAGAAAAGGCAGAAAAGGTAAGACGAAGATAGAGGTAAGCTAGTACACAAAATGTAGGCACTGAGATTTCAAGAAAACAAAATTTAAATGGTAAAACTTCTTAGCACTATTTATAATGTCCAGAAGATACCAACAAGTTCCAAAAAACTATGTCTGTTATTGAAACATAAGGTCTCTCACCCTATCTCCAGCTCTTTTTTCTCTCTCTCATTTTCTGATGGCATACCATCTCGGGGAGCAGACACTGTGCAATGTATTACAGAATATCCTCATCTACCTCCCTGTAACAGCTACCATAGCAAGTTTTTTATTATTTTATTTTTATTTTTTGAGACCGAGTCACACTTGTTGCCCAGACTGAAATGTAGTGGTGTAATTACAGCTCATTGCAGCCCTGACCTCCTGGGTTCAAGTGATCCTCTCACCTCAGCCTACCAAGTAGCTGGGACTACAGGTGTGCACCATCAAGGCCAGCTAATTTTTAAAAACATGTTTGTAGCAATGAGGTCTCCTCCCTATGTTTCCCGGGATGGTCTCCAACTCATGGACTCAAGCAATCCCCCGTGCCTCGCCCTCCCAAAGTGTTTGAATTACAGGTGTGAGTCACTGAACCTCACCTCCTAACAAGTTTTATGATAATATATATATATATATATTATCATATAATAATGTACTTAAAAATATATATATATATATATATTTTTTAAGATGGAGTCTCCCTCTGTCACCCAGGCTGGAGTGCAGTGGTACGATCTCAGCTCACTGCAACCTCTGCATCCCAAGTTCAAGCGATCCTCCTGCCTCAGACTCCTGAGTAGCTGGGATTACAGGTGCACGCCACTACGCCTGGCAAATTTTTGTATTTTTAGTAGAGATAGGGTTTCACCATGTTGTCCAGGATGGTCTTGAACTCCTGACCTTGTGAGCCAACTGCCTCGGCCTCCCAAAGTGCTGGGATTACAGACATGAGCCACCGCGCCCAGCCGAGACCACATTTTTAAAGCCTCCTTCATAAAAGTGTAATGGCAGGAGGCCCAAAGACAGTTTAATTCAAAAGCAATTTCACAAAGAACCAAAATTACTTAATAGTCTTCACCTTCAGTGAAATAATACACCACCACCATCATATATGGATGCATGTGTACATCTGTACGGTATTTCAAGATATTAAATTAAAAACATAAGTAAACATGCAGTCAGAGAAGCAGTATAGGAGAATAACGGAATAAACTTTTTAAAGTCCTATCTATCAATAAAAGATTTAAGGTAAATAACCTGATTTTAAAATGGGGAAAGGATCTAAAAATAGACATTTCTCCAAAGAAGACAAAAAATGGCCAACAGGTATATGACAAGGTGCTCAACATCACTACCACGAGGGAAATGCAAAATCGAAACCACAATGAGGTATCATCTCACACCGACTAATATTAAGATGGCTATTGCCAAAAACACAAGAGATAACAAGTATGGGTGAGGATGTGGAGAAAAGGGAACCCTTTCACACTGTGGGTGGGAATGTAAATCGGTACAGTCCTATAAAGAAAGATATAAGTTGCTTCAAAAAATTAAAAATAAAATTGCCATATGACCCAGCAATCTATCTTCTGGATATATCCATGAAGAAAATAAAATCAGTCCCTTGTAGAGGTATGTTCACTCCCATGTTCATTGAAGCATTATTCACAACAGCCAAGATATGGAAACAACCTGAGTGTCCACTGATGAATAACTGGATATATATTCCATCTACAGTGCATATATATGACATATATAGTACATACATATTATACATATTGCATATATAGTGCATATATATCATTTATATTATATATAGTGCATATATATTGCATATGTAGTGAATATATTATATTGCATATGTAGTGCATATATTATATTGCATACATAGTACATATATATTATATATTGCATATATAGTACATATATATTACATATATTGCATTCATACTACATATATATGCATAGTGGAATATTATTTGGCCTTAAAAAAGAGGATCTTGCTATTTGTGATAGCATGGATGAAGCTGGGGAACACTGTGCTAAGTAAAGTAATTCAGACACAAACATACAAATGCAATTTGGTTTCTCTTATACATAGAAGTTGAAAATAAGCAAGCATCATGTTGTACAAGCTTAAATATATATAATTACAAATTGGAAAATAAAGAATTGTTAAAAGAAATGTATAAACAAAAAGATACGAGATTAAGAACATGAGTGAACATTCACTCAGAAACCAGCAGGATAGAAGAATGGCTGAATGAACTTTTTGAAATTCCACCTATTAGTAGAAGGATAGTTTAGCAGACTTCTGGATCTTATGCTTTGGTTTTAACAATTATCCTGTGAAATTAGTTTTATATTTATTTCTATCCTATTGACGGAAAAAGTTTTAGCATGGGAATTATTTAAAGTCTCCCAAGGTGACATTCAAGTTAATAGTTCAGCTTGAACTATAGTTCTATTAAGTTCAGTTCAGTCCAACAACCATTTAATGCAACTATTTATTGGTAGTTGCCACAGCAGATTCAGAAATATATGGTCTGGTCTAGCAGAATACAAGAGAGAGATGCAGACATGTAAAGAAAAGGAAACCCTAAAGTCAAGCAAGTGCCTTTGAAGAAAGCATAAAGTGCGCTGAGAATTCTAAGACAACACATCTTTTTGTGGAGACTGTCACGTGAGATAAATCTGTAGGAAAAATTAGAAAACGGATGGATGGAGACGGAGTTAGAGAAGGAAGAGCAGGAGAAACGGCAGAAGTGGTAATGCACGGTACACACTCAGGGGAACTTCCAGAAGCTCATCTGGTGAGAGCATTAAAGAAGAGGCAGGGTAGATAGGGTGGGAAAGTGCTTGAGGCCACATGGCAATGGCCTTGACCACCATGGAGAAGAGACTCTCTAATGTGATGGAGAAGCAGCCGAAGACGTTCTTTGTTTATTTGTTTAGTTACTTTTATCCCTTTTTTTTTTTTTTTTTTTTAGGCAGAGTCTCCCTTTGTTGGCCGCCCAGGCTGGAATGCAATGGCGCGATCTTGGCTCACTGCTACCTCTGCCTCCTGGGTTCAATCGATTGTCCTGCCTCAGTCTCCTGAGTAGCTGGGATTACAGGTGGGCACGACACCACACCCAGCTAATTTTTGTATTGGTACTAGAAACGAGGTTTCACCATGTTGGCCAGACTGGTCTCAAACTCCTGACCTCAGGTAATCTGCCCGCCTTGACCTCCCAAAGTGCTGAGATTATAGGCGAGAGTCACTGCACCCAGCCCTCAGCTGCAGACGTTAGATCCCATGATCAAGGCTGTTGGTCAACTTATTCCTCTTTAAAAACATGATGTTTCTGCAATAGGAGACAGCTTTTAGAAAAAAAATGACAAAACCTATTGATAATGACACACACTTTCTACATCTCTCCATGAGAATATCTGATTACAGCAGTGAAGAAACTTGTCTGGAGCAAAATTAGTATCTTTAAGTTTTATTCATTCTCCCTGACAAGAGTCAATTTTTGAGGCACACACTGAAATGTGAAAATTCTCCTGATTATGATAATTTCAAACCTCTAAGCAGACATCTATGAACAACAACAAAAAATTATCTCTAATATGAATGTTCTACACCACAATTACGTCTCAGTTCAAACTTACCCAACCTCCTGCTTCAAAACTTGTATGTATTCTCTAAAGGAAAAAGAAGCTTACATTTCATATTTTAAAAGTTTTGCATGCAGCCTCAAGTCACTGATTGATAAAATAACTTTTGTCCAACAATACGACAGATGTCCATTTTATAATAAATGTTCACTTGAATTAACCCCTCTATTGTACCATTTTGCTCTAGGTTTATATGCAAACAGAAACTAGTGGTTATGTCTCAAGAGCAACACTCTCACAACAAACTCTACAAATAAGTAATATTTCAAAGTTAATTGTTTAACTCCAACAAAAGCAGAAAACAAAAAAACATTCAACCAGAGAAAGAACAACTAAAATAAGTGTAAATAATATGGTAAGAATAAACTACTTCCCTCTAAAACAGAAAGGGAATAATAGAGGAAATTAGCAGTTTCTCTGCCCTCTAGTGGCAATAAAATTAACTGCAGCATTTACTAAAGCAATGCAAAATAAAATGTCCCTGTTATGAAATCAGATATTTTTCCCGTGCCAAAATGTCTGTAATAAAAATCCTGATTGTTGCATGCCAAATTTCAAGACTGTTGGACTTTTTCCCCCATACTGAACTTTTACATAGGCTATTTTACAAATAAATTGTATTTTTTCTGTTTCACCTTGCTATTTTTATATATTCAGTAAGCTAACCATTTAATTCGAATATTATTTCATAAAACTACACATAAATTGATGTTCAGGGAAGAAGCTACTTTGGTTTATAAAAAGAAAGTATTCAAAAATTTGTCAAGGAATTTAAAACTATGCTTTTTAAAATCAATTCTATCAATATATGGATTTCTAGAGTAGAATTCCCATCAGAAATATTTAACTGGTTTAAAATACCAGTACACTGATGTTTAACATTTTAAGTATTTTATATTTTCCAAAGCAAGGGCTTTTAATTATACAGCCAATCTTACTTTGGGATGAATTTCATCCTCAATTTCAGAACTTCTTGGAATAGAAAACGTAGCGTGTGTGTGTGTGTACACATATATTCTTTTTTCAGTAACATTACTGAAAAAGGTCCGGAAAAAGATAAACATTTTGTTGACGTTTACTTATTTAAAATTTATTTTTACTGCAAATGCATTATTTATTCCTAGGGTCAAAGAAATTTTTAAATAACCAACTTGGGATGCATGTTGGCACACACATCTTTCTAACCTCCTCTGTGGTGGAGTCATCTATTGATACCATGAATAAGTATATGAAAATTACTGTTGCAATTTTTAAATACATGTCATTTCCTGGAAGGCTAAAAGTGTTATATTTTCCCACCACTGAAACATATAGAGAAATAAGCCAAAGGTATAGTCTCCTGTCATAAATCATAGTCAAGAACAACCTAGGTCTATTAATGCAGAATAATTAAATGTGATTAAGACAAATCAACACCCAAGAAATTTGCATTTTATTCTCAGCTTTAAAAGTGTTGTCAGCATATTGCCTCCCTGCAAATACACTCCAACACACACACTCCTCCAATCATAAATAAGAGCGCAGAGTCAGTATCTGTGCTTTATCTAGAACAATTTACACCAGCTGTTGTGACTGTCTTCTAAGTCGTGGCTTGTTAAATTTCACTCAAGGGTCTCCTTTAAGATCTACAAGATTCACCTTGCCTGGAATCCCCAGGTGTCCCCCAGCTTTCCATCTGTGTCTCTCAAGTTTGACTGTTGACCAGGTAATCATTACACACACCCACACACACACACACACACACAGCAGAACAGAACAAATTATCTTACACAGAAAGTTTTCGTTTTCTTTTCTTTTCCTTTCAAGTTTTTTATTTTTATTTTTCGTTTCACCTCCTCTCTAAGTGCACCCAAGTTCACCAATTTCTGCTAAGATCTCTTTCTGCCCGTGTCTTCACTTTCTTCACTGAAAGGCAGAAATGGGAAGTAGGCACCCGGTTCGCAGTCGGCAGGGTCCCCAGGAGGCAGCTGGCACCTCCCGCTCGGCGATCGCCCCGGGGACGCGGCTCCTCGCAGGACGCGCACCTGGCTGGACCGCCACTAAGAGGGCGGAGGTCGGGGTCCTCTCGGGGACAAAGTTAGGGCGTCCAGGCCTGTCTGTGAAGCCGGCAGGCGGAGGACAATGGGGGCAGGGGTAGGTCTCCAGAAGCGCGCCCTCCCCCATCTTTTCCACCTGCTCCCCCACCTCTGCCCCTGCCCCACCTACCCCGCCCCCACTTCCAGCGCCCGCTCAGACCAGTTCACGAGACGGAGCTAGTGGGGGACCGCCAGGGGGGAGGAAGGTGCTGCCACAGGGAATTTTCTCATGCAGAGGGGAGACGCGCAATCCCCGGGCTTTCACCACGTCCCCCACCCACCCCCCACCACACACTTGCTTAGTTTAACTAGCAGCGAGGAAGGAGGGGAGACGGAGAGCAGGCAGCCTGGAGATGCCAGGTCCTAGGAGACGTATCAACAGAAGAAGCTTCGCTCTCACACTGGGCTACTTGGGGGAGACAGTACCACCCCCTGCCGCCCAGGTGAAGTAAGCCCAAGAGCCTCAGGAAAACCCCTAGTCCCGGGCGTCCTTCTCTCGTTAACCCTCTTTTCCCCATTTGGGAAGCCTAAGTTTACCCGAAAAGCAACTGCAGTAAACTTTCCCAAGGGCAGACAGGTGATGCGGGGGGAGAGGGTAGGAGGAACGAGGGTGCCAGAGAGGTCTTCAACTGCGCACAAAATCAACAAGCCAAAGTGTTTCTTACCGTGGATTTGGTCTGCGAGCTTCCCTTCGGCGAACTGAAACTGGTCCAGGAAGAAGTGGCAAAGTAGCACAACTCCTGCGGCGGCCAGGTAGGCCCTCGGGAACCTCGCCATGCCGCCGCCGCCACCTCCCTACCCCGCCCGCCAGTCCTTCGCGGGTGCTCCGGGGCTCCCGAAGCGATAGGGGCGACGGGGTCAAGCGCTGCGAATCGGTCTCGGCTGGACCCAGAGGCCTTTGTAAATTTCGCTGGGATATCACAGCAGGGAGCCGAGGAGAGGAAGACGCGAGCCCCAGCAGGAGCGCAGCCCTCTCCGGACCTCCGGGATTTTCTTTGCAACTTGCCACCCTCGCAGCCCTCACCCGACACTGAACAACAAGCCACCCGGGTGCCCGCAGACTGTGACTTCCGAGGCCCCTCGATGCGCTCCACTGCGTTCAAAACAGATCTAATTCCACAGCCTGCGCCGCTGCCAGTTCCAGATCCACTAGGGATGGTCGGCTCCGCAGGAACTTTCCTCGGTCTCGGAATGGCCCCGGCAGGAGGTTTAGGTTTGCAGGAAGGAGGTTGATGCCGAAACCCTTCCGACAAGTTTTGCTTCTCTTCGCCCTACGCAGGGCGCGCGTCCTTTCTCGCAGCTGGAGGAATGGGCAGCTCCAAAGAGCTGAGCCCTGGGAAGGTTCGGGCTGCAGCAGTCTGAGGTCCGAAGCCAGGAAAAAATGTGTTTTTTTGTTTTTGTTTTTGTTTTTTAAAAAGGAGAAAAAAGAAAAGGGGTGGGGTGGGGGGGGGGGCAGTCTGGCTGGAACCTATCCGGACAGGGCTCCTCCAGGCTCAGGAGGAGGTGGCCCCCAATCCCCCCGCGGAGCCCTAGGAGTTTGGTGGCGGAGGAGGCGCCGCCGTCGTCGTCGCGCTCCTCCGCGCTCCTGCTCCACACTTTGAGGAGGGAAGGCGGCTCGCAATTTGCTAGATCTGCCGCCGCACCCCTCCTTCCTCCTCCCTCCGCCCTCCCCTTCGCTCCTCCAGGCTTCTCCCACCTTCCTCCCTGAAACCGGCAGCCCGCACCGACCTGTCCAATGGCTGCACTTTCCTCGGGGCTGGCACAGGAGTCGCCACCAGCAGAGCGAACCGGGGGAACCTAGCGAGCGGGAGGGGAGAGGGCCACTCCAGCCCCGCGCGCCCCCGGCAGCTGGCGGCCCCGGAGCACGGGGGAGAGGGGGACGAGCCCCGGGAGCTAGCAGGGGAGCGCGGGGCGGTACCTCCGCGCGGCCGGAGCACCATCCCCGCACCCGGCTCGCCCGCCCTGGGCAGCTTCACCAACTGCGCCCCCCACCCACCTGGCTCCCAGGCCGCCTTCGCGCCCGACTGCGGGGGGGCGACTGCGCCCCGCCTCGACACTGGCGGGGGTCTCCCTGGGCACTAAAGGGTTAACCACAGCTCTCCCTCCCCCGCTTCCCGGAGGCTGGGTCTGGCCTTGGTTGGGGTGTGGAGAAAGCACACCAGAGCCAGTTCTGGGTTACTGACCCTGCGAAGCCCCCCTCGGACCCCAGCCCGGCGCAGGAGGGCGGCGGAGAGTGGCGCGCCGCAGCGTGGTCGCCGCCGCCGCTGCGGCTTTGTAAAGTGTCCGCGGGGGCGAAAGCGAGAGTTTAAAGGAACAGGAGGCCCATTGAATTTCCTACCGGGGCTTTCGGGGGCTCTCGCTGCCCGGTTTGTTTTTGTTTTTTTCAGCTCGGGGATGTGTTTCCGCGTTAACCGTTGCAGGCCCTCTGGTTAGCTGACATCTTAGTTTGCATACAGTTAATCTTTTTTAAAAGGGATAAATACAAGGAAAAGAAGCCAAGCGCTATTAGTTAAAAGTACAGGATCTAGAGCCCGGACAGTCTGAACTGGAATTTCACCTCCCCCGCAAGGAGCAATTTACTTTTATCTCTTAGCCTCAGTTATCCATTCATCAAATGGAGAGAATTAGAGTAACACCCTTATAAGGTGGTTGCAATGGATTGGATGAGTTAATTCTGTGTATTTAATAAATGTAGAACATTGCCTACCGCAAAGTACGTGGCTTTAAGTGTTTCCTGAAACAAAGTGAGAGAAGACGACTTCAATCACATAACAAATTTGGTGTGTTCTAAGTTCAAGGTCCTTTCCACTCCAAGCTCTGAAAAGTCTATGGATGCTGTCAATAGATGTCTCAGCTTGCCACAAAACCCACTGGAAGTGGATTCCAATAATCAATCTACTTTGCAAATGTGATGCCCAAAGCATGGCTCTCTCATGGGAAACAAGAAATATGTTTCCCCTAATCCAATACCCAATTTGCTCTTTATTTCCGAACAACAGATATACAAACCCAAACTTACGTCGTGCCTACACTCTATTATGCCAAGACCCTCGCTCTCTCCTGAGCTTTCCTCCAATAGGTTGATTTCTACTTAGGAAACTGGGTTCTTCTACTTCTGCTTAACTAGGAGTGTTTAAGTTCTATGTAATATTACATCCGAATTTGAGTACCTAGATACATATCTGCTTAAAATCAAGTTTGAAAACTGTCTTCTAATCAAAACTTGATTGTGCAGTTGAACCTTGAACAATAGGGCTTTGAACTGGGAGGGTCCACTTTTGCGTGGATTTTCTTCCTCCTCTGCCACCCCTGACAGTAATGCCAACCCCTCCTCTTCCTCCTCTTCAGCTCCCTGGATGTGAAGACGATGAGACTGAAAGCCTTTCTGATGATCTACTTCGACAGTATGTTTTATCTTACTTATGATTTTCCTAACATTTTCTTTTCTCTAGCTTACTTTATTGTAAGAATACAGTATATAATATATAGAACATACAAAATATGTGTTAATCAACTGTTTATATTATCAGTAAGGCTTCTAATCAACAGTAGGGCATTAGTAGTTAAGTGTATGGGGAGTTGAAATTACACATGAATTTTCTACAGTGTGGGGGTGTGTTCCCCTGACCCCCATACTATCCAAGGGTCAATTATAGTTTAATTGATGTTGATTCTTTTTGTGCACCCCCGGTGAGGTCATAAATCCATGTGGAAAGCTTCCCAAAATATTCTGCACAACTCCAGCTCCCACCATATGTAAAATAATGGGGAATCTAGCAGAAACCATTTCAAGAAAACACCTTTTTTTTTTCAGTCTGGGTTATTTCTCTTACTTTCACAGCAGAAAAATAAGGTTTCCCCCGAGAACAAACAAATCCCCATGTCTTCTTGCTATCCTTTTCCTTTTTCCCTTATTATTTTATGTGCATATTCGTAGTGTTCATTTTTCTTGTCACTTGCAGTCATCAATGCTTTACTCTCCTGACTGAAACTATATACTTTCTGTAAGTAGAAATTTAATGCCAATATTTGAAAGGGGGTTAAATGGTCATTCAGGGTCAGTTGGGGAAAGACTTTTATATGTTTGGCTATGTCACAGATGTTGCTGAATTGTATTGGTTTACCCCATCTACACACATAGAAATTTCGGAAATATGGGAGAAGATGCAAGTAAGCAAAACTCAGTCATGCTTGATGAGATTTGCTATTCAGAAATAAGGATGAAAGAGCAGCATTGTATAACAGTAAACTCAAGCTTTGATCATTTGTCTGAAATGTTGATGAATAATTATTTGTTAAACTATATTCTACCTTTACATTACAGCAAGCAATGAATAAATAAAATGTATGTAGGACAGTATGTTCAGAGTGAAATACAAAAACTAGATTACTCATGTAATTCTGGCTAAAGTAGCATATTTTGTGGCCTAAATTACTTGGGTTTGCCATATACATTTCATCACAGTAGAAGTGTCTCTCTATTTTGTGTGGAAGATGTTACATCTTCCATCTGACATGAGAGAGAGATGTAGTAATGGCTGGAGGTCTGTTTGTATTTACTATATACATGGGAAAGGAACCAGTGGTTCTTTCATCCACTCCCTTAATTTTTGCTAATCTCTCCAGGAACAAATGAATCAGGAACCAAAAATGAATGGCACTTAGATTCTTTGTCCATAACAAAGATCTGGAATTCATATGACACTCTCTCCTTTAAAATAATATCAGAATCATTCTCAACAATGTAGAACTTTGGGCAACTATTAGCATGTGTGCTATGGCTGTGGGGATTTCAAAGCTGTTTACAATCCTCATCTCTACCAATCTTCAGAGAGATTTTCACACATTCCAAGTACAATACTATCTATAGAAATGTACTTACAATTAATCACCTCATCCCATCTCTGTCTTTACCAATGTTGTGTTTCCTAGGACCTGTCCAAAATTGGAACTTGGCTTACAGGATGCTGAAGAAAACAGCATCCTCACTTGGAAAAAAAATGATATCCTATATGTGCTGTAGAATACTCAGCATTTATTATAATCTTTTCTTAACTATTCAGAAAATACTTTTCGGCTATTTTAACAGGATGTTTTAAAACTTTCTATAATTGCTGTCAGATGAAGGGAAATTGCTATTCGTAAACTGCTTTTATTCAGTCCAAATATTATGACCTTTCTTCTAGGTCTCAGCATTTCCTCTGCCTCCTCATTTGGTAGGGCTAATTTTTTGACCTCTTGTATGCAATTACAAGACTCATTTGTTCATCTTGGCTGATCTGCTCTCAGAATAAACGGGAATTCTATTGTACTGTTGATGGATATTTCAGCTTTTTGTTCTTTATAGTTTTAAGGAGCAAATTTTATCAATCGTGTTTGAATTGAATAAACATTTTTAAAAACTCACTTAACAGCTAACAATAACTCTTTTTAACTGGAACATTTAACATACAAGAATATTTAATGCCTTTTAGCCTCAAATCAATACCACATGTACTATTTAGATGAAATTAACAATATTGGCATATTCATAATGAAATAAAATATCCTGCATTAAAATGGCATACATCTTTATACACTCCTTCTGAATCTTAATGAGCTAAAGTGGTTTTGACTAGTAAATAGCAAAGCACAAAAAAAGTGTAAGTCAAAATAGTAGAAAACATTAATAAAATGGAACACCATATTATCAAAAAGGGATAGAAGCATTATGTTACATTTTATTTTAAATGGCAACAATGTATTATAGAAACTTAGCCCTTATTCCTAAGTTTTACCCAAAGATAGGTTAAATTCCTGCATTCTGCAAATAAAGGAAAATGGGCAAGTGCTCAGCAAGCACTTAGTGAATTCAAAAATGAAATAAACGTGTTAAAGAATATGCTGTACAATGCAGAGTGATGGAACATGTGGAAAAGTTCTCAAGTGATTATTGCTTTGAACATAGTTGTCAGCCTTATATCCTATCCAGATTTTGCTAAACTGATGGAAATATCTAAACTGCAGAAAATTTCACTCTCAAGTATCAGCCCCAGAAGAAATTGTGCTTCTGCAGAGCCCCTAGTGGAGGCTGTTACTCCTGGCACAGATGACAGGGCTTTTTGTGTTGGAGGCAGGAGTGCTCTGATTCACAAAGGCACCACCACTGCTAGTATCTGCCCTGATGGCTTTACTGAATTTCCTTTCCTCATCTTGCATTCATCCTGTTTTCTTTTGCCCTGAATTTCTGGTCCTTTTATTTCCATCTCTACAAAATTTTTGTTGAGATATAATTTACATAACTTAAGATTCACCTTTTTAAAGTGTATACAATTCATTGTTTTCTAGTATGCCCGCAAGATGGTAAAAACAAGACTACCATCTAATTCCAGAATATTTCATCATGCCAAAAAGAAACCCCATACCCATGAACAATCACTGCCCATTTCTCTCTCTCCTCAGCCCCTGGCAAACACTACTCAACTTTGTCTCTGGGAATTTGCTCCTTCTGGAGAGCTCACGTAAATGGAATCATACAGTATATGTCCCTTTGTGTCTGATTTCTTTTGCTTGGCATAATGTTTTCAAATTCACCCATGCTGTTGACTATATCTTGTACTTCATTCCTTTTTATTTATGATAATATTCCATTGAATGATATTATGGATAAAAGATTAAACCCATCAGTTATTGGACATTTGGGTTGTTCCCACTTTTTGGCTATTATGAGTAATGCGTCTTTAAAAATCCATGCACAATTTGTGTGAACATATGAGCAGTATGGTAACTCTATAATTAACTTTGTGAGAAAATGACAAACTGTGTTCCACAGTGGTTGCACCTTTTTACGTTCCCAACAATGCATGAGGGTTCCAATTTCTCCTCGCCATTGCAAATACTTGTTATTTTTCATTTAAAAAAATTACAGTGATCTCAGTTGGTGTGAAGTGGTATGACATCCTGGTTTTTGTTTGCATTTCCCTGATGACTAATGATGGGAAGCATCTTTTCATGGGCTTATTGGGCATTTCTGTATCTTCTCTGGAAAAGAGTCTCTCCAAACCATTTCTCATTTTTAATTGGATTGTCTTTTTATTGTTGAGTTGTACGAGTTCCAACATAGTCTGGATGTTCAGTTCTTAAAATATGTAGGATTTGCAAACATTTTCTGAAAGAAATGAAATAATATGAGTTGTCTTTTCACTTTCTTGATAGTGTTATTTGATGCGCATTGTTTTTTACTTTGATAAAGCCCAATGTATATATTTTTGTTTGGCTACTTCTACTGTAAGTGTCATATGTAAGAAAGCCATGCCTAATCCAAGGTTGATTTATGCCTATAGTTTCTTCTAAGAAAGTTACAGTTTCACGTTCATATTTAGGACTTCGATCCATCTTGTAAAAAATTTTGTATAAAATGTGAGAAAGGGGACAAAAATTATTCTTTTGCATGTGGACATGCATACACTGTCACATCATACATTGTCTCAGCCACTTGTAGAAAAGATTGTTTCTGCATTGGATGATCTTGACATCATTGTTGAAAATCAGTTGGCCATACACATTCAGGTTTATCTCTTTACTCTCAATTCTATTCCATTAATATATATGTTTATTTTTATACCATACTGTTTTGGTTACTGTAGCTTTTTGGTAAGAGTTGAAATAAGGAAGTGTGAGTCCTCTTGCTGTGTTCTTTTTTTTCCAAGATTGATGTAGCTATCGTTAATCCTTTGCATTTTCACATAAATTTTAGAATCCATTTGTCCATTTCTCCAAAAAGGGCTGTTGGCATTTTGATTGGGATTGAATTGAACCTGTAGATTAATTTTGGGACTATTGCCATCTTGACAATATGAAGTCTTCCAATCCATGAATGTGAGATATGGTTCTATTAATTTTGCTGTTTAATTTATTTCAATATTGTTATATCATTTTGTAACTTCAGTGTACAAGAAATACACTTATTTTGTTACATTTATTTCTAGGTATTTTATTCTTTTGGATGCTGTTATAAATGAAATCATTTTCTTAATTCCATTTGTAGATTTTCAGTGGCTTTTGTATTAGTCTGTTAGGGCTGACACAGCAAAGCACCACTGATGAGGGGTGTAAACACTTGCATTTCTGTAGCTGAGTCTCAGATCAGGGTGCCAGCAGTTTTGGTTTCTTCTGCGGCCTTTCTTCTTGGCTTGTCAATGGTCACCTTCTCACATGATCTTTCCTTTGTGTACACGTCTTTCTTTCTGTCCAAATTTTCTTTTATCATAAGGACACCAGTGAGATTGGATTGGGAACCACCACAATGGTCTCATTTTAACTTAAACACCTCTTTAAATGCCCAATTTCCAATTATAGGCATATTTTCAGGTGCTAGGGAATCGGTCTTTAACATATGTATTTGGAGGGGGTCAAAATCCAGCATATGGCAGCAAGTAGATAGGAATACAACTGAGTTTTGTTTATTAATCTTGCAACCTTGCCAAACCCATTTAATATATCTAATAGTTTTGTTTGTTTGTTTTTACAGGCATAAGGATTCCTTAGGGCTTTTCTATGTATAAGATCTGAAAATCTTTTTTTTTTTTTGTCTTCCTTTCCCATATAGACAGATGCCTTTTGTTTTATTTTCTTGCCTTAATTACCCTGTTTAGAACCTCTGGTACAACGTTAAATGGAAGTGTTGGCAGTAGTTGTCTTGCTCTTCTTCTTACAAGGAAAGCTTTAGCTCTTTCACGATTAAACATGACATCAACTGTGGAGTTTTCATTGATATCCTTTATCAGGTTGAGCAAGATTCCTTTTCTTTCCTAGTTTATTGAGTACATTTCATGAGTGGGTGTTGGATTTTGTCAACTTTTTTTCCTGCGTCAACTAATAAGATTGTGCATTTGTTTCTTTATTCTATTGGTATGGTATATTTTATGGATTGATTTTAATGTGTGAAACCAACCTTATATACACAAGAGAAATTCTACCTGGTCATGGGATATGGTCCTTTTTCTCAGATACTAAATTCAGTTTTCTAACTTTAAAAAAAAATAATTCTGTATCCATATTTATAAGGAACATTAGTTTTTAATTGTCTCTTCCTGTGAAGTTTTTTCTGGTTTTGATATCAGGGTAATACTACACTCATAGAATGAGTTTGGAAGTGTTCCTTCCTCTTTACTTTTTGGAAACATTTGGAAAATATGTGTTAATTTATCTTTAACCTTTTAGTAGGATTCACCAGTGAAGCCATCTGGGTATGATTTGTGTGTGTGTGTGTGTGTGGAAATCTTTTTGATTATTAATGTACTTTTTCTCTTTTTTATCAGTCTAGTCAGATTTTCTATTTCTGTTTTGAGCCTGTTTTGATATTTTCTTTGTCAGAAATTTTCCATTTGTTATCTAATTTATTAGTATACAATTGTTTGTAATATTCCCATGTAATAATTTTTATTTCTGTAAGATTTGGCAGTAATGTCCACTTTTTCATTTCTGACAACTTGAGTGTTCTCTATTTATCGGTAAATTGAGGTAAAGCTTTGTCAATTTTGTTGATCAAAGAACTTTTAGTTTTGTTGACATTCTTGATTGTCTTTCTATTCTCTATTTCATTTATTTCCACATTAATCTATCTTGCTTACCTCCTTCTATTTGCTTTAGGTTAGCTTACTTTTTTTTTTTAGTTTCTTTTTTTTTTTTTCATCTCTACCATCTTTTTTATTTAGGCTATTGGCTAAATATACTATGTTGCCAATATACTGTCTTTTTCTTTTCAAAAACTACCAATTAATATAGCCATACATTGTTGAAGTGGCAAATCATGTTTCAGTTAAAAAGGGTTCCTATTTAGCAAGGGGTTCCTTATTTTATTTATTTATTTATTTGCTTTTGGTGCATACTATATCTGGCATTTCTCCCCATGTTATCCCTCCCCACCCTCCCCACCCCCCCGCTGTCTCTCCCCTACCCCGCCCCCCCAACTAACCCTAGTGTGTGATGCTCCTCTCCCTAAGTCCACGTGTTCTCAAGTGGAAAGTTAAGTCATTGATTTTAGATGTATTCTTTTTAAATGTAGGCATTTATAGTCATAATTTTCTCTCTGAACATTGTTTCTGCTGCATGCTACGTTTTGGTATATTGTGTTTTATTTCATTAATCTCAGAATATTTTCTTATTTCCATTGTGATTTCTTCTTTTTCCATGAGTCATTTAGGGATGTGTTCTTTAATATGTATATATTAGTGAATATCCTGTTTTCTTTATGATTGAATTCTAACTTTATTTCATTTTGGTCTGAGAACATATTTTGTATGGTGTCAAACCTTTCACATTTATTGAGATTTGTTGTATTGACTAATATATAGTCTATTTTGAATGTTCAGTTGACACTTGAGAAGACTATATTCTGCTGTTTCACAGATGTTCTACAGATGTCCACAAACATAGAGAGTGTTCTGCAGATGTCTCTTTGGTCTAGATGGCTTATAGGTTTGTGCGAGTCTTTGGTAGTATGTTTAATTTTCTGTTTACTTGTGCTACCCACCATTTAATGTCTTCAACTATTATTGTTGAATAGTCTTTTTATCTTTTCAATTCTTTCAGTTTTCCTTTATGTCTTTTATGCTCCATTGTTAAGTGCATATATGTTTATAATTGTTATAGCTTCTCAGTGGGTTGATTCATAATTATAAAAAGTAATTTTGATCTCTGGTAACAATTTTTGTTTTAAAGTATTTTATTGTCAAATATTAGTATGGACTCTCCAGTTCTCTTGGTTACACTTTAGATGGTGTATGTTTTCCTATTCTTTTAACCTTTTGTGTCACTGAATCTAAATTCCATCTCTTAGAGTTAGTTATAAACTTTCTAAAAAAAATTTATTATGCAATATCTTCCTTTTAATTAGAAAATTTAATCCATTGAAATGTAATATAATTCCTGACAAGGTAAGGTTTATATTTGTAATTTTGTTATGATTTTCTTTTTTGTTGTTTTTTGATGGAGTCTCACTCTATCGCCCAGGCTGGAGTGCAGTGGCACTATCTTGGCTCACTGCAACCTCCACCTTCCAGGTTCAAGCAAGTCTCCTGACTCAGTAGCTAGAATAACAGATGTGCGCCACCACACAAAGTTAATTTTTGTATTTTTAGTAAAGATGGGTTTTCACCACTTTGGCCAGGCTGGTCTTGAACTCCTGACCTCAGGCGAACCACCCACCTCAGCCTCCCAAAATGCGGGGATTACACTTGTGAGCCATCACGCCCAGCCAGTTTTCTATATGTATTTGCCCCATTATTTCAGACTTACCTTGTGTTTATTAGATATACTTTATAGACTACCATTTTAATTCTTGTATTATTTCTTTTCTTTTCCTAACAGTTGTCCTATAGATTATAATTAATATCTTAATTTATAATGATCTAATTTTAATTAATACAAAATTAATTTCAATAGCATAGAAAAATTTTGCTTCTATGTAGCTTTGTTATCCACCCCCCATGGTTTTTGGCATAAATTACATGCTTATATACTACGCACCCATCAACATAGATTTATAATAGTGCTTTATGCAGTTGTCTTTTAAAGTCAGGAGAAAAAAGTTACAAAAAAATAAACTTACACTGTCTTTTATATTTACCTATGTAGTTGTTTTTACTGGTACTTGTTAGAAAAAAAATCATGTGAATTAGAGTTACTATCTAGTATTCTTTCACGTTAGCCTGAGAACTCCTTTTAGTATTTCTTACAGAGCAGGATTTTCAGTGATGAACTCCCTTGGTTCTTGTTTATCTGGGAATGTTTTAGCTTCACCTTCATTTTTGAAAAATAGTTTTGCCTGCTATAGAATTCTTGATTGACAAAGTTTTGTTTTGCTTTGTTTTGTTTTCTAGCACTCTGAATACACCATTCCAGTGTCTTCAGGTCTCCATGATTTTTGTTGAGAAATTAAATATCAGTCTCATTGAGAGTCCTGTGTATGTGATGAATCACTTCTCTCTTTGTACTTTCAAGATTGTTCCTTTGTCCTTCAACAGCTTATTATGATGTATTGAGGTATGGATTTCTTTGATCTTTTCTTAGTTGGAGTTTGTTGAGTTTCTTGGATATGTAACTTAATCATTTTCATCAAATATAATAAATTTTTCCTACTGCTTCCTCAGATGTTTTTTTCTGCCTCTTCTCTTTGTCCTCTCATTCTGGAATTCTATTTTGCATGGATCAGTGCACTCAGTGTTATCCTTCCATTCTCTGATATCTGTTTATTTTTCCTTAATTTTTTCTTCTTTTTGTCTCTCAGACAGGATAATCTCAGTTGACTATATTTAGGTTTAGTGATTCTTTCTTCTGACTGCTCAGATATTCTAGTGAACCACTCTAGTAAATTTTACATTTGTTATTATATTTTTTAGCCCAGAATTTCTTTTTGTTTCATTTTTATAATTCAATGGATGAACATGAATTCTCATGCTTCTAAAAAAAAACTTATTTAGGCATGGCTTATTGCAAGGTTTTGAACATATTTGAAATAGTTTGTTTAAATTGTTGTCTAGTAAAGCCAACATATGAGCTTCTTCAGAAATAGTTTAGTTTTTGATTTTTCACTGTGCATGGGCCAAACATTCTTACTTTTTTGCATGTCTCATAATTTTTTGTTAGAAACTGGACATTTTAAATAATACAATGTGATAACTTTAAAATCAGATTATCTCCCCCTCTCCAGGGTTTGGTATTGCTGCTTGATATAGCTGTTGTTGTTTATCTAGTAAATTTTCTGAACTAATTTCATAAGGTCTGTATTCTTTGTTACATGTGGCCTCTTAAGTCTCTTTTTGGTTAGCCAGGTGTCAGTTAATCGTAGACAGAAATTTCCACAAATAATTGAATTGAAAAACTTATCTCAGTCTATACCAAGGGGCTCTGTGTGCCTCTTGGGGTTAGCCTTCAACACTCATACTGGCAGTCTACAAATCTGCTTTAAACCATCACTTTCTGCTGTTTGTCAGCCAGAGGTGAGACCTTACAGCCTTATAAGGTATTTCTGTAGTCTTATGCATGCGTGTGGCCTTCTACAGTCCAGAAATACATTGGAGCTTCTCAAAACTCATCTAGGTATCTCATTCTTCAGTTTTTCCTTTTAAGCTTTTTGGTTAGCCTATTATTTGCCCCATCAATTATCAATCCCACAGGCAACCACAATGGTAAAACTCTTGCTTATAATTGTTTCTGACAAATGCCCTCACACTTACCTGCCATATGGCTTTTAGTATTGGGAACATTCCAAGTTACCTTGTAAGTGAGTCTTTTTGGAATCCTTCAGGCAGATCAAATAAGGACAGATATTCAGGAATGACTCTGAAATGGCTCCAGCTCTGTTTGCTAATTCCAATAGCTACCAAGGTGCACCAGGAATGCAGACTTATTTTTCATGGTTGCCACTGAGCTGAAGAGCAAGACATAGAAATAGAGCATGATAAAATGCCACAAAACTCCCAGATTTTTGGTTGAGTTTATCTATTTTTTTCTTGAATAACCACTTTCTGGGTTCCTTCAAGCATTTGGTTAATTTCTAGAGTCCTTAAAAAGATGATTCTGTTACCTTTGCCAGTTGCTTTTCTAGAGGAGCAGATTTTTGGTATCCTTATTCTAACGTTTTTACTGATGTCACCCCTGCACCTTTTTAAACAGTCTGAAAACTTTAGAGATTAAGGACATTTATAAAA
Source organism: Ateles fusciceps (assembly GCA_036589455.1). Taxonomy (NCBI): domain Eukaryota; kingdom Metazoa; phylum Chordata; class Mammalia; order Primates; family Atelidae; genus Ateles; species Ateles fusciceps. Next base: position 7,974,698 of record JAZHEH010001064.1, read on the forward strand.
AAATAAATTTGAAATAATTAAAGTATAACAAGAAGGAAATATAATACATAAAGTTATAATATCTGGTTTAACATTAAAGTAAGTTAAATCTTTCAAAATATGTGGGGAGAGAATAGCACCACATTTGTACATTATTTTGATTTGAGAATATTTGTTAAGAGATTTAAAAACTACACTAATTCCCCCCTACCTTTTATGCATTTTGATTTTAAAATTTTAATATATGTCATAATAGAAAATACTTATATCTTTAAACTCATTAACCTTATACTGCCTGGTCCTACACAATGCAGCATTGCAAACTACTGCTCAGCATCCCTTTGCATAATTTTTAACCAAATAAGTATTAACTTTTAATCTATAAGATAAAAATGAGTTACATCAGGCAAGGCACAGTGGCTCACACCTGTGATCCCATCACTTTGGGAGGCAGGTGTGAGGATCACTGAGTCCAAGAGGTCTAGACCAGCCTGAGCAACATGGCAAGACCCCATCTCTACAGAAAATAAAAAAAAAATTGGCCAGGCTAATTCTGTGTGTGGTGGCACATACTTTAAGTCCAGCTCGAGCCTGGGAGGCTGAGGCTGCAGTGAGCCATAACAGTGCCGCTGCACTCCAGCAGAGCAAGATCCTGTCTCAAAAAAAAAAAAAAAAAGAAGAAGTTGCATAGATGGAAGTTGACTTCTGAGTTCTGAGTTATCAGAAATCTTAGCAAATAATTCAAATAAATATATTGATTTTTTTTCTCACCTGTCTTCTTCTAAATGTATTCTTGTAAAAAGTTAAAACCTTTTATTAGTCTAGTCTCAATAAGTAAACAGATATAGACCATGTTATCATGTTTTGAACATTTCTTAAAAGAGGCAGATTCACCTTAAAGACATTTCTTTATACACACATGTTCACTAAAATAACTCATTAAAGTGATTTATTTTCATAGATAATAGCTCTTTTAACACTAATGGACATTGACCTCAGCTCATTATTTTGTGCTTCTCCATACTCTTTCTGGTTAGATTTTAGTATGTTTCCGAAGTCATCCTAAGATCTTAGATGGGCTAAGGATGTTTCAGGTTCTCTAACCTCCTATTTTATTATTGTTGTGGTAAAATATGCATAACATAAAATTTAGCATCTTAACCATTTTCAGTGTAGAATTTAATAGCATTAAGAACTTTCGCATTGGGCCAGGTGTGGTAGTTCATGCCTGCCATCCCAGCACTTTGGGAGGCCAAGGCGGGTGGATCTCCTGAGGTCAGGAATTCCACATCAGCCTGGCCAACATGGTAAGACCCTGTTCCTACTAAGAATACAAAAATTAGGTGTGCTGGTGCGCACCTGTAGTCAAAGCTACTCAGGAGGCTGATGCAGGAGAATTGCTTGAGCCCAGGAGGTGGAGGTTGCAGTGAGCTGAGATCACGCCACTGCATTCCAGCCTGGGTGAAAGAGCAAGACTCTATCTCAGAAAAAAAGAACTTTCTCGTTGTTGTGCAACCAACACCACTCTCCACCTTCAGAATGTTGTCATTATCCCAAAGTGAAACTCTGTGTTCATTACATAATAATTCCCCTTTCCACATTCCCCCATCCCTTAATAACCTCTCTTCTACTTTTCATCTTTATGAATTTGACTAGCCTAGGTACCTCATATAAATGGAATCATATAATATTTGTTCTTTGGGGTCTGGCTTATTTCACTTAGTATAATGTCCTCGATGTTCACCCATGATGTGGCATGTATCAGGATTTCATTCCTTTTTAAGACTGAATAGTGTTCCTTTGTATGTATATAACACATTTTGTTTATCCATTCATCCATTGACAGACATTTGTCTAACTTCCTTTCTTAAGACTTTTAACAAAAACAATCGCATATAATTAGTCCGTATGTTCAATCCAAAACTAAGTTGGAAAAGAAAATTATGCTAGCAAGTGAAGAAGAAAACACATTACACATAAACACCTTAGGCCACATTCATACTTCAGGATACCACATCTACATGACTAGAATGTAGGTACATTTGAATTTTTAATCTGTTTACCTGCATAGGGACCATTCACTACTGACGGCTGGCTGAAAATTAACTTTTACTTGCTCTTTTATTTCATGTTAATGTACTTGGTGTAAAAATCTCTAATTACTCTCAACATTAACATTTGTAAAACATATACACCAAAAGTCTTAAATACTACTTAATAATATATCCTTTATGGCAATGGTTTTGCAATACACTAATTTTAATTTTTTAAAAGACAAATTAGTCCTGTTTGTTTGATTTTTAGTCTTGTTACTCTGGTTTCATTCTTGTTCTAATCTACCCTTCCATTGTCACTTGTTTCAGAATTTTCCTGGCGATCTGGTTTTTCCCCTAAAGCTCTCCTTTGCCTCAAAAGCTACTACTTTTTTTCTTATGATATTGCCCTTCCATTTCTATTTTATTTTTCTTTTATCCACAACTAAGAAAATACCATAGAATTGATTTGCTATAAACATATTACCATAAGATAGGAAACGTAGTATCAACATGATTGCAGATATGAACCATTTAAATGTGAGAAATGTTACCGGATTATCACAATTTATCCACTTCCATTAAGGAATGAAGGAGGCTAAATCTCACATGGGATGTGGATAATTAAAATCAACATATACAAGAATCAAGATTGCTTATGTAATGTGATGTGAAAGCTTGAGAAGGCAAGAAAAGGGTGTGGTGAAAACTCTTTCTGCAGTGTATGCAATCAGCTGAAACTTGATGGCTTTAGCAAGTTCCCGCACACTCACATTGACAGGCTAATGTCAACCCAGTTATCTCAGGGATTCTTCACTATGCCTATTTTTTGGCCTGGATGAAAAGATAAACCCACTTTATTTTTATTTATTTATTTATTTTTTGAGGCAGGGTCTCACTCTGTTGCCTAGCCTGGAGAGCAGTGGCATGATCCTAGCTCACTGTAGCCTTGACATTCTGGGCTCAAGCAATCCTCCAGCCTCAGCCCCCTAAGTAGCTGGGACCAAAGGCACATACCACCACACCCAGCTAATTTTTTTATTTTTTGTATAGACATGGTTTCACTATGTTGCCCAGGTTGGTAAACCCAGAATTTTATAGGAAATTATATTTACTTCACACGTGATATTTAGCAGATCTGAATGTATATTTCTGAATTTAAAAACAATATAATGTTCCTTCTTGCTCTGATCAATAAATAATTTTATTTACTTTATTAAATGATTAGATAAACTCTTTTATACTAGAAGAGAATTAGTAGACAAATATTTGGGAGATCAGTTTAGAGTAAGCTAATAAGCAATCCCTCATTTTAATGGAAAAAATTGAAACTAGCTTTCAGATTGAGTTGATGCAGATAGCACAGGCAAGTCAGGTAGAAGACTTCTTTTCACAGTGTATTAAACCAGATAGAATAACTAACTAGCATCTTTCAAAAGAGAAATATGCAAAATCTTCGCTCAGAAGGCACTGTGTTCCAAAGGTCCATGTTTGTCATTTTTAATTTTTAACCTGCAACATATATGCCCATTAGCAAATACGTTGTGATAAATGTTATGAAGTATGTCAACACCAAAGTAAGTTGCCAGGACAGTCTAAAATATGTTTTTGGTTCATAATAGTACTGAAATTGTACTTATAGCAGAAAAAAAATGACAAAAGTAAACATATAACCATGAGTATTATATCATGACTACACACATAATATGATCCTGCAAGTTAACTACAAACAAAAAAAGGATAGGAGATATTTCAGAGAAATACATATGATAATATTACATTGATCTAATAATATTATGACTAAAAGCCATGAGAGCAAAAACAGTAATATGTAACTTTCAAGTAACATGTTATTGTACACTTTGAGCTTTCCTATAGCTTTCTATTGAGTTTGTCAAGGTCACTCACATACTTTAGAAGTTACAGAATTTGGTCACCAATGCAGTTTTCCGGTAGGACATAAGTGTTATTTAATAATGTCTAATTCACTGAAATATGTATGCACTATTTATTGAAATCTTGCAAAAGATGAAGGAAGAGTGAAACTCAGGTATTCTCTGACCTACTTAAAATGACAGACACATCACAGTGTAATTTGTGTTTTAAAAGGCAAATGAAAGCTTTAGAATCTCTTAAGAGCATCCAAAAAATTTTAATGAATGCTAATGTGCTATTGTTAATGAATATCTTTTGAGCATAACTGGAAAAGTCTATTAGTTTCTTTTAATACTTAGAGGATTCCATTTATTATTAAAGAATTCAATACTCTCATTTTTTTCTAACTCTGCAGAATGTGGTCTGACATATTTTACTACCTGTGTGCGTTCTCTCCTTCTGATTTAATTTTAGTTGCCCTGATTAAATCATCCATCATTTTTTAGGATGATTTTTCTCCTTATTGGTTTTTGGGACTGCCTCACTGGCTTTAGCTGTTTGAAACTTTCTCTTTCTGATATGTCACTTTGAAAATAGTTCAGTGACTTTTTTATTTAAAATTTTTCTAATAGCATTTTAGTTTCAGTTCATTTTTCTATTTATTATTCTTTATGCTTTTCCTATGCTTTTCAGTAATCAATATGACTTAGGTTTTGAAATTTTGGATTTCTATCTCAATTTGGGACCCTCAATAAAATAAACAGCTCCCCCAAATAAAAAACATTATCTCTATATTTTCATTATATACCTTGTAAATATTCCGTAACTTCTAAATCCTGTGACAATGAGACGAAAGAGCTCTCTAATGTATTGGATTAAGATGATCATGTTAGTTAGTTACTCTTTCTTATTTTAGGGACTGAGAGTTGATATGGTTTGGCTCTCTGTCCCCACTCAAATCTCATCTCTCACTGTAACCCCCCACGTGTCAGAGGAGGGGCCTGGTGGGGAGGTGATTGGTTCATGGGGGAAGATTTCTTCCTTGCTGTTCTTGTGACAGTGAGTGAGTTCTGAGGAAATCTGATGGTTTAAAAGTGTGGGACTTCCGCCTTTGCTCTCTCTTTCCTGCCGCCATGTAAGACGTGCTTCCTCTTTGTCTTCTGCCATGATTGTAAGTTTCCTCAGATCTTTCCAGCCATGCAGAACTGTGAATCAATTAAACCCCTTTTCTTTCTAAATTACCCAGTCTCTGGTTGTTCTTTAACAGCATTATGAAAATGGACTAATACAAGAGTGTTTTGTATTAATCCCCAAAGACCATTTAAACTTTATATTTTGTGTAGAAGAGAAAGCAAAAAGATATATTGTTTAGGGACCTGAGGATTCACTTTTAAACTTACTTGATGAAGGCCAACCAAGATCAAAGTCTAGACAAGAAATGTTTACACTACAGTACAGAGTGCATAGACTATCCCTGGATCTGAACATGAAGATAGAGGATGTGTAAGAGGAGAAGGAGCAGAGAATTCCATGCTTGAGTGGGAGGAACTTCATTGAAAGATAAAAATCAAGAGGTAACATTTTAAAGACTTAGAAGATCTGTGAGAAGGTATAACAACTGAGCGTTTTCTGGATAGATGTATGTATATTAGCAAATGATGATCAGAGGTAACTGACTTGTAGTTCTGGAGACAGCACCAAAGAATGATTCCAGATACAAGACAAAGAGAGATACAGAGATAATATGATCAGAGGATAGACATGGGGTTACAACCCCATAATGATCCCTCTCTTGGTTCCAAGTGATACCCCAGAGTCCTCACATCATTAACTAACCTCATGACTTGTGTAGTCAATTTTATAAACTCTAAAATTAGACCCAGGATTAATAATGGCAGCTTGACTCAGTATCTGCATTTTTATTGATGCAAATAGGTATCTGAAATTTATTTATTTATTTTTGCAAAAGGGTCTCACTCTGTGGTGTAGCTGCCATACCCTGAAAGTGGGGCGTATGAGAAAGGAATGAGATTTTTATGCTTATTAAAAGAGAACATTAAATAGCACACAAAATATCAGTCATGTATCATGGCTAATTGGTGCTGTTACACAACTGTGTGCAGCAGTTACCTTTTAAGTAGTTTTAAATGGCTTAGTATCAAATTGGGGATGGGGCTAATTTAGTGACTCTCTAAGGACTGCCATTATTATGGGCAGTTCCATTGGTTGTGAATCATTAGTTTAAAAAAGAAGCCTCACAGGCCAGGCACAGTGGCTCACGCCTGTAATCCCAGCACTTTGGGAGGCCGAGGTGGGTGGATTGCCTGAGGTCAGGAGTTCAAGACCAGCCTGGCCAACATAATGAAACCCCATCTCTACTTAAAATACAAAAAATTAGCTGGACGTGGTGGTGGGTGCCTATAATCTCAGCTACAGTGAGCCAAGATCATACCATTGCACTCCAGTTTGGGCAACAAGAGAGAAACTCCATTAAAAAAAAAAACCTCACAGAATATAGAGATCCTCTGGTATTACATTTAAATGTACTATAAGGAAGATTTATAGAGCAAACCTTAGAGAAAACTGACATTAGCTCCTAAAGCAATGTTGCTTGAAAGTCCCTCCTTCCATTGCCTCCACCAGTATCACCAGACAGTCCTGTTTCAGATGCAGACTTGCAAGCCACACCCAGCCTGGTGATTCTGATTCAGTGAGTCTGACTCCGGGTGGAACGTGGGAAAGTGATTCTTTAACAAGCTTTTTAGGTGATTAAATGATGCAAGTCATCCTAACACCACACAACCAAAACAGCCCTAGGTTAAAGGCATCACAATAATTTTCCATTATATACCTGTATATGAATGCATTTTTTATACTCTCTCTCTTGAATGTTAATGATGAATGAGGGTAAGCTTAAAAGAAAATGATGAAGCTGGAAACCATGATTCCCAGCAAACTGACGCAAGAACAGAAAACCAAACACCACATGTCCTCACTCATAAGTAGGTGTTGAACAATGAGAACACATGGACACAGGGAGAGGAACATCACACACCCGGGCCTGTTGAGGGGTTGGGAGGGTTGGAGAGGGATAGCAGGGGGTGTCGGGAAGAGGGGAGGAATAGCATTAGGAGAAATACCTAATGTAGGTGACGGGGTGATGGATGCAGCAAACCACCTGGCACATGTATACCTATGTAATAATCCCGCCGGATCTGCACATGTACCCCAGAACTTAAAGTATAATTAAAAAAAGAAAATGTACCTTTATAAAATAATAAAGTATAATATTTATTATTTTTATTTTTTGTAGAGATGGGATTGCCCAGGCTGGTCTTGAAGTCCTGGCCTCAAGTTTTCTTTTCTAACTCAACCTCTCCAGTAGCTGGGATTATAGGAGAAAACCACTGTGCCTAGTTAATGAATAATTTTTTTACATTTCTCTAGTGTCTACTTTTTTTTAAGACAGAGTCACATTCTGTCACTCAAGCTGGAGTGCAGTGGTACCATCTTGGCTCACTGCAACCTCTGCTTCCCAGGTTCAAGCCATTCTCCTGCCTCAGCCTCCCGAGTAGCTGGGACTACAGGCGTGGGCTACCACACTCGCCTAAGTTTTGGATTTTTAGTAGAGACAGGGTTTCACCATGTTGGCCAGGCTGGTGTCAAACCCCTGACCTCAGGTGATGTGCCGTCCTTGGCCTCCAAAAGTGCTGGGATTACAGGCAATCCACCCCATCGATGATGAGGGTCCAAGACTTGTTCTTCCAAATGAATCAAAATAGTTGTTCAATAGAAACTGATACTGTCATATATACAGTTTGGAATGTAAAACTTATTAAAAAGTTACAGACCTTGAGAAAATCTCATATTTCTTAATTTGGGGATTCCGTTAGATCAGCTTCTAGTTTTGTGATATTCTATAGTAGGAATGAATCCACATCTGCATAACAGACTTGTGTTCTCCGTAAGCACAGAGTTCACCCAAATTATGAGCAAGTTTGACAGAAGGACGTCTTCTCAAATCAGACTGTGAAATAGCCACTATGACACTTAAATAAAATAAAGGAGTTACAGTAAAGGAAACAATATCTTTTTTACTGCCTTTTCTTCACAACTCAGAACACAGACCAGTCTGGCTAATATGGGAACAGTGACAAAATTAGTAATGGTTTGTAGATGCAGAAGTAGAAGGTTTTTGAAATTTTAACTTTTAATACTTTAAATGTCAGGTAAAGTCAACAGAGAAAATGAAATGATTATCTAGAAAAAAATAGCTCCGATTAGCCCATTATTCAATTCTGCCTTTCTGTTTTCTCATTCTTCTTTCTTTTATTGTCTGTATTTGCCTTTTCTTGTCTATGAAGATATTTTGGAGTCTAGAAGGGTTATTGTCATGAAGAAGCTATAAAGTATAACCTTGGCTAGTTTCTTCAAGGGTGTTTTTTAAGAGTAAAATAAAACCTTGGTGCTTGCTTCATTAATATATATACTAAAATTGGAACAGCACAGAGATCAACATGGTCCATGTGCAAGGGTGGTTCACACATTTGTGAATCATTCCATATTTTTCAGTCTTTCTGTTGGAAGAGATGAGAGTATGGAGGGAGGACAGAAAAGGGGATTAAAGGATACTTCTTCTCTATCACTAATATTTACTTCTTATATTATTAAAAGTTCATCTTCATTTATGAATCTAAGCATTAGTTGTATGTTTCTCTCTCCTGTCTTTGCGTTTAAACATTTTTAAAAATATTACAGCAGTCATTTCATTTCAAGGTTTTTATTCCTTCAAATTTTATTTATTTATTTAGAGACAGGGTCTCAGTCTGTTGCCCAGGCTGGATTGCAGTGGCCTGATTGCAGCTTACTGCAGCCTTAGCCTCTGGGGCTCAAGTGATCCCACCTCAGCCTCCTGAGAAGCTGGGACCACAGAACTGTGCCACCACACCCAGCTAATTTTTGCATTTTTTTGTAGAGATATGGTTTCACTATGTTGCCTAGGCTGATCTCAAACTCCTGGGCTCAAGCAATCTGCCTGCCTCATCCTCCCAAAGTGCTGGGATTACAGGTGTGAGCCACTGCTCCAAGCCATTTCCAGTTTTCTAATCTAAAGAAAATAAGTCAGAAGTGTATGCTAAGATTTACGTACTTCAGGACTATTTATAATAGAAAAAAAAATGAAAACAAGCTAAAAGTTGAACAATACAGAAATGGTAAAGGAAATTATAGCAAAGTTCTGTGATTATTATGCATTTATTTGGAAATCTTACTTTTAGTATGTTTCCTATTGCTGCTGTAATAATTACCACAGGCCTGGCATTGTGGCTCACACCTGTAATCTCAGTTCTTTGGGAGGCCAAGGCAGAAGGATTGCTTGAGCCTGGGGAATTGGAGTCCAGCCTGGGTAACATAGCAAAAGCCTATCTCTACAAAAAAATACAAATAAAAAACTAGGTGTGCATGATGGCAACAGCCTGTAGTCCTAGCTACTTGAAAGTCTAAGGTAGGAAGATCGCTTGAACCCAGGCGTTTGAGACTGCAGTGAGCTATGATTGTGCTACTGCACTCTAGCCTGTGGGACAGAGCAAGATCCTGTCTCTAAAATCAATAAATACATACATACATACATACAAACTTTGTGGCTTAAAACAACACAAATTTATTACGCTATTAGTCTGGTGGGAGGTTAGAAGTCTAAAATGGGTCTCGAGGGGAAAAATCAAGGTATTGGCAGGGCTGCCTTTCTTCTTAGGGGAGTACTTTTCTCAGCTCCTGGAGGCTTCCTGCACCCACTGGCTCATGGCCCAGTCTTTACATAGCTCCAGCCTTTTGCTTTCATCGTTACACTTTCTTCTACTGATTCTGATTCTCCTGCCTCTCTCTTGTGATTTTATCGTGCCCTCCCAAATAATCCAGAATCATCCATCTCAAGATGCTTAAGTTAATAATATCTGCAAAGTCCCAGTAATGGGTATATATACAATATATATAAATTGTTCTATCATTTCATGGTAGATTATTTTCTATTCCTTTGGTTATATACCCAGTAATGGGTATATATACAATAAAATAAAGAAATGAAACCAATCATATTCTTCCCTTGGCTGTTGATTTTTGTTTGTTTTAATGGTTCCTCTGCGTTTTCCCCTGAGGATTTAAAGGCCTTTTTAAAGGTGGATCAGAGGGAAGAAGCAGACATTCGGCACTTCTTGGTACTTAATTTTGAAATGTAAATTCTTTGAATGCCACTGTTTCTGAACATTTTCTCCTTTCGGTAAGTAGGATAATGAGAGTGGTCATGATTCAGTATCATTTTGTTATCTCTGAGTTATGAGAAAATCTAGAAACATTTTGTTCACTGTCTTATTTTTAAGGAAGAAATCTGCTTTCACAACTAATTTATTCACTGTCTTAATTATTTGAGCTTTTGTCACTGATACCCAAGGCACTACTGTTAAACCTTTAGGAATTTATTAACACTTTCTTAAAAATCAGATAAAAATGTAAAATGATAGTCAATTTTGCTTTTAATTTTCAAGGTTTTCTTGAAGGGACAGTCTTTAACTTCGTTTAATTGTACCCATGTTTTAAATGTAAAAGTAATTTAATACAGTGTAATAAAAAAGAACATTATAATTCACATCATGATAACTACCATTTATTTAGTATCTACTATATGCCAGATGCTTTACATACATATGATTCTCACAAAAATCTAAAGTGATCTGTATCTTAATACATATTTCATAAGTGTATAACTCAACTTTTTAGGTGAATAAGTTGCTCGAAGTTATGTAGCTGATCAATGACAGAGCCACGTTTTTAATCCAGTGCAAACACATATACATATTTTCCACAATGCTGAGCTAGCCAAGCATTTAAAAATTATCAACTGTTATCAAACCTTTGTAGCATTTGTAAAAATGCGACAAAATAAAACATATAGATTCCAAAATCTTTAATTATTTAAAATTCATAGTAGAGATCAACCAACTATTCTATCTTGTGGTATGCCATGCCTGCACATACCTCTAGGTGTCACTAACAAGTCTAATGCATAAGTAGAGGAAATGCAGAAAAACAAGGAGATAGAAGAGAAGAAAAACAAAGAGAGATAAATCAGAGGATACCACACTAACTGGCTACTAGAGACCCCCATTGGATAGATCTACTTTCATATCAAGTGCATTTTTGAAAATGTGGGTGAAAGTCTCAGGTATATTAATCAGAAAATAATCAAATATGGAAAGAGTTTCTCTTCCCAGAGAGTTTAAAGAAAAAACGGAAAAAGCAACCTCTTTTTTGTTGCACTTAATCTTCCATGATAACATTCTATACATATTCTTAAAGTTGGGTTTTTGTTTTAATTGCATGGTAGACCTGCTAAAATCTAATCAGAATCTGGTATATATATACATATATACATCTATATATACACATCTATATATATAGATGTATATATACACATATATGTGTATATATGTGTATATATGTATATATACACATATGTATATGTATATATGTACATATATACGTATATGGATATATGTACATATATACATATGGATATGTTATATATGTATATATACATATGCATATGTATGTTATATATACACATGCATATGTATGTTATATATATACATATGCATATGTATGTTATATATATATAACATATCTATATATATGTATATATGTGTGTTTATATGTATATATATAACTTTAAATAAATTTTCCACTGCTATTTAAAATACGTTAGGTTTATGAGAATCATAGTTCTTGTCAGCTGAGTCAGTATGTTTTGTTTCTCAGTTTTCATATTTTTTTGTCAGGTAGTAAGGACAAAATGCAATAAGATTAAAATAATCATAAAAACTCTGGTGCACATAAATGGTAATGTCATCAAAATTGAATAACCTAAAAAGAGTTCTTTTTCATGATAGCTTAAAATACGTGTCCGCTACTTATGAATCTGAAATCAGAATTCTGAAGGTTGTTTAAAGGACACAGATGTATAATTTGTGAAAATTCAACTTCTATGGAAGATGAAAACATTTTCAAAACAGTAACTGCCTATAATTATCTACATGTTGTCTCCTTGGTTCAATCTTTCTGAGACCATCTCATGTTCCTTTAACTATAATTTATCAAAAATAGGACTGCATTTTAAAATCTCAAGTAGTGAAAAGTTCATTCATTCAGTCCTCTTTTTTTTTTTTCCAAGTATCTACAAGGCAAATACCCTCTTCCAGACACCATGGAAAAATGTAATGAATCAGACTGAGTCTTTTCTGAAGGAACTACAAACCATGAGAAGGTAAAGACTTATCTGACAATGCTGAATTACACTGGAAGGGTGGGTGGGAGGCCTTCAACAAATATCGGATGAATGGACGAACATGATCTAAGAAGGGAAATATGTGCTATATAAACACAGAAAGGAAGGAAGGAGAGAGAAAAAAAAGGAAAGAAAAGAAAAGGAAAGAAGGAAGGAAGGGTGGATGGAAGGAAAGAGAAGGGGGAGAGAATACTAAAACTAAAGAGTTTACAACCAGGGGAATCTTAGCAGTTATGTCATCTATGAAAAACCAGTCCAAGGAATTTCATTTAATAAGTGTTAATAAGTGATAGAATTGAAAATTATTTTTTAATGTGTAATTCTCAATACAATGTTTTCCCAACAATGTAGTAAAACAAACAAATAGGTATTAAATACCCAAGGTGAACTGAGGCAGGATCAGGCTTTATAAATGATATAAGAAAAATGAGACTAGATTTCTTTGCACATTACTGTGTTTGCACAATAAATGGTAACTATCATTTATTAAGTCGTTCATGTCTAGAATTATCAGGATGTCTCTTAATAAAACTATAGCTACAAATACTTCTCAAGAAATAGGAAAATAAGAGCAAAAGGAGTCAAGGTAATTTTATTTTATTATTTTTATTTTATTTATTTCTTTATTATTTTAGGTTCCGAGGTACATGTGCAGGTTTGTAATGTAGGTAAATTGGTATCATGGGGGTTTGGTATATGGATTATTTTATCACCTAGATACTAAGCATAGTATTGGATAGTTACTGTTTTCAAATCCTCTCCCCTTCTCCCACCCTCATCCCTCAAGTAGGTCCCAGTGTGTATTGTTCCTTTCTGTCCATGTGTTCTCATTATTTAGCTCTCACTTACAAGTGAGGATAGGCAATATTTGCTTTTCTGTTCCTGCACTAGTCTGCTAAGGATGATGGCCTTCAGTTCCATCCATGTTCCTGCAAAAGACATGATCTCTTTCCTTTTTATGGCTGCATAGCCTTCCATGGTGTATATGTACTATGTTTTCTTTTTCCAGTTTACCATTGATAGGAACTTAGATTGATTCCAGGTCTTTGTGATTGTGAATAGTGCTGTAATAAACATACAAGTGTGTGTGTCTTGATGATAGAACAATTTATATTCCTTTGGTTATATACCCAGTAATGGGGTTTCTGGGTAATATGGTAATTCTGTTTCTAGCTCTTTGAGAAATCACCACACTGCTGTCCACTATGGTGAATGAATTTATACTTCCAACACTGCATAAGGGTTTCCTTTCCTCCACAACCTCCCCAGCATCTGTTATTTTTTTACCTTTTAGTAATAGCCACTCTGACTGATGTGAGATAGTATCTCATTGTGGTTTTGATCTGCATTTCTCTAATGGTCAGTGATACTGAGCTTTCTTTTTATATGCTTATTGGCTGCTTGTATGTCTTCTTTTGAGAAATGTCTATTTATGTTCTTTGCCCACATTTTAAGGGGGTGTTTTGGCTTGTAAACTTGTGTTCCTTATAGATTCAGGATATTAGAACTTGTCAGAAGCATAGTTTGCAAAAGATTTTTTCCCATTCTGTAGGCTGTCTGTTTACTCGGTTGGTAGTTGCTTTTGCTGTGCAGAAGCTTTTTGGTTTAATTAGATTCCATTTGTCAATGTTTGCTCTTGTTGCAATTGTTTTTGGCATCTTCATCAGGAAATCTTTGCTCATTCCTATGTCCAGAATGGTAATGCCTAGGCTATCTAACAGGGTTTTTATAGTTTTGGGTTTTACACTTAAGTCTTTAATCCATCTTGAGTTGAGTTTTGTATATAGTATAAACAAGGGATCCAGTTTCAGCCTTCTGCATGTGGCTAGCCAATTATCCTGGCACCATTTATTAAATTAAGAGTCCTTTTCCCAATGCTTATTTTCATCAGTTTGGTCATAGGTGTGCAGTTTTATTTTTGGCCCCATCTTCTATTCCATTGGTCAGTGTGTCTGGTTTTCTCCCAGTACCATGGTGTTTTGGTTACTGTAGCCCTGCAGTACAGTTTGAAGTCGGGTAACATAATGCCTCTGACTTTTTTCATTTTGCTTAGAATTGTCTTGACTATTCAGGCTCTTTTGTTGGTTTCCTATAATTTTTAAATAGTTTTTTCTAGTTCTGTGAAGAATGTCATTGGTAGTTTGATGGGAATAGCATTGAGTCTGTACATTCCTTTGGACAGTATGGCCATTTTTAACATTGATTCTTCCTATCCATGAGCATGGAATGTTTTTCCATTTGTTTGTGTCATCTCTGTTTTCTTTTTTTTTTTTTTTTTTTATTGCATTTTAGGTTTGGGGGATCTCTGTTTTCTTTCAGGAGTGTTGCATATTTTTCATTGTAGGGATGTTTCACTTCCCTAGTATGTATTCCTAGGTATTTTATTCTTTTTGTAACAACTGTATTCCTAGGTATTTTATTCTTTTTGTGGTAACTGTAAATGAGATTGCATTCCTGATTTGCCTCTGGACTTGGATGTTGGTGTATTAGAATATTATTGATTTTTGTACATTGATTTTATATGTGAAACTTTGCTGAAGTTGTTTATCGGCTCAAGGAGCTTTTTGGCAGAGACTAGGGGGTTTTCCAGACATTGAATTATGTCATCTGCAAACAGGGATAATTTGTATTCCTCTCTTCCCATTAGGATGCTATCAGAGTAATTTTAAATAGCACCATAACACTGCAAGTCTTTGCCACACTTTATATACTATTTGTCTTGATTCTTTTCAATAAATAGTTTACTAAACATCTTTCAATGTCATGAGACAGTTATTCTTTAAGATAAACTAAGGCTATTAAATGTTTCTTTTAAATTTCAGTTATACCTTATCTCTAGTGTTCTTTGGAGGCCTTAAAGTTTTTCACTTTTGATTTCTGAATGCTGCCTTCCCCTGAGGCTGTTATCCTATAGAAAAGGCAGATTAATCCAGCATATATCAAATAAGCTGCTCATTTTCCCTGAAGTAAGCTGAACAGCATCGCTGAGTTAGACCAAGTGCTGAAAAATACTTTCCCAGCACCTAGACAGCAATTGCAGACATACTTGGGAACTTGCTTCGGAGAGTGGTGGTTTTATTTGTTTTTTTGTTTGTTTGTTTTTTGTTGATTATTTTCTTATTTTTATGTTAGATTTGCTTTTCGGGTAAATAATGACAAAATATGAAATGGGATAGAGAAATATTTGCTGTAAGATCGAGCAACAACTTGAAAATGTCTACATAACAGCTGCGCATGGACTATGTTCACATAGTATAGTACACTCACCGCATGAGGAAGGAGCTGTCGGGGTCATCAAAGCAGTGGACATGAAGGCGGGAGCTGGCAAATCACCAAATCTGCTCAGAAAGCTCAGATGGTGTATTAGTCCATTTTCACACTGCTGTAAAGAAGTAACTGAGACTGGGTAATTTATGAGGAAAAGATGTTTAATTGACTCACAGTTCTGCAGGCTTAACAGGAAGCTTGACTGAGAGGCCTCAGGAAACTTACAGTCATGGCCAGAGGTGAAGAGGAAGTAAGCATCTTTTTCACATGGTGGCAGGAGAGAGAGAGAGTGAAGGGGGAGGTACCACACACGTTTAAACCATCAGATCTCATGAGAACTCAAGCACTATCACAAGAACAGCAAGGAGCAAATCCACCCCCATGATCCAATCACCTCCTACTAGGCCCCTCCTCCAATTCGACAGGAGATTTGGGCAGGGTCACAAATCCAAACCATATTATATGGCTAAATGAAATTATCCATAACACCTGCCATCACAGTCATAAAACCTTTAGACCAAAAGAAGAATGTTTTGTGGACTATTCTGGCGTTTTCTGCATGGGGCAGTTTTAAGTTATTAGCTTTTAAAGTGAGTAGTTTTTAATGGAAACAACTTGACCAAAAGTCTGCCACAGAATTTTCAGACTCATTATAACAACATTTAATGAGAAAAAAATTATATAGTAATCATTCACATTTAACATATGTGTCTTTTCTAGAACTTAAAAAGTCTGGATTAGAATGTAGATAGCTATGTTTGTTTCTTAGATTTCATTTAAGAATCATAAGTTCCTTGAAGTTATAATGTGTGTTTGATTTGTTTATTACCTGACGTTCCCACACCATATCTTAAGTATTCTGGGTGCTCCTGCAAAATATTACTTGACATTACTAATTAATTAACTTCAGACTTAATAATTATACACTGCAAATTATTTAATGTAGTCACTAAATTAAACCTTTTTAACATTCAAGAGCAATCCATGTTTGCTAAAGAATATTGAGAATATTTAGAATAGGGTCTAAGTCATAATGAGAAATCAAAATTGTTCATAGCTCACAAATAAGAGATGCATTTGTTTTTTCAATATTGTTCACCACCACCAGGGGTTAGGCACGTCCCCTTCCCATTGGGTACAGAGCTCAAACAAGCCCTACAGTCACAAAGCCTACATTCCCGTGGTGGGAGACAAACTGCAAACAAAATAAGCAAACGAAACCATAAAACTTGGAAGGAGCATGTTCTAGGGCAAAGATCATGAAGTGGGAAAGAATTTTATGTATGTGAAGCTTTTGTAGCTGGAGCAGAAAGTGAGAATGGAATGAACATATAGATGTTCATGCATGTTAGAAAGTTGAGTTTTGGGAAAGCGAGAATGGAATGAACATGTAGATGTTCATGCATGTTAGGAAGTTAAGTTTTGGGAAAGTGAGAATGGAATGAACATGTAGATGTTCATGCATGTTAGAAAGTCGAGTTTTTACTGTAAGTACAAAAGGAAGCCATTGAAAGCTTTTAGATAGGGAAATAATGTGTTATTATTGGAAAATATAAAATAAACCCTGCAAACAGGAAGGCAAAACCAAACCAAACCACACTGATTGCTACAAGGATGGTGGGGGAGCAAAACTGGACCAAAAGAGCTCCAACAGGAAGCAGCTGCAATACTGTGTCTAACTAAGAGATGATGCTGGCTTGTATTAAGCGGGTAGCAGAGGAGGAGAGAAGATGATAGAGTCAAGATGCTTTTTGGGAAACAGAACCGAGAAGAGTTGCTGATGGAATGGAAGGGGTAGGAGGAGTGAAGAATGACCTTGGGATTTTCACTGGAACACTAAGCGGACAAGCATTCCATTTCCTGAGATGGCAAGGGCTGAGGAAAGAGTTAGCGTGGCAGAGACCTGTGCTTGTCACGCATTACCAGTACTCCCTTTCTTTCTTGGTGTCAGAATTCAGATTTCATTAAGGATGGGAATGGATCCAGCCAAAATATACTTTTGCCTTCCCTTTCCTGAAGCTAGGTATGTGGCCTTTGGCTGGGTTATGGCCCGTGAGATACACGTACTCAGAAGTATTATGTGAGATTTCTAGAAAGGTGTTTGAGACTTAGTGATCTGACCCTTTTGTATTAAAGCTCAGCATACGTTTATCCGAAAACATAACAGTTCTATTCTTAAATACCCAGCAAAAATGCATACATATGTTTACCACAAGGCATGTCCAAGAATATTCAAAACAGCACTATTTCTATATTCAAATCAGAAACAGGCCAAAATGTCCATGAACAAGTAAAATGGATAAGTAATTTTTGGTATATCAATTCACAATGAAAACTGCTGCAAAATGCCACAAGATGAATGAATTTCACAAATATAATCTTAAACAAAAAGCAAGGTACAAAAGAATACATATTATTTCATTTACAAAGAAAAGTATAGTAACTAACATATGACGTAGGAAGTCAAAGAGTAGATAGCACTGGGAAAGAGAGGGGTTGATTGGGAGAAGCCATTGGGGGAGGATTTTGGGGGTGCTGGTGATGGTCTATGTTTTTTACATGAGTGCTGTTTTCATAAGTTGTCTTATTCATTTTTGCACTCCCTTCACTTGGCAGAGTGTCAAATATAATAGGCATTCATTAAAGATATGTGTTGAATAAACTTGTTAAATTTCAGGTGAGAAGGAGTTTTAGCAGTGAGAAAGTAGCTGTCGTATTATTGCAGTACTTTATACTAATTTATACCTCTGCTGAAACCAAAACAACAAAAATGGTTAGGCTGTGCTTTACGTATTCTGTTTTTGTTTTTGTTTTTGTTTTGAGATGGAGTCTCACTCTGTTGCCCAGGCTGGAGTGCAGTGGTGCAATCTCAGCTCACTGCAGCCTCCCCATCCTGTGTTCAAGCGACTCTCCTGCCTCAGCCTCCCAAGTAGCTGGAATTACAGGCACCTGCCAACCCAACTGGGTAATTTTTTTTTGTAGCTTTTAGTACAGGTGGGGTTTCAGTATCTTGGACAGACTGGTTTTGAACTCCTGACCTCGTCATCCACTTGCCTCAGCCTGCCAAAGTGCTGGGATTACAGGCATGAGCCACTGCACCTGGCCACATATTCATTTTAAAGCAAGAAAACATTTGTCAACCATATATATTTTCCACATTTTGAATATTTAAATTAGCAAATTCCTAATTTCTGGAAATTTTCTTGTTCAGATTATTTCTTCCCTGATAATTCCAGATTAATTAGGTAGTGGGGTGAAAACATGTACATTGGTCACTCAATTCATTTCTTGTGGTAATATCGAAGACAAAATGATTTTCACTAAATTTCAGAAATGCAATGTTAAAGTTAACTCAAAGTTTTAGAGAGTGCCAGGAGAGAAAAATAGGAAAACTTAAAAATGTCCCTAAAAGGATAAGACTTTCAACTCCACACTAATAGATTCTGAAGAATAAATTGGAATGCTTAGGAACTGTTACATGACAAATGAGAATAAAAATATTTTCTTTTTCTAAATGCGCTAAGAAAAACAAACAAAGAGAAAGATAAACACTTCCCGGATAATAACTAAGCCAAAGAAATTCAGACTATTTCAAATTTATGAGATATTAAAGCCAGAAAGTATCTCATGTGAAATAAATTCTAATAATCTTAGAAAAAAATCTGATAATCTTTTGTCTCCATGGTTAGAGGAAGGTGATGGATTTCAAAGGGAAAGGAAAAAAAAATCAAGTTTGTACTTTCATTTTCTTCTTTCCTATAATTAAATTTCAGCTTTTCTACTTGTAGAAAAGGAGTGAATTCCCTTTTGTATGATAAGGTTAAAGAAAAAGGAAATCATTTGAACTCCTGATTATACTCTGAAGTGGACTCTGATTGTAATAATACTTTATAAACATCCCCAAAAGGCTATTAATAAATAGTTATCTTAGATTTAACAACAAACAAGAAACCCCTAATGTTTCCTAACCACAGATTACATTTCCAGCTCCATTTAGCCAGCCCCACAAGGGTTCTCCTATTTAGAGGAACCAGGGGGAGAGAGCAAATAATTTTGTTCAGTGCAACCCATTCAACTCATCAAAAGACTACTCAAGCGTGGGCCTTATCAATGGGTATCTATAGTGTCATTGATTACTGTTATTATTACTATGGAATGCACATTATGAGAGGCAGCTGGACCTCATAGTTCAGAATACAAATTCTAGAGGCAGATAGAGTTTGAATGCTTTCTCCACCACTTTTTTTTTTTTGAATGACTCATTTTTTAAAATTGTACTTTAAGTTCTGGGTATATGTGTAGATAGTGCAGTATTGTTATGTAGGTATACACATGTCATGGTAGTTTACTGCATCCAACCCCGCCCCCGTCACCTACATTATGTATTTCTCCTAATGTTATCCCCTCCCAATGCCCCTACCCCGTTATCCCTCCCCCTAGCCCTCCCATCCCATAACAGGCCCCAGTGTGTGATGTTCCCCTCCCTGTGTCCTTGTATTCTCATTGTTAACAACCACTTATGAGTGAGAACATGCAGTGTTTGATTTTCTGTTCTTGTGTCGGTTTACTGAGAATGATGGTTTCCAGATTCATCCATGTCCCTGCAAAGGATATGAACTCATCCTTTTTTATGGCTGCATAGTATTCCATGGAATATATGTGCCACATTTTCTTTATCCAGTCTATCATTGATGGGCATTTGGGTTGGTTCCAAGTCTTTGCTATCATAAACAGTGCCTCAGTGAACATACATGTGCATGTGTCTTTATAATAGAATGATTTATAATCCTTTGGGTATATATCCAGTAATGGGATTGCTGGGTCAAATGGAATTTCTATTTCTAGGTCCTTGAGGAATCGCCACACTGTCTTCCACAATGGTTAAACTAATTTACACTCCCACCAACAGTGTAAAAGTGTTCCTATTTCTCCATATCCTCTCTAGCATCTGTTGTCTGCAGATTTTTTAATGATCACCATTCTAACTAGCATGAGATGGTATCTCAATGTGGTTTTGATTTGCATTTCCTTAATGACCAGTGATGATGAGCATTTTTTCATATGTTTGTTGTCCTCATATATGTCTTCTTTTGAAAAGTATCTGTTCATATCCTTCGCCCACTTTTTGATGGGGTTGTTTTTTCTTGTAAATTTGCTTAAGTTCTTTGTAGATTCTGGATATGAGCCTTTTGTCAGGGGTAGATTGCAAAAATTTTTTCCCATTCTCTTGGTTGCCAGTTCACTCTAATGATTGTTTCTTTTGCTGTGCAGAAGCTCTTAAGTTTGATTAGTTTCCATTTGTCTATTTTGGCTTTTGTTGCCATTGCTTTTGGTGTATTAGTCATAAAGTCCTTGCCTATGTCTATGTCCTGAATGGCATTGCCTATGTTTTCTTCTAGGGTTTTTATGATGTTGTCTTATGTTTAAATCTTTAATCCATCTGGAGTTAATTTTTGTATAATTTGTAAGGAAGCAGTCCAATTTCAGCTTTCTGTGCATTGTTAGCCAGTTTTCCCAACATCTTTTATTAAACAGGGAATCCTTTCCCCATTGCTTGTTTTTGTCAGGTTTTTCAAAGATCAGATGGTTGTAGATGTGTGGCATTGCCTCCAAGGCCTCTGTTCTGTTCCATTGGTCTATATCTCTATTTTGGTACCAGTACCATGCTGTTTTGATTACTGTAGCCTTGCAGTATAGTTTGAAGTCACGTAGCATGATGCCTCCAGCTTTGCTTTTTTTTTTGCTTAAAGTTGTCTTGGCTATGCAGGCTCTTTTTGGTTCCATATGAAGTTTAAGGTGATTTTTTCAGTTCTGTGAAGAAGTTCAATAGTAGCTTGATGGGGATAGCATTGTATCTATAAATTAATTTGGAAATTGTGGCCATTTTCACAATATTGATTCTTCTTAACCATGAGCATGGAATGTTCTTCCATCTGTTTGTGTCCTCTCTTATTTCTTTGAGCAGTGGTTTGCAGTTCTCCTTGAAGAGGTCCTTCATTCCCCTTGTTAGTTGTATTTCTAGGTATTTTATTCTCTTTGTAGTTGTGAGTTCACTCATGATTTGGCTCTCTAAAAATATGGAACACTTCATGAATTTGCATGTCATCCTTGCACAGGGGCCATGCAAATCTTCTCTGTATCTTTCCAATTTTAGTATATGTGCTGCCAAAACGAGCATGCCTCCACCACTTCTAAGCTGTGAATTTGAGTAAATTCCTCAACTATCAAGGGCCTCAAAGTCATTAACTGAGAAATGAGAAATAACAGAGTCATACATCACTTCATGATAGGGACACATTCTGAGATATGCATCAATAGCTGATTTCATTGTTGCACCAACATCCTTGGGTGTGCTTACAAAAACCTAGATGGTAGAGCTGGCTACACATCAAGGCTCTATGGAATGAATAGTCTGTTGCTCCTAGGCTACAATATTGCGCACATGTGCAAGGGGAGCGATAGCAGGGGGTGGGGGACTGGACTGAATCCTAGAGGCAATTGTAACACAATGGTAAATATTTGTGTATCTAAACATAGAAAAGGTACAGTAAAAGTACAGTGTATAAGAAATAGTAGCTGAGAATGGCAGCTCACACTTGTAATCTCAGCACTTTGGGAAGCCAAGACAGCTGGATCAGGAGGTCAGGAGTTCGAGACTAGCTTGGCCAAGAT
This sequence comes from Ateles fusciceps, assembly GCA_036589455.1. NCBI lineage: Eukaryota > Metazoa > Chordata > Mammalia > Primates > Atelidae > Ateles > Ateles fusciceps. The sequence continues at coordinate 7,996,859 of JAZHEH010001064.1, forward strand.
GGTGAAACCCCATCTCTACTAAAAATACAAAAATTAGCCAGGCACGGTGGCAGATGCCTGTAATCCCAGCTACTCGGGAGGCTGAGGCAGGAGAATCGTTGAATCCAGGAGGTAGAGGTTGCAGTAAGCCAAGATCACACCACTGCACTCTAGTCTGGGTGACAGAGCAAGACTCCATCTGGAAGGGAGGTAAGGAGAAAGGAAGGAAATGCCAGTATAGGGCGGTGACCATGAACGGAGCTTGCAGAACTGGAAGTTGCACTGGATGAATCAGTGAGTGGGTGGGGAGTGAATATGAAGGCCTAGGATGTGACTGTGTACTACTGTAGACTATACATAATGTATACCCAGACTACATTCATTCAAAAATATTTTTCTTTCCTAATTAATAAAGTAACCTTAGCTTACTGTAATGTTTTACTGTATAAACATTTGATTTCCTTTTTCACCCTTTTGTAATAACACTTATCTTAAAAGACAAATACATTGTACTAGTGTATAAAAATGTTTTCTTTCTTTATGTCTTTATTCTACAAGCTTTTTTTCTTTTTAAAATTTCTCATTTTTAATTTTTTTACTTTTGAAACATTTTTGTTGAAAATTAAGACACAAACGCACATATTGGTCTAGGCCAACACAGGGTTGGAATAACCAATTTCACTGTCTTCTGCCTCCACATCATGTCCCACTTAGAAGGTCCTTGGGGGCAATAATATGTATGGAACTGTCATCTCCTATAAAAACAATGCCTTCTCCTGGAATTCTTCCTGAAATATATTTTTCAGGAAGAAAATGTATAAAATATGTTTTATAGTCAACTTTTTTTAAAGTAATTAGAAGGAGTACACTCTATAACAATAATAAAGAGTATAGTATGGTAAATGCATAAACCAGTAATAACAGTGTTATCACTAGTGAGTATTATGTATTATACATAATTATGCTGTATGTGCTGTTTATTTACATTACTGTCAGCACAATACACTTATTTACACCAGCATCACTACACACATGTGAGTAATGTGTTGCACAATGACATTAGGATAACTATAGTGTCCCTAAGTCATAGGAATTTTTCAGCTCCATTATAATATTATGAGAACACTTTCATTTATACAGTCTGTCTTCGACCAAAATATTGTTGTGAAGCACATTACTGTATATTTACCTCAAGGAACTACAAAGATTAAAGAGTTACAGGTAAACAATGTATTTATTATCTAGCACCTAGTAAGTTCTAACAAATGTTAATTATCATCATTGTCACTTTTCTTGCTATTATTATGTAACTCAAGAGAGTAGGAAAGGTCAGAGACTTATGAACTATGCCCTAAGAAAAAGGGACGCACCAGTCATAATTAAATTAATCCAAGTAATTACAGCATCCCCTAGGGCTGCTGTGGGAGCTCCGTGTGGAAGAAAGAATCAGTTGCCAAAAAGATTTTCTTCACCACTTCCTGGTCTAACGGGGTGGTCTTCCACTACCACTGGGGCAACTGCAGCTCTTCTTATGGATGGTGGGAAAAGACATGGGAAGGCCCACTACCTGCTGGAGAGAAGATGAATCAATCGCTGTGAGACTGAGAGGTAAGACCTTGAGGCTAGGTGGTGTGAAATGCTTGATGATGACTGAGCAATGGGCAGAGGACCCAGATGAGTACAGTGAGGGGGAAACTGGGACTCGTGCTGAGTCTGCCATACCTCTAACAACTTTAAGGAGCGCTTTTGTTGTTTGTTTGTTTGTTTGTTTTTGTTTGCTATGGGGTCTCACTCTGTTGCACAGGCTGGAGAGCAATGGCACCATCTCAGCTCACTGTAACCTCCACCTCCTGATTCAAGTGATTCTCCTGCCTCAGCATTCTGAGTAGGTGGGATTACCTCCCAAAGACTCTACCTCCAAATATTATCACATTGGGAAGGAGGGTTTCAACATATGGATTTTGAAGCAAAATGAACATTTAATACATTCCATGTATATGTGTGTGTGTGCGTGTGTGTGTGTGTGTGTGTGTGTATCTGGTTTCTTTTGCTAGGTAGGGTAGTGAGGGAGGCACAAGTAAATGTAATGTGTCCTTATGTTTTTGGTAATGGTAAATTAATTCAACTTTCTAAGCTTCTCCCTTCTGTTTTTTTGTCTAAACATAGAATTTGTTTTGCCCAATGAGTCAGCTGTGATGGGCCTGTCAAACATAGGAATAGACTGTTGCCAAATAGCCTCCATAAAGCAAGTGCTGCTTCCACGATATGAATGCATGCCAGCACAAACACTTCTCTATCAAAGCACTGAGCCAGTATTTCTTAAAATCTATAGTAGAATATATGTTTTACATCAAGTTTACAACAAAACAGCAATAACAAAGAACCTCGAATGCATTCTACATAAGGCAGCATATTTAGCATTATTGTGCATCGAAGACATGCAAAGACTCTCTAGGTACACAGTAATCAAGTAGAAACACTGGGGAATGAGAGATGCATTCATTCCTGCCATGCTAACCTGTGAATTTTAGCCATTCATTTAACCCCTCTGGGTGAGCCTCAGTGTCCCGTACATTCTCAATTCCTAGGGTTGAACTGGGACAACATGGAATAGTCTTGAAATTCTTGAAATCAATCTGACCAGAATGTATGCACAAGAAACTTAGCCAATAATGTCAAAATATAAGGGAGGGGTTGAGTATGCAATGAGTGTTGCTGCTACCGTGCGAGTTCAGGACAAAGAGTTCACGGCAGGCTGAGTGGTGGAGGAGAGGCTTCCTGGAGAAGGGAGGACTTCATTGTAACCTTCAAGGACAGAGTAAGAGATGGATGGGCAGGGAAGACAGGATAGGGAGTTTTATTTGGTTGGCATGGAGATAGGATTGTGGGTGATAAAGACTGGGGGTAATGACATGAGAAGGAAATTTTGCTGAAAATTAAAAAACACAAGATAAGTTTGGGAAAATATCCTGCAACTTGGCTATGATTCACTCATTCCTCACTTTTCTGTGAAAAAAATCTCAAAGAAATATCTGATGCCTTGTGAAATGAACTCTTTCTGGCAATGTTATCGTTTATTTTTATAATTTTCTAATTATGTTTTATATTTAATAAATTATGAAACTGGAAATAATGATCTTTTATAACATTTTCTAGTTTTCAATTATTTTCTTAAAGCAAATAAACAATAAATTTGTATTAAAAAACTCTTTCTAGTAATGAGTAATGTTAAATATGAAGTGAAAAACAACAAATAATCATTTTGTAATATATATAATTGGCCCAGATGTCAGCAAATATATATTTGGCACCTGCTGTGTGTAAAGCTCTATGGCAGGTGTTGGGACAGACACAAGTCAAAATGCTCTCTAAATGGAAGAAGAAATAATTTTTGAAACTAAGAGTGAGTAGAATAAGGAAGAAGTTCTAAAACCAACAAAACTCAGTCAATAATATAATGCAAATAGGTCTTTCTGATAAATGAGGAGTGTTTTGATTCATATGTACTTTATTCCAAAGAAACCTGACAAATATTTTTTGCCTTGATTTATTAACATTGATCGATTCTAATACATTACTTAATTTCATTCAACAAATATATTTTTACAGTATCAATGCAGAATATTTAAATTAGATTGATTATTCTTAGCTTGTAGAGGTGACCAAATTTATCATCTAATTATTTCAAAATATCCATTTATTAGAAAGAAGGAAATAAAATCTTCTGAAGTCCCATAAATGTCTACAAGCTCTGTTTCCTTAACTACAAAATAAAAAGGTAGTGATAGAATTACGACATTACTTCCTGAAAGAAAATTTTACAACATCATGAATTTGGCAGGGCATATCCCGATCTATCAATTTTCAGAGTTAATATGGTCTGGATGTGTGTCTCCTCCAAATCTCAGGCTGAAATGTGATCACTAGTGTTGGAGGTGGGGCCTCGTGGGAGGCACTGCAGCAGGGGAGCAGATCCCTTATGAATGACTTGGTGTCATCCCCGTGGAAATGAATGAGCTCATGCTCTGAGTTCATGCAGGATCTGATTGTTTAAAAGTGTATGGGACCTCCTGCTTCTCTCTCTTGCCATGTGATGTGCTGGTTCTCCTTCGCCTCCTGCCATGATTGTAAGCTTCCGGAGTCCCTCACCAGAAGCAGATGCTGGCACTATGTTTTGTGTACAGTATGCAGAACTATTAGCCAAAATATAACCTCTTTTTTTATAAATTATCCAGCCTCAAATATTCCTTTATAGCAATGAAAAAAACAGACTAACACAAGAGTCTTTTAGATTTTCCTTGATGAAACAAAAGCTATAGCAGCAGGCACACAAAAGGTTAACTGCATATTTGCTTTTCAGGAAAGAATTTGTTAAAGCAGATATGCTCGGACAGTGTCACAGGCTTTTCACTTGTTCTCTAAGTCCCCTTCCTTCCTCTATTCCCCCAGAGATTTTGCTTTTCTGAGTCTACAAAATGCTCATCAGTTTTTTCCTACAAATGACTAAATAGTCACATTTTAATTTTTTAAGCAAAGTGATTAATGTTAGCATTAACAGTGGTGGTCATTTGTCGGGTGTGGCTAAAATGGGATTAGGAAGATGGAAGAGAGGGGTGAAGACTTGGAAGTTGGGGACAGAGACAGGAGAGGATGTCTTACTGTATATCTTTTAATGCTTTCTGGTATCTGAAGCACATAACTGTAGCCCCTTGACAAAAACACCAGTAAGTGCCTAACAACAACAACAAAAAACCAAATACCTATCCCCAGCAACAATAACATATCTGGAAAGAATAAAATTTACTCTTTAATACATATGGGGATTGTTAGTGTTAAGTTATAACAACCAGAAGTTGCTAGTGAATAAAGGTAAATTAGGTAAGATATTTCAACTGTGAACTTTTCCTGTAAAATATGCAGCCTACACAACATTTTTAATATTTCTAATGGCTGGGTGCAGTGACTCATGCCTGTAATTCCAGCACTTTGGGAGGCTGACGAGGCAGATCACTTGAGTTTAGGAGTTCAAGACCAGCCTGGGCAACATGGTGAAACCCCGTCTTTACTAAAATACCAAAATTAGCTCGGTATGGTGGTGTATATCTGTAATCCCAGTTACTCAAGAGGCTCAGGCACAAGAATTGCCTGAACCCAGGAAGCAGAGGTTGCAGTGAGCCAAGATCATGCTGCTGTACTCCAGCCTGGGCAACATAGCAAAATCTTGCCAAAAAAAAAGAAAGAAAGAAATAAGAAAAAAAAATCTGCTTTAAAATATTTACTTATTTGACATGTTTATGCCATTAGCCATCTTTCCAAGTCTCAAATGCCTCAGGCCATATTACTGTGACTCTACATTTGTGGGAAGGATATCAGTTCCTCACAGCTTGAGCTAAGGTAAAATATTGCATGGTATCAGTCTAGTTGATTTTACCTATGATAATTCACAAAGAAAGCCAACATTTCTCAAGTTTTTTCTATTAAACGAAAAGCTCTCTTTCAATCCTTTCTAAAAGTAAAGAAGAGAAAAGTTTCACTCACTTTCTTATTACATGCTGTTTTTCTAGTAAAGAAAACATTCTAAACACTTTTGCCATTCCTGGGTTCTAAGAAGAGTGGTAAATTAAAAACACTGAATGATTGTGGCTGTTCTAATAGCTTACATCTCTAGAAAGCCTTCCATAGGCAATTTCAAATACATTGCATTTAGAGTACTATAGTGCTATCCTTATTATACACATGTCAACAAATGCTAAAGAGGCTAAGGAAGTCAGCCAACATTACAAAGTTAGTGGGGAAGTATGTTCTCAGAGAAATCCTGATCCAGACACTTTGCTGATGACATCAGACTACAGGGTGGAAAGAATAAACTATGACAATGTGGAAATGTATATACCTACACAGGGTTAATCCATGATCTTATGATTTGAGAGGTTTTATGCTACAGACTGTATGCTTGGGTCCTCCCAAATCTATTTGTTTAAACCTAACCCTGAATTCAATGTTATTTGGACATGAGGCTTTTGGGAGATGATTAGGTAATGAGGGTAGAGCCCTCATGAATGGGATTAGTGCCCTTATAAAAGTAACCCCAAAGAGCTGCCTCACCCTTCACCATGTGAGGATATAGCAAGAAGAAGGTCATCTGCAAACCAAAAAGTAGGCCCTTAATATCTACCAAATCTGCCAGAGCCTTGATCTTGGATTTCACAGCCTCCAGAACTGTGAGAAATAAATTTCAGTTGTTTATAAGCTACTCATTCTAAGCTATTATATGACAGCAGCCTTAATGGACCAAAAAGCTTTTCTACTTAAATATACATCTTCCCAGAGCTTGCAATCAAGCTGAACCTTGTGGCTGTAATGCCTTCTCCTCAGTCATTGTTTTCCATTAAGCACCATGGGAATACTGCAGAAAGAACATGAGTTTTCCAGGAATGTAAGAAAATGTTGGAAAATGGTTTTAACATCACAAAATTGAGTTGATGAACATTTAATGTCTAGAAAGTGTACACTGTAGTATCTTGTCAAATGTAATTCAACTCATATGATTATGCATAAATAGGCACATTTTAAATATGCTTCATGTCATTAAGTACTTCAAAGAGTATCAGAGCCTCTGAGCGACATAAAAGAACACCACCTATTACCCTGGCCTGCCTGGAGATAACTCTTTATTTGTCAAATGCCAGCTCAAGGTCACTTCCTCTGAGAGGCTGTTTACTATTCTGCATTCCCGTTCCCTCTAGGCTAAAAAGTTAAGCATGTATTTCTCTGTGTTGTGGTGATAATTTATTCTTATAATGATTCAGTCATTTATTGTACTTTTGTTCATTTGCTTGTTTTGGGGTGTGCTCTAAAATACTGCCTGGATTTTCAATTAACCTAGAGCAGGGACCAGGTATTACTCATCTCTTTATTCACAGTAGTAAAAACAGTACAGGTAAGATAGTAGGTGCCCCACAGTCATTTAAGGGATTAAATTTTCTTTCTGTTCAGATGCCAGAGCACCTGAAATTATACCTATATAATTATATACGTTTTTGGAGTTTACCTATGCTTATCATAAAATGCACGTAATCTTGAGAATTATATTGGAGTATTTTTTCCTGGATCTTTTGCATAGCTTACTATTTTACCTAGGAGTGCATAGACACAGAATATTATAATCATATTTGATCATTTAACTTTTACTCAAAGGATGATGGCTAACCTGAAACTTCCTCTCTCCTCCATTTAGTTTTTCTATTTCTTCTCTTGATTATAGTAAAATGTTTTCTCTTCATTCCTTCCAATTTGGACCTATCATAAAGGTTTTTACCAAGAATCAGTTTTCTTAAGGGTTATCTCAAAACTCTGACAATTCAAGATTTTCTTTTAAATAAACCTTTTCATAATTTACTCTCTAAGATATTCCTTTTCTCTTTTAGCGAATAAGAAAAAAACAAGAGACCGAGACTGGTTATCCTCATATTTAATATTTTTACATTTACTGATTCTTGATTAATTACAATATATGCTACAGATGTCCAGCATAAACTGGATCATTTAATGTATAATTGCTCCTTTTAGATGAACTCAAGATCTATTGCTGTTATTTTCCATGGGCTGCAGCAATTATGTGCCTGAACAGAATTAAGTTACCATCTCCTCATGTCACGGGACATTGTCTCATGGAACATGAGAAAGAAATAGAAACTAACTTGAGAAGAAACTAACCTGAGGAAAGTGTGGTACACAAAACTGTCCTACAAAACTTGTCATAGCCAAAGTGGTACTTTTATGAATGCTTTGAGATTCCTGAAAGGAAGAAAACCACAAATATCACTATTACCTCATGTGAAAAACAAATTACATTTTGCAGAAACTAATTATTCACTAGGGGGAGTACGTTTTCAAAAAATACAAATGGACTTGGCAACAAAATATTGCTCTTATGCTTCAAATTTTTTAAATTAACAAGAAAAACCTAAGAAAAAAATTTAGAGTGTTGAAGAGATGAAAGAGTCAAATAAAGTCTATTGCATATATTTTTGCTTCATTTTGAAGTTTATTTGTCATATTGACATAGAGCTAACAGATGTGTTAGTTTTTGTGTAAGGATAACCATTATTTATGAGAGCAATGTGTGTGTCGGGGCTGAATTTTTGGAAACAACAGTAACGTTTTTACAGTTTGATTGGTTTAATGTCATAACAGCATTAGAATTCCAACACAGACTTTGAAAAAAACAATATCACCTATATCTGAAAATTATTTAATTGAATCGTGAACCTAACATCTGAATTTACTTGTCGGTTTTCATCTCTTGTCTCCTTCTTGAAGGCGTTTTTCGAATGGGAATAACAAACTGCTGATGTGCTTTTGAGCCAAAAAGGTTACATGTCAGAGCTGCCTTCCAAAGGCCCACTTTCATAGAGCTATTTTATTGAGGTCTAAGGTAAGTTTCAGAATAGGAGGATGAATGTGGAGCCCAATGAATGGCAGGTTCGATATGGCAGAGTTATAGGCTACAAGTCAGAAGTCAGACTTAAGCGTTCAGTTCCATAACTACACTGTGATTGGCTTTAGGTAGGCAAGTCATAAATCATATAAAACTGGGGTGAACATATCTCATTCAAAGAATGGTTTTGAGAATTTGATGAGATGAAATATAAGAAAGCACTTGAAAAGTGCAAAAGATGAAACAAATCTTAAACTCTATTTAGATTTTCTCCTGTTCTGCTACCTTAAAGTATCAAGCTTGACCTAAGGTTGAAATATTCTGTTAAACCACAAAACTGTACCACGAAGCACTTCTTTGAATTTATCTTCAAACACATTACAGGTCGAGTGTTCCTGATCTGAAACCCAAAATTGGAAATGCTCCCAAATCTGAAACGTTTTTATCGTTGACAGGATGCTCAACCCTAACTGGATTTTCAGATTACAGATGCTCAACTGGTATGTATAGATCAAATATTCTCAAATCAGAAAAAAACTTGAAACCTGAAACACTTCTGGTACCCAACATTTCCAATAAGTGATATTCAAGCTGTATGTACTCTCTTTGGGTGATTTAATTCATCTCTGTTAATGCAAATCATGACTTCATAAATAAATAGTATCAAAACTTAGATGGGAGAATAAGTTCTGGTGTTCTATTACAGAATACAGTGACTATAGCTAAGAACAACGTACTGTTACATTTCAAGATAGGTAGAAAGAGGATCTTAAAAGTATCACCACAAAGAAATGATAAAGGTTTGAAATGGCAGACATCCTAACTTCCCTGATTTGATCACTATACATTGTACACATGTATTGAAACATCACCCTGTACCCTATAAACATGAACAATTATCATGTGTAAATTACAAACAAAATAAATGGCATCATAGCTGTCATTTATTGAAATACTGTGCACATCTAATTTAATCACCCACTAAAAGCTCTACGAAGTAGCTCATATTATTTGTACTTTAAAAATGAAATTAAAAAAACTTGTTTAAGAAAACCAGAATGTAGGCCAGGTGTAGTGGCTCACTCCTGTAATCTCAGCATTTTGGGAGGTCGAGGCAGGCAGGTCATCCAAAGTCAGGAGTTCAAGACCAGCCTGGCCAAAATGGCAAAACTCCATCTTTACTGAAAATACAAAAATTGGCCTGGTGCATCCCTGTAATTCCAGCTACTTGGGAGGCTGAGGAAGTAGAATTGCTTGAACCTAGGAGGCAGAGGTTGCAGTGAGCCAAGATTGTGCCACTGCACTCCAGCCTGGGTGACAGAGCAAGATTTTGTCTTTAAAAAAAAAAAAGAAAGAAAGAAAGAAAGAAAGAAAAGAGGAAAAAAAGAAAACCAGAATGTAAATCCAGATCTGCCTTTTCTCACCTTTACATTGGTCTGGAACTGCATATCATGTTACCTGTAGCATTTTAGAATCTTCACTGGCATATCTAAGTTACTGAAATTTAACATGTTTAAATCTGAATTCATTATTTTCCTTCCAAGATGAGATTCTGCCTTAAATTCATAATTTAGTTAATTATAACAATATCCACTTAGACTTTTGAGCCAGAACCTACAGTCATTTTACATTCACTTTCTCTAAACCACCATCGCCAAAGAGTAAAAAAAAATAAAAATCGCCAATTCTACTATAAAAGTAGGTTTCAAAATCTTCTATTCACACAGTCACATTTTTAGTCCAAATTCAAATAATTGTTGGTTGATATGATAGCCTTTACGCTGGTCTCCTTTCTTTCAGTTATTCTTTATCCAAAACCCTTTATCACGTTGTAACTGGAGTTGTTTTCCTTAAATAATAATTTTGTAAAAATGTGTGGTCACACCATTCCCTTGCTAAACGAAGTTTCCTGGGTCTCCTGGTAAATATAGGCTAGAATACAAACTCCTTGTCAAGACACAGCATCCTTTATTAACGTGCCTTGACCTATGTTTCTGGCTTCATTTTCAGCATAGTTTGTATTCAATCCTCAGACATATGAAATTTGTCTAGAAAGTGTGTGTTCCAGCTTCTATGTCAATGGCTTCCCCAATATTTTTTGCTTTTAAGACTCTCTTTCATTCTTCAGACTTAGCTTTTCCTAAATCCTTCATTAAGTCTTTATTTAGTAATCTTTCTGCCACCGGTCTGTTACCTGATAAATTGACATCTCCTGGAAGGTAAGGCTCAGGATTTAGTCCCCCATGCCTGAAAACTACAGTATTATCATATATAGAAGTGGTTAATAACTTTTTTGTGAAATAAATGATTGAATTAATAGTCTACATCTAAATACACTGGAAATTCAAAAGGTTATCAAAACTGTAATATTTTAATAAGGTCTGAACATATTTATGCTCAGTAATATTGTATAGATATAGAAAATGCTAACCTTAAATAATGAGATTCAGAAAATATGATTAAGTATAGAGTATATTCTAGCTCAAAGCTTGAGGATAGCCACCTGGTAACACAAATTCTGGTTTCCCTGAATATATACTCCCATTAACAGCAGTTACAAGTCGATTTTTAAAGAAAAAAGAAGATGCCATTCCTAAGTTGTTTACCAAGAATTTACCTTAAAATAACATAAGCTCTTGATTGGCTGTAGATTGTTTTTTCCATCACAAATTCTAGGAACATGAAGGTAATGGAGGAGGAGGCAGCTAGTCAGGAACAAAATGCCCTTTAACAATTGCCCTTGGCTTGAGTGTGGTAGATGAGGAGTGGAGCATGACTGAAATCTTGAGTAATGCCCCCTGCAGGACAGGGACCCTGAATCAAGATCCTTGTTGCCTTGGCCAGACAACCAGGTGGACCATTACTCAAGATAACCATCACAATCAGAAAAGCCACCTGCAGCCCCTTACCCCTCGTCCGCTTTGCCTAGCAGAGCCTGCATACGGTATCCCTGTTGTTGCCAGAAAAAGAAGTCCTGATCCAGACTCCAAGATAGGAGGCTTGGATCTTGTGTAAGAAGGAATGCAAGGCAAGTTACAGAGTGCAGTGAAAAGAGAGAGTTTATTGAAAGCTCCTCAGTTACAGAGTAGGGGGTTCTCAGGAAGCAAGAAAAGGAATGCAACATATTTGTTTTAAGTTTTTCTTATATAGGGGTCTTATCTATGTAAAAGCTAAGCTAAATTATGTCTGCATGTGGGTGAGCTGACGGAATGACAGAATTTATTACTTTGGTTGATTTAAAGAAAGTTATCCTTGGCATTGTAGTGCATAAGCATAAAGCATTAAGTATTATCATTTTAAAAGTGCATATTGTTATATAATATTGGGACATCTGGGTATTTTGTTGTCCCAGTTGTTTGTCCTTGCAGGCATTATTAAGCTGCTTCCACAGCCTTAAACACCATATGACCGTGGGTCATGACTGGCAAGGAATGTGCCTTGCTAGTTTTAAGACGAAGTTGATTTTTAAAAAGGTGTTACTTGTCTGGGAGCAGTGGCTCACACCTGTAATCCCAGCACTTTGGGAGGCTGAGGCAGGCAAATCACCTGAGGTAAGAAATTCGACATCAGCCTGGGTAACACACTGAAACCCCATCTCTACTAAGAATACAAAAAAATTAGCCAGATGTGGTGGCATGTCCTTGTAGTCCCAGCTACTCGACAGGCTGAGGCAGGGGAAAAGCTGAAGCCGGGAGGCGGAGGTTGCAGTGAGCTGAGATCTCGCCCCTGCACTCCAGCCTGGGCAACAGAGTGAGACTCCGTCTCAAAAAAAAAAAAAAAAAAAAAGAGGGTCACTCCTCTGGCTCTCCTATGTTCCCATTTTCCTAACAAAGTCAATTCCTGCACTTGGTCTAATTGGCTTTTTAAGGTACCAGCTGGAGGATCCTTGCACCTTTGCTGTTTCCCTTGCACAGGAGCACAAGCCCTGAAATAAAGCCTTATCTGGGGAATCTGCTTGGCCCATGTAAATTTCCATTACATAAGGACCCAAGAGCCTGTGGTCTGTAAGAAAAGTAGGTCAGAAATTAGGTGATAGACTTTCAGCATGGCATCACGAGGAGCCATGCTGCCCTGTTCCCTACTGAAATGGCTGAAAACAACAAGAAACAACCGTGTAAAACCTCTAGAAATGATCCCAAGGACAAAGAGCAAATAAACAAACATCTATTCAAGAAGATCTCTGAAAATTCAGTAATAAAAGCAAGAATTTACAGGACTTGAGTTAAGATCTGTTCCTCCCTACTCCCTGTCATCTCAGTGAAGCAGACTTGGCACTGCTGACCCCAAGAACACAGGGCTGCCTGTCCTCCCAGTTCACAATTGGAGGGCTTTCCTCCCAAGAGGAGCAGGGCATCCTTGCTTTCCATTTCTGATCCCAACTACCTGCTGCTGAGGCAAAGCGCTGTGTGAGTGCAGTGGAGTGGGGGGATACCCTACTGCCTAGCCATCACTCCTGGGACAGAGACTCTACCATGGGTGCATTATGCTGAAATACTGGGGCCCTGCTCACTCTTGCCCTCGCTCACAGTGCTGGGAGTCCTAGAGCAGGGATGTCACTCACAGAGACTGCCATCCTCTCCGCTCATAATTCCAGAATTCCAGTTCAGAGATTTTGCCTGGGTGAAAACAGGTCAAAAACTAGTTAACACTTGATTTATTTTTAAGGAACTGATGTCATTTGCAACAGAGAGAAGAAATTCAATCCTAGAGGCACTGTCAAGAATAATGGCAGTTGTAGTGAAAGGTAATTCAAAGGAGATTCAAGATCTCCTTGTAGGGTAGGTCTGGCCAGGCTAGACTCATGCCTGTAATCCCAGCACTTTGGGAGGCCACGGGAGGAGGATTGCTTGAACCCAAGAGTTCAAGGCCAGCCTGGACAACATAGTGAGACCCCATCTCTACAAAAAAACTATTTTAGAAAATTAGCCAGGTGTGGTGGTGTGCACCTATAGGCTGAGCTACTCAGGAAGCTGAGCCAGGAGGATTGCTTGAGCTCAGGATTTTGAGGTTGCAGTGATCTGTGATTGTGCACTTGCACTCCAGATTAGGTGACAGAGTGAGACCCTGGCTCAAACAAAAAAAAAAAAAAAAGATATAGTCTAAACTATAGGTCAGCAAATTTGAAGATGAGAACCAGGGAATAAAACATCTGGAAAGAGTCTTCCCAGAGTCTGCCTAAGGTCTGAGCAGAGATCAATCACTTCAGTAACTATTCTGTCAGAGAAGCCACAGTTTGATTGGATTAGTTCATGGAACAATTTATGTCTTCCAGCATTGTTAAAGACAATAGAACAACCTGCCAGCAATTGGTGTAGTTTACAAGGTAAGAGTGGTCAAGGAAAGAGATGCAAATAGTCCTAGTAGTACCACTGTCATCCCAGGGTTGACTATGGGCATACCTGAAGCCGTACCTTCCAGAGAAAAACATCAAAATCTAACACCAGAGGTGAAGAGAAATAGATTTTGCTGAAATAATCCACTCAGGCAAATAATAACAAGCTCTCCCTGGGGTTGGGTAAGTACTCAGAATTTCTGAGTACTCTTTTAAATTAATTAACATATATGTTAAAATATATATGTCATTATATATACTATATAAAATGTTCAACAAAGAAATTATGAGGCATACAAAAAAATGGAAAGTATGACCTGTACAGTAAAAAAAAAAAAAGGCAATAGCAACTGTATATGAGAAAAATCTGATGTTAGATTGTTCAGAAAAAGACTTTAAAACAGCTATTATAAGCATGTTCACAAAGCTAAAGCAACCAAAAATAAAAAAGTAAAGAATAATAACAATATTAAATCAAATATACAATATCAATAGAGATAGAAATTTTAGAAAACAAATGAAAATTCTAACTAATTACTAAAATTAAAAATTGCACCATAAGGGCTCAACATTAGATTTGATCTCGAAGAAGAAACAATAAGGAAGTAGAAGACATATCAATAAAAATGATGGAAGCTAAAAAACTGAAATGAAATGAATGAATATAAAGAATGAAGAAAAGTGACAAACGCTTCAGAGAAATGCGGGGCATCATTAAGCATGTCAATATATGTGTAATGGGAATACCAAAGGAGAGGAGAGAAAAGAAGAGAAAAAAGTAGGCCAAAAAAAAAAAAAATAGCTGAAAGCTTCCCAAATTTATTGAAAAACAGTATTGTACACATCTAGAAAGCTGAATGCATTTTACATAGGATAAATTCAAAGAGAACCATAAATGTACAAATCATAGTAAAAATGTTTAAAGGTAAAGAAAAGGAAAATATCTTGTGGGCAGTAAGAGAAAAATTACTCAGTACTTAAAAGGGAACACCATTAATATTGATAAGCCATAGAACAATCCTCAATAACTTTAAAAGGATAGTAATAATACAAAGTATGTTCTCTGGCTACAAAGAAATGCAATTAGAAATCAATAGCATTCCAAAAATTGGGAACTCATAAATATGTGGAAATTAAAAATACTCCTGAATAATCAGTGAGTCAAAGAAGAAATTTTAAAAATTCAGAAAATACTTTGAAATAAATGAAAATGAACATACACCATATCAAAACTTATTCGATGCAATTGAAGCAGTGCCTGCGGCAAATTTATTGCAGTAAATGCCTATCATGTAAAGGAAGAAAATATCTTAAATCAGTGACCTAACTCTCTACCTTCTGATGCTGGAAAAGGAAGTGCAAACTAAACATAAGGCAAGCAGAATGGAGAACATAATGAATATTAGAAAAGAAATTAATGAATTAATAAGTAGGAAAGTGATAGAGAAAAATCAATTAAACCAAAAGCTGTTTCTTTAAAAAGAATAATAAAATTTGCAAGTCTTTAGCTAAATTTACCACAGAAAAGATAGAGGACTCAAGTCACTTGAATCAGAAATTTAAAAAGGAACATTACTATGGACCCTACAGGAATAAAAAGGATTTTAAATGAATACTGTATACAATTTTATGTCAACAAATCAAGCAGCTTAGAAAAAATGAACTAATTCCTAGAAATGTATAAATGACTAAAACTGACTCCAGACAAAAATAGACAATCTGACTGGACCTATGATAAATGACTAGACTGAAGAAGTAATAACAATATAATAAATCACTGACAAAGAAAAGTCCAGACCTCACCACTGAATCTTACCAAATATTATATTTAAAGAATAATTAAAACCAATTATTTGCAAAGTTTTTCAAAAAATGGAAGAAAAGGGAATGTTTCTGAACTTTTTTAATGAGACTTCTATTACCTTGATATCAAAATTAGACAGAGACGTCATAAGAAAAGTACAGCTTAATATATTTTATAAACATAGGCACAAATTTCTTTAACCAAATACTAGCAAACTAAATCCAACAACATAAAAAGAATTGTACAACATTGCCAAATGGGATATATCCCAGAAATGCAAAATTGGTTTGATATAAAAAAATTACTATTATACATTATATCAATGTAATAAAAAACAAAAATCACATGATTATATGAGTACTTTTATGATAAAAACACTCAACAAACTAGGAACAAAAGGGATCATCCTCAATCTGATAAAGGCAAGTACGAACAAACCACAGTTAATATCACAATTAATAGTAATAAACAACAACAAAAACAACAGAAAACAACAAAAACTGGAAGCTTTCTCCCTAAGATAAAAGAAAGAGAAGTACGTCTTCTCTCACCACCTCTATGCAATGTTATACTGTAGGTATCATTTAGAGTAACTAGGCCAGCAAAATAAATGTATTCTTTAAGATAGTTAATTGGAAAAAAAAGAGATAAAACTATCTTTGCAGATGACATGGTTTTGTATATAGAAAATCCTAAGGAATTCACTAAAAAGTATGAGAGCTAATAAATAAGTTCAGTTAATTTGCAGAATAGATGACCAATATTCAAAAATCAATTTTATTTCTATCCACTTGCAATGAACAATCTACAAAGAAAAATTTAAAACATTTCATTTGCAATAGAATTAGAAAGAATAGTGTATTAGTCCATTCTCATATGGCTAATAAAGACATACCTGAGAGTGGGAGGTTTAATGGACCAACAGTTCCACATGGTGGGGGACACCTCACAATCATGGTGGAAGGCAAAGGAGGAGCAAAGTCATATCTTACATGGTGGCAGGCTAAAGAGAGCTTGTGTAGGGAAACTCCCCTTTATAAAACCATTAGATCTTGTGAGATTTATTAACTGTCATGAGAAACAGCCCTGGAAAAACCTGCCCCCATGATTCAATTACCTCCCACTGGATCCCTCCCATGACACGAGAGAATTATGGGAGCTACAATTCAAGATGAGGTTTGGGTGGGGACACAGCCAAACCATATCAGATAGGATACTTAGAAATGAATTAAGAAAAGAAGTACAAAAATTATACTCTGAAAATGGCAAAGTAGTGTTGAAAGAAATTAAGTAAGATGTAATAATTGAAGAAATACCATGTTCTTGGATCAGAATACTTATGATGGTAATACTCTTGAAGCTTATCTACAGATTCAACACAAATACCATCAGAATCTGTATGGTTTCTTTTATAGAAATTGACAAGCTGATTTTAAAATTCAAATAGAATTTCAAGGGTCCTGGAATCACCAAAACAACTTTGTAAAAGAAAAACAAAGTTAGAGAACAAATGCTTTTCTATTTCAGAAGTTACTATGAAGCTTGATTAATCTAGATATGGTGGTATTGGAATAAGAATATGTATATGGATCAATGAAATAGAATTGAGAGTCCAGATACTAACTCACACATTTATGGTCAACTATATTAAACAAGAGTGCCAAGGCCATTTAATGAAAAAAGCAATCTTTTCAATGAAAATGGCTGAGACAACTAAATAACTACATTACACAAGAATGAGTTTGGTTATCCTCATCATACTACATACAATAATTTACACAAAATGGACTGATATTGAAATACAAAAGCTAAAACTATAAAATTCATGGAAGAAAACATAAGAATAAATCCTTATGCCCTTGCATCTGGCAGTGGATTCTTAGATGTGACACCAAAAACATGAAAAACAAAACAAAAAATAGATAGATTTCAACACAGTTAAAAAAAAAAAAAACTTTTGTGCTTCCAAGGACACCATCTAAAAAGTGAGAAGACAGTCCTCAGAATGGCAGAAAATATTTGTAAATCATAGAGCTGAAAAAGGACTTACAGCCAGTCTATATAAAAAACTTTTACAATTCAAAAATAAAAAAGACAAATAACCCAATTAAAAAATGGGGAAAGGATCTCAATAGACACTTTTGTAAGAAAGGCATACAAATGCCTAATAAGTACATGAAACGATTCTTGATATAATTAGTCATAAGGAAAATGCAAATAAGTGTCACAAGTTATAACTTCATAAACACTAGGATGACTAGAATCCTAAGTCTGATACTATCAAGCAATGATGATAATGTGGATAAATTAGAACCTTCATACACTACTGGTAAGAATGTATGATCATGCAGCTGCTTTGGAAAACAGTCTAGCAGTTTCTCAAATAATTAAATATAGTGTTACCAATTAACTCAGCAATTCCACTGCTAGATTTCACCCCAAATAAATAAAAACATATGTCTACATAGAAACTTGTATAAGGATATTTATAGAAACACTATTTGTAACAGCCAAAAGGTGGAAACAAATTAAATGTGCATCAACTGATGAATAAACAAAAGGTTGTATAGCAATTCAATGAAATACTACTCAGCCATAAAAAAGGAATGTAGTACTGATATGTTCTACAACACAGACGAACCTTAAATATAGTATGCAAAGTGCAGAAGCCAGTCACAACATACCACTGATTATACAACTGTATTTATATGCAAAACAAATCTCTAGACACAAAGTACATTTGTGGTTGCCTTAGGCTGGGGCAGCAGCTTGGATGAGGATGATAGCTTGAAAACTATGAGGTTTTTGAGATGAAAAACTATTCTAAAATTGACTATAGTGATGATTGTACACAGATCTGTGAATATATTAAAAACCATTGAATAATAGTACACTTTAAATAAGTGAATTGGTATAGTATGTGAATCATATCTCAATAAAGTTTGTTTTTTTTTTGAGACAGAGTTTTGCTCACTGCAACCTCTGCCTCCTGGGTTCAAGCGATTCTCCTGCCTCAGCCTTCAGAGTATCAGGGATTACAGGTATCCACCACCACGCTTAGCTAATTTTCGTATTTTTAGTAGAGATGGGGTTTCACTATGTTGGCCAGCCTGGTCTGGAACTCCTGATCTCAGGTGATCCACCTGCCTTGGCTTTCCAAAGTGCTGGGATTACAGGCATTAGCCACCACGCCTGGCCAATAAATTTATTTTAAAAAAGAAGAAATCAGGCAAAACTTTAACAACTTGTAAAAAGCCAAGCATGAGCTAGCATGTCAGTGGTGGAAGTTGGAAGCCTCAGGAAAAAGTTGAATTCACAATTACTTTTCCATAGACTTCTATCAGGCGCTCACAAAGAAGTCTGGAGGCAGAGCAAGAAACTGGAGATTTCTCTTTGATGGCAACGAAGGTAATTGGCTGCTGGTGGAGACGAGCTTGGAGTACTACCACTTCAATGGTCTCTACTGCAACGTAGGTGGCTTAAATCACTGGAACAGGGGCAGCAATTCAGCTTCTTGTCCATACACGAGGAGCTCAGCTGAAAATCCATGTCCTCTGGGTAAAAGTAGAAACAAAATCCATCTGCCTGTAGAAGGGTAGGTAAACCTCTTATATCTAAGGACATAGACAAAGGTCTATTCCTGCTAGGGAAATGGGGACAAAGGGAATATACTGGTTTGCTAAGGTTGTCATAACAAACTATTACAGACGGGGTGGCTTAAATAAGAAATTTATTTTTTCAGAGTTCTGGAGGAAGTCCAAGATCAAGTGGCAGGTTTGGTTTCTTCTGAGGCCTCTCTCTGTGGCCTGAAGACAGCCACCTTCTATGTTCTCATGTGGCCACATCTTCCCAGGTGCACATCCCTGGTGTCTGTATGAGTCCAAATTTAATTTCCTTGTAAGGACACCTGTCAGATTGCATTAAGGCCCATCCTAACAACCTCTTTTTAATGTAATGGCCTCTTCAAAGCCTCTGTCTGCAAATACAGCAGCATTCAGAAGTACTGAGGGTTAGGGCTTTGACATATTAATTTTGAGGAAGACATAATTCAGTTCTTAACAGGATAGAAACTGTAACTCCCAATCCTTAGAAAGACCAGAAAACTGTCTTGTCTGGAATCCTAAGTCAATACCCAGAAGAGATCTATTAATGCTGGGTTAGGTGCAGAGAACTCTCTCCTCCTTAAGACCAGTGCCACAGTAAGGACACCCAGGAGAGCTGATGAAGTGCCACCCCCGGAGGGCCAGTGACACACCCAGGCCAGAGTAAGACCACAGAGCTCCCTCCATTGCTGCATCCACCCTGAATCTAGCACTTTGTGGGGACAGAAAGTGAAGACAGACTCAGTTTTTTAGCTTAGACATGCAGATGTTGCTGAACATGAGGGTGGAGCATGAACACAGAAAAAAAACCTTTAGCATCTTAGTCTATACTCAAAGCACAAGGTAACAAAAGCCAGTTGCTAGATTTGAAGTCTCTGGTAAACTGAAGAGTATGAGAACAGAAACAAAGATGCAAACTTCTGATTAAAATCGTTCAAACCCACACAATAAAATCATGACTAAAGAAAAAGTATATGCTCATTTGTAGACATAAATACTATTTACTTCAGTCTTTGCTGTTCTATGTATGACATTCAGGATTCAATAAAAATCTATCAGGGCCAGGTGCTATGGTGGCATGTACTTGTAATGCAAGCACAAGAGGAGGAGGCAGGTGGGAAGATAGCTTGAGCCCAGGAATTGGAGGCTGCAGTAAGTCACCGTTGTGCCACTGCACTCCTATCTAGATGACAGAATGAGACCCTGTCTTTTAGAATAAATACATAATTTATCAGACAGATAGAAAAAAAACAAGGAAAACAAGGAAACAATGAAGAGATAAAGTAATCAAAAGGTCCAGTTTTGAAGTTACTCAGGTTTGAAATTGTCTCATAGAGATTTTAAATAACTATAATTCACAAGAAGCTTGTGGAAAAGTAAACATGTATGAGAAGAAGGGAAATTTCAGCAGATAAGAAGAAATAATTTCTTAAGTCAAATGACAACATTGAAAGTAAAACGTAGGATATCAGAGGTGAAAAAGTCCTGCAATGGGCTCATCAGTTGGCTAAGCATAGCTAAGAAAATAATAAATAAACTTGAAGATGGGTCAGTAGAAATAATCCAGACTGAAGCTCCAAGATAAAAACTGTAAAAACAAACATACCCAAAACAGAATGAGGTCCCAGGAGCTTCACGGCAATTTCAAATGGTCTAAAATATACGAAATTGGAGTCCCAAAAGAAGAAGACAAAGAACGGAACAGAATAAAAATATGCAGAGATAATAGCCAGACATTTTCTCTCTCTCTCTTTTTCCAGACACTGGAAAAGGCAAGGATTGTTTTTTGAAATTTTTTTAAATTAATGGAAAAATATAAGCCACAGATCTATGAAGCTCAAAGAGCCTTAAGCAGGACAAATTACTGAAGACACACCTATACACATCATGATCAATCAGCTAAAAATGAATGATAAACAGAAAAGTATAAAAAGCAACCAGAAAAAATATATTACACAGAGATGAACAAAGATAATAATTTCATTAGACTTCCTAGAAATTCTGTAACTCCTCCGAAAATCAGTGGCATCTTTAAAGTAATGCAAGAAATCTTTAACATGACTTTTATACTAAGCAAAAAATATCCTTAAAAAGTTAATATGAAATTAAAACTTGATTAGGCAAATAAAAGCTTAGAGAATTTGCTGACATTAGCCTTGTGTTTAGTAAGGAAGTTCTTTATTCATTAGACAGAGGAATGTGACATCAGATTGATTGAAAATTAGAAACTATCCAAAGCAATAGTGTGCTGGGAAGGGTAAAAATAATGGTAAAATATAAAAAGACATTTTTCTTTGAGTTGCTTTAAAAGATAATAATGTAGATATAGTAACAATGCATTATGGAGTTTTGACACACATAAATGCAAAAGTATACAAAAAAACAGCCTACAGAAAAGAGGGAGAAGATGAAAGAATACTATTGTAAGGTCCTTACACTATACATGAAATGACATTTGAAAGTTTACTGTGATAAGTTAATGATATGTAGTATAAACATCTACGTCAATCACTTAAAAATAACACTTAACATATAGTAGAATACAAGAAATCTTTAAAAGTATAACAATTTAAATCAATATTCATAATAATTAGTGATCTGATGCTCTCATAAAACCTTTGCTATCAATTGAAAATACAAATATTTTAACGTAAGTCTTTTATTCTAAAATCAATACGTTTATCTTTTTCATGCTGTAGTTTCTCTGCAAATTCAAATATAAAATAATTAAGATTAGCTGGGCATGTGGTACATGCCTGTAGTCTCAGCTACTTAGAAGGCTGAGGCAGGAGGATCACTGGAGCCCAGACCAGGGGTAAGTTCAGCCTGGGAAACGTAGTAAGAGCCTGTCTCAAAAAACAAAACAACAAAACAAAAAACCATAAACAAACATAAAAATCCCCTAAGATTTTTATAGTAAATGATTTTGTGGAACAAGTGAACAATATTTTGTTCGCAAGTAATAAGATGAATTCTTCTCCTTTCCACTCCTTACCATGGTAGAAAAAGTAATGAACTTGCATCACAAAATCACTTTCTAAGGCATTATATTTCTAAACATACCATTGCAAATATACAGACAGTGTAATAAGCTTTAGTAAAAAGAGAAATTTTATATGTGGAGCTTTTAATGGAAAGAAAGGACATTGTTTATTTGGTCCTAATGCTTTTTACTCCACTTTAGTTAATATTGATATTTTAGACCAAAAAGACATCAAGAAAATAGAGTATTTATCTTTTTAGTTGCCGTAAAACACATTTAGTTCCAATAAAAGTTGAGCTTTTAATTGTAATATCAGCTTTGATAATTTTTCAACTTCCAAATTACAGTTATTGCTACAATATGATTCATAGAAAACCATCAAACACTGGCTCCTTTCTTGCACGAATTGATCTACATTCATTCTGATCTTTGGCTTGGTAGTGGTTTTATGCCCTGCATGGGAATGAACACTGCCCAGGCTGGTTTTCAGAAACTTTTCCCATCATTCTTCCTTTCTTTTCAGTTCTGCCTCTAGATGCTGCAGTAGATCAAACCATCTCAAAAGCAGCAAAATGCTCATTGTCTTTTGAGTCATGGTATGATAGAGAGTGACGAAGAGGAACAAGAATATTTGGAACAGCTACAATAGTATCTATTATGCATCAATCATAGAAGGACGAGCTGAACTGTGCAGAATTGATAAGTGCCTATTGTTGGAGCTTTTTCTGTAACATCAAATAGAAACAATCATTTGCAACTAGAAATTTTTTAGGGGAAGACAGCCTCTGTTGGAGGAGCATTTTCAGTGTGGTAGGTGGTTCTGCAATTCATGTAAGGCACATCAAATGAGCAATTCAATTTCAAAGAACTGGTTTTAATTACTTTGGCAATACTAAATGACCAAGCATTGAAATGTACAATACCAAGCACGGAATGGCGGTCTTTTGAATCAGAAATAGTCCACTTTCATATTTGTGTCTTGCAAGTAGCTTAAGTGTGGAAAAGTGCAAATGTTTTGGAAACTACAAATGGGTATCTGCCAAATAGGTATCCATTAGGAGAAAAAATTCTGGTGCTCTTGAAAATTGTAAAGTTTGCTTTCAGAAATTTCTAGATCACAGAAATCCTGTTTGGCACACACATAATTTGTCTTGTCTCCATACTTAGGGCACAGGCTATTCTGCCTTGTTTCCTCTGTTAACATTTACATTTTTAAATAAAAATGTTCCATAATTCATTCTATTTAATTATATGATACAGTATCTCTGAATCTGATATTCTCTATCAAATGTTCTTCAAAAAGTGAAGTCGCAAGGTCTTTTTCTAATAAAAAAATTTTAGGGGAATTTATTTTGTAGAAAAACGTACTAATTTAAGAAAAACAGTGATTTTTGTAGCTTTCTGATACTACAAAAAGCATATATTTTCTAATAGGCACATTGTTAGAATGAAAACTGATCAACTTTAGTGACCTGAAACGTAACTAAAAAAAAAAAGTCTTGTGTGAGAAGTTGATCTTAACTTTAATTTATAAGTTCCTTAATATTTTCTACATGTAAGGGGCAAGATCTGTGCCTAGACTATCACAGGGGGTTCTTCCCAAGAAACAGAGCTCCCGGGACCCAAGGACTGTACAGGCATAGAGGGGGTGACCCAAGAATTTACCACAAGGGGCACTGACCCCCATGGCTGGGCTGGGCAGGTGCAGAGAGGTGACTTCTTTCCTTCATGACCACAATGAGATTGGAGTAGTCTAAAGAGGGTAGCAGAAGAAAGGACTTAAGCCTCAATTTCATGATTTGACACAGACCTTTTTATCAGTACTTTGTTCTGCCATCGCTACAAATTTCTCTGTTAAACTGCACATTTTCTGGACAAAATGAGTTTTCCTTTTGCAGTCTGTAACACCTGTATACAGACATAGAATGGAATTATGGGCTTGAATGTGCTACGTATATACCTGGATAGAATTAATGTCATTTAAATGAATACATTTCCATCTTACTTCAGCCGAGAAATCATTACTAATTTTCAGGCACACTGACATAAATTATTATCATTTTTGATATTAATGTGATTATAGTGTCGAGTTCCATCATAAGTCTGCTTTAATTTGACATTAAACACCCTCTACTTCTTGAACTTTGTTTCCATGAGCAGATTAATAATGAATAGTGTTGAGACATATATTTTAATGTGTTTCAAGATTTGTACAGTTCAGTACTTTAGACATTTGCATCTGCAGCAAAAGTAAGGTCCTATAAATTGATTTGTGAGGAATAACATTTCACCACCTCATAATGTCTCACTATGGAATGTTTACTAGGAAAGTCAAAGTAAAGTGGAATTGTGCTTATTGGAGTCTACTAGACCAAATGAATACAAAATTCTGCAAGTAAATATTTACTGTGATTCTTCATGGTTTATTTTAAAAGCAATTTTAATAACTTAGCTAATTCAGTGATAACTTTTCATGAGTTTTATATTTAAGGTATTTTTATCACTCTGCTCTTACAGTCTATTCTCAAAGCACATAATGCCTTCTGTATTAGTTAGGGTTTTCTTTCTTTTTTAAAAAATTTATTTATTTGAGATGGAGTCTCACTCTATTGCCCAGGCTGGACTGCAGTGGCGTGATCTTGGCTCACTGCAACCTCCGCCTCCCAGGTTCAAGCGATTCTCATGCCTCAGCTGAAATTACAGGTGCCGCCATCATACCAAGCTCCTTTTTCTATTTTTAGTAGAGATGAGGTTTCACCATGTTGGCCAGGCTGGTCTCAAACTCCTAACCTCAAGTGATCGCCTACCTTGGCATCCCAAAGTGCTGGGATTACAGACATGAGCCACCATGCCTGGCCAAGTCAGGGTTTTCAGAGGGACAGAACTAATAGAGTATATGTATATATGAAAGGGAGTCTTTTAAGGAGAATTTACTGACAGTATCGCAAGATAAAGTCTCACAATAGGCCATCTGCAAGTTGAGGAGCAAGAAAGTTGTGGATCAGCACAAGTTCCAAAACTTCAAAAGCAGGAAAGCCAACAGTGCAGCCTTCAGTCTGTGGCCAAAGGCCTGAGAGCTCCTGGAAAATCACTGGTATAAGTTCAAGAGTCCAAAAGCTAAAGAACGTAGGACTAATATTTGAGGGCAGGAAGCACCCAGCACAGGAGAAAGATGAAGGCCAAAGACTCAACAAGTCTCTCTCATTCCACTTTCTTCTGCCTGCTTTATTCTAGCCACACTGGTAGCTGATAAGATGGTGCCCACCCAGTTTGAGGGTGAGTCTGCCTCTCCCAGTCCACTGACTCAAATGTGCATCTCTTTTGGCAACACCCTCACAGACATATCCAGGAACTTAGCATCCTTCAATCCGATCAAGTTGACACTCAATATTAACCACTACAGCTTCTGAAAAATCTATCAATATAATATTTTAGCTGGGCTTGATATCTCATGCGTGTAATGCCAGCACTTTGGGAGGTTCAGGTGGGAGGATCACTTGAGCTCAGGAGTTTGATACCAACCTGGACAATGTAGTGGGATGCTGTCTCTACAAAAAAAAATTTGAAAATAGCTGGGCGTGGTGGCATATGCCTGAAGTCCCAGCTTCTGAGATGGGGGGATCACTTGAGCCCAGGAGGCTGAGATTGCAGTGACCCATGATCATGCCAGTGCACTTTGGCCTGGGTGAAAGAGTGACACCCTGTCTCAAAAAAAGAGAAAAAAATCAAAATAATATTTTTTGTTACTTCAATAATTTTTTTCTGAAAAACTTAATTTTTGATTATGATTAATCCTGAATAACAGGCAATATGCAGAAGTATCTGTAAAGAAGATAAAGAATTATTGGAAACCTGAAGGAATACATTTTCCTAACACATTCCTTGTCTGCATTCCCAGGTCCCCATTTGCATCTGAAGTTGCATTCTCATTCTCTTATATTCTCAGCAAATTCATAATATATTTCCCGCAGATATTATCTGTTAACTAATAATGGCAAAAATGGCAGGTTCCTATAAGAGTACTCTTATGAACTGAAAGTTTGTGTACACCTAAAATCCAAATGTTGAGGTCCAGACCTCAATGTGATGGTATGTGATATGAGGCCTTTGGGGGGTAATTAAAATTAAATGAGGTTATGAAGGTGGAACCCTCACGATAGGATTAGTGCTCTTATAAGAAGAGACACCAGGCAGGGCGCAGTAGCTTACGCCTGTAATCGCAGTACTTTGGGAGCCCGAGGCAGGTGGATCACCTAAGGTCGGGAGTTCAAGACCAGCCTTGTGAACATGGTAAAACTCCATCTCTACTAAAAATACAAAAATTAGCTGGGTGTGGTGGTGCATGCCTATAATCCCAGCTACCTGGGAGGCTGAAGCAGGAGAATCTCTTGAACCTGGGAGGCGGAGGTTGCAGTGGGCCGAGATCATGCCATTGCACTCAACCCTGGGCTAGATAGAGTGAGAATCCATCTCAAAAAAAGAAAGAAAAGGAAAAAAGGAAGGGAAGGGAAGGGGAGGGAGGGGAGGGGAGGGGGAGGAGAGGGGGGAAGTAAAGGAAAGGAAAAGAGAGGAGAGGAGAGGAGACGGAAGGGGAGGAGAGGGGAGGGGGAGGGGGAGGGGAGGGGAGGGGAGGGGATGGAAGGGAAAGGAAAGGAAAGAGACACCAGAGAGGTGCTTGAGTGTACACAAAAAAGAGGTCTTATAAGGACAAGGAGAGATCGCAGCCACCTCCAAGCCATAAGGCCTCAGAAAGAAACCTGCCTTGTTGGTCCCTTGATTTTGGACTTCCCAGCCTCCAGAACTGTAAGAAATAAATGCCTGTTTTTTAAGCAACCCAGTTGAAGATACATTGTTATAGCAGCCAGAACTAAAAAAAGCACCAACTTATGTTGCTTAAGCTGGTATTCTTTGGTTGTTTAGCAACAGAAACTAACCTTAATAACTCAAGCAAGAAAAAAAGACACACTGGAAAGATACCAGGAAGCTCTCAGAATTAAAGGAAAAAACAGAACAACCAGAACCTGTGAAGAATGAGAAGCAGGTTTGCTTTGCATATTGCAGTATCAGGAGTCAGGTCATCATGCTTCCAGGCATTTCTCTCGGGTGCTTCAGCCCCGGGTTCACTTCTTAACCACCTTCCATTCTATGTCTTTGCTTAAGATGCAAATTCCCATCAGAGAGAACTTAATTGACCTACCTAGGATTGGTAACATTTATTTCATAATTTTAATATTAATTTTCATAATTAACATCCATCAAAATTATATATACTTTTTGCTGTATTCTAGATTTTTGACATCATAATGCAGGTATCATAACTGAAAAAGGAGAACAATGGTATAGAATTGTTTAAATCACATGTACTTATGCTCTGTCCACCAGGCTGGAGTGCAGTGGCACAATCTGGGTTCACGGCAACCTCCACCTCTCAGGTTCAAGTGAGTCTCATGCCTCAGCCTCCCAAGTAGCTGGGACTACGGGTGTGCACCACTATGCCTGGCTAATTTTTGTAATTTTAGTAGATACTGGATTTCACCATGTTGGCCAGGCTCTTCTCGAAACAGCTGGCCTCAAGCAATCCACCCGACTGGGCCTCCCAAAGTCTGGGATTACAGGCGTGAACCACTGTGCCTGGCCAAATCACATGTAAATATTTTCCTAGAAAATCTGAAATAATTTCCTTTGAAATCATTTTGCTTTCTGATTTCTCAATTTCTGCTATAGTTATTACTCCATGTTTTCTATTATCTTTTGCCTCAATTTTTATAATTGGCATTTCCCTAGAAAATCATTAATTTTATCTAAGTTTTCAAATTGATTATCCTTCATTAGTACAAATTACTGTTATATTTTCAAAATCTGGCCAGTATTTGTAAAAGTTTTCCTTATCTCATTTCTCTTCCTGATTTTCATATTTTCTTTATTTTATTGAACTAGTTGCTACCTTATCTCTTTTTTTACTGTTGCAGTGCATGGGTCTCATAATCAATTTTAATATATTCCTGTGTGCTATAATTTGTCACATTTTGCATTTCATCTTTATTAGTCAGTTATTTTAATGTAGTCCATAGGTTTGTCATTCTTTTGCCATTTTAATTGAATTAAATACAGAATTAAGTTATCCTTATATTTATTGGCAAAATGAGTAAAGTGACAAATCTTCATGTGCCTACGTCTTTAGTGACATCTCATAAATAGCTCTTTGTGACCCATGCCCAAATATGTTACACAAACAGTTATTTTATCTCTTCTTATTAACAGTTGTCTCTGAGATAGATTTTAATTTTCCATCAGGTAAATTAAGTTTTGGTTTGGTTTCATTTAGGCCATGATGATTTCCATTGCTTTTTGAAAAGAGAACATAATCGATTCAGGTTATGCTAATTTATTGATTTATTTTAAGATTCTTATAATGATCAATTTTTATAAATATTCCATGGGGCTTGGAAAGATATGTTTTTGATAGAGTGTAGATTGTTATGTGTTTCTAAATTAGCCTTATTATATGTACTTTATATACTTAAGTTCTTGATGTACTTGGTTTGCTAATGACAGGGATAACTACATTTAAATCTCTCCCTAGTATTGTTTTCTACTCAGAGGAATTTTTCTTTATTTATTTAAATATTATGTGATTTGGTAAACAGGGTTCTGCTATCATTACTGATCATATTCCTTATAAGCATAATAAGAGCTCCGAGTAACACTTAATGATATTTCCTTGGCTTCAGCTTTTTCAAATACTAATTTTCTTAATCAGAATTTGACTTTGCGGACATTTAAAAAAACTATGACTTAGTTTACCACTTAACTTTCAACTTCATTTTATATTAGGTGTATGTTTTGTATACAGCAAGGGTTTTTGTGTTTTTGACCAATAAATATTCTGTTTGCTTTTACTAAAATATCTACAGTATTTATACATTTTATTGTTTCTATTTACTGTCATTTTTAAGAGCTGAAAGAAATCATGTGTAAAGATCTAAACAAAAGTATAAAAATGAGGTCTCACCAAATACAAAATATCAACGAAGAGATTCATATCATAAAAAAAGAACTAAACTGATATTATGCAGATGAAAAATACAATAACTGAAATATTTAAAAAAATTACTAGAGGGTCTCAAAAGCATATTCAAGCATGCAGAAGAAAGAAGTAGTACATTTAAAGATCATAAAATTATCTAGTATGAGAAACAGAAAGAAAAATAAATGAAGGAAAATGAACAGATTTTAGAGATCTTTGGGAACTGTTAAGTACAACAACAAGCACACATGGAAGGCCCAGAAGAAGGAGGAAAAATAAAAAGACCAGAAAGAACATATCAAGAAATATGGGTAAACATCTCTCAAATTTGATTTCAAAAAACTATACACATCCAAGCATCTCAAGAAGACTTAAAACTCTTAGAAGAAAACACTATAAATCTTCTTGACCTTGCAATCAGCAAGAGTTTCTTCGATATAACATCTAACACACAATGAAGGGGAAAACATAAAGAAATCATACATCATAAAAATAAAAACAAATTGTACATCAAAGAACACAAGGAAGCGAAAAGACAACCCACAGAATGGCAGAAAATGTTTGTAAATCATCCATCTGATAAGGGTCTAGTATCCACAATATATAAAGAACACTTACAATTCAACATTTTAAAAATAAGTCCATGAAAAATGGCTAAAATATTTGAGTAGACAGTCTGTTTTTAGAGCTCCCAGCTAAACTGAGGTTCTAGTACTAGAGAAGCTAGCAACCCTCCCCTAACAGAATATGAAAAGGAGCTAGATGTAGGTGTTTGTGCTTTTAATGGTATACTTCTTTTACCTGGCAGATGACCTGGAGACTTGTTGTCCAACCTGTGACCAGGGTTTGTCTCTCACATAGAAAACCTATGTCCAGTTTATGCTTCTCTAACAATGGCTCTGGTGCTAGGAACCTGACTTTGTGTTCTCTTCTAGTGTCCCAGGGAAGCTCAACCTGGAGCAACCCTTGGTCCTTCAGGTGGAAGGCACAAATTTAATACACAACCACAATAGGGAACAAGTTCAAAAGCTTTTTATTACAGATCCTGGTCAACAAGGGTGCAACGAGTCAGAAGGGTTGTCCTTTATCCCTGTATCATGTAGGCAGGAATGAAGAATCAGGCAGGAAGAGAGAGTGAGCTCATAAGAGTATATGTAAGGGAATAGGGTATCGATCACTTTAAGTTTGTGGGCAAATGCTTGAATAATGCATTTAAAAGAAGTGGCAGGAAACAGGAAATTCCAGTCTCCTAGGCAGAAGTGATGCCCCTAAATTCTAATCTCTGGCCACCAGCTTGAGTAATTTGCATATGGTCCAGACTGGACACTGTGTCAAGAGTAAATGAGTGCTCCTTCTGGTGTGAGAACATTCAACTGTATGAAAACGGATGCAGGTGCAACATAAAATTTTAAGAATTCATTACCCAGTTCTCCAGAGAAGATATACAAATGGCCAATAAGCACATGAAAAGATTCCCAAAATTATTAGACATTAGAGAAATCTAACCTGATACTACAAAATACCACTTTATCACCACTGGGTTGGCTATATAAAAAATACAGATATTAACAAATCTTTGTGAGAATATGGAGAAACTGGAACCCTCATGCATTGCTGGTAAGAACATAAATGATGGAATCGCTGTGGAAAATAGTTTGGTGATATCTGAAGAAGTTAAAAATATAACCCAGTAATCCTACTCCTTGGTATATACATAAGGTAATTGAAACTATTTGCTCACACAAAAACTTATACATGAATGTGCATAGCAGACCTATTCATAATAGCTGAAAAGTGAACATAATCCAGTTTATCAACTGATGAATGTACAAACAAAATGTGACATATCTATACCATATGTATATCCATATATCTCTATATTATTCAACAATAAATAGTATTAAAGTATTAGAACATACTACAACATGGATAATCTTGAAAACATTAGCTAAGTGAAAGAAGCCAGACATAAACAGTTACATATTACATAATTTCCCTTTTTCTTCTGTGATTTCTGCTGAGAAGAAAATAATTTCATCTATATTAAATATGTAGAATAGGGAAATCTACAAAGACAGAAAGTGGATTAATGATTGTCAGGTAATGTAGGAAAGGGAGAATTGGGAATCAGGGCTCACAGATACGGGATTTGTTTTTGAGGTGATAGAAACATTCTGGGATTGGATTGTGGTAATAGATGCACAAGATTAGAATATATTTAAAAACCACTGAATTTTATAATTTATATAGGGGTAATAAGGCTATTTTTTTGTGAATTCTTGGATGATGATTCATTTAGACAGGAACCCTGTTAATGGGGTAAACCTTTTAGGGATAGCAGAATTAGTGGAATTATAGGTGTCAACCATGCTAATTTGTTTCAGGCATGAGATAGTGACAGGATTGTGGTGTTTATACTCAGGTTGAGTGCTAGAAAATGCAGTTGTTAAGGTAAATAATCAGGTTTTGGGTGGTAATGTTTGGGTTATAAATTAGTACTGCTATTATTCAACCTATGTGAGTGACTGAGGAGTAGGCTAGGATTTTACACAGTTGTGTTTGGTTAAATCCCCCTCAACCACCCACTATAATGAGTAGGATTTTGACAGATAGGAGGATGCTTATGTTTGTTGGTTGGAAAATGTGAAACATAATCGAGATAGGACCAGACATTAGAGAGATTCCTTGGGTTACTGCTGGAACTCAAAAGTGAAAGGGGGCTAATCCTGGTTTTATTACTAGGGCTACTATTATTATTAAGGATGAGAATTAAGTGATAGTGTTTATAATTGTTCACTGTCCAGAGGACAGGTTATTGGAAAGGATGCCTATCATGAGAATTATAGATGTGGTTGCTTGTGTAAGGAAGTATTTGGTGGCTGCTTCTGTAAAGAGGGGATTTATTTTTTTAATTAAGATTTGGGTAAGGGCTAGTATGTTTATTTCTAGGGCTGTTCAAATGAGAAATCAATGTGAGCCTAGCATTGTGATAAGAGTTCCTGTGAAAGCAGTAAGGGAAATGATACATTGATCTAAGGGATTAATTAGTATGGGCAGGGTGTAACCAACATTTTTGGGGTATGGGCCCGATAGTGTATTTAGCTGACCATACTCTGGGACGTGGTGTAGTAGGTAACATGGAGAATTTTGGATTCTAGGGGTAGGTTCAATTCCTATAGTTCTAGAAATAAGAGGATTTTAACCTCTATTATTTACTTTATCAAAGTAATTATTTTGTCAGACATATTTCCTATGTTTGGGGTGAAATGCTAGAAATTAGGACAGGCATTGAGATATACCATATGCAAAATGCTAGTGTAAGTGGTGGGTTTGTTAAGATGGCCAAGCTCAGCAATTGCATAAAACTTAAAACTTTATAATCAGAGGTTCAGCTCCTCTTGTTAACAATATGCTTATAATTAACCTTCTCTTTATCCCCACTCTTATCACACTAGCATTTCTTACACTCATTGAATGAAAAATCTTAGGCTGTATACAACTACGCAAAGGACCCAACATTGTAGGTCCCTACAGGCTGTTTCAACCATTAGCTGAAGCAATAAAACTTTTCACCAAAGAACCCTTAAGGCCCTCAACATCTACAATTACCCATTATATTATGGCTCCAACCCTGACCCTTTCTATTGCTCTCCTCTATGAACTCCCCTCTCTACAGAGGGTGAATTATGCTCCAAGGTCATCCCAACCAAAATTTTTAATGCAGGGATAGTAGGCTAGGGCCTGTAGGCTTGTTTGAATTTTTATTTGCATTAATGAATTAAAGCTCCATAGATCTTCTTGTCTTATTTGTTTATATCCTCCTCTTCATGGATAGGTCAATTTCACTGATTACAAATAAGAGACAGCTGAACCCTCATGTGGCCATTCATAAAGTCCCTATTTAGGGAACAAGTGATGATGTTACCTTAGCAAGGTCAGAATACTGCAGCTATTGCACATATGTCACTGGGCAGGCAGGGCCTCTACTACTGGTAATGCTAGAGGTGATATTTTTGGCAACATTTGCTGGGTTCCTTTTACTTTTTGTAATCTTTCTTTCCTTAGAGCATGCCTGTGTTGGGCTGTGTAAATAATAGGGTGGTTATAATATCATTTATTAATATTAGGCTGTTAACTGTCAGTGGGTATTCCGGTCTGATGTAAGCTCATGCAATAGAGAATGTCTTCATGTTACTTGTATAATAGGCTAAATGGTAAACGTTATGGTATATGAATTATTTTTCAACTTAAATAAATACATAGAAAATATCGTGTACTGGTTGCACATTTTAGTGAAGATATATATACGAAATTCCTGGATTCACATATGTATGAAATCCCTGAAGGGGGTGAATGGTGGGTTATAAGGTAGCCATATGCTCAGCTTTAGAAGATAATGACACGTTTATACTCTTAGCAGAAGGTATGAAAGGTCTAGTTGCTTTATTTCCTAGGTATTATCAATAGTTTGTTGGTAGCATCCTTGGTATTTGCCAATTGTCTTAGTCAACTTGGGCCACTGTAACAAAACACCATAGTCTGGTGGCTTAGACAACGGAAATATATTTCTCACAGCTATGGAAGCTGGCACATTTAAGATCAAGGCCGACAAGGTAGGTTTCATTTTGAAAACTCCTCTTGGCTTTAGGCAGCTGCCATCTCACTGTGTGCTCACATGATCTATTCTTTTTGCATGCATGGCATAATAGAGAGTGAGACAGAGAAACAGAGACAGAGGCAGGGAGAAAGAGAGAGAGACAGAGAGGGACACAGAGAGAGGTTTCTCTAGTGTTTCTCATAAGGGCACTAATCTTACCATGGTGGTCCCGTTCTCATGACCTCAGCTAACATTAGTTACCTCACAAACACCCCATTTCCAAATTCTATCGCATTGAGAGTTAAGACTTCAACATATGAATCTGAGAAGGCACAGTCAGTCTATAACACTAACAATTAGTATTTTCAGTCTTCTTAAATTTTAGCCACTCTGCTTGGCAAGTAGCAGTATGTATGAACCTAGTATCTAGTGCTATCCAATTGTACACTTAATTTGGATTTTCCAGATAATTTACAAGGTTGATATTTATTCATATGATTATTTGCTTATTTTGTTCTGTGAATTTCATGTTCAGGTGTCTTGCTAATTTTTCTGTTACTTTTTTCTTATGGATTTAGAGTTTTAAAAAAATGTGTTCTGGCCAGGCATGGTGGGTCATGCCTATAATCCCAGCACTTAGAGAGGACAAGGCAGGATGATCACTTGAGACCAGGAGTTTGAGACCATCCTGGACTACATACTGAGGTGCTGTCTCTCCAAAAAAAAAGAAAAAGAAAAAAGCACACACCGGTAGTCCCAGCTACTCTGGAGGGTGACGCAGGAGGATTGTTTAAGCCCAGGAGATTGAGGCTGCAATAAGCCATGAATGCACCCTTGCACTCAAACCTGGGTGACAGAATAATAAAAATATATTCTTTGTATGTGTATTTTATTAGTTTTATGCAGTTTACTCTTTTCCATCTCTTCATGGCATCTTTTGTTGAAGAGAAGTGTCTGAATTTAGTATCATCCAATTTCTTAACCTTTTATGGTTAATTTCGTGCTCATTTAAGAAGTATTATTCTTATGGATATAATAATCATATTTTTGCATATATTATATTCTAGGTCATTCTAGAAGGTTTACTGTTATGTCTTTCACATTTACATGCACAGATGCTCCTCCACTTATGATGGAATTACATCCTGATAAACCTATTGCAAACTGAAAATATCATAAACAAAAAAATGCACTCAACATATCTAGCTTAACCAAAGTTCATAGTTTGGCCTACTCTACCCTAGACATGCTCAGAACCCTTACATTAGCCAACAGTTGGACAAAGTCATGTAACACAAAGCTTATTTTATAATAAATTGTTGAATATTTCATATAATTTATTGAATACTATACTGAAAGTTGAAAACAATGGTTGTATGGAAACTCGAAGTACAGTTTCTACTGAATATTCCTTTCACAGCATTGTAAAGTCAAGAAATCCTAAATGGAACCATCATAAATTGGGAAACATTTGTTCAATAAAACTCACCTGGAATTGATATTCACATAAGGTATGTGGAGGATGTCAGGTTTCACTGATTTTTCTACATGGAAACAAAGTTTTAGCCCATCATTGAAAATGCCCTTTCTGCACTATTTTGCAGTCCCTTGTTTGCTGGAAATCAGGTACCCCTCTATGTGGGTGTCTGTTTCTGGGGATCTCTATTCTTTCTCTGGTTTGTCTATCGTTATAGATAGACAATATCACAATGTGCAAATTATGCTACCTTTATATATGATCTTCAATAAAGAATTCCTGACACTACATTCCTCAAGACTTTCTTGGCTATTTATAGGTCACTGCATTTCCATATAGATTTAGAATGAGTTTCTCAAGTTTTTAATATCTGGTAGAAATTTGATAAGAATTTTATTGAATCTTTACAGAACAATTTGAAAAATAAACATTGTATATGTCTCTATGTATGTGTCTTCTTTAATATCTCATTAAAATTTTTAAGTCATATGTGTCTTTTGTAAAATGTATTCTAATGTATATTTTTAACTTATGATTTTACTTATTTTTTATTTGTTTCAAGATCTATAGAAATTCAATTAAACATTAGATATTAATTGTATAACTAACAAACCTACTAAAGTCAAAAATTAACCTTAATATTGTTCTAAATATTCTGTGTAGTCAATCATATTACCTGTAAATAATTACAGTACTTTTTCTTTTATACCTTATATTTATTGTTCATGTCTTATTTTCTCACTAAGATATCCAGTAAGCAGTTAAAATACTTTGAAAGAAGTGGCAATAGTGGTTATACTTGGCTTATTCCTCATATCAAAGTGAATGTTTTCAACATTTCACCATTAAGTATAGCTGTGAGTTTTTTTGCAGATGCCTTTTATCATATTAATAATGTTAACTTTCCTTCATTTCCTAGTTTTCTAAAATATTTTCATTATGAACAGATGTATTTTACCAATTGTTTCCTATACACCTATTAAAATTATCATGTACTTTTTTCTCATTCTGCTAATGTGTTGAGTTACATTGAGGTTTTCAGTTAAACCAAACTTGCATTCATAAATATAAATATAGTTATATATATATATATATGGTTATTCACATATATTATATATTTACATTATTTATAATTTATATTTAGTGCTTCACATTATATATTACATGATATACACTATATATGTACACTTAGTGCCTCACATTTGTGTTTATATATAACACTGGCCTAAAATTTTTCTTTCTTACAACGTCTTTGTCAGGGTTTGTATCAAAACTATGCTGTGCTCATGACACATATTGGGAAATATTACGTCTTTTCCTATTCTGTGAAAGCACTTGTATAAGTTGGTCATTAATTCTTAAATGTAATTAAATTAAATTAATTAACTGTGATTAATTCTTAAAAGTTGCTAGTGAAACTTATGAACCTAGAGCTTGCTGAAGGAAGATTATTTAACATGAATCAATTTCTTTGTTATAGGATTACTTAGCCTTTCTATTTTTTTATGTTTGTTTTAGAAAACTTGCATTTTTCAGGAATTTATTTCTATTGAATTTCGATTACTTTTTTGTCATAAAGCTTTTTTAAAAGACATTTCAATTATCCTCTTAATGTTTGTAAGATCTATGGTGATTATATCCTTTTTATTTCTGACATTGGTTATTTGTGCATTGTCTTTTTTCTCTGATTTTTAAGTATTTACTATTAATTTTATAATTTGTTTTTACTAAAGGTTAATCATTTTTTTCATCAAGAGTTATCACTCTTTTCATAAAACCAACATTTAGCTTTGTTTACCAACTTCATTTTATACGTGTTACTATTTTATTGATTTCTTCCCTTGTATATTTGAAAAAACTCCAGTACTGATAAATGAATAATTATGAGGCCGGCATCTGGAAGGTAGATGTCCTAGAAGGATAGATGGTCGATGACCACATTATATACATTGTTTGTTATTCAGCTGTGATTTTAATTCCTCACTGCCTTCTCTTAATTCTTTCACTATACAAATTTTTTGCAAAGATTTGTTTAACAAACTAACAGCAAGTCAAAGTCTATCACAGTGACTAAATCTTTCTTTAACCATCAGTTTATGGTTACTAATAAATTAAATATATAATATTTTTGGTAAGAAACTGGTTTTTTAAAAAACTCGATTTGTTATTGTGGATCTATTAGGATGTCATTTCTTTTATTGCCCTAAATTATATTACATTGGCTGCAGATAACTGTGCTAATTTCCTGAGCAGATTTCTTAGTAACAAAACTCTGAATAGATATTATGAAGTTCCAAGGAAGTTATCTCTATAAAAGCCAGACCAGGCCTAAATAAATAAGCAAAAATTTTAAAAATTAGAAAAACAAAAGGCTCTTTATTATTGCTTCTCCACTCTAGAGAAGAAAAGTGCTTTTTAGACCATTTTACTTGCTCAGAATGTCTAATGACACGTATCACTGTGAATTTTTAAATAGGTCCTTAAATATTATAATCACTTATTTTTTGTTCATGCATACTTACAAATACAGAGTTCTTTAATTCAAGATGTGGCTTGTACCTAGAGTCATCAAAATTTCACAAGTGGATGCTTGTAGAAAGCGATGCCTTTCTACTTGCAATTAATTATTTAAAGAGTAGATTCTTGAGTTTGATGATTACTTGCTTTAGGTACTAACCCTTGCATTGGTTTTCTAGACATACTAGCATTGAAATGCAAACCATTTTGCAAGTAGGCATAAAGGAAAGCAGAATAATATTAAGAATTGCAAAGCTGTCATTGGTTTAACATTGAAATATACACTTGCAGTTTGATTGTTTAAAAGGCCATTAGAGAAAAAAAAAAAGTCCAGTCTTTTTATATTTCATGATGAATTTTCCCTGGTTTTTATTTATAAGAATGAAATTTAAGACTACTCTTGCAAAAAAAAAAAAGAATCCCCCAGATACAGTAATTGATTTATCTGAATGCATACCCTTAAAAGCCAAACACAATGCAGTTAGTATTTCAAGGAGAAGCTGAATCTTCAGTTCTTAGTGTGATAAATATGAAAAATAATTGAAGGTCAAGAAGCTAAAAAGGGAAAAGCAAATTCTTACATAGTTTTTTCAATGTTCCATCTAAATATAAAAAGGAATATTAAAAGTTGATATGAATATAATAGAATGATATAACACATTTATCTTGAGAGAAAGCATTATTAAAATGAACTTCATCACATACGTTTGCTAGTTTGTTTTAGGCTAAATATCCTTTGTATTATTTGTAATTTATTATCATATAAAAATTATCTGTTTCTAGTTAAAATACACATACTGAAAATATTCTGAGCACCAATTAGATTAATAAAGATTACTGTACTATTTATAGTAGATTATTTCAACATTGTTCTAAGCCAACGCTCACCAAAAGAACTTATTGGGATGATGACAGTGTTCTCTAGTTGTCCAACATAGTAGCTACCAGCCACATTTAGCTCCTGAGCATTTGGAATGTGGCTAGTGTATCTGAGGAACTACATTTTAGATTTTATTTAATTTTATTGACAGATGGCATCTAATTAAACTGAAGCTTCTGCACAGCAAAAGAAACTATCGACAGAGTAAATAAACAACCTGCAAATGGAGAAAATTTTTATAAATTGTGCATCTGACAAAGGTCTAATATCCAGAATCTGTAAGTAACTTAATCACATTTACAAGAGAAAAACAACTCCATTAAAAAGTAGGCAAAGGGCATGAATAGACTCTTCTAAAAAGAAGATATACAAGCAGCCAACAAGCATATGAAAAAAAAAGCTCAACATTACTGATCTTTAGAGAGATGCAAATCAAAACCACAATAAGATACCATCTCACAACAGACAGAATGGCTATTATCAAAAAGTCAAAAAATAATTAGCAAGATCTTGACAAGGTTGCAGAGAAAAAGGAATGCTTATACACTCTTGATAGGAGTGTAAATTAGTTCAACCATTGTACAAAGCAGTGTGGTGATTCCTCAAAAAACTAAAAACAGAATTACCATTTGACCCAGAAATCCCATTATAGGAGATATACCCAAAGGAATATAAGTTGTTCTGTCATGAAGACACATGTATGCATATGTTCATTGCAGCCCTTTTCACACTAGCAAAGACCCTAAAGGCCCACCAATTGTAGACTGGATAAAGAAAATGTAGCACATATATACCATGAAATAGTGTGCAGCCCTAAAAAAGAATGAGATCATGTCCTTTGAAGGAACATGGGTGAAACTGGAAGCCATTAACCTTAGCAAACTAACACAGGAACAAAGAATAGAATAAGAAGGGTATGCATATTCTCACTTGTAAGTGGGAGCTAAATGATGAGAACACATAGAGGAGAACAACACACACTGGGGCCTATGGAAGGGTAGAGGATCAGGGAGAGAATCAAGAGAAATGACTAATGAGTTCTAGGCTTAATATCTGGCTGACAACATAATTTGTACAACAAACAACTCCTGTGACACAAGTTCACCTACATAACAACCCTGCACATGTACTCTCAAACATAAAATAAGTTTAAATATATACACATAATTTTAACTAATTTAAATTTCAAATTAAATAACCACATGTGGCTAGTTTCTACAGTAGTATACAGTACGTTATTTATATTTACATGAGTTAAAATACATAAAATACTTAGAACAGTATTTGGCAGATAATCCATACGATTGTTTGGATAATCCATATTGCTTGTTTGTTGTTGCTATTGTTATATGATTTTATGCTTAAAGTATGTTTTGGAATATAGGTTACATAATTGTGGAGACTGCACACTGCTGGTTTTCCCTTCCTCCGCCTTTGCCTATTTTCACAATCATGATAGTGCAAGTTTGGACTTATGCCAAAAAGTTTTCCAAAGCAAAATGGTGCAAAGAAAACTAAAATTTTCATTTCTGAATCTCATATCAAATAAAGAAAACTGAACATGGGCACTGAACCTATTTTACTTATTAGATAAGAAAAATCAGTTTTATTATTGTAGTTTCACAGAATTGCAATCTGTATTTATAAGACCTTACTAAATTCTTGCTTTAAACAGTTTAGGGTGAATACAACTTGCACCTGAAGAAAAATTTAAATACCCTTAAGAGTACTCTCCTTTGGGTACATAACCGGTAATAGGATTGCTGGGTCAAATGGAATTTCTGGTTCTAAATCCTTGAGGAATTGCTACACTGTCTTCCACAATGGTTGGACTAATTTACACTCCCACCAACAGTGTAAAAGCATTCCTATTTCTCCGTATCTTCTCCAGCATCTGTTGCTTCCTGACTTCTTAATGATTGCTATTCTGACTGATGTGAGATGGTATCTCATTGTGGTTTTGATTTGCATTTCTCTAATGGCCAGTGATGATGAGCTTTTTTACATATGTTTGTTGGCCACATAAATGTCTTCTTTTGAGAAGTGTCTGTTCATATCATATCTTTTGCCCACTTTTTGATGAGGTTGTTTTTTTCTGGTAAATTTGTTTTAATTTCCTTGTAAATTCTGGATATTAGACCTTTGTCAGATGGATAGATTGCAAAAATTTTCTACCCTTCTGTAGGTTGCCTGTTCATTCTGATGATAGTTTCTTTTGCTGTGCAGAAGCTCTTTAGCTTAATTAGATCCCATTTGTCAATTTTGGCTTGTGTTGCCATTGCTTTTGGTGGTTTAGTCATGAAGACTTTGCCCATGCCTATGTTTTCTTCTAAGGTTTTTACGGTTTTAGGTCTTACATTTAAGTCTTTAATCCATCTTGAGTTAATTTTTGTATAAGGCATAAGGAAGTGGTCCAGTTTCAATTTTCTGCATATGGCTAGCCAGTTTTCCCAACACCATTTATTAAATACGGAATCCTTTCCCTATTGCTTGTTTTTGTCAGGTTTGTTAAAGATCAGATGGTTGTAGATGTGTGGCATTATTTCTGAGGCCTCTGTTTTGTTCCCTTGGTCTATATATCTGTTTTGTTACAACTATCATGCTGTTTTGATTACTGTAGCCTTGTAGTATAGTTTGAAGTCTGGTAGCGTGATGCATCCCACTTTGTTCTTTTTGCTTAGGATTGTCTTGGCTATAGGGACTCTTTTTGGTTCCATATGAAATTTAAAGTACTTTCTTCTACTTCTGTGAAGAATGTAAATAGTAGTTTAATGGGAATAGTATTGAATCTATAAATTAATCTGGGCAGTAAATCATTCTACTATAAAGACACATGCACATGTATGTTTATTGCAGCACTATTCACAATAGCAAAGACTTTAAACTAACCTAAATGCCCATCAATGATAGACTGGATAAAGAAAATGTGGAACATATACATTATGAAATACTATGCAGTCATAAAAAAGAATGAGTTCCTGTCCTTCCTTTGCAGGAAAATGGATGAAGCTGGAAACCATCATTCTGAGCAAACTAACACATGAACAGAAAATCAAACACTGCATGTTCTCACTCACAAGTGGGAGTTAAACAATGAGAACACATGGACACAGGAAGGGGGAACCTCACACACCAGGGCCTGTCAGGGGATGGGGGGCTAGGGGAGGGATAGCATTAGGAGAAATATCTAATGTAGATGACGGGTTGATGAGTGCAGCAAACCACCATGACACATGTATATGTATGTAACAAACCTTCACATTCTGCACGTGCATCCCACAACTTAAAGTATAATAACAAAAAAAAATACTCTCATTTCTGTTCTTTGTTGATTTTCTGCCATTAACCTGTATTTGGGGCTCCTTGTATGTCATGGATTCTTTCAATAACCCTGTGAAGCAGGCAAGTTGAAGTTGTAGAATAAACTTTATTATCTTTTATGTAAGGAACTGCATTTTCCTACATTTTTTATGTAGTAGCCTCAAGTTCTTTACTGAGACCATAGCTGAATTTTAATCCTATGCTTTTTAAAAGAATACCGTATGCTTAAGCAAAGATTCTGAATCTATATGGATAATATTAGAAGTTATAAACTAAAACAAATGCAACTTTCAAAAATGCATATGTCCCACAATGCCAAGAGTCAAGGACAAGAACACCTGCTAATACAACTTTCCTTGTGTGAATATTTCTGCAATCAAAAATGTTGGTGTCAATATGAAAGCAGCGAGTAGGAAAAGATAATATAGAGAAAAAAAGTAATGCATTCAAAAAATTAATTTACATAACATTGGAGATTACTATAAGTCTGATAATAAATAATATTTCCCTGCCAGTCTGTACTCTTACAAAAGGCACTGATACAATAGTGAAACTTACATGGTGTACAACTGACTTTCTATTTGGTTTAGAAATATCCCAGATAATCATGTGGTAGTGGCTCCCAGCTCTTTCTCCTTCTCTTCAATTCCTTGAGGGCAAAAGCTGGGCAGATTGTTAATCCATTCTATCTAAATCCACTGAAGTTATTGCAGGACACATTACAAGAGAGAGGAGCATTTCTTTCCTTTAGATACTGATTGCTGCCTAATAGATTTTCCTAACTTCAATTTCATTCAAGTACTTACCGTCATCTGCTTCGCAAGCTGCTACACAGATATTCTTAGCCCCAGGGGGTATAAGTGAAGGGTGCCAGCCAATCATGATGGCCTCGTTGCCTTTGAAGACACTGGCTTAGCCTGAGATCCGTGTCTAGGCTGGCCAATAAGAAGAGTGCTGTGGCCAGAAGTGCATGGGGAAAAGGATTTTCTTGCTGGTAGAAAGTGATAAGCAGAAAGAAATGGGCCTTTCTCTGCCTCTAAACTTTATTTTTTTTTATTATACTTTAAGTTCTGGGGTTCATGTGCAGAATGTGCAGATTTGTTACATAGGCATATATGTGCCATGGTGGTTTGCTGTATCCATCACCCCATTATTTACATTAGGTATTTCTCCTAATGCTGTCCCTCCCCTGTACCCCACCCCCCACTAACCCTATCCCTAGCCCCCCACCCCCTGAACAGGCCCTGGTGTATGATGTTCCCCTCCCTGTGTCCATGTGTTCTCATTGTTCAACACCCACTTATGAGTTCGACACCACCACTCATCTTTGATCAAAGATGCGGTGTTTGGTTTTTTCTTGTGTCAGTTTGCTGAGAATTATGGTTTCCAGCTTCATACATGTCCCTGTAAAGGACATGAGCTCATCTTTTTCATGGCTGCACAGTATTCCATGGTGTATATGTGCCACATTTTCTTTATCCAGTCTATCACTGATGGGCATTTGGGTTGGTTCCAAGTCTTTGCTATTGTGAACCATGCCACAATAAACATACATGGGTATGTGCCTCTGTAATAGAAAAATTTATAATCCTTTGGGTCCCAGTAATGGGAGTGCTGAGTCAAATGATATTTCTATTCTAGATCCTTGAGGAATCACCACACTGTCTTCCACAATGGTTGAACTAATTTACACTCCCTCCAACAGTGTAAAAATATTCCTATTTCTCCACATCCTCTCCAGCATGTTGTCTCCTTTTTTTTAATGACCACCATTCTAACTGGCATGAGATGGTATCTCAATGTGGTTTTGATTTGCATTTCTCTAATGATCAGTGATGATGAGCATTTTTTCATATGTTTTTTGGCTGCATAAATGTCTTCTTTTGAAAAGTGTCTGTTCATATCCTTTGCCCACTTTTTGATGGTTTTTTTCCTTGTAAATTTGTTTAAGTTCTTTGTAGATTCTGGGTATTAGCCCTTTGTCAGATAGGTAGATTGCAAATTTTTTTTCTCCCATTCTGTTGGTTGCCGATTCACTCTAACGATAGTTTCTTTTGCTGTGCAGAAGCTCTTAAGTTTAATTAGATCCCATTTGTCTATTTTGTCTTTTGTTGCCATTGCTTTTGGTGTTTTAGTTATGAAGTCCTTGCCCATGCCTATGTTCTGAATGATATTGCCTAGGTTTTCTTCTAGGGTTTTTATGATGTTAGGTCTTATGTTTAAAACTTTCATCCACCTGGAGTTAATTTTTGTATAAGGTGTAAGGAAGGGATCCAGTTTCAGCTTTCTGCATATGGCTAGCCAGTTTTCCCAAACCATTTATTAAATAGGGAATCCTTTCCCTATTGCTTGTTTTTGTCAGGTTTGTCAAAGATCAGATGGTTGTAGATGTGTGGCATGATTTCTGAGGCCTCTGTTCTGTTCCATTGGTCTAGATCTCTGTTTTGGTACTGGGACCATGTTGTTTTGATTACTGTAGCCTTGTTTGAAGTGAGGTAGCGTGTTGCCTCCAGCTTTGTTTGTTTGTTTTTGCTTAGGATAGTCTGCCTGTAAACTCTATTGCGAACACAATGCTGCAGCTTGTGGAGACCTCATCTAACTTGTAGGGGAGCTGCCCTGAGAGCAAAGGCTGGGAAGTAAAAGCTGTCTACTACCAAGGTGTTTACTGAGGTCACGGAAGTGTTACGATGACCATCCTTAGAGGGGCTCCATCTCCTAATTTCCTTGTTTGTGGGTTAATGATTGCCACATGATTCAAGACATTCGCCTGAAGAGTTTTCAATCTCTTGTAGCTACAAGATTCTTAACTCATAGGTTTAGCATTAT
Organism: Ateles fusciceps; assembly: GCA_036589455.1. Lineage (NCBI taxonomy): Eukaryota > Metazoa > Chordata > Mammalia > Primates > Atelidae > Ateles > Ateles fusciceps. The sequence goes on from JAZHEH010001064.1 coordinate 8,041,644, forward strand.
TTTTATGTGTATAGAAACGTATCAATTATTTGAAAAAAACAAGAATACGAGGATAATTTATCACATTTTGTTACAAAGTGCTGAAACAACTCATGATTATGTTGCCTTGGATTTCTGTGGTTTGTCCATTTCTGCCCATGTGTATACCAAGTCAGTTGACCTGTGTTTCTAAGCTACAGGGCGAAGAAAGAGCATTTTAAAACTTCTTTATATTCAGAATCCGAAATGAATTGATTCATCATTTAAAAAAAAAATCAAAGAAAAACAAGGAACTAGATTAAGTCAAAATTTTATTAAAATATTCAGATGTTCAATGCAGATAAGGTACTGATTCTGATTCCATATATACATTCTTTATATTCTGTAAGGAAATTTATTCAAAAATGTTATAATTACACTAGGATTTTGAATCCTTTCTCTTTTATCATTGTAGAAGATGAGTTTCTATCCGATTGTGGAGACTGCAATTTTTTGGAAACTACACATGTTGGATCAGACTTGGTCTCGATGTTGCCGTTTGAGATGATCTGCCATGGCCTCCAGGCCTCCTGATGTTGTGTCATATAATGGATTTGAGAAGGAATAGACAGAATTCTGAAGAAGAAAATCATATTTGAAAGGGTAGAATTTTAGCCATTAAAATAAGAAATCTCTTTGAGGATCATGCAGAATATAGCAAAGGTCCTAATGAATTTTCACTGGAGTAATAACTAGAACATCCCTGATTCTTCCTCTAGAACCTACAGCCTGCAATGCTTGATTTTCTGACACAAGCCTAGATTCCATGTATCCTGGGGTCCTCTGGAATTAGGCACCACTGCCCCACCTCTGGTGGGGTAGGGAAGTACAATGACCAATATTTTGACTACTTCTTTCTCTGGTTTCACTAAACTTTCTGTATTGAATATAGGTAGGTTAGACAAAATAAAGCAAAACCAATGGCTTTAAGTATATAGAGCCATTTTATATAAGTTTAAATGTCATTTCATTTAAGTTTTCTGTAAACTATATAATTATGATTTAAACTATATAATTACATAGTTTAAACTATATAATTATAGTTTACAGGAAAATCTAAAATGTGTGAAATTCTATAGGACAAGCAACCTGCTTTCTTCAACAAATAATGTGCAAGAAAAATAAGAGACAAAATGGAAACTAGAGATGAAAAGAGATTTAAGAGACCTATCTACCCATTTGCATGCATATACCTTCTAAAATACCTGATCTTTAAAACATAGCTACAACAACAAAACCCCAGTATAAAACCTTTTACTTATTTATGAGACGGTTGGGATAGGTTGAACACTGAAAATTTGATGTCATTGAGGCATTATTGTTAAATGTTTAGGTATGATGCTGCCGTTATATTTTTAAAAGTCCTTATCCTTTAAAAACACAACTGAAGTCTTTACAGTTGAAATTAAATGGTGTCTGGGATTTGCTTGAAAACCTTCTCGAGGGTGAGGAAATGGAAGCAGGAGAGATGAAATAATAATGAATATGGGTTGATAATCTTTGAAGCTGGCTGATGGGTACATGGCAGTTGCTTACAATGAATATTGCTATGAATGTTGGCATCAATTGCCAATGAACGTTGCCATGAATATTGTCTCCATTTCTGTATCAGAATGTGAGTTTTCTCCAAGAGTTTATAAAACAGAGTTTAATGCCAGGGGCGGTGGCTAACGCCTGTAATCCTAGCACTTTGGGAGGCCAAGACAGGCGGGTTCTGAGGCGAAGAGATTGAGACTTTCCTGGCAAACATGGTGAAACCCTGTCTCTACTAAAAATACAAAAATTAGCTGGATGTGGCGGTGCGTGCCTGTAGTCCCAGCTACTCATGAGGCTGAGGCAGGAGAATCGCTAGAACCTAGAAGGTGGAGGTTGTAGTGAGCCAAGATGGTGCCACTGTACTCCTGACTGGCAACAGAGACAGACTCTGTCTCAAAAAAAAAAAAAAATAGAGTTTAAGAGAGAAACTTAGAGAAGTCTATCTTTCTGATGACAGGGAAAGTAGACCTAGTTTAATTAATACAAAGTCATTTGTTTCTGAAACAACAGAAATCAAAATAGCCACAAAGGTCTGGAGATGTGCCAGGATTTCTTCTTTAGACATTCATAACGAAAGGAAAACAGAAAACTAAAACGGATTTTTTATTTCATCAAAATAGAAAATAAACATAAATCACTTCCAAGGTAGTCTAAAGTCATCCATTAGGCCACCATACTCATACATAGTGGGAACCATATTAAAAACACAGTGAAAAGTGGATCTTTGGTGGAGGCTCCTTCCTCTACTTGCTGAGAAGTATGAATCTGAATGCAACAGAACCCATCTCAGTACAAAGTAAAGAATATAAAACACCTACTGAGCCACTTTTCAGTTACTACAAGTTTGTGAGGCATTAATATAAAAAATATAAAATTTAAAAGACTTCACTTTAACTCCTTATCTCATGTGTATCTTTCAGATAGCAAAAGTTAAACTAAGCTGAGGATAAAAAATATTAAATGTTCTGGCCAGGCACAGTGGCTCATGCCTGTAATCCCAGCACTTTGGGAGGCCGAGGTAGGCAGATCACATAAGGTTAGGAGTTTGAGATCAGCCTGGCCAACAAGGTGAAACCCTGTCTCTACTAAAAATACAAAAACTAGCCAGGCATGGTGGTGTGCACCTGCAATCCCAGCTACTCAGGAGACTGAGGCAGGAGAATCCCTTGAAACCAGAAGGTGGAGGTTGCAGTGAGTCGAGGTCACACCGTTGCATTCCAGCCTGGGCAACAAGAACGAAACTCTATCTCAAAAATAAATGAATGATAAATTTTCTTTCTCTAGTAAAAATGAAAATATATATTATACCATCTTATTTTGTCAAAAAGATACGTATTTGTTTTCTTAAATACATATGTATTTTTTCTCCATTAAGTAGGGTGACCTTTTCATTATTACTCTGCTTTGATTCGCTTGTCAAATCATCTAAATTCATTTCCTCTGTGCATTAGGAAATAGTTTACTTTCTGTCTTCATTCCTACCAAAACAATACTAAAAGTGTGTGTCATACCATTGATGAAAACACAAAAATAAAAAAGCCAAGTGTTTTGTTAGGCTTCAACCACAGCACTCAAGGCTCTTAAACTACTGGAAACCACCTAAGCCAATAACCTTGCTACTCATTTTCATAACCAAGAACAAGATAAAGAACTATGACTTATTTTCGTAAAAAAAGAGAATAATTAAAACTTTAGCTATCATACTCACTTTATAAGGAGTAAATTTGATATATCTCTAAAATGAGATGTAATAAAACTTTTATACTTCAGAAGTGGTATGTCATGACTAAACTTACTTTATAACCAGATGGATTCTCATAATACCTACTTAAGAAAGGAATGAAAAAGAAAGAAAGGAATGAGATGTTCATCAAAGAGTACAAAGTCTTTGTGCAGGATGAATAAATTCTGGAGATCTAATGTATAGCACGTGACTATAGTTAATAATATCGTGTGATATACTTGAAATTTTCTAAGAGAGATCCTAAATGTTTTCACCACACACACACACACACACACACACACACACACACACACACACACACAAAACACAGAGTTAACTATGTGAGGGGATATTTTAATTAGTTTGATTGTAGTAATCACTTCACAATGTATACCTATATTAAAACTTAATGTATACCTTAAACATATAAAAATTTTATTTGTCAACTATCCCTAAAAACAACTTAAAAACTGAAAAAACGAAATAAAGGAACAAGAAAGGTTTTCCTTGCCATTTTCTCTTTGCTTATACAAATAAGGGGTAGCCCCAAAAATGGCCAAGGAAGATTTAATACATTCTCATTTCCTTTTTTTCTTCTAAGTTATCAGGTAATTTCCTTTTTCTCTTCTAAATTATCAGGTAATGGCCCTCACTACTCACTTATATAAATAAAGGGTAGCCCCCAAAAAGGGCCAAGGAAGATGTAATACATTCTCACTTTTTTTTCTCTCCTAAGTTATTAGGTAATGGCTCTCACTACTTACCCTAATTTTTTTTATACTTTAAGTTCTGGGGTACATGTGCAGCAAGTGCAGGTTTGTTACACAGGTCTACATGTGCCATGGTGGTTTGCTGCATCCATCAACCCATCATCTACATAAGGTATTTCTCCTAATGCTATCCCTCCCCTAGACCCCAACCCCTGACAGGCCCTGGTACTCACTCTAAATTTAAACAGAACATAGAATGTTATCCTTTCTTTTGTTTTTGAAAATAAAATATGAAAGACATTTAATGAATAGTTACTGTAAGTAGCTGACTAATACTCTGTGGGTTAACCTGATATTTTCCAGATTTGTCAGTTCTTTTTGAGTACAAACAGTGACCACAATGCCACTGAACAGTGAACTGATCTTACAAGCAGATTGAAACTGTCCTGAAATGTAAAATTCTCACAGGACATTTATAGAGACCGAAACTCCTTTCTACCCTCAACTGAAATAACTCCACTAAAACATTTATTTATGATGTAGAAACATTTTCAAACAACATTGGTTCATTTTGTGTGTGTGTGTGTGTGTGTGTGTCTGTGTGTGTGTATGTGTGTATGTTTTACATTTGTGTGAAATGATACAGTTCACCCTCGCCACTTACCTCTGTTTTCTCTGGGTCACTCCAGTTCCCGAAAACTGGATTGACAAAGGCACAGTTACCACTTCCCTCTGTTTTCCTTAAAGCACACAGGGCCATCAAGAAAAAAAAAATTATTGAAATTTACCATAGTACATTTTCAGGTTGTTTGTTAGAAACTTTTGGGAGACACGTTGTCTAGCCAGCACACTTATTTTCATGAATGTATTACCATAAGTAAAGTTTGTTTGTTTTTAATTTTTTTTTTTGCAGGACACCAAGGCAACCACATTCATGAAAGCAAATGTAATTTGAACTCTGAGTATTTAGATCCAAATAAACCCAGGCAAATAAAAGAAATGGCAAAAGTTAGTCTTAATGTTGATTTCTGAAAATATTACTCAGTGCAAAGCATCCAACATTAGAAAGAACAATGTCATACAAAGCTGTACTAGTGATAAAGAAAGGCCATCTTGAAGTCCTTGACACTGCAAAGTGCCAAACCACTACATCCTGAGGACTGTTTCCCATGACAGTATCTGTCATAAAGATCTGTAGCACACGAGTCACAGTCTTTAACATTTTAATCGGCAAGTTTAGATATAAGCATTTTGAAAAATTCTTTATAGTAGTGTTTCCTTTCATGAATATCAAACAGCAAGTCCTTGGTAATATCACATATTGGACTAGATGTGCATAATTCACTATCATTAACTGGACTCTATATGATTATTTTCTTTTTATGTTTCACTTAAGAATTAATACACTTATCAGAAGACATACAGCCCTGGACTACTTGGTGACAACTGATGAAGAAAAAGTATCCATCATAGGAACAACAACAAAAAAACCAAAACCTAAATAAGTAGAGACACACACATACACACGAAAGGATCATATACATGCACGTGTACACACACATACACACACACACATACATGAGAATGGAAGACCAATTCCAGGATGACTGTTTTAAGGGCTTAATGACAAAAGTAACAAATATATAATGTATGATAATTGTCTAATACAATGTATAATGTATGTATAAGGTATATAATGTATTTTTGTCTAATCAGCCTATAGTGAAAATTAATGTTGGTCAGTAATATACCTCTAAGTCCCAAAATAAAATATAGTAAAAAGGCATCTCTTACTGATTTGATTTCTGAAAATAAACTGTCAGAGGTGTAACTGCCTATTGTCATCTACCAAACCACACGGTCCTTTTTGAAGAAACCACAGCATTAGTGAGCCTAACAGTCTAATCTGGCTAATTACATTTGGCTGGTAATACATTTTTCCTGTGGATTCAGTGTCTTTTAAGCTTTTCTGATCCCCCACGGATTTTAACAAATTGGCTTAAATATACAATAGATTAAATATTTTGTCTTCATGAAGGCTACATTTTGCTTATTGATGAATAGGGCCACATGCATCTATTTTGTGGGTTATTACTGAAAAAAGTCTGAACTGAGTCAACAAATATCTGTATTCTGTAACCACCAATTGAATGCTTCTTAGTTGCTCCAATTAATTTGAGTAAGTTTGTGTTTGACTTTTTGCCTTTACTTTGTTCAAGACTAGTCTATGTTAAATTCTCGTAGTAGTAATCTCAGTACATAGTATGGTTAGTGCATGAGCTGAGCCAGGGATGATCTTGGAGTTGAGGCTGGGTAGGAAGTGAAATGCAGTTTTGAAATATATCAAAATACCAAAGCAGGAAAATTTGGACATGGAAATAGGGATGATCAAAGCAGAATAGAAATTAGGAACTAAGTAAAGATAAGACAGCCACTGACACTAAGAGCTCAGAAAAATTAATAGAGGCTGAAATTAGGCATGAAATCAGGAAGCAGGAGGAAACCCAAACCACAGGGCTAGACAGGACAGATGGTCAAAGGCTGAGCATGCAACCAGGAACTGAAGAGACCGGCTTGGCATTGGTTGCAAGGATGTGAGGCAGGAGCAACACAAAAGATCTTGATATGAAGCAATTATTTTTGGCCTTAAACTGCTGGGACTCCAGATGACCCAGACCATGGTTGGCAGTCAAAGTTGGGTAAATTTATGCAACTCCCAGCCCTGTTAATTCAGTTATTGAAGCTACTTATCTTCTGAAAGGTTTTAAGTCTGAAATAATTTTCTATTAAAATGAAAAAAGAACATTTGAAGGTGTTTGGCCTTCAAGATTTGGGTAAATACAAAGAAGGAAGATAATATTTAAGAGCAAGGACATGGAGTTTTAATAAAAGAAGAAAGGGTCTCAGTGTGCGTATTGGAAGGTGAGCAATGGGAAATCCTTCCTACTTCAACTTTTGGTTTTTAGTAGTCTCAAATTGCTTCTATTCTTCCCAGATCAAAGTTAGAACTCGCATTCTTGAAAACCCCTGGATTATTTACCTTATAAGTAAAAAGAAAAGACATTAAATTTTGAGAGATTAAATGTTAATGTCTTTCCTATTTATTTATAAGGTAAAATATCACACATACCATCCACAGATTCTTCCGTGAAGGAAATGCTAGTGTCACTCCATATATTTACTATTTCAAGTTCGACAATATGATTTTTCCATCTTCATCAACTATGTCAATTTGATATTAAAATACAGGCAATTTTATTTAAAATGGTGGATCCTTACAGGAGGGAAATAAAATGTTTGTTTCATTATAAAGTTTTCTGCAATTTCTGAAACTCAATGGTGTAATGATGAGTCTTCATCAGGCCAAAAACAAAAATGCAATGTTTGACTTACTGTATTTGTCAATATGCCAGTAGCTGTTAAGGAGTTGATGTTCTTTTTCCCTCCCCCCAGTGAATAAGTGAGTTGTAAGAATTGAGATTCTAAATAACATAGCCACCTCTAGGAATAATGAAGATCAAGGAACTGACTTAGAAATTCTGAGCAAAGGAAAGGAAGTTGCATGGATCATATGAGCTTTTCTCCCTTGACTTATCATGCATTCACAGAAATTATTATTAAATTTCTCTTACATCCATTACATACAGATACTGTGCAAAGTGGCATTCTGAATGTGCGACAGGAGACATATGTCAGGGCAGAACTAAGATAATTCTGATGGCAATTTCCAATTTTAATTTAGTGAGCATATTTATACTTCTAATGGAATTCACTTATTAACTGAACAACATCGTTTTAGTGTTGATAAAAGCATGGAAGTGTTTATAATTGTCTGGAATGATTACAAATGCAATGAAGAAAAACAAAAAGAATTTTAAAAACCTATGTTACATCCAGTAAACATAATATTGAGGTGAATATTTTACATTTTTAACAGCTTTATGGAGCTATAAATCACATGTCACACAATTCTCTAAGTATACAATTCAATAGTGTTCAGTAATGTTACTTATTTTTAATTTTTAAAAGAATGGTAACCTATATATCACAAAAAATTGCTATTTTAACCATTTCAAGTATACAATTCAATGTCATTAATTCCATTCACAGTGCTGTGCTACCATTACTACTATTTCCAAAATGCTTTTATCACACTGAACTGAAACTCCATGGCCAGAAAGCATTAACATCCCATTCTCCTTCAACCAATCCCAGGTAAACTCTGGTCTACTTTCTGTCTTTATGAGGCTCTAGGTACCTCACCTAAGTGGAATCATACAGTATTTGTCCTTTTGTGTTTGGCTTATTTCACTTAGCATAATTTTTTCAAGATTCATCCATATTGTAGCATGTATCAGAATTTTAATCATTTTTATTGCTGAATAACATTCCATTGTATGTATATGTCACATTTTGTTTATTCATTTACCTGTTGATGGAAATTTGGGCAATTTCCATCTTTTGGTTATTGCAAATAGTGCTATGGTGAACACTGCTGTATGACTATCTGTTTAAGTCTCTCTTTTGATTCTTCTAGGTGTGTAACTAGGCAATGAATTGATGGAACACATAGAACTTCTTTTTAACTTTCAAGGAACTGTCAAACTGTTTTTGACAGTGCTGCACCATTTTACATTCCCACCAACAATGTGTGAGGGTTTCTATTTCTCCTCATCCTCATCAACACTTGCTATTATCAGTTTTACTATTATTATCGTCAGTGCTATCTCAGTAGATGTGAACTGGTATCTAACTGTGGTCCTGATTTTCATTTCCCTAATGACTAGTGATGCTGAAAATCTTTTTTATGTGCTTATTGACTGTGTGTAATCTTCTCTGAAGAAATGTCTATTCAAGTCCTTTGTCCATTTTGAAATTGGGTTGTCTTTTCCTTCTTAAGTTTTATGCATTTTTATAATTTTTATATATTCTAGATATTGAACTTTTATCAGATAATTTGAATATTTCTACCATTTTGCAGCTTGTCTTTTCACTTTTTTGATAATGTCTTTTGATGCACAAAAGGTTTTGATTTTGATAAAGTCCCATTTACTTATTTTTTGTTGTTGTTGTTGCTTGTGCTTTTGGTGTCATATTTAAGAATCAATTTCCAAATCCAAGGTTATGAAGACTTATCCCTGTTTTTTTCTAAATGCATGATGGCTTTAGCTCTTACATGTAGCCTTTTGATCCATTTTGAGTTAATTTCTGCATGTGGTGTGAAATAGGGGTTCATCTGCACTCTTCTGCACATCAAAATCGAGTTGTCCCAATACCATCTATTGAAGAGACTATGTGTTCCCCCATTGAATGGACTTGGCATCTTTGTCAAACATCAATTCATGTATGGGTTTATATTTGAACTTTCAATTCAGTTGTCTAGTCTCATGCTTTTTGAGACTGTTTTCTTTAGTGTACTTTTGTAGTAAATTTTGAAATTGGGAAGTCTGAGTCCTCCAACATTGTTTTGGCTATTTGGTACCCTTGTAATACATAAATTTGAGAAGAGGTTTTTCATGTTTGCAAAATGGCTGCTGGAATTTTTGACAGAGATTGCTCTGAATCTGTAGGTTGCTGTATTAGTCTGTTTCATGCTGCTATGAAGAAGTACCTGAGCCTGGGTAATTTGTAAAGGAAAGAAGTGTAATTGACTCACAGTTCCACAGGGCTGGGGACGCCTCAGGTAACTTACAATCATGACAGAAGGGGAAATAAACATGTCCCCTCTTCACACAGCAGCAGCAGCAAGGAGAAGTGCAGAGCAAAAGGGGGAAAAGCCCCTCATAAAACCATCAGACCTTTCGAGAACTTACTCACTATCACAAGAACAACAGCATGAGGGTAAACTCCCCCATGATGAAATTACCTCCCACCAGGTCCCTCCCACTACCTGTGAGGATGATGGAAACTAGAATTCAAGATGAGATTTGGGTAGGGACATGGAGTCAAACCATATCAGTTGCTTTAGTTAGTGTTAACATCGTGACAATATTGTCTTCCTTTCCATGAACTTAGTCTGTCATTGCATTTAGTCAAGTCTTATTTAATTTCTTTCAGCAATGTTTTGTGATTTTTAAGTGTATAAATCTTTCAGCTGACTGGTTAAATTTGTTCACAGGTATTTTATTCTTTTAGATACTATTGTCAATGGAATTGCCTTCTAGATTTTGTTTTCAGATTGTTCATTGCTGGTATGCAGCAATACAACTGATTTTTGAGTGTTGATCTTATACCCTGTAACTTCTCTGAGTTTGTTTGTTTGCTCTAGCAGCTTTCTTGTGAATTGTTTGGGATTTCTTATATATAGAATCATGCCATTTGTGAATACCAAATTTTACATCTGCTTTTCCAATTTGAATGCCTTATACTTCCCTTTTTTCCAATTCCTCTGGCGAAAATTTATTTTTGATAAGCACATGTATCCCTAGCTTAGTGGGGCTATAAAACTTCCTTAATATAAACAATTTTAAAGTTAGTGTGTGAGAAAATTATTAAAGCAATGTTTGGAAAGTTTTAGGGTAGAGTCTGATTATCACTTAAAGCAAACATCTTTAGACTAGATAAGTGAATAAACCTTAACTGGGTTGAAAGAAAACAAAGTTGACAGTGAGACTAGCTGTCACTCTGAATGCTGAAGTGTCCAGGACAGAGTGACAGCACAGTGTTTCTGCCGAGAGGCCTGTCCTTCAAAATGAGCACCTTTTTACACACATTGCAAGTTTGTCAATTTTTAAAATACACTTTTATAATTTGTTTTACTGTTTTCTATTAACTTTATGTACTAAATTGATTGCCATTTTTGGTGATAAATGGATGATTTAATTTATCTTAACTACAGACGTGTGTGCTTTCTTTCTTTTTTTTTTTTTCCTAATTTACCAGTAAGTTACTTGGTGTGTCTGTAAAACTGTTCAGGCTGCTTAGTGAAATTCAGCAAACACCTAGTTTCCACTATTATCTCACGGGAGTAACACTGTTACAGTATGTTCAATATTTAAAAGTAGGTTTAGAAAACACTCGAGAAAAATGAGCTCAAGACTTCTGATTTTTTTATTTTTAGAGACAGAGTCTCAGTCTGTTGCCCAGGCTGATGTACAGTAGAGTGATCATAGCTCACTGCAGCCTTGAACTCCTGGACTCAAGCGATTCTCCTGCCTCAGCCTCCTGAGTAGCTAGACTATAGGTGCATGCCAACACACCTGGCTAATTTTAAAACTGCTCAGGCTGCTTAGTCAAATTCACCAAACACCTAATTTCCACTACCATCTCAAGAGAGTAACACTGTTGCAATATGTTCATATTTAAAAGTAGGCTTAGCAAATACTCAAATAAAATGAGCTCAAAGTTTAATTTTTTTTCATTTTTATTTTTAGAGACAGAGTCTCACTATGTTGCCTAGGCTGGTATACAGTGGTGTGATCACAGCTCACAGCAGCCTTGAACTCCTGAGCTTAAGCAATCCTCTTGCCTCAGCCTCCCAAGTTGCTGGGAATATAGATGCATGCCAACACACCTGACTAATTTTTTAATTTTTTTAGAGATGGGGTCTTGCTATATTGTCCAGTCTGGTCTCAAACTCAAACTCCTGACCTCAAGCAATCGTCTCATCTTGGTCTTTTGAAGCACTGGGATTTTAGGTGTGAGCCACTGTGCCTGACCTGAGTTCAAAACTTCGACACAGATTTTTTAAGTGAAAGGGAATACCATTTGTGAAGTTCATGGATGATTATTTCTGTAGCATCTAGGTGGATTGTATTACAAAACTGTAGTGTCAAAACCTGTCCACTCAAATGTATGAAGAATCATAATTTCTGAAATTAGAATAATTACAATACATCTGTCAAATTTATTTATCAAAAGATATTTTCGCTGTACGTCGTGTGTGGAGGCATTGGTTCTCATACTTCCATGAGTGAACTGATTCCTAAACATTGTTTCTAACATGTGAGACAATATCCTGAAATCCGAGACACAACTGTCATTAGTTTAAGTACCTGAAAGGAACTGATGCTCTAACAATGTGATAACTCACTCCTTACGATGGTGGAAAGAGTATTTTTTTCATTTTTCTTATTTATTTATTGAAATTCACCCAACATGTCTAGGACACATACTATGTACTAAACGTTTCACTGGGTCCTAGACTTACAAAATTGATTAGTATATGGCTCCCACCTCTAGGGCTTTTCAGAGGGTGGCAATTGCTGGGTTCTGCCTCTTAGATGAAATGATATGTTTATAAAATGCTTATCACAAGTAAGCGCCCACTGATAGTTGAGTGCTATTCTCTTTACCTTCTTTCCTTATGCTTTCCTCCTTTCGTCATTTACATCTTTTTTTTAAACTTCCTGCTTCTTCCTCCTGACCCCCAAATTTGTGAAATGAAAGGACATCAGTGTAAAGAACAATCATAAGGAGGTGTCGAAATTAATAATAATAATCACTGTAGTACTTTTAACTTTTTCCACCTTCTTTTTCGAGACATGGTCTTGCTCTTCACCCAGGCCATAATATAGTAGCATGATCCTAGATCACAGCAGACTCCAACTCCTCCGATCAAGAGATCCTCCTGCCCCGCCTCCTGACTAGCTGGGACTACAGGAATATGCTACTACACCTAGCTAATTTTTAAATTTTTGTAGAGATGACATCTCACTATGTTGCCCAGGCTGGTCTTGAACATCTAGCCTCAAGCAATCCTCTCACCTCAGCCTCTGAATGTGCTGGGATTACAGGTATGGGCCACCATGCCTGGCATTACTTTTAATTTTAAAAAACAGATTAATTAGGAGCCTAGCAAGAACCTTTGCAATCTTCTTGTCTCTGTCATTTAGTACAGTTGGAGCAACGGAGATTCTTCCCCAACTAGACTATAAGTCCTCTGGAGGATAAGGAACATGCTTGGTTTCCTCACTTCGCTGTCACAGCACCTTGTGAATGCCTGGAATACAGCAGAAATCAACTGAATGTTTGTAGAAAGAATAATGATACTTGCCTATAGTCTAAAGGTTTAGTGATGAAATGAAGTTCACTAACCTCTCTCTGCTTATTTCCACCCTCAACAATATATTTCATCAACTCCCACAGAGGAAAGACAATTCAGTTTTTACTATTTTCAACAGAGCCACATTTATATGTAGCTACCTGTTCTGCCTAGCCTAAGACTTTAAGTGGGCCAGGAGCTCACCTCTGCCCTCTGTTTTTTCCATTCCTTTTTCACCTGCTTAAGTGGCAGCCCAGAGGAGCTTGGGGGCTTCCCTGAAGATGAGCAGAGTATACTAGATTAGGCATGGCCTTTCTATACTATGGAGAAACTCAAAAGGCTATATGGCTGGGGAAAAAAATCACCTTGGTACTAACTAGTTATTTTACAATATTTGAAAAACAAAGACCTGTGTTCCTCCTATGTAATTATTTTAAACAATGGGGGGTATGAAAGATCTATGCATAAACATCAAGGTCTTCAAGTGAATTTTCAGGCTGTGAAGTATTTTGTTACTACTAGAGAGAGAGGTTTCCTAATCATAAAAATGAATGTGACCTTTTTTTCTTAAAGGATGCATCTAAATTATGAAAGACAATAATTTCACTGGTGGAAATAGAATTCATTTATTCTGGAGTCATGCTATTACATTATATTTTGTTTAGCCTAATTAACGGTGAATTGAGCTGTCCCAGAGAAGTAAATCTTAATTCTCCTCTCCCTACTTCCACCTCAGTCATTTTAAAGTCTTCAGTTAGTTCTTCCCAAATGTTTACAGTCTTAAGATTTAAGGAATTTGAAGCCTTTCCCAACAATCTAATCTTCCAGATAAAAGGAAAATACAACATTCCAATAAAAATAAAATATTTCTTGGTTTCTCTTTTAATCATACCTATTTTAAATGATCATTAAATATATTTCCCTCTACCAAGAAGAGATCTTTTTACAAATGTTTGTTTCTTAACCAGGGTACTGGTTTCTTTTTTTTTGTTTGTTTTTTAATTTTGTCTCATCCTAAAAATCAATGAGCTATGTTTTATTTTTATTTTTTCTTGCCTGGCTTTATAACCTAGGGAAATAGGTTTTGTGGTTTACTTGTTCATTTTTAACTTGCAGTAATCATGAGAGATTGGTGTACTATATTTCCTATGTAACTCTCAGTCTCAAATGTTTCACACGTATCATCTTGCTTGTCTCAAAACCTGAAAGTGTTCTTTTACACCTTGTGTCTGATCATTGCAGTCCTTTTTTTTAGCCTGTTTGAATAGACTGTTTAAGGAAAGTAATCATAAATTTTAATTTTAGGCACTATTTTGTCCTTTTTGTAATAAAGACAGAATTGTGGCATTTTACAAAAGAAAAATTAGCACAGTAAATGAACATAAAACAAATAAGCAGGTAGAAGGCTGGAGAAAGGGAATCTGAGAAGAGGAAAACAGTATTGAGCCAGTGGTAACAAGATGGACAGTTCATGAAATGGGTATCACTGGAGTATGTATATTTATTAGAGGCAGGATGCAACTTACACTTTCAGATTCTAGAATTCAAATTTAAGCAGGACAATCAATTACACAGGCTATAATTTCAAAAACAAACTAGATGCTTAGAAGGACTTCTTCTCTAACTCAAGAGATAAAACATTTATTGTGTGAATACTGTTACTGTAATCTAACGTAACCAAGTAACAAATCCCTCACATCATGATTTTAAGAAAATCAGAAAAGGGTTACATTAGGTTGTTTTAACTAATAACTTTCAGTAAAAGCTATCCAGAAAGTGTTGGCAAGGAAGGAGGGGAGATTTTATGGAGATCTTGAAGCATAAGAAGAGAATTTGGTTTTGGGGGCATTTTCATATGTTCATGTTTATCATAAAAAAAAGTCAACACTAAGCTTATAATTTATAGTTCATAATTGCAGTGTAACACATTAGATCTGTTATAAAAGTCTATAAGTAGAAAAAAAATTGTACAAAGCCTTACGGTATTAGAAGAAATAAGCTGAGTCTGTCAAGTCAACCTATTCTCATTGAGTGTACACTCCCATGAAGTAACATGTTATTGGACTACTGCTAATGAGAGACGAGAGAGAGACAGAGAGAGAGAGAGAGAGAAAGAAAGAAGAGAAAGAGAGAGACAGAGATAAATTATAAGAGAATGTAAATAGTAACGTATCTAATGGGCTCTACTGTCAAAATGATGATTTATAAAAAAATAAACAAACTGGAGGAAAAGAAAGAAAGAAAAGAATAAGCCAATTTGAAAAAGCAAGGATGCATTAGGGGAAAATGTGTATGAGCTCACATTTTTATTTCCAAGTCCTTAAGGAACAAACTGAACCAAATGTTTGGGTGAAAAAGTTCAGAAAGAATTGGGTTTGCAAACACAACCAGAAATGCCACAAAGGGTAGAGGAAAAGATTTATCACCCAGGGTCACAAAACCAAACAATTGGAACACCACATTTTGCTAAACTCATTCACATGATACAGCAGCTGCTTTATTTTTCTTCTACTCTTTTCAGGCAGGAAATAAATATGCTGACCACAAAACCTGTCACCGTTTAAGCACTCTTGCTGTGGCAGAGCACTTTAATGGGAACATGCCCAGGAATATGGAGGCAATTAGTAGGAATAAAGCTGACCCAGGTTTCTGTAACTTAACCTTAAAGAAAACCCAGGCTGCCAATGGGAGCTCCGTCTTCACCCCACTTCTCAAGTGCAGTGTTAGCAAATTCACAACCACCTAACAGAAACCAGATGCCTGGCAGGAGAGTCCCTTTGGAAATATATTGGATAGGATATATATATATGCTATCAAATATGTATCCATATATATATATATATATATATATGGATTTTTTTTTTTGGACAGTGTCTTTCTCTGTTGCCCAGGCTGGAGTACAGTGGTGGGATCATAGTTTGACCTCCTGGGGTCATGCAATCCTCCTTCCTCAGCCTCTTGGGTAGCTATTACTACAGCCACGTACCACCATGACCAGCCAATCTAAAAAAAAAAAAAAAATCATTTTGCTGAGATGAGGTCTTCTGTGTTGTATGGAGCTCCTGGACTCAAGCAATCCTCCTGCCTCGGCCTCACAAAGCACTGGGATTACAGGCATGAGCCACCATGAATGGCCTAACAGCACATTTAAAAACTCCATCTTGACCTAGTAAAATGACTAGGAGTTGGTCTTCAGGTAATAATTAGAGAGAAAGACCAAAATGTAGATAGAAAAATTTTCATCACAAATTATCAATAATAATGAAAAATTAGATGCAAGCTAAGTGTCTAATAATAGGAGAATGGCTAATGACACAGCATTATTCAGCTTCTTCAAGTCATGCTTTAAAGAATATAAAGTGGTATAGGGCTGTGAAATGCTTTGGATGCTTGTCCCCTTCATACCTCATGATGAAATGTGATCCCCAATGTTGGAGGTAGAGCCTGGTGGGATCTGATTGGATCATTGGCAGATCCCTCACAAATGGCTCTGCACCATCCCCTTGGTGATGAGTGAGTTCTTGCTCTGAATTCATGTGATTCTGTTGTTTAAAAGTGTGTGGGACCTCCTCCAACTCTCTTTAGCTCTTGACACATGATGTTCCTGCTCCACTTTACCATGAGTAAAAGCTTCCTGATTCCTCCAGGAGCTGAGTAGATGCTGGCACCAAGCTTCTTGTACAGATTGCAGAACTAAGAGCCAATTAAACTGCTTTTCTTTATAAATTATCCAGCCTCAGGTATTTTTCTTTCTTTTCTTTCTTTTTTTTTTTGAAACAGAATTGTTCCGGAGTGCAGTGGACCGATCTTGCCTTGCTACAGCCTCCACCTCCTGGGTTCAAGTGATTCTCATGCCTCACCCTCCCAAATAGCTGAAATTACAAGCGTGTATCACCACACCTGACTAATTTTTGTATTTTTCATAAAAATGGGGTTTTGCAATGTTGGCCAGGCTGGTCTCGAACTTATGACCTCAAGTGATCTGCCAGTCTCGGCCTATCAAAGTGCTGAGATTACAGGTGTGAGCCACCACACCCAGGCCCAGCCTCAGGTATTTCTTTATAGTAACGCAAAAAATGGCTAACACAGGCTGTGGTTTTCAAAGTGTGGGCTCTGGACTTCTGGAGGTTTGAAGATAAGTTCCAAGGGTCTACAAATTCATAACTATTTTTCATATTAATAATAAGACACATGGGTAAAATATTCACTAAAATTTAAGTTAGATTAATGAGTTTTTACTATAATAGACTTTTTACCAGGATGATATTTACACCAGATGTGATGGAGAGGAAAATGGCAAGTATCTTAGCACTAGTTAAAGTCATGGTGCCAAACCATACACCGTGTTCTTCATCATCATCTGTTGCCAGTAAAGCCAGTTATACTTCAAAATGACTTCGATAAAGCCTCAAAAATTATTACTCATATTGACTTTGAAGTCTGCAGTACAACTCGTTTTAATATTCTGTGAAGTATGCATATAAAGCATCTTTGTGGAATACTGAAGCACATGTTGTCTTATGGAAAAGCACTGAGATTGAGTTGCATGCTAAACTAGCCACTTTTTCATCTTGGAGCAAAACTTGGATTTGAAAAAATTACTGACAGAAAAACTAAGGTTCTTCACACTAGGGCATTTGGCAGACATTTTCATAAAAAGGAGTGAAGCACAGCTCTTACATCAAAGAAAACACCGACAGTGTCTGTTGCTGAGAAACTTCAAACTTCCAAACGAAAATGAGAATTTTGAAAAACAAGTGTTGTCCACCATGAGTATGACAAATTCCCAATACTTTAAATACTTGACTGATGAGGGTTTTTGTTTTTGTTTTTGCAATATTGGATAATGAAATGGGTCAACACTTGACATACTGCATAAGTCACTGAACCAATATTTCCTAAATGTTACATGCATGATGCTGCAAAATCACACCTAAGTGAATGATCCATTCAAAGTGAAAAATAGACCAGTGAATTTTTAATGTAACAGTTCAAAAATCTATGGATGTGGTTTCAGATTCTGCATTACAACTGCATTTTATGAAACTACCCCATGTAAAGCTTTGCTGTAACAGAAAAGAATCCATAATTATCTCAAAAGCTATTAAAATATACCTTCTGTATTTTTCCATTCTTGCATCGCTATGATGAAATACCTGAGCCTAGATAATTTATAAAGAAAACAGGTTTAATTGGCTCACAGTTCTGCAGGCTATACAGGAAGCATAGTGGCTTCTGCTTCTGGGGATGCCTAAGGAAATATACAGTCAGGTGGAAGGTGACAGGGAAGCAGACACGTCTTACATGGCTACAGCAGGATCAAGAGAGAGATGGGACAGGTGTCACACAGTTTTAAACAACCAGATCGGCACATACACATCATGGAATACTATGCAGTCATAAAAAAGGATGAGTTCATGTCCTTTGCAGGGACATGAATGAAGCTGGAAACCAACATTCTTGGCAAACTGACACAAGAACAGAAAACCAAATACCACATGTTCTCAGTCATAAGTGAGTGTTCACCAATGAGAACACATGGACGTAGGGGAAGAGAACATCATACACGGGGGCCTTTCAGGGGGTGGGGGGCTAGGAGAGGGATAGCATTAGGAGAAATAACTAACGTAGGTCACAGGGTGATAGATGCGGCAAATCACCATGGCACATGCATACCTATGTAACAAACCTGCACGTTCTGTACGTGTACCCAGAACTTAAAAGTATAACAAACAAAAAAAAAAAAAAGGAAAAGAAAAAAAAAAACAGATCTCACAATAACTCATTACCAATAGAACGGCACTGAGGGGATGGTGCTAATCCATTAATGAAAATTTCATCTCCATGATTCGATCACTTCCCACCAGGCCCCCATTTCCAACACTGGGGATTACAATTGGAGGTGACGTTTGGTGGGGACACAGATCCAAATCATATCACATCCTTTTTAAAAATATATATCTGTGTGAAGCTGAATAGCTTTAATATAGTTCAACAAAACAAGATAATGGTTTGAATGCAGAAGTAGATATAAGAATCCCACACTAGCCCTCAGTAAATGTTCATATTAGTTTGAGTAGTGATATGATTTGGATGTTCTGTCCCCTTGAAATCTCATGTTGAAATGTGACCACCAATGTTGGAAAGTGGGCCTACTGGGAGGTTTTTGGGCCATGGGGGCAGATCCCCCATGAAGGGCTTAGTGCTACCCTTATTGTAACGAATGAGTTCTCACTATGAATTCATGAGAGATCTAGTTGTTTACAAGAGCATGGCACCTCCTCCCTTCCTGTCGTGCTGACTCTTGCCATGTGATGCAAGTTTGCCCTTTGCTTTCTGCCATGATTGTAAGTTTCCTGAGGCCTCACCAGAAGCAGATGCCGGCATCAGGCTGTTTATACAACCTGCGGAGCTGTCAGCCAAACAAACCTCTCTTCTATATAAATTTCCCAGCCTCAGGTATTTCTTTATAGCAATGCAAATGGACTAACACAAGTAGCTTTGTTCTACTAAGCACTGGGATTTCAAATGTGAATAAATACTTACTTACTTGGCTAACATACTTTTCCTTCAATAAGTTTTTGCTAGTTAGCTGTTCTGGAAATATTTTTTTTCTCTCCCCTTCTTCAACAAATGTGACACCTCTAATGCCCACAGTTGGTAAAGGTCATTTTTAAATAAAATGTTATATTTTAAATACACATAAATATTATACATATACTTTATATATACAGATATGTTTTCATAATAGGTTATAATAGATATATTATTGTCACTTAAAAATATATTAATAAATATAATTGTAAATATGGTAAGTCTTGATAGGTATAAACCACCTTAAAAAAACTTGGGGTCTTCAATAAGTTTTAAAAGTGTGATGGTATGTTGAGACCAAAATGTTTGAGAATGGTCAATATGGGAAATTAGGAGAAATAAATTTCATAGCAATTTAAATTTTAAGAGGAAAGTGTGCATGTACATGTTTATACGTTGATAAAATTTTAAAGAAGATACATCAAAATGCTAACGGGATGTAACTCTGGGTGATGACATTAACTAACATATTAAAATCTTTTCTGGCATGTAGTTGGATTTCCCAAGTTCTATTTATGTGTCTGTTGTGCACTGGAATCTCAGGGTAGGGGTGATAGTTTTACAATTTGGAAAGATCACAAGGTGTGTCCCCAACTTGAGCTCTCCACCTCCACCATGCCCACACACTTTGTAGGGCATTTGCCTAAATAAAAGATGAGATCTACATGCCTCATGATCTTTCCTTCCCAGTCTTTGCTGATTCCCCCTCTTTTATCATCTCTGCTCAAGCTATCTCCTAGCCCTGGAGCACTACTCACATTTTTTGGATGTGTCACATTGATAACAGGAGGGGACAGGGAAGTGCTGGTAGAGAAGGGCAGGTGCCTGGTTAGGGCTCCATGTCCAGGACTGTGCCCACAGACCTAGGTGAGAAGAGACATTGCCGTTTTCCTGCCCAAATGTTGTATTTCCCAGACCGTCTTGGCCTGCCAAGCCCCATCCTGTGCCTATAAAACCCTCAAGACCCTAGCAGGCAGACACACAAGCAGCCAGACGTTGAGAGGAGCACACTGACGAAGAACACACAAGTGGAGCAAATGCCTGCAGGCCGACCAGCAGAATGATGTGGAGTTTGCCTGCTGGGGTGTTGGAGGGGGAGCCCAGTCACTGGGCAGCCAGACTCCAGGGGAAAATCACCTTCCAAATCCATTCCTTTCTGGTTTCCCCATCTTCTGAGAGCTACCACCACTCAACACAAACCCTTGCACCCATCTTCCAAGCCCAGGTATGATCCAATTTTTTTCAGTACCCCAAAGCAAGAATCCAGGATACAGAAAGCCCTCTGTCCTTGCCACAAGGCAGAGAGTCTGCTTGAGCTGAATAACACGAGCCACCTACAGACAGCGAAACTGAAAGAGCACACTGTAACACACGCCCACTGGGGCACTGTAAAACTCAGCCCTAGACACTGCCATGGGGTCAGGTCCCCACAACTTGCCCGTTTGCATGCTCCCCTTAGAGGTTTGAGCAGTGGGGCAGGGAAGGAGCGAGTCCCACACACTCATCACATGCTCTGCAAGAAGGATAAGGGAACTTTTCCCATTTCAACATTTTTCTTAACTCTTGAATTTGCTTTTGAATGCCTTTCTCATTGGCTAGAACGTTTGCCAGCTCCGGAGCCAGACTGATCACTTCTCTGCACGCCACTGTGCATTGTGCATTGTGCATTTTACCATGAGCACGTGTAGTACTTTCTCTCCTTGCAATAAAACATTTTTCCAACTAGACTGCTCTATATGCAAACTTACTCTACTTTCCTTATTAAGTTCTCTTAGACATATAATCTCTTGGGTTGAAAATGAATCGTAATACTGCTGTCTTTGTGACTGCCCTTAGCAACTACCTACAACTTGCTTCTTTCTAAATATTTTTCAGACAGTTAAAAGTTGACAACCTATATAAGAATCTGTCCAGAAAAATGGACATTATAGTTTATATTCCTCCATTAGAGTATAAACTATTATTTATTTTTATATTCCTAGCCCCTAACACAGTGACTAGCACATAACAGGTGCTTAACAGATGATTGCCAAAAAAAAGTATGAATTGCTAAGATTTTCTGATTTACTGTTTCTTTCTTTGAAAAGATGAAAATAAAGTGGTCTTTGAAGAACTTTGATTCATTAGTGAGCTTGAAAATCCAATACAACAAACCTACCATATTATCATTACCTTCAAACAACGTTATCATTACCTTCAAACCAAAGACTGCCTCTTCTTTTCCAGTGCTTTCTATGAAGTGATCGTATACGTTTGATACATGCTTACTGCATCTATTAATTTACATTCATGTCTCTTGAAGATTAACTTCCTATGGGCAGAACCAAAGTCTTTATTCTCCAACTTGCTTAGGAAACACTATTTGAGCTTCAACTATATGCCATATCCCCTACCACATAGCCACTCAGAGTGCGGTTATGTATGGTTTTGGTCTTATCTGGATATGGTTCCAGGATCAGATAAGTATAAGAACTGAGAATAAATGTTTAGAAACATTCATAGGAATTTGACAGAGTAATTTGATGTCTGTTGATAAGAATAAGAAATTTGGGCTAGTATTTTGTGTGTCTTTTTATTTCCTGTTTCTGTGTGTGTGTGTGTGTCTGTGTGTGTGTGTGTGTCTGTGTGTGTGTGTTTGGTGTTAAGGAGTGGAGAGTTTAATAGGCAAGAAAGAAGGAAGAAGGCAGAAGGAAGAAGCTCTCCCATACAGAGAGAGAGGGAGGGGGACTCCAAAGCTGAAAGAGGAGATCAGCCTTTATTTCCTGTTTCTAAGAATTTTTTTATTATTATATTTTACAAAGCACTGATACATAATGGATTGGAAACAAAAACAAAAACAGAGCTGTTCTTCAACACACATCATTTGAGTGGCTCTGTTCTACTGACAGGGATATGAGTAAATATTCACATACCTGGTTGACTTCTATTTTTCATCTAACATGTTTTTGCTAAGTATCTCTTCTAAAACTATTCTTTTCTCTTCCTTTCCCTTTATGAATGTGATATCTCCAAGTTTCCAGAGTTGGAAAGGTCGAGTTACGTCTAACCTTCTCTGATCAGAATGAAATATTTTTCCCTGCAAATTGCTCTATATGAAAACCCACTATAATTTTCTAATTGGATTCTTCTAGATGCATGATCTGTTTGATTGAAAACTAATTCAATGTTGAAGTTAATTGTCAGCTTTCATGATTTCCCTTAGCAATCACCTAGCAGCTTCCTTTTTCCTAAATATTTTTAGACAATTTAAACTGAACAGCCTTACATAAGAATCTGTCCAGAAAAATTGTCTTATTTTATAATGACTCCTGAATATCCATAAATTTCTTTATCTCATTTTGGATTTATTAATACATTTAGTGAAACTGTTCTGGATCTATGAACAATTTCAGTTTTTAGGACAACAGAAACATTGAAAAACAACAAAACTGCATTTTCTTGTTATTTTAAAACAACCTATTTAAAAACAAATTATAGGCATACAAGGACACAATTAGGATTTTATTAAATTTCTTTAAAATGATCTTTCTCTATTAAATTCCTGGTTAATTGCCCACCATTTTTTTATCCTTGACCTGCACTCTATTCACACTAACCATGCAGTTCTGAAGCTGACCCAAGTGTGTCATAGAGCTGATGTTTATGGTTTCTTTAACTAAACACAGAAATTGATATTTGTCTTATTTGAGTTCCTTTCTCAGGAAACCAACCATCAGCCCTCCCAGACAGTATCAAGGACCTGAAACTCATCAGACCACTGCATCTGGACGATGAGATATCAGACGTCTCACCCATTATGACTGTCCAACTGACCACCTGCTCCCCTGTTGACCAGCTCCTCTTCCTTACCCCTCTCTAATTCCTGTTTTCCCACACATGGTTACATTTCTTCCCCGCTATATAAATCCCTGATTTTAATTGGTCAGGGAGATGGATTTGAGACTGATCTCCCATCTCTTTGGCTATAGCACCCCATTAAAACCTTCTTCCCCGGCAATACTTCTTGTCTCAGTAATCGGCTTTCTGTCCAGCGAGCAGCAGGACCTAGATCAAACCACTGGTGTTTCAGAAACAATTTCCTGTCACAGTTTGTGCCATACACATGTACACTGCTGCTCTATTTTTTGGTATGCTCTTCTTTGACACTTGGTGTATTTCAATCCATGAGTCCAGATCTGAGTGATATAGTACCTCTCCATCAACCCTTTCTCAGCCTTCCAACCATATTATCATTACCTTCAAACCAAAGACTGCCTCTCCTTTTCCAGTGCTTTCTATGTAGTGATCATATATATTTGATATATGCTGACTGCAGTATTGAGATTGTTTGCTTTTATATACACCTCTTCCATTAGAATATGAACTACCATTTATTCTTATATTCCTAGCCTCTAACACAGTGAGTAGCCCATAGTAGGTGCTTAACAGATGTTTGCCAAAAAATACATGAATGAATTGCTAAGAGTTTCTGATTTATGTGTTTCTTTCTTTGAAAAGATGAAAATAAACTGGTCTTTGAAGAACTCTGATTCATTAGTGAGCCTGAATATCGAACACAATAAACAGATTGTGGAAGTTGGAGGAGTGTCCCTAAGGATGCATTTAAGGAGAAATGATGTGGCAGAAGATTTGAAAGCAAAAAAGAGCCTATCAGGAAGATAAGAAAGTAATTATTAAACAAAAATTAAGAAGCCAGTCTCCCTCCCAAGCTTCTACCCTTCGGTAACAGTATTGATTCACACTAGTCAAAGGTGCTGAATATATTTTCTGCATGCCATTGGAAAACTATATAACTTACTACTAATAAAACAGTCACTTCTCTTTACTGTCTTTCTTCATTTACCCAAGTCATCTCTTTTAAGAGGCATCTCTGATTTGCCTACAACACATCCATCTACACTGACGGCTTGCACAAGGAAGCAGAGCAACCCAGAAATCTTAGAGACTGAAAGGTTGTCTTCTTGCTGTGTAAGATTACTGTGAACAGAGGGAGGATACTGAAAAATGCTGCAACCCTTGCTCCAGGGACTATCTCTGCCAAACAGAGACATACTGACGAAATGATAATGGTAAAATAGCTATCAGACCAAATAATTAGAATATGGAGCCGTAATATGGTAAATATATTTTATACAGTTTGTATTGTTCTGTAGATTGTTTGGAGTTTGTGTCCAAAGAAAATGGATTTAGAACAACCTGGGATACTTAGCAACAACAACACACAGACACGTGTATACCAATGAAGCTTGCATTATTCAAGCCAAGTATTCCTGATACATTGCATGTAAACTGATTTTTTATGGTCAAACAATATCTTAAATGATCAAGGAATTGATTAAAGAAATATGAGATACTGGTTAAAACAGGAAATCATTTTGAAATGCATGTGAAATTTTTAATCATGTTTCATCAATAAATATGACTATCACTTTTTTAAAAAGGGTTCATCATGTACCCACTTCCCTAAGAAAAATAACACAAGAATGATACCCTTATCAGTAAAATTGGTAATTAGGTTGTCAGCTGCCAGGCTCTGCTTTTCAGGAACTTCAGGGGCAGAATCTGTCACACATATAGACAGCCAAATTAAATAGTCTAAAGTGAGGGCAATATTGGAATGACTGAGCACAGTCTCTCTGCTTGTTTTGATTTGTTTTTGACAGGATTTTGCTTTGTTGCCCACACTGGAGTACAGTGGCAAGATCATGGCTCACTACAGCCTCCAACTCCTAGGCTCAAGTGATCCTCTCCCTCAGCTTCTGATTTTGCACCTGCCTATCAAGTTATTTATAAAATTTCCACCATGTGTTAGGCAAGATGCAAGACATGCAATGCTGTTCCTGCTTTCCAGAGGTTTATCAGCAAATAGAATTACAACAAATGAGCCCCAGTCTTTGTTGTTTTAACTATCAGTCAGTTGTGTAATCAAGACCAGCATACAGATAAAGTTGTGGAGTGCCTCATCTAATCGTGAATTGCAAATTAGGCATCTTTTTAATGTTTAAAATGAGCATTAACTCTTTCAGGGAGTTGTAAGGAAAGATGAGTGTAGAACACTACTCAGTCAAATTAAAGGCACTCTAATAGCTGAAAGATTTAATGCTGAGTTACACTGCAACTAGGCAATACTTAGAACCCAAAAGAACAAAGCTCAATATTCTATTTAAATCATAAAATTTCAGAGCTGGGACAGAATCTTAAAATAATTTATTATTTCCCATTATGTTTTGGGGGTGAATTGCTCATAAAAGAGATTAACTTTAGGCAACACAATGATTATAATTTAATAGTTAAATTTCATATCAAAGGTATAATGAAAATATATTATATATATTTAGACAGAATATTTAGACAGAATCTTGCTGTATCACCCAGGCTGGAATGCAGAGGCGGATCTCCAATCCCAGCTCACTGCAACCTTTGCCTCCTGGGTTCAAGAGATTCTCTTGCCTCAGGCTCCCAAATAGTTGGGACTATAGGTGCATGCTACCATGCCTGACTAATTTTTGTTATTTATTTATTTTTTAGTACAGACGGAGTTTCACCATATTAGCCAAACTGCTCTTGAATTCCTGACCTCAAGTGATCCCCCCACCTTGGTATTCCAAAGTGCTAGGATTATAGGCGTGAGTCACAGCACCCAGTCATAATGGAAATATTTATAAATTGCACATCAGACCCATGATTTCATGAACATTTTTGCTTAGGAAAGAGCAAAGTAAAAAGTCAATTTTAAAAAAATGGAAAAAAAAAAAACAAAACAGGCTGATCTATGTTTCTGTGATACATTGTTTCCATTTAAAAATAAATGAGTGCCCAGGCACAGTGGCTCAGGCATGTGATCCCAGCACTTTGGGAGGTCCCGGCAGGAGAAGCACTTGAGCCCAGGAGTTTGAAACCAGTCTGGGCAATGTAGCAAGACCATGTCTGTACAAAACAAACAAACAAATAGCTGGGAGTGTTGGCACACACCTGTGGTCCCAGCTCCTCCTCAGTAGCCTCCTTAGGCTAAAATGGGAGGATTGCTTGAGCCTGGGAGGTTGAGGCTACAATGAGCCATGATTGTGCCCCTGTACTTTAGCATGGGAAGCAGAGCAAGACCCTGTCTCAAAAAAAAAAAAAAACAAAAAAAAGAGAGAGAGTAAAAAGAAGGTAATATTTTTGAAAAACATAATATGTAGTCATGATCTAAATTGTGGGGGTAGCCTATACATGATAGAAATTTGGGTAAAACTGATTTATACCAACTTCCTCATTTTATGCATCAGAAAATATACAAGGTCAAAATAATTTCTTCCCTGCTGCCCAGATAAGCTTTCCTCTTCAGTTTTCAGATTCAGTTAATGGCATTATCAACTGTGCAATCACCTAAGTATAATACTCTAGGATCGTCTTTGATGCTTGCTGTTTTTTTATTTTTTTGTCACTTCCTGTATGAAATCAGTCACTGCTGCTCAGGGTCAAGTCCTCATCATCTCTCATCTAAGCCTCTGAAACAGGCTAATGTCCTCTAGACTGAAAATCTCTTTCTCAATCTTTTAAACTCTCTTCTCGCACTCTGCATTCTTCTCTAAACACAGACATGCTCTTGTCATTCTTCCGCTTAGAATACTTGCCTTGTTCATATCAGTTGCGGCCCTCTCAGGAACCAGCTGACATACTTAAATTGGAAAATTCAACATTTCGATGAAGTGGCAATTTATGAAGGTGTGGCCAGAATAAAGAGCAATCATAAGTGATGTGCACTGTGCTAGGCTAATAACATCAGACTGGTTACCATCTTAAGCTGGAGGGAAGAAGAAGAAGGAGAAGGAGGAAGAGGAGGGAGAAGGAGGAAGAGGAGGAGGAGAAGGAGGAAGAGGAGGAGGAGAAGGAAGAAGAAGAATGGAGGAGGAGGAGAATGAAGAAGAAAGGAGAAAGAGAAGAATAAGGAAGAAGAAAGGAGGAGGAGGAGAAGGAAGAAGAAGAAGAAAGGAGGAGGAGGAGGAGTAAGGGTTATTGGAAGTAGTCAGTTTAAGGGTCTGCTGACTGGCCTGTTGCTCCAAGCAGCCAGCTGAAATTAGGTAGCAGGAAGGAAGCCAGGGTCATGAATATCCAGTTCTCTCTCTTTCCTCTCTCAAGGCACTCCACTTTGGTCAAACATAATATAAATTCAGATGACAGGGGGCCCATTAATGAAATCGGTAAAAGCCAGTCCACAGATCCATCTGCAATCCTCTGTCTTGTATGGTGGACAGTGGGTGGAGAGGAGAGACAGAAGACAACACTTGGCCCTTTAAAAATAATAAATCAATCACAGGTGGTGGCTCAGGCTGGTAATCTAAGGCCAAGGTGGGCAGATCACCTGAGGTCAGGAGTTCTAGACCAGCCTGGCCAACATGGCAAAACTCCCATCTCTATTAAAATACAAAAATTAGCCAGGCATGGAGGCAGCCGCCTGTAATTCCAGCTACTAGGAAGGCTCGGGAGGATGAGGCAGGAGAATCACTTGAACCCTGGGCTGGGGGTGGTGGGGCAGAGGTTGCAGGGAGCTGAGAGTATACCACTTCACGTCACTCTAGCCTCCAGCCTGGGCGAAAAGCAAAACTCCTTCTAAAATAAAATAAAAGGAAATCTCTTTCGTCAGCTTTCAAAGATCGTAACCACCTCTCTACAACACATTTTTCTAAATGTAGTCTGTTCCCCTTCTCATACTATCTAGTTGTGTTCATCATTTTTGAAACCACAAGTTTCTGCATTTTAAAAAATTTTCTTGAACTCCTTTTGCACATCTCCACCACATTTCTTCATCCTTCAGGTCCCAATCCAAATGCTATCTCTTTTTATAGCCCTCTGAATTCATCCATCCAAATTGCTGGCTCTGCAGTATCATCACCTTCAAGTAATACATCAAGGTGTACCTCTCATTTGACTCTGAACAAAGAGGTCTAATTTCTTGAAATTTCTGGGAAAAGGGTAGTGGGTAGAATGCTTTAAGGGTGGAGTAAGTAATGACCGGGTTGAAAAAATGCTCTCCTTCCTTTGAAGCCTCTTTCTGGGCCTTTTTATTTTTTAAACCGTTGCAGGACATGAAAACAAGTTTAGCTTAGGGATTAAGGGGAAAAAATCAGAGAGTAAGCTGTTTAGGCTTCTCTTTTAAAATAGAAAAGAAGCAAAAAGAAGGAGGAGGAGGAAGACTAGGTGGTGCAGGAGGAGGAGGAGGAGGAGGAGGAGGAATCACATTGGTGGCCTAACGCTGTGTTTAAGGGTAAGATTTCAACACCCTGTTCTCCATTTCCCTTTTCTTGCTCAAAGCTAATATTTAGCAGGATTGTCAGAGCATGGCCAGTATATGTAAAGGAACTGGGATTTGGGAGTGAGATTTGTGGATCTCAAACTGTGAGAACAGCTTTATTTCTTGTAGGCAAAGGCATATGTGGACACGTGGAGAGAGTAAAGGTTTTGCAAGCATTATGAAATGACCTCAGTTACTGTGCTAGTGAAATTACAGTTTGCT
Source organism: Ateles fusciceps (assembly GCA_036589455.1). NCBI lineage: Eukaryota > Metazoa > Chordata > Mammalia > Primates > Atelidae > Ateles > Ateles fusciceps. Next base: position 8,070,704 of record JAZHEH010001064.1, read on the forward strand.
AAGGCTAAGTATTTCTGGGACTAGGACAGGCTCACTAGTGACACTTGAGCTGCAAAAGCAGCTGTATGCCTTGAGGCACAGAGTAAGCAAGATTTTGATTTCTGCTAAGGATAAATATTCATCAGTGGGCGCAGGCTAAGCCTATCTAGGGATGTCAGACTTGGATAGCAGCTAACCTTCTGCCTTCAAAGATTCACATTATGATACTAATGTTTGCAGTGAGAAAGAGTCTGATAGAGAGAATATAATATTACAGGAATAGATATTTCATTTGGGTCAGGGCCAACCATTCAAGAATGGGTTAGCTAGTCTAAGACTTGGGATCCTAATCACCTCTCTTTCTTCTTCTTTTTTTTTTTTTTTTTTTTTGTAGAGATGGGATTTTGCCATGTTGCCACAGCTAGTGTTGAACTCCTGGGCTGAAGCGATCTGCCAACCTCAGCCTCCCAAAGTGCTGGGAATACAGGCATGAGCCACCACTCCTGGCCTCTTTCCTTCCTTATCAGAAATGTAAACAAGCATCATTCTCTTACTCATTTTCCTTCCATTTTACCCCCATAGGATTTTGGTTTACATTTCTATCATAACATTCATCAAACATATAATGAAATATGAACCAGAAATTGGGGTTATTGTTTGCTGACACAAAGGAAGTTTCAATAAATATAGAAGGGAATTATGAGACTTTGTCAAGATCACATTCACATCTTATAATTTCCTACTCAACAATCTTTCTACTGTTGCATACTTATGTGATGAACTGAACATCTGTGTCCCCCCCCAAATTTATATATTGAAGCCCTAATAAAGTGACGGCATTAGAAGGTGGAGCCCTTGGAAGTAATTTGGCTTACATGAGGCCATGAGGATGGAGCCCTCATGCTGTGATTAGTGCCCTTATAAGAAGTCAAAGACTTTTCAGATCTTTCTCTCTGCCATGTAAGAATACAGCAAGAAGGTGGCTGTCTGCAAGCCAGAGAGAGGGTCCTCACCACAAACCGAACCTTGATCTTGGACTTCTCAGTCTCCAAAACTGTGAGAAATAAATGCTTGTTGTTTATACCACCCAGTTTATGGTATCTTGTTATAATAGCCAAAACTGACTTATGATTCTATGAAAATTACTTAGAATATTTCCAAATCTAAACTTTTCAAAAAATTTTCACACGAATATATGTTATTTCTCAGCATACCTAAAAAAAATGTTTCTGATTTTTAACTTTTGTTAGTTTCCTTACTAAATTAGCACAATGCTTCAAGAGGATGTGCCCCAATGCTGAGTAGTAAACAGTTATTTATTGCAAATGTTTCCCCCAGGCAAAGATGATACAGTCTAACAAAGGCAAGCAATGGGCATAGTCAGGCTGCTGGTAAGGTGAGAATAAATGGCTGTTTATTTTTACCCTTTATTTTTTATTTTATTTATTTTTGAGTCAGAGTCCTGCTCGGTCACCAATGCTAGAGTGCAGTAGTGCAATTTTGGCTTGCTGCAACCTCCGCCTGCTGAGTTAAAGTGGTTCTCCTGCCTCAGCCTCCTGAATAGCTGGGATTATAGACCTGCCACCACACCTGGCTAATTTTTGCATTTTTAGTAGAGATGGGGTTTTGCTATGTTATCCAGGCTGCTCTTGAATTCCTGACCTCAAGTGATCCACCTGCCTAGGCCTCCGAAAGTGCTGGGGTTACCGACATGAACCACCGAGCCAGGCCTATTTGTACTCTTTAAACTTGATTTATAGATATAGATTTGATGATTACATCTCTCATCTTTTACTACGAACTCTTGAAGGCTGCTGTATTTACTGCTTCCTTTAAGGTGTCACAAATGAGAATCTGGAGTATTTTAAACTGTAAGGATCAGTGTAGCAGACAGTTTTCAGAGACCCTTCATGATGACTTCTTTTTGGCCAGTCACCACCACAAGAGTGCCTTGGTATGGTTTCTCTGTGGCTATGGTGTGCTGTGGCCCTTGCCCCATATACATTCATCCTCTGGGCAACACTATTTTGTTACAGGGACAGGAAGCAGAGGAAATATACCTACAGAGGGAGAATCAAAGTAGACAAGCAAAAAGAAACAGAAATGAGAGGCAGATGAAGAATTCCTCTGGCTGAGACCTTTCTGAGGCCCCACTCATTCATTCTCTCCCTTGAGCTCTGAGACATCCTGTGTCTTTACCCTAAATTCGTTATTTTGATCAACTCAGCTTGAGTTGCTCTTTTCCCCTGTAATCAAAGTGTCCTCACTAACACATTGGGTGGCAAGTAGCTAACAGAAGAGTCACAGAATGTATAACAAAATCCAGGAAATCAAATCTCTAACAACAACTCTAAGAGGCCTGTTCCCGTGCTTAGCTTGTCTGAGCACACCATGCTCCATCCCATGTTTTTAAATAGTAATAAATGAAATTTTCTTTCAAGTTACTGAAGGCCTCTTGTGCCACGGATTCTTTGTACAAAATCTAATAAAAATCTTAAGGTTAAGGTTAATTTTGAGATGGTTTCCTGCTTACATGAAGTTCTGTGTATCTCAAGGTTTTGGTATTATTTTCAAGGAGAGCCACTGTTATTTCATTTAGCCATCTCTTGGCCAAACACTTCAACTTACTTTAGGGTTTAAATGATTTCATCCAAAACAGACTGATTTTGAGGTTTGACTTGTAATATCATTATGTGGATGTAATTAGTGGATATAAACAATGCTTTTGGTGATGCTTTGAAGTAGATAATCTTAAATAAAGTCTAGATAATATTCACCAATCATATATTGGATACAATTAATGCATATAATCCCAGATACTGGAAATATAAGGGTAAATATGGAAATAGCTGTTACAACATGATGTCTTCATTGCTATAACATTGCTGCTGAGGACAGTGTTCTGAGTGACTCACTTTGACAGACGGCAGGAAATATTTGCCTGGTATCGAATATGCATGCAGTTGGATAGCTCTGCCAGGCAGAAGGCATGGAGGGTCTCACGATTTTGGGGAATAGTGAGACTTTTCCCAAGAAAAGGATGTGGAAGAATGGGAACAGTAAAAAATTAAACTTGGTGTGGTTTCTGAACATTATCACTTGAATGTTTCCTAAAATAATTTTGAAAATCTATGCATCTCCTTTTGCATCTTTAAGTTCATATCTAAGATTTTTACGATATGTTTACATTTCTAACATATTTATTTGTAGTTGTGCTTTAAATATAATTGCACGAAATTTTGAAGATGCAAATTGAGCTCCTTAAAACTATAGAAATTTTCTGCCATCTAATCTAAAGGACAAAGTTGGGCTGTCTATCCAATCAATGAAATCAGAATTTTCTTTTTAGAAGAAGTTTGACTTTATTGTCCAACTCAAATAGATGTGTTAAAACATTTTATAGCACTATTATCTCTACTGATTGTGATTTCTAATTCTAAGGGCTTAGAAGAGAAAGGGGGAGAAGAGAAGGGAAAAGGGAGGAGGGGAAAGACAAGACGAGGGAGGAAGAAGAGAAAGAGAAAAGAAGGAGAAAGGGGGGAGAGAGAGGGAAGAGAAGGGAAGGAAGGGAGGGGAGGAAAGGGAAGGGGGGAGAGGGGAGGGGATGGGAGGAAAGAGAAAGGGAAGGGAAGGAGGAAAGGGGAGGGGGGAGGGCAGGGAAGGGGAGGGCAGGGAAGGGGAAGGGAGAGAAGGGAAGGGAAGGGAGAGGGAGAGAAGGGAAGGGAAGGGAAGGGAGAGAGAGGGAAAGGAAGGGAGAGGAGGGAAGGGAGAGAAGGGAAGGGAAAAAGGGAAGAGAAGAGAAATACAGAAACTAGGCAAAGGTTTATCTCCTGCTCCTTTTCCATATTGCTTGTCTTAAATCTCATCTTTTTGCTACTTAAGTTTCTTTTTGGGTGCTTCAGTCCCCAACTGTCCCTCTGCTCCATTCTTCCAGGGCATATTCCTCCCTCTCCCCAACACAGTTTTAAGGTAAAGAAAAGGACATTTGAGAAAGAGGAAATTACAAAGGAGAACAGCAGGCTGGTGTACCTTCCTCAATCATATCTCTTTCAGAAGGGAATACATGACATTTGAGCATCTGCAAAATGATTCCCTAGAACTATCTGGGCCACATCCCCTTATGAGGCCCCTGAGGCCTGAGAGTAAGCGTCCTCTGATCTGAAGACCTTGAGTAGAGTGAATCTTTGGATCTGCCTAGCCATCTGCTGAGGCTGGTCTGCTTCCTTTGAGGGACTCCTTCTCTCTCTCTCTCTCTCTCTCTCTCTCTCTCTCTCTCTCTCTAATTTTTTTAAATTTTATTTTTAGAGAGACGTGGTCTTGCTCTGTCACCCAGGCTGGAGTGCAGTGGCAGGATCACAGCGTAGTGCAGCCTTGACCCCTTGACCTCCCAGGCTAAAGCAATGCTCTCACCTCTGCCTCTCAAATAGCTGGGACTACAGGCATACGCCACCACACCTGGCTAATTTTTGTATTTTTTGTAGAGATGGGGTTTGGCTATGCTGCCAAGGGTAGTCTTGAGCTAGCAATCCCGTCACCTTGGCCTCGCAAAGTGTTGAGATTACAGGCCAGGCGTGAGCCACTGCACCTGGCCTGAGGGAGTCCTTCTCTCTTCAGTTCAACTTGTAAGAACTTCATTATCTTGGTTCTAAGAGCAGGTGTGGATCAAATGACTCAAAAGATCACTAAGAGTGACAACACAATCTTGGGTGACAATTGTTTTTGTCAGTCAGAGGAAATAAAGATTTTTGTTTGGAGATTTGGGAAATCAGAAGAGAAGTTACCAAGGAGAGGGAAGATGACAGGAAGGTAATCAGAGGGTTAGAGACAGAGATATTATCTTGACCTAACCCACTTCTATTAGACAGTAGAGACTAAGACTTGAGTCACTGATACATTGAGTATCACAACAAGGTAGTTTAAAAACATGAAAGTGTGTCTATTTTTTGCAGTTATTCATTTCTTCCATATTTTATTAACCTCCTTCCTTCCTGGTCCAGTTCATCTATCTTGGGCAAATTTCATAAACCTATGGTCACTTTTAATGATTAAAACTTAGTCCAATCACTTTAAGGCTGTTAAAACCAAATTCCAACCTCTATTTGTCTCCTACGTTTTCCCCATGGCACATTGCAGATTTGTGCAAGGCTGCTGCGTGGAGTAAGGAAAAGGGGGAAGGTTATGCTTTGGCTCTGAAGTGTACCCCGCTCTTTTGTCAAGGCTTAGCTGTGTGGTGTAGACACAGAGAAGAGCTGGAAACAGGCTGGAATCTTCTTAGGTAACTTGTTACCTGTCAGTAGTAGGGTGGTGTCTTCTATTGCAATGGGTTAGGGTAGTTCTGACTTTTTTTGCTTGACTGTCCTGTTGTTGTGGCCTTCATGGTGATAGTGTACGGATTTCGAGTGTGTGTGTGTGTGTGTGTGTGTGGTGTGGGTGGGTGTGTCTGAATCAATTTCACTTAGGACCCTTCTATCACTGGATGATTTTTGATATATTATGATATGTTAATAGTTTGGTTATTTGTTACCACCCAAATCTCATGTTGAATTGTAACCCAACGTGTTGGAGGTGGGGCCTGGTGGGAGGTGTTTGTGTCATGGGAGCGGATCCCTCATTCCTTGGTGCTATTCTCACTGTAGTGAGTGAGGTCTCACCAGATCTGGTCATTTAAAACTGTGAGGCACTTCCCCCTACCCCACTCTCTCTCTCTCTCCTGCGCCTGCTTTCTCCATGTGACGTGCAAACTCCTGCCTTGCCTTCTGCCATGAGTAAAAACCTCCTGAAGCCTCTCCAGAAGCAGATGCTGGTGCTATGCTTCCTGTACAGCCTGCAGAACTGTGAGTCAATTAAACATCTTTTTAAATAAATGACCCAGTTTCAGGTATGTCATTGTAGCAATGCAAGAATGGCCCAATACACCTTTTAAAGGAAAGGCAGCTATGTCTACCTTCAGCTCAATCCTGCCCCCATCACCATGTCTGGAAAGGGCATCACTTCACCTGAATGAGCACTGCCTGAGCAACCCTACAGTTCCAATTTATCTCTATTTTTCCTGTTTCCTCAAATGAACTGAAAGTAAACTCCAGCTTCCATATTTTCTATGAATCTGCACAACTGAGAGTGCACAATTTCCTCCCTCCCTCCTTTCCCTCTAATACAATTTCTTCCATTCCCAGGTACATTATGCCATGCTTTTATTATTATTATTATTATATTATACTTTAAGTTCTGGGTTATGTGTGCAGAATGTACAGGTTTGTTACATAGGTTTACATGTGCCATGGTGGTTTGCTGCACCCATCAACCCGTCATGTAGGTTTTAACCCCTGCATGAATTAGGTATGTCCTCATTCTCTCCTTCCCCTTGCCTCCCACCCTGAGAGGCCTCAGTGTGTGATGTTCTCCTCCCTGTCTCCATGTGTTCTCACTGTTCAACTCCCACTTATGAGTGAAAACATGCATGTGTTAGTTTGCTGAGAATGACGGTTTCCAGATTCATCCATGTCCTTGCAAAGGACATGAACTCACTCCTTTTTATGGCCACACAGCATTCCATACCATAGTCTTTTTAAGATTTGCTTGGGCAGAAAACTACAGTGGCATCTGCTTTTAAAACGTGAAACCAAAACTTGTCTTAATACTCCTAGAAACATTTTCTTTACACTCTACCCTGACGCAGCTCCGGGGGAGCAGATTTGGTAGATTTTTCACCTGTTTTCTAGGCATCATCAATCTAAACTATTGATTCTCTGAGCCTTTCCATCATTGGTTTTGGGTAGTGCTGGTGATGGCATTTTAATCTCCTTCCCCATTTCTTTTCCCAGGAAAGAAGAAAACTTCTCACTAAAGATACTGCTCTAATCCAAAGACAATAGCTTCAAAAACTTTCATCCTTCTTTCTTTCCAGTCATCTCCAGATTGGAGTGCAGTGGCCCGACCTCAGCTCAGTGCAACCTCTGCTTCCCAGGTTCAAGTGATTCTTCTGTCTCAGCCTCCCGAGTACCTGAGATTATAGGTGTGTGCCACCATACCCAGCTAATTTTTTTGGTACTTTAGTGAAAAGTGGGTTTCCCCATGTTGGCCAAGCTGGTCTCAAACTGCTGACCTCAAGTGATCTGCCCATCTTAGCCTCCCAAAGTGCTGAGATAACAGGCGTGGGACACTGTGCCTAGCCCAAGATAGTCTTAATGGGTTAAAAATACCATTTTTTAAAAATGAACACCATAGTTCTATAATAACTTTGCTATAATTCTTGTTATCAAGATAAGTGTCTGCTTATTAATATGATTGCAGGCTAGCGATCTGAACAGAAGTCATCAGGCGGGATGTACAAATTGACACCAAAGAAAACAGTGAGTTAACCTTTGCTCAGTGACATACCTGGTGTTGCACCAGATCTGAATTTCTGATCACAAACTCAGGTGTTGAAGCTTTGATGCACTTCTTTAATTTCTAAAAAAACTTATTAAATCTTTCAGTGAGCCCTTATCTTGCTGAGTTCATAAAAGCCAATGACTTTCATTACTTGGTTGACTTGGAACCCATACTGGGAACGAGAAAATGCGTAACGGGTAGAAAGGATCCAAGACCCTTAATGGCACTGTGGATTGTGAGGGACCTTGGGTCTTGCATGAGCCCAGCCTGCAGAGTGCCTTCATGCAGGTGCAGCAGCTCTTGGCCCCTGTTTTGTACATTGCTCAGCACATAGGATGCTTGGGCTAAAACATTAGCGGTGAGAGTCCTGCCTCCCTATGTGATATGGTTTGGCTGTGTCCCCACCCAAATCTCACCTTGAATTGTAACAATTCCCATGTGTCATGGGAGTGACTTGGTGGAAAGCAATTGAATCATGGGGGTGAGTTTTTCCCATACTGTTCTCATGATACTGAATACAATATTTGATGGTTTTATAAAGGGGATTTCCCCCTACACAAGCTCTTTGCCTGCTGCCATGAAAGATGTGCCTTTGCTTCTCTTTTGCCTTCCACCATGATGGTGAGGCCTCTCCAGCCATACAAAACTGTGAGTCCATTAAACTGCTTTCCTTTATAAATCACACAGTCTCGGTATGTCTTTACTAGTGGCATGAGAACAAACTAACACACTGTGTAAGCCAAGAAAGAATTTCCTTTGCCATTCTGCTATTTTCCCCAGGCACCACCAGAAATGGCAAATATAGCCCCTCATCTGTTTTTAGTCTGTGGAGGATGTCATTTTACTTTTTTTTTGAGCCCTCGAAAAGGCTCCTAACATAATCTCAAAAGTAAACTTCAGTCTTTATAGTAAAAAAAAAAAAGAAGAGCAATTCTTGTTAGGTAGCTCCTGCTTTCTGCCCAGAAAAATCAATCCATAAAGCATAAAAACACTGAAGTTCCCTGTATATAATATGGGATGAAAGAAAAAAATAGCAAAGGAAATGTTACAGAAAATTTTTCTGCTATGGTATATTTAGTTCAGCAACTAAAGGCACCACTTACCTTATTGGCACTTTTCGGTTTGCAAGAAAACACAAGATCGCAACTATGATGTGAGTCATCAGGAATGCTAATCCAATACCCAGGAGAGTCCATATATCTGAGATTTGAAACAAATGAAAAAGATAAATATGAATTGAAATAAGTAGAGACCACCCCAAACTGAGCCATTTGTTTAGTCATAATGTCACCTACTGTTCTGAGAGTACGTGAAGTCTGTAGGGGGATTAAACTTGACATGGCATCTATTTCCTTTCCATCCTTGTCCACATCTGGAAATGAGATAAAATGAGACAGTTAAAAAACAGAAAAGTGAAAACATACTTGAACAGAACTATCATGGGGTAAAATGATGAATGTCAGTAAATAATGAGATACCAGGAACACGGATAACTTTGATAAGACACCAAAAACACTAAGCCAAAGCAAAACCAAAATTAAACTGTATTGTTTTCATATCATTGTGTAAGGTAATTTTTTCCATATTTATCTTCTTGACTTTATAAGATAGAAACACGGTTTCCACATCATTCTTTGTTTTTGAAAACTGACTCCTTTTACCGGTGTACAATATTACTTTACTTTATCCATGATTTCCCTCAAATCCAAAAGGGAGTGCATTTTTCTTTAGTGAAGAGATTTATTATTTCAGAAAACCAGTGGAGAAGATTCAAATTTTACATTACCATAAATACAAACCAGAGAACATATTTATTTCTCATTACAAAGAAATAATCCTTCAAGTGCTTAGTTTTGGAAACAGGTTAATAATCTTATCTGATGTACTAGCAAAACCTCGGACATTTACTAGGATTCTATCACCCTTGTTTTATTTAGGGATATACGTGATGAAACTTTTTTTTTTCTTTTTTTCTTTTGAGATGGAGTCTTACTCTGTCAACCAGGCTGGAGTGCAGTGGCATAATCTCGGCTCACTGCAACCTTTGCCTCCTGGGTTCAAGCCATTCGCCTGCCTCAGCCTCCCGAGTAGCTGGGATTACAGACACCCACCACAACTCCTGGCTAGTTTTTGTATTTTTAATAGAGATGGGGTTTTGCCATGTTGGCCAGGCTGGTCTTGAACTCCTGAGCTCAGGTGATCCACCCACCTTGGCCTCTCAAAGTGCTGGGATTACAGGCATGAGCCACCACACTCAGCTCATTTAACATTGATGTGGATGGTCTTGAGAAAGTTAAGAATGAAAGAGTACCTTCCACCTCTAAAGGAAATGAGGTTTATTGCTAAGCAGTAGATGTACTGAAAATTTTCTTGTAATATGTTTGCATATGTATGTGAAAGTTGACACACACATTCTTGGTTACCAGAATTAAGAGGAAATAAATTATGATGGGTTTGGTCAAATTTCCTGCCAACTTCACAGTATATGCTACAAAACAGTACGAAAACCTAGCTTTTGAATATGTGTGTATAAAAAGGAGCATTAGAAGCAATGCTTCTTTAGCACAGCGTATTGAATTTTCATCTAATCTCTCTTTTAAATTTGAAAATTTGTATGCTCAGAAGTAATTCCTCCACAAAAGCAATCAGCTTCTTTAAATATAAAAAGCTTAGAGGTTCATGGATGCCTATCAGAATGCCTTTTTTCTTTAGTAAATATTATTTTAAAAGTAGAAATTGAAGACAATTTGATTGTTCGAATGTTTATGCAATTCAAATTAAAATAAATTAGAATGATGGGGAGATTGGGATATTTGCTTTTTTTTTTCTCACAATCCTTAAGACGCATTCCTTGTCAGTCTTCATTTGACCTTATGAATCCTATCTGCCAATCTTTCACACGTGTGCACACTGGTATGATCTAGAGATGAGGATACATTTTCACTCTGAGTTAATTCAATTCCTTTAAATGTTCAAAGTGCCACTTTCCTGGCCTTAGGGCTACAGTAATCATCTTAGACAAACAGTACATATTTGAATGTGCCTATTAAGATAAATTTTAGTGGAAACTTGTCTTGGAACACTAAGAAAATAATGGAGAAACTCAAGACATACGGAGAAAGGATACGAAAGCTATCTATTATTCTTTTGTTCTATCTTATTTCCACCTATCTATTATCTATATTGCCTATTTATCTAAATGTATATATATTTATGTATAAAACCTGGTGAGGAACAAACAGAGTACTGAGTGGCCTTTTGACAGTTCTACGGGGAGTTCAACTAGACTGAAATAATTCTTATGTTAATTTTATGTGTGCGTGTAGTATCTGTATGCGTGCATGTTCTATGAGAAGATAAAGGCAAAATATGCATAGAACAAGGGATAAACAAAAAATAAAGACAGAAAATTTGTTCTTACATTGATAAAAGTTTGTCTGTAAAAAATAACAGCAAGATTTGCTGAGAAATAAACCTCATCACCAATTTAGAGACATAGGATATTCTCCAATTCTGAACTGTAATAGAAGCATATACTTCTCTCTTCACCTAGCTTTTCCTCTCAACAATGTATCATGGACTTCCTTAAGGTCAGATGTCTGTACAAACAACTGTCACATTTATTTATTTTTAGAAATCATTGTATTGTATTTGTGTATGTGAATATACATATTTTTAGTTCAAACGTTTTGTTGTTGTTTTCCTTACCTCTCCTTCTTTCCTCTTCACCCCAATATATAAAGGTGGATGAGGAGAAGGAGAGGGAGGGACATTTTCTGGGTTGCAGAAAGAAGCAAGTGAGAATATTCAACATGCATTTTCATCTTTGTTTATCAAACTAAACCTCCTCCACAGAAAATCCAGTTCAAAGTAATTGCGGCAGTCTGATCTCTAGGTATCTTTAAAATCTCCATGAAAGGGGTGAGTTTTCAACCCTTCTAATGGCATACTGAGAACAGCATTAATCACATGCTAGAATGATATGCTGAAGTTCCACCCATTCTTTGTGCAACAGTAGTGAAGGAAATTTCTCTCTTGCCATGCCGCCCTGAGTACTGTGGGCTGGAAGCAAAAGAAGAAAATCCTGTCCACCCTAACTAGAGGTTGGTGGACTCACATATCCTCCAAGCTGACCATAACTACTTATTAAGAATCATTAAGGCTGGACATGGTGGCTCGTGCCTGTAATTCCAGCACTTTGGGGGGCCAAGGTGGGAGGAATGCTTGAGGTCAGGAGTTTGAGACAGTCTGGGCAACAGAGAACTCTTCTCTACAAAATTTTTATAAATTAGCCATGCAACGTGATGTGCCCCTGTAGTCATAGTTACTAAGAAGGCTAAGATGACAGAATTGCATAAGCCCAAGAGTTGGAGGCTGCAGGGAGCTAGGCACTGCATTCCAGCACTGGTGACAGAGCAACACCCTGTCTCAAAAATAATAATGGCCCTGGCATGGTGGCTTATGTCTATAATCCCAGCAATTTGGGAGGCTGAGGCAGGCAGATCATCTGAGGTCAGAAGTTCAAGACCAGCCTGGCCAACATGGTGTAACTCCATATCTACTAAAATTACAAAACTTGGCCATGTGTGTTGGCGGGTAACTGTAATCCCAGCTACTTGGGAGGCTGAGGCAGGAGAATTGCCTGAACCTGGGAGCTGGAGGTTGCAGTGAGCTGCGATTGCACCACTGCAATCTAGCCTGGGCAACAGAGTAAGACTCCATCTCCAAAAATAAAAATAAATATAAATATAAATAATTAAGGTGTTTTAAAAAGAAAATACTACGGTGACTTTCTCCATTATTTTTCAGATGGAATCTGGGTAGGAAAGCTTAGCTATCTTACTTATCTACTTATTAGATTGGTGCAAAATTAATTGCAGTAGTTGTCTTTAAAAGGAATGGCCAAAAGCGCAATTACTTTTGCACCAACCTAACAGTTCTCAATAGTAAATCAGTAAGACTTGTATAACAAATGAAAAATTTAAAACATGTCTAATCCTGAAGGGATAAAGCAAGTATTTGCTTTTAAGTGGTGTGTTGGGTACTGTTATAGTTGATTGGTGTAAAGGGTGAAAGCTCCTATAGAGAGAAATAGGACAGGGAAACTGGAGAAGCTGGTGGGGTGGCGGGTAATTCAGTGGGTTTAGGATAGGCTGACGTCATCCAGAGAAAGCCAGTGCAAGTGGGACATTTTAGGCATAGCTGCGGGGAATCTCAGTGGCTGAGTGGGTTGGTGGGTGGGTATGGGAAATGCTGAACAATTGACTGCGGCCAGAAGAAGGATCCTAAAGGAGTAGCACAATGAGGTTCACCTTATGAGCTTGACAATTACTTAAGAACTAGGATAACCCTTTGCAGGTAATCTCTTTGCTATTTTATGACTACACAAGGCTGAATGCAAATATGATTCTCCCCTTGAGTAATCCAAAAAGATCCATAAAGACCACAACATTAAATAATACTCGCACTAAGATACATCAATCTAAATTAGAATGCTTGTTTGTTTTAATGTCAAGAAGAAAAAAAATGTTCGATGTGATATAATTACTTTGGCAGTCATATTTTTATAGGGAATTATTAGAATCAGTTTTACTCATATTAACAGTTAAACTTAACGGAAGGGGGGAAAAAACCCACTTGTTTATTTTATTTTTTTCAAAGAGCACTTACAAGTAAAAAGCTCTTTACTTTGTACACCAGGAGGACTTGATGTATTTTGAGCTTTTATGGGACTCTATGTTTTACCACTTATTTCATGTCTAATCAGTGTGAGTGTAACATTGCAGCATTTCAGCTTTATTTTTGGAACTCTGGAAATTCAAACTATGACCCAATGTATGTTGCACATGCTGTGGTTGCTTTCTTCAAATTCATTTAGCCTTCCATCCTCACTCCCTTCCCTCCACAAATTGTATAGCATTCATGATATGATTTAGATTGTTTCAGTAGGTTGCTAGTCAGACATTAACAGGACAGGAGAAGACTCCCCTCTCCCCGAGTCCTGACCAGAAATGCCAGGTGACCATCAGGTCATGGTTAGGCAGTTGTTAACCTGTCTCTCTAAAATAATAATTGGCCACACCGGCGCAAGGGAAAGGCAGTCTCCCAGTAGATAAAAACACCTGAAACTGGAGATCAGCAGCTTCCTGATAAGATCTCAGCAGTTGAGCAAATGGGCTCACACATGCACATTAAGAGACAAAATGACAGAGTTTAACTCGTGTGTGACCTTCCTCTAGGAACACTGGACTGGTAAGGGAAGAGTGCCTCAAGTGAGCATAGGCACAACTCCAGTACACACACTGCGCGTGGCCCCTCCCAAGCATTGCGGGCCCCCACACATGCAGACAGCCCACCCCCAAGGGAAGAATCAGGGGGAGGAGGGATGCAAGACCCTGGAAGTCTGCCAACACGTTGAACTGTGTTCTTCATCTCTCAACTTGCCGGCTTGGCCCTCTTCCAAGTGTCCTTTACTTCTTTACATTAGTGCTCTAAAGCTTTTACATAAACTTTCTCTCCTGCTCTAAAACTTGCCTGTGTCTCTCTTATGCCCCTCAGTGGAACTCTTTCTTCTGAGGAGGCAAGAAGTGAGGTTGCTGCAGACCCATAAGAGTTCACTGCCTACAGTGACATACTTAGGTGCTGCATGGCTCAGATATTTTCCATCACTAGCAGAATTGGATCCTCAACCCGATTTCTAGGGCCATGCCATTTTTCCTACTGTAATGTGCGCTCAGGACCACACCTATCAACACACGGCATTCCTAATCCATGGGATTGGTTCATAGATACACATAGATGTAAGTTTGTCCGGTAAGAATTCCGTCACAAAAGGGTACATTTTGATGGATTGTGGTAAGAGACATCTTCTCCCCAAATCTGATGTAAAAGATGAAGCATGAAGCCCTCTTAAGTTCAGATAGTCATCCGCTACCATTCTGCTACAATAAGCAGCCTAAGGACAAAATCAACTGATAGGAAGACAGAGCCTTCACAGTCATTAAGAAATAGCAGAATAACTTTAATGGCATTGCAAACTTTTCCATCAGTTCCTGTTCCAAGCCTGCTCTGCATGTAGACTTTTTAGTTATATAAGTCAATAAATTCCTATATCATTTGACCTGGTTTGAATTGGATCTTCTATTGGTAGTACACACACACACACACACACACACACACACACATCTACACAAAAAGTGTAATTCTTCTACTTCTCCATTTTGCTCCCTACAGCTCTTCTCATTAAATCAATAATCCTGTGTTCATAAAATATTTACTGAACATCTACTATATACAAGGTACTCTACCAGATATAGTGAGGATGTAAAGATGAACAAGCCATGGCTGGGAATTTGTAGAAGCAGGAACTTAGAAAGAAAGTGAAAAATACATTTAAAAATAACTAGGATGCAAAGTAGAAAATCAAATAGAAGAAAGATAAAAGTTCTTAAAGAGAGCATGAAAGAATTGCTTCAAAAATTTTATTTTTCCAGACCTGGAAAGTGAAAAATGTGCAATCTCACTTAAGCATTTATGGACCATGTTATATATTACATTTATTCCAAAGAAGGAAGTGTTTATATACATATACTATATCTGTGCTTTGAAAAAATTGGTTACTCAAGCATATAAAGATCCTATAACCAATTTTATCAGAAGAGAGATGTCCAAATATCAGTTGTTAATAGGATCCTAGACTAACCTGCAGATTTACTAATTCTATATCACACTATACCAATTCTATAGCACGTTCAGTCTCTAATTTTGTAGTTTTGAAGGATATGGAAGAAAAAGTCCTTCAGAAGCAGTACGTTTGGAATATAGTCCACATTAGATTTATAATTTAGTTTTTTAGTAGGTAGCATTGTTTTTCTTTTTAGCAGTCTTGTTTATTATTTATTTGTGTGTTTGTTTTTTAGTTAGAGTCTTGCTCTGTTGCCCAGGCTGGAGTACAATAGCACAATCTCGGCTCACTGCAACCTCCATTTCCCAGGTTCAAGCAATTTTCCTCCTTCAGCCATCTGAGTAGCTGAGACTATAGGTACGTGCCATCATGCCTAGCTACATTTATAATTTTATTAGAGACGGGGTTTCGCCATATTGACCGGCTGGTCTCAAAATCCTGACCTCAAGTGACCCACCTGTCTCAGCCTCCCAAAGTGCTGGAATTACAGGTATCAACGACCGTATTCAGCCATTAGCAGGCAATTCTTACAGTAACATAACTATGAAACTCAAGTCTTAACATGCTGAAAGGTGATTGTATCACTCTCCATTTAAATTCCATGCTTTAGAAATTATATAAAGCCCACCCAATAAGAAATATTTATTGAACACTCATTATGTGCTTGACAAGATTCTAAATGCTTTCTAGATTTTTTTGTAATATGATGATGTTACAAAGTCGGAATTATTTCTCCATTTCATAGTGGAGAAGATGAAGGCACAGAGAGATTGAGCTGTAAATCACCAAAGGGTGCAATCTGATGGAGATTTTCAACTTTGGCTCTGTTGACTACATGGTTTTACTTCTTGTAGTCTTTCTAAAGTTAAAATATGCAGCCATAAAAAAGAAGGAGTTCATGTCCTTTGCAAGAACATGAATGAAGCCAGAAACCTTCATCCTCAGCAAACTAACACAGGAACATAACACCAAACACCGCAGCACTGCATGTTCTCACTCATAAATGGGAGTTGAACAATGAGAACACATGGACACAGGGAGGGGAACGTTATACACTGGGGCCTGTCGTGGGGTGAGGGGGCAAGGAAAGGGAGACCATTAGGACAAACACCTAATGCATGCAGGGTTTAAAACCAAGATAACAGGTTGATAGATGCAGCAAACCACCATGGCAAATGTATACCTGTGCAATAAACCTGCACGTTCTGCACATATATCTCAGAACATAAAGTAAAATTAAAAAAAAAAAAAGGCCAGGCATTGTGGCTCATGCCTGTAATCCCACCACTTTGGGAAGCCAAGGTGGGTTGATCACCTGAGGTCAGGAGTTGGAGAACAGCCTGAACAACATGGAGAAACCCCATCTCTACTAAAAATACAAAATTAGCTCGGCATGGTGGCGCACGCCTGTAATCCCAGCTATTTGGGAGGCTGAAGCAGGAGAATCACTTGAACCTGGGATGCGGAGCTTGCAGTGAGCCGAGATAGCGCCACTGCACTCCAGCCTGGACAAGAAGAGTGAAATGCCATCTCAAAAATAAAAAAGACATAAATAAATGTATGAATGTATAAAAAATAATCATTTATAATGCTAATCAACTTTACAATTTTTATGTTATAAGAATAACACTCATAACATGATAAATTTCTGGTTGTAAAAGTCTGAAAATGTCCATTTACCACAAATAAACCTCACCCTGCAAACATCTCAAGACACAGAGAGGCTGCTGTGGTGCTAAAGAGTAAGGAATGGAAGGGTCAGGCCACCTGGATTTCAAGTTAGACTCTGCTGCTTTCTAGTTATATGGCTTAGGGAGAGTCAGTCAGCTTCAGCTTCCTATTTGCAAATGGCAATAGGTATATCACTATCAGAATGTGTATGAGAATTAAATACTATGATGCACATGAAAATACATTGTGGACTGTAAAGTGATATGCCAAGCTGTCTGCTACACAATCTTTAGCTTTCTGCTACAAATTCTGGTCATGGCTTTTCCCAGCTGACCTCAGGCCCACGTTCCCTAAGAGTCTGGGCCACCAGGGGAGCTGGATCTAACAAGCGCAGTCTCCGATCCCATTGTGAGCACTAGGTTAAGACTTAGAAAGAGTAAAAAGTCATTGCTATAGTTTGTTTTCATGGCTTACCAATTCTGCCATTTCAAAATGTTTCTTTTTGTTGTTCTTGAGATGGGGTTTCCCCATGTTGGCCAGGCTGGTCTTGAACACCTGGCCTCTAGTGATCTGCCTGCCTCAGTCTCCCAAAGTGCTGAGATTACAGGAGTAAGCTATTGTGCCTGGCCTCAAACCCATCTTGATGTCTCAACAGGCTGGAGGATTTTGATCCTGTCATACAGGAAAGGGAAGAATCAACAGGTGTTGAAGATGCTCAGTGCCTGCCATGTGCATGACTTTTCCCATGCCCAGGTGACGTTTCTACCCCATCAGAAGTGCTCCAGGAAGGAGAAAGTACTGCTCCTCCAACTTAACCTGAAAGCTGCAGCTCAGAGTGTTTTCTAGGCCACATGCTGAGCCTCTGGTCAGCAGGCTCTGTCAGCAGAAGAGAAAACTGAGGTAAGTCCTCAGCAAGCCATTCTAATGGTCATGGGTGAATTACATTGTAACAAAATGAGAAAGCAAGAGAAGCCACTAAATAATCTCTGAGCCACAAAGCGCTAAAATTCCACTTTGAGTAGCAGTGATTAATTTGCTTGGACTAATTTCTTCCTAATTTAATTAGCTCTGGCATGTTTAATAATATTTATAAGTATGAGGCAGAGCCCACCTGAAAGAGAAAGATAAACATCCCGCTCCATTCATGCATAAGAGCCTGTTTTCTTAACATGAAAAGGAGAAAGGAAAAAATAAAATATAATTGGATGCTTTCAGCCACAGCCAACACCCTAATCTTTCCTAAATTCTAACAGGTCTTTTTGCTATTAGTAGGTTATAATGAAGGAGTTTTGAAATAACTTATTTCTGAGTGTGCTTGGTAACATCCATTCATTACACATTAACACCTGGAACAAAAACTCCTCCCACCCTTATTGCCATCGTGTGCCCATCTCAGCTCATTTGTCTCATTGTCAGAGAAAACAAATGATGAAATGCACATTTTCCTTTTTTTTTTTAGACAGAGTCTTACTCTGTCACCAGGCGCCAGGCTGGAGTGCAGTGGCGCAAACTCAGCTCACCGCAACCTCTACCTCCTGGGTTCAAGCAATTCTCCTGCCTCAGCCTCCTGAGTAGCTGGGACTACAGGTGTGCACCACCATGCCCAGCTAATTTTTTTGTATTTTTAGTAGAGACAGGGTGTCACCATGTTGGCCAGGATGGTCTCGATCTCTTGACCTTGTGATCCACCCACCTCGGCCTCCCAAAGTGCTGGGATTACAGGCGTGAGCCACCGCACCCGGCTGAAATGCACATTTTCTAAGCATGGGTTCACAGATTAATTTGGTTGGAACTGGCGGAGGGTTTACTCAAGTATTTTAATTGACTTGAATTGTTCTAGTAAGTCTAAAGTTTAAAAAAAGTTTTATTTATATATAATTGTTCTAATAAGTCTAAAGTAAAATAACGTGCTAACACAGAAATGTAGTTATTCCATAAAACGCTGGTATTTCGGTAATTAGCTGGGCATGGTGGTGGATGCCTGTAGTACCAGCTATAGCTAATACGGGGAGGCTATCCTGAGAGGCAGGCAGCAGTGAGCTGAGACTGTGCCACTGCACTATGGCCTGAGTGACAGAGCAAGACCCTGTCTCAAAAAAAAGTGTCATTTCCCCACGAAAACCCCAAGGTCAGTAGCCTTAAAGATCAAAGGTAAAGTCATGAAGATGAGAAAGAATGAAAGAAAAAAATGTAAAAAACTCAAAAAGCCAGAGTGCCTCTTCTCCAAATGATTGCAACACCTCTCCAGCAAGGGCACAGAACTGGGCTGATACTGAGATGGATGAACTGACAGAAGTCTGCTTCACAAAGTGGGTAATAATGAACTTTGTTGAGCTAAAGGAGCATGTTCTAGCTGAATGCAAAGAAGCTAAAAGCCATGATAAAATATTACAGGAGGTGTTGAGGTGTTAACCAGAATAACCAGTTTAGAGATGAGCATAAATGACCTGATGGAGCTGAAAACACAACACAAGAACTTCACAATGCAACCGCCAAGTGTCAATAGCCAAACTGACCAAGGAGAGTAAAGAATATCAGAGTGTGGAGACTACCTTGTTAAAATAAAACAAGCAGACAGGATTAGAGAAAAAAGAATGAAAAGGAACAAAACCTCAGAGAACTATGGAATTATGTAAAAAGACCAAACCTATGGCTGATTGGGGTACCTGAAAGAGATGAGGAAAATGGAACCAGGTTGCAAAACACACTTGAGGATATCATACAAGAAAACTTCAAGTACTTAGCAAGACAGGCCAACATTCAAATTCAGGAAATGAAGAGAACCCCAGTAAGACACTCCAGAAGATCAACCCCAAGACATATAATCAGATTCTCCAAGGTCAAAATGAAGAGAAAAATATTAAGGGCAACCAGAGAGAAAGGCTAGGTCACCTACAAAGAGAAGCCAATCAGACTAACAGCAGACTTCTCAGCAGAAACCCTACAAGTCTTGGTCCCATTGGGGACCAAGATTCAGCATTCTTAAAGAAAAGATAAAATTTCATATCTCACCAAACTAAGCTACACAAGCAAAAGAGAAATATTAATAACATCCTTTTCGTACAAGCAAATGCTGAGGGAATCCATCACTACCAGGCCTGCCTTCCAAGAGCTCCTGAAGAAAACACTCAGTATGGAAAGAAAAACTGTTACAAGCCACTACAAAAGCACACTGAAGTACAAAGACCAATGACACTGTGAAGCAACTACATCAACAAGTCTGTGAAATAACCATCTAGTATCATGATGACAGGATCAAATTCACACATAAAAATATTAACCTTAAATGTAAATGGGCTAAATGCCCCAATTAAAAGACACAGAATGGCAAACTGGATAAAGAGTCAAGACCTATTGGTGTGCTGTATTCAAGAGATCCATCTCATGTCAAAAGATATACATAGGCTCAAACTAAAGGGATGGAGGAAAATTTACCAAGCAAATGGGAAGCAGAAAAAATCAGGGGTTGCAATCCTAGTTTCTGACAAAACACACTTTAAACCAACAAAGATCAGAAAAGACAAAGAAGGGCATTAAATAATGGTAAAGGGGTCAATTCAACAACAAGAGCTAACTATCCTAAATATATATGCATGCAATACAGGAGCACTCAGATTCACAAAACAAGTTCCTAGAGACCTACAAAGAGACTTAGACTCCCACACAATAATAGTGAAAGACTTTAACACCCCACTGTCAGTATTACACAGATCACTGAGACAGAAAATAAACAAAGATATTCAGGACTTGAACTCAGCTCTGGATCAAGTGGACCTGATAGATATCTATAGAACCGTCCACTGCAAAACAATAGAATATACATTATTCTTGGAATCACATGGTACTTACTCTAAAATTGATTACATAGTTGGAAATAAAGCACTCCTTAGCCAATGCAAAAGAACTGAAATAATGACAAATAGTCTCTCAGACCACAGCACAAACTGGAACTCAAGATTAAGAAACTTACTCAAAATCACACAACTACATGAAAATGAACAACCTGTTTCTGAATGATTCCTGGGTAAATAATGAAATTAAGGTAGAAATCAAAAAGTTATTTGAAACCAATGAGAACAAAGAGACAATATACCTTTGAATCTCTGGGGCACAGCTAAAGCAGTGTTAAGAGGGAAATTTATAGCATTAAATGCCCACATCAAAAAGCTCAAAAGATCTCAAATTGACATCCTCATATCAAACTAAAAGAACTAGACCCAAAGCTAGCAGAAGACAAGAAATAACCAAGATCAGGGTGAAACTGAAGGAGACAGAGATATGAAAAAACCTTCAAAAAAATGAACAAATCCAGGAGGTGTTTTTCTGAAAAAATTAATAAAATAGATAGACCATTAGCTAGACTAATAAAGTAAGAGAGAAGAATAGACACAATACAATGATAAAGGGGATATCCAAACTGAACCCACAGAAATATAAACAACCATCAGAGAATAGTATAAACACTTCGATGCAAATAAATTAGAAAATTTAGAAGAAATGGATAAATTCCTGGACACATATACCCTCCCATCCAGAAAGAAGATGAATCCCTGAATAGACCGATAACAAGTTTTGAAATTGAGGCAGTAATAAATAGCCTACTAACCAATAAAAGCCCAGGACCAGATGGATTTACAGCTGAATTCTACCAGAGGTACAAAAGAGAAGCTGGTACCATTCCTTCTGAAATTATTCCAAACAATGAACAAGGGAGGACTCCTCCCTAACTCATCATCCTGATATCATCCTGATATCAAAACCTGGTAGAGATACAACGACAACAAAAGAAAACTTCCAGCAAATATCCCTGATGAACATTCATGCAAAAGTCCTCAACAAAATACTGACAAACTGAATCCAGCAGCACATCAAAAAGCTTATCCACCATGATCAAGGTGGCTTCAACCCCAGGATGCAAGGCTGGTTCAACATATGCAAATCAGTAAGCATAATTCATAACATAAACAGAACTAAAGACAAAAATCACATAATCATGGATTATCTCAATGGCTGCAGAAAAAGACTTCAATAAAATTCAACATCCCTTCATGTTAAAAATTCTCAATAAACTAGGTATTGATGGAACATATCTCAAAATAATAAAAGCCATTTATGATGAACTCACAGCCAATAACGTACTGAATGGGCAATAGCTGAAAGCATTCCCTCTGAAAGCCAGCATAAGACAAAGATGTTCTCTTTCATCACTAGTATTCAACATAGTATTGGAAGTTCTGGCCAGGGCAATTAGACAAGAGAAAGAAATCAGACAAGAGAAAGAGATAAACAGTATTCAAATAGGAAGAGAAGAAGTCCAACTGTCTCTGTTTACAGATTACATGAACCTATAGCTAGAAACCCTATCAGTTAAGCTGAAAAGTAACTTCAGGAAAGTCTAGGATACAAAATCAACATGCAAAACTCACAAGCATTCCTATACACAAACAATAGACAAGCAGAGAGCCAAACTATGAATAAATTCCCATTTACAATTGCTACAAAGAGAATAAAATATCTAGAAATACAGCTAACAAGGGAAATTAAGAACCTCTTCAAGGAAAAGTACAAACCTCTCTTTAAGGAAAATCAGAGAGGACACAAATGGTAAGACATTCCAGGCTTATGGGTAGGAAGAATCAGTATTGTGAAAATGGCCATACTGCCCAAAGTAATTTATAGATTCAATACTATTCCCATTAAACTACTACTGACATTCTTCACAGAATTAGAAAAAACTACTTTAAAATTCACATGGAAACAAAAAGGAGTCCATGTACCCAAGACAACCCCAAGCAAAAGGAACAAAGCTGGAGGCATCATGCTACCTGACTTCAAACTATACTACAAGACTATAGTAACCAAAACAGCATGGTACTGGTACAAAAAGAGAAACATAGACCAATGGATAAATGGTGCTGGGATAACTGGCTAGCCATATGTAGAAAATTGAAACTAGACCCCTTTCTTACACATTATGCAAAAATTAATTCAAGATGGATTAAAGACTTAAATATAAAACCCAAAACTATAAAATCCCTAGAAGAAAATCTAGGCAATACCATTCAGGACATAGGCAGCAGCAAGAATTTCATGATGAAAATGTCAAAAGCAATTGCGACAAAAGCAAACATTGACAAATGGGATCTAATTAAACTAAAGAGCTTCTGTACAGCAAGAGAAATTATCATCAGAGTGGACAGACAACCTACAGAATAGGAAAAAAAATTTTGCAATCTATCCATCTGACAAAGGTCTAATATCCAGAATCTGCAAGGAACTTAAAGAAATTTACAAACAAACAAACAAACCCATTAAAAAGTGGATGAAGGACATGAACACTTCTCAAAAGAAGATATTTATGCAGCCAACAAACATGCCAAAAAGCTCAACAACATTGATCACCAGAAAAATGAAAATCAAAACCACAATGAGATACCATCTCATGTCCGTGAGAATGGCAATTTTTAAAAAGTCAAGAAACAACAGATGCTGGTGAGGCTGCAGAGAAACAGGAACGCTTTTACACTGCTTGTGGGAATGTAAATTAGTTCAACCATTATGGAAGACAGTGTGGTGTTTCTTCAACCTAGAAAGATACTATTTAACCCAGCAGTCCCATTACTAGGTATATATCTAAAGGAATATAAATTATTATATTATAAACATACAGGCTTACATAGGTTCATTGCAGCATCATTCACAATAGCAAAGACATGGAGTCAACCCAAATGCCTATCAATGATAGACTGGAAAAAAGTGTAATACATATATACCATGGGATACTATGCAGCCACAAAACAGAAAGAGATCATATTTTTTGCACAGACATGGATGGAGCTAGAAACCTTTATCCTCAGCAAACTAACTCAGAAACAGAAAACCAAACACCAAATGTTCTCACTTACAAGTGGGAGCTGAACAATGAGAACATATGGGCTCAGAAAGAGGAATAATATACACTGGGGCCTGTTAGGGGACAGGGAGGGCATCAGGAAAAATAGCTAATGCATGGTGGGCTTAATACGTAGGTGGTGGGTTGCTAGGTGCAGCAAACCACCAAAGCACATGTTTACCTATGTAACAAACCTGCATATGTATCCTGGAACTAAAATAAAATAAAATAATAAAATATTGACATTTGTATATTCCAGTTTAGAAGACATTATAAATGTAAACAAGATAACAGGATCCAATACTTTTCCCTGATTCAAGATAATGGGGAAAACACATCTGACTGCATTATTCAGATTTAAAGGAATTTCAAATCATGGCATTCCAGGCATCAGAAAGAGGTAAGAAGGTTATATTAAAAAATTTGTAAGTTAAAAAATATGTCCAAATTCTCATATTCACTTCATCACTTTATCTTGGTCATGACTGCCCCATCAATTTCACCTCCTAAATATCTCTTAGCTACTTTCTCCTTCCCATCCTGAATCTGCATGTGGCAAAGGCCCTCATATCTCTAGCACTGTACCAGGCTTCTAACTACATTTCCTGACACCAGACTGATGTCATGTGGTATAAGTTGCCTGACTCAAATGTTTACTACTTTCCCACAGCTTTCAAAATCCTGTCCCTATCACGTGGTTTTACATACACGTCTCTTGTTATCTGGCTTCTTGCTGGCACAGCTAGTTTCATTGCAATTCCTTCTTTATTCACAAACCCTTTACTCTTATTCAAAGCCCCTTTTTCCAAGAAACATCCTCTCATGCTTCTGGGGCTTTCCATGACATCTGTTTTCACTGGCTAGAAGATAGCTTCACTTCTTGTCAATCTGGCTAACTCATCTTTATCTTTAAGGATACAGACCAATTATCATTTATCTCCAGAAGACTTTCTTTGTGCCTCTGCTTAATTTAGACATGTCATCTTTGGTCTCATGGAATCCTTATGACACTGCTAATCACACAGTACTGCCCTTGTCAGTTTCTTTATCAATATTTGCAAGCTATATATTTTTTGAAGACAGGATCTGTATCTGTTTACTCTTGTACACTGCAATTAGCACAAGTTCGTACATCAATATTTACTGAAAACATGCATTACCATCACAATCACAGTAGTTAACACTTAGATAATGTGTTACAGTTATTAAAGCACGTTTTTGGAGTACATATATTATCTCATTTAATGAACAAAATAATCACTTATAATTTTAGCATGCATCAGAATCATCTGTAAGGTTTATTAAAACACAGATTTTTGAGTATCCTCCCCAAAGTTTCTGATTCAGTAGCTCTGGGTGGCCTAATAATTTCATTTCTAACACTCTCAAGTGATGCTGCTTCTGCTCGTCTGGGGTACACACTTTGAGAACCACTGCCTTAGAACATTCCTGTGAAAGGTTAAGTGTTATTATTCCCAGTTCACAGAGGAAATTGAAGCTCAGAGAGCAATGGCTTTGTAAGTAGTAAATTCAGGGCCTCTGAACTGCTTGTCTGCTTGTCATTGTACCATGTGAATATTAGTGAAATGGTAAATTTATTTCAATTCTACATAAAAGGCAGTTTATAGTATCAGATTCTGTCCTTAGGAGATTATAATTTGAAAATGCAAATCATGTGCTCTTATATGGTTTTTATTGCAATTTTCATTCGAATTGGTAGTTAAGTTGGACAGAATTGCAAATGTAAGAATGAAGCACATTTCAACATTATTTCAAAATTATTACAGTAGAGTAGAAATAACTTTACTTGAGTAGAAATGAAGCAGATAAAAAGTGTTCTTTTTCCTCTTTGTTCAAACAGGTTGATGATGTGATGTTATGGCTGAGATGATACTCAAAAATGTTTTAGTTAAAAAAATTTCCTAAAGTTGGTGGTTTGAACTATTTCTCCTGCCTTTTTTTTTTCTTTCTTTTTTTTTAGCTGTTACCAAGTAATATTTCCCTGGAGTTGGGTAGGAAAACAAAAGAAAAAAAAAGGAAGAAGAAATAGAGAAGAAACTAAATACTTCACAAACTGGGCAATTGAAAATGGCTGCAAGTCAATAGAAACTGGTCTTGTTTTAAGATGAAGAAGGTGAAGGTATTAAATTTTTGCTGTGGAGTGTAATCCTCCCAAGAAACAGGTTTTTGAAATTTTTATTTTCTTTTCACGGGAAATCTGAAAGATTTTTCCTTTAAGATGTATATTCTGGCCTCTTATTTCCAGTAAGATCTTATTCATGTTTTCTCTCTACCACATGACATATACATAAAACCATACAAATAAACACAAAATGGGAATGCTGAAATTAGAAAGACTAAGCAATGAATTGCTGAGGTCTAGAAGGAAGGAATTTCCACCAAATGCAGAATCTATGAGGGGCCAGGCTGAGAATCTATGAGGCTCTAAGACTCTTTTTGACCTTTTGGGAAAACAAGGAGATTCTCTACTTGCTCAACACAAAACAGAAATTTTTTCAATGGCTTTTCATCAAATGGAGATAAAAAGTGCAAACTCTGAACATATTGGCAAGTGAGTAATCATTGAGTACCTTCTATTTGCCAGGCTTTGCTAGGTTGTAGGCATCATATCCTAACAAACCATGTGCTTTCTGGCCTCTGAACTTATCACTGGAGATAAGGTTACACCATTCCCTAAATGTACTAGGCTAATCCTTTTCTTAGTGATTTCATGTTTGCTCTTTCCAGTGAAAGATACAATCTGCCCAAATCTTTCTTGTACTTTCATGGAATTGTGGTCTTAACTCAAATTACACCCTCTCAGAGACATCTTAATCAACAAGTCTAAGATCAGCCACTGCCATCATCTCTTCCCCATCTCTTTCTGACATCTAACTAATTTTCTTCATTGCATTTTTTAAGTACCTAAACATTATGCACACACACACACACGCACCCAGACACATACATGCACATGCATATATATTTTGTATATATATATTTAAAATATATTTGTAAGTGTAATAAAAGTATTTAAATATTATGTTCCTAAATTAAAAATAGATATATCAACAGAAACCTGAAAACCTAAATGAATGATTTTAAAGAGATACTATAAATCATAAAAACGTAACAGAAACTGTAGAAATCCACGACAGTTCAATAATATTTATGATAGTGAAAAAGTCTTACCACATGCTTTAATCTAGGCTATTTTGCTGTTTGTCTTTCAAAGTTTCAGGAAATAGTAATCTTCGTGCTATACATTCAGAAAATAAGCCAATATTTGCCTGGTAATAGAAGCTCAAAAAATATTATGCACAGAAGAAAATCTGAGAACAGTGTCATTTGTAGATGTCAACATCTTAAATAAATTACTGGCAATTTGAATATAAGAGTATATTGTGCTACAGAATTTAGTAAAAACTGCTTCTTCCCTCAGTATACAGTTCTAATCCATAAGGAAAAGGTAAATAAATTTGTATAAAAAGCAGAGGGCTTGTGGAGAGAAGTAAAACTATAGCAGACAATCTATTGTCCTAAGTTACCAACAGACTACCTCCAATAACATTTCCACCTAAGAGCACTGTATTTATGAATTTCCTCAAAGTCTTAGTGAATAAATAATCCTCATGTTATATAAGCTTTTCTAAACATATAAAATGAATAATAGTCAAAACTATTTTCCTATTAATGAAGAATCTCCTAAGATCTTTTCTGGCTTCCATCAATTTACTGGTGAATTATATCAAAACATTTTAATGAACAGGTAATTCCCAGATTATATGTACTCTTTTAAACATATGAAAAGATGAAGGTTAACTGATAGGTATCAAAAAGCTATATATTAGCCGGGCATGGTGACTCATGCCTGTAATCCGAGGACTCTGGAAGGCTGTGGTGGGTGGGTCATCTGAGGTCAGGAGTTGGAGTCCAGCCTGGCCAATATGGCAAAACCCCTTCTTTACCAAAAATGCTAAAATTAGCCAGGAGTGGTGGCGTGTGCCTGTAATCCCAGCTACTCGGGAGGCTGAGGCAGGAGAATAGCTTGAACCCAGGAGGCGGAGGTTGCAGTGAGCCTAGATCGTGCCACTGCACTCCAGCCTGGGCAACAGAGAGAGACTCTGTCTTAAAAAACAAACAAAACCAAAAAGCTATATATCTCTGCTGCATCAATCAAATATAGCACATCTACAAAATCATAGATCGACTTCATTCAAAGATGTGCAAAATCCCAAAATAAAATGCAGTAGATAATCTCCTCCTGTAAAGGAGTCTAAAGAACTGGCAGTAATATAATATTATATATATACAGAGAGAGAGATCTAGGAGCAATTCCATTGTTTATATATCTTTGTTGTTAGATAACTTCATACCCTTGGACAAAATGAAATCTTCATAGCCCTGAACAAAATGAAGAATGACGGTCTTTAATGTGTAACACCTGTGAAGATGGGGCTGGTGCTGACAGAGAGGTGGACTCTTCTGGAATAAGAATAGGGTGGTGTGGCGAGCAACAGAAGAAAAATGAGTCTGCTAGGGATTATTTAATGTTGTAATAATCTCATAAATTTTAAGGACAATAGGACATTTACCACCTGGCCCGTGGACACCCTAGTTGGTTATAGTGAGAGAAAATTTGGAAAAACGATAAAACAATGAAAAAAAAAAAGGAAAAGGCAGAGCAAGAGATGATGTTGATGGATCATTACCAAAGAAAGACTGCCTTATCTTTCGCTAAGGGTTCAGCAGTTTCTGTCACAATAAATCCTGGTATCAAGTGATTTTGCCCCACCCCATCTACAGAGCAACAGGCATTTTCTATTAAATTAAAAATGTGTAGAGTTTTCATTTTTCCTGAGCATTTTACCACATTTTCCAAGAAACAAATGGACATGAACATTTTAATTTTTAGGTAATGGATACATAGCATGTATTATATTGGTGGTATTTGTAGTTATAAATATTTAGTTTTTGTTGTTGTTGTTTTTTGAGACAGAGTCTCGCTCTGTTGCTCAGACTGGAGTGCTGGAGTGCAGTGGTGCTATCGGAGATCACTGCAAGCTTCGTCTCCTGGGTTCAAGTGATTCTCCTGCCTGTCAACCTCCTGAGTTGCTGGGACTACAGGTGTGCACCACCACACCTGGCTAATTTTTGAATTTTTTTTTTCTTTTTTTTAGTAGAGATGAGGTTTTGCCATGTTTGCCAGGCTAGTTGCAAACTCCTAACCTTAGGTGATCCAACCACTTCAGCCTCTCAAAGTGCTGAGATTACAGGTGTGAGCCACCATGCCTGGCCAATATTTAGCTATTTTTGTAGCATGTCATATTTACATATGTAACACACACACATATTGGTACAAAATAATGCAAGTATATTGGCACTGGACTCACATTACATATTTATATTAAATAGAAGGGGTTTTAAAGTTTAGATTTTAAAAATCTATTTGGGTATTTGTCATATTGTACATTCTGCAGTGTATACTATATATTTTAGGTGAAAACATCTTTTAGAAAATCATTGTGTTGTGAAATAAAGATATTAAAGTGGCCAAAAATATTTACTGCTGGTTAGGTGCTATGTATTAAGGATCAGGGTAGCAGCACAATATAAACCCCCTGACTTCATGAAGTTTACATTTTACTGAGGGGGAGTGTGTGTACGTGTGGAAAAAGACAATATGCAAAGGTAGAAGTAACTAGGTTTATGATGGAGTTAGAGAGGTTGCAGTGCAGTGAGAGGACCAAGTTGGAAACAAGAATGTGGTCAACTCTTTTGAGAAGTTTTATCATGAAATGAAAGAGACGAATCTTTTGGACTCTGGAATAGAAGTGGGGACAAGTGAGGGCTGTTTTGTCTTTTTCTTGTCTTTGGGTGATGGCTACAAGAGCCTGCTTGTTGATAATTCAGCAGACAATTCAGGAGAGAGGCAGGTGTCTGAAAAAGAGAGCAAGAGAATAAAAAATTTGGGGAAGAGGAGGAGGAATGGGTTTCCGAGTGTTGGAGGCAAAGGGTCTTTTCTGAGAGAAGACAGGGTCACAACAACAGGTGAAGGCTGGCTGATGGGTTTGCTGGTGGACGACTTGGGAATTCTTTGATAACGAATCTCTTAAGAAAATTTATGGGTAAAAAATTCCCAGAAGTGTGGAGTGGGAGGACTGAGGGGAATATAAGAAAGCACACATTTGGAGTAATTTTTAACTTCCAGAAATAATTCAAACTACAAACATGTAGTGAAATTTTAAGGCAGTACTGGATACCTATTTCAGGTTATAACACTCTCTTTCAATCTCTCTCTTTCTCTCTGTCTCTGTCTGTGTGTGTGTGTGCGCGCACACACAAGCAAGAGAGAAAGAGACAGAAAGAAAAGGGCATTTTACTTTATTTTCATTTAATTATTTTATTCATATTGTTCAGCAATTCAAGTAGTACTAGAAGTCTTGAGCTCTGAAGGAAAAGAATTTTGATTTATTTGTATCTTCTAGTGTGAACCTCTATTTTTATAAATAATATACATACATGAGATTCTTTATCTATTTTATTGTTATAACTAAAAATTTTTCTGTATTATATAACTAGCAGGTTCTTACTCACTGCCCCCTAGCAGCCTCTACTATTTGATATAATTAAATTCATATTCAGAGTTTATAACATTATTACTACATAAATAGTATGATATTCTGCTAAGCCAATAGTGTATGAGGATTAATCATCATGTGCTTTTTGTTTTTTTTCTGGAGTGAATTATCTAATTTAATTCTGTTTGCTCACCTGTCTATGCTTTGTGGCTAACTTGTAAACTCTCCAACCACTTCTCAACATAATTTTGTATTAGATTAAAATATGAGATAAACTATCAGTACCTTTTTTCTTTAGGAAAGGGTAACTTATAAAAGTTTTGGAAGAAGATTTCCAAAACACCCTGTCCCTTTGCTCCAACCTGGACAGCTTGTCTCCCCCTCAACAACTTGTAGGCCTTCTCTCGAACATCAGCCCTGGGTCCCAGATCCCATGTCTTCCTCTTCCTCAGTTTCCTCCCTCATTTTGCTAGAGTACAGGGTGCATGGGAGGTTAATTTCTAAAGATTTTTTTTTCAAATGCTATGATCATAGTCAATTTTTAGTTTGGTGGGCTTTGGAACTTAGGTTAAAAAAATTATTTAATCTAACACACAATAATCTTCTAACTTCTAGATAGCTAGTTTCTCCATTATCTTCTAGCTTCTAGAGAGCTCTATTACCTTCCAGTTTCTAAGAAGATTGCTCCAGTATCTTCCATATTCCAGTGATTCTTTCAGTATTCATGAATCTTTTTATGTGGACAGTTATATTCACAGATAATCTTAATGGAAAGTGCTGCCATATCGTTTCCCTGAAATTTCCCTATGGAGGGCCTTGGCATAAATCTTTCCCAATTCACTGTACCTGGAAGTTAGAGGCCTTCATCAATCTGGGGGACATTTTTGCATTATTTATTTTATCATTTTCTCCCTGCTTTATTTTCTGTTTTCTCTTCCTGGAATTTCTACTATTTGGATATTGAACCTTCTGAATTGACCGTTACATTTCCTTTTTTCCCCATATTTTCCTTTTCTTTATACTCTTTTTTTTTGGAGGAGAAGGGGCTGAATTTATATTTCACTATTTTTGTCAATGTCTAACATTTTTTAATGTTGTATTTTAACTTCCTAAATCCCTTTTTTCCTCTGGTCATTACTTTTTCAGACACCAGGTATATTTTCTAACTCTGCACCTATCAAATAGAATTAAATGTTTTTCTTCAGATCTCTGTATCATTTCTGTTTCATTGGGGTTATATTTTTCAACCAGAATCTGTTAATTTATTAGTTTTATCTGCCTTTCTTATTTGCGGCATTCCCCCCACATTTGGTTATTCTCAGCTTTCTGGGTGTATTGATGAGTACAGCCCTGAAAATATGAGCACTAGGTGTCTAGCATAGGCTGGACTGGGTGATTGATGTTTTAGGTAATCAGCCTCCTTTTCTTGGTGCATGTCCTGTTATAGAATTTTCAAGGCTTCATTCTGGTGTCATTTAGCCTCCCCATTGAGAGATACTTCTATCTTTCACTTTGTGGTGGCAGTGGACGTTTGGCATGGGGAAGATCTAAGAGTGGCTGCTAGTATCCCAGGAACCAGGAAGGAAACGAGAATAGATTCTCTCCACTAAACATGCAAATGGGCAATTATTCCATGCTATGGTCCAAATGTTTGTATCTCCCTAAATTTATTGAAAATCTAATTACCAATATGATGATATTCAGAGGTGAGGTCTTTGGGAGGTATTGAGCTCATGAGGGTAGAGTCCTCATGAATGGGACTAACACCTTTATACAAGAGGCCCCAGAGAGGTGCCTTGCCCCTTCCATCATGTGAGAACACAGCAAAAAGATACCATCTATGAACCAGAGAATGCTCACAGCAGACACTGAATCTGCTAACACCTTGATCTTGGACTTCCCAGTCTCCAGACCTATGAGAAATAAATTTCTGTTGTTTTTAAGTTACCTCTTCTATGGTGTATCAGGCCATTGTTGCATTACCATAAATAAATACCTGAGACTGGGCAATTTATAAAGAGAGGAGGTTTGACTGGCTCACCATTCTGCATGCTGTACATAAAGCATGGTGCTGCATCTGCTCAGCTTCTGATGAAGCTTTAGGCAGCTTTCAATCATGGCAGAAATCAAAGGGGAAGCCAACACATCACACAGTGAAAGCAGGAGTAAGCAAGAGAGACAGACAGTGTCAGGGAGGTGCTACACACTTTTAAATGACCAGCTCTCATAAGAACTCATTCACTATTGTGAAGACAGCATGAAGCCAGAAGGATCTAACCCCATGACCCAAACTGGGGCACATGATGACTGTGCGATTTAGTTCTTACAAGTAAAATCGCTATAGGTGGGGATGGAATTAGGGAGAAATTCTCATAATAGCTCAGGCTGTGCTCCATATCTCAGAAAATTGAGAACTTGTTATTTACCAATTTAGCAAATCAGAGGACAAAATAGCATGGATAGGAAATGTTCTACCTCAGTAGAATGTGGAGCTGAAAATGGAACACTCATCATTTTATTTGAGAAGGGGTTTCAAATTACCCAGGCAGAAATGGAACAGGGACATGAGCACCTTATATATTTTATTCATTGACTTTATATAAAAACATGAGAAAATTAAATATGTAATCTTACCATCACATTAGGAAAAGTTGAAAAGTTGAAAGGAACACTAACCTGAAGATCCAGACAATGCTTTATTATAAGAAGAAATGGCTTTTATGAGGCAGACAACTGGTGAAGAGAATGAAACTGATATGAACAGGAATAAAATATGGAAGCCTATATTAAAATTTAAAACAATGGTTAAAAAATTTAAGGTTATCTATGTATCAGAGGTAATGAATATAGAAATAAGTATTTCAAAAAAATAGTTGATTGATGAGGAGTAAAAACTTAAGAATCTCATCGTGGGACCAGGCATGGTGGCTTATGCCTGTAATCCCAGCCCTTTGGGAGGCCGAGGTGGGCGGATCATGAGGTCAGGAGATTGACATCATCCTGGTTAACACTGTGAAACCCTGTCTCTAACAAAAATCCAAAAAGCTAGCCTGGCATGGTGGCATGCGCCTGTAGTCCCAGCTACTCAGGAGGCTGAGGCAGGAGAATTGCTTGAACCTGGGAAGCAGAGGTTGCAGTGAGCCGAGATTGTGCCACTGCACTCCCTCCAGCCTGGTAACAGAGGAAGACTAAAAAAAAAATAAATAAATAATAATAATAATAATAATAAGAAAAGAAAAGAAAAAAGAATCTCATCATGTGAATAAGAAGATAAAGATAGATTAGATAATGACTTAGCCACTTTATGCCTCTGCTTCTTATTTATAAAATACACAAACATAATACCACCCATCTCCTAGGGCTATTGTAAGTCTTAACTCATTTAACACATGTAAGTGCCATGAAGTGTACATACTACACACACTATGAATATTTGCTATTATTATCAAAAACAATCATTTCATTAAGCTCCTAATATATGCAGTATATAATTACTAGAAGTATAAAGGCTAAACTAACTGACACACTGATAATAGTTGTTCAGATAACTAACAGAAGACCGAAATAGACAGGAAGAGCTCTCTGTCCTAAAATAACCCTAATGGCTAAAGAGCAAAAAGTGGGAAAACACACAGACTAGTCATTTTTATGGTCAGTTTGGTAAACAGGCAGCTTTCTGCTTTGCCAATTAAAACACTTACAAGATAACAAACCATTTGTTTTCCAAAGTAAATGTTTGGCTCAATTGATTTTTCACTTCTTTCTTAAAAAAAATATCAAGATTGTTTTTAATGGCATTCTTCTAGGAAAATCCATGCAGCAATGACTACTGTGAGAGGTAAACCATTAAGAGAGACCAAGCGTGGTTTTCAATGGCAGCCAACGGTACAGTGGAAAAGAAATGGTATGAAATTAGACACCCTGCCAACTACCATGGTAGGTAAATAAAAGAGAGTAATAGAAATTCAAGCTGACAGGGCCCTTAATTGTTCTTCTTGTCCAAGTCCCTGCCTCTACTTTCATTTACACATAAGAAAACTGGAGATCAGAAAAGTGAATTAACTGGAGAAAAATAGCCCAGCTTTTAACTTTTAACACAGCAGTCACTAAGACAATAAACCTTGACCCTCTGTATAAAGATCTCTCTCGTATTCCAAACTGGTGTGTGTGTATGTGTGTACATGTGTGTGTGTGTGTGTGTGTGTGTGTGTGTGGTGTGTTTTCCTAACCAGTAGACTATCAGAGAAAAACTATTTAGCTCTCTTGCTCTCTTTCAAAAGCTAAAATATTTTGTTGCTTGATATCTACAGAATAGAAGCTTCATATAACTTCTATACACATTATTTTATTCAGATCCCTGAATAGCCCTATTAACCACCCAAGGCAAACACCGTTACCACATTTTACAGATAAAGATATCAACCTTTAAAGAGGTCTCAAAAGCAAAAAAAATAGCAGAAGGCAAGATGTGTAACCTAGACTTAATGAATGCATGATGGAGAGTCTTAATGTTTTATGACTGACTTGAAATTAGTGGTGTATTTTTTTGTTTGTTTGTTTGTTTTTGAGATGGAGTCTCACTCTGTAGCCCAAGCTGGAGTGCAGTGGTACAATCTTGGCTCACTGCAACCTCCGCCTCCTGGGTTCAAGCGACTCTCCTGCCTTAGCCTCCCGAGTAGCTAGTATTACAGGCATGTACCACCACGCCTGGATAATTCTGTATTTTAAGTAGAGACAGAGTTTCTCCATGTTGGTCAGGCTGATCTCAAACTTCTGACCTCAGGTGATCTGCCCACCTCGGCCTCCCAAAGTGCTGGGATTACAGCCAAAATTAGTGGTGTATTTAACTAATTATTAAATGCATATATATATAATCTATATTGTTTGATTCCTTTTTCTTCATACCTTTATTTTTGAAGTAAACAAAAAGAAAACCCTGTGACACTATAGTCAATAATTGCTAACCGTTTATTTAAAAATAACTAACAGAGTATAATTGGTTTGTTTATCCTAAAACATAAATGCTTGAGGTGATGGATACCCAATTTTCTGTGATGTCATTATTCATTCATGCTTGCACCAAAACATTTCATGTATCCCATAATATTTACCAACAAAAATTAAAATTTTAAAAAATTAAATATTAAGTAAAAAATCCCAACCCTGTAATTTACTGTCTTGCAGTCATTTCTGAGTGTGTAGGGAGGGCTCCTTTTTGACTGGGTTTCCAGACCCCTGGCCTGGAGTGTGTCCTTCCTGGGTTCTTCTGGAAAGCCACTCTGAGCTCTGAATTTTTAAGAAAGAGAAAGCAAAGACCTGAACATCAATATGGGAGAATGTACATTGTTAGGATGTGGAAAAGGGGGAGTTAATTCAACAAAGAATAAAAATTCAATTGGTGTAAAGGCCAGATCAGTCTGCAAAGCAAAAGCTGAAGACAGGTCAAAGAGAGAAAAGACTGGATTCGCTAATTAGGGAGTGGGCAAGGAGTCTGAACACCTTTGTCGGTGCAGCCAAGTATCAAGGCTAAAGGAATGAAATGATTGTGAGAGGATGGGGATAGTAGCTGTGATTTATAAATTGGAAAAATGTGATGGATGAAAGAAAGTAAGGATACAAAACCATGGCTCACCATTTTGGCAAAATATCTGATCCATATCTACACTAGTGTAATACGTTGATTTGGTAGCAACTATGCTCTTAGATCCTCTAAATTAAAAATAAAAATAAACCAGATAGATTGATAGCTCACAACAAAACTGCAAGTGCTTGTAAGAAGAGTGAAGAAAGGTATTACAGTAAGAGATTGAGTGTATGATAATAAGAGTCCTAAAGGAAAATGCTTGATGAAGACAAGGTCAAGGGCACGACTGGACAAGTTGGTAGGCACCGTAATGAATAAATGATTGTCTGCTATAAAATCATCAGACCATTCATAAAGCAGGCATATAGCTGAGAAACATTCACAGAACACCAAATTTGTATCTATTGGGGAAGGTTTTGTAAGATAACATGGCAGCCACAGATAAATACCTAGGGCAGAAGGTTAATCTGAGTAAGACAGAAAAAAAAAATGTTTGCTGTGTGAAATATTGTCAGGGTTTCTTGGGCCACAGTAGCAAAAGGAATACTGAGAATGAATGGCAGCCCTTCAGCAAGAAGTAATTGGCCCTTATTATTTTAAATTATACTTAATAAAGAAAAATACTTATTTATAGAATTAGTAAATTGGAAAGTTTAGGTGAATGTATCTGATTATTGTTCTCACAAAACATTAATTGTAAGAGTAATATATAGGTTATTGTAAAAAACGCCAAGTAAAGCACTCTAAAATAATTGAACTTTCACAGACATTTTTCAAATATGAGTTTATAAGTGGTTAGCATAAACTCAAGAATGGCTTGGAATCTCTAAACACCTCAAGTAGTATTAGGACTAATATATTAGGGTCAAGATATCAGATACTCTGCTTTTCGATAATTTCTGTAAAATGGTAGAGCTTTTCGTAGTGCAAATCCACTGAAATAATTTTAAACAGTTTCAAGAATTGAGCACTTACTATATACCTGGCATTGTTCTAAGTGTTTGACCAATATTCACTCATTTAATCTTTACACTTACCCTCTGAGATGGGTTCCAGTACTACCGGCAATCTATACATGAGAATTTGAAGTGAATGTGATGAACATGTCCAGGCTCCTGCAGCTATACAGCGTCAGAGTCAGATACCAACTCACTCTGTCCCCAAATCCCATACACTTCATCAGCTAGGTGGGATCAGAGCCAGATACTTCCTCAGACGCTCTGTCCCCAAGTTCCATACACTCTTCTGCTTGAAATCAATGAAGGTAGGTGTGTGGCCCTTTAATGGAATAGAAATATGTGGAAATTGGCAGAGGTAAATCAGAGATGTGGTAATAATGGGTCTTTCTATTTGAGTCACCACCTGCCTTAAAAAAAATCTTTATCCTAGTGGTATTTTTTTGTTCTGACAATGAGTATATCGTATGTCTAGATATATCTCACAAAGCAATTATGTTATATCTCACCTTTGTATAATTAGAATTATAAAAAGTTTGGATAAAACTATTATCTCCACAAATATATTTTATATATACACATATATACATAAATACACACACGCACAAACACATATATAACTTCCTGGGATCTCAAGGCTCTTTGATATCAAGCTTATCTTCAAAACAACAATAATACACTGAAGGAAGTAAGATCTGGAGGGCCAAATAATATGGAGAAAATCGGGGCCAGAAATGGTTTATAAAATCACTTGCCTCTTCCTGCCATTCAGACATACAGAGGACAAACTTCTAGAAACTGACCCTTTTTCTCCAAGTCTTACTTTAGAAATGTAAAAAGTCTCCAATTTGCATTGCATATTCGAAATTAATTTGACCGAAAGACTGTGGAAGAACAACAACAACAAAAAGGTATGCATCTTTCTTGTTTATCTCAAATGCAGTTTCTATAACCTTTGCAACTTTATTCTGTGTACAGATTCCTTTTCTTCATGATTCTTATTCCATGGAAAGGCAAAGTATTGACAAACTGCAACATGTTAGTTTCTAAAATGCATCTTTAGTTTCACATAATTCTGATTTATTTAAAGTTATTATTAATAAGACAAAATGTGGCACTTCTTCACTCCCTACTGAACCCAAATAGCTCAAATCTTCATAAGATTTTTATGCAGCAGGTGAGGTAGGAAGCTGAAATAGTCCATAAATATGTAAGAGTCCAGCCCCACAACACACAGATGTGTCTATCTTTTCTATTCCTTTCTTGTGTCTAATTCTCTTGGTAGCCACTTCCTGATTTCCCTTCTGTGCCTGAGTATTTTTGGCTTCAATTTTCATGCTGTCTCATTTGTATTTTACTGTACTCAACAACAAAGGTAGTTTCTTTTGGGAACTTCATTTCCTAAGCTCTTTTTACTTTAAGAACATTGGATTTTAGATTCAACTGAAAGTTATTTGTTTGCAATTGAGAGTAACTGAAAGCAAAGAAAAGGCAGTCATTTATCACCAGCGAAGTTTTCCTTTTCCAAATATAGTCAGAACAAGTAAATGCACTATTTAATATGACTCTCCTTTTGGGTTCATCTATGTAGAGATATTGATAATGGTCATTTGTCCCAGCTGAAGTCAGCCTTTATATTTGTTTCCATTGATGCTTACCCTATAAATCATCAAGCACATAAAATTAAACAGGCATTCACATACAGGCTTGAATGATGACTGTGTTTGGTTAAATGTGTTCTGTTACACATCTTGTTAATAAGACATGCAAAAAAAAAAAAAAACCCTCACTTTTTTGACAACATTTTTCTTTCACTTTTCTTAATCTTGGCTTAGTCTTTTATGCATCAAACCTGTTTGTTCCCACTGGATGGAGGATGCCAGGGGATACATCATTCCTGCCAGGTAGATGGCAGTGCTTATGGGAGGTGATAAATCATTTTGTCATTTCGAAAAAATCGCAAATTCATCTGCTCCCACAGGAGATATTATGCTGTAAAGTAGCTATGGCTGCCTATTTTTAATGTGGCGCATGTCAGGAAGCTACTCACCGTATTGGTAACTCTGCTCATTGTTAACAAAGAGATTAATTAAAAAGTTAACACTTGTAATTACAGTTGCACTTGTATTTCACCCATTCTGGGTTGAGATCTAGAATCATTTCTCAGCAGCAAAGGAATGCCCAAATTAGCTCTCCATCAAAGTCTCAAAAAAATAGAGGAGGAAGACAAGACCTGATAGCAGAAAAATTACTGAAACGGATCACTGTGGACCACCAAAGAATAACTTAGATATTACTCTGAAATTTACATAGACAATTTGCACATTGCCTTTGAGTTACCTGCTTAGAGAATAACTTTAATATTATTCTGAAATTTACATAGATTATTTGGACATTGCCTTTGAGTCACCTGCTTAGAGGTAAGAAACAAAATCTCCCAGAGGCAAGAATAAAAAATTAGAAGTGAACAAATGAAAACTCCAATATGGGAGGACAAAGGAACTTCAAGCTCTTTCCCAAGGATTTCTTTCTGCTACTATTTTTTGTTTCACTTTTCAACCTACAGGACAACAATTTAGATCGGAGGGGGAAAAAAGTCTTGCTTTGGGAGGCTGAAGTGGGTGAACTGCTTGAGGCCAAGAGTTTGAGACCAGCCTGGGCAACATAGTGAGACCTCCCTTTTTCTAAAGAAATTTAAAAATTGGCTGAGTGTGGTGGTGCATGTCTGTAGTCCCAGCTATTCAGAAGGCTAAGGTGTGAGGATCACTTCAGCCCAGGATTTTGAGGCCACAGTAAGCTATGATTATGCCAGTACACTCCAGCCTGGGTGACAGAGTGAAACCCTGTCTTAAAAAAATATATTTAATAAAATGTAAAAGAAACATCAGCAAGACATGGAAACTGACCAGATGTTTCCAACTAATCAGGGATAAGAGAAAATGAATGGCTTCCAAAAGCACTCAAGATTGCTGATTTGTACAATAGGTTGCTAGAAATAATGGTCTCTGAATAAGAGAGGCAGATACATTAGAAGGTTTGCAAGATGATGTTGAATTCAATCCTAGACATACTGATCTGTAAATTATACCCATGGTTTTTGATTTCCCCCTGGAGAGTTCTAAATGAATATCTGGCATGCAGACAAGACTGTTGAGAAAGAAGCAACATTGCATGGTGGCAGGGGCCAAAGCTTTTGGTCAGACTGTCTTTGGTTTGTCTCTGCTCTCTAACTTAGAAGCTATATGGTCTTGATAAGTTACTGAAATCTCTAAACCTCAGTTTCTTCAACTATAAAATGAGAACAATCTCTACCCCAAGGCTTATATAAAGAGTTAGATAATATATGCCAATCACAGAGTATACAATTTCCTGTTAAGCTGGTAGTTCTTAGGTGTTGGGGTGACAGGTGTGAGTCACTGTGCCCAGCCAGTTTAATCATCTCTTGACAAATCCTCCTTACTTCAGTACAGTGTTGACCCACACCCTGTTCACAGAGCATCTGCCATAGAAGTGGGAGGACAAACCAACCTCCTGTGATAAACAACGCACCCGACACTTGCTTTTCTGGTTTCCTTGTCAGCCAGGGTGTTGGCACAGGACATAGGCTTTGCCAAGGACAGGCTCTCACCCTGGACTCTGAATTATCTAGTGATGCATCATGGTCACCCTCACTGGTCCTGTTGTCAGTTTCATCTGTGGTCAGTTTCTGAGACAGTATTGCCACAAAGCTAGCCCTAGGTAGAAATGGTAGCCACGCTGGTACCCCTTCTCCAACAGCTCTGTGGCATCAATTTGGCCTTGTGCCTGCCTGGCTTCATAGACCCTGAGCCTTGTTCTCCAGACCTCCAGGTGTTTCTGTGGGTCATGCAACTTAAAAAAAAATCCTTCTCTGTATTTAAATTCGTCAGTCATTTCTGTTGCTTGTAACTAAGAGCCCTGACTGTCATGCCCAGACAGAACGAATCAAGCTCCACTCTCTAATCTCATGGCATTCTTCCTACAGTGCTTACATGTCTTTTGCAGTGAGATGATGTGTAACATCTCATTATATTGTGGCTCTGTTGCTCATCTGTCTCCCCCACTCTCTTAACCATCTGGGAGCTTGGACAATTGCCTTCTTAATGTTTTTATACACATCTGATCCCAGGTCCTCATACATAATAATGCTCACTGAGTATTATTTGTTTGTTTGGTATGAGGGAACTATTTAATGAATATCTGAATAACTGTGGTTTCAAAATAGTCTGCTTTTTCACATTATGTTTTTTTCTCCTTCAAATAATGGCCTTCTTTTAAAAGTTAATAATAATATGTAAGTAGGATGCATTTGCCTACATTGAATCTGATTATTTAAAGTGTTTTCTAAAGACACATAGTTGAGGGATGAAACAATCCTCTTGTTTTTAATTTAGAAGAAACACTAACTTTTTCGAAGTTAGGTAAGAACTAGATCACCACAGCACATCCCAACGTATTCAAGGATCCTCAACTCCCAATCAATTTTACTAACTAATCTTCAGTTAACTAGAAATATCAGTTTCCTAACCATGATAGTTAATTAAAATTTTACTGTAATTAAGACAGTGACTAAATTATTTGGACTTGTGGCCATTTAACATTTTTTTTAAACAGAGAAAGAGGAGAAATGGTATTGTGTAAAAGATGCCATTATTGACTTAAAGTATTCCATTTGGGTAAAGAACAGAGACCATCTTTTGATATGGATAATGGATTCTAAAGACAGTGAGGAGACTGGCTTTCTATTGTCCACTCAGTGGGTTTGGAAACCACTCTGAATGCATTCTCTCATTTGCAGTATAGTCTCCTGCTGTCAAGATTGACTGTCAGGCCAAAAAGACACCTATTCTCACTGTTAGTAGACACTGCTACTAAACTGCTGATTCTAAACCTAATGGGAGACAAAGGAGGCAGCTCTGGGAGCCTGAGCTGAATTGAAAGATGCATGAAAATTGGTTAGAAATCTGGAATGTTAAGATGTATTAAAATGCTATTAGAGAGACATTAGTTGAGGCTGCAATCTACTTTTATCGACTTTACACCTCCCTATAATTGAGAAACTCCCTATCTCCTACAAATGTAATAACCTCACAACAATATAATTCCATTTCCTCACCTCTTTGTTATTTTGCTATTATTACATCTCTTACTCTACCTATTTCCTATTTCCTACCTTACAATATTACAGAAAACTTATTACAGATTTGCTATAAGTTGTTAGTTGTCCTTTAAGAAAAAATAAGGAAAAACAGCATAGTCTTCTATATTTATTTATTAATTGCCATTATTGATGCCTTTTTGTCTATAGATGCACATTTTCATTTTGTATTATTTCTCTTCAGCCTGAATGTTATTGTTATGTATTTCTTATAATATACAGATGCTGATGACAAGCTTTCACAGTTTTTGTTTATCTGAAGTTGTCTTGTATTTCATGTTTCCTTTCAGATATATATATGTATGTTTTTGTTTTTGTTTTTTGTTTTTGACAGACTCTCAGTCTGTCGTCAGGCTGGCATAGAGTGGCATGATCTGGGCTCACTGCAACCTCTGCCTCCCAGGTTCAAGTGATTCTCCTGCCTCAGCCTCCCGAGTAGCTGGAACTACAGGCACCCACCACCATGTCCAGCTAATTTTTTTTTTTTTTAATTTTACTAGAGACACGGTTTCACAATGTTGGTCAGGATGGTCTCAATCTTCTGACCTCGACAATTCCGTTTTCCTTTATCACTGTAGACTTTTCCAGATAGGATAATTTCTGTCTTCAAAGCCACTGAATTTTTCTTCTGTCACCTGTAATCTGCTAATCCTCTTCAGAAAAATTTTCAGTCCAATTATTGACTTTTCAGTTCTAGAATTTCCATTTTGTTCTTTTTTTATAATGTCCATTTCTCTGCTAAGATTCCATATCTGTTTAAAAATTAAGGTCATATTTTCTTACTTTTTTCCCTAAGTATTCTTTTTTTTTCATCCTTTAATTCTTTGAGCACATGACAAAAGCAATGGGGAAAAAACTCCCTATTCAATAAGTGGTGCCAGGGTAACTGACTAGCCATATGCAGAAGATTGAAGCTGGACACCTCCTTACACCATATACAAAAATCAACTCAAGATGGATTAAAGAATTACATGTAAAACAAAAACTATAAAAATCCCGGAAGACAACCTAGGCAATGCCATCCTGGACAGAGGAATGGGCAAAGATTTTATTACAAAGACACTAAAAGCAATCATAACAAAAGTAAAAATTAACAAATGGAATGTAAACTAAAGAGCTTGTGCACAGCAAAAAAAACTATCAACAGAGTAAACAACCCACAGAATGGGAGAAAATATTTGCAAACTATGCATCTGACAAAGGTCTAATGTCCAGATTCTATAAGGAACTTAAATAAAGTTACAAGAGAAAAACAACCCCATTAAAAAGTAGGCTAAGGACATGATCAGACACTTCTCAAAAGAAGACATACATAGGGAGAACAAGCATATGAAAAGAAGCTCAATGTCACCGATCATTAGAGAAAGGCAATCAAAACTACATGAGATACCATCTCACATCAGTCC
Organism: Ateles fusciceps; assembly: GCA_036589455.1. Lineage (NCBI taxonomy): Eukaryota > Metazoa > Chordata > Mammalia > Primates > Atelidae > Ateles > Ateles fusciceps. Next base: position 8,114,004 of record JAZHEH010001064.1, read on the forward strand.
AAATATTTCGTATTGAAGAGTCAAAAAAATAACAGATGCTAACAAGGTTGCAGAGACAAGTGAACACTTACACACTGCTGATGGGAGTGTAAATTAGTTTGATTATTCTGGAAAGCAGTATGGTGATTCCTCAAAGAGCTAAAAGCAGGACTACCATTCAACCCAGCAATCTAATTACTGGGTATATACCCAGAGGGATATAAAGCATTTTACCATAAAGAAACATAAACACAAATGTTCACTGCAGGACTGTTCACAAGAGCAAAGACATGGAATCAACATCAATGCCCATCAATGACAGACTCGATAAAGAAAATGTGGAACATATACACCATGGAATATTATGAAGCCATAAAAAAAAATAAGATCATGTCTTTTGTGGGACCATGGATGGAGCTGGAAGCTGTCATCCTTAGTAAACTAATGCAGGAACAGAAAACCAAATACTGCATGTTCCCACTTATAAGCAGGAGCTAAATGATAAGAACTTATGAACCCAAAGAAGGAGACAATAGACACTGGGGTCTACTTGAGGTGGGTGAGAGGAGGGGAGAGAAGCAGGAAAAATAACTATTGGGTACTGGTCTTACTACCTGGATGATGAAATAATATGTACAACAAACCGCCATGACATGTGTTTACTTATATAACAAACCTTCACATGTAGCCCCAAAACTAAAAGTTTAAAAAATTTTACAATGGTAAAAAATTATTTGTGTGTATGTGTGTGTGTGTGTGTGTGTGTGTGTGTGTGTGTGTGTGTGTGTGTATTAGATGCTAACTGCAATAATCAGTTATGTTGGAGTTGGTTTGTATTGGCTGCTTTTTTTCTTTGACTAAGGATTACCTTTTTCTGAATCTCTGTAAGTTTGTATTCACTTGATCTGTAGGTTATATACTGGAGACATTTTGGTCATCTTCCTCTAAAGAGTGTTGATGTTTTTCTCTAGCAGTCAGTTCACTTATTGATTATCTTCAAACTTGTGAAAGCATGGTTTTAAGCTATGATAGGGCTAATCTGTGAAAGTCTAAGGGGTTTTCCAGGCTTCTCTAACTTGGTGGACTCACCCTCTAAACTTTCTCTCCCTGGTGCATTTGGCATTTGATTTTAGACTTTGTTGTGATGATCTAGGCCTTAGTCTGGGGTGTGACTCTTAATCTAAAGCAAGGCTTTATCTTATAACACATTTTATGTGTCTTGAATGAATACCAGTGATAATAAAAATGTGTTAATAAGATCTTTACATTTGGTCATGTTGGACTTCCAACACCCATCAGAGCTGCTTGATCTCTAGTATTTCTCTTTCACTTTCGGCCCCACAGCAGTTTCTCTCTGGCAATCCTTGAGGAGTTTTGCACTGAGTACGTGGAGCCCAGCCTTCACATTCTTCTAGGCCTCTCTTCTGCAGGGGTTCCTCCTCTCTGAGTCCTGCTTTGTGAATTCCAGTAGCTCCAGCTTCCCTAGCCATCATACTCTGCTTGGACACTTACATTCTGTGCCACAATTAGGAGATTATCCCCAGGCAGAGAGTCTGCAAAATCACAGGACTGACCCCGATTTTCCCTTCTCGCAGGGATTGCCATGTGGTGCTGCCCTTTTGACCAGTGTTGGAAAAGAGTTGTGTCAGATATTTTGCCAAGTTTTGTGGTTGTTGAGAACAAGATGCTTAGTCTTGTGTCAATGACTCTACAATAGCTGGAAGCAAAAGTTCTAGCATTTCATGTTTTTGATTTAATGACTTCAGTTAGTCTACCTCTTGCCAATCTTTTTGATACATAAGATGCCAATATCCCACGTTAAACCAGGTGGGCAGATCTTGCTTTATCAGTTGCACAATTTACCTAGGATCGCCCTATATAAATTAGATTGCCGTATGTCCTGGTTTACTTGGGAGAGTCTTTCTTAATTTATCCTGGTTAAATTGTGCTCCTTTCACATTCAAGTGTGTTTGAACTTGGAAAATAAATCATTGGTCACTTTACTCATTTATTCCTATTTTTATTCAGGTATAGCCAATTTGTAATAGTCACTTTCCTATGGAAAGCCTACTTGCCATGTACTCCAAAGGAGACTGGGCATGGTAAGCTCCTCTAGCTTGGTTTTCCTCTAACAGGTTGGCATAATAGTGGTGTGCTAGGAATATTCAAAACACAGTAGAATGGTATACGTAATTGTGAGACATCAATTAGATTAAATGAGTTTGGAAAACATTGGTTTTTCTAAAATATGGTGTACATTGGAAATGTGAGTAACGTTTTCAAGATAAAACAGGACACTGTGAGGAAATGTCACACTTGCAAGGAGCTACTTCAAGCTGTACCCTCAGATTTCCCCAGGGAAGTGCATTCTTGATGCTAGGGCTCTGTTGGTGAAACATATTTGAGAAACACTTCTAGGTCACCTGAGGACATTTCTCAAGTCTCATCCAACTTTTAAATGTGATCTGTGTTCCTTTCTGCTGTCTGCCCAATTACCTCTCATAGGTCTTTGATTACTCAGTGCTCAGCAAAGCTCAGTTATGAGTTTTCAGTTAAGGATTACACCTCCAGCACATTTCATGTGTTTTAAACTACAATACAATGCCTTCTTTTGTCCCTTTCTTCTGTCACAAACAACAGTGAAAGTCTAAATGTGTTGTCTCTCATTCAACATACAAAACAACTTTACAAAAATGTTTATTATTATTATTAGCATTATCAAATTTTTTAGAAGCACACATTTGCCAGACACTTTTCTAGGTGTCAGGGATACAGAGATGAGCAGTACTTACTCCCTGTTGTCGAATAGATTCTAACAGAAGAAACTGCAAGACCTACTTTAAACGCTTTTTTTTTTTTTGAGACACAGTCTCACTCTGTCACCCAGACTGGAGCACAGTGGTACGATCTCAGCTCACTACAACCTCTGTCTCCCAGGTTCAAGCAATTCTCATGCCTTAGCCTCCCAAGAAGCTGGGATTACAGGTGTGTGCCACTACATCCGGCTAATTTTTTGTATTTTTAGTAGAGAGTGGATCTTGCTATGTTGGCCAGGCTAGTCTCGAATTCCTGGCCTCAAGTGATCTGCCCACCTCAGCCTCCTGAAGTGCTGGCATTATAGGCATAAGCCACTGGGTTGAGCCCTAAAATATTTTACGTTCTACAACTATTTTGGTAATTGGTTAACCAAAAGTTGGAAACAATGTAGTAGATAAGACAGCTAGTGACTTTTCCTGTTAGTAATCCCAGCCAGCAGCCCCCACATGCCAGCACTATTCTTAATGAACTGCTGTAAAGGAAATGCTAACCTTCACATAGTCTCAGAGAAAATAAACAAAAGAAGAAACAGTCTCATGTTTTAAAAACAAAAGAAAAAATTGTGAAAAAACTTCAACCATATTTATTATTTAAAAATTGCTTTTTCTATTTCTATAAGCTACAAAACTTACATTTAGTCAACAAGAACAAAAAAGAAAATAAAGGCAAACCAGAATTTGTTTCCATAGGAAAACAGACAAGTTGTTAATGTACTATTTAAATATTTTAAAAATAATTTGATTTCTGTCCATTTCTAATACACTAAATTCAGAGGTCATGTCTAAGATTTTACAAGATATAATGACACTTATTAAAATGAGAAAATTAAAAAAAATCTGATAATGTCTTTGAATTTGAATTAATATGATTTCTTCTAAGTTCTAATCAGTACTAGATAATTTCTTCATTCTATTAACAAAACAAAACTAATTTTTTCAGGTCTGTTACTTACTCCACATGGACAATAAATAGATTTGTGAACTATTGCTATCTTATCTGCACTAAGAGGATAGTTATGAGGGTTAAGAGTTATAGGAAGATTACTTACAGGTAGACAAATTGGGTTTATATTCTAACTCTGCTGCTTGCTAGCTGCAAGACTTCAGGAAAGCATGTCTAATTCTGAAATTCATCATCTGAAAACAACACTCTCATTATTTTTCTTATAATTAAATGAGACAATGGTGCCTGACTCATATTTAAAAATGGTGACCATTTGTATTATTAGATGACATGTTGTCACTAACACACTTTTTCTGATTTTTGTCATGGGCTAAGATCTTCTTGAAAAGTGGTCATCTTTAAGATGGTCCTGACCTAAGTCCATTTTATGGCTTATAATCAGATGCTGTCTTACATGTAAGGATAAAGTTATATAACCTTTACTTACATAAGCACAAACTGGCCCCCATAACTACACATGATCTAATTGAAGTAACTGCTTCCTTTTGTTCATGTCTGATGACCATAAGCAAAGCATTTGGGGACCTAAGTTTCTTTTAGCAAACTAGATTGATAAGGCAGTTGCAGTAAGAACCTTCTGAGCCTCCATGCAACATCAATGTCTCTTTCAAATGGATGATGATGGGTTTCTTCACCAGATCATGTATCTAATACGAGCTTAGGAAGATAGTATCCCACCAGAATTCCTAGTTCCTGTAGTTAGGAAACCTATAAACCTATAGAGCATTGCCTTTGAGTCTTCTCCTTTCTTAACATCAAGAGTTTGAAGACGAAGAGTTTATCAGGGTTCCAGCAGAAAACAGAGGACACAGTCAAGTTGGGTTTTTAAGGAGAGTCCATTGTAGGGAATTTTACAAAATACTGGCAAGGTTTAGGCAATGCAACAAAAGATGGAGCAGTATGTTAGGTCAAGTAGCAGTAGAAAGCCGAAGGGGGCAAGAGGAAAGAGCTCTTTGAAGAAATAGATCTCCAGCACAGAGCTGCTTGCCATAAGCTAGCTCTTATTAAAGCACAGTCTGTAGTGGTGCAGAAGGAAGGGTGCTGGGGAAGATACTCTCATTCTCCTTCTACCCTCTAACCTTTGCTAATGCATCCCACTGGCTGAATTCAGTTAGAAGCCAGAGGACAAGGTAGCCTGTTGATGCAGTCCAGGATGGCCAGCATCCCAGGCACGGAGTATGGGACAAGAAGGCAGAGAATAGATAGGGAAGGGGAAATGCAATGCATGCTTCAAGAAAGGGGACAGAATAGACAATGTTTCTGGACTTGATACTGTATACTAATAAATAAGACTCTATTTTTAAAATTCTGGCATCTAAATTTTAATTTCATCTGTTATTGGAGTGGTGTGGGGTCTCAAATCAGAATCAGTGCTGATTTTTCTATTCTAATGATGTAATCAATATGAGCCCTTATTTTAAAATTATGTTGAAACTTTTGGGCATTTTTACAAATAATCACTTAACTCTAGTTAATTGAATAAATAATACGCACAGTTTTATTCATGAATGCTTAAAAAAATTTTTTTGTTTTAGATGGAGTTTCTTTCTTTTTGGACAGGCTGGAATGCAATGGTGCAGTCTTGGCTCACTGCCACTTCTGCCTCCTGGGTTCAAGCGATTCTCCTGCCTTAGCCTCCCAAGTACCTGGGTTTACAGGCACCTGCCACCATGCTTGGCTTTTTTTTTTTTTTTTTTTTTTTGTATTTTTAGTAGAGATGTGGTTTCACCATGTTGGCCAGACTGGTCGCAAACTCCTAACCTCAGGTGATCCACCCACCTTGGCCTCCCAAAGTGCTGGGATTAAAAGCATGAGTCACTGCCCCCAGCTTAAACAATTTTATTTTACCCATATTAATTACCCATATTAATTACCATGCTAGTTGATATACAACATTTTTTTCCCACAATGGAGATAATATAAAAGGAGACATGAAGAAAACCTGGACAAGGAGGTGATAAGATAGCGATGTTCAAACTTACTACAAAATTACTACAATTATTAAGTTGTAGTCTGAATGAAGTTCAAAGAACCTGAAGAGGAAGGAGTTTCTGGGGCCAGTGCTAATAATCCCTTTGTTTGCTCATGCCTATCACCAACTACTTCCTAAAACTATAGGAATATTTTCTCCCACAGCCTCCCTCTTACCTAAAAACGTTACACCCCCTACTAGTAATACATAGATATGATAATCTTTGACCCTTTCCCTCTAGGCTCTCAAACTTGAGGGATTTAATCAAGGACTTAAAATTTCAGAAGCTCAGATCTTCTCCTAGAAATGTTACCTACATTGAACTTGAGGATTTCTATGCAGAATGTCTTTTGTTTGTTTTTGTTTTGTTTTTTCTGTTTTTTGCTTTTTGCTGTTGTTGCTTTTAGATCTTCCTAATTTGTTCCTAGCTCTCAAAGTCAGGTTATCCAGATGGATAGCGGGTATATTTACTCGACTACTTATTTTGACATTTTTTCCCCCCTGAGATTCTACTGGATACATTCTAGCTTGTTTTATATTGTTTATTTTGCTTTTCTTTTATCTTCCACTTTTACTGAGGAGTAGAAGTAGCAATGTAAGAGGGTCAACTATGCAGGCAGCCTGAGTTTCAAGTAAAGAAATGTGACATTCTTGTTTGCTTTGGTTAGCTCTTTGTAAGTACTTTTTATACCTCTGAATGGATCAAAAGCAGGAGTACATTCTCAGGAAAAAAAAAAAAGTTACCCATTTGCTAATTCTCAAAATCACAGAGTTCAATGTACCTTCACAGAAGGGTGATACATTGTAGGTGTCTTTTGCTTGTAATAACTATATTTTTAAAATAAAGTATTACCTTCTGCTTTGTTTAATATTTGTATTTCAGAGTGCATTCTTTTATTTTGCATGTAAAGCCTCTGTCTAATGATCAAGGGCAATGAGTGGTGTACACATAACTTTTTTTATACTCTGATATGTACCGTTTATCTATAATATCTTTAACATTGAATTATTCAATTTAATTATTTTATCCGAGAATGAGATTTTGAATGCTAGCTTTTGAATGTCACTGGTATCTAGCTGTTTGTCACATTCATCCTATTATAATTTGTTGTCCTAAAAAAAATTACCCACCCTTATAGAGAATGTATTATATTATACATACCTTTAGGTATGTTTTAATCTGATAAATGCATGTAATAGTCTTTTTCTCTTATTTAAGCCTATCTTTTTCTGCCAAGGGACCATCAGTAAAAGAGAATGTCCAAGATAAATAAATGTACGTTGCATTAAAATGGTAATATGCGTAGAAAGCAATTCTTAGATAATTTCCTATTGGATATGAAAACAATTTTTTTTCAAATACAGAACTCCATTATTCTAACAAATTATTTTCTCTGCTTTTTAAAAAATTTTCATTAGAAAAACAAAAAATATATACTTTCCATATCCCAGCTATTTTGCTGTGTAATACCACAAATACAGTTATTTCTGGATTGGGTAGAAAGGGGTAAGGAGGAAACTAGATAAGTTCAAGAAATGTAATTTTTAAAAAACCTTTTAACCACAGGGTAACAGTGACTTGAAAAGATACAAATTACAATTAGATGCTGTTGGATACCACATTTTCCAAGATAGACTAGTGCTAGGAGACTCCATAAAATACCGTACATAGAACAGGGTTAGTGCAGAAAGAAACACTAATAAATATTATTTCAATTAGCAACTTTTTTGAAACTCCCCCACAGACATTTATTTATCTGAAAAAAAATTAAAACATATTATCTTTCCCTGGTTCTTCTTTTCCAAGAATCAAAGTGCCTTTCGACGTTCCAACGGGACCATATGAAATAGCAGCCAGTGAGTTGAAGACAATGCAGGCCGGGCACAACGGCTCACGCCTGTAATCCCAGCACTTTGGAAGGCCAAGGCAGGCAGATCACTTGAGGTCAGGAGTTTGAGACCAGCCTGGCCAACATGGTGAAACCCCATCTTTATTAAAATATAAAAATTAGTTGGGCATGGTGACGGGTGACGCACACCTGTATTCTCAGCTACTTGGGAGGCTGAGGCAGGACAACAGCTTGAACCCACGAGGCGGAGGTTGCAGTTAACCGAGATCATGCCATTGCACTCCAGCATGGGTGACAAGAGCCAAAACTCTTTCTCAAGTTAAAAAAAAAAAGACAATGGCGCACTCCCTCCGGTGGGCCTCACAGTCAGTGGGGAGTAACTGCATTTACTCTCTATGCACTGGAAGAAAGAAAGTGACTTGGCCCATTTCAGCCGAATCTACACAACTTTCCTGTGGACTTATCCTCCATCTCCACTCTCACCACTCCCCCCAAAATCCCATATTTTCTAATATATGTGAAATATAGACACAAAGCCACACACTGACTCTTTAGGGAAATGGTAACTCTAGGTTTAGTGAATGGTGACTGAAACTAAATCTTGCCCTGTTGTGTTAAAAACATTCACATTATCTGCATTCTGAAAAGCATACTGTGCTTAGCTTCCCACCAGAGGCATATACGTTGGAAACATGATCAGAGAGCATACTAACATTCAATGGCTACACATTTATACTCTTTTAATTTCCTCTCTCAATAAAATCATTTGTATCTGTCATTTCTCACACTAATATGGTGGAAGGCTTGAGTTGCACCCTAATGGTTCCCGTGTACTGCAGGAGTGGACCACTGAGATTTAAGTAACTCCTTCAGGGATACTGTGCAGAGTGAAACTCTGATTTTGAAGTATTATTTTTGTTGCTGATTTCTCAAAATGTATGGTGTGAACTGAGGAAATGTTGCCTTAAAGGATATGGCATCTCCGTGTGTGGTAGGCACAGAGTGGATTCTTGTGGAGATCAAAGAGATGTGTCTATTGCAAGTGTCTATCAGCCACTTGCCTAATCAAGATCCCTTAGAGACAACTATATCCTGCAGTGCTCTAGAGACAAATAATAAACTCCTAAGTTTCACACATCTGTGTACAGCTGGGTCCTCCTTGATGAAATAATGGATCCTTTTTTCTGAAATAAAAGTCTAGGATCAAGACTACTTTATTTTTCTTTGCTACACAACACTTTTTGAAGGAGAAAACTGTTGCTCAATTTAACCCTCTTTGTGTTTCTACATCTCAACCTTTAGACCATCCTGTACTTCCATTTCCTAATTTTTACTTTCTGTTTGATTTTCTTTCTTATGAAGCTCTGGATGATTTCTTCCCCAACCTCCACCACCTCCCACCCCCGACCAACCACTGGATAAAGCAAATTTTGAGAACTTAGTATTTATGAAGCTTCAATTACAAAAATAAAAAATAAAATAAAATAAAATAAAATAAAATAAAATACAGCCAGGCTTCCTATTACTTGGGTCACCCACATGACAAAAAGGAAGTTAAACTGTTTGCTGACATGTCTCTTGTGGTTTGAGTCTGAGCTCCCTTCTATAGGAGCCTGGCCAAATACCCAGCTTTCACAGACAATCTTTTGTGGGTGGTGACCTCACTGGAATCTGAGAGCAAAGGCTAAAATATATGCCATAATCATTGCAAACAAACCCCAGTTCTGGTGCAGGATTGCTAGCCTCACATTCCTGAAGTAGCTGGAAATATGCTTTTTGGACAGTTTAATAGAATAGTAGGTCTCTTCTCTTAAAAACAACACTTCTTCCAGACATTCCACTTCCTGCTTACAGTACAACCATTTTCCAAGTGATTAAAAAGGCTCAGCATACTTTGATTTTTCCTTCTTTTTGATCATCCGTCATTCATATTCAATTACTACATTCTAAAATCTCTTTTCTAAAATAAATGTTCTGCTACTCCCTGAAGTATCATTTTACTTTTAGTGTCTATCACTTTTATTATTATTTTCAATCTCTCTAAACAATCTCTCTACTATCATCCCCATCTCCATTAGTTTTGCCTGTGTATGTAACAAACTTGACATGTTTAATTCATGGAAAGTAACCAAAAGGAAAAAAGGAAAGAAGTAGCCTTTGGCATGTGACCTTATTCACAGCCTTTGCTTAAACACTTACCTTATAAAACCTTGGCATTCCTTTTATTAACAAATTAGCATGGATAGTTTTGCCGTTGCTACTGAATTCTATTTTATTTTTTTTTTGAGACTGAGTTTCACTCTTGTTATCCAGGCTGGAGTGCAATGGCACAATCTCAGCTCACTGCAACTCTGCCTCCTGGGTTCAAGCAATTCTCCTTCCTCAGCCTCCTGAGTAGCTGAGATTATAGGCGCATGGCCCCACACCTGGCTAAATTTTTTTTTTTTTTTTTTTAGTAGAGATGGGGTTTCACCATGTTGGCCAGGCTGGTCTGGAACTCCTGACCTCAGGTGATCTACCCACGTTGGCCTCCCAAAATGCTGGGATTATAGGCGTGAACCACCATGCCCGGCCTACAGAATTCTTAAATCTGTCACATGATGCTCTCTCTCTAGGACCATCTGGCTGCTTTTCAAGGAAGTGATCTCAAACTTGGCTTGGGAACTGCATCTACTTTCACTACTGCATACCAATGCCCTCACTTAGCCCCAGGTGCCTACCACGTCATGTGGCTGGATGTTGGCTAATGCGTTTCTTTTTTTCTACAAAGGGAATAGGACAATAACCTCCCCCAAAATAATTTCAATCATGTGGCTTATGTAGTTACACACCATCAGCAACTCCTCTCTCAACTGGAATTCTGGGGCCAGTTCAACATGGTATTCCATTTTATCATTAGCACAAGGGCAAGCTTCTGAACCTTTCTATGACTAAGTCACTTTACCTGGTGACAATTAATAAATTTGATAAATACTTTATGATTTTTGCACTTACATTCATAAGAAAGATTGGTCTATACTTCCTTTGTACTGTCCTTAATCATTCTTGATACCAACATTATCTCAAGTCTCATAAAACAAGTAGGATCGTTTTCTACCACCTTTTTTTGTTTCTGAGATAGGTGGCATGAAACTGATAATATTGTTCCATGAAAATTTGGTAAAGCTAAGTTTTAAAATCATCAGATATGGGAGTTTGCTTTGCAATTATTTGTTAGGTTGACATATGTATTAACTTCAATTTTCTAAATGTATATTTCACATTAAAAGGTGAAGGAAAAAATAAACTTATGAAGTCTTATTGGTCATTTAATAGGATGACTTTTTGGTTATCAATTTCATTTATTTAGGGTGACTAGTTTACTTCTATTTCATCCTAAGTCATTTTTGGTCAGTAATTATCATCCCAGATAATTACCAATTTTGTATAGTTTTAAAATTTATTGACAAAATAACATAGTTATTTCATATTTAAAAGAAATCTACTCTGACTGACTTTTATTCTTTTTTCATTCCTGGAAATGTGTTTTTCTTGTAAGTTGGTCAATTTTTACTACATATAGTTACTTTGAGGATGAGTTGTTTGGGTATTTAAGTTTATGAGGAATTTTTAAAAATCCATCTTTATTCATAAGAAAGATTGTCCTATACTTCTTCTGTTCTTTCCTTAAGCATTGTTGATAACCAGCATTATTCCAATTGTTTTGTCTATCTTCACATTCCCTTTGGGGATAGACTTCTCTTTTGACTTACTTACCAAGGAATTATTTGCTTTACTGGAAAGTCAATAGGTAGTAAATATTCCTAACTGTTTGGCTGACAATGTATATTTCAACCTCCCTGTCTTCATAGAACTAGTTTACTAGGGCATGAATTTCTAGTTTAACAATTACTTTGCCTTAGTATTTTCTTTCTGTTGTCTTCTGAAATCTATTGTCCTGAGAGAATTCCATGCTCAATGCAGTTGTTAAAATTTGCATTACTTCTGTGAAGGCTTTTATTTTATTTTCCAAAAAATTAGCCTGGTGTAGTGGTGCGTGCCTGAAATCTCAGCTACTGGGGAGGCTGAGGCAGAAGAATTGCTTGAACCTAGGAAGCAGAGGTTGCAGTGAGCCAAGATTGTGCCATAGCACTCCAGCCTGAGTGACAGAGCAAGACTTCATTTCAAAAAAAAGAAAATTAAAAATAAATAAATAAAATAAAAATTTAAATATTTTTTCCCTGTTTTCCTGCAATTTTATGATACTATGTCAAGGTGTGGATTTTCAGTGTATGTTTTGCATTCATGTGTGTGAGAGCATTTTGTGTATTAATTTTGAGGTCATTTTATGCAAATTTTATGTAAATAAGAATTCTCAGCTATTTTATTCTTTCAGTATGTTTAAAAAATATTTTAGCCTAGACTTCTAAAAATCCCAGCAGCCATACATTGTAGCTTTTCCATCTATTCATCCATATATCACATATATCATAACTGTTCTTCTGTATTTTTTAATCTTTTTTTCTTTCTGTGTTGTATTCTGAGTGAATTCCTTAATGACATCCTTCACTTTATGACTTCTCTCTTCAACTGTATTTAACTTAGAATTGGATTTGATTTTAAATTTCCAGGGACTAGTTGTTATGCGCAATTTTTCTTTAATCATCTGCTTTTTAACTTTTTATTTTAACTTTTTGTCTCTTATGAAATGTATTTCTTCAAGTTTTTGAGCATCATACTTATTTAAACACATTTTCAGTTGGCTTATTCTTTTTATTTTACTAGGAGCATATTTTTCAGTTGCCAGTTTCACTTACTGTCTCTTTTACCAAGAGATTTTCTTACTGTCTTGGAGTTTTATTTTTGAGCTTCTTTTGAATTGAAGTTTTCTCCCTTATGATGTTTTTCTGTGCAGTGATTGTAGGGTTACTTTTCTTACGTTTTTTCCTACTCTCCAGTTAAGTCTTTTGCTGTTTCAAGGACCCTGTGCTGCCATCATGTCAGGGATTATTCCTGTGGAAGGTTTGATCCAAGTACTAGTTGCAAGGCAGTCTGTAATCCTTGCTATGACAAATACTCAGTTCTGGAAAAGCTACAGATTAAGGTAAAATTGCACCATTTCTTTATCCTAATTCCTTGGGTGCAGGGTGTTGTTTGCACACCCGTTTTCATATGGTGAACCTCTATTTCACCAACGTGGAAGCACTTTTTGTTGATTCTTTTAGTGGGTTGATTCTTTTTTTAGTGAGTTGATTCTTTTAGTGTCCAGACAATTTAGCTTTTTTTTTTTACAATCTTAATAGTTCTCTGGAATCTTCTGGAATCCACCTCTCTTGCTAAGTTTTTATAGCATTCTTACTTTCTATAGCATATAATTATTTTATAGCTGTGCAACCATGCTGAGGTCCCTGGTCTAGTTCACTCTGCTTGCTTTGCAAATGAGTATTATGGAAACTTAGGCCACGTCTATTTTTTCCTTTCTTATTAACAAAACTCAGAACAATGCCAAGATGAAAAGCTGTCTCCATATTCCACAAGTATGACTTTTGGAATATAATTTAAAATAGGAATCAATTTTGTCTTCCATGATCTTTAAACCTGCTACACATGAATGATATTTCCAGTAGGCCTCAGGACTTCCCTGATCACTCTTGGGTAAATCAATAATATGATGGGTACTCTAAGCCACGAATATGGGCCTAATTTTGTGATTTAAATGCTCAGTCTTCTGTAACAACCAAAACCTCAAATTCAGCAGCATTTCTTCCCCCTCCAGAAAGTTGACCACCATCTGAGTAGGTGAGTTGCCATTTTCATTCTTCTTTAGCTACTCCAGTCCCAGTGCCTTCTACTCATTTGGCACTGGAGTCTGGGAAGGCAGCAAGGAAGGAGAGGAAGAACATTTTGATTTGAGTGTGCTTCCAGTTCTTTGGGCCTGGCAGGTACTTTAAGAAGAAACTGAGTGGTCAGTGTGGTGGCTCAGGCCTGTAATTCCAGCACTTTGGGAGGTCAAAGTGAGAGGATCACTTGAGGTCAGGAGTTCAAGACCAGCCTGGCCAACATGGTGAAATACCATCTCTATTAAAAATACAACAAAACTAGGTAGGCCCGCCTGTAGTCCCAACTACTTGGGAGGCTGAGGCAGGAAAATTGTTTGAACCAGGAGGCAGACGTTGCAGTGAGCCAAGATCACACCACTGTACTATAGCCTGGGCAACAAAGCAAGACTCCATCTCAAAAAGAAAAGAAAAGTAAAGAAAAGGAAAGGAAAAAGAGAAAGAGAAAGAAACTGTGGCCTGTAACTATACTATACTGAATGTGTTTTGAGTGTCTGATATCATCTGGCCTTGTCAAAGCTAAGCCAGAGTTGACCCTGGTTATTACTTGGATGGGAAGCTTCTTGGGAATACTGTGTGCTGTAGGCTTAAAAAGAAATGTGTCATTTTTTTTACACAAGGCTTTTTTAGAGTTTCTTTACTTTGGGGTCTTCTCAACTTCTGATAAAACTATTTGGGGAAATCTTTTTAAAACCGCCAGGCTGGCATTACTACTATGGGTAGAACATTCTGTATCTAGGATTTTTATATTTTTGACTCACTTTTAAGGGGAGACATGGAATTTCCAATTTTCTAGCTACTCTCACTCTGCTTTGACGTGATGGGCCACCAGCCACAGCAACCATCTTTAGACATCTCATGAGCTTGACAAACATTCTTATGAGCTTTTACTACCATAGGAAACATATCAGTGCTCTCTGGGAAGTCCCTTTGAATTACACTGTCCTTTTCCTTCAGGGGTGGTGTGAAACTCACAACATGGCCAAAACATCTTCAGAAGTCCTCTCTCTCTCTTTTTTTTTTTTTTTGAGATGAAATCTTGCTCTGTCACCCAGGCTGCCATGCGGTGGCACCATCTCAGCTCACTGCAACCTCCATCTCCAGATTCAAGTGATTCTCCAGCCTCAGCCTCCTGATTAGCTGGGATTACGGGTGCGTACCACCACACCCGGCTGATTTTTGTATTTTTAGTAGAGATGGGGTTTCTCCATATTGGCCAGGCTGGTCTCAAACTCCTGACCTCAATTGATCCACCTGCCTCAGCTTCCCAAAGTTCTCGGATTACAGGCATCAGCTACTCTTAACATTCCTTTCTCAACACTTTTCATAGCCTCAGTGTAGCACAAAGGGTCTAAAAATGACAGTCTTATAATCTGTATAATCTCTTATTTATTGGTCATTGTACCTTAATCTAAACATCCACTTAACATTCTTTTCCAGCATATTTCTTAGGAAAATAAGACATATATAAAAACTGTTGGGTGGGGCCTCTGGTTGAACTCTTTTTTTTTTTGCCCTGTCATTTTTGGGGGTTGTCTGGAAAGTGGTTAGGATGGAATTCTGAACCCAGCATGTATGGTAGGGAGAATCACAGATTTGTTTCTGACATCCTTGAACAAGTGAAACAAAGTCAGTACTCATTTACCACTAGAATTTTTGTTATCAGAAAAATCATTATTCCTTAGGTTTTTAAGCCAGATCTTTCTTTCTAGAAACTGAGGCTGGGCACCTTGGGAAGCCGACGTGGGCAGATTGTCTGAGTTCAGGAGTTCAAGACCAACCTGGACAACATATTGAAACCTCATCTCTACTAAAATACAACAAAAAACTACCCAGACATGGCAGCACGTTCCTATAATCCCAGCTACTCCAGAGACTGAGGCAGGAGAATTGCTTGAAGCTGGGAGGTGGAGGTTACAGTGAGCTGAGATTGTGCCACTGCACTCCAGCCTGGGCAACAGAGCGAGACTCCATCTCAAAAAATATAAAAGAAAGAAAGAAAAGAAAAGAAACTGAATGATATTGGTAACTTTCACATATACTAAGAGAGATGGAAAGATTAACCAGCATCACTATGCTGGCTCAGACCCTCTTCTATGCCCTATTCAGAGCCCTGGGAGAAGGGAATCTATGGACTGCTTTCCTATCCATGTTGCCTGGTTGGCTACCTTCCTACTGTTCTTGGCCAGTGGAAGACAGCAACTGGAGATTGGAAGGTGGAAGGGCAGAGAATCTGGAATATGTTTTGCCTGCTTCCTCCAACTTCTTCATGATGGCAGTAACCAGGTTGTCCTCCCACTGCAGATTTTTCTTTGAAGCTCTACCACAGTGCCAGTTCTCATTAGAAGCTAGTTAGCCAAGGCCTACTCCTTGTCTCTTTACATTTAGGCTTTCTTCTGCTGCTAGTTTCCTGGAGCCTCAATATGTTGTCCTTTCAGCTTTGCTCATACCTTGATTAAAGTAAGAGGCCACTTCATGAAAGCTTTGTTATTTGGCCCATCTGGTTTGAATTCTCTTTCTATCAGATTACTGACTGAAACTGCTTTGCAGTTATTAAGTCCAGCAGCAAAAGAAACGATCAACAGAGTAAACAGATATCCTATAGAATGGGAGAACATATCTGCAAACTAGGCATCTGACAATGGTCTAATATCCAGCATCTATAAGGAACTTCAATAAATTTACAAGACAAAACAACCCCATTAAGAAGTGGGCAAAGGACATGAACACACTTTTGAAAAGAAGGCATACATGCAGCCAATAAGCATATGAAGAAAAGGCCAACATCACTGATCATTAGAGAAATGTAAATCAAAACAACAATGACATACCATTTCATACCAATCAGAATGGCTATTACTAAAAAATCAAAAAATAACAGATGCTGGCGAAGTTGTGGAGAAAAAAGGAACCCTTATACGTTGTTGGTGAGAGTACAGATTAGTTCAGCCATTGTGGAAAGCAGTGTGATGATTCCTCAAATAACTAAAAATGGAACTACCATTGGATCCAGTAATCCTATTACTGGATATGTACCCAAAGGAATATAAATTGTCCTACCGTAAAGATACATGCACATATATGTTCATTATAGCACTATTCACAATATCAAAGATATGGAATCAACCAAATACCCATCAATGGTAGACTGCATAAAGGAAATATGATACATACACATCATGGAATACTATGCAGCCACAAACAAAGAATGAGATTACATCCTTTACAAGAACATAGATGGAGCTGGAGGCCATCATCCTTAGTAAACTAATGGAGGAACAGAAAACCACGTACTGCATGCTTTCACTTTTAAGTGGGAGCTAAATGATGAGAACACATAGACACATAGAGGGGAAAAGCCGACACTGGGGCCTACTTGAGGGGGGAAAGGTGGGAGGAGGGGGAAAGGATCAGAAAAAATAACTTTTAGTTATTAGGTTTAATACTCGGTGATGAAATAATCTGTCCAACAAACCTCCAT
Source organism: Ateles fusciceps (assembly GCA_036589455.1). Lineage (NCBI taxonomy): Eukaryota > Metazoa > Chordata > Mammalia > Primates > Atelidae > Ateles > Ateles fusciceps. Next base: position 8,130,882 of record JAZHEH010001064.1, read on the forward strand.
AACATGAGTTTATCTATATTACAAACCTCCACATATACCCCTGAATCTAAAATAAAAAGTGCAGTCAAGGCAGGTCTTTTAATTCCAAGGCCAGTCTTCCTTCTCTTGTATATCACAATATTTCATATGCTATATAGCCAATGAATAACTAATTTAGTTTTATATATTACGATGTTTTGCCATAAAAATAAACTAAAAAATATAGGTAAATACTTGTCAATATGAATATATATTTGTTTGCTAGGGCAATTTATCCTAGTTAAATATGTACTATAAATTTTTATATATATATAATACCCTTTAACTTATTTTACGTATATAATTTGTGTTCCCTTGACACCATAAAATTCATAAACAATAGCAAAACCAATACATTATAATTTACATGCTAAGGAGAAAAGTTCTTATAATATCATTTTTAATTTTAACAAATGAAAAAGAATAATATATGTAAAGCCTTATTCTCATTACTGAAGTCTTTATTCAAACTAAACACATTCTCATTCTAACACTGTAACAGAAAAATATTGCTTTTTGGTTTTTATCTATAGAATGAAAAATGTAATTCTTAGAAATGTTCTTATTCCAAAATTAGAATTCCCCCTATATATTCAGAAAGCATGCTACATCAGTTCTCAAAATTGGTAGATGGTGGTAGCACTAAAATAAAAAAGAGTTGCTATGAAGTGATATTATATGTTTTCATTCTGGATGCCCACACAATAAATTTGAAAAAGATGTATTTTTTAATTCAATACCAAAATGCATGTTTATATAATCATATATAAAAACTCTAACCACTGATCATGAATAGTCATAATTTAACCTTAAACTTGAGAACATAAACCATTTTCATTATCTTCTTTTGCCTGGTAGAAATAAGTCCTTCTCTGGAAAATACAAAGGGATTTCCTACATAGCAGAATTAGAGACAGGCAGCAGATTAGGGCAATGGCAAACATAAACTAGTGCTTTCAGAGGATAGGAAAAGTCCCACAGGGGTTTCAAAATTAAAATGCATTGAACTACTTAGACCTGTCAACATTTCACGACTAAGAGGGATAAGTTCAAAAAGTTCTACCTCATTTGCTAGATTTTGCTTCTGTAAGGCAGAGATCAGCCACCTAGCAACAGCACAAAAGCTTCTACTCTGACATAGTTAAACTCATGCTGGCTGAGCAGGAAGAAAAGCTGTGTAGGATCAGGGCAGAGCTGGATGGCCTGCCATTCCAGGGCTACTGGGGAGGCCTGGTTGGGGAAATTGTGAAATTCAGTCTGAGGAATGACTTTTTGTCAGCATTCTTAGAAGCTAGAGTCTTTTGAGCGCCACCACTGAGCTGTGTCTCTTGCTCCCATTCAGTAGAGAGCACTGGCCACATACACACACATCACACACAGCAAAGAAAGAAGAGGTGTCATTTTCAACCAATAGCTACCCCACGAAGCTTGATCGTGCACATACTAGGAAAACTGATAAAGTGAAAACTGTGTATAAACATTTTCCTCTGCAACTATTTTAGGATGGAGGATGGAGTGAGCTTTCTGAATCTGATTCTTATACTCTAGACAGCTATTTCTTGTTCTTTCTTTTAAAGCAAGTCCTCTGGCATTAGATACTGCCCCACAAATAACCCACCACTCTTCTCGGAGGACAGAAATATCTACTTAACAATCAGGTCATACCAGAGACCTTGGAAAATATCTGGATCACAAATCCCTGTCAGCAATGACCAGTGAATGGAATCTGGGCCATGCCTTTCCTTAGAGGATGCCCTCCCTGGATGAATCAACAGGTCATTCATTCGGGAGGTGCCAACTACGAAAGCTTATGGCTATCACCAGAAGCCTAAAAACCAGTCAACAGCTAAGTGTGCAAATATATCCAGAGGCTTTCTTTCTGGGAAAGGGGCAGAGGGAAGAATAGGTACTATTAGTGTGCTTTTCATTTTTGTGACTCCATTGGCATATGTGATTGGAGTACAATCCAGCTCTGCAAATTAGGCAGGGAAGGCTCAGTGAGCTTGGCGAGAGCTGTCTGTTGCTTCACCTTCAATCACATTCCTGGTCTGTCTTGCTTGCTTGGCTCTGCAGGAGGCAGAAAGTGTGTAATGCTTTCTGACAACACGGAAAGAAAAACTGAGGGACGAGCACATTCATCCACAGGACACTTGGTTAAAAGCAGCCAACTGGTTCTGCCTTTTACTGTAAGAGATGTTTGTATTTTTAAAAATATCAAAACTATTTTTTTCTTTTATTTTCTTAACTGAAAAATTAGCAACATATGATTTTTTAAAATCTTTTTAATACCTTTTTAAATTATAAAAAGACGTACCTTGTAAAATAAAAATGCAAAAATTTCAGTATGAAATCTCCCTTTCCCCCCAAGCCAATCTTCTACCAAGCTCACTAACTATTCTTAATAGTTTGCTGTGTAACTCATCAGTCTCCTTTTTGTTTACCTCCCTCTCCAAATAGGATCTTAATATGCATATTATTCTGGCATTTGCATTTTCACCTAACAATATGGATATTTTTCTATGGCAGGATTTATATCTTCGATTTTAAAAATTTTACGTAGTATTCCATGACACTATTTGAAACACTTAACTGTGTTTTCAGTATGGTGCTATTGCAAAATGCCAAGATCAGTATGTTTGTGTTTATATTTCTTGTTAATATGTTAGTAGGCTAGATTCCTAGGATTGAGATTGTTAAGAAATGTACATATTAAAACATGGAATGGATATTGCCACTTTATTTTTTCTAAAAGTTGTATTTTTCTCCATGCTGTATATTTAGAAAAGTTATAGTCCCACAAGCTATATATAAAAGGGACAGTGTTTCTGTATTCTCACAAATAATAGATATTACCAAAATTTTTTTTGTCACTTTGATAGGTAAAAACAGGGTATCAATGACTTACTTTGCACTTACTTATTAGTTAGGTTGATTTTTTTTTTCAGATGTGTGATGACCATTTGTTTTCTTTTTTCTGTAAATAATATTTGTCTAGTTTATCTGTTACATAATTTTTATTGTTTTGAGGTTATACCATACGTATTATGACTAATCACGAGCTGTAGTGTACCCTGTATATTTTCCTCCTGGCCTAGATTTTTTTTTCTTTTTCTTTTCTTTTTTTTTTCCAGACAGTCTTGCTCTGTTGCCCAGGCTGCAGTGCAGTGGCGCAATCTCGGCTCACTGCAAAACCTCCGCCTCCCGGGTTCAAGGGATTCTCCTACCCCCAGCTTCCCAAGTAGCTGAGATTACAGGCACCTGCCACCACTCCTGGATAATTTTTGTAGTTTTAGTAGAGGTGGGGTTTCACCGTGTTGGCTACGCTAGTCTTGTACTCCTGACCTCAGGTGATCTGTCCTCCATGGCGTCCCAAAGTTCTGGGATTACAAGTGTGAGTCACCAAGCCCAGCCCTGTCATTGTTTTTTTAAACTTTGTTTATGATGTCTTTTACTACACTGAATACTTCTAAGAGTTATCCATATGGTCAAGTTTTTGAATTTGCTTATCTTTTATTTTATGGCTGCTTAGTAAGCTTAGAAAAGACCTTCAGACTTCAAGATTTTAAAATATTCCTGTATGCTATATTTTCTCTAAGAAATTTTATACTTTTCCCCTATATATACTTCTAATAATTCTGAAATTAATTCCTGTGTATTATGTCAATAATAATTTACATTTTAAATTAATGGCTAACCAATTATCTTAATATCAAGTATAACATAGTCCAACTCATCCATTCTCATTAACTTGAAACGCCACTGATTTTACACTAATTTTATGTAACTATGTTAATCTATTTGTAGACTTTTTATTATTTTCCAAGGCTCTATTTGTCTATTTCTGTTCCAGCTTCACAATATTTATTACAATGACTTTATAGCAAGCTGTATTGTCAAGTATTGCAAATATCAGTTTTAATTTTGGCTGTAAGTTTTATTTATTTTTTTCCAAGTGAACATTTAAATCCATTTGCCTATTTAGAAATCAAACAAAAATTTAAAATATTAACGATTTAATTAGCCAATTTAATTAATTGGCTAATGGTCATTTGTACAGTATTGAAAATCACTGATTCTAGAAAGTGGTTTGTTCATTTTTTTTTTCTATCCATTTATTTAGGTCTTCTGTGAGGGTCCTTTATTTGAGCTTTTAAACTTTCTTTATGTGGGTGATGCACATGTACTGTTAGGTATAGGCCTGTATATAGGCCTGTATATATAATAATTGCTGCTATTTCAGAATGAAGCCCTTTTCCAATTATCTAGTTTAATTATTGTTTCTACTGGTGAAAAGGAAATTCATCTAGTCTTGTATATTTATCTTATGTCCATCTATCTTGCGGAACCATTTTTTCAGTCTATAGTTTTGCAGTAAATTTGCTTGGATTTCCTAGCCTGTCAGTATCTGCAAACATATTTGTTTCTTCTTTTTCAATATGTTTAGCTTCTACTTATTTTGGCTTGCACCTTTGGCTAAACCCCCTGAGCAAATAGAATAATCCAAGGCCTGGCAGACCTCCCTGACTTAAAAAAAAAAAATTCCTGGTTTTAAGGGAAAATGCTTTCGGTTTTTTGAGGGAAAACACACTGAAATTTTTTGGAGTGAAGGACTACAGCTTTGACTTTTAAATTTCTCCTGTATCCACCAATCTACTCAACTTTTTATCCCTATTTTTGGGTGAATTTTAGCAATTTATACCTTTCTACAAAATTGTCTTTTCCGTGTGTTAGATTTGAAAACAAAACACCATTCTGCATGGCCTCTCAAGCTTACTACCTAAAAGACATCTAAATACTCTCTACTTTACATTGACTTTTTGAAACTTTGGAATGATTTTCCTTTGCAAAACATTCCAGTGCCATTATGAGTATTTTTATTAGTCCCGAACACTTGAATACTATGTTATGTTTGAAAAAATAATAGCAGAGGCCATGGTCTTACATTTTGATGATTTGTTCTGTATTCCACCTAGTTAAGAATGACAGTTGGTTGCTATGGAGATGATTTAGCTGATGTTAAATATGCAATTGGTGAACAGATCACTAGTGTCTCCCACTTGGATACAAAATTTTTTAGAAATATTCTTCAGTAAAGAAAACAATTATTAATGATACATTTCAGCAACTGCAGAACCCTCTTTTAATTCACAGCTTCATCATGGCAGAGAAGGTTAGTTTTAAGCAAATGTCCATTTTCATCCTCTGCATTTGAGAGCGGTTAGGTAATTGTTTTAAATCATGGAGTTAGTTAGCAGTGGAGCTCATATCAAAACCCAGGTCTGCCTATTTTTAGAATTATATCTCTTTCCTTTTTTGTACACTGCACTGCACACAGGATACGATCTACGTGCCTATGGGTTCAGGGAATGTTCTAGAGAGGAGATTCTATATGAGCTGGGAAGTAAAGGATGAATCTGGAGTTTTTCAGTCAGTCAAGGTGGGAAAGCATAAAATATGCTAAAGGAACCATATGAATTCTCATAGGAACAAAGCCTCATGGTGTGTTAAATAAAAAGAAAGAGTCGAATGCAAATAAAGCTAAGTTTTAGATTTTCTTTAAGGCATTTTATTCAAATTTGTACTCATAGTATCATGCAAGCCTAGAATCATAAGCCATCTAGTCAAACCTCCAGAGACAACATCCACAATGGTTGAGCAGAGATTGTAGCCAAAGAACTAGGTTTGAATCTGGACTCAAGCTCTGTTTTGTTTTTTTGGCTCTGGAAAAAGTACTTAATTTCACTAAGGCTTCTCTCTCTCTCTCTCTGTCTCTCTCTCTCTCTTTAAAAAAGGATTTTGTTCAGTCACGAAAGCTTAAGTGCAGTGATACGATCATAGCTCACTATAGTCTGTGCTCAAGCAAACCTCTCACTTCTGCCTCCAAAGTGCTGGGATTACAGACGTGAGCCACTGTGTTCAGCCTCATCTAAATGTTCCCCATCTTTGTTTTTTCTTTTTTGAGACAGTCTCACTCCATCACCCAGGTTGGAATGTGGAATGCAGTGGTCTGATCTCCGCTTACTGCAACCTCCATCTCCCAGGTTCAGGTGATTCTCCTGCCTCAGCCTCCAGAGCAGCTAAAATTACAGGCATGTGCCATCACCCCTGGCTAGTTTTTGTATTTTTAGTAGAGATGAGGTTTCACTATGTTGGCCAGGCTGGTCTCAAACTCCTGATCTCAAGTGATCCACCTGCCTTGGCCTCCCAAAGTGCTGGAATTACAGGCGTGAACCACCGTGCCAACCCTAAATGCTCCTCATCTTAACTGCTAAATTACACATACTATTATCTGCTCTACAGGTTTATGTCATGATCATAGGTATGTCAAATACTTAAGTGGTGCTTGACATGTAATTATCAACAATAACACACTTTTTAGGTTATTTTAAAATTTGAGTCAAGTGAGTGAAAGAAAGCTACAGAACAGTTTCAGTGATGATAACTATATTTTTTTCATTTTCCCTTAGTTTGCCCCAGAAAATAACTTTGCTACACCTGGTCCAAGGGATACTTCTTAACTGTTCTATGTTCCCCTTGCATTCCATTGTATGGGTGTATCATATAATAGATTATTCATCTACTTTCCTATAGGTGGACATTTAGGTTGTTTCCTATATTTTGAAATTATAAAAGTGACAGAGTGAGTAGCCTTACAGACATGTATTCTCATAGTGTTAGAACTGTACCTAAAGAATAAGTTCTATAAATGGAATTGTTAGGTCTAAAAGTAAATGAATATGTAGTTTTGTTAGATATTACCAAATTCACCTGCATAAGAATTACACCAATTTGCATTAGCAATTAGCAAGGTGCGTGTTTCTTCACAATTTGCTATCAGAATATGTTGCTTATTCAAGAGATGAGAAATGACAACTTAGTATGGTTTTAATTTGCTTTTTTAAAATAAATGAGTTTTTTCCATATGTTTATGCACTGTGATGGTTAATTTTATGTCTTAACTGAGCTAAGGGATGCCAAGATAGTTGGTAAAATATTATTTCTGGGTATGTCTGTGAGAACGTTTCCAGAAGAGATTAGCATTTGAATCAGCAGACTGGGTAAAAAGGATTCACCTTCACCAATGAGGGGGAGGCTTCATGAATTCTGTTGAGAGCCCAAATAGAATAAAAAGGTGAAGAGAAGGGGAACTGATTTCTTCTTGAGATGGGACAACCACCTTGCTGCTCTTAGACATCCGAGGTCTTGGTTGTCAGCCTTGAGATTTTGCATGTACACCAGCCATCCCCAGTTCTCAGGCCTACAGTCTTGGACTGGGAGTTACAGCATTGGCTCCTCCAGTTTTTAGTCCTTCAAACTGGGACTGAACCACATCACTGTATTTTCTGGTTCTTTAGCTTGCAGATAGCATGTTGTGGGACTTCTCAACCTCCGTTATCACAGGAACCAATTCTCATAATAAATATTTGCTGACATATATATATGTGTACATATATATATACACACACACATATATATGTGTGTACATATATATATATGTCCTATTGGTTCTGGTTCTCTGGAGAACATTAATCATTCTCTATATTTTAAAATGAATTTTTTGTCCCTTTCTTCTCAGTGTTATCTGGGCTTTTCCTGCACATTAAAATAGTTCTTTATGTATGAGGGATATTTGTCCTTTTTCTGATACATGCAACATAAATATTTTCTCTCACACTACCAGTTGTCTTGATAATGCTTATGGTGGCATTTTTTGTCATAAAAAAGCTTTTTAAATTTTTTTTTTTTTTTTGTAATTAACATCTGTCTTCAAATGCAATTGCATTTCAGGCATTAAAAAAAGCTTTCTCCTACATTCAAAATATAAAGAAATTCATTTTGTATTTCTTTAGTATGTATGGTTTCACTTCGAACTCTGATTTAACTGAAGGTAACCTTTGTGTATAAATAGTGTGAGGTATGGTTCTAAGTTTAAGTTTTTCCAAATTCTTAACTAGTTGTCCCAACACTCCCTTTTAAAAGTTCATCTTTGTCCAGCAATGCGAGATTCCATCTTTATAATTTACTAAGTTTTCATATGTACTTGGATACATTTTTTAACTTTCTACTCTATTCTGCTAGTCTGAAATGTTGAATTGTCTATTCAAATACCTGCATAATACTGTTTACTAATAAAAGCTTTATTCTATTTATACTGGTAGGCTGCTCAGATTCTCATAGCTTGATTTTTTTTTCTCAGTGTTTTACTAGTTATTGTTCCACTTATTTTTCCATATGAATGTAATATCTAATTGTTTACCCCCATGAAGAGCTTGTAGGTCTTTTTGCTGAGACTGTGTTAAACTTACAGAATTACCTAGGGAGAAGTAACATCTTTATAATGTTGAGTCAGCTCTATGGGAAAGCAAATGTTTTTCCACTTGTTTAAGTTCTTCAGGGTTGCTTTTATTATATAGATTTGGTTTTATTTTATTAAATGTATTTCTAAATATTTTACCTTTTTGTTGCCAATGTACAGAGTTTCATCTTTCATTTTTTCCTTTTAATAGTTTCATCTATGTATGTACACTATTAATCTAAGAATACTAATTTTATAGCCTCCAAACTTACTTACTGAATTGTTTTTATTGTTTGAATTAACTTATATCGATTCTCTGGGGTTTTCCAGGTATACCATCATGACAACTTAACTTCTTTTCTAATTCTGAATGACTTGTTTTCACGTTGGTGACTACCTCCAGTACAATGTGAAATATCAGTGAAACTAGTGGTTAAAGTTGCTTTGTTTCTAATTTTAATGGAAGTGCTTTTTATGGTTTTCTCTTAAGGAAGATCTTACATTTAGGAATAGGGAATATAGACTTTACCACATTTTAAAAAATATCCATCAATTTACATTTTCCATAGTGCCTCTTTAAAATATAAGAAATGGATATTATATTTTTTCAAAGACTTTTTTGCAACTCTGGAGACAGTCACAAAAGTCTTTTTGTTTATTGTTTCTTTGCTTTCAGTAGTCTAATGCAATCCAAATTCCTTCTCCTCTTGTGTTTCTCTTCCTAGAGGCCATGAAGATTTTTTTCTGTATCTTGAAGTTTAATATTTTTACCAGGATATGCATTGGAGTTTATTGGTTTCATGTTAAATTTTTCAGGTACTTGCTGACTCTTTCAATAAGTAAATTCAGGTCTCTTCTCAATTTTGAAAAAGTTCACTTAAATTATAGTTTAAATGTTAGTTTTGTTCTACTATTTTATTTTCTTCTTTAGGCACTCCAATTACATGCACGTTCTTTTTTCTTCCACTTTAACTACTTTTTCTTTGATTCTTCTTACTTTACCTCTTTTCCATTTCCTAAGTTATTTTTCCACCTTTGTTAAAAATATCTTAATATATTTACATTTGAATATATCATCCCTTGAAAACCTTAATTTAATCTTTACTCTGTCAATATTTTTTTTTCCTAGGTTCAATTAATTCAGTGAATTCAGCCAATTTATTTCCTTGGGCTCAACTGATTCTTACTGTTTTGCTGCCCATTTTTATATTTAGACTTTAAAAATTTTAAATTGAAGTGTTGCATGTGTTTGTTTTGAAATATCCCCAATTATATAGTTTTTAAAACAACATTTAATTTAGCTCTGAATTGGAGTTCAGGGTCTTACAGTATTTCCTTTTTTACACCATGTTTCTTTGTTGTTTCTTGGGTGGGGAGGGGAAGTGTTCTAACTGTACTTTATTTTTAACAAAGGCTTTACATGAATGAAAATTTCATTTGTCTCTTCATTTTACGGAATTTGAGATAGTTTACAAGATTTCTAATTTAAGAGCACCCTCTTCTGTCATTGTAATAAAATGGAATATCTCTAATAGATTACTTTTTTTTTCTTGGTAGTTGCTCTGTCCTATAAACTGGAGAGTAATTTCATTTTACTATGATGAACACATCATATGCTTACTCAATACTTCTTGTTGCATACATAGAAAATCCCCACTAATTCTTTTTTGAGTGGTACTTTGGGTTATGATGAGGTCATTTTGTCATATTCCAGTACATTTCAAGAATATATTTCAATGTATTGATGTTTTTCTTTGAAATTACAGGACTTTTCCTTTACATTCATTCATCATTTCTTTTGTCAGCATATTATTCAAATAACTCTTGTAATGCCAGGTATATATTAGGGACTGGTCATGAAAGGGTATTAAAAACATGGCATTTATTTTCTTGGACCATGGTCTTCAAAATTTTTGCCCACTCTAAACACTGCCAAGATGAAAAAGTGAAAAGTAAAGATTATCACTTTGTTGCCTTTTAAGTTCCAGGTTAAAGTGCCTTTTTAATATAAGGGGTTTCAAATTTACGAGAAGAAAACAAACAACCTCTCTAAAAAGTGGACAAAGGACATGAACAGACCCTTTTCAAAAGAAGACATACATGCAGCCAATAAGTATATGAAAAAAAGCCCAATATCACTGATCATTAGAGAAATGTAAATCAAAACCACAATTACATACCATCTCACACCAGTCAGAATGGCTATTATTTAAAAGTCAAAAAATATCAGATGCTGGCAAGGTTGTGGAGAAAAAGGAACACTTATATACTGATGGTGAAAGTGTAAATTAGTTCAATCACTGTCAAAGCAGTGTGGTGATTCCTCAAAGAGCTAAAAATGTAACTACCATTGGACCCAGCAATCCCATTACTGGATATATACCTAAAGGAATATAAATTTTTCTATCATAAAAGCACCTGCACATGTATGTTCACTGCAGCACTATTCACAACACCAAAGACATGGAATCAATTTAAATGCCCATCAAAGGTACACTAGCTAAAGGAAATGTGACACATATACAGCATGGAATACTATGCAGCCTTAAAAAGAATGAGATCATATCCTTTGCAGGAACATGGATGGAGCCACAGGCCATTATCTTCAGCAAACTAACGCAGGAACAGAAAAGCAAGTACCACATTGTGAGCTACGTGTTGAGAACACATAGATACACAGAGGAGAACAACAGACACTGAGGCCTATTGAATCATGGAGGGTGGGAGAAAGGGAGGGTCAGGCAAAATAAAAAATGAGTACTAGCCTTAGTACCTGGGTGTTCAAAATCCCCCATGACAAATTTGCTTCCGTAACAAACCTACAAAACCTAGAGGAGTTCTACTTTTTGCCTGATATACTTCTGTATGTTTTAAAAAGATTTATGACAACACACATATATTCCTTTTTTTAGTTCACAATTTTAAAGAAAAAAATGTGAATGAAATGGCTAACATATTACAATATGGAAAAAGTTTCAAATGTCATTTTTTTTTAAACCTACATTCTAGACAGCACTAATTCCAATATTTGTTTACACTAATGTTCATTATGGTTATTTCACTATTTGTAAAGTATTATTTGCTATTAAAAATAATACTTTAGGACATTTGATTGACTTTCTTAGTAGTGAATTCCTTTCTATATTTTTTTCCACTGACCTCCTTTCTTCTCTGAATTCTCTGTCTCATCTCCCTCACCTTAGAGTTGTCCCATTTGAGAGAAACAAGTTTAGGACTTCAGCAACTGGATTTTAATTTTTAAAGTTTGAGACCATGAGGGTGTTGCCAAGAATGTAAAGCTCTTTTCTTGCTCTTTCTGGGAGTTTTCTGGCCTATTAGAGTTGAAGAGGACAAAAATCAAACCTCTTTACTGTAAGCAATTGACATTAAATAACATCCTCTCAGCTGACATTTAATAAACATTATTTACAGCATCATTTTCAACTTCTTTCAGGAGATTTTAGAAATTAATATTATATATCCTGTCTTCCCATCAAGTAATAGTTTGTGATAAATTAATTTCCATGGAAACTGATATGGGGAAAAGTATAGTTTTGTTCACATGTTGAGAAATAAATTATTTAAAGCATTGAAAGAGAAAACGCTTCCAAGAAACTCATTACTAATTACATTTCAACAATGTTAAACTAAAACAGTATCTAAATATAGTCATCATAAAATTTTTGTTATTGTTTTATTTGGTAGATGTTTTTGTTTTTAGGAATAAACTACTTTTCTACATTATGTGTGTTGATTCCAAAAGAAATAAGGACTCAAACAACTATTAATCATTGTTTCCCAGATACCTCCACGTGTCTCATAATGACTTGAGTGGGAACCTTCAATGAGTTTTCTAATAAGAAAAGTGATATATCCATTGGTATATGAGATTATAAAGTCATAAACAAAAATATAATGAAATATGCATCATTTTCTTTAGAGTTTATGATACTGTTTTGCACAACTCCCTAAAGGCTGAGAGAAGAAATCAAGCCATCTTTGATATGAAATATACATATTTCCCCAGAGAAATCACAAGGCCTATTTTTGTTTATTCTTGCTTTGAGTATGCAAATGTATTTCTTATCTATACCTTAACTTTACTTATAAATACCCACTGCATACACAAGCAAATGGTCTTATTTATAAATTAATTTCATCCTTTGTTGTTAAAGAGAAATATAAACATTGAAATAAAGAGAGAAAATGCAGTCACAAGGTTCATCTGAAATAGAAAGATATTCATATAAGAAAAAAATCTTTTAAAAACCTGATATAAGTATTAAATGCAAGGAATAGTGAATAGTATTAAAATTATATATTCCACATATAAAATGTTGAAAAATATACACAATCATAATAAATAACAGATATTTCTCTGAAATGCACTCACATATTCCTATGCCTTATTCAGGAAAATTAATGTAAATAGTGCCATTATCCACTATTTTACCTTACTAACCACATACTGATTGACGCTTTATTATATCAGCCTATAGAAAAATAAGTAAGCAAGTTTCAACAAATGTTAAAAAAAAAATTAAACAATGCTCCTTACCGACACATAGGACCATTTTTCTCCACTACACAAGTCCCACCATTTCTGCAGTAATTTAATGGACATTCTAAAAAGAAGCATCACAAAGATGCCAGTTAATTATACAGTATTAGGAGGAAGGAGAAGATATCACTATTTTTCATTACACTAAATCTAATAATCTCTGAGAGTAAATTGCTTTCCAGTTGCAAAAAGCAAAAGAACTCCCTTAGGCCACTTTCCTGTACTCCCTCCAAATTTGTTCATCAGCCCCTGCTGCCCTGAATGTGTTCATGCCCTTCACATGCCTGAATGATCCACAAGAAGAGAAGACTTTAAAAAATTATTCACTTGTTTGGTTTTTTTTCTTTTTGCTATTTTTTCCTTCTCTTTCTTCTTCTTCTTCTGCTTCTGCTTCTGCTGCTTCTGCTATTTTTGCTTCTCGTCCTCCTCCTCCTATTTATTTATTTATTTATTTATTTTTTGAGGCAGGGTCTTACTCTGTCATTCAGGCTGGAGTACAATGGCATAAACACAGCTCACTACAGCCTCAACCTCCTGGGCTCAACCAATCGTCCCACCTCAGCCTTGAATAGCTGGGACCACAGGTGCACACCACTACGCTTGCCTAATTTAAAAAATTTTTGTAATGATGGGATCTTGCCATTGTTTCCCAATGTGGTCTTAAATTCTTAGCCTCAAGCAATCCTCCCACCTTGACTTTCAAAAATGCTAGGATTACAGGTCTGAGCCACCGCATCTAACCTCTTTTTTTTAAATTGACATATAATAATTTTTCATATTTATGGAGTACAAAGTAATATTAATTTTTATTTATATATAGTGTATAGTGACCAGATACGGGCAATCAGAAAATCGATGATCTCAGAAATTTATCATTTATTTGTGTTGAGAACATTGGATATCCTCCTTGTAACTGTTTAAACCTATGTGATATATTATTGTTAACTGTAGTCAACCCACAGTGCTTTAGAACAGTAGAACTTCTCCCCTGGATTGGGTATCATCTACTTATTTAGAATGTGTCTTCATGACACATTTGTGATGATAACAAAGTGTTTTGTTTACTGAAACATTTCTCTCATTCTGCACAGCAGTCCCCATGTTATGACAGACAAATGCGTTTGTGCTAAGTCACTCACTTATGAGCATGCAGATGTCCTACCTCTGCACATTGGTGATCAATTTCAGCCTAATTCAGGTTTGTCCCTGGTCCTCCTATTTTACTGCTTGTGTCACTCCCTAGTTCTAGTTTAACAAGAACATTTATTTTCAGTGGTGGTTTCCTTATAGGTTAAAAAGAAGCTAAATATCTTCACAGAGTATTGTGAGAGTGGTTACCCACTTAGCTCCTGAGGTTGTGTTCATATGAACTGCCTCCTTATACCCTTATGACACATCTTGACCCACTAAAGCCTGTCAATTCCCCTATTTAGTTAAGACTCAATTGCTCCTAGGTGTTTTGTTTTTACTTGACATATTGTAATTGTACATATTTATGGGGTATAATTCAACATCTTTCTTGCAGGATACCAGTCCGCCCTTGTTGGTTTACTTTAACTCCAACACTGGATTATAATTTCCTGTATCTTTAATTTTAATTGAACAAATCTATTCTGAGCACCTATTAAATATCTGGCACTGGGCTGGGCACTGGAAATAAAATAATTAATAATATAGGCAGCTTAGTTTAGTTGTTAAGACTGAGGGCACAGGAGCCCAATTGCTGAGGCTGGAATCTCAGCCCAATTTATTAGCTGAGTAGTACTGGGTAAAGTAGTTAATCTCTCTGTGCTTCTGTTTGCTTTCTGTAAACAAGGTTAACAAATAATAACTATCTCATAGGGTTGTGAGAATGTTAGAACAACCAGTTAGTATGAATTTAATAAAAGTTGACTTTAAAGAGAGATACATCCATGGTCCCTGCTCCTACTGTCCTTCCAGATGAAAAAAAAAATGTGAATGTGGCATTAAAATGCAGAATGAAAGTAATATATTGGGATGGATGTTCTAAGGATAATGGGAGCACCAAGAAGAGCGCTTTGGTCACGTATGGGGAGTAAGAAAAGCTTTCCAGAGAGAATCCGTAGCTATTTATTTGGGCAGTGGTGTACATGTGTGTGTAAAGGTGAGCATAAAGACCCAGAGGCCAGAGAAGAGGGTGTTGCATGTTTGAGAAACTGAAGACGGCCCAGCCTGATTGAATTGCTCATAATACAAAGACAGTGTAGGTAAAAGTCAGAGATACACAGCTCCCTGGACCATATCAGCCCAGCAGAGCCAAGATTTTAAGAAGGGAAGTGCCATGTTTCATGCGTTAGAATTCTGGCTGCAGTGTGTCAACTCAACAGAAAGACCAAGACTAAAATTTGGGAACCCCGTTAAGAGTATTTTGTAATAAACTAGCAAAAATATAATGATTGTCTGAATTAAAGGAGTAGGGTGGGGTTGGGGGTAGAAAGTTGTTATATTTTTAATAGATAATTAAATATTAGGATTGAAACATCTTGGAGACTATTTGGAAGAGTCAAGAATAATGTCTACATTTCTTGCTGGGTCATTAGCTAGTTGGTGGTTTCATTCACTGAGGGGTATTTATGGAGAACTAAGATATTTAGAGGAAAAGATGATGTTAGGTTTTAAGTGCATTAGGGGCATCCAAGTGGAAGTGACCTCAGCCATGGGCATTGGAATTTGTAGGTCTGAGCCTCAGACGAAATATTTAATATGAAGCAGAGATACAGATTTGAGGCTTTTCTTCAGATTTTTTTTTCTCTGCCTTTTACATAGCATCACTTTTCAGGATTTTTCCTCAAGTCATTTTGAGATCACTGTTTCTGGTACTATAGGGTCATGTAGATACGCTCCTTGTCTTTGACAAGCCCAATCTTAGCAGAGAGAGAGAGAGAGAGAGAGAAGAGAGAGAGAGAGAGATTGAGAAACCATTTACTAGAACAGAGAAATGATGACAACCATGAAGGATAGTGAAAAAATAGAGAACTAGAAATTTTATGTAAGCAATACGTATTGAAGTAAAACATACAAGGAAAGGGTGGCTTGAGAGAGTAGATTGTTAAGCAGTGATAAGTTTTGGCTCTATGTCCCCATCTAAATCTCTTGTCAATATCTGTGATCCCCCAGTGTTGGAGGTCAGGCCTAGTGGGAGGTGACTAGATCATGGGAGTGGTTTCTAATGGTTTATCACCATCCCCTTAGTGCTGTCTCTTGATAGAGTTCTCCTGATATCTGGTTGTTTGAAAATGTTTAGCACTTCCCCCTTCTCTCTCTCTATCTCCTGCCAGGCATGTGAATATGTGTTTGCTTTGCCTTCCATCATGACTGTAAGTTTCCTGAAGCTACCCTAGAAGCAGAATCCTATACAACCTACAATGAGCTCATTAAACCTCTTTTCTTTATAAACTAGTCAGTCTCAGGTATATCCTTACAGTAGTGTGAGAATGGGCTAATAAAGGCAGTCATTGCACACTAAAGAAGGGATGGCAGCCTTTAAGAAAGAGGAAAGCAAGGAAGGAGGGAAGTTGCAGTTTAGGATCAAAAATGAAATATATATTGTGTCTGGCATCATATTTGGTTTCAAAAAGAAATCAGCAATTTGCTTTCCCAGGGAAATATTTCCCATCTTGCCCTCCCTTAGTCCTCCTTATTTAACTAATTTATAAAACAGGGGAGTGGGGTGCTAAAGATGAGAGTAAGGAGCTCCTCACCTCAGGTCTGGGGGCCACACTCCATTGAACAGGACATGAAATCTCCTTTATAAACAAGAAATTTGCTGTTTTGACTGAAAAATAGCCACCAATATGATAAAGCTTAAATTGGTATAAACCTTGCTAGATAAGCTGTTTTATGGTTATTTTTGGTCTTAAGTATAATTTCATTCTTCCTCAAATATGGATTTTGTTTCACTGAAAAATAAGAAGAGTGTCTGAGACTGCAAAGGATCAGAAAACTAACAGTATGGCAGAGCTGCCTATTTTGGGGCGGGTCATTCATATTTAATTGATTACAAAAAATGAAACATAAGCTTGCTTTCCATCAGAATGATTCTGTGTGAATCTAAATGTGCATTTTTGTGCTGTTTAGTGGAGCACAGTGCAAGGAACACAGATGTTCAGTGGAACCAGATGTGAGTCCTGGCGTTTTGCAGGGCAGAAAACTTAAGTTAATTTCTCTGAAAAGTTTTTATCGCTTTCTGCCTGAGACCCAGGTTCTTTATCTATAATACAGAAAGACACAGTACAAAGTATTTTCAGCCTTAATTTACTCCAAACAATTTTAAGCAGAGAGCAAATGAAATGGGGAAGGAGACGGATATGGCTAATCAGCCATGAAGAGGCTGAGTATTCCCAGGAGATAAGCAGATATAATTCCCAATATTGGAACTGGGAATCCATGGGGCAATATTACCATTAGCAGAGGTTCCCAATCTTTAGCCACAGCGATGTCTCTCTGGCTGGTATCCCTTTGTGTTGGTTATTGTGAATATGTGTCTAGAAGCCAATACAGCTCACAATTGGTTGCACAGAAATATCATTCTGAGTATTTCATATTGAATCCCATTCTGATGTATCTCATTGGAAAAGCAGGAACACACGTATAAAAACAATAGCAACTTTAAAGCTTAAATAGAAATAATTTGCAAGTAAACATTTATTTTCCACCTTTAATGTACACAGAGACTACGGAAGTGACAGGTCCTATCTACTAGTTTGCTGGGAAGATTGATAACCACATGAATCCTGGTTTTCCCTCATGATACCTGGCTCAGTCATTTAAGAGTTATGGGACTTTGGGCTAGGTACTCTGAGTATAAGATTCTTCATGTAGAAATACGTATGATATCACTTCCTTATAGGACTGCTAGGAAGGTGAAATTAAATTTGTTTGTTAGCATCTTTATACTAGTGAATGGTGTGTAAAAAGTATTAAATAATTGTTCTCAATCATCTCTCTATATTGGGGGGAGTCTTTGCATTGCCTGTGAAGCCTAGTTTCCTCAACATTGCTCTGTCCATCTTCTTCTTCTCTTCCTTTCCTTCCTTTGTGGTTATAATTACCATCACCGTCACCATTACCACTTACATAAGGCCTGCTATGTGTCAGGGACTGATCTAAGAGTTTTACATGTGTTATCTCCGTTAGTACTCATAACACTGTGTCTTGTACCATAATTATTCTCATTTTGCAGTGGAGAACAGTGAGGCCTGTAGTGGTTAATATAAATTACTTGAGTTAATAGCAAAGAAGCATTTGAATTAGAACTAAACCCTGGTCTTCTGACTCCAAAGCCTGTTAGAGTAAAAATGTCAAATGATTAGCTATTTAGCTCAGAATTTCTACAACTGCTGGCAGTTTTTGATGTTGTGAGCATACAAACCCCTTTGAATCATGTGGCATTTATGTACTGTGCCAGATAAATATGCATATACACAATTATCTGCACATAGTTTGAAGAAATATATAGACCCTAGGAATCCACCCAAAGATTTTGTGCAGCAAACCAAGTCCCAGAGAGAGGAGATCATTCTCTTTACCTTGAAATCCTGGCACAGGGACTGCAGGAAAAACTATCAAACCTCAAAAGTTGATAACATAGAAGCAGAGACTAGAACAGTGCTTACCAATGGCTGGAAAGGGGAGGAAAAGGACAGGCAGAGATTGTTCAATGGGTACAAAGTTACTGTTAGACAGAAGGAATAAGTTTTGGTGTTCTATGGCACAGTAGGGTAATGGATGAATAGTAAGATATGGTATATTACAAAATGGTTAGAGGAGAGGCTCTTAAACATTCTTACTACAAAGAAATAATTAATGCATGAGGTGATGGATAAGCTAACTACCCTGATTTGATCATGATACAACACACCATATATGCACTGAAATATCAAGTTGTACCCCAAAAATATGCACAATTATGATGTGTCAATTAAAATATTAAAAAATAGTAATAATAAACAAACTTGAAGTAGTTCCATAGTATTTGCCTGAGAAGCGTTTGTGCTTGTGTTGTGTTGGTTTTTAAATATTTCTGAAACTTTACTAAGCTGCATCATCATCATCATCGCCACCATCATCAGTATTTATTACGTATAGTATTATATTTATAATGTCTCATTCTACAATTTTACATTGTTAGTTCCCTTTCCTAATTCTCCTTCAAATGAATGATTATCACAGTTATAGTTTCATCTTAGCATAAGCTTTATTAACCTCTACTACTGCAAATGACTAGAAAAACACTTTCAGTTTAGATTCAGCCAGACAAAAATTCTGGCCAATAACTTCTAGTTGCATAAGCAACCAAAACTTGAAAATAATATACTTTTATAATATGAGTTAGGCATGAACAGGATTCATTGAAATATATGTAGCCTGCAACACGTATATAGTGCCCGAACATATGTTCTTGTTTATGACTTAAACCTCAAGGTAGGTGAGGCCAGATTCTCACCATGGTGAGATCACTATGGGAATTACTGGATGTTATAAGGATTGGGTTCATGAAAGCCTATTAAATGCTGATCGTAAAAGAATATAAGGTTGGAAAGAAAGAGTAATGTGTAATGTACATTGACAAATTCTTAGTGTGGACCCATCGTGAAGACATCTTAAAAACAGAAGCTTGACTTTATTATATTTGACTGACAAGCCCAAAAGCATACAACATATAAACAGACAAAACATAATATAATAGTGATTTTATTTCTGAAAACTGTGTGTTTCACTAGTTCTTTATTTTACCCTAACCCAATAGATGTGTCAACATGACCTATACTTTGTAAGTGAACTGTAAACATGACTGGTGACTGATGAAAGAGACAGAGAAGAAAAACGTGTTCTATAGTACTACCTACAGATTGTCTATCACTGGGTATGAATGACAAGTCTTCTGTTTTTCTGATCCTGTTCTTTAAAGTAGACTACATCAAAGAAGATAACAAATTACAACATACTATGTTTGTGCTCATTTAGCACCATGCTGAAGATAATCTTGCATTTATGTAAATAAGTTTGGGTCTGGCATAAATACTGTGTCTTAGTAGTTTCAAAGAATGGAGATGTTCAGTAATGGCTTTCTTACTCTCTGTAAAGAAAATAATACCATTTCTCTTTTGGTATCTCTTGGTATCTCATCTGAAGTACATGCATTCCAAGTGCAGAAATAATGACAAAGAGTATTCATCTTTGCATATTTTATGGGGCCAGATCTGGTCACTTTTTTATTTGCTTTTGTATTCATAAAATGCAGCACTGTGTGAGTACTCACTTCCAGCAGTATAAAGAATAAGATTCTTTCACACTGTGATTTGATTACGATTATCATGCTTCTAAGCACATATCTCATAATGTTCCCCTTTCTTGAAAGATATAAAGAGTACTTTCTTAACTAGTTTTGACATAAAATATTTCCAACTTATTCAGGAAATCTCACTAAATATATCGCTATCATTAATTTATATTATCCTTTAGTTATGACAAAATTATATTAACTTTAATGGTCTATAATTTCATATATCACCTATATGAAATAAAAATTCATTTACTCAGGAGAGATGTTAACAAAGGGCTACAATAAATTGGGAAATTTTAAAGCAGTTTTGATAAAAGTATAATCACAGATATATACAGTCAGTTCTTACATTGTGTAAATGTTCCAAGGTCAGAAGAAAGAAAAATGTTTAGACGTCAAACTAAGATTTAATAAATTTACTTTTAAATATGTAACTAGATCATGCAAATAGGAAACTCTTATAAAGAGGTAGGAAAAAGAAGACAACAATTTAAAAAAAAATTAATAGCACTAGATTGTACAGGGTTTCCTTATTATAGAAACCAAGCAATTTTCATAGGAAAGATTATTAATACTAACAATCTTGTTTTTGTTTTTTGTTTTTTTGAGACAAAGTTTTGCTCCGTCACCAGGCGCCAGGCTGGAGTGCAGTGGCGCAACCTCGACTCACTGCAAACTCCGCCTCCCGGGTTCAAGCAATTCTCCTGCCTCAGCCTCCCGAGTAGCTGGGACTACAGGCGCGCCACCACGCCCAGCTATTTTTTTGTGTGTATTTTTAGTAGAGACGGGGTTTCACAAATACTAACAATCTTAAGTTACATTGTGTTAAAATTATACATTTGATTTTTCTTTTCTTATCAAACATTGTGTAGAACTAGCATGAGCCCATTATGTGTTTACAATTTTTTAGACATGTAGCAATTAATGTCATCATTCTTTCTGCCCCAAAATCAGTATTAGAAATCCAATTATTCCGTGCTCGCCATTATTTAGAACCTGAAGTTTTAATATTTTCATTGTCTGAAGGTTAAATTGCTTGTTCGTATCACAAGAATATTTGAATGGAAACGGAGTACTCTGAACAGCTGGACTCATCGAGCTGAAAATCCATGCAGTCGGCAAGACCATCACAGCGCTGGTGGGCTGGGATACAGCTGTTAGAGGAGGCGCATACCAGAGCTCCATTAGAACAGCTCTTGTTGGCTGCAAAAAAAGAATAATGATCACGGATGCAAGCATGTTTTGTGTGTGTGTCCCCCAATGAATTCTCACAACAAAATAATATAAGACAGTTTATCATGTTACTCTCGATATTTTTCTAGTCTGATATTTTAGAAGATAGTTCTTTTTGAAAAAATTTCAAATTCATTAACGTAAAAATTTCTGGGAAAAAAAACAAAAAATGTTTGCCTGTAGAATCAGCTCCCTTACGGACTGAATTGTGTCCTCACCTCAACATTCACATTGAAACCCTAACCAGCAATAGGACTGTATTTACAGAAAGGAGCTTTAAGAAGGTAACAAAGGTTATAAGAAGAAAGAGACATAAGGGATGCACTTGCATAGAGGAAAGGCTATGTGAGGACACAGCCCTCTCTCCTTGCGGCTATCTGCAAACCAAGGAGAGAGGGCTCAGGAGACACCAAGTCTGCCTACATGTTGATCTGGGATTTTTAACCCCCAGAAGTATGAGAAAATAGATTCCTGTTGTTTTAGCTACCCAGTGTATACTGTTTTCTTATGGCAGCCTGTGCTGACTAATACATACATTATGGAGTATTACACAAATCATCAAATGCATTGCATAAAATGCAAGCAGACTTCGATCTGACTTCAAGAGGCCAACATTTTAATAGCATGGAGATGCTATTGCTCATAAGACTTCGGTTGTTTCAGAAGAGTGTCCTTATTGATGCCCATCAAGAGCACTGATGACTGTTCAGTGGCTATCTAGTCTTGCAAAGCACTTTACCTCTCTTGTATGCAACTTGATTAATTTAATTACGCCTGCTTTGTCTATTAGGAAGCTCAGTCTTCAGTTCTGAAACCGTATTATTTTCTTCCTTTCTTTAGGATTACAACTTCCTAGAAAGAAGAGGCTATGATTGGAATTGGTTTTATAAGTTAGAGCTGAATGGGAACTTCTCATGTCAGCTGTTATCAAGTGTGAAACATGGTTCCTCTCTGTTTTTCTGCTTGCTTCAGGACCTGGAATAATTCAGGTCCTGAATTATTCAGGACCAGTATAATTACTGGAAGACAAGAAGCCTGGGTTGCAGGCCTGATCCCTTTTCTGGCTCTACTCTGGTTTCGGTCTGTGCCAGTGATGATATTCACCTTGTTTCTCAGAGTGTTTAATGGGATAGCTCTACTATCTAGCATTGCGAAGTGTCTGGAGCAGAGGGAATGTGCCAAAGCATGAACTCACTGCACCATTTTGTCAGAAAGTCTGGACAGATTTCAAAAGCACTAAATAAATAATGGTATCGATCTATCCTGGTTTTCTAACCCTGCTCCTCTGAGTCCCGGGGTTCAGCAGAAATATGTCAAAGGCAGCAGCAGATAGTCAGAACTGTGTGGCACTTAACCCAGGTTCAACAAGAACAGCTTTGTTTTCCTCTGATTTACTTAATGGCATCATATACAACTTCTTATTTGAGCATTTTAGTCCAGAACTGCCCCTAAAATTTTAAAAAGGATTAGTCTGAAAAAGTCCTAGCATATGAATAAAGACAATAAAGTTACAACCTTTTCAAAGTAAATTATTTAAATGACCCAGGAATAAATGTCCCCATCTATGGTTCTTATACACATATTACTAGTTCTTTCATGAATTATTTTTTCTTCAAGTATAATTATGGGTTGGAATGAATAATTTATTTTAGGTATCACAGGTAACTGACACAACTGATTTTGAAAATGGCCCATTAAAATATACTTTAAGTTGGACATAAAAAATAGTGTTTTTAAGAATGTGTATCTCCATTGACTGAAAATGTTGACTCTGAAAAACTTAGGCAATACTCTTTATTGGGCAATTCTTTTTAAGGTGCTAGAATATCAATTCACACCAAAAAAAATATTCAGCTTCCACCACATGTAACACAATGTCTTAGAACTTAGAATGCAGAGTTCAGGGGAGAAATTTAAAAATGAATCACACATGGTGATGACAAGAGAACAACACCACAGTTATGATCAACAGTTCAAAATAATAACAAAAGAAATTCCATAAGGTCAAACTTAGTAGGCAAAGCATTGTTGTAGATAAGTATTTATATAAACCAAAATTCCTTTAGCATACAGAGATCTATAAAGGCTGAAAGAGCAGAATCTTGAAATATATTTTAAATTTTAATATTTCTAGAGAAAAGCCATTTAGTAAAGTGAGAATAAAGTCTATAGATGGAAAATCAGTAAGTTTTATATTAGTTCAGTGAGTACAGTAGGTCACTTTTGACTAGGGAGGTTGGATAAGGAAGTAGTACAGATAAACCAAAACAAAACAAAGCTGGGCACAGTGGCTTATGTGTGGAATCCCAGCACTTTGGGAGGCTGAGGCAGGCGGATCACATGAGGTCAGGAGTTTGAGACCAGCCTGGCCAACATGGTGAAACCCCATCTCTACTAAAAATAAAAATAAATAGCCAGGAGTGCTGGCTTGTGCCTGTAGTCCCAGCTACTTAAGAGGCTAAGGCAGGAGAATAGCTTGAACCTGGGAGGTAGAGGTTGCAGTGAGCTGAGACTGCACCACTGCACTCCAGCCTGGGAACACAGCAAGATTCTGCCTTTAAGGAAAACAAACAAACAAACAAAAAACAAGTAGAAATTGTCTAGGGTTTCAGGAGAAGGCTGATCTTCAGCTTTTCCAAATGTTTAGATCATTTTACGACATACATAGACAAGATAAATTACATTGCAAAGCAAGTAAACTAGGAAATAATAATATTCCAACTCTATAACCTCTAAAAGCAAAATCTTATAAGATAATGCTTATAAAAAATGAAGATGGATGCCAGATATAGGTGATGGGGAGGAAGGCAGCAATCCACATTGCCATGTATGTACCTATGCAACAATTCTGCATGTTCTTCACATGTACCCCAAAATCTAAAATGCAATAAAATATTTTTTAAAAAATGAAGATGTATGTACAGGCATATCTCAGCAATATGGCAGGCTCAGTTCCAGATAACCATAATAAGGCTAATGTTGCATTAATGCAAGTCATACAATTTTTTTTGTGTCCCAGTGCATATAAATGTTATGCTTACACTATAACTTAGTAAATTAATACTAATACTAGGCAACAGCCTAGTATCTAAAAAAGTATTAACTAAAACATATTTAGTTTTTAGTTAAGCCAGCCATAGACCTCTCCTCTCTAGACATGGAAGTCTTACATGGCATCTTCTTTCAATAGAAGGCTGCTTCATTGACACTGAAAATCTGTTGTTCAGTGTAGCCACCTTCTTCAATATATTAGCTAGATCTGGATAACTTGGTACAGCTTCTCCATCTCAGCACTTGCTGATTCACCTTGTACTTTTATGTTACAGTGATGGCTTCTTTCCTTCAACCTCATAAACCAACCTCTGCTACCTTCCAACTTTTCTTCCAAAGCTTTCTTACCTCTCTCAGACTTTGCAGAATCAAAGATAGTTAGGACCTTGCTCTAGAATAGGCTGGAGCATAGGGAATGTGTCAAAGCATGAACTTACTGCACCATTTTGTCAGAAAGTCTGGATAGATTTCAAAAGCACTAAATAATGGTATCGATCTATTCTTGTCTTCTAAGCCTGTTCCTCTGAGTTTCAGGGTTCAGCAGAAATATGTCAAAACTTTCTCCATATCCACAATAAGACTGTTTTGCTTTCCTATCATTTGTATATTTACTGGAGTAGTGTTTTAATTGCCTTCGATTTTTCCTTCACATTCGCAGTTTGGCTGTTTGGAGCAAGAGGCCCATATTTCAGCCTATCTTGGCGTTCAACATGCCTTACTCACTAATAATCATTTCTAGCTTTTCACTTAAAGTGAGAGATGCACATTTCCTCCTTTCAGTTGAATACTTTGAGGTTACTGCAGTTGGCCTAACTGCAATATTGGTTGGCCTCAGAGACTGGGGAGACCCAAGGAGAGGAAAAGGGAAATGGGGGGAATGGCTGACTGGTGGAGCAGTCAGAACATACACATTTATCAATTAAATTTACCATTTTATATGGGCATGGTTCATGGCACCCCAGAACAATTACAATAGTAACATCAGAGATCACTGATCACAGATCACCATAACAAATATAATAGTCGTGAAAAAGTTTGAAATATTGTTAGAATCACTAAAATGGGATACAAACATGAAGTGAGCATATACTGTTAGAAAACTGGCACTGGGGCCAGGTGAGTTGGCTCACGCCTGTAATTCCAGCAGTTTGGGAGGCAGAGGCGGGCGGATCATGAGGTTAGGAGATCAAGACCATTCTGGCTAACATGGTGAAACCCCGTCTCTACTAAAAATACAAAAAATTAGCCAGGCATGGTGGCATGTACCTATAGTCCCAGCTACTAGGGAGGCTGAGGCAGGAGAATTGCTTGAACCCAGGAGATGGAGGTTGCAGTGAGCCAAGATCATGCCACTGAACTCCAGCCTGGGCAATAGAGTGAGACTCCATCTCAAAAAAAAAAGAGGAAAAAAGAAAATTGTCACTGATAGACTTGCAGGATGCAAGGATGTAGACCTTCAGTTTGTAAAAAATGCAACATCTGTGATGTGCAATAAAGCAATAAACAATAAAACAAGGTATGCCTGTTTTATTTATTTTGTATGCACACAAAAATGTGTTTATGTATCTATATGTGTGTACATATATACACACATTTTTGTGTGCATACATATTTTTATCATCATTATTTTTCATTGCAAAAAGCTGAGAGATTATATAAGATCACAGTTTTAAGATTTTAAACAATGTAACATATTAACATTTATATACAAATACAATAGATACTTCTCATCTTCTTGCAAACAAATATTTTGAACGCTTCCTCTGTTGGAGATAGGAATTCATCCATATTTCTTCATCGAATTTCCAATGTGACTGGTAACTTATTTTCAAGTCAATAAAGAGCTCTAACTTATAAGCGGTACAAGTTCACAACTTTGGCACAAATACAGTTGAAACGCATTAAAAAATCAGTAAATGGTTTCAATATAAAAAGTTTTACTTTTTTCTTAACAGTTTAGTTAAAAACTGACCTTTGGCTTTATAAGATTTATAAACAAAAATTGTATTTAATAGTTATAAATTTTCCTTTAACAGGAGGTAGAAAACAAATTATGAATGAAACTAATATTTATCGGCATCCATAAAGCAAAAAACGTTGTACTTAATATAGGAAAATAAACTGAGCCACTTATTTTGTATTTTTCTTTCTTGATTAATATATGTACAACATAGAGTAAATCCAAAATTAAGCCAAAAAATTCATTCACAAAATTTATAGAAAATTTAGGTTTCAAAATGTTTCCATGAAAAATATCTATTTTTTTAGTACACTGGCTTTCAGACATTATATTTTAATATCTATAAATACTTATGTGGCTGAGCACAGTGGCTCACACCTGTAATCCCAAAACTTTGGAAGAACAAGGCAGCAGGATTATTTGAGCTCGGAAGCTTGAAACCAGCCTGAGCCACCTAGCAGGACCCTACCCCTATAAATTTTGTTATGAAAAATTAGCGAGGCATGCTGGAGCATGCCTGTGCTGCTTGGGAGACTGAGATAGGGGATTGCTTGACCCAGGAACGGCAAGGCCGCAGTTGTGCCACTGTACTCCAACCTGGGCAAAAGAGTGAGATCCTGTCTCAAAAACAAACAAACAAAAACAATTATTACATATATCATCCTAGAAATTGGTATTCTTCCTTACCAAAGTAGGCTAAGTAACAGGGCATTTTGTGCCATGTAGCTCATTCACTCAGGTTGATGATACTTTAAAAATAAACAATTGATGAATGGGTCATTGGTGTTACTTCCTGAAAGCAAAATTCTTTTAATCGATTATAGTTGCTGCATGGAAAATATATTTGTAAGTAAAGTATGTAAGACTATGGATATATATACCCATTTTGTACTAAAATAAAATCTATATGCAGCAGATCAATATTTCTGCTAGCAGAGAAACTTTGGTCTTGGGCCATGAGAATGAAGACTGCAAGCCCTTCAGGGCACACGCACCTAACATACAACAGGATGGATATTTATTTTCTTCTTGATTTAAATTCAACCAGTACTCTTATTAAAATACCTTAGCAGTTTAAATAATTTTCAATAAACTATAAGATAATTTAATGGGGGAAAAATAATAATTTATTGTGTATGTGTGTTATGCACGTTACCATATTAATTTCATTTACTCCTCTAACACAGATTACTTACCATGATTTTTAATGTAGAAAAAACTGAGGATCACTGTTGTAAAAAAAGGAATCTGGTAAATGCAGAGGAATAATCTTTACATGGTTGTTCAAAAACACTATAGGATGTTGAGCTCATAGCTAACATATTTAAAGGCTAATAGCAGAAATATCAATGATAAAGTTTGATCTATAAGTCTTAGGAAGGTGACCCATTCTAAACCACCAGAAGTGGCCTGCAACTTCACAGGAAACATCCACTACTATTGGAAAGGAGGTAAACTACCCACTTCCCTATTTGTTTTTCACAGCTGTATCTGTCGCTGATGCATAGTTTCCATGTACTCCTCCTGATCTATTCTCCACCTTATCTCCCCATCTGCAAGACTGGACTATAAGGATACATTAATAAGCCTTTTAAACTTCTGGTGTATGATTGGATTTGGCCAACGGGTAACACCAGAATTAGATTAATACAGAGCAAAGAGAGTCTTTAAGATCAGCATGGACTAACTGCTTTCCGTAATTAAACGTCATACCTCCCTCCTATCAAGTAGTCTTTTCCACTCTAGGCTCAGGGAACTGAACCTCTTCTCACACTCTTTTGTCTACAAGTGATAAAAGCCCCACTCTTACTATCCCTTATGGCTTTGCTATGTATACTAATTCCCTAGTAAACAATCCTCTTATTAATATTTTTTCAATTTATGCAATATCAATACCTGTTTCTTGCCGGGATATTAACTGACACAACATCTGCTGAAATGTTGAACTTTGTGCTGAATAGGAGATGGCTATCAGAGGAATATCAGTAAAAAGACTGTTTCTAGTTTTGTGGTGTTCTTCCATATAATTAAACATGCTTAGTTTTTCTTTTTTTTTTTTTAAGGGAAAGGGGATATGTTTGATAAAAACAGTATTGCTCCAGTTCAGATAAAAACTATAAGGAAAATACAATGTTTCCAATGGAAAGACAATATTCAATATGAAGTGTTTTTAAATGTTGAACTCACAGATTTATCTATACATTCCTAATGCTAGAAAATTTATTTTTATAAAAATAAAGGCCTGTAAATATCAATTATTATTGATGTCCCTGTCTAAAATTGTAAACATCTCCAAATCCTTATTCCTACAACATTTAAACATGGGAAAGCCACTGAAAACAAAGAAACCAATACTTTTTTCCTGCATCCCACTCCAGTCACAACTTCCTAAAAGAGTTATCTACAATCAATTTCCCTTTTTGACATTTCCCATTTGCTCTTAAAAAAGATTGACATCAGAATTCTGCCCTCCCACTTCATAAAAAGTTCTCTCTCTAAGATCACCAAAAATCACCTTTTTGGCTTTTTCCAATTTATATATTCTTTAGGCCCTCTCTTATTTGATCTCTCAGAAACATTTCAACCTGTAAATATTTTGATACTAAAGGATTTCTGCCTTTAAGTTCATCAGTCTCTTGTTATCCTACTATGTCTAAGATCACATCTTCTCAGTGTCTTCAAGGTCTGCTTTTCTTAACAGTCTTGTAGCTGTTCCTTCAGGTTCTGTCCGCCACTTTATCTCTTTCCTCTCTCTTTTATCTCATCTATACCCACAGCTTCAATAATCATACGCTGATGGCCATGTATCCTTAAATTATCTTATTTTAGCATTTTAGCTCTCTCCTGAGCTTTATATGTACATTTCCAAACACATTCTGAACATTTCCATGTACCTGGGTCCCAGGTCTCATAAATACAATACATCTAAAAACGAAGCCACATCTTCCTCCAACACATCCTTCTCCTCTTATTTTCTCTAGCTCAAGCAATGGCACATAAGCTGTCCTGATGCCCAAATCAGAAACTTGGAAGTCACTCTTTTTTTTTTTTTAATTAACAAAAACCACTCAGACTGCATCTTCTCCCTTTTACTTTCTGGAAGGAAGAGAAGAACATAATCAATGGCAAATGGCAGTTGGAGCCAAGCAACACCACGAGCCAGCTTCATGCTCAGGAGAGAATGCTGCTTGTGCTTCTGGTGCTTGACATGTGCAGAAAAACTTCTCCAGAAGCAAACCGTAGACATGATCCCTGAAAGCACGGTCTTGGAAATCACTGTTGATTCCTTTCCTGCCTCATCACCTGACCATCCCTTAAGTCTATTCATAATCTTTGCCTTATGCCATTATCTAATCAATTGCTTTGCATTTGAACTGTGACATCTTCTAACCAGTCCCCCTTCTTCACTCTAATCCATCTCATATCCAACTTAAGTGCAGTTATGTGGCCCTGGCATCGTGGCATGGTGGTGAGGATTCTGCAAGATCTGGGTCCTGCTTCTCTCTCCAGGATTCTCTCTATTTTTCCAACCACAGACTCTGCTCTAGCAACACAAATATGCTTCAGTCTAATGACTTGTTCTCTACTCCTGGAACAATCTTCACTTCACTTGAATCCAGATCTCTGCTTCATTTGTCCAATGACTGTTTGTCTTTCCAAATTTGGCTGTGTAATCACTCTTCTTGTTAAAATGTAAAGACTCCATAGCACCATAGTTAGAGAGTTCCTTATGTGCCTTCTAACACGGGGTGCTTGAATCTGTCACAGGGCTGGTCATGCAGCATTCCTGACTTTCACTGACTAGTCTCCTTCACTAATGTATAGCACATCTTCAGCCTGAGCTTGGACAGCGTCATATCCATCTGTCTCATCAATGTCTAACATAATACATGGCATCGGTTAGGCTCTTAATGAGGTTTGCGAATAAATGAATGAATGTGAGTTTACAAAACGTCATTCTAAACCAGTAGGGGAGCCCCCAAAGACTGTTATGTCTTCAAATGCTGGGTGAATTACGACTACTGAATTCCTTTATTCTGTAATTTTGCTCTAGCATTTTGTCTCCAGTCTATTCCTAACATGGGTTTATTTCCCTTTTGGAACAGAACTTCATAGGACTAGTCAAACTCCAATTTTCCAAGAAATGCCTAAATTTATAAGGACACAGTACTTTCCTAAGCTTCTCTTTAAATAGCAGTTGTATTTGAAGCCAAATATCATATGACTATATTGAACTTAATGTGATTTCTATCAGCCAAATTACATTAGAGCTCTGATAGGAACAGGGATAAGTAATTTGGCAGACTTTCTCTTTTCTATTCACCTCCATTTGCTTACCTTTCTTCTAAGAAAAGATTATAAGACCTGACAGGTTGGCTTTATCTCAGAGAGAATATACAGGTAGGAAATAAAAGGCAGTTGGAAAAACGATTTATTAGCCTGAACCAGGAAGAGTTTCACTGATTTAAGGCTAAAGCCTTTAAACATCCCAAGGCCATCTCTCTCTTTCTTTCATTCACCTTTACTCCTCTTCCAATTGTTTCAGATTTCTGGAGGTCCGTACTACACAGGACCCTAAAATAACCCGCCCTTCTGCCCTTCCCTCCTTTCCTCCTTTCCTCCTTCCTTCCCTCCCTCCCTCCCCCTTCCTCCTTCCTTCTTCCCTTTCCTTCCCTCCCTCCCCCTCCCTCCTTCCTTCCCTCCCTCCTTCCTTCCTTCCCTCCCTCCAGCTGTCCTTCCCTCCCTATCTCCCTCCCTCCTTCCCTCCCTCCCTCCCTTTCCTCCTTCCTTCCTTCCTTCCCTCCTCCCTCCCTCCCCCCTCCCTCCTTCCCTCCCTCCTTCCTTCCTCCCTCCCTCCAGCTATCCTTCCCTCCCTATCTCCCTCCCTCCTTCCTTCCCTCCTTCTTTCCCTCCCTCCCTCCTTCCCTTCTCCCCCTCCTCTCCCTCCTCCATTTCTCCCTTCCTCCCTTCCCTTCCCTTCCTTCTTTCCTTCCTTCCTCTCACCCTCCTCCATTTCTCCCTTCATCCCTTCTATCTGTCTCCCTTTCATTCTTTTTTTTTTTTTTGAAATAGAGTCTCACTCTGTCACCCAGGCTGGAGTATAGTGATATAGTGGCACGACCATAGTTCACTGCAGCCTCAAACTCCTGTGCCCAAGCGATCCTCCCACCTCAGCCTCCAGAGTAGCTGGGACTACAGGCATGCACCACCACATCTGGTTATTATTATTGCAACTTTTCTATAGATAGGGTCTTACTATGTTGCCCAGGCTGACTTAAACTCCTGGGCTCAAGGGATCCTCCTCCCTCAGCCTCCCAAAGTGCTGGGATAACAGGCCTGAGCTACTGCACTCAGCCTCTTTCAATGTTCCCCTCTTATAGTTACATTTCAAACTGCTTTTTACTATTCAAAAAATTATGATCATTAACATATAGTTTATGAACCTCTATCACTGAAGCCCTCATCCAAAAATACAATATGGTATAACAAAATACAAAGTAAGTAAGGAAGCAAACAAATAACTAAACAAAATGTTAAGGGTGTTTGGACACCACCATGATTATGTACTCACTTCAAGATGTGTATAATTACTTCTTACCTAACATGGTTCCTTCCCTACCTGACAGTGGCTAATTACAATAAAAATCAAAGGTACTGAATACAGAGCTTGGGATTTTACACGCATTTGCTCAAATCGTCACAGCCTTGTAAGTTAGGTACTACTGAATTCATTACATGGATGACAAAACTGAAATTGGCAGCACCCAACTTCCCCAGGATTGCACACATAGTAAGTAACAGGGATCAAATTCAAACCCATGTCTTTAGGATGTATTATCCCATGAACTCTTAATCACATGACATTTACTCAGGTAATTATCCAGATCCAACCCCTAATTATGTATAACCTTTAAAATAAATATTTGTCACCTGCTCAAAAAGAGAATATCTATCAATATGCCCCTTACTTAAGCCATCATCAAGAACCTTTATGATAGGAAGAAATTCTAACCACACTTCTTCAAACCACTTCCATAAACACTTGTTAATGAGATAAAAATACATAAGGGGATGACCCAGATGTAAATAGAAAAGGAAATAGGAAATAGATAGGTTTAACAAAAGTTAGTTTGACCACAAATGGAGTGTTGCTAGAAACCCCAAGCAAAGGACAGATGCCTTGTTTTGCAACATAACACAAAAAACTACGTTATTAATGATACAATCATGGTAAGGTTCTAGGAAACTTCATTTCATCTGTCAAACTTATTCTCTCATTTTAAAGTGGCATTCCTTCCCTGGCACCCTGAGTTAGTGAAAATAACTCACAGCAGACGAGTTCATCTTCATTAAAGTGGCAGTCAGGCACCCCATCGCATAGCAGGAGGGAAGGGATACATTCGTCTGTAGAGCACAGGAACTCCATGTTACCACAGAGTGGAGGGGTGGGGCTGAGAGGACAATCCATTTCATCAGATCCGTCTATGCAGTCTTCAGGTCCGTCACATTTCCCTGAGAGAGGGACACATTGAAGTGTGTAGATGCAAGAAAACTGATCAGCTTCACAGGGCAATGGCTGCACTGTGACAGGACCTAAAAAAGAGAGCACGTCAAGTCCTTTTGGCTTTAGGGAAGTTACCTCCATCTGGTGTTAAGACATTACAGGTTGCATTTATTATTGTACAAAATGAATCTGGTTAATTGAAGCAAATTAATTTCAAATTAGGAATAATATGAAGCCTACAAAACTTGCAAACTTGATTCAAGAATACACCTTATCATAATCTCAGGAACAGCATTAAAAGTATTTTAATTTCAATAATTTGTGGGAATTAAAAATTATTAATTCCCACAAATTATTGAAATTATTGAATTATATAATTATTTTAATAATTAAAATAATTATTTGATTATTGGTTGCACTGATAACTTCTTTAGTGGTGCTTTCTGAGACTCTGATGCACCCATCACCTAAGCAGTGTACACTGTACCTGATAGATAATTTTTGGTTACACTGGTAAGTTCTTCAGTGGTGATTTCTGAGATTTTGGTACACCCATCACCTGAGCAGTGCACACTGTAACTGATAGTCTTTTATCCCTTACCCCACTCCCAGTCTTTCCCCCTCTGAGTCCCCACAGTCCATTATGTCATAATTATGCCTTTGCATAGCTTAGCTCCCACTTATATATGAGAACATACAATAGTTAGTTTTGCATTCCTAACTTACTTCACTTAGGATAATGGCGTCTAGCTCCATGCTAGTTGCTGCAAAAGACATTATTTCATTCCTTTCTATGGCTGAGTAGCATTCCATGATGTATATATACTACATTTTCTTTGTCAACTCATTGGTTGATGGGCATTTAGGTTGGTTCCATATCTTTGCAATTGTGAATTGTGCTGCTATAAACATGCACATGCATGTGTCTTTTTTATATAACGGCTTTTTGGGGGGTAGATACCCCAGTAGTGAGATTGACGGATCAAATGGTAGTTCAACTTTTGGTTCTTTAAGGCATTTCCATCCTGTTTTCCATAGCAGTTGTACTAATTTACATCCCCACCAGCAGCGTAACAGTGTTCCCTTTTCACCACATCTGCACCAACATCTATTGTTTTTTGCCTTTTATTTATGGCCATTCTTACAGGCACAATATTTTTTTAAAAGGCATCATTGACATAAAAACTGACACCTTCAAATTAAAGAAGAAATTTTGATTTCTGTGCCTTCAATTGGACTACTAAATCAGATTGTGCTCGAGAGTAAAGATACTTCCACACAGTAAATTAGAAACTTTGGAAAGGTGCACTTACGATTTTAGAGTTTGAAGGAATTGTTACAATATCAGAATATCGCTTATATACTGCCTGTTAGTAGTCTCCACCAGGGGGAATCTGGCTCTTGAGACCCTGGGCAGGGCTGGGCCACAGAAGTAGAGATCTGCTATGGTTTTTTCACACTGCACTCTGTCCTTGAATCTTGCTTACTGGTCAAAGGCCATGTGCTGCCATATTTAAAGACAGATAAAATCATAGTGTAATCTAAGATGTTGCACTAGGAATCTTGAAGATAACCTGCTTCAAACCCAACTAACTCATTTTACAAATGACACTGAAGCCCACATATTTTAAATATCCAAATACTCAATGCTAGTGTAATCAACTTTTATTACAGAAAACTTTTCCACAGCAAAGGTTTGAGTACACATTAAGTCAAACTTCAAGCAGAAGCTGAGTGTTGAGTGTTGACTATCATGTTCCTAAAGGTCAGAGAACGTATGTGAATATATAGGACTGCACTAATTGTGATTAGTTGGAGGGTTCTTATACTGTGTGTTGTCTCTGTGCTAGTTAATGAGGGACTCATCAATATAATAAGGGAAAATACAGAGCCAGATAGTAATGGAGACCAGTTCAGAAATGGTTTGTTTTCTTGACATTTTTAACTATTTTTATGTATGGGTTATATTAGAATAATTTATATCATATGTAAAGATGATATAGCAAATTCATTTTCAAAATTAGATTTGAAAGCCCCTCTCTCTCCTCAGTGAACCAGTACTGAAGATATATCTAGAAGGTATTTAGACTCTGATCCTATGACCAAAGCCATGTATCTGAGATATATATGGCCATGCTTAGGGAGTCTATGTTCATGGAAATCAGTACGTTTAGGTAGGAAAGGGATAAATGTATGACATGGAGACATCACTATCATGTTCTAATCTAACTGCCTGAGATCACAGCAACATATATAATTGCAATGTTCCAATGTACAAATTCTAAATTCAAACTTTGAAAGTAAGTTATTTTAAATCTTTATACTTTTGCATACAGCTCTTCTGATACTGAACCGTGGTCAAATAAACAGTTTATCTGCAATCTTTTCATTAGATTAATCTCATACTTAAAACAGGATGGAAATTCTTAATTTTTTTCTAAAGTATTTTATGCATGAAATTTTCATCTTTATGAGCTCACCAAAGGTTGAAAAGGTTTAACAAATTCTTTGCATATAACAAGAATCTAGAACTATCCTTTAGTAATATCTATGACTTAGTTAAGCATTACCCTTTTCTTTAAAAAAAAATGAGGAAGGTAATGTTCTCTATTTGAAAACACAGACTCCTTATGTTTCCCAGTTCCTATTCAGAATGGGGGTGTGTGTGTGTGTGTGTGTGTGTGTGTGTTCCTTTATATTTTTTCTTACAGTGGATATGCAAAAGTAAAATTTTCTCCTTTTGGAGGTAGCCTTTGCATTAAATGCCAAAATTATTTTCATTGAACAGTATCCAGAACTCACTTGTTCTAGGCCCTTCCATTCATTGACTGGTGAGTTTGCGATAAGATGGCCAGGCCCTATGCCACAATGTAGGGCATTTATGAAGAGCCAGTGCAGCTCCAGAGCTCCCCATGGTATCGGCTGAGCTCCTTATTGCACCTGCATCACAGCTAAACCCCACCCGCCACCAGCCCGATACACAGTTGTTTCTTCCCGTCCTTTACAGGGATGTTCCTGAGAGAATTTCTAATAAATCTCTGATTTGGAGTCTGCCTTAATGTCAGCTTCCCCGGCAACCTGACATAACATTATCCAAACATCAAAATGAATCTAGTTTAAATTAAGTCTCCTCTGAATTGCTCCTCAAATTTTCAAATGAAATAATTCTGATGTAGGGAGAACATGACTTTGCACTCCTACAGAGAGTCTAGATAGGCTCTTAGCCAAGAGCAGTCCTTCATTCACTCCATATTTATTTTGTCTCTTGTTTTAACCTAATGAAAATTCTGTGTTCTACTATAAGTCCATACTTTTTTGATATAAATGGTTTTCTTTAGGTAATTAAATAAAACTAATACTCCTAGAAGATGCTGTCTTTCGACTTGGATGGATGCCCCCTGCCACATACATGCTTTAAGAAGTGTGGCCCGCCAAGCGTGGTGGCTCATGCCTGTAATCCCAACATTTTGGGAGGCCGAGGTGGGCAGATCATCTGAGGTCAGGTGTTCAAGACCAGCCTGGCCAACATGGTGAAACCCCATCTCTACTAAAAAGACAAAAATTAGCCTGGCCTGATGGTGCAATCATGTAATCCCACCAACTCAGGAAGCTGAGGCAAGAGAATCACTTGAACCCAGGAAGTGAAGGTTGCAGTGAGCTGAGACAGGGCCACTGCACTCCAGCTTGGGCAACAAGAGCAAAACTTTGTCTTGGTAAAAGAAAAGAAAAGAAAAGAAAAGAAAAGAAAAGAAAAGAGAAGTGTGGCCACTGTTAAAAAGTTTTTTCTAAAACATTAATGTTAACAGATTTATTCTTGGGTCTCACCCATGGATTTACCTAATTATTATAGGAGGATTACAAATTTCAAGCGTGTTGGAATCAACCATAAAGTGTATCTTATGTTGCAGTTTGCAGTTGATTTATCATTTATATATTGGAGCTGATTAGAATATACAATCCCTTTAACTCTGTAAAATAAGAACAACATTCATGGTTCTCCTTTTAATACTCTGAAAAATCTCAGCACTACCTTAAATGCATGTTACTAAGGAAAAGAACCAATCTGAAAAGGCTACATGCTGTCTGATTTCGACTATATGACACTCCAGAAAAGGCAAAATTATGGAGACAGGCAAAAGATCTGCCAGGAGTTATGGGATGGGAGGTAGGGCAAGGAGGAATGAAGAGGTAGAGCACAGGGAATTTTTAGGACAGTGAAACTAACTGGATGTATAATATTGTAATTGTGGATAACATGTCATTACATGTTTGTCAAAATCCACAGAACTTTCAACACCAAGAGTGAAACTCCATGTATACTATGGACTTTGAGTGGCAATGTGCCAAGGTAGGCTCTTCTCACTGACTGTAACAAATGTACCACTCTGGTGCAGAATGTAAACAGCAGGGAAGACTATCAGGGTGGGGGGAAAGTAGTATATGGGGCATTTTCTTCTCAATTCTGCTATGAACCTAAAACTGCTGTAGAATATAAAGTATACACATACACACACACACACACACAGAGAAACACAGGCACACACACACCATATATATATATACACGTACTAATATTTATATTGATACATAAAAACAACAATATTGGTGGTGAGATATCTATAGATCTATAAATAGATCTATAGATATCTCCCCACATAAATATTCATATGTGTATATTACCACCAATATTCCTTAGAACCTACATTGTAACCTATACCTCATGTTTGATGATTTTCTCTTAAAATTTCTATGTTCTAATTTCTCCAAATTTATTTGACAATGTAGCAATCCAGCAATTAAAGTCCATAACACTCTGATAAAAGTACTGTGCCTTGGTCAAGCACATTGATCCATTCCTTACTATGCCCAGTGAGCTGCTTAGTCAGGTTGCTTGAAACCAATGGCACTGAGGTGCAAGGCTGGTGACCAAGCAAGGGAAATGCTGTCAGGTCAGTCCCGACACTAGCTAGCCTCCTTGGAAGTTCATGTTGTTGTTCATTACATGAGACAGTTACTGCGTGGAAGAGCCTAACATTCTCAGGGCAAAAATAAAACTAAGATCAGGAAAGCAAATGAAAATAGCATATTCTGTGTTGATGGTGTCATTTGTCATTTGTGAATACCCCAAATAGTACCATTAGAAAGGATGAAGGCAAGTACAAAAGAAAGATAGAGGGGCACTCAGAAATGGTGACTGTGATGGAAAGAAAGAAATAAGAAAATACATTCCAAAAAAAATGTTGTTTAATTTTGACAAGATGATTCATTATATATCTTATGGGTGTTTGTTTATGTTTTGTTAAGTCAACATTTTTCAAGCTACATCTGATTGGGGGTATTATACAGACCTAATGCTGGGGTGAGAACAAAGAGACTTACATGAAAGCTTAGTTTATATGATTTAGAGAGTGTTTCTCAAAAGGAGGATCTCAAGTTTCAAGTGTGTTGGAATCAGCAGTAAAGTGTATCTCACGCCATTGTTTGCAATTTATTTATCCTTTGTATATTGGAGATGATTCGAGGCTGTACCAGCAATCAAGTTACTCTCACTTACTTGTACACCACCAAATACACTTCCTTCAGTAAGGAACAAGGGTGTGGATTCACAGCTATATATACAGCCATATGTACGTGTGTGTGTGTGTATAGACACACACACACACACATATGCACACACACATACATACTTTATCTATATAAACTAATATTGGTATACAAAAATACCAATATTGGTATTGAGCTATCTATCTATCTAATTTGTACCAATATACCTTAGAACCTATGTTTCAGTCTGTACATCATATTTGATACTTTTCTCTTAAAATTTCAATTTTTGAAATTCTCCAATTCCCTTTTAATATGCAGTAATCCAACACTTAAAATGTACAATCAAACGTTTACCTTACCCTGAAATTGTACATCATTCAATATGTACAATTTCTCTCTTATCTTTATTGTACAAGTAATGTGACAGCACATAAACATCAGCTAGTATGGGTTTCAGCAGAAAACAGGCTAAGAAATGTTGCTTTAGGCCAGGCGTGGTGGCTTATGCCTGAAATCCCAGCACTTTGGGAGGCCAAGGCAGGCAGATGACTTGAGGTCAGCAGTTCAAAACCAGCCTGGCCAACATAGTGAAACCCCATCTCTACTAAAAATACAAAAATCAGCCAGGCATGGTGGCATGTGCCTGTGATACTAGTTACTTGGGAGGCTGAGGTGAGACAATCGCTTGAACCCAGGAGGTAGAGGTTGCAGTGAGCCAAGATTGTGCATTGCACTCTAGCCTAGGCAACAGAGTGAGACTCGGTCTCTAAATAAATATATAAGAAATGTTGCCTTAGAATTTATGGAATTAGTATACAGATTAGTTTTGGGAAAAAGGATTCTGAAACAACAGAAAATCTCACAATCAAAGCTATACTTGTGCCATCAGGAAACTGCAATTGCATCACTACAAAAGCATCTTCACCAGGTCTTTACTCATGTTTTGCTCAAAATTGTGACTTCAAATAGAGTTTGGACACTCCAAATCATATTGGCCAAGTTTTAACCTTTCTTTGACGATACACTAACATTCTAATGTCAAGCAGAGTAAATGGCATGAGGTATGTGTTCAATCAAATATTTCTCACATACATCAATGGTTTAAATAGTAATTTTACTTTTCTTGATAATTAATATGGAATTAGATAACCAAAATGGATAAACTAAAGAATGCATTCACTGGTTATTTCCATGTACTAAATCAAAAATAATAAAAGAATATATTAACAAAATAGAAATGGAAGGCTCTTTAAAAAATAAATTTTCTAATATATTTGAATATAAATTTATAATTCAGTAAAGAACTCTGTCATTCATTTCATATGCATCCTACAGGTCTTCACCAATTGCTTCAGAAGTTTTATGTGATTTTACATACAGGACTTTTACAAATGATGTTGTATATAAATGTGTGTGTGTGTGTGTTATATAAATATATATATATATATATATATATATATATATATATATATAAAGAATAAACCTGCCATTTTTGTCTTCTACTACATCTTATAAGAGAAGAAAGGAAAATATTTAAGAAAAAAAAACCCACCTAGGATAAGGGATTTAGGAATTTAGGAACTGGCATTTAGGAACTTCAATATTCCCAGTAACCGAGACATCTCTCTGATTACCATTTTCCACTTCACTTTGTGCTATGCAGACAGTTCCAGTCCCTGACACTGTGGGTGTTTCTTTGTCCTCCCACAAGACGTTAAGTTCCAATGTTCATTTAATGTTTGCACAGCAGTAGAAGCATATTTCTTATAGCAATAAAAATTATTTCACACTGGTAATTTAGAGTGAAATTCAATGAAATGTTCTCATGAATTTCATACAAGTTCCATAAAAGACTAAAGTGCCCAAGGATAATCTGATGGATTTTTATCTTTATGATTAATATGTTTAGAGAAAAGAAAAATTGTGTTTTGCAAGAAAAATGATATGCACATAAAACTTCAATTTTAAAGGGCAGAAATTATGTTGTTGCCAAATATTATCATACTCAGTGATAGAGACAGTAAAAATGCCCATTGTAAAATATAATACACCTGTTACAAATGGGTAATTGTCTCTGGCCGGCATGTCATTAGCAGCATTCAAAAAGATTACAAAAAAAACTATGGTGGGGGGGGGAACTATTACAATTTTGTAGCTGCAATTACAAGTACTCTTGTTTTGAGGTTACTGTGAATTATAACTTTATGCTTATGTCTCCATAGGAGTCCTTCATAAAGTATACAAATATTAATTGCTTTTTTAGTTTAATAAATCATCCTCTGTAAAGGAGACAGAGAAAAGAATAATTTGATCTTATTTCATTTGCATATATTTAATAGTTTAAATATTCCTAGAAAGATGGAACATGACCTCTATTTGACTAAAGACTCAGAGAGTCCTGGCATGCCTGGACTGTGTGTAGGATAAGGAATGAGGAAGGCTCATTTGGCCATGACCAAAAAGTCAAAAGTCTGACAGAGAGACAAGAGTGAAGAAGGCTGGGCACAGTGCTCACATCTGTAATCCCAGCACTTTGAGAAGCCAAGGCAGGCAGATCATGAGGTCAGGAGTTCGAGACCAGCCTATCTAACATGGTGAAATCCTTTCTCTACTAAAAATAAAACAATTAGCTGGGCGTAGTAGCATGCGCCTATAATCCCAGCTACTCAGGAGGCTGAGGCAGGAGAATTGCTTGAACTTGGGAGGCAGAGGTTGCAGTGAGCTGAGATCATGCCACTGCACTCCAGCCTGGGTGACAGAGTGAGACTCCAAGTCAAGAAAAAAAAAAAAAACAGGGAAGAAAACAGAACTTTCCAGAACTTATATCCAATATGGAAACTAACAAGCATCTGAGAAGAGATGCCAAGTAGAAAGTGATAATTATTTTCAAAGTGAATAACTGCAGCTATTCAAAGCCAAAGCTAAAATCAATATAGGAGAGAGCTGGAAAAATTCAAACTTAATATAAACATAAATATACTTATGTATGTATATGTGATTTGTACAAATATGTATACACGCATGTATACACATCCAGAGGCAGGTTACCTGAAAGCAGGACGCTACTCACTAATAACAGAGGAGCTTTGGAGAAGACAGTTGGGCAGTGGATGACAGGCAAATTCCTTCAGAAAAAACAAGAGATGGAGGTGGAGGAGTGAAAACCTTATCAACAGAGTCCTTCCTTTTTTCCCCCAGCACATACAGAGGCTGCGGACTTGAAAGAAAATAAGATCTGAAGAAACAGAATGTCTTAAGAGGCCTCAAAAGTGTTATCACTTTTACCCAGCATCAATATTTGCCAGGATTATAGACAATTCCTCCCTAACCAAAAATAGTGATACCACTGCAAATGACTGAAATTGCATAAATGATGAATTTGCTGCCTTCCTATAATGGCCTATAATCTAAAAGGTATGTAAAAGTGGAAAATATATTAAAAATATAAAAAGGGAGGGTGGTTGCTGGTCATTTCTTTCCTGCCATGAGGCCTGGAACCCAAAGAGACCCCTGTGGATTACAGATTCATTCCTGTTTAATCATTTCCAGATGGTGCTATAGTTCCCAGTCTGACATATCTGTGTTAGTGTGGTCTCAGTTATATGCGATGTTGGACAAGGTTGTGTACTTGGCCTAATTTAATGCTGTTGCTCACTGATAGCTCTAGCCCATATTTACTGTAGGTTTATTTAATAGCTAAAGCGTTCCCCAAATCCTCAACTCTTGACTTCTAACTTTAGGCCCAATATTATTAAATACATTCCTCTTTTAATTCAACATTCACATTGCTTCCAGCACACATTTCCCAAAGGAAGAACTCTGCTTAAAAATGCTTCTCCAACACCTTACAGGGTTAAGTCTGCTGTTTTTAGTTGGTATTCAACACACTGACACTGATTCAGACTCACCTATGCTCACATTCTTCCTCATAAAACCATAAAATTGCAGAGGAAATAATGAATATTTCAAATGATAAATTGTGCATTATATTCTTGGCTAGTTGGTGTAAGGCTGAGAAGGAGAAAGTCATCATCGGTCCTATGAGTGGAAAGCTGTTACCTACAGAAATTATGAACAGGTACTTTGGTACCAATCAATAATCAGGTATTTCTCTTAGTATAAGAGGCTGAGAATGGAGAGTGAGAAGCCATCTCTCATCACACACCATAAATACATAAAAAATTCTAGGAGTTTTAGACAATCTGTGAAGGAAGAGTGTTAAATTTCATATGCACTTTGGGAACATCTGTTCTACCTGTCTTAGAAAGGTCAAATGAAAGACAAATCATTTAGTGAGATGGGCATTAGAGAAGACCACCCAAGAGTCAGGTATCATTCTACAGTTGTCTATCAGAGACCTTCCAGGTGCAAGATCTCAACCAATGTATGTTCCAAGCAGATAGAACAAGTGGTTGTGACACCATAACTTCCAGTTAACAGTGACTGGCACTAAAGACAAAGACAAATATAGCTATGTTTAACCCAAGAGTAACTTTTGAGGAATGTGAATGAGCAGCTTAACCTAAAGTTTAAAAATTATATAGGATTACATCATTATTTCATAAAACATAGAGGTTTACACTAATTTCTGCCTTCCTAACAGAAACAACTAAAAGTGATTAGATTAAATTGTGTTGCCTTATCTTTTCCCATTATATAACACATGTTCTTAGAGCTTGTTGGTCAGAATAGGCTGGCTCAAGGACTAAGACGTATGCTAAAAGATGTATATATGGAAAGCCACAGGGTGTACATCTCACCAGCATAACATATGTTACATTACCATCAGAAGGAGAAGGAAGGGCAAACTACAAAGTTTAGATATTTTGGTTCTTGGACTGGTCTTTAAATTGGTCAATTATGTATTCTGTGAAAAACACAATCATAAGCTTATCAACTCTTTTCTTCTTTTTCTTTCTCTCCTTCCTTCCTTCTTTCCTTCCTTCCTTCCTTTCCTTCCTTTTCTCCTGTCTTTTCTTTTCTTTCTTCTCACCCTGTCACCCAGCCTGGAGTGCACTGGTGTGATCTTGGCTCACTGAAACCTCTGCTTCCTGGGTTCAAGTGATTCTCCTGCCTTAGCTTCCCAAGTAGCTGAAGCTATGGGCATGGGTCACCATGTTTAGCCAATTTTTATATTTTTAGTAGAGACAGGGCTCTACCTTGTTGACCAGGGTGGTCTCAAACACCTGACCTCAGGTGTTCTACCCAGCTCAGCTTTCCAAACTGCTAGGATTACAGATGTGAGCTACCGCATCTGGCCTTGTCACCTCTTAGGATTATTTATTTATTTATTTTTCCCAAAACCTGGTTATTTCTCTAATCCCATGTTTTCTATTTTGAGCAACTTTACATTGGTGAAAAATGAAGACTCATATATGTATACACAGTCACTCTTTATTGAACCATTAATCCCCGCCCAGGTCCCCATTTTCAAATATTTCTAACAAGAGCAACTGGTCCTTTCTGGGTAAAATATTTTTAC
Source organism: Ateles fusciceps (assembly GCA_036589455.1). Taxonomy (NCBI): domain Eukaryota; kingdom Metazoa; phylum Chordata; class Mammalia; order Primates; family Atelidae; genus Ateles; species Ateles fusciceps. The sequence goes on from JAZHEH010001064.1 coordinate 8,174,841, forward strand.
ACCTCAATAAGATGCTACTGTAAAAAATACTGGTCATTCTGGGAAATTCGCTTGTTTTTCTATCTGAAAAAAATATATATTTTCTTAAAACTTACACTGTTAAGCAAAGCAGTGTTGCTTTCTTCTATTTCTTAGGCAACAAATGAACTTGTTTTTATAAAGTCTGGATTGTTTTATGTGTTCCAGGGAATCAGGAAAATCGTAATAAAAGTAGACTCTCTTAGCCCAAGAGAACAAAACAGGGCCAGATTGACCCTGGCTGTGAAAAGCCCACAGAATATCTCTGACACACTTAGCCTGGTAAAACATTTGGATGCTGAGCTTTTCTGAGTGAAAATAAGAGTCAACAAAGCTTAGAACTCCCAAAAGTGACCACGAATTTAGGAATTGATTATTGTTTCCATATGGTAACAAAATTACTGAGTTTCCATGCCATGTTTTATTTTCTATATATACATATATATGTTAATTATAAACATTTTAATGCATATGTGTTTATGTGGTTAACGTCATTCTTCATGTAAAAGCCTTCATCTTTAAGACAGAGTGTTGGGACAGTGATTTGTGTTTTATCTTTGGGTTCTGTATGAGACACTTGTGAAATTCAGGTTAATGAAATATTCACACTGAGAGTGATTTTTCCATGATTGTCATTTGGACTTCTTCCCCCTAATTCAACAAAATTCCTTCCACCCTGATGATCAGCAGGCAACCAAGTAAAAACCACCTCCTAGAATAACAGGCAGACTCCTCCAAAGGCTGTCAAGCAGGGATTCCAGGTTTAACTCCCTTAAGCCTGCCTGGTATTAGCATTTAATGCAATTTTCTGGCTCTCGTGTTTTTGCCTTCAAATCTAATATCCCTTCTAGGAGTAAAAAGGACTTAACTCATCTTTTGACAAACAGTAAAGACTTCATGACCCACAATAATAGATTTAAAACCTAATAATATTCTATAATCCAATAAGTGAATCAGGATTGACTGGTAATCGTTTCCTTTTGACTTTTATATATTTATCACTATCCATTTTAAAATGAGGCCTTATAAATCACTAACTGAACCAAAAATAATAAAAATGACATGTATTAAAACCAAGTTTTAAATAATTTATCTATGATTGCTATAATATATTATATGTAATAGATACCTACTCTATGTTATATATTGACTTGAAATTTATTTTACATTTTTTTAATCAACTTTGAAGTTAAAGATCACTCATTCTTGCCAAATCAAAAAAATGACAATGTGGATTTTTCAATGTGGAGGAACTAAAAATGACAGAGAACAAGCTACAGATATCAAGAATATCTTCTAAGATATACTATAGAAGAACTGCAAAGGTAAGGCTAAGACAATCTCAGAGCATGGATTCCTGTGGGGAGGATTAAGGATAAGTTCATGAAGGAGGCAGCTTTTGCTCTGCCCCTGAAAGTGGAGAAGGATTTACACAAGAGGAGATAAATAGCTCTGCTTTCTCACCCAGAGAAGTGGTAGAACTAAAGTCATGGAGATGAAGGGATACTTGAGAAAGACAAAGGATCCTGTCTGAAGGGATCATTTCATAGACAGAGACAGACAAGTCAGTAGGTGTGCTAAAGAATAAGAAACTTATTTAGTAGGCAATTAACCACTAAGTATTTTTCTCCTCCTTATAACTTGCATGAATTTATATATTTTGATTAATTTCCCTTCTATTTGTTCTCTATTACACCATGAAAGTATACACAGAGGGTTTATTGTTGCTGTTTAATGTTATAAGTTGGCCCAAATTTTGCAGAATTTTCAAGCTTAATTCTGATAAAATGAGAATCAGAATGGCTATCATCCAGACATGCATGTTGTGGAAATTAGATATGGTAGAGTAATTTAATGTGACTTTGAAGTGTGGAAATACGACTTGGGATTGGAAATGGTATGCTCCAACCAGCACTTTTAATGTTGGAGGAGTGACATAGGGAGTAACAGAGATGATTCATAGTGTTGACAGAGGGGTAGACAGCTCAGCTTCCAAAGCAATTACTTGAAGGCAGTGGCATTAGCCAGTCTTATCCTCAAATGCCATCAATCTCACTTGCTTCCTGCTCATGTTCCTGGTTTGGATTCTTAGCCTTACTTTTGAATTTTGGAGCAATCCAATATCCTTTCAATAAACTTACTTTTTGCTTGAGTTAGCCCAAGTGCAATTCTGTTGCTTGCAATAACATATTCTTTTGTCTACTGTGGTAAGATAGGTCAGTGGTCTACCTTTCTGTCACTGACAACATAATTGGGACTAGAGGATTAATCTGAAAGTTGTATATGTGTGATTAAATTGGATACATCAGTTATGTGGCCATTATGGAGATTCTGATTAATAATAAAAAGATCTCAAATGAGAATTTGGGCAGTAAGAAGAAACTTGGAGAAGAAAAAATGGCAAAATTTATAGAACTTGCTGACTGAGTTGCATTGAGAGTAAGGGTATGGAGCAGTGGATAATAACTGTTTTCGAAGTACGTATTTAGAAAGGTACACACAGGCTTTGAAGACATTAATGGCATGTCCTTATCATTACTCATAACCAAGAGTCTTTTGAGGCCTTCTTTATCAACTGAAACAAAAGGTATAAATACCCTTATTATGAAAAAAATTACTGCTTTTTTGGCAATATTCTCTATTCATAATGCTGAATAAATGTCCTTTTGTTTGTTTGTTTTTCTTTTTGGGATGAACCATGGCCTCTGCTTTCATCCCACTGTCTAGCTGGGAGGGAGGTGGTGTTGAATCTGAGGCTCACTCCTCTGACACTATATGTAGCAGCCTGCTTGTACTGGTTCACCTGCTGTTGCTGAGCATCTATTTTTAATATCACCTTCAGTGACGTCACATACCTAGCCTGAAATAAACCGCGTTGGGAGTATTTACACCAGAGAAACAGGCAAATGCTACAAATCAGGGCTTTGTTTAGCCCTGCTGGGTCTCGCCTATACCAATAGTTGGCACTCTTGCATTTGGCTGAAAAAAAATCCGTGAATAAGTGAACCTATGCAATTAAAATCCATGTTGTTCAAGGGCAAACTGTACTTTAAACTTTCGGGTATACATCATTATCTCAGTATTTTCTTAGATTGTAAACTCCTGGAGAGCTGTAGGCATTACCACATTCCTACCTATCTTTCCAATCCAATTCAAGGGCAGCACATACATTTTCAACAAATATTGACTGAATGAATGGTGTACTTAAATTCACAGACACGTCCAGCAGTGAGAAGTCTTCTGCATCTAACTGCAATGACATTTCTACTTTTTCCTCGCTGCCCTAATTCCCAGATCTCCTTTAACTCCCTCCTCATTTTCTCTGAATTCTCTTCTCTCCCATGTCATGCTCCGGGCCTTCTTTCTGCTTCCCTAATCCTCTCCTCCAAAACCGGTCTCATATAATCATAAAATGGAAGAGTTGGAAGGGATTTAAGCAATCATCTATTTCATTTCCCCGATGACATAACATGGCCCAGAGAGTTTAAATGATTTGCTCAAAATTGTACAAGTATCTAGTGGCACAGCCATGGTTTCAGTTCAGCTCTCCAAAATTTTAATCCAGTAGTCCTCTTTTCATCACTGGATAAAACCACACAGAGCCTGCTGGCCTATTCAAAAAGTTCATTCTCTCTCTCTTTCTGTCTGTCTCTTGTTCTCGATCTCTCTTTTCCCCAAACATGAAATTGAGAACAACGTAGGAGGCTGAGGTCACTGGTGAGTATGAAGAGAGAGGTGCCATATAAATTCAGCTGATGGTGACTTTTACTTAATTATCTGTTCATTCAACATATTTATCTAGTCATACAACATACTTATTGAGAGCTAACTACATAACAGGAACTCATCCAGGCACATAGAACACACCATTGAACACAACTGACCAAGATCTCTGCCTTTAAATAATTTGTATTCAAGAGATTACACCTGAAAATTGTTACCTGGACTTGCTTTTCAAGCTTAGAGATATGAACACAACTGACAAAGATCTCTGCCTTTAAATAATTTGTGTTCAAGAGATTACACCTGAAAATTGTTACCTGGACTTGCTTTTCAAGCTTAGAGATATGAAAGGGGAATGGGAGTCTCTATTCATTAATGAAGTGAGAGTCATTATTTTTCATCAATGAAACAGAATTTGTACTATTTCCCCTTGACTATCTCATGAATTTTATTCTTTATTTTGTCTGACATCTTGCTATTTGTCATTAACTTATATTCATCAAGTCAAGACAAAAAGGATGCCATATGAAGACATTTCTTTTCTTTAGAATCTGCATTCACTCTCTGAAGATCTGTTTTCTTTCAATTTAATAACAACAAAACCTAGCTGGGGGGAAAAAAAAAGTGCCCATAACGTTAATTTCCCAAATTGGAGTTTTCTCAGCATTTGAATACATCGCAGCATCTCTTCTTATTTTCTGTATTTATATAAGGAAGTTTCAGATGCAGCATGTTTCAACTGAGAATATTTATCATAGACATGTTAGATCACTTAAGTATTATTCTTAGGTTTTTCAAAATGATTTCTCATCTGCATGAAATGGTCAATGCAACTCTTTGGAAAAGCATATTCCTAAATCCTGACAAGAATAATTTCATGGATGAAAAATATCAGGTCCAATGAGTAGTAAGTTAGCATAATAAGGTTTTTTTTTTCTTTTTTTGGTGGGGGGGGAGGAGATGGCTGGGCATGGGAAAAGTTTAACGATTATTCTGGGAAGAGAAAAAAAATGAGGCAGGAGGCAAATCCCTGTTTTTCCTGCCTACAGTTGGATAAATTTTTTTCCTCATTTTTCCTCTTTATTTCCTCATTTTTCCTCTTCACTGGGCTTCCATGATACCAGTCTCCTGGCTGTCTCTTCTACCCAGGTTCAGAGGAAGGGGCACTGGGGGCTGACTGAGATGGGCAGGTGCCCTGATCCACCATGCCTGCCATGCAGAGCCATGCCAGCCTTGGGTCCCTCCTGGGAGAGGGCCATGTTGATCTGGGGCTGAGACTTAACGGCTTCCAGGGCCAGGGAGGAGTTTCCAACAACCTTGACCTGGGGCAGGATCCAGAAGGAACATGTCCCGTGGTCAAGGTCATCTGCCTGCTGTATAGAATCTAGAGCTCATGGCTCAGTGGGGTCCCTTCCCAGACAGCAAGCAAGAGAGACAGAAAGCAAAGCAGGAAGACGTGCATAATTAAAATCTGCACCCAGTTCTTGACTATAAAGTAAACTTCAATGTTCCTAGTTGTATTAGTTTCCTAAGGTCACAGTAACGAAGCATCACAAGCTGAATGGCTGAAAACAACACACATTGATGCTTCCGTAGTTGCCGGGGCCAAAAGTCTGAATTCAAGGTGTTTCTAGGGCCATGTCCTCTCTGAGGGCTCTGGGGAGAAGCCGCTCCACTACTTTCTCTTAGCTTCTTTTTGACTGACCATGGGCATTCAAACAGACGCTACAAGCCTGGGCATTCCCTGGATTGTACGTGAGTTGCTCCAGTCTCTGCCTCCTTCATCACATCGTGCTCTCTGTGAGTCTTGTCCGCTTCTTCTTCTAAGGACACTGGTCATACTGGATTAGGGCCCACTCTACTCCAGAATGCCTTTAATTCACATCTTAATTATATCCACGAAGGTCTTATTTCTAAATGAGGTCACATGCTGAGGTCTTGCAAAGGACATGGAGTTTTGAGGAGATACTATTCTACCCAGTACACTTGCCAACTTCTATATGGAAATAATCCACTTCCTAGCTATGGTGCAAACTCCACAGGATTGTGTCTATTAGTATTTGCCACCTTATTAAACTCCTGACAAAACTCTGTAGATAGGCACAGTATTTTCAAGTCATTGTTGTTTCAAATACTTTACAGCCTCGTACATAGTTTTAAAAATATCAGTGTCCTATCAGTGCTGTAAAATGTTTCTTCATCACGGAGACAGATGGGATCCTCTTTGTTTCAAATGATAGAAGTAAAACAGAAAACACATTTCTCTTGTGGAAACTCACATGGCTAAGGAAAACAGATGCAACGAAAATAAACACACTCTGCTGCTGACTCAGAATTTCTGGAGATGCTTTATTTCTTCAAGTTTGACTCATTTACAAAATGTTGCCCTGGGAAACCTAAAGTAATTAAGGTAGGACAGAGAAGTAATAACGCAGAAAGTAAAGGCTGGTGGTGGGTAGGACTGCTGCTTTTAGTGGAATCTTCTATATGGAAAGAAAACTGTAGGTAACTTGGGGGTGGCAAATGTCATTGTTCTAGATTCCTTGCGATTATGGGAGTTTGTAGTGGCGGTAAAAACAACAACACAACTCCTAATATGAGGTTGAAATGGAGAGTTCGCTGTTTTTAACCGTAGGATGATAATCTGGACCCGAGCAGAAAGCTGGCATGTTCACATACAAATCTGGATGTCTTGTTATAAAATCTGAAGAAAATTATCTGTTAATTTAGGTGCCTTAGTTCATTTGTGTCTAGTCTGAGTTAACTAAGAAAAGACAAACAAAGCTAGTAGTTGTAATGGCATAGATTTTTTCACATTTTCCTAAGGGCTGAAGGATGAATACATAAAAGAATACCAGAAAAAATCTATTTAATTTCTGTTTCTCGCTTTATTCAGCAAATATTCATTGTGGTAGGCCTTGTACTATCAGAATTCTTGCATTTTTAACAACTATATTTCATTGGAAAAACTGTATCCTAGAGATTTTTAGTCTACAAAATAGAAACTTCAAAGAGGAATGTCTCAAAATTTGACCTATTTTAAATTTTATGTGAAAAAGAATGCTTTCTTTATCCAGCATTTCTGGGAAATGAAGTTTTCCTTACTAAGTACTAATACTTAAAAGATAATTTTTACCAAATGTCTCTGAGGCATACATATAATTGGTATTTTTTTTTTCCTTCTTGAACATCTAAAAATTCTGTCTGACTTTGTTGGCTGCTATTTGGAAAGTTAAGGCAACTGGAAGAAAAACTGCTAAGGCAAAACTAATTCTAGATTACTCATTCTTACACAGGATAAAGATTTGCTCCAGAACAGTGAAACATCAGATGCCTGAACTACTAGCAGAACAGCTCACCCGTAACATTTATTCTGCCTGATGTTTCCTAACCTTGGCAAATAAGAAGAGCTAATTATAACCTGTTCTCACATTTCTCAAAGAGTTTCACAGAGATGAGTTATTATTAACAGAAATAACTATTGGAAAAACACAGGACTCAAAGTAATTGAAATAAATCCATCTATGCAATAGTTCCCCATAATAATTCCAATAAATAACTTCATTTAGGGCACGATTAAAACCATCATTGGCCCTAAATATGTGGTTCTTAATTATATGCATCATGACCTTACACTTTTACTTGATAAAGTAACACCATTATTTTTCCCCAATCACAAACAACACAACACAGTTCTAAGCAGACATTTTTAAATATGGGGGAAAAAAATACCAAGACAAAAAGAAAAATAATTCACATTTCTATTTTTCAGAGGCAGATATTATATTTTGTATACCTTTCAGGATTTATAGATATCTCTTTTGATTGACAGCTTATTAAAATTGGTTTCACACTTTTCCATTTTTCTATGCTTAACAATAGACTCTTGTATTATTTAGCTCTTACATTGGTCATAACTTTCATATTCAACAATATATTATGCATATTGTCTATTATATGACACAGGTGTTCAATGTCTAAATTATCGATTAGGCACCTCTCAAAATTTTCCACCATAGTGCCACAAACCACAGGGAAGAAGACATTAGTAATAGCACTAAAGGATCACGTTTCTTTAAAGCTTTGTTTTCTCTTTGACATTCCACTCTATAGTAGATTTGTGTTTACTTCAAATGTCACATAATAAATTATTTAACTTTTCTCCCCAAATCTTCAAGTAAACCCAATGAATTACATCAGATTTATTTGGTGGCATTGCATACTCCCTAGGACATTGCTGTGGGCATCTGTACACCCCAGTTTGAGGAGTGCTGGTTTAATTTATGATTTTCTGAAAACATCTGCCTGAATCAATAATGAACCCATGCTGAAGCAGCTATGCCTTAAGAATCTGGATTTTGGAGGAAAGAATGGGTCTGGGGGAGAGGTACTTCTATTACACAAAATGACAAAGAGAAAACAGTTCAAGGTTTAATGTCAAAGGTCTTAGTGTTTTTTGTTTGTTTTGTTTTTAAATCATCCTTGACAGTAAAATCTGTTCTATAACATACTGGGAAAGAACAACCTTTATACTTTGGTGAATGTTAGGATGTTGTTCACACAATCAGTTTTCACTGTTATTATGTTATTTTGAAAAATAGTAATTTCTTAGGCTACATTTCCTACGCCCTATGTTAGGCTCTGGAGATGAAACACAAGCTCTCAAGCCTCTTTGGCTGATGAGGAGCTCGAAATTAGTAAAATATATATAAATATATATTATTCCATCATATACATATGGAATAATACATATATAAGAAATATATGTAAATATGTATTCCATATATATATATATATATATGATACATATGGAGTTATATATAGAGACTGCATGTTACTAATATATAATATGTTATTAATGTATAGCATATATATAATATAATATAATCAGCAATATATAATACATAATAATATTTTCATAATATATAATACATATTATGGTATATATATATATAAATAAAAGACAGAGCCAAGAATGAATGGAAGGAGAGATAGTGAAGACATGAGATACAGATGACTTATATGGAGCAATGGCTGAGAGGAGTTGAGAAAGCAAATGTTCTAAAAATATACATTCGCTCTTGGGAAGATGGAGATTTTTTTTTTCCCTGAGATACATGGTGAGAAAAAGAGTTTGGAGGCAGATGCAGGCCCATTTGGAGGTGAAAATGAGAAATTTAAGGAATTTATTACAAAATGGCTTTATTTCTATTCAAAGGACACAAGAAAATCAGCAGAGTGAAGAACATGCCAGGGAGAAATGGGAGGATTTGAGGATTGCTGGAGAAAACTGGTGCCAGGAAATAAGAAACGCACCACTTCTGAGACCTTAAAAGGCCTAGCTAAGGTGATAAACCAAGGTATTAAGTGATCCCAACCAGCATGACCAACAGCAGTTTTGGAAAATTCAGATGGTTATGTGACCTCAATTGCAAAGATGATTAAAGTCATTATGGCAGTGTATGAGAAAAATGACCTATTCATATCATTATATGAATATATATCTAGAATCCATTTACAAGGATGTGCTGATAAATAAATGTATTAATATGTGCAAAATGCATAGCAAATTGCCTGGCACATAGTATTCAAATTTATGTGAACAGTTTAAGAAATAGTACATAATAGAATTCAAATTCAGAATGCAAATAGATTTGGATAAGGTGTTAATCATTAAATCTCTAATTATTGGAGGGGGGGAAGTAAGAGGCTGTTTATGGAACCTCAAAAACCAGAAAGCATTGATAATCTAGAATACATTTTTTCGTTATTAATGTTACTGGAAAACGGGTTTAGGAGGAGTAATGAAGGTGAGAAAGTGGTGATTATATGAGATTTTTAACCATAAGATTTCAAAGGGGATGATCAAGCCCTGACAGTAACCATGAGAGTGACTTATTGAGGAAGCAGGTGTGTGCTGGTTATTAGAGTTAATGAAGTTGGCGTTTTAGATAGGGTGCGTCACCCTGAAGTCGAAAATGCTCAGGATTTAGAATCCAGAGAAAAAATTATGAGAAGAATAAAAATTCAGATGAGTAGTCTTAAAAGAAAAGAAACTTTTGAATAGGGATATTAGGAAAAAAAAAAACTTTAAAAGAGGCATTGACTACCTAGAAAGACAATGACTCTACTATTTAATATTTTAAAATGGAAGACTCGGGAAGGGGACAAACGGCCCCACTTAGTGGGGAAACATCTTAAACATCAGAAATTCAGATTTCAGTTAAAGGGATGACTTTTTTTAGAAAAGGTGGGTGTTTAGAATAATACTTTTTTTTCTTTTTGAAATAGAATGAGCATTTTAGCTTGTACAGTAGAAATGGTTTAGAGAAGGAATGGGGCCTGGGGAAGGGGAAAGGTTAATACAGATGGAGAAGACAGTCTAGAAGATAATAGGTAACCATAGGGGCCTTTGCCTTGTGCAGTTCTTGTAAACCTTTGGGAATAAGGAAAGTAGAAAATAAAGCTACATTCACAGAACAAAACTTCCTCAGGGTTTCTAAAACAACTTGAGTGCAAAGTTATTTTGTTGCTTACAGGACATGAAACTTTCATGGGAAAGCACATGGGCAGAGAAACTTTACTTCTTACTATATATGATTCTTCTTCAATGTGTAAATGGAACTGGGCCCGGAAATAAATGTAATTCCTCAGAAATTCCCAAATATGTAGTATGCTTATATACTAAAAACAAATATTCCCATTTGTGGAAAAAATCACTTACCTCCAGCCACACACTCTGGGGTAAAAGAGATGTCATCAAGAGCAATAAAGATGTCCTCATTTCCATCCAAATCAGCTTCAAATGCCACCTTAAATGGACTGTTACTGGAGAGAGGTGCATAGGCATATGTCCACCCCATTCTTTCATTTCCAATCACTGACCACACCAGGATGTTTAGCTCTGATTCTTCAATAGTATACACCTTTAAAAAATCATTAAAAAATAACTTTTTATGATTGGATGTTAGAAGTATCAGGACATTCAGACGATTGATGAAAGAATGAAATCTCTGGCTATGTAACAGCTCAATATATTGACTGTTGTATTTTCTATCTGTAGAAATTGTGGGTTATAAAGTGAACCAATGGAGGTTGCATTTTCCTTCATTAGTAGAACCTTTGCCTGCTTCTGTCATCAACTTCTGTACGTCTAACTGGACATTAAAAAAAAAAAAACCTGTAACTGCCTTAAGCTTTTAAAAAGCTGAAAGAGATATAAACACAATTTTTTTATTGCTAAAGAACTTTGTCTATGTTAGACTACGGGTATATGACTGCAGAAAAAAGGACCCTCATTATACATGAATATGATAAATGAATATCAGATTATAGAAGTCATTTTGAAAACCACAGTAATGTGCAGAAAATATTTTAACATTTTGACAGATGGAAAATCTTTCTGGATTAACTGACATTGATATTCAGCACTTTATAAAATGGTTCAGTGACTAAAAAATGCAACAAACAAGAAATGAAATAGAAGTAGTTACTTTTGAAACCAAAAAACATGCAAGATCCTAATATTTTTGTTTATTAGTAGAAATGATTCAAAACAAAATATGCCATTTTCTAGTGCTGCTTAAAAAATTCTATACTTAATGAGAAAAAAGGTAAGATTAAAGAGTTGTATTTCTATATTCTCTTTTTGCACCTAAATTTTATAGTTATCAGATGCCAAAGTTATATCTAATTTGGTAATATAGTAATATTTATATAACATACCATATATAATTAGATATATATATATATATATAAAATACTATCTATTTCTCTCTCTATATATATATATTTATATTTGGCTTATAGTATACTTCAGCAATCATTTATGCCACCCTTTTTTTCACATGGGAAAAATAAGACCCAGAGAAAAGAAAACACATGGATATTAATTTTCTTCTATTGCAATAGTACATTTTTCCAATGACCTCCCTCTTACTAAAAAATCTTACTGTCTCACTATCTTAGTGTCAAAATTTATCTACAGTTGACTTATCCTATAAAATACAACCAAAATTTATACTATGAGAAGGAAAGAATAATTCCAGTCATCTTATTACATATTATGATATTAAATTGACATTCCAGAAACACTACCAAGAATCACCAAATATTTAAGAACCAGAAGTTAAGAATGTTGCTAGTGTCCACAAGTACAAAAGAAATCTAAAATCCATTTCAGAAATCTAGCTGCTAATGGAAATTAAACAAAACAAAAATAAATCAAGATGATTATAAACTAAAGAAAAATTTAAAACTTGGCCAAAGTTTGGAAACCTGAAATGTGAGACATTAACCCTAAAATAAAATACGGACGTTTTGGAAAAGATGATTCTCAAGACATTTCTCAAGCAAAAACATTACTTTTAATATTGATATTTTAATTAACAAAATAAGCTAGGATTCAATCTGAAGGGAATTTGGATCCATTGACTATTTCCAGTCTGACACATAAGTACCCATTCCAAAGAATCTTAAACTCCAGGATGTGGTGGATACTTGGTTTATAAGTTTATGCAATTATTTTTCCATTTACTAAAAACTAAAACTAAAAGATGCAAAGTTTCTAATTCAACTTGTCAATAACAGGACAATTATACAGAACCTATTTAAAGTGAACTCTGAGTTTTGCACAAACCTTTTTAAGTTTATAACACAACTTAAAAAGGAATGGCTTTATTATATTTATTTTGTAATTTTTTTTTCTGGCAAAATTAGTTTAGAAAGCCAAATTACATGAAAATGTTAACTCCAACACTTTGTTTTTTCCCCAAACCTCAGCACATATTTATTTTATTTATCAATGTACCCATTTTTATTGGTTTTGCAGTTTACTTTTCTCTCTGCATTTAGTCTTTTTAATCTTCAACCAATCCTACACACTCTTGTCAAATTCATTTTCCTTCCATTCTCTACGTACTTTGCTTCTCAAAACCACACCATGTCATTCCTGCCCTATGTCCTGAGCATGAAACTCTCCAATAGGCTTCAACATATCTTACCCTATTATTTGACCCTACCTCTAGTCCCAATTAATTCTGGTCAACTTTACTAACTTACTACTTATTTCAATGAAACTTTTTGACAAGTTTGTAGGTTATTTAATTCATAACATGTATTTATAATACTTCAGTGTATTATACTGAATAATTACATGTTACGTCAAGTGTTTCCATAGTCACTGTGGCTGATGGGGAAAACTAGAACTATTATTTAAGAATTCATAATGTTGTTTATTCATTATGTCTGATGGGAAACCCACTAACAACTAAAAGTATAGCATGAATTTCTGTCCTTCAATGGAAATGATATATTATTGTATTCTGAGGGTTTTTTGTGCTAACTCTCAGCAAAATACTCAATTTTAATAACTTTCAATTGTTGATAATTTTGGAAAACTACAATGGCTAATGTCCTTGAAAAATAATTGATTCTAATTCCATTTGTTTCTGATTTTACATTTATTAAACATACTTTATTAAAATAATAACTCATCACAGTAATAATTATTTGAAATAGCTTTCTAAAATCAACTGCTGGATGAATTTGGCTATTTCTATTTTAATAATTTTAATTTTAGTCAAACACAGACCCAGTAATATATTAACTGTCATTATATATTGTAAAGCAATAATTTTAGCAAAATTTTAGCATAAAATATGGATTCAAAGAATATATAAAGATAGTAAATTATAATAGAATTTATGTTATCATCAAGGGTTATATTGTATGCAAAGTTATATCAAAGCTATAGCACTTAATGTAGAACATTAAAAACTTAAAGAGAACTTGCTAAATTTAAACATAGATAACCAAAATGATGTCATCTAAACATAACTATTATATTATCAAATTAAATCTATGTTAAATTTTTTGATGAAAAAAATGCCTCAACATTTATTTTGAATGAAGACTCCTTTGAAGGAAAACATTCAACAACAGATATAAAGAGGTAATAGAAAATATGGGTGTTAATTACTCAATTCCAGAATACATGGTTTATTAAGCCATGCTTGCATTTCTCTAAAGGAATACCTGAAACTGGGTATTCCTTTAGAGAAATGAGGTTTAACTGTCTCACAGTTCTTCAGGCTCTCCAGGAAGCATGGCACCAGCAACTGCTTCTGGGAGGCTTCAAGAAGCTTTTACTCATGGCAGAAGGCCACTTGGGAGCAGGCACATTACTTGGGGAAAGCAGGAACAGGAGAGAGAGTGCCGGGGTGGGTGGTGTGCCACACTTTACAACAACCAGATTTTGTGAGAACTCACGGACTATGAGCCATGAGAAATTACCCCCATGACCCCGCCAGGCCCCACCTCCAACATTGGGGGTTACATCTCAACATGATTTGGAGGGGATTCCAAACTATATCAGATGTGTATTAGAGACTATCTACTTCAACAATGTCCTTGTATCTAAGTTGGCCAGGTAAGGGTTTGAAAGAAAATGATTAGGAGTGTTTCCTGAAATTCCTCTCCTGCAGTATCCAGACATTCCTGGTGCCTGCAATATTAAAGTCAGGTCACTGGCACTGACTGGAAGTCTCTGAGTAAAATCCTTTTGCTATCAGAAATACTGTATTTCATTAGGTGTGTAGCTTATTAAAACCAGTGTGTGAAATGCATCAGTGAGAGGACAATGTGACGTTTCTTGGCCTCAGCTACACTCAGTTGTTCTATTAAGGGTCTGCTCTTTAGTTACCACTGATAAGGCAAAGCAATGAACTGAGTTACTGCTTAATCCATAGAAACGCATAGTTTCCTATGGGTTAGTTTGAAAATACTCAAATTATAATAAGAAGAAAGAAAAAAATATCTAAATTAATAGAAAGAGAAATTTCCCTTGAAGAAAAGAAGTTACAGGTTTTAAGGTGGGTTAATACAGGATGGACATAACAATGCCACTGACATTAATGAAATTGTAGCTCATTCCCATATTTTTTGTCATATGTCTCCTAAGTGATGTATGAGTATAGGATAAGACCAATTAACTGCCCTCTACAGCTTCAGAATTGCAGATATATAGAGAGGTAAAACAGTCCATTAACTATATACAGCACAGACTTGCAGTCTCTGGTCCAGCACATAAGGAACTGGAAATCACTGCTCCAGTCTTCGCATACAAAAAAGCTGAAAAAACAAAAAACCAACAATTCTTAGATTCATTAGAGCAGTGATCCCCAATCTTTTTGGCACCAGGGATCCTTTTGTGGAAGAAAATTTTTTCCACAGATGGGGGTGGCAGGGGAAATGGTTTTGCAACGAAACTGCTCCACCTCAGATCATCAGGCATTAGTTAGATTCTCAAAAGGAGGGCACAATCTAGATCCCTCAGATGCGCAGGTCGCAACAGGGTTTACTGATGGACATTTGGGTTGCTTCCAAGTCTTTGCTATTGTGAAGAGCACTGCAGTAACCATACATGTGCATGCGTCTTTATAGTAGGATGATTTTTAATCCTTTGGGTATACAACCAGTAATGGGATTGCTGGGTGAAATGGTATTTCTGTTTCTAGATTCTCGAGGAATCACCACACTGTCTTCCACAATGGTTGAACTAATTTATGCTCCCACCAACAGTGTAAAAGAGTTCCTATTTCTCCACATCCTCTCCAGCATCTGTTGTTTCTTGACTTTTTAATGATCACCATTCTAACTGGCATGAGATGGTATCTCACTGTGGTTTTGACTTACATTTCTCTAGGGAACAGTGCTGATGAGCTTTTTTCATATGTTTGTTGGCCACATAAATGTCTTCTTTTGAGAAGAGTCTGTTCATATCCTTTGCCCACTTTTTGATGGGGTGGCTTTTTTCTTGTAAATTTAAGTTCCTTGTAGATTACAGATATTAGCCCTTTGTCAGATAGATAGATTGCAAACATTTTCTCCCATTTTGTAGCTTGCCTACTCACTCTGATAATAGTTTCTTTTGCTGTGCAGAAGATCTTTAGTTTAATTAGATCCTATGTGTCAATTTTGGCTTTTGTTGCTGTTGCTTTTGGTGTTTCAGTCATGAAGTCTTTCACCAGACAGATTCACAGCTGAATTCTACACAATTTTCAACAACACATAGGTCAAGGAAGTCCAGGAGAAATTTTTAAATATTCTAGTTCAATTAAAAATAAAAATACACCTAATCAAAATTTATGGATGAAGTGAAGCAGTGCTTAGAGGAAAATTTTATAGCAATGAATGCATATATCTGAAAGTAAGAAAGACTGGAAATAAATAAAAAGTTGATTATTTGAAAAGATCAATAAAATTGCTAAATCTCTAGCCAGGCTACCTGAGAAAAAATGAGGGGAAAACCCAAAGCATTAATATTGAAAATGACAAAAAAAAAATCATCACTACTCATTCCATGAATATTGAAAGAGTAATGAAAAACATTATTATTATTGAGACAGAGTCTTGCTTTGTCACCTAGGCCGGAGGGCAGTGGTGTACTCTCGGCTCACTGCAACCTCTGCCTCCCCGGGTTCAAGCAATTCTCCCACCTCAGCCTACTGAGAAACTGGGATTACAGGCACCCGCCACCACATCTGGCTAATTTTTGTGTTTTAGTAGAGACGAGTTTCACCATGTTGGCCAGGCTGGTCTCAAATCTCTGACTTCAAGTTATCCACCCACTCCGGCCTTCCAAAGTTCTGGGATTACAGGCATTGAGTCACTGCATCCTGCGAAAAATTATTAATATATACCACATATTTGATAGTCTAGATGTAACTGACCAATTCCTTGAAAGGCACATCTACTAAAATTCACACAAGAAAAAATAGATAATCTGACCACACCTATACTTATTAAAGGAATTGAATCAATTATTAACAACCTTTCAAAACAAAACCATAATACAAAACCACATAAAAACATTATAGAAAGGAAAACTACTGACCAATATTTATCATAGACATAGATGCAGAAAGTCTCAAAAAAATTAGCAAATTAAGTTCAAAAATGTAAGAAAATAATAATATATCATGACCAGGTAGGATTTATTCTAAGTATGCTAGGCCAATAAACACTGGAAAATCAATTAATGTAATCTATCATATCAACAAGCTATAGGATAAACATTAAATAAGTATATCAATACATTCAGAAAAGAATATGATGAAAAGCAATACACATTTATGATGGCATATCTTAGGCAACTCTGAATAGAAAGGAACTTCATATTGATAAAGAATATTGACGAAGAACTATAGCTAACATCATCCTCAACAGTGAAAAACTAGCCATTTTCCTAATAAAATCATGCACAAGTAAGGTTGTCTGCTCTCACAACTCCTACTCCTACTCAACATCATACTGGAAGTCCTTGGTAGCATAATAATATAAGAAAGGGGAAACAAACATACACTGATTGAGAAAGAAATAAACTTTGTTCATAGAAGACATGACTGTCTCTGTAGAAAACCAAGCAATAATCAACCCCCCCCCAAAAAAAGTTCCCGGAACTGAGAAGGAATTAGAGCAAAGTTGCAGGATGCAAAAATAATATACAAAAGTTAATTATTTTTAGATAGCAGGAATGAACAACTGGAATTCAAATTTTAAAACAATACCACTCATATTAACACCAAAAATATATGTATTTACAAATCTAACCAAAAAAAGTACATGATGTATATAAATACTACAAAACTGAAGAAAAATCTCAAAGATAGATAAATGGATATTATTGCATGAGGAAGACTCAATATTGTCAAGATGTAAGTTCTTTCCAGCTTGATTTATAGATTCAATCAATCCTAGTCAAAGTCCTAGCAAGTTATTTTGAGGATACTGACACACTCACTTGGAAGTTTAAAAGAAAAGTGGAAGACACAGAATAACCAACACAAGTTTAAAGGAGATGAACAAAGTCAGATAACTGACACTACCAGACTTAAGACATAATATAAGGCTACAGTAACCAAGACGATGTGGTAATTGTGAAAGAATAGACACACTGATAATGAAACAGAACAGAGTCCTGAAACAGACTCACACAAATACAAGCAACTGATATTTGACAAGGAATCAAAGGCAATACAACGCAGAAAGGATAGTCTGCTCAATAAATGATGCTGAAACAACTACAACCAAATTCAAAAAAAAAAAATATCTAGACACAGCAAATACGTAAGTTACCAAAATTAACTCAAAAGTGTTCATTGAATTAAAAATCAACTGTAAACTATAAAACTTGTAGAAGATAACACAGGGGAAAATCTAGTGGCTTTGGATGTTGCAACAACTTTTTACATATCTGGCCAAAACCAGGAACCATAAATGGGAAATTGGAAAATTGAACTTTATTAAATTAAACTTCCATGTAAATGACACTGTTAGGAGAATGAAAAGACAAGCTAGAGACCAAAGAAAACATTCTAAAACACATATCTGATAAGGCCTGGTATTCAAAATATATAAAGAACTTTAAAAACTCAAAAATAAGAAAATAACCTGATGAGAAAATGGATGAAACATCAGAATAGACACATCCCTAAATAATCTATTCAAATAGCTAATAGCATATAAAAAATACTCAAATTTGTTTGTCATCAGAGATTTTTAAATTAAAACAAAAATGAGATGCCGCTAAACATCTTTTAAAATGGCTACTTCCAAATCACTGATATCATCAAATACTCCTGAGGATGCAGAGCAACAGGAACTCTCATTCATTATGAAACGTTAGAAGATAACATAGGAGGTTTTCTTCTGGTGGGGAACACAAAATAGTATAGCCGCTTTGTCAGACAGTTTGGCAGTTTCTTACAAAACTGAACATACTCTTACCATATGATCCAGCAATTGTACTACTTGATATTCACCCAGATGTGTTGAATGCTTATGTCTACACTAAACGTGCATGTGGTTATTTATAGCAACTTTATTTATAATTACCAAAACTTGGAAGAAACAAACATGTCTTTGAACTGGATTGCATGTACATAGTATGCAATCTTATTCGATAATAAGTAAATGCGGTATCAAGCCATGAAAAGACAGAGAGGGAACTTACATGTATATTTTTAAGTGAAATAAGTCAATCTGAAAAGGATAGTTACTGTATGATTCCAACTACGTGAATTCATGGGAAAGGCAAAACTATGGAGACAGTAAAAAAAGTAGTTACTAGGGTTTGGGGGGGTCTGGAGGGATGAACAGGTGGAGCAGAAGGGAATTTTAGGACAGTGACACTATTCTGCATAAGACTATGGATACAGGTCATATATTTGTCAAAACCCATGAAATGTGCAACCCAGAGTGAGCCCTAATGTAAACTATAAACTTTAATGGTAATACCTCCATATTGGTTCATCAACTCTAACTAATGTACCACACTAATGGAAGATGCTAATGACAGGTGAAAATGGGTGGGGCAAAAGGAAGCTATATGAAGGATTATATTATATGGACACCGTTTGTTCTTTCCAGTCAGTATTTTTATAAAACGTAAAACTGATAAAGCCTTTTAATGTTTAAAAGTTCATTTAAAAAATACACATTACAGAAATGATAGCCCTGGTGAGGGACTTTTCCTTATTTGCTTTGGTTTACTGAGGTG
Organism: Ateles fusciceps; assembly: GCA_036589455.1. Classification (NCBI taxonomy): domain Eukaryota; kingdom Metazoa; phylum Chordata; class Mammalia; order Primates; family Atelidae; genus Ateles; species Ateles fusciceps. Next base: position 8,194,141 of record JAZHEH010001064.1, read on the forward strand.
CCTACATAGTTGAAAAAACACAAATGTCTTATCAATTTCAATGGCAGTTAAGGAAATTATTAAAATAATCACTTGTTCCATTAATACATTTAGTTACCATTCTTTTCTCTCTCTCTGTCATGCTTCTAATTTTGGACTTAAAAAAAAAAAATCAGGAGGCATACCATCATTAACCTTGCCAACATCAACCACTTTTCCAAACTCAATCTTTAGAGACCAAACATCTTTGTCTGCTTAGAGGCAAGAATGATAGGAGTACCAGGTACATTAATCTATCAAAGGAGGCACTGTGGAACTAATTTAGTAATAGCTTTCTAGAACTGGGTACCTACCACAAACACATTTTAAGAATGTCTTTAACAACGGTGTAGAAGTTTTCTCAAACTCTGTCTCCCCTACACATTTCCTCTGTATCTTCTCACTACTCTCTACATCCTTATGTTCTAGCAGAAGGTTACATTGCCAGCCCTCTTAAATACTAGAAACACTCCCTACTTAGGGCTTCACATGACTTTTTCTCTGTCTGAAATGTTCTTCCTCTGACACCCGTATTTACATGGCCCACTTCCCCACTTCCTCCAAGTGTTTGCTCAATGTTACATTCTTAATGAAGCTCGCTCTGATGATAGTTTTAATAATTAAGTCATATCCAGTTTTTACAATCCTCCTACACTCCTATACTTTTGATAGGGTTTAGATGTTTGTCCCCTCCAAATCTCACGCTGAAACGTGATCCCCAATGTGAAAGGTAAGCCTGGTAGGAGGTGTTTGGGTCATGGAGGCAAATCCCTCATAAATGGCTTGATGCCCTCTGCTGAGTAATGATTGAGTTCCTGCTGGGTGTTTAAAGAAGCCTGGCCACACGAGCTCAGCATCACTGATTATTAGAGAAATGCAAATTAAAACCACAATGAGATGTAGGGTCAAGCCCTACAGGGTCATGGGGTGTCCCCTATCACTGTGCTGAGGCAATGGATCCAAGAAGTAAAGAGACAGGACACAGAAGGACTGGAAAAGACCGCTGGGCTCAGGGGGGCCATGGCACCTCTGAGCAGAGAAAGGCAAGGCCCCGAATGTCTAGGAGGGTCTGTATTTATTGGGTATAGGTTAGGGGGCAGGGTAGTGAGTGAGGTCATCTTAAGAACAGTGATAAGGTCAAGACAATCACATGTGCGATAAGCAAAGGGTCCACCCCTATTAGGTCACTGAGGCAAGGAGGTGGGCCATGTACAGTGAAGACGGTGCAGTGTGCAATATCTCTTATCTAGGGGCAGGCTACTTCTAAGGAATTCTATAGGAGGATGCTTTTGAGTCAGTACAGTAGCTCAAGAGCTGATAGGGTATACAGCCACCTGCTGGCAGCTTCCAGTGATTTCTATAGCAGGATGCTTTTGAGTCAGTACCTAGCAACAGAGCTGACAAGGTATACAGCCACCTAGGCACGATTATACCGGAGGGATTTTAAGCCCTCAGATGCTCGTGGGATTGCCGGTCTGAGAGAAGCCTTCCACAAGAACTGCACACAAGGTACTACAACCCCTTTTTCAGGAGGAGTAGCTCTTCTGCAAGCCTACCATACAGCGGGTATCTTTACGATACCAAACGCTGCCACCTGGGCTATAGATTTTTGTCCTAGTATAACTGTTTTTTCCTTAAATCATGCTCTGCACCGTGTCTGCTCTAGACATTCCTCTGACCATAAGCTGCTTATTCCTTAATTCATGCTCTGTACTGTGTCTATTCTAGGCATTCCTCTGTGAACTAAAATACAATTACATATATATGGAAATAACTGAATACTAACACTGTAAACTAAGATATTCTTCAGGCACTAATTGTGCTGGGGATCTGCTTAGCTCTCCTTCCTTGGTGCCCAGATGGGGGCTTACCCAAAATGAGGTACCATCTAATGCCAATCAGAATGGCAATTATTAAAGAGTCAACAAACAACAGATGCTGGTGAGGCTGTAGAGGAACAGGAACACTTTTACATATTGGTGGGAATGTAAATTAGCTCAACCATTGTGTTAGACAGTATGGTGATTTCTCAGAGATCCAGAACCAGAAATACCATTTGACCCTGCAATCCCATTACTGGGAATATACCCAAAGGAATATAAATCATTCTGTTATAAAGATACATGCATGAGTATGCACATTGCAGCAATATTCACAGTAGCAAAGACATGGAGTCAACCCAAAGGCACATCGATGATAGACTGGATAAAGAAAATGTAGTATGTATGTACCACAGAATACTATGCAGCCATAAAAAGGAATGAGATCATGTCCTTTGCAGGGACATGGATGCTCACTGACAAGTGGGATCTGAACAATGAGAACACATGGACACAGGGAAGGAAACAACACGCACTGGGGCCTGTTGGTGGTGAGGTGTGGAGACCAAGAGCATTAGAAAAAATAGCTAATGCACTGCATGCTGGGCTTGATATCTAGGTGATGGGTTGGTAGGTGCAGCAAACCACCATGGCACACATTTACCGATGTAACGAACCAGCACATCCTGCACATGTACCCTGGAACTTAAAATAAAAATTTAAATTAATTAATAAAAGAAAGAAAAAGCTTGGCACCTCCACCTCCCTCTATCTCTTGCTTCTAGTCTCAGCATGTGACATCGCCTGCTACCCCTTCACCTTCTACCATGATTGGAAACTTCCTGAGGCCTCCCCAGAAGTAGATGCTGGAACCAAGCTTCCTGAACAACCTGCAGAACTGTGAGCCAAAACAAACCTCTTTTCTTTATAAATTACTTGACTTCAGGTATTTCTTTTTAACAACACAAGTGGACTAATACAACTTTGTTCCATAAACCTTAAAGATACTATACAACCTATTTATTACATCTTCTGTTCACTGCCTGTTTCTTTCACTCTAATATAAATGCTATGAAGACAGGGAGTTTTCTGTGTTTTGCATATTTACGCACCCTAAATGCCTAGAGCACTGCCAGGTACATAATAAGTGTTCAATAAATATTTCCTAAAGAATAAAAGAATAGGAAAGTTAAGGATTTAAGAACTTTAGAGTTAGAAAGGACCTTGGAGATCTTCTCATCTTCAGAGAGAATAAGGAATGTGCCTTTGTTACTTACCGTCAATAATGGAAGTAGAGTAGAATCTCATGTGTTTCACTGTGTAACTGATAACACAGCACAACATCATGTATGCTACCTCCATCTATTTTAGGATGTTTTTATCATCTATTACAGGGAGAATAATTTAAATACATATGCTCAGAGCTGAGATATATTACTGATAAAAGCAGGTAATAAAATGGTCTTTGATTGATGGAATTTCAAAGTAGATTTTATTTTATTCGTCAGTTTCTGAATAACAAAAAGCCCCAGGTTTTAATTTAAATAGGAGATTTAACACTAGAAATCAGGGAATTTAGTTAAGAAGAGTATAAATTTTTTTTAAAAACAGTACAAGCTGTTTAAATGGTAAATGAATTTTTTCAAATGATGTAAAAAATATTTTTTATATTTTGACATATTGGTTACTAAATGGGAAAATTACACAGCCAAATGTTTTGAGTTAAATTGTACTGATAACATGAGACATGCATAATTTGATATATACATATATCCATAAATATATACATAAAATTAGTTTTAATATTTTCCTACTGATATGAAATTTAAAATTTGACATTTTTTGAATGTTTTCCTTAACCAACCATATAACCCAATTGTTTTTATTTTTATTTTTTTTAGTTATGTAACAGCTTCTTGAGGGCTGCACCATTAAATTCCCGGATTGTCAATAGCAATGTACAGTATATGGAATAAGGTGAACATAAGTGCATATATAAATAAAATAGTCTTCTTAGGACTTTTAAACATTCATTTCTAGTAGGAGAGTATCTAGAAATTATCAACTACAAGTCATAATTAGGTTATATTCCTACCACAGTTTTTTCCACGTCTGTATTATATAAATAAACATTTGCATATTAAATTTGTTTTTTTCCAGGGACAAGTATAATATAATGTATCTACATTTAGATTAAAATGTTATAACATATTTATCAGAAAATAATTTTGTGGACAATAGCTTGAACAGGTGGCCTGGATGCAACATGGAGAAGGAGGGCAAGAGAGTAGAGCTTGATTTTTATTGTGTATAAGTTATTATAACTATGAATCTTTATAAAAACAAACACTGAGAAAAGAAAAACAAAATATTTTTTCCTTTGAAATTAAAAAATATTTCTACCATAAAAATTCATCAATTTATTTAAAAGATAGACGCATCTACTTATAAAAACCAGGATTATTCAGGTTGTTGTGAGAGCTAGTAGTGTTCTTACTATGTTTAAAAATAAGGAGACAAACATATTGGTTATTAAATGTGAAAATAACACAGCCAAATGTCTTGACTTAAATTGTATTGATAACATGAGATATATGAATAATTCAATATATACATATCTGGACATATATCCAGAAAATTATTTGTTAATATTTTAATATTTTCCTACTGATATGAAATTTAAAATTGGAAATTTTGTATTTTCCTTGTCCAACCATGGAGCCCAATTGTTTCTTTTCTTTAGCTATTTAACACACAAAAAAATTCAAAACATCAACAAATCCAGGAGCTAGAATTTTGAAAAAATTAATAAAGTAGATAGGCTGCTAGCTAGACTAATAAGAAAAGAAAAAAGATTCAAATAAACACAATCAAGTGATAAGGGTGATATTACCACTGACTCCACAGAAATACAACCAACCATCCAAGAATATTATAAATACCTCAGTGCACATGAACTAGAAAATCTAGAAGGAGTATATACATTTCTGGACACATACACCCTGAAATTGAGTCCCTGAACAGACCAATTAACGAGTTCTGAAATTGAAGAAGTAACAGATAGCCTTACAACCAAAAAAAAAATCCTAGGACCAGATGAATTCACAGCTGAATTCTACCAGATGTACAAAGAAGAGCTGGTACCATTCCTACAGAAACTATACCAAAAAATTGAAACGGAGGAATTCCTCCCTAACTCATTCTATGAGGCCAGAATCATCCTGATACCAAAACCTGTCAAAGATACAACAAAAAAGAAAATTTCAGGCCAACATCTTTGATGAACATGAATGCAAAAATCCTTAGGAAAAAAAAAATACTGGCAAACCAATCTAGCAGCACATCAAAAACTTATTTACCACAATCAAGTAGTCTTCATCCCTAGGATCCAAGTTTTGTTCAACATACAGAAATCAATAGATGTGATTCATCGCATAAACAGAACTAAAGTCAAAAACCATATGGTTATCTCAATAGATGCAGAAAGGCTTTCACTGAGATTCAACATCTATTCAGGTTAAAAACTCTCAATAGACTAGATATTGAAGGAATATACCTCAAAATAATAAGAGCCATATATAACAAACCCACAGCCAATATTATACTGAATGGGCAAAAGCCAGAAGCATTCCCCTTGAAAATCAGCACAAGACAAGGATGCCCTCTCTTACCACTCCTATTCAACATAGTACTAACAGTCCTGGCCAGGACAATTAGGCAAGATAAAGAAGTAAAGGGCTTCCAAAAAGGAAGAGAGAAAGTCAAATTACCCTTGTTTGCAGGTGACATGATCATAAATCTAGAAAACCCCATTGTCTCAGAGCAAAAGCTTTGAAAGCTCTCAAAGCTGATAAGCAACTTCAGCAAAATCTCAAGATACAAAATCAACATATAAATATTAGTAGCATTGCTATATACCAACAACAGTCAAGCCAAGAGCTGAACTGGGAATAAAATCCCGTTCACAATGGTAACAAATGAGTGAAATACCTAGGAATATAGTGAACCAGGGAGGTGAAAGATCTCTTCAATGAAACAAAACAGTGCTGAAAAAAATCAGAGATGACACAAACAAATGGAAAAATATTCCATGCTTATAAATAGGAAGAATCAATATCATAAAAATGGCCATACTGACCAAAGCAATTTATAGATTTAATGTTATTCCCATTAAACTACCATTGATATTCTTCACAGAACTAGTAAAGACTATTTGAAAATTTATTTGGAACCAAAAAAGAGCCAGAATTGCCAAGGCAATCCTAAGCAAAAAGAACAAAGCTGGAGGCACCATGCTACCCGACTTCAAACTATACTGCTGGGCTACAGTAACCAAAACAGCAATGTAGTATGGTACAAGAACAGACACATAGACCAATGAAACAGAACAGAGAATTCAGAAATAAAACCACACACCTAAAACAATCTGATCTTTACCCATTAGCTATTGGATAACAAGCAATGGGGAAAGGATGCCCTATTCAATAAATGGTGCTGGGATAACTGGCTAGCCATATGCAGAAGACTGAAATTGGACAACCTCCTTACACCATATACAACAATTAACTCAAGATGGATTAAAGGCTTAAATGTAAAACCCAAAACTATAAATACCCTCAAACTTAACCTAAGCAATACCATTCAGGAGACGGGCGTGGCAAAAGATTTTATGACAAAGATGCTAAAAGCAATTGCAAAAATTGACACATGGGATCTAATTAAACTAAAGAGCTTCTGCACAGCAAAACAATTAACAGAGTAAACAGACAACCTACAGAATGGGAAGAAATATTTGCAAACGGTACATCTTATAAAGATCTAATATCCAGCAACTCTAAAGAATTTAAGTTTACAGAAACAAAAGCAATCCTATTAAAATATGGGCAAAGGACATGAAAAGATACTTTTCAAAAGAAGACCTACATGCAGCCAACAATCATGTGAAAAAAAAAAATCTCAATCACAGATCTTTAGAGAAATGCAAATCAAAACCACAATGAGATGTCATCTCACACCAGTCAGAATTACTACTATTAAAAAGTCAAAAAATAACAGATGCTGACAAGGTTGCGGAGAAAAAGGAACACATATATACCGTTGGTGGGAATGGAAATTAGTTCAACCATTGTGGATGACAGTGTGGTGATTCCTCAAAAACCTAGCAACAGAACTAACATTTTACCCAGCAATCCCATTATGGGATATGTACCCCCAAAATATAAATCATTCTGTTATAAAGACACACACATACATATGTATGTTCACTGCAGCACTATTTACAATAGCAAAGACATGGAATCAAACTAAATCTCTATTAATGATACACTGGATAAGGAAAATGTGGTACATGCACACTGTGGAATACTATGCGGCTGTTAAAAAGAATGAGATACTTTGCAGGGCCATGAATGGAGCTAAAAGCCATTATCCTCAGCAAACTAATGCAGGATCAGAAAACTACCGCATGTTCTCACACTCACATGGGAGCTAAATGATGAGAACACGTGGACACATAGAGGGAAACCCACACACACTGGGGCCTATCAGAGGGTGAAAGGTGGGGAGGAGGTAGAGGATCAGAAAAAATAACTAATGGGTACTAGTTATTTGGCTTAATACCTAGGTGATGAAATAAGCTGCATATAATCCTCCATGACACGTTTACCTATGTGACATACCTGCACATGTACCTCTGAACTTAAAATTTAAAAGTTTAAAAAACATAACTACTTCATTGCACTAAAACTTCACCACAATTTCTGGGTTTGGATTGTCACTGAATTATAAATAATCTAGGGCATGTTATAAAGAATGCACCATAGGCAAGCAGGGGAGTGGGTAATTATAAAAAACAAACCTTAGAACAATCAGAATTAGGATGAAATAATAATCTACAACTTGGTTGAGTCATTAAAGATTGAGAAAATAGATCACTCCTGTCTTTTTTCTTCACCTTTCTTATTTAAGATGAAGAACAGGGAATCCCACAGTTTTCTTTCTAACACCTCAAAGCAAATTACATGAGTTTATATATATGAAACACTTTTTCAAACTCTAAAGGACTGTCCAAAATTGATTGATGATTATTTGTGATACAGGGGAGGCATTTCTGTTAATCTCTATTATATTTCAAGAGCATAAAACCTTCCCCAGTATTTAATCTACCTATTAGTTAGAAAGCTAAGCAATGTAATAGTTAGGAACTAGGACCCAAATTCAAAGCCTGTCTATGCCCAGATTAACTGAATGTCTTAGGCCAAGTTACTTAATCTCTTTAAACTTCAGTTTCCACTGCTATTAAATGAAAAACATAATAATAAGCATAGCTCAAAGATACTGCAGGTTCAGTTCCAGACTACTGCAATAAATCGAATATTACAATAATGTGAGTCATACAAACCTTTTGGTTTCCCACTGCCTATAAAAGTAAAATTTACACTATACCATCATCAGTTAAGTGTGCAATAGCATTATGTCTAAAAAAAGCAATGTACATATCTTAATTTAAAAATATATTACCAAAATATGAAAATGACCATCTCAGCCTTCAAGTTATCATCTTTTTGCTGGTGAAGGGTCTTGCCTTGTTGGGGTGCTCACCGATTAGGGTGGTGATTGCCAAAGGTTGGAGTGGCTGTGGCATTTCTTAAAATAAGATGACAAATAAGTTTGCTACATGATCGACTCTTCCTTGCTCAAAGATTTCTCTGTAGCAAGCGATGATATTTGATAGCATTCTACCCACGGTAGAACTTCTTTCAAAATTGGTGTCCATCCTCTCAAACCCTGCTGCTGCTTTATCAAGTAGTGTGTCAGCACTTTCTGCTTCACTTTGCTCTTTCATGTTAGGCAGATGGCTTCTTTCCTCAAACCTCATGAACTAACCAACTTCTGCTAGCTTTCAACTATTCTCCCACTTCCTCACCTCTCTCAGCCTTCATAAAATTGAAGAGAGTTGGGTCTGGCTCTGGATGAGGCTTTGGCTTAAGGGCATATTGCAGCTGGTTTTATCTTCTATCCAGACCACTCAAACTTTCTCCATACTAGCACTAACGCTGTTTTAATTCATTATCATCTGTGTTCACTGGAGTAGCATTTTTAACCTCCTTCACAAACTTTTCCCTTGCATGCCCGACTTGACTAACTGGAGCAAGAGGTCTAGCTTTCGGCCTGTTTCACCTTTCTACATGCTTTCTTCACTAAACTTAATCATTTCTAGCTTTTGATTTAAAGTGCGAGAAGTGCTATTCTTCCTTTCACTTGAACACTTAAAGACGATTGTAGGGTTAGTGCTTGGCCTAATTTCGATGTGGTCGTGTCTCAGGAAATAGGAAGGCCCAAAGAGAGGGAGAGAGATGACGGATCAAAGGTCAGTGGAGCAGTCAGAACACACAAAGTATTTGTCAATTACATTTGCCATTTTACATTACAGTTCATAACACCCCAGAAAAATTACAATAGTAGCATCAAAGATCATTGATCACAGATCACCATAAGAAATATAATGAAGTCAGGTGTGGTGACAATTTTAGTATGTCATAGAGCTGTTAAAGAGGATGATTCAGACCAGTCAAATCTTGCCAAAGATCTACATTTACTTGGGTTATAGGTAAGTGAGAAACGTGCAATTAATTTTCATTCCTGATAGATAAGTACTATAATAGACAATAAAAACTATTTCTACTTTAGAACAAAAAGACACAGCAATTAAAACTTATAAACACTGAGAATAAGGAAGAACAAAAGAAATCTAACCAATCCATCTAAAGACTCAAGTAGTCCCAGCATAGTGGCTCACACCTGTAACCCCAGCACTTCGGGAGGCAGAGATGGGCAGATCACCTGAGGTCAGGAGTTTGAGACCAGTCTCACCAACATGATGAAACCCCATCTCTACTAAAAATACAAAATTAGCCAGGTGTGGTGGTGCACACCTGTAATCCCAGCTACTTGGGAAGCTGAAGCAAGAGAATTGCTTGAACTGGGAGATGAGGGTTGCAGTGAGCCAAAATTGCGCCACTGCACTCCAGGCTAGGCAACAAGAGTGAAACTTTGTCTCAAAAAAAAAAAAAAGAAGTATAATGATAATGGAAAAGCTTGAAATATTTGGAAAATTTTCAAACTGTGACAAAGAGATACAAAGTGACCACAAACTGTTGGGAAAACAGCTGCTATAGACTTGCTGAATGCAATGTTGTTACAAACCTTCAATTTGTAAAAGAAAAAAAAGCACTATCTGCAAAGTACAGTAAAATGGAGAGCAACAAAACAAGGTGTGCTGTAGCTCCCTGATAGATCTGTTACTACGTTTAAATTTAAATGAAGTATGTCAATTTAGTGCCAACACTAAGCACATTTTATTATTATCCACATGAGTGCTGTTACATATCATATATCACTTATGGTGGAAAAAGGAGCTAATATGGAAGGACACGTCGTGTCATGTTAATGAGTGTTAACTGGAGAATTTCTTTATGAGCAGCTGGCATTCTTTTGTGGGATTAAAAAATAGTAATTTCAGATGTAATTTCAGGTTTTTTAGATTTTTTTTTTTAAAGCACTGCTAAGGTCCTTGCAAATAAGAAGGAGGAGAAGCAGAGAGCTTTAGAAATTTCTGAGTTTCTAATCCTGAGTGACTTGCAAAGCTGGGTGCTGGACACAGGTTTCCTGTGTTCCTTCTTGCACATCGCTTGGTTTGTCATAAACATCACTGAATGTCTCACAGGAGGAAGAACTGAGAAAACTTATAGCTATTATGCATGTGGAAATTGAAATGGCTGATTTATATTTAGCTCTTCAACGTTAACATTACATTACTGGAAAGAGACCAAGTAATCAGAAACAGGAGTAATCAGAAATAAAGCACCAAGAAAATACCTCTTCATAGCAAAATGACCCATGTAGCATTTAATGTCAGCCTGACACAGGCTTTTCTCTCAATGAACAATATCACTGGACAGACCACCTTCAGAATGCCTTTGAAACACCTTCCCTCAAATTGAAGGAAAAATTACACTGAAAAACAGCAAACAGAAAAAAAAAATGAATTTGTGAGCTGAATTACTGTTCTTTTAGTAGGTTCTTTAAAAATTGTAAATATTTAGAAAAATCATTTCTGGTTCTAATGGCTAACTAAAAACACATGCTTAGCTTTACTCCCTAAAAATGTTCCACTGGAAAGACAGGAAAAACACTGACATAAATCCACAGAAGCACTGGAAAATCAGGATCACAGGTACTACCTTACAAAACTAGCCAGGACTTTCAGGACATTTTAAATCAAATGGAAACTGTTTGATGAAAATACATAAACAGAACTGAGACATGTGCAAACACCTACAGGTAAAAGAAAAGACCAGTATCAATTACAAAAATGTGAACTGCTCCAGCCAAATTCCGGAATAACTCAAACAGATGAAGACCAAAGAAAAGGAGCCATGCATACATCACCATCTGGTAATTAATCCAACTCCAGAAAAGCCAGATCGATTCCTTGGGTTAGGAGTTGCTGATTCTAGCATTTGTACCCAGAACAGACAAGATGGATAAATATTGCTGAAATGGAGCTCTGACACAGGAGTTTCCAAGAGTTTGTACTGAGACCAGAGAAATGATGCAATGTCCCTTATGACTGCCATAAAATATGTGTACTTCCTTCAACACATAAACAAGCTGACAACACATTATAAACATAAACACACTAGAAAACAGCTAATCCTTTACATCAGAGCAACGTGAAATAGAGATTCTGAATCAGAATGCATATTCACTGCTAGGAGAAGGGAATTTTTTACTTGGTGTGAGAAGATAAAACACATACAGTAATATTATTCGATCTAGACTCATTTACCTATAGAAATAGAACACTAAGTAACCAGACAGTTTTGAAAAACTGTAAAATAAAGACTATATTAAACAGAATACTGAACACCATGGGGAAGACTGTTAATGGAACCAATGGCAAAATAAAGAAAGAAATATAATTAACTCCCTTGAGAGATTTGGGTGTCAATCATATCTAACAGGCAAATATGAAAGGCAAGCATTCAGAGTTCTTGGAAATTAACAGTATGACTATAAAAATGAAACTTCCAGAGATAGACTGAATAGCAGAACTGACCCAGATTAAATACGAAAAAGTGAACTGGAAAACTGAAAGAAGTGATCCTCTAGACCACAGTGCCAGAGGACAAAGAGCTGAAAACTTTGTGAATGTATGTTTCGGGTTGGTGGCGAAGGTGCAGACGTTTGCAGATCTGTCTAATAATTTTCCTAGAAGGAGGTAACCAAGTAAATTACAGACGAAAATCTCTCTAAGGTGACAAATGTTGAGGGCTCATTAAATTTCCAGGAAAATTTATAGATTCCAGGGAATAAAAATAACATTTTATTTACTTACGGGGAAAAATAGGTAGTGTAAAAATCCTGAAGGAGAAATAATCAGACAGACATCAGTCTAAAAGGTAGGCAGGTACTAGATATTAGCATGCAATATAGCCACATCTTCAATTATGTAAGGAATAATAATTTTGAACCTGGAAATCTATACCCAACCAATCTTTCCCATATAGATACGATGTTTTTTTCTTCAATCAGGAACTCAAAAGGTTAGCATTTATGTGAAATGCACATGAGCAAAATGTGTTGTTACAGGATGAATGTGTTCCCCTAAAGTTCATGTTGCACCCCTAAACCCCAGTACCTCAGAATGTGACTGTATTTGGAGACAGGGCCTCACTAAGTTACAATGAGGCTGTCAGAGTAGGCCCTAATCCTATGTGAATGCAGCCCTTATAGAAAGAAAAAATTTAGACATAAGAAGAAACATGAGGGATATGCTTTCATAGAGGGAAGACCTTGTGAGGACAGTGGGAAGGTGACCAGTGATCAAGTCAAGGAAGGAGTCTCAGAAGAACCCACACCTGCTGACACCTTGATCTTGGACTTTCAGCCTCCATGACTGGAAGGAAATACGTTTCTATTGTTGAAGCCACCCAGTCATATGCTCCAGCAAGCTAATGTACATATCAAACAAAAGAAATAAAAAAAATAATATGGCAAGGGCAAAAAAAAAGGAGGGGGGCAGGAGAACTTGCCCACTGCTTGATATTATCATCAAGTAAAATGCATAGTTTTATTTGATGATAATAAACTATGAACTAAAAAACTGAACAGAGGTCTTGGCCATTTTTATGAATAGGATTGCCAAGAAGGTAGACAACTTATTCACACTTTAGACAATTTAGACAAATTATTTACATTTCCAGACAATTTTAATAAGTCATTGAGCTGTTAGGGAGAATGATTCAGGCTAATCAAATCTTGCCAAAGATCTTCTTTTACTTGGGTGGTGGGTAGGTTAGAAGTGTGCAATTATTTTTCATTCATAATAGATAAATACTTTAATAGACAATAAAAATTGTGTCCAATTTAGAAAAACAAGGTACAGCAATTAAAACTTATAAACACTGGAAATAAGAAAGAACAAAAGAAATCTAGCCAACCCATCTAAAGACTCAAGTAGGCCTGGTGTGGTGGCTCACGTCTGTAATCCCAGTACTTTGGGAGGATGATGTGGGCAAATCATTTGAGGTCAGGAGTTTGAGACCAACCCGGCCAACATGGTGAAACCTCGTCTTAACGAAAAATACAAAAATTAGCCAGGTGTGGTGGCAGGCGCCTGTAGTCCCAGCTACTCAGGAGGTTGAGGCAGAAGAATTTCTTGAGCCCGGGAGACAGAGGCTGCAATGTGCCAAGATCACTCCAGCCTGGTGATCCATCCTGGTGTAATGGCACACAGTAGTGTGCCATTGCACTCCAGCCTGGGTTACAAGAGCGAGACTGTATCTAAAACAAAACAAACAAAAACCAAAACAAAGCAAAATGACTCGAGTAGAGGGGAAAAATAAAAATTAAAAAAGACAAGTAGAAACACAGTCAAAAGGTCTATATGACAATAAAACCATAACCACAACACATATGAAAAGACTGGGCCAGGCGCGGTGGCTCACGCCTGTAATCCCAACACTTTGGGAGGCCGAGGCAGGCAGATCACAATGTCAAGAGATGGAGACCATCCTGGCCAACACGGTGAAACCCTGTCTCTACTAAAAATATAAAAAAAATTAGCAGGGCACGGTGGCATGCGCCTGTGGTCCCAGCTACTCGGGAGGCTGAGGCGGAGGATCAGTTGAATCCAGGAGGCAGAGGTAGCAGTGAGCCGAGATTGCACCACTGCACTCCAGCCTGGTGACAGAGCAAGATTCCATCTCAAAAAAAAAAAGAAAAAAAGAAAAGACTGAATTGATTTACTTAAAAAACTAGAAGCTCAAGTTGTGTGAAAAAATCACAATCCAGCCATATGCTGTTTATAATAGGCATAACTAAGGCCAAGTAGCATGGAATAATTAAAATAAACATAAGATATATATTGATTTAAAAAGAAGGTGAGGCAAAAGTAATGTTAAGCAGAGAGTTTATTTGGGCTAGGGTTGAGGATGGAAATCCAGGAGCATAGATTCCAGTTGCCCTGAATATGCATTTAGCAGCAGTTTCAAGTGGATTTATAAATGCAAAAATGGGGACAGGGAGTGAGCTGATACAAAGTTGTTTCTCAAGAATTCTCCATTGGTTTGCAGAAATAACATTGATTAGTGATTGGCTATGCATTGTTAAGCTATAGGGTGTGGGTTACAGAGTCTGGTGTAGCATTATTAGGTTAATTTATAGATGTCTGGGGCAATCACAAGCAGTTTGAAGAGATAACTACATAGCTCAAAACGGGAGTAAGCCTGGTGTGGTGGCTCAGGCCTGTAATCTCAGCACTTTGGCATGCTGAGTTAGGAGGAAAGCTTGAACCCAGGAGTTGGAGACTAGCTTAGGCAACCCAGTGAGACCTCATCTCTTAAAAAATAAAATCAGCTGGGCATGATTTTTACATCTGTAGTCCCAGCTACTTGAGAGGCTAAGGCCAGGGAATTGCTTGAACCTAGGAAGCCAAGGCTACAATGAACTGTGATTGCACCACTGCACTCCAGCCTGACTGACAGTACGAGGCCCTGTCTCAAAAAAAAAAAAAGAAGGAAAGAAAAAAGAGAAACTCAGGAGAACAGGGTGTGACTGCTGTCTCATTTTAATGTCTCCTAGAATGTAATAATTAATAAGACTCTTGTATTGCTCAAAGCTCTTTTATTTTCTCATATGAATCGGACAAAAAATGAAGACAGTAGAACATCCATATTATTCACAAATAATATGGGAGTTGCAGGGAAAGTATAAAGAGGGCTATTTAATGTCGATAAAAGTTTTAATTCCCCAAAGAGACGTACTGTCTTGAATCGTTAGGCATTGAACAACATAACTTCGACACATAAAGATCTAAGATGGATAAAACAAAAAGACAAATAAAGACGTTTATAATTGTAGTGGAGGCTTATAAAATACCTTTACCTACATTGACAAATTAAGCCGATAACAGTAGGGATAGAGAGGATTATGGTTTGTCTCTTTGTTTCTGTCATCTATTTATCTACCTGTGTCCAACTGAGAAGCTATCAATCTTTCATACATCTAAAGAAAATTTACATCTGTATATATAAATTTAACATATGATATGATAGTGGAGGCATGTCCAATCAATAGGAGAGGACAAACAATTATGTCAATGATATTGGAACAACTGTCTTGCAATTTGGAAAAAAAATCATCAGGAAATTCTAACCTCTCACCACTCAGAAACAAAAATGAATTATAACTAGATTAAGTAGTTACAACGAGAAATCACGATTATATAATAATTAAAACAAATGAGAATATTTTGTTATTTTATGACAGGAAATGGCTTCCTAAACAAGGCATTAAAGCCAGACTCCGGCTTTAATGAAAATAAGGATGGGCACCTTTTATGAAACAAAAATGTAAAAGAAAAGTTACTTGAGCTTCAAGTATATTAAATGGTTTTTATAAAGAAGTCATATTCAGCTTCAGACCCAGACTTCCAAGTAAAGCTGATTTAGGTTCTTTCTCAAGGTGACTTTGCACCTAGTGTGTTTGTAGTCAGGTATAAGCGAGATGGGAGGGAGGCAGGAACCCCCCCCCCCCCGGGGCCCCCCGGGGGAAACCCCCCCGCCCCCCCCACGCGGGCGGGGACAAAAAAAGGAAAAAAAAAAAAAATAGATATAAAAAAAAAAAAAAAAAAAAAAAAAAAAAAAAGAAAGACCTTTTTTTTTTTTGTGCAAATTCCCATGCATCTGTCTTAAAACTGTGACTTGATTTTAATTTTTAGTAGCCCAACTCTTCGACTTGAAGTCACGTTTCTTTTTCTACTTTTATTATATTGTGAAAGGAAAGCCTATTTTCAAGGTCAAATTAGATTAGCTCTTTCTTTTGAGTGTCAACCTTTGCATTTTGTGTGGTGCCTTCCCATCCTGCCTAATTTATAATTTAACAGCACAAACAACGCCAGTGTTTTTTTTTTGCCATCCTATGGTTTATGTTTTTCTATTATTCACAATGGAAGGTACACAGTACATTTTAGCAAGGTTAACTCTACCTCAGCTATCAAAGTATCTCTTTGCCATGAAGACCTGTACACCCATCTTTGCTAAAGTGTTAATACGAGCTGGTGATCCTTACTATGTGATAGACAATGCTGCTATGCTTGACACACTCCTAAGTGTACCCTGTCGCAAGATCTTAAGTGTCTCTGGCACACCAGACCAAAACTTGCCTTTTTCTCTTATTCAATAAAACATATTAGGTTAAAACATAAGATATTGACATTACATAGGGAGAATCTTGAATCTACTGTTAGGAAAAAAAAATCACTAAAAAACGCCTTGGTTCATTTTAACTATGGCTATAGCACATTACTCGTGTCATATTGTACAAATAATTTCAATGTGCCAGAATGGGTGACACATTAAGAGCCACTGCCCTAGAATATTACTTTTCATGTTTCTGCTGAAAATAGTATAAGACATGCTCAGATTTAGGGTATAATCTAGCTCTTCTGCAGGTCTATTTAGAAATTTGTTAAGTATACTTAAAAACTCCTACACATATATCCCTACCTTTTATGCAAGGGGATATTTGCATATGTCTCTTAAATGCCATCTAATATTCTCCAAAGCTACCACTGATAAGCACTTTAACACCACTTATAAAAACAATGGCCATGAAGTTCAGCATAAGAAAAAAATGAAAGAGAACTGGTTAGTCTAGAAAATTAGTTCAAATATACTTTTAAAATGAATAAAATTATAGACAGAACACTGATAGTGCCACTCAATAACCTTCATAATAACATAAGAATGCATTTTTACAGTGTTAATAATAAAGAGAATAAAACAAAAAAGGCTGATGTTTATATTGCCTTAAGCATATATTATACAAGTTAGCACCCACTTAATTCCTTTCATTTTTTTTATTCTATATATATATATATATATATATATATATTTTTTTAAAGAGACAAGGGCTTGCCATGTTGCCCAGGCTGGTTTCAAATTTCTGGCATCAAGCAATCCTTCTGCTTCAGCCTCCCAAAGTGCTGGGATTGCAGGTATGAGCCACTGTGCTCGGCCTTTCATTTTTAATTTTTGAAAATATGTATTTTTATAAATATACATGAACATTTAACTTGGCATACTTTTTGCTTTTGAAACTTTAAGGTTTTTTTTTTTCCATTTTTCTTTTCCCTCAACATATGCCTGGATAAATTTCTGCAACACAAGTGATAACTATGAGATAGGCTGGGTCCTCATCTATATGATAACATCTTGTGGGAATAACCAGAGCCTTTTTAGCAGCTCATTAACAAAGATTATCATTTTCTGAATTATTACTTCACTGCAATAAATAGTAACCTAGTGCCTGATTAAGTGAATAAAAATATCAATGTATTTCTTCTATTATTAGAAACTCTTTATGCACCATATTTCATCGGTTTATTATTCACATAGCTGTGTTATCTTACTATGGGTTGTGAGAATAGTTGTTGAAGGATGTATCAAAAGCCTTTCTACCTCAAAATACCTTCCACTGTGGGGCCACATGTCTCTGCACCACACCCCAGAGGACCCACAGTCATTCTGCATTTAAGAAAGGCTGAGTTGGGGTAAGACTGCTTTTTTTCTCTGCTAAACTTCCTATTCTGAATATCAGATATCTGCTATCATCACAGGGAACAGGATTTCCTCTTGCACTGACCTACAGAAGGGGTCCTGGAAATGTCTGACAATTCTAACAGGACAACAGTAGATGTAATGACAAATTCTAGATGATTACAAAATCAACCAGAAGGGCCCTCAGTGAGTCTGACAAAGAGATACAGTCTTGGTGGCCATTGTCCTTGAGCAGCTCATTCTAAAGTTAATCATCTCAAGCAGCAGAACATGCTGGGTGCGTCGCTCACACCTGTAATCCGAGCAGTATGGGAGGCTGAGGTGGGCAGATCACTTAAGCGCAGGAGTTCAAGACTGACCTGGGCAACATGGCCAAACCCCATCACTCCAAAATAAAATAAAATACAAAAATTAGCTGGGTGCTCATGATTGTAGTCCCAGCTACTATGGAGGCTGATATGGGAGGATCACTTGAGCCCAGGCGGTCGAGACTGCAGTGAGTGAAGATTGTGCCACTACACTCCAGCCTGGGTGACAGAATGAGACCCTGTCTCCAAATAAATAAATAAATAAATAAATAAAATGTTTTTTTAAAAGCAGCAGAACAAAAGGATTGAATGCAATGTCTCACAGGCAACTACTGGTAAAACAAACACAGCATCCTCCACACCGGCTCACACACACTAAGCATTTGGGGATACATCTAACCATTTAAGTAACCATGATGCCATTTTGTAAAATATATAATTCAAACCAAATGTATACTGAAAACTACAACATGCAGAACACAAAATATGCAAAGTACCTTTTAAAGAATTAGATTTTAACTACTGGTAGAAAATATAAGACACGATTTTGAATAATGAAAATGCAAATCCTAAAAATGTCATAAAAATAGCCCTCTAGTTCTGAAAGGCAGAAAAGCATAGTAATTGTAAGCATAGAGTACAGATAGGCCATGTTGGAAAACTCGCCTAGCTCTGTGACCTTGGACAAATTCCTGAAGCTTTCTCGATCTCATTTGCCACATCTGTTAAAATGCAGACAATGTCAGTACTTGCCTCATTGGAGGGTATAAGAATCAGATTAATTAATTTATGATAAAGGACTTCAAATGGTGTATGGCATATCATAACCATCTGATATTATTAAGTCTGAGTTTGATATTACTCTCTGTTTTTCTTTTCTCTGCTTTTACTATCCTCCAAAATATTACATTGAAACAAAACAAAACAAAACTCAGTAGCACCAACTCACAACAATAATGGTTTTCTGAACTGGAACATATACATGCTAAATGTCTCATCCTATGAGTTTTACTGAAACTCATCTAGGCCTGAGAACTCCTCAAATCTAAGATAGAGACTATTTCAACACCATAGACCACTTGTTCTGAAATATGAACAGTTTCCAGAACCCCATTTATATATATTAACCTATCTATCATCACAGAAGTTTCAGAAAGTAGTTTTCTTCATGAGCAATTAGAAATTTATAAAAATTACAAAAATATTATGAAAAGTATAAATTGTGAGTTACCTGTTCACTTTCATTTCTTTAAAAATAAATCTGGGGTAATAAAACATATTAGTTATTTTTAGGGAAACTATCTTGTCCAGTGCCAAATTAACTGCCTTTTGTAGACCAACTCAATTGAGATAGCATCAAACATCAAAACAAGACAGAAGGTAGGAAGCTGAATAACTGTAATTAGGTAATGCCATGAAAAATTAATTTGGTTTCATTTAGGGCCCTTTTGGCAATGTGGATCAAAAGTGACCACCATTATTTTAAAGAGTGCTTTTAATTTGACATGTAAGTAGGTAGTTGAAAGGCAGAAACTGATCTTTGTAAGTTCTTCTGGTTTGGCATTACTAGAAAACAAAGCAATTATTACATAAGTACAAATTAGCATTGTTCCATAATTTCTTCAGCCTTTGAATTGAAGGACACTGATGCCTGTGTAAACATTTTATTATTCTGATTATCAGTCATTTACAATGAAAAGATATTGAAGTCTTCCTAATTTCTATAAAATATTTTCTTCATGCAGACCTCTACTTTCAAGGCTGAGAAAAATCAGCATAGTCTGGCTTTTTATCCCTAAAACATAATAGGAAAATCATAATTTAATTTCACCTTGATCTCATGGACTGTACAAGTTGTTGTTGATTGCTTTAACTTTATATGATACACTTCATTAATATGGTAATAAAATTTAGATATGCTTTATTTAGAAAATTGTCTTAAAGGTCAGCGAAGATCTAAGTCCTATGTATTATTTACAGGCGCTGGTTTTCAGTTTATCCTTATACTCCATTTTAAATCAGGCCACATCTTTGTTGCCCTGGACTTCTGAAATTATCTTCACTTTTCTCCCTGTGCAATGGACTGAATATTACTCCCCAAGATTCACATGTTGAAATCCTAAACCTGAAGGTGATGGTATTAAAAGGTAGGGCCCATAGAAGGTGACAAGATCATGAAGTGGGAGACTTCAGGAATGGGATTAGTGCCCTTATTAAGACACTGAAGTCAAATATGAGAAATGACAGAAAACCAACAACACAGCTAACTACGAAACTTTCCATTTGTGACACAGAACCCTAGAAAAAAGTCAGTTTCCCATGATAAGGAATGACTCATCTTCTGCTGAGAGAGCTACTTTATATCAAATGATAAGGAAACCCCTCTGAGAAAGATGATGTTTGAATTTAGGCTTGAAATACAAGAAGCCAACCTTGTGAATACCTGGAGAAGAGGAGGGGAGGAGAAGAAGGAGAGACAGAAGAGAACTCTCCCTGCCTTGTCCATCATGGGAAGTCACAAAAAAGAAGGTGTAGTAGAACATCAAACTTGTCAGCTCCTTGATGTTGGACTTCCCAGCTTCCAGAACTGTAAGAGATAAATTTCTGTTGTTTGTAAGTCGTCACCCAGTCAATGGTATTTGGTAATAGTAACCTGAAGGGACTAAGATATCAAATTTCACTTTCACTTTGGCCTCCTCCTACCCATGATTCCAGCCCTTTTCCATAGAGCAGCCAAACAAACCTTCTACATTTTTTTAAAATTAGATTATATTATTCTTCATGTTGCTACTCTCTGATGGCTTCTCATGGTTTTTAGAATAAAACTGAATCTCCTTATCATGCCTACAAGGTCCTAAAGGACCTGGTCTCTTTTCCTACATCTTCAATCTTATTTCTCTTTCTTTATGTTGTTCCAGGTATACCATCCCTGGAAATTTGTACATTTGAGCTTTTTCATTAACTTGTAACCTCTGCTTAGAGCAATCTTTCTCCAGATATTCACAAGGCTGACTCCTTCATGTCTTTCAACTCTAAATCTAAATATCACCTTTCTGAGAGGGGTTTCCTTACCATTCAACATAAAAGACCTCTCACAGCCGGAGATGAGTAATTATCATGGGAAACATGCTTATTTGCTCCAGAGTTCTGTATGACAAATGGAAGGTTTCATAGTTATCTGTTTTGTTTGTCTATATGTTTTCTGTTTATACCTACTAGAACCTTATTCAGAAATAAGTTAATGTAATGAGGACAAATTGAACCTGACTGTCACTTACTCGTTTTTTTAAAAAATTATTTTGTAAGGTCATAGCATCAAAAGATTTGTGTTTTCTTTACAGTGTATACTTGTATCAGGAAAAATCAACTCTAACATTTAATATAGAGACATAGGGGACTGATTACGAAGGTTACCAAAGAGATGAGAAATTAGCAAGGAAATTATGACGCAATCTACCATATGTAGAATGTTTCCATCCTAAAATGAGAGGGACAAAGGAAGAAAGTTGCCAAAGTCAAGCTGCTGGAAGAACAGGAAATTTGTCAGGCATACTTTGTGGGAGCTGGACCTACAGAAGTATGGTATTTGGGGGAAGCTGAGTCACAGATAAGGTACAGTTAGAGACTAAATCCAAAATTGGAAGAGAGAGAAGGAAGGCTTGTCTTCTTTTCCTGTCCTCAGGTCTTTGGCAGGTGCCTTCCATTGACCAGACCTATCTAGGAAGGCAGAAAGCAAAGGAGCCAAGGAAGTGTAATTCTCAGGAATACAGAGCAGATCCTGGAAGAGTGGGAAATGCATAACACTTAGTGAGATTTCAGAAAACTTATGCTGACAAGGGACTAACTCCTACAATTTATAATTTGGAATCTCTTTTGAGAATGTCTTGCTATTTTCATTGCCTCATAAACTCTCGCCTCTGAAAATTCACCTTAGGTATTTTCTTTGCCACATCTCTTTTGAAGGATTTATATAATCAACATAACAAATAGTTTCAGACAACTGTGCTCTACCAGGTACTCTGGAACCATATTTGCTATTATTAACCACGTGTTTATGGCACATTCTAGGGTAGTGTCTCTCAGCCTTCCAAATATGAGGACTCTTTAGAAATACACACTTTTTATTAGAAAGTTAATATAAATTTCAAGTAGAAAAATTATAAAATATATAAGGCTGCAAAATAATCAAAGAAACCTTTTCACCTCAAAATGTACAAATAATTATTTAAACTATTGTGGAATATATTTCTCCATTTATTTATTTCCCTCTCATATATATATATACATATATTTATATGGGAAAATATCTATAGACATACATACATTTTCACACAAAATTTGATAATTTTTTAAAATTGCATACTAGTATAAGTATTTCTTAATAATCTGCTTAGTTCATTAAAGAATCATAAACATTTCTTTTTATAACTAATTATTCACTCACAGAATTAACTGTTCTACAGTGTTTCAGTATGACTGAATGTATTATATTTTAGTAATTCCTACTTTTTGATGTTCAAGTGATTTCCAACATTTGCTAGGGTAAACACTGAGATAAAAAAACTTGATAAATAAAGTAACATACACATCTATCTTTATTTCATTATAATAAATTTCTAGATGTAAACTGTTTTAGTAACATAAAAATTATAAATTTTTAATTGTCAAAATATTATGCATACTTGTAAATTGATGGTCTAGCTAACAATGAATATTTCTTTGCATCCACACCAACAGTAGATATAATTATTTATTTTATTCTTTTAAGATATTTTTTATGGTGTCAACATTATTAGAGAAGGGAAAAAAGGACTTCTTTTTACTTAGAAAAAGAAGTTCTTTCCCATCACAAGTCCAGATTATATTAATTGAACTTTGGGTGTCAATTATCTGTGAAAATAGAACCACAAACATGGGTCCACAGCTCCTGTATAATGAGTGGTCCTGCAGTACTATAATACCCTAAGTAGAGATTATAAGAAAGCATAAACTTGCAAGGGAAAGAAAAGCATTTTGATGGAAAGCCTCAATCCAAAGAACAGGGAGAATGGGTTTCCACTTCACTGGCTCCTCCACATGTAAAATTACTGCATGCTTAGGAAAGTGTTCATCTGCGAATAAGTCAAGATTTTCCACAGCAATAGCTGAGAAAATAAGATTTGCCCCAGCTGCTATGATCCATCAGTGATATAAGGACACATTATGAAAACAGTTTTTGCTGAGTTTCTGTAATGATTAGGGCTTTTTCAGTAGCAAGTAACAAAAGGAGAATTCTACTGGTGCAGGAAAAGTGAGATTGAGGGTTTAAATAGATCAGGTACCTTTCTGTTTCTTCCCCTTTCTTTAATTCTGTGTTCCTCTGTGTATGATCTTCTTTGTCAAGCAGTCTCTCTTCCTTTGTGGAGAAGATGGCCCCCCCCACAGCCACGAGCCTAGTCTATGTTCCTACAACTTGTAATCCAGAAGGGAGAGAAATACCTCTCTTCCTCTGCATCAAATGCTAGAGGAGCCTATAAATGGCCCTACTGAGGCCACCCATGAAAGTAGTAAATGAAAGTCACTGTGGCAGTCAACCCCACTGACACAGTTTGGATATTTGACCCTGTCCAAATCTCATGCTGAATAGAATCCCCAGTGCTGGAGGTGGAGATTGGTGGGGAGGTGCTTGGTTCACGGGGGCAGATCTATAGTGGCTGGATGCTGTCTTCACAATAGTGAGTGAGTTCTCATGATATCTGACCATTTAAAGGTGTATGACACCTCCCTCTCTTGCCTCTGCTTTTACCATGTGACAGCTCCCCCTCTGTATTCTGCCATACTTAAAAGCTTCTTGAGGCCTCATCAGAAGCTGAGTAGATGCCCAGTGCCATGCTTTCTGTACAGCCTGCAGAACTGTGAGCCAATTAAACCTATTCTCTTATAAATTACCAGTCTCAGTTATTTCTTTATAGCAATGCAAGAATGACCTAATACACCACCAAGACCATTGCTGCAGAAAAGTCAGTATCATGCTGATTATCAATTTCCTGCCACTATTCTTTCTAGTACAAACCTCTCTGAGAACTGCCCACAGTAGAAAAACACTGTTATACTTAACTGCTGCCTTCTGGTTAGAAAAATTAGTAGGCACCAAAACCAAGTATCAGAAATCAAGACATGAGGTCAGCATTTCTATTTCAAAGGCTATTTACAGAAACATGACTAAACACAGAGGGCCACTTAACTGGGTAACTATGGAACTGAATGTCCAGCTGGTGAGTAGCTAAAGAATACATGGGTGCTGTTTTTGAATTGAGGTAACAACATTTTCTTAGAAAGTGACTGAAATCTGCCTACATTATATGGAAAGGTCTGGTGGCCTTTCCATTGATATTTGCTTTGATGAGCAACTGTAGACAACTGTCCTCTTTAATTGTAGCAACCCGTCTTTAATAATGTCAGTAGAAATAAGGTGCTACACAGTTTCTTGAAGCTCAGTGGTTAAAAATTACACTGGACAAAGTTTAGCACAAGCAATAGGCTAATCTACTGAATATTCACTGATTAGATGTAAAAACTATTAAAAAAATCAAAAATGTTTACATGCTTTGCATTTACTCCTGTGCTCCCAAACTGTTAAAAATGAACCTCTTTCTCTGTTGTTTTACTGGCTTCCTTTGAAAGAAAAACAGACATTCTCATAGAATCAGGATAAATTCTCCACTTTCTTTGCATGTTTAGATTTTTACTTAAGAGTTTCAATTTCTGTCAATGCCTAGAATTGATATGGCCCTTATTCTTTCTCTCATTTTCCCGTGTATCTCTTCTGACTTCTTTGGTAAGCCACAGAGAATGTGAGAAACAATACTAGGTGATAGATATAATATTTTTGAGGGGGAGGGTGCAGTGGCTCACACCTGTAATCCCAGCACTCTGGGAGGCGAGGTGGGCGGATCATGAAGTGGGAGTTCAAAACCAGCCTGGCTAATATGGTGAAACCCTATCTGTACTATAAATACAAAAAACTCGGGGCCTGGTGATGCATGCATGTAATCCCAGCTACTCAGGAGGCTAAGGCAGGAGAATCGCTTGAACCCAGGAGTCGGAGGTTGCAGTGAGCTGAGATCACACCATTGCACTCCAGCCTGGGTGATGGATTAAGATTCTGCCCCCTCCCACCCCCCCCCACCAAAAAAAAGATCAGATTTTTCAAATCAGATTCTGACTAACTGTGAAATCTTGGAAAAGTTAGTAAGCCTCTTTGAGTCTGTTTCTTTGTTGTAAAATTGGGAAAAATACGGTTACTTCATCGGGTAAAGGTCAGAATTAAAATTGTTAACACAGAATGTTTATAATACGTGTAAATATAAGGCAGCACTTAATAACAGCTGTTATTATTTACAAAGAACCATATTTGCTATAAAGACAAAAATCCCAATTGTATTTATTCAAAAAGTAGGATGGATAATTGTAAGTTAATAGCACTAGGTATGGTGTGCCCATATGTAATCATTTAATTAGAAACCAAGATCTTAAAATTGGTGCATGATGATTGAAAAACTCATTGATATAATGAAAAGTATAATAGCAGCAACTTGTTTCATTAAAGGTATCTGCATTTGGCACAGATTATTGCCTTAGTTAAAAATAGAGCATGCATGTTGATTTTACTGGGAGCCGATATATACTCAAAGTCTCAAATTTGCTTTTCCTTTACTGAGTTTTGGGTAGAAAATTATCCTCTTCACCATTATGCCTCACATCACATTTCTTCACTGTCCCTAGCTAAGCTGCTAATAGAAAGTACATGTGGAATCTGCCCAAAATCTTTTATCTTCAGATAATCTTTTAAATAGCATGCAACATAATTGAGTTCAGGTGGCAGCCATCAGTGAGATAAATCTTGAATGAGATTAAGATGAATGACAGCACAGCTTGCCAAAGTCCCATTGCCCCCAGAAAAAAATGAGAAATTAATGGCATCAACATTGGTGGTGTGACCAACACAAATACAAATAAGGAAAGACAACGTTTAAACATGTCACACATATTTCAGTGAACGTAAATCTATGCCTTCTTTCCTACCTTTAATATTCCCATGCTCCTGGGATCGATCATGTAGAACCAGAACCGAACAGTGCACACTCCAAGGCTTGCTGGGAAGTATTCAGAGGTAGTAATTCTGGTAATGGATCCTCCCCTGGAGCCAGATGAGTTGACATACAGGAAGTGCCGACCACTACCTTGAAATAGATCAACACAATTTTTTTCAGTGCAATGATAATATGTTATCACATGAGTCAGAATGTATTTAAACCATACACAGATATATTTTATCCTTACACATACACACAATCAAACAGAACACATTTTCATTTTGCCAGTCATATATCAAAGACACTTAATTCTTCTAAGCCAAAAAAAGTGTCACTATGATCATGTGATTCACAAAATTCCCATGACCAAGTGACTCATAAAGTAACCAAATATTGGTTTTGAATATGAAGGTGTATTCCTATTCTCCTAATTTGCTCAAACCTGTCAGTTTCCAGCAATACAATACTTTGTATACTGCGCATACAGCAAGTACAGAGTAGGTATTGGGGACTGGTTGGCATCGTATCTTATTTTCAGTTGCTCTGATTCCCACACTGGCCAGGGCAGTAGTGAATGGCTATAATTGCAAAGTGAACTGTGATTCTGAGAGTCATTAAATTAGTTTTATCTGAGTAACAGAAAACTTCTTTTCTTATCAAATGCACTAGTATGTGAAAGATTTCTGCATTAAAACACAATTGGATTTTTTCTGTTGCCATTGTCAGATATTCAACATAGCTACCATTTCCCTTTGTGGGTAGGTAAATATTATATATATATAAATATAGATATATAAATTTATATATACAATATATTTATATATATAAATATATTATATATATATAATATTTACCTATTCACAATATGTATATTATATATATACAATATTTGAGAATATATATATATAGAGAGAGAGAGCTGGGAGTATAAGTAGGACTTGTACGACTAGCTGAGAATTTTAGAATATTATATTCTCAAATATATACTTGAGAATATATAACTATATATATATGCAGAGAGAGAGAGAATGAGAGAGAGTGAGCTGGGAGTATAAGTAGGACTTGTACAAGTAGCTGGGACTACAAGTGCACACCACCACGCCCAGCTAATTTTTTATTTTTACAAAATACAAAATACAAAAAGAGACGGAGTTTCACCATGTTGGCCAGGATGATCTTGATCTCCTGACCTCGTGATCTGCCCATGCTGGCTTCCCAAAGTGCTGGGATTACAGGTGTGAGCCACCGCACTCGGCCTAATTTTATTTCAATAAGATAACCAGGGAACTTTGAGAATTATTGCAGCAAAATTTTCAAAACAAAAGAGTAGACATAAAAACAACCGGAAGTATTCCTGTAGCATAGGTAAGCTGTTTTTTGTCCTCGTTGTCCTTTGAAATATATTGCATGTGCTACCAAATACTGGGTTAGGAAAACTGAACACAGTATTTAGCCACAAAAAAAAGTTTCCTAAGGTTCACATTTTGTTCCAAAAATATTGCTTGTTTTCTTATTTGGAAAATAACAACATAGGTGGCATGTGAAGCCAATATATTTAGACAGCACCTGTCAAGCCTACTATGAACAGTGGCTTATTCATTAAAAATGTACTTTCTTTAAATCCATGCTATTTTTAATTAATTAAGAACATCGGGATTTCCCTACATTCTGTTGCCTTTTACACACCTGAGGATTTCTAATGCATTTAGACTGTACTTTATCAGACAAACTTTAAAACATTATCTTCAGTAAGAAAAATATAGTATAATCCAATGAGCTTTAATAACTTTTCATGTACAGTAAGGGCTTAATTGAAAGTACAGAATATATTCATCTTATATTGGATGTGAAAAAAATAGCCTTGAACTTGTCCCATATATTTATTTAATTAACTAACATATTTGTATAAACTATTTTATAGTTCCATTCTCAAATACTAAAACACAATGAGAACTAATGGACTTCAGTCTCAGAAGCAGATCCTATTAACTCAGACTTAAATATTTATTTTTCCGTGTTGCATTGTCAACCCTATGTTGAAAGTCAAATAACTGGAGCAGTAGGAAAAAATAGTAGTTAGGTTCATTAATACAAATTCAACCAATTTTGCAAAGTTAGGAATGGAATTCTGATTTAAAACCTTGTAATTATGTACATTTATTCCTCCAATTGCATAAATACACTGAAATTCACTAACTCAGATGTTTCTTTTCAATACTTTTAGTTCAATATTTAATTATAAAAGGCCTAATTTAAGTTTCCACAACAACCTGAATTAAGTCTAACCAAATGCTTCATCCTATGTAATCACTTCCAGGCTTCTAAAGTAACTCAAGTCACAACATCTTTAAGAGTCTCACTAATTTACTAATAAAGAAAAGTACTAAACAAACAGAATTGAGATATTTCTTCCAGCCCAGTACCTAACAACATTTCAAGTACTTGAAAAATATTCTAACAACATTGCAGGTACTTGAAAAATTAATGTACACCAGTGGAAACAATAACATATGTATTATTTCATACTTAAATAGCCACAATTATTTTCTAATGCGGCGTGTATCTGTTGGGCACTACACAAATTCCCAAACCTTGAAATCAGACTGAACATCACCTTCTTTTCCTATTCCACATTTTCCCCAGTAAATGTCACTTTTGTGACAGCAAACACTCAAACCAGTTTAGCAAAGGTGTGACTTCATGGAAAGGAATGTTATATAATCTAATGTTTGCATTTTAGGGCTATATCATGAAACACAACGTCAAGAAAATTAATTCACTGGGAATGATAATCCACCATTTCACTACAGCATATTTATTTTGGCACAGGACAAAGAATGTCATGTAAGGCCCAATATCAAAGTTAGCAATTCAAACTATTAATTAAGGGACTCTGGGCTGAGTTATCAAAGAATACCCCACTTAACATCTTCAAATTTGCATATTCAGTTTTGGTCTTACAAAATCCTGCAGTCTAACACAAAAGTCAGACAACTGATTCTTGGCTGAAGTATGAATGCATGCCAATGTATCCATTTTAAAATTTAAGAATGAAAAAATTTACCTGGAAATTTAGAAGACACCATTGCAAATTTAATCTTTGGCAATTTTTAATTCTGAAGCTTTAGCATACCTAAGTTTGATCTTACAAGAGGGATGAACTTTTGTGATGCCATATGTATATTTTTTTGAGAATCATAACGCTGAAAAGTTGCTTAGCCTCTTGAAATTATTAATAGAAATACATGAATTATCCAGAAACTATGTACTGTATCTCAATGCTATAAAACCTTACATTGAATTATACTTTCAGAAATAGACTCTTTTTTTATCTAGCAAGCTCAGACTAGACCCACTTTCAAACATTTATAAACTTTCAGTTGCTTTACTGAGAACTACCTAATCATACCTAGCAAAATCCTTGGGGGAAAGTCAATGTAGCCTCTCCAACAAAGTTCAGAATTTATTAAAGCAGGTAATAAAGCTTAAGTCTGAACTGCCACAACATATTTAGAATTTAATGGTAAATCATTAAACCAACTCGCTTTATTTATATGACTATGAAATGATCAACAACATTCCCAGGACAGCTATTTATAGAAGCAGAATTTTTGTTTATTTGTTTGATTTTGAACTGTTTTACAGCTTAGCACTTGCCATTTCAAAAACTACCTAACTCTCATATATTCAGATCAGAATGCATTCAATTAATTCTGTAAAATCGATTACACTTTAATTAAATACTACCAGGTGTAGCACTCTGGAACCTTGAATTCATTTTAATATATCTGAATTTTACTTCTCCAAAACTGACACCAAATATTTTCTGTACACTTTTCATTTAATACTTCACTTTTGCTTGTGTAAGTTTATGATGATAAGTTCTTAAGATTCCTGGGGCACAGATTTTATATTCTGCATCTTAATTAGCTACAATTAGGCAATGCTAATATTCAACTTTTACCTTAAAAACTCTTTAAAAGAATTGCACATTTTTGAAAATTGGAGCTGCTTAATGTCAAATACAATAGTATAAATTCAGCATCAAAGTGTACTATCCTCAAACCACAATAGGTATTTAATATCTGAGTACCAAATATATATTAGCCAAATTCAGACTCAATCCGTATGCCTCATGGACCTTTTTTTTCACATTTATGTCAGCAGAGAGTAAAAAATTCTAATTTGTATTTTAGATGTTTTTTAGCTACAATCTTGAGATTCTGAAACTGTTTCATTGAGTTATTCTACAAGGTAATCAATTTTACATTTTTCTGTTAAAAAAAAAAAAGTTGATACTTTTAAAGGAAATCTAGCCAGTCTCCGTGGCTCACATCTGTAATCCCAGCACTGTGGGAGGCTCAGGCAGCGGATCACCAAAGGTCAGGAGTTCAAGACCAGCCTGATCAACATGGGGGAACCCCATCTCTATTCAAACTACCCAAAAAAAAAAAAGTAGCTGGGCGTTGTGGTGTATGCCTGTAATCCCAGTTACTTGGGAGGCTGAGGCAGAAGAATTGCTTGAACCTAGGAGGGGGGGGTTGCAGTGAGCCAAGATTGTGCCATTGTACTTCAGCCTGGATAATGAGTGAAACTCCATCTTGAAATAATAATAATGATAATATTTTTTAAAAATAAGGGAAAGCTATGCTTTGACATCTTCTGGGTCCCAAGAAAAATCATACTTATTGCACTAAGGAAAAAAAAGACAATTTCCCACTTCATGTGATCTGAATTCATTCCCTGCTTTAAACTGGAGGCAATTTTACACGTTTCCCCCCTCCCCCATTCATAAAATAAAGCTGGATAATGTTTTTTTTAAATACTGTGCATTATGTCACTTTCAAAATAGCAAAAGCTCCATTCTTCAGACTCAGACTTATTCTGTCTGCCTCTGCATCCTCTATAATTTCTGCCTGTCTCTCACTCTCAATAAAGGGTGCCTAATGACTATCAACGGAAACACCCTCAATCTCTTTTTGTGCTTATATATTTTTCTCCCAGATTTCCAAGGTGCATCTGCAATTTTTTTTTTTTTTTTGAGATGAAGTCTCACTGTAACTCCCAAGCTGGAGTGCAGTGGCACAGTCTCAGCTCACTGCAACCTCTGCCTCCCAGGTTCAAGTGATTCTCGTGCCTCAGGCTACCAAGTAGCTGGGACTACAGGCATGCACCACCACACCCAGCTAATTTGGTGTACTTTTAGTAGAGACAGGGTTTCATCATGTTGGCCAGATTGGTCTCAAACTCCTGACCTCAGATGATCCACTGACCTTGGCCTCTGAAAGTGCTGGGATTGCAGGTGTGAGCCACCATACCCAGCCTGTATCTGTAATTTTGAAATACTGTGAAATGTAACTATGGCCAGTGAAACAACAAAGTTTCCTCAAAGTTGTCAGAATGGAAAACCCAGATGCAGTGTTTCTGGAGGTGAATGAATTTTTCTCACAGCAGTTGATAAAAATGTCTGTCATTACATTATTTTGATTTGCTTTGTGAAGAGTGATACAATGACTCTATTTCTTTTAAATGTTATTAACTATGATATTTCTTTCCAGTAAATTATGCTTTAGGCATTAATCTCTTTTGAGATTAATTATTACCTCTTTAAATAAAAACACTTTTTTTATCAGAATGTGTCATTTCAATGCTATTAACTGTCATCAAAATCAACATTATAAATTCCCCCTCTCCCACCAGTATGCGTTAATGTGATACAAAGATGAAGCTTCTGGTTATGGCATGCCAACAAGGTAGAGACATCTTATTTTGAAAGCTCCTAATATGCTTAGCAGCAAGAATACCTCAATCACAGGAAGATGATATGTAAGTGAAATTTGTTACCATTTCCTCTAAGTTATAGGTAGAGACAAGGGATTCTGAATCTCTGCATCTTCATTTTCAAAGAACTCTGAAGAACGTCTTTATGAGTTATTTATTTGTCATGATGCCTTTGGAAACATGAATTAGCTTAGTAACATTTCTGCAACTTTATTTTTCAAATTGAGATTACAAGTAAAACTTGTTTCATGGTGATGCAGGAAGGCAAAACTAATAAAATAAATGCTTTTATTTAGGTAAAATGATAAGTGGTCACTATTATAAAAGAGCTTTGACTTCATTTGGATTTCAGATCTATTTTACCTGGAGGAGTGTGGAAAGCAAGTAAGAATAGAAGAATAGTTATTTCCATTGAAACTGAAAAAGATATTATCAGATTATTTTAATGAATATGTAATGAGCAAAAGTGTAGGCAGGATTGTCCACTGGTTAAGTCTGAAGGCACTGGAGCTCTAGGCTTTGATTTGTATCCTGACTCTACCATTTATTAGGTATGTGGCCTTGGGCAACCTACTTAAATTCTCTAGGACTGAGAAGCAATAAGAGATAATTATAGTACATACTTCAGCCTCATAGGGTTGTGGTAAAAATTAAATGATCTACTACATGTAAAGTACTTAGAACATAGTTGCAAATTAGTGCTACTCTCCTGGGAAATTTAGAGGATATAAAGATGATTCTACCAGTGTTTATTCAGCATATATCACACATCCATCTGTTCATCCACAACTCTTTGCAAAGCTTAAAACACTAATGAAAGCATCTTTATTCGAGTAGTTACATGTAACATTTTATTTAACTCACTCTTCTTCTCCCACCCCCATCATCCAAAAACTCCTACTTTTCTTTTTTCCTATAGCACTTATCAACAACCAACAAACTATACAAATCTGTGATTAATAATGTTTCACGTTGACCTTCTTTCCCCCTCTGCTACAATGTCAGCAGAGAAGGATGGCGGAGATCCTTCTCTGATTTGTTCAACAGACATTTCAAGCACCTAGAACAGGGTCTCAAAAAATAAGCTTCAACAGACATTTCTTGGATGAACGAATGACTGAAGAAACATTTTTCTCATCATGCCAATGCACATTATTTTCCTTTTGTGTCATCCACCTGTGAAAACTCCTCCATTTATTCACATAGGTTTTCAACGTGGTGACTGAAACATCAAAGACATCCCAGATGTTTCACTTTCACACTCTCAGGATTTAATTCCCTTATTATCATGACAATTGGTAGTAACTAACTCCTCTTGCATATCCAAACACTAACCAATTTCACTAAACAGAAATTTGTTTTGAACTGGCATCACAATAAATTCCAATGTACTGTTTAAAAATCATATGAAATGAATAAAGAATTTATGTATCATATTCTGTTATGTTTCAGTATAACTTGAAAATCTAGTGAAGAGATATTATTATTACTATTTATTGTATTCACTTCTATCTAGTATACAATGCCCTTGACAATTTCTAAATAATCAGTTCTAATTTCACACTAGATTTCATATTGGCAGGTTTTTTCACTAGATTTGATCGTATTCTAAACACCTTTACTTTGAAAAATTTTGCATTTATACCAAAGTAGAAAGAATAGATTAATGAACTCCTGCCTACTGAAAACCCAGCTTTAACCATTTTTAACCCATGGTGATAATAGTTTGGATATTTGTTCCTGCCTAAATCTCATGCTTACTTGTAATCCCCAGTGTTGGAGTTGACGCCTGGTGGGGAGGTGACAGGATCATGGTGGAAGATCCCTCATGACTCAGTGCTCTCTTTGTGAGAGTGAGTTCTCTGGAGATCTGGTCATTTAAAAGTGTGTGGCAGCTCCCCCTCCTGCCACTCTCTCTCTTCCTCCTGTTGTCACCATGCAATGTCCCTGCTCCCCCCTTCACTTTCTTCTATATTGCAAGCTTCCTGAGGCCTTCCCAGAAGCCAAGCAGATGTTGTTGACACTATTCTTCCTGTAAAGGCTGTAGAACCGTGTGTCAACTAAATCTCTTTATCAATTGCCCAGTCTCAGGTATTTATTTATAGTAATGCAAGAATGGCCTAATACACAGGGTCCGTCTTGCTTCATCTATATTTCCACCCACATTTTTTAATACTACAAAATTATTTAAAAGCAAGCCTGGTATCAAATTGCATCATCTTTAAATACTTCATTCAGTACATATTTTTGCCAGATAAAGACTTCTTTTTAAAAGTAGCATATTACAGTTAACTATACTTATTATAATAAAATATCTAACCAATAGAAAATATGTTAATATTTACTTAAATATATACACACATCTGTATGGGGATATATTTCCATATATATATGGAAATATACATCACCAATATTTTTAACACCATGGGGGGACATAAAAATGGTTATACCTGTATGGCACACTGGTGTTAACAGATAAGCATGATTGACGCTCATTTCCAAATCAATGCCTTCTACAGGTGCATGTGATTGACAGCTTTCATCCTAAGTACATGAGAAATTGTATGAGATGGGACTCATCTATCTGGATAATAAACCCAGCAGTAGTTCTCTAAAGACCAATGAGAAATATGATTTTTTGTCCATTATGCTGAGTTCTATTTCTTCCACAGATAACTGTTCTTTTCACATCCTCTACTTTCCCTTTCATGACATTGGTTGTCTTCAAATATGTGGTGCTTCTTGATAATTCATTTAAGTTCATGAATGAAAGTATTTGTTGCTTAGGACACAATAAAGAATTTCCGCAGTCAGCATAAAGAACTGTTTCCCCAATGGAGTTATTTGACCAGGAGGATGAATAGCGGGTGCTCTGGACGTAGGTTGAGCATGCAGGCAGGTATGCTTCCCCCACAGGGCAGGAGTTCTCAACCTTGACCACACACTAGAATCCCATGCAGAATTATTAAAAATCTTCATGTCCAGGCTACTGCATAGACCAATTAAATGAGAATTTCTGTGGGTAGCACCCAGCTATTAGTACTTCTATTAAGTCCCTAGATGATTCTAACATGCAGCCAAGGTTCAAAACCACTCCCTATTGTGATGATCCTGTGTAACCCCAACCATGACACTGACTCATTTTCAGACTATAATTATCTCGTGATTATCTTTTCCCAGGCAGTTGTCCAAATTTCCTTAGATTACCCTTCCCTGACTTTATCCTGAGAGAAAAAACCATTTATGTAAGCAGTTGTGTTTGGAAGCAGTGATTATTGGTGGGAAACGTGAGAAGCGGGGCCAATTTCCCAATTCCTACAAGTTGCCTGAGTCAGTTACTCTGAAAAACTCTTCACAATCTTTCCTAGTATTTGTATTAGTCTGCTAGCACTGCCGTAACAAGATACCAGAGGCTGAGTGACTTAAAATGACAGAAATTTATTTCCTCACAGTTCTAAAGGCTGGAAGTCTAAGACCAAGGTTCCAGGAGATCGGATTTCTCCTGAGGTCTCTTTCCTTGGCTTGCAATGACTGCCTGATCTCTGTGTCCTTACATGGCCTTTCCTTTGTACATGAAGATTCCTGGTGTTTCTCCTTCATTTAATGAGGACAACAGTCCGATGAATTAGGATTCTTATGACCCCACTTAACCTTATTTACCTATTTAAAGATCGTATCTCCAAATACAGTCACACTGGGATTAGCATTTCAATATATGAATTTTGGAGGAAGAGGGCACAATTCAGTCCTTACCAGAATTTTTTACTTGGATCTGAGGAGATCCGTGTATATGTGTAGCTTCTCTGGGAAGACCTAGAGCAAACTATTTTTCTTTAACGTAGGATTTCTGATGTTCTTCCTCCATTCATTCTGATCCCATTTGTCTTTTTCCTCTTCCTCCTCCTCTTCCTCTTCCTCCTTCTTTTTCTCCCCCCCCCAGTTCCTCCCCCATCTTCTCCTTCTTTTTCTTGGAATGCCCTCAAAAATTTCTTGTCCAGCAACTGAATCTTTAAAAAATGTGTTATAATATGGTCATTATATATTTCTGTATGTGTGTGTGTGTGTATGTGTCTGTGCATGAGTATTCGTGCAGGTATGTCTTTATGTGTCCATCTTCTCCTTCTTTTTCTTGGAATGCCTCAAAAATTTCTTGTCCAACAACTGAATCTTTTAAAAATGTGTTACAATATGGTCATTATATGTTTCTGTATGTGTGTGTATGTGTCTACGCATGAATGTTTGTGCAAGCATGTCTTTACGTGTATGTGTGTGTTTGAGTGCATGTGAGTAAGATCAAAGTGGGTCCACGAATAATTGTCTGAGAATCATGTGAGGGAGGGCTGGCATTTGTATATCCAACTCCATATCCCTGTCCAACCTTCCCAAGCAAATGAATATAGGAGTCTCCATCTACTCTATCAGAGACCAGAGTGATATAAATCTAGACGCAAATTGAGATTTAGTGGCCCTGAATGTGAAGGTTAAGGAGATCCAGGCAGAGCTGTATATAAGGAAGGAACACACTACAGTGATGTCCTGGAAAAGGGCTTGTTTCTGCCCTTTCTTACTCATTTTACAGGTTGAGAAAAATCATTCAATATTTATGTTTCTCATCTCTGATATCAGAATGATAATATGTGTCCTGTCTGCCCAACAGGAAGTACAGTTATCATCTGCATAACCTGCAGGACACTAGCAACCAAATATCAAATTAAGTTGTATTTTATTGAATACTATATATCTTAAATTGCTATTATACGTATGAGAGCATTAGCTTGCTAAGATTATTTGGGGGTATTTTTTGACCTTGAGAGGTGAGTATAGAAATGCACAATAGTAAGCATGCGTGCTGTATCAGTCAGCATATTCGATTCCTTAGTTACTTACCAAAAATTTAGATAATTCATATTCTCATTCCCAACACAATAAATGTTATTTAGTAAGCACTCAGGAAACACTTAATGCACTGAGTAATCCAAAATACTTCACTGTCAATAAATATAGTAGGGGATAGTTCCAAGTAACACGTGACCTATAGAAGTATCTATCAGGTGCAATTCAAACTTACTTAAATGCTAAAAGAGACGTAACAATAGCAAAAGATGTGATCCCGGTCTTACTGGAGTTGGTAGTCTAATTGTGGAGATGGCCAATTATATCATTAAAAAGAACATAAAGTTATGAAGGAAAGGAAAAAAGAGACAGCAGCACCTTTGTGCCTTGTGTCTTCATTCATTCATGCTACATAAATGTCACTCTTGCCATTCAATCTTGTATACATTAAGTCTAAACCGTATTCATGTGTAGACCAGAGAGGGGACTGATGTTTATACTTTCTTTCTCCAGCGTCAGCAATGTCTCCAAAAAGGCTCATAAATTTCTCTGTGATGAGCACTGAAAATGGCCCCCTTATGTGTCTAATTCTTCATCTTAATAACAATAAGTGCAAAGGTCCATAAATGCAATTTTAATTAACAGCTACGTTGTGATACTTAGAAATAGACCATAGACTCTTTGAATCTGTTGGCCTTCTCATGAAGATTTTTGTTTTTCCCAGAGGGTCAAAATTAATTAATGTCCTTACAATTTATTCAGCAGTCCATCATCTCAGAGATGCCTAAACAGGCTCAATCAGCCATATTAGTATATCAAGAATGATATAATCAGGGTGCTTTGAAGAGAGCACTCTGTAAAATGTACTGTCTCAAGTAGTGATTAATGAGGAGGATAATAAAGTATTCTGTCAGGATTATTGCTTTTTTTTAATCTGAAGGAAACACTGCCTGTATATAATATTACATAAATAACCAGATTCAAAACTTTTCATGTTGTCTTTAATGAACATATATAAGCTCTAAAAGTTCAAAAAAAGAAAATTAATACTCCTATTAACAGTCTCCAATGTTTCCATTAAAAGGTATCAATTGATCACGTGTGTTTTTCTTTTTGAACAACAGATGTAAACTTTCTCATATCTATTGACTATACTTTTATCTTGTTCTCAACTGAGCCTGCAGTAGTTTTTGTATCATTAGTATTATTACAGCAGAAGACATGCTCTGTAGTTTTTAAACACTGTTATAGGATAAGAGAAGACTGTGGCAGATAATATCTAATGCGCTCATAGGCATTTCCGTCCACGTTATTGTCCAGATCTTAGCAGAATAAATGAAAAGTGGCTTATTTCCCATAATTTCTAAAAAAATCTCATATATTCATCTTTGAAAATTATAGAAGTAAAAAGTTTCAACTAAATGTAAATTCACTCTTGTGATATTTATCATAATCAAGAAAATAATGTTTATAATCAGATTTTATATATTTTGATACAATCAAAAAGTAAAATACTATAACTTAAACCATGCAGTGCCAGATATTTTGCCACATATAAACTTGTTTACACTATATTTTTAGAATTACTAAATCAACTAGAAATCCATTTTTCTTTGAAAATACATGCATTAAGAAAGAAAGGCAGTATGAACAAACAGCTTGTCAATGGCTTTATCACCACTCTGAGGTTACTAGAAAAGTTTATGCTTATTTATATTCTAAAAACTTTTAGAAAAAGTTATATTATTTAGTAATGTAAAATTAATCAATAGAAATATTGAAGAAAAAAATAAACATTAAAAGTGACAAGCAACAGTTCAGACCTCCAAACCTTAAATATATCCACCACGTTTTCCAGAAACACACAAATGTCCTACCACTATGTATGCTGGATTTTTCTTTCCCTGTTATTTGCCGCTGCTTCTTCTGCTGCTTCTTTTTTTGGAGACAGAGTCTTGCTGGAGTGCAATGGAGTAAACATGGCACTGCAGCCTCAGCCTCATGGGCTCAAGTCATCCTCCCACCTCAGCCTCCTGGGTAGTGGGGACTACAGGCACGCCACCACACTTGGCTAATTTTGTATTTTTTGTTTTTTGTACAGATGGGGTTTCACCATGTTGCCCAGGCTGGTCTCAAACTCCTGGGCTCAAGCAATCCTTCTTCCTCAGTCTCCCAAAGCGCTGGGATTATAGGCGTGAGCCACCATGTCCAACCTCGTTTCTTTTTATACTGAGTTTATTTCCCCTCTTCTCTTCTTAACCCTGTCACTCATTCGAGTAATCTATGTTAATAAACAAGTATGTATCATTTTATCCTTTCCTCCATGCTCACATTCATTCATAGAAATATCTATGTACAGATTTATACATATGCACAAATAAGGTGGCATTAGTTGTCTGCTTTAGAAAAACTGGATCACACTATCTTAACATTTTATATATTGTGTTATCCTTCAACACTGTCTTTTGGAAATCCTTTCAAATCAGCTATACATGACTGAACTCTTTCTAGTGGCTGCATAATATTGCATGTTGCGGATTTTACAAATTACCTTGGCTTCCAGGCTGTTTCTCTCAGTTCTTAACAGAGGCAATTTCTAAAGACATTTTGGCTTTATTATGATTAGAAGAGGAGTGCTTCTGACATCTAGTTGGTAGAGGCCTCAAATGTTGCTAAACATCTCTCAATTACACAGATCAGACCCCTAATTAATTAGACTGTCCCAAATGTCATTAGCAACCAGGTTGAGATACCTTCTAACCACAGGCTGACCTAGCTCTGGAACATTCTTTCCTTAGGTACCCACAGGTCACTTCCTCACACCTCCTTCAGGTCTCTTGTTGACTGGCATTTTTCTCTGCAGGGTCTAATTTGACCAGCCTATTTGCATGGCCACCCTCCCAACTCCAAGGCACACACCTGTCTTCTGGCTTCCATATTTCTATATACTCTGTTCCTATCTTTTTTCTCCCCTTAACTTCTAACAAGCTGTCTAATTTATTTACTTAGTATGTTTATCCATTATCTTTTCCCTCCTTGTATAATGTAAGCTCTACTGTGACAGGGATTTATGTCCGTTTTATTCACTGATGCATCCACAGGACCTGGCCAAGTGCCTGGCATTTGATAAATAGCTAAGTGAATGAAGGAAGGAACACATACATGATCATATAACAGGCATTCATTTATTTCCCATTATTTCTGCTAAAAGCAATGCTGACTTAAATATGCTCATATAAGTCACTATGTGTTGGTCCTTCTATGTCCAAAAGGCCAAAATACTTTCTAAATTGGATTTAGAGCTGACTTCCAGGTTTTAAAAGTTGACTTATATGTCAAAGAGGCCAAAATGGTTTCTAAATTGGGTTTAGGAGGTTTTAAAATATCCTGTTCTAAATTACACACAATTTACTCTCTGTTTTCTTGCAAGAATATTCTTGTTTTTGTTACATTTACGTCTTTATCTAGATTTTATTGCTGTATATGATATAAAACTGAGATTTAATTTTAAGTCCTTCCAGGTGGATAACTAGATACGACAGCACCATACTATATCATCCATCTTTTCCCCAAATCTACTTTGTTATATACTAAATCCTTCTAATTACTGATCTTAGTTTCTTGATTCTCTACCCTGTTCAACTTATACTATACACAAACTTCATGTTTTTAAGGGAAACAAAAACTTGTGAAAGGAAAGGGAGATACAACATGGTAAGTCAAAAGGAGTTAGAAGGTTCAGTTCAAAGGTTAATTCCACCAGGCATAAAAAGAAGAGCTGGTACCAAATCTACTATTCCAAAAATTCAAGGAGGAGGGACTCCTCCCTAACTCATTCTATGAAGCCAGCATTACCCTGATACTAAAATCTGGCAAAGCCATAGTGAAAAAAGAAAACTACAGGCCAATTCCCTTGATAAACATAGATACAAAAATCCTCAACAAAATACTAGCAAACCAAATCCAGCATCAGATCAAAAATTTAATTCACTACAACCCAGTAGGGCTCATTCCTAGGATGCAAGGTTGGTTCAACATATGCAAATCGATACATGTGACTCACCACATAAAAGGAATTCTGGAAAATCTTTAAAACAAGAATGAATGCCATACTGTAACTGAAGAGCATGATACATTCAATCTGCCCTGGAATAAATAATAAAATAAATGTGCTCTTTTCACTAGTCACATAATGGCTAGCACAATCTTTTGAGAGTTATTTAAATTCTGCATAATCTTGTTCTTTTTTTACTGTGCATATGCTTCAACTGTTTTGAAGTATATTGTATTGGTTAGGGTTCTCCTGAGAAACAGAATCAATAGGATGTGTGTACCCTGCAAAAGGAGATTTATTATACAGAACTGGCTCACGAAGTTATGAAGGCTGCCAGGTCCAATATCTGCAGGGTGGACTATCAGGCTGGAGAACCATGAAAGCCCATGGTGCACATGAAATCTGAAGACATTCTCTTGGGGGATCCTTCTTGCCGCATTGCTGGTGTTTTTCGTTCTATTCAGTCCTTCAACTGACTGGATGAGGCCACATTAATAATGGCAATCCACTTTACTCAAAGCTCATCAATTTAAATGTGGATGTTCATCCAAAACACCTCCAAACTGACACATAAAATAGGCCATCAGAAATACCTTAGATATTTTTATCCCTAATAAAAGCTAGATTTCCAAGATAAGAAAAGTTCTGAGTCAGTAGGACTTCTTTGTAAGAGTAAATAAGACTACAAGCTTACCCGTACTTTGAGCCTATTAACTGTAAAGCCATTAAAGATTGCATAATCTGAAATCACAGGGCAGAAAGCAAAACTTGTAAAGATTGTGTTGATATTTATTCCATTACCACTTACCATTTTAC
Source organism: Ateles fusciceps (assembly GCA_036589455.1). NCBI lineage: Eukaryota > Metazoa > Chordata > Mammalia > Primates > Atelidae > Ateles > Ateles fusciceps. Next base: position 8,235,970 of record JAZHEH010001064.1, read on the forward strand.
ACCTTGGCTCTTGTACTTCAAAATGATGGGAATGAAATTGGTGGTCAGCCATTTCATTACTGTGACTGGACACTGTCACAACAGGGTAACTTTTAGCATTGCCAATTGTGTATCTTTGCCTACTGCAATCATTAGTCTGAATGCCACCCACCCACCCTTCTCCAGTTGGGGAACTGAACGACACCCTTAGGGTAGAGGGAGTAAAATCTGTGAGTTTCTTATAATATGAGTCATGGGCTTCTTTGTTGTAGCAGTGTCAGGTCTGGGTCTATTTAGTAATTCAGAGTTTGCAACAGAAGGGACTAGCCCTCCTTCCATAAAACCTACTGAGCTCTGTCCCCCCCCACATACACATAAGGAATGCACACTGACACTCAGACACATTGTTAAAGCAGGAGTCCAGATGAGTGCATTTCTTGGTCTGGGGTTGGCTACTAGATTTACCTGGTGTGTGATCAGAGTCCAGAATCAATGCTTTGCCAGGAATTCTGCTGCCAATGGCCCAGTCCAAGTCATCCTCAGAGTCTTGAGTAAGACTGCAGGCTGTGGTCCATTTTCCTGGACTTGTTTCAAAATTGCAGCTTCCTGTTGTGCTTGTATACAGTGCTGGGGAAGGAAAAACATTAATGGAAATTTCTGGAAATATCTATCACATTTGCTATTACCCTACATTTGGGATCACTTAAAATTAGTATCTGCATATTCTAATTCTTTATAAAGACATTTACAGCGTCAAGACATTTGTACTCATTGGTAATATCAGTTATACACTGTAACATTTTAATTGAAGGATCTACAAGCAGTATATGAGCGTTATCATTTATCCATTAAGGAGTTATACAGATTGATGAATAATATTTATAGATAATAGATAAAACTGTGTTTATACATGAACAATGAATATAACATTATGCTAATACGGATTATTCAGGTCAAATAAACAAACAGCTTCACTTGTCTGGATGTTTAACTCACTTCCTTCTCTTACTGTGATGTTTGAATAGCATAGTTTATTAGTGACACAAATCATTTACTAAAGAAAAGGCACTTTGAAAGAAGTGGTGAACTGTATGGGACACAAATACTCTCTAGATACCGTACTAATCAATGCAGCATCACATATCACAGCTAATCACTAAATAAATTCTATTCTAAAAGTGTTGACTAATAACTCATTAAAATTAAATTATTCACAATGAGAAAAATGAATAGATAATAACTGTGTCTACTTCGAATCATCTGTGAAAAGTGCCATCATGATACCCTGATCTAGGCTTTCATTTTTCTTTCTCTTTTTTGTATATCAGTTATTACTTTTGAGCACTCACTGTAAAATCGGACTGTGTTGTACAGACAGAATGAATAATTGGGTGATTTAATCGGTATGAATCAACTGAGATTGTCATTGGCTTTTTCTTTCTTTTTAAAAAGATAAAGTTTGTATTATTTTTAAAATTTCCTCTCATTCACTTTTCCTTAACATACAACCAATGTTAGCATATAGAAACGTAATCAGAAAAAAGAAAATGGATACTAAATATATAGGAAGCAAAGCTTTAATATTTCTATATAAAACTTTCTGGATCCTTGAGATTAATTAAATAAAATATTAGCATTTTACTTAAATAAAATAAATGCATGACATTCAAGCATTATTGCACCTTATCCCTACAGATTATAATTATTTTTATTCATGTACATTCCTTTCATTCATTCTATATGATTATATGATCTATTGCTTGTTGTATGCTTATTTGTGGGCTCTGTGTGGCTTTTTTGTGCTTTTCATGCCAGCATTACATGATATAGAACAGGTCTTTATGATATAATATGGATAAAATAAATGAGACATTCGATTCTCCCAGCATTTAGCCAACACATCTGTAAACATTCAGAATCTTGCAATGGACATAAAAGACAGCCGTTATGTGTTCTTTAGAATGATGTCACCTGCACATTCTGTACTAGAGCGTTCTGTGTAAGTGACTCCCTGACATACAACCCTACAATATCTATTCTACATCCTTTTCTATTCTCTGTGATCATCCTTGTACCTCCTGTCCCACCTTGCTTAACATATAACTTTATCTTTGATGTTAAAGACACTTATATGATCAGGATAAACTCTCTTACATTTCATTCTCTCAATCTCAAAATATGCCATTTTTCTCTTTCCTAGAGCTAATCTGTTTGTGATGTGAAGATGTGACGTTTTATGAACAATATCCACAAAGCAATTTTCCAAGTTTCTTGCTTTCTCCCTCTTTCAGGGATACCAATGATTCATAAATTTGCCTTATTTATATAATCCCATATTTCTCAGCAGATTTTTTCATTCCTTTTTATTTTTTTTCTTTATTCTTGTCTAACAATATTATTACAGTAAGCCAGTCTTCAAGCTCTGTGATTCTTTCCTCAGCTTGTTCTATTTTGGTGCTGATACTTAGGATTACATTGTAAAAGTTTTGTAGTGTGTTTTTCAGCTCCATTAGGTCAGTTAGGTTCTTTTTTATACTGAATGTTTCATCTGTCAGCTCCTGCATCAATTTATTATTATTCTTAGCTTCTTCAGATTGGGTTTCAATGTCCTACTGAATCTCAATAATATTTGTTCCTTCCCATATTCTGAATTTTGTATGCCATTTCAGCCATCTCACCTGGTTAAGACTCCCTGCTGGAGACCTAGTGTAGTCCTTAGGAGAACATAATACACTCTGGCCATTTGAGTTGCCAGAGTTCTTTCATTGGTTCTTTCTTATTTATGTGTGCAGATGTTCCTTTAACTTCAGTGTAGATTCAGTACAGTCATTAGAATCCTTTTAAGGATGTTTCCAGAGGGCTCAGGATTTGTTCGGGGTCTTCATTTGCAGCCGACTTCTTGTCTTTGGTTTCGTGGAGGGTATGTTAGCAAAGTATTTTGGGTATTGAAGTTATTGGGTATAATCCAGCAGGTGGCGCTAAATGCAATGGTCAGTAGGTAGGCTCTTAATCATGTGGCTCCTCTATATTTCCTCACAATTGCAGCTGTGCTCCCTCTTAATGCTCTCAATGTGTGGGCTCCTCTCTCACCTGAGTGCTGGCTGCAGTTTATGGGCTTAAATTTGTCCAAGTTTTTACTGTTTTGTGGGTGATTATTAAATGCTCTACTTAGTACCTTTTGTGGGGAAAATGGTTATTTTACAAGTGTTTTAGAGCCTTTTTTAAAAAACTGCATTGAAATTAATTCCTTACAGGCAGTATTTTTAAAAATACATTTTTTTGGTGAATTTAAAAGAAGCTAGAAATAACACTAGAAAGTGTTATTCAATGCACTATAAGTTTTATTTGAGAATTTATGTATTATGAAAGGAATACATGATATTTTATAAAATTAACATTATAATCCTATGGTATTAGTAATGTAGTCTTAAGATGTGTTGATTGTTTTGACTTTTTAAAAACACTTTCATTTAAATTATGGAATGAACCTTGAAGACATTATGGCAAGTGAAATAAGCCAGTCAAAAAAAAGACAAATACTATATGACTCCACTTACATGAGGTACCTAGAGTAGAAATGAAAGATCTTTTATAGAGATGAAAAGGAGAATGGTGGTTACCATGGTCTCAGGGAAGGGGTAAATGGAGTGTTATGGTTGTTGTTTGGGAATGGCTGCACAACAATACAAATGTACTTAATGCTACTAAGTTATACATTTTAAATGGTTAAAACGGTAAATTTTGTATTATGTATATTTTAGCACAGCTTTTTAAAGTTTAAAAAATACATTAAATTTTTAAATAGAAAATGAGCCCACTGGAAGCATTAGTATAAGATTCTAAGAAATAAAATTTGCATTGAGCTATAGAATAAAAATGTAAATATGCTTGTGCGGTAGTTTGTCTCCAAAAAGGTCACCCTTCAACCTTCTCTACATTTGATGTGTGACATTTTCCCATTGAGAGGTGAAATCTATTTCTTTTTCTCCTTGAATCTACTCTAGACTTCATTATTTGCTTGACACTAGCAGGAATTGGGTATGGTATTATGGAACATCTGAGGCTAAATCAAAATAACCCTTGCTACTTTTCCCTGGGATCTTGGGACACTTTCTAGTAGAAGCCAGGCCCCATGTACAATGGCTTACCACCCTGTGGCTGCCATAATATGTATAGACCAAGCCACATGGAGCACTCTGGAGGAAGAGACACCATCTCTAGCAAGACAGAGAGACCAAAGGGCATCAAGAGAAGAAGTCATCTTAGATGTGATTATCCAGTTCCATCCTATCAGTTCAAGTCAGGTCGTTCGACATAAATTGCCCAGCAGTGCCCTTCCTGGATTACTGATGAAAAAAATTGTGAGCAAAATGTAACAGTGGCTTAGACCACTAACTTCTGGGATAGCTTGTTACGCAGCAAATGGTAACTGCAACAGGTAGCTTGTATGGTATCAATATTCTCTAGGAAAGTTCTTCAATAAATATAGAAAAAAAGATTTTTTGAGTTTAAATATGTGCTCATATTTTAAAATTATATACTTAGATATATGACTTTTTAAAACATTGCTTGAATTAAACCTTGAATAAAAATCCACTAGGGCCCATCCAGTCCTCTTTTCCAGTACAATGTAATTGATAAAATTAATTACTAAACTGGCATTTATTAAAAGTGCTCATTTTCAGCCACATATATAAAATCAACAATTCTGGGGGAAAAAATAGAAGAAAAATGAAGACCAATAAAGAAAGACAGATTGCTACTGCAGTTCCTGGAAACTTTAATTCTAACCCTACACATAGTGCTGCCTAATTACAGAATGGGATTATTTTTTGGTAAAATGATTTGCCATAGACTTGTTAACAGTTCTCAGTACAGGGGTAAAGACTATGAAATGGCTGCCATTTGTATTTGTATTTGATGTTGTATACAAATCTGAGGAAGTATTTGGGCTATTCTAAATCTACTCTAGTGCATGAAAATAATATTTCTTCTCCATCTTCAATGCCAATATATAACTCTACTTATAAAGGAAAATCTCAGCTGAACTGGCTTCCACACAGCAGATAAATTAACTTACCACAGTGAGCCTCATCAGACCTATCAGAGCAGTCTGGTTTATAGTCACAAACAAGGTGGGATGCAATACACTTCTTGTCCCGGCACAAAAATCAGTGGTTTCCAGACAAATCTCGGAGACCTCTCCCACTAGGGAAAAACAAACAAACAAACAACAAACAAAAGCAAAAGCAGTATTTAGTTAGTATTTTCATTAAACGTGAAGATTCCTGTTAGGTGTTTTATAGATTTCACACTATTAACCAAGTTAAGGATTTTTAACAGTTGCCTGAGGTAGACTTCCCCAACTTCCTCTTTCTCAGTCCCACCTTCAATGGTTCAGCAAGTTACACAGATTCTACTTCTGAAATATCTTTTATGCACTTGGATAGTGCTGAAAATCTCCTTGCCTGTGATTCCCATGGATGAGATGCTCAAGTTCGTGGCCTGCAACTACCTGGAACCTAGTAAAGGATATGTGCAGCCTGCCACCAAATCCTGCTCATTCTCGGCATGCACTGATGGGATTTCCTGGACATTTGCACTGCTCATAATCCTGGTGATCTGGGTCTATGGCACAGTCACTAACTTTAGCGATACGTTCCTGTCTTGACTGACAATTTTCCACAAAGAAGATGTTTAACTGAATTAATTTTTTATTGTTTAAAGTAACTGTCTATTTCTGCTGAATTTTCACATGAACATACTGGTTGGTCATGGAGGTCTCATGCTCTAGATTTTATTTTGCTTTCTCTGACTCCCATGGGACAAGATTTTCTTTTTAAATACACATAATTAAAATGTCCATTGACAAGTACAGAGAATTAATACAATTTTATGCAAATATTTTTGTAGATGAAAAAGCATGGACAGTGTTTAATACTCATCCTCATATAAAAAAATAGTTGAGCCAGGAGACATTGTCAGCAAATTAATTGGCAGCAGATTTTAGGAAATGAATGTGTTTTTTTTCTAAAACTAAATGGCATGTACTGTGTCTTTTGCATGATGATCTGAATTTAATTTCACAGTCTAATTTTTATTCATAAGCCAATTTTTCTGCACTGAGCAGAGTCCTGCTACCTCGGTCAGTATTGTTCTGATTTGCCACTTCCCTCACCTACCTTGGCCTCTCCTCACTGCTCTCCCACCCTACCCTCACTCCCGTCCTGCTTGACTCCTTCTGTAGGATTTTGTTGGTTCCTTCTGTTTACATCAGTTTTAAGGAGACGTATGCCTGTACTCGCTTGTACAGAAAACACCGTCCTAGATTCAATCGACTGGGTTTATGTTCTTTCACATGGTTTTTAAGGTTATTTAATGTCTAATGTATTTTATTGTAACAGACACTGTTTTGCCAACATTGTCTATTTTGATGGCACGTCACGATCTAGTTTAAAAAGGAAAATCAAACATTTTAAATGGACAAAGGAAAGAAAAGATAAAAATTTTTTCTTTCAAAATTGAGATTTTATTGGTGAAGGATCAGTACAGACATTTCAATTTATACACAATTCTTAACACACGTGCCAAAAATCTAAACAGCTACATATTGTAATTCTTTTTAAAGTTATTCCGGTGACTTTCCAGCTTAAAATTTGGAAGCAATTTTTCCTTAAGAGGTTATCAAGTACCAGTATCTTCACATGTTGTAAGCTGTTATGTACATTCCACCAATTCACAACTGAAGAGCACATACACTACATATTCAAATAATTGATCTTTCACAGCACAGTAAAAAAGTAATTAGGAAAATAGGACTACCACAACCAAAGAGGGTACAGAGTGCCCACAATTCTGACAGGGAGAGCCACGATCAAGGAGTGGTTTTCTTTAGCAAACAATTCTACTATAAAACAACATGGAAGTAGAAGTAATTTAAAATGTTAAAGATGTAAATGCAGGACTGTGACTCCATATTGCCATTTAATATGCTTTGTATTATAGGATATAAAAACTAACTCCCCACCTATGGAATGTTAAGCTGACACCCAAGACAGAGCATCCCATAATTCAACATCCCACAATATTCTGTGATTGTACCAAAAAATAAACAACTAGCAAGTGATTTCACTTCTTAAAAAACAAAAGCATTTACACTTAAAAAAAGAGGATGAAATGGTATTTCCTCCTTCTGGAGCTACTAAAAAACTCACATTTACAAAATAGTTGATAAAAATATTCCTCTGGGTTGTACAAGAAGGGAGACAGGGACCACTGATAAGACACAGCATATGGTATTAATCAGACTTGGCTTCTTTCTCTTCCTCTTCATCAGGGGCTGGATTCTTCTGTTTTCATTTCCCAGTCTTGTGCAGGTAACTCTTCTTCAGTTTCTTGGTCAGTCACTTCAGCCTGTTTTCCTCTCACTCCCCTTTTCCCTTTTGTTTGCCCTTGCCTGAAGATGCTTCCTTCCCTGCTGCCTTTTTCAGCTTGGCTTCCACTTTTGCAGGAGCAGGTTTAGCTGACAACCATGCTGGTCTCCTCTTGAGCTCTTCCTTAGTGGCCCCTTAGGCTGGGTTGACCAACCTCTTGGATACCCTGGCACTTATGGGGTGCCTGGCACTGCTGCTCCTCCGCGTCGGAGCTGCTGAGACCCCTAGCAGAGGATGGTAGGAGAACTGGGAGGGGAACCAGAGTGGGAGCCCGCCTTCTCCTTCCCCAACCACCCCCACCCAGCTTTTTTTTCAGTACACAGGATCTTAATAACACATATAATAACCCAAACTACTTCTTAGAAAATGCAAAATATTCTAAACAGAAATCCTAACTCTGCAGGAAGGTCATTCATGACATTTGGCTTCTTTGCATGGCCACACACCTTTCCATAGTTTTACAAGTGGGGGACTGAGGCTGATCATTACCTATTATACAAATCCAAACTCCTAATAAAGATATTAAAGATCCTTTGTTCTTGGTTCCAGCTTAGTCTTCCAGTCTCATTTACTGTGACTCTTAAGTACCTGTAGTTGGTCTATAGCCTATGACTGAACGTTTCACAAATGTGTCCCTTGCTGTTCATTTTTATGCATTCACAGGAGCTACTTCCTCTGTCTGCCCTGACTAATCCTTCCCGTGCCCCAGGTACCTGCTGGCCAAACTTATGACTCAATGAAATGACTTCTCTACTTTTGTCTTGCCTTTCTCGTTGCCATCTTTGCCCCAGGTGAGACACTCCTGTTTCATGCCACCTAAGTACCCTTTTATTCCTATATTACAGTGAGTATCATCACATATAAGAACTATTTACACATGGCTGGCTGTCCCCCCAGGCTCCAAGCTCCTTAAAAGCAGAACCTTTTATTGTGTTCTCTTGGGCCTCACACATAACCTGATATATAGTTGGCTCTTTATAAATCCTGGTTATCATAATTGCAGAAACAATGGTTTCATCTAAAAGGGGCTTAGAAAAGTAAATTGACATAGAATTTTTAGAGCAAGTCATATATTTAAATATTATTTCATCAGATATGCAGTCAAATGACAATACTTCACAGACTAACAGTGACTTATATTAAAGGTTTAAAATTATTTTTTATCAGCTTCAACAAATTAAATTCAGCAGTTCCTTTGTTACATAGGTGATTTTATATATATATAATTGCACTTTAGGTTCGGGGGTACATGTGCAGAACATGCAGGATTGTTGCATAGGTACATACATGGCAATGTGGTTTGCTGCCTCCATCACCACCACTTATATCTGGCATTTCTCCCCATGTTGTCCCTCCCCAGCCTCCCCCACCCCCAGCTGTCCCTCCCCTAGTCCCCCACAACAGACCCTAGTGTGTGACGCTCCCCTCCCCTGTGTCCATGTGTTCTCACTGTTCAACACCTGCCTAGTTACATAGGTAGGAGGTGATGTACCTGAAGTGGAGGTAATTTACTGACAGGCAGTACTTCCATGAATAAAAAGAACACAACTCTACAGACTTGACTAAAAGTGCATATCCACAGTCTTTGGATTATCCCCATAACACAATAGCTAAAACCTGTATGATATTCAAAAACAATTTACCAGTAAAACTTGTTGTATACAAATATGAAGACTGAAGAGAGAACATCTAAGATAACAGCAAATGGTCCAATTATGGGCATTAATAAGATGAAGACTCAAAGGTCATGTTTATTGAGTAATTTGGGAATTTTGCCACATAATTTTAATTAACACTAGTGAGAATTTACAGTTAACCCTAGGGCAGTATGTGGACATTTTTTCCATATGCAAGTCTATGCATTTGAGATTATTTTATTTTTTCCATGCCATAGAATGTAAAGCCACATAATTACTCCAACAGGGAAATGTGCTTCGACGTCACTCTAAATAACTGGCTCTTTGTTTTTTTAAAAAACATAGATAAAATAGACTACATCGCAAAATAAGATTTATTTTCCCTGATAATATAGAATAGCAAAGCCATGAAGAGAAATAAAGTGATGCTTTGAATTGCAGTAAACCGAGAAATGACTAGAATATCTATAGAATATAGGTATCCAAAGAAAAAAATAAATAAAAACAGCTTAGCACATCTTTAAGACAAGAATATGGTAAATTGAAAAGGTAGCTTTTTTTTAATGAAAGACTGTCTTGCATATGTTTAAACATTTTCTATTTTTTTTTATTCAGCCAAAATGGTAATGATAAAGGCAGTAACTATTCACCTGGTTATCAAACATGTGAAATGAAGGATATCTCACATATTCTATATTTGATGATACACAAATGCATAGAACATTGGTGCTCACAGTAAAAGTTGAAAAGAACCTGGATAGCAGATTATGGCATATGTAAAAACTAGAATAAATATTTATTTCCCTATAAAAAAGACAAACAGAGATCTGAAGAGCTAAAACTAAAGCATGAGAAACTGAAAGATCCTATGAAGGCCCTAGAAAATAATGCAGCCATAAGAAAATAAAATTTAGGCGACCATTAAAAAATCAGGAGACAACAGATGCTGGAGAGGATGTGGAGAAAAAGGAATGCTTTCACACTGTTGGTGGGAGTGTAAATTAGTTCAACCATTGTGGAAGACAGTGTGGTAATTCCTCAAGGATCTAGAAATAGAAATACCATTTGACCGGCTGGGTGTGGTGGCTCACACCTGTACCCTCAGCACTCTGGGAGGCCGAGGTAGGCAGATCACGAGGTCAGGAGACCCAGACTATCCTGGCCAACATGGTGAAAGCTGTCTTTACTAAAATACAAAAATTACCCTGGCATGGTGGTGCGTGCCTGTGGTCCCAGCTACTCGGGAGGCTGTGGCAGGGGAATTGTTCGAACCAGGAGGCTAAGGGTGCAGTGAGCTGAGATCGCACTACTGTACTCCAGCCTGTGACAGAGCAAGACTTCATCTCGAAAAAACAAAACAAAAATAAATAAATAAATAAACAAATACCATTTGACCCAGCAATCCCATTACGGGGTATATACCCAAAGGATTATAAATAATTATATTATAAAGACACATGCACACATACGTTTACTGCGGCACTATTCACAATAGCAAAGACTTGGAACCAACCCAAATGTCCATCAATGATAGACTGGATAAAGAAAATGTGGCACATATACACCATGGAATACTATGCAAGCATTAAAAAGGATGGGTTCATGTCCTTTGCAGGGACATGGATAAAGCAGGAAGCCATCATTCCCAGCAAACTGACAAAAGAACAGAAAACCAAATACCACGTTCTGACTCATAAGTGGGTGTTGAACAATGAGAACACATGGACACAGGGAGGGGACATCACACTCCAGGGCCTGTTGGGGTGAGAGGAGCTAGGATAGCAGGGGCTAGGAGGATAGAGGGCGGTAGCATTAGGAGAAATACCTAATGTAGATGACGGGGTGATGGATGCAGCAAATCCCCACAGCACCCGTATACCTATGTACCAAACCTGCACACCTATGTACCAAATCGGCACATCCTGCACATCTACCCCAGAACTTAAAGTATAATAAAAAAATAATAAATACATAAAAATTTAAAAATTTTTTTAAAAAAGAAAATTCAATCCAATAAGAGCATAAGCTATGTATAGGACTAATATACTGTAGATTTAAACAAACTCTCACCAACCTGTAAGTGACACCAATTGAAAACTAGTTTCATTGTACTTTGAAAAAGAATTTACAAACAAGTCCTTGACCCTATAAATTTCAATTTGGATTAAAATCGTTTTGTACACAGAGCTCATTACACTGAACTAGATATAATCATTCTATAGATAATATTTATGAAGAAACACTTGTTGTTTTATTACTTTCTTAAGCTGATAACATTCAATATGCCCTGAGATTCCAGACTGCAAGTTTCACATGGGCATGCATTTCTTAGTACCTTTGTTTTTCAGGTAACCACATGAAGAATATTAAACATATAATGGGCATAATCCCCACTTTTGAAGACCATATTATTTAGTTGACAAATTCCGTTGATTTTGGAATCAACAGAAAAGAAACGATTAGGGTTTCTAAGCCTCCTATGTATGTACGGAAGACCTAGTGAAATGCCAAGTACAAGAGAACTTTCCCACGGAATACGGTGAGTCAGGAAACATATCTAAGGAAAGTCCTAAGCAAGTAAACATCTAGATGCAGTGAAGGCATGAAAGAAGTTTAGACCACAACAAAGAATTTTAACTATCATAGACTTACAGGCATTCATGAGTGAGTAGGAGTAAAAAAAACAACAAAACAAACCTGATCAGACTTACACAGGTATGCTGTTCTGTGAAGTACTGAGAAACTAAGTCTTTTGGTTCTGAAAATGCAGAATGCCATTTGATTTAATGTGATAAGTAAATGGAAATCTCTGAGTTTTAAAACATTATAATAAGAATTTAAATACATTATAATGTAGAAAAAAACAAGAAATAATCTCTCCCTCTTTACACAATGTCTTTAACATATAGTCACATTTTTCTTTTTAAATTTTTTTGTAACTAGGTTATACACTTGTAATCATAACATATACACAATATTTTCTCTACCTTTTAATATTTATATCATAAATATTTTGTTGTCTGATTTTCATAGTAATCACTAATAACTATAAAACATAATGAAAACTGAATATATCCTTAATGTGGTTAACAATTCCATTATTATATTATTATAGAGTTTTTGCATTATTTTACATTTAAACAAAACTACATTTAGCTTCTTCATAATTGGAAGTATTTATGTAAGACAGACTCCTAAAATGCCATTATTGGGTATACAAATGTATTAATGGATTCGTGTCTTCTAGGGCTTTGGATATCTATCAATAAAATTAATTGCTTTTCTAAAAAGCTTTGCTGATTTATTAGTTTAAAAATTTTTTTTTAATTTCAATAGCTTTAGGGGTGCAATTGGTTTTGGTTACAGTATGAATTGTATAGTGATAAAGTCTGGGCTTTTAGTGCAACTGTAACACAAATAGAGTACACTGTACCCATCAGGAAGTTTGTCATCCCTCGACCTACTCTCAACCTCCCTCCTTCTGAGTTTCCAATGTTTTTTATACCACTCTGTATGCCACTCCGTATACCCATAGCTTATCTCCCACTTATAAGTGAGAACATGCAGTATTTGGTTTTCTGTTCCTGAGTTACTTCCCTTAGGACAATAGCGTCCAGTTCCATCCAAGTTGCTGCATAAGACATTATTTCATTATTTTGTACAGCTGGTGGTATTTCATGGTGTATACACACCACATTCTCCTTATTCACTCATGGGTTGCTGGGCTCTTAGGTTGATTCTATATCTTTGCAATTGTGAATTGTGCTGTTGATAAACATTCAAATGGAGGTATCTTTTGTAAATAATGCCTTGTTTTCCTTTGGGTAGATACCCAGTAGTGGGATTGCTGGATCAAATGATACATCTACCTTTAAGTATTTTGAGAAATCTCCACATTATTTTCCATAAAGGTTGTACAGTTTACAATCCCATCGCAGTGTATAAATGCTCCCTTTTCACAATATCTGTGCCAACATACATTATTATGCTTTTAAAAAGTATTTTTGAATGTTTCTAGTGAGTAGAAAGCATATTCTTTGACATGGTTTTATTAATTGTTCTGTAGTCCAATTTGTAATATAAATTTAATATTTAAAAAACTGTTGATACTTTGTCATGAATTATAAAATTAACCTCAAGAAAAATCCATAAACCAATTTTCTGCAAATAATACTCCTTATTTAAGATGAACTGTATGCTAACTGCATATTGTCTAATAGTAAATTTATTCTTTAAGAAACTGAAAACGGACACATACCACTCTCTTTTTCATGTTTACATACAAGTTAATATGTATGAACATCTGGGTACATTAACTAAAACAAATTTTAAAATGCATTTTTATTAGCTAAAAAACTTTTCTCATTTATTTTTATAATTTCAATTTTAAAAATAGATTAGATTCACAGGGTACATGGCACAGGTTTGACACAAGGGTATATTGTGTGATGCTGAGGTTTGAGATACAAATAATTTTGTCACCTAGGTAGTGAGCTTGTCATCAAAAGTTAGCATGTCAATCTTTGCCCTCCTCCCTCCTTTCTCTTGTCAGTAGTTCCCAGTGTTTATTGTTGTCATCTTTATGTTCATGAGCACCCAAGGTTTAGCTCTCACGTTAAGTGAGAAGATGTGGTATTTGGTTTTCTGTTCTTGTGTTAATTCACTTAGGATAATGGCCTCCAGCTACATCCATGTTGGTGCAAAGGACATATCATTCTTTTTTTATGGCTATGTAGTATTCCATGGGGTAAATATGTACATTTTCTTTATCCAGTCCTCTGCTGATGGTCACCTAGATTGATTCCATGTCTTTGCTATTGTGAATGGTGCTATGAAGAACATATGCATACATGCATCTTTTTTCATAGAAAAATTTATTTTCTTTTTAATATATATCCAGCAGTGGGATTGCTGAGGTGAATGATAGTTCTAAGTCTTTTGAGAAATCTCCAAACTGCTTTCCACAGTGACTGAACAAATTTACATTTCCAGGAACAGTGTATAAGCATTCCTTTTTCTCTACAACCTCACCAGCATCTGCTATTTTTTGACTTTGTAATAGTAGCCATTCTGACTAATGTGAGATGGTATCTCATTGTGATTTTATTTGCATTTCTCTGATGATTGGTGATGTGCAACATTTTTCATGTTCACTGGCTATATGTATACCTTCTTTTGAGAAGTATCTGTTCATGTCCTTTGCCCACTTTTTAATGGTGTTTTATCGGCTTAACTTCCTTATAGATTCTGAGTATTAGACCTTTGTTGCATGCATAGTCTTTGAATATTTTCTCTCATTCTGTAAGTTGTCTGTTGACTCCGTTGATAGTTTCTTTCACTGTGCAGAAGCTGTTCAGTTTAATTAGGTTTCACTTGTCAACTTTTGTTTCTGTTGCAATTGCTTTTGACGACTTAGTCATAAATACTTTCCCAACATCAATGTCAAGAATGGTATTTCCTAGTTTTTTTTCCCCTAGGATTCTTATACTTTGAGGTCTTACATCAAATCTTTAATCCATTTTGAGTTAATTTTTGTATATGGTAAAAGGTGGATGGCCTTATTTGTGGGTTATGTTCCACTGGTCTGTTTTTGTACCAGTACCATGCTGTTTTGGTTACTGTAGCCGTGTAGTATAGATTAAAGTTAGGTAATATGATGACTCTAGCTTTGTTCTTTGTGCTTAGGATTACTCTGGTTACTTGGGCTCCTTTATGGTTCCACATGAATTTTAAAATAGTGTTTTATAATTCTGTGAAATTTGATATTATTTGTTTGATAGAAACAGCATTGAATCTGTTGAATGATTTGGGCAGTATGGCCATTTTAATGATACTGATTCTTCCAACCCATGAGCATTGAATGTTTTTGGGTGCGTGATCTTTTTGTGTGCAATTCATTTTTCACAGAATTAGTTCTCCTCACAGATGAACTACTTATTTCACTTGTTTGCTCTCTTGTTCTAGAAGGAACTATCAGAGGCGAATTTGCAAATAAAAGGACATCTCAGCACTGCCAATGACTTGATATCACATAACCAGTATTTTCAAATATCTAGAACATACACATAATAAATGGAATATTTTCTACTCACTATGATCATTTAAGTCTATCAAGTTCAAAAGAATTATGTTTAGGTCAATGCACATATCAGACAATTAACAGCAACACATCTGAAACTGTAATCTTAGTGATCTCAGTGACAGCAAACTTCAGTTTGCACCAAAATTATCAGAGGTGTTATCAGAGTTACTGGACCATATATTAGTGTTCAGAAACAGTTTAGAAAAATACTTTAAAATGTTATTTCACTGGCAATACACAAAGACAAGGTGCATGCTGAAAAGAGTATTTCCTGAAGTTTGACTTTTTGTGTTCTACATTAAAGGATGACTTCATAAACTGTATATTTGTTTGAAAGAAAAGTATATATACCAAGCTCCATTTTCTGACATGAAACTCATTTTATCTTTAATATTTTGTGTGTGGACATATTTTGAACATCCAGTTTTTAAAACTATTCTCCATATAATTTTAAAACAAATGAATGCTGAACCCTAAGCTATGTATACCTCAAATCACTGGTTTTAAGTTTCAGATCAAAACAACAACAACAACAACAAAAAAACACCTGTTAAGAAGGCCTAGAAAGAGGGAAGAGATAACAAGAAATTAAAGCAACACCAAGAACAAAACTCAGAACTGTAAACCTGACAAGTACCACTACACTCTTGCGCATAAACATTTTCAGTGCTTTAGTGATTCAGAAGTCATCATTCACTCTTTGCCTCTTAGCACCTTCTATTACTCCACTAAAAGAACCCTTGTGTGGACATCTAATGATATCTAACTGCCATTTAAAATAAAAGTCAACCCTTCTCATTATGGATTTATTGCTGCTTCTGATATGCCGAAAATGCCTTCCATTTTGAAATATCAGTTCCTTAAGCTCTTTGGCATGGTATTCCCAGTACTCTGTCAATGTCTCAACCTTCCTTCTCCTCTCTTGGTTCATTTTCAAGTCCAGGCTTTTAAATCTAGAAAAGCAAACTATGTCACCAATTCATTTCTAATTTTAACTGCTATCTGAAGGCTGATGGCCAGCCTTGCAACTGATGTCTACAATTGCAACTTGTCCTTTTTGCTGAGATACAGACACATGTTGTACATTTTCTGTGAGATTTCTCTGCAACACATCAGACACACTAAACAAGATTAAAAATTCACACATTTTCTTCTTTCTTTGCCTCCTAATTTATTTATCATTCTCTACTCCTTGATCCATGAGCAATCTCACGATAACCATCAATGTATGGTCTGGAGATGTGCACCATCTTCTTTCACGCATTCATCCCTCCTTAGCCTCGTGGTGGAGATTTCTGGCTATTTCTGTTCACGTGGTCACCCTTCTATAGCACACGCTTGTTACTGGGGTGTGGCTGCTCACACAGGCACTTTATCAGCTCCTTTTGAGACTAGGTGAGATCACCAGGCTGAGTTCTAACCCACAGAATGTGAAGAGAAGTAACGTGCACACATCCAGGTGAGCATATACAGACTTCTGCACACTGGTCCCCATGTTCTGTTCCTCTCCAACTGGATGGAAAAGCCATGATCAGTGGGGTGGACCTTGAAGGCCATGGACTGACAATCTGCCTGGATCCCTGAATAAATACATTAGAAAAGCCGCCCCATCAATCTGTTTACCTGACAACTACTGTAAAGTGGATAGGAGATCAACTTCCTGGATTATGATGTTTTTGGGATCTACTTTGTTATAGCAGTAGCCTGATATGATAAGGATATGACAATGATGATGGTGACACTAGCACCTATGGAGAATTTATTACTTGCCTCATTCTATTTAAGCACGTTACATATTAATATATTAACTCATGTAATTCTCAAAGCAGCTTCATGAATCAGGTACTTGAATTTTTCTTATTTCACTTACCTAATTTCATGTAGTTACTTAATAGCCAAACCAGAATTCATGCTTTGGCACCACAGTCTTTACTCTCAGCCAAAAAAATCCATATGTTCCCTCATTCTACTCAAATATGCATGCCTATAACTCACACCTTAGTTGCTATTCCTTCCATAAAGAATTATCTGACCTGCCTCAAACGTATCTATCCATCTGGCTCTCCTGGAGCTCCAGATATCCTAATTATAGCACATGATATTGAAATGCTAAATGATGGTGCATTTTCTATTTGATTGCTTTACTCTGTAACAGATAAACTAAGCATGCCCCTTCTGAAAGAAAATGAAAAATCCTTAAAGGAAGGAACTGTATTATAATCATCACTATATGCTCGATACTAGCACAAAGCCCAGATATCTTTTGAGTAATCAAACAGTATTTTACGGAACTTGTTTAAATTTGGTAAAACTGCTTGGGGTGGCTTTACCATTGCAATGAGAATAGGTGGCTATCTAAAACACCTAATACATTCTAAACATGCTATTGGTACTAGGCTAATTCCTGCATTTAATGAATTTAAAATACTTTGGGTAAAATGATTCTTAGAATATTTTACAGTTAAAAATGGTTGCTTAAAAAATTCTCAACCATTGAAAACCATTCAGAGGATAAATAGCCTGTGTGATAATTACTGTCATTGCCCGAGATAATTTCTGAAATGTGATGTATTTTGTGACTTTCATACTCTATATAAACACAGCTAATGAAGTAATTTACTGGTTATTACAAGGACAAGGAGGACCATGGTACGTGATGAAATGAGACAGAAAGCAAAGGTAAACAAACCAGAATCGGGTCAAAGCAATAAGAAGTATTGAAATGATAAATGCTGTTTTTGAGAAAAGTGAATTTAGTACGAGATATAAAATTGCAAGGAAAGAAAAGAAATCAGACTAGGAAACTGTAATCCTCATTAAAAAGAGGCCGTTTGTTAAGAGTACCTTTTCACATGCTGAATTTTAACTCCAACTTGAAGAAAACCATGACTGGTGAGATATATTATGTGTTTAGTCTTAATTAATATTTTCTAATTGCTATATTCAGAGGGGGAATGAACACATTGCTCATGGCTTATCTCCAGTCCACTGAAGGTGAGGTGTAAAATGAAATTGTACAATAAAGCATTAATGTCATATATATCTGATAGGAAATGGCAAAAGGAGGCAGGTTCAAATGAGCATTTTACTTTTGTCTTTGGAGATTATTATTTCCTTTGTTTAGATAACTTTTGCTTAGGATTTATACCGAAGCATTTGCTTATCTGTTCAAAACAATAATGCACAGTAAGGATATGTGTTTAATTGGCTATACTGTATGATAAAGTTGATTTACTCTGATGGAGTTTGAAAATGTTAGGGTAAGAGAGTCCTTGGTAAGATTTCCCTTTTAATAAAAAGCACCCCCCAAATCATTTCCTTTCAAGCAAAGAGCAGCCTGTAAAATTGAGCTGCAGATATAGAAAGGCAAACTAGAAGCTTGCAAAGGTGAATGTTGGCAACTGTCCCAATAGAAAAGGACTACCTGGGAGCCAGGCAAGTTCAACATGGAGCCTCCATCTTCCCATTTCTTTGTCAACCACATGTACAGTAAGGAACAGACAATATGGTGCTGGCCAGGTAGAGATCCCGTCTTCATAATAAAGATTAGGGCGGGATGGCCAGCTTTTTCATTCGCTATACAAACGTCACACCTGGTCCTACCAATCTCTTGGGCCCTGTGTAAATCAGACACCACCTCCTCAAGCTTATTTATGAAACCCCGTGCATTTCACCACAAAACTAGAAGTCCCACTTGGGAGCCCCTCTCTCTGTGCGAGAGAAAGTGCTATTCCTTTTTTTCTTTCTTTCGCCTATTAAAACTCCACTCTTAAACTCACTTCTTGTGTGTCTGCATCCTCAATTTCTCTGGCGTGAGACAATGAACCTCAGGTATTTACCACGGACAATGATGCTGCTTCATTACCAAGCAAGGCAACAATTACTGTGTTTATTTATATCCAACCACTTTACAGTAGCAGAATAGTCACTCAACTAAGAGCCAACAGGCTATTTTCCCATTTGTAAAATCCCCCCAAGTAACTTGGAATGATATTATTCAATTACTTTGGATCTTTAAAATTTTACCTTGAAGATACTTAATTATTCATGACAATTCTCCTGTTGCCTTTAAAGTATGTAAATGCAAGTATAAAAATGCTATAACAAGTAATATAAGAGTATCGTTTTTCAGCTACGCAATAATATATTCCTCTTATGAACTAAAGCGTAAGATTAAAATTCTATTAATATTGTTGGGCACTAAGAGGTTAAAACATGTTCTTGCAGTGCATTTCAAGCCATAGGCATTCCCATCCCTGATGTATGCTTCCACTGGAATGGATAAATCAAGAATTACATAGAGCTAAGAGTTTACTACCATTGATCCTAAAAATTGAGATGTCGAAGGTTGGGTGTGGTGGCTCATGCCTGTAATTCTAGTACTTTGGGGGGCTGAGGCTGGTGGATCACCTGAGGTCAGCAGTTCAAGGCCATCCTGGCCAACATGGTGAAACCCCGTCTCTACTAAAAATACAAAAATTAGCTGGGCATAATGGCGGGTGCCTGTAATCTCAGCTACTCAGGAGGCTGAGGCAGGAGAATTGCTTGAACCCGGGAGGCGGAGGTTGCAGTGAGCAGAGATCGTGCCACTGCACTCCAGCCTGGTGACAAAGTGAAACTCCGTCTCAAAAAAAAAAAAAAAAAAAAAAAGAGAGATGTTGGAATAGCTGGAAAAAATAAAAACATTGTTTTCCATTAGAAAACTTTTTTTTTTAATTTGATGAAGAAGTTAGGTTAATGAGACGGAGAGTTTGGGAGTACACATTGAAATATAGAGAAGTGTATGTACCTTCAAGAAAGACCCATGAATCTCCGTGTTCATTATGTGAGGATGTGTCATGTGAATAAAAAAGCATAGCTAGAGTCTTGTAAAATAAGTGCTATTATGAGCATCCTGGACTGGTATCCAAAGTAAACACAAAATGAATGCATATCCCAGTTCAAGGTGACCGCTCAGGCCATTGTTGTAGATCCACCTGTAACCTGTTCACACACAAATGCCTCAAATATACAGTCATTGCTTAGCCATCCTGCCAGCCTGGGGTAAGCACATAAGCAGGGGCAGTTCATCTGACAGAGGACAGAGCTGGGGAAGAGGCCTTCAAAGATCTCTGAAGTAGACGTGCACCACAGAAACCTGAGATCCTGGATCTGGAACAGGGAGCATGACTCTGAGGGGGCAAGTCCTCTTAGCTGGGCACACCTCTTGGCAAGGGTGTAGCTCAGAAAGGGACAGAAAAGAGCCCTCAAATACTCATTATCCTGGATCTCAAGATGGTATTACATGCTTACTGATCTAAGGATAGACAACTGATCAAAGACAGAATGACAGGACTGGGATTGACTGTTGTACTAAGACATGTAGAGATGCCAAGTTTACGGGGGAGGACAGGCATCTAGTGGGCAACTCATTGGAGCAAATTTCCATAAATGCATACTGCTTAGATCCTCGGAGCTTACTCTCCCCAAGGATGGCTTACACAATTGTTTCTTCACTTTTCTGACCCATCATCCCCAAATCTTTGGCAAAAAAGCCTTGGATTTATTTAAGGTACATGCACTAAAAATAATATTAACTATTAATTGCATCTATAATTACTCTCTTTAGGTCCTCCTCTGAAAGTGAGGAGGGGGGGCCGCAAAAATAATCACCTATGTGTGTAATAAAAGAAAACAATCGGCCGGGCGCGGTGGCTCACGCCTGTAATCCCAGCACTTTGGGAGGCCGAGGCGGGCGGATCACGAGGTCAAGAGATCGAGACCGTCCTGGTCAACATGGTGAAACCCCGTCTCTACTAAAAATACAAAAAAAAATTAGCTGGGCGTGGTGGCGCGCGCCTGTAGTCCCAGCTACTCGGGAGGCTGAGGCAGGAGAATGGCTTGAACCCGGGCGGCGGAGGTTGCAGTGAGCCAAGGTCGCGCCACTGCACTCCAGCCTGGCGCCTGGTGACTAGAGTGAGACTCTGTCTCAAAAAAAAAAAAAAAAAAAAAAAGAAAACAATCCCCACATTCAAGAAAATATAACTTCCCCTACCGTGAGGTTTTAGAATCTCTCTGATTTTGATAACATTAATGGGTTTTAATGAAGAATAAGAGATTTTGAGATGCTGAGCAATCAGATTGAGACCTTTTAATTAGCCCTTCTTGTCTATTATTTATGCAGAAAAGTCACTGCAGAACACTGTTACATAATTTTCAATTTATGTGCAAATTTCAGGGTCAAACAATGAACAAGTTATGTTTTTCTGTGTAAAATGAATACAAACAAGTCTAATCACAGCATAATATTATCTTTGACTCTTTCCATTGAACTTGCTTATATTTAGGAAATGTATAACAATTTAATCTCTACTGTATTTTTGACATAGTATTTCAATCACACCTTCAGAATTCAACAGTTTACTGTGGACTGTGAATTATTATTCACACTGGGACTCAAGATTAATATTTTTACCTTATATTCTTTATTTTATAATTGTTAACAAAGCTACAAAAAAGACAATTTAAAGTATTTTTAAATAAAATCTTAAAATCCCTCAGCAAAATCTGCCACAACTGTGTGATTTGGTTAAATTTAACAAATCTTTCTGAGCCCCATATTTCTCATATGATAAATGGTGATACTGAACTTACTGTATGAAGTGGTATGTAAACATTTAATGAGCTAAATGAATGCAAAATTTTCAGTAAATGTTTGGCGTTTAATAACTGTTATATAGCATTCATTTTTCTAGGGTTTTTTTTCCCTCCTTGATTCTTAATTTCCTGTCCTGTTAGACACTCTTAGTTCTATAAAACAGGTTCTAGTAAGATTTTGCCAAGATAAAATAAAATATATAAACTTGACAATACAGTTCTTGATTTACAGGAGATGTTGAAAGATATAATTCTTTTTGTTTTCATCCTTGGCCAGCATTCTCTTAAGAGCAAAATGCTTCTTTGATAAAACATAAATAATATTTTATATTATCATTTACTTTCTAAACGAAGTTATAAAATAATATGGGTATTAGTAGATAATATTAAAACTGACAACGTACAATTGGCTGATTCCCTGAAATGAAACCAGGAAACAACATCAGTTGGTGAATGAATAGGATGGCAGAAGACATTGTTCAACAGACTGTGTTAAAATGTACAGTAGATTAAAAAGAAAAGCTATGTCTTAGAGCAAAGAATATTTTGTTACTAATGAGATGATAGCAAAGACTTGACTACCTGATGAAGAGATTTTTAAAACTTGGACACTTATATTCAGATCTCTTTGGATTTACATTGGGAACAGTATAAATTTATAAATGTTTCTATATTTATAACTGCATATGTATTTGTATTTTCTTATTAGCTGCTCAATGACAGGGCAGAAGAGTGATCTTACCATTCACATTCATCCCTTTACTCATTTAAAAAATAATGCTTAAAACTTGACAAAAGCAATAACAAAAAATAACCTGACTAATGAATGGGCAAAGGACTTAAGTAGATATTTCTCCAAAGAATATACACAAATGTCCAATAAGCACATGAAAAGACACTCAACATCACTAATCATTAGGGAAATACAAATGAAAACCAAAATTAGATACCATCTTACACCCATTAGGATGACTATTATGGAAAAACAAAACAAAACAGAAAATACAAGTGCTGGTGAAGATGTGGAGACACTGGAACCCTCGTGTACTCTTGGTAAAATTGTAAAATGATAGAGCTGCTATGCAAAAGAATGTGGTGTTCTTACAAAAATTATAAATAGAGTTACCATATAATCAAACTGTTCCACTTCTGGCTTATATTCAAAGGAACTGAAAGAAGGGACTTCAACAGACATTTGCACACTAATGTCATAGCAGCATTATTCACAACAGCCAAAAGGCAAAAGCAACTCAAGTGTCCACTGAGAGATAAACAAAATGTGGTATATGCATTCCATAGAATATCATTCTGCCTTAAAAAATAAGTTTTTTATGGAAACTGGCACATGCTACAACAGGATAAACTTTGAGGATATTATGCTAAGTAAAATAAACCAGTCACAAATGGGCAAATAATTATGATTCCACTCATGTGTGGCACCCAGAGTAGAAAAATTCACAGCCAAAGATAGTAGCAAGGTGGACGTGAGGGGCTGGGGGAGGAGAAAATGATGAGTTATTGTCAACAGGTACAGAATTTCAGTTTTGCAAGATGGAAATTCTGGAGATGGATGATAGTGCTGGTTGAATAACAATGTAGGGATGTACTTAATGCTACTTAACTGTAGGCCTAACAATAATTAAGATGGTAAATTTTATATTCTATATATTTTACCACAATTTTTAGATATTTTTTAAATTACATATTTATTTGTTGGTTGTCTGTAGTATGCTAGGCACCGTTATAGGAGCAGGGTATAAGTCATAACCTCACTTTCTCCTCAACTTAAATTTTGAGAATAAAGTGAGGTTATGAACGAACTCTCATATTTTTTATTTATGAACAAGCTTTGGATGCCAAAATGTTTAGCTTTGATTTCCACTGAGTGTGGGATATTGTCATTGAAATGGCAAATAATATTTTCTAAGACATTAAAATCACATATTTAAAAATACATGCAAAGGATATGAGATAAGTTCATATTTATCAATGATTAAATTTAGAATTGAGGAAATCATTAGAACAGAAATAAATGAAATAGAGAATGAGAAAAATATAAAAAAAGATCAAAAAAGCTACAAGTTTGTTTCCTGAAAAGATATGCAAAACTGATAAACATTTAGCTAGACTTAGAAAAGCCAGATAACATAAATAAAATTATAAATGATATTTCCACTGTTACCACAGAGATACAAAGATCATAAGAAAGAAACTACTATTAACAACTATATTCTAACAACTTTGATATCCTAAAAGAAATAGATAAATCCCTAGTAACATACAATCTACCAAGACCGAATCATGAAGAAAAAGAAAATCTGAACAGACCAATAATGAGTAAAGAGATTGAATCAGTCATGAAAAACTCTCAACAAAGAAAATCCCAGGACTGGATTGATTGACCGGTGAATTTTACCAAATTATTCTTTGGAAAGGGTTGATGACAATCCTTCTCAAACTTTCACAAATATTTGAAGAGTAGGAAATATTTCCAAGTTCATTTACGAGACCCACATCACCCTGATATCAAAGCCAGACAAGAATACTACAAGAAAAGAAAATACAGGCCAATACTCCTGATAAACGTCCATGTAAAATCCTCAGCAGAGCTCTAGCACACAGAACTCAACAGCACGCTGAAGGATCATATATCATGATCAAGTGTGATTTATTCCTGAGATGCAAAGTTGGTTCAACATAGGTAAATCAAGAAATGTGGTACACCACATTAACAGACGAAGGATAAAAATCACACAATCTTTTCAATAGATGGAGAAAAGGCATTGGACAAATTTCAACATCTTATGATGAAACCTGTCAACAAATTTAAGTACAGAAGGAATACAATTCAACATAATAAAAGTCATATGTGAAAGCTCAATTGTGAAAAGATAAATGTTTTTCCTCTAAGATCAGGAACAAGGCAAGAATGCCCACTCTTACCACTTTTATTTAACACAGAACTGCAAGTCCTTGCCAGGGAAAACAGGTAAGAAAAAGAAATAAAAGTCACCCAAATTTGAAAGAAAAAAAGTAGTTCTCTGTTTGCAGATGACATGATCTTATATACAGAAAAACCTAAAGACTCCACAAAAAAACCTGTTAGAATTATTAAACAAATTCTGTAAAGTTGCAGTATGCAAAAATCAACTTACAAAAATCAGTAGTGTTTCTACGTGATAAAAATAAACTACATGAAAAAGAAATTAAGAAAACAAACTGATCTATGAAAGAATCAAAAAAGAAATTTAAGCAGAGGTGACTGTATGCTAAAAAGTAAAAAAAAAAAAATGCTGAAAGAAATAGAAAAAGGGACACATAAGTGGGAAGAAATCCCCACGTTCATGAATTTGAAACATTATTGTTAAAATGCCTATCCTATTCAAAGTGATCTACACATTCAATGTAATCCTCCTCCAAATTCCAATGCATTTTCCACAGAAATAGAAAGAACAGTCCTAGAGTTCATACCGAATCCCAAAATACGCCAAAGCAACTTCAAGTAAGAAAACAAAGCCAAAGGCATCATATTTCCTGATTTCAAAACGTATTACAAAGCCACAGTAATGAAAACAGTGTGAATACTGGCATTAAAACCAGACACACAGACCAATGGAACATAATCAAGAGCCCAGAAATAAGCCCATATATATAGGATCAACTAATTTTGGACAAGGATGCCAATACACATCGAAAAAACAATAATCTCTTCAGTAAATGGTGCTGGGAAAACTGAATATCCACATGCACAAGAATGCAATTGAACACTTTATCTTAAAAACAAAAAAAAAATCAACTGAAATGGATTAAACCTAAACATAAGACCCCAGATGGTAAAACTCCTAATAGAAAAGACAGGGGGAAAAGTTCCTTGACATTGATCTTGGCAATAAACTTTTGGATGTCAACCCCTAACCTCAGTCAACAAAAGCAAAAATAAACAAGTAAGACTACATCAAATTGAAAAGCTTCTGCATAGTAAAGGAAACAATCAACAAAATGAAAAGACAGTCTATACAACCCAAGAAAACATCAGGAGAAAATATTTGTGAATCATGTATCTGATAAAGGGTTAATACCTGAAATATATAACTAGCTCACACAACAGCAAAAATAATCATTACCCCCCCAAAATTGGCAAAGGCCTCGAATGAACATTTTCCCCAAAAAGACATAACAAATGGACAACAGCTATATGAAAACATGCACAATATCACTAATCATTAGAGAAATATAAATCAAAACCTCCTTGAGCTATCTCCACACACCTCGTGAGATGACTATTATTTTGAAAATTAAAAGACAGGGGAAAATATAGAGAAAGGGAAATCAATGCACATTGTTGGTGAGAATTTAAGTTGGTACAACCATACAGAAAACATTAGAGGGTTTCCTTAAAAAATGAAAAATAAAACTATCATAATAAGCCGGCAATTCTACTTCTGGATATATATCCCAAAGAAATTGAAATTAATATCTCAAAGAGATATCTACACTGCTATGGTAATTGCAGCATTATAACCAACATATGGAAACAACCTTCATGTCCATGGATGGATGAATACATAAAGAAAACGTGGCATACACATACAACAGAATATTATTCAACCTTGAAAAAAGAAGGAAATCCTACCACTTGGGACATGCGTGACTCTGGAGGATATGAGCTCAGTGAAATAAGCCAGACACAGAAAGATAAATATGACATGACTTTAGTTATATGTGGAATCTTCTTTTAGATTCATGGAAGCATAGAGTTGTGATTGCCAGGGCCTGGCTTGCGGGGAGAAATGTGGAGGTAATGGTTAAGGGGTACAAAGTTTCAATTATGCAAGATAAATAAATACTGGGGTTGTGCTATATAGTATAGTACCTCTAGCTAACAACTCTATATCGAATATTTAAAATTTGCTAAGAAGGTAATCTTATGTTTAGTGTTCTTACCATAAAAATTCTAATAATAACAAACGGAATGGGGGAGACTTTGGGATGTGAAGTATATGTCTATGGTCTTGACAGTGGTGACTTTTTCATGAGTGTATACTTATCCCCAAACACATTGAGTTGTGTACACTAAATACAGCTTTTTATATGGCAATCACACTTGAATAAAGTTTTTTCGAAAGAAAGAAAATAACAATTTTTGATTATACAACAATGATTTTTGGCTTGTAACTTGATTTTGGCACGTGACCCAATTCAAACACTTGCAGGACAATGGAATAGCAAACCCTCAATCTAAGCAAACATCACAATTGTATGCGCATGAGGTTTCTTATTACTGACTTCCACAAAAGCAAAAATTATGCACAATGGAAAACTTTCTCATTTTAGAAACATTCATCCATGAGTACATAAAGCAACTGATGAAATGAGCGAGTCACAACTCTGTGCTTAGTGAAGAATCTCAAACACATATTGCTCAGAAAGAAGTAAGTCACCAAAATGCATATAATTTTGTAGCGTGACTATATAAAGAACAAAATATGGCAAAATTAAATAGCATTATTTAGGAATACAATCAACTGTGTTAAAATTAAAAATAAAGTCAAGAAGATCATTATCATAAAACACATGGTAATGACATCCTCTAGCAGAAAAGAAAAGCACATAATTAGACAAGAACACATAAAGGATTTCCCAAACACAGGTAATATGCTTAATTTGTATGGAGTAACTTAAGGGAACATCTTATTTTATTATTAAGCTGAAAGTGTACATCAAAAACACTCTTTTATGTGTATAAGGGTTCACATTACTGTCTGCACCTTAGAATAATCTAAAGCTTTAAAAAAGTATGGATTCTAGGACCCCATACCCAGTTAGAATAATTTAATTGGTGTGTGGTGGGGCCCAGGCAGAAATAATATCTTATGCTTCTCAAAAGATTTTTATATGTAGCCAAGGTTGAGAACCACAATCACTGATGCATTTCACAATAGGAAATATATATATATATTATTTAATTTTTAAAAAACAAAAGAAAGAGGAGGGAGAGAAAAAGAAAAATGAAAAAGTTTTGCCTCTTCATAGAAATACATTTGTCATGGTGGGCCATGGGGTAACATTAGGATCAGAACCAATGAGAACAAAGGGCAAAAAATTAAACAAGGAGTGTCTTTCTGGAAATGGGTTTTCTGGGATCTTGTAAAGACTGGAGATACAGAATATTTCAGATTATATACACCCTGAGGCTATGGTGGTTTAGAGCCTCCAGCTAACCTTAAGGAGGCTGTGTTCTTACAGTCTCTTTCAGGTATTTCCTAGCTTATTGGAGAATTCCATCTAGTGCCCAAAGAAAGCTGTATTCCACTCAACTTTATTTCAATATGTTTATGAGTTTATGATAATTAATATACACCAAGACGACTTTCGATCAGTGATTCAACTCATAAAAACATATCTAAGAAAAACAGCCTACATTAAAGATCTAGAAATATGTAAACAAGAGTAAAACATTAATGTGTGATAAAATTATTAATCTCTAAATAAGCTCATTTCTTGTTTTCTTTTTAAAATTAATTCAACTAACACATTTAATCTTAGTACACACTAAAAGAACCTTTTGATACTTTGGACTATGCTTATATTCAAAGCAATTAAGAAAATGAAAGCATCACACAGCCAAATGAATTCCTGTGAGTCTGTGATAATCAGGATAATCACCTAATTCCACATTTTAGTTTCCACCAGAGTGGGACAATTAAGGGAACTCTAATTAACCATAAGAAATAAACAACTATAATGAATACAGGATGTTCCCTTGGTGCAAAGCACAAGAGATTTTTTTTTTTTAAGTATGTAGGCCAGGCATGGTGGCTCACATATGTAATCCTAGCACTATGTGAGGCCAAGGCAGGTGAATCACTTGAGGTCAGGAGTTTGAGACCAGCCTGGCCAACATGGAGAAACCCAGTGTCTACCAAACACACAAAAATCACCTGGGCATGCTGGTGCATGCCTGTAATCCCAGCTGCTCGGGGGCTGAGGCAAGAGAATTACTTGAACCCTGGAGGTGGAGGTTGCAGTGAGCTGAGATTGTGCCACTGCACTCCAGCCTGGGCAAGATAATGAGACTCCATCTCAAAAACATTTTTTTAAATTTAAAAAAGTATGTAGATTATGCAACTAGGAAAATAATATGCACCAGCATTTTGTAAAGGGAAAGAAACCTTATTGAACCAAAACTGTCATAAGAAAAAAAAAAAAACAACCTTATGGCACATTATTTTGGTAGGGAACACTTGGGAATAAGGTAAGGTTCAAGGGCATTTACATATGAGAACTGTAGATTATGGGGTGAATTACATCCTCTCCCCTAAAATTCCTAAGTAGAAGTCCCAATCCTTGGTATCTCAAATGGAGTCATATTTGGAAATAAGGCCTTTAAAGGGATAAGATTAAATGAGATAAAATGGGTAAGCTGTAATCCATGTTACCATATTTGGACATAGGGCTGTAAAAAAGGTCCTTAAATTGAACTGAAGCCCTAAGTGTGGAGCAGTAATCCAGTGTGACTTGTGTCCTTATGAAGTGAGAGACAGATGCCAGGCATGTCCACGTTAAACATCCCTGATCTGAAAATCCAAAATTTTAAATGCTTCAAAAATCAAAATGTTTTCAGCATGGAGTTATGACGTCAGTGAAAAATTCCATACTTGGTCTCATGTGATGGGTCATACATATTATTTAAAATATTGAATAAAATTAACTTCAGGCTATGTGCATACGTGTATATGAAACATAAGTGAATTTTATGTTTGGATCTGGGCCCCATTCCCAAGATATCTCATGTATATGCAAATATTCCAAACTCTGAAAAAATAAAAAAATTGAAACACTTCTGGCGCCAAGGATTTCCAATAAGGAATACTCAACCTGTACATGCACAGAGGAAAGAACTTGTAATAACACAGGTAGAAGACAACCATCTTCAAGCCATGGAGAGAGGCCTCAGAAGAAACCAAGCCTGCCAACACCTTGATCTTGGACTTCCAGCCTCCAGAACTGTGAGAAAATTAAATTCTCCTGTTCAAGATGCCCAGTCTGTGGTATTTTATTATGACAGCCCTTGCAAACTAACATAAGCACTAAAACATAAAGATAGAAAATGTAGAAACACATGAATAATATTTATTTAATTTTGAGGGGCTTCTTAAGCCTAATGACAAAAGCAAAAACAATAAAAGAAAACCTTGACTAAATTAAACAAATTGGAAAAAAAAAGTTTTCATCAAAAGTACTAGAAACAATATGTGAAGACAATGAAAAGCATGACAAACATTTATATTACATCCTGGTTTTTTTTAAAAAAAGTTAATATAGTTAATGAAGACAGACCACTTCTGAATGAACACAGGAAAGCAAGCAGCTCAACAGAAATTCTTGGCAAGAAAACAAGTGGGGAATTCTCAAAAGAAGAAAAATAAATGTTCAATAATTAGCACATGAATTTTTAAAAAAAGATTCAACCTCATTATTAATCACAGATGTAAATTAAAATAAACTACAATTTCATCTACTGATTAGAATTTTTTTGCTTAAAAAATTGAGATTTCTTTGTAAAAAGTTTGGTAAGAATTTAAAGAAATTGACAAACTAACCTAAATTTAAAAAGAAAAGGAGTCTTGATGGGAGTGGTGGGATTATAAGAAAGGTTTAAGTTTTTGAATTACAGAGACAGGAAAAGATATGTACAGACTCTGGAGAGGCCAGGCATGGTGGCTCAGTAATTGCAGAACTTTGGGAGGCCAGAGCAAGTGGATTGCTTGAGTTCAGGAGTTTGAGATCAGCTTGGGCAACATGGCAAAACCCTATCTCTAACAAAAATACAAAATAATTAGCTGAGTGTGGTGACACATGTGCCTGTGGGTCACGGCTACTTGGGAGGCTGAGATGGGAGGATTGCTGGAGCCTGTGAAGTTTAGGCTGCAGTAAGCTATGATCAGGCTACTGTACTTCAGCCTGGGTGACAGAGTGAGACTCTGTCTCAAAAAACAATTTTTTAAAAGACTCCAGAGAATCAAGCAGCAAGCAACCTCAACAGAGAGTATATGAAGAAAGAGCACTAAGAACACTGGGTTAGGTGAAAATTTACATGTGATACAAATTCTTAATTGACAATATATATTAAAGTCATAATTTTACATATTTTTAAGCTAAGAAATTACCTTATAAAAAGCAATTTATGACAAGCCCACAGCCAACATAGTACTGAATGGGGAAAAACACTGAAAGCATTCCCTCTGAGAACTGGAACAAGACAAGGATGCCCACTCTCACCACTTCTATTCAACATAGTACTGGGAGTCCTAGCCAGAGCAATCAGAGAAGAGAAAGAAATAAAGGGCATTCGAATTGGTAAGGAGGAAGTCAAACTGTCACTGTTTGCTGACCATATGATCATATACCTAGAAAAACCTGAAGACTCCAAAAAGCTCCTAGAACTGATAAATGAATTCAGCAAAGTTTCAGGATACAAAATTAATGTACACAATTCAGCAGCTCTGCTATACAACAGTGACCAAGCTGAGAATCAAATCAAGAACTCAACTCCTTTTACAATAGCTGCAAAAAATAATAACAATAAAAAATAAAAATCAATGTAATTCCCATGAAAATACCACCATCATTCTATATAGAATTAGAAAAAAAAAAGCCATTCTAAAATTCATATGGAACAAAAAAGAGCTCACATAACCAAAGCAAGACTGAGCAAAAAGAACAAATCTGGAGGCATCACATTACTTGACTTCAAACTGTACCATAAGGCCATAGTCACCAAAACAGCATGGTACTGCTATAAAAATAAGAACATAGGCCAATGGAACAGAATAGAGAACCAAGAAATTAAACCAAATACTTACAGCCAAATGATCTTTGGCAAAACAAGAAAAAACATAAAATAAGGAAAGGACACCCTATTCAAAATATGGTGCTGGGATAATTGGCTAGCCACATGTTGGATAATGCAACTGAATCCTCATCTCTCACCTTATACAAAAATCAACTCAAGACGGACCAAGAACTTAAATCTAAGACCGGAAACTATAAAAATTCTAGAGATAACTTCGAAAAACCCTTCTATACATTGGCTTAGGCAAAGACTTCATGACCAAGAACCCAAAAGCAGATGCAACAGAAACAAAGATAAATAGGTGGACTTAATTAAAGAGCTTCTGCACAGCAAAAAGAACAGTGAGCAGAGTAAACAGACAACCTGCAGAGTGGGGAGAAGAATCTTCACAATCTATACATCTGACAAAGGACTAACATCCAGAATCTATAATGAACTCAAACAAATTAGCAAGAAAAAAATAATACCATCAAAAAGTAGGCTGAGAACAAGAATGGACAATTTTCAAAAGAAGATACACAAATGGTCAACAAACATGAAAAAATGCTCAGCATCACTAATGATCAGGGAAATGCAAATCGAAAACCACAATGTGATACCACCTTACTTCTGAAAGAATGATCATAATCAAAAAACAATAGATGTTGGTGTGGATGCAATGCAAAGGGAACACTTTTACACTGCTGCTGGGAATGTAAATTAGTACAACCCCTATGGAAAACAGTGTGAATAGTCCTTAAAGAACTAACAGTAGAACTACCATTTGCTCCAGCAAGCCCACTACTGATTATCTACCCAGAGGAAAGCAAGTAATTATATGAAAAAGATTCTTGCACACAAATGTTTATAGCAGCACAATTCACAATTGCAAAAATAGGTAACCAGCCCAAATGCACACCAGTCAATGAGTAGATAAAGAAATTGTGGTGTATGGGTGTATGTGTGCATGTGCGTGCGTGTGTGTGTGTGTGTGTGTGTGTGTGTGTGTGTGTATACACCACAAAAAGGAACGAATTAATAGCATTCCACAGAAACCTGGATGGAACTGGAGACTGTTATTCTCAGTAAACTAACTCAGGAATGGAAAACCAAATATCCTATGTTCTTACTCATAAGTGGGAGCTAAGCTATGAGGATGCAAAGACGTAAGAAAGAAACAATGGACTTTGAGACCCAGGGGAAAGGGTGGGAGGGGATAAGGGATAAAAACTACAAATTGGGTTCAGTGTATGCTGCTCAGATGATGGGTGCACCAAAATATCTCAAATCACCACTAAAGAACATACTCACGTAACCAAATATCACCTATCTCCCCCAAACCTATGGAAATAACAAATTAAAATTAAATTAAATTTAAAAATAAAAGAAATAAAAGAAATGACCTTATAAAAACCTGTGGTAGGCTATTGGTCCTCTATACAAATACACATTCTCTTCCTCTTCCCTAGTAATACAACTTAGTTTTGAATAAACACATTTCCTAGACTTCCTTATGATTAACCACACAACTAAATTTGGGTAATTCATTGTAAGTAGAATTAATATACAAAAGTTTCAAGAAAACAATTTTAAAATACACCTAGTATGTGTCCTTTGCCTCTTTCTCTGCCTTATTTCTCTTGCCAGCCAGAAGGAATCTGTAATAATCAGAGCTAAAGCAGCCTTTTGAATTATCATTCGTCTCACAATATTTTAGGCACCCCCTCTCCCCTTTTCACTCTCACTATGCTGTTCTAGTATACTTCATTACTTTCTATCCTCACTATTGGACTAGCCATCCATTAGAATAATCAACTTATCTGTGTAATATTCTTCTATACTTGCTTGTAGGAGGTACTGTATTAATATTTATTAAGTGCATAATATCCTGTCTAAGAATAGATTTTCAATGAGCTTATAGTGGATTTGTGTTTTCATTTAGGTTTTAGCAATATCTAGGCATGGTGAGGCTGACAGACAGTGAGATGACTGCCATGGAAAAGATACGGTTTTATACTCACAGATCCTCAGTGAAGGGAGAACACTTCACTGCAGGGAGCTACACAGGGAAATACTGGATTGATCTGGAGGCAGAAGGAGATACAGAATTGTGGGCAAGAGCCTTTATTGTAGTTTCTATGAGAAGCTGATTTACAATTGGCTAGTTTGAATAATTTCAGTAAACTCTAAGGCATGGTGGTTATTCCTGGTCTCTGGTACTTAACCCTAGGATGATCGGGGAAGGCGAACAGTGGCTTTGAGCATGAGAGCTTCATAAAGGAAGTAAGTGCAGATATGGGCTCTGGATGGTTGGTTTGCATCTGAAAAATGTACTCAAGCAGAAGTGCTTTACTATTGCTAGGAAGCATCAGAATACAGAAAATAAGACATGGTGAATATAATTTGTATATCCAGCTTCCCTATTCTGGTGACACTCCTTCATCAATAAGGTCACCAACATGGAGTTCCAGTAGGCATGTTTGTCTAATGTATCCTGTCATCTGACTACAGTAACGAGTCTGAGGGTGGCCATTTGACCCAATGTAGGTCAATCAGAGAATTTATGAATAAAACTAAAGGATGCCTGCAACAATGTGTCCAGGCTTTTGTAGTCCCTGGAGTCATGTTTTCTGTATATGTATGGTAAAGCAGAGGAAGAACATTCCAAAGAAAGGGAAATTAAACAGAAGGGCTGAAAGACACAGTTTCTGTCACCCAGGTTGGAGTGCAGTGGTGAGATCATGAATCACTGCAGCCTCAACCTCCCAGGCTCAAGTGATCTTCTTGCCTCAGCCTTTTAAGTAGCTGGGACCATAGGTGTATGCCACCACACCAGCCATTTTTTAATTTTTTTTTGTAGAGATGGGGTCTCACTCTGTTGCCCAGGCAGACCTGAACTCCTGGGCTCAAATGATCTTCCTGCCTCAGCCTCCTACAGTGCAGGATTACAGGTGTGAGCCACTGCCCCACCCCCTCTCATTTTTTAATCTTTGATTTTCGTACCTTCCTGAAGTTGTATTGTATTCTTGATCTATGTGATTCCTTATACCTTTAAATGTACTCCCTATATGTTTGATATTGTTGGCATTTAGAGTAAATCTAATTACCATAAAGATTTCCCAGAAATTATGAGAACGTACAAAGACTAAAAGACCAAAATGTAAGCTAGTGGAAAGAACTCCAAAACACACTGTTTCTTTTTCTGAGCTCCTTCCTGACCTTTTAATCAACATTTTTAAACTCACTCTTCATTTCCCAACTCCTCTGAGGCAACTTTCCAGACAATTTGTGTGAGTCATTTGGCTCAAATTCTTCAACAATCCATTCCATATTAAACATCCTTATTCCCTGCTTAAATGAGATGTGTATATGCTGGGACTAGTATGACCTTGGCACCTATTGATTGTTCAATATCTATTCATTTCCTTCCATTGTCTTGATTGTCACTTATTCAATGCATGTTTTTGTAAAACAATTAAACAAGAGGAGGCATGTAGGCAACTGATCAATGGAGGAATTAGGTTAGTATAACACAGAAGTTGTAGTGATTGGTACATGATTTTGACCATTACAATAATTCTTGTAGTTTCAACGTACAGCAGATGAAACCAAAGTGCACTTGCACGGCTGAGCTCGGCAAGTCAGAGGAATTCCAGGACCAAGCAGGTTGTGCTTCAACCAACATTTTCAGATGAGTTATCCATACGCTCTCTTTTGAAAGTGCCTCTTTATTGCCTAGTTCTCTTGGTCTTTGGGGAATTTGCTCTTGTCTTCAAAATTCAACAGCCTTAAACATTTTTATACCACCTTTACATCAAGGGTCCTTGCCTCCATCCACCCCACTGTATTAGGCAGAGTCATACATTTACTCAAAAGTTCCTCTATTTATTAGGAATTTAAGATACTTTAAACTGTACTAGTAGTTTGACTATGATTGCTAGTGTTTATATTGGTGCTGGATAACTAGGTTACCTATGATTATAGTGGCTTGTTCCAACCTATTTTTCCAAACGCTTTCATCTTTTCATGTTATTCAAAACATGGGGTTTTTCAGAAACTCATAGATTATGCTATAGTAAAAAAAATCTGTGTGTGTGTGAGTGTGTATGTGCATTTGTGTAAGTGTTCCATGAAATTTAATGGACAAGAAAATTGGTTTGTAGTCCTGGCTTAAATATTCAAGCATGTTTAAATATCTGTAGAATTTATTGTAAACTGTTTCTTTATGTTTGGTTCAACTAGATATAATTTTTATGTGTGCCACATCTACTCAGGTTCAACTGTAGCTTATACATCTTCTATACTAGTATATATTCGTACTGATGTTTCAGGACTAAATACCATACTTCAATTATGTAGTGGAAATTATATGAGTATAAATTAGAATTCTTATTGATAAACATCAATATTCATTTTGAATGAAAATAATAAAATATAGTTCAGTAAAAATTAAAACACCATATTTTCACAAAAGCTCTATGTAATGGTCTTACTGACCTAGATCCTAAATATGAAAATGTTCATTGTAATTGAAACAAATTCTAATTAGAAATTACATGAACTGAGGATAATGTTAACATTCAGATTTACAGTTGCCTCTATTTGAACCTAGGATATTTCAAGGGCTATTTAAGCCTTACTAAAATGTCTGCTGAAATATATTGTAAATGAACCAAGTTATATCATTGTGCTTGGATTATAATTAAGTATAATCATATTAATAGTAATATTTCCAATAATATGATTTAAATTACATCCTTAAATATAGACCTTTTTAACATTCAAATGCTAATTTTCTTAATTTTATTGAGCGATAAAGCAGTATTTGATGCTTTCTAGGTATGTAACAAATGGTTTACTTCGAATACAATATTGAAGTAATTAGATTCATCCACGGCTATAATTTTTTTAATTTAAAATTGCTGATTGAAAGTATAATAAACTCAATCACATAGTTCTTTCGTTCAAAGAAAGGCTTTGGATCAGAAAAAAAGAACTAGTCCCTGATTTCACAAGACACAAATAATTTGGCTCTAAGGCTTAATGAAGAACAATACAGTTAGTTGACCGCGGCAATGAAGCCTCTCTTCTGAAGCCTGTCTCAAATCAATTCAAGCAATTAAAGAAAGTTAGATTTATAAATGGCAATGACTGGAAGTAGAGAACTGATGTGACAAAGACTATCTCTACCTGTTAGTTCAGATTTTGGTTTACTGTCATCTTTATTCACTGAAGGTACTTCCTCAAAAGGCTCAACCCAGGAATGCTGGAAGCTCTTTGTTAACACATTTAGACTGTTAGAATCTGAAGGTAAGTATACTTCTCTCTTACATCTTCAGTATGAATAAACCTGCAAAGGATTGATAGCTTGGTTGTGATTTCTTTTTCCTTATTAATTAAGCAACTACAATCCTCAGACTGTGATCTTAAATACAGCAAATGTATTTGCTTCCAAGATTGCAATACTGGAAAACTCAGTGTCAACTAAAGTCTCTCTATGTAATATTGCATTGAGTGTTAGGTAGTAGACCGCAGTGTATGTTAGGATAGGCTAGATGGTATGCTTTTAAAATAACACTTTCGTCTCAAAAAATACTATATATATATTATATGTATATTAATATCTGTGTGTGTGCGTGTGTGTGTGTGTGTGCATGTGTGTAACTCAACTATATATATCTAAATCAAGCTGGCTAAGAAATTCTCCTCTACAGATTCTGGAAGATGAGGCAGATGGAGATATACTATCTGGGATAAGGCCCCTTCTAACATGCAAGGGGGACCTGGTGAGATTTACTTTCGAATCCAAAATAAAACAAATCTGTAATGATGAAAATTGCACACTACATTTTAAAGACTTCAACTGAAAGTGACACATGCTACTTCTCACAGCACATTGGCCAGTTCTGGTTCACATTGACCCATTTAACTAAAAGGGAGACATGAGGAAAAGAAACTAATAATATTCAAACAGTAAATATCTCTACCACATGTGGTGATACATTTTTAAAAGAGAGCATCTGTTTATAAATCAATGACAATGATATCACCATTCTTACCTTTTGATAAAGAATCAAAATTCTTCAGTCAATAAAAACCAGTTACCTTTCATTGAAAAGTCAAAATTAATCTTTGCATCTATATATGACATATATTTAGTAAAATATGTATATATAGATGGACATGTTATTAATATTGGTAAGTTGGAAGAGGACATATAATCGGAAGATAAAGTAATTATAACAAACTGTTTTTAAACATGACTTTGACATTTTATGTTAATCGATATTTGCAGGGATGTAGTTACTTCAGATAAGACTATTTTGTCATTTGAGAAGCACTGCACACTTCATCCAGCCAATAAGTAGGGTCTCATTTAAAGTGCAGGTTTAAATATATAAGTTGATACTTATATAAAGGGTACATTTAACAAATAATATCAATTTTTGGCAGAAAATTTTAGCTCTAGGTACAAAACATGCATTGCAGTGTATAAAGAAACCTAGAGTAAAAATAGTCATATATAATCAGGTAAAGAAAGGAACTGCTATGGCCTGGGTCTGGTTCAAGTTAAGTTACATTTGTAGCTAAGGGTCATATACTTTTCCATCCCATTCCTTACTGAAAACTTTTTTGAATACAAAATAAACCTGTAACTATAAGGATTATTTGAATATTAAAAATTTTTAAACATCACTTACAATGTTTTAAAATACTTAAGCTAGTATTACAAAAAACACTCTACTATTAGAAACATTAATGATATGTCTGATATCACTTGTTTTCTTTCTAGAGCATTTGAAATCATTGGCAAACTAGATATTGCCGAACATTTCTCCCTGTGCCCTTGGACCAACCCAGTTCTCCCTAGTTTCTTGCTTGCAGTTCTCAAGAATAAATGCAGAATGTGCCGGGAATGCAACATCCTGAGATAAGAAGCAACATTCTAGAACAGCCCGATCTCAGTCCCAATTCCTTTTAGAAACAGAACATCCTTTCATGCTTTCACCTGAGGTATAAAACCAAGGGTATGGGCGGGCTTTGCCAGATCATCAGCTGTGGTGCAACAAGGTTTTGCACAGATGAGACTCCATCCACCCTGAGAAGCTTTCCTGAGCCTTGGGGATCAGCTCAATGATGAACCCTAATTTTCTGTTGTACCTTTCTGCCTATCTATAGGTAATAAACCTGCTCTATGTAACTAGTGTATAAGGATTCTGCGTCACCAGGCTCATGAAAGTTGGTAACCCATGCACAGTGAACCTGCTTGACAAGTATGCCAGGCGCTAAGTGACTGATTTTACCCCTAAGTTCTTTATCATTATTTTAGTAATATTCTATGAGGTTATGGCTAATTATGGCTATGATTCCATGCCATTAAGCATAAGTAAGGAAATAAACTCAGCTGATAATTCATGTAACATCTAGGTATTTCAAGTTTTCAGAGTGTTAAGGATTCAGTTAAATATGATGGTGCTGATGATCATGGCAATCATATGAAACATCGCTTGAGTAGTTACCATGAAGAGTTACTGTATAAAGCACTCGGGATATAGTAACTTCTAAATTCTATCATTCTATTAATATAAAGCAGGTTCTTTTTTTCTTTTCTTTTTCTTTTTTTTTTTTTGTTTTTTTTTTTGTTTTTTGAGATGGTGTCTCATTCTGTCACCCAGGCTAGAGTGCAGTGGCTCAATCCTGGCTCACTGCAACCTCTGTCTCCCAGGTTCAAGCAATTATCCTGCCGCAGCCTCCTAAGTAGTTGGGATTACAGGTGTGTGCCAAAACTCCCAGCTAATTTTTGTACTTTTAGTAGAGATGGGGTTTCACCATGTTGGCCAGGCTGGTCTCGAACTCCTGACTTCAAGTGATCTGCTCACCTTGGCCTCCCAAAGTGCTGGGATTACAGGCATGAGTCACCATGCCAGGCCAGCAGGCTCTATTTTTGTTGCCATAAAGAAACTGAGACACTGAGTTGCTGCTTAGGAACAACTATTCAAGATCACACAGCAAATAAGTGACAAAGCCAGGATTTGAACTGGGGAAGTCTGACTCCAGATTTGGCTTACCTAACCCCTATGTTGTGAGCAGGCATTCCTGATGACAAAGCTCTGCATAATGAGGACCATCATTGTCTCTCTAACCTCCTTCCCTTCCACTCCAGCAATGTGCTCTTCTAGCAAATCTGCCTCACTGGTCACTAAGCCTGGATTTCTCTTCCCTGAGATGTTTGCACAGTTGCCTCCTCATTTCACTTAAGCTGTTGTACAACTAAAACCTCCAAACAGACCGTTTCTGCCCACTCTAATCAGGGAAATAATTCTCTGTCACTTTTTCCCTTTACCATTCACAGCACTTACCACTACTACATAATATATTACATATTACTTTGCTTATTATCTGTATTTGCCACCTGAATGTAACTCAATAAAGATAGGAACTTGCTCTATTCTGAATTTTTACACACATAACAAGATTTGAATGTTTGGTATCTATTAAACTATCTGTCTGGCCATCCATCCATCCTTATATCCATTCATTTATCATTTGTCCACCCTTACATTATATAGTGCTACATACTATCTAGACATTCACTATTAAAAATAAAAGTCACTCTTAATTATTTTGTTAGGGTGAGATGTGCATTACTTTTCTACTCATTGTCATCTTTTTTCTTCTATTTCTTCTCTGATAACATGTACTTTAAAAGAAGACTGAAAGTGATATGAATGCAACACTCAGAGCACTCAATTGTGAGCAGAAATACAGCTTTTCACGTAAACTAAGTGAAGAAGGTAAGTTCTGAAGTTAAACTACGGAGTCCTTTTTATAGATACACTTACTTGTGAACTTTACATAGAGCAATCACTGTTTTGTGATGTCTCAAGTTCAGTTTGAATCCAGAGTGACGCTGCACTGAAATCATTATCATCATGCCGCTATTTTTCACTCCAGATCAATCACTGTTTAAAGGACACTCAGGAGTCATACATAGCTTGTTTTTAACATGAAAAAATGAAAGACGTGAAAGTGGCTATAATAAAAAGGAATGTATTTTTACATTGTATGTGAAGACAATACCTAAGACATCTGAAATTATAAGAATGCTAGCTTCTTTTATTTTACCCACAAGGTATTTTGTTCTTTTCACAATCAACATTATTTGAGAGTGTGAGTGTTTTGCTATGTATGAATGTAGGGAAAGACTGAGTAGCTACTGTCAGAAGATTCTAGAAACATTCTCTGTTCCCTAAATTATCTCCTCCTTTTCCTTAAACTGAAAACTGGTCATCATTCAACTGGATTTTCTAGATATTCATTTGAAAAGTCAACATCTTGTACCATTATTGGATTCTACTCTGAGGTCCTCGGTTTACCAGTGTCTTTGAGCAGTTCACAGAGAGGTCCTGGAAATAGAAAACATGGGGGGAACACACTAGGGAAGGAGAGAAATGCTGGGAATTAAGAAAGGGGCACTGAAAAGGGAAACAGAAAAATCCACAAAACTGAATACTGTGGAATGCGCACATTTCAGCCCAGTGCCCCATAGATGTGTGCAGTGCACTGCACAAAGCTTTCTGCAGACTAGAAAATCGAGATTTGCTGAACATATGAAAATGAAGGAATGAAACAGAATAGGATTCTAAATGTGATATAAAAAGTGTTGTGCCTAAAATAATGACAAGCCTTGCATGGTAGTTCATTTATACTTATTGGCCAATGAATATTCAGAAGCTTGCTAAATCCCATGTGTTCTTCAAAGCACCTTGTATAGAGTAATTTAATCCTCATAAGAACTTTATGAGATAGAAGCATTATTATTACTATTTTATAGATGAAAAACATAAGGCAAAAGAAGATTATGTCATTTGCCTAAAACCGTAGAGCAGATAGCAAATGGGTAAGCTAGTACTAACACCTAGTGGTCTTACTGCTAATCTGGTATCTTAACAGCTGACATAAATGCTACTTAGTATTAATAGTAAGTTCTTTGAGTATGAGGTGAATTATTGTACTTAAGAAATGATTTTACTTTAAATAATATTCTGAAATTTCAGAAGTCACTTCAATTTAGAACTTTATAATTACAATGATAGGATATTCCTTTCTTTTCAATATGAATTATCTTCCTACTTCTCTGTTCAGTGGAATGGTTGCTGCATTTTATAAGATTTCTGTACAAACCATTTTTAAACCAACTTGAATAAAAGGAGACACATCAAATTTATAATCTGTCACTTATTTTTCTATGAATAAGCCACTTGCTTCCTCATTAACTTGTCCAAAAAGGAGAGAGGCTTCTTATTGTGTTCCTGGACAGACTACAGAATATGCCCATTATTTTGCTTTTTTTCTTTTTAAAAAAATATAATACATTTGATAGTAAGTTGAAGATAGCACTATAATGTATTCAGAATGCAAAGAAATAAAAAAGAATATATCCAGCTTTATGTTGGCTATTTTCTAAACATTATCTAATAAATTGAGTTGTAAGCTTTTGAATAGAAAGGAAGAAAGAAATATGAAATTTAAAATAGCTTTCTTATTTGCAGGTAAAGTAGATAACTATTAAATATGTACCATACAAATTATGGTGTATATGATGTGTGTGTGTGTATGTGTATCTCACACATACACAGACAGTCCCTGATTTACAATGGTTTGATTTATAATTTTTCAACTTTACAAAGGGTTTATCAGGACGCAACCTCATCATAAGTCCAGGAGCATCCCTGTTTACAATGGTTTGGCTTATAATTTTTTGACTTTATAATGGGTTTATTGGGTATGGAATTCATTTTAAACTTATAATGAGTTTATCCATATATAATGCCCTCATAAGTCCAGGAATATTTGTATACACCATTATATATATAATTTATATGTATATATCATATAATTATATATATCATGTGTATAATCTACCTTTCCTCATTTCCATGCACAATTTAAAATTTGCTCCCAATGATTCTGAAATTTAAAAACATATGCAGATTCCAGAGTTATATCAGACAACTGTAGATAAATCATAGAGATTACCTATTATCATCCTGTTGTTTTGTGGATAAGGAACCTGAGACTCTAAAAAGATATGATTAAAGCCATATAATTAAGGTCAAAATCTGAAAAGAGTACATAAGTCTATACAATCCATGTAAATCTATAAAAAACATGGTGATTGCTTTTTGACATGTCCTGGCTAAAGTTCTCTACCACACTTTGAAGTGGATCTTTTCTTGCCTTCAACTGTCTCTAGACTATTCAATTTGATTCCACTCCTGGGAGTGTTTTTATTGGCTTGTTTGTGTTTTAACTACTTGGTTTTTGAATGTGAGCTGTTGTCACAGAAGGGAATCCTGTTGGATCAATTTTGAAAGTTCGAATTGTTCCGGCCCCACAGACCTCATCAGAGATACCCTGGACCCATTCACTCTTCAAGTGCAGAAAACCTGTCTACTGTTAGTTGCCATTCTCAAACTGGACTACGTTTTCCAGTCAATATCTGTTGGCTCTTTCGTGATTTTCCTGCCTTTCCCCTTACAGAAATAAATAATACACAAGCCTTGTCACTGTTTGCGGTTTGTATTATTCGTTTGTATTTTGGATTCTGTAGGGATGTATTTTCATTTAATTTTGTTGCATATGTTTTTCATGACTTGCTGACTTTGCTCTGACTGTTTTATGTGAAGACTTCAAAAAATCTAAAAGCTGTTATGCCACTACTATCACCATCTTTCCAGAATTCTTGATTTTTTTTTTCTTTTTTTTGAGATAAGGTCTGACACTTCACCCAGGCTGGAGTGCAGTGACGTGATCATGGCTCAGTGCAAACTCCTGGGCTCAGCCCCTTGAAATCCTCCTGCCTCAGCCTCCAGAGTAGCTGGAACTATAAGTGCAAGCCACCATGCCCAGCTAATGTTTTTTTTTTTTTTTAGCTGGAGTCTTGCTCTGTTGTCCTGGCTGGAATGCAGTGGTGCAAACCTCTACCTCCACAGTTCCAGGGATTCTCATGCCTCACGCTCCCGAGTAGTTGGGACTACAGGCAG
This sequence comes from Ateles fusciceps, assembly GCA_036589455.1. NCBI lineage: Eukaryota > Metazoa > Chordata > Mammalia > Primates > Atelidae > Ateles > Ateles fusciceps. Next base: position 8,279,619 of record JAZHEH010001064.1, read on the forward strand.
AGCCACCATGCCTGGCTAATGTTTTTTATATATATATATATATATATTTTTTTTTTTTTTTTAGGAGTATTGCTCCATCGCCCTAATTGGAATGCAGTGGCATGATCTCAGCTCACTGCAAACCTCTACTTCCCTGGTTCCAGCAATTCTTGTGTCTCAGCCTCCCAAGTAGCTGGGATTACAAGCCTGTGCCACCAGGCCCAGCTTATTTTTCTATTTTTAGTAGAGATGGAGTTTCATCATTTTGGCTAGGCTGGTCTTGAACTCCTGGCCTCCATTGATCCATCTGCCTCGGCCTCCTACAGTACAGGATTGTGGGCCTGAGCCACAGTGCCCAGCCTAAAATTTTTACAGAGATGGGAGTTTTACTGTGTTACCCAGGCTGGTCATTTCTTTCATTTAAAAAGCTGTATTGATTTATAATTTACATACCATTAAGTTTAGCCATATAACATTTAATGGTTCTAATATGTTTATGAAGTTATGCAGTGATCACTATAAACAACTTTAGAATATTCTTATCTCTCCAAGAAGAAACCTGTATCATTAGCAGCCATTCCCCTCTCCCTACTCCCTCACACCTAAGTAACCACTCACCTCCTCTCTGTGTTCATACATTTGCCTGTTCTGTACATTTCATATAAATGGTAGCATACAGTATGTGGGTTGTTTTGTGATTAGTAGAGTGTGACAGAAACAAATATTTAGTCATTTTTAAAGTTATTTATCTCAAATGCAGAACACCAACAATTTCATGATAAATTGTGCGGTGACCTGGTAGTTTATGATTTGAAGTTGGTTTCCTAACACAGGGCAATAAAGCACCATTTGAGAATATGGCATGTTAATAATAATAAGTTTAATAATAAAACATTAATTTTGCTATGTGCCAAAACTATTCAAAGAACCTCACATATATTAACACATTTAATATTCACATAAACCTATGATGGAAATGCTATTTTCATCTTCTCAGTTTTATTGGTGCAGAAACTGAGGCAAAGTGAAATGAAGAAACTTAGCTGAGCCAGATGACACAGCCAGATGCCACACCCATATAGTTTGACTCAAGGCTCCTTGTCTTAACCACTATAATACAGTACCTTTCTGACTTTGAGGTGTTTTGCTAAATATCATTCTCATCCTCTAAAGTGGTAACTGCAGAAAGCAACTTAGTGTACTTTACACTCTAAGCTCCTTTTGATCACCCATGTTACACAGTACTGATAGTTCACTGGCATAAAGCTAAAAACTAAGATGATTAAAAAGAATGTTGTTTAATTCTATTCATAGTCTTTCAGACTTTCTCATAATTTTTTTATGTTTTCTATCTTTTTTTTTTTTTGCTTGAATCAAATACTTTATCAGGAGAAAAAGACTAGTCAAATGCTTTTTCAAGTTTACATAACTTAAGTAAAATCCTTTTTTTCTTTTTTTAATTAATTAATTAATTAATTTTACTTTTGGTGCATACTATATCTGGCATTTCTCCCCATGTTATCCCTCCCCACCCTCCCGTCCCTCCCCACTCCCCCGTTGTCTCTCCCCTACCCACCCTACTGTCCCCTGTGTGTGATGCTCCTCTCCCTGAGTACATATACACCATGGAATACTACACAGTCATAAAAAACAATGAGTTCATGTCCTTTGTAGGGACTTGGATGAATCTGGAAACCATCATTCTCAGCAAACTGACCCAAGAACAGAAAGCCAAGCACCATATGTTCTCACTCATAGGTGGGTGTTGAACAATGAGAATATGTTTTCTATCTTAACTGAAAAACAATTTGAAAATCTTCGTTAATTGTAGCAGGCTAGGCTCTTAAACACCAATGGCTACTTTTTTCCAAAAATGTATTAAATATGCAATTGACCATGTTCAACTATAGCTGACAACATGATGCCTCTTTACTTGATGACATAGAAAGAAGTATAGGTAGACTTAAAAGTAGTTGATCACTAAATACAAGATATTAAAGTATAATAGTAAGCCAAGTGTTAGCTTGAATTAAACAAAATTAATTATAATAATGTAAATTCTCACAGAACTCTATAACAAAAAAGGGAAGAAAGAGCACAAACTTCTACATGAAACTGACAAAGCTAGAATAATAACTCTCAGTTTCCTTCTGTCCTGAATCAACCCATCTAGGAATCATTCTGCCTCCTTTGAGAGAAAAGGAATTTCCTATTGAATATAAGCTTCTTTCTTTCTAAAATGTTAGAGAAAGTTTCGAAGAATTTTTCCTTTTCGAGTTGCCAAAATCATTTCTAGATTGTTACTAACCATAATAGAATTTCAACATATTACTTGGAAAGTTACTAGGAGAGAGTTTAAGAAACACATTCTCATGTCTAAGATTTCCTTTACAAGACGATACGTGCAAAACTTCATCTTCTTTCATCAGGACACCCCTCTCCCCCAGCATCTTCAAGCCCAAATCCTATCTCCTGCATGACACAGGTACCTGGAGCTATGTGCTCCTTACATTGTGTAAAACACATAATTTTTGATTTTATGTAACATCAGTTGAATAACAACCACCTTTTGTGGAAGCATAGGTTGGAGAGAGAGAAATCAAACTTTAAAGAATGTATTTCTAAGCAGAATCTTTTGAAAAAGCACTGCTCATAAAAAGAGCAGATGCTATAACACCACAAAAAACCAAAGTCACATTTTTGAACTGCCTCAGTGAAATGATATTTTAATATGAGAGCAACAATAAAATTAAATAGCACTCAGGTTTAGCTCTTTCAGTCGCAGAGACTTGCTGCCAAGTGAATCAGTATGGAAAACCACAGAAGGCATATCTTTCACTGGCAGTATATCTCACACAGGATTATTTTGGAAACCAAATGGAATAATTCCTCTGAAAGAACTTTGCAAACTGTGAAATTATACAAATGTATTTATAATTATTTTTGACATTTTGTGGGTAGTTTTGTAAAGAGAATCTAAGTGTAGTTATACTTCCCATTTAGAAACACGATAAATGGCAGTACATTTTTTTTCAAGTTACTGTTCACAGGCTGGAGTAGTATCTTTAATCCCCTAAGCACAGCTTTCAACTCAAATTCTACTTGAATTTTGCCTGATGGAATGTATTTCTCATAGATGTTCTAACTACCAGATTTCTAACCCATTTTTACTGGTTCATTTATAATTAGCTTAAGTTTGACAAATACATGTAAAATTAGGCTCACATTTAAAATTGTTGTTGAAAAACAAATTCAGAAGGAAAAGATTCTCCATGTTATAAAGTGGATGGTATAGAAGGAAGAAGGGAGTTACTCGTGCAGTTGAAGGATGAAGAATATATTGGTAAGGTCTGACTATTTATTCTCTTCCCCTCATTCAGATGTTGAAATCCTAACCCCAAAGGTGATATTATCCAGAGATGGGGTCTTCAGGAAGATGACTAGGTCATGGGAGTAGAGCCCTCATGAAAGGGATTAGTGTCCTTATAAAACAGGGCCAAGGGAGCTCATTTTATAAGGATTCCACTTGGACTCCACCAAGTGAACACAGAGCAAGAAGGTGCCATCTATGAACCAGGAAATGAGCCTTCACCAAATACCAAATCTGCCAGTCTTGATCTTGGACTTCCCAGCCTCCAGAACCACAAGGAAAAAATGTCATTGTTTATATGCTATCCAGCTTACAGCATATTGTAATAGCAGCCCAAACAGACTAAAATAGGTATTATCTTTTAACTTAGAGTTTTAAGTTCACATTATAAAATTATGCCTTTCAACCGATTTGTGTATGTGTACAAAATACATAACAGTAAAGCATTTTAAACGTGTCACAAAGATAAAATGGCTAGATTATAAATGTGCTTCCAAATGGAAGTGCTTTCTGGAAACTTACCAGTTGTGCAGTTTTTAAATTCAATATCATCAATTGCAGCTCCTCCTCCTAGATCCCTTGTTCTGATACCTTGAAATATGACTTCAAAATTCCTTAATTTTCCTAGGAGGATATCAGCCTTTTGCCAATGATTGCCAGAGTTCTGCTTACTTTCTTCCCATACTTTTGATAGTCCTTTCTCTGTCTGAAAGTAAAGAATTTTGTATGAGGGAAATGACTAAACATGAAAAAAGATGCCACAGTGTCAGTGAAAATCCAGTTAGTTAGCTCAGAATCATGTGACCAATAAAAACTAAAAAAAAAAAAAAAAAAAAAAAAGAAATATTGGATCTGTGAAAGCTAATCATACAAACTGAGTCATTCTTGTCAAACCCAACTAAAACAGTCAAGTGGTCAGGAGTTGGGGAAAGCACACAGGGCACATAACCCTGCTCCAATAATGTAATTATCTGCAAACCTAGCTGCTGAAACTGCCAGTTGTAACATGAAACTAGTTGTATCTGACAGATACTGAAACAATCTGCTGAGACTCTAAAACTAGTTTTACCCATCATGCACCTGTCAGAGCTTGCCAGCGTTGCAAAACTTTACTAGTGCCAATGAACTTTCTTTTACACCAATATGCAACATTTCTCTTTTTTCAATTTTCTTTTGTTTTTCCCAAAAAACTTTTACTTTAGGTTCAGGGGTACGGGTGCAGGTTTGTTACGTGTCATGGATGTTTGATGTACAGATTATTTCGTCAACCAGGTACTAAGCGTAGTACCAAATAGTAATTTTTACATCTCTTTTTTATAAAACCTCCAACCTTCTCTTTGTTCTTCAGGTACCTGCTCTGTGTATATGCCCCAATTACAATTCTCGTTTCTCTCAATAAATTTTTTTAGAGATTTTTATCTACGTTTTATTTGACTTCAACATGTCTTTGATAACTATGACATAGTTTATCTCCCAACCAGAGGCATATTAATCTACTAAAGTATTGCCCAAAAGAAAAACTAGCAGAATTAGCAATACATTTATTTTGGAATTTTTAGGGACACCATTATTATAAATTGCTCCACTCAGTAAAATCTGCCTGTACTTGCATCTACACAACATTCTTGATATTTGATTAAATCTGAACAGTTTACTGAAGCCCTGGGTTTATAGTTCTGCATGTCCCTGCTATCCAAACTTATATTCACATTGTTTAATTTTTCAAGTTACACCTTCTTACGAAAAGCTTAAATCACTGACATAGGAAAAGAGAAAAGGAAAAATATGCTGGAGAAATTACTTATTCCTGATGGATATAATAAAGGAATTATGAAGTGAATTAAGTGTGGAGAAAAAGGGATAATTTTAACAGCAGTTAGATGTCAAAAATTATATTACATAATCATATCATTTTGATGGACAAAAATTATGTTATAATGTAATCATTATAAAGTAACAACTATAATTGTTTCTACATAAAATCTTTAATTAAAAAGGAAAAATCAATTTTCTAAAAAACTTACATAAACATGAATATCTGAGGTTGGTTAACTAGTAATACAATATTCTAATATATGAACAGTCTTAGTATAATGTAACGTGACATAAAATGACATACAATCCCAGTGGCCAAATAAAAATGACAACTTCATTAAAATAGCATATTAACCAGATGAACACCAGATAAGGCTTAGATTGTATACACTGTTTGGTATTCTAGGTCTGGTCATTTCTGTTCTGGAAACCAACTACTTCCCAGAACATAATACACACAATATTATGTATATGGTTAATTCCCAATTAATATTCCTTGGTCCTAGGTCATAGCATTTGCATGATGATTCACAAGAAAAACATTGTTTCTGAAGCTTGTAATGAAAACAGTAGACTACAGGAGAAGATTTAGGAAAATGACATACAGAAGTGAAGCAAAATGTTCCAACAGATTTATAGCATACAGGTATGAAACGTCTAATTTACAGATAATTTAAAGATTAAACACTAAAGAGAGAGAAAACAAGGAATGTCTGAAGAGGAGATATCAAGGAGTTAGACATTCATAACTTCATACATTCAGGGAACTAATTTTAATAAATCTGTCTGATGCTTTGTTCTGCTGAGGTAGATGAACATGTTTGATCAAGTGGTTCTTCCTCTGCATGGTTTCAGAAAGCACAGCTATGCATCAGTTAATCTAAAATTAACTTCTCAAAACAACCAACAGTTTACAGATAGATCTTTTAACATCCTTATCAAAACAACAACAAATCTTATATCCACTGACTCATGTAACTTCTGTATTGAAAGGGAAGGAAAATTCACACCGAATTAATGGAATTTCATATCTTTTTGATGACTAAAGAAGATAAGTCCTTCTCAAGGTTAGTTTTTGACTCTCAGTGAGGTCTTAGTAACTTGAAATCAAAGGGATGATTAGTTAAATTAAAAATTCCTAGCAATATTAGAGGCTGGATATTGATGAAAGCCTGTCTTAATTTACAGACTTAATTCACTTTACTAACTTTTCCTTTTTATCTGCTTCTGCAGTTTATAAAGCCACTCATTAGCTATGCCAAACCCCCAAAGAATTTTCAACAAATACCATCAAAGAAGAGCATGTGATCACTCTAATAAAAAAATGTGAACCATTTCTTAAATCTTACAACTAGGCTTCTAGTGGGGGGGGAAAAAAGAGAGAGACAGAGAGACAAATAATGTATTCCCTGTCATTTTATGTGTTAGAAAAAAAAATGAGGGTGAGTTATTTTGCAAACCAACCATGGATCAACCTAATGATGATGTATTACAGGACAGCATTCTAATATATTAGCTATTGTTTCATAACATCAAATGTTATCCCTATAACTTGCAAAAAATATAGTGCAATGGAGATTAATTTCTTTATCCTCCATTCACTAAGTCCTTTATTCAGCCAACTTTCTAAGCTAACACAGTGTCAGGTATTATATTAGATGCCAGGTACAAAAAGGTGAAAATACATGGAGCCTGTCGTGGAGATGTAATAATTTAATGCAGGAGAAAAAGTCATAAAAATAAAAATAAACTACTATTAAAGCACTCTGTGTGTTTGTATGTGTGTGTGTGTGTGTGTGTGTGTATTCCTAGAAGAGAAACTTTTTAAAAAGTGACCATGTAGTCAATTCCCAAATTTTTATATCACATATGTCGTTACTTCACCTATTTTCACCTATTTACTTAATACGCTGATTTAAATTATTTTTAAATTATAAAAGTGAAAAATCTCTCACTCCCAATGCATAACTGTCACTGCTGAAGGATTTTTCTCTTGCATTTATACGGATTCTAAACTCAATAACCAGAGGAAATAAGCACATGAAAATTTATTAACCACATTAATAATAGTAAAAAATAGACATTAATACAAAAATGGTAAAATTACAGATATTGAAAAATTACTTTGTTCTTATAATTTAACCTTTTTCCCAATTTTGAATTGACATATGCACATAGACCTTTTGTCTTACATATTGCATATTTAATTTTATAGTGTGTTTGTCTTCATACTTTATGCCAGTTTTTCCTTTTTTGGCTGTGCAAAGAAAGGCAATAAGAAACACTAAAAATATAGAACCACTTCAAATTGTAAAAGCATATTAATAGATAGATCTACTTGGAAGTTCCATTTCATATGTTTAAAGTGAATATATAATTTTTTCCCAAATAACTAGCCATTTTTTCTAAACCATTTAATCAATACCTCTTTCTTTCCAACAGTTTGAATCTGTTTTTAGAGTTTTTCATATTTAATAAGGGTAAATAAATATTAGAATGGGTTTTAAGCTATAGACAGAAACACTGATAAGAACAAAAATAAAATGTAAAACTTGAAAAAATATGAAACAATAGCAATAAGCCTTACCATAATAATAATAGAAATATAAACTACAGACTAAAAGCTAGTATATAAAAAGAACTCTCCCCCAAAGTAAATGCAAAAACAACAGAAAGAAAAAATGTGAAAGATAGTTTTACAAACAATTTACAGGAGAAACTTAACAAAATGGTATACATATATTATATATATATATATATAGACACATACAGACACACACACTAGATACATTAAAGAAAAAAACATTTTGTATATTTAGCTAATTTGTATAGTTAATATACTGGGCTTTAAACAGTTTGACTAATTTTAATTATATTGTCTTGTTACTGCATGGGTTTTATTTATTTATTCCTTGCTAATATTTATCCTCCTTTATTTTTACATATTTATTATTATTTTTTGAGACAGGGTCTTGATTTGTTGCCCAGGCTGGAGTGCAGTGGTGTGACTATGGCTCACTGCAGCCTCTGACCTCTCAGGCACAAGTGATTCTCCTGCCTCAGCCTCCCAAGTAGCTGGGACTACAGGAATGCATCACCACAACTGGTTATTATTATTATTATTATTATTTGCAGAGACAGGGTCTTACTATGTTGCCCAGGCTTGTCTTGAACCCCTGGGATCAAGTCATTCTCCTGCCTTGCCCTCCCAAGGGCTGGGATTACAGGTATGAGCCAGCATGCCCAGCTTCTTCTCTCTTTTATTTTTATTTTTACATTGCCTTAATCTTTCAGAACAATGTTTAACAATGAACATAATAGTGGGTGTTTTACTTAATTTTTAATTAAATTTTAACTAATTAAAATTGTAATTTTTTAAAAAACGATCACAAATATAAATTCAACAGACAGGTAGTTTTCAAGTATAATCTGTGAAAATTTTGAGGAAATTAGCATCTTGCAAACATATTCATGACCTCATCATGCTCCTAGTTCCCTGATGGAGACATAACTATGACAGTAAACAGCCAGTGGATTCAAGGAAAAGCATCGGTTGCCAGTGAATCTCAGATGTATGGTACCCATGTTGCAGGCTTTGAGTTCAGAAGAGCCTGGGACAGACCCTGCAGGAATCATTTTTATTGAACATTGTTCACACTACAATCTGCAAAGAAGGCCTGTCTGTCTGAGCTGTGGGGTCTGGTGAGTACAAGAAAAAAATTAGTCACTCCTCAAGAGGACCCAATAGCTTGTATCAACACTAAAGTGAACCATCAAAATCACGTCAAGTCTATTTCACATCCACTAAGATGGCTACTATAAAACAAAATAAGTGTTGGTGAGAAGGTGGAAAAACTGGAGAATGGTGCAAACACTGTAGAAAATAGTATGGAGGTTCCACAGAAAACTAAAAATGGAATGACTATGTGATCCAGCAATTACACTTCTGGGTAAATAGTTGACAGCAGGGACTTAAGGAGCTATATTTGTAAACCCATGTTATCAGCAACATTATTTGCAATAGCAAAATGTGGAAGCAATTCATGTGTGCATCAATGAATGAAAGATAAACAAAATGTGGTATATACATAAAATGAAATATTATTCAGTCTTAAAAAGAAAGCTAATTCTGACACATGCTACAACATGGATGTACTTTAAGGACATTTTTATATCTGAGGACATATTGTATTTCTATTATGCAGAATAGGTTAGTGATGAAAAGACAAATACTCCATGAGTCCACTTATATAAGACACTCAGAGTAAAAAAGAAACACAGAGACAGAAAGTGAAACGGTGGTTTCCAAGGTTTGCACAACAATGTGAGTGCATTGCAAGCTACTAAAACAGACACTTCAACGATGAACAAGATAGTAAATATCATGTTCTATATATTTTACCACAATTTAAAATAATAAAAAAATCTAAAAGTCACATCACAGACTTCTATCAAGGCATATCTAATAGCAGAGAAAGACATGTTCTCAAAAATAAACTATCAAAAATCTTAAGAAAGGACCTGGAATGGGCAATTTGAGAACGTAAAGAATTGTCTATTAAGACAAAATTATTTCAGAAAAAAAGCTTAAATGAATAATAAAATTGAGATGTCTAGAAGCCAAATATGTGATCCGAAAAGAGTGAAGTTATTTCAAAATACAGCCTGTATTAATGTATTGATGGGCTCAGAAGGTAGACTGCCAGGTCTAAAATTAAGCTCTGCCTTTATCAGCAGCTAGTATTAGCACATAACATTTGTTGATATTATATTCAAATAATATCTATTATTAACACTATTAAGCAAAATGCAAAAAAAAAAAAAAAAAAAAGAATATTGTGAGTGAAAAGACAAGCAATGTGAATGGATTTAGGAAATCTAGATCCAAACCTGAGTTCCAGAAAGAGATAAATAGACTGAGGAGAAACAATAATAAAAAAATAATAAAAGATAATTTCTTAGCTGAAGAACGATTCAAGATTTTAAGATTGAAACATGTCCTGGTGAAATTTCTAAACTTAAGTTTAAGAGAAAATGTCACAAGCTTCCAGAAATTGGAAGTAATTTACTTACAAAGAAAGAAGATCATATTGGTATCAGGGTCCTCTCAACTGAAACATTAAATATACAAAGTAGTGAAACAAACAAACAAAAACAACAAATACAAATAAAAAGAATAAACAAAATAAAATGAAGAACAAAGAAACAAAACAGGTGATCTTAGAACCAATACCCAAGCCATCATATTAATCTGCTAACTACAAAGATTTAAGCCTTGTATCGTGGCCTTGTCTTTTTGAGGTGCTTTGCCATTTTCTTCTGCTACAGAATCCTGTGTACAAAAAACATCACACTCATTTTGCTAATATTCGTTGCACTTTCAGTATTTGAAGAATCATTCTATTTTCCCTCAAATACTCCTCTAAGTGTAATTGTCACAATACTCTAGAAAATCCAAAAGTATAGAGATAATAAAGCTATCAGTGACTGCCAATGGTTCAGGGGTATGGGAAGATAACTGAATAGGTGAGGACCAGGGGGATTTCTTTAGAGCAGTGACACTTTTCTGTGTAATACTGTAATGGTAAGCTCAAGATACTAAGCATTTGTCAAAACAATCCAATTTAACAGCATGTATGCCATTAAAAATATGCCATTTAAAAAGATCATTTAGGAGTTTGAAGTATGCCAGAAGAAATGCAGAATCTGACCAATCCATGCAAATGCATTACAAATGTATGAAACAACCTCACAGAGGGATGAGTGGAAATAAGGTACTGACAAGAAAACGTGGAAATGAGTTGGGGTCTGTAAAACTAAAGGGAAAGGGAACTGCACATAAGCACTGTAAAGCTGGTTACTAAACCTGTTTCCCACAGGGGTATAGGTCTGCAATTCTGAAAGCACTATCCATGTCTACAAATATCAAATGATTAATTAAATGGTTAGGGGATGGAACCATTTTAATGGAATGCTATGTAGAAACCAAGTTTCTTGCTCTTGGAGAAAGCTTATTACAGATAAACTGATGGAGAAGACTGGAATGATACATGTGATAATAGACTGTAGTTGGGAATAATATAAACTTGTATTTAATTTAGATACAGATGATTACATATACAAATATTTATAGATATGTGTATATCCACGGATTTGTACATAGACTCATGTCTCTTAGCTCTGTCAGCTGAGAGGCCCTGCAAGCCACACAGTGCTCAGTTGTCATTTCTAATATTATTCTCTAACAAAAGAACCAGTGACTTGCATGTAGAATATCTGAATCTAGCAGATTAATATATATCTAATTCTTTAAATCATTTAAAATATTAAAAATTTGGAAAAAAGTGAGTAATAGAAAAGTTATATTCTTTAAACTTCAAACATTTTGAAATGTTTAGTTATATGTATATGTTAATTCTATTTTGAATTTTTAAAAATAAAATTAAATCAATGCAGACTATTTTAAATTTGCATAAAATCTCATCTACAGAAATTTATTGCAAACAGCTGTTATTCTTGGAGAGATAGCTGTATCAGTGGCTCCTATGTTTACAACAGATTTTCTGCCGTGAGAGAATAATTATGAAGGTTAGATCAATATACTCATTGGGTAGATATGTGTGATTTTAGACATACATTTTATAAAATCATTTTAAACAGACAGAATGTCCTCTCATTCCTTACCAGAATAGTGTTCTCTAAATCTAAAATATTTATTTACTGACACTTTAAAGATTTGGGGCAACCAATATGCGACTCAAAGGTAAAGGAGGCATTTTAATGCAAATGATAGAGATCAAAGGACCTGAAGAGGTACAAACCATTTTGTAATCATTTTCATTTTTACCTACCAGTCTTTCTCTGTTTTTCAGGGTTTCCAATTACAGAATCATAAACTAATTTATATTATATACAATAAAAGCTTAGTTTCTCTTTCATTCACAGAAACACATAAATATGATATAAATCTCTGTGTGTGTGTCTTTTGTGTGTTGTGTGTGTGTGTGTGTGTATCTTTGCCATATAACTGCTGGCAAAAATCCTTCCAGGGTCTTCCTATGGAAATAGGAACCACATTCTCACCCTGGCCATTATTTGCACCCTGTCTGTCTACAAAGTGGTCACAGTTTCCATGCATGACTCTCGCTGAGCCTTTCCATTCTCCAAACAGCTGTTCATTTTTTTTTTCTCCATGTTCAAATGCTCATTTTCTGCCATGTTCATGATCAGAAGTTTATAAAGCAACATCTGACAGCTGCCTCTAGGTCTTCAATATAGTTAATGGAGTTTAAAAATTTCCACAACATCCTAAAGCATGTCCAATACGCCATCTAACTGACATGACTGTTGACCAAAATTTGACTTATCACTTGATCTTATGAAACTGATGTCCACAATGTGACACAAAGAGGCTCTCATGTTAAAAGGGCTGAGGCCCTCTGCTCAACCTCATTTCCTATCATGCTTCTCCTCACTCCTACTCCAGTCATACACACTCTCTTTCAAAGAGTCTTACAATGATCCAAGATCCCTCCCATCTCAGGACATTTATATAAAATACTCTTTGTCTTTCCCCCATTTCAACCCTCTTAATTCCCACACATTTCAGCAGAATCACTTCCTCATGGGAGCCTTCACTGATCCCCCTCAACAAGGACATGACTCCCTGCCATCCACTCTGAGAGCACGATATACTTCTCCTTAACACTTACTACACTTATATATTTTCCCTGGTATGATAACCTTATAAATATGTCTCTTTTATATGATAAAAATAATATAATGATAGGCAAAATCTGATACTGAGTACCTAGTACTGTGCCCTCAACACAGTAGGTGTTCAATAAATAACTGCAAATGGAATAACTGTATCTACGTATACATACAGGTATGCAGAGACACTACAAGTGCATTACATAATTGATACTGAGTGTGTATGTAAATCATGTAATTTTAAATTGTGTTTATTACAAAGCATCCAAAATTATTCAGTTTTCTTTTCAAAATGTTCACAAGACCCTTTGGATATGGCAAGTTTGGGGGAGAAAGAGAAGACATATCAGGAAGGCAATTATAGGAATTGCAGAAAAGCAATATTTAGTGCTCGGCTTTTTCTCCTCAAATGTAACCTTGGAGAAGACTTTTCAGAACTTCCAAAATGGGCTCCATTCTTACTCATTGAGTCAACTTGCTTTTTTATAGCATCTTTCACTTCTTGTTTTTCAAAATTGTGTTTGTTAATTGACTGTCTTCCCCACCACAATTTAAGACTCATTAGGACAAGCCCTTTCTCCACTTCATTCATTTTTGGATCTCCTGTGTCTAAAACAGAGCATTGTGAGGCACTTAATAAGTATTTATTTAATCAATTAATATATACCTAATTTCAACTGAATGAATTAAAGCATTACACGGAATTGTAACCACTGGCTAAAAGTTGACTAGAAACTTCCCTAACTGTTAGATTTCAGATTCTTTCTCCAATATAGGTAAAAATTAATCTTAATTAGTTTAAATTGCATGACTAAATTACACAAATATAAAATAAACATTTCAAAATTCACTTATGGGCATTTTTCCTAAACAGTGAATTGTTGCATTCACATAGGTGATTTTTCTGGGGCATAGTATCATTGTTCTAAATCTTAGGTAACACAAAAATGAGTAAGCATCGTCTGTAATAGACAATAGCTTATGTTGCTCAGTGTTCTTACAAAGTTACATTCAGAATGACTCATGCCAGGTCTTTCCAATACTCTCTATATAGAAAAGGCTCACTAACCTAATTACAGTCCCAATCTATGACATTCAAGATGATTTCCCACTTAGTGGTTGACAGCTGATTTTCACTGTCTTTCACACTACATTTGTTTCCTGAATGAGAAAAAAATGTCATATGATGGAACATAGAAGAACAATGGGAAAAAATAAAAATGAAAAGTCCTTAGGAAGCATCTGACAGTAAAAGTAATAAGTAAAGGCAGCAAGGTCAAAAGCAAGGTGTCAGTTATGAATGACTGTATCTGTCCGTGGCATACTGTCATTCATGAAGGTTGATAACCATTCAATGCAAACAGAAGGACAGTATTTTATGGCAAAATTATCGGACATAACTCAGCTCACTGATCTTCCTTGAGGGGTGGGGAATAATGAGAGAGAAAATAAAACAAATGTATACATGTGAAACAACAACTTGTGTATAAAGGAACAACAAATTTCAAGCCAAGATTCTTGTACCAATTTCTCTTTCCAGAGGAACACCTGCATACATTGGATATACACAAATACAAATCTTTCAAGAAGTATTAAAAGTAAAATGTTCAATGTGAAATTTACTGAAAACCAATACTATCTAACAGTACTTAAAAATATAGAAATAAGTTACTACTCAGAAAAGTATATACTGTATATTGTATACATATAAGAGAATGGGAGAATTTTCTGGCTTGAATAAATCGCTGGATTCTCCAAAACAGAAATACTATTTTGCACTTCTTTAACAATAGACAAGTCAAAATATCCTGACTTTTACTCTCAAAATATGCTAATGAATTAGAAAGACATACTGAAAAAAGGAGTACAAACCTAAAAAATGAAACTTACGCAAAAACAACAAAGTAATAAAGGAAGAATTTAGAATGCTAGAATCCCTACATAATAAATTTATTTTTTTCTTACTTATTCAACCCATATATGAGCATCAAGTCTATGCTGGGAACCCTTTTATTTGCTGGTAAAATGTTATAATGATAGAAACACAACTGAAATTTAAGATCGTTTTACATAAACTCGAATGCGGCATGTTTAACTTGCTCAACACATTTTAATACTCCTTAGCACAGGTGAGGGCACATAATGAAACCTGCACAGATACAATCCACATTAAGGTCATTTTTTTTCATTCAAATCCAGTTAATATTAAGTGTCTTTTATGTGTTAATAGAGCTGGGTGTGTCACGTGGAAAAATAACACTACATGATTTAAGGAGCTCACAGATAAAAGGCAATGAAAACATATAATGATTATACTTGTGTGTGAGCAAATTTTATTATATTACAGCAAAAAGGCAGAGTACTTTAGTGGGCTCTCAGTGAAATGAGGGACCTGTATGAAATTAGAAAGGTGTAAGAAAGAGTGTAGCACTTGAAATGGACTTTGGAAAGTAAACTGGATACCAGCAAGAGCATAAAGAAAATGAGAAAATTCCAAGCAAAGAAACCACATGATTGAAGGCACTGAAGTATGGAAATGTTTGAATATTTTGGGAACCCTGAATAGTCTAAGTTGGTGAGAACATCAAAAGTGAGTTAAAGACCCTAAAAAATCAAGACTAGGTATACAGGCCATATTCTGAAAGTGTCTTTAATTCTATGATAAGGATTTGTGGGATGGGTCACAGCAGGAATCTTAAAGATGGTAGGAAATCTGGGGAGGTGAAGCTGAGGGGCCTGAGAGTAGGCATGGCCTTGGAATAAGTGAGAGAACTGAAGGGTCACATTGAAGATCTAGTTGACATTAGACATCATGAGCTCATTAATGGAACTCATATAAGCTCAACATCAAGAACAAGAAATCAGATGAAGATAACTGATCACATGGGAGTAAAACATCTAGGGTAGGGCTGAGAAAATTGGGGGCTACAGCAGGTATCAAAAAATTCCACAGGCTTAGCAGCAACTGGACACAGGGTCTGGGTACCAAGTGACTCTATTTGTTTTGTTTTGGGCAGGATCTCAGCTCACTGCAATGTTCACCTCCCGGGTTCAAGTGATTCTCCCACCTTAGCCTCCCGAGTGGCTGGGATTACAGGCATGTGCCACCATGCCTGGCTAATTTTTGTATTTTTAGTAGAGATGAGGTTTCACCACGTTGGCCAGACTCGTCTTAAATTCCTGATCTCACGCAATTGCCTGCCTCACCCTCCCAAAGTGCTGGGATTACAGGCGTGAGCCACCATGCCTGGCCTAAGTGACTCTATTTGACTCCCAGTCACATCATTCACTAGTTATGTGACTTTGGGCCAGTCACTCAATTTATTCTGGCTTTGCTTTCCTCAGTTATAAAATGAAGATAATAGTGACACATATTTACAGCCCCCTAATTCAAGCCTTCATGGTCAAGCGTGTTTTTAAATTCAGAATTGCTGAAATTTTAGAAAGTGTTTCTAGTACATGTAATACCATTAGATTAGGTGTAATAATAGCCTAGTAAGTTTGTAATAGCAGTTCTATCCAAAGTAAAATGAACAGCTATTTACATTCAATGGAATAAATTCAGACTACACATAGGCTCAAGCAGTTTTATCATACTTAATGGCAAGTGAGTTACAATTTTAAAAAAATTCAGAGCTGTTTAGACATTGAATTTATGGAATTTATTTTTTGTAGAATAGATTTTATGCAAACCTAAAATAATCTATGACTAATTTCATCTTATTTCTCAAAATTCAAAATGGGATTAATTTACACATAAACTTTAAACATTTCAGCATGCTTTCAGTTTAAATAATGTAACTTCTCTATTACTTTATATTTTTCAAATTTTTGATATTTCAGATGATTGTAAGAGTTTATGGACAGGGGAATGTGTGGACTTTAGCACCTAAAGCGTAAAGTTGTGATGATTAAAAGAGATAATATACATAAAGGATTTTAGAGAGCATCTGGACATGGAAGCACTCGGTAGCTCCTGTGGTGGTGATGATGGTGGTGTTTATGAAGGAAAAGAAGAGGCAGAGATTAGGAGAATAAGGTGGATTTGGCTTTACCATGAGACAGAAAAGTCATTTGAGACATAAAATGGCAGAAGATCATATTCAGATATTAGAATTTCAGAGTTAATGACTTCAGATTCAGATCAGAACAATTTCAGGTGAAGAAGACTTTTCTGAATCACTTTCCTAGGTTCAGCTCTAAGAGCAAAAAAAAGAGGAAATCAGATAAGCCTATGCATGAGCTTCAGAAGGAAGGAAAACCTTTGGTGAAATTAATCAAAGATGGAGCTTGCCGTGAAAGCTCGGCAAAACTCTTGGACATTATCCACTCACCTCCTAACTGCGAACACCTCATCTCCCAAAGCCTCCCTGCCCACCCCAAGGAGAAACTAAGGGAGTAGGGGAAAGTGACCCTGGGTCAAACTGTTCTATACTCTGTCCACAAGGTGGGGACGTTGACCTGGAACAGTTGATGCTGATCAGAGATTCTGGACAGGTGAAAGAGGCCAAGTATTTACAGCTCTTGATGCTTCTGGTTCAGGAAATTAGTGTATGCAATTTGAGATTTAGGCTGCATTCTTATGTGTACATAGTGATATGCAGCATACATAAGTTTCTCATTGGGATTGCCTTCAAGGCAAACTCCATGTCTTAATTACCTGTGTTCCTCCATCAAAGATGCCCAGTATAATCACATCCTATGCAGAAGATGCTCAGGAAACTGCAAAACGATTGGGACTCTTTTAGCCTTCATGTATGTATGTTCTATGTATAAATTATAATAACCCAAAATAGATGTAACTATACGAGGATCTTACACACAGTCTACATAATGCTAATAATTACCCAGAGCGGACCTATTATTTATCTATTTTACAAATAAGGAAACTGAGGCTCAGACTATGTAGGGAATAAGGCCAAAAACACATACCAAGAAATTTAAGAGATTGAACTCAGATTTGTCTGAATCTGATGTCCGTGCTACCACTCACTACTGGGAACTAGACAGCTAAATTAACAAGAGGCCATCAGCAAGACATGGGTTAAGACCCTGCTAGGCAACTGTCACATTTCTCTTTAAAATGGCAATAACAACACTCACTCTATAATCTATTATCAGGACATTTTAACTGCTGAAACACCAGGGTAAAAATTAAAAATAAAATTTTGATTTGGTTTAGCCTCCCAATTTATTATGTATATAAAAATATGATAGCCGTGCTCATTAAGGTTTAATATTATGAAAGAGCTGCATATGTCCCTTAAAGCCTGGGGCTATAGCACTGAGACCCAAATGCCCATGAATAGTGGATTAATTACTCAGTAATAAATAGTAAGACATTCGCTAAGGACAAGGATACTATACAGGAAGAATAATTATTCTTTTATTAATTCACATCCTTGTTCTAAGGATTAAAAATGAAGATACTAGAATATAACAGTATAAAACTAAGCAATAAAACTGGTTAAGAGAAAATTCATGGAAAAATAAAGCAAATCCTAGTGCACTGACCTAGGTGTCAGCATAGACATTCTTCATAGTGACAGTCATTATGGAAAAGAAACTGCAAATATACACCTGCACACACAATACACATTTATATAACTGAAAAGAGGAAGCCATCAGGAAAGTGTTAGGAGACCACATTAAAAGGAAATATATATATATATATATATATATACATATATATTCATTCCTACCCATAGACTTGAAATGCCAGAATTTATTCTCATTTTCAAAGCCTGATGTTTTGTTTTGTTTTGTTTTGTTTTGTTTTTGAGATGGAGTCTTACTCTTTTGCCCAGGCTGGAGTACAGTGGCATGATCTTGGCTCACTGCAACCTCTGCCTCCCAGTTCAAATGATTCGCTTGCCTCAGCCTCCCTAGAAGCTGGGACAACAGGCGTGTGCCACCATACCTGGCTAATTTTTTGTGTTTTTAGTAGAGACAGGGTGTCACCATGTTGGCCAGGCTGGTCTTAAACTCCTGATCTCAAATGATCCATCCACCTCAGCCTTCCGAAGTGCTGGGATTAGACATGAGCCACGGTGCCCAGCCAAAGCCTGAAAAATTTAAAACTGCATGTGGCTAGTAGGAAAAAAAGAATGTCATGACTGATTAGTGATGTATTTCATGAGTGCTGAATGGGAAACAATAATGCTTTCTGCAGGTATTTTCCATCCCTTAAACTTCATGGTAAGTGACAAATGAACTGAACTCTTTCACTATTCTCAAATGCCACTCATTTATATTTACTTTATTTTGAATTCAATGGAGTATAACAGAAATAATCCAGCTCTTCATTTATGTGACATGTTTTAACCACTAAGTGCCCCATTTTCCTCATCTGAAACATGAAAACTGTCACATTTACCTTGCAGGCTATTGTGAGCATTGGAAATCAAGAATTTAAAGCTTCTAACATGATGCTTGGCATATGGAAGACATTAACATTTTGCTGATATATATATTCATATGTCAACACTCATTAATAAGGTTGTTAAAAAACATTTTTCTAAAATACAAATAAGAATGGTTTAAACAATAACATTCTTCATCTTATTTTCTTTCCAGTGAAATGTTTTGGGAGAGAGATGAAGAAAAAGAAAACTAAGGAAATATATATAAGTATGTCTTCATTTGTCATAGATTAGATTAGTGCTCTGGGATTTGGGCACGAGGCAAGACTCAATGAATGAGCTGGTAGCCTATGGGTCAAAGGAGACTTTAAAGACAAATAACCACCTTTATTTTAATTTGTAACAATTCAATCGTCCTCCTCCACAACAGAAACACAGACGTTTTCATGTTAAAACTATTTGTTCTATCAAGAAATGGAGTCAAACACGGGCTGGAGGTCTTTTCCCTCTTACTTCCCTCTCCAGTTTAAAACCATCTCAAAAGAATGCACTGAGCTCCCTTAATGCAACAGAGAGAACAGGTACATTGTCCCTCCCTTTGCTCTGCCCTTGCAGTTCTCTGCAGCCCATCAAGAAGAGTTGCATCCTTCCTCTAATGTGTACTTGTCAGTCTTCGGTTTAAAATATAGACAGACAGATGATAGATGTGTGGGTATGGATCCATGTATACATACACACACACCTATATACATGCACACACATGTACACCCTTCTACCAGAACATATTCAATACTGCTATTCCTTAAGAGTCACTGGAGATCATTTTTCCACAGGGCTGGCTCACTAATGATGAATAAAGGGAAGAAGGGGAAATCACAAATAATACATTAAGACCAAACTGAGGTAAAATGTTAAAAGCAATAGCCAAAACTCTATTATTAAGGCTAATAAGGAAAAGATGGATTTTTAGAGGCTAATGAAAAGGGCTTGGGTTTACTTCATATTGTCATTTAAAAGCTGTTAAAGGGCAGATCTCTACTCTCTTGGAAAGCTGCTCCGGCAGATAAAAAGAGAAGAAATGGCCCCCAAGCACGTTTTAATGATGTGATTAAATATAAAACTATCATATTTTAAAAGGCAAATCCAAAAATAATTCATGTCAACCATGAATATGATTTTTGGAGAGTGTTCTCCCTGTTGTAATCCTATCCTTTTCTCCTTTGTTGCTTTTCTTTGTTTTCATTTCACTCTTTGGTTCTTTTGACATTCAGTTTTAAAGAGCCACACTTTTGTCAGCTAGCGACCCCAGAAGTTTTTAGTGCCTGATATTAATCCAGTTGCTGGTATCTGCTGCCAAGCAAACTCAGGTCAGAATTTCACTGCTTTTGGAAAAAAGCCATATCAAGACTGAGAGAACAAAAACAAATGTGATTCTTAAAGCAAATATGAATTCTTACCACCAAACACAATTGGAAGAGTTTCTGAAAAACCAAATCAGGTAATGCTGAATTGTCTATTTCAGAAAGCAGTGAATACATTTACGTAATATTTTAATTGTAACACTGAAAACTACTTTGGCTCTGATTTTTGAAATATCTGTGAATAAAAGCAGATTTCACATTAGTGCATGTCTTTATGTAGAAAAGTGAATAATATTTATTTTAAAATATTGTTTTAAAACTGAAATTAGTTAAGGTTACACTAAAGTTACATTAAAAAATAATTGGGAGCCGGGCATGGTGACTCACCCCCTGTGATTCCAGAATTTTGGGAGGCTGACGCGGGCGGATCACTTGAGATCAGGAGTTTGAGACCAGCATGACCAACATCATGAAACCCTGTCTCTACTGAAAATATAAAAATTAGCTAGGCGTGGTGGAATGTTCCTGTAATCCCAGCTACTTGGGAGGCTGAGGCAGGAGAATCACATGAACCTAGGAGTTGGAGGTTGCAGTGAGCTGAGATTGCACCACTGTACTTCAGCCTGACTGGGCAACACAGCAAGACGAAAAGAAAGAAAGAAAGAAAGGAAAGAAAGAAAGAAAGGAAGGAAGGAAGGAAGGAAGGAAGGAAGGAAGGAAGAAAGAAAGAAAGAAAGAAAGAAAGAAAGAAAGAAAGAAAGAAAGGAGTAATTCTAGAAACATCAGCAAGATTTCCAAACTCTTGGTTCAATTCATTTCATTAAACTTACATTCTAAAGGAATTTGGGTTTTGTTTTTTTTTTCTTTTCTGTTTATTTTCAAGTGTAGATGTTATGTCCATCTCTTCTTTAACTGGTTGCACTGATATTTGTACATGTCATCTCTGTAAGATTAACATCCAACATAAATGATCTACATGAAATAATCATCTCCATTAAGTCTTGTGACATTTGAGTCAGCCTCTTCCTATGTCAAACTGGGTTCATTGTTGGGATGGCCTCCCGTATGCAGATTGAAATCAGCCTCCCTGCTGCATCCTGGCCCTTCATTAACAGCAGAAGCAAGTGCTTCAGGGTGATATGAATCTGCCAATTTTATATGTCTCTTTTCAATTTTGGGGAAGGAACACACTATCTCCCTCCTAGGGCCTCACTCCCCTGATTTCTCCTCTCCTATTCCTGGCAGCTGAATGGGTATTCTCATCATCTGATACACATGATGACCTCTCCATGACCTATATTCTTCCACAGACACTCAGAGCACCACCTGTGCTACATATCTTGCAGACAGAGTGACTCATGGCTTCATGCATTTGTTCGAACTTTGCCATCACCATTTGCTTAGAGCACTTCATTGTAGGTTTATGTTATTTTGGGAGATTGGAGGGCAGTTTTGTATCTGATTAATCTACTTATCATTTAAACTGTCCATTATTTAATATTTAATAATAAGCTTCTTATTGGGAAGGAATATACTACCTTTAAAGAGTAGAAATAATCATTATTATATTTGTTCCTAGATTGGTAATAACTTCAGGTCCACAGACAGACAAATTTAGAGTCAAATTGAGCAAACAGGATTGCATTTTACCATGCAGTGGTAGGTGTGTACAATATCCTAGATCTGTCTGTTGGAACAATATAAATTGTAACCTGTCAAAATATTCTACACAGGATTTAGATGAACCTCAAATAGCCATTGCTAGGCTTCCCAAAACTTCCTCGATTGGAATTAGCACACTTTTTGGTTGATAACAGTCTTTAAATTCTAAAGGCACCCTCCAGCCCAACAGCATAGGACAGGAAGCCATGAGTCTATGGTGAGCACTGCAAGGGCTTAAGAACCTCACTTCTTAGAAGAACAGTAGATATGAGCAGTACAAGTGATAGCCAGAGGCTGCTTACTAATGGGATTGCCCTAAAGTGGGATAGAAACAGAGTGCAGGCCCAAACTGCCTCTCTTGGAGGCACACTTGAAACACAACAGCCAAAAATGAAAATGCTATCATTATTCTGCACTTTTTGTCATTTAAATTTCCAGCCTAATTAGTGAGGCTTCATAAACTTCCCCCATTGAAGGGAAAATGAAAACTCGGACAAAATAAACTTCAGGAAAAAATTCTAGACGGAAGGTGAAATCTGGCTTAGAAGATGATATAATATAGTAATTATTTTACATGGTTGGAGTAAACCATAGACGCAGAGTATTCTACATCTAATCATGAGGTATAAAAATGCAATTCTCATTTGTTCAATTTCACTCTAAATCTGTATCTCTGGGGCCAGACGCAATTACTACTCTATGCACAAATAATACAGAGTAATAATTATCTTTACTAACCTTAAATCCTAACATTTTGTCTAACAAGCCTTCAGGTTTTATATCATGACTGATGCAAATGTCATAACTCTTCTGATTTTAGTCTATGTTTTGCTGTGTTTACTTTCTATAGGTGACATTTTTAAAATCTAAAAGGTATTTTCTTGCCAATATCTTTGTAATTGTTTTGTTTGAAATTTATTTCT
Organism: Ateles fusciceps; assembly: GCA_036589455.1. Taxonomy (NCBI): domain Eukaryota; kingdom Metazoa; phylum Chordata; class Mammalia; order Primates; family Atelidae; genus Ateles; species Ateles fusciceps. The sequence goes on from JAZHEH010001064.1 coordinate 8,302,804, forward strand.
CACACAGTGATTGCTCTGTTCTGACACCAAGGTATTTTATTGATCATAAAATTGTAGAGATATTGCCTAGTAGCATTCCACCTCAGGGCTTCACAGAAAATTTTACTAAATATTAGTAATGCCAACATGAGGTTAGAAAAGAGTACAATTTAAATGGAACCTAACAGAAGCAGTAAGACGTTCTAAAGGTTAAATCAATGTGGTTTCCATTTGAAAATTTCTTCCTGGAAGAAATGCTGTTTTTCTGCACCAGCATGTTTATCAGTCTTCCAGAGGGTCTTGCTCATTATTGGGAACATTCACTATTCTTTGTTGTGTTTTAATTATTTTTTGTTGCATCATCAAAGACTATTTGCTACAGATGGGTCCAGTCATATGCTCCTTCCATCCTTCTTGGCACAAACACACTCAGTTTGGCTCTGATCTTCAAAATCCTTGTATCTAAGCCAAATTCTCAACATGTCTTTCAAGTAGACAGTTTAACCCTTTACTGGACAGGGAAAAAAGGCAATAGCCATCTGTCGTTGAAAACTGAAGAGAAAGATGATTAACTGTAAAAATCTCCTTTATGAGCTGCTGACAATCCCATACTATGATAGTGGAAAAAGCACAAGTGATGTTTTTAACCTCATTAACATGACTAGAAGATACAGGCTACATTGACTAGTGCAGTCATTAATCATTGACACATTTAGCAAAATTTGCAATAATTAAATGTGTTTCTCATACTCTTTAGTGTGTAAAGCTTTTAAATATTGTCCAACCTGGGTATAATTATCTAGGGACACAGTGATTACAGGACTTGGTATCTGTAATGCCTCATACTTATTTCATTGCACCCTATAACCAGAAAATAAAAATACTCCCTTTTAATATTACCCATCTTTTCCCATAATGACTTGTTATTCCCTACTTAAGTTAGTGACTTTCTCCATTCCATCTCCAAAGCTGGCATTAGAACGTCAGTGCTTAGAATCAGAGTGCATCAGAGAGCCAGGGTTCAAATCCTGGTGTCACTGGCAGAGTTTCTAAAACAGGGAGTTTAACAAATTCTAGGTTTGAAGTCTGCACAAACATGCACACACACACGAACAGATGCATCAAAAGCATCTGTGGAGACAGGAAGACATTGGGTATTGTTGTTTTGGCTGATTCGAAGGGAGCACTAACCCTTTAAGGTGGTTGATTACAGAGCAAGCTCTCTCCCATTAGCCCAGACACTGTGCCCCACATATCCTTGGGAATATTCATCTTTATCATTCAAATCCCATAGTCGACCAACGGATAGAGTCATTTTGCAAGGGTAAGAGAGGGTAATCAGGGTAAGTTTACATGAACAAAATCAAAATGAATGACAACTCAAAAGAGACAAGTAGCCCCGTTTTCTTAGAAAATGAAATGCACCCTTCTGATTCCAGTGGTGCAGATGGTTTCATAGCCTCACCCACTTTGGAGTTGCTCATTTGAGGGATGCTGTGAGCCTCTGATGACATTGCCACCCTTCTGCATTGCATTTATTGTGTATCTCTCCACCCCTGGAAGTTTCTGTAAATCAAATGTAGTTTTTAAATTTTACAGTATTGCTATGCAGCATGGGAGACAAAGCTCTGATCCAGGCAGAGTGTATGTGCACAGAAGACTCTAAAAGACACAATAGGGATTTAAAAATAACATGCTCCTTATCTAGTTGCAACTCGATTAAATTGCTGGTAATCTAGAACATGAATCACTGATGAGTCTTAGTTAAATATAGACATGACTTTAAGGGGAAACGTATTCCTCTGTTTTTCATATTAGATGTGGGGAATAGTGATTCCATGGAAACAAACATATGATTGCTTTTGCTTATGAAGATAACTTTTATCTTTCTATTTAATAGAGGGCAGTGATAGTGACACTTATGTCTTCTTTTTATTTTTTCCTAATGTTAGGATAGTATTTAGTTTATTGATCCATTCCATAAAAATTTATCATGCCTGACTCTAAGCTTTGCAAATAAGAAAAGTTGACTGCCATTCAGGAGTTCAGAGTCTATTGGAAAAGATAACTGTAAAATACAGTACTATAACTACAACGATTAAAATATGAATATATTGCAGTGACCACTGTTTTGGGCTGGAATATTTTAGGGGAGCGGTAATACTAAATGGGATTTGAAGAGTAAAAGGATTTTTCCATTTGAAAGAAGGAAAATCACCTAGACGCAGTGGCTCACACCTGTAATCCTAGCACTTTGGGAGGCAGAGGCAGGAGGATCACCAGAGGTCAGGAGTCGGAGACCAGCCTGGCCAATTACTCTTTTTAGTAGAGACGATACAACCCCGTCTCTACTAAAAATACAAAAAAAAAAAAAAAAAAATAGCTGGGCGTGCTGGTGCCCGCCTGTATTCATAGCTACTCAGGGGGCTGAGACAAAAGAATCACTTGAACCCAGGAGGCAGAGGTTGCAGTTAGCTAAGATTGCACCACTGCACTCCAGCCTGAGCGACAGAGTGAGACTCTATCTCAAAAACAAAAAAAAAAGAAGGAAAATCATTTTAAGACGACCATGTTTAAAACCAGAAAAGTGTAAAGGATCATGAGTTGTTAAGGAAAATGAAGGTATTAAAAGATAAGGGTATATAGATTATGTGGGATTTAGGTGGCAGAGATGGAGATGTGGAAAGGAAGGCAATTTGCTGGAGAAGTCTGCACATACTGAAATGGTTTGAGTTCATCCTCTGTGTCTGCGGTTATGGGGAACCACCAAATGACTTTGAATAATTAAATGATCATGTATGTGCTCCACCATACTTTTTTTGTGGCAGGATAGATAGAATAGCTTACAAGGAGGCAAAGCGGATATAGAGCACTGTCCCAGGCATTAAGAGAGATGTGAAGTTAGAATGAAAGGAGGCCAATCCCAAGACTGTCATGTGATAACCTGAGCTAAGATATTGGCTATAAGCACAGAAAAAATTATGAAAGGCTTACAGGTTAAACTGATAGAATATCAAGATTTCTTGCCTTTAAGATTTGAAATATACTTTTTTTCCCATTGGCAATTAAAGAGAGATCTCTGTGACTTTGAAAAGAAGCTTTTATATCATGTTTAATGATTAAAATATGACATCTTAATTTTGGAATTATCTTAGTAATCAGAAATGTATTTTTAAAAATCATATGATCATAACAGTGTAGCATCCACACTGAAATTATTCTCTGTTATAGTAAACAATTTAGGCCGGGTGCGGTGGCTTGCACTTGTAATCCCAGCACTTCGAGAGGCTGAGGCAAGTGGATCACAAGTTCAAGAGATTGAGACCATCCTGGGCAACATGGTGAAACCCCATCTCTACTAAAAGTACAAAAATTAGCTGGGCGTGGTGGCTGCACCTGTAGTTCCAGCTACTCGGGAGGCTGAAGCAGGAGAATCGCTTAAACCCAGGAGGCAGAATTTGCAGTGAACAGAGATACCACCATTGCACTCTAGCCTGGCGACAGAGGAAGACTCCATCTCAAAAAAAAAAAAAGGCAAAACAACAACAAAAGAAACAATTTAGAAATCATGGGCTGGGGGCATTGGCTCACGCCTGTAATCCCAGCACTTTGGGAGGCTGAGGTGGCGGATCACAAGGTCAGGAGATGGAAACCATCCTGGCTAACATTGTGAAACCATGTCTCCACTAAAAATACAAAAAATTAGCCAGGCGTGGTGGCACGCGCCTGTAATCCCAGCTACTCGGGAGGCTGAGACCAGAGATTTGCTTGAACCCAGGACGTGGAGGTTGCAGAGAGCCAACATCTATCGCACCACTGCACTACAGCCTGGGCGACACAGCAAGACTACATCTCAAAAAAAAAAAAAAAAAAGAAAGAAAAGAAAAAGAAAGAACAAAGTAGAAATCATGGAAGGCACTACAAACATGTGCTACAATGTTACTATATGTCAGGCATAGCAGTAGGTGTTGGACTTCATTTAAAGATGAATAAAATTTTAATCTCAATCTTCAAAAAATGTGTGCTGAAATCCCAAGAAAAATAAACATATCTAAAAATAGATTAGCTTGCAAAACAATCTTTTTTATTTTTAATTTAAAATCTTCTAATTCATGGCATTTATGTTTGAAAGAAATGTGTATTTGTGTGTGGGGGGAATGGTGCATATTTTACCTATTACCTAGTTAGCTAGTTTACTGAATGTATTTCTTTCCTAGGCAAAGATACATTATAATGATAGTTTATCAGCATATCTATATCAATAGATAGAGACAGAGAGAAAGAGAGAGAGAGCAATTTATCTACATTCATCCTAAGGCTTTACTTTCTTTATGAAAACATTCATATGGGCTCATCAATATAAAAAAAAAAAACTTGTCAAGATCTTTCTTAATCTGTTTTCCTCTAAGATAAATTAATTCAGAGGGCAGGTGTGTGTAGGGGTGTGTGCATGTGTATTGTGTGTGTGTGTGTGTGTGTGTGTGTGTGTGTGTGTGTGTGTGGTTTGCTTTTGTAACCCCAGTGCCAGGCACACAGTAGGCCCTCATTAACTCAGATAAACATTTGTTGAATGATAAGGAAATGATGTTTTCACCATATCACACATTTATATGATGTGATACATAATGTAATGCATACAATGTTACACGCATTCAACTCACTAAATTGAGATCTTACACTGCATTGAATTAGTGAGTAAAAACAGCACTCAACTGCTGCTCACGGTGTACTTAAAAATGAACGATCGCAGTCTAGGAAAAACGTTCTGGAATGCTGATGTAACATTCAACATCATATTCATTTAAAAATGTTACATATGCTGACTTATGATATAGTTTTAGAGATCTCTGCTTATATAAATTAGTAAAGTTAATTAAAACTTTACTTAAGAGTAAATTTGTCCCAATACCTAAAGCTGTGGAAGAAATTTATTTCACAGGGTTTCTCTTGCCATATTGATATGTTAATCAAATTCAATGACTATTAAGTACCAAATAGTCCCCCTCTCCTGGTGTATGTCATAACAATGAAAAACACAAAATTTTATTTCAAAAACTCTTATTTACAACCAACTGTGGAAGATAAGTCATATACACATGAAACTATTATAAAATAAGGAAACTTAAAAATGTCCACCAAAATCAAAGTTCAATTTAGAACATTAAATTTATTGTAAATCCAATTCATTAGGCAGTTTGATATGAATTAAAGAATAAAACAGTGGACATTTATAGCTATATGAAAGAATACAATGACCTAGAGAGACCACGTGAAGAGAACAATTAAGGAAGCAAAGACCGAGTCCTCAGATGATCCAGTATTTATAAATTGGAAGAGACACCGTTGGAAAAGAGGTAAGAGTAAGATGCTGGGAAAGTGGGAGGAAAACCAAGGAAGTATGACATCCCATAAGCTAGGAAGAGAAAGGGCTTCCAAGAAGGGCTGGCCATAGTTGTTGAATGTGACTGAACAGCCAAGCAATTAGGTGACAGGTAGCAAAGTGTTCATCGCCTCTGGTGAGATGAAACTGATGACCTTTCTAAGAGCACATTGTGTGGAGTTTTAGGGGCTGATCCGTGAATACAAACTGAAGAAGCAAGACTAAAGAAGTTATCTTCTGTATTAAAAAGTAGTAAAATAGGACTTCCATCATTTTCGAAAAGCAAGTTTTTGAAGTTTTCCTGTGCAGAGAAACAGAGTAAAGAAGTGAAAACTCAAGCAAGAAATGTGATAGTTTAAAACCTTTTAAAGATGTTTGTTGGCTCATTTGCTGATGGAGTGAGAGGGTGAGATTTGAAATAGAAGAAAGAGTATCAAGTAAACAAGGTCCCTGAGCAGAAAAGCAGCATTAAAATCCAGAATATAGCTGGATGGTAAATACAGAGATATTGTATGGGTATGGCTCTAAGAGTTAATTTTTGCTGACAAACTGTTGAGAGTGATACATAAGAATTAATAGTTTGGACTTCTTTTCCAGCTGGTAATGAGGAGCTGCTGAATATATTAGAGCAGATGAGAAGGGTTATAACTCACATCAATGAAGATCAAGCTGCTAGTGGTTATCAGGATGTCCAGGGGCAATCAGCCTCCAAGATGGACCTCAATCTCTGCCTCTCAGTATTCATTCATTCTACCCTGTGGTGCTCTTAGGTAGTCCCGCTGCACTCTGGATACAGCTGGCTACTACAACTCATCATATATTGTGGAAATGCTAATTTGTAGCTTTTCTGATTCTCTCAGTTGGGTTACTTTCAGATAATATGGGAAACAGATCACTTCCTTGTATCTCTCATTTAGTTTAATTGGCACAACCATTATCTTGCTTTGTCTTTTAAATCTAACCTACTTCAAACACAATTAAGGAGAATTCCAGATCTTAAAAACCTGACACAAACTACATCAATGATAATAGGAATTTCAGTTTCTTCTGGAAGTTGGGCAAATCAGTTGACAAGCACCCTGCACTTTCTTACTAATTTATCAACAGTTTGTTTATAGCCAGAGAGAAAACTTTCCTCACTCAATTCCTACTTTTTTAAAAGCCCACTTCATTAAGTTAAGAGAAAGTTTGAGTTCTACCAATTTTTTTTTAAATTGCATTTTAGGTTTAGGGGTACATGTGAAGAACACGCAAGATTGTTGCACAGGTACACACATGGCAGTGTGATTGGCTGCTTTCCTCCCCATCACCTATATCTGGCATTTCTCCCCATGCTATCTCTCCCCAACTCCCCAGCCCCCCGCTGTCCCTCCCCTATTCTCCCCCCTGCCCCCGACAGACCCCAGTGTGTGATACTCCCCTCCCTGTGTCCATGTGTTCTCATTGTTCAACACCCGTCTATGAGTGAGAACATGCAGTGTTTGATTTTCTGCTCCTGTGTCAGTTTGCTGAGAATGAAGGTTTCCAGGTTCCCAAGCCCTGTTTTTTTTTTTTTTTTTTTGAGACAGAGTTTTGCTCTTGTTGTCCAAGCTGGAGCACTGTGCCCAGCATTTATTTCTTCATTTTTATCTTTTCTTGCTTCTTTAGGCATTTCTCCTAATGCTATCCTCCCAACCCATGACAGGGCCTGGTGTGATGTTCCCCTCCCTGTGTCTATGTATTCTCATTGTTCATCTCCCACTTATGAGTGAGAACATGTGATGTTTGGTTTTCTGTTCTCGTTAGTTTGCTGAGAATGATGAAAGCCCTATTTTTAATACGTGGAATTCATGTGTGAACAACACAGAAAACTGATGACAAGTGTTTACAAGATTTATTGTCCAGAGATTATAAAGACCATGAGAACACCCTTTTCTATTGGCAGTATTACAAAGTCAGGGTTTTTCACTTAATAAAATGTTAGTATTTTCTCTCTTTGATAAGAAAGCTACCCTAGGGTCTTTCAAAAATAATGATCATGTAGAAGTCTGTAGAAATCATCTATTCTCTAGATCCATTTCTTAAAAGAGCACATTTATGAATGTTTTGAAAATTCACCAACATTAATCTGGTAATTTGAATATTTCTTATTTTTTTAAATCTTGCTTTCCTGCTTTGTCTACATGTAGAAAGAGTACATTGATTGTCTTTTGCCATGTTTAAATACATGAATTAGTTAGCCTTAAGACAGCACAATAACACATTTATGAACATAAATCATGTTAACCAACAAAAAATTAGACGGATGTCTTTAAAGTATTGGCTTTGTCTAATCATTCACAAGGGGGAATCACAGTATCATTAACATTTTTAAGGAAAAGTTTTAAGGAAAACCTTCATTCAAATGAATACAAATCTTATATTAATCTTGATAAGATATGGTCAATGCCCAAATAAATAAATCCTTTGTATGGCTGTGTCTTATTAGTATGGGTACTTAGGTGGTCTAGGTACCCATACTAATGCAGTCTAGGTAGATGTCACTGGGGCTCTTATCCTCACCTGAGTCTTGCATACCTTTAAGTTTAGCCATTTGATTCAACTGATGTGGTTAGCCTTTCTTCCATGCCCACAATTTCTGATTTGGAGACCTGGTTCTTCCCATTTCAATCCTACTTCCTTGGTTTTGAAGGTACAATGTCATTTTCTATAAGAGTCCATAGCGCTCCACGGCCCATTCCTTAGAGCAGGTCCTTATAATCTCCAAAAAAATCTTATTTCCTGTGGTATTAGTTTATACCTCTGGGGTAGAGGAACTGGAACATGGGTCTGGGAAGTGCTAGGAGGCTGTTTCTCAGGGAGGGACACTGGCCAATTAAAGGGGCAGTGACAGCAGTGTAGACATGGAACTCTGTGCTCAGATACATCCTGGTTAAAGACTGGCCTAGTCAGAGACACATTTAGAGTAAAACACACAGACACGTTAAAGAAAAAAGGAGAAGACTGAATGACTTCATGAGGATCTTCTACTGTAGGAGACAACAACGAAGTGAGGAAATTACAACAAACTAAAACAGAGAAAATTAACACAAGGGTAAATAAGAAGGAATTTTAACCATGAAGAGTTAGACTTGGGCAACTAGGAAAGTTTAGCATTTTCAAACAAAAACATTTCCCTAAGTTATAATCTGAATAAACAAATAAAACGAATCTAATCATTAGTGTGAGTGATAAACCACTACTAAAGAAAAATAAACTTTAAAAAGTTGAAATAAAATTAGGCAAAGTATCATGTATGTTCAAGGACACAGACTTCCCAGAAATGTCCTCTAGTTTCTACACATATGTCATCACTCTCGCAAATTGAATTTTTCTCAAATTCTAATATCTAGAAGTAAATCTAAAAACGTGTTTCACAGGCTGGGTGCAGTGGTTCACACCAGTAACCCCAGCACTTCGGGAGGCAAAGGTCGGTGGATCACCTGAGGTCAGGAATTCAAGATGAGCCTGGCCAGCATGGTGAAACTCCATCTCTACTAAAAATACAAAAAATTAGCTGGGCATGGTGGCGGGCACCAGTAATCCCAGCTACTGGGGAGGCTGACACAGGAGAATTGCTTGAACCCAGGAAGCAGAGGTTGCCGTGAGTCGAGATCGTACACTCCAGCCTGGGCAACAAGAGAGAAACTTTCTCAAAAATAAATAAACAAAAAAAAAAATAAATGAAAACCTGTTTTACTCAAGGCATGTGTCCAATTTGCTTTAGTTATCTCTAATTTAACACATTTAAAAATTACTGTATCTACTAATGATTATATTGTCTGTCCCATGTGTTGAAATACGGTTTTGGTGTTTAAACAACAACAACAAAATGTTTTCTATACCTATTCTTTTAATTTCAAATATAGAGCTATCTTATGGTTCAAGTAGGATTTCATAGATTAGTATGTGAAACAAGCCATGGCTTATAATATTATTTCCATAGGAAATAAAAGTGTTATGAGTTCAACTAGATGGTATGCAGATGATTTTATGGAAAATAAGATCATTTGAGGCTGTCTGTAATCAATATGAACCTGAAGTGTTTGGCCTATAGTAAAGGGTTGCACTATATATGACTTTCTTTTGTATTTATATAGAAAGTTACGCCATTTATAAATTTTGCAAGAAACTCCATGAAATTGCTAGCCTGTAGAGTTCTTGGGGGAATGGGTGCCTTAGAAGATACTGACTACAGTACTGATTACCAACAGCTTTCACGAAGCCCTAGTTTCCCTTCCCCTACACTTCATAACTCAACTATTACATTCTTTCTCAACTTTCACTAATATATTTCTGAGAGTAACTACCAAATTTTCACCTCCAACTTTAACATCTTTCTGGACACAGCTTTACAATTCATATTACATGCCATATAAGCACTAAAATGATATGACAATCTAAAACTAATTCATCATTTTCTTCTCCAAAACTAGGTTGATCGTCTTCCTGAGATTCCTATTCTAAGCTTTACCCCAATAATTCAAATAAAAAACTTAGGATTTTTATGCCTCTCTTTACTTGGTTTCTCAGTTCTGAGTCACAAACCACTTACTTAACAATACATGTTTAAAAATGTATCACATAGGCTGTATCTTATTTGTGACAAAATGGCTTATCAGTTATTGCTTTGTGACAATGTTAAGTTGCACCTGAATGGATTTTACTTCTTGACCCCTTCTAGTGTGCCCTGTGTGCCACCACCACAACAGCCTTCTGGAAAATATGTAGGAATTATTTATCTATAATTTTAATTATTAAACAGTGTATTATATAAAGTTCTGTAGGGTCCATAACTAAGAGAACTTTACTGATAAAACTGCTAACAGATCTATTACATTTAAGAGGAAATTGAACTTAGAAGGAGTGAGAATCAATTATGAGGAAAGCAATGGGTAAAATCATTGTTAAAAAAAAAATCACTGGCTGTGTGGTGGGACAGAAAAACAAGGAGAAACTAAACAGTAATAATTTGGTAGAAAGGTGGAAAAAGTTGGGAGGTAATAAATTGTACTAAAATATTATTAAAAGAGAAGTAGTAAGTTATTTCTATTAAAATAATTAAAATTGGTAGTTTTCAAAGCATAAATTGAAAATTGTGAATAAAAGAAATCTCTCTCAAAATCAATCTATTAGAAAGCAGAAAATTGGTGTAAGAAGCACAGGAAAAGTATAGTAAACTGAGTACGACTGTTGAGGGTTAGGGTGCTTTTTCTGAGAACATAAATCTACCAAAATCTCAGACCTAAATTTGAAATAATGTTACAAGATGACAAAGTTAAAGACACTGTACAAAATGGAATCATGCTCAAATCATTAATAGTGCCTCAATTTCAAAACTATTTAGCAGTTTTTTGTTATCAAGAACTATGAAGTCAGAGACTTAAAATCTTTGAGTCTCAGATTTTTTATTTGTAAAATGCCAGGATAACTGTTTCATAATGTTTTTAAGAGAATTGGGTTACATCATGTATGTGGTGGTGCGCCTACACGCAGGAGGTATTCCACAATTGATGTTTATTTTTTTTTTTTTCTTTTTGAGATGGAGTCTTGCTCTCTCACCCAGGCTGGAGTACAGTGATGCAATCTCGGTTCACTGCAACCTCCACCTCCCAAGTTCAAGTGATTCTTTTGGCTCAGCTTCCCGAGTAGCTGGAATTACAGGCGCACACCACCATGCCCTGCTAATTTTTGTATTTTTAGTAGAGACGGGGTTTCACCATGTTGGCCAGGCTGGTCTCAAACGCCTGAGCTCAGGGGATCCACCGGCCTTGGCTTCCTAAAGTGCTGGGATTACAGGTGTGAGTCACTACATCTGGCCAACTATTACTCTTTCCCTAAAATTTCAATCTATTTATATAAACAGGTTCAATTTGTAAAAATAAAGTTATATTATAAAATACATCATTTAGGAATAATTTTTCTTTTTTGTGTAAAATAAAATGTTTGATCTACATAGTAATAGCTTTCAATTTACTTAACACATGAAATGCCTACACTTAACATAACTATGAGAGAAAACAGTGAGAGGTAAATCATGGAATTAATCCCCTTGAGAGATGAGTAGGAGTTTCATTGAAAAAGATGGCAAGACACAAGCTCAGGAGCAGCAGTGAAATGATGATTCTTCTGTTTTATGGTTGGCAGAGTCTGCCTCCTGGGGGCTCCTTTTCTAAATTGGATTGTCATTTTTCACCATGAATTCATCATTTGCAGGAGGTTGCATGTTTACGTTATCAATTTCTCACTATAAGGCTTCAGGTTCCATCCTAAAGATTCCAAAGTCCTATATTTGTTTCAATACTAATTTCTTAACTCAGCATGTCTTCATTATGCAATAATATACATTTGGATTCCCAACTCATTTACTGCACAAATTTGGATTTTCTTGTTACATCAAAGATGCTTCAGCCCCATAAAAGACTCCTGTCAGATGACAAACTTCTTCACTCTTTTCCTTGCTGGTTGAGGGGATTTTTCTAGTACCCCTTTAATTTATTAAGTAGTTTAATTGATGCAGTTTAAAAGCTCATTTGCTATCATTTAAGAGAGTGAATAAGAGAGAATTATAAACTTTTGTTGTTGTTGTTGTTGTTGTTGTTGTTTGCTTTTTAAACGAAGTTGCGATCTTTCACCCAGGCTGGAATGCAATGGCATGATCTCAGCTCACTGCAACCTCTGCCTCTCAGGTTCAAGAATTCTCTCACCTCAGCCTCCCAAGTCGCTGGGATTACAAACACCCACCACCAACCCAGGCTAATCTTTATAATTTTAGTAGAGATGGGGTTTCACCATGTTGGCAAGGCTGGTCTCAAACTCTTGACCTCAGGTGATCCACCCGCCTTGGCCTCCCAAAGTGCTAGGATTACAGGTATGAGCCACTGCGCCTGGCCATAAACTTCTTATTACCACTGCATGTTACACAATTTACTTAAGCAAAGATAAATGTAAAGTAAAGATATGAAAAATGAAGAGTGTACAGTCAGTTGTCCTACTAGGCTTATATTTTAATTTTTGTAATTAGCTCACACATTTAATCAGAAAATTTTGGCAGCTGTAACATTTTTCTTCCATCCATTAACTTTATATAGTTCTACAATTAATTAGTAAAATTTTCTCTTACCAAGCTCTAAATCACTGCCATGCTTAAAGAATTCTAGGAAAATGCTAGGTAGTGTCTCTTAGCTGTTTGCCTGCTAAATGTTAGGTAAAGGCTGTGTGTGGAATTAGTAAGCCCTTGAGTCCTATACCTTGACAGGTAGTCTGTGGTGATGGTTAAGCGCTTGTATCCTGAAGCTGGACTGTCTGGTGTTGTACTTCAGCTCAACCACTTACTAACATTAACAAGTTAGTGAGTTCTCTGTAACTTAGTTATCTGAGCTGCATAAAGTCTGATCATGGTAGCTTTTTTGCACTTATTATGTACATTAAATGAGATCATGTATTTAGTTAGAAGAGTGCTTATTTCATAGGAAAAGATGAATAAGACGTAGGTACCATTCATTGTTCCATTAAGCAAACATGTATTAATTGCCTGTTATGAGCTACGTTGTGTTGGATAATATCGGTATTAGAGAGCACCAGGGAAATGCTAGCTGGTGGTAGTTTTCGGAACTAAGCATATCTATTCACAAACCCAACTATTTCACTTTGTGCTCTTCATACCTTTACCTAGCTAACCCAAAAAGGCAACCTGATGGAGTCTAAACAACATCTTCTCAAAAGTCTGAATTTTATATTTCCAGGATGGGTCACACATCATTATGGACAATTGCTACATAATATTTTAAAACCATCTTTCTTCCACTTACTGTTGCCTAAGACGATGGTCTGATATTTAAAGTCTTTTCATTCAAAAAGTCTCAGATTTGGTATTAATCCTGTGTTTGATGAAACTATTTTTCTTAAAAAGAAACTGTAGCACATTTATCAAAAATGCCCAATTAAGAGTGAATAACATGGGAAAATTCATATGGTCATACATCTTATCAAGATGGACTATATTACTAGACAAAATTTGTGTCAAAAAGATTTATTTTTTATGTTCTTGTACACAAATTCAGTCTGTGACATAGATGTCTAAACCTGTATACTCTGCACTATCCCACAAGCTAAATGGAATTCCTAGAATAATAATTAATCATCTATTTGCTGCTACCATGTGACATTTATCCTTGACTCTTCATGGATTAAAGTAGGTCCTCACTAAACACTTATTAAAAAAAAAAAAAAAGGAAGAAAGGAAGAATGGATGGAAGGGAGGGAAGGAAGAGAAGGAAAGGGGAAGAGAAGGGGGAGGGGAAGAGAAGGGGGAGGGGAAGGGCAGGGAAGGGAGAGGGAAGGAGGGAGTAAGGAAGGAGGTTGTTCACTAGCTTCTGTCTAGTTCCACTTTCCTAGCGTCCATTATCGACGTTATTCCCTGAAGTGCACAATGTTCACACTTAGCTGACAGATTTAATTCAGATTTTCAGAGGTCAAGACCTAGGCTTGCACTATGCAAGCTTTTTGATTTGAAATGCCTGACTACAGCTTCATTCCAGAGTGCAAATTATCTCACCTATACTTTTTTTTTTTTAAGATGGAGTCTCACTCTCTTGCCCAGGCTGGAGTGCAGTGAATCGATCTCAGCTCACTGCAACCTCTGCCTCCTGGGTTCAAGCGATTCTTCTGCCCTGGCCTCCTGAGTATCTGGGACTACAGGTGGACGCCACCACACCCAGCTAATTTTTGTATTTTTAGTAGAGATGGAGTTTCACCGTACTGGCAAGGCTGGTCTCAAACTCCTGACCCCACGATCTGCCTGCCTGAGCCTCCCAAAATGCTGGGAATACAAGTGAGAGCCACTGCACCTGGTCTTATTTCACTTATACTTTTTAAGAAGTGAGAAAAATGTTTTCTAGACTTGAAGTTTATGAAGACTGCCTTGAGGTTCACTTCGAGTGGTTGAAAAAAAATCTATACTAAACTTGGGCGCAAAATATCAAAAACCATTTATTACACTAAATCTAGCTTAAATCTAAAACTTGACATTGGATAATATAGGCAATATGAAAAGCAGAAAGTACAAAAATAATACCTTTGGAAAATGTTTAAAAATTGTGTAAATGGAAAAATGGACAAAAAACTTTAAGTAGTCATGGATGTCATTCATGTATTAATTATGGGACATGACTTGGAACAGACACAAAGCAACCTAGTAATTAGCTAAAATCTGAAATGTCATTCACTAAGATTATTTTGTTGTTCATTTGGATTGTGGACTACAGATTTTACAGATCTAAATATGTCGTGATCACCATTATACATATCAAAATAGCACTTTGCACCCCATGCATATATATAATTACTATTTTTCAAGTAAAATTAAGTTACATTAAAAATTCAAAAAGATTGAGATACTTTTACATTGTACAAATTGGAAATAAATTTTAGCTGTATATAAGCTAAATGAAACTAAACCACCACTAGAATTTAAATTTAACACAATTATTTTAATTAAAGTTCTTACTGTGAGGTAACTATGAATTCACATGAAGTTTTAAGAAATAATATGGAGCAATCTCAAAATACCCTTTATCCAGTTCCCCCAATGGCAACCTCTTTCAAAACTATAGTATGATACCATAATTAGGATATTGACACCAATACAATCAAGATACAAAACATTTCCATTACCACAAGGATTGATAATATTCTTTATGTTGCTCTCTAATAGCTGTACCCACTTTTCTCCTATCCCATTTCCCTCCTTAACTCTTTGCAATCCCTAATATGTTATCCATTTATTTTTATTTTTATGTTTTTTTAAAGACAAGAGTCTCACTCTGTTGCCCAGGATAGAGTGCACTGGTGTGATCATAGCTCACTGCAGCCTTGATCTCCAGGCTCAAGTGGCTTTCCTCCTCCAGCTTCCCAAAGCACTGAGAGTACAGGTGTAAGCCACTGCACCCACCCAGCCTGTTACCCTTTTCTAAAATAATTTGGTCATTTCAAAAATGTCATAAGAATGGAATCATAAAGTTAGTCACGTTTTGGGATCCTCATCTTTCACTCAGTCTAATTCTTTGGTGATTCATCCAGGTTGTTGCATGCATCAATAGTTTGCTGCCTTTCATTGCTGACTGGTAGTCTACGGTGTGGATGTACCACAGTTTATTTATACCTATTCACTCACTGAAGGGCATCTAGGTTGTTTCTAGACATCAGCTATTACAAATAATGTTGTTTCTAGATACTAGCTATTACAATTAATAGAATGCTGTTATAAACATCTGTGTACAGGTTTTCACGTGAACATGCCTTCATTTCTCTGGGATAAACAACTTTGAGTGCAACAGCTTGATTATATGGTAGTTGCATGTTTAGTTTTTGGTTTTTAAGAAACTGCCAAACACTTTGTTACAGAGTTTCTATACCATTTTATATTCTCAACAACAATGTATAATGATCCAGTATCTCTATATCCTCCCAAGCATTTGGTATTGACTTTATTATCATTTAAATTTTTTTTCACTATTCTGGTCAGTGTGTAGTGATATCTCACTGTGTATTTACCTTGTATTTCCCTTATGACTACTGATGTTGAAAATCTTTTCGTGTTTTTGTTTTGCCATCTGTATATTCTCTTCAGTGAAATGTCTCTTTATATCTTTTGCCAATTTTCTAATAGGATTGTTTAATTTTTTTGTTAGTGCATTTCACTAATGTATGATTTTCATTGCTTGAATATATCACCCATTATTTAATGGAGTTTATTCACTGAAGAATCAAATATACGATTTCTTTAAAAGACTCAAAGGAAAGAGTCAAACCTGAAGTCAAGGATCAAGGCTGGAAACTAGAATGTGCTAATGAAAAGAAACCATGTGTGAAGTTTGACATTATGTCTTTCATTTTGTGTTGAAACTGGCCCAATATTCCAACAAGCCAGATGCCCACACAACTGAAATTTGAGAAACCTATAGTTATACACTGAGATGTACTGCTGCCTGCTGACCAATTCCTATTCCTTATCCTTCCCTAATTCCTGTTTTCCTTCATGTGTTTACAGTGAGACTCTAGACCCTTCATTCAAGCACCTGATGTCTGTTGACCAACTTCTCTTCCTTTCCTCTCCTGTTTTCCTTCCCATCTATATAAATCCTTTAGTTGGGGGAGGAGAAATAGATTTGAGGTTTGACACTCATCTCTCTGGCTGACATTATCTGTAATAAAATAAAGTCTTCTTCCCTGTCAATACTCATTGTCTCAGTGATTGGCTTTCTGTGCAGCAAGCAAGGGGACCTAGACTGAATCCATGGTGTTTGGTAACAGTGTTATGGAAACAGCCATTCTCAGGGTTCTTCAAAACTCTCTGCTTTGAATAGTTTTATTTATACCTCTTGGATACATAGACAAGTATTTTTTCTAAAGAACATACAAAGGCAGAATGTAGCTATGTAACAGGATAATACATGTAGCTTCTATTTTACTTAATACTGCCAAATTATTATTATTTTACCAATTTGTACTCCCACCAAGAATACACTAAATTTTTAATTGTTTGTTCCACATCCATAGGAATCCTTGGAAATAGCTTTTTAACTGTTGCTCAGCCTTTGGGTACTTAGGCTTTATTTGCATTATCCTGATCACTATAGAGGTAGATGATCTTTTTATAGGTTTATTAGTTGTCTTTTCTATTTCCTCTTAGGTGTGATACCTATGTAGGTCTTTCATCAATTTGTCTATGCTTTAGCAATTAGGAGTTCTTTTTATTATTATTATTATTTTTTTTTTAAGAAACAGGGCTTGCTCTATTTCCTACACAGGAGGCAGTGGCACAATCATGGCTCACTGCAGCCCTGAACTCCTGGGCTTCAGTGAGCCTCCCACCTCAGCCTCCTGAGCTGCTGGAACTACAGGTGCCCACCACCATATTTGGCTATTGATTTTTATTTTTTGTAGAAAAAGGGTCTCACTATGTTGCCCAAAGTGGTCTTGAACTCCTAGATTCAAATGATCCTTCTGCCTCAGCTTCCCTAAGTGCTGGGATTATAGGTGTGAGCCACCATGCCTGGTCAGGAATTCTTTATTTATAGAAGCAGCAGTATATGGTGGTTACAAGCACAGGTATTGAAGATTAAACCTTGAGATTTGATACATGCTCATGAAAAGTCAAGATTCCAGAGTTGGGCGTTGGGGAATAGAGTCAAGACTAAAGGTAGAAGAGATAGAATTCATCAGAAAGACAGATCCCTCCTCATTTAAGACAGGAAGCAGCACATGTGTTTGGTGGTGGAAGATATACACAAGGGTTCTATATGAAAAAATAAAAAATTATCTGATATCATATTAATCATCAGATGATCCTCCCTCTATTTAGTGCTTTTATGGAGAAGTTGGCAACTCTAATAACAGGTGAGGATGTTGTATTTTTTTCCCACTACAGAGCTACTAAGTGAGTTGTGTATGGCACTACGTCATGTTAATACTTTTCTCTCTGTGAGATATGGTCATTATTTGAACATTCATCATGTGTGAGAATGGCATAATGTTTTTTTTAATAGAATATGTCAACAGATCTCAATGCCCTTCCTTTGCTTTAAAAAAAAAAACCTTTTAGTTTTCCTTGGATGTTTATATGAATAACTCACCCCCTGACAACATTCTCCCTTTCTAACCTTATCTCCTAAATGACAGACACAGTTAGCCAGGTTTCGGGAGCCAAACAGTAACAGTTTGTACTCTAAACTTAACGCCTGATGGAATCTCTTTGAGGCCCAGCTATCAGTGAACACAGGCACGAAGTTTAAGGAACACCCATCCAACCAGACAATGTATGAGAACAAACACATAGAATGAATTCTGGCATCAAGTGAAAGGGCATTTAAATGGAAACACAATGAAAACTCCTTTTCAGAAAAGTAATAGATTGCACAGGTTTAGATGATAAAGATATAAATGCAGTCAATTTTAACAACAGAACAAAACAAATACTCTGAATTTTACTTTTTCTCCCTTTCCTATGGTTACATTTCATGAAGGATTAATAGAAAACTTTACCTAGAATTTGTTAAATGTTTTATTGTTTCCAAAGCACTCTCTCATCCATTGTTATAGCATTTGGTGGCCCTGAAAACAATTTGCGACTCACATTATAAACATCATTTTATATATGTAAACAAAGTGGCTTACAGATTCTAAGTAATTTGCCCAAGATCGTGAGTAGTAAGAGGCAGAGTTGACATTCAAATCCAAGTCTGTCTCCAGCTACATGGCCAGTGATCTTCTGTCACATCTAGGAACCCACTGTGACATTCTGTTGGCTAAATACCTCATACCTCTATAGGTATAAAAATAAACTCTATAGGTCACAGTATCTTCACTGTTCCAGCAAAAAGGAAAAAAAAAAGGCATCCTAAGGCAAAAGTGATCCCTATGTTTAGTAAGCGGTGTTATCTGAAAATGGAGTCTAAGTATGCATTGGAAGTATAGAGCATATGGCTCCTTTAAAAGATTCAAAGGAGGGTCAAAATTGAAGCAAAGGAATGAGGCTAGTAAGTAGGATATTTGTATGGAGAGAATCCATGTGTGAAAGTTTGATATTTGATTTTCCTTTTGTACTCTGAGTATAGCCATATTCTATGTTCTAAAGTTCTACTTAAGATCAACGCTTCTGTAAAATATATGACATGCACATAAGCCGTGTGCTGGTGTTTTTGTTTTGAATCGATAGATGGGACCAAGAGAGATGTGGTTTTCCTCCCATAGAATCTTTGTTGAAAAAAATGTGTTGATTATAGCACATGATCACGTCAGGGGTCTCAGACTCTCAGGCAGCAACTGGAACAGAATAATCAATGGCCAAAACTATAGTTGGGAGCTGTAGGAAAAAGTACACAATGCTGAGAAGCAGCACTCAGTAAACAACTCTGTGGTAGATTTAAAAATAATCCTAAAACTACAAGAGTCCTACAAGTAGGACTTCAAAGAGGGAGAGGAGGTGACCTTTCTTATTGAACATAAATTTCCAGAAAGTAATAATTTTGTTCACATTTCCCCTTCTACATTCTACCAGTAGTTCTAACTTCCTTTCTGCAAAATAACAAAGAAGATACTGAAGCATTCTTCCCAAATTAATAAATATTTAGAAAGTTGGGGTAATGTACATATATGCAAAAGACCAACAGTGCCTCATTGCAAATTTCAATTATTTTCACAATTTTTGCCTTTTATAGGATTGATTTTTTTGTTGTTGTCATGAAAAACCTACTAAATAAAATGCTAGTTCTCTTCATGAATACACACATAGGCTATGCATTTTCATGGATGCAGTCATAAGAACTTTTAAGGAAAAGCAGTTAGTAAATTTGCTTTCTCTTCTTTGTACATAGAATTTCATGTATTTTCAGAGCTTACCATATATGAGAAGATACAAATAAATATATAAAGTGCTCTGTTATGTATAATGATTCTGATCCAGGACATTCACACTGAAGTTATCACATTTAACAGAAATTTTCTGAAGTGCTATCTTTTTAAACAAAGAAATTATTTTAGCAACAGAATTTTAAGTAATTTGTAGTATGTGTGTGCAAAGTAAGTGAAGTGATATAAAACAATCACTTGCCCAGAGGTTTAGGAAAACAAAGCGACTCTATTACAGATATGTCAGCTATTCGCCACAATTGATTGTTTTCCTTCCCAGTGATCTGGCTATATTTACATTAATAAAATTTTCTAAAACATTTAACAGTGCTGAAGCCACTTACAAAAAACAAGTATATTTGTGGCTGAAAAGTTTAGAGGAAAAAACGTGTAAGATTTTAAGGGAGCAACATGTATCAGAAATTTCTAATATTAAATAGAATATACTACATCTTAGCCAAAGAGAAGTTATCTGGAATTCCAGGTCAACACTCCACCCTCAATCATTCCACAAGGCATAAAAAAATTTTAAGTACTGAGATATCTGCTTAAAATTATTGCATGAGTTAATTTTCCTAATGATGTTTATTACTACATGGATAAAGCAATAATTTAAAAAAGCATGAATGCATTCTGAAATCACTGCAAACCATGTATCTATAAAAATAAAACTATTTACAATCTCCCTATATCTAAGGAAACATAGTACACTGAAAAAGTTTTACTTATATTTTGTGTCAAATGGAAAAACCAAATAAAAAGCATTTTTTTCTCTAAGCTTGACTATGTTTTTATCTTCTGTGTAGAAAATTTTTTAAAACCTCACAAGAAACAAAATTGCTTAGCAAAAAGCTTAACTTGTTTAATGCCATTTGAAGTATTATTTACGCTTTTTACAATGTATGTTTTCTTATGTTTTACATTCTTTTGACTAACAAGAAAATTCAGCTCTGATTCTAATGAAGCCAACAAAGTAATTAATTTCAATGTTCTGCTTTATAATTTAAGGATTTTCTGAAAAGATAACTTAAAAGGAAAACCTAAAAAGACTAAAGAATATTCTCACCATTATTTCATCATTGCAGAGCCATATGTACCTCTAACTTTGGTAAGATTTTATTTGCTGAATGACCTCCAGTGAATTTAAAAAGAGTCAAGATAACTCATTAAAAATATGACCTATAAAATCCTTAGGGCCCATGAATGTTGATGAAAAGAAATCCATGAATTCATATAAAAATATTATCTTACCCTTCTTTTTAACCTTAAGTCTCTATGTCACTTCAATTGCTAGCACTCAGAATAATGATCCCTCAGTTCATAAATCTGAAGAACTAAATATGCTTTCTTGCCACCAACAGGTTAGCATAAAAGAAGACAAAGCAAAGTACATTGATCATCTGTGGGTATATTAAATGGCACACTTGTGAATGCAAAATAAAATCTATAGTATTTGTGACCCATAACAAAGTCCTCAATGAGTCATTCATGGAATTTTTAATGGCAAAACCTTAATACATATGGTCTCATTCATAAATTCATAACTAGATGGCTTAATTTATAAAAAAGAATAGTGATTCATCCAAGTCCACTTTTAATAGCTTCTATTTTTTTATGCATGGAGGCATAATACTCACCACAACATGATGTAAGCGTTTTAAATCAGGACTACAAAACTAGTCTTTTTTTGGAAAACATAAATTCTTTTCAGACTGCATAGATACTTTGATCATCAGCCCCCAATTATCCCTAAATCTTCCACTTTGTAAATTATTCTTATTAAAGGTTTACATCTTTTTCTCCCTGTTTATATTTAAGCTTCTTTAAACACTATAAATGTCTTATTTTTTCTAACAAACATTTTATGTGTCTACAATGAGCCATTTATTATGGAGTATACAAAACTAAATCGTACCTACGTCCAACTTTCAAGGTAGTGGTAGTAAGTGACAAGACCCAGAAGAGAGAACATTCATTCTGGGTCTAGAAAGATGTTCAGGATTTGGTTACGCCAAAATCTACGTGTGTGTGTTGGTGAGGGAAGGATGGAGAGGAGGCAAACATTCCAAATGTAGAAAAAGACATGCATTTAACAAAGATAAGAAAAAGGCATAAATAAGAGCACAGAAGACATGTGTGTATGGCTAGTATGTGGTTACCCTGGCTTATTGAGAAAGATTCCAAGGGAATAACTAAGTTTTTTATTTTATTCATTTTTCTTTTACATGGGGTGTGTTAGTCTGTTCTCATGCTGCTAATAAAGACATACCCAAGAGAGAGCAATTTATAAAGGAAAGAAGTTTAATTGACTCACAGTTCCACATGGCTGAGGAGGCCTCACAGTCATAGCTTAAGGCAAACGAGAAGCAAAGTCATGTTTTACATGGTGGCAGGCAGGAGATCTTGTGCTCCCTTTAGAAAATCATCAGGTCTCCTGAGACTTCTTCACTACCAGGAGAACAGTATGGGAGACAACTGCCCCCATGATTCAATTATCTTCACCTGGCCCCATTCTTGACATATGGGGATTATTACAATTCAAGGTGAAATTTGGGTAGAGACACAGCCTAAACTTGAGCCTAAACTCAAGTTTTAGTTATTGTGTTAAGTCTGACAGCTTGCTTTCTGAAAAGATGAAGAATGACTGCCTTCCCAAGAGAAAGGGTTCTCAGAGACTGACAGATAGGACTTGGAGAAAAAGTAGAGGTTGTAACATGCATTCTTAAGAAGGGTCAATACTGCCCCAGAGGGGCCAAAAATTGGTTCTAGGGGGAGCAGAATTTTAGATATCACATAGTTTGTGGCTTTCCAAAGCTCAGTGTTATGCATGCAAATCTCATTCTATTCCAACTCTGTAATCTGTAACTGGTAAAAACAGACTGCCAATCTTACAGCAGCATCTGAATCAAAAATGTGATTCAGTCAGAACAATCAGCCCACTGATAAGCAATTCTACCCCACTTTGGTTGGAGCATGTATTGCAAACTCCATAGATAATGAACAGACTAGGCATTAAAAATTAATTAAGAACTTATGAGTTCCACAGAGTTACTATCATGTACTGAAAATGGTTATAATTTTTCAAGCAATGCCCTAGAAAAAATGAAAAGAGAAAAAAAAGAAACGTTTCACCATGAAAAACTTGTTTAAAATAATCAAAATTCAAATATTATCAGTAAATAAGCAGAAGTTAAATTGAAATTAACTGGCTTTCAGGATTCCTGCACAGAACAGTTTTGGGTACAGCAATTGTACCTACAAAGTTTCTGTGGGCAAATGGACAGTAACCATGTGAAGTCACTAGTCTATTATATTTTAAACTAGATGAGCCACAGTATTGCTTTTCTTCTCTTCCTTCTCTCAGATCTTATAACAGCTAAGAAGACAATGTCTATGACTTCGTATGACATTTGGAGAGACACTCTTGAGTCCAGCGACAAATCTCTCACTATATTAATCCATAAGCAGCCAGTTTGGAAGTTGCTGACTCTACCTGGCTGCAGGCCTGATGTCTAGTTGGCCGAAATAGCTCTTTGCTGTGGCAGCATTTAAACCCATTTGTACTTAGTCTGCTCTAAACTTGGCTCAGATAGAATGCTATCTTCAGTGACTTAATGGATCTCAAATACCGGGAGCTGGAATTAGATTTTCACATAAGAAATTCCTCTGCCGACAAGGCACATTGATATTTCCTAATAAACAAATGTAAGCAATGAACACATAAGATAGATGGTCTTATAAAATTAAAAATTATTCAGTCTCCTTACAAATAGAATATTAATTTTCAAGAAGGTTATAACATGGATGGAGGAAATACATCTTTATTTTCACTAGCTTCAACTAACATTTTGTGTTTTCTTCAATTTGTAGATACAGGCAATAGATCACAGGTACTAATAGTACCTGTGACTCTCTCACCAATAGTAATAATAGATATTTTAATATCCCATTACAATACTTTGGATGTCTCAAAAGTATTACTTATGTTTATCACTCCTTTAAAATAATGATAGTTACTTCATCCTCCATAAATATTCTTGTTTAACATATATTCACAAAGTCACTATTATAAAGTTTTAGAAATATTTTAATAATTGGTATTAATTTAATTTGTTTCTAAACCATTCTTTCCTCACTAACATTTAAATGCAGCTATTACTATAAAACTACTAGAAGAGGCCAGGTGCTGTGGCTCATGCCTGTAATCCCAGCACTTTGCGAGGCCGAGGTGGGTAGATCACAAGGTCAGGAGATCGAGACCATCCTGGCCAACACGGTGAAACCCCATCTCTACTAAAAATACAAAAATTAGCTGGACGTGGTGGTGCACGCTTGTAATCCCAGCTACTTGGGAGGCTGAGGCAGAAGAATTGTTTGAACCCCGGAGGTGGAGATTGCAATGAGCTGAGATCAAGCCACTGCACTCCAGCCTGGTGACAGAGCAAGGCTCCATCTCAAAAGACAGAATGGACAAGGATTTTTTTGGATAAGACCTCAAATTCACAGGCAACAAAAGCAAAAATGGATAAATGGGACTGCATCAAACTAAAAAGCTTCTGTAGAGCAAAGGAAACAATCAACAGAATGAAAAGACAACCTACAGAATGGGATAAAATATTTGCAAACTATACATCTGACAAGGGGTTAATATCCAGAACATATAAATAACTCCAAAAATTCAATAGTCAAAAAAGCAAATAATATGATTAAACAGTGGGCAAAAGGCCATAAGAGACATGTCTTAAATGAGGACATATACATGGCCAAGAGATACACAAAAAAAATGTTCGGCATCACTAATCATCAGGGAAATACAAATCAAAACCACAATGGATATCACCTCATGCCTGTTAGAATGGCTATTACCAAAAAGACAAAAGATAACAAGTGTTAGCAAGGTTATGCAACTTGGATAAGACCTCAAACTCACAGGCAACAAAAGCAAAAATAGTGTAACAAGTGTTATACTCCCAGTAACAGTGTCCCCCTTCACACTGTTAGCAGTATTATAAACTAGCACAGTCGTTATGGAAAACAATATGTTGGTTTCTCAAAAAAAACAAAAAAAAACAAAAAAAAACAAATTCAAACAGAGCTACCATATAATCTACCAAACCCACTACTGGCTATACATCCAAAGGGAATGAAATCAGTAGGTTGAGATGTCTGTCCTCTCATGCTTACTGAAGCACTATTCACAAGAGCCAAGGTATGGAATCAACTTAAGTGTCCAAAAATGAATAGATGGATAAAGAAAATGGGGTCTATATACACAATGGAGTATTACTCATCCATAAAAAAATGAAATCCTGTTATTTGCAATAACATTGATAAAGCTGGACAAAAATATGTTAAGCGACATACACCAGGTACAGAAAGACAGGCACCTCATGATCTCATTCATATGCAGGACTTAAAACATATATCTTATAGAAGTAGGGAGGAGAGTAGTAGTTACCAGAGAATGTGGAGGAGACAGGGGAGGTGAGGATGGGGGAGAGACTGGTGCAGTATGAAGTCACAGTTAGTAGGAATAAGTTCTGGTGTTTCTTTGCACAGTGAGGTGAATATAATTAATAATAATGGAGTTGGGTGTGGGGGCTCACTCCTGTAATCCTAGCATTTTGGGAGCCCAACGTGGGCAGATCACGAGATCAGGAGTCTGAGACCAGCCTGACCAATATGGTGAAACCCCATCTCTACTAAAAATACGAAAATTAGCCCGGCATGGTGGTGGGCGCATAATCCCAGCTACTCGGGTGTCTGAGGCAGGAGAATTACTTGAACCTGGGAGGCAGAGGTTGCAGTGAGCCAAGATCGTGTCACTGCACTCCAGTTTGGGTGACAGAGTGAGACTCCATCTCAAAATAATAATAATAATAATAATAATGACAACATATTTCAAAATAGCTACAGAGGATTTTCATTGATCTTACCACAAAGAAATGACAGATATTTGAGGTTATAGATGTGTTAATTACCCTAATTTGATCACTACACAATTATACATGTATCAAAACATCACATTGTACCCCACAAATATGTGTAATTATGATGTCAATTAAAAATAATTAAAAAATAAAATGCAGCTATATTAAACATGCTTTTAAAATGTCTGAGTTATATTAAATACGAAGGGGAAAAATTTAGATAAATGCAGTACCTTTTCCTAGATGCTGGCAAGCTAAGTTAGAAAACAAACGGCTGAAGTTGATGAACAAAGCAGCCACCTCTCCTCTCTAATGTGTACGGAACACGTCTATAGATTTATTAGTATGTAGAGATGGAAATTTCTGATTTGTATGACTTCAGAGCCACTGGAAAACTTTGAGGGACAGTAATCTCTCTGACTCCTGAGTATTAGAATATTTTAAATTCTAATAGCAGAAGTTGAGCATAGTGGTTAAGAACATGAATATTGAAGCAAGAATTGGTTTTTAACCCTGATTATTTAACATACTGTTTATGTGACCTGGGTCTTAATTTTGTGGAGTGTAAAACTGGAAAATAAATCTTCCTAGCAATGTTATGTCGAATATTAAATGGATTCATATGGGTGGAAGACTTAGCACATGACATAGAAAAAAAGAAATTAGTCAATATTTGGACTGGACACAAGAGTAGCAGCACTAGTAGGAGTAGAAATAGAAATAAAATGGCAACGATAGTGGTCATAATGTCATTCTTTAGAGCTGACTATATGCTTCTGTGTAAAGCAAAAACTCCTGGGCTCCTGGGATACATTAAACTTCGGTGTTAGCATACTAATGGAAATCTTTCCTTCATGACAGAAGACATTCCAGTGGAACTAACTTCTTAGGAGTCTTACTTGGAAATAGTAGATGCACTGAAAGAGGTAAGGAACATGGGAAAAGAAGAAGTTTAAAAGAACAATCTCACATATTCAAAAATATGCCTGGAAAAATTATTACCATGTTCTCTAAGATGATATAAAGAAACCTATTTTGTATAATCAGAGCATTGTGATATTGTGGCAACTAACCAAATTAAACTCTGGGTGTGCTGGTATCTTGTGTGGCTATGCCTTTGTGAAAGGAAAATAAATCGTGGGCCAAAGAATCACTAAGCTAAAGGGAAAAATTCAAGCTGGGAACTGCTTAGGACAAACCTGTCTCCCATTCTATCCAGTCATCCCTCTGCTCACTGAGATACATGCATATCTGATTGCCTTCCTTGGAAAAGCTAATCAGAAACTCAAAGGAATGCAACTATTTGTCTCTCATCTCCTGTGACCTGGAAGACCCCTTCCCACTTCAAGTAGTTTCCCCTTTGCTTCAAGTTGTCCCGCCTTTCCGGACCAAACCAATTTTCATCTTACATATTGACTGATGTCTCATGTCTCCCTAAAAGGTATAAAACCAAGCTGTGCTCGGACCACCTTGGGCACATTTGTCAGGACCTACAGAGGCTGTGTTATGGGCACACGTCCTTAACTTTGGGAAAATAAGCTTCCTAAATTGACTGAGATCTGTCTCATATACACGGTGGTTCACACCGTGAAATGCAAAGATCAACTTTTCTCCAAGGAATATTATTTGGCCAAGTACACTAGTACAATATAACAATACTATGCAGATTACACTGCTAAGATACTGAAACAATTCTGAAAAAGCAAATAAAATTCTGGCACAAAAAACTGTAGTTTAATTTATTTACAGTCCAAAATCCACATGATAGTCTTGGAGAAGTCAAATTCCCTATCCAGATTCTATGTATGCTCTATATTAACTATATCCTTTTTCTGAAATAATGAATAAAATGCAGTGTACCCAAAATAACATTAGATATTCAGTAGATTGTCCATATCAAAATAAACCAAACTCTGAAAATCTGTCTGATTACTATTCTAGTATAAGCAATTACAGAATGAGTATCCCTAACTCTGCAATCCAAAATCCAAAATGCTCTAAAACTTTTAGAGGATTGAAGTGATGCTCGAAGCAAAGAGGCTCATTGGAGCATTTCAAATTTTGGATTTTTGGATAAGGAATACTTAATACATGTTATAAATCTTTCCAGATTAGGGCAGTGGTCAGTTTGCATGCAGGCGATGGGTGGAGGAGCGTCTGGATGGATGCAGAACGCTTGCCATGCACTCAGTTGACCCCTTGCTACAACCAAAGCTCATTGCTCCCTAGACTAAGTTTAAAAGTGGGCCCAGAATGACCACAGTCTGTCACACAATCAAGAGAAGCTAGCTTCTTTTATTTGACATTTTCTGCAGCCTCTTGAACAAAATATCTATTTCCCTATTACATTTCAAAATTGTTAGATACAATTTCTAGGAAGACAAGTAGAAGAGCCTTAAATTAGAATTCAGAAAAACTGAATTCACATCTTGACTTTTTTCTTAAAATACCATTTCAGCTGAGGCAAGAAATATAACCTCTTACTCATAATTCCTTCATCTGTAAAATGAATAGCTGAGAATAAGACCCCACCAACTCTAAAATTATCTGAACCACTAAGCAAGATAAAGCAATGAACTAATTTAATTATAGTCTTCCAGCATAACTAGGTTGCTGTATCAGGAGGGCTCTCCTGAAACACATTATTTTTCTCTCCTTCTGGCTTGAATATATTATGTTTTGTATCATGACTGCATAATGGATACTCCTGAATGCCTTCAATTAAATATATTCAAATTCCCTAAAGCATGCAGTAATCTTGATTAAAATATCAACAGTTTATTACAGATGGAAGAGTTCCAAAAGAAGATAATACTCTTCAGGTAGCAGGTGTTCCTGCATTTTATTCAAAAGGCTGGCTGAAAAGATGCAAAGGTCTTTTGTTGCTTGTGGAGGCTACCCAGTGAAAACAAACTGCTGAAAACAAAGCCCATTTTAAAATGTCCCTCAGATTATTTTTAGTGTATTAATGTATACATGTTACTCATCATTAATTAATCCCATTAGGAAACAAGGGACTAGAAAATAGGTAAAATAGTGGGAATAAAATTAAATATATCTGTAAAATGAGTTAACTTTCATGTTGTAAAACCCTTATTCTACTCTTGAGTACATGTTTTATTTTTTGTTTTAAATATTGGTCTGAAAGGCAATGCATTTAAATTTAATGAGAAATTTGATACTGAATACAAATGAATTAAAAAGGTAAAAACGAGAAATGTTAGCAAGAATAATGACGCCATGTTAAAAATGAACTATTTCAAAATTCAAAAAAGATATGGCCCACTTATTTTAACTTAGATTATTAACATCCAAACTTCCTCCTTAGAAAGACATAAACCAAACCAATTGCACAGACTTTCTAAACTTAATTTCAGAATACCTGAGTTCAAGTCATAGCTGATCTACTTACTGGTGACCTTGAGTTTATGACTTAGCCCATCTGAGCCTCTCTTGACTCACTCATAAAATGAAGGAGTGGAGTAACAGAGATTGTCATTGCTTCCCAAGGGCTGAATCTCATGCACACAGTGTTTGGCTTGGCCCAAGAAGAGAGTGAGAATCAGTCATCCTACCTGGTAAACTCTCTGATCTCATACAAAAACAAACTGTATTTTAAAAATTGTTTTTCCTTCAAAAAAGTTTACCTATATCCTTTTAAAGCTTTTTTTTTCTCATTTATAAATAAAGCAAACTTGAAGGAAAAGAAAAAATTAATATCAATTTCTCAATTTTCTTATCCTCTTGTTATTCACCCATTGCTTGATTAAAGACACAAAAATGATATTTTAGTTGCATCTCTCTAACGAAAAATAGCTCTCATGTAACCACAGGCAAAAAATACAGAAAAAATGTGTAAAATATGTAAGAGGTAATATGATACTGATTTCTACCAAATGTTCTCAAAAGCAATAGCTTTGCTTTATTGGGCTTTCTCTGCATTTACTTTATTACAGGAGTCATTTAAAAATCGTATATAGTCATTCTACGAACCTTGATTCATTTTTTTTTTCTAGAAAGTTATTCTATGCAATGTGTATAGATCTGAGTAAAAGGGGAACTTCATTTCAATATTAAAGTCAGTATGGAACACCTGGGGCTCAGGGTTGGGAGTAAACGAATGAGTTTTGGACATAGACATACTTGGATTTATGTTCCCACTCTGTCATTGACTGCGTATTTAGCTATAGGGTGGTAAAGTTATTTCTGCGACTCCTCTATGCCTTAGTGAAATAAGGCTCCTGTTATTTAACTCAGAGGGGGAGTGCTAAGAAATAACGTAAGTGATGGTGTTCTATAAATGGCATACTTATGTATACATTGTTGTGCTGATCTATAATCAATATTACCCCGTAAAAATGATGCTACCAGTAAATTATTGTTGAATAGTGCATGCTTTTATATCTGATTCCATGTATATGTTTCAGATTGAGATGACGGATTCTTCTTCAGACTAGACTTGAGTGTCATGCATGTAATGCACAGTGGCCATTCCTTCACAAGGGTTGTCCTAAATAAGGGTTGGATCCAGCCCAGCCACAGCCTCTGGGAGGCCACCACTTTTTTGTTCCATCTAGCAGTCCCTTTTCTGAAGATCTGAGAGGGATACTTGAAGCCTAAAACTTCAATGCCTTGCTCTTGAGATTTTACAATCGGTTTGTTGAACTAGAATAATTTCCAATTAACAGCCAATTGGCAGGAATCTTTTGTAACATCGAGACACTCAGAAAAGGGAGGCTAGGCTAATGCGGCCAAGGCCAGTTCTGCAAAGGCCGAGTCTTCCAGATTGGATGGGACTCGGAGTGAAGGGAAAAGATGGATAATACAGAAGAGGGCCTTCTTAAGAATAGACAGGGAGAGCTAAGCCAGAGGGAGCACATGTGTATACTGCAACACTTTAAAAGATGAAGAGTAAAGAAAAAGAATTCGGAGGCAGAATCCTTGCCTTTATTGGGTTTACCATCTAGCTAGGGTGCTTTCAAACTAATGAGCAAGGTAAAATCTAGTATGATTCTATATAGAGAGAGCCAAATAACTACTTTGTCATGATAGTCGAAAATACATCATTAATCACCAGGATGAAATGATTGCCTTAATTTACATGAATATAAAATTCACATATGTTATGAAGCATTTCTCCTCTTCACATTCAACTTGACTAATACAGGCATATACTTTTTACGTGAGTGAGTGTGTGTGTGTGTGTGTGTGTGTGTGTGTGTGTGTGTGTATGAAGTAAAAAGATAGGCTTTTTAAAATGCTGTTAAATTTCCCTAAGAATCAATTACAGGAAGCACAGGAATTCTATGACTTCGTAGAAAGACTAATATTGCAAAATGGTTTAATATTACACTTCCTAGAAATATAAAGTTTGTTACTATAAGATAATTTAAATGTAAATACTATTTATTTTAAAATAATTAAAGCAAAGACCACAGAGCAGTGCAAAATCTCTCATATGGTGCACACCATAGAATCAAGTATCACATTCCAAGAGTGCCAGCAAAGTCCTCTTATGAGAACTTTCAACTCTATACTTCTGTAAGTTTCCATCTTTAAACATAACGATGCTTCACTGTGGTTCTTGCAACATGTATTTTATTAGGCAGGCTTTTCTGCATCATTATAGAAGAGTCTTAAGTTATAAAGTCAATTCCAGTTTCCGATAAAACATAGACTCTGCAGACATAAACTATTCAGAAGTATACGCTCTTTGGTATTCAGCTCAGGCATTTTCTATCAGTGCCAGGGCACTTAACCAAAGCTCACGTGTGATAAAAACAAAACAAAACAAAACAAAACAAAAAACAGCAATGGTGTCCACAGCACGCTTTAAAGTAAGCTTTCTTGGAATTCTACCTAGATTCTTGAAATAAATACACACAAACCTGTGTGCGCACATATATATCTCCTTTCAGCTGCTGTTTTAACTTGATAAAGAGTAAAAGTGTTTGACCAAGTCTCATTAATATTAATATTTTCTATGTTATTTTGTTCTCTGAACACTGTCATTTTGTTATACTAAATTAAAGCTCTGACAGAAACATCCAATTAATCCTCAGTAAGAAAATGCATTACTGTGTCACAGTTAATAAGCAGTTCCGTGTAATCATACCTTGATCATTCTCCTGAGTGTTTCAGTCCTTTGCACAGTGTCCTTGGAACCAGAATGTTTATTATTAGTTCCCTTAATGACTGCTCATATGTGACGAAAAATGGATAGCTGCTCTTCTTTCAGATGTACAAATAATCTATTTTCTTTTATTGAAAAGGATAGGGAAGGAAACAACTAAACAGGAAGAAGAAATGTATGTGTCCTAGACTAATTATTATTATATAAGGAGTCTCTGTGATTCAGTCATAATCACAGGATGTGATGCTGAAGTCAAAGCTGGCTCTCACATCCCAGCTTACCAAACCCCATAGATAATTTCAGCCATAGTAGATGGAACCTTTGAAAAACAGGGGGCCTTCTCTAGCCAAGTCAGGAATGTTGTAACAAACTCTCCCAGGCCACATGCCACCTACAGAGAAGGGACCAAGTATGGTGGCTCATGCATGTAGTCCCAGCACTTTAGGAGGTTGAAGTGGGAGGACTGCTTGAGCACAAGAATTTGAGACAAGCCTAGGCAACATAGTGAGACTCAATGTCTACAAAGAATATAAAGTTAGCCAGGCATGGTGATGTGTGCCTGTAGTCCCAGCTATTCCAGAGACAGAGACAGGAGGATTACTTGAGTCCAAGAGTTGGAGTCTGCAGTAAGCCATGACCGCACTACCGCACTTCACCTTGGGTGACAGAGTGAGACCTTGTCTCTAGAACAAAACAAAACGAGGTCAGAGCCATTAGAGGCCACATTCCTACCTTGATGAGAACCTGAATGGAACCTGTGGCCTTTGCAGATATGAAATACCAGAAGCTCATGGTGCAGGCTGCACTGGATTCTCGCCACATGGCACTCCTGAAGTGTGCTTTGTCACCCCGAAGGCCCACTGGAGTAGCCTCCAGATACACGAAGTGCCCTAGGAATAAGGACAGAATTCAGAGGGGCCCGCCGGCCCCCTTTCCCCCCCCGGGGGGGGGTGAGGCAGAGAGAAGACCAAAAAAACAACGACAGGATTATTTTAGCTTTTCCATTATAGTTAGGGTTTTTAATGACAATTCATATAATCTGAGCTGCCAAAAGTATTTTCATTTGGAACAGAAAGAAAATCTAATAGCCTTGTCTCTAGCTTACCGACAGAACAATTTCCAACGTGCCCTTAGCACATCCTTCACAGTATGCAGATTAACTGATCTGATGGGATATTTAAGCCATCGAATCAACAAGATAGTGACAAAAATTATTTTACAGATCTCCCAAACTATCAAGTGATTTTAAGATAATGCAAAGATTACCTATGACATCTAAAAAAAGGAGTGATACGATGTGTTTTAAAAATTCAGTCATCTGGTTGAATGTGTAAATAGAATACTGAAATTTTAATAAACAACAGGAGAAGAAAGGTATTGAATTTGTTCTTGTACACTAACATACCCAAAACATTTCATGTATGTAGAGCTGAGTGTTTGAATGAGACTTTGGTCTTCCTTCCTCTGCCTTTAGGTCAGCCATTTTTTTATTCATAGGCCTACGGAAGTTCAATATTTAGACTCTTTTGCCTATTTTTGCAGCATCCAGGGATTCAGGGTCGCCTCTTCATTCTGCCACTATCCTTTATCCCTTCATCAAGGAAGCTGAGACTTGATCTCAGCTACTCACTGCAAAAAAGACCCATGCCCAATGCCCTAAACATATGGGGCTTTATAGTCAAATTTTCATGGCATCTCCATAGGTTTCAAACTCTTTTCCCTTCATATACATCATCTCTACAATCTCTGTGAGGTACCCCGGTCAAATTTTATTATCTCAAATGGCAGATGAGGAATTTGAGAATCTGAAAAGTTAAATGACTTGCTGATGATCATATGAGTGGCAGAATTAAGGGTTACTGATTACAAGTGTGTACCATTTAGGAAAGATGTCTGATGGCAGCACACATTATCATCTAACTTCAATAACTGAATTAGTGATTAATATTAGATTTTGACTAAAAACTGCTATGGTTTGAACTGTGTTTCCCCCTTCCCAAAAATATGACAAAGTTCTAACCCCTAGTTCTCATAAATGTGACCTTCTTTGGAAATAGGGTTTTTGCTGATGATCAGGTTACGATGAGGCTGTTAGGATGGACACTAATCCAACATGGCTGGTTCCTAATAAAAGGGGGAATTAGGACCTAGAAACAGGCATGCTTATAGACAAGATGATGTGAAGACACAGGGAAAACCATCATCTACAAGCCAAGGAATTACTGAAACTACCAGAATCTAGGAGGGGACATGGAAGAGATGATTCTCTCTCACAGCCCTCAGAAGGAACCACCACTGTTACCAATATCTTGATCTTGGACTTCCAGCCTGCAGAAATTGAGACAATAAATATCTGTTGTTTAAGCCATCCACTCTGTGGCCCTTTCTTACGGCAGCCCTAAGAAAAAAATACACTCACTAAATGTTTGATCGTCTTGCAATATCACCATGGTGGTCTCTCCAGAACTCCCTACCTGCTGTCATAAAAGACATTTTGATGTACATTGCAAATATCATGTAAAAGCAATTACCACATACTAATAACCTACCATTTTCATTTCCAAGTGTGTGGTCTTTGGGAGGTCTTAAGCTTTGATGGGAGCCAACCCCTAAAACCCAATCAAAGTTGTCAGCCAAGGAGTTTCGCCAGCCACACCAGCCTTTTTCAAAAGTACAGGAGCTACCACACTCATTTTCATCAGTATTATCTCCACAGTCATCTATGAAGTTACAGCTTCCTTCCAGTCTACAGCATTTGCCACTCTGACATTCCCAATAGCCAAGTGGGCAGAAACCTACAAAAAAAGAAAAAGAAAAACGAAACAAAACTAAACAAAAACGAATGAGGGAACACTCCTAACACATTCAGTGAGGTCAAAAAGCATTAAGAGTTGATTCGTTTTAATCTATAAAGGAACATATCGTTCTTAGGAACTTGAGGTACCTGAACCCCATCTCTCTGTCTCCCAGCATGCTCCAGAGATCTAACCTTTAGATCACTCATGAAGACTATTCACATATGCTAAAGAAAAACATTGCTTTATTGATCTAGGAAAGTACTCCCGCCATCTCCCCCAAATGCAGTATTCCTTGTAAACTGTGTACAAGGATGTAAATTATGTCTGAGAGCCAATGTGAGGCCTATTATTTTTTATCCTGAAACAAAATCTTTAAGGCACTAAGAGATCATGTATTATGTGGCATTTGGAAATAGCATTCCATTAGCATCCATTCACTCCAATATTTTTCAGGAGCCATGATATGTACAATATCTCCTGAGAAGCAGGGCTATGCATATATAACTAATAACCAACACTAAAACAAATTTTTCTCTAAAACACATATTTATTTGTCTATAATTTGGAATTTTAGAAGCAATTTTCTGCAATGCAATGTCAACCATAGAGATTTGTTCACAAAACATGAGAAAGAGCAATGCCTTTGAAGACCTAAATTTGACCTCTACTGCTGATATTTATTAGTAATGTGACTTAGCTCATGCCAACATTTGATAAACTTTAGTTTCTCTCTCTCAAAAGAGAGAAAAAGAGCAAAATCTTAGAGAAGTTAAGCTAATTTAAGAGAGTATGGTATGTATATCGCCAGTGCCTACAATAGTGCCTGGCCCTTAGTGTGTGATTAGTAAATATTAGTCAAATAAATGAATGAGTGAAATAAAGTGCTTTGGAATAAGATAGTTTCGAATGTATATTGAAGGTATTATTATTATACTACTCCGACATTACAATAGAATTTAACTGTCATGGGTAACAATATTTCAATAGAAAAAGTTGTTCAGAAATGCAACTTGGGTTATCAACTTCAAATTTGTTCTCTGACACTACAGGATCTGACATTTTCTTTCTTCTTGTCTTCCCTTCTTCAGGTAGAGGAGCTGATAAAATCACTCCTTGCTTTACTTCAAAGGTGGTAGCCCCCACAAACCTCTGGAGGCAAGTTACCTCGCAGATGAGGGTTGCTGTGGGTCACAGTTAGGGGATGAAGTTCAGATATTTGTTATAAGATTTTGTGGGAGCTGGAAACTGCTGGTGATAAAACCACATATAGAAGGTATACACTCTGGGTAAGTCTCATATTTTAGACAACAGATAGTCAAGAGGGAAAAGAGTAGAAGATGAAGATGAATGGAATGCCACAGTGAAGCCACTGGAGAGGAAACTGGTATTATGAAGGCTTCTGGCAATTTTGTGTGCTACACTGTTCCTGAACTGTTTGTCCGAGGTTGCCTAATTAGGTGGACTTTCTATTACGAAGCCACTGAAAATAAGTTTTAGCCACGTTCTCCATCTCAGACAAAATTTCTTTGGTTAGGTTAACAGTTAACATTTTTATAAAATGAAAATGCAACATAGCGAAACATTTGAGATGCAGCAAAATCAGTACTAAGAGGAAAGTGTATAGTGATAAATATCTACATTAAAAAAAGATCCTAAATAAACATCCTAACTGTATTTCCCAGAAAACTAAAAAAAAAAAAAGAACAAACTAAGCCTGAAGTTGGCAGAACAAAAATAATTATAAAGATTAGAACATCATATAGAGGATAAACAATAGAAAATATCAATAAAATACATGATTCATTTTTTGAAAAGATAAACAAAATTGACAAACACTTAGGTAGATGAACAAAGAAAAAAGGGGAAGGCCCAGATAAATAAACTTAGAAATTAAAGGGGGAGTTATTACAACTGATGCCATAGAAACGTAAATGATCATCTTTAAAGAATACACACATAAATGGAAAAATATCTCATGTGCATGGATTGGAAAAATTAATATTGTTAAAATGTCCATACTACCTAAAGCAATCTAGAGATGAAATGCAATCCATATCAAAATCCTAATGTCCAGTTTTCACAGAAATAGAAAAATCAATCCTAAAATTCACATTGAACCACAGAAGACTACTAACCAAAGTACTTCTGAGACATAATAAAGCTGGAGGCACTAAATGTCCTAATTTCAAAATATACTACAAAGCTAGCATAATCCAACAGTATGGTACTGGCATAAATTCAGACACACAGGTCAATGGAACAGAATAGAGAGCCCAGAAATAAACCCACATGTATACAGTCAACTGATCTTCAACAAGGACATTAAGAATATACAGCAGGAAAAGGACAGCCTCTTCAATAAACGGGTATTGGGAATCTGAATATCCACATGCAAAATAATGAAATTTGACCCTTATCTTACACCATACACAAAAATCAACTCAAAACGCATTAAAGTTTTAAATGTAAGACCCAAATCTATAAAACTCCTAGAACAAAACATAGGGGAAAAGCATCACGACATTAGTCTAGGTAAAGTTTTTTGAATATGACACCAAAAATGCAAGTAATAACAGCATGAAAAGACCAGTGGGACCAAACCAAACTAAAACTATTCTGAGCACCAAAGGAAGCAATGAACACAGTGAAAAGATAACCTACAGAATGGGAGAAAATATTTGCAACCCCATGTCTGATAAAGAAGTAATATTCAAAAAATATATATACATATATAGAAAAACTCTTACAACTCAATAGCACAAAACCCAGATAACCTGATTTAAAGACTGGCAAAAGACATTTCTCCAAAGAAGACATACAAGTGGACTAATATATATATATATATATATATATGAAAAGATGTACAACATCATGGATCATCAGGGAAATGCAAAAGCAAACCACAATATCATCTCACATCATGCTGTCTCTTGCATAGAACGTTTATCTTCCAATACCAGAATTATCTTTCAGGCTTTAAGTTTTTTCCCTTAGGGCTCCCTTTCTTTACCATTTGGTCTAAGTTAGGTTCTACTGCTATACATTTCCATAATATCTTACATTTTCCCTATCATAGCACTCATCATATCTTATTTTAATTCCTTGCTTCAATTATCTGCCTCTCTCAAAGTCCTAGAAAATGTACTATTTCCATTTTGCTGCAGACCCAGGGCTTAGCTTCTAGTATTTATTTAATGCTGAATAAGAAATAGACTTAAAATAGGCAGCCCATAAAGTTTTTGTTATTGGAAGAGATATTTTTGATCATCACATCTAAATATGATTTACCTAATAGAAATTAAAGAAGAAATTAAAGAAGATACTCATGTAACATGTTAACACATATTAACATGCAATAGACTAAACAGCATGAACCATATAAAGTATGTACTTAGTAACTCTCGGACCATATTCATTATCAAAAAGTTATCAAAGGAATATAAATCATTCTACCAAAAAGACACATGGACATGCATGTTCATCATAGCACTATCCAGAATAGCAAAGACAAGGAATGACCGAAGTGCCCATCAACAGTAGACTGGATAAAGAAAATGTGGGATATATTAACCATGGAATACTATGTAGCCACAAAATAGAATGAGATTATACTGTTTGTAGCAACATGGATGGAGCTGGAGGCCATCAACCTAAGCAAAATAACACAGGAACAGAAAGCCAATACTGCACGTTCTCACTTACAAGTGGGAGCTAAACACTGAGGACACATGGACACAAAGAAGGGAACCAACAGACACCAGGGCTTACTTGAGGGTGGAAGATGGAAGGAGGCTGCAGATCACAAAACTACTTATCAGGTATTAGGTTGATTACCTGGGTGACAAAATAATCAGTACACTAAAGCCCCATGACATGCAAGTTACCTATATAACCAACATTTCATCTAGATTAGCAAACTGTGAACATAGAGTTCTTCGTACTAGTCTTTTATTATCCTTTTAGGGTCCGTGGTATCTGTAATGGTGTTCCCTATTTCATTTCTGATATTAATAATTTGCATAAAACATTTAATTACTTGTAGTAGGTTATATAAAAAAGTTTGATATTGAGGGTGTAAGAATCTAATTACTAAAGAAATAGTATACTTCCTTTTGACATTTGCAGAAACACTGAGTAGTATGAGTGGTACAGGACGAAAATCTTCTATCCAAAATAATTTTATCACACAAGTATCTATGTTGTTAAACATTCTAGTGTATGAACTCCTATGCAGTGAGTCTTCTGGTCAGTTGAGGTTAAGGGTTCCCTATATTTATAATGACTCCCAGAGCAGACTAGGAAAATTAATGGACAGAGCAAAGTTCATGAAGAAGAAAGCCCGGATCAAGATCTTCACCTGAATTAAACAGCAGGTGTAAATCACAATTTACTTCTGCAGTCCTGTGTTACATAAACTCCAACATGACAAGTTAAACTTTTATTACAAAAATTATAAAATTACTAAAATTAAGAGACAAAACTAAGAAAATATGCCTTCTATCTTATGGTAATGTAATAGCAGATAAGCAAAGAATAAAACCACTTAGATATTCTAACTTTTATGCCAATGTTCCCTTTTTATTTATTTATTTTTTTTTGAGACAGAGTCTTCTGGCTCTGTCACCCAGGCTGGAGTGTAGTAGCATGATCTTGGCTGACTGCAACCTCTGCCTCCCAGGTTCAAGCTATTCTTCTGCCTCAGCCTCTGGAGTAGCTGGGACTACAAGTGCGTGCCACCATGCCCAGCTACTTTTTGTATTTTTTAGTAGAGAGAGGTTTTCATCGTGTTAGCCATGGTCCCGATCTCCTGACCTCCTAATCTACCTGCCTCGACCTTCCAAAGTGTTGGGATTACAGGCATGACCCACCTCACACAGTCCACCAATGTTCCCTTTACTATACCCATTTCTCTCCTTTTCTCTCTAAGACACACACACACACGCTTCAATCTATCAAATAATATCAAATGTCATCACATGCATCACACTATACTACAAGTATATCAGGCCTGTTGTGAATGTCAAATTTCCATTTATTTTTACAGGTATTCAGGAAAAGACATCAAAACAACATACTGTGAGGATGATTTAGAGTTTTTGAATTTTTCTTAACATAATGAAGTCTGAGACTCTTACATCATTAAAACAATCCTTAATTGTTAAAGCCAGGCAGCATTCAAGAGAACAGACACATTCCTGACATTAAGGGCAGAGGCTGGAGGAGTGTTTTGAAGTTCAATTATCTACAAGCTATTTCACAAGTATATACACATCTGAATATATGCACGAAGAAATTTTGTAGTAGCATTGGTAAAAAATAATGTTTTAATACATATCACAAAATCTGCTAAAACTTCACTCAGTTGGAAAACAATTTCTTCCCCGAACTCTCATGTTGCTTTTTGTTCCATAATATTAACCATAACCCATTTTCTTTTGTTGTATTTTATTTTATTTTATTTTTTGAGATGGAGTCTCACTCTGTCACCCAGGCTGAAGTGCAGCACTTTCTTCTTGTCTTCCCTTCTTCAGGTGGAGGAGCTGATAAAATCACTCCTTGCTTTACTTCAAAGGTGGTAGCCCCCATGCACCTCTGGAGGCAAGTTACCTCACAGATGAGGGTTGCTGTGGGTCACAGTTAGGGGATGAGGTTCAGATATTTGTTATAAGGTTTTGTGGGGAGCTGGAAACTGCTGGTGATAAAACCACATATAAAAGGTATACAATATGGATAAATCGACTTAGTGCAAAAAGTCTTTTCACAAGAGAAGGAGTGCCTTGCTTGGATATTAAGGTCAATTAGAATAATGTATCAGTACTTTGGGAGGCCTAGGTGGTTGGATCATTTGCAGTCAGGAGTTTGAGACCAGCCTGATCAACATGGTGAAACTTTGTCTCTGCTAAAATGCAAAAATTTAGCCGGATGTGGTGGTGGGCACCTGTAATCTCAGCTACTTGGGAGGTGGAGAATCACTTGAATCCAGGAGGCAGAGGTTGCAGTGAGCCAAGATCACGCCATTGCACCTCAGCCTGACAACAGAGCGGGATTCCATCTCAAAAGAAAAAAAAAAAAAAGAATAATATATCAACTCTCAACTCCTTAGCTTTCAAATGTTTTTATCCTCCATTGTTTGTTCAAATAGTGCACCATATCAAAGAATATCCACCCAGCTGGTGTGAGGGGAAGCAATTTGTGATGTCTGAAACCCCCCGCTCCTCCCCGTCCCACGTTAACAGTATTTTGCCCCTGTACATGTAATTGGTTCTTAAGGGGCTCCTCAGAGAAGCAGGAATTCAGTGCAACACAACTTAACCATCTTATT
The DNA here is from genome assembly GCA_036589455.1 of Ateles fusciceps. Classification (NCBI taxonomy): domain Eukaryota; kingdom Metazoa; phylum Chordata; class Mammalia; order Primates; family Atelidae; genus Ateles; species Ateles fusciceps. Next base: position 8,343,773 of record JAZHEH010001064.1, read on the forward strand.
AACCACAGATTTATTAGCCCAGATTAAATAAGGGTAGAAATCTGAGGAAATGAAATATGAGAAAGTTATAATTTGAAGAAGCTGAAGGCAAGAAAAAAAAGAAATTTCTTCTTCAAATGTTTGGTAAATCAGAGCCTGGGGATTTTTCTTTTTCTTTTCTTATTTTGAGACCGAGTCTCACTCTGTTACTAGGCTGGAGTGCAGTCGCGTGATCTTGGCTCACTGCAACCTCCGCCTCCCGAGTTCAAACCATTCTCCTGCCTCAGCCTCCCAAGTAGCTGGGATTACAGGTGTGTACCACAACACCTGGCTAATTTTTGTACTTTTAGTAGAGAAGGGGTTTCACCATGTTGCCCATGATTGTCTAGACCTCGTGATCCACCTGCCTCGACCTCTCAAACTGCTGGGACTACAGGTGTGAGCCACCACCCCTGGCCACCTGAAGATTTTTCTTTTTGGAAACTTTTTAATTGTAAATTCAAGTTCCTTCATGGTTTACAGGATTGACTAGTCTGGTTTTGTTTGTTTAAATTTTTTCTTAGTTGAGTTTCGTTAGCGTGTGACTTTCAAGGAAGGAAATGGTCTCCTCTCTCCTTATAACAAGGAACCAATAATTCTCATATCTTATAACAATGGTTCTCAACCAGTTATGTGTCAAAATAATCAGTATAACTTAAAAAATATACAGATAGCAAGGTCAAGCCTGAGACCTTCCAACTTAGTATGAGAGCATGGCAGGTGGCAGTATGGGGAGGATATCCGTCCTTATCCAGGGCCTTGCAGGTGATTTTGGTATATCAACAAGATTAAGCTCTATTACCTTCAACCCCAATGTATTGTTCTATAATTAAAGTTTTCTCCCAACTCTCTCTCTCTTTCTCTGTCTCTCACCACCAGAGAAAAAATCCTTTCTCTATAATAAACACACTAGATCAAGCTATACCATCTTATATCTGGGTATACATTAGCTGTCTAACTTTTCATTCCTCTAGAGTTGCTATTGGTAAATTTCACCTTGGCATATACTGAGAAACATTATTTTAAAACCTAAAACATTAAAATTATCTATTGTACCTATTTTGGGGAATATTGAAAGTATATCAATAGAAAATATTATCGGATTCACAACTAAGGTAAGTTGTATTTCTACTGACCTAGTTATTGGTTATGGTGATGAGTGTTCAATCACATGACAACGTTATTTTCTTTTCTCACTGGCCAGTAAGAAGCTTTTAGCCAAATTTTCAGTCTACCTGTAGAAAATGTACAGGATCATAGCACTATGTGGCCCATTTTACTTTGTGACCATTCCTTCACTTATCATTGCGCTGTGGTGGAGACTAATGTTTGCCCCCTATATCTGTCCTTTGCTTCTGATTTACAATTCTTAGGTGGATACATGGCTGCCCACAATGAAACCCATTTCCCAGAAAACTGTAGTAAGGTCACGTTACTAGGTCCTGGCTAAAATATAACCCCGTGGGTCCTGTGATGACCTCCAGAAACTTTTCTTAAAGGACAACTGGCATGTACCTGTTGGCCAGATTCTTTATCCCGTCATCTACCTTGCTACCTGGAAGGTGCATACCACCGTGGTGGATCCTGAAAAGTGAGGACTGTTAAGAGCTGCCCAGGACACTGAGTCGGTTAAATCTTGATTCCATAAACCTTCAGTATATATATATATATATGTGTGTATGTGTATGCGTGTGTGCACATGTGCTAAACCATATGCATGTCATTTAAGTGATACTTCAAATCACTTACACAATAAGATGTGATACTAAATAAAATCATAAAACTGCTTCTAATATTTGCATAGAACTTCAGGAAATAAACTAAGTAGGTTTGTTACGGCTTGCAGAAAGCAGCCTATAGTGATTGTGCTGCTGGGCTTTGTACCAACCATCAGATCTTCAATGGGAACATTTATCATGTAAACTATTACACTGAAAATATTAATTTATCTGAAACAAGTTATAGCATTAATATGAATTGAAATCTGAACTGTATACTCTAGCAAGATTATACAGTATAATTTCTACAGTATTAAAATATTCTATGTATCACAAGGAAATGGATTTCTCTATCAGTACTTTGTTGTAATATGCATGCAGTCTAAATTACTAAGGCATTTAAAAAACAGCAGTGTGTATTTAAATGTGCAGTCTAAGTCATTGAAAACATTTAAAAAGTAGCTAATGTATGCACATATTTAAATGAACTTTCTTTCAAAGGCAATAAAGTTGCCAAAATTAAAGTCCCCTCACAAATAGCCACTTAAACAATTTCCCAGTGCAAACAATAATTTATGCTAACTGAGTAGTAAAGAACTGTATCTCATTTAGTTCTATTGCTTTTTCACTATTCAGGGTGAGAGAGTAACAGACCAGTCACAAATTGTTGTGAATTGATAAATGTGTGTTCTTGTATGTCTAGTGCAAATCTAACTAGGAGAAAATTGCAGTTTTTCAGATTCCAAGCTGAAGTCTGGGTTACACCCACAAAATTAAAATTGTCAAACCTTCCTGGTTAATTGACCTTTATAATTTTTAGAAAAGCACTGTAATGTCTAGCCTATGGATCCGAGGACAACCCAAAGTGAAGAATAGCACATATGCAAGTATAAATGTGTGCGAAACTTACAATGACAAGGCACGTCCTTAGAATGTTATATAGAAATGTTTTTCCTCTTGTTTTATGTTGTCATTTTTTTCCTTCCTCCACCCCTTCCTTCTCTCCCTTCTTCCCTTTCCTACTCTTTCCTTCCTTTTTTCTCTTTTTTGTATTTAGCATTTGCTGAAATGCAAGGAGGAAACATTGTGGAAAAAAATAAGATCAACTTTTAATTTTCTGCTCTGTCTACTGAAATTTCATCAACGAATTATTTTTTTCCCCAAAAGTGTAAATTCACATTTTCTAAGACTTTTCATCTTTAAAAAGGCCACTTAAGAATAAGCATGGCCAGGGAACTTTCATTCACATGAATATCCATATTTATGTAATTAATTATCTTCACATAGATTATTTATGAGGACTATAATGATAGTGAAAAATATCTTAACTGATTAGTAATCTCATAGTCTTCAGAAACCTGCTGAGCTTTTAAAAATGATACCAGTCTTATGTATCCATTGTACGTAACCCCCTCTTACCCAGTTAAATTTGCCATCAATTTATATTTTTATTAAAGTAATACATCAATGGAGTTTTAAAAATTGAATATTGGCCAGGCGTGGTGGTTCACACCTGTAATCCCAGCACTTTGGGAGGCTAAGGCAGGCAGATCACTTGAGGTGAGGAGTTTGAGACCATCCCGGCCAACATGGTGAAACTCTGGCTCTACTAAAAATACAAAGCAGCTGAGCATGGTGATGGGTGCCTCTAATCCCAGCTACTTGGAAGGCTGAGGCAGGAGAATTGCTTGAACCCAGGAGGTGGAGGTTGCAGTGAGCCGAGACTGCACCACTACACTCCAGCCTGCAAGACAGAGCAAAACTACATCTCAAGAAACAAACATATGTATATGTTTTTGTTTTGTTTTTTTTAAAGACGGGATTTTACCGTGTTGGTCAGGCTGGTCTTGAACTCCCGACCTCAGGTGATTCGCATGCCTTGGCCTCCAAAGTGCTTGGATTACAGGCGTGAGCCACCACACCAGGCCTGGAAAGGTCTTATAAATAAAATTTGGGGCACTTTCTGAGGAAAAAAAATGGAAACTTTAGAATCAGAATGGCACATCTATAAAATTTATAAAATTATAAGTGATTCACCAATAAAACCAAACTTTTGATAAGAAATGCTGGGGTTAGTCAGGGTTTGAATGCTGAAGATATAAATCACTCTAAATATTTTAAGTAGAATGTAATTTGATGGAGAGAATTTTACAGATATAAAGTGCTGAAATGGTTGGAGGAGTGAGCTCTGTTGAGGTCTTCCAGAAATTTCTCCCAGAATTAACTTTCCATGAAACTGATTACCAATACAGAAGTCACAGAACATCATTCTTAATGACTTCTGGGAAATTAGAAATCTTCTGAGCATAAATAGTGACAAGCCAACATTCAGTTAAATATCCTAGTTACACAGCACATAACAATGAAAAAAGTCAGTTCTTTTATCAAGATGTAGGCTTAGCTGCTGTGCCAAACCACAAGATGAACTGAAAAAGTGAGAGATTATTTTCTTTTTTAATGGAACAACATGAGCTAAGCAATCACAGGCTGATATGGAAGCTCTTTAGTGTTTGGGGAATGGAAACCAGACCACTTCTACCACGTTCTTTGTTGAAGAGGCAATTCGTCAATCTCATGAACTGAGATAAACGCTTTAGCTCCTACCCTCACATTCACCTGCTAGCCACTGGGAAGCAGAGAAGGGAATGCCTCTTCCCTTTAATTGCACAACTTACAGATTGTGTATAATATCTGTTCACATTCTATTGGCCAAAATTTATTTACATGTTCCACACTGGTGATAACAAAGACGGAATATACAGTCTTTACTCTGTTTAGCTATGTGTCTATCTAAGTATTGGGAGTTTTATTACTACAAGAAGCAGAAGAGAATGGCTGTGGAGGAGCAAATGGCAGACTGCCACACCTCCAATCTTGGGTGATTTGATAAAACGATGACACCTTGTTTAGGCAGCAGTACTTACTTTTATATAGTTAATTTGTGTAATAATCAGACCATAGTAAAGCTATATGAAAGAATGAATTTTAAATAACAACTTAATTGGTTACCTTTAACAACAAAAGAGAAATTTTAAAATAATACTATGCTACTATGAGCTAATATTACAGTATAATGATATGCAATATAATTGATAACATGTAATATTATTACTATTTTGTACTAAAGCATTCTATTAATACATAATGACGTCACGTATTTTTAAATTGATGCACTGGGCAAACAATGTGGGAGAAGCTGCTGTGTCAATATTTATAAGACTGTTTACTATGTTTTGTTACATTCAAAACCAATTTTAATTATATTAAAAATATTAGGTAGTATTTCCAGCAGTGTTTTCTACGTAAGCCATACAGAATTTTGTACAATTTCTGTTGTGTAACATCTGACATTGGAAGGAGGAGGATAGGTAAAATATAGTTACACTACCAATAGAGGAATTTGGGAATGACAGTGAGGAGGGATGGGTAGACATCCAGCTGCCATAATGAAGAAATTTTAGTTCTTGGGACAAATATACAAAAAAAGGAAAATCTCTTGTACTTAAAGGAGAGAGGCTGTGGAGCTATTTAGGTTATTTGCTATTAGATCCATAAACAGAAGATAAGCACTTTTTAAATATCCCTAGGTGGCAAAAAAGAAACAGAGCTTTCAGACCTTAAAAGGCTCAGTTCATCCCTGGCCATTCAGAGATGTCAAGTCTCACAAGTCCAAGTGCTGACCAAATATATACACGATCATCACCCACGGAGAACTGAAAGTATAGCCCCCACTCATATACTGCTAGTACTGTGTTCCTGAAAGTCAGATGTCCTGCTTATATAAATGAAATGCTATATCCTAGAGGCAATTTCCCATTATAATTATAGTAATTATTATATTTTTCTCTGTTTAAATTTCCCATTATATAAATGGGGATAATTATAATGCATTACATATCTTCAATCATTCTCACCTAAGTTCTTAAAATGCACATGAAATCCAGTGAAACAAATAAAGCTGTAATGTTTATCATGGCATTTGCAGGAGCCATAACCAGTGACGTCTATCAGTGTGATGAGCTGGTTTTTTGGGTCTTCACTGCTGTCTTCTTTAGACTAACATTACATGTTTATATAAATAAACTTGGTAGTGAATCCCCTCAGTTACATTTTTCCAAGAGTTCTTTAACTATTTTTTTTCATCTACTTCATCAAAGCCAGCTCTCCTTGGCTGAAATCCTTTATTCTTTTCCCTTCCCCTACATTGTGATATGTTTTTTTCACTTGCTTTGCTTTCCTCTCGACAGTCTTCTCCAACGCTTTCTCAACTTCTAGGGCCATTTATAGTGCTAATTAGACAAAAATGTAACTACACAGGAAAAACAATGGTGAAATTTATTTGGAAGAACTGTGCAAAAAAACTCTGGGCATGGTGGATCACACCTATAATTCCAGCACTTTGGGAGGCCAAGGCAGGTGGATCTCTTGAGCCCAGAAGTTTGAGACCAACATAGGCAACGTAGTGAGACCCATTTCTGCAAAAAAAAAAAAAAAACAAACAGAAAACAAAAATTAGCCGGGTGTGGTGGAGCATGCCTGTGGACCCAGCTATTCAGGAGGCTGAGGTGGGAGGATCAATTGAGCCCAGGAGGAAGAGGTTGCAGTGAGCTCAGACTGCACTAGTGCACTCCAGTCTGGGTGACAGAGCTAGACTCTATCTCAAAAAAAAAAAAAAAAAAAAAAAAAAAAATCTGCCGTATCAATAGCTAACAAAATTTACTCCTTCATCATGTTAATAATGTTTATTGCATTTATTTTATCTCAGACCTTTAATATTATATTGGTTAATGGTGCTTGCTAATTCCACTTACAACATTGTCTGTATAAATTATGTTGAACGTCTGCTAACTCAACATTTGAATAAAATTCTTTAGATAACTTATCAAAAGTTATTTTAGGTTAAAAGGATAGGGACACACTCAATCATCTACTCTGTTTCAATATCAAATTGGCATGCCCATAGGTCCATGAACAAGGTGGCAAATATTATAACCACAAAAATGTCTAATTATAATTGAATAACTCTGTCCTCAATTTACTTATGTTTTATTGGAAGTGAACAGATGTTTGTTTAGGACTAAATTCTGAAGTGGACTGCAAACAAAGGAGTCTTCTCTTATTTTATTGATCTAAGAGGAAGCTGACTAAACAGAGAAGCCGGGAACTGATAAACAGACAAAAGCTTGGGGAAAATGTGAAAGATATTTTTATGACTAAAGGCTTGAGAAATTTTTTTAAGTTTAAAAAGAACTTACATTTTCTTTACAAAAGCAATAAATTACTAGGTGTTTATGCTATTTTTTTTTTTTTTTTGCATTATCATTCTTCCTTTCACTTTTCACCATGCAAAAATACCAAACACAGATTAGAATGTACCTGTTGGAAGAGGCACTGCTAGCTCTTCTTGCACTGATTCACGGAGTGATAGACAATTCCTTGTAAGCACAACGTCATCAAGTGCAATGTCGCCACGATGACCTTTCCCAACTCTACCTTCAAATTTGAGTTGGAAGTCTTCATCACCAAACAGCGACAATTCTTCCCTCCGCCAGAAATTGCCTTGTTCTACAGTGAGGTTAAGTAGAACCTTCGTTTGGTTTGTGACTGACACCTGCATTAAGGTGAGTGCCCCAATGCCATTTCCATACATGTGATAATGAAAAATAACCTGTAATCAAGAATAGGAATATTACATATATTAGTACAATTAATGTGATTTTATTTTCAATTCTATCATATTGCCCTCTTCTTTATTAACAGATTTCTGAAGGAAAATTACACCTGTTTATTCTCCTGCTTTAACAGTGAATGAAGTCAGACCAGCCTTGAATCATATGTTGCAATGTATGGGAGACAGTAGAGTAAGAATCAAATAAAAACTTAGTAGGAAAAAAGGGCTGAGTTTACTTTCTTTTGTGACTTCTAAAAGCAAGATTCCTCCATAAACTGTTAGAGTCCTTTGTCAAAAAAATACAAGATCATTAAATTGCAATGCGTTATATAGGCTTTTCATGATTAAGAAATAACAGGAGTGAAAGCAGATTATTTTTAATCTTATGAACCTTAAATCATTTTCTTTTCTTCTTTTGCTTATTCCACTGCCATTCTTGTACTTGAAACACTTTTTCAATTCTATAAGATTTTCCAGGCTCCATTTAAATACAGCAAAACCACAAGAACAGTAATTATCCAAATATTACTTGAAATGCTGCAAATGGGGCTTTGCAGAACAGCCTGGAGAGCTTTTCTCTGAGTAAAAATTTAAAAAAAAAAGTATTTTCAGGATTAATATTTCAATGTTGCAAAGATGGAATTTACTAGATTTTTAGCGATTGTTACACACTGGAAAAAGTCAGGAAAAATTCTGGGAAAAGAACAGAACAGGTTAGGAGCAGAAGGAATGCAACGCCTTGAAAGCTTTTGTCTTGTCATTTGTGTGAATGAGGAAAAACAGTGATGAGAGTGATCTGCACACAGGAAAAAGACATGTTTGAAACAGTCACAGTCATGTATATTATACTCTACAAGAGGAAAAATGAACACCATTCAATAATATATGCAGCGCATGAATTCAAAAAGGATCAACTAAGAATAGGTGAGCCATGCAGTGACTCTACCCATCTTCCAGCTCATGAAATCTTCAAATATTATTCTATGACCCCAAAATACTTGTTCTATTGACTAACTTTTCCCACATGAGCTCCACGACCATTATGAATTGTCCTGGTACTGGTGAAACTTGGGTGCCATGACTCATTTGAGTGAGAAACAAAGTGGCCAGGGCCCAACCTCTTGTTGGACAGCATGCACAGGCCCTGGGGGATCCAGGGCCACCTGTGTGGCACACCCCTTGCAGCTACAAAGAGGGTCTTCTCGCACCTTTTGCGTTCGTCTTATATGTGCAACAAATATGAGGTGTATGTTTGATGTCTCAGTAAATATATCTGTATCTTCTTCAGGTCATTTGCTGAATGATATCGTTAGGTTAACATGCAAACAGATGCACCAACACCCCTATTTCCAAGGGGAACACCGGGTGACAACAAAGCCTAAACACAGGATAGTAAGAGTGAGTAAAAATCTGCTAAGCATTGGTCAGGCATGGTGGCTCATGCCTGTAATCCAAACACTTTGGGAGGCCTAGGCAAGTGGATCACCTGAGGTCAGGAGTTTGAGACCAGCCTGGCCATCCTGGTGAAACCTCATCTCTACTAAAACTACAACAACAACAACAAAAAATAGCTGAGTATGGTGGTGCGTGCCTGCAGTCCCAGATACTCAGGAGGCAGGAGAATCACTTGAACCTGGGAGGCAGAGGCTGCAGTGAGCAGATATCACATCACCGTACTCCAGCCTGGGCAAAAAAGTGAGATTCCATTTTTAAAAAAATCATTAAGGTCTGATGTCTTCTCTCATCAGCCTCTATATGCATCCATCCTATACACCAACGCCCACAAAGAAAAAAAATTTGATTATCTCTGCTTGAAAGGTATTCTACAAGGTGAAAGGACAGAGGTGATTCTCATAAAAATCTGGGAGGTCAATCTGCTTACCTGATGAATATATTTTTAATAGGGAGACCCAAGATTTCCCAGCAGAATCTTTCCTTACTTGTTCTTATTCAATCTATATCATAAATATTCATAAAATGAACCATTCATCATTACTTTTTTGACATTTATTCTAGGAATACTTCACGATTCTCACACAGATGTTTAAAACATTGGGGACTCTAGTTCTGGGGCCAGGGAAAATAGCAATGGATTAAATCCTGAGTTACTACAGTATGAAAAACATCCACTGGACATTTTCAGAAGTGTCTAAATAGAAAAGCTTGGAGATTGACTTGGAATTTTCATATTTCATGTTTAATATTTAGATAGGTTTGTAAGACAAAAACTAATTTGTGGTTTTCAGAATATCTGTAGACACATAGTGCTAAATTTATAGATACACAGCCAACATACAGAAAATCTGGTGTGCTTGGGTTTTATTCCTGAGAAAGTACCAAGTACTGGAAGAAAGCAAAAAACAGATAAAAACTATACTTGATAAAAACTCAATTTTTGCCAACTTAATTAAGTAAAGTTTTGTAGTTTCATATGAGGCGGCTGCTTTTCCCAAAGAGCTACACAACCTTCAACCTTCTTTATACTTTTAATTCTCCAGTTTTTCTTTCATTCTAGACTGCTGACCAAGTTCTATCACTAAACCCCTCATTGATCATGTCACTTCCCTTGCAGAAAATCTTCACTGTGTGACAGATGAAATTGCTCTATGAGAGTTAAACTATAAAATCAACTCACAATGAGACAGAAAAACTCTTAAGACAAAGTAAAATTTTAACATGTATTAATACTATGGCAGTGGTAAGGTGCTGAAGGCTATTTGACATGTCTCTCTCCCATGGTTAGGGCTCTGTCAGTTGTGGACACAGGCACAGAGAAGTGTAAGCTGGGCCAGGCACAGTGTTTCCTGCCTGCAATACCAATACTTTGGGAGGCTGAGGTGTGTAGATCACCTGAGGTTGGGAGTTTGAAACCAGCCTGGGAAACCCATCTCTACTAAAAATACAAAAATTAGCTGGGTGTGGTGGTGTGTGCCTGTAATCCCAGCTACTCAGGAGGCTGAGGCAGGAGAATCACTTGAACCTCGGAGGTGAAGGTTGCAGTGAGCCCAGATCACTGCACTTCAGCCTGGGCAACACAGTGAGAGAAAGAGAGAAGAGAGAGGGAGAGAGTGAAGGAGGGAAGGAGGGAGGGAGGGAGGGAGGAAGAGAGGGAGGGAGGGAAGGAGGGAGGGAGGGAGGCAAATTAAAGTTGGAGTCAGTGAAGGTTTAAATCATACAATTGTCTACCAGTCTTATCTGATCAGCTAGCAATTTTCTGGATGTAATTCTCTTGCCTTTCAGAGTTCAAACATCGGGGAACACTCTAATCACAATACATGTGTCCAGAAATTACAGAGACTACATTTCCTATTGTAAATACAAATAAATGACATATTTATTTCTGTATCCATCTCTTGTAAGCAAGAGATCTCTGAGTGCTTGTGAAGTGATCTCTAAACACTTAATTTGTACTATATGGAAACCTAAATTTAGTTCCTAGCCTAGCTGATTAAAGTCTTTTACGAATATAAACAAAAAAGCAAACAATAAACAAAGAAAAGTGGAAAACCCTGTAAATGTGTAGTTATTCATATGAGGCTACTGCTTTTCCCATAGAGCCATACAACTTTATTTATACTTTTAATTCTCCACAGATGTTTTCATGAAATTTTCACAGGCTACTAAGTCATGTTTTCTTCTTGCCTAAAGAAATTATTCTACTTGCTTTAGATCTAAGTTCAGAGTCCTTCTTGTTTTTCATAAAGACCTCTCCAATATTTTTTTGAGGCTCTATCTCTAATATTCATTCTTAGAGATATTTAATTATATACTGTTGTTTAATTCTGTTTCTGTTTATAAAATTTCTATAGTTTTATTAAGTACTAAACTTCTGAAGAGAAAACAACTGACATCTTATTTCTGTATTTGCCAAGGTGTATTCATGGTTGTGAATAACAACCATGGAATTTTCCAATGTTTTCCAAAAGTTCAATATCAATGGAATTTATACATAGGAGAAATTCTTCTTCCAACAGTTATAGCAATCCTTTCCTTCCATTCTGAACTTCGTCTTTTCCCTCCCTCACATATTCAAAGTTGAATATATTCAAACTCATCTTTTCCCCTGATCCCAGCCACTCTATTTTCTGTACGTAAATTTATCAACAGTTGCTCACAATAATTCTGCATTTGTTTGGTTGATGGGTTTGATTTTTCCCATACCTTGCAGTTTTTGCTTCTCTTACTTATAACTGGGCTTGCAATTCTGGCTGCTTTCACGGGCTGCTGAGAGAACAAACTCTGTATAAAGATGTAATGACCAGATGAATTTCCCAAAGTGTGATCTGCTGCTGGCTCTGTGCCTGCTGCAGGGATGCTGCCAGCTTTCAGATTCCAGTCAAAGTCCTCATCCTTCTCCTGCTCCCAGGAACAAAGATCAAATTCGAAATCACAGCGCCCACTGGAGGTATCTGGAAAATATTTCCAAATAAATGATACAGAAAATGGAAGTTCGCTGACTTTAAAACATGCAAGTCAAAACTGCAGTGATCTTGCTGTATCATGTAATATTTGAAACCTTGTAATGCCATCCTGATAGCAACACAGAAATAGACTATTTTGGTTCGCTATACACACAGCTATTTCCATGGGTTATGTAAGTTCATTTCTCTACAAATCTGATCCCAGTTTCAAAGTTGATAAACTATTTTAGCATTTCACACATTTCCTCTTCTAAACACCTATTCAGTCAATGTAATTTATTTCTTCTGACTTCTCATCTATGCTTCTCAGGTCTTGGTAAGAAATTTATGAAGTTTATTATTCTGCAATGCATTTTAGGTTGGGGAATGCTGCCCTGAGCAAAAGTTATCATTAATCATAGTATTTTTTAGAACAGTTCTATGTTTTAGAGATGAGAAAATTATGAAACAGAAAAGTGAGGTAAAAGGTGTAATAATTTGAATTAACTTACTGTAATAAGTTAAAGAAATTAAATATGCTAAGTTAGATTAAATACCAAACTATATCCCAGGTGTTTTTTGAAGTATTTTATTACTGTCATTGCTTAAGTTGTTATATTTTCCCATTTCCAAGATAGTAGTAATTACACAGGCATCTTTTTATCATACTGCAGGTAAAGTATAAAGCTGAAAATGGCAGTGAAGATGTTATAAAACTGAGCTTTGTGGTATGAAGCATCATACTGTGTAAATTTGTATATTTAGGACTTTTGATATATTTCATTTTTAAGTCAATATTCATGATTCCGCATAAAACCAATGAAGGAGGCCGAGCAAGGTGGCTCATGCCTGTAATCCTAGCACTTTGGGAGGCCAAGGCAGGCGGATCACCTACTGTCAGGAGTTTGAGACCAGCCTGGCCAACATGATGAAACCCCATCTCTACTAAAAATACAAAAGTAGCTGGGCATGGTGGCGGGCACCTGTGGTCCCAGCCTCTCAGGGAGGCTGAGGCAGGAGAATTGCTTGAACCAGGGAGGTGGAGGTTGCAATGAGTTGAGATTGTGCCATTGCATTCCAGCCTGGGTGACAGGGTGAGACTCCATCTCAAAAACAAAACAAAAAAACCAATGAGTAATTTCATGATAAGTAACAAAATGTACTGTTTAGAATCCTTCAATAACAATTCTTTATGAAGTTCTGCTTGAAGATTATAACTGAAACAAAAATCTGTAAAATCATAAGTGAGATAGTGTCCAAAAACTAAATTACTTGAAAAGAACTTATGGGAGCATACTGATAAGCCTTCAGATAAATGTTTCTCTCTTAAAGAAACCTCATTTTAACAACTGCTCAAAATTTTTAAGGCAAATGAGGGTAACAATGACCCTGTCATCAAAATACTCAGGGACTTGCTCTCCAATGCACAAGCCAAAGAAAGATAATCCCACAGATCCTATGGTAATTCCTGGACAAACCATCTACTCTATTTTATTATACATGACTCTTTAAGAAGTCCAAGTTCTATTGTGCTTGGCATCAAATCAGTGAGGTTTTTGTTTCTTCCTGCATGGATACATTCTTACACTTATCCTCAGTCAGATAAAATTATCTAAATATGCAAAATAAATGCTATATTCTTTGTAGTTTATAAGGTGAAGAATATGAAAGCACCACGAGGCTGGATGCAGTGGTTCACTCCTGTAATCCCAACATTTTAGGAGGCCAAGGTGGGAGGATCACATGAGGCCAGGAGTTCAAGACCGTCCTAGCCAACAAAGTGAGACTCTGTCTCTAAAAATAATTAAATTTTAAAAATTAAAAAAGAAAACATACAAGTTTTACCATTGTTTCCATGCCATTTGTGAATATGTATGAAAAGACTAAAATATAAGCTAACTTTATTATACCTCTGAGCAAGGAACTTGTACAATAAAGAGCTGAAAATGCTTATTTTTAGCTTTTGAAATAACTGAAAAAAAGATTACTTCAAGAAAGCATCAAGACTAATAATTTTTCTAAATTGTTTAACAGTCAAGATAATACACATATGTAGTGTCTTCAAGGATAAAGATAAATTTACTGTCATAATTTATGTCATCAAATCAAGAGAATGCCTTTGTAAAATCTAATTGCTAATTCAGTTTTCAAATGTCATTTGTAATATATTTTGTAATTTATTTTTTCCAAGAATACACTCTAATACTTGTAACCTCTTGTAGTATGGAATAATGAAGTTCTAAGTATCGTTTCAAAGGACTGGGAAATAATAATGAATGCCAAGTCAGCATCTAGTTTAGAATATGAACTACTGCCTTGGTTAAGAACTATAAAATGAAGTAAATAATTCAGTTGCCTTGTGTTGGAAAATTTAGCAGCCTCTGAGCAACAGATTAGCATACACAGCAGCATCTAGAGAGGCCACTCATATAAGAAAATTATGTGTGCTGCCGAAAAACAAATTTGATATTTTTATTCATGTAAACATTGCTACATAGATCTTTACGATGTAAATCGTCTTTTTCTTTTGATCTTTTTCCTCGTTTTGAAGCTATGTTTCCTTGGAAAGTTTACTTCTAATATACCAGTGGGGGAAAATAAAATAAACATAAGTTGTTTGAATTTCACATCACATGATGAGGGGGAAACAACTTATAATTTCATATCCTATTATTTCCCATAGGCACCAGGTAAGAAAAGCAGCAAATAGTCTTGGGAGCTGATGCCAATTCCTGGCATTTCATGGTGCAATTAATGCCAATGCCAGGCAGGTGTGCCATCAGGAAGACAATGATCACCTTTGTCTATAGCTGTGTAATCAAACTAGTTTCTACCTTTCTAAATGCTGTAATTTGTCCATTGATCAGTATCTCTATAGGTATAACATATGTCTCATTTGCAAAAGCATATTTTGAAGGAATATAATATAATTCCTTTTAAGGTCCTATCATCAAACTCAAAAAATTAAAATCTCACCATTATATTTATGTTTTCATTCAACCTAAATTTACTGAGCATATTCTATAAATAAAGCACATTGAGGAAAATAGGAAAGGAGGAGTTCTGTGTATTGAATATAATGTGTGCCAGGTCCTAAAACATTCTCTTTATATCTGCTATTTCATTTAATCCTCTCTTTGTCTCTGTATAATAGTTATTATTCTTATTTTGGTTGATGAGAAAGTTGAAGTTCGGAGTTAAACTATGCTTAGTATTCCACTGTAAGTTGCAGAGCTTTGAGCTGAAGAGTGTGACATGGCTCCATTAGTACTACTCCCTTTTATGATGTGGAATGCAGCAGTTAGGAGTGAGAGCTAAAATAAAACAAATTTACAAATACAACGGGATAAGAAAGTTCAAGTGTCTATAAAAAAAATTCCCTAAGAGACTCCTTGCTCCATGAGTAGGTAGCAACATGAAGACAGCAGTCATTCAGTTTGGTGTGATTATTGAGGTATTATACCATGATGTAGTTCATCACTTCTTTAACTGTTCTTCTGAATATGAATGTCCTACACACGTCAATTTATCATTCAAAGGAAGATGATTATGCAATCAAATGAATGGGATCAGTTCTATAAATTTTATCTTTCTTTGAAAGATTTTAAAAGATGCTAATATATTAAAGGCTCTGAGAATTCCGACAATATGCAAGCTATTTCTTTATACAATAGAGTATATTCCCAACTTATTTGACTAAGAAATCTCTCTCTTTTTTTTTTTTTTTTTTGCATAACTATTAACATATTGTAGGATACTATGCTAATAATACAGGACAAGATTTTCAAATCCTGATGTTAAGACAAACAAAAGGCTTAGTTAGAGAAGCTAGCTTCCAATTCAGAGTGTGACACTTTCTTACTTTCTTAGCTGTGAGACTTTGAGACTCATATTAGTCTCCTAGGGCTGCATAACAAAAGTACCACGAACTGGGTGGCTTACATCAACAGAAAGTTTTTCTCCGATTCCTTTTTCAGGCTGGAAGTCTGAAAATGAAGGTGTTGGCAGCAATATGCTCTCTCTGATAGCTACAGAGGAGAATGCTTCCTTGCCTCTTCCTAGCCGCTGGTGGCTACGGGCCATCTTAGTGTTCCTTGACTTGTAGATGTATCACATCAATCACATGTCATTCTCCCTGTTTGTCTTCACATCATCTTTTCTCTGTGAGTCTGCGTCCAATTTTCCCTCTTCTTATAAGGACACCAGTCATTGAATTAGGACCCAACTTTATCCAGCAGGACTTTAACTAGATGACATCCGCAAAAGCTCTATTTCCAAATAAGGTCACATACTGAGATTCCAGGTGACCATGAGTTTAAAATTCCAGGTGACCAGGTGTACACAAATTTTCAGTGGACATTATACAACCCAGTTACTTAAATGTTTACTTTTTGTGAAGCTCTTGGGTTTTTGTGCTATGTAATCATATCATTCAAAAATAATTATAATTTGGCTATCTTTAATTTCATTTCATGTCTTCTATATTGACCAGGACCAAAAAAAGTAATATTAAACAGTAATACTAATAGTAGATAGTTTAACATGCTCTTGATTTTAATGTAAGTATTTTGGAAGTTACATTAAAACTTTTAATATAAGTATTTTCACTGTTCCATTTATCTGATAGCTCAGAGGTGATATATCAAATAAATGGAACAGTGAAAATATTTACATTAATTTGACAGATCACCTTTAATACATTAAAATAATCGTATGTATGCTCTGCATATCATAAGAAACCGCTGCTTAATTTAAACAAATATTTTCAGCACCTATCAGCTTGCTATTATTTTCTTCAGTGATTTGGGTACACTGACATATTATGACATTAAAATACTCTTAAAATGTTATTAGATCTTCATCTCAAAGTGCATGACATATTACTATGAATATATATATTATGATTAATTTAGTTTGCTAGCATTTTAAGTTTTTCTGCATGTATATTCACAGGGTGTTTGAATCTCACTTGTCTAATTTTTGGAGACTTCATTATCAGTGATATATTAGCTTAATAAAATAAATTCTATCTTTTCATATGATTAAAATGGTTTCTTTGGGCATTATTAGTTCATTAAAATGTGACAGAACTCTGCAGTATCTATTCCAGGAGAAAGAACTGGGGACATTTGTTGATAACTGATTTGATAGTTAACGATCTTTTCAAGTTTTTTGCTTTATTAGTTCATTTTGGTTATTTTTCCCCTAGAAATTAACTATTTCATTGACATTTACAAATAGGCAGTTATTAGTCTCTACATCCTTTCTATGTCTCCTTTAGCAAAACTACATTTATTTGTATCTTTCTTCCCTGTTTTAAATTAAAAATCTGTAAAATTTTATCTACTACCTCTACTTTTAAAAATAACAGTCTTGGACTTACTTAAATTTTTTGTTTTTTAAGTTAGTATTTCTCATTTTCTTAACAATATTTTTGCAAATTTTTATTTTGAAATAGTTTCAAACTTACAAAAAAGTTGCAAGAATAATAAAAATATTTTCCATCTACCCTTTAACCAAGTTCACAGATTTTATTCTTACCCCATTTTATCTAAATTCATGTGTATGTGGATACACAGGAACACCTCTAATATACTGCTCTGTCAATTCCACACCATTGCAAAAAAGTGAATATCACAATAAAGTAAATCACATAAAATTTCTGGTTTCTCAATGCATATAAAAGTTATGTTTACAGTATACTACAGTGTACTAAAAGTACAAGAACATTATGATTAAGAATGTAAATGCCTTAATTTAAAATAATTTATCTCTAAAAATGCTATCATCTGAACCTTTGTGAATCACAACACTGGTTGATCAAGTGTCTTGCCTCAATGTTTATGGCTGCTGAATGGTCAAGATGGTTGTTGCTGAAGGTGGCTGCTAAGTTGGCTACTGCGGCAATTTCTTAAGACAACAATAAAGTTTGCTACACTGATTGACTCTTCACTAAAGATTTCTCTGTAGCATGTGATGTTGTCTGATAGCATTTTACTCAAAAAACTTCTTTTCAGTTGGAAGTCAGTCCTCTCTAACCCTACTGTTGCTTTATCAACTAAGTTGGAATATTCTAAATCCTCTGTTGTCATTTCAACCATGTTTACAGAATCTACAGTAGTAGATTCCATCTCAAGAAACCACTTCCTTGCTTATCTGTAAGAAGCAATTCCTCTTCAAGTTTATGATGAGATCATGGCAATTTAGTCACATCTTCAGGCTCCACTTCTAATTCTAGTTCTTTCGCTATTTCCACCATATATGCATTACTTCCTGCATTGAAATCTTGAAGCCCTCAAAGTCATCCATGAAGGTTGAAATCAACTTCTTCCAAACTCTATTAATGTTAGAATTTTGATCTCCCTTGAATCACAAACGTTCTTAGTGGCATCTAGAATGGTGAATCCTTTCCAGAAGGTTTTCAATTTACCCCAGATCCATCGAAGGAATCACCTTCTATGGTAGTGGTAGCTTTATAAAGTATATTTCTTAAATAGTAAAACCTGATAGTCAGAATTACTCCTAGATCCATGGACAACAAAATGAATACTGTGTTAGCAGGCATGAAAGTAACATCAATCTCCTTTTATATCTCCATCAGAGCTCTTGAGTAACTACGTGCATTGTCAATAAGCAGCAATATTTTGCCAGGAAATTTTTTTTCTCTGAGCAGTAAGTTCGAAGACTGGGCTTTCAGTAAACCATGCTATAAACAGATATGCTGTCATCCAGGCTTTGTTGTTCCATTTAGAGAGCATACTCAAAATCCATACTGGGAAAATACAGAAACGTGGATTCAGTATTATGAAAAACATTATTACAACAGGGGAGGCTGACAGCTGAAAAGGGCTTTGGAGTGAGTCAATGTATTCTTTCTTATGAAATTGTTGAATCAGGAATTAGGTGACTTCCTTTTACCTCCATTGTCTGCCAAGTTAGGGAAGTTACAGAAATGAATCCTTTATTGGTTGATGTTTCATTTGATCAATTAATTTAACAACATAATAGATGTTGGGGCTGGTTCATCAATAAGCATGTAGTGGAGTTCTCTCACATTTTAATAGAATGGATAAGTGCTAGGATGGAAATGAAAAATTTAGGATTAATTGTAATTGAGTACAATATATCATATACAAAAGTCTAAATGGTAGGTCCCTGTTTCAGTGAACTTAAACTAAGACAGACTTAAAGCCAGTGGGGCATGGTGGCTCTTGCCTATAATCCCAACACTTTGGGAGGCCAAGATGGGCAGATCACTTGAGGCCAGGAGTTCAACACGAGCCTGGCCAACATGTTGAAACCCCATCTCTACTGAAAACACAAAAAGTAGCCAGGCATGGTGGCACACACCTGTAGTTCCAGCTACTCAGGAGGCTAAGGCACCAGAATTACTGGAACCTGGGAGGTGAACACTGCAGTGAGCCAAGATCGTGGCACTGCACTCCAGCCTGGGGGATAGAGTGAGATCCTACTGAAAGAAAAGAGAGAAGGAAGGAGGGGAAGGGTGGGGGAGGGGAGGGACTTGATACCTGTTTTTATTTTCTGAAGGCATGACTGTCCACAAAGAAAATCTAAGGAGTGTACTACAAAACTCTGATAACTAATAAATGAGTCAGCAAGGTCACAGGACACAAGATTGACATACCATATTACTTAATGAAAATTTAATAATTAAATTTTATTTCTGAATCCTAGAAATATAGAAATAAAAAAATATAATACCATTTATAATCCTTCAAAAAATGAAATAGGTATAAATGTTGTAAGACATACACAGAATTTATATGCTAAAAACTATAAAACACTGATGAGAGAAAGCAAAGATCCAAATAATGGGGAGAAACCTACTATGCTCATGATTGGAAAACTCAATACATAAGAAATATGACTTCTCCCCCAAATTTACATGGTATTAAATGCAATTTTTATCAAAGTTCCATCAAAATAATTTGTAGCTACATATTTTTATAAAATTTGTATAGAACGTCAAAGGAACTAGAATAACTAAAACAATTTTGAAAAAGAAGGATAAATTAGGAAGAATTAATCTGTCTGATTTCAAGATACGTGATACAGCTTTAGTTATCCAGACTGCCTTGTATTGGTGGAGGAATAGATACCTGGATCAATAGAACAGAAAAAAAACCAGAAATAGCTCCATGTAAGTATAACTAATTTTTGACAAAGGCACAAAATCAATTAAATAAAAGTAGGACAATCTTGTTAATGATGTTAGAGTAGTTGGATAGTTATAGGCAAAAATAAAAAAAAAAAACTGTGACCAAAATTTGATACTTGATACAAAAATTAACAAAATGATTCACACTCTTAAATGTAAAATAATACCATACAAGTTCTTAAAGAACACATAGGAGAAAATCAGGGACCTAGGCCTTGATGAAGTATTCTTAGACGTGATATAAAAGCATGATCTCGAAAAGGAAAGATCAATACATTGAACTTCATCAAAATTGAAAATGTTTGCTCTGCATACAATCCTGTTAAAAGAACAAAAAAACCCAAAGCCTGGGAGAAAATATTTACCATTTGCACAATCTGTCAAAGGACTTATTCCCATAATGTATAAAGAACTCTCAACACAGTTATAAAAAGTCAAATTAGAGAATGGGTAAAAGAGATATTTCAGCGAAGAAGATATATGGATTGTAAACAAGCACGGGAAATAATATTCAACATAACTAGCTATTAGGGAAGTGCAAATTAAGACTATAATGAGATATTACTTCTTACTTATAAGATGGGTAATGTAAAAATAAAATAGTAAACACACCAAATGATTACTAGGTTGTGGAAAAACTTGTTCTTGTCTACATTACTAGTGGCAGTGTGACATGATGCAGTCGCTATGGAAAATACCACCAGGGTATGTTACGTCTATAGCATGAAACATGACTAAGCTATACAAAGGAAAACGTGATTTACACACACAACAAGTTTGATGGATCTCAAGAGGATGATGCTGAGAGAACGAAGATCTTTGAGACCTCTTCTCAAAGGTCACATCCTGTATGATTCCATTTATATAACTTTCTCAAAATGATAAAGCAAAGAGATGTAAAACAAAGTAGTGGATCCCTGAAGTTAGGGATGATGGGAATGAGTTTGACTATAAAGAAGTAGCTCAAGGAAGATCTTTGTAAATATGGAGTATCTTAATTGTGGCAACGATGTTTTACACAAATTTGTACATGTAATGAAATGCTGCAGACTTACACAGACATTGAGCCAATATTAGTTTCCGGGTTTTGATATTGGATGATAGTCATGTAACCACTGAGGGAAAAAACACTTGAAGGGTATGCAGTATTTTTCTGTACTATCTTTGAACATTCTATGAATTTATAACTATTTCAAAATTAAAGGCTAAAAATATTAATATCACTTGCTGATTATCATTAGGAATTTATGATATAGTGATTTCTTGTGTATGTTGTTATTATACGAAGTAATAATGAATATATTAAACAAAATTTTTCACCCTGTGACATACATAATTTGTGTTCCTACAAAACAATGCAGTTTGAGGGTAAATAGTTTGGAAAAACCCTATGTGCATCAACCTTTTGAAAATTCACAAGGATGAACCTGGAAACCACCATTCTCAGCAAACTGACACAAGAACAGAAAATCAAACACCGCATGTTCTCACTCATAGGCGGGTGTCGAACAATGAGAACACATGGACACAGGGGAGGGGAGCATCACACACTGGGGTCTGTCGGGGGGAAAAAGGGAGGGTCAGCGAGGGGTGGGGAGTTGGGGAGAGATAGCATGGGGAGAAATGCCAGATATAGGTGATGAGGAGGAAGGCAGCAAATCACACTGCCATGTGTGTACCTATGCAACAATGTTGCATGTTCTTCACATGTACCCCCAAATCTAAAATGCAATAAAAAAAATATATATATATATAAAAGAAAATTCACAAGGCACATTACATATCAAACAGTTGGAAAATATGGATAATCTCAGAAGTGATTCAGAGAAGTCCCTCACATATAATATTTTCTTCCCTGTGAACTACCTGATTTTATAATAAGGAAAATACGACCCTAACACATGCCACTTAAGACACTGTGGTAGTGAGAACAGGGACCACTGCTGGTAATTTTGGAAAGACAACAAATGTGGTCTTAGCTTCCATTACTCAGCTGCAGCCAGCTCTAATGAATTCCTCAAGATCAGGAGAGCTGATCCTTGCCAGAAAGCCTGCCTTAGTAACATCGTGATACCTGACCCACTTTCCAACATAATTTCTCAAATAAAACAAAAGCTATTCCCAGTCCATGCTTAATAACATCTCTGAAAACACACTGGCTGTTTTCAAAGCAGTGTGTTACTTTTATGAAAACCCACATTGGGATTAGTATTTATATATGACTAAATTATCTTCATTTTGCCCCTCCAAAAGTACTTGGCACTTCCTCTAACTCAGAAAATGCAAGTGTTTATTTACTCATCTCTTACTAGGCAAGAAGGACCAAAATTATTCAGGTCATATCTTGATTTTGTTTTTGCTCTAGGGCCACTTCTATTGGAGGTACTTAATGTTTACCAAAGAAATAAATGAAAAGGAAATCCGGTAGTAATATGTCAGATAATGTGAGTGTTAATTACAAAGTGCTTCCTTATATTTATATGGTTATTGACTAAGAAAAAAGTAATTATCTAGGTCAGTGGTTTTCAGTACCCGGGATAATACACACTGGTGTACTCCCTCCCCAAGAGGTAGTCTACACTGTGAAATTAATATTTGCCAAAACTGAGCACTAATTATGAAATGATAAAAAGTTTCAGGCAAAATGCTGACCTTAATAAATAATATATGTAATATAACCTTACCACAAATGTAACAATTATAGCTTCAAACCATAGTCCCTTCTCCAAAATTATCTGTTTACTTGGAAATTAGAGAATGCTATATAGGTATATGCTACAGCAAATAAAAGAGAGCATTCAAGATGTAAACACACCAACTCAAAAAACCAAGTAAATAAAAACACCCTAAGGGATAAAGTGTGTGGTGAAATTCTCCTTATGCATTTATACAAACCAAAGGACATTGTTATTGACACGGTGATGACATAAAAGGGACTGTGTTTTAATTATTCTTGGCTTTTAAAATATTTTAGCTTTTTTTATTCCTTGAATTATATCACATATCTTTTAGCTTGATTCATCATTTTTCATTCTATATTCAATTTTTCAAAAAGAATTTCTATGACTACTGTATTTTGTTTTAATTAAAAGCCACCACTCCAAGCATTTTATCTCACATTTTTTTACTTCTTGCTGGACCACTAATCACTGTAATATAAATGTATGTATGTGTGTGTGTGTGTGTGTGTGTGTGTGTGTGTGTGTGTGTGTGTGTATACATGCATATATATCCTTGTGGGGGATGTTAATGAGTACAAAAAACAAAGTTAGAAAGAACGAATAAGACCTACTATTTGATAGCACATCAAACTGACTCTAGTCAACAATAAATTATTTTTACATTTTAAAATAACTAAAAGAGTGTAAATAGATTGTAACACAAGGGATAAATGTTTGAGATGGTGGATACCTCATTCTCTGGGATGTGATTATTTCTCATGGCATGCCTGTATCAAGACATCTTATGTAACTCATAGACACAGACACCTACTATATGGTTTGGCTTTCTGTCCCCACCCAAATCTGATCTCAAACTGTAATCCCATGTGTCAGAGAGGGACCTGGTGGGGAAGTCACTGGATCATAAGGATGGTTTCTCCATGCTGTTCTTGTGATAGTAAGCGAGTTCTCAGGTGATCTGATGGTTTAAGAGTATGACACTCCCTCCCCCCACTCTCTGTCTCTTCTGAGTCCATGGAAGACATGCCTTGCTTCTCCTTCACCTCCTACTGTGATTGTAAGTTTTCTGAGACCCCCCAAGCCATGTGGAACTGTAAGCCAGTTAAACCTCTTATATTTTATAAAATAATTTTTATAAATTACCAAGTCTCAAATATGTCTTTATAGCAGTGTGAGAACAGTACTAATATAACACATACTATATACCTACAAAATTTAGAGATTTAAAAATTAAGGAAACAAATCACAGAACCTCACCACTTACAGGGTGAAAATAAGAAATGGTTTTAAAATTAACACTGAATTTTGCTGTAGTTTGTTACACAGCATTATCATGATACGGATGACTTATATAGAAATTAGTACTTGTAATTGAGTGCCGACATAAAATTACCTAAAATTTGTAGCAATGGCCAGGATGACAGTCAATGAAAGAATTGTTATAGGAGACTGAAAAAATTGAGATCTATGTTATGTAACACCAAAACATCTGATAAACCTGGTGCCCAAGATATTGTGGAAAGCTGAATATGTAAATAATTAGGTTACAAATTTGTGTGAGGAGCTTTCTGGAAAGAATGTTGAAAACAGGAATTGGCTACTACTTGATGTGTGTGACAAGATGCCATGAGAAAAATATAAGTTCAGGAAAAAACTGAGCAGCTACAAAAGACACTTAAGAAGGCAAGGAGAGAAGTCAGAAATTCTGAGATTTTAAACGTTGGAAACAGAAACTTTGATTATTTAAATAGTGGACTGCTAAAACATGTCTTCCAGAAAAGACCAAATCCAAGGCTCCACCATGAAGGCATGGCCTTGGGACAAAGTCCAAACCAAGTCTAGAGCTGCAGATTCTTTTTCAGACTTTTGACAGGAAAACCATCCTCTCATATACAAATATAATAGGTATATAACATATATATTATAAACTATCCTCAAATATATAAATATATATACCATATATATATATAAACCATCCTTGTGTATGTGTATGTGTATATATATATTTAGAAAGAATGAATAAGACTTGCTATTTGATGGCACGTTAGGGAGACTATGATCAATAACATCTTAATTTTACATTTTAAAATAACTTGAAGAGTGTAATTGAATAACTCAAAGGATACAAGCTTGAGGGGATGGATACCCCATTCTCCATGATGTGCTTATTTCACATTGCATGCCTGTATCAAAATACCTCAGGTACTCCATAAACATATATACCTACTATGATATGGCTTGGCTCTCTGTCCCCACCCCAAATCTCATCTCGAATTGTAATCCACACATGTCAGGGAGGGACAAGATGGGAGGTGATATTTTGTATGATTTATTTTGTTGTGGTTTTACAAAAGTCTGAGGCATCTGAATTCTGAAAAATTACACTAAACTATATCTCTAGGAAGGAGATACACTGGTAACATCACAAATAAAAATCAAAAGCATTATATGGGCTCTATTTAACTGTTACCCTTATATGTTTGTGTAATCGTTAAGTGAAAATGGCAATGAGGAAAATGTACAAGCATTTGATACAGAAATAACTAAAACAACAGAAAATATTCATAACGTAAAGATAAATGTTAATAAATACAGAATTCCAGAGTAGTGAAGTACTTTTCCTGGCTCAGATAATAAAGGATATTATAAGAAATAATCTAAAATTGAAGGAATATATAGTCATGTGATTTAAAAAGAACATCTATGTATATAACTTAAGAAAATATGTTTTACTTTGTTTACAACTGATATAGTAATTGTCATATTTATGGGGTACAGTGTAATGTTTTCGTATATGTATATATTATAACAATGATCAAATCAAAGTAATTATCATATCCAGCACCTCAAGCACTTGTCACTTCTTTGTGGTGAAAACATAAAACTTGTTTGTTTGTTTTTTTGTTTTTGTTTTTTTAAGATTCACTTTTACACAGGAGTGGTAGGGTATATGCAGGAGAATGAAGCTGGACCTCTACATTTTATCATACACAAATATTAACTCAGGAGGGATTAAAGACTTAAAGTCAAGACCTAAAACTATAAAGATCCTAGAAGAAAACCAAGGAAAATGAATTTTTGCTAACAGCATTGGCAAAGAAATTTATGACTAAATCATCAAAAGCAATTAAAATGAAACGAAAAATTGGCAAGTGGGACCTAATTAAACTAAAGAGCTTTTGCACAAAAAAACAAAAACAAAAACAAATGAACAAAAAACAAACCTACCAACAGAATAAACGGACAACCTAGAAAACAAGAGAAAATAGTCACAGACTATGCATACAACAAAGGTCAAATTTCCTGAATCCATAAAGAATTCGGTCAGTTCAACAAGCAAAAAATAACCCCATTAAAAAAGTGGGTAAAGGACATAAACAGACACTTCAAAAAAAAAAAAGATAAACAAGCAGTCAGCAAGCATATGAAAGAAATGCTCTCTATCACTAATCATCAGAGAAATGAAAATCAAAACCACAGTGAGATACCACCTTACACTAGTTAAAATGGCCATTATTAAAAAGCCAAAAAATAACAGATGTTGGAGAAGTTATGCAGAAAAGGGAACACTTATACACTCCTGGTGGGAATGTAAATTAGTTCAGCCACTGTGGAAGGGAGTTTAAAGACTTCTGAAATAACTCAAAGCAGAATTACCATTTAACTTAGCAATTCCATTATTGGGTACATAATCAAAGGAAAATAAATCTTTCTCCCAAAGGTATCTGCACTCCTATGTTCATCGTAGCATGACTCATAATAGCAAAGACATAGACAATCAAAGTACTCACCAATGGTGGACTGAATAAAGAAAATCTATTGCATGTACACCATGGAATACTACACAGCCATAAACAAAGAATGAAATCAAGTCCTTGGCACCAACATGGATGCAGGTATAGGCCATAATTCTAAGTAAATTAACACAGGAACAGAAAACCAAATAACACATGTTCTCACTTACAAGTGGATGCTCAACACTGGGTAAATGTGAATATAAACACAGGAAAAATAAGCACTGGGGACTACTAGAGTGGAGAGGGGAGAGAGGAGAACAAGGGCTAAAAATCTATTGTGTACTATGCTCACTATCTGACAAGACTCCTCACACCCCAAATCTCAGTATCACACAATATACAAGAAACCTACACACGTACCACCGATTCTAAAATAAAAGTTTAATTTTTTTTTAATTATATTTTAAGTTCTGGGATGCATGTGCAGAACGTACAGTTTGTTACATAGGTATACACATGCCATGGTGGTTTGCTGCAACCATCACCCTGTCATCTACATTAGGTATTTCTCCTAATGCTATCACTCCACTATCCCCCCACCTGTATCCCTCCCTTAGCCTCCCACCAAAGTATTTTGATTTATGAACCAATGTTTTGCCCAAGCTATCATACCACTTTAAAAAATTGAATTTTTTAACTGACACAAGAACAGAAAATCAAACATCGCATGTTCTCATGCATAGGTGGGTGTTGAACAATGCGAACACATGGACACAGGGAGGGGAGTATCACACACTGGGGTCTGTCGGGGGAAAAAGGGGAGGGATAGTGGGGGTGTGGGGGAGTTGGGGAGGGATAGCATGGGGAGAAATGCCAGATATAGGTGATGGGGGAGGAAGGCAGCAAATCACACTGCCATGTGTGTACCTATGCAACAATCTTCCATGTTCTTCACATGTACCCCCAAACCTAAAATGCAATAAAAAAAAAATTGAATTTTTTAAAAAAGAAGTGATATGATAGCTTGGGCAAAACACTGGATCATAAATCAAAACACTTGAGTTCTAGGACCAACTCTATCAGTACATGATTTATGAACTTTGACAAAACCTTAACCCCTCTTGTTGAAAACTTCCTCTGTTGACTGCACTAATAATGTCTTTCCCACGTACCTCTTAAGGCTTCTGAAGTTCAAATGAAGATTAGTAAATAAGAAGTCTTTGAATGTTAAAAGTTCTATGCATATATGAGCTGCATATACTGAAGCTGTTCATAATATTCCAGGTTTGGGTCCCAGAAGCAAATAATATCAAACTGCAATATTCTAGCTCAGAAATTATTAAAGGTAAAAGTGAAATAATTTGTCAACCTTCATTTTGACAATTTATGTTCACCTCATTTGCAGTTAAATGAAGCAACATTGGACTATGTTGCACAATTTTATAGGCTTAGCAGAAAGAGTACACATGGCCCATTTAGCTAAGGATATTTTAATATATGGTGTTGATTCTAAGTTGATCTCCTTCAACCATATCACATAGCTGATATGTATGTCCTTGTGAGATCACTTTGTCTATTTTATATACACATATTTTTCAGGGTGTTGATTTTTTTAACAACCTATCACATCTGATAATATGCATAGAGAAATGACAATCCTCTGAAATGCATCAGAGCCCGTAGGCTCACCAACCCTGCATAAATTGTCTTTAATGAAAATTTTGCTAGTTATTTTTCCAAAAAATAATTCTTTCATATTAAAAAAACTTGTTTCCATTCTGTTTTTCTTTGAAGACTTCTGTTTTCCAATTTATCTCCAATTCATACATACACACACACACACACACACACAGAGAGCCATCAATCAGTTTTAAATGAATTATGATTATAAATGAATTATTCTGAGAAAGGAGGAAATGTATCTAGTTGAATCACCTTACCTTCCTCTGGTGTTGATATACACATACTCTGCATGTTGCAATGGCACACTGAGTAAGGTTGTGGGAGTTGAAGGCAAAATAAGAAGATAGTATCCTTTTACTTACGGCAAATGAAAGTAGTCTCATCTGAATTATCCGCACAATCATTCACAAAATCACACAGCTTGTCTTTTGCAATGCAGTGCTTATTAGCACACATGAATTCGTGAGCAGTACACTTTCTCTCTGGGCTAAGCAAAGGGGAACAATCTTGGAAGGAAATATCATCCACTGCTACATCTCCTATGTAACTGATACCACGTTTGGCCCTGAAGACAATCTAAAAAAAAAAAAAAAAGCCAATTACAGTTAAACTGTCAATCAAGTTCAAAATCAGGGCAAACACTAAGTGTCAAGAACATCAAGTTTAAAAAGTTTGAATCTGATTTTTTTAATGGCCCTATGTTGAAAGTGACCCAGGAAATTTGAGGACCATTTAAGACCTAAGTCATCCTCAACACCTAAGAATGTAGCAGTGGGAAGAAAACTGGCTCATGTGTAGATTTTTAAGATATGGGACTAGAAAATTGGCAGGAGTCATCCATCCACTACTGCCTTTGCCAGCTCTCAGATCAAACAAGACCTACTCCTGTTTTAGAGCCTCACTGCACAGTAAAGCAGGTCAATCAGGTGATGTAAAGTATGTCAATCAAATGACATACCAAGAGTGACAAGACACAAGTAGATTCTTTACTTTGCTCAATTCTTGCCATTCCTCAGATATGTCCATTCCAACTATTTGAAAGCTAAAAGGCAAGTCCTCAATAGCATGAGTTTTTAAAAAATGTGGCACATCTTTGGAACTGAAATGATTTTGATTTGCTTTTGATTCATGTATGTGATGAAAAGAATCTTCATGTGTCCCATTGTTTGACAATGATTTCCCACATATGGCAACTTCAGTAGAATAAGGAAGAATGAAGAAAACTAACAGAAGTCATTAATGGTTTTAGAAACTCCATCTTCAATTTGTAACAATATCTTTGCTTAGAATAAAAATGAACGCCGTTTCATAGGTACATAAAACGTCACATATTCTGTAGTTTAGGGTTTTTCAGTGAAATGAATTCAGCCATTTTATTAAATTTATCTACAAGCTAAATATGTATATGTTAACATAGGAAACAGATATTTCAAAGTAACTTAGAACAATTATAGGTGAGTTAACAAGTACAGTTTTACTTTAGTGATTTTGTATGAAAAACAATTACTGCTAACAAATTTCTAAGTATCTTTTGACCAATTCTGGACAATTATTTTTCACAGAAGAAATAGTTACAGTTTTTTTTTCCCTTCAGATGCGGTACGTCTTTATACTATTGTGTGACCCTGAGTGTTCTTCTCTTAACATGAGAGGATGGAATAATTGAAATCATGCCTCTCACATCAAAAGAAAAATATAACTGTGTTCATATATTGAATTTATGTAAAACGAATAGACTGTCTTGATAGCAGGTGAGCTTAGAAAGAAAAAAATAAATCAGTAAGGTAGATGAAAAGCTTGAAAGTGATTAAAAAGAGATGAAACCAAAAAGTATAATAAGGTCTATGACTTTCTTAAAAGGGAAATTGAGCCATGGAAAAATGTCGATATGCAAAGTGAAAAAGATACTCAATTATCTGGAGAGTCTAAAATTTCAATATAAGCTGCAATGCTCTGTGAATAAGAAATCAGATAATGCAATGGCTGTTGTACCCTTCATTTGCTTATCTTCTGTCTTACAGGTACAATCTCAATTGCTTTCCATGTACAAATAATCAAACCATCACTTACAATGCTTCATACAGTGTTGGTTGGGATTCCCTAGACTTTAACATTGAATGGGATTAACTGTTCTTAAAAAAGAGAGAAACTACAATGCATCTTCTTTTTTCAGGCAGAATAAAGTCAGGGTTAATTATTTTTGTAAAATTTGGTAGGCAATGTAGCATAACAGTTGCAATGTAGACTGGTAGAAGGCCTGACTGTATTTCCAGTCTGCCTCTGACATTTGTAGTTACATAAGTAGAGCAAAAGACCTAACTTCTGGGTGTTTCTATATTCTAATCGATAATATGGAGATAATAATACCATGTAACTCATAAGATTATTGTGAAAGCAAAATAAGTATTTTAAAAATTCATATAATAGTACTTAGCACTCAGTAAGTGCTATATATGTGATTGCTCCAATAATAAAAATTATAATTAAATATTTTGTTTAAATTTTGGGGGCTTCCCAAATAAAATTATACAAACTTCCCAGTGATGCTTGAGAATACTATTTCTAAAAGTATTTTATATGTTTCCTGAAGGGCTACAGGCACTCACCTTTGTGAGACTAAAGGGCATGATCTTATAAGAAATGGCAGAATCATGAAGAGTGTGCCTAACTCATCACTGTATATCGTGTGCATGGTGCATAGCAATGTGCTTTGCACATAGTAAGTGCTCAATAAGATTTTATGGAAGGAATCACATAAAACAGCAAATATTCACAAGATAGTAATATTTAGTTTTAAGAGTCAAAAAATCAGGGGTATATTTCTCTTTAATAAAATCTCAATATGTGAAAAATTAGAAATTCAGAATGGATAAATTAATAATTGACTGCACATGCTGAAATTCCCCTAATATTACTTCAAACATGATTTTACTATATACATATTATACATGCACAGAACTAGTTAATTCTTCATTGCCTGGGGTGGAGGCCTATGTGTGGCACAATATAACCTTCTACATGTTCTTGATGAGATTTCTTCTTACCTCAGTTTAAAGACCTGAGAGACTGAACAGTTAGGATTCCTCTAATAAATAGTTTCATATTGTGCAAGGCTATAAAATTGCTATACAGTGTTTACTACTTCCAGGTGAACTTACTTTTTATCCATATCCTAAATTATCTACAAATGATTCATAAGAAAATTGGATTTCAGAGAGAGGCAAAAGATAAATGGGATTTACTATACCTATCATTTTAAGAAATTGGCTGTAATACTTATCAAGGCTTTCATACAATGGAACCCTGTATACTCCCATTGGAGCTGAGAGGGGCTGATCTATTAAAGCACATGATCGTAGATATATTTATCTGAACATTCACAGCCAACTTGACTATCCCAGCTGCACATAGAAGAGTGAACATGCAACATTTAACAAGAATTTTATCCCTTCTGTCTGGAGCTAAAAGGCTCTAAATTCACAGAATTAAAACCCAGGCAGTTAAGACTAAGAAGAAAATGTTCTACCTAAATGGCCCTGTGTTCTCACTCTGCTTATTCAAATTTTAACAAATCTTCAGAGTTAAGCCTCATCTTCTAAGAAAATTCTCAATAAAACAACAGCTCATGGAGGTCTTGCTTTCCTGGTAATCCCTAAGAGAGATATGCTT
The DNA here is from genome assembly GCA_036589455.1 of Ateles fusciceps. Taxonomy (NCBI): domain Eukaryota; kingdom Metazoa; phylum Chordata; class Mammalia; order Primates; family Atelidae; genus Ateles; species Ateles fusciceps. The sequence continues at coordinate 8,375,529 of JAZHEH010001064.1, forward strand.
TATGCCAAACATTTCAGCACATACTTATTTTCAGTTTAAACATTTTAATCTATGTACTAGTACTTTTCTTCAGTTATTAATATGTATAGGTCTCATCCTCTTTCTATTGTCACAAATTACATGAAGACAAATATGGCATTACACAATATTGTGCCTCCAAAAACTATTTTTAAACGAGGTGAATCTATTCCCTATAATAAGGTTTTAAAATATAATACGTTTTCCAAAGACTGTCTTTTAAACTAGGTTTGAAAAAATTAATTGCGCTACAAAAGCTCCGAGAATATACTTACAAAACAGAGGGAAATGTTCTTTATATGTGAGAGGCTGATTCGGGAGTGAAGGAAGGTTATTCAAATTAAATGTTCCTAGAACGAGATCTAATTGGAAGAAATTAGGTGATTCTGAAGTGATCAATTCCTTATGGAAAATGCTCCACGGAGTGTTAAGTGCTGTGTCTACGCATCCACAGAACACATCAGAAAGGGAATGGGGGGCAAGAAGACTGTGAGTAGAGAAAAAACTAAATGAGGATGGGAAAAAATCAGCGGAACTCACTCATCCCATAACTACCTGGATTACAAACCTGCGTATGTGACTGAATGCCTAAAAACACTTCTACTCTCTTCCAGTGTGCACCTTGCTGTCCAGTTTGAGCCCACAATTTAGAAGTAATGTTGTCTTTCTTGATGAGTACCTGCAGAGATAAATTAGGTAAAAGGTGTTGAAGCATTTTTTCTTGAGAAACTGCAAACATGTAAAATTTTCCCAGTGATTTTTTAGTTGTAATATCAACATGAAGTTTTTGAGAGAAGTGCTAAGACATTTTTTTATTAGATATCTTTGTTTTTTACAGCACTGTGCTCCTAGGGTACCTCACAAGCTTGGTACAATACAGATGTGCATGAATATCTGTCAATCAAGTCCTAAAGTATCTGGGCATCATTTAATTAAGAACTCAACTACATTAACTTTTTAAAAAATCTGGAAGCAGTACCAATTGCTGTTTATTAAATAATATTCATGTGGTCAAATGACAAAGTATGGAATTGCTTACTAAAACACTCTTTTGAGAATGATCTTTCTCATTAGATGGTTTCAGTGAGGCCGTAATGTTACAATGTCAGCCCATTTCATTGTTAGGACACAGATGGGTGAGATGAGTGAGCATCTATTTATGCTGTGCCAGTAAAAGCTTACTGCCCAACAGCCGTGAAACCAACATATTCTCATCAGTACTGTAACCTCAATGTAAAGCAGAATCCAGATTAGTCTCAGCAGACAAACTATTACGGCTCTTCTTTTAGAATGGTACAAAATGAGCCATGAAGAGAGTAACTGAGGAGAGTGGAACAACTTCAGATTTTTAAAATTACTAACTTAGATAGTGTATTAAATATTTTCATGTTACTTTTTAAAAACAGAATTTACACAAGCGAATAATTATTCAGATAAAAGATTTGTGACAGTTCTGACTTTTAAAAGTGAAGATGAATTTTAATGATTTCATTATCTGTTTTTTAAATTAAATTCAGATTTTTAAAATGTAATTGGAGTTTCCAGAGTCGTAGAAAAAAATGTGTTATTAGCAAAAGTACCATTAAATTACTAATCTATAAAATTCAAATTAATATTGAACATTATCAAGGTCAAGAAAATACAATTTCTAACAAATAAGTAAAAATCAAATTTGGAAAGCACTGAAAAAATGTATAGGAAATAAGTCTTCTTTATTTGAATACCACAGTATATATAAATCTCCAGAAAAACATATGCTCAAGAAACATATTAATGCAACATTTAATATTATTTTACTTATCCATGCACAAAAATAAGGATCATAGATATCATTTTGTTCATTTTATAATTCTGTACTTACAAAATTTTAACTCTTTTTAAAAAGTTCATCTACAAATACCAAATTTTATTCTGAAAAAATGAAAGCACATTTCACATCATCAATCCTAACCCCACAATATTCCAGGCAAATAATTCTCATTTTATTGACAAAACCTTATAGTAAATTGTAATTGTTTTGCCTATTTAAAAAGTCAAATTACAACAGTAAGTTCTGACTTCAACCCAGAAGACCATTTGGATGCCTTTAGATTATTGAACATAACCATGCATGTATACACACAAATAAACTTTTAAACTGTTTTTTAGTATGAAGTCTTATTATAAAAAGAAAATCCTAAAATTGGTGTGTAATATGTTTCCAATTTTAAAAAAAAAACAGCATTTTTGAAAGAAACTATGTTTATCTAAAGTTTCTTTAAAAAATGAATAACAATAGCCAGGATAATCCTAGAATAAAACAAAACAGGAGTTAGAGGAGCACCAATTATTAATATTGCAATCAACCTATTGGGAAATAAATGACCAAGCAGCTGGCCACAGTCTGTTTTCTCTACCGGGGGATAAACAAAGCAGGAAAGTCATGTGTAATCTTGTTGCAAATATACTAGAGACTTCTTGGCAAACTAATGGTATTTGAGAGGGGGGAGAGTCCTTATCAATAGATTTCCTCTAGCAAGATAGCCCTACTCTAAAACTGCTGGTAGTATATACAATTCTGGAATTTGTGGATTTATTTTCATTCATGGCTTCCTGTAAAGTAACACACAAGCTATGAAAGAGTATAAATGAAGATGCTCCAAAACTGAGTTGGCTTCTTCGGTATAACTGATATGTCTACGCACATTACTTACAAACCTTACGCATTATTCTCTACCAAGGCATGCACAGTATGGGAAGACAGGACTTGAAAATCTAAATTAATACTCCAGAACTGCTCTCTGGCCTGTATATGTTGGAATCCCCCAGGGGGGAAAAACAAAAACAAAAAAAAAAAACGCAGAACTTTCTGAAGGAATAGTTAATTGCAGAGACAGGACAGGATAAAAATAAGGTGAAGTTTGGAACATCTTGGCCAAAAAGAAAGAATATACTCAAAGAATGATGGGCCTTTTCAGAGAAACATGGAGGTTAGTTGAAAGAGACTATTTACCAAATCTGAGACAATTTGAGGACCAAATAAATAATAATCTGAATAGATTATAATACATTGATTAAAACAGAAACTTATGAGTCCACATTGATATAAAACAGTAAGTGAGCAAACAGAGATTTTTTTCTGAACACGAATCCAACCTAAAATGTGGACAAAATAATGGAATTAGAAAATCACAATGAGGCAATCAGCATTGTAAAATTAATTCAGGCAAAAAATAAAAAATAAAAGCCACTACTGAATGCAAAAATTTGTGGGTAAAATTGAGTTGAAATCAGTATTTTGCATACCCTTAAAATATCTCTTTGCAAAATATTTATTGATAAAAAAATGAAAGTAATGAGACTGATAAGGATCATTAGCTAATGGGATGCAATAAAAATCATACAATACTGGTTATATGATAGGGGAAAAAAAAGCTTAACCCAACAAAATTAAACTAAGAGACAGTATACAAAATGCCTTTGCTATAAGCTTTTAAAATATCAGGTTTATAAAAACCAAGGGAAGATAAGGAATTATTCCTGTTTGAAAGGCAGTAGAAAGAAGTAACTTGGTGTAGTATGTTATCCTATACTGGATTTTTTTGCTCTAACGGACATTACCAGGACAACTGGTTTCAAAAAAAAATAGGATTCCTGAGTGAAGGGTATATTGGAGTTGTCTGTGCTATTCTTGGAACATTTTATGCGTTTAAACAGTTTAATTTTTTTTTTTTTAACAGAGAAACACTTTGACAAAGACTATTGCAGAATGTAGCACTACAAAGGCAAGAAGAAGACACATCCAGATATTAACCAAGTGTATATACTTATTTGTGTAATACTCAGAACACTGATACTGAAACCTCATATGTTTCAGTCATCAAAATAGTATTACCCCAGAAGCTTTAACTTCAGCATAGAGACAACGTTCATAATTAAACAGAATAAAGATTACTTATTAGCTAGTCATGTCCAATTCTGCTAAAGCTTTTACTTTATCATACCTTTATGAAATCTAGTGAAGTGTTGGTAATTGTCCATTTTTACTTATTAAGAGACTATATTTTAATGATACCAAATTATGCACTATGAATTTTTACATAGAAAATTTAAAAATGTGATTGCCTAAGCAGTACCTGGAGAGACCAACGGTGGCCCCATTCATATGTGTCCAGAATACCAAGGTACATTTTGGTCCCGTGAGTGAAATGACAGGAGTGAGAATGTCAGCCGTGTCACCAAATTTCCCATTAGAACTGTCAGCATACAAGTACCAGCCATCTGTGGTATTTCTGGAAAAGAGTTTATCATATTATGAAAAGAGGAAGAGGCCAGGTGTGGTGGCTCATGCCTGTAATCCCAGCACTTAGGGAGACCAAGGCAGGTGAATCACCTGAGGTCAGGAGTTCAAGACCAGCTTGGTCAACATGATGAAACCCTGTCTCTACCAAAAATATGAAACAAATAAGCCGGGCATGGTGTCATGTGCCTGTAATCCCAGCTACTCAGGAGGCTGAGGCAGGAGAATTGCTTGAACCCGCTGAGATCACGCCATTGCACTCCAGCCTGGGCAACTAGAACAAAACTCTGTCTCACAAAAAGAAAAAATAAAGAAGAAAGAGGAGAAGAGGAAGAAGAGGAAGGAGGAGGAAGAGACTGTGAAACAGTATAGTTTGTCACTAACCATATTTTATTGCTTTATATTTTTTCCTAAAAGTATAACATGTTATAACATAAGGTCCATTACCTTCATTAGAAATAATACTTCTACCACTTTGATTTTGAATCCACAGTACTTGCAATAATATCAGTTGGTACATGTATAAAATTATGACAATGGCTGAAACTACCAAATCTGTAATAACTTGGTTGATATTTTTACAGTAATAACACTAATACTCTAATCAGCTTTTTAGAGCTCATTTTAATGTGAGTAAAATGAAGCGGAAGGAAAAAACATGAATAAGTAGGGGATGAAAAACAGGTCTGGGCTTCAGTTCATCGATCTCAACGGCTTTCCATTCAAATTTACTCTGTCTATGTTGATTTAGCTCAGTTTCACTTCAACACATTTTAGCAACCTTGTAGATAATTTTAAAGAATATCCTTTCCTAGGCCTAAATTAAAAAGGAAACACAACAATGGAAACAATTAAATATCAATGTATTTTTTCCATAAAAGGAAGAATTTATGGCCCTACTTGGACAATTAATTTAAAAAGAGAATATAACACTAAAGTCATTCTAGGTTATACATAGCTCTTTGAAACATAAAGAAGTGATCTGCACAGTTTGGGTATTCTGGCATTCTGTTTTTTATTAACTTGATTTCTTGCCACTTTCTAATTTAAATATAGATGCTAGAAAGTACAGAGTTTAAATTTGCTTCTTATTAAAGCTATTTTATTTTTAAAATTTTTATCTTTTCTGGGGATTTATGAATAGCAAACAGATGGAGAGGTGGAAGTAGTCATTTTGTCACCATGTATCTATTGAATGCTTAGTCTTGCAAGACTTGCCAGTGGCTGTCTAAGTTTCTAGGGATATAATTGTCTGCAAAAGACACAGCAGGGTTTGGCCTCTGGCCTCCTCATTTACTAAATGGTCAATTTAACTTCTCTGAACATCAAATTTCTTCATTTCATAAAATAGGTAATTCCATGTATGGTGTTATTAAGAATCACAAATAAAATATGTGGAATATCTAACACAGTACCTGCTCCAATTTATGTACTAAACAAATGGTAGTTGTAATTTGTGGTTATGTTTATATCATTCATTGTTTCTAACGAAATAAGAACTTTAGTGTTCTGCAAAACAGAGTTATGAGTTAATTTTTAAGAGGTAGAATTATCATTTATATTTGTCTGAATTGTGTCTCAGTGAAAAGGCATTTCCAGCTTTCTTCCTAGCATATCATATGCTAAATATCCCAGTAATAACAGGGATACCCAGAACATGGATATACTTATATATGCAGATATACAGAGGGAACAGTCAAGAAAAAATTGCATGCACATATCTATATGTATATGATTTATTTAATCTGTAAATCATTCTTTAAGCAAATGTCAAGATTATTCTAATCTTATTATACTTCACTGAAAATTATTTCAATATGCTACATCTAAGTGTCCTCCATGAAACTGAGTTCTACTTAATGAGATGTAGCTTGAATGGTCCGTTCCTCTCCAAATTTAATGCTACCACCTTATCAAATTTTTACTTCCTTTTGCTTAAAATAATAAATCTCCTAATTGGTCTTTCACACCTACTGTTGATTCACTATATTCATTATTCACACATCACTTAATCTTTTTAAAAATGGACATTGGATTAAATCAGGTCCCCAAATCCACTTCTTAAAACCTGCTAAAGTCTTTTTAATAGACACAGGATACCAGGAAAGGGAAACAAGAAGGAAAAAAGAGAAATTGATTAATTAGTACAAACATACAGTTTGATGGAAGACCTAGTGTTTGATAAATCAGTAGGGGACTATAGTTCACAATAATATACTGTACACTTCAAAGTGGCTAAAAGAGAATAATTCAGATATTTCTAACATAAAAAAAGAGAAATATTTAAGGTGACGGATATCCTAGGTTCACCTACTTGACCTTTACGATTTAGTTGAATGTATTAAATTATCACATATACTCTGGAGCTATGTACATCTATTATGCATCAATTAAAACACTGTTTTGAAATAAATAATTAAAAACATGTATTTAATATGTCTTACAAATCTCTACATAGCTTGTCTCTGTCTCCCAGTGGAAATGGGAGTTGGGAAGAGATGATTCCTACCATCCTTCCTAAGCCAATGCAATCTGACTCCAGTACAACACTGTATGTATGAATTATCACACTGTTTTAAATATATCATTTTTTCATAAATTGATTTAAAGATTCAATGAAATCCCAACATATTCCAGATAGACTTTACTTGTCAGAATTTGGAAAACTAATCTTAAGCTTCATATACAAATACAAGGAGACAGGAATAGCCAATTTTATCATGAGAAGAACAGAATTTGACAATTTAATCAGATATCAAGACTCATTCAGTACATAGGCATGAGCAAAGACTTCATGACTAAAACACCAAAAGCAATTGCAACTACAGCCAAAATTGACAAATGGGATCTAATTGAACTAAAAATCTTCTGCTAAAAAAAAAAAAAAAAACAAAAACTATCATCAGAGTGAAGAGGCAACCTACAGAATGGGAGAAAAATTTGGCAATCTATCCATATGACAAAGGGCTAATATCCAGAATCAACAAAGAACTTAAACAAATTTACAAGAATAAAACAACCCCATCAAAAAGTGAGTGAAGGATATGCACAGACACTTCTCAAAAGAAGACATTTATGCAGCCAACAAACATATGAAAAAAAGTTCATCATCACTGGTCATTAGAGAAATGCAATTCAAAACCACAATGAGATACCATCTCACTGAAGTTAGAATGGCAATCATTAAAAGACAGGAAACAACAGATGCAAGTGTAAATTAGTTCAACCGCTGTGGAAGACAGTGTGGCAATTCCTCAAGGATCTAGGACCAGAAATACCATTTGACCCAGCAGTCCCTAATCATTCTACTATAAAGACACATGCATGCAAGTGTTTACTGCAGCACTATTTACAATGGCAAAGACTTGGAATCAACTCAAATGCCCATAAATGATAGAATGGATAAAGAAAATGTGGCACATATAAACCATGAAATACTACACAGCCATAAAAAAGAGCGCATTCATGTTCTTTGCAGGGACATGGATAAACCTGGATAAATCATCCTCAGCAAACTAATACAGAAACAGAAAACCAAACACTGCATGTTCTCACTCACAAGTGGGAGTTGAACGATGAGAACACATGGACACAGGGAGGGGAACATCACATACTGGGTCCTGTAGCAGGGTGGTGGGCAAGGGGAAGGAGAGCATTAGGACAAATACCTAATGCATACAGGGCTTAAAACCTAGATGATGGGTTAATAGGTGCAGTTCACCACCATGGCACGTGTATACCAATGTAACAAATCTGCACGTTCAGCACATGTATCTCAGAATTTAAAGTAAAATTGGTAAAAAAAAAAAAAAAAGAAGTTTTATAAAACTCAGGTTAGCAGTTTACAAACTCCATTTCATATATGGCTACAAAAATAAGAAAATAACTTTAAAAACTAAGATTTTTGGTCTACAAATGCATTAAATGGTTTAAATGCAACAAATGTTTTAAGTAAAAAAAAAAAAAGACTCATTACAAAAGTATAGTTACAAGGTGCTATGGCCTGAACATTTGTGTTCCCCCCCCAAATTCATATGTTGAAATCCTAAATACAAAGGTGACCATCTTAGTATGCAGGGCCTTTGGGGAGTTGATTAAGTGACCTTAATGTGATTAATGCTCTTATAAAGGAGATCCCAGAGAGCTAGCCAGTCCCTTCTACCATGCGAGGAAACAGCCAGCAGGCACTATCTATGAAGGAGGAAATAGGCCCTCATCTGATACCAAGTGTGCCAGCATCATGATCTTGGACTTCCAAGCCTCCAGAACTGTGAAAAAATGTGTTTGTTTGGTTTATAAGTCTCTCTGCTTATGGTACTTTTTGTTATAGCAGCTTGAATGGGCTAAAACATTAAGACAGAGTGGAACTATAACAAGAACAACAAAAAAACAACCATCCAGAGAACTATAAGAAATAGTCCTGAAACAGATCCACATGTGTATGGACACCTGATTTATGAAAACTGTGGCTCTTGTGAGTAGTGATGGAAACTATAATCTTTTTGGTAAATGAACTGAATAAGTTAGTTAGCCATGAGGAGGCAAAGTGAACCTTAACTGGTATCTCACAGCATTTAAAAATAATAAATCCCAGGTAGATTATACTTGGAATGAAAGCTTATATAATATTATTGTCATGATATGGGAATAAGAAAATTTGTTTTCAATAATACATAAAAATCACTAACCATAAAGGGAAATATTGAAAAAAAAATGAGACTGCATTCAAAATAAGGATTTCTGCTTATCATAGAAGTCAATATGATAATGAAAAGACCATCCAATCAATGGAAGGAAACATCTGTATCATGTTAAATGAATGTAACATTTATTGACTGTGTTCTTTGCGGCATGCGAGCACTACACCAGATGTTAACTGCGTGTGTGTGTGTGTGTGTGTGTGTGTGCGCGTGTGTGTATATTATATGTATATATTTATTTAACTATATACCCACCAGCTAGAACTGGATAAAATACCCCAAAATGTTGATATATTTATTGCTTTATTTAGGGACCATATCCATTTTGTTTTCTACACAGTGTCTAGTAGACCTTCAAAATGGGTAAAATAATCAAGTGAGTCTAAAATTAATAAAACAGATGTGTAATAAGAAAACTAAGGGTGTGACAGAAATTGCAGACTCAGTTGAAACTATACATAAAAAGTTGATCATTGTTCCAGGCTGGGGAAAAAAACAGAAGGTAAGAAGAGACAAAATAAAGCCAATACATCTGGAGACCACAGAGAAATTATATGACTAGAGGTCACAGTTCTAGAAATAATAAAAGCATCTGTCATTGGTTCTTCAAATAGAGGTTCCTGTATTAATTTCCCAGAAACTACACAAATAACAATTAAAGAAAACCTAAAGTAACTAAGGTATAATTTCCCCAATCCAACAGAATTCTAGAAAATTCAATCATAAGGACAAATATAAAATAAATTATGAAAACAATTTTCTAATATTATATATTTCTGAAATATCCCTTTCACCTGCAGAGAAAAGAAAAAAAAGGAGGTATGTCAGGAGATCAATTTGAAAAATGCAAACAACAAAACTGCATTTGTGTTTTTTATCAAACCGTGAACATGGTGCAATGTAGCAATATATCATTTGGTCACCAGTCTTATAGACATTAATTGGGGGCACATGATGTATGTATGATTCCTAATGGAAAAATGAAGAATTGCATAAACACTTGCCTGTGTCTGCAATGAGATTATTCAAGCATGCACCTGCAGAGGAAATCAGCTCCTCTCCCGGAATGAGTACAGCAGTAATGACCACAGCTAACAGTACTGTCATTCATAAAATATCAGCATCCCTCTACCAACCTTCAAATTATCTTTTCTCATACAGAGCGGGAAGTAGGACGTTTTATAGAAGCATATCTTTTTCTAATAAAACATATCATAAACCACATAGTAGTAAAGGTTTAAGAAAATCGTGTTTTACTTTTAGGTATTGCAAAAGTAAAGATCCAAGGTGATAATGTACAAGTCATTTCAAAAGTCATCATAAAAAGAGATCTGATTTATAGTCCATGCTATTTTCACAAAAGTTGCCTAGGTCTTACAGGATAATCAGTTTCTAAACTATTACTATCACACAGATTAAGTAATTAAAATACTAACTGTTTTTTCCTTTAGTGAGAATCTCCTGAGTAGTTACGGTAATTCAGTAAGTAGGAAAAAAATACCCTTTTCACGAACAAATCACAGTATTTTTCAGTAAGGCCCATTAATCTGTGGGCCTGAACATACACAGTATGAGAGACACATTCTTCAGTATCATAATTCAGATGGAATCTGTCCTTTGATTCATTGTGATAGCTCAGGCTATTTTAACATTTTTGACAAGATATAATCCATTAAAAAAGCTATTCTGAACAATAGTTTGAGCAGCAGAAAATACAAAAAACTTGCTATGGTCTGAAAGTTTGGAGTCCATACTCCAAAATTTATATGTTGAAATCCTACTCCCCATGCTAATGTTATTAAGGAGAGGGGCCACTTGGAGGTGATTGGGTCTTTAAGGTGAAACCATCATGATTGGGATTGCTGTCCTTAGAGAAGAGACCCCAGAACCATCTCAGCTCTTCCACTACAGAAAAAGACAGCTAGAATCTCAGCTCTTCCACCATGGTAAATAGCTAGAAGGCTTTATCTACAAACAAGAAGGTCCTCACCAGACACCAAATATGTCTGCGCCTTATTAGCCTTCAGAACTTTGAGAAATAAATGTTTGTTGTTTATAAGCAACCCAGTTTATAGCACTTAAAAACTGCAGCCCAAATGAACCAAGACAGTGTTCAATATTACCAGTTTTCTTTTAAAAAATGTTTTTTATTTTTATTTTTATTTATTTATTTATTTTTATAGCTTTTATTATTTTGAGATACGTTCCATCAATACCTAGTTTACTGCGGGTTTTCAGCAAAAAGAGCTGTTGAATTATTATTATTTTTTGAGATGGAGCCTTGCATTGTCACCTAGGCTGGAGTGCAGTGGTCCAATTTTGGCTCACTGCAACCTCTACCTCCCAGGTTCAAGTGATTCTCCTGCCTCAGCCTGGGTAGCTGGGATTATAGGTGCACACCATCACGCCCAGCTAATTTTTTTATTTTTAGTAGAGATGGAGTTTCACCATGTTGGTCAGGCTGGTCTTGAAATCCTGACTTTGTGATCTACCCACCTCAGCCTCCCAAAGTGTTGGGATTACAGGTGTGGGCCTCTACCCCCGGCCCTATTATTATTATTTTTTTATTATTATTATTTGGAGACAGAGTCACTCTGTCATTCAGGCTGGAGTGTAATGCTGTGGTCTTGGCTCTCTGCAACTTCCGCCTCCCAGGTTCAAGCAATTCTCCCTTCTCAGCCTCCTGAGTAGATGAGACTACAGGCACGTGCCACATGCCACCACATTGGCTAATTTTTTTGTATTTTTAGTAGAGACAGGGTTTCACTATGTTGGCCAGGCTGCTGTCGAACTCCTGACCTCATGATCCACTTGCCTCGGCCTCCCAAAGCGCTAGGATTATAGGCATGAGCCACCGAGCCCAAACTTTAGCTTTAATTTTTGTGTGTACATAGTAGGTGTGTGTAGTTTTATAGGTACATGAGATATTTTGGTACAGGCATGCAATGCATAATAATTATATCATGAAAAGATTGGTATCTATCTCCTCAAGCATTTACCCTTTCTGTTACAATCCAATCATACTCCTTTAGTTATTTTTAAATGCACAATTAAATTATTGACTATAATCCCCTGTTTTGCTATCAAATAGTCTTAATCATTCTATTTTTTGTACCCATCAATCATCCTCACCTCCCCCTTGCTCCTCGTATTACACTTCCCAGCCTCTGATAATCACCCTTCTATTCTGTATCTCCATGAGTTCAATTGTTTGATGTTTAGATCCCACAAATAAGTGAAAGCACTAGACTTCGCATAGTTTCCACAGCACTACCCTGGTATCTATCATAAATCATTCCTCATTGTGTGGAACTGCTCCCCCATTCCCACTACCAACCCCATTGTGTGATGAAAAAAGCCCCTGACCCACCAACTGCTGGAGTAAGTGGGCTGTATAAACACACCAGACCAATTAGAGTTCTTGTGTGGGATTTTATAATGTAAATTAATGGAAAAAGAACATTCCATCTTGGGTGCCCAGTCTCCTTACTGGCTGACTCCCATAGCTCCACACATGCCCTCTTTACTCTGCTGTGGTATTCCAGAAGAAACCAAAACAGTGTTGTTTTTGACTTTATTGGTCTTTTCCAAAATACACATCTGACCCTAACATCCTGCATAGAAATGTTCACTACGTCATTACTGACTCAAGGTTAGGTCCTTGAACTAAACTGTATGGCAATGCTCTGCAAGTAAATACACAGTGTTACTAAAACATATATATTTACCTGCAAAGAAAGTGTGCTTAGTAAAATTTACTAATGAGTTTAATAGTACCCAGAAATGAAAGTGCATGATTTATTTAAGTAAAGGCATGAACCCATAAAATGGGTATATATGGATGTCTGAGTAAATTCATAGGCATATGAATTTAGTATAATCGTATACTATTACATTATTTTAGTAAAATTGTAGTATTTTAGTAATATAACTATTTATAACTAAACAATATGAATAATATAGTAATGAAAAAAATTCAGATAATATGCAGTCTAATAAATTATATAAATTATATATAATACATATTACATGCATACATTATATATATTTATTATATACAATATGTAATTATATTAGATATATTTATTATATGTAATATACTATGTAATATATAATTAAATATGTAATATCATACATAAATATATATTATAAATATATTTATATAAAATATATTTATATAAATTATATAGATTTACTAAGGACACAGTCCAGATCTGCTGTAATTATTTTTTCCATAGCAAGACTTTCTTGGTAAAGAAAGCAGTGAATTAATTTGCATTCTATGAAAGCTCTTTATCTGGTCATATACAATATTTATAACTAACAACAGAATGGCACTTCACATTACACTAATCTACAACTGGGGTCAGAGAAATTTTTTTGGTAAAGATACAGACAGAAAATATTTTAGACTTTGAAGGCCATATGGTCTCTGTTACAACTATTCAACCCTGCCTTTGTAGCATGAAAGCAGTCATGGATAATACTTAAAAGAGTGGTATGACCATGTTCCAATAAAACCATGTTTACAAAAACAGGCATCAGGTTGGATTTTGTCTACAGGCTATAGTTTGCTCACCCCTGTTCTATGGATAAAGATTCAAATTGTTAGGCTCTGAGGAATAACTTTCTGTTCCAATTTCCATCTTCAAATTTTACACATGAATTTATTCAGATACCCAGATATACCCATTTCATGGAATCACACAATTACTTAAATACATCACACCTTTTCATTTCTCTGTGTCTCCTTTATATTGATCTGTCTTCTGGGCACACTTACAATTTCTGCTATTGGTCCTCCCTACATCATACTTAATAATCTTCCACAAAATATTTCAAATGTATTCTCATTTTCAAGCCTTTTTGGATTCCTATACTCAAGTTTCTAAACTCAAGATTTCTTGATTTACCTAAGAATTCTACAGCACCTTCTATGTAACTTTTTCAATGCATTCGACATTATAGTTATCAATTCATTGACTACATAGCCATATGCCCAGTAATTTATAAACAAACCAATGTGCACATTTGAACTTCTTTATTGTAATATTTAGAACACCCTGAAAATTAGCCTGAACTCAAGCAGCACTCAATAAATATTTGCTGAATCTGTTGCTAAATAAAAGTGACAGCAGATTCTTGCTTTTCTACATAAAATTCTCCTTTATGAATGTAAGGCATTTTGATTTTGAAAATACACTTACAATTTTAGCAGAGTGCTTTTGAATTTCTGTTTCCTAGTCTCATGAAATAAAAATGAAGTAATGACAACATTTGGTGAAATGTTATATAACCACCTAGGGCTTAACCAACTAAAAAATTCAATAACAAGGTATTGGAGCCAACTATTCTAATCAGGAACAACCACAGTTCCTGTTTCAATATTGTATGACATTCACTGGAGAATAACACTTTATGGGGCAAGTATAAACACATAAAAAAGTCTAAGAAATTACATGATGTAATGTGTTTTTATTTAAGATCTAATTTCAAATAGGACTTTAAGAGTCTCACTAAAGAAATATAAAGTCTTTATAAAAACATTTTTAATTGATTCATAATGAACATACATAGTTTAAGGGTATGTGTGATTATTAATACCTTCATCTAATTTGTAAAGATCAAATCAAGGTAGTTGGGATATCAATCACCTCAAATCTTTGTCTTTTCTTCATGCTAGAAATATTCAAAATATTCTCTTCTAGCTATTTTGGGGGGGAAAAAAGTCTCACTAAAGTAAATGTAATATTTGTAAATCAGATTTTAGGCCAGAAAACATTCAAATCTGAGACGTATGAAAAGTTTTAAATACACATTTTAGATCAGTCTTTATGTTAGGAGGCTTTAAAATTAGTACTAATATTCTATTGTTTAATATTTTCAATAATCCTGAGAAGTTAACACTGTAATCATGACTATTTCCTAGATAACTAAAATTAAATAATCTACCAGTGGCAATTTGCATGGTGAGTGCTGAAGCCAGGATCTGAGACAGACTGAGGTGCAAATGTTTTAGACTCTAAACCAAATGTTCTCTTAGTGTAGCACCTGATCTGGCAACATCAGCATCACCAGGTTGCTTATTAAAATGTCAGTTATTGAGGTATATCTTACACCCAATGAATCAGGAACTCTGGAGTGAGGGTGTAGTAATCTAACAAAATCTTTAGTTTATTTTGGTGCATACTAAATTCTTCACATCTCAGAAGATGTTCAGGTTTTACAATTATCCCTGTGGCTTTCTTTTTCAGGCATTGATCATTTTCCTGCCCTTCACTTCTACTCATGTCTAACACTAATCCACCCACAGTAGCATTTCCCAGATTCTTCTGAAGGGAAATTTTGGTTGTTCTGTCATCTAAAATCAGCATACAGCCTACCAGCGTACAGGACGAAAGCAGGGTAGAAGCAGTTGATGTGGTGGTAGGCCTGTCAGATGTAAATGATGATCACCATTTTGCAAAGGAGTCAAAGTTTTCCAGTCTCATTCTTACCCCTTCAATATTATCAGGGTCTGAAAAAAACTGGAAAAGAATCTTATGCTTAAAATTTAAGTGACTCCTACATATGTGTATTCACATATTGAAATACTTTTCTAGATGTTAATGACTATGATGTCTTAAAATTTTAAACACTTGTACCTCTGTGCCATTATATATGTATACATATACACAGACATTCATACACACACACACACACACACACACACACACACACACACACACACACACATTGCTCTATGCACTGTACTGAACCACAGGTTAATTAATAGAGCATAAGTAATAGCTATAATGTCTAAAAGTATCCACTCTACTGTGTTATACACAGAAAACAGACCCTTGAATATAAACATTCAGTGGAAGAACAAATAAGTTTGTTCTAGTTCTTAACCTCATCACAAACACATTTACATGAGGGACTCTACATGGTGCCATTTCTTCCCTGTGCTTTGCCACTAGAGTTCAGTCTCAGTATTTTAATGCGCAGGATATGTACTTCGTTAAGATGATCATGAATTATCATTCTTCGACCTTTACATTACCGTACAGCTTTGCTAATCAGCAACTGCCTGTATTGGTTATTTATAGCATCATGGCCCATGATGGAAAGGCCAGTTGAAATTCTGAATGCATAAAAGATGCAGATCATGCTGGAAGTATTTCAGAAGGTAAACAAATACCACCACAGTGTTTTGTGACCTATCCCTGTTTTTACAATAACATGAGTACAAAATGTCACAACTGGAATTTATTCTAAGGCAATACTAGCAGTGAGACGGAAATTTTACAAGATTTAACAGTTTAAGTACTGTTGAAAGGAAACTTTTCTTTGATTTGAACATGAACAGTGAATGGGTCTAATCCATATTAGCCTAATTAGGATAATTTAAAAGTATATTTTCCCATTTCATAAAAAATATATCATTACATTTCATTTTCACCCTGAGCTTTGAAACAATTTTTATTATATTGACAGAAATATAGATTGTTCATAATTTACATGTTTTAAAATTTTATTGATAAAAATACCAAATTCTTGAATTTAATGACTTATTTTTTAAAAATATATTAAGAAAATTAAAATTACTTACTTTTAAAAATCTATATTTTCTCATTTACTCACTAGAATACCTTCAGTTCATGACATCCTAGTCAATGTTTAGCTAGAAAATTTTGTATTTAATTTAAAAGAGAATAAAAGGTAATTACTAGCAGGAAATTTAGATATTTACTTTAAAGTGTATATGAGAAAATATCATTTTAAGCCTAGAAATTTCCTCAAAGAAATTCTAGCTCAGGACATTTTTCTGTCTTTCTTTTTTTATAAGAAACTTCCTACATACTCATAAAAAATATAACCAAGGTTAATAAAAGTAACATCTGTGCATGAGTTAAGAATATAACTTATAAGGGAATAATACACAGAATTATTAAAAACTATATCTATAGCAGCTTAGAAAAGAGAATTAATTTTATCTGAAAGATGTTATTATTGTCCTTGTCTTCATCTCCCCCCTTAACATAAATGAACTATTCTCTTTTGTCCAAATATTATGTGTTTCATCTTTTTTCTTTTTATCATTCACAGTATCTTTCTCTTCTCACCTAGTCTGAGACCAGCACTAAGATAAATGTTGACTAAAAAGTTAAATTTGTCAGTGACATTTCCCTTGAGATGTTTACAGATTCATGCAGCAGTTAGGCAAGTAAATTAATGCTGATGGTATTCTGGGACATGCACTGTAATATAGATAATACCCAGAGAAGGAATTGTGGGATCAGACTAGAGAGGGCCAGCAGGAAAAGTCTTCCAGAAGAGTTTATCTTAAACTGAGTTTGTAAAGGTGATGAGGAGATCATTTAACAAACGTACAGTGGCACAAAATAGAGTCATATTGGGAGAACAGATAAATTAATTGTACGGATGGGAGAGGGGGGCTACTGACTCAGTCCAAAATAAGAAGCCTGGGCCACATAATAAAAGATCTTAAGACCAATTTTAAGAGATGCAGAATAGCTATTTACATGTCTTCTAGTTTTCTTAAGCTAAAGAATTCAAAAATAACATGGACTGTCTTCTGTGTTCACAGACTGTTCCTACCTGGACTTCCGACCATCCAGGTTTGCAAGTTTAAAGCTAATGGTCCTCTTTATCTAGCTGTTTTTCGTTTTTCAACATGCATTTCCAATTAATCATCATACCGTATTGTCTTTACATCATCAATGTATCAAAATTCAGTGTATAAATGTAGGTTTTATCTCCTATTGTCCTTTCTAACACCACTCTTTATTTATCACTTACTCAGAAGACTTCAACAACGAAGTAGTTCTCATGCATAAATTGATGTCGTACTCAAATTAGTCTCTATTACCAATAATGTCAGTAAAAAAGCAAATCTAAGCACATGCTTCCCTTCATTTCCTGTCTCCTTTATGACTCTACTGTTTGCAAAATAGTCCCAATTGTAAGGACCTTTACGCAGTACATCATCCGGGTTCCATTAGCCTTCTGACCTTGAATTAGATGTGGCCTGTGTGAGACATGTAGCAATTGTGAATGGCAGTTGGCTCTTGATTTGGCTGTCTTTAAGTCTGTTATTGGTGCATAGGAATGCTTGTGATTTTTGCACATTGATTTTGTATCCTGAGACTTTGCTGAAGTTGCTTATCAGTTTCAGGAGATTTTGGGCTGAGATGATGGGGTCTTCTAGATATACAATCATGTCGTCTGCAAATAGAGACAATTTGACTTCCTCCTTTCCTATTTGGATACCCTTTATTTATTTTTCTTGCCTGATTGCTCTGGCTAGAACTTCCAGTACTATATTGAATAGGAGTGGTGAGAGAGGACACTACAAGCTACAGTAATAAAAACAGCAATGGTACTGGTACCAAAACAGAGATATAGACCAATGGAACAGAACAGAGGCCTCCGAGGCAACACAACACATCTACAACCATCCGATCTTTGACAAACCTGACAAAAACAAGCAATGGGGAAAAGAGTCCCTGTTTAATAAATGGTGTTGGGAAAACTGACTAGCCATGTGCAGAAAGCAGAAACTGGACCCCTTCCTGACACCTTACACTAAAATTAACTCCAGATGGATTAAAGACTTAAACATAAGACCTAACACCATAAAAACCCTAGAAGAAAATCTAGGCAAAACCATTCAGGACATAGGCGTAGGCAAGGACTTCATGACCAAAACACCAAAAGCAGTGGCAACAGAAGCCAAAATAGACAAATGGGACCTAATCAAACGCCACAGCTTCTGCACAGCAAAAGAAACAGTCATTAGAGTGAATCGGCAACCAACAGAATGGGAAAAAATTTTTGCAGTCTACCCATCTGACAAAGGGCTGATATCCAGAATCTACAAAGAACTGAAACAGATTTACAAGAAAAAAACAAACAAGCCCATTCAAAAGTGGGCAAAGGATATGAACAGACACTTTACAAAAGAAGACATATATGAAGGCAACAAACGTATGAAAAAATGCTCATCATCACTGGTCATTAGAGAAATGCAAATCAAAACCACATTGAGATACCATCTCACGCCAGTTAGAATGGCGATCATTAAAAAATCTGGAGACAACAGATGCTGGAGAGGATGTGGAGAAATAGGAACGCTTCTACACTGTTGGTGGGGAGTGTAAATTGGTTCAACCATTGTGGAAGACAGTGTGGTGACTCCTCAAGGACCTAGAAATAGAAATTCCATTTGATCCAGCAATCCCATCACTGGGTATATATCCAAAGGACTATAAATCGTTCTACTATAAGGACACATGCACACGAATGTTCATTGCAGCACAGTTTACAATAGCAAAGACCTGGAACCAACCCAAATGCCCATCGATGATAGACTGGACAGGGAAAATGTGGCACATATACACCATGGAATATTATGCAGCCATCAAAAACGATGAGTTCGTGTCCTTTGTAGGGACATGGATGAACCTGGAAACCATCAATCTCAGCAAACTGACACAAGAACAGAATATCAAACATCGCATATTCTCACTCATAGGCAGGTGTTGAACAATGCGAACACATGGACACAGGCAGGGGAGCATCACACACTGGGGTCTGTTGTGGGGAAAAAAGGGAGGGACAGCGGAGGGTGGGGGAGTTGGGGAGGTATAGCATGGGGAGAAATGCCAGATATAGGTGATGGGGAGGAAGGCAGCAAATCACACTGCCATGTGTGTACCTATGCAACAATCTTGCATGTTCTTCACATGTACCCCCAAACCTAAAATGCAATAATATATATATATATATAAAATAAAATAAAATAATTATACTCCATGCATCACTTCTATGAGAATCCATATCCACTGAATTCAGCAGCAAGCATAAAGACAAAAGTAATTGTGGTTCATTTAACAATGATAGATTTATGACAACAGAACAGACCTTAAATCCTGCAATTTCCAATGCATTTGTCTTTCTTAATCCTGATTTGCAATACAAGCCCAAAACCCAGATTATAAGGTGTAGCTTCATTTTTTAAAATATCTAAAACAAACAGAAACAAACATACTCAACATAATATTAGTCTTTCATACTACCTTCTCAGTTCAGCTGTCTTTGATTTATTACATTCTTAGTGCAAAATAATTGTTTTTAAGGTTAAACTAGATTCCTTTCTCTGAATTTGGAAATTCACATTAGGTAAGTTCTTTTTTTCCAAACACTAGACTAAAGCCCAAGGGGCCTGACACAGAAAAGGGACATACTTTTCCTAAAGGACTCACAGTATAATAGGAGAAATGTATTCTTAAGCCAGTAATTACAGTAGGACAAGTATAGCCAGGTATATTGACTGAGTCTGTGATGTCATGATAAACTCTACCTGGTGTTAAGATATGATAGCATCTCAAATCAGTATAAAATGGGGTACTGTAAAACCGTCTTAGAAGAACAAAACAGCCTGCAGAAACTATTATCCAGACTGGACTAAGCCTAAAACTACCACTAGGCCAAGTTTATCCTACTCACTCTGTCCACTTCTGCTAATCATTTCCTATTCTATTATTTGTTTTTCTATTTTTGGGTGTAAAGAAAGTCCTGGTATTTTATATCACTGTAGAATGAGTATAGATAACAATAATATACAATACAGTTTCAGATAGCTAGAGGAGGATATTGAATGTTCCCAACACAAAGCCATGATAAATGTTTGAGATGATAATTACCCTGTTCTGATCATTACATATCATATAAAATCAAAACAATTGAACACATGAACATAGAGAATAGAAGGATGGTTACCAGAGGCTGGAAAAGGTAGTGGGAGTGCTGGGGAGAAGTAGGGATAGTTAATAGGTAAAAAAAAAAAAAAAAAAAAAAAGAAATAAGAAAGAAAAAGACCTACGATTTGACAGCACAACGGGATGGCTATAGCCAATAATAACTTAATTGTACATCTTAAAATAACTAAAAGAGTGTAATTGGATTGTTTGTCATACAAAGGATAAATTATTGAGGGGATGGATACCCCACTCTCCATGATGTGCTTATTTCTCATTGCATGTCTGTAACAAAACATCATATGTACCTTAGAAATATATACCTATTATGGACCCACAAAACGTTTTAAAAAGATAAAAGCATCACTATGTATTCCATAAACATGTGCAATTATTACTTGTCAATTAGAAATTAAATTTAATTAAATCATAAAGAAAGAAAAACTTTAGAGTAAGGTTAGCAGTAGGTTGATAGGAGGGAAAATTCTAATTCAGTTTTTTCATTCCAAATCCAATTCTCTATCCAATATTTCTCCTCCCCACAATAAAACTATGGAGGGTAACTACATCTCTGGCAGCAGCTTCAGGATAGTGTTTTCATTACCAATTTGCATCAAAGAACCACGCCATGCAGTTGGCAAGTAAAAATGTGCCTCAGCTTGTTTCCTTTAGAAGTTATCATCCTCTGAACTAATATCTTGTCCACACCACTAGTGACTTACATATCACTGAAACTGTATGTTATGACTGAATGTGTCAAATTATCAATTTTTCACATCTCCCAAGCTAAAACATTAGAGTTATTAGCTGTGTTCAGCTCAGCTCTTCCAGATCTGACGGACAGACTTCCTCCTGATAGTTGGGGGCTCATAGAAATTGTGTCCCAGCAGATCAGAGCATATGGTACAGATAAAGCAGTAGTGTCACGCAGAACTAATTCATTAATTTGTCCCCCTTAGACAAATTAATGGAATACAGATAAAAATCCTTTGGTTTAGATGAGAGTTTGATGTTTCTATAGCTGAGAATAGTTATGTCCTACGAAAGAATATAATGGGTACTCTCTTTTGCATGATGAATGTGCAATGCATTCCAACTCAAGAAACAATATTGTTTATGTCATAACTGTAGACCCCATGCAACGTAATTGTTTAAATGTTGTTCCCTTACAATTCCCAGTCTCTGTCATATACCCTCTGTTCAGTACAATTTGATGGTTTTCCTTCTGATATGGTTTGCCTGTGTCCCCACCCAAATCACATCTTGAATTGTAGTTTCCATAACCCCACGTGCCTTGGGAGGGACGCAGTGGGAGGTGATTGAATCATGCTGCTGTTCTCTTGATAGTGAATGTGTTCTCATGAGATCCAATGGCTTTATAAGGTGCTTTTCCCCCCTTTTGCGTGGCACTTCTCCTTGCTGCCATGTGAAAAGGATACGTTTGCTTCCCCTTCTGCCATCATTGTAAGTTTCCTGAGGCCTTCCCAGCCATGCTGAACAACGAGTCATATAACCTCTTTCATGTATAAATTACCCAGTCTTGGGTATGTCTTTATCAGCAGCATGAGAATGGACTAATATACCTTCATTTAATTTTGTTTTAAATATATATATACATATATATAAAGAATTGACTGAATTTGCCCAGCAGTGTGCTGAGGACAGAGAATATCAGGATTAAGTTACTTTATCTTTAAGAAATAGGTATTATCCTCTAACAGGGTAAATACAGAAACAATTAAATAAAGACACAGGCTGGAAAAGAAACAAAAGATCATCAGTTAAGCTGCCCAATAATTGCCCATTAAATATAAGCTCTTCCTCACAACAATAAATGTGTTCAAAATTGAAAACTTGCAATACTTTTATTTAGCTTTGCACTGATTTATGCTTTATGAATAACTGCCCAGTGTCTCATATTAGAGCAAAGTAGGTCTCAAATTACTTCAAAATGAACACAAACAAAAACAACAATAAAAAAATGTTGTGAAGCCATAACCTGAAAACCGTGCTTGGGGCACAGATATTTCTTAATTGCATAATTTTCAAAGAATTTCAGCTAGATTGTTTTTTTAAGCATGTTCTATTACAACTAAGGTAGTACCTCACATCAATGTTACACTGAGATTAGATTTCTTGGAATTTTTAAACAAGATATTGATATTTTCCTTATTGCCTCATTCCACTGTCTGATATATGTTAAAATATGTTCTGCTTTCTAAACAAGAGTCCATATAATGGCAAAAACCACAATTACTTTTGTACCAACCTAATAAAAAGTTTCATGGAGTCAGTTTTTAAAGTTGTTCAGGATTAGCATACTAACGCTATGAATCACCTCCAGCTCAAGGAATCACTGAAATCAACAGAAGGCAATGACTTCAATGATTGTGGATGCTTTGATGAGGCAAGGGTTCTACAAATATTTACTCTACTATTAACTCCAATTCAAGGTTTTCTTTACAAAAAGGAATGCTTGCCAAGTAGGCAATGATCAATGAAAACAAAACTGGCGGTGTGATTTGCAGTTTCTCACTGATACCACAAGGTAATGAACAAGCTCAATGTGAAGCCTCAAGAAATAAAGAAAAGCTTTTTTATGACCTTAGTTACAAAGGTGACAAGTACTAAAATCTATATTGAAATGGAAACATTTCATAATACAAATCAATAATAATGATCATACATATTTTTCAAACATAAATCAACATGCAGGTTAATATAATTGATAGGATTATGTAATTGGCTACAAATCTACAAGAAAAATGTGAAGAATGCTTTGTTGACACTGATACATTTAGAGTTGCATTTCAATTTATTTATGATGTATCCCTTTGAAATTGCTGTCAATAATATCAATTTAATGGAAGGGCTAGAGAATATATTTGACTTGTACAAATGTAGTTTTGAAACTGATATGCTGTATTGGTCAACAATCTCCAGAGAAACAGAATCAATAGGATAAAGATAGATGATGATGACAACTAATAGATGGTTGAGAGGGGGAGAGACAGTGAGAAAGAAACATATTTGATAGGTATGCAGACAGACAGACAGGCAGATAGATAGATAAGACAGAGACAGGCAGACAGACATTGTGGGAATCGGCTCACACAATTATGGAGGCTGAGAAGTCCTAGGATGTCATGTGTAAACTAGAGAACGTGAGAAGCTGATGGCAGCACGGGAGTCCAAAGGCCAGGGAATCTGAGTGGCTGCTGGTTCAAGTCAAATTCACCTTCCCACTATCTTTTTTGTTCTTCAGCCAATTGAATGGTGCCTGCTCATTTGGTTAGGGAAAATCTTCCTTTCTTACTCCACTGATTCAAGTGTCACTCTTTTCCAGAAACGCTCACAGGCATACGCAGACATAATACTTTATCAGCTACTCCAGTGTCCCTTAACCCAGTCAAGTTGAAACTTACAATTAATAATCACATATGCTTTTAAGGTAAAAATGACTCGTCTAAAAAGATGACCCAGTTTTTCATTTTTGGTACTGGACTTGTAAATATATTTGAAATAATTTGAGTATATGGATCTACTTTTTTAAATGTAAAACTTATGAACTCCAGAGAACAACTAATTCCAATGAGAACTTACTTTTTAAATTGTGATACAGTATGTAATATTCACACTGGATTTTGAAGATTCATTTTTTAAAAAGGACATAAATATCTCAACTGTGTTGAAATGAAAAGATTTGTATATATTAATTAAAATAAGTTAATGTATTATAGAAACCATCTCACCTAGTTTTGGTTTTATATGTTGTGGCTACTAGAAAATATAAAATTACACAAACGGCTTGCATTACATTTCCATTGGATAGCACCAGCATAGAGTACAAGAGATGTGTAATAGCTCAAGTTTGCTAATTGCATTCATTCTTCTATGTATTTACTGATTTTTGCCTATTCATTTTCTCTTACAGACAAAAGTGTCTTAACATCTCCCATTTTGAGTTTTTCTATTCATAACTGTGTCTTTTGTTCATTCTGTTAAATATTTACATATTAAATGATAAATTATAAGAGACACCAAACTTGGGATTGTAATACATGCTTGGTGTAATGACTATTTATCATTATAAAATGATTTGTTGTCTTGGTAGTTATTCTGACCTAATGTCTATTCTCTCAGCTATTTACATTGTTATGCCAGCTTGTTTGTTTTGCTCTTGGGATAGCATATGATTTTTTTTTTTTTTACCATACTATTTTCAAACTTGTTGAATCCTTTTATTTAATGTTTATTCTTTAAGTACCATATAGTTGGGTTTGGGGATGTGTGTGTGTGCATGTGAGTGCATGTGTGTTACTTTTCATCCAGTCTATCTTTGGCTTTCAATTACTTACCCCAAACATATTTAATCTAAATGTTGCTACTTTAGGGTTTAATTTTACTATCTTACTATTATCTATGCTTTGTTCTATTTTGCATTTCTTCTTCTTATTCCATTTCCTTCCCTAACTAATCTACTGAGTTAAAGATATTTTTGCTTTACTCTTCTCTCTCTACTTCATTAGTTGTTATAAAATCTTATAATTTTCACATCAGAGAAATTAAAACACATATCTATGATAGTTTTTAAAAATTCATCCCTCACCTATTGAATATTTACCCCCTTCTACTTTTTTTTTAAAAAACACAGCCTTATTGAGTTGTAATTCACATATCATAAAGTTCACAATTCACATAATTTTTGAAGTACACAATTTAAAGAATTTTAGTATATTCAAAGTTGTCAATCTTTAATTCCAGAACATTTTGATCACCCCAAAAAGTAACCCCTTATCCATTCTACATTCCTCTATCCTTTGGAAGCCTTTCTCTTTCTATAGATTTGCCCATTCTGGAAATCTCATATTAATGCAATAAAAATACACGTGGCCTTACATTTAACTTCTTTCACTTAGTTTAACATTTTCAGGTTCATGCATGTTGTAGCACATAACAGTCCTTCATTCCATTTTATGGCCGAATGGCAATCCCTTATACAGATGTAACATTTTTATTTGTCCATTCATAGGACGATTGCCATTGAGTAGTGGCACATTTTATCTATTATGAATAATGCTGTTGTGAGTACTCATGTACCAGGCTCTGTGTGGGCATATGTTTTCACTTCCTTAGGTATACACCTAATGAGCCATATGGTGACTCATTCAATTGGCTGAGAAACTACTGAGTCATAATAATTCTGTTTGACTTTTTGAGAAACTGCAAATGTTCAGAGTTGCGTGTAATTTTACATTACTACTAGCAACGTATGAAGACTTTACTTTCTCCATATTCTCATCAACACCTGTTACTGTCTAATTCTCCTCATCCTTATTGCCTCCTAGTAGGTGTGAAGTGGTATCTCATTCTGGTTTTGCTTTGAATTTTCTGTTGACTACTGATGGTTAGCTTTTTTTATTTCACTTTTAGTTGTTTAACTTTTTTGGAAAAACACCTATTCGAATTCTCTCCCTATGTTAAAGTAGGTTATCTGTTTTTATGGCTTATTTATATATTCTTTTTTTTTTTCAACTTTGATTCTGGGTTCAATGGGTACACAGGTTTGTTACATGGGTAAATTCTGTGTCGCTGAGGTTTGGGATACAAATTTGTCATGAGATAATGAGCATAGTACCCAATAGGTAGTATTTCAATCCTCACCCTCCTTCCACTTCCACCCTCAAGAAAGCCCCAGTGCCTGTTGTTCCCTTTTTGTGTCCATGTGTACTCAGTGCTTAGTTCCTACTTCTAAACAAGAGTATGTGGCATTTGATTTTCTGTTCCTGTGTTAATTTTCTTAGGATGATGACCTCCAGCTTCATCCATGTCACTGCAAAGGGCATATCATTCTTATTTATGGCTGCATAATGTTCTATACTGTATGTAAGTACCACATTTTCTTTATCCACTCTGCTACTGACAGGAATTTAGGTTGATTCCATGTCTCTGTTACTGTGGATAGTGCTGCCATGAACATACATGGTGCATGCATCTTTATGGTAGAATGATTTATATTCCTTTGGATATATATGCAATAATGGGATTGCTGGATCGAATGGTAATTCTGCCTTGAGTTCCTTGAGAAATCACCACACTGCTTTCCACAACAGCTGAACAGATTCACATTCCCACCAGCAGGGTGTAAACATTTACTTTTCTCCATAACCTCACCAGCCTGTGTTAATTTTTGACTTTTTAGTAATAGTCATTTTGACTGGTTTCAGATGGTAACTCATTGTGGTTTTGATTTGGAATTCTCCAATGATTAGTGATGAGCACTTTTTCATCTGCTTGTCAGATGCCTGTAACTTTGAGAAGTGTCTGCTCATGTCTTTTGCACATTTTCTAAGGAGGTTGTTTTGTTTATTAATTTCCTTAAGTTCCTTATAGATTACGGATGTTAGGCCTTTGTCAATGCATAGCTTGCCATATTTTCTCCTATACTGTAGATTATCTGTTTACTCTGCTGATAGCTTCTTCTGCTATGCATAAGGTCTTTAATGTTATTAGGTCTCACTTGTCAATTTCTGTTTTTGTTACCGTTGCTTTTGGCATCTTCCTTATGAAATCTTTGCCAAGGTCTATATCCGGAATAATATTTACTAAGATTTCTTCTAAGGTTTTTTATAGTTTTAGGTTTTACATTTAAGTATTTGAATCCATACTGAGTTGATTTTTGAATATGGAGTAAGGAAGTGGTGCAGTTTCAATCTTCTCCACATATCTAGCCAATTATCCCAGCATCACTTATTGACTGAAGAAGTCCTTTCCCCATTGCTTGTTATTGTCAATTTTGTCAAAGATCAGATGGTTGGAGGCTGTGCCGCTTTATTTCTAGGTTATCTCACCTTTTCTATTGGTCTATGTGTCTATTTTTGTAACAGTACTATTCTATTTTGGTTACTGTAGCTTTGTAATATAGTCTGTTGGATAGTATGATTCCTCCTGTTTAATTTTGCTTAGGATTGCTTTTGCTATTCAGGCTCTTTTTTGGTTCCATATTATTTTTAGAATAGTTTTATGAATTCTGTGAAAAATGTCATTGGTAATTTGATAGGAATAGCATTTAAATCTGTAATTTGCTTTGGGCAGTATAGCCATTTTAACAACATTGATTCTTCCTATCCATGAGCATGAAATTTTTTTCCATTTGGTTGTGTCATCTCCGATTTCTTACAGAAGTGTTTTGTAATTATTGTTATAGAGATCTTTCGCCTCCCTGGTTAGCATCATCCCTAGGTATATCATTCTTTTTGTGGCCATTGCGATTGGAATTGCATCCTTGATTTGACTTTCAGCTTGGATATTGTTGACACATAGAAATGTTACTGATTTTTGTACATTGATTTTGTATCCTGAAGTTTTTCAAATCTAGGAGCCTTTGGGCGGAGCCTATGGGGTTTTCTAGTTACAGAATCATATTGTCTGTAGAGAGAGATAGTGTAGCTTACTCTCTTATTCAGATGCATTTTATTTTTTTCTCTTGACTGATTGCTCTGGCCAAGACTCCAGAGCTATGATGAATAGGAGTGGTGACAGTGGGCATCCCTGTCTTGTTCTAGTTCTCAGGGACAATGCTTCCAGCTTTTGTCCTCTCAGTATAATGTTGGCTGTGGGTCTGTCATAGATGGCTCTTGTTATTTTGAGGTTTGTTCTTCCAATGCCTAGTTTGTTGACGGTTTAACACAAAGGATATTGAATTTTATTGAAAGCCTTTCTGTATCTATTGAGATAATCATGTGGGATTTGGTTTTAGTTCTGCTTATGTACTGAATCACATCACATTTATTGATTTGTGTATGTTGTGTATCAGTCTCTTTGTAGGTCTCTAAGAATTTGTTTTATGAATCCAGGTGCTCCAGTATTATTAGCATGTATAATTAGGATAGTTATGTATTCTTGTTGAGTTGTACCCTAATCATTATCTAATGCCCTTCTTTGTTCTTTCTGATCATTGTTGGCTCAAAATCTGTTTCGTCTGAAGTAACAATAGCAACCCCTGCTCTCTATTGTTTCCTATATGCTTGATAGATCTTTCTCCATTCCTTTACTTTGTATTTGATAGCTTTTGCCAGTTTTTATGGATAAGCAGAATTTCCAAGGCACTTATAAAGTGAAGTGCCCTGTTATACTGCTTTTTATACCACTAATTTTGTGTATCCTAATCCATGTATTATATATTATAAAGCCACAAATATTTTATAGTCTATATTCATTTAAGTTCATTTGTACATTTATCTCTCAGCTTTTCATTCAATAATGCATTTCTTATTTCTATCTAGGATTATTTTCCTTCTGGTTGTAGGAGTTTCTTTTGTCTAAGTCTGCTGATGACAAATTTTCTTGGTTTCATTTGTCTGGAAGAGTCTTTGTCTTCATTTTTGGAAAATATTTTTACCAGGTATAGATTCTAGTTTCGACTTTTTCCCCAATACATTGTGCACAGAACTACGCAAAAGATTTGAGGGTCTGGATCATGTTATCTTCCCTCTAAGAAGATAAATGTTCACTCCCTGGCAGCAAAATGTCTACTAGCAAAACATCTTTTTAGTGAACTGAGTAAAGTTGGGCTTTGAGGTCTTCACCCCATCAGCCAAAACTCTGCATTCTTCTTAACTTCTCAGCTGCTCATGCTGCTGAGTCTCTTGAGTTTGCTGAGTACCTCTCTGTCAAGACACTGTCTCTTTTCTAGTCCTGCTGATGCTTTTTAAAAAAGCACTCTCCAAGGTTCCAGAGTCATTCTCTTCTTTTACAGTTTAGTCATGACATTACCTATTTGACATTAATAATTTCCTATAGTCTCTCTCTCTCACATGTTCCCCTTAGATTTCCATTTCCCTTTGCCCCTTTTCTCCTTTCCCCTTTTCCCTTCCCTTCCCCTTTCTTTCCCTTTGTTTCCTTTCCTTTCCCTCTTGTCTTTCCTATCAGTTCTCTTGCAAATCATGTCCTTTGTCCCATTTCAACCAAATCTCATGTTGAAATTTGATCTCCAGTGTGGCAGTGTTGGGGGTGAGGCCTAGTAGGAGATAACTGGGTCATGAGTGCTGATTATTTATGAATGGCTCGGTGCTTTTCTAGCACTAGTGAGTGAGTTCCCCACTCTCAGGAGACTGGATTGATTATTGTGGGGAAGGGATTACTGGGTTGTTATAAAGCAAGGAGGCCTCTCAGGCTTGGTCCTCTTCCCATGTGCCCATTTCCCCTTTGACCTTTTCTGCCATGTTTTGATGCAGCACAAAAGTCCTCATCAGAAACTGAGCAGATCAGGCACCACTTCTTGTACAGCCTGCACACCATGAGCTAAATAAACCTGTTTCATTTATATATTACTCAGTCTCAGGTATTCCTTTACAACAACACAAAATGGATGAAGACACCTTCCAAGTCCTTGCTCTTGGATACTAAGCCTTTATATAATAAAATAATCATTTATTATTTCCCGATGCTAGGTGTAGCCATCACTTTGCTTGAAAAAATTTTGTGCAACGCTTTAAAGCCAAGTCAAAAATTACCTTTCCCATAACGCTTTTTTTTCCTTTGTGGACATGAAGCCTCTCTTCTCAGTTCCCATTGAATACTCTCTATCTTCTTTCTGATCCTTATATTGTTTTAAATGATACAGTTTTTAAATCTAAATTTAAAGATCTCTGCATCTCCTTCTGTTACTGGCATACAGTATTTCTCATAACTTGTATACGAAATAGCCATGAAACTGCATCTTAACATGTCTTCAAAAGCAATATTTCATAAGGCATACAAATAATGCTATAAATATTATTTATACATTTATGAGGCAGGGTGTTCAGTCATTACATTCTTATAAAAATGTAACTATGTAAAGAAAAGTCTTAAAAACAGCCATGATGATCTAGACTCTTACCCTAAACATTATTATTCCAGAAACTACATTACTTCTACTGTCATGCCACTAATAAAACGTCTAAATAATTTTTAGTTATCTAAAGAAAACCCAATCTATATATACACCCTCTTTTAATCTTATGATTATAGAACTTTAACTCTTTTTAATTATTTCATAGTGAATGAGAAAATGAATTACTTTATAAAAATGAAAACAATTAAAAGTAAATAATTATTTCAATTAAAAAGAAAGTTCACAGAACTCGTATATTTCTAATGAGATCATTAATATTGCTTATACTTCTAAAATTTTTATTGTTTACTTAAAACTAACCTTGTTCTCAAAATTTAATGTTATTTACAAAAATACATGCAATACAGTACAATATAATGAACTAAAAGATACACACATACACATAAATATATATACTTACATATAAAGATAATACAAAGAGAAAATAAGAGCTGAGATACTAAATAGAGTCAAGAATAAAAGTTGATCACAAAAGGCTTTATAGAACTTTCACAGACTTACTAACATCAGTCCAAAAATTTCGTTCTAAAGATTTCTATGAGTCAATGTGAGCAAGGAAACATAATTAGTAATAATAATGAGAGCCTTATGAAAACACAAAACCAAACCGATTATTCAGTAAAATTACATCATGTGCTCATAAAAGACTGGAAACTGATTTCTCACAAATGTCTCCTCAAAGACAACAGGTGTAACATAATTAACAATTACTTCAATCATATTTTTAAAATTAACAACGAAGGACTTCCAACAGACTATTTTATTTAACAAATACTCATATATATCAATTCAATACATCAATACATGAATAGCCAGTAAGATATTTAAATGTGTCCTTCATAAACCAGTCTCAACTTATCTTGAAATGATAGTGCAGTTGTTTATAGTAAGCACATGTCTTAAATCCATTTCCTTCTAACACTTAAGTACTGAGGAAAAGTTGATAAAACCTCCACATAATATTTTAGGATTTAACCATTTATTGTTTTAGAATAATTAATCATTCCTAAAATATTTCTCCACAAAATGATGAAGACAGCAGTATTTTCGCAACTGGAAAAATCATGCCAAAGTCTGCTTGCTCCTCTTATAAAACAGATAGGTAGGAAAGTCAGACTATCAACTTGCCAAATAAGAAACTGTCAGAAAAACAAACAAACAAAAACTAGAAATGTAAACTAGCTACATTTGGGGAAAAAGTGTAACAAAAGTACAGTCATGTGGGTGCATACTCAAAAAGGTGATAAAGGCGAAAAAGTTATTAAAAAAACATTTTTTGGAGCATGAAATATTCTCTGGAATTGTGTTTAAAGTTATCTGCCTGGTATAGATAGCCATTTCCCAAGAGTTGGCTGCCCACCTTTGCAAAATACAACCAGGTCCACCATCAAGATTCTGATTTCACTAAATGAAACAGGGCCTGGATATCAGTATCTTTCAACACTGCCTCCAAGTAATTCCAACGTGCTGTCAATTTCAAGAACCAGATCTTGAATAAGTGCTCCTCAAAGTAACAGTAGCATCAGCATCACCTGGAAATTTGTTTACAATGTGAATTCCTAAGGTCCATCTCAGACCTACTAAATCAGAAACTCTGGGGTGAGCCCAAGATTCCTGTGTGTTAACAAATCTCCAGGCAATTCTGATGTGCTTGAGAATACAGAACAGGTGGAATGTGCTTTGCTAGGTGCTAGGGCTACGACGGTGAACCAAAGAGCCTTGTTTCTACCTTCCTGGAGCTTGTGGTCTAGGGGAAACGTGGAATATCCTCCCTTTGCAAAAATAAAATTTCTCTCTAGTTTATGCCAATAAAACCTGTTCAACAATTTCAATTTATTTTCTAACTTCCAGCCCTTTTCTTTCTCAAGCCTGTCTATATACAAATATCACAATAAATATTTAATAAACATCTATTATCTTCTGACTTATTTGTATTACAAATTCTGCAATGGCTCCTCAAGAGCCACCCCCACCAAAGCCTCTATTAATCTTCTTAGCACAGTGTTTAAGGCTCTGCAATTTGATCCAATATATTTTTTTCAATCTTATATCACAACATAGTAAGCAACATTTCACATTGTATTATAAGACTTGTACTTTGACCCTTATTTTGCTTGCATTTTCTTACTTATGGCTGACAATAACCATATGAAATATGTACTTTTATGTCAAATTTTCAGATGAACAAACTAAAGCACAGAGTTTACATTATCACCTAAGTCCACACAACTAATAAATGCTGGATCTGGGATTTAGACCTTGTGTTTTCTGATTCCAGAACTTGGGCACTATAATAGACTAAATCACAGACCATAAAACTGTCAGTTCTAATCCTTGCAACCCACAAATTTTGCCTTATATGGCAAGCCTATTCAACTGTGATAAAGTTAACTGTCTTGAGATGGGCCATTATCCTGGATTATCTGGGTAGACTCTAAATGCAATCACAAGTGTGATAAGGAGAGAGGCAGAGGGGCATTTGATGCAGGGAGAAGAGGAAGGGGCAATGTGAACAAGGAGGCAGGAGAATGACAAAGCCACCAATCCAGGAATGCTAGCAGCCACCAGAAACTGGAAGAGCCACCAGAAGCTGGAAGAGCAACAAAACAGAGTCTCCCCTAGAGCCTATGGAAGGCATAGCCCTGCTGACACTTTGATTTTGTCCCAGCGATAATATATTTCAGATTTTTTGCCTCTAGGACTAGGGGAAAAAAAATTCTATTGTTTAACAGCATCAGGTTTGTGAAAATTTGTCACAGCGGTCACAGGAAACTAATACAAGCACTGAAATCCTGCTCTCCACTGCCACCTACAGGCAAAACCACTTGTTCCCAAATCAGAATCCATTTGAGTAGGAATTTGAGGTTCAAGGTCATTACTTCCAAGTCTGTCCAGCAGTCTGGAGAGTAGTATCAAACAATGTAAACCTAAAAGAAATGGGATGCCCAGAGGCTGGGAATGCTGTCCTAAAATAAGGGACCAAGTCAGAGTAGGAGAAGCATCAAAGAAGTCTTAGGCTGAAAGTAATCCTAAATACTTATGTCAGGTTCCTTCAGTTTCCACATACTGAAAGGAGTTCATCCTTCAACTTGTGGCAGGGAGAATCCTGCAAGATGGGTATCATAGGTTGTCCTAGAACAGAGTGGTGCCCGTGTAGCAGCAGGCTAGTGAGGCAGGTTAGATTACTACAGTCATGGAATTCCCTGCTGGGTAAACAACCACAAGCACATGTGTGGTTTGATGGGACAAGCAACATAAAAGCATCATGTAGATGTCTGGCTCCATATGGCAGGACTTTATCTTGGACTGATGCTACTCAATACACTCAAAAAGACATGCTAGCCACAGAAAAACTCTGGGATCAAGACGGAGAGTCCAGCACCTGGAACTAGAGGTCTCTCAGTGGCAAAGCATACTTAGTGAAGCAAGACTGCATCTATTAAAAACATCAAAGCAACTGGCTAATAATTAAGACAAAAGAGATTCTTTTCCCTTAACAGTCACAAAAATAAATTGCCAGAAGAATTAAAGATATAATTGCAAAACACCAAAACTACTAAAGTAGAAAAAACAGATGAATTGTGTATAAACTTGGAGCAGAGAATGTCTTTCTAGGCACAATAAAATATGAACCATAAAGAGTAAGATTGGCAGACATAACTATATACAAACCAAGAATTTTAAAACATAAAAATATGATAAACAGTAAGAAAAGGTCAATAAAAAATTGGAAAAAAATTTTTGCAACATACATAACAGATAAAAAAACACATTAATGCTTTAAAAAGTCTTGCAAATCAATGATGAAAAAATGAACACTGCACACTTCAAACCAAGCCAAGGGCACAAACAGAAAACACACACACATGCAAAACACACTTGGACAAGGCATAAAAAACAGTGAGGTTCGTCAGTACCAAAGAAATTTTAAAAATCTATAAAATTGGATACTATTTTAACCTGTCAAATTAGAAAATATGAAAAAATATTTATATACTCAGCGTTGGCAAGCACATAGAAAAACGGACACCATAATGAACTGCTTGCAAAGATGGTGAATTTTTGAGGAATAACTTAGACTTACCTAACATCTTAAATAATAATGAATAATGGTTAACACAAAATTCTACTATATATGGTTTTATTTTCCTTTCAGTACATGATGTGAGATGTGGCAAAACTATACATTTTTCCATAAAGACTGATTAAAATTGTTTATCACCAAAAGCAACTAATAACAGTGATGACTTTAATTAGTGAATTTTGGTATATTCACTTAATGGAATACTACTGGCCCACTATAAATATTGATAAATAGTTGAGTATACATTGCAAACAAAATTAATAGCATAGTCAAAAACAGTGTGGTCAATTAAATGCATATTTGTTAAAAATATATACGCATATATGCATAATGCTTTTATCATGGTAGTAGGGTGATAGTTAATGCCAATGTCTTTCTTATCTATACCTAAACATTTTCCTAAAATAAAATTTTTTTGTAGCAATAGAAAGGCTAAGAAATTTTTATCCATATATAATCTTTACCCATAGTATTATTTTAGTTAACTTGTACTAGCCAACAAACACCAAAGATAGAAAATGGCTTAGGTATCATTAAAGACACACATACAACCAAGCACATAGACCTGAATAGACAAGTTCTTTCAGTAAGTAACACTTTCTACTGGGTTTTACACATCTAATTATATGTATGGTTCCATGCCTAAAGTTTTCTGTCCTCACAGAGTAGGGGCTCAGGAAATACATGCCTGATGTTAAGGATAAATGATATGCCTAGACAATGCAATGTATGAATCTTTTAAGCAAAAACATGTTTGAGTAATTGATATGTCTGCATAAATCACTATGTCACAAGATCATACTGATGTCATAAAAATGATTCATATCTTATAAGGCATGTTCATTTTTTCAAGTTCTTGGATCATTATAGGGAATCAAGTCTAATTTACTTCTACTTAGTTTCGGGAACATGTTTTTACTAAAATTTTTGGGGCAATTACAATAATTCTTCACAGGAGTTGGAATGTAAGTATAATGATTTCTTTTTAACGTGGTTAAAGAAAAAGCAATTTTAAGATTACATCATGAAAATGAATTTTTAATTTTTGAGTGTAATTGTAACCATGATATAGAAATTATTGTTTTATTATTAAAAATTCTGTGAGTTTTGGTAACATAAACTTACACACATTTTTATGACTATCTCCTTAAACCTTTACTTTGTATAGCAAGTATGCTGCCTAGCCATTCTCTCTCTGTCATGTTAGATATGATTTGTGTATTTCCAGCATAAACTTTTCTTAAATCCCATGTATGTCAAGTGACTGCAGTTAATTTTTTTAAAACATTTAGGTTCAGGAGTACATGTGCGGGTTTGTCACACAGGTAAAACTCATGTCACGGGAGTTTGGTTGTACAGATTATTTCATCACCCAGATAGTAACTCTTATACCCAAGTTATTTTTTTCTGATTCTCTTTCTCCTCCCACCCTCTCCCCTCAAGTAGGTCACAGTGTCTGTTTTTGCCCTTTTTGTGTCCAAGAGTTCTTATCATTCAGTTCCCACTCGTAAGTGAGAACATGTGGTATTTGCTTTACTGTTCCTGCATTACAGTTTGCTAAATATCATGGCCTTCAGCTCCATCCATGTTCCCACAAAAGACATGATCTCATTTTTTTCAAGTTAATTTAAAAAGATTATCCATCTAAAATACCTCTGAATAAAATCAAAATTAAAGTGGTTTAATTTTCCTAGGCACAACAAATTACTGATGTATATGAAAATGCAAATAATAGGTCCTTACCTCAAGGACAATCTAAAATAAGGGCATTGTTTTGCATGTTTAGAGGGATAATTACGCTTTACGTTCAGTCCTATGGCAGTACTGCCAGAATGCTACTTGACAACAAGTATCAAAATAGTTAAAGCAAAGTAACTACACACTTGCTCTTGGTGCCTTGGCAAAAAAAAAAAGGCAAAGAAAAAGAAAATGACTACAGTTAATTTAAATTTCAGCTGTTTGCACCACTTGCCTTTTATTGCAGTAAAATTGTTTCTAAGGACTGGTATTTAACCATTATTTTAGATTTTAAAATCTTGATCTGTTAGAAATTATGCTGGGAGAATGTTAAGGCTTCTAAACTGGCCTAAAAAATATTGGTTTATCTTCTTAACAGAGAAGGCAGTAATTCTGGTATTTACAGTCTAAAGGACTAAAGCTTTGGAAATTATTAGCATTACAGAAAAAAAACATAGTATTTTCTCTTTACTGAAGCTTTTATTCACATTCATATCCAGCACTAGATACAGAAGGATACACAGAGTTAATGTCATTCGGACATAGCTTGCATTATTCATGTGGCTTTTTGTTTATTATGATGTCAAGTCTACACAAATGTATAATACAGACAGGAATGTCAGTGCATGAGCAGCAGTGGAGGCCATAACTCATTTCTAACTGAAAGATAATGATCAGTGTTATGACATTTTAAAAGAAAATGTGGGTACTTCTACTTTTAAGATTGTGCATATTCAAACAAATACTTTCCCGACCACCTGTAAGCAAGTCCTAATATTTTAAGGAAATCCACAACATTTAAAAATATCCATCACCTCCAAGTAATCATGAGATTGGTACCTGTGTTTTTGTTTTGATCCAACAGAAAGACAAAGGTCATTTTCATTAGACAGAAGAGATCACTGATCACGTATGCAAAAACAATTGAGAAAAAAGTTGTGTATTGCACAATAAATGAAGCAAGCCAAACGGTACCTTGAAATGACATGTTTTTAAGACTTGACTCAGAGTAGAGTTTTCCCTCAAAATTATCTTACAATTATAATAGTTCCTTTATGACACACAAATTTGATTATTTCATTTTATAAATTCCATTTGACCCAGCAATCCCATTACTGGGTATGTTTTATTTTTCAGACAGAGTCTAACTTTGTGACCCAGGCTGGAGTGCAGGGGCACCATCTCAGCTCACTGCAACCTCCACCTCCCAGGTTCTAGCTCTTCTCCTGACTCAGCCTCCCAAGTAACTGGGATTACAGGCATGCACTACTACATCCGACTAATTTTTTGCATTTTTAGTAGAGTCAGGGTTGCGCCAAGTTGGCCAGGCTGGTCTTGAACTCTGGACATCTGGTGATCCATTCGCCTTAGCCTCCCAAAATGCTGGGATTACAGGCGTGAGCCACCTTACCCAGCCCACAAATTTTATTTTTTAAATGGAAGGACCTTAGAGCAATTTTTCTTTCTTCTGAAATATTTTGTCTTTTAAAAAATTAATTAGATTTAGAGAAAAATGAATCTTCTCTGATCAAAATTGGAATTAGGTAAGAAAGCCCCTTTTTCTTTCAGCAACACCTTCCCCATTTCTTGCCTTGAAAGTCCCTAACCATGAGATTCTAGAATCATCTAGGAAATACACTAAAAATAAAAATTCCCAACTCCATACCTTGATTTTTTTTCCTTTTTAGAGATAAAGTGGCACTCTGTCACTCAGGCTGGAGTACAATGGCATCATCATAGTACTACCACCTCAATTTCCTGGGCTTAAGTGATCCACCCAACTTTCCCCACTCAATGGGATTATAGGTGTGAGTGACTGCACCTGGCCTCATTTTCAGGGATTTTGATCCAAGGATTTAGAATCTGCATTTAAAAATGTATAAGCAAATTTATATATGAACTTTCAGTGATCCTTAATCTTTGAGAATTTCCCCCCAAGAGTTCTATAAGCATAGTTAGAAACCACTTATCCAGTATACACATAGGTATTCTACTAGACATCATTTCACATGAAGTGTGAAGAACTTTATTTTTCTTGAGGAGATAATTTTATACTCCTAAAAAATCTTAATATTAAACATTATTTAACCAATAGACTGGCATTTAGTGAAATAAAATGTATTTGAGGACCGAGGACTTAAAACTTTGCTCTCTTTGGCTTCTAGCAATAAAAATGAATAAATTGGATCAAATAAAGGTTTTTCTTATGAGATAAAAATGATTATAAATTTTATGGTCTTTGGCTATGAGCCAGTTTACATGGTCTAGAAACACTGCCTGGGCTAAGAGACTTGAACAATCAAACTAATTGTGTAGGTCAGAGTACAGAATTCTGAGATCATATAAAATTACAAACTGAGAGGAATCATTACACAAGACTTCCAAATATAAAGTATCCTAAGAAGATTTAAATGTGAACTATAAGGCTCACATTCTAGGTGATCCAAGTGTCTTGATTAAATAAACAAACAATAATTTTTTTTCTTTAAATAATTTATTTTACTTTAGGTGCATACTATATCTGGCTTTTCTCCCCATGTTATCCCTCCCCACCATGCCCTCCCTCCCCACCTCCCATTGTCTCTCCCCTACCCCCCCACCAACTGTCCCGTGTGTGATGCTCTTCTCCCTGAGTCCATGTGTTCTCGTTGTTCAACACCCACCTATGAGTGAGAACATACGGTGCTTGGGTTTCTGTTTTCGGGTCAGTTTGCTGAGAATGATGGTTTCCAGATTCATCCAAGTCCCTACAAAGGACATGAACTCATCGTTTTTAATGGCTGCGTAGTATTCCATGGTGTATATGTACCACATTTTCTTTGTCCAGTCTATCATTGATGGGCATTTGGGTTGGCTCCAGGTCTTTGCTATTGTACACAGGGCTGCAATGAACATATGTGTGCATGTGTCTTTATAGTAGAATGATTTATAGTTCTTTGGGTATTTACCCAATAGTGGGATTGCTGGGTCAAATGGAATT
The DNA here is from genome assembly GCA_036589455.1 of Ateles fusciceps. NCBI lineage: Eukaryota > Metazoa > Chordata > Mammalia > Primates > Atelidae > Ateles > Ateles fusciceps. The sequence continues at coordinate 8,414,990 of JAZHEH010001064.1, forward strand.
TCTATTTCTAGATCCTTGAGGAATCACCACACTGTCTTCTACAATGTTTAAACTAATTTACACTCCCACCAACTGTGTAAGAGTCTTCCTATTTCTGCACATCCTCTCCAGCATCTGTTGTCTCCCGATTTTTTATTGATCACCATTCTAACTGGCATGAGATGATATCTCAGTGTGGTTTTGATTTGCATTTCTCTAATGATCAGTGATGATGAGCATTTTTTCATATGTTTGTTGGTCTCATATATGTCCTCTTTTGAAAAGTGTCTGTTCATATCCTTCGCCCACTTTTGAATGGGGTTGTTTTTTCTTGTATATCTGTTTTAGTTCTTTGTAGATTCTGGATATTAGCCCTTTGTCAGATGGGTAGATTGCAAAAATTTTTTTGCCTGTGTCTTTTGATTGGGGCATTTAGGCCATTTACATTCAATTTTAATACTGTCATGTGTGAATTTGATCCTGCTATTTTGTCACTGGCTGGTTTTCTTTCTCATTAGTTGACTCATTTTCTTCATTGCATTTTTGGTCTTTGCCAACTGGTTTGCTTTTGCAGTGACTAGTACTTGTTCCTTTCCATGCTTAGTGAGCAAATAATAATTTTTTAAAAAAATTTCTCAGCTGTGACAGACTCTTGATTTTGTCAACTGCCTCAATAGTTGTTGGAGCATGAATGGGTACAAACTCATTTTGCTTCTGCTTATACTTTTTTTAAATACTATAGTTCTTTCCTCAAAATCCTAAGAAAAATACTTTTCTACTAAATATTCTCCTTCCCTACATAATTTAAAGAAAATAGAAACCTAATTCAACCCAATCTCAAAAAAAAAACCATGTAAATTTCAACTGATACGGACATTGAATGAATTTTACTTTATCTTTCCATTGCATTATAGTTGAGAGCAGTATTACCATATATGTTGATTACAATCCCAGAAAAATCACACCAGGTGACCTCAGTTGAGCCCTGCTGAGCAGGATAAAGGGAGAATCCACTCACCGAACTCTGTGCTGAAAATGCCTAGGGCTACAAGAAGAGATGCATTTTTCTAAATCATGTAAAAATAAATAAACTTGCTGCATGGAATGGTGTTACTCTCCTACAAACAAATAGAAAATAAAGATGCAATCTTATCTTTATCTTACGGAGTTCACATCAGATGTGCCAAGGATAGTCCATCAAATTGTGGATGCAAAAAAAGTAGAATATCAAGTAGTCATGTCATTTTCATGATAAAAATATGCATTTTAAGACCTTGCTTAAGACTCAACTACACAACTAAAATTTCTCTACATATTCGTACTCTACTGTGGCTTTTCTAGATTTTTCTTGCTTCATTAAGTGTATAAAGCAAGAGAATATTTTGAAATATATTATTATGAGTTTTTTTTTCCTCTTATACTTGCTTATAAATAATCCTTACTTTACTGAGCCAGAAGCAATCTTTGTCTTCAAGAGAGCTGGGATCAGAGAAAGAGAGAAGAAAGAACTGACACAAAGCCTTTCAATTTTTAAAACTAATTTTGAGAATATTTTCAAAACAATATCTTTAAGAACCTGGCTTTACATTTCTATAACAAGACGCCTGGAGAGAGAAAAGCCATTTTAAAATTAGAAAAGTTTCCCTTCAAATATAAACAAAATTTGGAAAACTGAGCTTAGAATCTTACTATAAGCTATACGCAGGATATCTGATGCATAAGAACTATTTTTTTTTAATAAAAGAAAAAATACCAAGCCTTCCTTGGCTGAGGAAAGAGCCTAGAGAGGAAAGAAGAGGACAATGAGAGAACATATAAGTTTAGGGACTGTTGTCTTCTCCATGATTCACTGTCATGTATGGTCCATATGTTAAATATATGACTATTAAGAATTTCTATTTAAAATTTAATTTTGTGTTCTGTAGCCTATAACTAAAACACCAAATATTTGATGCTAATTAGCAACCAATTCATTCAACAAATAATTATTGAGCCCTATTATGCACCAGACACCTGAAAATAATGCAACAAATTGGGAAATCACATGTCCTGGGATTCCTCAAGAAATTTTCAGTCTATTGGAGGTGGTAGGGTGGGAGGAAATAGAAACAAATTACTGCCTTATAGTACGTTGACACATTGCTCCTTCTACCTTTACCACTTATGTGTGAAATTCTAGTCCACTTTTTCTTAATGGACATATAGCTTATTCATGAGATGCCAATTATTGATATCAGCCACAAAAACTTTCTGTAAGTATCCTTGCTTTGTGTGTGTGTGTGTGAGTGAGAAGTAGCCCTAGGGGAAAAAAATAAAATTTTTTTAAATCAAAAATTTTTAAAAACTCAAAACAAATTATTACATAAAAAGCTGGCACCATCTTAATAAAACAAAAACAATGACAAAATAGAGTTCCAAAAGCAGGGAGGGAGGAAAATCAGACTAAAAATAATTGGATGCTAAAGATATTTCGAATCTCTGGGGTATAAAGCCCATCTACAGAAGGAGGTCCCAGACAGAGCAGCAGAGACACTGTTTTCTTTGAAGCAGCAACTACAGAGTCTGGGGATTATGAAGCTTTAACTGTGGAGGCAGATGTAAAAGGCATAAAGATTTTTAAAAGATTCTCTAATATAAGAGTATCTGCAATAACATTTCTCTGGAATTATCAGAATGAGAGGAAGAACGATGGGATGTCATAGGACTCGGGCACTCAGTGGAACTATGGTCTACAAAACAGGGGAAAGTTATTAGTTACTGAACCTCAGAAAAAGAGAAGATACCAAAATAAATATAACAAAGAACAAAATGAGGCCACAAATCCCTACTTAAAATAATTATTACCATGTAAATGTGAGGAGCAAATGAACAAGAAAAAAAGTAAAGAAAAGGTAAAGACAATGACACATGAAAAAGAAGCCAGAAAAGGATGAATACTTGTACTGGGAAGGGTAGCCAGGGGCTGAGAGGGAGGTGGGGATAATTAATGGGTACAAAAAATTAGAATGAATAGGACCTATGTGATAGCACAACAGGGTTATTATCATCAGTAATAACAGTACCTTTTAAAATAAAGAGAGTAACTGGATTGTAATTCAAAGGATGAATGCTTGAGGGGATGGGTACTCCATTCTCCATGATGTGATTATTATATATTGCATGCATGTATCAAAACATCTTATGTAGCCCATAAATATATACACCTACCATGTATCCACAAAAATTAAAACTAGAGGTGGGACTGAGCTGAGATTGAGCCACTGTACTCCAGTCTGGGTAGCAGAACGAGACTCCTCAAAAAAAAATTAAATTAAAAAAAAGATGAGTACTTGAAAAATGGGTACTTTAATACTTGAAAGATGGGCACATTAATATTGGAAAGTATAATTATCATTAATTTGTATGTCATGTTGCTTAAATTTTTTTCAATTCATAAATCCATCTGAGTCAGTACCAATACATTCTTTCTCTCTGCTTGTTATACAGCAAGGAATATCCTTCTTCCAAGGTAAAATTAATACTTCCACCTACATCTTACATTCTGCTACCTATAAACAAGTCCCAATAAAAACAGGCTGAGTAACTATACAACTATATACAGTCATGTCTCGCTTAATGATGGAAGTAAGTTCGGAGAAATGTTTTGTCTTCACCTCAACATCACAGAGCATAGTTGCACAAAAGAACATGGTATAATTTTTAAATTTATATAATTTTTATATGAAAAATAAAAAATCCTAGCACCATTACTAAATATCAATCATTTCCCCTACTTGGTTTTGAGGAATACAAATTGATATTCCAGTTGATATTGGGAAAAAGATCATTAAGTTCATGAAACATCTACAGAAAATAAAAGATGAGAAGCTTATTAATTTACACATAAAAATATCATAAACAAAGTAAATAGTCATACAGTCATACAATATCTAGCTCAGAAATTTAAAAGAATCAGAATACTGCTAAGCTAAAAACCTAAACAGAACTATGTATAAATATGCACAGTTGGAATGATGGGAGGGAGAGAAATAGGAATTTGGGGGAGAGGAAAAGAGTTCCATTCCTCATAAGAAGATGTCAACAGAGGAAGTCTAAAGCTTTTAAATCAAGAAATGACTATAAATTCTTTTATAAATATGCACTAACACCTACAACCAGTCCCTAATAAAAGTGAGAAAAGTATAGAGGAATAATTATATGATCTTAGGACATAATAGGGTATCTCCAGGGAATTGGACAGACGTTACTGAAGGAATGACAGCTGTTTGTCATTATAAGACTGTCAGTTCTCTTTGAGGCTTTCAGACTAGATGCATACAGTCACTGTGATAAAAATTAAGTTGTTACATGGGATACATAAAGAGCAAAGTGGTAAACAACAGAAAAGTTGGAATATAAAATACACAAACACGCTTACAACACTATAAAATATTCATGCATTTCACAAAAGTGAAAAAAATTAAAAATGGACAAAAGCCTTAATAATCAATACAATAAAGAAAAAATTACATTTGTTGTGTAGTTTGCTCTTCTTATCCTACCCCAGCCATGCTGGCATGGTCCTGGCTCAGGGCCCTTCCCTTTGGGTTCCATTCAGAAAGAATCCCTCCATCACTAATAAACCCTTTCCTTGTTTCCATTCTGCTGTGTAGCTGTTAACACTATTTGCAACACTTTCTATTTATTGACTTACTGCCTGTCTCCCTAATGAGAGCAAGGATCATGTTTCAGCCATTCCTTTATTTCTAGTGCCTACGAAAGGGTTCTCACACGGTAGCCACTATATTTCTTCTTTGAAGCAATTTTATAATATTGAGATAAGATGAAATTCACTGGAAAATCCACTAGTTGAGAACAGATTAGTAAATTGTTGAAAGTACTTACAGTGAAATGCAAATAATGATGAATATTTAATGGCATGATTTATGGAAAAGCGGAAAAACCTTTTCATCGATATTGAAAATCTGCGCATTTACCTGTGTTCATACATGTATAACAAATATACATCAGAGTGAGAAAAAGTAGAAAGAAGGAAAGGAGAGGGGGGGAAGAAAGGGAGGCTGAAGAAGATGAAATGGGAGGAGGAGGTGGAGGAGATGGAAAAGCGAAGAAGGAGAAGAGAGGTTTGGGAAGGAGGAAATGCACAGATCATTTTAAAAACAACATCTTAACAGGGCTTTTAAAAGAGTGATAATATTAAATTATGTTGTTCAGTTATTCATACTCTTCTTTGATTTCTATGAGATTCATGAGAGCATTCATTGCTTTTTTAATTGACACTCTTTCCATTTTGCATGAAAGAAAACACTCAGCCTTTTCAACTTAACATTTGTCTTTACGATAGCATTGGCCTAGGATAAGGTGGTGGGGGCAGAAATTTGGAAGACACTTAATACATACTTCCCAAGAGACATGTTCAAAATACGTGGTCACTTACTTTGTATGATCCACCGATGGCCTGTGGTTTTCTTCCCCATGATGAATGCTAATCCCATTCCCAAGTCCCCACCTGAATGTGTTTGAATCTTGAAGTAAACGTATTGCCATTGGTTGATACCATTTACACAGGCTTCCTTTCTCGAAGCTGCAAACTTCCATAACTTGGACAGAGTAGAACAAAGGAAAGGGGAGCTAGTAAGTGGCAATTACTATCTTCACAATCTTAATCAGCACTTTCTCCCTCTTTTTATTTAATTATAATGTAACTTTTAAATATTACTGAAATAATTAGGCAAATGGTTTGTAAAATCATGGGAAGGGTTTCAAAGAAATCTAGGTTTATTCTAGTCCAGTATTTACAGAAAGAAAATATAGGAAAAATGCATATACTAATTATCTGGTTTCATGAAGAGGTGAGATTTTAATTCGCTTCTAAAGCAGCAATTTAAGCATCTCCCTTAAACACTGCCAGTTTCTCTGAATTTCGCAATTACATTGCTTGCATGATCTCCAAGTTCTGACCAGTCTGTTCTCCTTTTCCCAGTCTCTGAAGGGGTTATCGCAAATTCCCAACTACAGTTTAAGCAATGAGATTTCCAATAACTTTTATATTGGACCTGTCTCCTGGAAAGTTTTACAGATTCTTGTAATAATTTTTATTCTAATATCACGGGAAATTACAGGTCCAGTGATTTTTTTAAATGTACAGGTTACGTGTAAAACTGTTATCTGAATTCTCTCTCTGAATGTGTTCATGTGTCTGTCTAAAATCTTCCACTGCTGAGTAAGAAAGAAATATTCAATTCAGTGAAGTTCTTGTGTATACTATAGAAAACCTGGTGTGTACTCTAACTTTTAAATGGCATTAAAAGTGGCAGCATACCACTATGACCATTTAGAAACTTGGGTATATGAGATATGAGTTAATATAAAATCTGAAAGAAAACATCCAATTTTTTTTTTTTTTTTTTTTTTTTTTTTTTTAGACAGTGTATCGCTCTTATAGCCCAGGCTGGAGTGCAGTGGCATGATCTCAGCTCACTGCAACCTCCCATTCCCAGATTCAAGAAATGCCCCTACCTCAGCCTCCTGAGTAGCTAGAGTTAGGCACCCGCCACCACGCCCAGCTACTTTTTGTATTTTGGGTAGAGATGGGGTTCACCAGGTTGGCCAGGCTGGTCTTGAACTCCTGACCTCAGGTGATCTGCCTACCTTGGCCTCTCAAAGCACTGGGATCACAGGCATGAGTCACAGTGCCAGGTCTAAAAAAGTGTTTTTAATCATAACATTCAGGTGTATTAATCTCTGACATTAATATAGATTATATAACTGTTTATCTTGTAAAGGGATTTAGGATCTAATATATCTCTGTTCTTCATATCATTTAAAAGATATAAATTATAGACTTTTAAAAGAACTGTTGGAAAATATACAGTGTCAATCAAACAAGATTAATTGGTTCTAGGGAACTGATGTACAACATTGTACTAGGGTCAATCGTAATGTATTGTACACTCAACATTTTGTTAACAGGGTAGATCTCATGTTATGTGTTCTTTATCATTTTATTTTTTGAGACAGGGTTTTACTCTGTCACCCAGGCCAGAGTGCGGTGGCACAATCTCGGCTTCCGCTCCCAGGCTCAAGCAATTCTCCTGCCTCAGCTTCCTAAGGAGCTGGGATTACAGACATGTCTGGCTAATTTGTGTGTTTTTTTTGTTTGTTTGTTTGTTTGTTTTGGTAGATACGGGGTTTCCCCATGTTGGCCAGGCTGATATCAAACTCCTGGACTCAAGTGATATGCCCACTTTGGCCTCCCAAAGTGCTGGGATTACAGGCATGAGCCACTGCAGTTGGCCATGTTATGTGTTTTTATCAAAATTTTAGAAATCAATTAGAAAACCTGTAGAGTTTACAAGCAGATTTATCATAATATATTACCTTACTAAAGGGTGAAGGAGACAAGCTCTCAGTTTATTCATAAATAAAATGGTAATGATTCATTTATATTTTTTGAAATTGTAAAAACTCTGATTAAAAATAACTTAATAGTAGACATTCATTCAGACATTTAAATAATTTATCAAAACTTCCCATCTAATCATAAATGACATTACTAAAATGACAGAGTTGAACTTAGAGGAAATTCAGTATTTCCTAGATACTCATTATGTGTCATTAATTAGGTTTTATGTAAACTCTTACAAGCACTACAACTTACATAAGATCATAAGGGGATTCGAATGCCTTCCCATGAGCAAGTCTGAAGATCACTACACTTTCCACTGTATTATTTTCCATCTGTGATGTATGATATAAATTTCTGGCTATCCTGAGTTAGTTACTGTCTCATCTTATGCATAAAGTGAGTCATCTTTGATTTTATGAGTTTTTTAAGTCTAGATTAGATAGTTAATTAGTGGTATATTTGTACGTTAAGCAACATTTTTTTTTCTGGGTTAAAAGAACAAATATGAACCTCACTGGATTTCTTACCTTGTAGAATTTCTTCACAAGGTTGCTATAAAACAAGAGTTTCACTATTCTGAGTTATCTGTCTGTTCTGAGCCCTTAATATTATCAAGATACTTGAGAAATATGATGGTACAGTCAATTCACAGGCTACTCCATAAAGAGCAGGGAAGGGAATGATATTACAAAGTATTTACCCCTTCTGAGCTTGTGCTTTGCTCATTCAGACACAGATTAATTTTTCTCCTCTCAGACTGTATCTTTGACTGAGAAGTCCACTTTTAAGTTAAATAACTTGCCTTTGATCCATTTAGGAAAAGCCATTGAATTGGCAGGTACCATTGAATTGGCAGGTGAAAACCAGGACACAAGGGATAAAGGTCCCATTTGCATTAAGATAGATTTTCTCATGAACTCTGCATATTTTAATAGTATTAATGTTATATGTGCATTTTGGCAATGGCAAAATTTGCAATGAATTAATTAATTTGACGGTACTATAAAGCTTCCTCCCTTTATAGTACCGTCAAATTAATTCATTCATTCAAATTTTGCCATTGCCAAAATTGTAAAAGATTACAATTGTATTTTCTTATCTATTTTGTAGTAATATTTAAACAAAATTTAAGAATCCACCTACCACAGGATGCTTCATCTGATTTGTCAGGGCAGTCATATTTAAAATCACACTTCTGCATTTTTTCGATGCAGCGACCATCAGACCTGCAGACAAATTCATTGTCTGTGCAGTTGTGTGGAGGTAATGTTACAGGAACTGAAGTTTCTGGTGGAGTTGGGAAGTCCACTGGCAAATTACCTTGATAAGAAATAATATACGGGCATCATTTAGCAGGTTTTCTACTTCTTTAAAGATTTTACACAATGAAGCTTTCTAAATATGCCTCACAATTAACATCATACAAAACACTTGATAGTATGTGCTAATCTGCTTAAAAAAATTGAATTTCTTTGTTTTAGTAACAATAAATAACTACATATCTTTGATCATAAAAAATGACGAAGGTACAGATGCAAATTACTGAAAAGGCTATTCAGAGCTGACCAAATAAATGGGAGGCCCAAGGCCAGGGCTTACAGAATCAGTAGGAACCAAGGGAGTTTCCGATTCCGGAATTAAAAGCCACTGTAAAGATCTAAATAACTTTCTAATCTACTAGGTAAATAACTTTTGTTCTTCCACTGCTACAATAAATCTAACATCTCCTCATCTTTGTTTCACATATTTTCACATATTTAAAACTCAAGGTTTCAGGAAAGATTCAAACCAGAAATCTTCATGTAGAAATTTGGAACAAGACTACAAATTCTGAAATTACTGAGGATGGAAGACATTTATAGATGTTGACCGATTTATTTATTAGTATTCAATAAACTTGTATTGATAACATATCTGTGCCATGTACATAGTAGATGCAGAGAATCCAAACTATGGAGGAAAAGTTAAATAGTAAATTTGAACTCAACTGAACATGGACACAAACAATGGTCACCAAATCCCAGAATGGGTTGTGTGAGCCACTTGAGGTATTCATCCACTGTTGTTTCAGAGCAATCTCTATTTCAATCTATTCCTATAGGTTAGTTATTGAAAACCAATAGACGATCACAAAACCAAGTTGACCTTTTTGTGTTCCTTCAGTCCAGTCACGAAGGGCCCTTGTGACTACCTCATGTCAAACAAGTCGTTACAAAAAAAGCGAGGGTCCCAGACTGCACTGAAGCTCCGTGAGACCTCTCCTCGTCTGTGCATGGATGAGTGGCCAACTCTGGAGCCCAGACTGTTGCTTCCTAGTTTGGTGATGAATCCTCCATAGTCTGGTAAGTGTAAATATATATAACTCTTTTCTCTTCTCCCCTTCCCATTGCAATTTGTTTATTATATCATTTGCTTCTTATACCAATTTGCCTATTATATTAATTTGCTTATCATATCATTTGCTTATTATACCTAAATTGCCATTCACATGAGATAAACCTTGTTTACCCTTCCAGGCATTCTGTGTGTGCCTTTTCTTCTCCCTTCACATGTTTCCTGCACAGAACACAAGCCAAATATGCCGTCTCTGCCATTAAATAGTTTACAGTCTAGTGAACAAGGTGGGCAGATATATCTTTCATTACAGTTATTTGGGAAAAATTTACGGTAGAGCTATAACTCTACGGAAACAAGAATGGCATCTTTCACTCCTGCCTCCCTAGCACAATTCAAAGACCATGGTATATGGTAGGTATGCTAACAATGACAAGTGAATAGATGGATGGATGGATGGATGGATGGATGGATCGATGAATGGATGAATAAAATAACAAATGGAAGATTTTACAGCCTACTGAAAGAAAACAGAGGAAAACCACATATCAGATGAGAGTCAAAGAAGATATCTTGGCAAGCTGATGTTTAAACTGACTTTCAAAGGATAATGAGCTCATCTGACTAGGTGAAAAAGAATACAAGATATATATGGGCAATGAGAAAAAAAAAACTTGTGTGAATGCATGGAAATATATTAAAAATTTTTTTTATTTTAAATACTATGAGAGTTTGGCATGAGAATATCTTGTAGTATGATAAGCATGAAAGTGATTGAGTCATTAGACATGGAACTGGAGAGTAGACAGTTACCACAAAGAGCCAGGGTAAAATCAACTCAGGAGTCTAAAATAAACACAAAAAAATGTGGAGAAATACCAAGATATGAAATTTCTACTTCAAGATATATTTTTTGGCATCAGTGTGAAGTATGAATTGTAGGCTGGTCTAACATGGGGAAAAAAAGAATAGTTAAGCACTTTCTTTAATCCAAGCAACTTATAAACCAAAGCAGAGATGGTTTAGAGTAAAGAGCAAAGATCTGAGCAATATTGAGCATCCAGTGTCTGGAGGACTGCGGATTTGCATGCTGTTGGGAATTTGGGGAAAGTCCAATAACTATTACTTTATTTCTTAGCTCAAGTGCTGAGACAATTAAGAAGTAAGATTTAGACAGTAGATCAAAATATCAACTTTTTATTGATATAGCTAATCCTGAAGAAAATTGCCTGTATCTGTAGACAAGTGGTCTTCTAAAATTTGAAACCCAGAAATAAGATTCCCTGTTATAACCTATGCCTTCTAGGCTTCCCTGTACGAAACTATAGCAAGCTATGGCCGGATTTCCCGTTTTCTTAGCAATTTAATGCTAAAAAGTAAAGAAGAGGTAAGGGACCAGGTAAGCATACTCAGGTTCTTCTTGAAAACTCACTAATCCATTGTTGCTCTTCCTCCTCTGGGAAGGAATGAACAAGAAGACAAAGAGAGACCAGGAACGTTAGGTCACCAGATAGAGCTCAGTCTACACGAGAGACTAAGACCAAGGAAATAGTATTCTGATCCCATAGGGGTGAGTATGAAATGATTAATGGATTGTTAAGTAAATGAGCATGCTCTTCCCCAAGAATAGGTATATAAGATATAGAAGAGAAGGAGTCAGTTTTTAGGGATAAGAAATATTTTCTCCTCAGGCGTGGTGGCTCACACCTGTAATCCCATTACTTTGGGAGACTAAGGCAGTTGGATCACTTGAGCTCAGGATTTTGAGACTAGCCTGGGCAACATGGTGAAATCTCATCTCTACAAAAACAAAAAATACAAAAATCAGCTGTGCATAGTGGCCTGCACCTGTAGCCCCAGCCACATGGGAGGCTGAGGTGGCAGGATCACTTGAGCTGAGAGGTTAGGCTGCAGTAAGCCAACATCACTCCACTACACTCCAGTCTGGGTGACAGAGACCCCACCCCCACATCCCTCACCCCAAACTAAAAATAAAAAACAATAAAAATAAAATAAATGTAAAAAGAAATATTTTCTATCCTAAAACAGAAAGACAATGACAACAATACAAAAAAAGCAGATCCTAACAGGTTGGAAACTTCATCCTATATCCAGTTGGATATGCTCCAATCTAAGTCACTGAACAAAAATAAGAACCTAATTAGAGGTGAATGTTATTACCTTCCATAGAAATCTGATGCATCCAATGTTATCATAAAATCATCATTTTTGAAAGCTGATGATTTTGAAGATCTTGAAGGACAGAGTTTGAATCAGTAAGAAAAATTCACTAACCTTGGAGAAAAATTATTTTCAAATAAAGCTATCAGGAGATTATAAAAATCACTATGAGAGAATTTGCTGATAACTGCAAAACATTCAATGGCCAGGTTGATGGATATTTTATATGTCTCAATCGAATATATGGAAGAAATTTCTTTGAAAATCACCCTTTCAAAAAGTTTAAATACAAGGTCTTAAAAATAATCTTCTAATTGCCAGGCATGGTGGTTCATGCCTGTAATCCTAGCACTTTGGGAGGCCACAGCGGGCGGATCACAAAGTCAAGAGATCAACACCAGCCTCACCAACATGGTAAAACCCCATCTCTACTAAAAATACAAAAACCAGCTGGGTGTGGTAGTGTGCCTGTAGTCTCAGCTACTAGTGAGGCTGAGGCAGGAGAACTGTTTTGATCCCGGGAGGCTGAGGTTGCAGTGAGCCAAGATCACGCCACTACACTCCAGCCAGGTGACAGAGCAAGACTTCATCTCAAATAAATAAATAAATAAATAAATCTAATTTGATCACTAAATTTTTTGTGACATTTCAGGGCATAATTTACTTACATAATTTTACTGAAAAATATATAATTAAAATGCATTAGAAGATGTATGTAAACTTTTTATTTGTATGGTCTATATCAAAAATGTCATCTGGAAAGGGACATATTTTGTCAAAGTCTCAATGAGAGTTTGTGTTTAATTAAAGCAGGATGTCATGTTCTTTCACTCTAGCACAAACTCTTTCCATACAATCAATTACCAAGGAGGGTATTCACAATAGCAGGTAGATTTGTCAACCCGGATACAGTTATAATGGTTACAGGTACTGTGAACAGTGTGAACCACTCTTAAAGGTTCAAAGCTTTGAGTACAGCATGACCCAGTAATGCACCTCAGGGGGGCCGAGGCAGGGAGGGAGAAGCTAAGATGGAGCGTGTCAGGCTCACAGCTAAGATGGAGTCAGTTAGGCTAGCACAAGCTAGGTTATTACAGCATGTAATGGGATTTCCTTCCTCCTTAAGGCTGCATAATATTTCCATTGTATTTATATACCACACTTTCCTTATCCATTCATCTGTTAATAGACATTTGGGTTCTACCACCTCTTAGCTACTGTGAATACTGTAGCAACGAACAAGGGTAGGCAAATATCTCATGATCCTGCTTTGAATTATTTTAGATATACATCTGAAAATAGGACCGCTACATCATAGGGTAATTCTGTTTTTAATTTTTTGAGGAATGCTTTCCATAATGGCTGAACCACTTTATAGTCCCACCAAGAATGCACAAGAGTTTTGATTTCTCTGCATTCTCACTAATGTCATTTTTCTATTATTTAGAAAATGGCCATTCTAATTGGCATGACACAATGTCTTATTGTGGTTTTGATTTGTATTTTCCTTAACTGGCCATGTTTAGCATCTTTTCATATGCTTGTTGGATATTGGTATATCTTTTTGTTCTCAGCAACCCCAAATCTGATACCCTATTCCTGTCAGCACTTAGATCAGCAATTATAGTATTATGCAGAATAGTTTCACTGCTGTAGAAATCCTCCATCTATTCATCCTACTCTCTCCCCTAAACAATGGCAAACACTAATGTTTTCACTATCTCCATAGTTTTTCTTTTTTCCAGAATGTCATATTGTCAGAATCATAGGGTGTGTAGCCTTTTCTTACTGGCTTCTTTCGCTTAGTAATACACAGGTAAATTTCCTTCATATCTCAGCATGATAGCTCATTTATTTAGCACTGAATAATATTCCATTCTCTGGATATGATCTAGTTTATTACTCATTTATCTACTAAAGGACATCTTGGTTGCTTCCAAGTTTTAGCAATTGTGAATAAAGCTCCTATAAACATCTATCTATATGCAGGTTTTGTGTGAATATACTCACAGGGGTAAATACCAAAGCATGTGATGGCTGGATCACATGGTAAAGCAATGTTTAATTTTAGAAGGAAATGTCAAACCTTTTTAAAAGTGGCTATATTATTTGGTATTTCTACCAGCAATAAATGTGAATTCCTGTTGCTCCACATCCATTTTGGCACTTGGCATTTTAATTTGTATTTTCCTAATTATGGGAATTATTGAAATTGTAAAAATTATGTAATTTGTACATTAAGAAATATTTTTGGTGGGAGTGTAAATTAGTTTAACCATATGGAAGACAGTGTGGCGATTCCTCAAGGATCTAAAACCAGAAATACCATTTGACCCAGCAACCCCATTACTGGGTATATATATACCCAAAGGATTACAAATCATTCTACTATAAACACACATGAACATGTATGTTTACTGAAGCACTATTTACAAAAGCAAAGACTTGGAACCAACCCAAATGCCCATCAATGATAGAATGGATAAAGAAAATGTGGCACATATACACCATAGAATACTATGCAGCCATGAAAAAGAATGAGTTCCTGTCCTTTGCAGGACATGAAGCTGGAAACCATCATTCTCAGCAAACTAACAAAGGAACAGATAACCAAAAACGACATGTTCTTATTCACAAATAGGAGTTGAACAATGAGAACACATGGACACAGCGAGGGGAACATCACACACTGGGGCCTGTCGAGGGGTAGCGGGCAAGAGCAGGGGGTAGCATTAGGACAATTACCTAATACACGCAGGGCTTAAATTCTAGATGACGGGTTGATGGGTGCAGCAAACCACCATAGCACATGTATACCTACGTAACAAACCTACACATTCTGCACATGTATCCCAGAACATGATCAGGCCCAGTACTTTATGTGTGACTGAGGCATGACAAAAATGTAAGATTTCTTGACGGGCTCTCTGGTCCTCACACATTGTTTACACTTTCCTCTAAGGGACATGAGGTCAACTCATTTAGCCTTGCAAAGACTTAGAAGAGTATTTTCTGAAGTATCACATTCTTAACTCAGGTGATGCTAGAAATGACTATGCAGTATATGGAAATAGAAAGACAAGAGAGAGAGAGATAGTTCTCCTGTCTCTTCTTCTTTATAAGAACACTACTCTCATCATGAGAACACCATCCTCATGACCTAATCTAATCCAAATTACCTCTCAAAGGCCCCACTTCCAAACACCATTTCACTGGGGATTAAGGTTTCAGTATACGAATTGTGGGGTGGGGCAAACACTCAGCTCATTGCAAAGCTTACAGGGTTTTGTTGACCTATAATTGCTTAGAATAAGGCTAAAGTTGGTAGCAATGATATATTTAAAGTATCTTTAAACAAAGAACACTAAATGATTTGCAGATAAAACAAAAACTGAAAAGATGAAATGCATATGACTTATGTTTGCACTAAGAAGTAGAGATTAGTCTAGTTTGATCTGATCTTCTTTCACATCCCTGAGCCACAGGAGAACCAACCTACCTGTACCTGTGTTATGTGGAAGATTTCATAAACAGATGTTTCAGGCTCTGAACAGACTCAGTGATCTAACTCCTCACTCTGTGAATTCACTGCAACCAAATACAATAAACTTCAGGCTGCACTAATATAATCTCTTTGGTATAATAGATTTTCCAACTTGTTTTCTACTAGACTTCCTTCACTACACCCATTCCCACATTGATAATCAAGCAAATGAAAGACATTTTGACATCCCTAGTCCCTGATAAATTATTACCAACTTTAGACATATTATCACTGAATGAAGTGCTTGACTAATATTAATCACTGTACTTTATATCTATCTTTAGGTAGCATGTGTATGTTTTCCCTGTGACTTTTGAAGTTAAGAAATATATTTAATATAAAAATCTAAAAGCATACTTGAAGCTAAAACAGTCTCTTTAGAAAATTTAAAATTTTGAAATAGCTTTAGCTTTTGGGAAATATCATACATTTTTTTCTATTTCACTTGGTACCATAACTTAGAGTTATACTCACAATCTGAAAGAGCGACATTTATTATGATTGTATTGAGGGGTCTCTGTTAGATCTACTTTCTAGGAGAAAAGCCTTTATGAAAACATAGGTACTCTTTGGATATAATTTTAACAACTGTGTTATAACTGTGTGCCACAGATTATGCACGGATATTCTTTTCTGTCTCCAGTAGCAAATCAGTAATTTTTAAAATACTTTTGTTTTATAACATGGATTCAATCACATTTTCCATCTTCACAGATATTCTGCTATATTTGAATGGGACTGCAAATGACTGAAGTAGCAGCTTGAAAATTTCCAAGCTGAAAACTAACCATTTAGACAACCTTCTCCATGTTTAACATTTAGCATTTCTCTCAATTAAGAGAGAATGTAAAACAATGTAAAAGTTTTAACTTTAAAATAAATTAAGTGAATAATTTTCCTATTTTAGTTTATAGGAACAATAAAACTGTTAAGTTGAACATATCACAGACTTTGGCCAAATTTTTCTTTCCTATGTATAGGCTAAATCACTTTACAGACCACACCAAAGAAGCTAAAACCATAATATTTAAGATTGAAAATACTAAGGCTCAAATTTCTGTATTTTTGCCTTGACATCTTATATTAAACTGCAAATATTTCCAATAATTTGGTATTTTCTTCTGAGTTTATACCACCTTTAGAAAAATACAAAAGAAAGGCACATTTCAAAACACAGTGCTTTCATGTAATTATAATGAATATGCCAAACAGTACATTATTAGAAGATGAAAAGCTGCAGGTGATATCTTAAAAGTAAAGCCAATAGTATTTACACTGTTCCCCCTGCCTTTGGATTCACACTGAAACAAACATTCATCTCTGCAGAATAAAGAGAGACTTGAACAGCATTTGTAAATAAAGCTGGTGAGACATTGGGGCTAATGAGAGGGGATGCTAAAAATCTACTCAACCCAGTTCAACAACAACAACAAAACACATTCCATGTTTAAGGGGCTGGGGAGGACATCATAAAAATCATGTTAAGTGTCCTACAAATAGTCGTTATACTTCATCAATTTTAAGGTATCATCAGTTGTACAATGTGCCACTGCTTTAGTAACAGTTATCATGGGGAAAATAAAATCCTAATGATACCTTAGTATTATTAACATGAATATTCCTATAATACCTACATTCTGATAACTAATACTTGCAGTAACTAACAATTCTAATGTGCATGCTGAAATCTGAAATTTTAAAATCCAATAAAAAGCACCTAATTTTTATTTCAATTTGCAGACAGCATTTTGTCGTGTAATCAATGTTTCATTTTTCTAAATAAACTGGGTATTTCATCAATAATCCTTGGTGCAAGGAAGCAAATTCCTGCCATATGTGTTCAGCTGAAGAAAATATACTTCTGGCTTTCCTAAAGAAGAACAGAAAGAATAATGAAAAGCAAATACTTCCTTTGAGCTATATGCTTTTTAATATGAATGTCTGGGAGCAATTTCTAATCTAATCTGAAGATCTGACTCAAGGTAAAAGGCAATCTCTTTAACTTTGTCATCATTCCTTACCAGCATCTCCTCAGGCAACAGACATCATTGTACAGTTATGCAAAGAACCATAGAAATGTATTACATGGCTAAATTCCTACTGTCCCTGGAAATGTAATTAATTTTGCCTAATGGACTAGATTAAAATTAAGAATTTCTTTATATATTGCACATCTATTAACAAATTACTGATTCTATAGTTATTTTTAATAATATTTATCTTTAGAGTTATAAGTGATTTACTTTTATCTTTACAGTACTAGTGTGTATTCTGTATTCTGAATTTAGTGTAAATATTAAATTTTATAAATATAAAAAGATGCAAATTGTAAAATCAAAAACATAAATGTTGGCGTGGGAGAATGTGTAGGGTTTTTGCATGGAAGTAAATTGGAATTAAATTTAAGTTAATTAGAAATTTAATAATCTAAAATTAAGATTTTCTTAGCTTAAAATGACCTGTTTATAACCTGGTTTTTGTAAGCCTTATGTTAAACACATAGCAAAACCCTATAGCAAACAGACAAAAGGTAAAGAGAAAGCAATCAAAGCATACCAGTACAGAAAATCATCAAAACACAATGGAAGGTAGCAAGAGAGAAAGAAGGAAACAAAAGATCTATGAAACAGCTAGAAAGAAGTTTTTTAAATGGCTGTATTAAGTCCTTACCTATTAATAATTATTTTAAATGTAAGTGGATTACATTCTCCAATGAAAAGACATAAACTGTCTTAATGGATCCAAAAAAAAAAATCTAACAACGTACTGCCTACAAGAGTCTCACTTCAACTTTGAAGACACAGATAGACTGAAAGTGAAAGAATGAAAAGCACATTCCATGCAAATGCAAACCAAAAAAGAGCACAGGAAGCTAGACTTATATGAGACAAAATATATTTTAAGTCAAAAATAGTAAAAAGAGACAAAACATTCATTATATAAATATATAGTAGTCAATTAATCAAGAGGATATAATCATAAATATATATGTACGCAACATGAGAGAACCCAAATATATAGCAAATATTAATTAATCTGAAGGGAGAAAGAGACAAGAAAACCATAATAATAAAGGACTTCAATATCCCACTTCTGACAATGGATAGATCATACAGACAGAAAATCAATTAAGAAACATTGAACTTAAATGATACTTTAGAACAAACGGGGCTAACAAACATATACAGAACATTATATTCAACAGCAAAATACACATTCTCAAGTGCATACAGACCATTCTCCAGGATAGATAATATGTTAGGCCACAAAACAAGCATTAACAAATTTAGGAAGTTTGAAATCATATCCAGCATCTTTACTAATCACAACGCAATTAAACTGGAAATCAATGACAGAAGAAAAGTTGAAAAATTCACAAACATGGCAATTAAAACAACACACTACTTAAAAATCAATAGGTCAAAGAAGAAATGAAAATGAAATAAAAATCTGAGATAAATGAAAATGGAAACACAACATACCAAAACTTATGGAATACAGCAATAGCAGTTCTAAGAGGAAAATTTATAGTAATAAATACCTCAGAAATAAAAAATTATTAAATAAAAAATCCCAAATAAACAACCTATCTTTATACCTCAAGGAACTTGAGAAAGAACTTGCTGTTTTTCTAAGCACCGAGTTAGCAGAAAGAAGGAAAACTACACACTAAGTTAGTAGAAAGAAGGAAATAATAAAGATCAGAGCAGAAATAATTACAATAAAGGTAAGAAAAACTAAAAGATCAATGAAACATAATTTTTTGAAAAGATAAAATTAATAAACCTTTAGATATAATAAGAACAACAGACGGATAAAATAAAATCGGAAAGGAAGAGACATTACAACCGATGCCACAGAAATACAAAGGATCATACAAGACTGCTATGAACAACTATACCCCAAGAAATTGAATACCATTAAAGAAACTGATAAATTCCTAGAAACATATGACCTACCAAGATGGAATCAAGAAGAAATAAAAAATCTAAACAGGT
Source organism: Ateles fusciceps (assembly GCA_036589455.1). Lineage (NCBI taxonomy): Eukaryota > Metazoa > Chordata > Mammalia > Primates > Atelidae > Ateles > Ateles fusciceps. The sequence continues at coordinate 8,434,434 of JAZHEH010001064.1, forward strand.
GAATTATGAGTAATGAGATTGAATCATTAACCAAAAATCTCCCAAAGAAAAGGCCAGGGCCTGAGGGATTCAGTACTAAATTCCACTAAACATTTAAAGAATTCACACCAATCCTTAACAAACTCTTCCAAAAACTGAAGAGGAATGAACACTTTCAAAATTATTTTTTAAGATCAGCCTGATACCAAGCCAGAAAAGACTACCAGAAAAAAAATTACAGGCTAAGGTGTCTGATGAATATTGATGCAAAAATCCTCAACAAAATACTAGCAAGCTGAATTCAACAACAGCATAAAAGGATCATGTATCACAACCGAGTGGAATTTATCCCTGGGACATAAACATGGCTCAACATATGTAAATTAATAAATGTGATACATAACATTAACAGAATGAAGGCTTAAAATCTTCTGATCATGTCAATAAATGTAGAAAAATCATCTAACAATATTGACATCCTTTCACAGTAAAAACAAATTAGGAACAGAAGAAATGCTCCTCAATACAGTAACAGCCTCAAAGCTTTTAATAAGTGTTGAGAGGATGTGGGTAAAAGCAAACCCCTATATAAGCCCAAACTTAACATCACACCCAATGGTAAAAAACTAAAAGATTTTCCTCTAAGATCAGGAATAAGAAAAAGACACCTACTCTCCCCAATTCTATCCAACATAAAACTAGAAGTCTTAGCTAGAGCAATTACACAAGACTATGAAGGAAAAGGCACCTAAACTGGAAAGAAGAGAGTAAAATGATTGCTGTTTGCAGATGATATCATCTTACATGTAGACAAACCTAATATCTCCACCAAAATACTCGTCAAATAAGAAACGAGATAAACACATTATGGAACATAAAAATCAGTTGTGTTTCAATACACTAAAACAAGCTATCTAAAAAAAATTAAGAATAGTATGCTATTTATAATAGCATCAAAAAGAAAAAAAATTAGGAATAAATTTAACCAAAATGATAAAACATCTGTACACTAAAAACTATAAAATACTGATAAAATGAATTGGAAAATATCCAAATAAATGAAAATATATCCCATGTTTACATATCAAAAGAAATAATATTGCCAAAATGTCCATGCTACTAAAAGCAATCTACATCTTTCTTGCATTCCAATTTAATGCAATCCTTATCAAAATTTTTATGGCATTTTTCACAAATAGAAAAAACTATCCTAAACATTCACACAGAACTACAAAAGATTCCAAATAGCTAAGGCAATTTTTGAACAAGAAGAAAAAAGCTGTTGGCATCGCACTTCCTGATTTCAAATTATATTACAATGCTGTAGTAATCAAGCATGGTACTTGTATAAAAACAGAAACATAGACCAATGGAGCATAATAGAAAGCACAGAAATAAACCCATACACATATAGTCAAGTAATCTATAAGAAAAGTGACAAGAATACACAATAGGAAAAAATCATCTCTTCAATAAGTGGTGTTAAAGAACTGGATATCCACAGGCAAAGCAAAATGAAATTGAGCTCTTATCTTACAACATGTACAAAAATCACAATGGGAGAAAATATCTCTAAACTATATAACTGATAAGGAGTTAATATACAAACTACCTAAAAAACTCATACAACTCAACAGCAAAAACAAAAAACAACAACAACAAAGAATCCAATTTTAAGAGGGGCAAAATACCTGAATGGATATCTTTTTTCCAAAGAAGACACAGACAACAGTATATGAAAAATTACTCAGTAATGATCAAGAAAATGCAAATCATTACTGGGTATATATCCAAAAGACTATAAATCGTTCTACTATAAGGACACATGCACACGAATGTTCATTGCAGCACAGTTTACAATAGCAAAGACCTGGAACCAACCCAAATGCCCATCGATGATAGACTGGACAGGGAAAATGTGGCACATATACACCATGGAATATTATGCAGCCATCAAAAACGATGAGTTCGTGTCCTTTGTAGGGACATGGATGAACCTGGAAACCATCATTCTCAGCAAACTGACACAAGAACAGAAAATCAAACACCGCATGTTCTCACTCATAGGCGGGTGTTGAACAATGTGAACACATGGACACAGGGAGGGGGAGTATCACACACTGGGGTCTGTGGGGGGGAAAAAGGGGAGGGATAGTGGGGGGTGTTGGAGTTGGGGGAGGGATAGCACGGGGAGAAATGCCAGATGTAGGTGATGGGGAGGAGGCAGCAAATCACACCGCCATGTGTGTACCTATGCAACAATCTTCCATGTTCTTCACATGGACCCCCAAACCTAAAATGCAATAAAAAAAAAAAAAAGTCATAGGGGAAGGAAAAAAAAAAAAAGAAAAATTACTCAGTAATGATCAAGAAAATGCAAATCAAAACTATGATGATATATTACTTCTCATCTGTTAGGCTATCTATTAACAAAAGTTGTAAGATAGCAGGTGTCAGTGGGGAGGTGGAGAAAAGGGGAACTCTTATACATTGTTGGTAGGAATGAAAATTGATACAACCCTTAGGAAAAATAGCATGGAGGTTGCTCAAAAAACTTAAAATGCAATTATCTATATGATCCAGCAATCCCAGTTCTGGGTGTATATCCAGGGGCATAATGCCATGAAAAAAAAAATGACTGGAAAGCATCAAGAGTAACATTTTTTATGAAGAGACCAATTTTTATTTTTGTTTCATCTTATGGCAAGATTACATCAAAGTCCTTTATGAAACCTATGGATTCAACAGTCCTTGTGGTTTTGACCCATAGCGCCTTTTGTTATGAAGTCAATGTGATAAAAAAACACGCAGCTCAAACAGTTCGTAAAGTTTTATATTTTTCTTCCAAAACTTGAAACAGAAAATTGGGACTAGCACTCTGTAACTGATATTTCACATCTCTGCCTATGCCTCTTGCAGCTGTTCTACCTCCCTTTGGAACTATAAGCCACAGAATGGATTTAACCAGATAATTAGGGCAGCAACAGTTTCAAAGGTTTTGTGTTTCTTTTCCGTGTTCTTTTTTGTTCTCTTCTGCCTCTGAGGTCACAGTGTTTCTCTCTGATCTCAGATTTGCAGGCAATGTGGGGAAAGCCCTGGCCATTGAAATCAGACCAGCTTAGGGAAAATCACAATTCAATCCTTAATTTTGTATTCTCATCCAGGCTGCTTATGCTCTTTAACTTTTCATATCTATAAATTGGAAATTGCAGCCTCTTCCTTGCAGGTTTAGTGTGTTTGATGAGTAGTGTAACACTAGTGGTAAACATTATAGTCCCAAGAAGTAGTCACTGTGTTCTGCCACTTTACAGCTAGGTACTCATGAGCAGGTTACCTCCTTTTCAATTTCCTGCATAAAACTGGGACAATAAAGGCATTAATCCTGCTCCACATACAACATCTATTTACCTATGATGGACCAGGCACTCTTCTAGACTCTTAAAACATTATAAGATTAAGTAAGATAAAATATGCATGAGTGACCAGTTGTAATATTGTACCTTTCTTGTACAGATTTTCTATCTCCCCTACCCTTGCCCAGCTCCCTGTAGGTGGAAAATACGTCTATGCCCCATTGTTAGGCTCTGATCAATGGATAATGAACATGAACAGACACAATGAGATGTATACCATGTCCCAACTGAAATTTTAAATATGCTTTTTACACAGACCTATGAATAAGATCTGTCTGTCTATATATCTGTCTATCTCTTTGTTCTTTTTGTTCCATGCCAACCCACACACTTGAGAGCAAGAAATAAATGGGTCTGTAGTCATAAGCCACTGAGACTTGGCTTTCAACAAAAGCTGACTGACATAAAATATAGTATTTGGCACATAGAAATACTTAATATTTTAGCAATATTAAAACTAAACTAAAATATATAACAAGAATATATAAAACACCTAAAATATTGACATCCCTCTATCTACCTATCCATCAAACAAATATTTATTGAGTACTAGTATGTGTCTGACACTATTTTAGGTGTTAGAGATGAAACAGTGAACAGGTGATATACCTGCTCTCATGCAACTAACATCATTATGGGGAAAACAGAAATTTAACTAAGAGGGTGGTAGGTGTTGTGGAGAAAAATAACACCAGAAATGGAAATAGAAAATGCCAGATAAGAAAGAAACTAGGTATGTGTTGTGTTGAGAGAAGGCTTCCCTGAAGAAGAAACTCTAGCAGAGACCAGAAGGAAGTAAGGGAGGGAATCAGATGGACATCTGTGGGAAACCTGTTCCAGGAACAGGGAAAAGCAGTTGGAAAAGCCCTCACTATATGATTGGTTTGGCTGTGTCCCTACTCAAATCTCATCTTGAATTATAGCTCCCACAATCCCCACATGTCATGGGAGTGACCCACTGAGAGGTACTTGGATCATGGGGATGGATCTTTCCCATACTGTTCTTGTGAAAGTGAGTAAGTCTTACAATATATGATGGTTTTATAAAGGAGAGTTCTGGCCAGGCATGGTGGCTCACAGCTGTAATCCCAGCACTTTGGGAGGTCAAGATGTGTGGATTCCCTGAGGTCAGGAGTTCACAACCAGCCTGACCAACATGGTAAAGCCCCATCTCTACTAAAAATACAAAAATTAGCCAGGTGTGGTGGCTGGTGCCTGTAATCCCAGCTACTTGGGAGGCTGAGACAGGAGAATCACTTGAACCTGGGAGGCAGAGGTTGCAGTGAGCCAAGATTGCACCATTGCACTCCAGCCTGGGGAACAAGAGCAAAACTCCTCCTCAAAAAAAAAAAAAAAAACCAAAAACAAAAGGGGAGTTCCCCTGAACCCACTCTCATTGCCTGCCACCATGTAAGATGTGACTTTGCTCCTCTTTCACCTTTCACCATGATTGTGAGGCCTTCCCAGCCATGTGGAACTGTGAGTCAATTAAACCACTTTCCTATACAAATTACTCAGTCTTGGGTATGTCTTTATTAGCAGTGTGAGAATGGATGAATACACAATGAATTGGCTGAAGTGCTCAAGGATTAGCTCGGAGGCCACTGTTGTAGGGGAAAGTAAGTGAGATACCCACTGGTGAAAGGTGAATTCAAGAGGTAGAAGGGGCCAGTCATTTATTCCTTGGAAGCTATCATTAGTTTGAGTTTTGCCCTAAAGGAGATGCAAATTCACAGGAAGATTCTGACAACAGCACAACATAATCTCATCTAAGTTAGAAAAGGAATATGTGGGCTGCTGTTTTCAGAACATAGTGCTCAAGGGTAGGAGCAGAGAGATCATTTAAAAAGCAATTACAATAATTCGTGCATAGACACTGGTTGCTTGGGCCAAGTAGAAACTGGTGAGGGCAATAAGAAGTGGGTTCTAAACCAGATTTGTTAATATAAACCAAATTTATTAATATGGAATAAACAGCTAGACATAAACTGTCATTTGCTCAGATAGGGAGGTGTGCAGGAATGACAGAATTGAGAGGCACCATGCAATCAGGAATTCACTTTTAGGCCCTGAGAGGTAAGGGTAAATTTGTTCAATTCTGCCTCTCATCTTGCTGGCCTTCAAGAAAGGGATTTGGCTGTCTCCAGAGTTCTATGAGTGGAGGGAAGGATCAGAGCTGCATCACATAGCTACAACTGAAAAGATTGGAATCAGCCTCATCCTCCAATTCTGCCAACAATAAAGTTGGTGTTCTGCTCAGCAATTGAGACTAAGATGATGGAGCAGGGATGGAGGTTAAGTTTTCAGCAATTGAGAACGTTGTTGTGTCCCAACCTGTGATCACTCCAGGGAGGAGATCATGTTCCCTCTTGTCATGCGCTTTAAGAGCTCTCAGTCTGAGTGCCAAACTCTGAGTTTAATATCCAGTCTTCCTAGATCACTATGTACTTCCCAGAATGGGTTTCTCCTAATAACACTATTCAAGGCCTGGGTTGTGTTTATTTTAGGTTATTTTCTAGCATTATCTTTAAGATGCCTACTAGACTTCCAGGTTGAGCCAATGAGTAGGTAGTTAGTATGTAAGTCTGGAGTTCATGGGAAAAGTTTGAAAATGGATATATAAATCTGGAAAAAAATGTCATTTATGTCATTTTAATAGACATAAACCTATAATATAGTGAAGAAATGGTTGACAACAATCCTTAGAAATACAGTGTTTCCTGAGAGTAAAATACCACTGAAGATAACTGAGAAGTTAATCAAGTATCCAATACAATGTAATTATAAGGCAAATGGTTTTGGTTATTTTAACTCCTTAAATATAATGGAATACCATTTTAACTTCAGACATGACTTTCTAGTATTTTGCATGTGATAAGACATAGACATAAGTGACTCAAACATCTTGACAATGTTGACACTTTAATTACTAGCAAAGATCTAAAAAAAAAATCTTTTCCAGAGTTAATTGATTTGAGAAAAAGAATAAAGGCAAGGTCATGTTGGAAATTTTGTGGAAATGAAATATTGATTTCCTTGGAAGTTTTCCAAGTAAACAGATTAGAAATAACCCCAAATTGAAATGTTCTCTCTTACCAGGGTAGAGGGTGCAGTCCATGAATGACAGATCATCAATCGCAATATCTCCAGTGAAGCCATCTCCCACTGAAGCCTCCACCAATATCTAAAAAAAATAAGAAATTTTTTTATGTAGCAAAGTAAATTTAGTTATTAAATGACTAAAGAGGAATTTAGAATTTACCCAAATATAACACTCTACTGTGCCATTAAAAAAATACTTTGCAGTAGACTCCATAAGTGATCATCTCGCCTTGAATACTTCTAGTAACAGGAATCTCCGTACTTCATTGAGCCTATTAGATCCATGGAGCTCACTGTGTTTCTGATGAGTTTCCATTTTTGAAATTTCAATATATTAGATTGATATCCACTGCTCTATAACTTTCAACCATTAGTTCTAGATTGGCATTGCTTTCTTCTGGTCCTTTAAGTATCTGAAGGCAAATAATTGTCCCCTGATCCCCCTAGGTTATCTATTTCCCAAGTTAAACCCCCTCATTCCCCTAGAAACCCAATTTGCTACCAGAACTACTTGCTAGGGAATACATTTTTAAGGGCTTTAGAACATTTCTCACATAACGCTGATTCTGTAACACTTTATGAAATTGGCTAATCATGATCAGATCTCCTTCAGGGCCAGATTAATCAAAGTGAAATCAGATGACATTTGTGCTGCTACAGGAGCTGCAGTTCCACCAAAACTTTAGTAAAATATGAAATACCACATATAGACAAACCACTGTAGTATAGGGTAGATTGTGATTACAGCTGAGATTAACTGTAACAGAATTAATCATGATGAATCATTTTAATACTTTTGCAAATGTGTTGCATGCTTACTAGCAATCTCACCATAATTTAATAATAAAGAACTTCTCGCAAACTCAAGTTTAGAAAAACACATTAAGTTTTTCCATTATTATATGAACATATGTTTTCACTTCATTTTCCTCAAAAATGTTATATGTGGGAGTTGAAGTTTTACTTTTCAAGCTCTATTCTTCACTAAAAGTTATCACATACATTATTTGTTGACATTATTCTTGAAGATGAAAGTTTTAAAAGGTCAAATTGCTGACCTCAAACCTCTTAACACCTTTCCCCAACTTTGTATTCTTTCTTGAGGTCTACCAGGATTTTCTCCCTTGTCACTAAGGAAATTAAGTAATTTAGAAAATGTTCCTTCATAGAACTAGTGGGCAAATATAGACCACCTGACATTGTGTGAACAACATTTAATGGTGTTATGTAAGAAGTGTCCTGCTGTTTCACAAAGAGTCTCTCCAAACATAAAATGCATCTTTTTCCCACCACCATCATGAGTAAGACATTACAGGCAGAGAAAACAAAAATGTTAAAGAATATTTAGTACAAAATCATACAATTATTTTCAACAAACATAAACCAGCAGACAGAATTTGAAAGAATATACTATAGGAAAATGTATTCTGTATTATTTTTAAAAATAGAGTTGGGTGAACAATGGGGAAGTGATGCAAATATAAATTAATCACTAACAAATATCCTATGCCAATACATGTAAATCCCACTGCAACACAACACAAAACATGCTAACAAAATCTCAGAAGATATAGCAAGAGAAGGAAAAAACTAGAATAAACAAAAATAAATACTAGTGACTTGGCCACACCGCTCATGATAATTATTACCTTACTAATGAGAAAGAATAGAGAATTGGTATTACCCTCGTAGTTCATAGAGAGTGAGGTTACTGTACATATAAAGAGCTGTAAACCAACTTTAGGGATGTATACACATTCATAGCTCCATTCTGGTGTTTGGACTCAACTGTTCCAACACTTGTCTTTACATAGTCACAAATTAAACAGTTGACTATGAAAATTTTGGAAAAATTCTGTAACCTGGAGAGGGCCATAGCAGGTTAGCAGAACTTATGAGAGAATGTGATTTACACAAGGCATTTTTCTTTTGGCATTTACTTCATATTGCATGAGAAGTATTTTAATATTGCTTTTACCTGCAGTCAAAGGCAATGGAAAGAAATAGAAACAAGTGAAAATAGAAGACAGTTGGATATTGCTCTAATACGCCATTTAATAATAATTTTTATCAAAATATCTTCAATTTGCTAACTCCTAAATGATAGCATTCTTGAGAATTAATGAACAAGAGTTACAATTTGAGACACTGAAATTGTCCATCTGTATTTACAACTGCAGTCTCAATCTCTTTCGAATATTTAGGAAAAGCATTTTTTCTGAGACTATTCCAAACAATCTATTTTTCAATTCAGAACTAAGAACAATCTTCTCTTGCTATCCACTTATAATTTCCTAGAGGATAAATATTTATGCTCTGTCTTATACTTCTTAATGATGTCCACTTATTTTTCATTGGATTTTCCAATAATTAAAAATGCACAAACAGAATGAAAGGCATTACATGAATCTCTCCTGTAGCCCATTTTAACAACTGACTAATGTGTTAAGTAGTTAAACTCTTATAAACACATTCAAACAACTATGTAATATTTTACCACATGACCTATAATTCCTGGGAGCTTTTAGAAAATCAGCTTGGAATCGAAAACATTTTAGGCCAATACTTAGGGAAATATTTGCTAGATACAATATAAAAGAGGTTTTAAATCATCTTTACAATTGTTTACATAACCCTGAAACCAATCTCTACGAAATAAAACTCAGATTTGGCCTGACAAATTTTATGTCTCTCACTCTGTGGCTGACTCTATCACTTACACAAAACTGCAGAATAATTGGAGTTTTTCAATTGTTATAGTAGACATATGAAAACCATTTATCATGAAACAAGGGCTGTAAGTGCCATGTTAAAACTGGGTAAGAAACTGGGCACTGAAATGGATAATAAAAATAACATTGTGATAATAGTAGAGACAAAATAAAATGCTGGAATAGGTAGTCAACAGCTATAAGAGGATTACTAAAATGAAAAAAATATGATGCCTACCAAATCTGACTGTGTTCTTATTTTGGGAAAAAAATCACGGCAAAATTTACGTTGATCTTTTGGCTTTATATTGTATTTCTTCTTAGCTAATGTCTGGCTTATAGCTTGCTGAGAAGCTTTGATTTAGAAAAGAAAAATGAGTGCCCACTTAGGCATTGTGCCAAGTGTTTCTATGGTTACCAGGAAGAAATAAATTCATCCCTACCCTTGAATATCTCACCATTTATGACAGAGAAGGATAAATGGTGACCCTCGGACTGGACCCAGTCCATAAGAGTTTAGTTTAACTCCATCAGGGCTCTTGAGTACTAGTGTCTGCAACAGCTGAAGAGCAATGTCGTCTTGTGAGATACTGCTTTTGTGAGATACTGTATCTCACAAGGAGACATTGCTCTTCAGCTGCTGCAGACACTAGTACTGCCTATTACGTGCCCACAACAAGGTTGTCAGTTGCCATTCATTATTTTAAACCTCACCTACTATATTAGTTCATTCTCACATTGCTATAAAGAATTGCATGAGACTGAGTAATCTGTAAAGAAAGAGGTTTCAGCCAGGCACAGTGGCTCACACCTGTAATCCCAGCACTTTGGGAGGCTGAGGCAGGCAGATCCCCTGAGGTAAGGGTTTGAGACAAGCCTGGCCAACATGGTGAAACCCTGTTTCTACTAAAAATACAAAAAATTAGCCGGGTGTGGTGGCACACCTGTAATCCCAGCTACTTGAAAAGCTGAGGCAGGAAAATCACTCAAAGCTGGGAGGCAGAGGTTGTAGTGAGCCAAGATTGTGCCATTGCACTGCAGCTTGGGAAACAAGAGTGAAAGAAAGAAAAGGAAAAGAAAGAAAGAAAAGAGAAAAGAAAGAAAGAAGGTTTCATTGATTCACAGTTCCACAGGCTGTATAAGAAGCATGGCTTGGGAGGCCTCAGAAAACTTACAATCATGGCAGAAGGCAAAGGGAAACCAGCATTTCCTACGTGGCTGGAGCAGGAGGAGAGAGAGTGAAGAGGGAAGGGGGGAAGTGCTACACACTTTTAAACAACCAGATCTCATAAGAACTCATTATCACGAGAACAGCAAGGAGAAACCATCCTCCATGTATCCAGTCACCTCACACCATGTCCCTCCCACAACACTGGGTATTATAAATCAACATGAGATCTGGGGTGGGGACACAGAGCCAAACCATATCACCTACTTCTTTCAATTAATGTCCCAGGCCTGGTTCCCATAGTTATTTTGGTTTGCCATTCCTTGTGTAGTTTAACTCAGAAAGCATGAAGGGCCTTAGATTTTATACTACTTGGAAGCTAATGAGTTTGCCACTATTTCATATACATGCAGTGAGATAAGACACTAGGCCTCTGATACAGAAAGACAGGAAAAAGCAACAACCAGAGAAGCACCTTCCATTTCCATAGGGCAACATGAGGAGGGCTGGATGTTTACCTGTCTGTGCAATATATATCATTCATAGGAGAGGAATCCAAAATGAGGAGACCCTAGCTGGAACAGGCTGCTGGCATGTCTGCCCATTCTACCCTCCAGATAAAGAGAGATGGCAAGGAGAGCTTATTTTTACTCTGGAATGTAAGCAGATGTCTCAAGGTAAAGGCCATTTAAATATGCCCTTTGCTCAAAGGCTGAACTGTGCCAAACAGAAGAAATCCACGAGAATTATCTCCAAACAGGGCAACTGGATGGTGCTACATGGTTGAAATATTTCATTTGTGGAAGCATTATGATCTTTTAATGCTTTTCTAATATATCTGTACATCAGAATGGTTAAGTCAATTCAGCCTCCCTTCCCCTTATAAAATGTTTCATTTTATACTCTTCTGAAGGAAGGAGTCTCATTTGTTAAAGTATTCCAGATTTGACCACCCACCTGCTGCCCACCCACAAAATCTTTTCCTGTCAGAGCCTCTGCTGTGTTGAGGTCATAAAGTAAATAATAATAATAATAGAAATCAAAAAAGGTTTAAGAAATTGAGTCATTCAAAACCTCAGACATGTTTTTTTACTTGCATAGAATTCTTTTCTGCTAATCTTGCTGAGTGAAAGAGAATACACACATTTAGAGAGAGATAGGGAGAGAAAGGGAGGATGTGGGGAGCTGATCATTACTTGGGAATGTAAACAGATGTCTTCCATTACACATATCATCACATATATCATCTCTAAATATTCAAGTCATATGAGATTAATTTGCTTCCTGCAGTTTTTAAAGGGTTCACAAGCCACAAAGTTCATTTCAGTTCCATTTTCCTCTATGTGTTTTTAGACGTACAAAAAAAGGGGCCAAAATTGGGTCACATCTTTGTTTAGATTTTTTTTGCCTCCAATATATAACAATCCCTTCCTGAAACCTGCCTAAGTGGATTTTAAAAAGAATCACTATTGATCATCTTGCAATTAGTGTGCTACTTGAAAATGCACATTCACATGCTATTTTAAAGTATCCTCTGAGAATCCACATACCCTGTAACCCATTTTGCATCTCATCTATTATGTGAATGAGGACAAATCATTCTCAATTTTTCCAATCCTAAAAATTATATGGAATTTATTTGACTAAAGGTTACAAAAAATGACTTAATTGAAAAAAAGTCTGGTTGATACTCAAGAAAAAAAGTGAAGAAGGTTTAGAACTGTTGATTAAAATTTTCAGAAAATTGTGTTTTTATTATTTAAAAATGACATGAAGTATAACAAGGTTTTAACAGAATACAATATAATACTGTCCAATCAATAGGCTCACACATGCGAAAAATTTAATTCTTCAATTCTTATTTAGCATGCATAGTTTTACGGATTTTTTTTTTTTTTTTTTTTTTTTTTTTGAGAAAGAGTCTCACTCTGTCACCCAGCCTGGAGTGCAATGGCACAGTCTCGGCTCACTACAACGTTCTCCTCCCAGGTTCAAGTTATTTTCCTGCCTCAGACTCCTAAGTAGCTGGGACTACAGGTGCCGACCACCACACTCACCTAATTTTTGTATTTTTAGTAGAGATGGGATTTCACTATGTTGGCCTGGCTTGTCTCAAACTGCTGATCTTCTGATCCGCTGACCTCATGATTCGCCCACCTCGGCCTCCCAAAGTGCTGGGATTACAGGCGTGAGCCACTGTGCCCAGCCTAGGATGCATAATTTTAAATGTGCTAAATGTCATTTTTTCCCATCAACAGACTAATTTTTTTAATCTTCTACACTATTAAAGGTAATATTTAAAGAAAAGAGTTGAACTCTATTATTTTAATACACAGCTCTTTTTACAAAAATCATCATATGCCTTTCATTCTCTTTGTAAAAGGAGACACCAAATCCCAAATCTACCCCTATTTTTATGTTTTTATGTAGCAACTTAATACTGGTGTAGACCTAAAGCAGAAATAAAACAATCAAATGACAGATTTAAATCCTACTTAAACCTTAACTAATCCACATTTGTCTTTTGTTCTAGTTCAGTGACCGATATACCCATCCATCAGTTATTGTGAATTGGAAATCCCATCTGAAGTTCCAGGTTAGATGTTGCTTCCTCAGAGAAGTCTTCCTTGACCTACAAGCTGAGGCTATTTTTTTTTTTTACAAACTTCTTACAGTTTATAATCACATAAGTATTTGTGCATTTAATGTTTGTCTTCTCTATGAGACTTTAAGGACAACCTCCAGCAAGAACACTGAAGGACACAAGCACTGCAAACACAGCATCCAGCACAGTGACTAGCACATCATAAGCTCTTAATGTATTTTAAGGAAAAATGAAACTTCTCCTTTCAACTAAAACTGTTGGTATTACGCTAAGTGCCATGCCACATCCACCTGTTTTACACCAAATACAATTATCAAAAAAAAAGTGGCAAAGATACTGATGATGCTAATATTTCACAATCTATCTAAACTGTTGACAAATTCTGTATCTTTTTGCTTTAAAACTGTGTCTTTCTCTCCCCTTACATGGCCTTGTTCCTGGATTCCAATTCAATTTCTACCTATATTTATATAGCTTTGCCATGGCCTTCCTCCTTTTTCCATTACCCAACTTATGTCTGCATTTCCAAGTCCTTTCCTTCAATCTTCAGCTACTTATCAAGCATCACTTTCTATCTGGAGTAATAAAAATTTCATTTGTTAGAGGAATTGAAAGAAATACATATACACACATACACACATATATATACACATATATGTGCCCACACACATATATATACAAAAACACATATGCACATGTATACACATATATATGCACACATACATATATACACAAACATATATGTGTATGTATTTGTTTTAATTTATATTAAATATAAGTGAAATATAATATATACACAACATATTTGTATAACAGCAACTAGTTGTGATCAGTCTTACAACATATTTTCTAAAAGCTATCATTTTAATACCAAATGTATCCATAGAGAACATTTAGAATCTAAAATCCTTATTTTACATTTGAATAATGAGACCTACAAAATATAAACAACTCATTCATAGGTTCATAGAAAGACTATTGGTTAAATGATGTCTAAGAAGTCAAAAAGACTAATTCTTGACTGGTTTAAAAAGTCCAAGTGCCTCGATCAAATTTCTACTTTCATTTCTCCTTTACTTTTACTAGGATTCTTAGCTTTTTTTTGTTTTACTGATCACATAGTCACTAATAGGTGTTAAATGACAGAGGAAGCTATACAAATAATACAAAAGCGATTTAGAGAGTTATTTATATTTAAATAACTATTAATTCTTATTATAGTTTGTAACATCTACCAAGTGGTTAACACTGTATTATTAATAATATAACATTTTCTACATGTGTCACACTTTTTTTTCATGGCACCTTAATATTCATTATGTAACTGCACTTCAGACCTTTGTAAGAGGAACAAGTTCTGTAAAATAAATGTTTTTCCAAAATAAACACTTTTTTAATTCAGATTTTTAAATCTCATTTTAGTGAAAATAATAACTGCTTTTGAACCTGTTAGGTTAAATTAAATTTGGCCTAAAGCTTTCTCTATACTTGGTACCCTAGTACTTAAACTAAGAATATACTCCTATAACTAAGTGTCAGCCAATCACAGCAGCCAAACTTTAGCCCAAATGATTAGACCATGTCCATATAAAGCAAATGCCTTATCACACCACGCCCAAATAAGGCAAACGCTGAGCTCTAACCAATCAAGCTGTTTATGTATGTCACTCCCTTTTTCTGTCTACAAATACTGCCTACCCATGTTACTGAGTGGAGCTCTCTGAACTGCTCCTGGTTCTGACTGCTGCCCAATTTATGAATCTTGCCTTGCTCAATGTAACTATGTTAAATTTAACATGGGTAAAGTATTTAACAAAACCAATGCTCTTAATGACATTTTATTCTTTAAAATTTATAGTATGTTATTTGAAATGTAACTTTCAAGTGTTTTTATTGTCACGTTCTTGTTCACTTTGTAATTGCTCTTCAAATTTGACTTCCTTGAAAATAAAAATGTAATGTCAATGTTGTCTATTTTATTACTTACACGTGGAAATGCTTTCGTGTCACCTAAGCCATTGATTCCCAATATGGTATTTGAGGGTATGCTGAATATTAACTGTAACATAATATGCACATTATAGTGTAGTTTGGGGGGTGGGGGAATTTAGCTCATCAAGATCTATAATTTAACATATAACTCTCCTTACAATAAGATTAATATATATAACAGACCTTACAAGACCAGAGAATCATAAGAACACAGGAATATTCAGATATGTTGCAAACCCTTTAACATAGAAACTAAATATCACTCCTTAACTGCTTGAAAAAACTTTGGGAAGCCCTTGCAACCCAAGTTACACTTAAGTATTTAAGAGATGTTGTATTACGTATGTAATTTCTTAATGAGATAAATGTTGAGAGAACATTTTTAATGAAATTATTTAATTTGTGATCATGCTGAGGGTCATTAATTTCTTAAGGCATTTTGTTTATATATATATATATATATATATATATATATATATATAGGTTTTGTTTTCAGTTGTGAAGATGTGACAGTAGTGCAACCAAGTGCTCTTTCATACGAAAGCCCTTTGGCTTTTCTATTTTAAAAAAATCCACTTGGCAAGAACTTTCTGGATCTTCGTTCATGAGATCCTAGGCACTATCTAGACTAGCTGTGCAAATTAAATATTTTTGATTACATATTTGGTCAAAGTTTTGCTAAATATCTTTCATCATAAGTTCACTCAATTAGGTGGCAGCCTTTCTCATACAAATTTGTGTAATGGGATTTTTGATGGCATTAAGTGACACAACTAAAGAGAAAAGAAACACACTGTTGTATAAAGCCACATACTCATACTAAGCTAAGTGATCGAGAGCATCCCTTTATATCTAACTGATGAAATTGCCCATTAATGCTTTTCTGGAACTCATCAAGTATCATATATTTGTACATGCAAAAATAAAAATTAAAAGCATTCAATTCTTACATATTAGTACACTACTTTCCCTGAAAACTGGGAATTAGTTATCAAAACCATTCTCATTGCATATCTGGCAGCTCAGCGGGATGATCCTTTATCCCAGTTATGCCTGGGGTAAATATTCAAACAGTCACCTCAGCTTTATCTGTCACAAGATAAGCCTGAGTTCTGTTTTTGTTCTTATACTCTGGTGTCCAGCCACTGCCCCAGGCTCCTGTTTAAGAGGATGAGTTTGTCTCAAGCAGTGCTTCAAATCAGAAATCCCTTTAAAGCATTAGGTCCGAAATTCCAGATCAAATTACATTCAGGCTTTTCTCCTTCCTGCCTAGGCATTTTACAACAGACGAAAATAAGCACTAGTGCCTCATGCCAGCCTCTCACAGTGTCTCCCCCTCTGGGTATATTCAGCTTGCTTCTGGTCTTCAGTGACCTGGACAGTATCCCTAGAAACTAACCATGAAACAAATGCCAGTTACTTAATTCAAAATGAAAACATAACTCTACCTGTGTCTGAATATTTATTGCCAGCTGGTTATCAAATTACGGTTATCAGGAAAGGAAATCTACTTGAAAAAAATCAAGAATAGATAAAGTAGAGGGAAGGAGGTATAGAATATTCTATAGAGATAGTATCAGCAAACTAATAGAGTCAGTTGTCTACCAACTAGAAAGGGATAGTGTATTCACACCCTCTCCTTTCTGTGGAACTAAAAGCACAGATAAAATCTTCACCATTAACAAAAGCTCTTATTAACAGCATAAAACACCATCACTTTTTATAATTCAGCTATCTTCCATTAACTACAATTAAGTTGGCATCTTTGTAATGCAATTTAAAGAGAGCATATAGGGCCCTTGATGCTATTTAGGAGATAAGCTAGAATGAATTGTAACATTTACAATTCATCTCAGGAAATTTTTAAAATAAATTCTGACATTCAATAACGTGGAACTTACTTTACACATCATTTAATCTAATGTTTTCCCAATTTGTCTTTCTTACCATCAGAATCACTAACAGCTTTTGCTAAAAATGCAGATTCTTAGAACTCTCCTCTGGAGCTTTTGATGTTGGTGCTTGAGGGGAATTTGCATTTTTGCATAAGACTTTAGGTATTTCTAATAATTAGAAAAATTTAAGAGTTACTAATCTAATCCAAGTTCTATGTTAAAAAGGACAAGTAGATTCCCAGGGATATAAAGTCCTTTTCCAGATAACTGAGATATTTTATATATTTTTTCACATACAAACAAATGTCCTAGAAATATAAACTACTTGACCAGATAACTGAGATGAGTGAATTATCAATTCATCTGAAATCATATTTCTATCTATTCGACCATGCAATGTGGAGAGAATAGAGTATGCATACATTTATTTTACTGCTCAAAATAAAAATTTTGCTATCTTTTCCCTCGTCTATTAAGGAATCATAGTTTTACCTTGTAGCCTCCTGTAAAACCAGCTAAAGCCTACATACACAAAAAATCATTTGTAATTTAGATGAGCTCTTTGTTTGTTTTTTTTTTCTTGGAGACAGAGTCTTGCTCTCTCACCCAGGCTGGAGTGCAGTGGCATGATCATGGCTCACTGCAATCTCCATCTCCCAATTCCAGCAATTCTTCTACCTCAGTTTCCCAAGTAGCTGGGACTACAGGTGCCTACCACCAAGCTCAGCTATTTTTTTTTTTTTTAACAGAGACAGGGTTTCACTGTGTTGCCCAGGCCGGTAGCGAACTCCTGAGCAATCTGCCCACCTCAGCCTCCCATAAGTACTGGGATTACAGGATGAATCACCGTGCCTGGCCAATGAGTTCTCCATTTCTACTTCCTAAGAATCTATTCTGCTTTCTCTAGTTCCTCACATTATCTAGATTATAGTTAAAAAATAATGCTGCATCTCATTGTGAAGTCTCAGTGTATAAGCTTGTATGGAATCTAGGACTTCTTCAATGACAACATTTAAAGTCATCTAAGATACTATTCTAACTTCTCTCTTGATGGTCTTAGTTCACTGGTCACCTGTGGGAGAAGCAGCCACCTGGCAACCATTTGTACTTGCTCTTAATTCATATCCAAGGCTGGGATGTTTCATACGTTAAAGAGACAAAATGCACAATTAGTCTATATTTGGTCTGGCAGTTGATTTCTACAATAATCAAACCTCAATGGCAACCTGAAATCTCAGCTACATATTAAACAGCTTGGTCTTTAAGTTGTATGTTGCTGTGTATGCTGGCTTCATAGAAAATGAAAGTAGCAATGGCCATTTTTAAAAAGTCATTAGCCCTGGAGCTCTCCTAGTTTTGAATCACATGGACACCAAATCTCACCAAACTTTTTATTTTTTTTTTTTTTTTGAAACAGGGTCTGGCTCTGTTGCCCAGGCTGAAGTGCAGGGCATGATCTTGGCTCACTTCAACCTCTGCCTCCTGGATTTAAGCCATACTCCCATCTCAGCCTCTGGAGTAGCTGGGACCACAGGCTTGTACCACCATATCCAGCTAACATTTTTATTTTTCGCAAAAATGGGGTTTTGTCACCTCTCCCAGGCTGGTCTCAAAGTCCTGGACTCAAGCAATCACCTGCCTTGGATTCCCAAAGTACTGTGGTTACAGTCGACAGCCACTGTGCCCAGCCACTAAACTCGTAAAAATGAATTTTACTTAAGATTATCTAAGCATGTAAGGAAAGATAAGCCTGAGAAAACAGTCAATTGAGGAATAAATGCAGCAAATCATACATGTAAACAGCATGATGTGATGTGGTAGGAATATCACCTATCATACGTTAAAGCATGAGTAAAAGGTCTTTCCTTAGAAAATTGGGTATTAGTTTATGATACATTTTTAGATAGGAGTCTGAAAAGTCCTATCATATCGAAGATCAACGTGCTTCCTTTGGCTAATTTTAAGGATAGGACATTTACTTACATATAATTCAAATAAATATTAGAGTTAATAATAGAATTTCCCTTCTCAAATCCTTACTTTCACACTTTTTTTTTTTTTTTTTTGCATTTCTTTCACTGTTGTGTTCATGACTTGGGTCTGAACATATTTTATTAAGCCTTCTGAAAATACATTTTATTTTCAACCTCTTCAGGGAACAATTACTCCACCTTCTAGCCTTCTAAAAAAAGCAGACCAAAGCTTATTGTTATATATTTCTAAAACTAGGTGATCAAGAAGAATTGATAATTCTCATCATGCTTTTAAGTTAATAATCAGGTATATTCTGTTCCCAGGACAAGAGGTAAAGACCCAAGAGTGTTGGCTGTCTAATTGTGCAGCTGGATAAACAAATCTAAACAAATCTAAATGCTCGAAAATGTTCAAAGGTTATTCTCACATTGATTGTTGGTAACTATGTGTAACAACATAAAAAGTAAAAAGGATATCAAAGAATTACAACTGAGGATGACATACCATTTCTAAGGACATGAACAGCAACAAAAACTCTCCTTCAATTACTATTGAAAGAATATATTTATCTTGTGAAATCTATAGTGGCTTGTTGCAAAGATTAGGCATTAGGAAACTTATAAACATTTTTAAATGAAAACATTATGAAATAGAGTTTTTAAAAATTTAAACACAACCATAACAGTTTTCCATATTCTCTGGGTTGCTTTCATACTGCCATTACAGAACTGATTTAGTTGTGGATGGATCCAGTGTTCTATGGAGTCTACTATTCATAAAGATATAACGTAAGGCAACAAAAATATGAATTGTGCACATGGGAGGAGAAGTCAAGAGTATTTTTATGCGACCAAAGTTAAGTTGTTATCAGTTTAAAATAGTCTGTTATAACATACAGGACTCTGTATGTTAGCTCCAATAACCAGAAAGAAAGAAATTACAGCAGATACACAAAAAAAAAAAAAAAAAAATGGGAAAGAAACAAAGCTTAGCACCACAGAAAACCACCAAACTAGAGGTAAACAGTAAGAAAAGAATAAATGAATAAATAATCTAAAAAACAATAAAATGGTAGAAGGAAGCCCTAATTTATCAATAATGAACTTGAATATAAATGGATTAAACTTTCATTAAAAGATATAAAGTGGATGAATGGATTCAGATGGCAAAACCCAACTATATGCTGCCTAAGTGATATTTATCTCACTATTAAAGGAAAAGAGACTAAAAGTGAAGAGATGGAAAAATATATTCCATGCAAACAAATGAGAAGCAAGCAGGAGTAGCCACAGTCATGTCAGATTTTAAAAGACTTTAAGTCAAAAACTATAAAAAAAAAATCACTGTATAATGATAAAGGGACCAATTCAACAAAAAGACATAATATATATATTACTTAGGTATAACTATATAGGTACCCAACACCAGAGCACCCAAATATATAAAGCAAATATTAGATTTAAAAGTAGAGCTAGACTGCAATACACTTGTAATAGGAAACTTCAACACTCCACTTAAAAAATGGACAGGTTATCTAAAAGGAAAATCAACCAAGAAATATCAGACTCAAACTACACCACAGACCATATGGACCTAGCAGGTAAAGAAGATCTCATCTGATATCTGATCTCACCAGGTTTGGCTCTGTATCCCCACCCAAATCTCATCTTGAATTGTAGCTCTGATAATTCATACACGTTGTCAGAGAGACCCAGTGGGAGATAACGGAATCATGGGGGCTGCTTCCCCATAATGTTCTTGTCGTAGTAAATTTCACAAGATATGATGGTTTTGTAAAGGGGAACATCTTTTGCTTGGATCTCATTTCTCTTATTTGCCACCATGTAAGATGTGGCTTTCGCCTTCTACCATGATGGTGAGGGCTCCTCAGCCACGTGGAACTTTGAGTCTACTCAACTTCTTTTTCTTTGTAAATTACCCATTCTTGGGTATGTCTTTAACAGCAGCATGAAAATGGACTAAGACATCATCCAACAGCTGCAGAATATACATTATTCTCAACTGTACACCAAACATTCTCCAGGACCAATCATATCTTAGGGCACATAATAAGTCTTAATAAATATAAGAAGACAGAGATCATATTAAGTATCTTTTCTGACTACAATGATATAAAACCAGCAATCAGCAACAAGAAAGCCCTTAGAAATTTAATAAAACATGGAAATTAAATAACGTACACCCAAGAAACCAATGGGTCTAATTAAGACATTAATAGGAAAAATTCAAAAGTCACCGAGACAAGTAAGAATGAATATCCATCATACCCAGGCCTATGGAACATGGCAAAACCAGTTCTAAGAAGGAAAATTATAACAACAAAAGCCTACATCAAAAAAGAAGAAAGGTTTTAAAATATCAAGACAAAGTATGCACCTCAAGTAACTAGAACATCAAGAACAAACTAAATCCAAAATTGGTAGAAGGAAGGAAATAATAAAGCTCAAAGCAGATATAAAAGAAACAGAGATTTAAAAATATTTCAAAAGATAAAACACGTGTAAATGTAAAATTGACAAATCTTTAGCTAAACTAACACAAAAAGAGAGAAGAATCACATAAAGAAGAGAAGGGGAGACATTACAACAGATACCACAGAAATACAAGAGATTGTAAGACATTACTCTTAAAAACTATATGCCAACAAATTTGAGAATGTAGGATAAAATGAATAAATTTCTGTACACATACAACTACAAAGATTAAACTGTAAATAAACAGAACATTTGAACACGTCAATAATGAGTTTGGAAATTGAATCAGTAATAAAACATCTTCCATCAAAACAACAAAAACCCAGGGCCTGATGGCTTCACTGTTGAATTCTACCAAACAGTTAAAGAGTAACTAATTATCAATTCTTTACAAATTTTCCACAAAATTAATGAGGAAGGAATACTTTCATACTCATTTCATCAGGCTCACAATACCCTGATTCTAAAACCAGACAAAGACATACACAAAATAAAAATCACAGGTCAATATTCCTGAAGAATATCAATGCAAAGATTTTCATCAAGATACTAGCAAACTGACTCCAACAGCTCACTAAAAAGATCATTCACTGTGATCAAGGAGGATTCAACCCAGGGATGGAAAAATGGTTTAACAGGCACAAATCAGTAAATATGATATACCACCATAATAGAACGAAAAACAATGTGATTATTTCAATAAATGCAAAAAGAGCACTTGACAAAAGGCAACATTCCTTTATGATAAAAACTGTCAATATAGAACTAGGTATAGG
Organism: Ateles fusciceps; assembly: GCA_036589455.1. NCBI lineage: Eukaryota > Metazoa > Chordata > Mammalia > Primates > Atelidae > Ateles > Ateles fusciceps. Next base: position 8,456,544 of record JAZHEH010001064.1, read on the forward strand.
AGGAGTACCTCAACAAAGTAAAGGCCATATGTGACAAATGCACAGCTAACATCATATTTATGGGGGAAAGTTAAATGCTTTTCCTCTATGATATGGAACAAGACAAGGATATCAACTTCTATTCAGCATAGTACTGGAGGTCCTAGCCAGAACAATTAGACAAAATAAATAAGAGGGATCCAAACTGGAAAGAAGTTATATTGTCTGTTTTTAAAAAATACAATCACACATATATATAAAATATCTGTGACATACATATATGATTTATATTATCATATAGATATATACAATCTTTCTCTCTTTAGAGTTCTCTATCTATAGATAAATAGAGTGTAAACCTAAAGACTTGACCAAAAAATACTAGAAATAATAAATTCAGTAAAGTTGTGGGATACATAATCAACACAGAAAATTCAGTAGTGTTTCTATAAGCTAATAGTGAACTATCTGAAAAAGTAATCAAGAAAGGAATTCCATTTACAATACCTAGGGAGGTTGGTTAACAAGCATGAAATTACACTTATATAGGAAGAGTAAGTTTAGGGTGTTCTTTGCACAGCTGGGTGACTATAGTTAAAAGTATTATATATTACAAAGTAGCTAGAAGAAAGGATTTTGAATTTTCTTATCACAAAGAAATGATAAATGCATGAGGTAATGGATACACTAATTATCCTTATTGGATAATCATACAGCATACATATTCATTGAAACATCAAATTGTATCTCATGAATCTGTATAATTACAATGTGCAAACTAAAAAAAATTAATAAATTGAATAACAGTTTTAAAATGTTTTCAATCACCAATTCAAAGTTTAGTAGCTTTATTCTTGACTTAGGTTTAAGACTGAAAACAAATGTGTTAGAAATATTTGCACTTCCTCTCCATTTTGAAAGAATCCTAGCTAAACTATTGAAATATAAAATGTATTTATGTAATATGCTCTTAGGTATATTCTTAGGTAAACTCTGCTTTTAGATGAAGCTTATAAAGCTGACAGGCCTATCTGATATAAAATTTTAAAGTATTTGGAAAATTACAGCTTAATCTATTAAAGACAAATTTTCTATATAGTAACCTTCCTTTTTATGCGTTTAAAAAAGGATATACAATTATTTTCCCTGATATGAAGCAAAATGCAAAAAGCTGGTATTTCATCTGAGAAGTTAGGAAAAAAGAATGAGAGGCAGAGGAATGAGGGAAGAAAGGAAGGCTGATTATGGGATACCTCATCAAGTTGCTTAATGCTGTATTAGAACCTAACAGGCCTTCTAATGAGTCCTATTAAATAATGCAAGGCTTGTCAATTTGGGAGGAGGAAAGAGCTTTATCCTTGACTGGTCACAGATTGAATCACAGGCATAAATTCAACTAAGCTTCTAGGTTACACTTGCTTGAATATCCTACATGCTTAAGTGAGAGGAGCCACAAACTGTGGGCCACACCTGCACCACCTAGTCAAAGCCTGTGCAGAACTGATTGCTACAGCAGAGGCCAAAATAAGAAATGGGCTGAGAAACTGAAAAGCAGTGCCCATATGCATCCAAAACAGGTTAAACTTATCTTTAGGAAGGAACAATAATTTTTTTTTATTTGTACAATAAAAGATGCATATGGATACCTCAAGGAGTCACCTATTTCTACTTTCAGCCCTTGGGCTTCATAACTTAATCATTCTTCATTTGTAATCCAGTCCCATATTTTCAACTATCCCTATGTGTTTATTATCTTAAACCTCTCTTTGCTCTATACTTTTCCCCTAAACTTCAACCAGTTTCTTTATTGTCCAAACCCACGGACTGATATTTACACTTTGATGTCCCATAGAAGCTTCAAAGGTTTAAAATAACTAAAAACAACTCATCTTTCTCCATAAAACTCCTTCTCCCTCTCCCAATTCTAAATTTCAACTAATGGGTCCTCCTGTTATTCCCACCAGAATCCTGAATGATCCCTATTTCTTCTCCTTCACTCTACACATGTAAATTTCATTAAGTTACTTTCTAGATATTTCATGAATCCTTTTCATTCTGTCTGTACTAGCCTGTGTTCCCAGTTTAGACCCTGGTGGTTGCTGGCCTTTTACCTAGGCTCTCCCTCTCTCTGTATATATGAGCATATATAAACATACATGTATACATATATATATGTGTGTGTCCTGAGTATTTATTACTTCTGGTTTTTGTTTGTTTTTTAATATCCAGAATCTACAGGGAACTTAATTAGAAAAAAAACAAATAACCCAATTAATAAAATGGGCAAAGGACATGAACAAACACTTCTCAAAAGACATGCAAACGGCCAACAAATTAATTTTTAAAAAATGCTTAGAATCAGTAATCATCAGAGAAATGCAAATCAAAACACAATAAGATACCATGTCATACCAGTCAGAATGGCTATTATTAAAAAGTCAAAATATAACAGATGCTAGCAGGGCTGTAGAAAGAGGAAACATCTATATATTTTAAACTATGGCCCTACTTCAAACTTGTCCTCCTTACGGCCGAAATGGAGCCTGTCTAAACGGCTCTTCTGATCAGCTCACTTACCTGATTAAAATCTTCAATGGCTCCCATGGCCTGCAAGTCAACGCACCAATTCATGACTATAACATCTGAAATATCCTTGATCTGGCTACTGATTTACCCATCTCTGACTCAAGCTTTATAAACCTTGCATTCTGGAACTTTTTAGTTGTTTCCCACATCAGCATGCTACTTCCCATCCATGTACATTTGCAAAGACCTCCTCATCTTTTTAATTCCCAACTTCTACCCCCAACAAGGGCCATCTCCTACTCATACTTCTAAGCAATACAACACCTTCCGAGACACCACCATACTGAGTCAGATACCATCCACCATGTATCGTAGTTCTTTGCTTGTGTCTCACTTTGTTCTCTTTAAAATGAACTCCATGAGGACAATGATCATCTACTATTTGTGTTAGTATCTTGACCAAGTGGCATAGTGCCTGGGGTATAGTAGGACCTATTTTCAAGGAACAGATGATTCTATCTATACCAACAGACATGAATTAGCACTTATTTTTTTAAAAAAAGTAAGCTCCCTTTGAACTAAGTCAATGTTTACAAGGGGAGTGATACTAAAAAGTTCATTTTTGCTGCTTATGTTTCATTTCTTTCAGGCAATTCATTGTTACTTGTGGTAAATCGATACTTTTTATTGATACTGAGAAAAAGAGAAAGAAACTAATGGCTACCTCTATTATAGATTTGTTCATATCTATCAGTAAAATGTTAATTATCTGAAAGTCAATAATAAAACATAAACTGATCTTAAATGTTTTCTAGGGGCTCAAAAATAATTAAAATTCACATCAGCATACAAAAAAGATAAGGAGAGTATTTTTTAAGATATGATGAAAGTTTATCTTAGTTTTTTAATAGGAATTTTTGTGACAACATCCAAGAATTATAGAGTTCAATAAATCATAATTTTAAAAATCAAATTTATAGAATTTTATAATTAGAAACAATTTATAGATTGCTATATTATTCCTTTGAGGAATCAGGCCATCAGAATCTCAAGGAACACCTATAAGGTCACTAGATTCCCTAGTAGAAAATTTAAATTTTAGAATCCAGGTATTCTAACTCCTGCCTTGTTACTATTTCTGCCTATTATGTTGCCTCCCAGGGCTTTAAAAAATAAAAATGCGGGGCAATAACATTTGCCTTGCATGTAAAGCAACAAATATCAAAGTCAGCATAAAAGCATAACTAACATGTATACATCAAAAACAAAACATTAAAACTTCATATTAAAAGCATCTCAAAGCAAATGAATATAAAAGACAGGGAAATCTTTTATAAAAGCAACACTCCCCACGCTCACCTCAAAAAATGAGAAACCAAGTGGAGAAAAAAGAAATTCAGTGTAAACATGTTGGAACATAACCTAATTCATTTTAATCCAATGCTTCAAATTGAAGCAAATTCACACTAATGTTATTTTTCTTTTCCATTACAATGTTGTTTTTCATTACATTTTGCTATGCTTTGTGTTAAACATAAAATCAATTTTTCATCTTAACATATGCTAGAAATAGAGTCACCATGATGGAAATCAGTAGAAAGTATGTTTGTTTGTAACTGTATTTTTTATTTGAAAAGATGTGTAAAAAAGTTTTACAATTTTTAATTTTTAATAACGTAAAGAATGTAACTGAAAGAATGTGTGTGGTTTTTTGTTTGCTCTTGTTTACTTTTTGTTGTCATTTGTTTGTTATGAGATGGAGTTTCACTCTTGTCACCCAGGCTGGAGTGCAACGGTGTGATCTCAGCTCATTGCAATCTCCACCTCCCAGGTTGAAGTGATTCTCCTGTCTCAGCCTCCTGAGAAGCTGGGATTACAAGTGTACACCACCATGCCCGGCTAATTTCTGTATTGTTAGTAGAGATGGGGTTTCATCATGTTGGCCAGGCTGGTCTCAAACTCTTGACTTCAGACGATCTACCCACCTTGGCCTCCCGAATTGCTGGGATTACAGGCATGAGCCACCTCGTCCAGCCAATTAAATTGTTTTTAACTTAGAGGATAAAAGCTTGAGGGGATGGATACCTCATGCCCCATGATGTGATTATTTCACATTGCATGCCTGTATCAAAACATCTCATGCACCCTATAAATATATACACCTACTATGTGCCCACAAAAATTTTAATTAAAATATTTTAAAACTAAAATTTTTTTAAAGTAAACAACCTTATTTAAATAAAATCATTCTTCATCATCCTATCTTACAATCTATCAGAAAGATTAGAAAGAACTTAAGGATGACAAAGTATTAAAGATAAAGATTATTATTAACAAAAAGTGTTAAGTGTGGGGCGGACAAGCTGGGTGCCTGAACCACTTTGCTCTACCTTAAGGACAGCGAAAGAGCAAAAAGTAAGGGTCGGGAGTGGGGTGGGGGGCACATGTTCAGTTGGGCATTGTTACCACTCTATTCACTGAAATTCATCTGCATGATTGTATATGTACCTTTGATTCTACCCGATACACTGAAAATTATATATAATTGCTCTCTATTGTTTAGGTAATTATAATCTAAGTGTTAATATTAAACTTATAATTTATATGAAATATTTATGTCCATAACAGGACATTTCAGCTGACTATTGCCTGGATAACAATCTCATTCACCCTGTACAAAACAGGCACATGGTCATGTCACTATGCCCTGGTTTGAGTCCAAAGAGACTTTTGTTTTTAAAATAATTTAGGTTAGTAGTTAAAAAATATGAACTCTGGGCTAGGCGCGGTGGCTCACACATGGAATCCCACTACTTTGGGAGGCCAAGGCAGGCACTTGAGGTCAGGAGTTAGAGTCTAGCCTGGCCAACATGGCAAAACCCCTTCTCTACTGAAAAAAATACAAAAATTAGTGTGCACCTGTAACCCCAGCTATTTGGGAGGCTGAGGCAGGAGAATTGCTTGAACCTGGAAGGTGGAGATTGCAGTAAGTCAAGATCCCACCGCTGTTGATCCAGCCTGGGCAACAGAGTGAGGCCCTGTCTCAAAAAAAAAAAAAAAAAAAAGAACGCTAGAGTCACACAGAAAATCATAACAACCTGCTTCTACAACACATTGTTTTTTTAACATTTATTTTCACCTGATTTTAGACTGACAGTAAAATACACCAGTAACACAAAGTGTGCCCAATGTCCCTCACCGTACTTCCCCTAATGTTAACATTTTCAAAGCCACCCTTATTTTCTCTATAAATGGGTAGAATTCTCCTTTACAGATTTGGAAAGATTATAAAAAGATAATGTACAAAATACAGTACCTGGCATGTATAAAATATTAAATAAATATTAGCCATGCTTAATTGTTTAAAGTCTACAGGAATAAAGTTTTGGTAGAAATATAGGCTAGAAAAAAAACAGAAATCGAGAATCTGTGATCTGACTTCAAGCTTCCATGACTGTTCTCACACTGCTAATAAAGACACACCCAAGCCTGGCTAGTTTATAAAGGAAAGAGATTTAATGGACTCACAGTTCCACATGGCTGGGGAGGCCTCACAATCATGGCAGAAGGCAAAGGAGAAGCAAATGCACATCTCAAATCGGGGCAGAGAAAAAAAGCTTGCAGAGGGGAAACTCCCATTTTAAAACCATCAGATCTCGTGAGACTTACTCACTACCATGAGAACAGTATAGCAGAAACTGCCCCCATGATTCAATTATCTCCACCTGGCCCCATGCTTGACATGTGGGGGATAATTACAATTCAACAGGAGATTAGGGTGGAGACACAGCTAAATGATATCAATGACTAATCAGGGTTAGGTGTCTGAGGCCAATTTCCCTGTAAAGCAGATCAGAGATAGAGATCTAACACCTGAGGGGGAATGAAAGAAGCTGAATTGGATGAAGGCAGTTGAGATTTGATGCAGCCACAACAAATACCTCAGCTAATCACAAGAGAAGCTTAGAAGCTGGGACGGCCCTTCAGAGTTGCCCAAAGTTGAGCAGGACTATGGAGTTTTGATACCTTTCATTGGCCACTCTTCAGATACGAGTTACCCCCAAGGATGGACATCAGCTTAAAAAGTTTTTAATTAGTTCCTTGAGAATAAAGTTGAAGAGCATCAGCTGAGAGGCATGATCTACCAACACTCCCAATAGCTAGGCATACTTCAGTTTTGAGGGTGGATTTTGGTCACACACAATAGTCTCCACAACCAATTATTCATGAGAAATTTTATGTAGGCAAAGCTAATTCAGGGCCAGTGAATCAAACCTACATAATCTATTTGGTTAAGCAACAGAAATTAAAAACACAAAATCTACATGTTAATATTCAAAGTTTTTAAAGCATTTGCCTTGCATTTCATTTATTTTGCCTTGCATTTGTTTATTTATTTTTAAGAACCTTTAGAGAACAACAATTACTAATATATTATAGAGTAGCACAGCACAGAGGAGAGAAGCTAATTCTCTCCCTCTTCCCAGAACCTGGAACAGCTAAAGATCCTAAGCATTGTCAACTTTGGTAACTGATATGGTCTGAATGTTTGTCCCCTTCAAATCTCATGTTAAAATGTGATCTTCAATGTTGGAGGTAGATGCTTCCTGAATGGCTTGGTGCTGTCCTGGTAATGAATGAGTTCTTACTCTACGACTTCATGCAAGATCTGGTTGTTTAAAAGAGACTCTCACCTCTTCCCTGTCTCTTTTGCTTTCTCTCTCACCATGTGACACCCTGGTTCCCTTTCACCTTCCACCTTGATTGGAAGCTTCCTGAGGCTCTCACTGGAAGCAGATGCCAGTACTATGCTTCATGTACAGCCTGCAGAACCAGGAGGCAAATAAACCTAATTTCTTTATAAATTACCCACCCTCTGGTATTTCTTTATAACAATGCAAATGGGCTAACAGAGTACCATTCATAGACAGTATATTAGTCCATTTTCATGCTGCTAGTAAAGTACCAAAGACTGGGTAACTTATAAAGAAAAAGAGATTTAATTAACTCACAGTTCCACATGGCTGGGGAGGCCTCATGATTATGGCACAAGGCAAAAGGCACGTCTTACATGGCAGCAGGAAAATAGCAAATGAGAACTAAGTGAAAGGGCTTACCCCTTCTAAAACCATCAGATCTCATGAGACTTATTTACTACCACTAGAATAGTATGGGGAAAATCACCCCCATGATTCAATTATCTCTCACCAGGACCCTCCCACAACATGTGAATTATGGGAGCTACAACTCAAGATGAGATTTGGGTCGGGACACAGCCAAACCATATCAGACAGTAATAACTTTCAACTGAATATAGCTAGGCTTTCTGTCAGTAGGCCATAGCAGTCTAGAGAATACATCAAGAAACTCTGAAAACAGCAGATACGGAGGTATTTTGAACAAAGTATAGCGTTACAATGCATTGGTGACCATGGACAAAAGGTGTTTGTTGCTGTTATAGTTTGTTTTGTCTTGTTTTTCATTATGGGAGGACAAAAAGAAACAATGAGGGCAATGGTGAGGGGGAAAGGAAAAACTTTTGTATGGGTGGAAGCTACTGAACGAGACAATAAATTTGGATTACACAACAAATGCAAATCAAGTTAGAAGCATGAAACCCATGATTAAGGTCATGGTTCTCATAGAGATCAACCAGTGGAACCAGGAGCATGCCACACCCAGAAAGGCTGCATGAGTTCTGGAAGCCATTGCCTTCTCTGCTATCAATGCTAAATTAATGAAATGGAACTCACAGAAGCACTATGTAATTAAATGTTGGTGGGATACAAGCAAATTTTGAAAACATTTATCAGTGATGTAAATATCTTTTGATATAAATACCACCTTAAAACATTTCAGGAAAAAAATAAAGCTATAGTTAAGTTTCCCTCTGGAAATATTTAACTTAATTATACAAATTTACTTATTTTTTACATAATACATTCTGATATATTGTTAAATGGGTTAAAGATTTAGATTCATGTCACTGTGGAAGAGTGTTCTAATTGAAATGTGTTGGAAGAGGATTCTAACTTTTTTTCAACTCTTCTCAAGTTTGCACACATAATTTAGGCAGTGATGCAAATTCTTTTCAAACTCTTTAATCAGTGTATTCACTTTATTTTTATTTCAAACACAATAAAAATTATAGGAGACTATCAAAGTGATGCTACAAAACCCTACTAAAATTTTTTTTAATTCTTCAAATCACACACACACACACACACACATACACACACACACACACACTCCACATACATGCATTTCCTCATACAGGCCTCTTGGAGGGGCTGAGTAAATAATTGCCATTTTATTTTCAACTTTTTGAGATCGTGCCACTGCACTCCAGCCTGGGGAACAAGAGCAAAACTCCATCTCCAAATAAATAAATAAATAAAATAATTAAAGACTTACCAAAAAAGTTGCAAAAATATATGCCTTTTCTAAGTAAAGTCTTGAGAAAGTTGTTTGGTGTATTCTTTATAGTAAAAAAAAAAAATCACGCATATATGCTTTCTATTAAAAGCATGCTAAGATTGTGAGACATGTGATTTCACTAGAGACTCCAAAATAGAGCATAGCTGTAACTACAGCCTAAGACTGTTCTAATTGTAGCTGTAACTACAGCCTAAGAGTGTTCTCATTGAAACGTGTTGGAAGAGGATTCTAATTTTTTTCAACCCTTCTCAAGTTTGTATTCAGCAGATTCCCACTCTATAAAATAACTCCTGTTCTGCAACTAATGTTCACAGATAAGCTCCAAACATATTTATAGCCCCATTTAAGTAAAATGTACACACAGTAAAATTCACCATTTTAAGCGTGCCATTTAATGGGTTATAGCAGATGAATATCATCATTTAACCACAATCATGATGAAGATACAGAAAATAAGCATCATCACAAAATATTTTCTTTTGCTGTTTTGCATTTGTTCTTTTCTCCATTCTTGGACATAGGCAACCACTAATCTGCTTCTATTGCTACACTTTGCATTTTCTACAGTATCCTATTAGTGGAATGATACATTGGTATCTTTGATGTCTAGCTTCTTTCACTGAACATAATGCTTTTAAGACTCATTTACACTGCTGTGGTATCAGTTTGCCCCCTTTTATTGCTAAGTGGTACTCCATCTATGGACTTGCCACAACTGGTTTAACCATTTACAAGCTGATGGATACATCTGCTATGAACTTCAAGGACAAGGCTTTGCACGGATATGTTTTAATTTATTTTGAGTCACAGTGGAGTTATTTGGTTATGTGATCAGTACTAAGTTTAATGTTATAAGAAACTACCAAACGGCTTCTCAAAATGTCTGCACCATTTTGAAGTCCGTGTGAATAGCAGTTCTCCACATCATGTGGTATGGTCAGCTCTGTTCACATCAGCCACTCCAGTGGGTATACAGCGGTACCTCAATGTGGTTTTAACTTCCATTTCCTTGATGACAAGTAATATTAAGTATCTTTTCATTTGTGTATTAGATATCATCTCATTTTAAATTAAAATGTCTGTACAAATTTTTGGCCCATTTAGGTCAAAACATTATGTTAAATGAGTTATTTGTGTCTTGTCATTTAGTTTTTTACTTATATGTACTTTCTAGACACAAGTTCTTTAGGACATATTGAAAATTATTCTGTCTCAATTTGTAGTTTGCCTTTCCATTTCTTCATGCTATTTCTTAAATAGCAAAAGTTTTAATTTGATGAAGTCCAGCTTACTATTTTTTTCTATTTTCATCTATGCTTTTCTTATCTAGAAAATTTTTTACCTATAGTAAGATTATTAAAACTTTTTCCTACTATATTCAGTAAGCTTTATAATTTTTATATTTACATAACATATATGATACATGTTGAGTTACTTTGATGATACAGTGTGAGGTAATTCTGAAGTTTATATTCTCCATTTAATATCCAATTTTAATAGTACCATCTTTATAAAGACTATGATTTCCTCATTGAATTACTTTGGCAACTTTGGCTATATAAGGCTGGATCTCTTTCTAAATTTTATTCCTTTTCACTGATATATATATATATCTTCTTGAAATATCATCTCATAAGTATTAAATATTTATCAATAAACTTGCTATGTATTTCCATTTATTTAATATTTAATGCAATATTTTAAACAACTGGGGGAGAGAGGATATCACTGCATTTTTCACAATCTTATGTGGAAAGTATTAAGGCTTTCACCATTTTAAGTATGATGTTTGCTATAGATTGTTTTGTAAACATGTAATCAGTGTGAAAATGTACTCTTCTATCCTTAGTATGCTGGGAGTTTTTAATTTAAAAAATCGTGTTGCATTTTGTAAATTCCTTTTCTACATCTATTGAGAGTGTCACATGATTTTTCTCTTTTTCTCTGTCAACATGGTAGATTTTTAGTTGTTGAACCCAACTTGAGATAAACCCCATTTGGTTATAACACATTCTCATTTTTTAATACTGCTAGACGCAATTTGCTAATATTATATTAACAATGTTCCATCTAAGTTCATAATGGTTATCAGTTTGTCATTTTTGAGTTGTGACATCTGTATTTGTTTTTGGTATCAAGATACTCTACACAAAACACCTACTTCTGTCATCAGTAATAATCTGATCAGGACTAACACCAAGAGTTACAGAGGAAGCTGTCATTACTTGTGGCAGCAGAGATATCAGAGATGCCAAAAAGAAAAGCAAGGCTAAATTTTCCAATATAATCACACAAAATATCAGAAAGCTAGAGGATAGAAACATAGGAGAAGCAACGCCCTGGAGGTCAAAACAAGTAGTTAAGTATAGCATTTGATAAAAAAATAAAGTCCTTTCCTAAGGCATAGCCTGGCTGCTGTCTAGCTTCCTTGACAATTCTTAGGGGGTTTCATGGGCTTAGAAGGGCTTATAATTTAGGTAAAGTTACAGTCAGGGAAACTATGGGTATAGGTTGGCTCTGCACAAATAAAGCAATTATAGGAACACTGCAGTTAGAAAGAAAATGATACTAATGATACTTTGGTCATACTACTAATACATGCTTATGATAATCATAGCAATCATGCTACTGACAAAATATATATATATAATATTAACATTCATCTATTTGCACATATACATAGGTGAATGGAAACATGAGTTTAAAGATATGAAAGTATAGAAATAGCCTACATCTGATAAAGATACGCTCATACACAATAACAAACATCAGTATAAATAGAGGTTTTCGTGTACCAAAGAATTCTCCAACAGATCACAGGTTTGACGTTATGAGAAGCGCCATTTTATCATTTTTGTTGATCTCCGTGATCTCTATTCTCTACTTCCAACCCTTCTGGAGACTGAGCTCAAGGATCAGTAAACATTCTCAAACTTAACCATAGCAGATTTCATTCATTCCATATATGTTTCTTACTTTGCCCACTGGTAGAAGGCTTTATACCATAAAATATAAAACATATCTTTAACAAACCTAACAAAAACAAGCAATGGGGAAAGGATATCCTATTTAATAAATGGTGTTGGGAAAACTGGCTAACCATATGCAGAAAACTGAAATTGGACCCCTTCCTCACACTTTACACAAAAATTAACCCAAGATGGATTAAAGACTTAAATGTTAAGACCTAAAGCCATAAAAACCCTATAAGAAAACCTAGGCAATACCATTCAGGACATAGGCATGGGCAAAGACTTCATGACTAAAACACCAAAAGCAATGGCAACAAAGGCAAAATTGACAAATGGGATCTAATGAAACTAAAGAGCTTCTGCACAGCAAAAGAAACTAACATCAGAGTGAATAGGCAACTTACAGAATGAGAGAAAACCTTTGCAATCTATCCATTTGACAAAAGGGTAATATCCAGAATCTACACAGAACTTAAATTTAAAAGAATAAAACAAACAACCCCATCAAAAAGTGGGCAAATGATATGAACAGACACTTCTCATAAGAAGAGATTTATGTGGCCAACAAACATACGAAAAAAAGTTCATCATCAATGGTCATTAGAGAAACGCAAATCAGAACACATTGAGATACCATCTCATGCCAGTTAGAATGGCGATCATTAAAAAGACAGTAGACAACAGATGTGGAGAGGATGTGGAGAAACAGAAACACTTTTACACTGTTGGTGGGAGTATAAATTAGTTCAACCATTGTGGAAGACAGTGTGGTGATTCCTCAAGGATCTAGATAAAGAAATAACATTTGACCCAGCAATCCCATTACTGGGTATATACCCAAAGGATTATAAATCATTCCACTATAAAGACACATACACACATATGTTTATTGTGGCACTATTCACAATAGCAAAGACTTAGAACAAGCCCAAATTCCCATCAATGATAGACTGGATAAAGAAAATGTGGCACATATACACCATGGAATACTATGCAGTCATAAAAAAGGATGAGCTCATGTCCTTTTCAGGAACATTGATGAAGCTGGAAACCATCATTCTCAGCAAACTAACAAAGGAAAGAAAACCAAACACCACAAGTTCTCACTCATAGTGGGAGTTGAACAATGAGAACACACGGACACAGGGAGGGGAACATCACACCCTGGGGTCTGTCAGGGGATGGGGGAAGAGGCGAGGGATAGCATTAGGAGAAATACTTCATGTAAATGATAAGTTAATGGGTGCAGCAAACCACCATGGCACGTGTTTACCTATGTAACAAATCTGCACATTCTGCACATGTATCCCAGAACTTAAAGTATATATTTAAAAAAATCTTCTATGCAAGTATAAAACAGGCCTAATAATATTTAAGTTTAATTTAAAAACTTCAAAATGGTAACAATAGAAGTATGTTTCCAACACAAACAGTGACATAATAAAGCAAGCTAGAATGTATGTTTGAGTAAAAAAAAAAAAAACATTGCTTAGAAGACATCTTGAATTCCATTCTGAGGAAGTAGTTTTCAAAGGTTGATAATCAGATTTCAGTTTTGCAAAAGGCAATTTGAAAATAATTTCTGAAAATAGCTTCTCCAGCAGGTCCACACGGCAGTCCTGATATAAGGAAGTAGGAGAATTTTGCTACAACCAGGAACATTGAGTTTCTTTTCAGATCTTGAAATTCTGGGAGGCCCTCCAATAATAATTACCTATAATTTTTTATTTTACATAGAAATAGTTTAATGTAAAATGTTAATATAAAAGCTTGCATATGAACTAAAATTGTCAATCTGGCACTTTTAAGAAAGAAGAATGCACTACATCCCTAATCTATAGTGAGTTGATATGTTCCATAAACAGTTCTGGAAGGAGGCTACACTCAGAGCATAAATTGGTATAGATCGCTTTGCTCTCACAGAGAGCGACACAATATTTTCTGATGAATGAGAAAAAGTTTGAAGGCATAAATCAAGATAAAGCAATCATCTGACAGAGAATTACAAAGAGGATCCACACGTTTTTCTTAGTGAATGCTATGTGACACATCGATTTTCCACTGAAGATAAAAGCCAAAAACATGTGTCATCAATATATGCAAGCAAAACTATTTGGTTCAATATGTTATAGTACTTAAAAAAACTTGCAGAAAAAAGACAAATCTGAAATGTTGCACATGATTCAAACAAGTCTGGATCAGCAGAGACATTTCAGAGTTCACTCCTAGAGAGTCACGGATACATTAGAGAGAAATAAACTCCTCCTTTTTTTGTTTATCTACCTATATACACAGATACTGTCTGATGAAGGTGATTGATACCAGGTATGCTATATGACAGTGTAGTTATTCACAAAATAATTCATCTCTTATGATCTAATGCAATTTTCTTCATATTACACCTTTATATATGTATATTTAAATACTTCCTTGTGGAGGCTAGCCAGGTGGCTGTTAGCATATCCAGCACATTCCTGCAAATTCCAAAATGGCAAACAAAACCCACAGTTGAAATTTCAACCCAATCTAGCATCCCTCAGCTGGATAACATCATCACAGCAAAAATCTACAAAATCAGACATGGCCATCCCAGGCACAAAGTCTATGTTTCTCATTTCATTCTACTAAATCTAGCCAGGAGGCAGGGTGAAGGGGCTTAGCAGTATCTATGAGCAGAAAGGGTTCAAATGGCTGGTATATGTGGTTCTGGGGAACTGAGGATAAAAGAGAGGGAGGGGAAGAAAGAAGGAAACGAAAGGAGAGAGGAAGCAAAGGAGGGTGGGAAGAAGGGATGGCAGGAGAAAGAGAGGGAGAAATAAAAGAAGAAAATTACACCAAGTTTCAAAATTGGCCACAGACTGAAAAGGGTTAAAGGACAAACCGAAATTAAAGTATTTATATTCATACTCACTATTTTTCTTACCCATTCTTGCAAGTTAGTAATTTAAAAAATTTCATTTCCACAAATTCAAATGTTTTCTTGTTCCTCTCTCTCCTCTCTCTTTTCTTTCTTTCCTTTCTGCCTTTCTTTTTCTTTCTTTCCAACATAGGTTATATAAATGTGTGAGAGACGTCACCAGTCTATATTAATCATCAGGGTTTTCCTGTGTATTTCCAATTAAGATGATCCATAATAATATTCTACTGTAAATTTGGAGGTTCCAAAATACTAGATGGCATTTAGTGTTTTGGAAATCATAACAAAGACTAACAGAACTTAAATAATAAACTTATTAAGACATTTAATGTGTTTTCCTGCCTATACACTCTTTAATAAGCTCTGCTTAACCCTTTCTTTTTCCCTTCTCTAGCCATAAATTCTTCACACTGGAAACTAAGCTTTGCATCAGTGTTTAATGAAGAAGTGGCATAATAGACCGTGGGTATATTTTAAATTCAGCTCAAGACGGTAGATGAGAAATCTCAGATTGTGAAACAAGCTTTACTGTGCTGTTCAGTAAGCAACAAATCTGAGTGTTGCTCACACAGGGTTCATACCAACAGGCTCCTAAAACCTTTCAATGCAAATTCTAGTAAATGCACACTTGGAAGAAAATGTTCCATGAAGCTGCATATGTAATTTATACTTTCAGCATTTATATATATAATTTCAGGGAAAGTGTTATCAACTTAACATTAAATATGGTTCTATGTTATTTACAATATAGATACAGAAACATTTTATTCCCAGAAGTACTAAAAAATGATGTACCATTTAGGATTTAAGACACATCCCATAAATGAAAAAACAAATTATGATTATAAACAACATTTTTAAAAAATCATGCTCTCTTTCATTGCAAAATCCACCTGGGATAAAAAATATCTTTTTTCTTCACTATTGAAGGATATTATCAGAGCACAGTGGAATTCTTCCAGATTTAGTCAGAAGTTTCTATGGAGTTGAGAAAGCTATTGGAGAATATTTTCTTCGAAAGTCCATGTCCTTTCCCCCAGGCCTACATAATATATAAACATTTCAGGAAAAGAGGCTATGTTAGGAAAAAGTTTCCAAGGTGTCAAAGAATTCATAAGTTGCAATAAGCTGGGTTTTTGTGACCCTTCTCTATGACTGCCGTTGATAACTGAACTATGCCAGGAACTCGGCCCCATCAAGGAAAAGCAGAAGGAAAACAGGTTTCAACTTTGCATAAGAAAACACTTCCTGTCTGGGTCAAATTCTTAAAAAGAACATTATTCGCAAGGTAGTTGTAATGGTAGCTAATTTAAAAAATTAATGTTCTGTAAGTCTGATAAAAACATTTATGGTAAACCAACAATAGAGGCGGCTGAAGATATTTGTATAAAATAGTTATTTTTCACTATGTACCTGGACCTTCATGTAAGAAATTGTACTTTTGGAAGGTTGGTAGTAAGCTCAGCGTATGACAGTTGAAATGTTTTTAGAAGTTATTATCAGAATTTTGTTTTAATAGTGTGATAAAGTGTCCATTCTCTCAGCCTTATTTTAATTCAATAGCCTCTACAATTGAGCCTGGCTCGTCCAAGTCCTTTCCCTCTTGAAATATGACTCTTCCCATGTCCCTCTACACAGGATATTCTATAACAACTTATTTTGCTATCTTGATTTTTCACAGAGACCTCATGCTAGTAGTAGAGAACCAGGACAAAGTGAGATGTCCTATTAAAAACCCTGCTAGCAAAAGGTATCAGCACTGAGTTCTAAGGATACTAAACAACTTTTTAAAAAATGAATGAAGCCATATTAAACACATTAGTTGTAACAAAATTAGATAAAACAATGAAAATTATCCCAAAAGAAAAAGTACATCAACTGTCTAGGTTTAAACATATTTAAGGCTGCCATCCAAGGACCATCTATGATAACAAGTTCAGTAGTCTGTATTGACAAAAACTTTTAGTGATAGACATAACTACACTCCTTTGCTGGAATAAATGGAGTATCTGCTGATCAAATCTGAATGTATCCCATAGTATTAGTATGTAGGATCCCAGATCTACAGGTACTATCTCTTTCTAGATCTATACTTTCAATATTATGTTAAGTTAAAATGAGAAACATGTTAGGGAATGTCTTTTAGAAAAGAAATATTGGCTGGGTATGGTGGCTCATGCCTGTAATCCCAACACTCTGGGAGGATCTCTTGAGCTTGAGAATTTGAGACCAGCTTGGGCAACATAGTGAGACCCCATCTCTATTAAAATCTTTTACAAATTAGCTGAGTGTGGTGGTGCATGCCTGTAGGCACAGCTACTTGGGAGGCTGAATCAAGAAGATCACTTGAGCCTGGGAGTTCAAGGCTGCAGTGAACTATGAAC
Organism: Ateles fusciceps; assembly: GCA_036589455.1. Taxonomy (NCBI): domain Eukaryota; kingdom Metazoa; phylum Chordata; class Mammalia; order Primates; family Atelidae; genus Ateles; species Ateles fusciceps. The sequence goes on from JAZHEH010001064.1 coordinate 8,473,760, forward strand.
ACGGCACAGTACTCCAGCCTGGGCAACAGAGTGAGAACTTGTCTTCAAAAAAAAAGAAGACGACAATGTCCTTTGTAGGGACATGGATGAATCTGGAAACCATCATTCTCAGCAAATTGACACAAGAACAGAAAACCAAACACCTCATGTTCTCACTCATAAGTGGGTGTTGAACAATGAGAACACATGGACACATGGAGGGGAACATCACACACTGGGGTTGGCTGGGGGATGGGGGGCTCGGGGAGGGATAGCAGGGGGTGGGGAGGTTGGGGGATGGATAACATTAGGAGAAATACCTAATGTAGGTGACGGAGGTATGGAGGCAGCAAACCACCATGGCATATGTATACTTACGTAACAATCCTGCAAGATCTGCACATGTACCCCAGAACTTAAAGTATAATTTAAAAAAAAGAAAAAAAAGAAAGAAAAGGAAATATTACATTATATACCCTATGGTACTCTTATATAAACTATTTCTTTGCAGTATTCTAGAGGATTTAAGAGCAACTTACCATTTAATAATTTAGTATGGCATATTATTATATTAGTATAGTACGTTATGATATAATTAGTGTAAGGGACCAGTGCTGCAACAACCAAACACATTTCACCAAAAGTATTGTGATCCTAAAAAGTTACACTATCTAAATGTCATTATCCTCTTTCATAAGACCATTATACCAGAATTTTTCAGCACCATGAAAATCTGCAAATGCCCTCTAAAATATATTTAGAAAACATGTGGGGGAAAAAATAAATACAGTTTCAGAAGACTCATATAATTTGAAAATTAGCCTTTTTGGAATAAATAAATCATTCTTCATGACATATAAATAAACACATTTTTCAGACTGGTGGGGTAGCATTTGGATCAGTCAAAATAATTAGATTACTAAAACTTGTAATCTTATTAAAAAATAGTTTACTCAGGGAATCATTGGAAATACTAGCCTTCAAGTTGCTATATATTGAATCTGAAGATCAAAATAATTAAGATAATCTTATTTCATTTTTCAGTATATCTCCTTAGTATTTTTGTTTCCTATTTAATATGTGATTATATTTACTTATGTGAATAATATGGATGAAGATCACTGGGCTCAGATCCCAGAAACCTAAAGTCTCTTCTTTGTTCTTAAATACCTACAAGACTTTAAACAAGACAGAGTTTCTGGACTCTAATTTCTCTGTTTGTAGAATAATTGGGTTAGACCAAATAACTCCTTTCTGCTTATACATTTTCTAATTGTACGACTGAGCTTACACCTGGAAAATGGTCTCTCTCCTGTACAAATTAATGATGGAAATGAAAACTACCATGTCCATGAAATTAGCCACATAAATATTAACATCGACTGCTCCAAGGGACATAAGTGCAAGTGTAAAAGGAATTCTGAAGCACAGAGAACTAAGAATAGAAATATAACACTCTTCATATTTTCAAAGATTTTAATAATTTATATAAACACAGTAGCCTGTTCATAAGAAAAAACAAAGGCAACATCTTAGCATATTCAGGGTTCAACTAAAACTACTACTTGAATGTAAATCAAAGTATTGTTCACCTAACATAATTGTTATGAATAATTTTAAATAAAACACTTTTATTTGATATTAAATGTGAACATTAAGCCAAAACAGAGAAAATTAATAAATTGATCAGTTATTGAAACTGAAATAAAAATGCATAATTACTGAAGCCTCTTATATATGTAAACCAATCATTGCTTAAATGAATTGACATCTAGCGCCATAGTTTCAAGTCAATAAGGAATTCTTATGAACACAATAAAGAAACCAAAATTAAGCACCACGAATGATGAACTGGAAAGTAGTCCTGGCTTTCTATCTACTAATTAGGACTACAATTATTCAGTCAAATAGTCATTCAACAAACACTGAGCATACAGTTTTTGGATACCAGGTACTGTGGTAGGTGCTAGAGCAACAAACACATAGTCTCTGCATTCAGTGAGCTAACCGGCAAATAAACCAGTAAGTATAAAGACTGCATGATAAATGAATATCTACAAAGGGCACAAGGGAATGAGTGGCTTCGCCTGAAGGCATATGGAGCAGTCAGTGTAAGCTTCAGGAAAAGGTAACAGAAACTGAAGGAAAAAACTAACCCGAATCTGAAAAAAATAAGTAGGCATTTTCCATGCATATTTGAGGGGGAGAAGTTGCAGGATACAGAAGTCTTCCCAAGCACAAAAGAGAATGAACTCTGCACTACTGGCAACTTATGGCACACAAGAATCAGTAAATGTAGGGACGAAAGGCACACAGAAATATGAGACAAAAACAGGAATTTTGACTTTATTCTATAAATCATGGAAAACCACCAATGAGTTTTAAGTAATAAAATACTAAGACCAGGTTTGCATTTCACAAAGATCAATTTCATTTCTGTGAGTAGGTGCAAGAACGAGAGCAGCAAGACCACATAGCAAGTACTATTGCAACTACCTATAGTTGGAGATGTAGACAAAAACTAAGGTGAAATTATTTAGAAGAAAGAGCGTGGATGTAAGAGCCATTGGTTTGGCCTATCCATATCTTTACTGCTATATTGATAACATGTGGATAAAAAAATTATTTGCATTTAAGGTATTATTGTTACCTGAAGATTAAACAAATAATATGACAATATCTGATGTTCAGGAAATATTCATTAAATCTTGAGAATAGGAAAGATGGAAGAAAGGAAGAAAACAGGGAGGGGAGAGGGAGGAGAAAGGAGAGAATGTGGGAATGAAAGAAGAGGAAAACAATAAGAAAGAAGTAGAAAAATATATAGTATTTCTTAACCAGCAGAAGCAACTTTCATTTTTTAATACTCTGCCTTTCTAATGTATCACTGACAAGGAACGAGGCCTTGAATAACTGACTGAAGTCAGAATAGGTAAGGCACTCCACCTGTAAATATATGAAAGGACTTAAAAAATTCATGGAAAATGCATGTTATGAAAAGAAAACTATGCAAGGATTTCAATTTTGGCAGCAAAATAAACTCATACTAATTTATTATAGCATGTCTGTACAGGATCTTTTGAGACACTAAGAAGGAGAACACATCAGTTTGAAAAGAGCCCCTATCAGAGTAATGTAAATTCTGCTAAAATTGAAGCAAGAACAAACATTAAATTATTACAAAGCTTGGGAGAAAGAATGGTGAAATCACTCATGCTTTACAAGAAGCTTAGGGGGACAATGCCCCAAAGACATTAGTAGTTTACAAATGGACAGCTTTTTTTCAGAAGAAACACAATGATGTGGAAGATGAAGTCCATAGGGACAGACCGTCCACATCAATTAGCAAGGAAAAAACTAATCTTGTTTGTGCCCTATTTGAAGAGGATTGATAATCAACAACACAAACAATAGCCAACATAATAGACAGCGTAATTGGTTCAGCTTACACAGTTCTGACTGAAAAATTAAAGTTGAGCGAACTTTCCACTGCCTGGGTGCCAAAACTGTTGTCCCCAGATCAGCTGTAGACAAGAGCAGAGCTCTCAATGGAAATCTTAAACAACCAGGGTCAAGATCCTGAAGCATTTCTCTGAAGAATTGTAACAGAAGATAAAACATAGCTTTCCCAGTATGATCCTGAGGACAAAACATAATCAAAGCAATGGCTACCAAGAGGTGGAAGCGGTCAGTGAAAGCAAAAGCAGATCACTCATGAGCAAAGGTCATGGCAACAGTTTTTTGGGGACATTCAAGGCATTTTGCTTGTTGACTTTGTGGAAGGCCAAAGAACAATAATATCTGCTTATCACGAGAGTGTTCTGAATAAGTTAGCCAAAGCCTTAGTGGAAAATACCTGGGAAAGCTTTAGCAGAAAGTCCTCTAACGCCGCAATGTTCCTGCTCATTCCTCTCATCAAACAAAGGCAATTACATAAGAGTCTCAATGGGAAATCATCAAGAATCCACCTGACAATATTGATTTGGCTCCTTCTGACTTCTTTTTGTTTCCTAATCTCAATAAATGTGTAAAGGGCACCCATTTTTCTTAAGTTAATAGTGTAAAAACAACTGCATTGACATTGTTAAGTTCCCAGGACCATCAGTTCTTTAGGGATGAAAAGCAAAGATCACATTTTTAATGTTTATCTTTTCATTTCCACAAACTTTTTGAAGTTTCTCCATACAAATGAGCATTTACAAAATAGGCAGAGAGTCTCATTCAATGAACAGGAAGTTCTATGCCATTTAAAAATTATCTTAAGCAAGTTCAACGTGTAGCCACTGATAATGGTAAATATCAGTTAGGTTGACTTCTGCAATGACCATGATGGAGTAACAAGGACTAGAATTTCTCTCTCCTGAAACAACCAAAAAAAATGGCCAAATTATATGCCACAAAAGTTGGTAAGACACTATAAAGTCAGTTTCAAACAAGGTGAGCCAGACAACTGCCCTAATTTAAGCCTGGAGATAGTTTTCCAAACCACTACTCCAAGAGAAGAGCCCAGGAAGAGCTCATTGTTCTCCCTGAGCTGAGGGGACAGAGCTGAGAGTACAAGGAAACCATGTTGACATGAGCTTTCAGGACAAGGTTTCAGAGAAGAAGGGGCTGCATAGAAAGTGAACTCCGGAGCTCTGCAAAGCGCCCCCTAAAATACATAGCTAAGTACTTGTTAGGACAGGCCAAGAGAAAGGTGCCTAAGGTTGGAGAAAGAACACCCAGAAAGGATAAAAAGTAACAGTACACATGCTCACCAAGGTCCAGGAATAGTGCTTATTTTATCAGCCACACCAGAAACACTTCAAGATTCCCAGGGATACACAGAATGGTCTTGCCTCACTAGTTGGGAGTAATTAGCTCTAAAATGAGCACTGGTCTGATCCCACCTAATAAATTTTAAAAGCAAGATGAAAAAGGGTCAAACTCTTTCCAACTAACTTAAATACATGCCAATACAAAGATCAAGAATATTTTTGTATATTTTCAACACCCAGTAAGATAAAATTTACCATATCTTACATCCAGACACAAATTAGCAGAGATGGGACAGCAACAACAAAAATCAGAAAAACACGGCTTATGATAAGGAGAAAAATCACTCAGTCAGAACTGATTCAGAATAAATACAGACGTCAGAATTATCAGTTAAGGACACTAAAATGCTTATTAAAATAGTATTCTACATATTCTACAATAGAAATATGCAAGATAAAGGCTCATATCAAACTTCAAAGCAAATTTATAATGTGTGAGATGAAAAAAAAGTACCACAAGGGACGAATCGCACATTAGGCTTTAAAGAAGAAAAGATAGACACCTCTCAAAATAAAATACAAAGAGGAAATAAAATTAAAAATAAAAACATGAACAGAGTGATAGTAGACAGTAAATTTCAAGTAACAATTTATGTGTAATCTAAGATCCCAAAGGAGAAGGAAGATGTGAAAACATCTGGGACTATGAGTAAGGCAAAGCTTTCTTTGATATGACCCCAAAGCATGATTTATAAAATAATATATTGATAAGAAGAACTCATCAAATTTAAAAAAGGAATCTGCTCTTCAAAAGAATCTAGTAAGAGACTCAAAAGACAAGCTACAGGCTGGGAGAAAATATTTGCAATTCATATATCTGATAAAAGACTTGCATCAAGAATATATTTTAAAAGTTCCAGATTTAATAATGAAAAACAAACAACTCCATTTAAAACTTGGGTGAAAGACTGGAACAGACATTTCAAAGTAGACATTTGTTTGGTAAATAAGCACATGAAAATATGCTCAACATAATTAATGCTTAGGGCAATGCAAATTGAAACCACAATGAGACGCCACTATCTATTTTTAAACAGCTAAGATTACCATGACTGATAATAATCAGCACTGGCTTAGATGTGGAGAAGGTGAAACTCTCATACACTGCTGATGGGAATAAAATATTGTAAGCTCTGAAAAACAGTTTAAGAGTCCCTTAAAAAATTAACCATACTTCTATCATAAGACTCAGTCATTGCACTCCTGGGTATTTACCCAAGAGAAATGAAAGTAGGTGGCCAGGCACAGTGGCTCATGCCTGTAATCCCAGCACTCTGGGAGGCTGAGGTAGGCAGATCACAAGGTCAAGAGTTTGAGACCAGCCTAGCCAATATGGTGAAACCCCGCCTCTATTAAAAATACAAAAATTAGCCAGGCATGGTGGTGCGTGCCTGTAGTCCCAGCTACTCAGGAGGCTGAGGCAGGAGAATCCTCTGAACCCAGGAGGCGGAGGTTGCAGTGAGCTGAGATCGCACCACTGAACTCCAGCCTGGGTGATGGAGTGAGACGCCATCTCAAAAAAAAAAAAAAAAAAAAAAGTAGGTATTCATATAATTATATCAATACAAATGTTCATAGCACAGGTATTTATAATAGCCCAAACCAGAAACAGTCTATCAATCAATATATTAATGAATCAACTTGCTTTATCCAAATCAATTATTGATAGATGCTGTAACATGAATGAATCTCAAAATAATTGTACTGAATAAAACAAGACAGACTCTGGACTTAAAATACACCCAGAAAAAAACATAAAATGTCAGACAAAAAGTGCACACAGTAAAATTTTATTTATATAAAATTTTAGACTGTATAAATTACTGTATAGTGACAGAAAGCAGTTCGGTGGTTGATAAGGGCCAGGAGTGAGGGGGCAGAGAAATGTATTATAAAGAGGCATCAGGACACTGTTGGAGGTGAGGTATACTTCCATTACCTCGATTGTGTGGTGATGGTTTCAAAACTTTCAGTATGTTTATTTTATGTTAATTATACAAAATAAAGCTTATAATAAAAATAAGAAGACTTATTTAAAAAATCGTTATGTGTAATGATTTCCTAAGCCTTTACTGACCATGGCACACACAGCACTAGCTGATTATTTCAATTGATATTAACAAACAAACTGGTTCCTATACACTTATAATTTGTTCCTATCCTATGTCTTTCATTTTAAATGAGTGATCTTGAAAAATCTGCATTTTTCTTTACGAAAAGATGGCATGAGCACCTGCTATCTGCTGGGCCCAATGCTAGGTCATTCCATCTACCATATCACAGTTAATTAAAATACTGGTTGTTATTTCTGCTCTTTCTCAGAAACTATGTCTACCCATTATTCAATGGAGAAAAAATATCCTGTTCCTTAAATCAGTGCCCTGCCCAACTTCTTTTTTTCGTTTTATTTTTTTAGAGGAGTTGTGCTCTGTCACCCAAGATGGAATGCAGAAGCGGCTCTAGGCTCACTGCAACTTTCTTCTGCCTCCAGGTTCAAGCCATTCTCCTGCCTCAGCCTCCCAATTAGCTGGGATTACAGGTGTGTGCCCGGCTAATATTTTTGTATGTTTAGTAGAGATGGGATTTTGCCATGTTGGACAGGTTGGTGGTGATCTACTGACCTCAAGTAATCCTCCCACTTCAGTCCCCCAAAGTGCTGGGGTTACAGGCATGAGCCAATGCTCAGGCCCCATTTTTCACTCTCTGGAATGACAAATGCACACAGCATGGATGATCTCTGATTTCATCTTTTCAGGCCTGAATCTTTATTTTATTTTATTTTTTTAAGGCTAAAAGAAGCCTTAGATGAAGTCAATCAGAACACTCCATTTGTAACCCAGGGTGGGTTTCCATCCTCAAGTTTCATGTTTGAAGTTCACAACGAAAGTGTTCCCCTGGTTAGTCCCACGTTGATCTGGCTATGACGCTATGAAACTGCTTCCCTGCAAAGCTGATTTTCTACTGGAAATCAGTCCTTCAGTAAATATCATAAGAAGCGCTTATCCACTATATACTAGCTTGATGCAAACTATAATTGACCCGATGAGATATTAAGAATTAATTTGAAGGGGATAAGCCATTATTACATAAAAGTCAAAGGACCTCCTTTCCATTTCATTCCGTGTGATTACTTGTACGTTATGCTTGTGGCTGACCAGAACGATGCCACACTACAGATGGCAGATTAGTTCTCATGGTTTTGGTTTATGTCTATCTGGACAAATCTCCCATTCCAATGTATCTTCACTGTAGAATCTACATCTATGACTTTCAGAAGCTTTCAAAAGGTGTCCTGGAGCTAAGTTCTTGGTTACAGAACTGTTAACTAGATTTAGACATTTAGATAGATACAGGGCTTTCGATTTGGGTAACTAAAGAAGTTTAATACATGCAAAAACTAAAAAAAGTTTAGCTAGGGACAGGTAAGACGTTTTTTCCAGTATATTATGTGTAGATCAATTTGGCTATACAATGAAAGAACAAATATTCAAGCCCCCTGCATATTACAGACTGCATGATATGCTGCAAAGTAAATAAATATGAGTTAATTAGAAAAAGTGAGTTCTAGTCCAAATCCCATTTCTGCTGCTCATAAGCTATTTCGCCAGGGATAAACAATCAGCACTCTAAGGTTTTCTCTTTGAATCTATAAAATTGGCTGAAAAGACTTCTGGCTTAACCAAAATCAGAAAATTGCTGAGAGAATCAGATAGATAATATGTAAAATTCCTTTACAAAACTGTAACCGCCACATACACATTTGAGCTTGCTATAGTAAGTCTGACTTTTAGAAAACAACAGGTAAAATCTGAAGTAAAGAATATTTCCCAGGAGTAAGGAGACCTATATCCAAACTCTAGCTCTTCCTCAGAGAAGCTGTCTGATTGCTAAATAAAGCCTGGATTTCTGTTGCTTACCTATAAAATGATAAAAGAAAAATGAAATATGTAAAATCACAGATTTCAGTGTCTGTTCTTTTTGCAAAATATCAGAGATTATGCAAAACTCTTCTCTCCACTTCCAGTTTGTTCATTTCAGTAGAACAATGACTTGGAATTGGAAGGACCTGCAGCTATTTCCAGTGGCCACGTGTTCATCTACAGAAATTCTAATCTTAAGTTATTGGGAGTGTCAAAGAAGAAACAATTTAAAGAACTTTGATACACTCTCAATTAAATGATAAATGGGTGTCAATGTAACATTGATCAAATTCAAATTAAAAATTCAAGAATACAGCGATCTTTCATATTCCTTAGACATCCAGATGCATTTCAAATGTACATTATAAAACCCATTATCCATACCTGAAAAGGCTGCCTGCTGGAAATGTTGAGGTGTTTCCTTATCCATCTGTTGCCTTGATTCCCAAATATCTGCCACAGCAGCTGTCCTTTTGTGTCACTCCACATTCGCTGGTAGATCGCCAACCTATAAATGTGCTTTCCAAACATATGGTAATAGAAGCGGAAAGTGCAGCCTTTTGTATCAGTGGCATTAAGGATTGGGCTGAGTAAGGCAGCACTGTCTTGAAAAGCCTGTGGCTCTGAAGATTCTATGTAGAGATAGTGTCCTTTAGCTGTGCCCAAAGTATTATCTTTCATTGGCCCTGTGTTAAGTGTTGAAGTTGGACCCTGGTTCCTGGTCCAATCAAAGTCATCCTTTGTATCTTGTTCCCAGTTACAGATTCCATTTTCAAAGTTACACTGCAGCTCAGGTGCTGAAATTCACATTAAATAAAGGATAATTAGGGACAAAAATACATGCAACCACATTCTGTTTATTAATATTTAAAGATTGCTAGTTGATACTTTGCTCATGCCAAGGTAAGCCATTTTATTTCAAAAATGCAACACTGAAGTTTAAGAAAAAAGAGTAACTACATCCTAAATGATACATCAAGTAATAATATTTCATGAACTAAAGAGGGAATTGCTTTGGACATTTTTTCCAAATACTTTTAATGTACACCTCTTCTCCATTTCTATGACCATAACTCCAGGCAAATGATCATGACTCCATGTCTGGCTCACTGTGAGAAACTTCTGGCTCAGTGGATTTCAATCTCAACTGAATGTTCCAACTGCCAGGAAACATTAAAAAACAAACAAACACTAAAGCCCAGAATTCACCTCCAGAGGTGCTGATGTAATTGCTCCTGGTGGTAAAGTCATGTATCAGGATTTTTTCCTAAGTTCCCTTGGTGACTCTAACAGGCAGACCTAAGAACAATCGTATGTTAAGAATCACTGGAACTCATGGTAAAATTGCTTACTTCATGGTAAAACACTCAAACAGATATTAGCTTATTAGATATAGGGTGAAGCCCAGAAATCCACATTTTTAACAAGCACGCTAATGTACATGTTTTCCTGACCTCAATCCCAAAATCTTGTCTTTGGTGCCATCTCATCCTGCATCCTGGTGTCTCTACACATCAGTGCCAAGGGAACAATCCTTCAGTGGCAGTAATACCATTTCCTTCTCTAATCCAAATTCTTTCATACATGCTCATAGAATCTAAACTTAAAACTACTCTGTCTTTCAGACTCCATTTTCCCCAGATTAAAATGACTGCCTGGTCCCTAGCTATTCTTCCCCTTAGCCTGCACTACCTTCCCCATGTATTCTAAACACCCCAACTCTTTCTCCACCTCTCTTTACCCTAATGTTAGGCATATGCCTTGCCATTTTTTTGCTGTGATCTCATAATTATGGGTCTTTTCTTCTCACTGGATTATAGTTCCTTCGAGCTGCAGCTTTTAAACTTCCAACTTCCTTCAGTCCCTAGACCAATTCAGACCTATGAAGAATCTTACAGCAGTCCCACCTTATCTGATGTTTTACTTTTGGCAGTTATAGTTACCCACAGTCAACTGTGGTCAAAAATGTGAAATGGAGAATTCTTGAAATAAGCAATTCATACATTTTGAGATGCAGGTCATTCTGAGAAGCCTGATGAAATCCTGTACATCACAAATAGTAGCTATCTTGTTTATCACATCGACTGTAACAGGATCACAGTGCCAGTGTCTAAGTCACCCTTAATTTTACTTAATAATGGCTCCAAAGTGCAAGAGTTATGCAGCAGGCATATTGTTATAATTGTTCTATTTTATTAGTAGTAGTTGTTGTTAATTTCTTACTATGCCTAATTTATAAATTGAACGTTATCAGGCTGAGCGCAGTAGCTCACTCCTGTAATCCTAGTACTTTGAGAGGCCAAGGCGGTCAGATCACTTATGGTCAGGAGTTCAAGATCAGCCTGGCCAACATGGTAAAATGCGGTCTCTACTAAAAAATACAAAAAAAAAAAAAAAAAATAGCTGGGCATGGTGGCAGGCACTTGTAGTCCCAGCTACTCGGGAGGCTGAGGTAGGAGAATCGCTTGACCTGGGAGGCGGAGGTTGCGGTGAGCAGAGATCCCACCACTGTCTCCAGTCTGGGCAACAGAGGGAGACTCCGTCATCTTTAAAAAAAAACAAAAAACAACTTTATCATAAGTATGTATGTATAGAAAAAAAAACAATATATATAGGACTAGGTACTTTTCTCAGTTTCAGACATCCACTGGGGATCTTGGAAGCCCCCAGGTAAGGGGGATATCTACCATAGTCAATAATTGAACACTCTATCTAAATTTCTAGGGTAATTTAGGAACGTGTTCATTTTTCAGAATGTGAGGATATATTGACACCTGATATTTGCCTTAGGATAAATAATATAAAATGAGCATTTGAAAGTCTTTGAGAGAAAGGAACAGGTTTTAGAATTAACAAGTAGTTCCACATTTTAGCTTCATTTACATGTTACTTTTTAAAAAACAAATGTCAATTGTCCTTTAACTTAGGACAATTCATCTTAGTAATGTCACTTGGTGCCAAAAGTGAACAAATATTCTGCAACAATAAACAAAAGGGTATGTGAATAAAGGCAGCCAGGCAAGAATAAGTCATCTGTCTTAGAAAAATCACAGAAGAGGAGTTTAGACCTAATGAAGGAAACCAAGTGACTAAATGTCAAGTGGGAGATGAGCTTCCTTTTGGTATTTCCTCACTTGTGACTAATCAACTTGTGAATGGCAAGTTGCTGCATTTCTGACATAAAACTGATACTAAAGCAAACATATTTTTCTATTGTCTGTCTTGGTGCTGTCTGCACCCTCAAACTTCATTTCCAAAGGGAATACACCTAGCTCCACCTTTCCGTAAAAGACCACATCTCTAAATATATTTCAGGAAATACAACATGGATTTGTGGATCTCTAATGTACACTATGTAATGAAGTAATATGCCCTGATGGAAAGCCATGTGAGAAATTGACATTCTTCCACTAATACATAATCACAAGAGGTTTTCTGATACTATAGTTGTACTTCCACTAACCCATTCTACTGAGCGAATATAGGGAACTTTGAGGGGCAATTTGCTTATTTTTAGCAGCACATCACCATTTTTTAATGAGTGGGATTTATAGAGCTTGGAAAGATGAAAAGGCTTTCTAAATTTGCAAAAATAAATTGGCCTTAGGAAAAGTTACACTTTGTATGATAGCCATTGTCAAAATCACAAATTTTAATTATATCCACTCAAATAGTAGTGTGTAAACTTCATAAGAGGCATGGTAATTCTGAGTTTAATAGGCCTGACTTTGATATGCCTTTGATAATATGCGTACCAAAGATTACATATGTGCAAAACTCTCTACAATGATTTATATGGAAATTTTTTAATGTTTTCTATGATGTAGTAAGCATTTAATGCTTCTACTTTGGTTTGTAATTAGCATCCCTATTCATGAACATAAATTTAACACATAAAATAAATTTCATAAGTAATTTATAAAATAAATTTCATAATAAAATATAAGTAATTTTTTAAAAATAGTAATATTCAAATATCTTGAGTTTTAAAAATCATTGCCATTTCTGGATGAGGAATCTGAGTCCAAGGAGAGATGCAAACTTTTTCTTTTCTCAACAGAGTTTTGTAATAAAAAATAAAAAAACAACTACGCTTCACTAAGTGCGGTGGGCGATACTGGAGGTACATTCAAACTGTACTGTAACATACTACAAAGGCCTGCAAATCTGACCTTCCCCACACCTTCATCCTTTCTATATTTTGGGCCCTCTTTCCCCTTCATCTCCTTGCTCTAGCCACACTGGCTATTTTCCATCTGCCTTGCAGCCACATCTCAGGGCTTTTAGATACATGCTTTAACTTGTGATTTTTTTAGATCTGATCTAAGAACCATAATCTCTAGAAAGTCCACTGCCACTATTATATAAAGTCACAGCACAAAGCTACCATTTAATATCTCTTTATTAAATTTGTCTTTCAATAAGATTGTAAGCTCCATGAGGGCAGGGACTCTGTAGTTGTGCTTATCATTATCTCTCTAGTATTTGGTATCTAGTATCTAATAAATCCACTTAATAAACTGACTAACCACACATAACATTCATCAGCTTTGGAGCTATGGTTACCGTTACTGGTTGATTGGCAAGACAACAGTGAACTAGCTAAGGTCATCACTTTCAAAATGAGAAAGAGAATCCCCCTACCAAAAAGAACTTACCACAGTTGACTTCATCAGTACCATCACCACAGTTATCCACCAGATCACATAACTGAAGCTTTTCTATGCAAGCCCTGGTGTGGTGACACCAGAAATGATCCAGCCCTTCACAGCTCTCAGCAGGAAGTGGGAGAGTACAATTTTCAAATTGGATGTCATCAATAGCTGAGACCCCATCATAAATGCCCAGACTGACTTTATCTAGTGACAAGTGGAAGGGCTGAGAAAGGCGCCCTAGCTGAATGGTTGCCTCTGACCATTGGTTGCCCTGATTGTATAAAACTCTCCAAAGCACTGTTGAGTCATGAGATTTTTCCATATGTAGTTGCAGCTCAGCTGCTCCCACTGACAGGCCATAGTTATAGAACCTAAAAAAGAGTAAATGTAAGAAATGGAAGTGATTTATAGAATAGACTTCATATGTAGCCTTTAGACTTTTCTACTCGGTTAACAGTCAATTTTCATGAGTTATCATAAAAGACACTTTTCTTTCCTGCAATAACTGTGGCTGTCCATTTGCAAGAGCTTATCTGCTAAAGCACACACTCTGTGGTTCTCACAACCCTGGGAACTTGTCTCAAGGAGCTCAGTACAGAACAAGAGGAAGCAATCTTAATTAAATTATAATCCACAGTTGGAGGGAAAGAGCCCCTTTCATCTTAAGGTAAAAGCAACATATACTGATAACATGCTCCTAAGTAAAATGCAAACCATGTGAACTTAATGCAACAGCTATTTTTGGAGTAAAACCAGCAGTAAACCACAGTAATGAATAAGTCCAGAAGTGTGCTTGCAAATCCTTGACCAATAGGGTAACTGATCATTTTGTTTAATATTTACCAGAAGGAAAGTATGCATCCAGGTCCTGTCTGGCTGAAAGTTGGGCTCTGGAGCTTAGCAACTTGCCACAAGCTGCTGCTTTCCTTCAGAATGAACATAAAATGCCCTATTGAGATACAAAAACAAAACCTTTATTAATCTACTGGATTCTAAAATGAGACATCTGTCTCTTAACCCTACACTGGGCAAGATCACTGTCCAACTGAAATTAAAGTTATACAATAAAAAATCAATCAGTGACTCTTAGTCAAAGTTGCTCTCATAAATGTTGAACCACTATCTACATCGCATGCTAAATGATACCAAAAACAATTAATAATTTCAGGTAGTTCAGCCAAAAATACATCTATATGCCATCTGTACCACCCATAAAGGAATCAGTCCCTGCAGCACAATTATAATTGACAATATTCCACCTGACAGTTTGTTGTAGTATCACAGAACCATACCAGCCTCCCTCTCTCTTCTGAGGTTTAACTACACAGTAAGTAGCAGTGGTTAGAGAGTCCTGTTTGCTTCTTACCTTGAGATGTGTTGAGACTATGATCCCGAGGTGGAGCCTGGTGCTCAAAATCAGCAGAAAGTTCACTTTGAGAGCTCCGTATCCAGTCAAAATGGTCACCACTAATTGCTTCAAACCAACCACAGCTGTTTACTTCAAAATCACACTTGGAAACTGAAGAACAAAAATATAGCTCTTATGTTGGCTCTGCAAACGGCTCTCACACTTTGAAAAGGCAGAGCTCAAATGGAAATCACCTTATTATGCTTCTCTATGTACATGAAGGGCATGAAGGGACACATTTGAGAACATAAAAAAAAAGATCCTTTCTCATTTGCAAAAATGGAGCTGCACTTACCATACTGGAGATTGAGAAGGCAGAATTCTCAATTCAAGAAATTCAATTTTTTTCCCAAATATTGTAAGAAATAGCATCATTCAGCTCGGTTGCTTATAGAATTGCCAAGGTATGTCTAATTCATGCTGATACTTAATGTCAGTTTCCCTGCTACTATTACATCAGCTTAAAGGTGTCATTGTTTCTGCAGGGTGTTTTATGTTAACCATGAAAAGCTGCTACTTCTAAACAATTTAACATGTGAAGAATCCCAGATACACTCTATTTAATACAATGTGTACCCCAGATTTGTATAGAGCTTAGTATTTCACAAAGTGTTATATGCATTGCCTAACTGTTGCAGAAATAAAAAATTTGAACTATTTTCAGATAAATATGCAGAAAATCAGTTATACTCTGCAAAGATATTCTAGAAGAGGAAGAAGAAAAAAGGAAAATGAGAAAAAAAGAGAAATTATAATGTTAGTAGTGTAATAGTGCAGCTAATAGTTATTGAACACTTTATATAATAGATCCTGTGTAGAATATATAGATCTAACTTTCACAAATAGCCCTATAAGAAGGTATTATTGTTGTTATTTTATAAAAGAGGACAGAGAGTTTGAGAGTAGTTATTAATGCAACCAAGGTCAAATAGTTAAGAAGTTGTAGAGTGGGATCGTAATCCAAATATTGTGACTCACAGGCTAATATTCTTTCTCCAACTGTTGACAGTAAGTGTTAACTGTTATTAGATTGAACAAAAGTAAACCAAAAAGGTATAATCTGAATTTACTTGGAATAAACATTCAGCTATTACTACATAGACCAAGGTAAAATGAAGTTCCTTTTCACTGATGATGATTACACTGAAATTCTTAGCCATTAGCTATTTTTATCCAGACATATAGTAACAAACTGTGTAGACATACCCTTGTAAAATAAATTAGGAAGTAAACAGTGAGTTTAGGGTAAAAAACTATAAACTAAATCACTAAATAAGATTACAAAATTTAAAATTATAAGGTCATTTTAATCTAATAACAAAGTTATAGGGAATTTAACCTAATTGTAAGAGCATTTTAACCTAATGATAAAATTATCCTTTTGAATCTTGAAAATGCCTCTTCTACATGGAGAAGAATGTGAATGATAATATTACAAACACCTTCTAAGTTTTTACAGTTTCTATGAAATGTCTAATTTCAAAAGCATATTTGCTTTCTATCAAATTTCCTGGCTCCAATTTGACGAGCAAAGTAGTTCTGAATCTTATCAGAATCAAAGGGAATGTATAAATACATCCATATATCTAAAAACAAAAACTCTAAAAATAACACATCTACTTTAATATGCGAGAGACAGCTATACCTCAGTATATAAAGACAAAAACAAGTGAAATGAAAGCTTTACTATATTTAAAGATTTTTCAAGTTTACAAATGTGTGGTAAAGCAAAATCATATACTGCTCAAAAATTTAAAATAAGAATAGTAAATAATACAAGTTAGAAATAAAATGCAAAGGATATTTTTCTTCATATAGTTAAAAGCTATCTCTATAAGTGTATAATATACAAACAACACATAAATATACATAGAGTCTAGGGTTTTCAAAGTATGTAGATGTCATTTTGATACCTGAGAATCAAATGCTTTTGATTTTTATTTCAGACAATCTGGGGAACTGGATCTAGGAGTTGTTATGTAAATATAAGAGGAAAACAGGTTATTGCTATGGTATAATATGTATCTCAAACAGCTACCTGGAAAGGGAACCTTATTATCTGCTATTCAGGGAGATACTGCTATAGAAATAAGAGAATATTCCAATTTCAGAAATCATTGCAGTGACTTTAGTTCTCTTAGATAAGACTCTTCAAAGACAGTGATTTTTCAAAAGATAATTATGCTGTTAAAATTCAAATATGCATTTCTAGTGTTCTTTATTCCTATATACTCAGATTTAAAAACTTTCCTTAATTGATCATAAATGTAATAATCAGTCGTTTATTTTATTTTATTAATTTATCTTTTTGAGATGGAGCTTCACTCTTGTTGCCCAGGCTGGAGTCAACGGTGCCGTCTTGGCTCACCACAACCTCTGCCTTCCAGGTTCAAGCAATTCTCCTGCCTCAGCCTCCCGAGTATCTGGCATGCGCTACCACGCCCAGCTAATTGTGTATTTTTAGTAGAAATGGGGTTTATCCACGTTGGTCAGGCTGGTCTTAAACTCCCGACCTCAGGTGATCCATCCACCTCAGTCTCCCAAAGTGCTGGGATTACAGGTGTCAGCTACCACGCCCTCTAGTTAACTATTAATTGAATACGTGCTTCACTAGGACAGCTTTGAAAAATTATATATATATATATATATATATAATTTCTACATAGAATTATATATAAATACATAAATATAAATATAGTACATGTGTATGTATTTACACACACCCACACGTATACATATATAAAATTTCTAAGTTAGAAAAGGAGAAATACAATAGCCTGGGAATGTTTTGATAATTGAGGTCCAAGAATTAGACAATAGCCTGGGTATGTTTTAATAATTGAGGCCACAAATTTTTCACTGTTTCTGAAGCATTATTGACTTTCTCAGTTATCATCAGAATTCTCATTATTTGCAATAATAATTGCAATTAGCATTTACTCAGGGTTTGGTGTATAGCAAGCTTTGTGCCAGGGGCTGTTACAGGGGTAACAGGATGCCCATTCACACAAAATTCCTATTTAGCACATGTACCTCAAAGCCCAAAGTACAGTAAAAATAAAATTATGACTGTCTATACTATGGCTATGGGTTGAAAAGCTAATGATTCTACAGCAGTTTTTAGTTACTGTGAGGAAAATTACCTGAATGACCTCTATTAATTGTGAAAATATCATTACATCAGTTGCCCCTGGAGAAAAGGCATTAAGGAATACTTGGTGGGCTGGCTCACAAGTCCATCCCTGTTATTGTTTGAGCTCTTCATTGAGATAAAAGAAATTGAATTTATGTAGAAGCCAAAATCTTCATGCAGTGAGGGGAAAAAGTCCAAAATCAGAGTCTTTATTATTTCAGATTCACTGTCTCAGAACTTCTCTGATGGTTTAGGATGATTCTACTGAGGTTTGTTGGCAAGGAGCAACATGAAGTGTACAAAAGAGAAGTCTGAAATCTGAGCTGGTAATTTGGGCCTCACACAAAGATTTAAAAGTTCCTAGAAGGAAATACGTCCTGACACATCATGTGGTTGAACTTTGAACAGCTGAACTCCTTCTGGTGTTAGCCACAAAGGCAAGATGCTCATGTTGAGTGAGAAAAACAAAATAAAACAAAAGCAACACAAAGGCTGAGCATGTGAATAGTAATTTTAAAAAGTTAAAACCCAGATCCAGGCAAGAGGTGCCGTTGTGACTTACAGAAAGATCTGAACCAGAAAGAATATGCATGTAGTGTAAAAAACATCTGTTGATACATATGTCATCTTATTTAATCCTCATGAAATATCAAAGGAAATACTGTTGTCCCTATCTTATTCATTTTTATTTTGAGACGGTCTCATTCAGTTGCCCATTCTCATTCAGATGGAGTGCAGTGACATGACCTCAGCTCACGGCAGCCTCAACCTCCGAGGCACAGACAATTCTCCTGCCTCAGCCTCCTGAGCAGCTGGGAACAGAGGTGCATGCCACCATGCGTGGCTTTTTTTGTTGTTGTTGTTGAGATGGGGTCTCCCCATGTTACCTATGCTGGTCTGAGGGCTCAAGGGTCCTCCTGCCTCGGCCTCCCAAAGTGCAGGGATTACAAGTGGTAATCCACTGTGCCTGGTTGTGTCCCATTTTTATATTTTATTTTATTATTTTATTTTATTTGTTTGGAGACAGAGTTTTGCTCTATATCCCTGGTTGGAGTGCAGTGGTGCGATCTCAGCTCACTGCAACCTCCAACTCCCAGGTTCAAGTGACTCTCATGCCTCAGCCTCCCAAGTAGCTGGGATTACGGAGCCCACCACCATGCCCGGCTAATGTTTGTATTTTTAGTAGGGATGGGGTTTCGCCACGTTGGCCAGGCTGGTCTTGAACTCTTGACCTCAAGTGATCCACCCTCCTCAGCTTCCCAAAGTGTTGGGATAACAGGTGTGAGCCACTGCACCTGGCCCGTGTCCCTGTTTCAGATATGAGAAATATGAGCTTGAAAGAGGAGTGACATATAATTTTTCAGTGCTCATAACTATTGTCATGATTCTAATGCACACTCGATGGCAAAGCTTATGCTCTTTAAAATTATACAGCTTCTGTTAAGTTAAATCATTAATAATAACAATTTTTAAACAGCTATTCTATACCAAGCATGATGCTATGTGTTTTTCATGGAAGACGATACAAAAATCAAAATATTATGACCATGGGACAGAGTCTGGAAATAGGTGTTAACCATACAGTAATAAAGGTTGTTAAGCCCCACATTGACTCTTCTTGTCTCTTTTAAGATTTTTTTTTCCTCTAGATTTTGTGACCCTACTGAAAGTTGCATGAAGGAGGACAAAAGTTAATTGAGTATTCTAGTATGTTGGCTTAGGTTCATAGAGGTTGTCCTTTATTTGATTAAGCATTTGTTATAAACTCCAAATGCATGAATACTATATTCTCTATTTTGGAAAATGTTCTGTAACACTGTAATTTATTTTGATTTTCAGGCTTTTCCATGCATTTTAATGGTTATGTGTTTGAAGTTATCATAAGGTTGAGGCAATTAAACTCTAGACCTCATCAATAGTTAATAGTCATTAATTATTTAAAACATAATAGTAAGGGAATGTTTGCAAAAGTACCATAAAATTATTTTAAAGATGTCTATATAAATGAATAGAAATAATTAAATCTTTAAACAATGCCAATAATGTAAATAACTAAATCATTATTGTATTTGAAATAAGAATAATTAATTACACTTTTTTACCTATGGCTTCAAGGGTCTCCTGAGATCTAGACAATGCAGATACTATTTGGAGACAATTCCTCATGGGTCTCTCATGTTTCTGCACAGAATATGAGCAGGTCCATTAACTGCCCCTTTGCTCCAGCCCTTTCAAGGATATTTAAACAGCAGAGCTATGAAAGACGGATCGTGACACCCTCTACAAAAGAAGGCAAGTTATTAATCTGTAGAATAAAGATAATGTCTCCTTCTAAAGAAAAGGTCAGAAAAGTTTGTTTGCAGCCCATTGTAAAAGATTTAACTTCCATAAGTTTAGGGCCTCTTTAGCAGTGATGCAAGCCTGCTTCATGTATACATCTATCTACCTGGGCACCTCTCTGTTGCCCCTTACTCAGGGAACATGGGGAGCAAGAAGAACCAATGCAAATATGTTGCTCACAACATTTGTCATACCATTAGTGATAAAGTCATCTGTATGTGACACAGGAATCTCACCTTTTCTGTCAGCATCCATGAAACAATGGCAGTCCAACTTGTTCCCTTACCAGTCGGGTAAAATTTTAGACCCTTCACAATATTTGACACTATAGTAAATACTATGTATACTCTCACTATTGAAAAGCTTAGAATCTAGTGTGAGAAATTCATAAGCAAGTAGGCAATTATGATAGAGTAAAAATCACTATGTGCTCATTCATTCGACAAAAACTTAGCAAATACATGTTATATGTCTGTGCAAGTATAAAGTCTAACAGCACAGCAGGAAAAAGAAAGAAAACCTTTTTTCTCATGAATTTTACATATAAGAGTGAGGGGGGTGTGGATATTAGTGAAGATAACAATAAGAGCACAAGATAAATGAGTAATAGTAAAAGGGCTAATAAAAATAAAATAAGGAAGAAAACTGAAAATGTTAGAGCAAAGGGCTATAATTTTATCAATGATCAATGGACACTTTATAGAAAAGTTGGCAATTAGGTAAACGGCTAAAGGAGGTAGGTGAGGAAGCAAGTCGTGCAGCTGCAAGTAAAGGACACCAACCACCAGGGGGACCGCAGGGACAAAGCCTTAGGGACAAAGCATGCTTCTCACATTTCAGATGTATTCAGAGACCAGGTGTTGCAAGTACAATAAATGAAGGTAGAATAATTAGACATTAGACAGGTCACATCTATTTTTTGGCTGTAATTTTGAATGAGAAGGGAAACAACTGGGATATTTTAAGCAGAGGGGTGACAATATCTGACTTCACTGAAGAGAGTAGAGGACAAAAAAAGGAAAGAGAAGAATATTGCAAAAATCCAGACAAAAAATTGAGAATGGTTGGGTTCAAGGTATAATATGGTTTGACTCTGTGTTCCCACCCAAATCTCACCTTGAATTGTAATTCCCACTTGTTGAGGGAGAGACCTGATGGCAGGTGATGGGATCATGAGGTGGTTTCCCCCCATGCTAGTCTCGTTATAGTGAGTGAGTTTTCATGAGATGTGATGGTTTAAAAGTGGTACTTCTCCCTTCATTTTCTCTCTCCTGCCACCATGTAAGATGTGCCTTGCTTCCCCTTCACTTTCAGCCATGATCATGAGTTTCCTGAAGCCTGTCCAGCCATGCAGAACTGTGAGTCAATCAAACTTCTTTCCTTTATAAATTACCCAGTCTCAGGCCATTCTTTATAGCAGTGTGAAAACAGACTAATATAGGATGGTGGCAATGCAGACAAAAATGGGCCATTCTGAAGATACTTTGAAAGCAGACATGACAGGATTAATTGATAGCAAAGATGTAGTATGAGAAAAAGAGAAGTGAATAGGATTTCAAAGTCTTTAACCTGAGCAGGTGGGGAGACAGGTTTGAAGGGGAAAACAGAATCTGTTGGGGAAAACAGAATCTCAGTTTTGGAGGTGTTGCATTTGCTGTTCCTATTAGGTATTCAAGTGATCTTGTCAGGTCAAGAGCTGGAGGTATGAGTCTGGAGTTCACATGACAAGTTTAGTCTGGAGAAATAAACTAGAAAATTACCAAAATGACAAAGAGAAGGCATAAAAATAGGAGAAAAAAAAATAGAGGGGGTGCCTCATGTCCTGGAAGCCAATTCAAGTTTAAGTATTTTAAGGAGGAGGGTGATAACATCTGCATCAAATGAAGATTGAGAAAAGATCACTGGATCTAGGTGACTTAGATAAGAAGAGTTTCTGTTGAATGGTGACAGCCAGAGACTGATTGGACTGATTTAAAAAGAGAGATTCAGAAGGGAAAGGTTAAAGAAAGTGAATGCAGTGAATTCTTTTGATGAGTATAAAGGAAAGGAGGTAAATATAAAGGAAATGAGAGAAAAATGGTATGTTAGCTAGAAGAAGTGAGATCAAGAGAAGATATTTTTAAGATGTGAGAAGTAAAAGCATGTTATGTTGCTGATAGAAAAGTCTGGTAGACAGAAAAATTTTCAGGAGTAATGTTGCTGAACAGGCAGAGAGAGGTTCTACATGAAAGAAACACGGACAGATTACTTGGGTTATACGAGAAAAGACTGACTTTACAAGTGGGCAGAAGTGGTGCTGGAACTTCCAAAAGTTCTTTTCTTGCTGTTTCTATTTTTTCAGTGAACCAGCATGTAAGATCCTCAGCTGAGGCTAGGAATAGGGGAAGCAGAAGACAGATGTTAAAGAAGACAGAAGAAAACTGTGTTATTCATTGAGGAGAGTGGGGGGAGGAAATGGAGTAAGGAAATCCCATGTGCTTACTGAATAGCACTGAGAACACACTTTAGGGCAGCAATTCCCAGTGTAAAGTGAAAATAGGTGGCACTGACTGTTTTGTTTGTTCGTTTGTTGTTGTTGTTTCCCTCTCTAGCCACACTAAGCTATGCTTTGTTGACTGGATACAGAATATAAGGAAAAGAGTAGAGTTAAACATGAGTACAAAGTTTTCAGCTGTAGCAACTGGAAGAATGGTGGTGTTAATTCTAACCCTGGGCATATTCTATGACCATGTTTGGAAGAAAATCCCAAGAACTCGCAGGTGGGTATGAAAAATTTAAGATCCCAATTAAACATCCAGGGGAAGATGTCTAACAGAGAGTTGATCTGAGTCTGGAGTTCAAGGAAGAGGTTTAAACTAGAGATACAAATTTGGGAGACATGATAATATCGATGACATTTAAAGGTGGAGACTAGATGAGTTTTCTAAAGTAGTGAAGATAAAAGATCTAATGTCTAGACATCAGAGGCAGAGAAAAGAACAAGCAAAGATGAGAAGGAACAATCAAGGAAGTTGAGGAAAACCTAGGGAATTTGCCATCTTGAAAGCCAAGTGAGTAAAATGTTTTCAGGAAACAAAATATGGTTACCCGCAAACATTGCTTATAGTAATCCCCATTTATTTACACAGGATATTTTCCAAGACCGTCTCGTAGATGCCAGAGAAGTTTTGAAAGTCTGAAAGTCCAGAAAAGTTTTGTTGAGATATATTGTATCTGTCATGCTGTGTAGGTATTTCAGTTCTTGAGTTAACATGAATAAAATATCAGAGAAAATTTAACATCATAGTCTGTGGTGTTTTAACTAGCAGAGAGAGAGACTCCTTGAAAACCTGTACACCTGGGTTACAATTTAAGTAACTGCACTTTTATATTGTAATATAAATAAACATAGAAACATTCAATTAAATTATCGAAGGCTCTCAAAATTCTACAAAACTTCATAACCTCCATGCATCCTAAACAGTTCTCAAACAAATGCAGTAACTCTTTTTCCCTCATTTACCAAAAGTGGTTACAATTTACATTTGCTATATTTTTTTCTACAAAATCTGAAGATATTTCAGGGCACTGAAGACCTAATTTTTAGCAAACTTAATAACTCTTTTGAGGTAGGCCATAATCAGCCTCATGTAAAAGAGAAAGTAAATCGTGTTAAAGATGGTTGTGAAAGTGAGAAAAATTTTAATAACAGCACTAAAATATTAAATGTTTGAAATTGAAGAATAAGAATAGCAACAGTCCTTTTTAGGAAGATTTAAGTTCATAAATAGAAATCCTGAGGGTGGCATTGCCTTTTCCTTTTTATAGGAAACCTCTGTTTTTCAAGCAATTAAGGTCTCTACAAGAGAAGTGATATGCTCATTTGTTCAACACTAGAATTGCAGCCTAAATTTTACATGCTTCCTTCAAACCTTTTCACTGCAGAGAAGACAAGAAAAAGTCTCCTACTTCTCTGTATTCTTCACTGCCTTTACCTCACCTCAACTCATTGCCAGAATCTTTAAAGGATTCACAAAAACGGGATGAAGAATTAGCATTTCTAAGAATAAACAGATTCACAGTATAAAATCAGTTTTTTCAAAAAGGCAGGCAAAAAAAAAAAAAAAACCTCAAAATAAGGCTTTAGAGAAGCAGAGTTCATTTGCTAATTTTCTAATTCAATTCCCTATGAGGGTGGGTCCATTTTCCAAATAGTGAGCTTTTATTTTCCTTTTATGTCTTTAAAATCATCTTTTAAGTCCCTGAAAAAATACTATAAGAATTAAAACAATTTAATACATTTAAGATTTATAAACTGCAATGTGATTAAAGAAATAACTACTAAGGAAAAGGGATTAAGTATTATTTTTTAAAGACATTCATTCCTTAAACTTCTAGACAGCACTTACTAAGTGACCATTTGACATCTAAGGGGACTAAGGGCATCATTTCTCCTCCAAAAGTAAAGTTTTGATGACTGGCTTCAAAGTTTTTATTGCTTAATCTGCTCATGTAGGGAACTTTTCATAGTTTCAAAAAAAAATCATTCTCAATATAACGACCTTAAAAGGATAGAAAGGCTGTATTTTTTCTGATTAAGAATGTAGGTTTTGGAGGCAGACTGTGTTTAAAATGGAATTCTAACTGATAAGAAACTAAATGATAAGAAAGTTAGTAAAATGAGGAAAACAGTACCTATCTCTTAGATTTGTTTTGATGATTAAAAGACTATCTAGGTAGGGTTCTTAAACCAAGAACATTTGGTAACAGTTTTAATGTATATCAGAGACAGGCTGTTCATTTCTGGCAGAACTTGCAATAAACACTCCTCTTATACAGCAAGAAAACTAGAAAATACCTTTAAGAAATTTCTGGTAAGGACTTACCTACCTTCTATTGAATATATTGTCCAACTTCCTAGAGTTAAAATAGCTACTTGTTTACATCTCTATTCCAGCTATCATTACAACACTATTATATCAATATGGATGGGGAGGAAGGCAGCAAATCACACTGCCATGTGTGTACCTATGCAACAATCTTGCACATTCTTCACATGTACCCCAAAACCTAAAATGCAATAAAAAATATAATTTATAAAAATATATATATATATATTTTCTTAACTAACAGACTAAGCTTCTCTTAATTTTTAAAATAAATTGTGTTACATATATTAAAGATACACAGCATAAGGTTATGGGACACATATAGATAGTAAAATGGTTATTACAGTAAAGCAAATTAAATATCCATTATCTCACATAATTACCCTCTTTTTCTTTTTTTTGTGGCAAGAGCAGCTAAAACTTACTCATTTATCAAATCTCAAATACAAGAAAGTGTTATTAACTGTAGTCCTCAAGTGTTATTAACTGTAGTCCTCAAGTATACTGCAGTCCTCATGTTGTACATTACATCTACAGACACATTTCTCCTCCATACCTGCTACATTGTATCCTCCGATCTACATATCCCCATTTCCTTCCCTTGGCCACTGTCTCTGGTAACCACTGTTTTATTGTATATCTCTATACATAATTTTTTAGATGCCACCCATAACTGACATCATGCCATATTTTCCTTCCTGTGTGTAGCTTATTTCACTTAGTATAATTTCCTCCAGATTCACCCATGATGTGAAAAATGGCAGAATCTCCTTTTTTAAGGCTGAATAATATTCCATTGTTTTTTAGAGACCTATTTGTCCATCAACAGACATTTAGGTAGTTCTCATATCTTGGCTATCATAAATAATCCTACAGTGAACATGGGAGTGCAGATAGCTCTATGAGGTGGTAATTTCATTTCTTCTTGGTATATACCCAAAAGAGGGATTGCTAAATCATATGGTAGTTTTATTTTTAATTTCTTTAGAAATCTCCATACCATACTCCATAGTGGCTGCACAATTCACAGTCTCACAAACAGTATACAAGTTCCTTTTCTCCACACCCTCTCTAAAATTTGTTACCCCTGCTTTATTATAGCCATACTAATTGATATGAGGTGGTATGTAAGAGGGGTTTTGATTTGTATTTTCCTGATGATTACTGCCAATGAAATGTTGAATATCTGTTTATATACCTGTTGACTATTTGTATGTCTTCCGTGGAGAAGTGTCTATTCAGGGCCTTTGACCATTTTTTATCTATTTACCTATTTTTGAGTTGTATAAATCTTTATAAATTTTGAATGTTAACCCCTTATCAGATGTATGGTTTGCAAATATTTTTTCCCAGTGTGCAGGTTGCTATTTTATTTTGCTGAGTGTTTCCTTTACTGTGCAGAAGCTTTTTAGTTTGAGGCAATCTCATCATTTATTTCTGCTTTTGTAGCCAGAGCATTTGGTGTGACACTAAAAAATCATTGCCAATCCCAATGTCAAGGAGTTTTTCCCTATTTTCTCTTCTAGGAGTTTAATGATTTCAGATCTTAAATCTAGGACTTTCTTAAATTTCAAATTTATTTAAGTGCATGGTATAAGATAAAGATCCAATTTCATTCTTTTGCATGGGAATATCCAGATTTTCCAGCACCATTTATTGATGACACTATTTTTTCCCCACTGTGTCCTCTTGGTACCTTTATCAAAACTTACTTGGTCTTTTATTTTTGGATGTATTTCTGAACTCTCTGTAATAGATTAAGTTTCTTGAGGGAAATGATCACACTTGCCTCTTTACCAAATCTCTTGGTGTAGAGAAGATGCTCATAAGGTTTTCTGCAGGTCACAGCATGGCTGCTTGCTAACGTATTAGCACTCAGCAACAGCCCTGCTTGTTCTCATCATTCTCATGTATGTTTTGAACGCAGAGGAAAGTCTCTCCAACTCTACAACCTACTACACCTACGGAAAATGTCTGTGTTCCTCCATCGTCTTGACTCAAAACCATGCTGGTTTTCACCTCAGGCATGCGTTATCAATAGACGGGATGCTTCTCTGACCTTTCCTCTAGCCTTTTCTTTGTGTTCAACAGCACAGTTATTTAAATACTATTGGAAAAGCTTATCAACCAACAGCCACCCTTCTTTTATTTTTTCTTCTTTATTACTTTTTCAGGGATGCTAGGATAGCTTTAGTATCATTTAAGTAGAATGCAGAAAGAATGGAGGCATTGCCCTGTAAAATGACAAATTGAATGGAGACTCTCAAAGGTGTAAAAATACATGCAACTATCCAGGCTCTATAGTTTTATGAACATAGAACTATTTATTTGTACACTATCAATTGAAAGAACATTCTTTAGCATTATGAAGCCCTCTACTGCTAGTTGTACTGAAAGAGCAACTGTTCAAGACAATATTATGATGTTAAAAATAATTTAATAAAGAAACGTTTATAATGCATTTATTGTGATAAAGAAAATATGAGATCTACCCTGTTTTTTATGGGGAGGGGCAGACAGGGTCTCTCTCTGTCACCCAAGCTGGTGTACAGTGGTGTGATCTCAGCTCACAGCAACCTGAACCACCTGAGTAGCTGGGATTATAGGTGTGTGCCACCGTGCCCAGATAATTTTTGTATTTTCAGTACATATAGGGTTTTGTGATGTCGGGCAGGCTGGTCTCGAACTCCTGGCCTCAAGTGATCCACCTGCGTTGGCCTCCCAAAGTGCTGGGATTACAGACTTAAGCCACCATGCCCAGCCAGATCTACCCCCTTAACACATTTGTAAGTGTACATACATTGTTGTTGACTGTAGGTACCACATTATACAGCAAATGTCTAGAGCTTATTCATCTTGTTTGACTGAAAAGGTATGCCTGTTTATTAGTAATTTTCCACTTCCTCTCCTTCCAGAATCTGGTTACCACAATTTTACTCTTTGATTCTGGAAATTTGACTACATAGATACCTCATGTAAGTGGTATCATGTGGTACTTACTTTTCTATGGCTGTCTAGATACATCCTTGTCCTTGTTTTTTGAGTTCTACCTGCATTTATTACAAATGTTATACTTCAACACAGCAGAATTGAAGCTTAAGACATTTTCATTCATTGCCTCTGATTTAAAGTGAATCTGGTTTGTTCTCACTGGCAAGTCATTTCCATCATGCAGAGGTCTCTGTTCTGATTGTCTTCATCAAACAATGCTGACTTGAGTAGTATGCACTTTACATTCAGAGAGTAAATATGCACATATTAATATGTACTGAAGGAGTCAGTACATGCACTTACAGCAGTTAGCTTCATGTGTTCCCTTTGGGCACTCAGGTACAAAATCACAGATCTTCCTGAATGAAATACACCCTGCATCTTCACCTGGCACAAATTTGGCTTCAAGATTAAGAGCATAAAACAGCCTCTCTCCCTTTAACA
Organism: Ateles fusciceps; assembly: GCA_036589455.1. Taxonomy (NCBI): domain Eukaryota; kingdom Metazoa; phylum Chordata; class Mammalia; order Primates; family Atelidae; genus Ateles; species Ateles fusciceps. The sequence continues at coordinate 8,502,315 of JAZHEH010001064.1, forward strand.
AATAAATAGAAAGCTTAATTGTTTCATCAACACTAGGTTTTAAATATTCTGAAGGAGAAGAAGCTTGATTAAAGGCCAAATCAAAGTAGCACTTGCGATTTTCATCATGTGGACTGTGCTTTAAATGCGAGCAGAAAACTACAGCTCTAAGATTGCTTTGAAGTGCTGCAGCCATTTGTATGCCAATTAAACATCTCAAAAGCTTCGAATCCTGTACAGTGTCTGGGTAAATCTTTGGCCATTCTGCTCTAGACATTTAACAATTTATTGTCAATAGAGCAAGACAGATTTTAAAATTATCCTTTCAGCTTCTCTCCGTAAACTTCTGCCCGTTAGTAATACTGAATTCCACAAATGAGATCCTATAATCATCTACTGGACATATTTGCAAAAACAGTAAGAAACTCTTTTTTATTCTTTGTGTACAACCATTGATCTTTCAGGAATTATTCATGTAATTTTTCCTAATTAGAGATATAATCTAACCAACTGATCTGGTGTTCAGATGAAAGCACATATCCATGAATCCTGAGTGAATTTATGAAAGGAATTCTCCATAAGCGATATGAAGTAGTCTCAAAAACTTTTGCTAAGGTTAACTTTAGTAATGATTTAAAACCATTAATGACACTTTTGCCTCGGCAGGAGCTCAGGAAAGGCTTTGAACTGAAGGAGACTGGGAGGTACCTGATGAGCAAGGGCACTCTGATCTTCCCTGACCTTTCTGTGTGAGCGCCGGTCATAAAGAAATTCTCTGGCAAACCATCAGATAATTTACATAGGCTTTACACAGGCACGTGTATACCTGCGACAAGCCTGCGTGTTCTGCACATGTACCTCAAAACTTAAAGTATAATAATAAAAAAAAACATGAAAAAAAAAGAAATTCTCTGACTTATCTTGCCTGAAATTAGATCATAAGATGTTCATTCTAAAGGGGTCCTTCCCTGCTCCCAAGGGGTTAGAAATTATATGCAAAGGAGTCAAGGAGACTCTGAACACAAAGGCCTTGCTGGGTGTCCCCGCTCAGTCTGTTACCATTGATTGGATCATGCCCTTTTGTCCGATCACATTTCACAATGACTGTCTGTCTTCATGAAAACTAAGCAGAAAAATATACAGTTTTCTGACTAGGAAAAGGGGCTGAAAAACAAACAAAAATGAAAAAAATACGATAAAGCACATGGTTTTCTCTAGGTCTTGGCATCTTCATTTCTGAAGACTCCTATGTCAAGTAAAACTTTGATAAACAAATTTGTTATGCTTTTCTCTCATTAAACTTTCATTCTAGGAGTATCTAGGAAAGGTTTTTGTCACATCTTTCTGCCCCTACACCTCCAAGTACTACATTTCAAGAGAACGCTCTTCAAAGCACTTTCTTTTCCAACTGATGCAAAGTGCATCTGCAATATTCTATTACAGATCCACTTAAAAAGGTTTCCTGTGACATTACAGCAAGCCAAATTCTTTCTCAAATAAAAATAAAAACTCCATTCCAGTAAATGGTAAATACATAAAAATTATAGTTAGCCAGACACCTAAAAGGACAGCCAAGAAGTCTTCCAACGGTTTATTAGAACAAATGTAGACATTTTTAAAAAGCCCCACTGTCATGAACATAAATTTGAGGTTTTCAGCCTTGGTATAAGCTTAATCAAAAAAAGAAATAAAAAATCCAATAATGTATTGAACATTTTTCACTCATTTGCCATACTGACAGTGCAAATACAAATCTGGTCTAAATGTACAGACTCTCAAGCAACAATGTACAGTAATGGATGACATGGAATTCACCGAGGCTGAGAGCAACGACGTGGTGTTTGAGTACCAGCAGTACCAGGATACCACGGTGGAGGAGGAGGAGGAGTTTGAGGGGTGTGCTGAGGAGAAGGTAGACCAGAAGCTTCCTTTTCTAGGTAAAGGGGGAAAGCAGTGTGGATTCTTTAGTGTGTTCTGATAGCCATGTGTCACTACGCACTCTTTGTGTCTTTACATCTCCTCCTGTTGCATTTTAAGCATTTTTATAGTATGTAGTTTTGCCTAATAAAGCATTTTTATAGCAAAGAAAATGTGCACATACAAGCACACACACATATGTGCACACATGCCCACACACACACTTGCATGAACACATGCACAGAGCTCAGAACAGTCTATTACACATGCAGGACACACATTCTGAATAAAGTAAATACATGTTAACCCAATTTAAGTTAGCACCCAGAAATAGACAATCTCCAGAATGAAAGATGTCTTTAATAAAGGACTTTTAATTAAAAGTTCTATAATCTTCTTCCCAGTCCAGAATTATGTGCCCCAAATTCTTCTTGAATTTGCTCCTGTAAGAAGGCAACCGTTCCATGCATTCTTACATGGTAAATATTTTCCATAGATACAAATTAAGAAAAATAAAGTGTGACACTTTTCAGGAAACATTTTTAATATTGTCTACTTACTCATTGATATCTAAGGGTAGGAGTGGTCAGAGAAAAACATCAATTAGTATTAGAAAGAGAAAATAACTGAAGATATAGTGTAAACTCTTTTAATGTGTACATTGATTCCAAAATCTAAATAATGATTAGGTTCCACAATACATACTTGACTACAGGAGATCCATTTTTATGGCAACATTTCTAGCCTTTAATTGATATTCTATCCAAAATATTTAGTCAAAGAATTAGACAAACTCCATCCATGAATTGAAAATATTAAATTTTGAATAGAAACACAGAATTGTAAGGTCCAGTTTTAAATTTCTGGTTGCCCTTACATCATTTTTCCAAACACAACCTTTATTTTTTTTTAATTCCTGGGTGATTCTGAAATATGAATATTATTACATGCTCATTTAAAGTTCTGAATAAAATTAATGGAGAAGTGAATGTTTATAGAAGTGTATTTAAAACATGTAAAATAATTATAATTTTTCATAATTTTTGTAATTAAAATATTTGGATGTAATAATATCAGCTGCAAGCACAGAATATTTTCCATATTACTGGAAGAGAGGCTTAAGGACTAAACTATGATAGATCAGATGTTTACCTTTTAAAAAAGTATATATATTTTCAGTTTCAAGAACAGGTGATCGAATCCACATCCTGTATTAGGTATTCGTGACTCTAATACATTTTATATTTTGATATCGAGAAGAGCTTAATTCAATGTTCAAAAAAGCAACAATGACAAAAAAAAACAAACAAACTTACCTTTGCTTTGGGTACTGGTCCCTGGAAGTGACTTATAGGAAATTTCACATTCTTGGGATACACTGATGTCATCTAGAGCAACGGTAGCGTTTGATGACAAAACAGTAGCTTCCAAGATTAACTATAATTACAGAAAGATAAAACTGTTAAAAACACATCACAAAAGTAATGTCTTACAATCATATTTCCTTGTGTAGAGGAAGCCTATTTACATCTATCCCATTTTCCAATCTAATTTTAGAAAACTGTTCTGACCAGAACACGCTAATTTAAATTTATAAAGTCATAACTGCTTTGACAGCATCTTACATAACCTTAATGCCAAAGGTAACCTTGTTTCAATTAAAAGTTGTAGCATTCATCACTAGTGAAGGTCTCTCTTCCCACTGGAGCCATTAAGGGTCATATGCATTTATAATGAGCTCTTTGGGGCAATCAACTGTGTGACTTACAACTCAATTTGAGATATGAATTCATTTGTAATGAGTGTGCTGGAGGCAATGATTTCTTTCCATATTAAAATATTTAAGTATTTTATATATATACATAGAAACATAATGTATATTAAATACATACACAGAAACATACTCAATGTAGTAAAGCACACATCAATAACCACATATAGTAGTTAATAATATTCATATACTAAAGCACTCAGAGACATCTAAGTTTAATTTATTCTAATACTGAATAATGACTGATATAATTTCTTTCTTGATAATCACTCATATTATTATGTTACTATTCCAAGAAGAAAAAGAGAATAAGAAATGCAGAAGAAGAAAGGGAGGAAGAGGGGGAGGGGAGAGGATGGAGGAGGGAGGGGGGAAGGGGAGAAGAAAGAAAGAGAGAAAGAGAGAAGAAAGAAAGAAGCGAAGAAAGAAAGAAAAGAAGAAAGAAAGAAAGAAAAAAGAGAGAAGGAAGAAAGGGAAGGAGCAGAACAAACAAGGGGGGAGGGAGGGAGGGAGGGAGAGAGGGAGGAAGGGAGGAAGGAAGGAAGGAAGGAAGAAAGAAGGGGAAGGGAAGAGGTAATTTATGCCTAGAATCTTATGAACCTGCATAGTGGACCACCAGTCCAGGACACAGACAGTAGGTACATCTCTCTTATCAGGGAGGGTCTCCAATCTCAAGGATCTTTAAAATTACTTGTGTTAGGGCTCAGAACATGCTATCCCAAAATATACCACCTTGGAGTCACTCTCTGACTCTCTCTGCCCTTTTCTTTGTGAGAGCTGGCTATAAAAAATTATTTGACTTATTTCTTTTCAAAACAGGTCACAGGACCCTCATGTAACTGATGTCCCACCCTATCTATATCTGGAGGAAAGAAATGCTATGTATAGAGGCCAACAAAGATCTTTGCTGAGTTCTCTCCAATATATGGCCATGAGATCATACTCTTTTTGTCTAACTATATTTCTTCATGGCTGTCCATTCATCATCAAACCTAAGCATAAACATAGAGAGCTTTCCCTGGTCTTTGGGCCTTCGTTTTTGTAGCCCCTATGTCACATAAAATGTTAATAAATGTGTAATTTTTCCTATCTTTTGTTGTAGGGGTTCCAGCCATGCCCCTTGTGATGAGTGAGGAGAAGGTATTACTTTTTCTCTCCTACACTTGGTATCATACATAAACTACACTACATCATAAATGCTGTATAAGAAATAAGTATAAGATACTAAGACACTCAAAGACGACACGTCATTCTTTCTGCCAATAATGAGAGTTTGAGAAAAGATTTGGTAGAGAAATAATAGTAAGTCTCCACGATATCAAATTTTGTTGGGCAAACTATTTTACCTGGAGAAACTAAGGCAGCAATCTCAGCAAAAACACAGAGAGAAGAAAGTTCATGGTGTGTTTAGAAAATCTTGATGGGTATTACAGGAGTATAAGACTTTAAGAGAACACCACATTAATCAGGTAATAGATGGGAAAGAAAATTCCATGAGTTGGTACAGCTCAATTGGAGAGCAAGGAGATGGCATCTATGAAAAAGAATAACTGCACAGACTATAAAAAATTGAGTTCATTTTTTGGTATTTACCCTAGAGAGACACTCACAGGTATACACACATGAAGGCCTGTGGGGAATGTTTCTTTCAGTGTTGGTTTTGATGACAAATGACAGGAAAGAACTTACATGTGAATCAATAAACAGTGAGAAATACTATACCAGTTAAAAATAATATCTATTTCCATGTGTCATTATGGAAAGAAATTCAACATGTGTTTTAGAGTAAAACAATTAAGTTACAGAAAAAAATTATAGTATAATATTACTTAGGCTGAAAACATACAGTGGTTTAGATTTCTGAGTATATGTGGTACATTTACATATATTAAGTAAATAGAAAATGGACTGGATGTAAAAGTAAACTGTTATCTATAAATACTCAAGATAAAATCTATAACAGGTGATGACGGCGGACAGCAGGGACTGTTGCTTTATTTGCAATTTTTGATGTTTTAATGCAATGTACATAATAATTTTTAAGATTCTGATTAGAGATGGCTTCTGTAGAATAGTAACCAACTAAGCAATTTAGCCTTTGTACCAGAGGCAGAAAATAACATAGGTTTTGAAGAAGGATCTTGTTAAAATATATACAAATGTCATACTTTACAAATATATTGTATTCAATCCCATTAAGCAACTGTGAATTTTTTGGACAGCTTTACGTTTGAAAGAGTTTTTCTAAATTCTTTATTATAATACATCTTGCACTGATGTCAATTAAAATAGATGTTTAATTCTTCAGACTCATTAGACAAGCATTTGTTGACTATCATATTTGAAGGTCTGTGCTACTCAAAGAAGAATGGAGAAAAAACAGACTCTTTGAAGCACTTCTCTATGCCCTAAAGAGGTGCACACTCATATTATTTGAATGGAATAAATGAGCCGTGGGATGAGGTGAAGCAGAATCATGAGGTAGTCTTTAAAATGTAGTTACATTATTTTACCTGAAAGGAACCACCAGGTTCCTTTAGATATTCATATTAAAATGTAAGGATAAACGCAACTTCAAAAGCCAAATAAAATAATATTAGATCATCTATATTTTTGATTGCTTACTTCTATAAAATTAAATTCATAATTATACAATTAGAAATTATAATTCTACCATTAATCAAAATCATACCAATTTTAAAATAAAACTGGTTACTTCCTCCAAAAAATGTCTGTTATACCTGTAAATAATGACCATTTTCATGGTTTCAAGATCATCTTGGCTGTTCCTATTTTTTATTCCTTGTTTTAACCAAACTAATATATGTAAATATTTTAGTTGTGACTAAAAGCAATTCCCTTTGGGAACTACAGTCAGCATCAATTGGTAATCGGTAAGCTCTGAAGAGCTGTTTCAACCACGGATGGAGGAAGAGTGAAACCCTCATTTTATTAGATTCTTAAGGTAATTGGAGAATTTAAATTTTAAACTAAATTAGAGTACTCTCTCTTCTAAAACTATTTTTTGGGATCTTTTTGATTTTTGTTTTATTCAATTATATTACTCACTCTAAGAACAAAATAATTTGCTTTTAGGAACCACAAAAATTCACAAATGTTCACAATCAAGTGATTAATTTATACAAGTGAAAAACTGAGATACTTTTCCTAAAACATACACAATTAACATAGAAATTTTGTTTTCAAAAAAAAATAACAGGAGGACAAAATAAATATGAATCCAAGAGAAAATAGGAGTATAGTAAAAAGGAGTAGGAGAGAAGTGGTAATACATTTATTTTTGAAGAATGATGGTATCAATCATAAGAGCAACAGCCAAGTTGTATTTAGTACTTACTATACGCAAGACACACGCAGTTGTTTTAATCCTGTGAAGATGATGCTATTTTCATCTTATGTTAAAGTGAAAGAAACAGAAGTTTAAAGAATAGAAGTAACTGGTTAAGCCTCACATGTCGAGTAAGAAAAATACTGTAAGCTGAGCCATTAATGATTATACCATCCTACATCTCTAACGAAATAAAGAGATAACTGGGCCTTAGTGAATCCTGCAGAACAGGGCTGCCTGGAGAAACAAGGTTTCATGCAGCCTTAGGTTAAGCAGGCCAAGGACACAGCAACTTTACAGAGACTCAATCACCTTTTACTTTCGCATTATGAATCTTACTCTTCACTGAATCGTCAAATAATGTCAGGAAATTGTTATTGATTTATATCATTGACTCCGATAAAGAGAGAACATTGTATCCATCATTGTGGGAAATTTCACAAAAGGGTCATTTCAAAATGAAATCTAAAGTATGATACAATTACCCTTTAATGGGAGGCTCGAAGAAAACAGAGCAACTTGAAATCAATGGACAGTACTCAGAAGAAGTGCCACCTTGAGATACTAAACCTGAGCACAGCAGTTAGGGGGAAAAAGAAATATTAAAATATATATATTCATATGAAAAGCTGAACATAGCAAATGAGCAGGCCAAGTTAAAACAGATTTGAAAAATACTATTAGCTCTTTGACCTACATTTTTCCAAAAAAAACTCTCACAAGAAATGGAGGGATTATTGAAATGTCATTTATTTGCTGTTCTTACAGAATAAACAGTAAACCTAAATCTTTGCCGGCAGGAACAATGAATGCCCTTCCTAACTAGGGGTTCTTACTTCCTACAAAACTCAAAGCAATTTGTATTCTGTTATAATGTCTACAACTGACATCAAAAGAACCACACCAAATCAGAATTTCACGGCTAAAAGGTAACACATAGGTCACATGATTTGATGTCTTTCTTCTTTCCAATATTTGGATTGGATTACACTGTACTGTATAAATATGTTCAGAACTTATTTGCATGTAACCAATGGCTAGACAATGACTAAGGTCACCCTTAAATGATTCAGGCTACTAAACTTAAATCCTAGCCTATTTTCAAGAAGACAAACTTTAAATATTTGAATATTTTAAAATCTGGATTAATTATTTGTAGGTATAATATCTTTTTCATTTGTTGCCGATAAAAGAACAAAGTAGAACTGTACCTAGCTAGAATCCTCATGTATATCTTCATATCTTTAAAAATACGCTTAGAGAAATCAGGTTAATGCCAACATAATATTAGTACCTGTTTTTTTTTTTCTGCAAAGGATAAGAAATGGGATGGAGACATCCAAGGACAAAAGTTGAATCTTCGTGAGCAAACAAACTAACATTATAAGCAAACAAAATATCAATACTAGTTAATCCTGAGGTATATTTGGGTATTTGTTTATCTCTGTATTAACTACTAGTTTGAAAGATTTAATAGTAAATATATGCAATACTGTTTTAAATATTACCATGTATATATCCGTGCAAGTATATCTATTTTTATGTATTATGTGTGTATAAAATCTGGACTGATTCACAACAGAACATCAATACAAGTCCACAGTTCCTTATCTAAAGTCTTTGGGGCCAGAGGAGTTTTGAAATTCGAATAAGTTTAGAGCTGAGAATGGTAACATAACACTGAGAGTGTTTATTACATGATACCCTCTGAGAGATTGGGGGCAGCACTGTTTAATCAAACCTACCATGAAATGAACTGCCTTAAAGGCCTCACAGTGGCTCAGGGGCAGCTTGGGTTTTGCCTCTAAATTCATTTTTCAAACGCTTATTGCTTTCCAAATTTAATTTTCTAAATTGCTGATTAGATATTACAGGGCTGTCCTGGCCTTCTTGAGAGTGAAATTTGAGGGATTTTTTTTCTAATTTTTCTTTTACTCATCTGTAGTTTCCAAAATAAACGTGCACTGTAGCCAAATTGTAACCTAGTGGGAAGGCATAGAGGAAAAGTCTTAGCTTCTCTGAGGTAAATTCAAGCATGTGAGGTCTTGAAAGAACTAGCATGGAGGCTGATTGGAAAGAAAAAGCAACACAAGGTGCTGAGCCACCAGGAGGGGGATGAAGGGAGAGGGACAGCAGGGCTGGGTTAGAACTCTCAACATCCATCGCAGCCAAATCACAAAATCTAACCAAACCACTGGCCATCTACAAACTAGTGAATATGCCCCCCCGATAATAAAGGATAGCCTCCATTTGCTCTGCAAAGCAAAACCATTACTATTTCCAAAAGGGGAAAATTAAAGAGAAAACAAAAACTGTATTCACTGAAACTTTTCAGTAATTGGGATGGGTCAAAAAGAGCTTCCAGTCATAGACAGAAATGGCATAAGTTTCAACTCATATTTCTAAATTAACTACTGCCAGAAAGGACATTCTATTTTCTTATCAATATGTCAATTAATGACAAACTCTGAATGATCTCCTTGGTAAGTTTCATTCTAACTAAAAGGAAACCAAATGAAAATAATTTTGTATAGAATATAAATGCAGGAGGCAAAAGATCAGATTGTTCTGATTTCATCGCCCTGCTCCTTGCGAAAGAGAATGACACCAGAATGATTCCATGACTGGCCTTTGTGTCAAATGCTTCCCAATTAAGAGCTACTAGTATTCATGATGTCTTTGTCCATTAAATATGAGAACAGAATGATAAATTGATCGTTGAGGAGGGGAATTTGGAGACCTTCACTATGATTGAGCCTAGAGTTCTGATAAAGCGGAAATTCCCTTTTAAAACACAGAATACTAACACTGATTGAGCATCTGCTATTTCCAGACAATATCCAAAGAATAACTACAGCAATAAAAACAGCTAAATTCTATTTAGCTATTTTTAGTTGTTTATGCCAGATTCTCTTCCATGTGCTTTACGAATATATACCATATAATCCTCACAATAATTCTATAAAGTAGAGAACAGTAATTCATTACAGTCAAGGCTTATTCTTACTGCTTCCATGGAAAGGCGATTCCCTGTGGTAACACTGCTGTACTTACCCCTCACTCTTTCTGTGAGAGGAGGAAGATTTAGCTGACAGTGATGTTAGAAGAGTAACCTGGGTGAGCTCGACTCATCTTCTCCCATTCAACTCACTACTGGGGAGTCAGCCTGTCCTCAGGAGGCATGCATTTTGATATCATCTCTGGCTAATGGTAAGAGACTTCCCCTAAAGTATGAGCTCTATATTTCTGCAGCACAGTCAGTCGTTCTCTGTGTAATTCTATTTATTCTGAGATCAAGTATTATTTTAAATAAGTGGCTCTACATTCCAAAAGCCATCTGCTCCAAAATATGTATTCTCTACCTGTTTAACTTCTGTATTTATCAATTTGTTCAGAAATGAAGATGAGATGAGTGTGGTAGGTATCACAGACCCTTACAGCCCCAACTATCATCCTCACACCCCACTAATGAAACTTGAACCCAAGGCGCCAGAGCCCATGTTCATGGCTGCCATTTTAGCTCTATTATCTTTAATATTCAGACTCCCCTGGAGTATTGCTTTTACTGTCACTGTGGTTTTTACAGATTAGGAAATTTGATGCTCAAAGACAGTATTTATGCAGTCACTTAGCAACCAATGAGCAGAGCAGACATTAGAACTCAGACCATCTGACTCCAAAACAGTGTGTTTTCCACCATATTCCACTCCATCCAATCTAGCTTCCAAAACAGCTCTTTTCAAATGTCAGCCAGAGCACTTATGTACAGGAGGGTAGAAATTAGAACACCCATTTGACAAGATACAATTGCCTTCTTTTATTATTATGTTTTATTAATACATAGTAGTGTACATATTTATGGGGTAAATGTGATATTTTGATACATGCATACAATGTGTCATGATCAAATAAAGGTCATTAGGATATCTATCACCTCACACATTTCTCATTTCTTTGTGTTGGGAACACTCCAAATCTTCTATCCTAAATATTCTGAAATACACAATAACTTGGTATAGTTGCACTACTGTGCTGTCAAACACTAGAACGTATTCCTTCTAACTACATTTTTAACCACTAACAAACCTCCCTTCATAACCTCCTCCTCCCCACCACCATTCTCAGCCTCTAGTAACCACCATTCTCCTCTCTACCTCCATGTGATCAACTTTTTAGCTCCCGCACATGAGTAAGAACCTGCCATATTTGTCTTTCTGTGCCTGGCTTATTTCACATAATATAATATCCTCAGTTCCCAAAAGTAGGTAACATTCTCTCGGTTACCAGGCAGTAGAAAATGAGGCAATAGGATTAAAATATGATTACAGCCCAAGTCATATTTTTTTCACTACATCATATAATCCAACGTCTTCACTTAGAAAATAAAAATCCTTTTAAGTTACTCCTCTCTGCCATCTTACTGAATTCTTATCTCCACCTTTGCACATCTTGAGACATAGTCAAAACAACTTCTCTACTCATCCCTGATCATGTGTTTGAACTCTGAATGCGTTTGCTTCATTAATGTTGAATAAATTCATGAGCTATGTGTGTTATTTTGTTATCTGAAAGAATTTAGCATTAAATAAGTGTCTTCTTCTGAGTTGCATTAATTTCTTATGTGCTTACCTGGAAAGGTAGAGTAGATTCTTCTGCTTTTGCAATGAGATCAATTTTTGCATGGCTCCACTGAGATTCAGAAGATCTGATTGTTTTGCCTTGCATTTGCAAGTTTCCATCTAGAGACGTTCTTGTAAAAACTGAGAGATGTGAATGTTGAGACAAATGATACCAAAACTGCACCTGTTGAAACATGTTTTCAATGATATGAATATTCCATTAACATGTCTGTAGTAGTTTTTCCTATAATTTGAAATATTCCTGACCTCAGGTGATCTGCCTGCCTTGGCCTACCAAAGTGCTGGGATTATAGGCATGAAACATCATCTCTACTAATAATACAAAAAAATTAGCTGGGGAGTGGTAGCATGAGCCTGAAATGCCAGCTACTCGGGAGGCTGAGGCAGTGAGAATCACTTAAACCTGGAAGGCAAAGGTTGTAGTGAGCCGAACCCAGTCATGGGCAGCACTACTGTTTCTATGAAAGTTTTCAGAATCCTGTTCTCTGGCTTCTTATAAATCTGGTAAGTCCATGTTAAGATTCCAAGTTACAAATATACACACTTGATGTTTCAAACACCAAACCAAGAAAAAGTTTCCTTAAAAATTATTTTCTTAGGTTAATTTTAAAAACTGTAATTAACACTTTTTACCAGTTTAGTCTCTGTGGTAGTGTTCTCAAATAACCTGGAAGCTCAGAGGATACTGTTCATCATTAATTGAGTCAAGTAAGACAACATTCTTGAGGGTAGGGAAGCTTAATCATTTTACTTCCTATTCCCCATCAATAATGACACAATCTAAAGGTTTGATGGCTTAACTACATAGTGAAGAGAAAGAGAGGATTATTCCAGCTGCTGATAGCAGTTGCCCTAACATGAAATTTGGTGCTGTTATTGATTCAACCAATATTTACTGAGCACTTTCTAAGTACCCGGAGCAGTGTGAGGCAAAAACTAATTCCCTAAATGTTGTCTTGATGATTCATTCTGTAAAATATGCCCACAAAATGTCCATTAAAACAAGTCCAGATATGCTATAGTCAAAATATTTTGCTTCTCATTATTCTATAGCAGGTTCTAAGGCTGTATGTTTTAAAGAAAAACCCAATATTCAAAGATGAGGTACCTCAAAAGTGGAATATTTCTCTTTAGATTCAGTGACATTTTTTCAGGTTCTATATTTTCAATTCTTTAAAAAATTTTTTCCCATTCATTATTGTGCTTTATACTGATACATGCACAGATACCAGTGTATATATAGGCAAGCCATGTATTTCACTGTTGGGACTCATTCTAGTGATGAATGTTGACTGAAAAAAAAAGTTTTAAATGCTTTTTTTAAAAAAATTGTTCATTTCAAAACATCAAGCATTCTGTTTGGTACACATTTTTATCAATGGCTACTTAATTGTCACCACCTAATTTAAAAATTCTGATTGTTTATTTCATTTTAGATTTTATTACTATGCTTACTTTAATTCACACCTTGACAGGTAAGTTAGAAACAAAAATAATGGAAGTGTTTAATTAAATTCAATGGAAAGAGAGAATTCATGTTTCTCAACTGAAGTTAAATTTTAGATCCCTGATGTAAGTTTCACTATGTCCCAAGCTTGTAAATATGCAAAACAGAGCCTTAAACCTAGTTGTACAAGAGATGTGCATGTCCCATCAGAATTTCAAGCTGTCAAACTGTCACTCAGTACATCACCAGTGTGACAGTTTTTTTAATAGTGTATTAAGTATAAATGCCAATGGGATCCATATTTAATGGAATGAGAGCTCAGAACTTATATTTAATTTACTTTTTTACAGAATTTGCATTCTTAAGTTATTAAATACCAAGGAATGTTCTATTATCTTTTCATTTTCTGAGGGTGAAATCACTGAATAAAAGTTATTGATACAACCCACAATTTTTTCTTAATTCTTTTTTTTTTCTTTTTACTTATATTTTAGTTTCAGGGGTACATGTGAAGGTTTATTACATAGGTAAACATGTGTCACGGGGGCTTGTGGTACAGATTATTTAGTCACCCAGGTACTAAGACTAGTACCCAATAGTTAGCTTTTCTGCTCCTCTCTCTCCTATACCCTCCCCCGTAAAGTAGACACCAGTGTCTGTTGTTTCCTTCTTTGCGTTCATAAGCTTTCATCATTTAATTCACATTTGTAAGTGAGAATGTGTGGTATTTGGTTTTCTCTTCCTGTGTTAGTTTGCTAAGGATAATGGCCTCCACCTCCATTCATGTTTCCACAAAAGATATGATCTTGTTCCTTTTTTATGGCTGCATGTTCCATAGTACATAGTACATACATCCACTTTTCCTTTATCCAATCTGTAACTGACGGGCATCTAGGTTGAGTCCATGTTCTTGTTATTATGAATAGTGCTACAGTGACCATTCGAGTGTATGTGTCTTTATGACAGAATGATGTCTTTTTGGTTTTTTTGGACAGAGTTTCACTGTAGTTGTCCAGAAATGCACTGGCGTGATCACGGCTCACTGCAGCTTCAACCTCCCGAGCTCAGGTTATTCTCCCACCTCAGTCTTCTGAGTAATTGGGACTACAGGTGTGTACCACCATGCTTGGCTCACTTTTTAAACTTTTAATAGTGAAGAGGGTTTCGCCATGTTGCCCAGTCTGGTCATGAACTCCCGGACTCAAGCAATCCACCCACCTCAACTTCCCAAAGTGCTGGGATTACAGGCATGAGCCACTGCCCTTGACCTACAGTAGAATGATTTCTATTACTCTGGGTATATGTACCGAGTACCCAGTAATAGGATTGCTGGGTGGAATGGTCATTCTGCTTTTAGCTCTTTGAGCAGTTGCCATACTGCTTTCTGCAATGGTTGAACTAATTTACACTCCCATCAACAGTATATAAGCATTCCTTTTTCTCTACAAACTTGCAAGCATGTTATTTTTTGACTTTTTAATAATGGCCATTCTCACTGGTGTGAGATGATATCTCATTGTGGTTTTGATGGGAATTTCTCTAATGATCAATTTTAAGTTATTGATACAAGCTGTGATTTCACATAAGCAGTAGTCAAGTGCACAAACTCTGTGGCTCTCAACCCAGTACAGGCCAGTAGCAGAATACTAAACCATAAACTCAAAGTCATAAAATGTGTCATGAATTTCTCACAGAACTTGTTATAGTAATTTGTATTTTCTTGGTATTCAGTTAATATGTATTTTTAAAAAAGAAGAAGAAATGAGTGGACTGTTAGCATCAGTGCTTAAGTAAATGCCTGTAAACATTCACAAGTATAGACAGAAAGAGAGAGAGAGAGAAACAGAGACAGAGAGGAAAGAGGAAAAAAGAGACTGTATTGTATGTCAAAAAAATTATACATTTTTAATAAGGCATTAAGGGTCCTTAGGGACCTCTGAGTCTTCGGGAAGGAGAGTGGTAAAAGAAAATGAACATTTAATTATAATTAACATAATTATAAAAGTGTGAAAATAGTGTGGCCATTAAATGTAAATTAACTAAAATTAAATGAAGTGAAAAATTCAGTTTCTCAGTTATGTTTTAAATGCTCAATAGCTCTATGTAGCTAGTGGCTACTATACTTAACATAGGGGAGATTTTCTGCTATCGCAGAATGTTGCATTAAACAGATCTGCAAAGCATGTAAGTGAAAATTACACCAAACATTCAAAATTTATTTACTACTTGATCATTTTTAAAGAATATTTTCTGGATGCATGCCAGATTCATTCAAAATCAGTTGAATAAAATGTTAATAAAAAGAGCTCGCTTTTACTTTTCTTGGGTCTTTACTAAGGCAGATTTTATTTAAAGTATGCATTCAAGAGAATTTCATGTAGTTAAACTTTCCAACAAAGCAGTTCTTTTTGAAGACTGAAGACAAAAATGAAAGCTCCAATTATTTTAAATTATATTCTTAGATTTTAAATTATTTCTATTAAAAAAATATATATTATATATATATATTATATATATTAAAGCATACATTTTCTACCAAAGGAGAATGCATCTGGTGATTTACACCAGTTACTGCATATGGGTGAGTATCTATGCTGGAGAAGGGGTGATAGTCTTGGTTCCATTGGCTCTCGGGTCAGAACAGTGCCTCTGGGGCCTTGGGCTCTCTGATACTTCATTCTGGGACACCCAAGGTCATGATTCAGAAGTTTAAAATGATTTCTTCCCTATTTCTTTGTTTTCTTTTTTTTTTATTTTGATCTGTCTCCTGGTGTAATTCTCCTCTTTAAATTTTCTGCCAATTTTCTCAACTTTCCTGTAGCCTTTGTCCAATTTCTTGTCAATCTCAGAGCTGCTTGGTCAGCTCTTCATGTCCATTCTTAATTTTATTCCAAACCCTCAGCTACCTCTGCCTTCTCTGCTTCACATCAGGCCCTTTACATCTTCCTCAGTCTGCTTATTGCCACACTTGCTGCACCTTTGTAAGATCTAGAATACAAAGATACAGAATAACAACAGCCAAAAAAAAAAAGCAAAATAAATAAATAAGAGAAAAGAAAAAAAAGCTAAGATATTTATAGCTCCTTAAAATTCAGCTGAGAATAAGAATATTATTATAATATTATATTAAAAGGGAATATATTCTGACTGGGTGTCAATATTATATTATAATAATTATATAGTAATTATTATAATATAATATATAATTATACTTATATATAATCCATTTATTATAACACATTATAATGTATATTATTTTATGATCATTATTATAAAGAGGGAATCATTCATCACATACATAAACACAGAGACACACACACACACATCCCTCACCATTACCACAGTGATTTGTATGGCTCCTAGTCAATTATGCTTTTTCCTGGGCATTCTTCTCCCAAACAAGCTTAAGTTCAGGTTTAGAATCTTCTGTAATAACCTATGCTGGGCTAGCATAACTGACTCCATTTTAGCTGTAAACTCCAACCTGGCTTCTCCCTCCTTACCACAGCCCCTTTGGGTGCATAACTGGGTCATGTTGCACTTAGAAGCACTGAAGTGTATGGTTCTTAACACTTGTAATCATTGTAACTGCATCCTGCTTGGCATGCCTCCCCACTGCTATTGTAAGAAAAAAGTTTCCCTTTGATCGCTGTGTAGAAGGAGCCTGATCGCCCCCCTTCTTGGATCACCTGTGCCCCGCAGCCCCTTTCTCTAACCTGCTTTTCGGCTTCTGTAAAATTCCACTTCAGCTAGGTACTCCCCTCCCCTACCTAAATCAAGGTATAAAAGATAATCAGGCCCCTTCCTCAGGGCCGAGAGAATTTTGAGCATTAGCCGTCTCTCGGTCGCCGGCAAATCCATAAAGGACTCTTAATTTGGAACTCAGTGTGTGGTGCATTCCATCTAACTCGCTCAGTTATAACTCTTCAATAAAGCAGAATCTGTTTGTCTAGTTTAAATGATTAATCTACATGTGCTTTGAAATGCAGACAGGAGAGAGCACCTGCTCATCCTTTCCTCCGCAGACTGTTGCTTCCTCTAGAATCCATCAGATATTCTAACACTGATCCTTGGATTAAACACAACAACCAGGGAATGGAGCACAACTGCACTGTTCTAGGACATGCTCCAAAATTACTGTTTTTCTAAATTGTTCTTTGACTCGAGTTCATTGTCCTACTCTGGGGACATCGTAAGGCATGGCCTTTCAAAACTCTTTGAGAGAGTTTTGTAAGTAGAGTACTGTTATTCTACTGGACTCACCCTCTTGTAGCTTGTAGCATTTTACACTGAATTGCTCTCAGTATCCCTCACTAAACTACATTTTGTGAGAGCAAGCATGTGTTTAGGTTGTTGCTCTTATATTCCCGCCATCGAGGACTGTGATGAGCACAGAGCAGATAAGCAATATAAGCATGTCAAATCGCAGGTAGAATGTTTACTTTGGTATCATAGCAAGCACTCAGGGAAGAAGTCTCAGAAGAAATATTTTTAGTTTTGTTTCTTTTTTACTTCCTTGAATCTGAACCACATGTGGCCCTCTCTGCACTGGAAGACTCAAATATGTAGGCTGGCCCTAATAAACTTTGCTCTGGGAACCAACCCATCTCTGTTTTCATCTATCTTTGTCCTGATTTTCTCGTTCATATTTGTAAAACAATCTATGAATTATCGTATACTGAAGGAATATTAATGTAATTGCAAAACAAGTTGGAAAATTCAAAAAAAAAGAAAGGTCAATAGATGAACATACAAACTAACTTCAAAAGCAAAAGCTTCATATCATCCATCTTCCTGTATTTAATTTTAAAGTCCTAAACGTAAGAGATTATGTTGCTAACACAGTAACTCAAACATGAGAACTCAGAAAATATTGGTACCCGCATTAGTCCCCTTCATACATTACGTTTCCTAATTAAGTGTAAACACTAACAGCATTTCAACACCAATGAGATAGGATAGCTTTGGGCTTCCTCGTGTTCTGTTTGTCCTATCTCATATTTCAAAGAAAAATGCCAATTTTCCACCAGTGGCTGAAGGGACTTTTGAAGCACAAAATAAAGTCCGCATCTTGAACAATGATTAGTTGCAGGAACAATTGTCCATGCTGATGCCATGGGTTGGCCACATATAAAGTACAAGGTAATCCATGCAAAATGGCCCTAAAATTGTGCTGTTAGAAACGGCAAATCACAAGACAGCTCATGTTGATTTAAAGTCCCTTCAAAAAAAAAATCTTAACTGTATTAGCCTGATAGGATTATGTAGGGGGAAAAAAATCATCTAATTTCAGAAAATGAAGGCTTTAATCATATCAAAGTACCCCATACCGGTTATCTCACTGACTGACTTTACTACCTTATAATGAAGAACATTGGTTCCATGAAAGCACTATTATCAATATGTTCCAATTTGGAGGATCAGCTAGATTTTCCAATGACCCAAGAAGGTAATAATTTGTTTTGTTTGCTTATTCTGTAACTTTTATGAAAGAAAATATCACATATTGCCACAAACTTTTTTTAAAAAAGTCACATTATAGTCTTAGAAAAATCCTGAGAGACAGCCTTAGCTATGTTTATCACGGACAATCAGTAACATTCTTCTACAGTTTACTCCTACTTCCTAAACTTGAAAGCATTATCAAGTAACCCAAATATCCTTCCTGCTAACTCAAAAGACTCCTAAAATTCAAGCACACAGAGAAAAGCGTGAAAAACAAATACCTCTTCTGGCAGTCTGTAGTGGCTCCTTTAAACAGTCTCAGTTTTTCAAAAAACAAGGCAAACCATTAAGTCAGTATCCATAGCCGTTACGATTGAAGTCTTGGTTTTGAGATAAACTAGCAAGCACCTGAAGTGTCCATGTCAGCATTTTCACTGAGACCCCACCTAAATAACACCCCCAACCCCAACTAAGTTACAAATTTAAGCAAAAATTAAGCGTCCTCAAGTGGAAGCAATGATAAACTAAAACTCAATCCTGGTGACCACAAATCAATGGCTATCAGCAAGCATACAATGATGGTAAATGTAGATCAGCTTTTAAAATTACATACATAGATATGATTTCTCAGTGACTTTTGGTGAGTCATAGGAATTTCTAATAAGCTCTTAATATCTTCAAATTTCTGTAAAGGAGGCAGAATTAACACATCATATTCCTTTACGTTCAATTTCTTCTGTATATCTAACATCAGTGATCTCATCACATTAATGTATGACCTTGAATTAAATCTAAGTTAGCTTGTACTTTTAAAGAACAAGTGCTTCTGGAGTTTCCCTCCCACCTTCTAAAAAAATCTCTATATCTATCTTTCTCTTTTCTGTCTATCTTATAGGATTTAATTAAAATAAAGAGGTGGGAATGGGTAAAAGGGATTTGGATAAAATGGAAAGAGAGACCAGGCAGTTGTTGTAATTCTTACTCTTGCAAAGAAATGGGAAGAAAAACAAAAGAAAAGAAAGGAAAGTAGGACATCACTATTAAGAACTCAGGGCACTCCTACTTAGACTATACCAAACTGAAAGTTTAATTAGATTTATACCTCTGAATAATATATCATTCATCACCAGGGATGCTGAAGTAAACTGCTCTAATACTACACTTATATGCAATGAATTTACTGTGTGGCAGTATTGATCTCTTCATTATTTTCTGATAAGTAAAGACCAAAAAACGAGCTGAAATCCTAATGGTTGAGAGGCATGCTGGACCTCTCAAAAGGACTGAAAACAAGACAAGCTGAATAGACACACCTGATTTAGATATCACTTTCATGGAAAGCAAAGGAATTATGTTTCCTGAATTAAAATTATATTTGGTACATATATACCAAAGGAATTATGTTTCCTGAATTAAAATTATATTTGGTACATAAATACTGACATTTGGTACAAATATTGTTTACCTTCTATGTACCAAATATTTTGCCAGGTGCTTTATCTAATCACATTTTAATCCTTGACATTAATCCATACAGTTGTATCTGCTTCCAGTATAAATGCTGACTTTTAATCCATACAATTATGTATGTTTCTGGTGTAGACACTGAGTCTGAAAAGGAATATACAATTTGTCTGTACCACAATTAGAAAGTAGCAAAAGAGACTTGAACCAAATCTGACTAGTCCATCCTCTCTAATATGCTGTTGAAATAAAAAGAGTATTTCACTGCTTGGTTTGGGTTTACCTGGCACCAGAGGACTCATTAAAAAAATGAAATTTCAGTAAATGTAATAATTTTTGCTGTATACATTTATCTTTACTCATCCATTTGTCTTTCTTTCAAGAAACACTTATTTCACTGATTTTATTCTTCTCAATGAACATTGCTGGCCAAAGATTTTGGCAACATGTATCCACAGCTTTAGATTATTGAAATGACTGTGTGAAAAGAATATAAAATAACAGAAAGCTTCTGTAATAGCCCTCAAAAAGAATGGTGCCAATTACGTGTTACAAATGGTCTTCTAGAAGGACATGGTATTTCATGTTGAAATAGCACACATAAATCTCTTAATTCATCATTAAAGTGATAGTAAAAAATGGCAGGCATGTACTAGCAGAGTAACCCAAGCCCAGTGATTTACAACCACAGACTGGCCAATGGAAATTCCGAACAGCTGATTACCTGACATGGGGCAGAAGCAGTGAGCAATTTTGTAAGAACAGGACTTCCAAGCTTGGCCACCCCAGGGGATTGCTGTCCCTCCAAATAAATAAATGACCCTGCAAAAGCAAAGGGAAAGTGACATGGATGCAGGATTTCTTGCACACTGAGCCGTTCTTTGCTCCACAATCTTATCTTTGTACATGTTAAACTATCCTTTAGATAAAGAAAATTACATTTTTACATATTTACTATTATGGTTTGTAGATAACCAATGGCATTTATATATGTATAACATTAAATACCTAAAATAACATTTAATCAATTAAAAACAAGCTCTTGATTCAAATCACCTAAACGAACATTTTTATTGGCTTCACTCATATCGTAGAGTTTGACATCAAATTAAATGAAGCTTTTAAGCTGACAATTAGATATTCATTCTACATGCCATTATTGAATTCTCAGGAGAGCTTTATTTTTTAGTTTCTTCACAAAGTACTGAAGGATATGAGCCTACGGAATGGATTTTGGTTTTCCTGGGGCTCACATGTTTGACATTGTTGTCTGTGCTAGAGGGGATGAAAGCTTAATTAAAGATCTAATCTGAACATTAACAAAGTAACTGCTTTTAGATTTTAACTACTGCAGATGTGCTTATAGCAAATGTGCCGGGGATAACATCTCTCAGCAGCTTAACAGATCACACGTTCGGAGCTGCTGTCTGGGGTACCGTCACTGAATATTGAAGACTTACAAGGAAGGCTATACCCAAAAATGTCAAGGTCTGATCCTGCCGTTTGATAATCACAGTGAAGGGCAATTTGGAAACCCAGTTATTCTCATTGGAAAATATCATATTCAGAGTGAATTTCCTAGATACAAGTTAATGCCGACTGCACAGAATGGAAAGGATTTAGAATTAGAATGTGTTTTTTGTGTGTGTGTGTGAGACAGAGTCTCACATGTTGCCCAGGCTGGAGTGCAATGGCTCAATTTTGGCTCACTGCAACCTCGACATCCCAGGTTCAAGCACTTCTCCTGCTGCAGCCTCCTGGGTAACTGGAATTACAGGCGCTTGCCACCAAGCCCAGCTAATTTTTTTGTATTTTTAGTAGAGATGAGGTTTCACTATGTTGGCCAGGCTGGTCTCGAACTCCTGATCTTGTGATTTGCCCACCTCGGCCTCCCATAGTGCTAGGATTACAGGTGTGAGTCACCGTGCCCGACCAGAATGTATGATTTCATAGACTCCATCACATGTTTAACCAAACAACCAAGGACGTGAGTCAGCAGTGTCATCTTTGAGTAGGAAAAATGAAACCCAGTTTATACTGTTTTTAAATGTCTAAAAACAACTTAGAAACATAAAGATTACTATTCCCAAATTTCAAATTAAAAGTAATGGAAACAGTGTATGAAGCAAGTTCATTAAATTCTTTATGCTTCACCGAAAAAAAAAAAAAACTGGAAAAGGTGATTTTGAAAAATTCTTCCACCTAAAAACCTTCAGATTTAAGTAAAACTCAACAGAATATTTTTAAAAAGACAACCAAAATTCTAAAAAAAAAAAAAAGAGCTGATATTCAAAGACCTTACTCCACCAGTCATTTAAAAGAATATACACTATTTCAAACAAGCAGTTAATGAAGGTGAGAACATATACACACTGAGACTCCAAAATCCAAAAGAAGCAAAAGGCCTGAATAAATCATTTAGACAACAAAAGTAACTGAAAAAGTAATGAAAAGAAAATCTACCAAGAAACGTATGGTCCAACAGCCAAGTTAAATTTAATATTTCTTTTCTTTCTTTTTCTTTTTCTCAGACAGGTTCTGGCTCTGTCACCGAGGCTGTAGTACAGTAGCATGATCATGGCTCACTGCTTCCTGGAACTCCTGGGTTCAAACAATCCTTCAGCTTCAGCCTCCCACTGGGACTACAAGAGCACACTACCACATACAGTCAATTTTAAAATTTTTTTTATAGGGACACAGTCTCGAACTCTTGGCCTCAAGCAATCCTCATGTGTTGGCCCTAAAAGTGCTGGGATTTCAGGCATGAGTCACTGCACCTGGCTCCCTCTTTAATTTTAAAAAAACAAACATTTGCAACATGATTCGAGGGACCTCAGATCTTAGAAAAATACGGAGAGCTCCTTGATTCATTTTAGGTTGCCAAAATACCTTTAATTTTTAATAAAACTGATGAAATTAGGACAAAATTTAAAAATCTATAGAGCAATCTCACTTGTGAGTATAGAAACAAATATTCTAATTAAAATTTTATCAAATAAATTTGAAATTGTCATCCAAAAATAGTGTGTCTTAATTAATCCAAGCCTTCCAAGAATGGAGTTTTGATTTAATGTAGGAGCTTGGTCACCATATTCAATTACATCAACAAATCAAAGTGTCAAGTCATAGAATCCTATCTAAATGTTGAAAAGACTACGAAAATCTAGTGAACAATTTCAAAGTCACAAATCTTAATAAAATAATAAAAGGAAATAATTAAAGACTAGTGAACAACCCCAAAATAAATAGCATTCTAATTGGCAAATGATATTACTTAAAATGAGAAATGACATAATATATTTCTGCAATAATTATCAATTAGAGATAATATTAGACAATATTTATTATCTTAGACTACTATTATCTTAAAGGTCTAGTGAATGTAGAAGTCAAGGAAATAAAATATTGAGTAGACATTATAGAAAAATAGAAGTTCTTATCTTTTACCAATAATATAATTGTAAAAATAAAAACACAAAAGTATTCTATTTTTTTATAATTATAGTATCATTTAGACAGTTTGGTAAGCTAAATGGAAACGGATATATTATAAAATTATTTCTCTTAATATTAGCAGTAAGTTTCTAGATATAGAAACAGCAATAAATGTCCAACTCCTGTAACAAAATTAATTTTTTTAAATGTAGGAATAAATTTAACAAAAAAGGGACATGATTTATATGAAGAACATTATAACCTTTGTGAAAGACTACAAACTCTCTGGTTGATGAAAGAGATAACATGTTTCTAGATGGAAAGATAATAGAATCAAAATATGAAGTTACTGACAATTGATTTGGAAGCTACATGCTACCCTACGATACTTTTAACCAAGTATTTGGAAAATTGATAATATTATCTTAAAATGGTATGTGCAGATAAGGGGTATAGACAGTCTAAACTCTGACCACAGACCCAGGGACTTCTAGGACTATCTAGGTCTCTTGATTTATCTTTTTATAAGCCTGCTCTAAACAGTGAGCAAAGTTGGAGAAATACGGAATTTACCAATTTAATTCCAGGTAATTCCAAGGAGTTTACTTCTGGTAATCAGAATTGTTTATGGTAAACTTCTTACACATCCACATACCCCAAAGGGGTTATGTGATCAGCACAACATAAAAATTAAAGGAGTGAAGAGTCTCCCTGTGTTAAAGTATTCACAACGGTCTTGACCTCATCTTTTGCAAAACTTGCACAATGTTTAATGCAATGGCCTAGGAGTAACACCTTACATGTTTTGAGAATGTTAGAGACTAGTCTCTATAATAAATACAAATGCAAAAGCTATAAACAAGCATTACTGTATAAAGAAATAAATAATATATAAAATAAAATAAAACTATTCCAATGAGGTTTGGTTCAGGAATGCAAGATGGGTTTAATATTTAAAAAATCAGTGTACATTATAGACAAAAAAGATAATCTGACAAATGATCATAACAGATGCTGACAAAAATCTGAAAATTTTTAACATACATTTATTATTAATTAAAAAGCACACTCTGAATAGAAGGTAACATTCTTATATGATAAAGATACAATTTTTCAGTAAGCATGGCACTTAAGATTAAACTATTGACAGTTTTCCTCTGAGACAGAAATAAGACAAGTCTAGCAGCTATTGCCAGTTCTATTCAAGACATTTAGAAATTCTATCCAGTACATAAAACAACAAAAGGAAAATAGAAGTCTTAAGATTTAGAAAAAAGGAAATAAAACTGTCATTATTTGCAGACAAAATAAATGTGACCCTAGAAAATAAAACATGTAAGTTCTTAGCTATTATAAATAAAATTAGCAAGGCCACTGGATATAAGATCAATATTTTCTATAAAAATGCATTTTATATGTCAGCAATTATCAAAATAAGAAGTTTTTTAAAAGTAACATTTATAATAGGTGGGAAAATTACTGAGTACAAAATGGTGGGAGGGGGAAATTAGTACATTTAGGTGGGAAAATTACTGAGTACAAAATAGCACAGAAGAATGTGTGCAGCAGGAATGAAATTGTTTTGTATCTTTGTATTTGTGATGGTTACACAACCGTATATGTGGGCTAGAACTCAGTGAACTGTACACTGAAATGGTTGAATTTTACTACATTTAACCTATACTTTATCATAAAAGATGAAAAAAAAAGTAGATAGTATTTGATGACTTGGAGTAACTGCCATAAGCTATCTTTAGTAACAAGATAGGGACAATAGTTACAAAATAATATATTTCTTATAAAATAAACAACCATAGAAACACATATAATTTTAAATATGTATGTATCTACTATGCATATATCTGTGTGTGACTATGTAACCATAGATAAAAGTGGAAGATAATTAAAATGAGTTGCCTATTTCAATGGAAATTTAACAAAGTAACTGGGAATGGGAAGGTAGAAACCAAGCAAAAGAGGAAGGTAGGAAATTCGAGACTTAATAACACACATATACACAAAAAAACTACATAATGTCAACATATCCAGCCTGGCCAACATGGTGAAACCTCCGACTCTACTAAAAATACAAAAACAAAAAAATTAGCCGGGCGTGGTAGTGTGCACCGGTAGTCTCAGCTACTTGGGAGGCGAAGGCAGGAGAAATGCTTGAACCTGGGAGGTGGAGTCTGCAGTGAGCATAGATCACACTACTGCACTCCAGCCTGGGCAACTGAGTGAGACTGTCTCAAATAAATAAATAGTTTTCAAAGCTGTAATCTCTCTGTGTAAAGCTCTAAGAACAAAATGAACTAGAACTCCACTTTCTTAAATATCAGAACTATTAGGCTGCCTCTAACTCTCCCAGAAATTTCCATTTCACTTTCCTTTCTCTTCCTGGTCCTTTTTTTCTCCTCCTCTTCCTCACTTGTAATTTAAAACCACTACTGATTCTCTTTAAAGTTTGATAACAGTAATCATAGGTAAAGAGATGTTGACTCTGTCCATGATTCAGAAATATATATATATATAATATATATATAATACATATAATATATATATAATATATACATAAAATATATAGATATACATATTTTTTTTTATTGGCCCTTTCTAAAATGAGAAAGACTGCGTTTCTGTTCCTCACACTCTGGGTAAGATCAGTTAGCTACCCCTAGTTTTATCAGTCATATTGTTCTCTTTCACTATTCATCTCACTGGAAAAGAAGAATGGGTCTTTCCACATTTAACACAGGGGCTCTATTATAATCTTTTTAATGCAAATCACAATTCCATAGTAATTATAAGATGGCAAGAGTCTGAAGGTGAATCATAAGCATATTTTCTAATTGTCCTATCTGGTGTTATTCATAGTCTTCTTATTAGAATGAACAACAAATACCTATTGATGCTTATGGAGCTCTTACTATATGAAAAACCTTCACAGGTGTTATTTCATTTAATCCTCATGACAACTCTACAGGCAAGCTACTTCTCTTTTCTCTATTTTCAATCTAATAAAACTGAAGCACACTGGTATTTAGACACAGGTGCAGCATTAACCAGCACAACCCTGGGCAGCCCATCCTCTTCCCTAACTGGTTATGGTAGCGCTTACATCAGACCACCATGACACAGCATCATCCCTTTGGGAATCACTGCCTAGGCTCAGGGCTTCATCATCTCTCAGTGATATTTCTTCAGCACATCCATGTTTTTTCAACCCAGCCTTTCATCCTCTCCATTCCCCCCCATCTCAGCCAGAACAGCCCTTCAGAACAAATTTGATTGGTCACATGTTTTAATCTGACTACCTTGGTCACCATCATCCTGCAGACACATTTTCAATTCCTCAACACTTTCTAGAGTCCCCCTTCCTTCCTCTCTTGTTTCACCTTTTCTGTTCTCCCCTGTCTAATCACACACGTCTTTCATCCAAAGTGACTCTCGTCTCTCTGTCCTCTGAGATTCTTCCTTTTTTGGGATTCTTTCCACTAATTAGAACACAATCCCTGTCACCCCTCTGGTTCTGCCGTCTCTTCATATTTCATTACTTACGGCTTTCTGACTACTTTTCATTTCTCTTCAGTGCTCAGTTCAGGAGTCATCTCTTTCAGTAAAGCATCTCGAATCCATCTAAGTCGCCCTCCATCCCTCTTAAAGCATTCGTCATAACCGATTATAGTTCCTTGCTTATCTACTACAGCTACTAGACTCAGACCACCTTAAAGGCAGAGATCATTGGCGTCCATGTTTGTGCATCCAGGTATTATTATATATGCTATATATTTAATAATTGGCTTGAACAGAGAAAAAGAAGCAAAAAATCATATGAGTTTAGAGAAAATGTGCTGTTAATACATAGTTCCAATGATTCATAGTTCCCTTTCTATTTTAAAATTTAAACTTAACATAGTCTGCCACAAAATGTTAAAGAAATGAGTCACGGCACAAAAGCAAAAATTAAGAACTTACTACATTGTTAAACAATGAACTGGGTTTATGGCTGTAGCTAACAGATGAATTGTTCAATTCTCCCACCCCATCCCCTAGCACCATCACCCACTACCACCAACCCCAATTTCTAATGGATGTAATAAAAAATATGATCAACACTTATTTTTGGTATAATTCTTTGCAAGTCTGAAAGAAGAAATAAACAGGATAATGTTCAATGAACCTGAAAGACGATCTACAGTATAAGTGCAGTTGTGCTACCATAAGGTTGGTCGGGGTGGTGGCTCACTCTTGTAATCCCAGCATTTTGGGAGGCCAAGGTAAGCGGACTGCTTGAGGCCAGGAGTTCAAGATCAGCCTGGGGAACATGGTGAGACACTGTCTTTACTTAAAACACATACATTTAAAAAGTAATCTTAATATGATGCTAACATCTATGGGAAATGACATCCGATGATAAATGTAAACAAAAGAAAAAAAGGGAACAAATTCTTTCTGTTTTATTGGAGTTTCACAGGTGCTTATTGGAATACCACAGGTAGTTATGGTTCCTTTTTTTAAGAGAATGTGTAAACACTGGAATGATAGTTAAAAATATATATGTGTAAGAATAAGACTGTTTGTAATAAAGAAGCCCGAAGAGTGATTAAATTGCATTCAAGTATTTGCAGATTTATTTTACAGATAGTGCTAAATCTCTGCTCTCAGTTCCCAGAAAGGAGATTAGACTATTTTTCTTCCTGTTTTGAAAAAAATTGGATTGCTCTAAAAAGAAGTCAAGCATACTGTAAATGATTCCAGGAAACTTGAGAAAATGATCAGAAAAGTTTTCCACCTCTTTATGCCTTTAACCCAACCTTATAAAAATTGCAGCAACAAAAATGTTGGTGATTAAAACAATGCTCCTTTCAGGGAACTCAGTTACCCATCAATTAGTAACTTGGTCAAGAGGTTTTAAAGCAAGACAAATCTGAGTTCCATGTATAATAATCCACAGGAAAAAAATGAAAATACACAGTATCATCATTCCACAACATGCAAGAAGAAAACTAATTCTTTTAAAAGGAGGAAAATGTCCTACCATGATTTATGTTTGCTGTGTGATCAGCTGCGGGAAAGTGGTACTCTCCAGTATTCAATCCTTTCACCAGCTTCCAGTGTGAATCTTCTGTGAGAAATGGCTCCCAGCCACAGAAACCAGACTCAAAGTCACAGGTGAGATGCTTTACTGTTACACGTGGAAGAGAAAACAGATGAGAAGAAACGAAGTAAGAGCATGCAGGGAAACACTGCTCTACATTAGCTAATCATCTTAGGAGGCCAGCATAATTATTCTGCGTGGAAGTGAGTGTTTTCTGATGATCAGAATAGCTTTCCTTTATCCAGCCCCACATAATAGCCCATGTGCTGTGCAAGGCATGACCCTTCCACATGCTTCTATCTGTAAGTCTGATACATTTTATTCTAGTTGGCCATCTCTATTGTATTTAATGATGCAAGGTGGAACTACAGAGCTTTTCAGGGAGTAACTAATTTACTTACCTGGTATAAACCTGCTGAGATGGTAGTTTAAAGAAAAAAAAACACAAGGAAGAGGGGGAAATTTAAATTAATTCTGGATACACAAACAACTTGAGGTCAGCAGCTCAGTGTTCATTTTATTATTCTATCCTAACACTTTCTAAAAAGTATTACCTAGCCATTTGGAATTGCAGGTAAATTAGATATTCTGGACTAAGCTTGTCTTATCTTTTTTTTTTTCTTTCTTTCTTTTTTTTTTTTGGAGGTGGATTCTCGCTCTATTGCCCAGGCAGGTTGGAGTGCAGTGGCGCAATCTTGGCTCAACGCAACCTCCACCTCCTGGGTTCAAGCAATTTTCCTGCCTCAGCCTCCCAAATAGCTGGGATTACAGGAACACGCCACAATGCCGGGCTTTTTGTATTTTTAGGAGAGACAGTGTTTCACTATGTTGGCCAGGCTTGTCTCAAACTCCTGACCTCAAGTGATCTGCTTATCTTGACCTGTCAAAGTGCTGGGATTACACGCATGAGCCACTGTGCCCTGCCTGAGCCTCTGCACCTGACCTGAGCTGTCTTCTCTTAATACATAATTAAAAGGTTGCCAAGTACTTAATTTCCTCCATTTATCATAAAATAACTGGTTCTAGAGAAAGTTGGGGTTTGGAGCATGCTTTATAGGCATCTTTCCCAGCTTTGACACCAAATTCATGAGAGAAAACTAGACAGTTTCATAAAACTGGATAGTAAACTAGAAAGTCTAATAGCTTGAGTTGTGCTTTCAAGAAATTCATTTTTATGTGCTTAAATTTCCTTTTCCTATAAGAATCATAGTATCAGACTATCTTAGTACTTTTGGGGATAAATTAATACAATTAATTTAAAAACATTTCTAAATATTCTTCTTTAGCTGAGGCACTTTTAGAACAGTGAGGGAGAAAAGGAGAATTAAATTGTTTATCATAAAACACCCAAAGTTTTGAAAGAATTCCTAAGATCTTCATGCCATTATCTTTAATAACAATAAAAACAGCCATACTACCACTGAGTTCCAAGTATGTGGCAGGTATTTTACATACATTAATCTTAATTCTTACACTGTACCTAGTAAATATCATTTCCCAAAGAGAAAACTGGAATTCAGAACACGAAGCAACTTGCCTGTGGTAAATTTTAGTAAATGGAACATCTAGACTTTGAACCTGTCTGACACCAAAAGCTCATACTATGAAGCCTCCATAAACCAGAAACTGTTTCATAATTAAAAAGACTCCATCACCATGGGTTTGCTTCTGCTTCTGACCATTATGTTTAACTTGTAAATTTTAAATAATATGGCCAATTTCACAACAAATAAGCTCATTACATCTTAATAATCAAACCATCTTCAAATCTCTGTAAATAGAGACACCTGATTTTATGACCACATATTTTATCACTGACAGGTCAACTCTCAAAACACCGAAGTGCAGTAAGTAAATGACAATGGCACTTCCAATTTCTCTACATGAGAATTGAACCTTTAGAGCTGAAAGCCGTGCTTGTTAGACAGTCATAGAAAAGACAGTGGGTCTTCCATTTCTGTGGGTTGCTTGTTGCAGATTCAACTAACCGTGGTTCAAAAATACAGTAATAGCAGGATGTGTAACCTGCAGATACAGGGGCAGACTTTTCCCTAGGGGCTCAAGTTCTCAAGGGACTTGAACATCCATAGATTTTGGTATAGCATTTCTTTCATTACAAATGAATATTATTTTTTCTTCTAGATGGATTTCTCTAAAAATAAAAAACAAGTAAATTCACTACAGTATAATAATTAAAACATATTGCACATCGCCTAATGCTGCACCAATATGACAGGGAAGTGTTACCTATATACCTAGCTGTAAATCTATTACTTTACGATACGTTTTTCTTCTCAGGTCTGTCTACACAATTTATAGGATATAGCTGTTGATAAAACATTACTTTCCAGGAGAGAGTGTCTTTTGTTTTTTGACAGTCTTGAGCACTTACAACCTAGCTGTGACCTTCTCCCTGGGCATTCACAGAACCTCTGGTCCAGTCCCTTGGTCCTCTGTGAGCTCTGCCACCTTCTAGGCCACCTCCCAAATTTTCTGTCAGTTGGTGGAATGCAAGAATATTAAGACTCAAAATACATGTATAACCTCTGAAATGTGCTTCAGACTTCCAAATTCTTGGCTGTGGATTTGACCAAGGAATCCTTCCACCTACCTACAAGGGTACCCCCAGTTCCTAGAACATACTTCCCTGGAATAAAAAATCTTCCATTGGTAGAGTGACCACATGTCTGGCCAGGCCTGGCCCAGGGTTGCCTCAGTACATGCCTGTTGTCCTAGCATAGTAATTAATGCCTCTTTTTTTTCCCTCTCTTGGTCTCTGTTTGGGTAATAAATTCAGTATTGCACTGTTACGGCAGCAAACTATGCATTGCTACACAAAGGAAGCAAGTCCATGCAAGCAGCAATCTTTTTCACTGCAGATAGCTGCTGAAGTCCACATCCTAATTTCCCCAACAAGGCAATGGTGTGAAATGGCAATGAGATCAATGAGCGTGAAAATGGAAAGCACTACATGACCGATGCACCCCACATCCTTACACGGACTCTTCACAATTGAACTGATCACTCAACCACAAAGATGTAAAGAAAGAAGCTCTCAAGATAAAAGCAACTTTTGATTGTATACATGTTAAAATTTGGTTTTAGGACAAAAGTTCAAACCATTTCTTTCATTACCTAGATGTTTTATCAGTTAAAAAATGTCAATCATTGTGCTTTTCACAGAACACTAAACACCACCGTCCTTTGAAAAATGAAAATTAGCTTTCAAAATCCATCACTGTAAAGATCTGTGAAAGCAACATCGTGCAACCACCTCTGTAAAAATCTTGGTGAACTGGTTGGCTGTTTTTACTAATATGTTCCTGTACACATAAAAGAATATTTTTTAAAGCTAAAAGTTTCAAGGACGTCACTGTTCTGTAAAATGTAAGTCAAATTCCAATAACATAAATTGAAGTTCTTCCATTAATATCTCTCCTGTGTAATTCAAAAACTTTACAGTGAACTTATAAATATCTGAAGAAAGTCAGGAGAGTCAAACGCATTCTGGCAGTTATTAAATGCTTTATCATACTGTATGTGCTAAATGTAAATACTTGCAAAATCTAAAAAACATCCATTCATGTTATAAATAAAGTGCTTTCATTATAAACAATAATTTTGATTACTTGGTTGCTTTTAACTTTCTGTGATTATAGAATACACTTCACCATCTCTAAGCACTGTGTGAGATATGGTGCTGTTCACAATGTTAGAGAAATTTTACTGAGAGTTCATCATTTAAAGTAATATTTTAAGATTGTGACAAAGCTTTCTCTTGCATATTTAACCACTGCAGCATATGAGCAGACATGAAAAAATTTCATTGTGCAGCTGAGAAAAATTCTGGATCATGAAAAGTAAAATATTTTATGACTACTCCAGAAGTTAATCAGCTCTCTGTGAAATAAGAAAAAAAGCGATGTATGGGAAATGAATGGGTAATATTTCATTTAATGAGAATACATTACATTCTAACAGGATTACATTATAAATATTTTAATATGTACTGGAAACTCACACAAATCTTTGCTACACTAAATATTTATATACTGGTATTTCCTTTCCCTTCATGAAGTGTTTTAGCATTCAACATTTTTTTAAATATGAAAGACGTCTAGAGACAATATCACAGTAAAAATTAATGCACTGTACAAGATCCTTGGTTTAAATTTCTTTCATTTGACTATTATACCAACTTCCCCTTTGAAGGTACACAATTCATATTAGAATTTAAAATTATCTTAAAAGTCCTGTAATTTTAAAAAATCATTTTTCTTCATGGAATTTCTTTAACTATTTTGATTTGAACATAGATCTATCATGCCAACTTTTCTGGAACATAGTGAAGTAGATTCTATATATATATATATATTTCCTATGTGAGTTATTGAAAAGTTTATACGTAAATACAAATGTGTATTTTATTGTGGTACAATAGACATGACATAAATTTAACATTTTAACAATGTTTAATGTAAGGTTCTGTGGTCTTAGGTACATTCCCATTGTTGTACAGTGGTTACCACCATCGATCTCCAGAACTTTTCCATTCCCAAACTGAATCCTACTAAACAATAACTTCCATCTCTCCTCCCCTTAAACCCTGGCAACCACCATTTTACTTTCTGTCTCTATGAATTTGCCTACTCTAGGTATCTTACATAAGTGGAATCAAACAATATGTGTCCTTTTGTCTCTGGCTTATTACACTTAACATAATGTCTTCAAGGTTCATCCATGTTGTAGCGAGTGTCTGAAAATGAGATCTATTTCACATAGAAACTGTTCAGGGACCCAATGTATATCTTTAGACATGTTTGGCATGTTGTATTTTAATTATTTTGATAGAAATTTTTAAAAACATATTGCATGTATATTTATTACTTTTTTAAGCTTTATTGATGTATGATAGATAAACTTGTAACTAAGGTATACAATGTAATGTTTTGCTATACATATACATAGTGAAAGGATTATCATAGTAAAGCTAATTAGCATCACTTCATTATACAGTTACCTTTTGTGTGTGTGATGAGAACATTTCAGACCTACTCTTAGCAAATTTCAAGTATACAATACAGTGTTATTAACTACAGTCACCAGGCTGTACGCTAGACCCCCAGAACTTACTCATCTTGTAAATAAAAATTTGTATCTTTTGACCAACACCTCCCCATTTCTGCCAGGCCTCGGCCCTGGACAATTGCCATTCTACTCTCTGTTTCTACAAATTCACCTTTTTTACATTCCATGTGTAAGTGAGATTATGCTGTATTAGTCTTTCTCTGTCTGGGTTATTTCACTTTGCATAATCCCCTCCAGGCTCATCACTGTTGCAAATAGCAGGATTTTTCTCTTTATTATAACTGAATAATATTCCATTGTGAGTACATATACATTTTACACACACACACACACACACACACACACACACACACACACACACACACTTGTTTGATCCATTCTCAGAGACTTCACTTGTTTTGGTTGGATATTGTGAATAATAATGCAATGAACATGAGGGTGCAAATTTATTTTAATCTTAACTGCCCTCATTTAATACAGGATTTTGTTAATAAACATCCAAAATCTATTGTTTGGTACTATGGTGATGCTTTTAAGGACCAGTGAAGCAATGAGAGTTTTGCTTCTACACTGAGAGAACTCTGACTTGTCTGCCTTTCATTTTTATCAATTTTTTTAGATGTCATCTGTTTCTTCCCCTAGCTGTCTTCCTTCCTGAAGCCTCTTTGGTACAGTGGTTTGCAAAGTTTCATATACAGACAAGTCACCTGGGACCTTGTTCCATGCAGCTTCTGGTTCTGTAAGGCTGGGCCAAGGCCTGTGGTTCTGCATTTCACTAAGTTTCCAGGTCATGCTGATGCTCTGGTCCACGGAGTTTGCTATAGCAGCAAAATCCATAGGCCCTTTTTATTAACTGCTTTTCAAAAGCCATTGGGCTGGAGGCAATGTTATGCCATATATTAAAATAATACCTAAAAGTAAGGGCAACTTGATAATGAGAGAAGACCTGAGTAACTATGTCTTTGGAGAAAAGCACACTGACTGTGGAATACCAGCTGACAATCCTCACCAGTTCATTTTTACTCATTCTCCAGAATATGGTAAGTATTCCTGGTGCTATTCAAACCACCTGCACAGCCATACCCTCCTAGAGATTCAATCTAAAGTGCAATAAAAAGAAAAAGATACAAAGGTATTTTTCTGGTGCTTCATGAACGGGGAAGAATTGTTTATGAAAAAAACTTGGTATTTTGTAAAGTGTCTGTTCATATCCTTCGCCCACTTTTGAATGGGCTTGTTTGTTTTTTCTTGTAAATGTGTTTCAGTTCTTTGTAGATTCTGGTTATCAGCCCTTTGTCAGATGGGGTAGACTGGGAACAATGGGAACACATGGACACAGGGGAGGGGAGTATCACACACTGGGGTCTGTGGGGGAAAAAGGGGAGGGGTGGTGGGGGGTGGGGAGTTGGGGAGGAATAGCATGGGGAGAGATGCCAGATATAGGTGATGGGGGAGGAAGGCAGCAAATCACACTGCCATGTGTGTACCTATGCAACAATCTTCCATGTTCTTCACATGTACCCCCAAACCTAAAATGCAATAAAAAAAAAAAAAGAAAAAAAAAAACTACTACACACATAAAAAAAAAAAAAAAGAAAAAAACTTGGTATTATAAATGTTGTTAGAAAATTTTTAAAACAAATTTGTAAAATACTAATTTATAAGTACATGTAAAATGTTTCAAAGTGGTTTTAAATTTCAAAAGAAAGTCTCTTATTTTGTAAGAATATGCATGTGTCTACATGTACAAATATATTAAATACTTCAATGCAGCAAATAGTATACATTTATATCAGTTTGAATAATTCAAATCTATATAAATAATTTCTTCACAGCAGAAATAATTGCATAAAAATTTACATGAAACAGTTTGGTATCAAATACATGAATACACATATATACTGCATGCAGTATGACTTTTTATGACATATTCCCTATATCAAGTCAATCTCAATCATGTAAACATGACAGGTTTTCTTTGGACAAATGAGGTTAAACTATTTAAAAACTTAAAAGACTATTAAGTAATACTGTTTTTGTTGAGAAACACAATTACCCATTCTGGTATTCACACAAAGAAAATAGCAGAATGGTATCAAGATCTACTGAACTGGAAAAATGCCATATAGATAATCAATGGAACTTCAATAAAGGAAGATAATTAAGAAAATATGTCAAAAATCAAATGCTAAACAATTTTCAAAAGGTGAACATAAAGAATGATTTACTACAGGGAAAACAATGGAGGGGGAGAAAAGCTAAGCTTCCAAATATACAAGTGGGCTGGGCACGGAGCTCACGCATGTAATTCCCAGCACTTTGGGAGGCCGAGGCAAGGTGATCACCTGAGATCAAGAGTTTGAGACCAGCCTGGCTAACATGGTGAAACCCCATTACTACTAAAAATACAAAATGACCCGGGTGTGGTGGCGCATGCCTATAATCCCGGCTATCTGGGAGGCTGAGGCAGGAGAATCTCTTGAACCTGGGAGATGGAGACTGTAGTGAGCTGAGATCATGCCACTGCACTCCAGCCTAGGCGACAAAGCAAGACTCTGCCTCAAAAAAAAAAAAAAAAAAATTATACAAGAGGAAACAAAGGAAAAACATTTTCCTTCAGTTACTGACATTAAGAATAGAAACTGTTAGAAAGGTAAATTTCCCCAATTGAAATGAACCAAATTATCCGAAAAAAGATTAAATAAAACACAGAAAGAAACTTGACATATATTGGAACAGATAAATTGTTCTTTCATTGTTCGTTTTGAACAAAAGAAGAGAGTCACCCAAAAAATCCATTCAGCTCATATTGATTAGCTGATTATTTGGTTTAAAGCTAGGAGACTGAGGTATCAACTGAATTGCTGCTGATGAACACAGCAGAAGAGCATTTTACCCTTACTTTCTCATCTCCTCTCTCCCCTGTCCCTCTGTGTTTCTCTTAATAAAATCCTAGTTTCTCATGAGAAACCTATTACACAGAGCTTTTCACTTAAAAGGTGGCATTTATCTTATTATAATATTTTCCCCTCTGCTCAACAAAACATCTCACTAAAATAAAACACTGCAGTAAAATAAATGTCAAATTTTCAATATTTTTTAAAAGCCACTTGTTTGTAATACAGAAATTGGATTCATTTCCTTGGAATTCATGTTTTCTAAAGAGACACAGGGATCTCAGTTGCTAAGTTACCTCATATGAGAACCAACCTGTGGATTGTAAATTAAACTATATTTTTGTTGAAATATGACTATGCCTGAATAGTAATGGGATCTCTTGTCATCACTTGTATCAAAGACTCTTCAGAAAAGTCCTGAAAAGAAAAGTTGGAG
Source organism: Ateles fusciceps (assembly GCA_036589455.1). Lineage (NCBI taxonomy): Eukaryota > Metazoa > Chordata > Mammalia > Primates > Atelidae > Ateles > Ateles fusciceps. The sequence continues at coordinate 8,539,281 of JAZHEH010001064.1, forward strand.
CACTTCTGCCCTCCCAAATGCCAGTCATGGCTGAAGAGATTTCTAGTCATCGTGGCTGCCCAGGAGAAAGGGCTGCCCTCCTCCTACTTGCCCCTCCCCCGCTACAGCTTCTAAGATGATTGGCTAGAGAGGAAAAAAGCATATACTTAATAAAAGTTAGCAAGCCATACTCTATGTCTCCAAGGGGAAGGTACCAAAAGGTTCCCTCTCCCACCCATCTTCTCTTGAATCAAAGTACACACGTTCACACACCTAGCCAACAGTTATCACAACTATTCATGTGTTGAACAAATAGAGAGGTGTTGCAGTCTTTGCAACACGAACCAAAACATTAAGTTAAAATAGAGATCCCTGAAGGAATAGTGCTAACAGTTTCAGAGTGATAATGCATATTTATCATATTTCATTCGTATGACTTACCTTTGCCTTGATAGAAACAAAGACCATTTTAAATCAAACTAACAGTGGTGAATTAGAGCATGTAAACTGGTAAGCCATTCACTCACTCACAGCAAGTTGCTGGCTCTTCATCCCTCCCGTCAGAGCAGTCCTGCCGAGAGTCACAGATGGATTCATTGGCGATGCACTGGCCACCAGCACAAGGGAATGCATCTGCAGAGCAAAGCTTTCTGGATTGGGTCTGTCCACAGGCATAGACCCAGAGATGATCAAGCCCAATGAAACTTCTCTGGCTCAAAAGTGTCCCTTCAAAAATAATCTTCAGGGAATAAAAAAAAAAAAAGATCAATTTACGAGTTTACAGTTTCCTTAATAAGACCAAAAAAAAAAAAGCTTAAGAAGATTGATAAAGACTAAATAGTTACTGAGAAAATGTATTTAAAGCAACCAAAGCAATACATAACTTATTTCTGTTTGATAAGCCTAACCCACACTCTTAAGACTCAACGGAAACATTTGCTCCACTAAAGGCTCAGAGAAAGCTTCCAGGATCAGGCACAACACAAGCATCCCACTTAACTATCAAAAATGTCCCCAACTTGTTACTTGGTCATCATCTTTACAGCTCTCTCTTTCATTTTCAGGGAAAATGAGAAAGTACTGTCATTACTTACAGAACAAGAGCTGTAACTGCATCTGACTTATTTTTTAACTATTGAAATTAGTATTTGAATACACGAAGAAAAATATCAGGCAAATAGAAACAGACACAATGTAGGAATCAAAAAATGTAAAGGAATAAACATAAAACTCTATTAAACTTCCATAAAAGAGTAATTCCTTTAATGAGAAAAGAAGTGCCATTAAACTAAATAAACCTTGCTGTCACCAACTGAATTGCTAGCTTTTCTGGAGATAGGCAATGTTAGCAAATGAAACAACCACACATTGCTGGTCAAGTATAAGTAATGTCAAAATATTAGTATTTTTTGAGCTCTACCAAGAGCAATTGTTACTTAACACCAAAAGTGCAGAACTATAAATAGCTGACTGTATCACAAATAACTAACTCTTTGCTGTTCAAAACAGCCATGAGTACAAAGAACTATTTCAATTCAAATTAATTAAAATAAAATAAAACTTAGTTCTCTCAGTCATAATAGCCAAATTTGAATTGTTCAATAGCCTAATATGATCAGTGGCTACCATACTGGACATTAGATATAAGGCATTTCCATGATGCAGAAAGTTCCATTAAACAGCAGTAAATGTGGTTAAAATTCTGGCCAGAATAAAAATTGACTTCCTTTAGTTTAATCTGGTTTAAAGTTTCTGAATAGATTCTCTTTTCAAAACATGAGGATAGGTGCAGAGGCTCACACCTGTAATCCCTGCACTTTGTGAGGGCAAGGAGGGCAAATCACTTGAGGTCAGGAGTTCAAGACCAGCCTGACCAACATGATGAAACCCATCTCCACTAAAAATGCAAAAATTAGCTGGATGTGGGGGGCAAATGGCTGTAGTCTCAGTTGCTTGGGAGGCTGAGGCAAGAGAATTGCTTGAGCCCAGGAGGCAGAGGCTGCGGTGACCCAAAATCATACCATTGCACTGCAGCCTGGGTAACAAAGCAAGACTCCATCACAAACAAACAAAACAGGAGGGATATATATTTGGTTGTTCATTAAGAATTACTTATGATCAAATTTTCAGTTTACAAATATGTCTAACAATGTGGTTTAGAAAATAATATTAAATTTAAATCATATCCAATAATAAGAAAACTTTGTATGCTGCTACATAATTTTCCCATAATGAATATCATACATGTAAAAATTACTAACCTATAACTGTGTATTTTTGGAACAGCAACAGATCAGATACGCAGAAACGATATGAATTTGGGTTTCAAAAGTGATGGGTTTAAACTTAGATCCCAAAGGCCTATGATTATTGAACAGCTAATTATATTTCATGCACTTGAGAACCTAGAATAACTCTCAAATTCATTTTCTTCACATTTTACTTTGCTATGTCTTTGAGTTAAAACAAAATTTAATATTCAGTTTATGGGGAAAAAAAACTTGTTTATTACCTGAGAAGTCACAAAAACAGATATCAGTCTACAAAAATTCGTGTCAAAATGTTAACTCAGTAGGCTGTGATAGGATATATGAATGGAGTATCACCAAAAAGAAATGGAATTGGTTTCATAACCCACACATCTAACCAGTCTCATCATCCTATACTCACACTCCAGCATAAATAAACTTACACATTCCGTACATTATGTTGGTGCAAAAGTAATTGAGGTTTTGGCCATTAAAAGTAATAGCAAAAGCCACAGTGGCAAAAGCTCAATTACGTTTGCACCAACCTAATACAACACAAAATGTCCATTTAATTTTTTAAGAGACAGCATTCCTGTTCAGCCTATGTATGTTCCATATATTTCTTGGTGTAAACAGAGCTATCTATGTGTCATAAAGATATGAATTATTGTATTCAAAACATGCCTATATTCGACTAAATTTTAATACCAGTTTACTATTTATCTGCTTCCTAATGCAATTTGTTTCCCTGGGTGCAAAGCATGATGCTGAGGAGCAAGAAGGGAAGGCCATGGAGAATGAAGAAGCTGCGAACAGGAGTAGACACATTCTACTTCCTCTGCTATGGGAAATTTGGTCTGAGAAGGAACATATACAATTTAAAAAGTAGGCAGTCGCTCTCCCCAAGTCCACAAATATGCATCCCTAATTTAAATGCTAATTTAACCTTAGGAGTGTATGCATGATCGGTTTACTACTGCAAAGCTGAAACTTAAAGCATAATTTAAAAATACCTGTTTTTTTTTTTTCTTTCATACCTTAAATGTCTTCAGACCTTCTGGTATTAACACATCTGCTTTCACCCACTGGCTGTCAGTTGATGTGTTATATGTCCAAAATATTTCTTCTTCCTTTGATTTAAAGAGAAAGACATCACTCATTCCCCATATTCTAATGTCACATATACATACATGCTCTCTTAACTACATTTTAGTAGGTATTACCCTACCTGTATGATATATAATACTAGGAAATCTAAAGTCTTGGTAGTAAAAATGAAAAAGTTGGATATCATTTTTTAAAAATAAGAAAATGAGGCATGTTTATGCAGTAAAGCCCTTTTTTATAGGAAAAGAGTATTAGGATGGAACAAAATGTAGATGAAATCTTTAAAAAAAAAAACAGTACTGCACTTCAAAAACAAAATTCTGAATAACAGTTAATAAAATCAGCAATTTAAATGTTGATCTCAATAACATTATTACATTTTGTAATATTGCCATGATACTAGAAAAGAAAAAAGATTACAGGCAAACATTTAATGTAAAGGTTAAAAATGTTATCAGATGCATTTTCTGCACAATTTCAATTTACACAAAATATTTTTTTCCTATGGAAACATTTGTTCCAAGTTCCAAACAATACAGATATTTTCTGAAAATTATAATCTTAATTTGGCCATTCTATCAAAGGCCTTTTTACATCTTTTAGAGAAATCTATGTCATGCACCTGTGTAATGATCATTTTTCAGACTGCAAAATTTATGTAAAATTGTTACTACATACTATGAGTTTACTAACAAGCCTTTATTGCATTCAAAACATTTATTGAGTATAAGAAACTCAATAGAAGTCTATGGTGAAATCCCATCTCCAGTAAAAACACAAAAGTTAGCCGGGCGTGGTGGTGGGCTCCTGTAATCCTAGCTAGCTACTTGGAAGGCTGAGGCAGGAGAATCACTTGAACCTGAGAGGCAGAGGTTGTAGTAAGTTCGAGATGGCGCCACTGCACTCCAGCCTGGGTGACAGAGCAAGACTCCATCTCAAAAAAATTAAAAATAAGAAGTCTATAAGGTACTTCAAAATTGTGCCTATGGCACGTATGACATTGGTCTTTATGAATTATGATGCTTTTATGCTCTGAAATATTATCTTTTATTAACATTTTATTAGACATTCAAGTTAGTTTGACATTTCTCTCCCAAAATAGACCAAATTCTACATAATGTTTACATATAGAATGCATTAATTTTTTTAAGTAACAATATGGTAAAAATGTGAAGAATGACATAATTATGTCTCAGGTTGAGCTCTGAGACTGCCTGTGTTCCACTTTCTAGTGTGAGATAGAAAACAGCTCTGAAAGGCAACATCTTGTAATCCGAATGACACGTGATACCAATATTTGTCTCCCCACTAATTCAGCCTCACATATTTTAATTCATGCCCAAGATTTTCTAAAACTGAATCTATTTTCAACTTAGTCCTATACCCTCAGATGCCTACTCCAAATTTTCACGTCCTAAATACTTCAGAAGATAGTCTAAATCCATTGCAATTTATTTCATTACTTATTCATATCAACTGAAGATTTCCACAAGACGATGAGGCACATGAGGTGGACATATTTGTCAGCTAATAGCTTTCATGCGCATCAGGATGAACTAGAGTTATAAAAAGTTGAGACAAGCAACTAATTTTGCTACTACTTATTTCTTATGCAACTTCAGTTATTTAGCAACAAAACACTTACACCCTCCACAGATGCCTTTAGTGACACCTCTTGGCAAATTGCATTCATCACTTTCCCTGGCTTTCATTTTATGAAAATAATTTAGAGCTATTATGCTCTTTTTCACAGTGAGTAATAAGATTCCCCTCTCTCCCCCTGAAGATGGATGCATTTAAATTTTTTTGAAAAGTTAGCACTGTTCTTTCCAAACTTAAATGGATTTTCATAAGCCAAGTTCATAGTACACAATGAATGAGATCTAGATTTTTCTATACATTTTCCAGTCTGATGGCACTAGCAATGTTTTTTCAAAAGAATTTATGCTGACTAAATGAAATCAGGTTTTATTTTATTTCTGTTCTTACTCTCCCTCTTTCTAGTTACTTTTAACAGGGGTCAACGTAAGAAAGAAATCTGTAGCTCATCAAAGCTTTTCAAGTGATGTTCTAATTTTCTTTTATCTTAAAATCAATCAGTAAATAAATTTTTAAAAAGTATTTCTTTGCTCCCCCAGCCCAGGATCAATAATGCTGAATTATCTTTCAAGAAAAATATTTAACATATTTATTAACACTCTATCTCTTGGAGATGCGTCTATCCTTTTCTCTTCCAGTGAAGAAATAAAGGATACCAAACTGAATGTTGTTGAGTTTCACTACTGTTGACTGCATCTAGGAATAAGACCATGTAATATGGTAAAGAATTACAAGTAAATTTGTTTGTAAAGAAAAATTACATGTAAATTTTTTGGTAAATAATTACATGGAAACTCTACAAAGAACAAAAAGTAGGCTGCTGCTACAAGTATTATTTTATAGGTCATAGACACAGATCTAACCCAAGAATGGTTAGATGGTACAAACTAGAAATGCTACACACTTCAGCTGATTCTAACTAGTGAATTTTTTATTTACCAACTTGCCTTCACCTGAGTTTTTCACTTCTCAAGTTCTAATGTCCTCTGGAAATAAGGGAAAACAACCCTCAGCATTCATGCTAGATATTTCTTGGCTTACCTGCTCACATTTATAGAGTAACAGATGTTCACAACAGAGAACAGCATTCTATTCATGGAAAGATGTAAATCGTCATTTTCATCAGGAACTTTTTTTAATGATAGGTTTGGAGTCCTTTTAAGTGTGTGATAAAACATCGATTTGTGACTTAAATGTACTTTGATGCAGATTTTGCATCAGTGACTAACGTGTATAAGAGGATAGCAGTGTCAGAAGAGACAGGACACCTCACAGAATACTGTCTAAGGATCAAGCATCAGTCAACACTCTCTAAAATGTATAACCATTTGGTTCTGATTAATACACTAGATCACTTCCCTATGATTAACCTCTTTTCTTATAATATGAGAGACAGAATCTTATAATATGAGATACAAAGCAGAGTTTTTCCTATACTACGGAATCAGTTGCCAGTTTGTTTTTATCTCTTATATTAATGGGAATACTCACCCAAGTTTACACTTTAGAACTCTTTGAGCATGTTGGACAAGGAAAGATAGAAGAATGAACTCACTCTACCCAGTGTGCCATTTTTCAAAATTCAAGTGACTCATTTGTCAATATTTAATCAATAATTACCAGTCTCAAAAATTATGTCTACCACTACCCAAACAAGTAGTTTTTAACTCCTATATTTATAGTTTTAATGATATACAGATGTAATATCCAAAACAGATCACATCAGAGCTTCAAGACAGAGCTCACAATACAGAATCGCAGCTATTTCATTTTTATTAGATCTATAGTTTCTTTAATATACTTTCATGAATTCTGAAAATTTTATGAAACAATATTGGGCAAATTATCACATTAACTTTTGTACATGAGAGTGTCCCCTATGCTAGTTTCTTAATAATTATTTTTAAAAGTATACCAAATAAAGTCAAGTTAAAGGATACCTAAAGCCTATACGCAACTGAGAAACTGAAACACAGGTTGCCAAGAGTTAGAAACTTCATTTATTCAAGGAATTTGAAATAAATGCAACTTTCTTCTTACCTTATTATTATACAGTCTTACTCTCAGGACACTGTTTTCCATAGAATAATAGAATTGAAGATGACAGTTCTTGCCCAAGCAATGATACACAGAGCTATTTAGGTAAGCCGTGCTGTCGAACTGGTTAAGAGTAAAAGCATGCTTTGCCCCTACCCATATATAATAACCTGAAAGATAAAGAAAAAAGAAGCAATTTAGGAAAACATTAGCTTCCTTCTGTCTAAATAAAACTATTACATTTCTGAAGTTTTCAAAACTGAAATTAAAACACAAATATTTTACTTAAAAGGATACAATATTTTTAAATGATTACATCAACTACAAATAACAGGTTTTCATTTTTGTGTTATTTCTAATATGTACAGAAATCTTCTCCTAATTTCTATAATCAAAATTTAATAAATACCCTTTTGTAAAAATTCCCTCAAAGTCTTAATAAAATAAATCTACATATTCAAATTGCTACACCACCAAATTATTGTCATTTTCTTTTAAATATCACTATTCAATCATGTTTAATTTTTTATATTATTATTATTTTTTTTTATTTTCACTATTCCAACCACAAAGTTTCTATCAATCCTTTTTTAATCAGGAATTTCTCTTCATCCTTCCCAGAATTCTTGCCCCTTTGGATGATTTTTTAAATTTACTTTTTTATAAAAAATCCTTTATAGTTTTAGGAAATACAACTTAAAATGCCTTCTTTCTTACCAAGCCACAGAGAAGTATGAGATATCTGCAGTCCTTTTAAACTTCACCTATGGATTTTGTTTTACGTAAAGATATGACAGATCAGTTTTTCCCATCTGATATTTAAAACCAATCTGAGCTGTTCTTGAATTTAATAACATTGACAACACAGATTTATAAAGAGATTTCTATAATTTTGTAACTTTATTTTAAAAATAAAGTCCAAAATGCTTCGTGCTACTGAAAGAGCTGCATGTCCCAGACATTATTTAAAAACAAGTCTCTTAGGAAACACTAATACGACAAGAAAGACAAAAACAAGAACATTAGACAAAATTTTGGCCTCAGATATTTACAGCTACAGCGAATGCTAAGCATAACACAATCCTTAGCTGGATAAACGTAATGTAAAAGCTCACACTATTTACATGAATTCCTTTTATACAGTAAATCATATCTGACTTTCAACAAAACATTACTAGGTATCTGCAAGGCAAAAAGCACAGTTGGAAAAGAATAACTCTAAAAAGTAAAGTCTACTAATCTTTTTGAAAACAGTCTGTACCCTATTCACAATAGCAAAGACATGGAATCAACCCAAATGCCCATCAATGATAGACTGGATAATGAAAATGTGGTACATATACACCATGGAATACTATGCAGCCATAAAAAAGAATGAGATCATGTCCTTTGCAGGAGCATGGATGAAGCTGGAAGCCATTATCCTCAGCAAACCAATGCAGAAACAGAAAGCTAAGTACCACATGTTCTCACTTAAAAGTGGGAGCTGAACAATGTGAACACAGACACAAGGAGGGGGAACAACACACACTGGGGCCTGCTGAGGGGGTGGGGGGACAGAGAGCATCAGGATAAATAGCTAATGCATGCTGGATTTAATACCCAGGTAATGGGGTGACAGGTGCAGCCAACCACTGTGGCACATATTTACTTAACAAATGTGTGCATCCTGCACACATACCCTGGAACTTAATAAAATAAATAACAACAACAATAATATTACTACTGCCCCCCCCCCAAAAAAATAGTCTGCACAATAAAATATATAAATATAATGCTAAAGACAGCCAAGACTAATTACATTTATAAATTGTACAAAAAATGAAATTAAATTTCATACAATTCTAATACATTCTATTAAAAACCATATTAAGATGCACAAGGAAGTAAATGAGAAGATATTAGCAAGTAGAAACCTAAAACAAAAATAAAGTAAGACACTAAAATTAAATGCCCAATAGGCAGAATATAACCTAGACTGGCCATAGTGTCAAAGAGAAAATTCATGTACCAGAAGCCCTGAAATATAACTCAAAATAGAATAAATTACATAGAAAATAAAAAGGAGCAGTCAAGTTATAGAGTGTGTGCATTAGTTGTGTTTAATAGAAACTCAAGATGAAAAGCTTAAAGGCAGTAAAAGAGAATTACTTGAATACAATAAGAGATAATTTCTGCAAGTGATGACGTATGTGCATTCTGAGTATTAAAGAAAAATTAAACATATACTAATTCCTGCACTCATCATACTGAAATTTTCAAATATCAAAGAAAGAAACATTTTTAAAATCCACATTAAACTAAAAAAGCATTAGATGAACTCAGACCTCACAATCACTACAGTACGTATCAGGAGCTAAAGGGGGAAAATCACTATGTACTTAGAAATTAAAAAAAAAAACTTTTATTCTAAAATTGTATGAAAGAAAGGGAAAAAAAGAGCTAGCAGGCTTAACCAAAAAAAAAAGCCTTTTAATACTTTTCCTTTTTGTTCACATAATATCTAATAACTCCTGAAGAAAATAATGGATAAATTGTTATTTAGAAGTGAGACCAATTTTAGAACATTTTAAGTTTACAGATACTATGGGAGCTCATTACCATAGATCTTTCCTAAATGAAAGAACAATTGATTGAGGAGAAACTTTGCAAGGGGATAAGGGAACCAAGAAGGAAAGCACAAAATCTAAAAAACAGTGGTGAGTAAGAAAAGTAATGAAATATATAATCATCATAATTATAAGTATCATAACAAGATATTGACTTTAATACTCTTTAAAATGTTCAACTGTAGCTCAGGACCAAAAAAGAATTAAATGGTAGTTTGGGGTACCAACAAGGTCTCTCTCATGTTCAAGAAGGCAGAAATACTAAAGCACTTGAGGTTTTGTTATTTCAACAAAGAAATTTCATATAAAGAATATATCCTAAAAATTAAGAATAGTCATAACAATAAGATATATAATTAAAGCTTCCAGATCAATGAAAAAAAAATTAATAATATCCCCCAGAAAAGGAAAGAAATTTATTATGTTAGCAAGAGGAAGAAACTTACTGACAACACGGCAGTGATTTAAAAAAATAAATAAATAAAAAGCTGGCAGGCTCAGCTAGGCATGATGGTTCATGCCTGTAATCCCAGCACTTTGGGAGGCTGACATGGGCAGATCGCTTGAGGTCAGGAGTTCGAGACCAGCCTGGCTAACATGGTGAAATCCTCTCTACTAAAAATTAAAAAATTAGACAGGTGTGGTGGTGCAATCCTGTAGTCCCAGCTACTTGGGAGGCTGAGGTAGGAGAATCGCTTGAATACAGGAAGAGGGGGTTTGCAGTGAGCTGAGGTCTTGCCACTGCATTCCAGCCTGGGTGACAGAGTAAGACTCCATCTCAAAAGAAAAAAGGGAAAAAAAAGAGCTAGCAACCTTAACAAAAAAGCCTTTTAATACTTTTCCTTTATGTTCACATAACACATAATATCTAATAACTCCTGAAGAAAATAATAAAACTTAAAGTTAACCTAGTACAATTTTTCTTTTACACTGTTGGAAACATAATTGTTATTTTCACCTTCAGCTCCTACAGCAGAATGTATTTTCAATAAAACACACTCAGTATGTTCACCAAGACACCCTATGTAATGTCTTATAACTAGCAACCACAAGGCAGAATTCTAAAAGTAATACATAAAAGATATTATTTCTTTTATACCTTCATCATCACCTCTTTGAGCCTGCTGAGGTGTGGATTCTAATGCAGGGACCTCTCTTGCTTTTGTGCGCATCCAGGAAATTTGGGCAGCAGATACTTCTGACGTCCACTCACACATGTCAAATTCAAACCCACAGGCCTGACACACTAAAAAGGGAGAAAAAGATCTTGGTAGTCTATTAGTCTGCTAGAGTGGCTGCTTAACCAGGTTATGTGTTGTAATCAACCATAAGGTTTAAACACACATACACACTAGCACACACTTATTCATATATGGAAGTTGGGATTCAATAAGCCTTAGAGAGTAGTACCAGAAACTCTATTTTGCAAAAAATTTTCAGTTGATCCACATGTACAATATCCTTTCAAGTGAGAACCATTGCCATAAAAAAAGGAGATTCCTAGTTTTTCTTGTATGTGTCACTGCTTCAGTCACAATATTTTTTAATTTTTTTAAGACACACAGAGTCTTCTGACTTTTTAAAGATCGTCATTCTAACAGGCATGAGGTGGTGTCTCAATGTGGTTCTGATTTGCATTTCTCTAATGACCAGTGATGAGGAGCTTTTTATCATGTGTTTGTTGGCTGCATAAATGTCTTCTTTTGAGAAGTATCTGTTCATATCCTTTGCCCACTTTTTGACGGAGTTGTCTGTTTTTTTCTTGCAAATTTTTTTAAGTTCTTTGTAGATTCTAGACATTAGCCCTTTGTCAGATGAGTAGACTGCAAAAATTTTTTCCCATTCTGTTGGTTGCCAGTTTGCTCTAATGATAGTTTCTTTCGCTGTGCCAGAGCTCTGAAGTTTAATTAGATCCCACTTGTCTATTTTGGCTTTTCCTGCTATTGCTTTTGGTGTTTTAGTCATAAAGTCCTTGCCTATGCCTATGTCCTGAAAGGTATTACCTAGGTTTTCTTCTAGGGTTTTTATTGTGTTAGGTCTTATGTTTAAATCATTAATTCATCTTGAGTTAATTTTGTATAAGGTGTAAGGAAGGGATCCAGTTTCAGCTTTCTGCATATGGCTAGCCAGTTTTCCCAACACTATTTATTAAATAGGGAATCCCTTCTCCATTGCTTGTTTTTGTCAAGTATGTCAAAGATCAGATGGTTGTAGATGTGTAGTATTACTTATGAGGACTCTGTTCTGTTCCATTGGTCTATGTCTCTGTTTTGATACCAGTACCATGTTGTTTTGATTACTGTAGCCTTGTCGTATAGTTTGAAGTCAGGTAGTGTAATGTCTCCAGCTTTTTTGTTTTGTTTTGTTTTGTTTTGCTTAGGATTGTCTTGGCTACATGGGCTCTCTTTTGGTTCCATATGAAGTTTAAGGTGGTTTTTTCCAGTTCTGTAAAGAAAGTCAGTAGTAGCTTGAAGGGGATAGTACTGAATCTGTAAATTACTTTGGGTAGTATGGCCATTTTCAAGGTATTGACTCTTCCTAACCATAAGCATGGTACATTTTTCCATCTGTTTGTGTCCTCTATTATTTCCTTGAGCAGTGGTTTGTAGTTCTCCTTGAAGAGGTCCTTCACATCCCTTGTAAGTTGTATTCCTAGGTATCGTATTCTCTTTTAGCAATTGTAAATGGGAGTTCACTCATGATTTGGCTCTCTGTTTGTCTATTATTGGTGTATGGGAATGCTTGCAATTTTTCCACAGTGATTTTGTATCCTGAGACTTTGCTGAAGTTGCTTATCAGCTTAAGGAGATTTTGGGTTAAGACAATGGGGTTTTCTAAATATATAACTATGTCATCTGCAGACAGGGACAATTTGACATCCTCTCTTCCTGTTTGAATACCCTTTATTTCTTTCTCTTGTCTGATGGCTCTAGCCAGAACTTCCAATACTATGCTGAATAGCAGTGGTGAGAGACGGCATGCTTGTCTTGTGCCAGTTTTCGAAGGGAATGCTTCCAGTTTTTGCCTATTCAGTATGATATTGGCTGTGCGTTTGTCATAACTAGCTTTTATTATTTTAACATACATTCCACTGATACCTAGTTTATTGAGAGTTTTTAGCATCAAGGCCTGTTGGATTTTGTCATAGGCCTTCTCTGCATCTATTGAGATAATCTTGTGGTTTTTATCTTTGGTTCTGTTTATGTGATGGATTACATTTATAGATTTGTGTATGTTGAACCAGCCTTGCATACCAGGGATGAAGCCTGCTTGATCGTGATGGATAAGCTTTTTGATGTGCTGTTGGATTTTGTTTGCCACTATTTTATTGAAGATTTTCACATCAATGTTCAACATGGGTAAGAAAACAGATGCTGGAGAGGATGTGGAGAAATAGGAATGCTTTCACATTGTTGGTGGGAGTATAAATCAGTTCAACCATTGTGGAAGACAGTGTGGTGATTTCTTAAGGATCTGAGAAATCCAAATATCATTTGACCCAGCAATCCCATTACTGGAATATACCCAAAGGATTATAAAACATTTAATTATAATGACACATGCACATGTATGTTTATTACAGTAGTGTTCACAATAGCAAAGACTTGGAACCAACCCAAATGCCCATCAATGACAGACTGGATAAAGAAAATGTGGCACATAAACACCATGGAATACTATGCAGCCATAAAGAAGGATGAGTTCATATCTTTTGCAGGGACATGGATGAAGCTGGAAATCATCATTCTCAGCAAACTGACACAAGAACAGAAAACCAAACACCACATGTTCTCACTCATAAGTGGGAGTTGAACAATGAGAACACATGGACACATGGAGGGGAACATCACACACTGGGGCCTGTCAGGGGGTGAGGGACAAGGGGAGGGATAGCTGGGGGTGGGGGGGATTGGGAAGAGATAATAACATTAGGAAAAACACCTAATGTAGATGATGGGGGAATGGATGCAGAAAACCACCAGGGCACGTGTATACCTATGTAACAAACCTGCACGATCTGCACATGTACCCCAGAACTTAAAGTATAATAAAAAACGAGAGAGAGAGAGAGAGACAGGGTCTCACTCTGTCACCCAGGCTTAATGCAGTGATGCAATTATAGCCAACTGTAGCCTCAAACTCCTGGGCTCAAGCAATCTTCCAGCCTCAGCCTCCCAAGTACCTAGGACCACAGGTGTAGGCCACCATGCCCAGCCTTTTTATTTTTTTATTTTTCATAGAGATGGCATCTTGCTATATTTCCCAGGCTAATTTTGAGCTCTTGGCCTCAAGCAAACCTCTCATCCCAACCTCCCAAAGTGTTGGGATTACTGGCATGAGCCACCATGCCCAGTCAGCAATTTTGTAAGTGGCTTCATATTTTACCTTACCTACTATATGGGGTTAGATTAGTTAAATTATTTACTATTCATAATCACACTGAAATTTTATACAAGAAAGATTGCATATAATTCCAAGATGGCTTTAATTGTTGTTTACAAAATGACATTTTGTTAAATTGATGAATTTAGTATACCACCAGAACCTCCCAATAACACTCCAGCTAAAACTGGGACACTAACATCAACAAAGGTTGGCATGTGCATATTCCTGCAAGTGGTCTCTGAGTCTCATATATTGCATACACACCAGAAAAGTGAGTGTCTCAATTTAACACTTACATCTCAATCCTTCAGATGTAACATCAAATCTGCAGAGGTCTGTATCTGGATGGCATAGTTCCTGCTCAGCATTCAGTGCTTCTTGACACAGTAAAATTCCATCTGTTAAATTTAAAGATTGGCAAGAGGTGAAATGCAGGTGCAACTGGAAAGACTCAAGTATTTTTTTTAATGTTAATATTCATTCTACAAAGCACTCCGTAACCAACTTCTCTCTATGGTATCATCACCCTTTAGGTAACCCTATCTCTCTCTCTCTCTCTCTCTCTCCACACACACACACACACACAGACAGACAGAGAAAAACAGAATAAAACAACCATGCCAATGCTTCCATATTTTAATCATATCTCCATAGTGACTGGCAAGCCCCAAAGCCAAACCTTCACAGGACTAAAAATCTCCCTAATGTTGGAACTCAGAGTCTACCATTAGTACAGTTGTACATGTGTCAAATTTAAGATATGGTGTCCCCTTAAACCTGGAAAGAGGATCTGCCCTGGAACTGATTTCTCTGGAGCTTTCTCAAATTGTGCTTGCTGGCTGGCCACGGTGCCTCACACCTGCATTCCCAGGCATGGGCCAGCCTTTGGTAGCCCAAGGTAGGTGGATCACTTGAGGTCAGGAATTTGCGAACAGCCTGGCCAACATGGCGAAATCCCTTCTCTACTGAAAAATACAAAAAATAGCCGGGCGTGGTGGTGTGCGCACTCATAATCCCAGCTACTAGGGAGGCTGATGCAGGAGAATCGCTTGAACCCAGGAGTCAGAGGTTGCAGTGAGCTGAGATCACATCACTGCACTCCAGCCTGGGTGACAAAGTAACACTCCATCTCAAAAAAAATAATAACTGTGCTTTTTTGTTGTTGTTTTCTTTTCCCCATGCTCTCCCAAGACAAAACTTGAAGGTAGACTGGGAGTCCTTCCTGCCCCATGCCACTTGCACATAATTCTCCCTCTGACCTTCCTAAATACCGAAGCTTTGACTCTCATGATGTCAAATGGCACCCCTCACTGTTCCAGCTTGTTACAGTCACCTACAGACACTGTAGGTGAGCCCTAAGGGTGCCCTGTCCCTCCCCCTCTGAAGATTTTAGCTCTGAGATCACTGTCATTCTTTGTCATTTCGATATTCACTTTCATTTGCTTCTCAGTTTCTTGATTTCTTCTTGTTGATGATCTTGAAGGAGAACTTTGATGAAAAACGACATCTGCCACCACTCCTCAAAAGAAGTATTACCATTACTAATGACGATAATGTTTCCTTGTCTTAATTTCAAGTGGTCCACTCCCTAACCATCATCTCTATTTTCCAGCTCATTTCTTTTTGTATCTCTAACAATATTTCAACTGCACCAGGTTCTACAAGCCCAGGGTCCTAAATTCTTTTCAATTATTTCCCTCACCTATCATGTCTTCATATCCTTTATTACAGATGTTAGACAAGCAATCACTCCCTGGCCCTGCTCATACTTCTCCATACTCTCATGGCAAAAACTCTAGAAAATACATCCCTCTACCTATGCTAGCCTGTGTCTGCGCAGCTGAATGGAGGGAAGAAATGTAGACTGAAATGGCTTCATATTCATGACACTCACTCCATGGCATCATGGTGACCCTCATTCTTTCCCTTTCCGCATTCCTAGACAACTATTCAAAGCTTTCTATTCTCTCTTTCCTAACTTCCAGCTCTTCCTTCCCTATCATCATTCTCAGCTTATCACCTTGCTTCACATTTCATTGTGGACATGAGAAAATCAAAAGAAAACTCTACAAGTCCCATCATCAATGTCACTGGTCAGCCATCCACATGCTTTCCTCCCTGTAGAACCAGGTAAGCTCTCTATGCCCTTCTCTGGATAAACCTTCCATTTAGACAGAAATTTCATCCCTGCTTGGCTATTTAAGGATCATGCTGTCAATTTCCTCTCCTCTCATTTACAACAACATTTTCTCTTTCTCTACGCGATCATTTCCATGTGGGCCTAAAAGGCCAAAACTTCAACCACCTTAGAAAAACATTCTCCAGACCTGACAAACTTCTCCAACTAACTTTCAAAGTTCTGACTATTCCCACGCTGACTCCAACACCAGTTCTTTCCCCCTCCTATTCTCTCCTGAACCTATGTCAATAAGTTTTTTTAATTGAGATAAAATTCACAAAAAATATCATTTACCATTTCCATTTTTTCTGTCTTAAAGTGTAAAAGTAAGCCAAGCATAGTGGCTCACGCCTGTAATCTCAGCACTTTGGGAGGCTGAAGCAGATGGATCACTTGAACTCAGGAGTTCGAGACCAGCTTGGCCAACATGGCGAAACCCCATCTCTACTAAAAATACAAAAATTAGTCAGGCATGGTGGCAAGCGCCTGTAATCCCAGCTACTCAGGAGGCTGAGCCAAGAGAATGGCTTGAACCTGGGAGGCAGAGGTTGCAGTCAGCCAAGACCGCACCACTGCACTCCAGCCTGGCAACACAGCGAGACTCCATCTCAAAAAACAAAAGGCCAGGTGCAGTGACTCACGCCTGTAATCCCAAATGTCTCAACACTTTGGAAGGCGAAGGTGGGTGGATTACCTGACGTCAGGAGTTCAAGACCAGCCTAGCCAACATGGTGAAACCCTGTATCTACCAGAAATACAAAAATTAGCCGGGTGTGGTGGCACATGCCTGTAGCCCCACCTACTCGGGAGGCTGAGGCAGAAGAATTGCTTGAACTCGGGTGGCAGACATTGCAGTGAGCTGAGATCATGCCACTGCACTCTAGCCTGGATGACAAGAGTGAAACTCTGTCTCAAAAAAAAAGTGTACAAGCCAGTGGCTTTTATTAAATTTGCAATGTTGTGCGATCATCAAACTACCTAATTCCAAGACATAATGGAATAAGATACCGCTATAATCATCACCTCTACCCATCAGTCACTTCACCATTCTCTCTTCTCCCTCCTGCCTTGGCAGCCACTATATCTGCTTTCTATCTCTAAGGATTTGCCGACTCTGGCTATTTCACATAAATGGAACTGCGCAGGTTGTAGCCTTTTGTGCTTGGCTTCTTTCACTTAGCATAACGTGTTTGAGGTTCATCCATGCTGTAGCATGAATCAGTATTTTATTCCTTGTTTGTTGGTTGGTTGGTCACTTTTACCACTCCTCTGAAACTGCATATATCAAGACGGACATTTATACTGCTAAATCTCATATTTAATTTTTTCTCATCAACACACTTGATATATCAGTAATATTGGACAGAGCTAATTACTCCCTTTTTCTTGAAATATTTTCTTCACCAGGCTTTTGCATAAAACTCTCTTCTGGTTTTCTGATTATGTCACCAGCTATTTTTTTTCTCAATCTCTCTTGTGGTTTTCCCTCATCTGCTCAACTGCCTCAAAGCTCAGTCCTTCCATCTCTTCCTCTCTACACACACACACCTTGTTAATATCACCCAGTCACATGCTGTTAAACCATTTCCTAAATGCTGATGACTCATAAAATTGTACCTAAGGCTGAAAATTTTCCTATACTCCAACTCTACACTCCAGCAGTATCTTGCTACTAACTTAAGCCTATTCCTTTGGGTCACAGAAATAGGTCTAAATCTCAAAACCACCTTTGCAAAAGTATGAGACAGTGAAAGAGATCTAACTTAATCAACTCCATCTTGCTTCTAACTTTCAAGCTGACCTTGCTCATTCCTGGGTGTAGGCTGGACTAACTTTGGGAGGAACTTAGTTTATAGTTTAAACAAAGATGATAACAGCCTTTTGCCAAAGCAGATCTCCTTCTTGCCTGGGGACTAGATTGCCTTTGTAGGACTAACATTAGCCATAAGATTAGAAATTGTGGTTTAGGACTCATGCTGCTGGAGGCTACAAGATTCTGACCCTCCCCAAACTACTCCGAAGAACAGTGCTTGACATATTTTGCAGACCCTGCTTGATGGTTCAACTGGTACCACCCAGATCAATAAACTGGCACATCTCATCTTGTGGCCCCCACCCAGGAGCTGACTCGGTGCAAGAAGACAGCTTCAACTCCCCGTGATTTCATCTCTGACCAATCAGCACTCCTGGCTCACTGGCTTCCCCCAATCCACCAAGTTATCCTTAAAAACTCTGCTCCCTGAATGTTCAGGGAGACTGATTTGAGTAATAATATAACTCCAGTCTCCTGCACAGCCGGCTCTGCATGAATTACTCTTTTTCTGTTGCAATTCCCCGTCTTGATGAATCGGTTCTCTCTAGGCAGTGAGCAAGATGAACCACTTGGGTGGCTACGATCTCAACAAACTTCTGATGTTTCTCAGCCTAAACTTTATCTTCCCACAGCCTATCTTATCCCAGTTAATGAAACCCCATCCTTCTAGTTCAGGTGGAGAAACTTGGAGTCTTCCACGACTTATCTCTTTCTCTTTCTCTCTTCTCTCTCTCTCTCTCTCTCTAACCAAATATGCAACACATCAGCAAATTGCTGCATTATCTGTAAAACACATCCAGAATCTAACTACATCTTATGATCTCTACTACTACTATCAACTCTGGCTCAGGGAACATCATCTCTTTTTCAATTGTTGTAATAACTTCTTAATTTGTCTACCTGTGGTTGTCCTGGCTCCACTATAATCTTAGATATGTGAGTAGATAATGTCTCCTCTGCTCAAAACCTTTCCATGGGTTTTCATCCTATATGAAGTAAATGTCAATGCCTTACTATGATCTTCCTCATATAAACCAAGCTTACTCTTTCCTCGAGGCCTTTACATTCATCGCTCAATCTGTAAACAAAAAATAAAATTCTAAGCCCCCAACTATCTGAATGAACCCCTCCTCTCATCCATGGGTGTTCCAAAGTTAACCTGAAAAACTAGTTCAGGCCATGATAGGAAAGCAAAGCCAGAAATGCCTCATTATACCCTCCCTTTTGCAATTAGTGGTAGAACAAACTAACTCTGATAAGAAACATCTATGGTCTATCCTCTCTGAAGCTTGCTACCAGGAGGCTTCATCTGCATAATAAAACCTTGGTCTCCACCACCTCTTATTGTAACCTAGACATTCCTTTCTATTGATTCCAGGTCTTTAGATAATAATTCAACCAATGGTCAATCACAAAATGTTTGAATCCACCTGACCTGGAGGCCCCCTCTTCCAGTTGTTCTGCTTTCCTAAACTCAACCAATGTACATCTTGTATGCATTGATTGATGTTTTATGTCTCCTTAAATTGTATAAAACATTCAATTTGTAGCTGGACCACCTTGGGCACCTGTTCTCAGGGTCTCCTGAGGGCTGTGTCATGAGCCATTGGTCACTCATATTTGGCTCAGAATAAATCTCTTTTATATTTTACAGAATTTGACTCTTTTTATCAACAACCTAATATTCACATGGCTTATTTCCTCTATTCTTTGGCGATTTTTCTGAGATTATATATTTTAATGTGACCATACTGACCATTTAAAACATCATGATCTCATCCTCATTTCTGGCACGTCTTATCACAGTTTTTCACTTTTATGTTCTCCATAACAAATATCACCACTTGACCTCCTAAACTATATTTCTTATTTATTTGCTGAGTATCTTTTTTCTCCCTAACTGAATAGTAAGCTTGGTAAATGCAATGATTACTATTTGTTTTTCACTGCTATCCCACCACTATGTAAAAAAATTATTGGCATAACAGGTGTTCAACGTATACTTGTTTGATAAATGAATAAATTACCTAATAACAACCTGATGAAACTTTTTGAAACATTGTAGATTCTATATACATCATTTTCACTTTTATTTGTGATAAAACTGAAGCAATTGGTTATGAAAATGATTTGTGAATGCATTCACAATCTGGTTTCTCATAATGGGAGTTAACAAATGATGAATATGCAAATCCTCTTGAATGTAAGATCCACTGAAAATAAAGCTGCATATGCAATTAATGGAATGTTGGCAATAAATGAAGCTAAGATTGCACAATAATGATTACCATGAAACAATTAAAACTATAATTTTTGTAGATTCATATAATAGCTACAAATCTTCTGTCCCTGGAGCTATATAACTAAATATTGGTCATGGTTCAATTAAATGCTGTATATTATCTCTAATTTCTCACTATTTATACAAGACAAAAAAAAAAAAAAAAAAAACACCCAGAAGTAATATAAACAAAAATAGCAAAACAGTTGAGTACAAATCGCATGGAATTAAATATGGAGATTGTGTCAAATGTATTAAATTTCTTTTGCCAGTGTCTACCACTTTTACTACCTTTGGCCTGAAAACTGGAATTTATAACCATAAAAAGAGTGGCGTATGAGTATGTATTTTGGCATGGTATGCGTAAACTGTCAATCAGTGAGTCTCCTGGACAGCTCTTTTTATTAATCCCAGAGCTCAAAGCTATTTAAAGATGTCAGTTATTTATATTCATGTTAAATCTCCCTTCTTCCCTCATTCCTCTCCTCTCACTCTTTTTCTTTTTTCTTTTTCTTTTTTTTTTTTTTTTTGAGACAGAGTCTCACTCTCTCCCCAGGCTGGAGTACAGTAGCGTGATCTCGGCTCACTGCAACTTCCACATCCCAGTTTCAAGGGATTCTCCTGCCTCAGCCTCCCGAGTAGCTGGGATTACGGGTGCATGTCACCACACCTGGCTAATTTTTGTATTTTTAGTAGAGATGGAGAGTCACCAAGTTGGCTAGGCTGGTGTTGAACTCCTGACCTCAGGTGATCCGCCTGCCTTGGCCTCCCAAAGTGCTGGGATTACAGGCGTGAGCCACCATGCCCAGCTCTCTTCTCTTATTCTTATGTTGTACCACAATCTGGCTGTAGAAAATTATTTTAGGGGTTTTCAAATCCTCCATCAATGATACAAGATTAGTAAAATGAAGCTTTGCCAACCATTTCAAGCTCTCTATACCATCGAAGTCACATGTCTAGGGTTGCCATCCTTCAAACCTTATCTTGCACAAACAGGTTAAAGGAAATTGTCCAAACTTTCTCAGAGGGTAGAAATGAAGCCCATGTCTCAAGGCCTTTGAAGTAAAAGTTATAATTGACATCCACTTTTTACTCCAGAGGTTTTACACAATTTGCCAATTTTCTTTAATTAGTAGTGATTTCAAGGAACAGTTACTGTATTTTTAAAAGAAAACTGGAACCTGCTAAAATAAAAGGTCCTTAGTTATTTAACTGGATAATATACATGCATCATGCAGATTCTAACAAAGGGATGGCTAGTGTATGTGAGGCCTTTACAAATGAGACTAAGGCTAAGTACTGAAAATCTATCTAAAAATATCCAGAATATTCACAATATTCTGATTATGAGCCACCACATGAAATCTTTATATAATTTATAATCAGCTGTTTCTATAAGAATCTGTGTCATTTAAGAATCAGTGTTATTCAAGAATCAGTGATTAAACAAGTTCTTATTTAATCACAATAGCAAGCCTTGATTTTTTCTTTTCATACTTGCTACTTTGGTAAAATCTAAAGTGATCCCCTTTTCAATACATTTACAATATATTTTCATAGCTTGGATGGGGCACAGGTTAGAATTGTATTGATTGAAGATGTGGAAACAGTCTAAATAATTTCTCTTTTATTAAAAAATTAGTTTTATTACCCAACTTGCAAAGTGTTCAGAAACTGTGAAAAAAACTAAGTAGTTTTATAAATAAAATAGGTTATACACACACACACACATACACACACACACATACACACACACACATATATACACACGGATATATATATTTTTTTCTTTTTTCTTTTTTTTTTTTGACATGGAGTGTCACCCTGTCATCCAGGCTGGATGGCAGTGCCATGATCTCAGCTCACTGCAACTACTGCCTCCCGGATTCAAGCGATTCTCCTCTCTCAGCCTCCCACAGTAGCTGGGATTACAGGCGTGAACCACCACACCTGGCTAATTTTTGTATTTTTAGCAGAGATGATATTTCATCATGTTGGCCAGGCTGGTATATTTTTACAGTAAAGAGAAATAGATAAGGTAAAATAATAGTTTTGTTTTCATAAAAAACAATATAATAAATAAGCTACACATTACAAACTTCCTCATCATCAGAATTTTTCAACTTTAAAATCTGGTCATTTCACTTTCAAATTTATTTATAAATTTACTTATAGTAAAGTTCACATTTTCCAGTATTCAGTTCTATGAGTTTTTTTTTTAAAGAAAAAAAAGTTTTTATTTTAACTTCAGGGTACATGTGCAGGTTTGTTATATAGGTTAATTCATGTCATGGGGGTCTGTTGTACAGATTATTTTGTCACTCAGAGTATAGATTTCCTCTTGGGTGTCTCTAGATTCCTCAAGAAGAGGGAGCATATGGGAAAGTCTCAGCGTCAGTCAGGAGACAGAGGAAGAGGAGTGAAATGTGGGCAAAAATCTTTCTTGTGGTTTCTAGAAGCAGCAGGTGAGGCAGGGTAAGCAAGCCTAGGCTGGCTAGTTTGAATGATATCATCAGGACCTAGGACATAGAAGCCATTTCTAGTTGTCTAGAACTTGGTTATTATGGGCTGAACTGTGCCTCCTAAAATTCCTACATTGAAGTGCTAACCCAAAGTAGTTCTGCAAGTGACTGTATTTGGAAATATGGCCTTTACAGAGTTAACTAAGGTAAAATGAGGTAATGAGGGTGGGCCCTAATCCAATATGGCTAGTGTACTTGTAACAAGAGTTTAGGTCATATTCAGGTACAGACGAATGACCACGTGAAGACACATGGAGACGATAGCCTCCTATAAGCCAGGAAGAAAGGACAAAAAACTCAATCAATCCTGCAAACATCTTGAATTTCGATGTCTGGCCTCAAGAATCATGAGGAAGTAAATTTCTGTTTTTTGAGTAACACAGTCTGAAGTACTTAGCTATAGCAGTCATAACACAGTAATACACTAGCCCTGGGGTGTGTAGGACAGGTGTATGGTGGCCTGGTGTGTGAAAGCCCAATAATAGAGGAGGTGGTTGGAGATGGGGCTGTGGATTTGTTGATTTATATTTGAAAAGCACACTGGTTAACTCAAAAGGGTGAGCTTTTTACTATCTCTAGGAATGAGTTTACCCTGTGAGACCCCTCCAGGGTCACCAAGGCCCCAGATGTCACTGCATCAGGATACAGAAAAAAATAACACAGTTAACACAATCGCTTCCTAGTCTCATTTAAAAAAAAAAAATAGAAAAAAATTGGAAGACCCATTGATTTGAAGAAAGAGTAAAAGAAGTCTTTTCAGGAAACCTAAATATATATATATATATATATATATATATATATATATATTTTTTTTTTTTCCCCAGGATGGAGTCTTGCTTTATCACCCAGGCTGGAGTGCAGTGGCACGATCTTGGCTCACTGCAACCTCCACCTCACCTCCAGGGTTCAAGCAATTCGCTTGCCTCAACCTCGCGAGTAGCTGGGATTACAGGCATGGGCCACTACACCCAGCTAATTTTTGTATTTTTAGTAGAGATGGTGTTTCATCATGTTGGTCAGACTGATCTCGAACTTCTGACCTCAAGTAATCCACCCACCTCAGCCTCCTAAACAATCACTTCTATAAACCAAAAAGACTTATCAAAAGGTAGCTATGTTAGAACTTAAGTCCACTCATTCCCTTTTTTTAAGTCCACTATTTCTAAATACAGTATTTCTGTTATAATATGACAAAAGCACCCATATGTCTAATAAAATATGGCAAATGCTTGGCCCAGATTACTTCTTCTTCAATAAAGCCACATAATATAGCTTGAGGACTTTTTATTTTTCACACTAAAATAAACACCTAGAAATAATATCATATACTGAGCATAAATGTAAGTACTGTTAAAAACATCTTCCCGAACTTATGGGGGGGAGGATCCAAGATGGCGGATTAGACACAACTCCAGCGCACAACAGCCAGTGAAAGAGACACAGAAACCCAGAGATCTCCCAGCTCCAACCGAGGTACCAAGTGCATTTCAATGGGTCTGGTCCGAGGGTGAGCAAAGCCCACTCAGGGCAGACCGAGGCGGGGGAGGGGTGCTGCTTCATCCAGAAAGTGCATCTGACCGGCGAGTTGGAGGCTCCACCTCTGGCACTCCAGTCCAGATACAGCGCTTCCCCAAAGCCTCAGCAATACACAGAACAGGGGATCTTTGCCAGTCAAACACCGGGAATTACAAGTGCGGAGTTGAATAAGAGTCTGCAGACTGAGCTATTGCCCCCTCCCCCAGCCCGGAGAGAGAGGGAGCTGTAAGCGGGAACAGCTGGGCGGCCCCTACCCCATGACCGGAGAGAGAGAAAGCTGAAAGGGGGAGACTGCCGGGTGCAGCTGGGCGGGTCCCTAACCTCCCCCACAAACCCCAGAGGGCTGAAGCTCTGACTCTAGTGGTTTGCGTAGCCAGTGCCACAGTCTGAGATGAACCCTGAATGATCCAACCCAGTGGAGGAAGGGCACAATCCACCACCAGAGGGGTGGGACTGGGCTACATGTTTTAACAAAAAAACACAGGAAGCCTACGTAGCAACGGGATGGTGTTCTTGACAATCCAGCAGCACCTACAGGTCAGTGGAAGAGGCAGGCCTAATCTCCCAGCATAAACAAAAAAGACACAGGAAGCTTCCCTAGTAACCTGAAGGAGTCCCTAGAAACCCAGTAGTGCCCCGACAGGCAGACAAGAAACCTCATCAAGCAGCTCTTTGACACCACAGCCAGGGAAATCCACAAAGATGGGAAAAAACGAGCGCAAAAAAGGTGAAACCAAAGACCAGAATACCTCTTCTCCTTCAAGGGATCACAACTCCTCAACAACACAGGATCACAACTTGACCGAGAAGGAGTGTGAAGAATTGACGAAAACAGGATTCAGAAGGTGGATAATAACAAACTTTTCAGAGCTTAGGAACATGTTCTAACTCAATGCAAAGAAACCAAAAACCTTGAAAAAAGGTTAGACGAAATGCTAACTAGAATAACCAGCTTAGAGAAGAACATAATCGACTTGAGAGAGTTGAAGAACACAGCACAAGAACTACATGAAGCAGACACAAGTTTTAATAGCCGAATCGATCAAGCAGAAGAAAGGATATCAGAGACTGAAGATCAACTCAATGAAATAATAAGAGGAGGCAATACAAGAGAAAAAAGAGTGAAAAGAAGCAAACAAAGTCTCCAAGAAATATGGAATTATGTGAAAAAACCTAATCTATGCTTGATCGGTGTACCTGAATATGACTGGGAGAATGAATCCAAGCTAGAAAACACACTCCAGGATATTATCCAGGAGAACTTCCCAAGCCTAGCAAGGCAGTCCAAATTTCAAATTCAAGAAATACAGAGAACTCCACAAAGATATTCCTAACAAGAAGAGCAACCCCAAGGCACATAATCTTCAGATTCACCAGGGTCAAAATGAAGGAAAAAATGCTAAGGGCAGCCAGAGAGAAAGGTTGGGTCACCCACAGAAGGAAGCCAATCAGACTCACAGCAGATCTCTCGGCAGAAACTCTACAAGCCAGAAGAGAGTGGGGGGCCAATATTCAACATCTTTAAAGAAAAGAACTTTCAAGCCAGAATCTCATATCCAGCCAAAATAAGCTTCATAAGTGAAGGAGAAATAAAATCCTTCACGGACAAGCAATTATTGAGAGATTTTGTCACCACCAGACCTGCCCTACAAGAGCTCCTGAAAGAAACACTAAGCATGGAAAGGAACAAGTACCAGTCACTGCAAAAGCAAACCAGTTGGCAAAGACCAAAAATGCAATGAAGAAAATAAGTCAACTAATGAGAAAGAAAACCAGCCAGTAACAAAATGGCAGGATGAAATTCACACATAACGATATTAACATTGAATGTAAATGGCCTAAACGCCCCAATCGAAAGACACAGACTGGCAAACTGGATAAAAAGTCAGAACCCATCGGTGCGCTATATTCAAGAAACCCATCTCACATACAAAGACACACATAGACTCAAAATAAAGGGATGGAAGAAGATTTACCAAGCAAATGGAGAACAAAAAAAAGCAAGGGTTGCAATCCTAGTCTCTGATAAAATGGACTTCAAACCAACAAAGATCAAAAGAGACAAAGAAGGACATTACATAATGGTAAAAGGATCAATCCAACAGGAAGAGCTAACTATCCTAAATATATACCGGCCCCAACACAGGAGCACCCAGACACATAAAGCAACTTCTTAACAACCTAAAACGAGATTTAGACTCCCACACAATAATAGCGGGGGGACTTCAATACTCCACTGTCAATATTAGACAGATAAACGAGACAGAAAATTAACAAGGATATCCAGGACTTGAATGCAGAGCTGGACCAAGCGGATCTAATAGACATATACAGAACGCTCCACCCCAAATCCACAGAATACACATTTTTCTCAGCACCACATTGCACTTACTCTAAAATTGACCACATCATTGGAAACAAATCACTCCTCAGAAAGTGCAAAAGAACAGAAATCATAACAAACAGTCTATCAGACCACAGCACAATCAGACTAGAACTCAGGATCAAGAAACACACTCAAACCCACACAACCACTTGGAAACTGAACAACTTGCTTCTGAATATTGACTGGATAAACAATGAAATGAAGGCAGAAATAAAGATGTTCTTTGAAACCAACAAGAATGAAGACACAACTTACCAGAATCTCTGGGACACCTTTAAAGCAGGAGAGGGAAATTTATAGCAATAAATGCCCACCAGAGAAGAGAGGAAAGATCTAAAACCGACACCCTATCATCAAAATTGAAAGAACTAGAGGAGCAAGATCAAAAAAACTCAAAAGCTAGCAGAAGACAAGAGATAACTAAGATCAGAGCAGAACTGAAGGAGATAGAGACACGAAAAACCCTTCAAAAAAATCAATAAATCCAGGAGCTGGTTTTTTGAAAAGATCAACAAAATAGACAGACCGCTAGCCAGATTAATAAAAAAGAAAAGAGAGAAGAAACAAATAGATGGAATAAAAAACGATAAAGGAGATATCACCACTGATCCAACAGAAATACAAACTACCATCAGAGATTACTACATACAGCTCTACTCACATAAACCAGTAAACCAGGAAGAAATGGATAAATTCCTAGACACTTGTACTCTACCAAAACTAAACCAGGAGGAAGCTGAAATCCTGAAAAGACCAATAACAAGTGCTGAAGTAGAGGCAGCAATCAATAGCCTACCAACCAAAAAAAGTCCATGTCCAGATGGATTCACAGCTGAATTCTACCACACGTACAAAGAGGAGCTGGTTCCATTCCTTCTGAAACGGTATCAAACAATACAAAAGGAGGGAATCCTCCCTAACTCATTTTATGAGACCAACATCATCCTGACACCAAAACCAGGCAGAGACTCAACTAAAAAAGAAAACTTCAGGCCAATACCCATGATGAACATCGAAGCAAAAATCTTCAATAAAATACTGGCAAATAGATTGCAACAGCACATCAAGAAGCTTATCCATCATGACCAAGTAGGCTTCATCCTGGGGATGCAAGGCTGGTTCAACATATGCAAATCCATAAATGTAATCCACCACATAAATGAAACCAAAGACAAAAACCACACGATTATCTCAATAGATGCAGAGAAGGCCTTCAATAAAATTCAACAGCCCTTCATGCTAAAAACTCTCAATAAACTAGGTATTGATAGAACATATCATAAAATGATAAAAGCTATATATGACAAACCTACAGCCAATATCATACTGAACGGGCAAAAGCTGGAAGAATTCCCTTTGAAATCAGGCACTAGACAAGGATGCCCTCTCTCACCACTCCTATTCAACATAGTATTGGAAGTTCTAGCCAGAGCAATCAGGCAAGAAAAAGAAATAAATGGTATTCGATTAGGAAAGGAGGAAGTTAAACTGTCTCTATTTGCAGATGACATGATTGTATATCTAGAAGACCCCATCATCTCAGCCCAAAATCTTCTCAAACTGATAAGCAACTTCAGCAAAGTCTCAGGATACAAAATCAGTGTGCAGAAATCACAAGCATTCCTATATACCAATAACAGACAAACAGAGAGCCAAATCGAAGAGCGAACACCCATTCACAATTGCTACAAAGAGAATAAAATACCTAGGAATACAACTAACAAAGGATATAAAGGACCTCTTCAAGGAGAACTACAAACCACTGCTCAACGAAATAAGGGAGGACACAAACAGATGGAGAAACATTCCATGCTCATGGTTAGGAAGAATCAATATCATGAAAATGGCCATACTGCCCAAAGTAATCTATAGATTCAATGCTATCCCCATCAAGCTACCAATGACCTTCTTCACAGAACTAGAAAAAACCACTTTAAACTTCATATGGAATCACAAGAGACCCTGCATAGCCAAGACAATCCTAAGCAAAAAGAACAAAGCCGGAGACATCACACTGCCGGACTTCAAACTATACTACAAGGCTACAGTAATCAAAATAGCATGGTACTGGTACCAAAACAGAGATATAGACCAATGGAACAGACAGAGACCCCAGAAGAAACACCACACATCTACAACCATCTGATCTTTGACAAACCCAGCAAAAACAAGCAATGGGGAAAGGACTCCATGTTTAATAAATGGTGTTGGGAAAACTGGCTAGCAATGTGCAAAAAGCAGAAACTGGACCCCTACCTGTCACCTTACACTAAAATTAACTCCAGATAGATCAAAGATTTAAACATAAAACCTAACACCATAAAAACACTAGAAGAAAACCCAGGCAAAACCATCCAGGACATCGGCATAGGCAAGGACTTCATGACTAAAACACCAAAAGCAATGGCAATAAAAGCCAGGATAGACAAATGGGATCTAATTTAACTCCAGAGCTTCTGTACAGCAAAAGAAACCATCATTAGAGTCAATCGGCAACCAACAGACTGGGAAGAAATTCTTGCAATCTACCCATCTGACAAAGGGCTAATATCCAGAATCTACAAAGAACTAAAACAGATATACAAGATAAAAACAAACAACCCCATTCAAAAGTGGGTGAAAGATGTGAACAGACACTTTTCAAAAGAGGACATATATGAGGCCAACAAACATACGAAAAAATGCTCATCATCACTGGTCATTAGAGAAATGCAAATCAAAAC
Source organism: Ateles fusciceps (assembly GCA_036589455.1). Classification (NCBI taxonomy): domain Eukaryota; kingdom Metazoa; phylum Chordata; class Mammalia; order Primates; family Atelidae; genus Ateles; species Ateles fusciceps. The sequence continues at coordinate 8,568,687 of JAZHEH010001064.1, forward strand.
CACACTGAGATATCATCTCATGCCAGTTAGAATGGCAATCATTAAAAAATCGGGAGACAACAGATGCCGGAGAGGATGTGGAGAAATAGGAAGACTCTTACACAGTTGGTGGGGGTGTAAATTAGTTCAACCATTGTGGAAGACAGTGTGGCGATTTCTCAAGAATCTAGAAATAGAAATTCCATTTGACCCAGCAATCCCCACAATTGGGTATATACCCAAAGAACTATAAATCATTCTACTATAAAGACACATGCACACATATGTTCATTGCATCCCTGTGTACAATAGCAAAGACCTGGAACCAACCCAAATGCCCATCAATGATAGACTGGACAAAGAAAATGTGGTACAGGTACACCATGGAATACTACGCAGCCATAAAAAATTATGAATTCGTGTCCTTTGTAGGGACTTGGATGAATCTGGAAACCATCACTCTCAGCAAACTGACCCAAAAACAGAAAGCCAAGTACCATATGTTTTCACTCATAGGTGGATGTTGAACAATGAGAACACGTGGACTCAGGGGAGAGGAGCATCACACACAGGGGACAGTTGGGGGGTGTCGGGGAGAGACAACAGGAGTGTGGAGGGTGGGGAGGGGATAACATGGGGAGAAATGCCATACATAGTATGCACCTAAAGTAAAATAAATAAATTTTAAATAAATAAACATCTTCCCATGATATTTTACTTAAATCTGCTTTTTTATGGAATGGAACACATGTATCTCACAAGGAAGAAGTCATCATCCCAAATCCCAAATATTTGGCATTTGAATAACTGCACATGCTCTTTGTCAATCATTTAGTCATGAATTAGACAGGGTAGGAACTGTGCATCAGGGCACCTAGAATTTAGTCATAGAGATAAATCAATACGTACGTGTGTGTGTGTGTGTGTGTGTGTGTGTGTGTGTGTTGTGTGTAGGGGTGGTAGTGGCAGTGTGGAAGGATTATCCATAAGGGAAACCTCCCCCACACAAGAAACCTCAACTCAGCCTGGGAGTATAAATGGTGGAGGGGCATATCAAAAAAATAAAGAAAGAAAGAAGGAAAAGGAAGGAAGAAAGAAGGAAGAAGGGAAAAGAAGGAAGAAAAAGGAAAGGAGAGGACAAGGCCATGGGAAAGGGAGGAAGGAGGGAGGAGAAATGTAGCAGGAAGGACAGAGGGGGAGAGCAAGGGGGAGAAAAGGGGAAAAGAGAAGAGGGAGAGGATAGGGGAGAGGAAAAATGAGAAGTGGAAGAAAAAGAAATAAAAGAAAAGTCATGGAATGAAGCTGTCACACAGAGGAAAAGAGGTTTGCATAATATCCAAGAATTAGAAGACACTGCTTTGCTGAACTCACAAGCAATCTGTTTTGGCCAGAGTATGGAATTCTTGGGGGAATTGTGAAGGAGGACATTGGACTACTGAATAAGACCTGTATCGTGATGAGCTGAGGTCATGATAAAATATTTGAATTCTCTCCTAGAGGCAATAAGACTTATTGATAGATTTATGAGAACTGGAGACCTGGCCTTATGGAAATATCATCTGTTGGAAGTCGATTGTTGAGTAGAATACATTAAAATTGGAAGAAAAAAATATCCCATAGGAAAAAAAAAAGGTGGGCTTGAACAAAGTCAGGGTTGAATAATAGTAATAAATAAGAGGAGAAATTTTAAGAAATGAGGTAGGAGAGTCCCCTCAATAATATTTTTTAACCATACTGATATAAGGGTGAAAAAAGAGAAGAATATGTAAAAATGACTCAGCTTTTTGAGTGAGACAAAACAACTGCCACTGACTAAAACAGGGAATGAACGAGAGGGAACAGATTTTGAAAGAAAAACAGAATTTACTTCTTAACATGTTGATTTTCAGTTTCTGTAGCAAGTATGCTTGCTCAATCCACTCATAAATCTATTCTCCTTGCTTACCTCTATTCCAAAGGCTAAAAGCTAAATATTCAGTTTTGTTAGATTTCCTAGCAACTAAAGTTATCCAGATAAAATAGTCAAGTCAATGATGTGGCCAAAAATATTGCCCCTTCTTATTTCTGCCTTCTTCCTGCCCAAAATTTGAGATGTACAGGCCTTCAACAGTCATCTTATAGCCATAAAGTAACAAGCATAAGGCAGTAAAGCAAATACAAAAAAGTAAGCCCTTGGTCCTTGACTTTAACAGTATTGGGGCTGATGAAACTTTGCCATAATTATCTCCACCATTTTTGTAAGTAATTTAAGGAAACTTGTCTGTTTCTTGCATCCAAATGCAAGAAGCCCTATGCCCACCCTCCACAGAAACTGGATGTTCTGATGACAATGTCCAGAAGATGCTGGACTGCATGTCTCCGATGCTCCCCCTCACCACCAACCCTGCCCCAACCACCACCACCAGTACTGTGTGAGACTAAAATTACTCATTCTAGTTAGCTGGGTTTCTGCCCCAAGTACAATAATCAGTGTAATACCAGACCTTGTAGTTCACAAATGCTAGTCCTGTCCTTAAGCCTGGCTTTACTGGCTACATGCACACACACACACACACACACACACACACACACACACACACACAGAGAGAGAGAGAGAGAGAGAGAGAGAGAGAGAGAGAGAATATCCTGAGAATCTTATTTAAAATTGAGGTTCCATTCACAGTGATTCTCATCTATCACTGGAGTGAAGCCCAGAATCAATCACTCCCCAATGTGATTCTGATGATTAACTAGGTTTAGTCTGTTATGACAGTGCCTGAACTTGACTAGACAGTCCCATTTGGCAATTTAATGCTACTTAATTTTACAATCTCTCACATTTCTGCAATTTACAAAGTGCAGCCCCAACCAAATGCCAGTCTCACCCCATAATGCTTTATGTTTTTCCTCTATTATTACTCAAGGTCCAGAAAAGCCCTTATTTATGGAAACAAAAACAAAAGCGTTGCGGGCCCCCCGGCCCCGCAGGACCCCTCCGAGGAGGGACGGGCACCGCCGCAAGGGGGCCCGGGAGGAAAAGGATGAATTAACATGGCCCACACGCCCTTCGGACTGCGCCAGAAGAAACTCCCGGGAGTTTAAGAAAAAAAATTGGGGGGGAGGCAAACCCCCCCCAATGATAAGTTACGGCCTCGGTAAGAAAAAAAACGGTGAGGGAAATGGCTTTGGTTCCCAGGGCCAAAGATGGAAAGAAATTTATGTCTAAAATGATAGCAGAGTCCTATTACAGGCCATTTCAACGCCCAAACACCACCCAAGAACATGTGTTTGTAAATCTGTAACAGTTTCAATGGCAACAACCAATTCCTAACTTCCCTACAGTAAGAAAGGTCAGTCAATAGGTGATTTCTTTCTCTTTTTCTCCTCTGAATGTGACTAGCCAGAGTAGCCAATGAATAACACTAGTACACTAGTCAGGATCATCTTGTTTGACAGACCCTGACTTCTGCAGAAACTATAAAACTGATATATATAAAGACACTGCTGAATGGATCAGGATCAAGAACCAGATGTCTCATGAAAACTAAGCTGGCTTTGCTGTGGACTCAGGAATACCATGCAAGGGCCCAGAAGAGGGAGTATTAGAAAAGATTTAAATAGCAAATCAGTCAGCAGTAGAGGTTGCATTGCCTTCAGTTAACTGCATCCCTTTTGATAAGTCCAATAAATGTTACTTTCTAACAGTGAAAAGGCATTGAGGATGATACTTTAATTATTTACTTCTAGGTATGAGGCAGGGGGATTATAACCTGTTCCCTTAAAGTTCTCTGTTTCAATTTATCTACATTTAAATGTAGCATATATTGATTTCTTACCTGAAAAATGCTAAGCACTAAAAATACAAAAGCGAATAAGCACTTTACATGTTCCAGTGTTAGAAGGGGCTGTCACCAGCTCCTATAAAACCCAGGCTTGGTCTAGATGGCAAGAAATATCTCATCTGTAAGCCTTTATACTAATAGAAGAGATGTTAAAAGCCCAAACACGAACTGGAATGATGTTAGCAAGACAACTGACTAGCGGTGCCTAATGTATTTTCCTTCCACCAAATAGGACTAAAACAATGAATAAACAAGCACATTTTGACACAGTAGTTGAGGGAAAGCACCAGAGAGCTGCAGGGGAATGGCAGTGACGCTGTAGAGCATGGAGACTCAGGATGGATTCACAGAAAATAGAAGAAAATATCCTGTCTTTACTGTCCTGTCTCCCCAGTTGGGATTAGCTCAGAATTAGCAGTAATTATCCTTGCAGAGAAAAGGTAAGCAGGAGACCCCCAGTATCCCCCATCAAAGATCAGTCACCACAGGTTTTTGGTGCTGTAGAACTCTGTGGTCATTACAGGCCCTAAGCCCAGTCTAATGTCACTGCCAGGAGTTCCCATGGCTGTGCTACTCCAAAGAAGGAGCCCATGTTGTGATTTCTCTTCCCAAGGTCTACACTGCTGTTATAAAGCACTACCTTGAGACTGGAGCCATGACTAAGTGCATCTTGCTCTGGGGTCCAGTAGCCACTGCATCTCCCCCATCCATTGGGATCTGCTGATACTACATTGTTCTCCCACATGGTAATGTACCATTCTCCAGCCAAAGAGCTACAGCTTTCTACTCTTGAGAACAAACTGTCAGTAGGCATGCCAACCTTCCATTTCCAGTGGCTGCAGCATGCCATTCCAACTATTTGAAGCCTATACCTAGTGGTACTGCTGCAACTCCAGTGGCCAAGCTCATGAGATGCCTTGCCCCACAAATGATAGGCAATCTTGCTAACCAGGGAGGCCATGCCTGACCTGGAGATGCAGCAGTCCACATGCATCCTTGTGTGTGAAACAGTCTGACACCATGAACATCAGCAAAGATGCCACACCCCATCTGGGAGTGGAGTAGCCCTGGCACACCCTCAATATACAGAACAGCCTAGCAGTTCTGTCCCTGACAGGGAGATAATGCTTGACCCAGTAACAGAGCAGCTTTCATGCACACTTGGCATGCAGAACAGCCCAGCATCCCCACCTCCAGTGGGGAGGCTTGTCCAAGGAGCTGCACAAAGTCCTACAACTTAAGCCAATGAGATATATATTACCCATGTTGATGACAGCTAAAAAAATTGCTAAGAGACTACACTACTGTACCCACCTGGAACCAAAGTCAGTGTACCCTACCTAACCAATACTCTAAAACACATGTGCAGCCAAGGTACCTTACCTAACCAATAATCTAAAATAATTATTCCACTAGTTGCACAGATATCAACATAGGGAAACAAGAGATATAGAAAAGCAAAGAAATGTGATACCACCAAAGAAACACAATAACTCTCCAGTACCTGCCCCCCCACCAAAATGGAAATTTATAAATTGCCCAAAATGGAATTCAAAATAATAATCTTAAGGTAACTCTGTGAGATAAAAGACAATGTAGACAATTCAACCAAATTAGAAAAACAATTCATGAGCTCAATGATTAATTCAACAAAGAGATATCATTTATAAAACAAATCTTGTAGCTGAGGGCATCAACAATAAAACAAAAATATGCAATTGAGAATGTCAATAACAGACTAGTAGAACAAAGATTTTCTGAACTTGAAGACAAGTTTTTTGAAACAACTTAGGAGGGAAAAAAAGAAAAAGAGATAAAAAAAAAAAGAGCAAGCAAAGACTATGTGACCTATGGAAAACCATTAAGCAGACAAAGTTTTGCATTATATAATTTCCAGAGGGAGAAAAGATGGAGAAAGTCACAGTAATCTTACTTATTAAAATAATAGTTAAAAACCTTCCAAGCCTTGGAAGAAATATGAACCTCCATATCCACAAAGCCCAAAGTCTCCATCAGATTCAATGTTAAGCTGTCCTCTTTAAGACACATTACAATCAAATTACAAAAAGTCAAAGACAAATAGGTAATTCTAAAAACAGAAAGAGAAAAGCATTAAATCATAGCTATAGAAATTCATTAGACTATGAACAGATTTCTCAGCAGAAACTATGCAGGCCAGAAAAGAATGAAATGATATATTCAAAGTTCTGAAAGAAAAAGAAACTACTAGTCAAGATTATTCTATCTAGCAAAGCTTTTCTTCAGAAATTAAGGAGAAAAAAGACTTTTACAAACAAGGAAAAGTTGAGGGAATTAATCATCACTATACTGGCCTTACAAAAAATGCTTAAGGGAGTGTTTTAACTGGAAATGAAAGGATATTATTACTATGAAATGATAAGAAAATATAAAACTTACTTGTTGAGATAAATTTATAATCAAATTCAAAATATGTAACTATTGTAACAGTGTGATAAAATCTTTCAAATCTCTAGGATAATGAGTAAAAGTCAAAATCGTCAATGATAACCACAGCCACAATATTCTGTTAGAGATTGCATAATATAAACAGACATAAATTAAGGTAATAAAACTACAAATTGTAGGAGGAGAGTAAAATTCTAAAATATTTGTATGCCACCAAACTTAACTTGTTATCAGTTTAAAATTGTCTTCTATAAGATTTTTAAAATGTAAGCCCCATGGTAACCACTAAGTAAAAATTACAGCAGATAAACAAATGAGAATAGGAAAGAATCAAAGCTTATCACTATAGAAAGCCACCAAACCATAAAGATAAACAACAAGAGAAGAAAGAAACAAAGTTCTACAAAATAAGCAAAATAATGAATGAAATGAAAGGAGTAGGGTCTCATCTGTCAATAACAAGATTAAATGTAAATGGATTAAATTTTCAAAAGACAGATGAGTGGATTAAAAACAAGATCGAATTATATGCTGTCTATGAGAGACTCACATCACCTGTAAGAATACCCATAGACTGAGAAAATAAAGGAATGGGAAAAAAATATTCCATACAAATAGAAACTAAAAGAGAGCAGCAGTAGTTATAAATATATCAGATAAAATATGCTTTAATTTGAAAACTGAAAAAAATGGATAATAATGGTCATAATATAATGATAAAGGGATCTATTTGGAAAAGGATAAAATGCTTGTAAATATATATTCACCCAAAAGTAGAACTCCCAATATATAAAGCAAATATTATTAATCTATAGAAATAGATAGACTGTAATGCAATAATAGCAAGGGATTTTAACCCTCTACTTTCAGTAATGGACAGATCATTCAGACAGAAAATGAACAAAGGCACATCATATTTAAACTGAACTCTAGATCAAATAAACCCAAAATACATTTGCAGAAGATTCTACTCAATAATTACAAAGTATACATTTTCTCAACAGCATATGGCATTTTCTCCAGGATATATCATAAGTTAGGCCACAAAACAAGTCTCGACAAATTTTTAAAAATCAAAATCATATTAATTATATTTTCCAGCCACAATGTAATAAAACTAGAATTCAAAAACAAAATGAACTTTGGAAATCATACAAATACATGAAAATTAACCATACCCCTGAAGAACAAAATAAGCCAATGATGAAATTAAAAAGAACATTTAATTATTTCTTGAGGCAAATAAAGATGGAGACACAACCTACCAAAACCTATGGGATTTGCAAAAGCAATTCTAAGAGAGACATTTATAGCAATAAATCCCTAAATCAAAATATTAGAAAGGTCCAAAATAAACAACCTAATGTTACACTTCGAGAAATTAGAAAACACAAGAAGAAACCAAACCCAAAATTAGTAGAATGAAATAAATAATAAAGATCAGAGCAGATCTAAATGAAATAGAGACTAAACAATACAAAACCCAACAAAGAAAAAATGTTTTTTAAAAAGATAAAATTGACAAACAATAGCTGGGCTAAGTAAAAAAAATAGAAGATTCAAATAAAATGAGAGGTGAAAAAGGAATATTATGACCGGTTGAACAGAAATACAAAGGATCATAAAAGACCATTATGAACAACTACATACTGGAAAATCTAGAAGAAAAAGATAAATTTCTGGACACATAAAACCTACTAAAATTGAAGAAATAGAAAATCTGAACAGATTGAATCATGAATAAAATGTCTCCCACCAAAGAACAACCCAGAACCTGACGGCTTCACTACAAAATTCTAGCAATTCTAGCAAACATTTAATAAATAACTCATAACCTCTCACTCATATGTGAGAGCTAAAAAAAAAAAAAAAGATCTCATGGAAATAGAGAATACAGTGATAGATACCAAAGGCTGTGAAGGGTGAGTGGGTGGGAAGGGAATATAAAGGGAGGCTGAATAGTGAGCACAAACATACAGTTAGATAAGCCCCAATATTTGATGCCAGAGCAGGTATATAGTTAGCAACACCATGTATTACCTTTCAAAGAAGCTAGAAGACAGGACTTCAAGTGTTACTAACAAATAGAAGTGATAAAAACTCAAAGTGATGGATACCCCAAATATCCTGACTTGATCACTATACATTCCATGCATGTAACAAATTCACATGTACCCCATAAACATGAAAAATATTTCACTTATAGAATAAATAAATAAATAATACCAATTCTTTTCAAACTATTCCCCAAAAAATATTGAAGAGGAGGGAATTCTTCCAAACTCAATCTGTGAAGCCAGAGCCACCCTTGTACCCAAATCAAACAAGAACACAATATAAAAAGAAAACTACAGGCTAATATCCAAGATGAACATAGATGCAAAAATCTTCAACAAAATACTAGGAAATAAAATGCAATAGCAACTTACAAAGATTATTGACCATAATCAAGTTGGATTCATCCTGCGATGGAAAGATGTTTCAACATATACAATTAACAAATGTGATACATCACATCAACAGAATTAAAGACAAAAAATATATGATTTAAATAAATACAGAAAAAGCATTTGATAAACTTTAATGTCACTTCATGGTAACAAATCTTAACAAGTTAAGTATAGAAAAAACATACCTCAACATAATAAAGGCCATATATAAAAAATCAAAAGGAGATAAGTTGAATGCTTTTTATCTGTGATATGGAATAACACAGGAATGCCTTTTATCACCACTTCTGTTCAATACAGTACTGGAATTCCCAGCCAGAACAATCAGGCAATAAGAAGGAAGTCATATTGTCCCTATTGGCAGACAACATGATCTTATATACAGAAAAGCCTAAATATTTCACAAAGAAACATTTAGAACTAATAAATAAATTCCATAAAGTGGTAGGATATAAAATCAAAATACAAAAATCAGCAGTATTTCTAAATTATAATAGTAAACTATTTAAAATAGAAATCATAAAAGCAATATAATTTACAATAGCTACAATTAAAATAAAATATGTAGGAATTAGCAAAGAAGTAAAAGATCTCCACAATGCACTTACAAAAAAATTTATGAAAGAAATTGAAGCTAACACACAAAAAAATGGAAATATATTCAATGTCCATGGATTGGAACAATAAATATTGTTAAAATGTCCTTACCACCCAAAGCAATTTACAGATTAAATAAAATCCCTATTAAAATACCAATGACATTTTCAAAGAACTAGAGAAACCAATCCAAATATATTTATGTAACCACAACAAATCTTGAATATATAAAGCAACCTTGAACAAAAAGTACAAAGCTGAGTCATTATGCAATCTGACTTCAAAATATACTTTTAAAAACAGCATGGTATTAGCATACAAACAGACACATAGACCAATGGATTAGAATAGAGAATACCAACATAAATCTACACATTTTCAACCAATTGATTATTGACATTCGCACCAAGAACACACATTGGGTAAAGGAAGGTTTTTCAATAAATTCTGCTGGGAAAATTGAACATCCACTTGCGGAATAATGAAACTAGGCCTGTATCTCTCACCAGATACAAAAATCAAGGTAAAATGGATTAAAGATTAAATATAAGACCTGAAATTATAGAAGTACTAGAAGACTTAAGGGAAATGCTTCATGACATTTGTCTGGGCAATGACTTTTTTGCATAAGAACTCAAAGGATAAGCAACAAAAGCAAAAAAGAAAAAAAATGAGATTACATCAAACTGAAAAGCTTCTGCACAACAAAGGAACAAGTGAGTGAAGCCACAATCTATGGATAGGAGTCAATGTTTGCAAACCATGCATCTGATAAGGAGTTAATATGTAGAATACATAAGAAACTTAAAACAACTCAATACCAAGAAAACAAATAATCAAATTTTTAAAAGGACAGAAAACCTCAATAGACATTTATCAGAAAAAGACAGAAAAATGCCTGCTAAACAGAATATGAAAAAAAATGCTCAGGATCATTCATCACCAGGGAAATGCAAATTTAAATCACAGTGAGATATCATCTCATACTTGTCAGAATGGCTATTATCAAAAAGTCAGAGTTAACAAATGCTGGTTTGGATGTGGATAAATGGGAATCCTTATATACTGTTGGTAGAAATGTAAATTAGTACAATCATTATATAGAACAGTATGGAGCTTCCTCAAAGGGTTGAAAATAGAATTACCAAATGATTCAGCAATCCCACTTCTGGGTATTTATCCAAAGAAAATGAACTGAAAGAGATAAGATTTCAATCTCTGTCAAAGAGATTTTTGCATTCCCATGTTTATTGCAGTACTATTTACAATAGCCAAGATACGGAATCAATGTAAGTGTTCATCAATGGATGAATGGATAAAGAATTCTTTTTATTTAACCATAAAAAAGAATAAAAGCCTATCATTTGTGACAATATGAATGAATCTAAAAAATACTAAGTGAAATAAGTCAGACACAGGAAAACAAATACCATATTATCTTACTCATTTGCAAAATTTTCAAAAGCCTATCTTATAGACGTACAGAAGAGAATAGTGGTTACCAGAGGCTGGGAGGATAGTGTGGATGCTGTGTGTGTAGAAACTTGTCAATGAGTATAAAATTACAGAAAGATACGAGGAATAAATTCTGGTTTTCTATTACACAGTAGAGTGACTATAGTTAACAATATCATATTGTTTATATCAAAATAACTAGAAGAGAGAATTTCAAATGTTCTTACTACAAAGAAAAGATAAATTTTTGAGATAATGGACAAGTTAATTACTCTGATTTAATCATTACACTATGTATACATGTGTTTACATCACACAGTATCCCATAAATACATACAATTATGTGTCAGCTGAAAATAAACCTCTTTAAAAACAAAACACAATATCAAGATCCTATGGTCTCTCTTAAGTAGATGAAGACATCTTTTCTTGTTTTGAAATATTGTTTACCACAACTAACATATATTTGTACCAAATTAGAAGTCAGAAGCCTTATCTATAAAATAGCTATCTTTATTCTGTTATATTATGCCATAATATAACAAAAATTTTAAAAGATAAAAACCTGAAATATATGACTGATTATTTTTGATTATTAGATTATGCTTTATATTTTATGCTATTCTAATTATAATTTTAATATTGAATTGTTTTTGGAATAATATAAATAAAAAATAGATTATTCAGTTAATATAGTCAAAGGAACAATAAAAATAAAATTTCGCATCTGATATATGTGGCTTATTGATGTGTCAAAACAGAAAATAGATTATAACTCTCTATTTTGTATCTTTCAGCAGAATAATCAAACCAATTGTCCAAGAAGACAATTTCAAATCTATGGAGGCTAGATCTCTCCCCAGTCTCCTAGAAGGCACACAGTTCTCTTGTTAAGATTTAACTTTAGCCACTGTAAACATTGGTACAAGATTTCAAGTCTGAGACTAAATTATCCCATTCAGTTCTTTACAGCATCAGTCAGCGCAAAATAGCGAATCTTCCCTTCTAGTATAGATCCAGTCTCTGTTACACAATGTATTAGAACAATGAAAAATATCCCACATGAAAACATCAGACAAAACAGCAGATTAAATCCATTAAAATGCTTAAATTGCACTGAATTCTTTATACACAGTAAAGATCAAAATGAGAAAAAAAGTTCTTACCATTGGCAGGCAAACAGCCTGAACTGAAAGATATATCATCAATAGCCATGACTCTATCCTGTTCATCAGTTGAAGCCATTTGACCTTGAAAAACAACCTGCACAAGAAACACAAAACAAAATAAAAACACAAAGCAAGGAACATCACTGTCTCACAGTGTTATAAAAGAGAACCTGCAATAGGAAACATGTCACTCTCTAGAAGCACTTGGGTGACCATGCTAATTCTAGGTGCAAAGAAATCAAAGCAAACACTCTCAAAAACAAAGGAAATGTAGGGTCATCACTGTATCTCAAATGTCTGGCATAGGATAGGTAACCTGTTAGTGAAATGCAGCAATATTCACCTGGATTCTTCCCTACAACCATCTCAAGTTTTCAGTTACTGTATGTTCATACTGTTGCACATTTACCAGCTTTTGGATCCATTCTCCATCTTGAGCTCCAGTTCTTGGCATCTGCAATTGTGTCCCATCTTCCCCTTTGGTTCTCTAAATCTTACCCACTCTTGCCTTAAATGTCATACTCATGCTATCCTATTGCACATTTTCTGCCATTATGTAAACATTGACTAGGAATGATTGTTCTGTGACTTATTGTTAAAATGACTGAACGTGACTCACACTTGTAATCCCGGCACCTTGGGAGACTGAGGCAGGTGGATCACTTGAGGTCAGCAGTTCAAGTCCAGCCTGACCAACATGGTGAAACCCCATCTCTACTAAAAATACAAAAAATTAGCTGGGCGTGGTGGTGGACACCTGTAATCCCATCTACTCAGGAGGCTGAGACAGGAGAATTGCTTGAACTAGGAAGGCGGAGGTTGCAGTGAACTGAGATTGTGTCATTGTACTCTAGCCTGGGCAACAAGAGTGAAACTCCATCTCAAAAAAAAAAGGAGAAAGAGGAGGAGGAAGAGTAGGAGGAGGAAAGAGGAGGAGAAGAAGAAGCTGGTAGAGGAATAAAAGAATGGCTACTCCATAGTCAAAGCAGGGCATTCCCAAAGAAAGAGGAAGAACGTGTCCAACCTAGGTACAATACTTGTTTATATATAGGATTAAACAAAGGTCATGGGGAGATGTACTCTGCTACAATCCTTTGTGATAAAGGATTAATTTTCTAAATTACCATATTTTGCAAGAATCTACATTATTATCTTTAAAGCAAAATTAGGAATGCTTCTGTTCTCCAGATATCAGGATACCAGGACATTCCCAAGTCTAGTTCTGTTTAGTAAATGTTATCAATCTGTTCCCTTAACTGTAAACATCTAGAGGCTAGGAGTATCTAGCTTTCCAGAAAAAGAGCCCAGAAAGTCCCAGCCTCATTTTCCCAGCCCTCAGTCAAGATAGAGTCCCTTTGGTTCTAATGACTCTGACAAAAGAAGGTTTCACTTCAACTGGGGGCTAAATTTCTACTGTATGTTTAAAAGTAAAAAAAATAAGTATGACTCAGTGACTCAGTAATTGAGATCTGAAATCAAACTACCCTGGAGTCTAAGCTGGTATGGGACTTAGTAGGATAACTCTCCAAAGTTTGTAATTCTCAATGGACTATGAGGTAAATCATCTTTCTACCCTAGAAGATTTTTGTGCAGGGTCAATACAATGATGTATCCAAAGAAGTAAACAGAGTGCCTTACACATAGCAAGTGCTCAAGAAATTTTAGTAGTATTATTCCATAAATATCTTCAGAAACTCTCTGAAGTGCTTCCGTCTTTGCTAAGTAGATAAACAGTAATCCTTGTTTATGCATAGCATTCCCTCAGAAATTAACCTGCTTCAATTTCATTAAAGGAAAGACCTAGTCATTCACAGATGGAGGTAACAAAGCCCCCAGGTGACCGTCAGCTGCAGAGGCTTTCTCCAAAGCCCATGCTAAGCTGGGATCCAGCTGGGACTGAAATCTCCTATTTGGATATTTTTAAAAGAAGGATGTACGGCTTTTAAACTATTAGAAGTCAGTGTGGAAAGGAAATGGCAGAAAATGAAATAATTCTCAGAGGCTTGTAAGTTGATGAGGAAGCAGATATTGCTTGAAGACACTGATTACAGAATTCCCTCAAATAAGCCCCTCACAAAAGCTTTTCAGGAATGAGATACTAGATGGTGGCAGGCTGTATTACAAGCACAGCACTTCCCTGTGGCTCACCAAACAAAAGCAAATGAACATCTGCTCACTTGCTGACAGGATAGAACTAAAGCATACCTGCAATTCAAAAAGACTGTGTAGCTGAAGAATCCCAAAAGAGTCATACGGTCTCCTAATTTTTGCATAGCCTTTAAGGTAAATGCACTGTTTTCACATCAGCAATAGCGTATTTTGGGAAATAAAATTAATATACTGCACATGCATCTGCTTTAGTTGAAGCCACTGGTACATTTAAAGCACACAAGTGAATAACCTTGCTGCCTCAGCTACAACAGAATCACCCTGGATATTACATATTCTGGAGTTTTACATTTTTTTAATTAATCTACTGCACATATTTAATCATCAGAACTCAAGATGTATCACTCGAGAATAGAAAGCTGAGCAAAACAAGGACGTTATTTTAAACGTTTGACCTACAAGATACAGCAAGTTCCAGCTCTACTCAACACCCTAATCTCTTATGCTTCTCAGAGAGACCTTGACTGAAAGACAGAGGCAGGTCTAAGAAGGCACAAAGTTTGGCAAAAGTACTTTAAGACTCCCATACCATCAGCTGTTTCAAAGCTGAAAAAGCTGTGTAAATGATAATGGAGTTGACTGGTAGATAAGATTCTCATTTCAGTTATCAAATCTCTACAAGAACGCAGAGAGATGGAACTTCAGCAAGTTTATCCTTCAGAGTCTGCGCGATGTGACTCAATCCCCATAAAAGCAATCTTGGCCCAGTTTTGTTGCTTTTGTTGTCATTGTTGAGAAAAGACAAGCAGACACAAGGGATTAAGAAGAGAAGTGTAAGAAATAAACTAAGAACTTCTCCAGCTGTTAATAACACTTGAGCATCCACAGAAAATTAAATATATTATTGGTACTCAGGGACTACTCATTCTGCATACCACAACCCTTGAAAGCCACAGATGTCTTGAGGGCCCAGGGACACATAGTAGCCCCACCCAACACTTGTCAATCATCTTCTCTTAACATGGTATACAGAACTTTCCCTTCATTGAACCTACCACATCCCAAGAGGTCCAAATTAATCTTTCTTAAGTAAATGAATGAATTGTTAATAGAAAGACTTAAGTGCCTGATGGCTTAAGATGCCTTCCCAACCACCACACCCTCAACACTGATATTTGACTTCAATAGAGTACGTCTCAATCTCTGGTTAGTGTTTCCAGTGAGAGTTTCTCTGAAGTCAAGTCATGAAGGTGTCATTTAACCATCTGTTAAGGGATTTTTTGTAGCCTTCTTTTGATCCCCATTAAGTTTATCAAAGCCTGAAAATTTCGAATTACAGTGATTTCTGATCAAGCAATTAAGAAACTATGTCATTTTTATAATTCAACTCTTACAATGAAGATCCTGTTTATTTAGACATTCTTTCCCTCTTAGCCACTCAAAAGAATCAAAGGTAAACTTCAATCCAGTTTAATCCCTCTATTTAAGCAAGTGCTAAATCCACCATATAACAAATGATTTGATTTATATCAAATTTATAAAATCAATTATTATATCATTCTAATAACAGATAATAAAAGAAACCTACTTGGATTAAATTGGCTCACAGATCAGGATTAGAAAATAATTTTTTAAGGAATAAAATGCTTTAACATCTCATGTTTAACGGAAAAATTTTGTTTGATTGTCCCAAATGTTAAAAATATGCAACACGTCTTCAAGAACTGGTAATAATCATTAGGTTATTATTTCTACCATGCATAAGTTTTATTAGGCTGCATAAATAACTTTGTCTTTTATAGGTTTGCATTGGCTTTAATTCTCTAAATTATTTTAGAAAATAAAGGCTGTGTTGAATTTATCTATGAAATGAATACGACAATTATTCTACTTCAACAGCATTTGGAATTAGTATTTAAATTAAACATTCTCCTTCCTCATTATCCAGAATTCCCTTCTCTCAAAAGCATAATAAAAGTCTGGAAAGAAGAAGAAATGAAAAGAAGGAAGAAGTTGGAACAGTAAGAAAAGTAGAGAGGAAAATGGAGGGGGTTCAAGAAATTAAGAGAAAATTAAAGGTCGTATTTTATTGACATATCAGTATATCTTAAAATATATCAACTTTAGTTTTAATACATAAAATTTAAAACCTTATTGTAAAAGTGTCTTTTAGGGGGACTAGCCATCCCAAATTACCTGAGATGTCCACTTTCAGCATTCAGAAGTCAACCCCTTAGTCCCTGGCACACTGAGACAGTCGCCTAGTTCACCTGGTGTTGAAGATCTTATATCCTATATTTTCTTCAAAGCCATAGTTAGAGAATAGAACACACATACCTGAAATCTCTGTGAACTCTGGATTTTGATGACATTTCTCTCCCACTGATTTGGGAGTGCAGCTGTGTTTTGCCATAAATGCTGAATAGGACCTCCACATGCAGTTTGAAGTCCAACCATTAATTTGCCACTCTCTTGGCTGAAGAAGTAATAAAATGTAATCTGTGAAAGACAATGAGTACCCAAACAATTATGATAAAGAAGTCCCCAAATATGACAAGGTATTTAAAATGCTGTGTGTTTTCAAATACCTGGCAGTCATATTGATCATTTGTCGGAAGGAAAACTCTGCTTCTTAAACTTGAGGAAATAAAATCCACTCTGGAAATCAGTGAGAGGAAGTGAGCTGTCAGAAAGAAGAGAGAGAGAGTACAATATATATATTTATATATATATGTATATATAAATAATATATATATTATTTATATATATTACATATATATAAATAATACATATATTTATATAAATGTACTCTATATATATATATTTATATTTATATATAAAGAATGAGTAAGACCTACTATTTGATACCATAACAGGATGACTATGGTAAATAGTAATTTCATTGCATATTCAAAAATAACTAAAAGACTGTGACTGGATTGTTTGTAACACAAAAGATCAATGCTTAAGAGTATGGGTACCCTATTCTCCATGATGTGATTATTATGCATTGCATGCCTGTGTCAAAATATCTCATGTACCCCATAAATATATGCACCTACTATGTACCTATAAAACTTAAAAAAAAAAAAAGAAACAAGATACAACATGTTAGATTCAGGGTGATCACTGGCAAATTTAAAATGCCAAGTGATAATTCAGGTTCACATCCTCATTAGATTAATATTTTTATGATTAAAGAACAAATAATTTAATCGTATCATTTACTTTTGCAAACCATCTCACTGATACTTTTTCTCCTTTATGTTGCCCAGTGAAATAGCTAATTGTGATTATATTCCCTATAATATTGTTATGGGCTATAGTTCAAAATCAAATTTATCACATTTAACATAGAAAGTTACATCTCTGCAAAGATGTTATCTAGGGAAAACATGGTACAATTGGGACTGCCTACCAAAATAAACAATTCAGTGAAGACTTTTGACAGAGCATGAGTACCATCATCTTGGACAAACACCACCATTTTAAATTCTAGCTCCCTTCCTAACCTCATTCATTTCAAGGAAGTCACTTCTAGCAAGCAGCCAGAAAGAGCAGACAGTAAAACACAGATAAGACAGCTACGGCATAGAGAAAGTGGAGAAAGTCTCTTGAGTAACCACCAAACTTCACACTCATACAATGGGGCCAAGTAAAACAGTGGGCCCTAATAAACACATTCCTTTCCCTTTAGGTGTACTAAGGTAGGGAAGCTAAAAGCAGCCTCCAGGGGTATGCCTGCAGCTATAGGAAGATATGTGGGAACAGACACAAAACTCTCCCTCCCAGATAAGCAAGACAAAGAGACACAGAAAACATTGAGAGTCTGTGATAAGCTCTCCCCCTTGAACCCTTAAATACTCTTAGTCTGTGAGAGAGAGGGCTCCTGACCTAATTTGGCTAGAAGCCCCTCTCAGGTTTATTATTTAAAATAAACCTGTTTCTGACAGTTGGGTTGCTTTTCATGTTTCTTTCTGTCTTCTTCAACTCTTACAACTTTAGAAGAGAATTGCTCACTGTGCTTTTGTTAAGAAAAAGTTAGATCAGATAGTCCCAGCTTTTCCTGGGATTATGGAAAATAGCTCTGAGCCCTGATGCTTTCCTAGGCACTGCAGTACAAATAATACCAGTGGACTCCCGTGGTTTAGAAGCCTGTAAAATAAATGTTGAACATTCCCTGGGCTCTCATGGATTTCCTGTGATGCTTTATGTGGGTTCTAGCATATAATCTGAGAACCACTGTTTTCTGCCACTCTATTTCATGTGCTTTTCCTTGTCCAAAGGAATGAGAAATATGATGAGGATGACTATGATGACATAGCTACCTAAGTTATTCAGTGGTATTTTAAAGCCATATTGGAAATCAAATCTAATTGTCACATCATTAAAACAATCAATAGTAAAATTATGAAACCTAAGGAAGAAACCTCTCTTCCCTACTCCTATTCCAAAACTGCATCCTAATTAAGCAGCAAATACTGATATTAATGATTGCTTATGAATACAATCAGAGACATAACTGAAATAACTGTAATAACACACAATTATTCTAAGAATATATTTCCTGGAATTATTATGTAAACACAATTTAGATGAAGAGCTGGTAGCATGGTGATGCAAGTGGACTATCATTAGTTGGCTCTTGGAGCAAGTAAACAAATGTTAAGCAAGTGAATAATCAAATAAGCATAATGAGCCATATGCATATATTGTTTTAGGTTTAAATAATATTATTAGCAATACAAATGGTAATAGCATTCAATGAGCTCTAAATGGTTGTTTATAAATATTCAACTACTAAAAAGCATCCATGAGATACACAGCAAAATTATTTTCATTTATCAAGGAAGTTATTTAAATTATTCATATTTATTTTTAAAAGCTTGATATTAAAAATCACATTTGACATATTAAGTTATTAAATAATAAAAGTAGCATTTTTCAGTGATATTTTTCAACTTACATATGAATAAATTATTTAAATATTTAAACAGAGTGTTTTACAAATAAAAACTTTGTCATTTGGTATGTGTTATGGCCCTGTAAATTATTCTGTATTTTATTAAATATTCAATAAAGGTTAATCTTCAGGTTATAGTAAAAAGCAAAGTTTTAAATTCAGAAACAGCTTGATATCTTTTAACATCTGCTCTAGTCATAAACTTTTTTCTGTATGGGGAAAAAAATGTTCAAAATGCACCCAATGGCAATATCTGTTTTCTACGTTTAATTTTAACTTAGTCACAATAGCAATTCTTTTGGTACATTCTTCATTTTACCTTGCTCCTTTAGTATGAGCATAGAATTTCTTTAATTCACAGATGGAGATGTTCCCTAGAGAAAAATGTCACTTTATGGACAGTTCCCTGGCTTTCCAGAGAGCATTTATCATCATGGTTGCTTATGAGTTTAAGAAAAAAAGCAAATCTTTGACAGGCTAACTTTTCTCCACATGACCATTCCCTCATTTAACACTCCCTTTTACTACAGCTCTAACCATCCAGAAGAGACTGCATGAAGCTCTTGGACAACAAAGTATATATTGAATATTCTCTCTATAAACTTCTTGTACTTCTTTCAACAGCCTAATAATACACCTATTACATGCAAACACATAATCACCATTATCGTCATATATCTCTATTAATCTCTCCACCACACTCATTTCAGCTTGTTTATATGATTCTTAAATTCCCGTGTTTTGCCTGCATTCATAAAAGTCAATGCATAACACGTCTTTGAAACACATGCATAACAATCTTGTGAAAAGGGTTAATTATTAAAATGATAAAATAACATAAATAGCATAATTTCACTTATAATCTTAAATGTTTATATTAGAAGACTTTTAAAAATACTTTTTCTCAGTTACTGGGTAAGTACTGGAATGAAATCCCAAGTTTGATGACAAAAAAGGAGGTATATAAAATACAAAAGCAACAAAAACCATGAATCAAGGTTTGAGAGCTAAATTCAATAACTTTGGCAGTGAATTCCATCAACCTTGATCTTCATGAAAGATAAAGTAGAATTTTTGGTCTCACTTTCCTCAACCATTGATGGGTAGCCTTGCACTTCATCCACTTCCCAAGTCCTGAGTGATTAATGGAGCTCAATGTGAGCAGGAGAAACATAAATCCTGTTGCATGCTACAGAGTAACCAATTGGCTCAAAGGAACCAAAAAAGGAGCATTTTAACAGTGAGATAATATCAGTTCTCAAGAACATTTTTTTAAAAATCAGGCTGTAGGAAATGATCACCATAACAACATCTAAGGCTTGAAGCAAATGTTAAAATGTCAAAACTTATGGAAATAGGAAAGTGTGCTTATTTCTGACAAAAATACAGTTTCATTCAAATAATAGAGAGCAAATAGTAGTCTTAGATACAAACCTCTTAAAGCTGATGATTTCTGTGTATTTATTAAATTCTGTTTCCCTCGAATCATAAGTTTTGATTCATACCTATTTATTAAGCTCGCAAGCTCAACAGAACCAGGTAATATTTGCTAAAATGATATCACTTAAAGAACATCCTCAAATAGTAATCCCTTATCATTAGTATCAAGGTGTACATGGATGCTGCCATGTCAACGTATGTCTGATTTCAGTGACAAAGGACTATGAGAATCACTTTAGGAGATCATAAAATACATAATAAACCACAGGAGTATTGTTAATGAAAATGCAAGAATAAAGACCTCTGACAATTTTTCCCCCCCACAAAATCAATTTTAAAACTGGTAAAAATGTCAGAATCAATTTGTCTGGAACTCTGGAAATTAGTCAAAGTTTTGTGGTAATTTGGAGGGCTTTTATTCAACAAATGGCGAGATCTCAGTTTTTAAAAATGGTGAGTTTTATGGGCTTTAACCTGCCCCAGTCTCATTGCCCACTCTCCAGCTCCACATTTAACTTTGAAAAATAGCAGCTTACATTCCTAGTGCAGCCTGGCAGCCACAAGAATGAGTAAAATGGAGCTAGAGCTTTTTCAAAGCCTCATTCTAAAATAATTGTTATTATTTGACCTTTTAGTTCCCTGAAAGACCACAATTAAAAGGCCATCTGAAACTGACCATAATAA
Organism: Ateles fusciceps; assembly: GCA_036589455.1. Lineage (NCBI taxonomy): Eukaryota > Metazoa > Chordata > Mammalia > Primates > Atelidae > Ateles > Ateles fusciceps. Next base: position 8,589,781 of record JAZHEH010001064.1, read on the forward strand.
CAGCTTCCTCAATATGAACAGCTTTTTCTACATAAGGGGTTTGTTGAAAACAATTACTAGCAAGTGTTATAACTTCATAGTCACCTAAGGCAGTGTGTAACAGTTGGTGAAAATAATAGATTAATAGAACGAGACACCGATAAGGACTTTAACAAGTTCCAACATATTCCTGCAAATCTAGCCAGATATGTGCATGTATACGGCTGAGCACAGTGCTCTGTAAAGAATGGAAAACACCCTAAGCCCTAACATCTGGCTGACAATGAGGTTCTATGAAAGGAGAAAATGGAAACTAAGGCAGAGTTATCGGCTATCTGGGTGAGTATGGAAGGTGCACCCTAACATACACACACAGTCCCTCAGCAAAACATAGAGATTTATTGGTCCCAGGCTGCTATGGTCTGAATGTTTGTGCCCCTGCACACATACACATTCATATGTGGAAACATAATCACCAGTGTTACGATATTTGGAGATGAGACTTTGAGGAGGTGGGTAGATCCTAAAGGTAGAGTCCTCATGGATGGCTTTAACTCATTTATAAAAGAGGGCCTAGACAATTACTTAGCCCCTTCCAGCATGTGAGAACTTAGCAGGATAGTACGGTCCTGTGAACAAGGAAGTGGTCCCTCACCAGACACTGAATGTGCCAGTGCCCTGATCCTGGACTTCCCAGCCTACAGAACTATGAGAAATAAATTTCTATTGTTTATAATCTACCCAGTTTATGGCATTTGGTTCTAGCAGCCAAAATTGACTAAGACAGTGACATCTAAGAAATTCTCAGAAAAGTCACTAACAACAAACAAAACAACTATAACTACAACAAATAGTAATAGAAGCAAATGTGTGGGAATTTTGGGGACTGTGAGCATCAGATTTCCAGAGTACACACAGAGGATTCTCCAAGAAAGATAATATTTTAGGTAATAAAACAGCTCTCAATACATTTAAGAGGATCCAAATCATACAAGTATGTTCTCCAGAAATAATAGAATGATTTAAATCAACGACAGAATAAAACCAGAAAAATTCACAAATATATAGAATTAAATAACAATCTCCTAAATAACCAATAGGTTAAAAAGGAAATCACAAGGGATGTTAGAAAATACTTTAAATAAATGAAAATGAAAATACAACATATCAAAATGAATGGGATGCTGTTATTTCAGTGCTTAATAAGAAGTGTATAGCTGTAAATGCCTAAATTTAAACAAGGAAATATCTAAACATTAACAATAAGAAGCTAAAAGAAGAGCAAACTAAACCCAAAGCAAGCAGAGGAGGAAAATAATAAGTATTAGAGAAGAAATACATGAAATAGAAAAAAAAAATTAAGAAACAAAAGTTCTTGGAAAGATCACTAAAACTGACACACTTTTCACCAGAGGAACCAAAAAAATAGAATTAAAAATTCAGTTTACTAAAACACAGAGTGAACAAGGGTCAGAACTTCCAATCTTACATAAATAAAAAGAATTATAAGAGAATACTATGAATAATTTTATGCTAACAAATTAGATAGCAATTTTAGATGGACAAATTTCTAGAAAGACACAAACTACAAAGCCAATTCAAGAAGAAATAAATAATCCAAATAGACAGTAACTAGCAAAGAGAATAAATCAGTAATCAAAAATCTCTCCACAAAGAAATGCTCCAGCACGAAAGGCTTACTAGTAAATTTTATGAAACATTTAAATGATTAGCACGAATACTTCACAAACTCTTATAAAAAAAAAAAAAGAAAAGGAAAGCCACTTCCCAACTCATTCTATGAGGCCACTACTACCTTAATACCAAAACCAGACAAAGATCTCACAAGAAAAGCAAACAACAGAGCAACATATCTGATGAATATACATCAAGCAACACATTTAAAAAATTATTCACCATGGTCAAGTGGAATTTATCCTAGGAATGCAAAATTGGTTCAACATATAATAATCAACCAGTACAAACACCATACTGAACAAGAAAAAAAAAACACATGACCATGTCGAGATGCAAAAAAAGGTATGACAAGATCTTAACACTCTTGAAACACTCAACATACTAATAATAGAAGGAATCATGCTCTGCTTGATAAATGGCATATATAAAAAACTTACCACTAATATCACACCTAATGGTAAAAGATTGAAAAAATTTCCCCTAATAGGGACAAGACAAGGCTGTCTGCTATCACCGCTTCTAGTCAACATTGCACTGGAATTTCTCTCAGACAACTGGGCAAGGAAATAAAATAAAAAGCATCCAGAATGAAAACAAAAAGTAAAATTATCTTTATTTGCACATGGCATGATCTTCTATAAAGAAGATCCTGATAAACCACCAAAAAACTAAATTAATTAAAAACTATTAGAGCTAATAAGTTGGTAAGTTTATGGGATATAAAATCAATAAACAAAAATCAGTTTCATTTCTATACACTGGTAAGGAACAATCTAAAATAAAATTTAAGAAAAAAAAATCTCATTTAAAATTGCCTGAAAAACAATAGAAAACTTAGGAATAAATTTAATAAACAAAAAGCAAGATCTGAACAATAAAAATGTTTTAAAAATACAATGTTGAAAGAAATCAAAGAACACCAAAATAAATGGAAAGACATGATGCATGATGGGCTAGAAGACTTCATATTGTTAAGATGACAATAGTTACCAAACTGATCTACCCATTCAGTGCAATTCCTCTCAACATTCCAACCACCATTTTTGCAGAAATTTGAAAATACTAAAATTCATATGGAAATGGAAGAAACACAGAATAGACAAAAAAATCCTGAAAGAAAATAACAAAATTATAGGACTTACTCTTCCCTAGAAGATAGTGTGCTACTGGCATAAGTATAGGCAGAAAGATCAATGCAATAGAATTGAGAGTTCAAAAATAAAGCAATACATCTATGAATTTTGATCAGATGTTAAGATAATTCAATGAGGAAAGTATAGATTTTTCAATCTATGGTGCTCAAACAACTAGACAGGTACATGCAAAAGTAGACAATTCACACCATATTAAAAATTAACTGAACATGGATTAAAGACCTAAGTGTAAGATATAAACTCTTAGAGGGAACTACAGGTGTAAATGTATGACCTTGGATTAGGCAATGGTTTCTTAGATACAACACCTAAAACAAGAGCAACCATATTAAGAAGTAAATAAATAAGGAAGTAAGTACATAGGTAGGTAGGTTAGGAAGTAGGTAGGTAGGTAGGAGGTAGGTAAGTAGGTAGGAGGTAGGTAAGTAGGTAGCTAATTAAATTTGACTTTATCAAAGTTACACAGACTAGGACAGTACAGGCGAGTGGCATTAATGGAAGACAGATCCTTAATTTTTGGCATGATCTAAAAGAAAGCAAAGAAATTAGGGATAAGTGTAAAAAAAAACTAAACATATAAATGAAAAACTAGAGGAACAAGAACCATGTAAAGAAGAAAAAGCAAGCCCAGGGATTTCCCCCCTAAATCATACCATCAATTAGTGTTTAAGTAGAATCCAGTCTCCAGATGACTTTTAGAATTGTTCCACTTTGCCCAGTAAAAGACAGATCTTACTCACTGCAAACGTTCATTAGCAAGAATAGACAATCAAGAAAATATAAACCTTTCTTTCCCTAAAAACTTTGAAAGTTAGTGTACTCATTTTCTATTGCTTCCATAACAAATTACTACACATCTGGTGGCTTAAAACAACAAAAATGTATTATCTCACAGCTTGTATAGGTCAGAAGTCCAGGCACGGTGTGGCTTAGCTGGTTCTTTACTTAGATGCACTAAAGGCTGAAATGGAAGTATGGGTTGCCTGTGCTCCTTTCTGAAGGCCCTAAGGAGGAATATGCTTTCAAGCTCATTCAAGTGGTTGGCAGAATTTAAGTCCGTGAAGCCCTAAGAATTCAATTCCATACAGCCCTAAGACTGAGATCCCTGCTTCTTTGCTGGCTGTTAACTAGTGACTGTTCTCCACTTTTACTTGCTCCTGTATTACTTTCTTGTGATCCCCTTTCTTCATTTCCAAAGCCAGCAATGCAGGTCAAGTCCTCAAACTTCAAATCTCTCTAATCTCCCCTTCTGCCTCAGCTCTGCTGCCTTCCACTTTTGCTTTTAAGGGCTCATGTGATTACACTGAGCCCACTTGAACAGTCCAAGATAATCTTACGATTTTGAGGTCAGTTGATTAGTAACCCATTTACAAAATCTCTTCACAGCAGTGCCCAGATTAGTGTTTGACTGAATAACCAGAGGATAGGAAACTGGAGGGGGAAGAGGGAGGTTTTATAATCTGCCTGCCACAATTAAGCAGACAATAATTTGATTCTCTTTTCCATTTGCAATATTCCAAGGTATTGATCAAAATCTGTAAAGCCTAAGGTAGTATGAGTCTCTGTAAGCTTCCTAATTCACTTGTAAGATGCTTAAAATTAAAGTGAGTGTTCATCATAGTTCCCTGAGTTCATATGCAGAGAAATGGCATCTACTGGGTACGTTTCAACCAATTTCATTAGTAAAATATCATGATCACCCTCATTTGACAGAAACTCAGTCAACTGATTCCCTGATCATGGTTCAAAAGATGTATATTTTGAAATTTATAATATATTTATTTTAATATACTATTATGGAATTTTTATGTATTTCTGTTGAGCATAAATTTTTTTCAGTTGTGTCTAAATTAATTTGAAGAATATATCTATCTATAAATTTAACAAGTAATCAAGCCATCTGCCTGTAAAACAAATTTGTTGCCAAACAAAAAGCAAATGATGGGTAGAAAAATATTTCCATTTTTCAATAGAGAAATTAGAGAATGTGTCATTTTTAGCTCTCATCAGCACTCTAAGATATTTGACAACTTGACTATTAATATTGTATAGCAAAATTTCATGGATATGGTATCAGTTAATTCAAATAAGTAAGTTGTCAACTATGATTCCATTACCGACATATAACTCTGAATTTGAAATAAGATAAGGGGAAAAATAGAACAAATATATTATCCAATACACAAAAGATGTCAAGATTGTTAGGGACTATGAAAATCTCATATAGTTTACCCATTTCAAATTCATGCACACTCACAAACAAACACACATCAAGGACCTTGGTATCCCCTTAAAAACGAAAAAATCTGTGCGAGAAACTAAAGCTCTCTGGAAAATAGTGCTTGAGGCAGAAGGAATCATTAAGTACCAAATATGCATGCCCTTGAAATTCCTTACACTGTTCCTCAACCATTGCCATAACATCCATCAGTGTCTCTCACTTCTGCTGCCTGAGTGGACAGTGGCAGAAATAGGATTGTCAACTGTGAAGGAGTTTGCGTATAGGAAGAAAAAGAAGGCAAGGAAATGGTTCAGATGAGCAAAATCAGTAACCTTTGGATGACATAATTCTTGACATTCACAACATACACTTTCAGCCTATCTTCTTTATTTCCAGTCATTTCTAGTCATAGTAGATTCTATGTCATCGCCTGAGCACTGCAATTATCTCCACCTGGTCCTTATGTGGTTCTGTCCATTTGAAATATCATTTCTCTCATCTCTCCGTTCACTGAAATGCCACTCATCTTTCAAGTATTTTCTCAAATGCTCTTCCACTTTCTAGAGTCAGAATTTGTCTCTAACCTCAGAGAAATTCATTCAAACCCCTATTTTGTACCTTTTCCTTTCTCCCAATAAGTGATTGTTTTATTCCCAAGCGTGTGTCTCAAAGAGATCACAAACATCCTGATATGTAGCCTGTAACTTAATGCAGGTTGAGTATCTCTTATCTAAAATGTTTGGGACAAGAAATGTATTGGATTTCAGATTTTGGAATATTTGCACATACATCTTAAAGATGGGACACAAGTCTAAACATAAAATTCATTTATGTTTCATATATACCTTATGCATCATATAACCTGAAGGTAATTTTGTACAATGATTTTTAATAATTTTGTGCATAAAACAAATAATCTGCACATTAAACCATTAGAAAGCAAAGGTGTCAAGTGGGGAAATTTCCACTCATGACATCATATTAGCACTCAAAAAGTTTCCAATTCTGGAGCATTTTGGATTTCAGATTTTTGGGTAAGGGTTGATAAACCTGTAGTCTTTATTATCTTCACAACATTATCGTGATGTCTTACACACTCAAATTAATAAAAGTTTTTGTGTTGAAATTAACAATAATCAGCTTATATAAATCTAACCACATAAATACATATATATAATAAATTTTTATTTTAATATTTTTACTTTTAAAATAACACAACTATCATATTAAAAACAGGGAAGAGGCCTGGTATGGTGGCTCATGCCTGTAATCTGAGCACTTTGGCAGGCCAAGGTGGGTGGATAACTTGAGGTCAGCACTTTGGGAGGTCAGTCTGGCCAACATGGTGAAACCCCATTTCTAATAAAAATACAAGAATTAGCTGGTCATGGTGGTGCATGCCTGTAATCCCAGCTACTCAGAAGGCTGAAGCAGGAAAATTGCTTGAATCAGGGAAGGGGAGGTTGCAGTGAGACAAAATTGTGCCACTGCACAATGACAGAGCAAGACTCCGTCTAAAAAAAAAATAGAGTAAGTGAGAAAAGACACTGTAATTCCATTTTGTTAACATATCTTGTTTGTACTCTCGGTATAAATAAGTACTAAAAGTATTTTAAAGAAACAGGACTAACAAAATTTCTTCCTTAATTGAAAGTTCAGATACACTGATTCTGATAACAGAATCAAAGTTTGCTTCACTTATGCTTGTTATAAATGTGAACATTGCCACTAAAATTAAGATTATAATTTATCTGTGTTCTTAGAGGAAGAATTATATTCTGTATTCATTTATGTCCAATATTGAATAGTGCCAGACATAAAAAAGCTCAATTAATGTTTATTGTGAACAGACACGGGGGTAGCAAACCATAACCCGCAGACAAATCTACCTGCCACCTCATTTTGCATATCCTGTGAATTAATGTAATTTAAATATGTAATTTACATGTTTAAATAATGAAAAAATTCAAAAAATAAACATCTTTAAACATCTAAAAATGATATTATTTATACATTTCCATATTCATAAATAAAAGATTAACATAACTCAGCCATGCTTAATCTATATGTATCATGTATGACTGTTTTTATAGTGTAGATGGCAGAGTTGAGTTTTGGGGATAAAAAGCCAAAAATATTTACTATCAGCCCTTTCAATGAAAAGCGTGCAGACGCCTGGAATAGATGAGTTGTTTAATGGAAATTCCTCAGATAACAAACAATATAGATGCTCCCAAACTACATTTGTAAAGCACACACACCTTATCCTTGTCACATTGTGAGCTTTTAAATGTGGACGTGCAGATATGATAAGGGTTGCCAGTTGCTTATTTTTAACTTTTAATATGTCACCATAAGTACATGTATATGGTTTGCATCTCTGTCACTAGATTGCAAGTTCACCAGAGACAAAAGCTGAATTTCTGTTCACTTTTATATCTTCAGGTCCTGGAAGAGCATGTCGAGCAATGCAAATATTCAGTGAAGAGTTTTCAAAGTAAATACAGAAAGGAATAACTGCACATTAAATTTTCACTGATTTAAAAATAAGCAGATATTCAGACTATAGGGGCTGCAGGAACGTAATCTAGAGAGTGAGAATGTGGGATTCTTGTCTCCATGTTTGGCCTTTTACAGTTCCTTCTTAATAAAAGAACCAAACTCACCCTCTATGTAGCACAGCCTACCTATTACTTAGGAAAGGATTATGGTTCAGTTTCCCTTCAGAAAGAGCAACACAGAGCAGCTTAGGAGATGCTGGGGTTCACTCAGCTGGGAAACTCAGTGATGAACATGATTGCATTAGAAAAACAAGAAAAATCTCTAAGCTGGGACCACAAGAGGACTTTGAGATAAAGAGAGGAGGCATATTTTTAAAGGATAGAAACTTAGGTGATGGGATCACAGCAAATTCAATTCTGTCAAGCTTTGGCATAGGGTCCAGCTGCAGCTGCAGGTGGAGTACAAGGCTAGAACTCTGATAGAAGGGCTGCTCTCTCCTTGGCCTGAGGAACCAGGTAGGGAAGCCTGGAATAGCCAGGTCTGACAGAAAGAAAGGAAATAAATTCTATAAAGTAGAGACCCAGAAAACAAACAAACAAACAACGAGTGTCCCATGTTCTATATATAATTTCTGTCCAAGTCTCTCGCCAAAATGGAAACCTGCATGTGTAGGGAGCATTTCTACCAGCTAAGCCTAGAGAAATTGAATTGATATTCAGAGTGCTGCCCACAGCAAACAAGAGTTTGTCATTTAAGGCTGGACACGGTGGCTCACACCTGTAATCCCAGCACTTTCAGATGCTGAGGCAGGCCGATCACCTGACGTCTGGAGTTTGAGATTAGCCTGGCCAACATGGAGAGCCCCAATGCTACTAAAAATACAAAAATTAGCCGGGAGTGGTGGCACATGCCTGTAAATCCAAGCTACTCAGGAAACTGAGGCAGGAGAATCACTTGAACCTGGGAGGCAGAGGCTGTAGTGAGCTGCGATCATGCCACTGCACTCCAGCTTGGGTAACAGAACAAGATTTCCATCTCAAAAAAAGAAAAAAAAAGGAGTTTGTCGTTTGAGTCTATGCAACTTAATCACCTTCTTAAACAAATTATCACCATGCTCAGAAAAGAATATACAATGCATTCCAGAGTCGCATCCAGGATAAAACTCAAAACTATATGACAAAGAACTGGGACAACATAATCACACTTAGGAAAATGTAATCAGCAGCAGGTAAATCGAAGATAATGCACATAAGGATTTTAAAACTCCCATTATAATTATGCACAATGAAGTAAGGGAAAATATTCTTATAATGAATGAAGAGATAACAAATTTTAGCAGAGAACTTTTCTAAAAAACAAAAGAGCCAATTAACAATTATAGAATTGAAAAATACAGTGAAAACAATCCCTGACTTAAAATGGTTCCACTTAGGATTTTTTTTTTTTTTTTGCTTTATGATGGTGCAAAAGCGATATATATTTAGAGGAACACAACCACTCTATTTTTCACTTTCAGTGCAATATTCAATAAATGACATGAGGTATTCAATACTTACTATGACATAGGCTTTGCGTTAGATGATTTTACCCAACTGTAGGCTAACGTATATGTTCTCAGCAAGTTTAAGGTAGGCTAGGCTAAGCTATGATGCTCAGTAGATTATGTGTATTAAACGCATTGCCAATTTATGATGGATTTGTTGGGACATAATCTTATGATAATTCAAGGAGCATCTGTGGTTGATTTCTTTTGTAATCACTAGATAGGCTTATCAGTAGAATGAAGATGACAAAAAAAATCACAGAACTTGAAGATAGAGATCAATTGAAATTATGTACTCTGATAAACAGACAGAAAACAAGATCAAAATATCTGGTGAGACCTCATCTAACAGCATGTTAGACTTACAGTCTAACACACTGATTATTGAAATACAAAAAGGAAATGAAAGAGAGAGTGGGACAGAAGAAAGATCTGAATAAATAGGAGCAAAATACTTTTCAAAATTGGCAGACAGCGTACATTTCAGATTCAGGAAGCTTAGTTAACATGAGTATCACAAAATTTAAAATGTTTGTGCTGAAATCTAACAATAAAGACCAGATTTTGAAAGCATCAAAACACCAAAGATATATTACACACAGAAAAAAATGAAATTGCTGTTGTCACATTAGAAACTAGGTTAAGACAGCAAAATAATGTCTTTAAAGCACTAAAATGAAAAAAAAAAAAAGACCACGAAAAATGATTTATCCAGTAGGAATATATTTCAAGAACGAAGACAAAATAAAAACATTTTCAGGAGGAAAAACAAACATAATTTATCACCAGCAGAACTGCACTACAAGAAATACTACAGGAATTTCTTCAAGAGGAAGAGAAATGACAGCACAAGCAAACTCAGATAGAAGAAATAAAGAGTACTGAAAATAATAACTATGATAAAACAGTATTTTCTTCTTATTTTTAGTGCTCTCTAAAGCAAATATTACAATACTGATTTGTAGGGTTTATAATATGTAGCGATTATAAACACAATATATATGAACACTATAGAAAAAATAAAAATATAAGATGCTGTTTAACAGTGTACGTTTCATAATATTTGAATTTGAGATCTAACAATTGATCAGAATAACAAAAGCTCTAATATCACCATTTAAAACTCATTTTAAATGCCCAAATTAGAAAATAATACTCTGTGGCATAATGGGAAATATTAACTTTTCAAATAAATTATTTTTTAATCTTTGATAGACTTAAACTGAATTATACATTTAAAAATCCCTTTATTACCTTGAATATCAACTGACCTCCAGAATTATTTAAAACTTTCATATTCATATTCCTATCTTTAAAAGTAGTTTTTCTATCCTTATGAAGATATATTTGATTTTGTTGTAGTGATACTACTTTACCTAAATGCAATGTTACATTCTTTTAAAAAATCAGTACATTTTAATCATTCCTTCCCTGAGCTTTACTAGATTTCAAATATTGACTACAGTGATGTTTTTAGTGTTCCAACTGATCCTCAGACTTGCCACTCAAGGCATTGATTACATAATGAAAAATATAATTTTGGATCACTGGCAAATTACTTCAAGAGTAAGTTAATAAAAAGTTTGGCTAATACTTATAAGAATTTTTGAATAAAGACAGGATTCAAAGACCATTTTTCTATATTTTCCAACAGCTAATATCTACAGCTAGAACACCTGCTTACTTAAAATTATTGCTAGAGAATACTTTTACATGTTAACATTTAATTACATTTGTAAGATACGCATGACTATTACCAAAGTTACCAGCCTTCAGTTAGTTATGCCAGGCAATATTTTGTCTCTTTTTCTATGCAGCTTGCATAATTATTATCTCTGTTTTACAGATGAGGAAACTGAGACTACAAAACTAACTGAATGGCAGGAGTAGGATTCAAAGTTATCTAGTCTGACTCCAGAGATGTTAAGTCAACCCAGATGATACTGTTCTATGGTGTCTGCCTATACAACATTTCAGCTTTGATGTGAATTGCCCCCCTTTCACCTCTTGGCTAGGCAATCAAAAATATGCATGAAAAAATGAGGGAAAATGTCAGAAAGATAACAGAGAGAGAAAAGAAAGTTGGGAAGCACAGTGTCTTCTGAAGTTATTTAACTTCACAGTAAGGAGGCAAGCAAGAGGAATTCAGTAAGAGCCACGGACAAAAGTCTAGAGTAAATACATTTGTACTGTGAAAAACCTTCTGAGTAAAAGAAAAGAACAGAGAAGAGATCCCAAAGGAGAGACATATGGAATCAGCAATAAGCAATGGCCATTAGGTTGTGAGTAAGATTCAATATCACCATCTAACATAACTAAATCTGTAATGAAAGTTTCCCTTATTGCAGTTAGTGGTTGTTATTATTTGTGAGGCTGGTCCCTTTTTGGTAATAAAACTGGCTGATTCCTAAATATTGTTAAGAATTCTAAACAAAAGTATTTTTTGACATCAAAGCCAAACAAAATAGGAAACTCTATCTTACCAATATAGAAGTAACATCAGCAACACTAAAATTATTCAGAAATGGACTGAACATCTACTTTTAGTGCCAGGTTTTCTATAATAAGCTCTATCAACAATTTCTCATGTAGTTCTTAGAATAACCATCCTAAAAATTTAGCATCATTATTTCCCCTTCTTAAAGTTGTAAAAACTAAGACTCAAAAATTGATTTCTTAAGATTTTACAGCTAGGGAGGAACAGACCAGGGAGTCTAATCCACATGTGTAATATTTATGAAAACATTGCCAAACTAACATTCAATGCCTGAACATTTGCTTATTTCAAATGACTTCCAGGCAATAACCATATTTTAACATTTAATTAAGTTTATTTGAGAGAAGTATCACTTATAAAAATAACTAGCTTCTAGTTATGCCAAAAAATGTGTTACTTCTTTTCCTAGCATGTGTAAACCCATCAGACAGAGGCAGGCATGGAGTCCATTTTTTGCTCCCTAATGCATCTTCAACACCCGGTATCCAATGTTGAATAAATGGAATTCATTAGTTAATAAATAAAGAAATTTCTGGCTCCAGAGTTACCTCAAAGTCTAGAGAGCAGTTCAGTAGAGCTCTCTAGTCAACTTGATTTAAACAAGTGGTACTAGACAGAGCTGAAACTAGTCCAGTCAAAATAAAATAAATTTGACTGTGTAATCAATTGAGGTATATTGTCCCATTTACATTTTATAATTTCCATAAACAGTAAGAAAAACTGGAAAATCCTAATTATCTAAATAGACCTATTATAATCCCGGGAACCCAAATATGAGAATCCAATGTGATATATTAAAATCATAAATATGTTGAAACTGGTTAAATGCATAAAATTAGACATTTTAACTACTAATATGTAAATATCAGACAAGATTCTACTTCCCTAATTAAACATTTCGTGGGGGAAAGGAAGAAAGGGAGACAGGAAAGAATGAAGAAGGAAGGAGGGAAGGAAAGGAGGAAGGGAGAGAGGGGGAGAAAATAAATTTAAAGCATTTACCAGACTTATGACCATTGTGATCATAAAACGGAGGTGACACACCAGTCATCCCATTTCTCTTTGTCCAGCTAGGTTGCAGACTCTGATCTTGAGCCATACCACAGAGCCCATCCTCAAAATCACATCTTTCATAATTCGAGCCTAGTAAGAGAGAAGTGAGATTGGTTTTCACAACTGTGTTTGGCTTTTTAAAAAATGATAGTAGAAAAATAAAGTTTAGCAAAAAATGACAAACATAAGTTAACATACAAATTATTCCTTACAAATCTAAGTCTACTTTATTAATGCAAAGCTTTTTATGCATCCAATATTCTAATAAGTTACCACAACAAAAAAACAGTGTGTTCAAATAGAAAGAATACCACACAACAGAGGGTCAGAAGACTGAGAACCTAATCCTGATTGTGATTTTCATTAACTGAGTGTCTTAGCTTAACTACTCAACCATAGCAAGCCTTTTCTTTACTTGCAAAATTAGAACAATAACATCCTGTTCTGTGTCTGTCAAGCAATTGCTATGAAGATCTATGATATAATACATACAAAAATACAGTTGGGGCCGGGCACAGTGGCTCATGCCTGTATTCCCAGCACTTAGGAGGCCAAAGTAGGTGGAACACAAGGTCAGGAATTCGAGACCAGCCTGACCAACATGATGAAACCCCGTCTCTACTAAAAATACAAAAATTAGCTGGGCATAGTGATGCACGCCTGTAATCCCAGCTACTCAGGAGTCTGAGGCAGGAGTGAGCAGAGATCACGCCATTTCACACCAGCCTGGGCAGCAGAGCAACACTGTGTCTCAAAAAAAAAAAAAAAAAAAAAAAATCAGTTGGCCCTCCATTGTCTATGGGTTCCTCATCTGTGGATTCAATCAATGGCTGGTCAAAAATACTTGGGAAAAAAAATTGCATCTGTACTAAACACATACAGATTTTTTCTTGTTAATTCCTAAACAATACGGTATACCAACTATTTACATAGCTTTAACATTTATAGTGTCTGAGGTATTATAAATTGTCTAGAGATTATTTTGAGTATACAGGAAAATATGCATAGGTTATATGCAAATGCATGATTTTATATCACAGATTTGCTATCCATGGATAGGAAGGAACCATTCTCCTTTACAATCCTTAGACACTATAACATATAAGGAATTATTATTAAGGTTACATCTTAAACTCAACTTCCATCTTTACATCATGAAGGCATATCAGAATGTCAGGTTTGAGCAGATCAAATCACAGAGACTCCTCTGATGGAAACTCAACCATCAGTGGCTGAGACATACTCCTGAAATTAAGTACAGAACCCCATGGTTGAATCTCAGTGTTTGAGGAAAGTTTAATATTTTCAATCACAACAAAGACATTTCTGCCTCTTTCTCTGGGTGATCCAAGAGGGTAGGGAGAAACAGAAGAATTCAAGCACATGGTTGTTCACAATATCTACCCATGTAGGGCTTTATTCTATTATCCAATGTCTATGAATGTCACATTTTACTAGACAGGGAAAATGTGGTACATATACACCATGGAATACTATGCAGCCATAAAAAACAATGAGTTCATGTCCTTTGTAGGGACATGGATGAACCTGGAAACCATCATTCTCAGCAAACGGACACAAGAACAGAAAATCAAACACCGCATGTTCTCACTCATAGGCAGGTGTTGAACAATGAGAACACATGGACACAGGGAGGGGAGCATCACACACTGGGGTCTGTGTGGGGGGAACTAAGGGAGGGACAGCGGGGGGGGGTGGGGAGTTGGGGGAGGGATAACATGGGGAGAAATGCCAGATATAGGTGATGGGGGAGGAAGGCAGCAAACCACATTGCCATGTATGTACCTATGCAACAATCCTGCATGTTCTTCACATGTACCCCAAAACCTAAAACACAATAAAATATATAATATATATATATATATATATATATATATATATATAAAAAATAGATTATCTCAACCACAAACGGTCCCTCCCCCAGGTTGTGGTCCTCAGCAACTTTAAAGATGGTCCTTTTGAGGCAGGACAATGGTAGGACTTGTCTTCTGGTCACCACCCTGCTGACCAGAATAGGATCTGGTCCAGTCAGGATGCAGTGAAGAAGCTGGCAGAAACCAGTAGATGGCTACGAAAGAAATCCCTAGCTGCTCTCATTGCTCATTAGCATAAGACACTCTCACCAGTGCCATGACAGTTTACAAATGCCAAGGCAATAACCCAAAAGTTACCACTCCCTTTCTAGAGATTTCTAAATGGCCTCCCCCTCAATTTGCATTAACCGCTCCTTACTGTGCAGGTAAGTAACAATGAGTATAACTACATTTGCCAATACCTCAAAAGCGTGGCTCCTGGTGCATTACTTATGAGTTAGCCCTGCTTCACATGAAGCAGCTACAATTCAACAAAATAAAAACTGATGTTTAACACCACCAGCTCACCTATGAATTTTTTTTTTTTATGAGACACAGTCTCATTCTCTCACCCAGGCTTGAGTACAGCAGTGCAATCTCAGCTTGCTGCAACCTCCATCTCCCAGGTTCAAGTGATTCTCCTGCCTCAGCCTCCAGAGTAGCTAGAATTACAGGTGCATTCTGCCATGCCCAGCAAATTTTTTTTTTTTTTTGTATTTTTAGTAGAGAGAGGGTTTTGCCACGTTGGCCAGACTGGTCTTGAGCTCCTGACCTCAGGTGATCCACCTGCCTCGGCCTCCCGAAGTGCTGGGACTACAGGCATGAGCCACTGCACTCAGCCTGAATTTTTTTTTTTAATTTCCACAATTCATGTTTAATACTCCTGTTGTAGCCAAAATATTAATGCTTTGTTCTCCTTTCCCTTTTTTTTTTTTTTTTTTTTTTACCTTTTAGTGCAGAATAACATATTCCATAGTGGTAAAAACCAGCAAAAGATATTCTCCTAATTTCTTTAACTCTAATTCTCTTTTCAGCTTGACTCAGAGTTGCCTAACAAATCTTATAACTGTACAGTTATAAGATTACAACAATGAACTTGGAGAAAGTAGAAAGAACAAACTTAAAGAAAACAGTGGAGATTTTATACTTTCTGGTCCATCACCACAGCCACTTGGCTTTGAGATTTCAACAGTCTTTTTTTTTTTAATTATTTAAACAAAACTCTGTTGCTGTAGAAAGTAGCTTTGAATTGCACTGAACTTGAACTCTGTATCTGCACAGAAGGCCTTGACCATGATTTTAATCATTGTTAAACAACTGACTATATATCCAAAGCGTTGCAACCATGAGTATGAAACTTCTTTCAGTAAATTCTTTCCTGGGAGAATCCAAGAAACCTCCCACGCTAAGCCCTAATTTCAGGGCTCGCCTGCACGCCTGTATCACTCTGACAAGTTTCTTCATTTCCTCACTAGTTGCACTAGCCGTAGCTGGAGCAAACATGCTGCTTAATAGTTAAGCAGTGCTTGGCAACCCAGTCAAAAGAACATAATTTTCATTTCATCCTATCACAAAACAATTACCTCAATAAACTGCAGCATTGAGGAATCTTGTTATTATTACAGAATACTGCTTGTTGACAAAATCTTTCAAAATAAGGGATCTAGGAGTAAAATCAATCAAACAGGTCATTGGTAATGAAGCTTGCAAGTCTGGATTCAGCATCTATGGATTCAGTCAATCACATGCCATGAAGCCTGCTTCATCACCACGGCCTATTTTATTAATTTTACTCCTAGATTCCTTATTTTAAAAGATTTTGCTGACCAGCTGAATTGTATAACAATAACAAGAATCCTCATTGCTACAGTTTATTGAGGTAATTGTTCTGTGTTACTTGAAGTAACTTATTTCTCATAACAACCTCATGAAGCAAGCCTGTTGTTCCATTTTAAAGATGAGAAAACTTAGATTGTGTCTTGCAGATACTGAGTAACTTGCTCAAGATAGACGAGCTAGTGAGTGCTGGTGTTGAGAATGGAACATAGGTCTTTTTTACTCCAGAATCATAGCTCTTAAAGCTTTCTTCTAAGGTATAATTATTAATCCATTGTCTCATTTTTATTGCTGACCTAGAATTAAAGCTCTATCAGAACTCCTAGTTAGCCTAAGGAAACAAGTATTTCCAGATAGAGTTGATGTCATTCTCTTCAAAAGCAAAAAAATTCTATTAGTCTATGAGTCATACTATGATTAAATATACAATTTCTATAAGGCCTTTGAAATATTTAGGACAGCTAGACTATCCAAATTATTATCTTATAGACTCCTAGTTATCCAGGGAGTCTAGTTGAACAAAAAAGAGGAACTAAATTATATAGTCACTTGCATATGTGTTTCTGTGTATATGAGATTCAATTAGCTATACACATATTTCCATAAATATGTATCTATTTTCAAGTTTTATTTCTCCACAATTTTTACAATTATCTATGATTATAAAATATTCTAAATTATTTTATTACCATATTTCAGCAATTATGTGTATGAAAGGTGCACACATTCTCACACAGGCAGTCAAACATTTTTTAAACACCAAGAAATTTAGCTGCAATACAATTACTTAGTTGATGTCTGTCTGCAATGTTGTTTTTTTTTTAATCCGCAAGATAATAATTATGGAGTGTTAGAACTAGAAAAAAAAGCTAAATAAAACATTTTTTCTTCTAAATAGTCTCAACAGGGGTTCTTTTTGTTATAAAATGAATCTAATGAGCACATATTTTCAATTAATTCTTACCCCCAAAAAAAAAAGAAATCCTGAACTTATAACTGCCAGATGACTCAAAAATACATCAGAAAATTTTCTAAATACTCATTTTCCCCAGTAGAGAATTGTACATTTTAAACAATTTGAATAATTTCCCTTGAATTGTAGCTGATTTACCTTTTAACTTCACATGCCACACATCCACATTCAAATCTGAAACTGTCTGCTGTAATAAAATCTGTCACCATGTGGATTACAGCCAAATAGTGTGAAGTAACAGTGCCACAGTTGGACAATATAATGAACAATTAGGAGTACTATACAGGAACTTATCAGTGGAATCCAAGTTCCTGGACTTTTTGAACTCGTGCAACTTATCGCTTTGTTTTCAATTTTATAATCCCAAAGGTCAGATGTACTGCAGTCAAAAAGGGAGGACTGGAAGGTTGCTTGGAAGTCACAATTATCTCCTGAGTTGGCTTCCATACTGTCAGAAGAATTAAAGAATCACTCATTAAAGAATCACTAAAGAATTCCTCATTGTTTTGATCTTTAGCATGATAATGGAAAGAAAAATGTTAAATAATATGCCCAAGTGACAGGCAGCTTGGTGCATGCTTTTGAAAAAGTAGGAATGAACAGGATAAAGTTTTCAATGTCATAATGGTGAAGAAACTCAGATAACCCAGAACTCAGGATTAACTCTGGAAAGTATGGTCTGGGTAAAGCACCGTAACATAATGTTCTTTTTTTTTTAATCAATATGTTTTATACATATGTATTTTTTAAATTGCACTTTAGGCATTTTTTTAAATTTATTTATTATATTTTAAGTTCTGGGGTACATGTGCAGATCATGCAGGTCACATAGGTATACGTGTGCCATGGCGGTGATTTGCTGCATCCATCACCCCATCATCTACATTAGGTATTTTTCCTAATGCTATTCCTTCCCAATCCCCCCCACCCACTGCTATTCCTTCCCTAGGCCCCAATCCTGCAGGCACCACTGTGTGATGTTCCCCTCCCTGTGTCCATGTGTTCTCATTATTCAACACCCACTTATGAGTGAGAACATGTGGCAATCCCATTACTGGGTATATACCCAAAGGATTATAAATCACTCTATTATAAAGACACACGCACACATATGTTTATTGTGGCACTGTTCACAATAGCAAAGACTTGGAACCAATCCAAATGCCCAACAATGATAGACTGGATAAAGAAAACGTGGCACATATACACCATGGAATACTCTGCAGCCATAAAAAAGGATGAATTCATGTCCTTTGCAGGGATAGGAATGAAATTGGAAACCATCATTCTCAGCAAACTCACACAAGAACAGAAAACATAATGTTCTTAGAAGACAGAACACAACGTAAGAATTAGGAAAAATCTAGGAAGAGAAGAGATGAGACAGAAACCACATTTGTTTCAAAATTTGTCCTGGGTCCATATTAATAATGTACATTTCTCTTCCTCCTACAGGTTCTATGAGGCACAGTTGTAGTCTTCACATCACAGAGTCCTACTCTTTTTTTATTATTATTGTGGTAAAATATACATTACATAAAATTTAACATTTTAATCTTTACTTTTTTTTTTTTTTTTTTTTTTGAGACAGGATCTTGCTCTGTCACCTAGGCTGGAGTGTGGTAGTGAAATCAAGGACCACTGAGGCCTTGACCTCACCAAGCTCAAGTGATCCTCCCATCTCAGCCTCCAGAGTAGCTGAGTGCACACCACCACAGGTGTGTGTTTTGAACTTGTGCAACATATTGCTTTGTTTCCAGTTTTATAATCCCAAAGCTCAGATATACTGCAGTCAAAGAGGGAGAATTGGAAGGTTGCTTGGAAGCCACGATTATCTCCTGAGTTGGCTTCCATACTGTCAAATTCTTTCATTAAAGAATCACTAAAGAATTACAGGTGCACACCACCAAACCTAGCTAATTTTCTGCATTTTGTAAAGATGGCATTTCATCATGTTGCTCAGGCTGATCTCGAACTCCTGGGTTCAAGCAATTTACCAGCCTCAGCCTCCCAAAGTGTTGGAATTACAGGCATGAGCCACTGTGCCCGGCCCATTTTAACCATTTTTAAGTGTATAGTTCTGTGGTATTCAGTGTATTCACATTGTTAAGCAATCACCACCACCATCTCTCTCCAGAAGTCTTTTCATCTTACAAAATGGAAACTGTACCCATTAACACTGCCTTTCCATTTCTACCTACTCAACCCCTGGCAACCAAAATTCTACCTTCTGTCTTTATGGATTTGAATACTGTAGGTAACTCATATAAGAGGAATCATACAGTGTACGTTTTTTTGTGTGAGTTGCTTACTTCACTTAGCATAATGTCTTCAAGGTTGATTCATGTCGTAGCATATAAAATTTTGTTTATCCATTCATCTGTCAATGGACACTTGGGTGGTTTTGAGCTTTGGGCTATTGTGAATGCTGCTGCTGTGAACATGGGTCTACAAATACCTGTTCTTTGGTTTCTTTGGGGTACATATCAAGAACTGAAATTGCTATATCATATGATAATTCTATTTCTAATATTTTGAGGAATTGCCATCTGTTTTCCAAAGCGGTTACAAAATTTTACATTCCTACCAGAAAAGCACAAGTGTTCCAATTTCTGCAAATCTTCATGAGCATGTTATTTTCTAGGAGATTTTTTTGATCATTATAATACCCATCCCAATGGGTGTGAAGTGGTATCTCAGGACATTTATATATCTTTTTTTGAGAAATATCTATTCAAGGTCTTTGTTCATTTTTTAATCAGGTTATTTGTCTTTTTGTCATTGTTGTTTAATTGTAGTTCATTTTACATTCTGACAGCAAGCGTTTATCAGATGTATGATTTGCATGTATTTTCTACCACTCCATGGATTGCCTTTTCACTCTGTTGATACTGTCCTTTGATGAATAGAAGTTTTTAATTTCAACGAAGTCAATGTATCTGTTTTCTTTTGTTGCCTGTGCTGTTGGTGTCATATTGAATAAATCTTTGCCACATCTAGTATTATGAAGCTTTTCTCCTATGTTACTAAGAGTTTTACAGTTTTAGCTCTTATAGTGAGGTCTTTAATCCATTTTGAGATAACTTGTTGTATATAGTGTAAGATAAGGGTCCAACTCCAATTATTTTACTTCTGGTTACCCAATTTTCCCATAACCTTTGTTAAAAAGACTGTCCTTTCCCCATTGGTCTTGGGTTCCCTCTCAAAACTGTCTTGACCATATATTTGAAGGTTTATTTCTAGGCTTTCTATTCTATTCCATGGTCGATATGTCTGTTTTTACGCCAATATCACACTCTAATGTACTGTAGTTTTTTAATAAAGTTTGAAATCAGGAAGTGTTAGACCTCTTACTTTTTTCTTTTGCCAGATTTTTTTGTTGTTGTTATTTGAGATCCATTGAGATTCCACATGAATTTTAGGATAAATTTTACTAACTTTACAAAAGAAAAATTATTGAAATTTCGACTGAGATTGCACTGAATCTGTAGCTTGCTTTGGGTAGTACTGAAATCTTAACAATATTATATCTTCAAATCTATTGACACAGAATATCCTTTCCATTTATTTGTATCTTTTAAATGTCTTTCAACAATGACAGTTTTCAATATATAAAATTTTTGTCTCCTTAGTCTAGTTTACTCCTCAGTATGTTATTCTTCTTGATGCTATTGTAAGTGAAATTGGTTTATTCATTTCATTTTTAGACTGTTCATCGTTACTGAACTAAAATGCAACTGAGTTTTGTGTGTTTATTGTGTATCCTGCAACTTCACTGAGTTTTTAAACTAGTTCTAACAGGTTTTTCTTTAAAAAAAAAAAATAGAATCTTCATGTAAGATCATGTTGTCTATGAATAGAGATAGTTTTACTTCTTCCTTTCCAATTTGAATGCCTTCACATTTTTCTTGCCCAATTACATGGTCTAAAACTTTCAGAATTATGCTGAAGAGAATTGATTTAAAATGGGCATTCCTGTATTGTTCCTGATCTTAAAGGAAAGCTTTCAGTCTTTTACCATCAAGTGTGATGTTAGCTGTGGTTTCTCATATATGGCTTTTATCATGTTGAGGTGGTTTCCTTCTTTTCCAAGTTTGTGAATGTGTTTTATCCCTTTCTAAGGAAAACTATGTGATATGGGTTGGATGTGTGACCCCTCCAAATCTCATGTTGAAATGTGATCCCCAATGTTAGTGGTGGAGCCTGGTGGGAGGTGTTTGGGTCAGGAAAGTGGATCCCCCTATGAATGGCTTGGTGCCCTCCCCATGGAAATGAGTGAGTTCTCACTGTTAATTCACAAGAGAGCTGGTGGAATAAAGGAGCCTTGCACCTCCACCTCTCCCTTGCTTCCTGTCTCACAAGGTGACACACGTGCTCCCCAATGCCTTCTGCCATGAGCAAAAGCTTCCTCACCAAAAGCCAAGCAGATGCTGGTCCCCTGCTTCTACAGCCTGCAGAGCCATGAGCCAGATCAACCTTTTTTCTGTACAAATTACCTAGTCTGAAGGATTCTATGATAGCAACACAAAATGGAATAACACAATGTATTATATTGCCACAAAATTTTACATACAATTCATTGTATTGTTCTGGAAAACCATTTCCTTCATTTAGATAACATACAAACATATTTTCATAAGGAATGATTTCTCTTACTCTCAATTAATGTAAAAATGAGTGGCGAGTTCCTGAAAAGAAAGAAATGAATCCAAAATATTCCAATTAAATAAAAGTAAAATTTCAGAATTCTCAAGAGTAAATGTCAGTGAAAGACTGCTATTATTTGGCTTGGTGATTTAAAAGTATTAATTAGTTTTTACTAAGGATATCTTTGTGATCATTTACATTGAATTAATTTTAACATTTTCCTTGACATAGAAACAGAAAAACCCTAAGTTACAAAGGTATATCATAGTGAATTGAATGAGTACTACCAGAGCTCACACCAGAATTATCCAATTGGATTCTTCAGTTGGATTCTTATTGTATGTGGTTGCCTTTATCCTTAAGTCTTGAGAAAATCTTTGGCAAGGATTGTGTCATCACTGGTATCTCTATAAATGAGATAAGGATTACCAGACTGTGTTTCAACTTTATTATTGCCTTAGGATTAGTAACCTTCAAAGGAGGTCTTCAGTGTTTGCAGGCGTCTGATGATATTTGCAGAAATATTAACAAGGAATAGCATTCACTCCAGCTTACAGCAGTATTCACTCAAGTATTATAAGTGTCATATGGTTATTTACAAATAATTCTCTATTCCAGAGAAGCAGTTTGGCCAGAGATGTAATGATTTTTCAGTAGTTTCTATAAGGACAAATACAGGGCCCTAAATAGAAAGTTTAATATCTTGCATGGACAAATTTTTCATTAAGCTAATTCATGAACAAATGAACTCCTGTCATTTTTTTTAACCAAATAGGTTTTCAATCTCTCTCAAAATAAGTAAAATCTCTTTTCCAAATCCAATCAAGCATTTCAAGACTTATCCAGTGGAAAGTCACAATTATTTCTGGGTAGTAGAGAACATTATATTCTGTTCATATTTCTCTGATGGAAACTTATGTAAAAGCTGAGATTCAAGGACTCTGCCTTCATAAATTTGATAGCATTCGCAACAGAATGCCAGCCTTCTCTCAGAATTCCTAGCCAAGCCTACAGTGTCAACATGTACATGAAGAAGTAATGTTTATTTACAAACATTTTTGTTTATAAGCAGAAAAGTGTTCATGGGATGACAAGCATGGCAGGAGTTCTATCTTTGTACAGATATGGGCTCAGAAGACATTTTGCTTTGGAGGAAAAAATTCACCACTTGATGTTTCCAGGTGTCTTTGAAATCTTCAAAGGAAGCTCACAAACTGAATATTCTTCTTGTGTGATATCAATATGTACACTTGAGCCACAAAATAGCAGCAGACTACATTGTAAGACTGAATAGTTTTATCCAATTCCACGGTGAAAGAAAACAATGGGTCTAAATATTCCTCCATTCACTCAGTCAGTAAACCAGTAATATCAGCCAGTCTATGTAATATTTATTGACTCTAAGTGC
Organism: Ateles fusciceps; assembly: GCA_036589455.1. Lineage (NCBI taxonomy): Eukaryota > Metazoa > Chordata > Mammalia > Primates > Atelidae > Ateles > Ateles fusciceps. The sequence continues at coordinate 8,613,166 of JAZHEH010001064.1, forward strand.
CAATCAATATTCTAGAAGTGGGAGAACTAGATACATTTCCTGACCTAATGGGGATACTATTTTGCATTTTCATGACCTCCTTAAAATACCAGAGAAACTGTTTGTAACTCTGGAAGAATGGTATCATTTCATACAGAAATATTTCTTTTTTTAATTAAAATCTCACTAGGGTACAGGACCCCACCAAATTTGCCCTAATTGTTATAAGGCATCTTTTATTGGAATTGTGGTAAGAAACCCTATAAGACAGGTCAAAATAAAATTCCAGTAAAGTCTTAGTTTCTCCCCCAGGAGAAAGAGACACAAACTTCACTTACCAGCTGTTAAATCCTCAGAACTAAGGTTTTCCCCCAGAAAAAGATTAATGGAAACATCAGTTGCTTTTCAGACTTGATAGCTGCTGCTTCAAAAGGTGGTATTACACAAATATTAAATTTTTAAAAAATTAGTACACAATGAATTGCTTTTATTTCTGTACACATCCACATTTCAACATTTAGTGGTCCTGAACAGAAAGGGGAAAGATGCAGCAATTTGCCAGGTCAAGCCCGCCAGTTTCGGGGATCTGCTGTGCACACCAGGTTCTTTCTTAATCCCTACTGAGGATCCTGAGAAGCAACAGCAGCACCAAAACCAAGGCATGCACCAGATTCAAGGTCACATGACACTGCTCAAGGTATATGACCCCACCAAATTTGCCAATTGTTATAAGGCATCTTTTATTGGAATTGTGATAAGAAACCCTATAAGATGGGTCAAAATAAGATTTCAGTAAAGTTTTAGTTTTTTCCTAGGAGAAAGAGTCACTGTGCAGCCAATTTTCAGAATATGCTGAGAACACTTCCTCAGTTCAATGCTTTCATGTTTTCATAGGCGGGAAGTACTGCCAGTTTTGTACATCATACCCAGAGATGAAAGACCAATCCACATTACTTACGGTTCATCTTTTCTTTTATATTTCCATTGACCGTTATGACACAAAACAGTCCACAACTAGGAAGCAATTATAGACACCAAAATATATTAAAGAAAATGATTTCTGTTACACCACTATGTACACCAGCATCTGAGTCAGATGACAATTGACAAGAGTGAAAAGTTCCTAATGGTGTTATTTGGCATGAAAAGTATTTTATGAAGATAGTTTTCAAAATAACAGAAGGAATCTAATAGACATATATCCCAAAAGAAAAATAAAAGGCACACCCAGTTCAAGGTCTCTCTGAAGTCCATCTATGGGACCAAGATTAAAATCAGCTCTCTTGGAAAAAAAATAGCATTGAAGGAAAGAGAAAAGGTAACATAGAAATAATTAAAAGCATTGAGTAATAATAATAAAATAGCATTGAAGGAAGGAAAAAAGGGAGCATAGAACTAATAAAAAGCTTTAGGAGGTATGTTTATTTTAACTAAAATAAATGAAGAAATTCCTAATAAATACTCATACCATTGAATCATTAGCTACAAGTAAGTACTTGTAAATTTCATATGCTATACCTTGCTCACTGGAAAATTTTCAGAACCTACATCAGTAAAACTTTCAACAAGGAGTTCAATGTGTTGTTGTTGTTGTTTGACCATAAATGTAAGGATTTATTTCTGGTTTCTCAATTCTATTGTTTATATATCCAATTCTACTGTAATGCAATATATACACATATTTTTTGATATTCAACTTTTATTTTAAGTTCAGGGCAACATGTGCAGGATGTGCAGGTTTGGTACATAGGTAAACGTGTGCCATGGTGGTTTGCTACACACATTATCCCATCACCTAGGTATTAAGCCCAGCATCCATTAGCTATTCTTCCTGATGCTCTCCCTCCTGATGATCTGCCCCCACAACCTTCCAACAGGTCCCAGTGTGTGTCGTTCCCCTTTCTGTGTCCATGAGATCTCATTGTTCAGGCCCCACTTATAAGTGAGAACATGCGGCATTTAGTTTTCTGTTACTGTGTTAGTTTGCTGAGGATAACAGCTTCCAGCTCTATCCGTGTCCCTGCAAGGGACATGATCCGCTTCCTTTTTATGGCTGCATAGTATTCCATGGTGTAACCACATTTTCTTTATCCAGTGTCTCATTGATGGGCATTTAGGCTGATTTCATGTCTTTGATATTGTGAAGAGTGCTGCTGCACATCATGCAAGCTGCTTTGACACTTTAGGATCTTCAATGCAGAAAACTTTGCTGACAAACCTTGAAGTCTTAAAAATGGTGGTTTTATTTTTTCTTTACCTTCTTCTCTGTGACCTCTCTCTGTTCATTGCCTCTGGGAAGGTTACAACCATTATAAATGAAACACAAGGAAAAATAGACTGTCCATTTTTGACTAAGAATTGGTCCTTGAATAGCTAAAATGTCTGAACGATGGAGGGCATAGGCTTAACTCCATAGAACTAGAGTTGGAAAACCATAATTGGAGAGTGAGAAGACCTCATCCCTGGGAGTCCAGGCAAGGATAAGGGGTCTGAGAAGAGGGCAGGAAAGATGGACATGACTTTGCAGGGGGTAGACTGGGGGAGAAAGAGAGAAAAAGGTCCTGGTTTCCAGAAACCACATCAAAAAAGAACTGTGTTCACCTTGTGTAATGGCTAAGCAACTTCTAGGCTGGCATCAGGGAGCACCATGGAAGCTGAACTCAAACTTGCAGACAAATTGCTGCCTTCAAAGAAACACCAGCACAGAGAAGCCACATGAGCTCCTCTTACTGCTGTAAGATGAGGTACTTCCATAAAAACAACTGCATGGGGCAGAAGGCTCACCAAAGAAGCATTGGTGGATACTGGTGGGCACACACACATGCGCGTGCACACACAAACACACAAAAGAGAGCCTGGACACTGTGTTCCAAAACAAAATAAAAAGACTGACACTCAGATGGGCAGTTGTGATGGAGAAGGAAAAGTGCCAGACTCTGAAGATGAATAGGACTGGACAATGCGTGGATTTAACCCTGCTACATAAACACTTTTCATGCTGATATTGACTTCCTTTGCTAATATAACTTTAATATTTTATTTTACTAGCAAATTCTCAATTTCCTGATTAAAAAAATAACATCTGGCCAGACATGGTGGCACATGCTGTAAGCCCAAGACTTTGGGAGGCTGAGGCAGGCGGATCAGGAGGTCAGAAGTTCGAGACCAGCCTGGCCAACATACTGAAATCCTGTCTCTACTAAAAATACGAAAATTAGCTGGGTGTGGTGGCGGGCACCTGTATTCCCAGACACATGGGAGTCTGAGGCAGGAGAATCACCTGAACCAGGGAGGCGGAGGTTGTAGTGAGCTGAGATGGTACCACTGCACTCCAGCATGGGCAACAGAGCGAGACTCCATCTCAAAATAAATAAATAAAATAACATTTACAACAACAAAGAAAGGAAAAAAAACTTCTTTCATTATTTCGAGGAAAAACATAGAAAAGAGAAAGAAAAGGAATTCTGTTGTATGGCATATGTTCCTAATATTTTCCTATTCTCATTTCTAGAATAAACACAATTTCTAATAGGAAAGCTGTTTATTAGATCATTTTAAAATATCATTTTATCCTTATTATAAAAACAATAGGTGTAGAGACCAGCGTGGTGCCTCATGCCTGTAATCCCAGTACTTTGGGAGGCCACAGGGGGCAGATCACTTGAGGTCAAAAGTTCAAGACCAGCCTGGCCAACACAGTGAAACCCTGTTTCTACGGAAAAAAAAAAAAAAAAATTAGCTGGGTGTAGTGGCATGCACCTGTAGTCCCAGCTACTCAGGAGGTTGAGGCAGGAGAATCCCTTGAACCAGGAGGCAGAGATTACAGTGAGCCAAGATCACGCCACTGCATTCCAGCCTGTGCAGCAGAGCAAGACTCTATATAAAAATAACAAACAAAACCCAAAAAACAATAGATGCTATTTTAGAAAAGTTGGAACCATAAAGAAATACCAAAAATAAAAGTGATATATAAGCCCGACACGTAGGGATAATTCTGTCTCATATTTTATGTGCAGTACCGTACTATATCTTTAAGTGCAATACATATATTGATGAGTAATCATGGTTTTTCCCATAACAATATATCATGAGCATTTTCTCATTTTTAAATAGCATCAAAAATTATGACAGATGGCTGCACAGATGTCCATATTATCAATGCATCATAACTTATTTAAATATTAACCTAATATCATAAAATTAGATGACTTCCCATTTCTACCATATTAAACGATACTATGAGGAGACTTTTTTTCATGAGATCATTTTGTTTCTTAGAATAAATTTCTAAAAGTGAAATTACCAGTTAGAGGGCATGAACACTTTTAAAATCCTCTTTCATATTATAAAAATACTAAACAAAAAGAGGTAGGGTTTATAATTCTCTTGCCTGCAGTAGTACCTACCTTCCCATACCCTCCCCAACAATGAACATGCTTTTTATTTATCATATTTATTTTATTTAAAAAATATTGGTAGCTTTTTGTTTTCAATTATGATTTACAACTAATAGTGAAGCTGATAACTTCATCATACATGGTTACTTCTCTTTGTGTATGTGTGAGTTGTTTTCAAGAATTTCACCTATATTTCTATGAAAGAAAAATGTATCTTTGATTTATTGGCCTGGAAAAGAACTACTGGTCTGCTATATCGCAGATATTTTTCCTCCTTCATTTTACTTGCGATGTTTTGATATACTGAAACTTTTAATTTATGCATTCTAATTTACTGACTTTTAAAGTTTTCTTCTTTCATTTAACACTTACAAAGGTCTTTCCCATCCCAATACTTATTCAACATCAATATTCAACAAACACATTTTGAAAATCTATTATACATCAAAAAAAGAAAAGAAAAACTTTCCTTGACTTTTCAAAGCTGATTATTAGGGGCAATAAAAACTATGGCTTCATTGTTAATATTCAACATTTTATCTTTAGAAACTTTTGTTATCTAGAGCAGATAAGAAATGTATTTCGTGAAATTGCCTGATACTCATTTGTGAAGGTAATAAAAACGGCATGGTATGGTGGTTAGTACTGATGGTTTCAGGATCAGATGGAATTGTTTGTGAATTCCTGCTCCTCCATGGAACAGCTCTGTGTCCTCTGGCATTTTATTTTATCTAGTCTAAGTCTCATTTCCTCAAGCTGTAAAATAGGAACAATAATCGAACTACCATTCCTACTATTTCTGTCTTTGGTAAAGATTAAACAAGACACTGGATGGAGATTATTTAACAGTTCTTGGCATATAGTAAGTATGTATACAAATCAGCTGAAATTATAATTAGCTATTTTGCTTTCCCAACTAATTTAGAATGCCAACTTTATTTATTAAACACATTACAGATATGCTTAAGATTTCTAACAATCATATTCTTTTCTAATTATAAACTTACATAATTTTAGTGTAGTTTATATGCTACACTATTATACCTATTAATGAAACTTTTCTCTTTACCTTCTCCCTCTTTCTAGCTATTTATTTCTCATTTTTCTAGATAAACTGGCAAGATACTTTCTCAGGTTCCAAAATTTATCCTTGTTAGATTTTGTACTAGAATATAATTAAATTGATTCCATGAAAATGGATCTATTCCCAGCATTGAAACACCCCATTAAGAAGCACAGTCTTGTCATGAGTCTTTTTCTATACATCTGTATTTTTACCGATTTTCTTCAGATAGGTTCTACATATTTATTTTTAGATTTCTTGCACACATAATTCTGTTGCACTATAAACTGATGTGTGTTCCTCTCAAATTCATATTTAAAACCCTAATTCCCAATGTGATAGTATTTGGAGGTGGGGCCTTTGGGAAGTTATGAAGTCATGAGGGTGGTGCCTCCATGACTGGATTACTGCCCTCTCAAGAAGAGCCACAGGAGAGGTGATATGTCTCTGTGCCACGTGAGGTCTTAATAAGAAGGTAGCCATCTGCAGACCAAGAGGGCACCAGACACTGAATCTGCTGTCACCTTGATGGTGCCAGCAACTAACAAATAAACTTACTTACCTATCAATACTTATCTTGAATGCAAATGTATTGAATTCATCAAAAGACATAGACTGGCTCAACAGATAAAAACCCATTGTATGAGACCAGCATTACCTTGATAATAAAGCCAGATAAGGGCATTTAAAGAACAGAAATTACAAGCCAATATTCCTGATGAACACAGATGCAAACATTTTCAACAAAATATTGGCAAACTGAGTTCAGCAACACATTAAAGAATCATTCAGCATGATCAAGTGGGATTTAGCTCAGGAATGTATGTATGGTTCAACATATGCCAATCAAATAATGTGATACACCACATTAACATAATGAAGGACAAAAACCATATCATCATCTCAACAGATTCAGAGAAAGCATTTGAAAAATTCAAAATCCTTTTATAATAAAATATTTCAACAGATTACATATAGAGAGAATATAAGAAAAGCTATATGACCAACATGTAGCAAACATCATACTTAACAGTGAAAAGTTGAAAACTTTTTCCGTAAGATCAGGGACAAAACAAAAATACCCATTCTCACCATTTATTTTCAGCATCATACTGGAAGTCCTAGCCAGAGCCTTTAGGCAAGAGAAAGAAATAAAAGTCATTCAGATCAGAAAGAAAAAAGGTAAAACTGTTCCTTTTTTTCAGATACGTCATCTTATATGTAGAAACCCAAAAAACTCAACAAAAAAACTGTTAAAGCAAATAAAAAATTCAGTAATATTGAAGGATAAAAAGCAGCATACAAAAATCAATAGTTTTTCTATATGCTAATAAGAAACTATCCAAAAAATTGAGAAAACAATCCCATTTACAACAGCAACATATAAAGTAAAAACTTAGGTATAAATTTAATTAACAAGGTGAAAGATCTGCATACTGAAAACTATAAAACACTGAGAAATAAACTGAAAGAAACACAAATATATGAAAAGGTATTCCATGTTCCTGGATTTAAAAAATTAATATTGTCAAAATGCCTATAGTACTCAAAGCGATCTACAGAATTAATGCAATCCCTATCAAAATTCCAACGTAATTTTCACAGAAATAGAAAAAAAAACTTAAATTCATATGAAATCACAAAAGATTCCAACTAGTCAAAACAATCGAGCAAAAAGAACAAAGCTGGAGGCATTACACTATTTGGTTTCAAAATATACTATAAAGCAACTCTAATCAAAACATAAAAATAGAAGAACAAAAATAGAGACACAGACCAAAAGAACAAGCTAGAAAGTCCTGAAATAAAGCAACACTTTTCTTTTAACTTTAATTTTAGGTTCAAGGGTACATGTGCAAGTTTGTAATATAGGTAAATTGTGTGTCATGAGAGTTTGGTGTAGATTATTTTGCCACCCAGGTAATAAGAATAGTACTCATTAGGTGGTTTTTCAATCCTCACCCTCTTCTCTCCCTCCACTCTTAAGTAGTCCCCACTGTCTGTTGTTCTCCTCTTTGTCCATACATACTCAATGTTTAGCTCCCATTTATAAGTGAGAACATGAGCATTTTCTTTTCTGTTCCTGTATTGTGTATCAACCCACATAATTGTAGTCAATTGATTTTGACAAAAGTGACAGAAACACACAATGGAGAAAGGAGAGTTTCCTCAGTAAATGGTGTTAGAAAAACTGGACATCCATATTCAGACAAAGAAAATTGGATCCTTATATCTCAACATGTAAAATAACCAACTTGAAATGGATTAAAGACTTAAATCATAGGCTTTAAACTATAAAACTTCTACCTGTAAAAGTAAAGATGGAGGAAAGTTCCATGACATTGGTATGGGCAATAATTTTTTGGCTATATCCCCAAAAGCCCAGGCAACAAAAACAAATTAGACAAATAGGACTACATCAAACTAAAAAGCTTCTGCACAACAAAGATGACATTTAACAACGTAAAGACAAAAATCTACAAAATGGTAGAAAATATTTGTAAACCACACATCTGATAATGGTTGACATTCAGAATATATAAAGAGCACAAGCAACGTCATAGCAAGTAAATAATAACCTGATTTAAAAGTGGACAAAGGATCTGAGAAGACATTTTTCAAAAGAAGATACATACAAATATTCAATAGGTACATGAATAAAACTCTCAGTATTACTAATCATTATGAAAATACAAATTACAACCAGAATGAGATATAATCTCCTGTCTGTTAGAATGATTTTTACCAAAAATAGATGAAAGACAACAAGTGCCGTAGAATGCAGAAATAAGGGAGCTCTTATACCTTGTTGGTGGTCATGTAAAAATTGAGCTACCATATGATCCGTCAATCCCAATTCTAGATATACTTCTGAAGGAGAGAAAATAACTTTATTGAAGGGATATCTGCAATCCTATATTTATTGCAATACTATTCACAATAGACAAGATAAAGAATCAATTTAAGTGTATATCAATGGATGCATAATGAAAATGTGGTATGGACACAATGAAACACTATCAACCATAAAAAGAAAGAAATCCTGTCATTTGCGACAACACAAATGAACCTGGAGGACATTATGCTAAGTGAAACAAGCCAAGCACCAAACAACAAATACCACATAATGTCACTACATGTGGAAAGTAAAATCACTGAGCTTAGAAGCAGAAAATAAAATGATGGTTACCAGAAACCAGGGCACAGGAGGCAATAATGGGAAGTTAACAAAATTCACAATATTTCAGATACATAAGCAGAGTAAATTTTGAGATCTACTGCAGAACAGGGTGACTATGGTCAATATTAATGTACTGTATATTTCAAAATAACTAAGAGTAAATGTCAATGTCTCATCACAAAAAAAATGGTAAGTGAGGCAATGGATATGTTACTTTGCTTGATTTAATCATTCCATGTTATATACTCACATTATCACTGTATACCCCATAATTGTATACAATGATAACTTATCAATTGAAAGTAATATTGATAAAAAGTAAAAATAAAAATAAAAGAGAACAAAGACTAGCCAATGTGAATCAGCACAGAAGCAGACAATGCAACACTTATAATTTTTTAAAATAAGACTTAAAAGCTATTTTTAAATCATATTTAAACTTAAAAAAAAAATTACACAGACCAGTACCACAACTTGTATTTCCCTTGCTAAGAACGTTGAGAGGGCCTAAAGAGGGATTCTCATCAACACCAGACCCAAACAGTTATTACATCTACAAATTAGTTTTTAGCTCACTACAGGTTCAGTGTTTAATATCATGTGAAAATGGAATTTATTTAATATTGAGGATTCAGTTTTTCTCTAATTTCTTAAAACAATACTGAGTAAAAATAAAAGGTTTACATATTCTAAAAAAGAAATTCCTCATGTAGAATAGGAAGTTACTTTCTTTTTTTTTTAACACACACTTTTTCTTTTAAATTATATGAAAGTCAGGCAATGGTCTGACAATATAAAGGCTACTTATGGATTACTGTTATGTTAAACTGCACTTACAGGATGTTAAATCCTTAGAACTAAGATTTTCCCCCAGAAAAAGATTAATGGAAACATCAATTGCTTTTCAGACTTGATAGTTGCTGCTTCAAAAGGTGGTATTACACAAATACTAAATTAAAAAAGAAAAACTTTAGTACACAATGAATTGCTTTTATTTCTGTACACATCCACATTTCAGCATTTAGTGGTCCTGAACAGAAAGGGGAAGACGCAGGACAATTTGCCAGGAGGTCAAGCCCGCCAATTTTGGGGATTTGCTGTGCACACCAGGTTCTTTCTTAATCCCTGCTGAGGATCCTGAGAAGCAGCAGCAGCACCAAAACCAAGGCATGCACCAGATTCAAGGTTGTTTTTGGTCCAGTTGTCAGATTGAAAACTAGACCCCAAGGGATTGCAAGGATGACCAAATGAAAGCCCTGTTTAAAACTTCCTCAATTTGGCCGGGCGCGGTGGCTCACGCCTGTAATCCCAGCACTTTGGGAGGCTGAGGCGGGTGGATCACGAGGTCAAGAGATCGAGACCATCCTGGCCAACATGGTGAAATCCTATCTCTACTAAAAATACAAAAAATAGCCAGGCATGGTGGCACACGCCTGTGGTCCCAGCTACTTGGGAGGCTGAGGCGGAAGAATCGCTTGAACCCAGGAGGCGGGGGTTGCAGTGAGCCGAGATTGCACCACTGCACTCCAGCCTGGCGATAGAGCAAGACTCCGTCTCAAAAAAACTTCCTCAATTTTTAAAAGCAAAAGCAATTACCGGAAAGTAAAACAATTCGGAGGGATCATGTGTGCTTACAAGTGTCTTCATTGATCTTTCTCCAAGTTCAACCACCAAGGACTCTGAGAGCTGGCAGGTCTGAGTAACCCTGGTGACTATTCTTTTCACCTTATCAAAACCTTAGCTGAAAACAATGGATCAGCCGATGACAGCAGAGGGTGGCAGGGCTGAGGACCTAATATTCATTTCCCAGGCTGATGGAGAGTGAAAAAGTAGAGTTCCAAAACTAAACAAGGGAGGTTTTCCAACCTTACCTGAGGGCTTCTGGCCAAAGCAAGGAAGTATCATGGAAGGTGTTGGGTAGTGACAGTGCATAAAGGATTTTGAGGAGGAGGACAGAAAAAGCAGCACCCCCTCAATAAAGGTGGGGGAGAGAGAGATATGGGGGAAAGCTCTGAATTCCTCACAGAAGGCCAATCTCAGAGAGGAGTGGAGGGGTTACAACCTATGCTTCAGCGAAGGGCAGGAGTAGAGGAGCGTGGGGGACAGGATGATGACTTGGAAGGGGCATCATTTAAGACTAAAGAAACCAGGGGTGCAGGCAAAGCACCCCACACACCCAGCAGTAGTTCCACAGGCTGGGACCTGAAACCTTCACATCTACTCTAACAAGCCCCCCAGGCTAGAGGGCTGTTGTTGCAGGGAGAGTGGAGGGTGGAGGAGGGTGAGGGAAGAAGACAGAGACCCCAGACCGTGTAATCAGCAGCAAAGTGATTGTGTGATGTGTCTTCTCACAGTTGAGTTAGATATGCCCCAACACTTACAATAGGAATCAATTTAAGTAGACTTTTCTTGATCCCAGAAGTTCAACTATGTGGACAGTGGTTACATTTGACAAGATGATTGATTATAACACAACTTATATAATTCAAATGGACAAAAAAATAAGTATCATTTACAGTATCTTAAGATAAATTTCCAGCCAGATGTGGTGGCTCACACCTGTAATCCCAGCACTTTGTGAGGCCAACGTGGATGGATCACAAGTTCAGGAGTTAAGACTAGCCTGGCCAACATGGTGAAAACCCTTCTCTACTAAAAATACAAAAATTAGCTGGGTGTGGTGGCACACACCTGTAGTCTGGGAGGCTGAGGAAGGAGAATCACTTTAACCTGGGAGGCAGAGGTTACAGTGAGCTGGGATTGCACCACTGCACTTCAGCCTGGGTGACAGAGCAAGCCTCCATCTGAAAAGATAAATTTCCTTTGAATGGGAGGTTCCTTTCCAGTACTTTGAGGACTACAAGATGTATGTAGAAAATTTACTACTGCAGAAAATGAAGACTACTTAAATTGAATGGGAGAAAGGGGAAGGGCCTGTGGTTTTTCTTTTTGATTAATTGCTGTAACACTGTCCTTCAGGTGGCTGAGGGAATTTCACATCTTCTTTAGACATCATTAGGTGCCAAAGTGCTTGCATGACAACTTTGATGCTCTACGAATTCTGCCATTTTGCTAGCACTGACATGGCCCTTGAGTCCATCACTCCATTAGAACTATTAAGTCCACTGATATTAATTTTTGTTACAAATCTTACAAAGGGGGGTGCTTCTGGGTATTTAGGTCCACATGCTATTTTAGGGCTATATATTTGATTTTCATAAATTGTTCTTAGAGGCCCAATTATCATCCCTGTCCATCTTGTAAATGTCATGTCTTCATCATCTTCTAGACCCCAGCGAATCGTGCCACCTCCTACTCCTTTCTGGCCTTCTTCAAGGTCTTCCAACAGTTGGAAATTGCCAGGGACTTTGACTCCCAAACCCGTGGTGGTTGACAACTTAGAGTCGCTGTCCAATAACTTATTTTCAAAAACGTATTAATGCACCAGATGCATCAGAAATTTAACTTCAACTATGCCAACTTTATTCAGAAAAGTTGACATATTAATCTATTTCTTTAAAGGTCACACAAGTTGGATGTTAAAGGGGACACTGATTTTTTTTTTAATGTGGCTACTGTAAATCCTTACAAAGTTAGTTAAAAAAAAAATCTAATCTATACCTTTAGCATCACAAGTTTCCATGAGTGAAATTGCTTAGCTATTGTTATTTCTTCATGTTTTTCTTCTAGCATGATATACAAAAGATATTCATGCTTTAAAGTGATTCTCAATTTTTATCTGCAGATTCTCACCCACATTTTAAATAAAGTGCCAAAGTGGAAACTTCTCAGAAATCAAAATAAAAAGCAAGAAGGCCAAAAGGTGACCTCTCCATGTAACATTTAAAATGAAATCTGTTTATTTGATAGATATATGCCTTCACTTCTTTCCAAGGCTGTAAGTTATTAGAATTTTTCATGCAGCCAAGACCTTTCCTACTCAGCGGCTTTCCAATTCTTCACATTAACCTTTTCTCTGAAGCAGGACCATGCATGTTATCACAGCCAGGGTACTGAAGCAGGCTTCATAGAGATTAATAATGGAAGGGACTTGGCACTGCTTGTCAAACCAGCCAAGTCGTTCCTTTTTGCTGCTCATCAAGGAATAGTAAGGGCTCTTCCAGACAGGCCAGAGCAAGGGGCAACAAGCCTACAGTTAGCATCTCTAGGGAAATTGGACAAATACAAATGAATCCTTGCCCTTGGCTGCACTTGGTATTGAATGGTTACTGAGTAGTAAGAGCATGACAGCTATCCGAAACTAAGAGAAAAATATTATTAGCCTGTTTCATTCTACTGAGAAAAAAAGTTTTCAGTAATCACTTTTCTTGTTTTAATGTAATAGCAACTGAATATATAAATGGAAGGCAAACAATGGCAAAATCAAATACATAGAACCTCATTTTAGCAGAAGAGAATGAATTCTGTAAACATGAATTGATATTTTATCTGAACAAAAAGAAGATATATGTTTGAGTTAAGTGACCTACAATAATAGAATTCGTGCCTCTGGATAACTAATTGCACCAATAGCTACTATGAGCCAGCAATGAGCCCCTGGTAATTTTATGAAAATGTGGTTTTTGAAGGGCGATTGTGTGTAAGAATGACACTAGTCTCCACTGCTGAAAGAGAGTGTGCCCTCAAGATTTCATATTGCAGTAGAAATGACAGGAATGTGTGTGTCGTTTCCCACATTTTTCCTTCGTAAACCTTTTTGTTTATCAGTGTTCTCCCAGTATGCCATAGGGCATTTTCCCATCTGTGAGAGTTGCTTTATCTTATCTCATGACCTCTTATAATAAAATAAATGTTCAAAATCACACAAGATTTGGGTCCCAGATGACTCATCCAGGACGTAAATCTAGGTCTGGCATTCTCCAAAGCTTGTGCCCTCCTACTACTCTGAAATCAAAGGACAAAAGCCAGGGTTGTACTCCATGTGCAATTAGTACCAACCCACCTGGCAGCAGTGATCTGTCAATGAAAATAAAATCTACCCATCCAATCCAGTATTCATTTCAAATATTTCCACATTAAATTCACAATTAACCCATTCATTTCCACCATAGCATTTTACAGCTGCATTAATGAGTTCTTTTGAATTTTGTTTCATTCACGTAACATCAAAAGCTACATTTTTGTTTAGCACTCCTTCATAATCAGGGAAAATTGACTGAAAATATATTCCATCAGGTTAAAATCGTCACGATTTGATAATTTTTATATACGGACTTGTCTCTTTAGTAAACAATATATCAGTTTCTGATCTATACTAAAGGCGTATAAAATAAAATCCATACAGAGCCAGGTATCTAGCGAAATCTCCCAGACTGCTCAGAGGCCCTGGTTTCAAGATGTACAGGAAACTAAAACTGGAGAAGGAGAATGTCACTTACAGTGCCGTTCATCACTGTTGTCCCCACACTGATCTGTGAAGTCACAAACACAGTCAGGAGGCAAGGAGACTCCATTGTCACACTGAAAGCTTTCTGTTCCTTGTCGACCTAGTGCAGAAGTGAAAACACAGGCAATCCAAAGGAAACAAAAAGCTTCATTCATTGGGAAGGCCAACATTCTGTCCAGGAAGAAAAGCATTCCTTGGTATTGTTGATTAGAGATCAGGCAGTGGTAATAAGTAAGTCCATCATTGGAAACATTCTTTTTTTCCGATATTCTTCCTTTCCCAGATTTGCTTCTTATAACTGGATACTATTGGTAACTATCTGCAACTCTAACAAATTGCTCCCCAGGCAGTTAATTTACTCTTTCAGAGGAGTGACTTTAGAAAATATTTAACTTGAGTAATTGCATTGGTTCTGTATCTAGCTAACCATAGAAGATTATTGCTCCCTGTATGCCATATTTACACAATTTAAGCCTTTATAGTCATACTATCTCCTGAAAGACATTTGTAAAATATAAAGACCAGGAAAATAAATAGGAGGGGGAGAGGGAACCATGATAAAGTTATAAGTTGCATAAAAATGGTCTGTGGTAATTCCTATACTCACTTAATCACATTCATGTAATTTAGAACATTATGGTGAACACTAAAACATACTCAAAATTTCAGGCCCAATTATTAGAACTGCTCTATGAAAATAAAATGCTTATCCATTATTATCACCTTGCTTGTTTCTGTTTGTTTTGTTTGTTTGTTTGTTTATAGCTTATGGGTGCTAGTAAGTGCTTCTTGAGATAAATTAAGAAATACAGATTTTTAAAAGTTGAGGGGACATTGGATGTTATTATTTATAAATCATATAACTTCAACCCAAGGAAGTTATGGGATATATGTGAGAAAATAAAATAAGTTGGTGTAAGAAACTAGAGCTCAAATATCCTGCTGCTAAGCACAGTGTTCCCTATCCTATAGCAGAAGAATTCACCAGCCAATTCATCATAATTGACTTTTACAAGTGAAACACATGATTTCAGGATGTATATTCAGAATGAACAAGATATGGAAGTTGAGATCACACAAACATATTAATTACATAATCTTATGAAGGTGAATATTATGGAAATTGTGTGATGTTGAATGTTCTATGCATTCCTTTATATCTGATTTCTTAACGGCATATTAAAGTTCTTTTTCAACTATTTTAATTTCTGCAGTGTAACCACAAGACACAAAAATAATTGGAGAATGCAGAGTGAAAGGACCAGAGACCAGGAACAGAAAAGGCATCAGAATTTTTTAAAATGTTCTAAAAATCACCCATATTCTAGGGAAATATATATATGGTGTGGACATTCTGGATTCTGGGAGGTAGGGGCACAGGAACCCACAATTCCGCCTTACATCTGAGCACTCCACATAATCTAACATTGTGTTGCACTGTGCTTCAGTCCTGTTTCAGAAATTTCTTCTTCTTACCTCTCTGTTTTACAAATAAATACTAATAAATACCTCATCCACCTCTTTTTGCTTGTCCCTTCAATGTTGACTATCCTTATAGTTACATTTTATGTTCCCTTTTCTCCTAAGATTATATTAATACTTTTTTCTAGGCTCTCTCTTCACTCTTATGATTTCAAGTATGATCCCTTTGTTTTTGTTTCCTCAATTTATAGCTGCAATCCTGATATGCACTTATTCCTGAGTGCGCACACACATAAACACACGGGCATACACACACAGGCACACACACTCCTAATCGACACATCTACTTCAACAGAAAACTAAACTCATCTTCCTTTCCCCACCAGCCAACCAGCTCTCATTCCCATATTTCATATTTCAAAGAATGGAACCTTTCTTCTGTCCAATTACCCAAGTAAGGACTGTTTATATTGTTCCTGAACTACTGTCACCTATCCCCACCTATTAACCACCCAGACTGGTATTTTTTGTATTTCAGTTGAAGACTCTATCCATTCTCATCTCAGCATGTTTCTAGTTCTCACACCTTATTTCCTAGTCTTTGGGTAGAGTGACCATTCTAAAGCACAAATCCACTTCTATATATTTCCCTCTGAAATCTGTATAACTGTCATACTCTGAATGCAGCTTACAAATACAGCTTACCTTGCAAGGTTCAGTGCTTCCTTATGCTCTCAGCCACAGCCTTACTGAGTGACTGTGCTGGCAGTTTTCTAAACACGCCATCTCTCAACTCCAGATCTGAGATCCCTTCCCCACACCAATCATCAGCTTAATCATATTCTTTATTTTTCATCTTAGGAGACTTTCTCTAAGTTATCTTGGCTGATTTAATCAGGCTGAGTTATATTCCATTCCTAGGTTCCCTCACAGCCTTCAATACTTATTCTTGAAAGAGCACCTGAAGGTCCAGTATGGTCACTGTCTCCTTATGTGATTCCTTCACTATCCTACGAGAATGCAGCAGACTGTGCATTAGATCTCTGGATTTGTTTATTATACATATGTGCTACATTGTATTCTATGAGCTACATTTCCCCATTTTCTTCCACAATCCTGATAAACACTGATTTGTTTTTTACATCTATATATTTGAATTTCCACATATAAATGAGATTATGCAATATTTTCTTTCTGTGTGACTGGCTTATTTCACTTAGTATGATGTCCTCCAGGCTGATTCGCACTGTGGCAAATGCCAAGATCTTGTTCTTTCGAGGGCCAAATAATATTTTATTGTATATATCTACCCCCAATTTCTTTATTTATTCATCTGTCAGTGAACACTTAGGTTGTTTGTTTCCATATCTTGTCTTGTGAGCAAGTGTAAAGACCTAACGTACAGGCCAGGCACGGTGGCTCACGCCTGTAATCCCAGCACTTTGGGAGGCCGAAGCAGTTGCATCATGTGAGGTTGGGAGCTCGAGACCAGCCTGGCCGACATGGTGAAACCCCGTCTCTACTCAAAGTACAAAAAATTAGTCGGATGTGGTGGTGCATGCCTGTAATTCCAGCTACTCGGGAGGCTGAGGCAGAATTGCTTGAACCCAGGAAGCGGAGGTTGCAGTGAGCCGAGACTGGGCCATTGCACTCCAGCCTGGGCAACAGAGTGAGGCTCAATGGGAAAAAAAGAAAAACGAGGCGAGGCGAGGCGAGGGCGGGGGAGAGGCGGGGCGGGGCGAGGCGACGCGAGGGCGGGGCGAGGCGAGGCGAGGCGAGGCAGGGTGGGGGAGGAAAGGAAGGAAGGAAGGAAGGAAGGAAAGGAGGGAGGGAGGGAGGAGGTGACAGGAGGGGACGGGAGGGGAGGGGGAGGAGGGAGAGAAAGAAAGAAAAAGAATAAAGAGGGAAGAAGAAAGAAAAGAAGCCAAAGAATGTAAGGAAGAGAAAAAGAAAAAAGAATAAAGAAGGAAGAAGAAAGAAGCAAAAGAATGTAAGGAAGCATGTGAAGATACGGAAACACTCTAAATTCAGGTCTCGTAACATTTTTTATTTTAAAAAAAAGATCACATATTTTGTTGCTGTCATAGCTGTTTACTGCCTAGTTTCAGCCAGTAAACTGCTTTATTAACTGTTACTACCTACTAAAAGTAACATTTCTCTATGGTGTTTCAAGTGTCATTCATCATTTAAATAAGAAATGAACTGGAATGGAGGCATCCAAAGTAAATCTGTATCATCCAGTAGTGGAATATTTTATAAAACAAATTTATATTTTGTTTCTAAAAGATAAAATTGTTTTCCACTGATAAATCTTTATCACTTTTTCTCTAAATGTACCAGAGGGAACAAGGAATAAAGGAGTAACGATAGCACTGAGGGTTGTTTTTATACAGTTTATTGAGGAAGAAGAAGAAAGCCTGATTAGATCCTAGTGCTCTAACACTGTGCTGGCTGCTTCGTAAACTGTCATTATGTTTGATGTTTCCTCCTTTTTTGTTCTGTCCTTTTACTTTAAAAACTAACATTCAAGCCGGGCGCGGTGGCTCATGCCTATACTTCTAGCACTGTAGGAGGCTGAGGTGGGCAGATCACTTGAGGTCAAGAGTTCGAGACCAGCCTGGCCAGCATAGCAAAACTCTGTCTCTACTAAAAATAAAAAAAAAATTAGCTGGGTGAGGTGGCACAAACCTGTAATCCCAGCTACTGAAGACGCTGAGGCAGGAGAATAGCTTGAACCCGGGAGGCAGAATTTGCAGTGAGCTGAGATTGCACCCCTACACTTCAGCCTGGGTGACAGAGCAAAACTTCATTTCAAAAAACAAAACAAACAGACCAAAAAAACCCACCAATATTCAATATATTATAGTAAGCATTTGTCCAAGAATACATAACTATTAAGTGCAAGAGCTTGATGTGAACCCAAGACAGAAAACATGCCCACATGTTTTAATTGAATTATATTGCTAGTGACTTTTATCATGAATTATAAAGCTCCCAACTGAGACTTCCACAGGGCAATAGATTCCAAAGTAACTATGTAAACCTATTAAAGACATGGTTTCCTCTTGTATTAAAAAGAAAATGAGTACCTATTTTATGCTAGATATTGCAGATAGGTAAAAGAAAGACAGAAGAAATATAGTGAGTAATATAGCCATGTCCCTGACATTAAAAAATTTTAAACACAGGGAAGGATGTATAAAGGCACTTGCAAAATATGTACACACATTACTTATAGTTTTGTCAAGAATGCTTAATTACTTTTCCTGTTTTTTAAAAAGCCAACTCTGTAACTATAGAAAAGCTGTATGTTGGATGGAATCAGACATAAAATACTCTTAAATGTATAACCAAGTGCTGAGCTTGCAAAATGTAAAGCCAATTTCCAAAGTTGAAAAGGAGATTGGCGGATATAGAGGTGACACCACAGAGTTTATTACTAAAACATCAAGCTCAAGAATATTTTAAACAAAATTCCAGGATTAATGTAAAATAAGCATTGAATAAAGGTTTGAGATGCAAGAAGAAACGGTGACGAAAGCCTGTAGACACATTTGCGAATTGCAGAAATCCAGACCCCTAAATCTTAAAAGATGAACTGAAAAATATGATAAAAGAACTTGAACCTGCATAAATGGAGAATTAGAACGCATATTTTGCATAAGCCAGAGGAAGAATTTGCTAGGAAAAAATTCCTGGCACCTTTAACAAGGCACTTCAGGACTCCCATAAATTATATCATCTAAATAAGAGCTCAAGTGAAGGATTAATTGGCACACAGGAAGGAAGCCTCTATGACTCAGAGCCAAAACAATCAAATGAGCAGAGGTAGAAGCAGACACTCAAAGACTGTCCATTGGCATTGTGAGATAGATAATATAAAATAACTATGTATCAAATACTCTAAAAGATTAAATTTTAAAATTATGCACAATGAACAATAAACTAACAAAATAACCAACCATGATTTTGTTAATAATTAAAAATATAATGATTGAAAAGAAAAATAACAAAGAAGTGAATACAGAAAAAAATTGACATGAATATAGCACTTAATGAATTGCAAGGTAGATACCAATAAATTACATGAAATGCAACAAGATGTACAGAAAATATTAAACATAGATAGCTTAAGAAACCTGGAACATAGGCTTGGCACAGTGCCTCACACCTGTAATCCCAACACTTTGGGAGACCAAGGCAGGTGTATCGCCTGAGGTCAGGAGTTCGAGACTAGCCTGGCCAACATGGTGAACCTATCTCTACTAAAACAAACAAAAAATTAGCCTGGTATTGTGGCAGGAGCCTATATTCCCAGCTACTTGGGAGGCTGAGACAGGAGAATCGCTTGAAGCCAGGAGGCAAAGGATGCAGTGAGCCGAGATAGCACCATTGCACTCCAGCCTGGGAAACAAGAGTGAAACTCTGTCTCAAAAAAATAAATACATAAACCTGGAACGTAGAATGATAGGTCTAACATATGATTACATGACTACATGAAGTTGATGAGGAAGATAAAAGAGAAAATAGAGGCTATATATATTAATATATAAATGTACATTATTATATTAATCATATAGTAAATATATATTATTAATATATTATTGATTGATGTGCATTAATATATTGCTTATTATGTGACTATATATAACATATGAATATATAACATGATTATATTAAAATATATATTTATTTATACATTAAGTATATTAATGGGATTAATGAACATAAAAATTTTCCAGAGATTAAGAAAACATGAACTCTAAGATTCAGAGTGCAGAATAAATTTTAAAAACATTCAGCTAGATACTTTGTGGTTAAACAGAAAACTTACAAAGGAAAGAAAATTTCTTAAAATCAACTAGAGAGACAAATATATTACCGACAAAGAAATATTATTTAGACCAGCAATTAACTTCTCAACAAAAACCATGTAAGCAAGCAGATAGTGGAATTATGTTTCCATATTGATGAGAAAAAAATTACACTTGGACTTAAACTGAGTACCAAACTAAGTGTTTATTCAGAATAGGGAACAAAATAAAGAAATTTGGGGACAATTAAAAAGTGAGAATGTTATTCACAATAGCAAACACATGGAATCAACCCAAATGCCTAAGAATGATAGACTAGATAAAGAAAATGTGGTACATATACATCGTGGAATCCTACTCTGCCATAAAAAGGAATGAAATCATGTCCTTTGAAGAACATGAGCAGATCTGGGAATCTATTATTCTCAGCAAACTAACACAGGAACAGAAAACCAAACACTGCATGTTCTCACTTATAAGTGGGAGCTGAACAATGAAAACACATGGACACAGGGAGGGGAACAAAACACAGTGGGGCCTGTTGGAGGGGGATGTGGGGGAGGGGAAAGCATCAGGATAAATAACTAATACATGTGGGGCTTAACACCTAGGTGATGGGTTGACAGGTGCAGCAAACTACCATGGTACACATTTACCTATGAAACGAATATCCTGCACATGTACCCCAGAACTTAAAACAAATAAAATTAAATAAATTATTATTATTATTTTTTGAGACAGAGTCTTGCTCTGTTGCTGAGGCTGGAATGCAGTGGCATAATCTCGGCTTACTGCAACCTCCACTTTCCAGGTTCAACCAAATCTCCGGCTTCAGCCTCCTGAGTAGCTGGGATTACAGGCGCACGCTACCACCCCTGGCTAATTTTTGTATTTTTAATAGATACAGGGCTTCACCATGTTGTCAGGCTGGTCTCAAACTCCTGACCTCATGATCCACCAGCCTTAGCCTCCCAAAGTGCTGGGTTTACAGGTGTGAGCCACCATGCCCAACCATAAATTAAGTTTTTTTAAAAAACCTGAGAGTGTTTATTCCTAATAGCCACTAACTAATAAATATATTTTAAATTCTGCACCAAACAAGAATGCATGGAAATAAAATACTAGTTTCTAAAACTAGTTTCAAAATATCTCAAAGACCCAGTATTACACAGATGACATTTCTCTGATAACCATGCCATTCAGTGTAAAACCAGAAAATAAATTAAAAGAAAAAACACAAGTGAAATATTTAGAAAGCAAAAAAATATGTAAGTTGGTAAGGCATTGTGTACAGATGTCCTGGGAATGTGTGCTATCTGCTTTTGGAATTTATTTGAGACTTCATGGTCTGCTCAAGTCTGGTATATACTGTTTTGCTGAACCTTGTATCACTCCATTGATGATGGAGCACTGCTTGGCACACTCATATTTATAGCTTGGTGTATCTTATTACATTCCATTTTTGTTGAGCAGCTCAAGTTGCAAGATCATTATTAGTGTTTCACGGTGAGCAGTTCAGTCACTATCTGAACCCAATAACTATTTCTCAAGAGAACAACTATTTGCTGGCCTTGCTCCAAAACTTGAATGGGTCTTGAAAAATAATGGAGGATTATTAAAAAGCAAAATCAGATTGTGACTCTGAAAACAGCTGCTCTTCCAATCATAGTCTCTTTACTGAAATACAGTGGCAAAGCCCCTGTCCAGCTATCAATATGGAAGATATATTGACTTATTCATCCCAATAAGCAGACCACTCTAGAAATATTTTTTCAGTCAAGAAGACATCAATATACCTTCATGATCTTAATTCAGAGCACTAGCAGATCACCTGCTCTGAATCGTATGTGGTGTGCAGTTCTTTGACTGCCTCACTGCTGGACTGGGCATTTGCTCTTCCTCTACAGACATGGAATTTTTTTGACAGTTTCTATTAAGCAAGGATTAGCAGGTTCTCTAAATACCTCAGCATGGATTAGCAGGTTCTCTAAATTGGTGGAAGCCATATATAAGAAGGGTATGTAACCCTGTGGATATATAGGCTTCTGACACTTTCATGAATTTACTGGGAATAAAGATAACTCTCAAAGTAAGAGGTGATTTGCAGCATCTTATACCACTGGGAACGTCAGCAGCACACACAGGACTTCTGCTTCCCCAGTTGTTCAACTGTGGCTTGATTCTAATCCTTCCCAGAGCTTCTCTGAACCCTCTATAGATTTCAGGAGCTTTCAGTTTTAGATTTTTTTTTTTTTTTTTTTGAGAAGGAGTCTCGCTCTGTCACCCAGGCTGGAGTGCAGTGGCGTGATCTTGGCTCACTGCAACCTCAGTTTCCCAGGTTCAAGCAATTCTCCTGCCTCAGCCTCCCGAGTAGCTGGAACTACAGGTGCCCACCACCATGCCCCACTAATTTTTCTATTTTTAGTAGAGACAGGGTTTCAGGTTTGGCCAGGCTGGTCTCGAACTCCTGATTTTATGATCCGCCCTCCTCAGCCTCCCTAGATTTTTTAATTCACTCCCTCCCTGTATTGATTAACCCAAATTTTTACAATGAAATGGCCCAGTTCTTTCACTGGGCACCAATATGTGATGAACCAGAGCCAGTATATGAATAAATCAGTGCCTCACTTGGCATGCCAGCCCCGTGAGCTCTGTCACTGGCTATCCCATACAGGGGTGGATCTGGTGTGAGGGCTCCTCTGTGGCCCTCTGTTGAACTGTCTCAAGAGACAAGTCCTTCACTAGTCAAAAGCATGGCCTCTGTGAGAGCAGAGCCTATCATCAAGGCAGACAGGGTCGAAACAGCCCTTATTTTTGCCTCCAAGTTCACCTTTCAACTTATCCCTTCCTCATCCATTTACTTATTTAGATCACTGGAAAGAAAATAATTTGAGCAGCTTATGAAGCTAAACACCTTTAAAACAAAAAACAGGCCAAATATCTTCAGAAATAGCCTTAAATAATTTGAATATTGAATTAGCACTAAGTTATCATTGACATAAAGCAAAAGGAAGTTGCACTGGGCCACTATCACAATAATTACTATGAAACTGCCCAGGAGTCACTAATCGAAGCATTTTAACATTGTGGATGCTGCTTGCATGGTTTCCTATGTCTTCTTCTAAGTTATCTGCCTGAATAACTCACGCTCATCCCTCCAGACTCAACTATCATGACATCCCCAGAAAACCATTCCCAACTTCTGCTCTCAGTTTGTTTGTCTGTTTGTTTCCATAGCAGCCACCTTACCTCTCTGCTACAGACTGCATCTTGATGGTCGGCTTTAATGTCCAGTCCCTACTTCAAAACTGTGACCTCTTTAGAGCTTTATTTATTGCATTTTTTGTAATTTCCATTTTTATTTTAGCCTTGGGAGTGCATGTGCAGATTTGTTATATGGGTGTGTTGCATGACACTGAGGTTTGGAGTATGAATGATTTTATCACCCAGGTAATGAGCATAATACTTAATAGTTTTTCAACACTGCCTCCTCCCTCCCTCCCTCTTATGTCATTCCCAGTGTCTACTGCTGCCATCTTTATGTCCATGAATATGCAGTGTTTAGCTCCCACTAATAAGTAAGAACATGCAGTATTCGATTTTCTGTTTCTGCCTTAATTTGCTTATGGATAATGGCCTCCAGCTGCATCCATGTTGTTGCAAAAGACATGATTATCTTCATTTTAATGGCTCCATTCTATTCCATTATGTATATGTACGTTTTCTTTAACAGTCTACTCTTGATGAGCACATGGGTTGACTCCCTGTCTTTGCTATTGTCAATAGTGCTGTGATGAACCTACGAGGGCTTTATATTATGTTTTATCTTTTTATCTCCACTGCTAAGTATATATTATTCATCACATATTGGTGCCCAATAAATATTCATTGAATGTACACGCAAATCAATAAATATTATATTATAAAAATGATTGCCTCTAATTCTCAGTGTGGATTTTTATTTCTTTATTTGGGTACCTCTCCAGCACACATTTCTCCTTTTGCCAATAACACACTGATGTTTTTGAGAAACCACCCAAACTAGTTTTAGGCCCTATGTGATTTCACAGGAGTTGGAGGTGTTAGTACAAGTCTTAGTCAAGAGCAGTCGGATCTATGCATCTTCTTGGCCACAGTGATTGGCTCACAGATAAGCACGTGACCCAAGGCAGGCCAAGGAGGAACAGTCCTCAGGTGTCAGGGACTGTCACAGAAGAGGCGCTCTCCCCTGATGACCTGGCTAAACTAACACAATGTGGCCAGATCCTCCAGTCCTCCAGTGGCCCTCTTTGGCACCATTTGTGAAGACTCTCTCTGACAGTGAGGCAAACACAGATGTTCACTGAGTCAAGAGATGAAGATGAATAAATTCCTATTGACCCTGCATAAGCCTCTAAATACAGCTATGCTGAAAGCTAAATTTACACCTGAGATTCTTCACTTACACAAGCTGATTTTGTGACCCGATTGAGTGTCTCTTCCTGTCAACCAAAAATGTCTGCACTAATACATACAGTTTTTAAATTTTATTATATTTAATGTTTATTTTGAATTTAAGAAATAAAATATTAATTTTCAACTTAAAAAGGGAAAGGTAAATTTTAGCACAGATCTTTTCAAACACCTACTCTTTATTCAATTTGTTTTAAGAAAGCTTTATTCTATAATTAAATTTAAAGACATATTTTCTAAAAATTATCATCAAACCAGCAATTACCTCATGATTTTTAATATAAAGCTACTTAAAAGAATGTTTTGTGTAAGATACATTTTCAGTAAGTTATAACAACAATGCTGACAGCAGCCTTATGGTATTACTGGAAAGTCATAGGAAATCCTAGTCTCATTATTGGCAATAAAATGTCTGTTGGAATTTAAAAGTGCTTCTTTAACAGAATAAGGTGGTAGAGAACCTAAGAAATATAACAAATGCAAAAAGGAAGTCTTCTCCATTTAGGGTGCAGTCTATGTAGTAGTTGTTCTCATTGTGAACAGGGTCAGGGCAAGGATGGGTGGGGATCACACAATCGAGGCTGAGCAACCAGCCAGTTCTCACCAACCCATAGAAAAGGAGAAATTTGCATTCATGAAGTTCAAGTGTAAGCACCAGGATCTCATGCCAAAACAGCAAGGAAGCTTAAATGAAAGACACTCCATGGTCCCCATAATCTAAGTAAGACAACACACCTGCAAAACTGCTGGGATACGACAAGGTTGGGAAACAGGAGAAAGTAGCCAAATACAAGATTACTTTATCTGAGTTTACCTCACTTATTTAATTCTGTATCAAAGTATGAATGGTACACAGGGAAAGAACATTCTCTGATTCAGTATGAAAGATATTCCCAGGTAAAACTCTATACCAAAGGAAGCTGGCAGTTTAGGAAATCTTTAACCCTGGCAATGACCGATGTCCTATTTAGAAAAAGAATCCTACCTAAAGTGAAATTCATGTAAGTATACAAAATATTGCAAAGGCATTCTAAATAATTGAAAAGAATCTTACTCTGGTCTTCTTGCAATTGTTTCATTTTTATGGTTTAATCACATATGCAGCTCTAATACAGTGCCACTGTTCCAAATAATAGTGATTAAATGCTATTAAAAATTTATTAGGCATTCAAGGGGTGCTGGGCATACAAACCTAAATACAATCTTGCCCTTACTTCGTGGAAATAACAGTAAACTTTAAAGAACTGCATATGAGTTAATTCTATAAAATATGCACTTTAATAGGTTCAACCTATACTTAAAAAGTATCTGAAACTCTGTTGAAGATACAGATAATACTTTATTTAGAAAACATCAACAACATTATAAAAACCTGTCACCTCTGCAGGGGCAATTCCAGGAGGAGAAGATGCTCTCATTACTATCTCCAAAAATTTCCCCCAAACTGTAGGGTTACAGATAATTTTCATGTAATGTGTATGATATGTTTTTTATCAAATATTAACAAATATAGTTGCAATTAAAATATAAAGAAAGTGTTTTAAATTTTACATTACAAGATAGCACAGTATAAAATCTAATGTCACATAGTAACAAGGCAAGTCAAAATTCGTAGTAAGAATGTGGCTCTGGCTCAGGGGAGACACTTAGATGGCACCAGACTTATTTTCAAGTGATGAAATACAGTCTCAAAGGCTGAAATACATCACAGGAAGAAAGTGTGATTTCATCCCATCACAGCTCCTACAATACCCATCTGTTTAAGACCAGAATTCATTTAGTCTCTTTGATACGGAGTGATAACAACATACCTAGAGCAGTATTTTCAAAAACTGCTGAAAGATTTATCTCCACCGAGTGACATGTTACTCTGTACATAAAATGCAGCCAGCCCTTGAAACCAGAAATTCACCAAACCAAATGAACA
The DNA here is from genome assembly GCA_036589455.1 of Ateles fusciceps. Taxonomy (NCBI): domain Eukaryota; kingdom Metazoa; phylum Chordata; class Mammalia; order Primates; family Atelidae; genus Ateles; species Ateles fusciceps. The sequence goes on from JAZHEH010001064.1 coordinate 8,639,808, forward strand.
GAATCATAGAGTTTCTTAAGGTAATGATGCTTTCACAATGTTCTTGAAATACTACTTTTGAAAACTTCTCTCAATGTCAAAATATGCCAATTTTCTTTATCCTTCCCATTTGTTTTAACTGTTAAACAGAAAATTCATACTCTGCTCTCAGAATTCAGAACCACTATTGCCAGGAGCTTGTTTAATTGAAATGGATCCGTCTACATTGTCAGTTTTCTGTTCAATCCGTACAAGTCTAAGACTTGCATTTATCCATAAAGTTAGCTCTGTCTCAATTAGGTAGATGGCAGTGTCATAATTAGTGCCTCCAAATCAGTTCAGACCTTCCAGGGCATTAAGATAACCTAAGAAAAAGATTTCAGCTAGGGATCTTTACAGAATCTTGAAGCTGATAAGAGCTTGAATATGTTTGCCCTGCAAATAAAGTCTTGGCGTGTATGAATCTCATGCTAATCATCAGAATGCATTATAATGGCCTGCTTGGCTGCTCCCCCACTGGAATTGAGGATCTTCTTCATCAATGTATCCCCAGTGCATGAGAGGGCAGACTCAAAGAAGAAATATTCCCAACAAATAAACAACAGGGAATCCACGAACTGCAGACCAGGAAAATATTTCACAATAGTTCAAAGAATATGTGTGAGTCATCAAAAAAGAAAATGTTTTCATACATTAATAAATTTAAGACTGATCTCAGCTCATCTTTTGATGATCTCTGACATTATTAGGATTTAGATTTTTAAATGTATGTTTGGTGTGACTACAGTTATTTAGGAATCAGTGTTGGCTTAAAAAGTTTGCAGGGACATGGATAAAGCTGGAAACCATCATTCTCAGCAAACTGACTTAAGAACAGAAAACCAAACACCGCATGTTCTCACTCATAAGTGGATGTTGAACAATGAAAACACATGGACACAGGGGAGGGGAACATCACACACCGAGGCCTATGGGGGGGTGGGGGGCTAGGGGAGAGATAGATAATAGGGGGTTGGGGGATAGGGAAGGGATAGCATTAGGAGAAATACCTAATGTAGATGATGGGGGGGATGGATACAGCAAACCACCATGGCATATGTATAGCTATATAACAAACCTGCACAATCTACACATGTACCCCAGAACTTAAAGTATAATAAATAAATAAATAAATAAGCCTGTTGGGGGAAAAAAAGTTTCTAACAATTCTGGAATACATGCTGTCAAAGTAAAAGTGGACACTGTTCTGCTGTCCTCACCAAAAGATTAGATGCAGAACTTCTGAGGACATTCTCCAATAACTAGAAGCTATGGATAACAAATAATAACTTAGATGACAGCATCAGTCTCTTACTTTAATCCAACAATTCCACTTCTAAAATTTTCTGTAAGGAGAGAGCAAAATTGTTCAAAAAATCATCTAAAAATTTATCCCAGAGTTTCTTAAAATAGGGAAAATGTAAATAGATGAAAATTTTATGAATATGATGCATGTATCCAACTTAGTTATTGAAAAATCATAATATAGATCAGGGATTGCCATGCGATGGGCTGCAGGCCAAATTTGGCCTATGGCCTGTTTTTCTATAGCATGCAAGCTAAGAAATAGTTTCTACATATTTAAAATACCATAAAACAAACAGGAACAACAACAAAACAAAAGGGCTATATACAGTATCGGCTGCATGTGGCTCACAAGACTAATGAACGCACTTGCTCTCTATGTTGTTTGAAAAAAGTTACTGACCTCTGTGATAGATCAGTAAAAAATGACATGACAGGTATTCATAAAACAAATAGTATTCAAGACATCATGTGTAGTATTTACTTTTATAACGTTTTGCAAATGTATGTGTGTAGACATGCAGAAACGTCTGAAACATGAGTACAATTCTGAGAGTGGTAATCTCTGGGGAATAAAATTTTACTTTTTCTTTATTCTTTTCATTATAGATTGATGTTTAAAGTAACTCACATTTATCATTTTTATAATAAAAGGCTATTTTCATTTTGAAAAATAGAGCTACCTAAAATATAATAAATGCTAACACTTTTAACTGTCTTAAGTTCTATGCCAGGCACTGGTCTTGGGACTTACCAATGCATGAATCCTCACAGTATTCAAAGAAATAGGTAGACTTTTTATTTTATTTTCAAATTTCAAAAACTAAGGGTCAAAGACTTCACTAGTTGTCTAGACTTGCACAGGTGGTAGTGAATGGAGCCAAAGTCCAAATCTCAACAATCCTAAGACTATGTCTTTAACCCCTAGACTGTATCATCACATGTGAAACACATGTGGCCTCACAGAAACACTTGGGCAAAACTCCTTGGTCTTTTTTGATATTAACATCATATGATTTCATGTGTGATATGGCATCTAGGAAAAAGCAAATCAATCTATTTATTTTTTTCTTTTTTTGAGACAGTCTCATTCTGTCACCTAGGCTGGAGTGCTGTGGCACAATCTCAGCTCACTGCAATCTACACCTCACAGGTTCAAGCAATTCTCCTGTCTCAGCCTCCCAAGTGGCTGGGTGGCACATACACGCCACCAAGCCCAGCTGATTCTTGTATTTTTTGTAGAAATGGTGCTTCACCATATTGGCCAGGCTGCTCTCAAACTCCTGGCCTCAACTGATCCGCCCACCTCGGCCTCCCAAAGGGCTGAAATTGCAGACGTAAGCCACTAGCCCTGGCCCGTAAATCAACCTTTTGTTTCACAAACAGTGTCCAGGACCAAGGAAGCTGCAGTTTTGCTCCCCATGGAGAGTGACCAAGAATACTTTGAGAATAGTGTTCAGTCTGATTATTCTGCTTGGGGGAGAAACACTGACATTGTGAAGCATTTCAAAGAGCGAACAAGAGAACAATCAAGAGGGCAAAGTGACCCAAATGTTCGTTCTAAGATAAACTAAAGAATTTAGCAGAAGAGGAGATGAATTAAGAAAAATTTCACAGTTTTAAAGGAAGGCTGAGCCTTGTAGTCTGTTTTTCTTCCAAGGAGCAGAAATAGGATCATTAGGTATAAGTCACATGGAAGTACCTCTCACTCTTGCACATGTTAGAATGTATTTTTTAATGCCTATAGAACAAGAAATGGACTATTCACTAACTGGTGTGAAACTTCCCCAAAGCATAAAAATGCAGACTGGGTTACTTTGCTGAGAATGATGGCTTCCAGCTTCATCCATGTCCCTGCAAAGGACATCGACTCATTCTTTTTTATGGCTGCATAGTATTCCATGGTGTATATGTGCCACATTTTCTTTATCCAGTCTATCATTGATGGGTATTTGGGTTAGTTCCAAGTCTTTGCTATTGTAAATAGTGCTGCAATAAACTTACGTTTCCATATGTCTTTATAACAGAATGATTTATAATCCTTTGGGAACAGAAAACCAAACACCACATGTTCTCACACTAAGTGGGAGTTGAACAATATGAACACATGGACACAGGGAGGGGAACATCACACACCAGAGCCTGTTGGAGGGTGGGGGGTAACGGGAGGGAGAGTATTTGGACAAATAGCTAATGCATGCAGGACTTAAAACCTAGATGACAGGTTGATACGTGCAGCAAACCACCATGGCACATGTATACCTATATAACAAACCTGCACATTCTGTACAAGTATCCCAGAACTTAAAGTAAAATAAAAATTAACAATTGAAGACTGGGACACTAATTCAAGGGGATTGATTGTGCTAACTTTTGGATGGCAGTCATAAATGGCATTGTAAAATTGGCAACAGGCTAAAAGGTAAAATTGTTCCACACACTAGGGATATCTTGATCACACACACACACACACACACACACACACACACACACACACAAATCTATCAAAGAGACCAGTGTTTTGAAACCCCATACTAGGAAATACCCATCAGTGAACAGAAAATTATGATCTCCATTTTCATGATAAGGATACCAAAAATTACACAATTGTAGACATTTTAGTTCTTCAAGTATGTGCATAAAGTAGAAGGTAAGACCAAGATTTCAATTTCAATATTCAGCCTAGATATTGAAACCAAACCCACATGTTAAATCTTCATTAGCATTTCCTTACTCTTCCAGGACTGTCCTTGGGTTTGCACTCTAAAATACTTTGATTTTTTGCCTCAAAGTCCTAATCTGGCTGTTTGTATCAATTCTGAACTGTTATATCAGTTCTAATTCTACTAAAGTCTTTGCACTGAAAGACTTGCCTTAACTCAAATGTCTAATTCTTGAGATATCTGACCTTATCTTTCATCCTGTGACTTACTGCCAAAGCTTCGTGAGTTGGCATTCTCCCTTTCCATAATAAGCACACAATCAGCTTTGTCTTATAATTAGGTGTTGTTGGTAATGTTTGGAGAGTTCGTTTTTGACAAAGGCATCTAGGGAAAAGTAGCACCAAAAAATAACGATTACACAAATGAAAGGGAAAAAAAGAAATCATAAAAGTTGTCAGGTGTGAACAAATTGGCAAGATCACAAGAGTGTCACTCTAACGTTAAGGTGATTAGTTCAAGAAATATGTGATGATTAATGAATAAATGAAATAAATTGTGCATCCACATAGGTGTGTTTAGAAAGAAAATAGAAGTGAAATTATGCAACTTTTGTTATCTAACAAATGGCTAAGAATCTTATCCCTCCACATGACATATGGAGGACCTGCCATGGTAGGCTTAAAGACAGAAGCTAGACAAATAAATTAGACATGGAATATGCCAAATGCTGTGATTAAATCTTGGCGATGTTCAATGCCTTGACATTTGCTTTCGTACTTGCCCTTCAACCTTCATCCTCTGGCAGAAGTGAAGAAGCAGGAGTGAGGGGGAAGGGAGGGTAGGATAAGCTGCTTATTGTTATGGCAAAACTTCGTAGAATTGAATTTCAAAAGCTTGAAAGAGAACAGGAAGATGTTAAAGTAAATAAGAAATGATATTTTTTATTTTGCCCTTTAGTGATAAAGATAGACATCTCTTGTCTTTCTCAGTCTATTTACCATTCTGTTTCCCCCCGAGGTACTTTTGCTTCAATCATTAAAGGCCCAGATCTTTTTGGAGTTCTCAGAGTTACAGTAGAATAAAATCTGAAGTCAGAGAATATATGATGTGTATCATGAGGTGGAGGTGACAAAGCATGGGCCAGAGACACTTGCAAGCCATTGAAGGGTAAGTTTAAGGCAGATAATTCACAAAAGCAAGCAGAACTGGGAGAAATAACAGAACGATTCGACAAATAAAGATAAGATAAAATCACCAGTAAGAAGTTGGAATTGCACCCATATTAAAGATACTATATCTGTAAGAGTTTAGCAAGAAGAAGGTGGAATTAGAAAAGGAAAAAAAAAAGCCATCATCTATTATATGTGGATATGTTATAGAAATACAGAGAAGTTGCTCATGAAACAATACAAAAGTATACAGTTCATTGAACGTGACACAAAAGGTATTTAGAGACAGCATCTAACCAGAAGAATATGATTGCTGTTGACAATTCTGGAATCTAATAATATTATATATAATATTTTATTTAAAGCTATATTTGGAGTATTTTACAGGAGCATGGGAATGGCCTTCTTTGCTCACTCCCATTCTTAGAACAATTGTGAAGGAGTAAAGAACACTAAGCACCAGGGTATGGAATGGTGAAATTCCCTGTAATGAGAGAGACAAAATGTGAGAAGAGGAAGGAATTTATCCACTGGGTCTCACCTTCTGTCAGTGTTAACTTTCCTGCTGGGCTGCACAAGTGTGGCTGCGCAGCATAAGCAGAAAGGTTCCCAGGTGACAGAAATAGAGACAGGAGGCAAAAACAAACAAATAGGCACAGAGCTGGAACAAAAGACAGTGAGGATGGAAATGGTACACAGAAAAAGAGGATACACAAGATTTACACAGGACAAGGGATGCCAACATAATTGAAAGCCATGGATTAAGAGCACCAAGGCAGTGAGAGGAGGCAGAAACAGAATTCATGAGTTACTCCAGAGTTTAAAGGCCAGAAATACAAAAAGCAAAAGTGGTGGAGAGGTTGGGGAAGTAGATGAAAGCCAGGAGAGTGTGGGGCCCTAGAAACTAAATTCATAAAGGAATTCAGCTGGGCAAGGTGGCTCATGCCTGTAACCCTAGCACACTGGGAGCCCAAGGAAGGAGAATCACTTAAGGCCAGGAATTTGAGACCAGCCTGGGCAACACAGTAAGATCCTGTCCCTCAAAAAAAAAAAAAAAAAAAAATTAATTAGTCAGGCATGGTGGAGCATGCCTGTAGTCTCAGCTACTAGGGAGGATAAGCAGGAGGATCATCTGAGCTCAGGAGTTCAAGGCTGCAGGGAGCAATGATCACACCACTGCACTTCAGCCTGGATAACAGAGTGACACCCTGTCCAAAAAAAGGAAAGAAATAAAGACAGATAGAGACCGAAAGGGATGGGAAGGGGGAAGGGAGAAGGGAAATAGTGATAAACTATATCATGTCAAACGCAGCCAAGACATCAACTAAGAAACTAACCAGCCATTGCATATAGCAGCGATGTGAGGGTTACTAGTGACTGTCAAGAGCAGCCGAAAGAACCTACTTGGAGTAGATTAAATGGGAGGAGAGGAATTTGGGGAAATTATTATAGGTAACTCTTTCCAACAGTTTTTTATTGCTATTATAATACTTTTAATCAACACTTAATCACTGAACATATGTATGGAATAAAATGTGGTATTTCAATACATGTATACACTGTGAAATGATCAAAACAGGGTAATTAGCATATCCATCAGCTCGAACAACTTTTATTGAAAACATTCAAAATTCTCTCTTCTAGCTATTTGAAAATGTACAATAAGTTGTTGTAAATTATAGTCACCCTATAGTGCTACAGAACATTATGACTTTCTCCTATCTAGCTGTACTTCTGTATCCCTTCACCAGCCTCTGGCTATTCCCTCTTCCGCAATCCATCCCCCACCTCTAGTAACCACTACTCTACTCTCTACTTTGATGAAAGCAACTGTTTTAGCTTCCACATATGAGTGAGAACATGTGGCAAGTATCTTTCTGTGTCTGGCTTATTTCACTTAACAACTCAAGAGTTTTATCATGGTAGGAAAAAAAAGTGAGAGAGTAGCTGAAAAGACCTGGGAAGAAGGTGCTGCTTCTTTTAAGAGCAAGGTAATTACAGCATGGTTATGGGAATAACCCAGAAGAATGGTAAAAATTGAGAATGCAAAAGGGGAGAAAATTGCTGAGGGATTATCCTTGAGTGGGTGAAAGGAGATGTACTCTAGGGCCCACGGAGAGCAGGTACAGGGTGGTTTATCCATATTCGCTGAAGATGAGGCAAAGCATAGGAACACAGATTTAGACAGGTGGGTAGGTAATAGTGGTGATGATTAAAGGCATTCTCATTCCTTTTTTTTTTTTTTTCAGACGGATTCACGTTTGTGACCCAGGCTGGAGTGTACTGGTACAATCTTGTCTCATTGCAACCTCCACCTCCTGGGTTCAAGCAATTCTCCTGCCTCAGCCTCCCGAGTAGCTGGGATGACGAGCACACACCACCAGGCCCAGCTAATTTTTGTATTTTTAGTAGAGGCAGGGTTTCACCATGTTGGTCAGGCTGGTCTCCTACTCCTGATCTCAAGTGATCCACCCACCTCAGTCTCCCAAAGTGCTGGGATTACAGGCATGAGTCATTGCACCTGGCCTGCATTTCTTCAATTTTCTTAGACATATAGAAAGCAAAGTCATAAGCTGAATGTGAGTATTGGAGACGAGGTACTGGTGGTTTGAGAAGAAAGGAGATGTATAAAACGGGCTTACAGAAGATGAGGGGGAGTATTGTTTATATATATTACATAAGTGTATATAATATATATTGTTTACATATTGTAAATATCAGTGCATATAATATATATTGCTTATATATTATAAATATTATATAAGTGTATATAATAGTTTATATATTGTAAATATATTATACATTTTATATATGTACATGTGTTATATACTTATATATAATATATATTTACTTTATATACGTATATATTATACATTATATATACTTATATATTATATACTTTTAATATATTTTATAATATATAATATATAAATAGGTTACATATTTACTTATATAAGTATATATTTGTGTGTATATATATACACATATAATGTATATTGTTCACATATATACATATATATATGGAATTGTGACTGTAACAAAGATTTATATGTGATGACTATTGTCTATATTAACATTAATGACCATGAACTCAAATTCAAGATAAGCACCAAAGACATTTACTAAAGTCACTGAGCTCTTTCTTCTTTTGCCACTAATAATTTATCAAGTTCTGTTAATTCTAGTTAAAAAAAACTCAAATGTCACATTGAATTATATAAAATTACTGATATTCAATTGCTAGTTTTCTACAAAAACTATATAAAAGTGGACCTATGAAGTGCCCTCATTTGTGTCAGGCCAACTCTCATGGAGGTACCCAAACCCTAGCCAACTATGAGATTTACACAGCACTTTACTGGCAAGTTTTTTAGCCAAGATACAACTGTCTTTGCAACTTTTCCATATATTTTTCTATATCTATTCCTATTTGAGTCTAGAACTTTATGACATTTACACACACCACCAAAAAAAATGTCCTCTCAGAACTTTCTTTAAAAACAAATCGTGGCAAAAACTATTTTTCTATTTTGAAGAAACAGGCATCTAAGTTAGTTATGAGAAGAATGAGTGATGAGTCCTCGGAAGCCAAAAGGAAAGTAATGGATCCGCGGTGAAAAAAGATCAATTGAGCCCTGGAGGGAGGAAAGGCAGCTTCAGCAGGGACACCCCAGGCCCATGCCTGAGACTTCCCTGAAAAATATCACAAAGATGAACAGTGAATCACAGGAGAGGCAAAGGTCGGAAAATGAATAAACAAAAATTTCTAAAACAGTCAATACTCATTAAAAAAAAAAGAAGAAGAAACTGAGATAAAATGACTTGCATTGTTTTTCCCACAATACACAACGCAATGGATTCTACCCAAACACTCACTCCATCCTGCAAACCTCCAAATGATATTGCGGTTACTTCAGTTCCCACCAAAGGAGTCAATTAAAAAATGAATCTGAACTCTTCTGAACAGGCTTAGGTACTTGATGGATGATAATTTACCTTTTCAAAAAGGTAGTTACACTTTCCGAAGAGTGGAAAAAGCATTTCAGTTCCATCTGCTGCTTCAGTTTAAGAGAGCCTGTGTTTGCCTGTCTCTATGCTGTGTTCCATCTAACTGGAGAGCATGCCTGAGTGCAGGTTGCAAAACCTGCCCTGGGTTCCATGCTTACGGGCAGCATTTCACTAACATAATCAGTTTTTAAATACGCAAGCTTCTGCCTGTGTTTACACAGGGACCATTTTATTTTCGAAGTTAAACTAGCAAAAGTAAGTTTTGTTTCAGACGAATTCACTACCAAGCTTATTTCTCAGCTGAGGTGCCAAGATGCATAATGCATATGTAATTTATGGAATTCCTACACATTTTAATTGCCAAATTCAAACTGAATAAACAATATTAATGAAAACCCAAGCAGTTGCAGGAACGCTTGGCTGAATCTATATTTAACAGGTATTGACAGGCACTTTTTTATTAAGAAGGCAATAATCACACACCATTTAACTGCCAGTTAAATGAAACTAACTCAATTGTTAAATTACAAATGTAAGGACTGAGTTATAACTATGTTTGATTAAAATGAACTTTGAGCAGATTTTTTTCTGTTGCATCTGGTGCAGCAAATTCTCCATCATTTAAGGATGGATAATTCGGACGCTTTGCTTCTTTTTCCTTCATCTCTGTGATTTTAGTGTATTAGCAATTTTTGCCAGAGAAAGGGCAAATGAGAGGTAAGGAACCTACATTCATTCCTGCCAATGAGTGGCTCCAACGTTAGAAACAATAACACTACACATTATTTAAGCTTCTTTTTAAATAACCAGAAAATGACCAAAATTCTATACAATAATAACCCCATACGGTAACTACAAAACAGCATTTTTCATTGTACCATGTAGTTTTCAGATTAGTGACTCTCTACTTAAAAGACATATTTTGTGATGAAATTGTTATTAATCACTTACTTAATTCATTCAATTCTCCCTAAGTCAATTTAAAAAATGTACATTCTTCTGGGTTGATTTATAAAAATGCCTATGAATTTTAGTTAAATAGAAGATATTCTCTTTGATTCCTACACCTCTGAGGATCAGAGACAAAAAAAAGATGAAAAGTACAGAGATTAGGAAAGAAGATAGCATAAAATAAATCCCAATGAAATTCTGAAACATAGAAAGTTGACGGAAAAATTGTAAATAGCTTAGCAGAGAAGAGGAGGATAAAAGGATATTTGTCTCATGGAAATCCTCAGCATTCCAGTAACTGGAGGCAGCAGTGCCTTGGAAAACAGAGATGAGTTGCAGGAAGAAAAATTGGGACTTTAGGTCAGGCACAGTGGCTCATGCCTGTGATCCCACCACTTTGGAAGGTCAAGTTGAGAGGACTGCTTGAGATCAGGAGTTTGAGGCCAGCCTGGGCAACATAGCAAGACTCCATGTTCACACACACAAAAAAATGTTTAATTAGTTTGGTACGGTGGCACATGTCTATAATCCCAAATACCCAGGAGGCTGAAGTGGGAGGATCACTGAGACCAGGAATTCAAGGCTGCAGTAAGCTGTGATTGTACCACTTCACTTTAGTCTGGGCAACAGAGAGAGAGAGACCTTGTCTCTAAAATAAAATAAAGATTTTAAAAAGTAGGACTTTATATAAAGCCTGTATACAAATATTAAATTCTCTCAGCTCTCTTCCTAACTCAGCACACTTAGCCCAATGTATTTGATTCTAATGCTTTCTCCCTCCATTCTCCCAAAGATTGGCCTCCAAGAAATCCTAGACGCTCCAGTTAGCTTTTAATTGCATCATTCACAAATGACTAGCTAGTCAAAGATGACTACTATTTGAAGAAGGCTTTGTGCTGGATATTCTCTGTCTCTCCAGAGCCACCCAACTTCCTTCTCTACCCCATGCTGTGACCTAGGAGGCTGAGCCCTAGAGAATGCAGGAGCTGGACCCTGGAGCCCTGGCTCCTAGGTGGATTACGTTAAGCAGAGGCCCCAGCCAGACATTCCAAGAGAAGAGGGAAGTCTCTCTCCCTGCTGAGCCAGTTTGGCCATAGTTACATTCCTTTATTAAATAGTATAGTAATATGATTTAAAAATAACTGTAGCTACTTTCAGGCAGCTTTCTTCTCCAGTGGCAACCATAGTGTTCTAAGTCCCATTAATTTCTCTCTCCTCCAGCCATTTAGTCCTAGAGTAGTAAGAGGTAACTGTTAAACTCTGTTAGCAGGTAACTGCTAACCTCTGTTTTTGTTGTTGTTGTTGTTTTGTTTATTTGTTTTTACCATCTAAGGGTTGTTTCCGCTAAACCCTGCAAGCAGACCCTTTAAAGAAGCCTTTCTATCACCTTGCCTGTGTGTGACAACTACTACCTACCAGGATCCTGATAGAGCCTCTGACTTGAAAGATACAGACCAAATCAAACCCGCGGAAAAAGAGACTTTTTAAAGAAACAGCTATAGCCTGGAAAAAAAGATATAAAAAATAATATCAGAGAAATAAGAGCAGATATTAAGATATTACACCTAACAAACATTAACAAGAACAGACTGTTGAAGAAAAGAAACAATCAGAAAAAGAAGAAAAGTCTGCTGAAAATTAAAAATTTAATCAACTGAAATTAAAAAAAAGAGAGATGATAGAAGACAGAACAAAGAGAATCTACCAGAAACTAGAAGAAAAAAGACCAAATCAAAAACTGGGGGAGAGAAATTATAAGAAAATTTGAGGATCAGATCAGAACACCAACTTCCCACTAATAGATGTTCCAGAAAGAGAGCAAACAAAGGCAGTGAATTAAAAAAATAATAATTTTTGAAATTTAAGAAAAAACCCCAACTGAAGACCTCAAATCTTCAAAACAAAAAGGCCCACAGATTGTCCAGCACATCAGTGGGAAATTTCAGCACATGAAACTTTTCCAGACTAAACAAACTGGAGTAAAGAAAACTCATGCTGAAAGGTGGATATGAAGCAATAATGCAGTATCTCATCCTGGACGCATCCTGGATCAGGAATAATTTTTTTTTTTTTTTTTCGGCTACAAAATAAAGAATCTGTAGGTTAGATAAGAGTATTATATCAAAATTCACTTCCTCATCTAGAAAATGCAACTATTTTAAAAGAATTCCCTTGTTTTTAGAAAATACAAATTGAAGCATTTAAGAGAAAAGGGGCACCATATCTGTAACTTACTCTCAAATAGTTCAAAATAAATAATAATATGCATGTCACTATAAAGAGAAATTGACAGACTAATTACAAATATATTTTTTAAACTGGTAACATTCAGAGAATCTGGGTGACGTATATGGAAAAATTATTTTTACTATTTTGATATCTTTTTGTAAGGTTAAAATTATTTCAAAATGAAAAGCTTATATATATGATAGGTATGTGCATACATTTATTATATATACAAATGTATTTTGATATATGTATTTTAGTTAGAACAAAGATTATCTGCAAGGATTAGAGTTGCACTAGACAGAATTCTCAACAGCAACAATGGGTGTTTAAAGGCAATGGATCAATAATGTCAAAATTTTGAGGGAAAATTATTTTCAACCTAGAATTTTGAAACTACTCCACGGTCAATCAAGTTTCAAGCAAGAAATGAAGACATTTTGAGACATGTAATGATGAAAAGAAACATATCATTGATGTTCCCTTCCTTATGAAGCTACAATAAGATGTGTTATAGCAAAAGGAGGTAGAAAACCAAGAGCAGACAACCTGGGATTTAAGCTCAAGGATTTCGGACACTGGAGCTAGAGGGTAGGAAGTCCCAGAACAGCAGCTGTGCAGCAACATCCAGAGCAAGCAGCCCAGGCAGGAGCCAGGAAAGGCCACAGTAGGAGGTTTCCAGGGAAAACAAAAGATTGTGGGTTAATGGCTTTTTTTAAATACTTGGAAAGTTATTGGCCTGTTAACTATTTGGTGGATAAAAGGGATAGATAAAAAGAAACCTAAGCAAATGAGAAGAGAGAGAGACAGAGCCATTAATTTCAAAAAACAACAAAAGGCTGTGCCAGAAAGAAAACCATCAACAGTATTCACGTAATAATGATCATGTGAAATTGACTAATGGTGTAAATGAAACTATAATACAATTACATCAGGACAATGAGGAGGGAGTTGGTAAAGGAATGAGGTGGTATAGGAGAGGAATATTATTGACCACCATAACAGGAAGCAAATAAAATCTAAAATTGATAATCTGGAAATAATAACATTTGCATGTCGTTTAATATGAATGTAAATATCAGAGGCAACAGCAAGAAACTTGAAAGTTTTTGCCTTTGTAGCAAAAGACCAAGGGTTGTGGGGAGGGAGGTGCTACTTCAAGTAAGCTTGATGTTTTAAGTATCATATTACCTTGAAAAAACTAAAATTAATTTAAAGATTAAAATATAATGACGAAGTACTCATATATATCTTATCATTTAATATTAAAACATGTATTCATATATTCAGTTCTATAGATATATTGCATTTTCTTCAAGGAGCTTGGTAAAATAAATAAATAAACGTGGAATGGAAATAATGATGAACCTTGAAATCCCCTAGACCCATGCTCACCTTTTTCTGGAATAGTCATAATTTTAAATATTATATCCCACTGTCCCAATAAATATGCTTATGCTTGTCAGACAAAGTGATCTTGTTTTCTGATTGAAAATTGTTACTCTAACCATTTCTTTAACCTTTTGCTAATTCAACTTAGGCATCTCAAATAACTTAATGTTAGTGCAGTTTGAACTTTTACACAAGATATGGAAAAATCTATTGCATCTATCTTTAGTGTGATAAAAGGTCATCTTCAAACAAACAAAAAAAATCACCGTGCTGTTTCAACCTTCGCATTTAAAGAATTACAGCTATGTTCTAGAAAGATATCCATTTTGAAATCACCTGCTACAGTTGACCCTTTTAGATAGCTAAATCATAAGGCATGTTGAAAGGGAGGTAAAAAAAACTTTAAAAGAGAAAAAATAAATGGTGGATGATGAACAAATGAGAAAAGGAAACAATGGTATGCACATATCTACCAGTTCACTGAACTCTCTTAACTGCCTGAAGTTGATTATTCACAGGTTACAGATGAGGAAACTACCGGTCAGAGAGCATGTAACTTAACTTGCCACCGGTCATCCAGCAATTTCACTGAACAATTATTAAACAATTACTGTGTGCCAGATACTGTGCCACCACACACTAGTAATGTGATGGTGATGGTTTTCAGGGAGCTTACAAACTCAGGGGGAAAAACATAAGAAAATGGATAAGAAGTAAATGGATACAGCATGCTATGGAAGCACTAGAGAGGGGCAGTGGACCCAGGCCTTCCTGGAAAACTAACAGCTAAGCGGAAAGCTGAAAGCTAAGTAGGAATTAGCTAGGCAAAATGGGTTAGCTGAAGAGTGCTTCCAGAAGAGAAAAAATGGAATATATTTAAAGCCAGTATTTAACTGACTTCAAGATGCAGGTCTGTATTTGAATGAAATTGGCATCATTTGTTCATGTAAGTAACATTGATTCTGCATTGGTTGATAAGTATTTGAGGGAATACCCAATATATGCAATGTGTGGTTCCCATCTGTTATGGACTGTGGCTCTCCAAAATTCTTATGTTGAAGCCCTTACCCCAGTGTGATGATATTTGGAGAAGGGGTATTTGGAAGGTAATTAGGTTCAGATGGGGACAGGAGGGTAGTGCCCTCATGGTGGGATTAGTGAGTTTATAAGAAGAGAAAGAGGCTGGGCGTAATGGCTCACGCCTGTAATCCCAACACTTTGGGAGGCCGGGGAGAGCAGATTATGAGATCAGGAGTTTGAGACCAGCCTGGCCAACATAGTAAAATCTCCTCTACTAAAAGTACAAAAAAAAATTACCTGGGCATGGTGGTGGGCACCTGTAGTCCCAGCTATTTGGGAGCCTGAGGCAGGAGAATTGTTTGAACCTGGGAGGTGCAGGTTGCAGTGAGCTGAGATTGCACCACTGCACTCCAGCCTGGACAACAGTGCGAGATACTGCCTAAAAAAAATTTAAAAATAAAAAAAAGAGGAGGAGAATAGAGCTGTCCCTCTCTCTCCGCCATGTAAGGACACAGCCAAAAAGCATCCATTAACGAGCCAGAAAGAAGATCGTCACCAGGCACAAAATGGGCCTGCACCTTGACTTTGGACTTCTCAGTCTCTAGAACTATGAGAAATAAATTCCCATCATTTAAGTCCTCCAGTTTATGGTATTTACAAGTTATGGCTGATAAATATACTATCTTTTATAAAACTCAGAATATACCTAGAAGGCAAGAAAGAACCACAAAACACATTAGTAAGTCAAAAATGGGCTGAACTGGATCCAGTGAAGGGTACCGTCTGCTATCAAAATGACTTGGTTTGAGATCCAGTACCCCTCAGTAAAGTGACTGAACGCCTCCACCTTTCACATCTCTAAATTAGTAGTACAAGTATCTCGTAGAGTTGCTGTGAGGATTGAATGAGATAATGGAGTCCTTGTAAAGGCTCAAGAAATGATAACCATCATCATCCCAATTAATACTAGTTAGTATTTTTAAAATATGCTTGTTTCTCTCTTCCACACCTTTGCTCTTCCTTCTCTCCGGAGCAGCCTCCCACTGTCTCCTCCCAGGTCCAACCTCTTCTCATCTTTCGGATTTTTATTTTATTATCACCTCCTATGAGAATCCCTCCTGAATGTCCCTTATTCTAAAGAAGCCTCTCTTTACTCTCTCCTTAATGGTACTATTTCAGCCCTATATCTTATATTTTTTAATAATATTATAACAGTATTTTGAGAGTGTGTTTATTTTTTATAAGAGATTATTTTGATTGCATATTTTTTATTTTTTTTATTTTTTTATTTTTTTTAATTTTTATTTTTATTGCATTTTAGGTTTGGGGGTACATGTGAAGAACATGGAAGATTGTTGCATAGGTAGAGCCCTATATTCTTTAAAGACTTGTCACTACATCCAACTACCTATTTTAATTGCATAATTGTGTTATCTATCTGCTCCTAACAGAAGATAAATTCCATGAAACTAGAGCCATTTTCTTATCTAATGCTCCATCCTAACAACTAGAATGAGTATCTAGCACACAGCAGTGACTCAAAAAACATTTTAATAAATAAATAAATGCCATTAATTTAAAAATTATAAATCATATATAGAGAATTCAGTGGTTTCATGGGGAAATTGGCATATATGTGAAATCTTGATCGCATCTGTGAGGTTTACCTCCAGGAGAATAATATTCTGTCCAGGAAGCCAGTGCCCACAAGTTCAGCATCTGTGCCCACATAACAGTAGAATTTACCTTGATCTTGACACACAGTCCGTCAACTTGACATCTTTTCATCTTACCCACAGTTCTTGACCAGGGACAATATTACCCCCTCACAGTATATTGTTTTGTCTCATTTTATTTTGTTTTGGCTGGGGGGGATTTTTTTGATAAATACGACACAATGAATACTACCTGGGAAGTTCTGCTGGCACAGAGGGCCTGAGAATGAGGAATGCCCTGTGCCCTGCAATGCATTAGACAATCTCTCACAATGAAGAATTGTCCTGAACAAAACTCCGTTTAGAGTAGAGACAGTGCAGAGCTAAGCTTCAGTTTCTCAGCTGGGAACCTGAATGTGGGGTTTCCTTTTTGAATAACTGTAGCTGCTTGCTTCCTGGCTAATGAATACTCTTCTCTCTCCTCCCACATTTACCCTTATTCCAGAAACAATTTCTAAACTGTCTTGTCCTAGAATTCCTCACTTCTGGTTAAAGTAAATCTCCCAGTTGTCTATCTCATGCTTTAAGTCTGCAATATTTTAGTGGATGTCTGAAAATCAAATTTTCCCACAATCTATAGTCCCAAAAGTAGTTTAACTGACAGCAGTACAGCATTTAAATTTTCAAAAACAAGTTGTTATAACAAATATACTAACTTGGTAATCTATATTAATAGGATTTGAGTAGATGCAAAAATAGGAATAGGTAATGTTATCAGGCATTTCATTTACTCAATATGTAGTGTATTACTCCTCCAATCATATAGGCATTGGACTAGGGACCTGGGTGGTATAAGCACATATAGGACTCCATCCTTGCATTAAAGACATTAGGAGACAATTCTCCACGGTTTGTTCATGACTCTGCACATTGCACTAATCACCTTTTTGTCTTGGACTATCTTTTCAAGGATGTTTATAGAGCGAACAATTGGAAGATGCAGAGAGCAGAGATCAGGTTTGCTGATTGTACATTATAATAAATATACTGTCTCATTCTGGAGCAAAACAAGCTTAAAGGCTTATTTAACACACCTTATATAAGACTCGGAGCTTATGGATATGAGGCTTCTCAGCTGTAACACAAAGCCCAAGAGTGCACAATATCCACCTGGGCTTCTCTTTGTTAATCTCATTGGACTTTAACAAGAAAAATCAACAAAACATGAAGCCCATGTTGTCTGCAATGCCCTATGTATTAAGGCCACTTGTCTCTGACCCAGGAGTCTCATGTCTCCTGGGTTCATGGAGTTGCAGAACAGTGTCCATGAAACTGTAACTTGCTAACTTGTTATTAACAGCTTGCAATTAGGATAAATTCCCAGGCTGTTCATAGTACTTGCCAATAAATAAATAGTAATTACAGTGTAGACTAGCATATAATATATACCTTGAAACATACCATAGATAAAATTACATCAGAAATGAGAGGAAGAAAAAAATGACCTTGGTAGCATTTGATTAAGATCTCAAAAAAATAAATGTTTTAGTGATAAAGGAAATACATCTCAAATGGGAAGAAGTGTCACATGCAGAAGTACAGAAATGGAAAATATGAAACAAGTTTAGAAAGCGACAAATAATTATTTTAGCTGGACTATGGAATTGATGAAAATAAAGCTAAATATAAAGGCATTGCTTTCTGGCATGCAATATTTATTCCGGGGACTTACATTGTAGTCTCGGTGATCTATTGCCTCGGAGACCACTGAATAGCCTAGAATTTGTTCCTTTTGCTTTTGGCAATCTTTTAGTCTGTTTTCAAGATAAAGA
The DNA here is from genome assembly GCA_036589455.1 of Ateles fusciceps. Lineage (NCBI taxonomy): Eukaryota > Metazoa > Chordata > Mammalia > Primates > Atelidae > Ateles > Ateles fusciceps. Next base: position 8,658,047 of record JAZHEH010001064.1, read on the forward strand.
CTAGCTGCATAAGCAACTCTCAGATCATATCAACACTCACTGGCATGACTGCAATGTCCTTCTAGCTCATCTCCCCCACTCCAGTGTCTATGTTTGTCCCACCAGCTACACTGCATTCCTATCCACAAATCGGTCAGAAGAATCCTTTTTTTCTAAATTGAAAAATAATGATTGTATACATTTATTAGGTATAATATAACTTTTCAACGTATGTATATATTGTAGAATAATTAAAGCAACCTAATTAACATGTTTGTCACCTCAATTGTCATATTTTTGTGGTGAGAAGATTTAAAATCTACTTTTTTAGCAATTTGGAAATACACATTGCTATTAACTATAGTCACTATGCTATGCAGTAATAGATCATTAAAACTTAATCCCTGTCTAACCAAAACTTTGTACCCCTTGACCAATATCTCCCCGTTCCTCACTCCCCCGACATAACCACCAGCCTCTGGAAATCACCATTCTAATTATCTTCTTTTATGAGTTCAGCTTTATAGACAAACCTGGAGGACATTATGCTCAATGAAATAAGCCAAGCATAGAAAGACAGATATTGCATGATCTCACTTACAAATGGAATCTAAAAAAGAAGAATCTTTTAAAATTATAAATCAGATCCAATAACTTTTGCTTTAAGCCTTCAAAGGGCTTTTAATCATACTTTGAATAAAATCCAAACTCCTACATAACCTAGTCCTGGTGTAGATTCTCTTCCTTCACTCATTCCATTTCAGCCACAATGAGAACTACCAGCTTTTCCTAATTCTGTATAGTCTATTCTCATTAAACTTTGCAAAGCCAGCTCTTTTATCTTATTAAAGCTACAGTATAAATGTTACCATTCGGAGCCGTTTTCTCTGACCACACATTAGAAAGTGGCCACCCAAGCTAAGGCTGCTGCATTGCACAACTCGGGTGCCTGTGACACCAAAGCCGATGTGAACAATGTCCTGGCGTTCTCCAACACACATTTATTCAGACACAGATTAAATCCCCACAATCACTCTCCTGCACATTTTCTTGTTTTATTACATCGCCTATTACAACGTATTTTTTGTTTTTATTTTTTATTGTTTATCTCCCTACCTTAGTCTATTTTTTGCTGGCATAACAAGGTACCATAAACTGGGTCATTAATGAAGAAAAGAAATGTATTTCTCACAGCTCTGGACACTGGGAAGCTGAAGAGCAAGGTGCCATCATCCAGTGAGGGAAGCTCTCTGCTTCGAACATGGTACCATGAAATGCTACATCCTCCAGAAGATAGGAAGGCTATGTCTTCACATGGTAGAAAGACAGAAGATGAAAAGGGGCCAACTTTCCTCCATTGTGTCCTTTTATAATGGCATCAATCTGTTCATGAGAGTGGAACCTTCATGACCTAAGCAATTCCAAAACGCCACAGCTCTCAGGTGCTGTTACATTAGGGATTAAGTTTCAACATGCATCTTTGGAGGTGATGAAAACATTCAAATCATAGTACACTCCCCCTACTTGGATATAACCTCATACTATTATTTTTTCCAAAACAGTGACAACACGTTATACATGTTATTTTATATTTCTCAGATGAACCAAGAAATATGGCACTGGTTCATATTACTTCCCTCAATTTTATTATTTGGCAGATATTCACAATATATCAGACAAAATTCATTCTTAGTAAAAGGCAAATAGATATTTTGCCATTTGGAAAACAATACTAAATAATGAGAGGGAGAGTTTGCTATTAGTTTTCTTAACCAACTGGGAATGTCACAATTTGATGAGACATCTGCTTCCTCCCAAGGTTACCACAGAGTAATAAACTTCAAAGGTTCTAACTGATACAATCAAAAGTACAATCACCTATGTTTTTAATACAGATTATAAATACTAGGATTCTATTAGAAAGTAATATGGTATCTGAAAGCTTACTTCAAATAACCATTGGATGGTAGAGAATAAGTTGGTCAGATTAACCTTCCTGTATATTTTAGAATCTGCAAAAAACTTATATATTTATGCAGCATAGCTATGCATGTGTGTGTTTGGGGTATGTGTGTGCATGTGTGCTCGTGTGTGTGTGTGTATAAATTTCCTAGGGGATGCTTTAACAATATGCCACAAACTGCATGTCTTAAGTGACAGAAATGTATTGTCTCACCATTCTGGAGGCTAGAAGTTCAAAATCAAGGTGTTGGTAGGGCTTTGCTTCCTCCAAAGCTTCTACAGGGGGGGCATTCTCTGCCTCTTCCTGCTGCTGGTAGCCCCAGACATTCCCTGGATTGTGGTTGTGTAACTCCAATCTCTCCCTCTGTCTTCACATGGCCTTCCTCCCTCTGTGTCTGTATCTAAATTGTCCTCTTCTCTGAGTAACGATTCTCTCTTCTTGGATTGGATTTCCCTCATATTGGATTAAGGTTCAACCCTACCTTACTCCAGTATGACCTCATCTAAACTAATTACACCTGAAATAATCCAATTCCCAGATACAGTAGTCCCCCCATCTATGGAGGATATATTCCCAGACCTCTAAGGGATGCCTGACACCACAAATAGTACTAAACCCTATATATACTATGTTTTTTTCCTATACGTACATACCTAACATTTAATGTATAAATTAAGCACAGTAAAAGATTACTGACAATAAAATAGAACAATCATAACAAAATACAGTAACAAAAGTTATGTGGATGTGGTCTCTCTTTCTCAAAATATTTTACTATAGTCACTCTTCGTGTGACAATGTGAGATGATAAAACGTCTGTGTGATGAGATGAAGTGAGGTGAATGACATAGACATTATGATGTAATATTAGGTTGTTGTTGATTTTCTGACTATACAGCAGAGGATCATCCACTTCAGAGAGTCCTGGAACAGCAAGCCATGATGATGCCAATGGCTGGATGTCAGGAGCAGACATGTCAATGACTAACATGTAAATAGCATATACAGTGTGAACACTCTGCCCAAAGCGGTGATTCACATCCCAGGGAGGACACAGTGAAATACCATGAGATTTCATCATGCTACTTAGAACAACATGCAATTTAAAATGTATGAATGCTTTATTTCTGGAATTTTTCATTCAATTTTTCAGACTGCAGTTGACTGTAGGTAACTGAAACCACAGAAAGCAAAATCCTGGGTAAGGAAGGACTACTGTGTGTGTATATATATATGTGGAAGCACTAGAGAAACCAGGCAGAAACTAAAAAAATAGTTTGTCCTTAAAAGCTGAAGAGCAAGGGTAATATTCATAATTTTCCAGTCTTTTTCTTGAATGAACTTCTCCGACTGTCCACTGCTCAGATGTACTACAGATTTGTACCACAGACTTACTGGCTTGAGGTGTCAAAGAAGAGTCAGCGGCTGGCAAAATAACCATAACTTTGGGGTGGAGATTAAATTCAGAAAAGGAGGAAGAGAAGCCACTGTGGTGCTGAGCTCCAAAGATAAAATTCTTTTTAATCCTTGGCTAACTTCTAATCTATATATGCTTAAGAAGAGGGTAGGGGGAATCCAGGAAACTTAGCAATAAATAAAACAAAACAACAAAAACAGTAACAGCAGCTCGAAGCTGAAAAAACAGAGCTAGTTTCCAAGACAAAAGAGACAGAATTGAGAGTAGAGTCCAGCCTAATTAACTGACTCAATAGCAACAACAAAAACATGCCTCAGGAGAAAATAATAATAGAATCTACAACATGTATAATGTACCACTTATATTAAATCCAATTGAAAATTACTTCATATGCAAACAATTAGAAAATGTACCCAGATTCAAGGTAAAAACCAGTCAATAGAAACTACCCTAAGATGAATCAGATGTTGCAATTAGCAAAGACTTTAAAGCCACTGTTTTAAACACATTCAAGAAAGATTTGTGGTGAGCGGTCATTTTGAACAATCACATGCGCTATCTCAGCAAAGAAATTAAAACTACAAAACACAACCAAATTTAAAAAATCTAGAACCCAAAATTGTAATAACTATTAATAGAATAAAGAATTCCCTGGGTGAGCTAAATATAAGACTCATGGTAGCTGAGCATTCAGTGAACTTGAGAATATATCAATAATAATTATCCAACTTCAGAATAGAAAAAAATTATTGAGAAAAAAAAAGATGGACAAAACTGAGAGACATGTACACAATTCTAAGTGATCCAATCTATATGTAATTGAACTCCTAAAAAGCTAGGAAAGAGAATGGTACAGAAAAAGTATTTGAAAAATAATGGCAGACTTCCAATTTCCAGTCTGATGTGTAAGGATTTTAGAAGTCATCAGTCCATCCTAACAACAAGCAAAAAGCTGAATGAGCTGAAAAATTGAGTTCTTCTTAAATTCATCAGAGAAGTGAAATATAGGACAAACTACTTGGAGAGGCAGGTGGATACAGAGAATCCCAAGACCTGCCATCAAGAGAAGCTATTTTACCACATCCTGAAAGACTGGGGTGTGACTAAAGCCTAACTCACCTGGGTGGAGGAAAATACCCAACTTCAGCCTCCTGTAGTCATCCTGTTCCTCCAAAGGGAGAGAAGAAAATAAGAATTGAGAAGCATTTGTGACGCTCACAGCCAGAGAGCTTAGACACATGAAAAGACTAAGGCCTAATCATAGGACTACAGGACACTTCTTACCCAACATCTTACAATTACGTTACACAAGGCTTACTCCTGCAGTTTCTTTTATCCAATACATTAACAGCAAGTGCTATACCAATCAATAGGCTTGCTGCCCAATGCATATAGAGGCCAATACCATGGCACTGTCTGCCTTTCCAAACAAAACTTGAAGGCCTGCTAACAGTAAAATAAATAAATAAAGTTTGAAGCAACAGAACAAATATCAGAACCAGATGGAAATTTTCGTGCTACTCCCTGGTAATTGCCAAAACAATCAGACTATCAGCCACCCTGAAATTATTGACATTAATAGGTACTATGTCCTCAAACTGCAGAACGTATTTCAAGTATACACCTACATTCAGCTAAATAGACCATATGTTGAGCCACAAAACAGTATTAATCATAATCCCAGTGAGAAATTTTTATAGAAATTAATAAGGTATTTCTAAAATTTATATAGAAATACAAAGGACCTAGAATATCCAAAACAATCTTTCAAAAGAAAAACAAAGTCCAAAAACATACACCATTTGACTACAAGATTTATTATAAAGCTATACAACCCATCTGGACTTGGAATACAAACAGACAAATAGGTTATTGGAATACAATGGAGAGCGCAGAAATAGACCCACACTTACCACAGTTAAGTTATATTTTACAAAGATTCCAAAGCAATTCAAAGCAGAAAGGAAAATCTTTTCAACAAATGATGTTGGGACAACTGGACAGCCAAATAAAAAAATCAATAAATAACCTCCATCCTTATTTCACATAATATATAAAAATCATGCTGTAATGAAGCACAGTTGTAAATGTTAAAGACAAAATCATCTTGACACTTTTGTTTTTTGAGACAGAGTCTCACTGTCCCCCAGGTTGTAGTGCAGTGGCACGATCTCATCTCACTGCAATCTCTGCCTCAACCTTTCTTTTCAAGCAATTCTCCTGCCTCAACCTCCCTAGTAGCTGGGACTACAGGCATGCACCACCATGCCCAGCTAATTTTTTTGTGTTTTTAGTAGAGACGGGGTTTCACCGTGTTGGCCAGAGATGGTCTCGATCTCCTGACCTCGTGATTCGCCTGACTCGGCCTCCCGAAGTGATGGGATTACAGGCATGAGCCACCACGCCCGGCCCCATCATAACACTTTTAAAAGGAAACAGAAAAATGTCCCTATAGGCAAAATTCCTTACATAGAAAGTAGAAAAAAAAAAAAAATCACAGAAAAATAAATTGTAAATTGCACTTTCTTAAAATTAAAAATTGCTAATCAGGAGACATTATTTAAAAATTAACAGCAAACTACAGAATAGGAGAAAATAACCACAAAACATATAGCTGACTAAGGTCTTATATCTAGAATATATAAAAACCTCTTACAATAGACACTTACCAAATAAATAACTAGAAACATATGAAAAAAAAAGTTCAATATCATTTTCCAATGGGGTAATACAAATTAAAAGCATAAAACATTACTAATAAAAAAGTAGAGTGCTACAACTATTTTGTAGATATATTTGGCATTTGTTGCACAGTTAATTATACACCAACACCTTGGTCTAACAGTGCTACTCCTAAATATTTATCTAAGAGAAGTAAAAATATATGTTCAAAAAAGTGACTCATGCAATTATATGTATATACACACACACACACATATATATATACACAATAATATACATATATATATATGTAGCAACTTTTGATCAACATCCAAAAACATTACTTTCAATTGCCTATAAAGGATTCAGTTAGATAGACCATGTGCTAGGCCACAAAACAAAGGCAAATAACTATCACTGGGAAAATGGAATGACAAATTGCCATATAATCATAAGACTGAATGCTACTCAGCAATGAAAAGAAGCTGATTACTAATACATACAAACCAGGTAGAATGAATGTCACAGATATTATTCTGAGTGAAAGAAGTTAGAAATAATTTAAGGGTCCCTAAATTCAAAGCTGGACCAGGAGAAAAAAATTAAGAGTTTCTATTGTATGAATCAATTTACATGAAGCTCTAAAACAGGTAAAACCAAGTTACGGTGAGAAAAAATCGAAATGGTCATTACTTGCCTAGGAAGGGTGGTGGTGATGGCAGGAGAGATTGCCTTGGTGATACAGGAGCGGGGCAGCGAAGTGCTTGGTAGAAAAAGGCAGGGTCCCTGGCGAGGGCTCCACCCTTGGGCCTGTGCTCACAGACCTAGGTCAGGACAGGCACTCCTGTTTTCACACTTAAATGTTGCATTTTCCAAGGCAACCCTTATCTGCCACGCCCTCCATCCTATGCCTATAAAAACCCTGAGACCTGGCCAGGTGCAGTGGCTCACGCCTATAATCCCAGCACTTTGGGAGACCGAGGCAAGTGAATCACGAGGTCAGGAGTTTGAGACCAGCCTGACGAACATGGTGAAACCCCGTTTCTACTAAAAATACAAAAATTATCCAGGTGTGTTGGCACAGGCCTGTAATCTCAGCTACTCAGGAGGCTGAGGCACAAGAATCACTTGAACCCAGGAGGCAGAGGTTGCAGTGAGCCAAGAAAAGAAAAGTAAAGAAAAAAACCCAAGACCCTATCAGGCATAGACACAAGCAGCTGGACGTTAAGAGGAACACACCAGCAGAAGAACATACAGATGCTGACAGGCCATTGATGGCGGAGAAATGTAAACACCTAGGGAGATTTGGCTGAGGGCGAGTGGAGAAGAGCCTGGCCACTGAGTGGCATGACTCCAGGAGAAGACCACCTTCCCACTCCATATCTCTCTGGCTCCCCATCCATCTGCTGAGAGCTACCTCTACCATTCACTAAATCTTGCACTCATTCACCAAGCTTATGTATGATCCGATTTTTCCAGTACAGTAAGGCAAGAACCTGGGATACAGAAAGCCCTCTGTCCTTGTGATAAGGCAGAGTCTAATTGAGCTGATTAACACAAGCTGCCTATGACAGCTAAACTAAAAGAACATACTGTAACACATGCCCACTGGGGCTTCAGGAGCTGTAAACACTCAACCTTAGACGTTGCTGTGAGGTGGAAGTCCCACGGTCCCCACAACCTGCCCATCTGCATCCTCCCTCTAGGGGTTTGAGCAGCGGCAGCACTAAAGTGAGCCAGACCCCCATCACACACCCTGCAAGGGGGATGAGGGAACTTTTCCCATTTCATTGGAAAGGATGTGAGATAACTTTCTAGGCAGATGAAAATGTATTATAATCATGATAGAGGTATAGTTCGCATAGTTATGGAGATCTGTCAAACATTGTATTGATAACATTTATGCACTTCAGTATATGTAATTTTACCTGCAAAAATCTCTAAAAAATAAATAACAATTGAGTCCCCACTCAGTTATTGAGTAGGTGATAGGGAGACTGGGATGACATGAGAATGGCACGATGATGATCATTACTGAATCTGAATGATGCTACAAGAGGTTCATCATACTATTTTCTTTACTTTGCATGTGCTCGGTATCTCTTATGATATGAATTTAAAATTGTATAATGATTCCTTGATTCAACAAATTTTTCTTTGTGATTTTGATGTGGTAAGTACTCTTTTCAGTTCTGATACGAACAGCAACCAATACAAAAAAAAAACATGGCTATTGTCATAAAATTTATTTCCTGGTGAAGGAGGATAAACAAGAAACAAAATATTGAGTAAATAAACAATAAGTAAATAGGTAAAATATATAATATAATGCATGGTTTTAAGTGCTGAAAAGGAAAAGCAGACAAAGAGGGAAAATAGCATGTGTTATACCTAGCAGTCAATGGGCTTGCTGCCCAATGCACATAAAGGCCAATACCATGGAATTAGCATTTGAGAAAAGAAAAGCTTTATCTGGAGTCTACTGTCAAGGAGAAAGGAGGAAATGCTCAAATACATCTCCATGTGCTGGGGGTTCGATCAGGTTTATAAGCATAAAGTAATAAGGTGTGATCCGATTGGATCTTGCAATGAGGTGATACCAGCAGACATGAACCAACTGGATCCTGCCATGGGGTGATGTCATGGCTCAATGTGTTTGGATCCTGGATCCTGCTATGCGGTGTCCACTTCTTAATTCATTCCCCACTTCTCTGTCTGAGAACTTAGGTTCCCCCCTGAGGTCGCATACTTTGTTGGTCAAGGCATGCTCAGGTTGCATGACCCAAGAGTCCATGGTAACTGAGAAACAACTCACAACACTGATACATAAAAGTTGAACCAGATTGTTGTGATGCAGTTGCATGAGGAACAGGGGCCACGGATATCATTTTAAACAGAGTGACAAAGGGAGCACTGAGAAGCAGACATTTGAGGCAAAGACTGAAGAAAGATCATGGGTGCCTAGGATACAGCAAGAGCAAATGCCCCAAGATGGCAGCACCCCCAGTGTATTCAAAAAGCAGCAAAGCAGGACAGAGGGCTGATCATTTATCAACTTCCTAGGCCAGGGCAGCAATTTTGGCTCTTAATTATAGTGCAATGTGGAACCACTCAAGGATTTTAAAGAGCAGGGGCTTGATCTTATTTACATTTTAATAGAATCGCTCTGGCTCCTGTGTTAGGAATAAATTTAAGAAGACCAAGGTGAGAACAAGAAGAACATTCAGATAAGAGAATGTTGGCTTGGACTAGTGTTGTATTTACGAAAGGTGTGAGAAATGGACAGATTTGAGATGTATTCTGAAGTCAAAGCTGCCAAGTTCTGCTAAAGAATTATTTTTGGTGTGCAAGAGAAAGAGAGTAATAGAAAATATCTCCCAGATATTAGCCTGACAATTTAGAGATGGAGTTATACCTTTTATGGAAAATAAGATGATAGGAAGGGCAGATTTGGAGACATACTTCATTCTAGGAGGGCAGGGTGAAATCCTGGGAGTTCTAAACATTGGCACTCCTATAGGCTTAACATCTGACCTGGCAAACTTTGGGGCTTTCTAGTTTTTGAAAGTGGAACTCTGCAAGGAGAACTAAGATTGTATTATGCCTTGTCTGAAGGCTTCTCCCACAAAAGGGTAAGAGGGGGGAATTTAGGATGACAGGCAGGAGAAAGGAAATCCAACTCTGTTCCATAGAAAGCAAGGAAAAGGCATGTGACTCTCAAAATCAGAACTGCAATCATTCACTGTCTCAAATGTAATTTAAAATTCCTGGTGGGTGGGAAGAAGGAAGTTGGATGAAAACAGTTAGCATTAAGAGGTGGTGGGAATGAGAATACATTATGGAAAGGAGAAGGGAAGGGAGGAAGGGAGGAAGGGAGGAAGGGAGGAAGGGAGGAAGGGGAGGAAGGGAGGAAGGGAGGAAGGGAGGGAGGGGAAAAGGGTGAGTGTCAACTTGATTGAAGGATGCAAAGTATTGTTCCTGGGTGTGTCTCTGAGGGTGTTGCCAAATGAGATTAGCATTTGAGTTAGTGGACTGGGAGAGGCAGACCCACCCTCAAATTGCATGGGCATCATATAATCAGCTGCCAGTACGGTTAGAATAAAGCGGGCAGAAGTTGGAAAGACTTGATTGTTGAGTCTTCTAGTCTCCATCTTTCTCCCATGCTGGATGCTCCTGCCCTCAAACATCAGACTCCAAGTTCTTCAGCTTTTGGACTCTTAAGCCTATACCAGTGGTTTGCCTGTGGCTCTTGTGCCTTCGGTGACAGACTAAAGGCTTCCCCACTGTGGCTTCCCTACTGTGAGGTTTTGGGACTCAGACTGGCTTCTTTGCTTCTCAGCTTGCAGACAGTCTATCATGGGACTTCACCTTGTGATCATGTGAGTCAATTCTCCTAATAAACTCTCCTTCATATATATATCTATCCTATTAGTTCTGTCCCTCAAGAGAACCCAGACTAATATACGGAAGGAGGGACAGAAGGAGGCAAAGATCGAGGGAGGGAGGGAAGGAAATTTAAGCCATCAGTGCTTTTGTGTTGTAGAACCTTGTGGAAAACAAAAGCCAGAGGGCCTTTTCCTAACATTATTGACAAGGTTGCCTCTGATGGTTGTTGGTTACCCATCGGCATCATTCCATTCCTTTCCCTTCTTCCTTTTTGTCTAAGATTGTCCCCCCCAGTACAGATCAAAAAGGTCTCCTATCCTTCCATTTGTCTGCTTCTGAATGCTGTTGTGTTGGCATCTAATGCTGCAGTCATCCAGTGATATGTAGACACCATATCCAAAGATATGAAGAAGTCATAACCAACACAATGAGGACGTCACACAAAAGTAGAAAGAGTACGGGGCCTTTAAGGACCTACTGTGCCACTGAACCAACTCTGAGACTTACTACTTCTGGCTTTCTTATTATGTGAGATTATTTGTGTAGTTTAAGCCACTTGACTCAGGTGATCTCCTATATGTCACATAATGCAAGCCATCTGAATCACTTCTTCTGTAGCATAGCAGGGTTCTCAAAGTGTGATCTCTGTACCAGCAGCATCAGCCTCACCTGGAAGTTTTACAGAAATACCCATTTCTACACCTATCCCCCGAGTCTGTTTTAACAAGCCCTTGAGAGAATGCTGATGCACTTGCAGTTTGAGAATCACGGCTCTGTACCTAAATGATCAGGACCAGATGGATAGGAAAATCTTCACTGGATGCCCCTGAACTGAATCTAAAATGTAGGTTCTATCAGGGCAGCAATGAAAATCTTTAATTTAAAAGATCTATGCTTCTACTTCAGAAACTTCAAATAGTAAGTCTATGATTAAAATGGGCATCATCATGAAAAGTTTGCAGCAAGTATGTGGCATTGGCCACAGGTTTATCCTCCTAAGAATAATTATTCATGAGAGATATTGAAAACTTGGCTACTAGGAGAAGAGAAAGGTATTAAGTCCGCTACAGGCTCTAGAACAGCCCTGTCCCTGAACACCCACATCACAGCCAAAGCTATTTTCACAGCCATCGCTAAAACCCTTTCTATATTCACATTTTAACTACTTCACCTGTAATCCCCAAACTTGGTCCCCACTGCTAAATTTATATATCAGTTGCTGGCAGCAGACAAGTCTTTTAAGTACTGCCAATCATATTCCATATATTCTGAATTTAAATCACTTAAAGCTAATTTAATGGTTATGTCGAGCATTAGATACTTTTACAATAAACTCTTACTGCTTACCTGACTGATTGAACATGTAATACAATTGCCACTGTGTATTTTGACTCTCAAGATGATTCATGATATCTCATATACAACTTTTTTCAAAAAAAGTGAGCAGGTTCTATCAAATATTTTGAATAAAAATTTAAACCCAAGGTCATCAAAGTGCTTGAGACATCTTTTGAATTAACTGAAAAGCAGGTATGGTCACTGAAATGATTTGAAGTCTCTTTCCAAATATATAAGTCATGTGAAAGCAACAACTTACCACCATGCTAACTGGGCTGTTAAACAATTATCAGTGACAGCTGTAAGTTAAGGATATGCCAAGGAAGACTTGTACACAGCCAACTCTTTAATTATTTCAACTGACAGCTACTGGATTAAAGTTTGACATGGTTCTTTATTTGTGATAACGGAGCCCCTAGGTGCAAAATCCTCTGATATCCTACTAAGTGCCCAGGTCTGCACTGCATAAATTTACACACCTCTCCTCACACTACTTCAAAACGAAGAAATCAGAACTCAAAGAAGACATGGTTTTCCCAGGACTCTGCAACTAGTGATATTCTGATGTCTCTGATTCCAAAGTGCTTTTTCCCTCTATAGCATGCCAGAGTTTCGTGTACAATATTTTCCCTAATTCTTAAATCCATTTTGTAAAGTGAGATGCCTATATTGTAATGTATAATAAATCAGACATCTTTCATGTTTCATTGTAAATTTCAGAGTTGTCCCATTATAAACCAGTGGGTGGTGAAAGCAGATAGAGGAAGGTAGAGGAGGAAGAGAAGGCAGACAAAGACCCAACCACTCACCAAGTCCCTACCATATGGTGGATATGGTGCCCAATAATTTTTGCACATGTGAACTCACTTGACATCTTTATCCCCCACTATCCTGTGATGTTAATGTTCGTTCTTTATTTTTTTTTTTTTAAGACAGAGACTTGCTGTGTCACTGAGGCTGGAGTGCAGTGGTGCAATCTCGGCTTGAACTCTGCCTCCGAGTTCAAGCGATTCTCTTGCCTCAGCCTTCCAAGTAACTGGGATTACAGGCATGCAACACCACACCCAGCTAATTTTTGTATTTTCAGTAGACACGGGTTTCACCATGTTGGCCAGGCGGTTCTCAAACTCCTGACCTCAAGTGATCCACCCACATCCGCCTCCCAAAGTGCTGGGATTACAGTGTGACCCACCGCGCCGGGCCAATGCTTGTTCTAGTTGTGAAGTGCAGTCTTAAATTGGTAAAATAAAATTTCCCACAGATTACAAAACTACTCAAAGGTGCAATCAGGATTAAAGTTCAGTTCTGCATGATGAAAAGCAATTGCTTTTTCCATTACACCTTTAAGATATGTGCACTTCACCCCCTACCCACTATTCCTGGAATAAAACTCTAGACAATAGGGTAACCTCCTATTGCGCTGCTGTAGACAAATGCCTCCTCCGGCCACCCTGGCTTCAGTCCCGATTCATACTGAAAAATATATGACTGCATCACTCAAAAACTTCATGTTTAGCCAAGCACTTGAACTTCAATTCTTCCCGTCTCCTGGCTGCTGAGCTCTGTGGGTGAGTTTCACCACCATTGATTTCCCCCTGGGCATCCTTCTGATAGTTGAACTGTGAACTGACTATGAGTTGAAAAAAAGAAAACAACCAACTGAAGAAGTTTACAGTCTTGTTACTGGAAAATTAAATGCAACTCCCTTATAACACGTTTTATTTTTAAATGATATATTAATTACAGATTGACTTACCTTAAATGTCGTGTAGGCGTTTCGCTAAGGAAATGATAGCTCTTAATCCATTCATTCACTTACCAAACAGAAACTTTTCAAAATCTAGCATGCATTAAAGGGCCTACTTTATATAACAGACTCAGAAATGTTTCATTGTAATATTTTCCCTCATTTTAATGACTTTCTCAGCAGTTCTCAGTACTGTATTTATCAGTGCATATTTATCAAAATAAAAAAGTTTTAGATCTCCACATACAGTTAATCTGCAATGATTGTCAAATGTATTCTAATTGATTTAATGCCCATTAAAATTCGATTTTGAAATATAAAAAACCCAGACATGTAATAAATAAATGATCAGTCATCTAGCACAACCAAAAAAAAAACAAAACCCACATTGATTGTAAAACATTCAAAGTGAAGCGGTATCTCAGCAAAATCTTTAGACCATCTCTGTCTGTGAATTAGATAAGGAAGAAGAAAAATCAAGATTTTAAAATGTATTTTCATAGTCAAATTGGTATTATGCTTCAAAAGCCTATTACTAGTTGCTGGAAAATAATATTAGACAAGCTTAAGTATTTATATTACTTTTGCAATATTCAAACGAAGAAAATAAAACCAAAAATTGTCCATTAAAATTATGAAAATTATTTACTTCGAGGTTATGTTAGACCAACTACTTTTCCGGGAATCTAATATGGCATGAAATGAATCTTGTAAAGCCTGGAGGTATTTGAAAAAAAAAAAAAAAGCAAGATAAACTTCATTCTTACTAATAAAGAAAAGGAAGCAGATACCAAAGCTCACATATTTTCAGCATTTAACTCTTTGAAATCTCACTCTCTGTCTCTCTAGATAAACGAAGATATAGATATATATACATCTATATTTTTTAAATACATGTAGACAGATATTTTAAATCTTGTATATATAAGATATATATATCTTATCTATCTTATATATAGTTATCTAGATATTTTCTCTCTCTACATAGATATCTAGAAATATCAATATATATAAATATATAGAGATATCTCGAGATATTAATATATAAATAGATACCTATAGAGAAATATATATATTGATATCTAAATATATATCTGTGTATTGATATCTAGATATGTATTGAGATATAGATATATAGATATATCTGAGAGATATATAGATATCAATATGTATTGATATCTAGATATGTAGATATCTAGAAAGATACATAGATATCTATATGTATTGATATCTAGATATATAACCAGAGAGATATAAATATAGATATAAATCTCCATCTATCTAAATATCAATATAGATTTATTTTAATTTTTATTTTTAGTACAGATGGGGGACTCATTGTGTTGCCCAGGCTAGTCTCGAACCCCTGGCCTCAAGCGATCCTCCCACCTTGACCTCTAAAAGTGCTGGGCTTATATAGTTACATTGAAATATCTAGACAGACAGATACATACATACATACATAGATGATAGATAAGGAGAGCATGAGAGAGTAAGATCAGGAAACACAGCAAAGACTGGACATATTTGACCATGTTACACGTTGTAAGAAATTGGTCAGATGATAACCCACAAAACCAGATTGGATGAATCCAGTAACCACGTACATTGGGATATGTGCTAGCTAGATCATAACTTCTTTTATTTCTACGTCTTCCTGGTTATTCTAAATGCATAGGTTTATTGAGTGAACGTCAGAAATACAAATCATTTGACACAATGTATCACAATTCATGTACACAGATTGATGAAAAAGTCATTGTTACTGCACAGTTAATACAGTGCAACTGTGCCTAGCACATCTAAGTATTCATTGCTATTTCTTTGGGAAAACTCACTTCCCTACTTCATTTGTGGGTAGTTTAATCCTCCCTGGCTCAAGGGGTTCAATCTCTGTCTGAGATTCAGTTTAATGGCTAATGTTATTGGTCCGGAAGTGTGTGAGTAACTCATTTCCTGCCAAAAAAAAAATACAAGTCTATTCTGGCTTCTAAGAAAGATGTTCACCTACTCTTGTGAAGAGCTTCTAGAAGGACCCTTATCTCTCCCTAGAGTGAACAAGAAAACATAGCTCTGGTAACGGCTGGCAGCACCATTACTTAAAAAAGCAAAAATAAGAATAAAACTCACACTGTCAAAGGTAAATTGGAGAAGCATAAATAAACTCAGCTCTCGATGAACTGAATGAACCACTGTATCAAACCAGGCTCAAAGACCTTTGTATTTTCCAGATAGTTGCATCAGTGAACTTCTGCCATTCTTTATGCCAGTTGAAGATGGTTTTCTGTTCCTAAGAATCAAACTCATTCAAAATGACATACTCACTTTAAAAAGTGCTAATTCAATCAAAAATATTTATTTAGCTTCCACTTTTAAAGAGAAACTAAAATCTGTGAAAAATTAAAAAGGTCATATTTCTAGGCCATACCCAGGCAGCAAAATAACAGGAACCCTGTATCACTTACCTTTTATTAAGTTACATGACGGTAACAACCCCAAACTCCATGGCTTACAACAATGCAGTGTTATTTCCCATCTAAGTTACAGCTCCATTTTTTGGCCTTTCATATGTTGTCTTAATTCTAAATGTGTATTATTATTGTGGCAAAGCTAAACACACACACACACACACACACACACACACACACCCAACCATATCTCTCTGCTCCTAAAGTATATATGGAAGTGACATGGGGGAATTCCACCTATATTTGATTGGCCAAAGCAAAGAATATCAGCAAGCGTGATGTCACATAAATATCATAGGGAAGGCATGAGAATAACTGAGAACAATAATAACAATAATAGATAATATCATATGCCCTGTAAGTTGTTTTTATTTTTTATCTTAAAATCTTACTTTACTAAAGACATATGTAACACAAACCTACTATTTAAAAACAAAAATGGCTGAGTAAGGTGGCTCATGCCTGTAATCCCAGCACTTTGAGAGGTCCAGGTAGGTGGATCATGTGAGCCTAGGAGTTTGAGACCTACCTGGGCAACACAGTGAGATGCAGTCTCTTCAAAAAATTTTAAAAGTAGCTGGACATGGTGGTGCACACTTGTAGTCCCAGCTACTCAGGAGGCTGAAATAAGAGGATTGCTTGAGCCCAGGAGGTGGAGGTTGCAGTGAGCTGAGATTGTGCCACCACACTCCAGCCTGGGCAACAAAGTGAGACCTTGTCTCAAAAGAAAATTAAATTTAAAAATAAAAACAAAAATGATGAAAACCAGGAGAAAATGGAATGGCATCTTCCCACTGCTGAGAAAAAATAACTGACAAACTAGAACGCTGATGCAAATGAAAACATCCATTTATGTCTGCTTATTTCACTTAGCATAGTCTTTTAGGTTTATTCACGTTGTCACAAATGTCAGAATTTGCCTCCTTTTTCAAGGCTAAATAGTAGTTTGCTTTATGTATATACCACATTTTCTTTATCCATTCATCTGTTAATAAAAATTTGGGTTGCTTCTCCCATCTTGGCTATTGAGAATAATTCTGTAACAAATATGGGTGGGCAGATACCTCTTCAGGATCCTGACTTCAATTTTTGGAATATATAAATACTACATGATCCCATTTTTATGACGAATCTAAAATAGTCAAACTCATAGAATTACAGAGTAGAATGGTGGTTGCCAGGGGCTGGGTAAGTGGAAAGTGGGGAGGTGTTGATTAAAGAGTAAAAGTTTCCATTATGCAAGATGTGGGGGAATTCCACTTGTATCTAATCAGCCAAATTGAACAATGTCAGCTTATCCTGAATGTCTCCTATCCTACATAGGATTTACTTACACTATATATGATATAGTCTAGTAGCATATGGTAGATCACTATACAACATAGTGCTATTGTTAACAATACTGAAAAATCTTCTAAGAGGATATATTTTACATTAAGTGCTCTTCTCATGCACAGAAAAAAAAATCTTATCACAAAAATAAAATGAAGAGGGTGAGTGGAAACCTTTGGATATTCTGGATATGTTTATGGCATGGGTTTTGGTGATGTTTTCACAGGTATATGCTTATCTTCAAATTCATCAAGGTATATGCATCAAATATTTAAAGCTTTTTGAATGCCAGTAATATCCCAATAAAGTCATTTAAAAAATTCATCAAAAGTAAAGCAGAGGAATTCCATTTCTAGAATGATGACATAGCTTCTTGTTGACCAACCGTTTCACAGATTATGACAATAAACTCTAGACAAAGTATAAAAAATAAACCAACTGAAGTCAGGCCTAAGGTTTCAAATCTTAAGCCATCAGAAGCAGTCAGCTTCTTAGTCTTAAACTTCAGAGCAGATCTCGTTGTGTCGTATGTGGCCCAAGAGTTGGGCATTTATGGATTTCCCACTTAAAAACATGTCCAAGTAAGTCTGGAAAATATTAAGGCAAGCAAAGTTGATCATGGGTCTTTTCAGTTTTATTACGACTAATTTTCTCTGTGCATTTCTAAAAGAATAGTATATTGTAGTTCATTTTCTAAACTTGTTTGAACAGGTATACCTTTTTTTATCAAATGCCTCCTAACATCTCAAAAAAACAATTAGTTTTTTAAAAAAACAAAATTTGAGAATGTTTTTGATCTAAAGTTTATATATTTTAAAATACAAATATATTAAAATTTATTACCGAAAACAACTCAAAAATATATTAAATATGCTTTCTTCAAACTATGTAAATATATCCCACCTTTTCTCTAGGAAATTCCATCCTCCCATCCCTAATTGAGAGGCATTGTCCCAGATATTCCAGAAATGTGGGAGAGAGCAAAAGTTATAAGAAAATCTGAGCAGGAATATGACTTACAAATAATAAGACAAACAAATATAGATGCAGAAAATCCATAAAATATACACCAGTCATTTTTTAATTGAGTTCTTGCTATAGGGGCTAAGTTTGTATTAATTGTAGACTACATAAGAGACAGTATTAATTTTTTGTTTTTGTTTTGTAGCATACTTTTTAAATTTTTTATTTTTTTTAATTTTTGTGAGTACATAGTATGTGTATATATTTATGGGGTACATGAGATGTTTTGATACAGACATGTAATATGAAATAAGCACGTCATGGAGAATGGGATATCTATCCCCTCAAGCATTTATCCTTTGAGTTACAAACAATCCAATTACATTCTTTCAGTTATTTTAAAATATACAATTAAGTTATTATTGATGATGATCACCCTATTGTGCTATCATATAGTGGGTCTTATTTATTTTGTCCATATTTTTTTCTACCCATTAACATTCCCCACTTCTCCCCCACTAATATAAGAATTAGAAAAAGCCACAGGTTCTCAAGTTCTTGCTTACTTTATTTACCAGTCAAGTAATTTAACTTCTATGACCAGTATTTCTTCCAATCTCTAAGATATTATAATCCTGTCCTATGTTTGTAATGATTAACTTTTTATTTTCAGGGTAAAAGCTAGTGAGAAAGAACTAGAGTTCTGGAATCTAAATTCAAGTCATCATCCTTTCACGTGCTGCCCAGAGCATCTTTGGCAAGTTGCCTTATCCCTCTCTGCCGGTTTCCCCAACTATAAAATAGGAGTAATAATAGTATTTACATCATAGGGATTTTGTACAGATAGGGACTCACTGTGTTGCCCAGGCTGGTCTCAAACACCTGGCCTCAAGTGATCCTCCCTCAATGACCTCCCAAAGTGCTGGGGTTGTCCAAATACGTTGAAATATCTAGATAGATTAGATAGATACATAGATACCTAGATGATAGATAAGGAGAGCATGAGAGAGGAAGATCAGGAAACACAGCAAAGACTGGACATATTTGACTATGTTATATCGTGTGAGAAATTGGTCAGATGATAATTCACAAAACCAGATTGGATGAATCCAGTAACCATGTACAATGGGGTATGTGCTAACCAGATCATAACTTCTTTTATTTCTACTTCTCCTGGGTTATTTTAAATACACAGGCGTATTGAGTGAACATCAGAAATACAAATCATTTGACACAATGTATCACAATTCATGTACACAGACTGATGAAAGAGTCATATTACTGCATAGTTAATGCACTGCAACTGTGCCTGGCACATCTAAGTATTCATTGGTATTTCTTTCAGCAAATTCACTTCCCTACTTCATTCAGGGGTGGTTTAATCCTCCCCCGGCTCAAGGAGTTCAATCTGTGTCTGAGATCCAGTTTAATGGCTACTGTTATTGGTCCAGAAACGTGTGGCTGACTCATTTCCTACCAATAAAACACAAGTTTATTCTGGCTTCTAAGAAAGATGTTCACCTTACTCTTCTGAAGAGCTTCTAGAAGGACCCTTATCTCTCCCTAGTGTTGAGAGAGATGATTTAGGGCATCTGGCAGAAGAAATTTCTAAGCAGCAAAGTATTCAAGGGGTGACTTGGGTACTATTAAAATCATTCAGTTTTACTCATTCACAAAGATATGGCTTGGAATAAGTACTTATGTTTAAAGGGGAAGCAGAGGATAAAAGTTAGGAAAATTTGAAGCCTGACAATGTGACAGAAAAGAAAAACCCATTTTCTGAGGAGAAATTCAAGCTGCAGAAATTTGCATAAGTAATGAGGAGCCAAGTATTAATCAATGGCAAGACAATGTAAACTGGTTTTACTTTCCTGTCAATCAACGCATGGGTTTGCTTTTGTGACAGCACTCAGGCCACTGTTCACATATGAATTCCATTCTCTTCTAACTAAAATCAAATCTGAAGCATTTCTTTAAAACAACATTCCACTCTCTGGCTAGATAACTAATTCAATCCAAATCTCCTGTGCTTTTAAATTATTCTACCAAAATTAAAAAAAAGTTTAACTCTGAAGTAATCAAAAGTTAGCAAAAGATAGAAATCAACTTCTAAATGCAAATAAGAATACTGTGTTTGCACTAACAATTAACTACCATCATGGTGACAGACAGTTCTCTTGCTTTCCTGAATAAGTTTGCCAACTAAATTTACTTTATTGACCCTGTTAGACTGCTAAGGAAAGAAATAGATACCCACAATGGATTCTGAAAGATTGACTTTTTTGCTGGTAAGTTGCATCAGAAATATTATGAGATGTACAGGAGGGACTGAGAAATTTGTAGTCTGATTCCGTATCATTCGCTCTCTACTTTAAAGGTAATGATTTAAAGTCCATTTCCTTCTCTAGGTCTGAATTTCTTAGTGTAAAAAGAACTAAGGGATTATTACTGAAATACCTTTTATTTCAAAGACAAGCCTGGAGAACAAATGTTTATTTAGAATTTGGTTGAAGAAGAAAAGCAAAAGAATAAATAAGGTCAAAGCATTTTTTGAATCAATTTTATTATCAGCTGAAGAAAAAACATAGTAAATTGCCAATAAAGAAACATGTTAAACGTGTTGAAATCAGAAATAATTTTACAGTAAAAGTTTTTGACCTTGTTTTAATATAAGAACATATAGTTATAAGATTTTTGAATAAAATTACATTAAAACACTAGAAGCTCACAGAACATATTATATTCTTGATATGGGACATATGTAATTAAACCTCTTACTTTTAAGGCTTGTTTAGAAGAAAGAAGGAAAAAGAACTGTTCCTATCTAGGTTCCTATTTAAATTTGAATTGGGAAGACTCCAAGACCCAGTGCATGCATTTTTAATATCCTAATGAATAATGACACTCACAGTGCTGTGGACAGCTTAAAGAAAACAACTCTATAACATGATTGCTAGCCTAATACACCATTAGTTATAAACTCAGTCTATAACCATTTGTTGAAGGATTTGAGAAACTGAAATTGCTTCCTAAAGACTTGATGGGTTTAATTATTGGAGGAAGGTATGCAATGAAAACACAAGTTTCCTCTGCATTTTTAAAATAACACCTTCTTGGCTGGGTACGGTGGCTCATGCCTGTAATCTCAGCACTTTCGGAGGCCAAGATGAGCAGATAACCTGAGGTAAGGAGTTCGAGACCAGCCTGGCCAACACGGCGAAAGCCTGTCTCTACTACAAATACAAAAATTAGCTGGGATTGGTGGCACATGCCTGTAGTCCCAGCTACTCAGGAGTCTGAGGCAGGAGAACTGCTTGAACCTGGGAGGTGGAGGTTGCAGTGAGCCAAGATCGTGCCACTGCACTCCAACCTGGGTGACAGAGCGAGACTCTGTCTCAAAAATAATAGTAATAAAATAAAATGCCACCTTCTTTAGGTAAGGATAAGGAAAGGAAACTCTCAGTTAAACACAGATTGCATTTAAGTGTTCACCTCTGCCCTAAACCAAAATCCATGTTAACAGTAAGTTAAACTACTTTTAGGAAGGAAATTCACAATTTACAAGAGGGAATTATAACAGGTGAGATATCAGACGAATATTGGAGACAGAAAGAGACAAGCAGTAACTGATTCAGCATTTAACAGAATGATGAAACCCAACTGCTTACAGAAGAGTACAGTAAAAAGGAAACCAATTTCCACCATGATTCACAGCAGTACAAGAGGTGAAGAGACCAGATAACTGAAAGACAATACCACTGAAAGCTAAACTTTGGGTGGGGTTTAAATAGAAGACTGGTTGAAGAAAACAGTCCAGGCTTCAAGCTGATACAGACAGAGGCTGCCCCGACCCAAAAGAAAGAAAGGGTACTCTTAAAAGATGTTGAATCTGAGACTCTCAGGACTCAGGAAACCAGGAATAACTGAAGACAGGAGTAAAGGGTACTTAAATTTTTAAATTGAAATTGTAACTGGCTTACATAAATAGGGTGCCTGACTAGGCAAATCTGAAATCTATGGTGCAGGCCATTAGGGAGGACAGGCTAGAATTCTTGAACACAACTGAAGCTGCTATCCATAGGCAGAATTTCTTCTTCTTCAGAGAAACCTCACTTCTGCTCTTAATTCCTTTCAACTGATTGAATCAGGCCCATCTATATTATATTGGGATTTTCTCCCTTACTTAAAGTCAATTGATTGTGGACTTTAATCATAGCTACAAAATACCTTTACAGCAACACCAGAATCTATTCATTGAATAACTTAGGACTGCGACCTAGCCAAGGTTATAGGCAAAACTGACCATCACACTAACATTAGGAGGATGCTCCTAGGAAATGACCAGAACAGCATCCTAGGGCCTTCATTTGATAAGCACCACCCCACCCGTGTACACAGAACATACAATCAAATGAATATGGTCCCAATGGTTTATAATAAAAATAAGAATGATAATAAATATTTAAAGAAAATGTGAAACAAGAAACTAGGAATCAAACAAAGAAAAACCTCAATAAGCAGAAGAAGTTCAGAGAGTAATTTTAAAAACCTAAAAGACTAATGTATATCTTCATAGAGATGAGAAAATTTTATGATTTAAAAATAGAATGCTATTTTACAGGAATATGCAAAGAATTAAAAAGGGAATATGGCATTTTAAAATTTAATAACATACGTTAAAAATTCAATAGAAGATCCAGAAAAAAAACTTGAGAAGCCATGGGGAAAAAGCACTCATGATACAAAACACTGCTCCAAGAAAGTAACTCTGTGCAAGCCTGACTGCTTCAACTGCTGAGACTTGAAACCAGTTTCATCCATAGCTTCCGAGACAACGTGCTGCAAATCGAGGAATAATTTTCCCACCACCACTGCTTACCAGTTGAAGCAAGCCAGTTCCTCAATCCCTAACTAGGGCCAATGAACTTTCTTAGAGAGTGATACATAACATTTTTCCTTTCTTGGAAAACCTCTAACTTTCTCTCTGTTCTTTGGACAAACCTGAGACCACTTGGTCTGTGTGTATTCCCTGAAATGCAGTTCTTTCTTCCCAACTAAAACATTAAATTTCGAGATGAGTGCTTTTTTATTTTTATTTTGGCTTTGACAAGTACTTTGGCATTACGAACTGTGTATCAAAGCAAATATTATCATGGAATGCAATGTAGTTCACTTTCCAAAAATACTCATTTTATCATTATTGTCATATCAGCAAGATTATCAGAGTTGGGACAGAGGACTGCTTTTTAAAATTATAATCTCTATGGTACTACTGAATTCTTAAATTGTATACATTTATTTCTCTCACTAAAAAAATTTTAGGCCAGATGTAGTGGCTCACACCTGTAATCCCAGCACTTTGGGAGGCCAAGGCAGGCAGATCACCTGAGGTCAGGGGTTCAACACCAGCGTGGCCAACATGGTAAAACCCCCTCTCTACTAAAAATACAAAAATTTAGCCAGGTGCAGTGGCAAGCACATGTAATCCCAGCTACTCAGGAGACTGAGGCACGAGAATCGCTTGAACCCGGGAGGTGGAGGCTGCAGTGAGCAGAGATTGCACCACTGTGCTTCAGCCTGGGTGACAGAGAGAGACTGTCTCAAAAGTAAAAACAAAAATAAATAAATTTTAAATGGAAACTAAAAAAAATAAATTCCTAAATTGATTTTTTATTTCTATTTGTAATGTATTTAATTTTCTATCTAAAATGAGAGGTTTGGCCAAATTATTTCTATGTTCTCCCTCATTTCTATTATTTATACTATGAATCTATGTGTTTATAGACATGATTTATATCATTCCACTAGTAAAGAAGAATTATGAATCTGTAAAAGAAAAATCTCATTAAGTTTATTTTTGAGCTACTTTCTACGGTTCACCTTTGCTGAGTTAATAAGCTATTTTCAAGAACCATTTATTGGTGTAATATAGCCAGTTTTCATCCTTGCATTCCAACCTTTAAGAAGCAGTATATCTGTAAAAGTTGACGAATGCCCAGTGAATTTCATGACTGCATTATCTTTCAAGAAGGAGATGGCTCCCTGGAACACCCAATAGTTGCCAAGTCCTTGCAGTCCCTGAACCTGCCCATAGTCTCCCTAAATGACTTTTAAGTTATTAACATATTTTTCTTTTTCTGAATTTATTAGACAGTTATATTTTTGAAAATGAATTATGTGCTAAAATTAATGATAAAGTAGGACAAGCCTCTGACTAGTTTATGACAAGGTGAAATCCAAAATTAAAGAAGCACAATTTGCTTTTTCATGCTGAAGGTAAAATTTACAAAATGGCTCTCGAAGGCGCAAGTCTGCTTGTTGACTTCATCAAATAAGATCTAGATGTACTGATTCAATCATTTTGATGGGCAACCCAACTGTACAGAATACGCCCTACCAGGAAGACGACCTAATTCTATATTTCATTCTCATAGTTGATACTCAAGCTAAAAAAGACAAAACTAATTTGATATAGTTATGCATAAAATATTTTATGATGCATAGCTTCAACTTTTTAATATAAATCACCTTAGAAACTAAGAGCAATTATATCTGAACCTTCCCAATGATATAACTAAAGCAAAAGAGATTATCACTTGAATTTTGTCCAAATATTTTACAGCTGAGTCCATCAACCTATTTTTAACTTAATGAATGGAGATATCTGTATTTTTTTCCTTAAAACAGAAAAGAATTTTTGGCTGGGCACAGTGGCTCATGCCTGTAATCCCAGCACCTTGGGAGGCCGAGGTAGGCAAATCTCCTGAGGTCAGGAGTTCAAGACCAACTTGACCAACATGGAGAAACCCCGTCTCTACTAAAAATACAAAAATTAGCTGGGCATGGTGGCACGTGCCTGTAATGCCAGCTACTCAGAAGGCTGAGGAAGGAGAACTGCTTGAACCCGGGAGGCAGAGGTTGCGGTAAGCCGAGATGGCACCATTGTACTCCAGGCTGGGCAACAAGAGTGAAACTCCATCTCAAAAAAATAAATAAATAAAATAAAGTAAAATAGAAAAGAATTTTCATAACACAATTGACATGCAACTGACACATATTTGTAGTCAAAATATTCTAACGTGAGAAGTACTATATCTTATTTATAATATTTTCAACCTTACCCAAAAATTTAAGCAACCAGGAAAAAAAAATTACAATAACATTAAAGAAGTATTTAGGTCTGGGCATGGTGGCTCACACCTGTAATCCCAACACTTTGGGAGGCCAAGGTAGGCAGATCACTTGAGGCCAGGAGTTCAAGACCAGCCTGGCCAACATGGTAAAACCTTGTCTCTCCTAAAATTACAAAATTAACCAGGCATGGTGGTGCACAACTGTAGTCCAAGCTATGTGGGAGGCTGAGGCAGAAGAATTACTTGAACCTGGGAGGTGGAGGCTGCAGTGAGCTGAGATAGTGCCACTGCACTCTAACCTGGGCAACAGAGCAAGAGTTCATCTAAAAAACAAAGTATCTGGGTATCTCCTTGATGTATTCTGTATAGTCAGCCTCTATAAGCCAAGGTTAAATTCTCTACATCAGGAAGAATTCCCAGTATATTACTTCTTAAAAATATAATAAATTGTTACTCACTTGCTTCTATATTATGCTTAGAAAGGTAAGATGTGAGATTTGATACTAAACATTCATCAGTTCTGAAATTCAGGACTTAGAAGAGGTAAGCATCTGCAACTTAGGACACGTTTAGTTGTAAGAGTAAAAAAAAAAAATAATAAAACAAATTGGCATTTAAAGCAAAATAAGAAATAAGAGGAAATTATTGCTGATGTAGCTGAAAAGTCCCATTCAGAGTGTGAAGCACTCTCAGGACTCAATTTCCTTCCCTTTCCTCTGTGTTGGCTCTATTATCAGATTTTATCAGTGGCTCTGAGCAGAGTCAGCTAAGCATCTCCGTTGGTGGCACAGGACCCAATACTGCAATGAAAACACACAGTTCCCTTTCCCAGCAGGCCCAGCTGATATGCCCTTGACTCTAGCTGGTTTTAAGTCTACCATTAAACCAGTCCTTGTGGCTGGTACAATGCAGTGTTTGCAAAGGTCTAGACTGAGTTCCAGGTCTACCAGCCCAGCACATGGACTAAGAATAAGAGGAAAGCATGGCTCACCAGAAGAAAACTAGAGTACTCTTCCTAGAGAAAAATTGATGGAGAATGATGGCAAAACCAGCAGTCATCAGTCACAGTCCCCATCTGCTCTTTCATTCATGGTTTCCTTAACCTGTAATTTCCGATTTGCTCCATAAGTCAACCAAAGACATTGTTCACTGTTAGGCTCTCCTTTGCCAGTGCCATGCCAGAGAGGACTGATCGTCTCCTTGATTCAGTTTCATCTAAAGCATAATTCTGTTCACCACTCCTCTTCCCATGCTAACATAATCTTAAAAGAAATAAAGGAAGTTCTTCGTTATGGTAATGATATAGCAATAATGTAATATATTCTAGTGTGCCAGAATTCCCGAAACAGATACATGTGTTTTAAAGCTCTAATTCTTAAACCTAGGAACTTATTTTGCATTCTTTATCAGCTTTATAGGGTATAGTAAATTCATTTTTCAATTCAAATATTAATGACACACTAGTTAAGAGAAGATTTCCACTTTTTAAAAAGTTAATAGTTTTCTGTTCCAGAGTTTCAAAGCACTTTATATTATAACCCTATATTCTTCAATTTTCTTCAAAAAAGGAATTGCAACCAGGCATGGGGACTCACACCTATAATTGCAGCACTTTGGGAGGCCAAGGCAGGTGGATCGCCTGAGGTCAGGAGTTCAAGACCAGCCTGGCCAACATGGTGAAACCCCATCTCTACTAAATATACAAAAAATTAGCTGGGTGTGGTGGTTCATGCCTGTAATCCCAGCTACTTGGGAGGCTGAGGTAGGAGAATCACAAGCATTGCTTGAACCCGGGAGGCTGAGGTTGCAGTGAGCCGAGATCGTACCATTGCATTCCAGCCTGGGTGACAGAGCGAGACGCCGTCTCAAAAAAACAAAACAAGTAATCGTAGATATTAATTCAGTTTTTACAGTGGGGCAGATCAGATTTCTTATCTTATAAGAGTATGCAGTAATTAAAACACAGGACCACTTCACAGGAAAAGATAAATAAATCCCACCATCTCAGTCTAATCAATAATAATTCAGGGGACAAATGGTACTCATAAGTTGTTATCAGATCCTTACACAAAGAAGTGAATGCCAAAGCTCTTTCCAATTTTATGATCCACACCCTCTCTCTTACCCATGATTTCCATGTATTATCATTATTCAAATATGGCACTAGGTTTTTTGGGGGCTTTTTTGGCCCCTTCTTTAAAAATAATCAATTGAAAACAAAAAGACTTTATTTACTGCATCAGACTAGTTGGACTCAGTCTAGTTTTTGTTTCTGACTGATTCAAAGCGGTTTTCATGTAACATATCACACTGAACAACCTTAAAATGTTGTGGATGCATTTTTCAAACACCGTTAGCTTCCTTTTTAGCACATTATATATGGTTAATTCTCATTATTCCCAGCACTTACAGTCTATGAAGTCTCTACAAACACTGAATTCCTAAGGGGTAGAACCAGTTAGATTCCTGTGAGTTTCTGGTCACATTTTCCTCAGCCAATCAATAGATCATCTTGTTTTATGTATGTTTCTGTTTAAAGACCCCCCTAATTCTTGTTGACTCATTAAATATTTTGTTGTTATACATATAATAGATCCGTTAACGTTAAACTCACAGCCATCAGCACTGTAACTCATACCTATCTACCCTTATCTAACATCCATATTTTCTCCGTGAGGCTCATCACAACATTCTTGTGCTTAAGAACTTTGGATGGCACCTCAGCACTATGCCTGCAGGTCATTCTAAACAACAGAGAAGTCACCAGAAAAAAGCAAAAAAAAAAAAAAAAAAAAAAGCAAAAAATATGGCACTAAAAAGACCTCAAAAAAGACACTTGATAGTCTAAGAGGTGAAACAAGAAACCAAAATATTTTCTATCTGCACCTCAGCTGAAAACATGATGTTAGTAACTCAAATTTTTTATTGCTCTGCATGTCTGTGAATGACAAGGCATTAAGAGTATGGGGGTCACATATACATTGGACCAAACAGATGAATTTGTAAACATGGTACCCATGAATGACCAGGATGAACTACATCTCCCATCTATGACTTTTTTAAATCCTTCTTTAATATTTTATAAAGTCCTTCTTTGGCTATCCACCATGTAAGCCAATATTTTATTTGTTCTAAATGTATTTATCTCAAAGCTTTCATAGACATCTTTCAGTTATTCTCTTCCATAATTTTTTTTCAGATACAAACAAAGTATGTTTTATTTATTGTTGTTTATGTTCCAACTCCATTTTGGAGAAACTAGAAAAATGTATATAATCCTATTTATTAATGCATGATATTTTGTTTTACCCCAGCTTTTTAGATTTCATTTGCTCTGTTTTTGTATTAATAGCTCATTTTCATTTCATTTACATTGATTAGTTGAAATTTTTAGGCTTCTCTAAGGAAGTAGCTTCTCAGTGGCTGAGGCCAAAATGAGATTTGCATAGTCTTACATTTAAAGATTAGAAGTTAAGCTGGAATTGAAAGCTTAATTGTGACCAGCTCCTGCACTGCTGACTTTCTTCTAATGCCAAATTAAAGACAGAATCAACAGATACCTGAAATTTTAAAATATGAGCCTAGATGCCAACTTTGAAAGGTTCAATCTTCTCCATAATGAAGAGAATTTACTTCCTTAACTGTATATTTTAGGACTACACAAAGCCACAAAACTGTTAGAACCTTTAAATTAGATCTCAAAACCATTTTAACACCTGTTATAACTCTTTTCCAACTGCCTGGGCTACTTAGGTACAGAAAAAGAGAGAACGTATCTACTCCCTCAACTTTTCAGTAAAAGATAAACTAGAATTTCAAGGATTCTACCTTTCCTACTTAATCAAACTATTTATTTCTGAAGGATTAAAAAAGATACTTTGTGTATAGTCTAGATTATACTCTGAAATATTAGCATTAAGAGATATGAAGAGAGAATCCTTCTGTAGAAATTATGTGAACAGATTTCTTGAATTTTCTTCATAGCTCTTGATGGTTTAATAACTTTCTTTATCCCTTTTCCCTCCCACTGACACACGATTTTTCTGCCTGCTGTCATTTCACTTGCCACTCCAGTTAAACTAAATTTCTATCACAGAGAACCAGCAACATTTCAAAGTTCAAATTTATATTGCTTTATCTTTGTTTCTGGTGTCTGAACTTTGGCCTAATAATCCACAATACTAACTATAACACCAGGGAAGATCAAGACGGGGATAAGGTTGAGTTAGTGCTGTAAAAGATAAAAGAATCAAAAACAACACTGATAGTGACTTTCATTTTAAGTTATCCCTCTGTAGACAGTTCTTATCTAAGTTGCAGTTGATTGGCTATTAAACTTGGATTTTCTGTTTTTATGTGATTCACTTTTTGGGGAAACTAATTGCCCTGTTTGTTGATGAAAATTCAATCTTGGAAATCACTATGCATATTACCATTTTAGATTTCAATAGTGTAGGTAACGAAGTCTAACAAATTTGAAATAGGAATGTATACTAGTTTATATTATCTATTCCATCATACTCTCAAACTTGAGGGTATGATACCATAAAGACAGAAAATCTAAAGAGGTCATCGCATTTCTTTTTCAGCCTCACTTACATCTGCCCTTCTGTTCTGACAGGCAAATTCCAACACAGACATTAGTGTACTGGGACTGGCTCAAACTGGCTCACCTGACACCAAAAAGTGCACATTTCTTCCCAAACTCACTTTCAGTGAGTTTACAATGACAACCTGAAATTGACCATGGTGGAAGAATTTTTACCTTGGAAATCAGAAAATGTAAGCTTTCTTCCCCCCTGGGAAGTTCAGCTGTTAAACATTTATCATCATGCCACTGAAGTACAGAAGCCCTTCCTTATCTGTGGGGAATTAATTCTAAGAGTACATACACACATACATACATACATACATATATACACACACACACACAATATACACACACACACACACACATATATATACACACACACACCTATATTTATGTATACATGTCTATACTAATGTATGTATATACATACTTATGATGAAGTTTAATTTGTAAATTAGGCACAGTAAGAGATTAACAACAACTAATCAAATAGAACAATTATAACAATATATTATAATAAATGTAATACGAATGTGCTCTCTGTGTCTCTGTCTCTGTCTTTCAAAATATCTAATTGTAATGTGCCTTGTTGACTGCAGGTAACAAAAATCATATAAGCAAAACACCAGTAAGGGGTGACTACTGTAATGTATTTCAAGACAGGTAAAGGGAAGAAAAGTCCACCTTCCAGAGTAGCTGGTTTCAGAAAATAATAAGATCATGGCTCTAAAGGAACATGTCTTAGGTATTAATACCCGTAATTTTGCCCTTCAGCCTATCCAATGTAAAAATCACAAACTACCCCACCGGCTATTGAGTATTTAGTCATTTGCAACCAAAAATCACTAGACACTGCTCCAGAGTATAAGAAACTCAGGCTCGGAGAATGGCAGGGACCTGCTATTACCTGGAAAGGTCCTGGAAGATTATAACCTATTACCCATAACTTAGACACACTAAAAAGCAAAGTGACATTTCATAAAAATCAGACTTCATTTCCAGGTGTATGTCTTGGCATTTTCTGTCTCAGGAGAATTTTGTAATTATTTTTATTCACTGATCCCACAGAAATACAAACTATCATCAGAGATTACTACAAACACCTCTATGCAAATAAACCAGTAAATCTAGAAGAAATTGATAAATTCCTGGACACTTACACCCTCCTAAGACTAAACTAGGGAGAAGGTGAATCCCTGAATAGACCTATAACAAGGTCTGAAGTTTAGGCAGGAATTAATAGCACACTAATCAAAAAAAGTCCAGGACCAGACAGGTTCACAGCCAAATTTTACCAGAGGTACAAAGATGAGCTGGTACCATACCTTTCGAAACTATTCCAACAAAACAAAAAGAGGGAATCTTCCCTAACTCATTTTATGAGACCAACATCATCCTGATACCAAAACCTGGCAGAGACTCATCAAAAAAAGAAAACGTCAGGCCAATATCCATGATGAACGTTGATGCAAAAATCTTCAATAAAATATTGGCAAACTGAATCCAACAGCACATCAAAAAGCTTATCCATCACGATCAAGTCAGCTTCATCCCTGGGATGTAAGGCTGGTTCAACATACACACATCTATAAATGTAATCCATCACATAAACAGAACCAAAGATAAAAACCACATGATTAACTCAATAGATGCACTTGAATGTACAACAGACACAATATGGACTCGATGTACTCTAACAGCGAAAACTAAGAGGTCACTAAATCAAGAGAAATATTTTCTATTAAAACAGAAGAAATGCCATAAGTTTTATATACAAAAATGACTTTTTTTTCAACTTTTATTTTAACTTCTGGGATACATGTGCAGGATGTGCAGGTCTGTTACACAGGTAAACATGTGCCATGGTTGCTTACTGCACAGAGCATCCCATCACCCAGGTATTAAGCCCAGTATCCATTAACTATTCTCCAAAAATGACTCTTTTCAGATTATTGCCAATTCCAGAAATTATTCTTTTCCTCTCCAAATCCTATAGTCTTTTCTCATTGGCAGAGCATAGATCAAGGTTCACAGAGAAAAGTTTCAGACAGAAATCAATAGTGAATAGAAAACTCATTCCTAGGATAACAGGCTTCAGAAGCATCCCAGGAACTTTAATAAAGGAGAAAGAATCTTCCTATTTGTCTTCTTTGCTCAGATATTCACAGGAGTCATCAGAACAAAGAAGACACGTGTTTAGATGATGCTCAGCAACCTACTAAGCCCTTGGCCTAGATCAGTACTATGCTCCCTAATGGGGCCACACCACCTGGCTGCCACAGGTGTCCAGACATGTTTGAATCTCAGCAGCTGAGAAGGTTAAGCCAAAGCTTCACTTGTCTATACATGTATTTAGAGGTGACTAAAACAAGGAACACTATGGTAATATTAAAAATGGGTTCAGAGGATGATGACACAGGATCAGGTCAGCAAAAGTAGGACCAAAGAAGAGATAATATGGAGTTACCCACTAGTTATAATGTGTTAGGCATTTGTTTTATATATACACATATATGATTACGTATGCACTGTGTATACATATATGAGTGAATGTGTGTGTATATATACTCACATATATATTCATGTTTTACCTAATTGATAATAAATAAGCTTAATGTGTTGTATATACATATATGTGTGAATGTAAGTGTATATATATACTCACATATATATCTATATTTTAGCAAATTGATGACAACAAATAAGTAAGCTTAAATTATAAGCAAAAATAAAGCCTACTTTCTTGTGTGGGCTTAGTCATTTAAACTAATTATGAGGTTACCTTTAACATTTCTACATTAAAACGCTCCTATTTTTTTTCTTGCCCTATACTCAGTGCTGAGATTAAAAATTATGTGTAAGCATTAACCCTTCAGTTGTCAGATCTGAGTGATGAGAAAATCTACACATCTTGCAAGGGGAGAAGGGAGGTGATATGGTTTGGCTGTATCCCCACCCAAATCTCATCTTGAATTCCCACCTGTTGTGGGAGGGACCCAGTGGAAGGTAACTGAAATCATGAGGGCAAGTCTTTCCCATGTTGATTTAGTGATAGTGAATAAGTCTCACAAGATCTGATGGCTTTATAAGAGGGTGTTTCCCTGCACAAACTCTATCTTTGCCTGTTGCCATCCATGTAAGATGTGCCTTTGCTCCTCCTTTGCCTTCCACCATGATTGTGAGGCTTCCTCAACCACATGGAACTGTAAGTCCATTAAATCTCTTTCTTAAATTGCCCAGTCTTGGGTATGTATGTCTTAATCAGCAGTGTGAAAATGGACTAATACAGGAGGGGGAGGAAGAATACTTAGGAATATCAAGGAAGCAGCCTTTTAGCAACCAGTTCAGAAGTATTTCAATATTTTACCAACTGGTATAACTATGCCAGTATGTACCCTTTATGCATCCCTAATGACAAATGCAGTTAAGATTGTGGCACCCAAAATAGACAAGCCAAATAAACAGACCCCCTTATAGCCTGGTGACAATGAAGCCTATGCTGCCTGAGTGAGCTATATTATATAAGAGGGCATATTATATGACCCAGGAGGAAAACAAGAAATTATTCACTATGTTAAGAAAAAAAAGAGAGAGAGAGAGTTAGAGCAGGGTTAAATAGATATCAGTGTTTAGGTAAAGATTAGGAGGACACAGGAGAAGAATTTCATAGGATGTTAGTCAACTTGCCGAAAAAGGCTGAGTTTCACTGAAATATAAGACTTTCCGTAGCATATGGGACTTGCAAATTAAGTGCATCCCCTAAAAGCAATTCTGATGAAGCATCTACCAACCTAGCTGCTGCTGCTATTGCTACTAAGCAATTGGGATATGCCTTAGCTTCTCGGCTTAGTTGCAGGCTATACCATACAATGGACCTATGTTTTCCCCCTGTATTCTTCAGTAAGAACTGCTAGTGCTTGATTTTTCACATTCATGAATAAACAAGGTAATGGGTTTAGTGTAATTTGGAAGTCCTAAATCTGAGGGTTGTTGTAAAACCTATTTCATTTGGTTGAAAGCCTGCTCATGACTGTCTTCCCAAGAAAAAGGTTGTCTTTCAAGTGTACTTTACTTTATTTCATTCCTGCTCTAAAGATTTTTAATAAACTTCAATTCCTTCTTTCTAAAACTTGTCTCAGTCTCTCCCTCTGCCTTATGCCCGTCAGTCAAATTCTTTCTTCCAAGGAGGCAAAAATTGAAGTTGCTGCAGACCAGATGAATTTGCCACTGCTAACACCTATAAATCTTCAATAAATTCTAGCCTAATTCGTTTAAAAAAAAAGAACTGGAAAGACTGGAGTGTTACAAGGATGAGAACATGGAATTAGAAGTCCTTGTTTAATTAAATCTTCTATAATTGGTGATAATCCTTGAATTTCTTTGGGTTTCAGTGGATAATGAGGTAACTTAGACCAAGGTTACGAATGGTGTATTTGGACTTTTATAAGTTCCACACTTTTGGCCTACCGGGGGGGCGGGGGGGGGGTGCTGGGCCCGGCGCCCCCCGCCCCCCCCCCCCGCCCCCCCCCCCGCCCCCCCCCCCCCCCCCCCCCCCCCCCGCCCCCCCCCCCTGGGGGGCCCATTGTGCTCATCACTAGTGGCCAGGACGCTGCCTAATGCAATCATCCTGCTTTCAGCCCTCACCATCAGGGTGGCTCTCACCACTTTGGGCTTGCTGCCCACACAGACTGCAGAGTCCAAGGGAGTAGGGTCCTGGCAGCCCCATGGCCTATATTCTTGTAAAGAGCAGGACCGGAGCATATTGTAGCTGTGCCTGTGGGGTGCAGGATTCCAGGGGCAGAAAACTCTATTGCTTTCTGCAGGACGCAGCAGACATGCTGTGGCCCAGACAGCAGCTGCCCAGCAGATGGAGCCTGCACCCACCCAATTTGGCCAAAGAGGTCCCCATACTCTGCATGAAAAGGGTTTCCAGAAGCTGTTGTGTCAATAACAAAGTCTCAAAAAAAGAAAGCAAAAAACCACCAAGCCACCAACACTAAAGATCATTCTTGGGTCTGATTTGAAAACAAGGGTCAAATTCTGTAGAGGAATTCAAGTGGCCAAATACCACCCCATAGCCAGATGTGTAGGGTTTATCCATCATGCCAGGGAAAATGCTGCATTCAGCATTCCTTAGCTCCTGGTTCTGGTTTCAGAACCGGAAGCTCTCTTTATTTTGCAGAAATTTTAAAGCTAGTGGGGCCTTTACACACGTACTTTTTTTTTTTTTTTGAGACAGAGTGTCACTCCGTCACCAGGCGCCAGGCTGGAGAGCAGTGGCGCGACCTCGGCTCACTGCAACCTCCGCCGCCCGGGTTCAAGCAATTCTCCTGCCTCAGCCTCCCGAGTAGCTGGGACTACAGGCACGCGCCACCACGCCCAGCTAGTTTTTTTGTATTTTTAGTAGAGATGGGGTTTCACCATGTTGACCAGGATGGTCTCGATCTCTTGACCTCGTGATCCGCCTGCCTCGGCTACCCAGGTACTCTTATTCACAGATCTGAATATGAAGGTCAAGAAAGGAAAGTGATATAACCTAAGTGAGAGTAGAGTCAACAAAAAAGACAAAAGACGACTAAGCCCCTAGTGTACACTGGGCTCTGGCGAGCTACTGGGGATGCAGAGATGAAGAGAACACAGTCCCTTCAAGAAGATCAATCTAGTAAGGTACACAGCCTCTTTGTAGGTGGGACCAGGCTTCCCTGAAGCAGAAGGAAACTTGAAATTGGGGTAATGAGCCCCACCAGAGACTGGCCACCACATTGCCCTGAGAGGATCTTGTGTGGCAAGGCCTGCTTTGATCCTCTAGCTGTGCTGTAGAGCCAAGCTGGTCCTGGAGTGGCCTCATCTAGGTACTGCCATGAACCTTTTCCACTCCCCCAAGGAACTGTATAAGTAATGTCACCTTCTATTTGCACAGCAAAATCAGGGATACAGTTTTCTAGCACACAGGGTGACTCCCCTACCCTCAGCTCAATGAATGTCCTATCCTGGTTGACGGGCCCTTCTTGGAGTTAGAGGTGGAATATTCCACAGGGTTGAGTGGTCAGCTGTGGTTCACAGGTCAGTGACAAGTGAAGGCAGAGCTGCAGAGCCCTTGGGACACACGGAGGGCCTGCTGCCAATCATGAAATGTCTACTCAGCTGCTGCTGGCCCACCTGTGGGCAGTAGTACTAATATAGAATCCTGGTACTCGTGCCAGCAACCTTATGGATACCCAGTGATCCAAGCACGCACTGCTGTGGTGGCCTTTATGGTCAGGAAATGACATGTGGCGAGCTGGCCCAAAGGGATTCAGGCCAGAGTGAAGTCGACAGAAAGGCCAGAGACAAGATGTGGCCAGCACCTCAGGCCAGTGGTGGCCTCACACTGTCCATGACAGAGGCCAGTTCTTGATTGCCCCAAACCCTCTACTTGAGGATTCCAAATGAAATGAGCAGGTCTTCCCTTCAGGACTCAGGTGAGCTTCTGAAAGCAGCACAAGAAAGCAGGCCTTCTGAACTTCTCCTAGTGACTGACACAAAGCACACCCTGCACTCTTCACAGCATGGTGGAGAGGATCTTCAGGGGCAAACCATGGGCAATCTGAACGACATCTTGGACTGTCAGCAACCTGCAGAGCTACCAAAGGAATTCCAAGATGGAAGCAACCTTTGCAGGCAAAGAAGAAAAGGCCAGAAGAGGCCAAGGCAGGAATGGACCAGCCTGCAAATGTTGGAGTGACCTCCCTGGCCCACGCCTCACCAAGGTAAGTACGCTGCATCTGCTTGAAGGTGGGAGAGACCACGTGGGAGATGGGGACTTAGCAGTGGAGGGGAATAGGGAAGCAGGACATGGTGGTCCCTCAGCATTCTGGCCACAATTCCCTGTGAAGAATGTGGGTGATGATGGTGACGTGGGTGTGTCCTTTGAATGTCCTGAGGGGGAGACTGGAGAAGCAGGCATGCCACTGTGGGAAGGAATCCAAAGGAGTACAGAACTCACAGCACAAATCTAAGACCTGCTCAGCGGGCAGGACTCTCTGCAAGATGCAACTGCAGAACTAGAGAGGGAGCTCAGATAGCTGCCACTGATGCTTCCTACTCCACCTGAACCGCACCAAAAACACATGATAGACCTCAGCAGGAATCTTTCATCAAGGTCCAGACAGTACATGTCTTCCTCCTGCCTGGACCTTGACGAGAGACTTCACAAGCTGTATGAAAACCTGAACTGTGTATATCACACCGGCAACCGCTACAAGAAAATGGCCCAAGACCTGGCCCAGGAATTAAAGAAAGACACTTCCAATTTTCAGAGGGAGATCTTCTATGAGAAAATGGTCCAGGAAGGCTGGAGGGCCACTGCGTCCACTGAGAGAGTGCACCAGGCACTCTGGAAAGAACACGACAATAGGCAAAAGCTGACTGACTCCAAGGCCAAATTCTAGCCTTTCCCAAGTGGCCCCTTGGCTCCTAGGGCTCCACCCACATCCCACAAGGGCCTGGAAGTACCAAGGGGACCATGGACTTCCAGGGACCGCAGGAGGATGGCGAGCCACAATGTGAGGGCTTGGGTCCAGAGCACCTGCTGGTTTGATTCTGTTTTCCCTGTAGCCAGGTCCTAAATGCCCAGAGACGTGGTAGAACAAGAGCCAGTACTGCTCCCTTCAAAGCACTTTTATTGATCATTTGTTAGTTTTGCTACTGTTCATTAGCTGATGCTAAAATTGCTCTTACTGAAATTTGATAGATACCATTAGGATTATAAGGTGTGGGAATTCACTCAGGATGGTGGCAAAATAGTAAGAGATAGTTATAGGTTATAGTAACAAAGCTCCTTGGAAGGCTGAGGGGTTTGCATTAGTTTCAGTAGACGTTTCGACTGAAGGCAGCCAGTTTCTACCTTAAAGCATTAGGTCATAGGGTGAAGATTAGGCATACTAGAAGCTTCCCCAGTTAAGTCTGTTTACGCCTCATTCCTTTGTC
This sequence comes from Ateles fusciceps, assembly GCA_036589455.1. NCBI lineage: Eukaryota > Metazoa > Chordata > Mammalia > Primates > Atelidae > Ateles > Ateles fusciceps. Next base: position 8,695,993 of record JAZHEH010001064.1, read on the forward strand.
TCTACTCTGTTTACTAATGTAAACTTTGTACTGGACGGTCCTCTTGGGGGAGGTATTACCCATTAATGGTGTTTGCATTAGGCCCCAGAACCAAAAGCTTTTATCATTCCTAAAACCACTCTTTTAACCATGTTAATTATCCACAAGTGTGCTGATTTAGAACCTCTGTTATTAAATCTATACCGAACAAATGGGAGGAGGAACAGGGAGTAGGGGTCTATTAGCTTCAGTCCCCTTCTGAGAGCAGCTAATGACCTCCCTAGTCCACTCAATTCACTCTACTGTGTGTGAGAGTGTATTCATTCATCCATTTCTGAGTCAGGGTCTGCAGGACAGACCTCCGCAGGAGGTGATCAATGTCTCAGTAGGTACTATGTTTCAGATTCAGGTAAGTACCAAAATTTGGTAAGTCCAGGCAGTATGTGTCCACATCCTGACTGAAGCTTGATAAGAGACTTCACAAGCTGTATAAAAGCTTCTGATCCATTTTACAGTACTATTAAGCACAATTTAGATTAGTACCAGTAACCTTTTGGCTAAATTACCCTTTCACACGGAAGATGATGAGAAAAGAAAAATTAAACAAGATGCCTTACAAAGTAAGACCTTCTGAACAGTCAGGCCTTCCTGCTGCAACCATCTACACTTCATGGTCTAAAACTGAGCTTCGAGCCATTGTAAAGGGCTTCCCTGATTCAAGGGAAAATCATCAAAAATTTACGAAGAATTTAGAATTCCCATAGGAGATTATGGCCCAGGATTTCCTGACCTTTCCCAATTTATTCACTTGACATTTGGGGCCTGGTAACACTTGAAAATGGAAGGCAACAATGGAACTGGATGAACGAGGAGAATATTAAAAACCTTTCAAAAACCTCCTCAGGAGAAGGGCCAAAAGAAACTAGAAGAAATTGCTAAAAGCCTTTTAGATTCAATTCCTAAGATTTTTCCACCAAAACTTGATTGGCCCATCAAACAATCTTATAGACACACACACACAAAAAAAAAAAAAAAAAAAAGAAAGGGAAAAAGGAGGAATAAGCATACAGCAAAGAGTATTTCCTGCAGGAACTGAAATGACATTAACTGTTCTATTTATAAATGGACTCTGTGTTTAGCTTAGCAGTTTAATTAAAAAACATAAACTGAGGTAGGAAGTTACAGATGTGACTGAATGAGTGACCTTAGCTGGACATTTTGTGAGGACTCCAGGGCAAGAAAAAACCCAAAAGGCTAACAAGCTTATGTCTTACCAATTGTAACAGTTACAAAGGACAAAGCCAAAGCGACCTCACCCTTACTTTAAGTTCCAACAAAGAGGTCCTAGAATAAGAAAGTCTTTACTTGAAATGCCTGCCTTTATTGCAAACAACCAGTGTACCAGAAGAAAAAAAAGACTGTCTGCTTTTAGAATAGTATCTGGCAATAGAGTACCATATTTGTACAATAAATACAGTGCAGTGTATGCTGCTCAGGTGGGTGCGCTAGGATCTCACAAACCACCACTGAAGAACTTACTCACGTAACCAAACACAATCTGTACCCTAATAACTTATGGAAAAATAAAATTTTAAAAAATAAGGATAAGTAAAATAAAAATAAAAAGGTCTTACTTTGTAAGGTATCTTATTTTTCTTTTCCATCATCTTCATTGTGAAAGGGTAATTTAGGGAAAGGTTAGTGGGCTCAGAGTATATAGGTAGAAATGGACAGAGCAGGGATAGTTGGTGTTGGTTTGGTCACTGTACAGCCCTTTTTTGTCATGTTCTTGGTCTGTTACTTAAGCTTCTCATTTGCTTTTTTGCAAAAAAAAAAAAAATTTAAGACAGCTATTTTTTATTTGCAAATTCTTTTAGATGTCTCCACATACCAATTAAAGAATACATTCCATTGTGTTTGCAGGATTTTTTTATCCTTTTTTCTTATATGCTTCACAAATGAAGCATTTTTTCCAAATTAAAATTTCTTCATTGTGGCCATATTAATTCTAAGTTTTCTCTAGTAAGGTGAACCCATTTCTCTAAAAATACATACATTCTGGGCTCATAATTTCTATACATAAAATTAACTAGACTCCCAGAAGGTGGGGTCCCAGACTCTTTGGATCGAGACAAACCCATTGTCGAAAAGGCACCTGCTTCAGGTCCAAGGCCTCTAAGTCAATCCAATCCAGTTAATTATCAAATCTAATCTAATCCTTGATCCAATGCAGTCTAAATATTGCTCAAATAAATTCAGAGAGCATGGGATACAAATTAGTGGACTTCAGAATCTAAGAGAAAACTCACATATGACCTTTAGTTTACAAACAAGAGAGCAGTGAGCAAAATCGGCTCTGTGGGCACCTCACCTGCTCCCCTTCTATTCCTGGGGCCACCAAAGTTTTACTTCAAATCTTACTTCTGATACCAGAGCTGAAATAAAAACTTTAGAGAAATTAAATTTAATTGAGTTTAACTGAGCAAGACAAAAACCATGATTCATGAATCAGGCAGTCTCAAGAATTAGAATAGATTCAGAGAGACTCTGGAACTGCCAGGTGGTCAGAGATTTACAGGCAGAAAAAAGGAATGTGATGCATGAAAACCAGAAGTGAGGCACCAAGGCTAGGCATGATGGTTCATGCCTGTAATCTCAGCACTTTGGGAGGCCAAGGTGGGTGGATCACTTGAGGTTAGGAGTTCAAAACCAGCCTGGCCAACATGGCAAATCCCTGTCTGTACTAAAAATACAAAAATTAACCAGGCGTGATGGTGGGTGCCTGTAATCCCAGCTACTCAGGAGACTGAGGCAGGATAATCTTTTGAACCTGGGAGGCGGAGGCTGCAGTGAGCTGAGATGGTGCCACTGCACTCCAGCCTGGGTGACAGAGAGAGATGCTACTTCAAAGGAAAAAAAAAAAAAGAAGAAGAAGAAGGGAGGCACAGAAACAGCTGGATTGGTTACAGCTCAGCATTTGCCATATCTGAAAACAATTTGAACAACTGGCTGCCTGTGCATGGTTGAAGTAGAGCTGCTGTGTTTGCTGAGTCTTAACTCTTCTTACAGACACCTATTCCGAAATTAGGTTTTCTGTTTATTTACTTACTAAATCAGGTTGCAGTTCATATGCAATAATTCAAGTGTATGAGTACAGAGGCTTTTGCAGACCAGATTTTAGGTTGATTTAACAATTGTAAAAATAAACACACATTCAATACATGCATGTGTTGCCTGAGTGTTTGAGGGAGGAGAGAAATATTGTTATCTGCTAGGATTAAAGCTTGCACTTAAATCTCTTTCCAACATTGGGAACAACCTAGTGAGATTTCCAGACTCCTGCAATTTCCCCACTGCAACTGGCTACATCCTATCATACAAAAGGGCCAAAAGAAGGGCTCAACATTTTCTTGTGTTCCAACAAGCCAGACCCTGAGCAAAAATCAAGTGCTTGTGGTTTATTTGAGAGATACAGGAAACCTCTATCAGGGAATAAGGATGTGCCCACAAAGAGAAAGCAGCCCCAAAAGGTGGTGTCATGAAGCCAGCTACCAACAGGTGTGATAAACAATTGAAAATAAATCCCTAGAGTTATTTTCCAGAAGCCAGGAGTCAAATGGTGCTGCCAGTGTTTGAGAGCTGCTGAGGGTGGGGAATGCACTGGTGAGTTTCTTGACACTTCCAAGACCTCAAGTTGAGCTGCTTTTGATTTCAGAGAAAGTCCTCAGATAAGTTAGAGACACTGGCCATTGGAATATGGCCTTCAGCTACTAATGTGGTATCCTAACACTTAGTCAAGCTGCCGTAACAAAACAGCATAGACTGGGTAGCTTAAACAACAGAAATTTGTTTGTTTCTTTGTGGTTCTAGAGGCTGGAATTTGAAAATCAGGATGCCAGCATGGTTACTGGTTCCTGTTAAGGAATCTCTTCCTGGCTTATAGACAGCCACCTTGTTGCCTGGTCCTCACTTGGCTGGGAGAGAGAGAGAAGTAAGAGCTCTGGTGTTTATTCTAATAAGGACATTAATCCCATCATGAGGGCCCAGCCCCACAACTTTATCTAAATCTAATTCTCTCTCAAAGCACCCATCTCCAAAGACCATCACACTGGGGCTCAGGCCTTCAACATATACATTTTAGGGGGACATGGTTTAGCGCAAAGCATTAGTAAGATCAACAATGCATAAGCAGGGCACAGGCTACAAGCACATTTCCAAATCTAACTTGGCCACATAAAAACAGCCTATGATCTTGACCCACTAGCTTTCTGGCCTAACCATACACAATCATAGGATACCAACCTTTGCCTCAAGGACAGACTTGAAAATCGGCCCTTTCTAAAGCAATTACAATCATGTTTTCTCAGGAATATTTTGCTCACCATTATTCAGAAGTAAGATAAACTGAATTAAGATGTTCCCAGTTCCCTATCCAAATGTAAACTTCAGAAGAATTAAGTGAAATTTTTGTAAAAATGTAATTAGTGGTGATCATTAAGTCTTATCCTACAGTGTTTTTATAAGAAAGCAGAACTAAATAAAATATGAATGAATGTGGTTTAAATTGGAAAATCAGTCGCTGTAACCAAGCACCAGATGGATCTGTAGATGGAAACTAAATGAGTTGGAAATGAAGGAGTAATGCACTAGGGATGCTATTCTTCAAGTAATACGTTTCGTGTGTCTGAAGGGCTCTGAATTGACCATCTCATCAATATCTCAGGAGATGGGAATGCCAGCATAGAAGAAAAATGTTAGAACTGAAACTTTTATTGTCCATGGTATTCCTTTAACTCTGACTACAGGAAGCCTACAGCATGAGTTATTTCTCCAAGCACAGGTATACTATCTCCCTGCAATTAAGTTATAAGCCAAGCTCTTTAGGGATTAAGATCATATCTCAAGAGATCATACCTTTCATTATTTAAAGTATAAAACTCTTTCAACATTTAAGAAATTAAGAGGACATATTGATCACCCTTATTTCAACTAAGCTAACACTATGTACATTTTTCCTGTCTTCCTTGATGCGTCTCCTCCATACTCAAATGGCTTTAGTTATCACAACAGCTTAAACATAATTGTAGGTTGCCAAGTTGCTAGAGTATCTTCAAATATTTCATCAAGCTGATTTCACAATTTATATAACCAACCATTTCCTTTTGTCCCTAACATTTTTAGTCTTTTCAAAATTTTCATATTACACATAAATTGGCAAAAAGCTGCTTCATGCTTTTACTTTAAATTACGTCCACAGGGTAAACTTCTTTCTAAGTAGGATGCATTTTCTATACCAGCATCAGAGTATGAAACTATGTTGTACACAATAAGCACACAGTAAATGTTTGCTGGTAGCAGCTGAAAAATGATGACAGAGATTAAAGCAGGCCAAACTAATTTGGTGAGCAAAACATAAGACTGTGTTTACACAGGTAAATTGAGTTTAAAATCATGGCAATTATTCAAATAATTTGATAAATGCAATGCTATAAATGAGGAAACGTAGTTTGGTGGGCCTAAATTATTTAGTTTGGATGTGAAAAGACTCCACCTCTTGTTGCCTAAGCCTCTACTTCACTTTGCTAGAAGGAAATAAGCAGTTTCAAAATCAGCTAACTGAAATAATTTTTTTTCTCAAAGTGAAATACCACTTCAATGTGTTAGTACTTAACATTATTTAATTACACCACTCTGACTCTAAAAGCAATAAAGTTTTATTTGAATTTCACACATAATTTCTTTTCTTATTTAGTTAAGCAAGTATTCAGGCCAACCATGTATAAGGTCCTTTACTAGGCATGCAAGATTCAAAATGAATATGACATATGATTATTGCCTGCAAGATTTGCTTTACAGTATATCCAAGAGGCATAGAACAAATGTAATACTCTGTTAATTATTGTTCTTAAAAATTATGTACGTATGTATAGTGCTATTTTATGCCCAAGAATGAGGCAGCTTATGGACATTTATTCTTAGTTTGATTCCTTAGAAGTATTCAGTCTAAATGTCATTGTCTGTTGCCTGTTAATGACCTTACTTAGTTCACAAAAGGACCCATATCACCCCACCAACCACTGCTACATCCAAAATCTTCTCCAAAGAACTGCTTTTATCTGTAACATACCTGATTTTTGGTAGTACCAAAAACAATAGGAAAATAAAGATGAGATTCAAAGTAATTTGTACTATTAAATTAAATGCCAATGTTGATGTATATCTTGTAGACATCTGTTTACAATTAAAATTAAAAGCTGATTATCTTAGACCTCTAGAAATGAAAGGGATAATGATGAGTTTTCGCCATCAGTGAATTGATAATCTGAAAACAGCATAAATACTGAGAGGAAAGAGAAAAATAAAAAAGCCTTTGAAAGGGTGAAATATGAGACAGTGGGTTGAGTTGAAACCGGAGTTTAGGGCTGTCTATGCGAGGAAAGTCCCTAAGAATGAATTCATGTCCATTTCCCATCAATCTAAGCAAAGGCAATAGATAATTCTTCACTGTTCTGTAATTCTCCATGAGCCACAGGGATATGCTTCCTGGATACGTTAATTTCAGCAAATAACCTAACCAAACCCATTTTTGCTAAGAATAGTTAGTATCGGAGAAACACAAAAAATATTATTGTGACTATATACGTGCATTATATACCTACAATGCAAATGTCCTCAAGTCTTTCTACCTTTTAAAGTCACCTGTTTTGTTTGTTTTTGGTCTCTCAATATGATGGCTTAATCACTCATCCTATACTACAGATAATCCAGCTCCCAAGAGTTTCAGGATTCAGTAGCTGAATTCAATTACAATTAAAATTTATCCCTTCAGGGAGACTGCATCCTGCCCCAGACTCCCCCATTTCAAGGAGAATTAACAAGATAAACTAATTTAAGAGTACTTTAAAAATGTCTGGTCAGTTCTGTTATTTCAGACTGATTATTAGAATAACAGACCAGGCAGGGCAGAAGGCCAGTAAGAAAACTATGTTTTGATGGGTAAACAGGCCCTCCTGGAATCCTTCCAAATTTAACTTGTAGGTGACTGCATGGTTCACCCAATTTTATCGTTTAAAAATCCTGTTCTGGCCAGGCATGGTGGCTCATGTCTGTGATCCCAGCACTTTGAAAGGCTGAGGTGGGAGGATCACTTGAGGCCAGGAATTTGAGACCAGCCTGGGCAACAGGCTCCCACCTGATCCCTCTCTCAACATGTGGGGATCATGGGAATTATAGCTCAAGATAAGATTTGGGTGGAGACACCAAGCCAAACCATATCATATGTTATGTGTATTTTACCACAGTGAATGAAAACAAAATTAGTAAATAACATTTTAAAAGTTTTGAATAGTTAAAAAAGTTACTGTTTTGTTCTTGGGAAACATAGGTAATTGATCTTGCTCATTACACTAGATTTAAAATTAGCATATTCTAAAAGTTGTAAAGTATTATCTAAGTGAGGATTGGGACTTCCTGGTTTTTTTTCATTGTCTAATATTGCATCTTTGCCTGTTTAATAATGGAAGTATGGGTGAGAGAGGAGATTTCCAGTGTAAATGGAGAATAAGAACTTAAATCCTTAAATAGTTAAAAATACAACAACAACAACTAAAACAACATCCAACTCAAGCTGGGATAAAAAGGGTTAAAGCCATTTCTCACCCCGAGTCACTGGAAAGTACAGAGATGGGCAGAAGCCAGAGTCAGGGCCAGCAGGGCCAGTTCAGTCTGGTTCTGCTGTTCAGATTCCCCTCAGGCCCACCCTTTTTGTGTATGCTTTAGGTTCATGATGAGTCAGACAGCAACCTTGGCCTCACATCTGCATCCCAGAAAAGATAGAAAGAGGGAGATTCTCCCAGAAGGCTCTGACAAATCTGTCTTTGAAGCTTATTCTTTCAGATTAAATCATAAACCCACTCCACTTCCTGGCCAGCAGGGTATTATAAACCAACCGGCTGAAACTCCCTGATCCCAAATCTATCACTGTGGCAAGAATGATCAAATTGCCCTGTTGGCATAGATTAGAAAGTCCCTCTCCTTTGACGCTGGGATCACCCCCATGTCACCTGACTACTATATGCAGGGAAAAGGATAGAATGGATGCTGGAAAACACCCACAATGACACATGAAATTTTTCATTTCAGATATTGGAGAAATAACACAGTCACCGTAGTCCAATATCTCTGATTTAAGGGGGAAAAAAAAGCATTTATCAAGTAACTACCATGTTCACTTTTGAGGCATTAATGATATATATGAACAAGATGGACACAGTGCAGTCCAATGGGAGGATAAGACATTAAAATTATACTAATAAATGATGAACCCCATTTAAATGTTAAGGAAGGTAACCAGGATAGTGTAAAAGTTTATAAATGATAAAACTTAGATGTTCTGAACATCTTTCTTAAGGCAATGATTTTAAACTGAGCCCTGCAGAACACAGCAAACAGCCTGTATGAAAAAGGCTCGAAGACCCACAGGAGCCTGGCTCATTCCAGTACCACAAAATGACCACAACATAGACTGGGAGGGGGGAGTTGTGATGGTTAATATTTAGTGTCAACTTGATTGGACTGAAGGAGGCAAAGTACTGTTCCTGGGTGTGACTGTGAGGGTGTTGCCAAAAGAGATTAACATTTGAGTCAGTGAACTGGGGAAGACAGAGAGCCACCTCAGTCTGGGTGGGCACCATCTAATCAGCTGCCAGTGCAGCAAGAATAAAAGCAGGCAGAAGAACATGGAGCAACTAGACTGGTTCAGTCTTCTGGCCTCCATCTTTCTCCAGTGCTGGATGCCTGCTGCCCTCAAACGTTAGACTCCAAGTCATCAGCTTTAGGACTCAGACTGTCTTCCTTGCTCCTCAACTTGCAGATGGCCTGTTGTGGGACCTCACCTTGTGATCATGTGAGTCAATACTTCTTAATAAACCCCCCTTTATATATACATCTATCCTATTAGTTCTGTCCCTCTGGAGAACCCTAATACAGGAGTTTATCTATAATGTACCTTCTAAGCACTCAACAGTTTTTCCTTAACAGCTACAGCCTGTTACTATTTGTAGTTTTATGGAATTTTATTTAATATCTGTCTTTTTCATAATCAGTTATAAAAAATATAATCAGTTTCTTGTAAAGTAGGGACTCTTTCTGTGTTGCTCACCAACAACACATAGACTAGCATGTAACCTGACACAAACTAGGTATTCTACAAATGTTTATGGAAAGAAAGGAGAGAAGACTGGAGGGAGGAAAGGAGCCAGAAAGCAATGGGATTTGAGGTTTGTCATCTGACACACATGTTGACAAAATAACCACTGCACGCAATAGCCAAAAATTTAAATTTAAAAAAGATGCAAAATCAAGTAAAATCACCAACTGGAATACTTTGCAAACTTGGGAAGATCCCATACAGTTACTAACACAGCATCTTTACCTCAAACACAAAGGCTCTCATGAATGGCATGCACTTCTATCAGCATCCAGCATTCCTTACCCAGCTCATATTATAGAAACTGACTCATGATTCCTGCCAGTTTCAATTTTTTAATATTTACTTATTTATTTATTTATTTATTTAGTTGAGGCAGAGTTTTGCTCTTGTTGCCCAGGCTGGAGTGCAATGGCACGATCTCAGCTCACTGCAACCTCCGCCTCCCCGGTTCAAGTGATTCTCCTACCTCAGCCTCCCAAGTAGCTGGGATTACAGGTGTGCATCACCATGCCTGGCTATTTTTTATTTATTTATTTTTTTGTATTTTTAGTAGAGATGGGTTTCACCATGTTGGTCAGGCTGGTCTTGAACTCCTTACCTCAATGATCCACCCACCTCAGCCTGCCAGCGCTGGGATTACAGGCATGAGCCACCACACGCGGCCAACATTTTATACTTTTAAAAGGAAACTTCTCAAGAGAGAGACACAATCAAACAACAAATCAAATCACAAGAAGAGTATCTCACAACTAAAGCATAGAACTCTTAAGGTAAGACAGAAATGTTGTAAATTTATATTAAGGAAGCTAGTGGGAGGAATTTTAGCAAAGGACCCTAGCCAGATGACCTCTGTGGCTGGTCTGTGATCACACCATCACGGCTGAGGGTTCCTGCAGTTTTCTGGTGCTAATTCTACAATACTTTGACTCTAGTTCAACTTGTCATAATTTAAATAACTCATTAGGTTTTAGATTTTTTTAAATACCCAAATGGGCTTCTCACTGGATTTTTACTAAATGTATACCAAGTAATGTCCATTCTACATGTGTGACACTTTTTCTTTTTTTTTGAGACACGAGTCTTGCTCTGTTGCCCAGGCCGGAATGCAGTGGCGTGATCTCAGCTCACTGTAACCTCCACCTCCTAGGTTCAAGTGATTCTCCTATCTCTCAGCCTCCAAAGTAGCTGGGATTACAGGCTCATGCCACCAGGCTCAGCTAATTTTTGTATTTTCAGTAAAGACAGGGTTTTGCCATGTCGGCCAGCATAGTCTCAAATTCCTGACCTCAGGTAATTCGCCCTCCTCAGCCCCCAAAGTACTGGGATTGTGGCACTTTTTCTTATAGTACGTAAAACAAAGGATTCATTGTGAGACATTATATCATTTTTCATTTCAGGAGAGCTGTGAAATGCAGCTCAGGATAAACTTCTTCTTTCTATTCATTTCTAGCATATTATCTTAATAGTTGCCTCCATTACTGCCCCAAAGAACACCTAGTTCAATAGTTTTTTTTTAAAGTCAATAAATTAATGTATCCATGGCCCCTCAAAGAGTCGATGCATTTTTTGAAAAAAACAGTAGTCCATGCTAAGACTTAGGCCTTAGTTTAACATAGAAACTATTGAAAGAAGTTAGATAAAATTAACGGGTTGGCAGATCTCGTAGGAAATCTGTTGGCATTCAGCATGGATTGAGAAATTATGGAGTGGGCTGGAGACCTAGACCTTGATACCTCATCTTAACTTAGTAAATATTTGATAAATTAATTGATGACAGCCAATTTAGAGGTCAGGCAGAAGATAATTCACCCCATGCTCATAAGTGGTTTGGTTGATGGAGTGAAAACAGGAAAAAGAGACTTACAATACTGGCAGCAGGCCAAAAGTCAAAGAAGAAGGAGATTTGGGCCCATTTCAAGTGCTAGTACGAAATACAAAGAGTTGAAAGAGAAAAGATTCACATAAAAGAAACGTAGGTGATTCATGGCAGTGAATGCAGGGAACTGTTGGAGCAAGCGGTAATTTCCAAGTCTAAGAACACTTTTAACTCAAATGCAGAGGTCATAAAAGGGTGAAAGCATGTCAGGCCAATTTAGGAACAGAGGAACAGACTGAAGGCACTGTGGTCTGTTAAGAAGGATATGGGAAGTGGAAAATTTGGCTTCCAGTTCTGCACTGCCTTTCATTTGCTCTCCATTCCTGTTTTATGTCCATCCCTATGCTTTGTCTTATTTTATTTTTCCCTTTCCCTGACAACATTAAAATTCTAGTCACACCCATGTTATCATTTAGTGTATGTGTTAATTAAACACATTATTTATTTCTGAATAGTAAAAGCAGTTTGAACGTTGCATATATCATTCTACTTTTCAAAAAATTATTTTTCAGCTGGTCACGGTGACTCACGCTTGTAATCCCAACACTTTGGGAGGCTGAGGTAGGAGGAATGGTTGAGCCCAGGAGTTCAAGACAAGCCTAGGCAACATAAGGAGATCCCATCTCTATAAAAAAAAAAAATTCAAGAATTAACCAGGCATGCTGGTGCTTGCCTGTAGTCCCATTTACTTGGGAAAGTGACCTGGGAGGATCGATTGAGCCCAGAAAGTCAAAGCTACAGTAAACCGTGATTGTGCCATGGTACTCCAGCCTGGGTGACAGAGTAAGACCCTGTCTCAAAAAATAAATGAGTAATTATTCGTGTATAGAACATTACCCTACATATTATTTTTATTCTTTGGATAAGTAACTCTCAATAGTCATGATTTGCTACCTTTCTTTCTAAGCAATTGTAATGAATTTAATGTATACTCATTTTTCTGATCACATTTTCTTGTAGCCCCAAAAGTAAGACCTACTGAATCACTATAAAACATATAAAATTGTATTATTTCTAATAAGAGTATACAACTCTAGAAATTTCTCTTAAAATAACATTATTTTGTATTAATACATTCTTGGCAATTTTGATTATAAGCATTAATAACTAAAAATAATATAATCCCTTATTTAAAATAGAGGATTAAAAAATATTTTGTATAACAACTGCACCCACCTAAACTTAATTATTTTGAACAATTCCAAATGTGTAAAAGTGAAAAAAAATCATGTAATCACAAAATCAGTAACATTAGGTAAATTCTAAAACCTGCCCAGAGTGCCAAAGTCCCAATTTAGAAGAAAGTTTAAAAACTTTTAAACTATTATGACTTTTCAAGTATAGATCATGTACTGGATATCTATTGGGTTCTAGCTACTCACCATCATTTCACTTTCTTTGATAATAACAACTGAATTTCCTTTTGTGGAGTTATTTCTTCTCCATTTTGACATTGTCAGAAGGAATTTTAATCAATGTATCTTGCCATCCCTTATACAAAGGGTGAGAATTTAAATCCAGAAGGGTCAATGTGATACTCTGTCCCTGTATTGTGAATCTTGAGAAGTATTGAGAAAAGACTGGAGCTGGTCAAAGCTTATTTGTAACAGCTGTGGTGACCAGAGCAGCACGTTCCTACCTGGTCTAATTTATAGTTGCTGCTACTAGCTCTTCTAGTCTCCATTCATTGCCAGCCCCAGATCTTCAAACTTTCCATCAACTTGTGAGCTTTGAGATTTTCTTTATTCTCCTCTTAAGTTTCTTTCTTTCTTTCTTTTAGGTTTGCCAAGTTTGTTTCTGTTGTTTGCAATTGAAACAGGCACATTTAAACCAACATTTGAAAACAGATATTTCTGTGGATTCTGACGATAATAATGAAATCATCATTTACTAAGAGGAAACAAAGAAATTAATTTAAAAATATCTTGCATCCCTACCACGATTCGAAGTATGATATTGGTTAGGAAACCCAGAGTGACTACAGAAGTCAGAGGCAGCTTATAAAGAAAGAACAAAGCCCTAGACAGCGAGAAAGAAATGACACAGTCATAGACTGCAGGATGAGGAAGACCAGGCAGCCACATGAAATCAATAGGTCTTAAAGAAATCCAAATTGCCTGTGGAAGCAATATTCTAGAAAAGCTCAGTCATTTCTAAACTCAAACACACCTAAAGTATGTTGAAAGAGATTCAGTTTCTAAAATCAAATGTCAATATTATTTTACTTTTCAAGTCTAAAATTTGTCAGGCTGTCTATAAACTTCATAAAAGTAGCAATGTGATTCTGAATTCACTGTAAGAAAATATAGAAATGGCCGGGCATGGTGACTCAGTCCTATAATCCTAGCACTTAGGGAGGCCACGGTGGGTGGATCACCTGAGGTCAGGAGATCAAGACCAGCCTGGCCATCATGGTGAAATCCCATCTTTTTTTTTAAAAAAAAAAAAAAAAAAAGAAAGAAAAGAAAAGATAGAAACATACGTATGCCAAATTCATCTTTATCATAATGCTTTCTTCAGGTACCTATAAGAAACTTACAGTTAATTATTGATAACCTTTACATTTGCAGGAGCATAAATAGTCACAGCAGTCACAGTAATCTAGGTCAATATTCTTTTTTCCTGCAGGAGTTTTTTCTTAAAATAGCAGTTAATGTGATTTAATTTTCCTGATTTTTGATGACCCACTTTTACTAAAGGGATCCAGGGACATGCAAAAAAGGAACAACAAAATGGAAGAAGCATGAAAAATTCACAAACTGTACAACCATCTGCTGCAAATTCAGTTGCCTATAAAATGGTACTCAGATGTAGAGGAAGAAAAATTAAACAGAAATGGGAATTATTCAAATAATCATGTGGTTGCTATGGCCACATAGCTGTGATGATCATATGGCATTGTCTCCTACTCATGTGGAAGTCTCTGAACAAATAATATAACCAATTGTTTAGCCCTGGTTGAAGATTAAGTCCTTAGTACAGCATGACAGACATGTTGAGATTCCTCTTTTTGGTTTTGTGAGTCTGGCTTTGTAAAGTTAAAGACTCTGAAAACTATTTTTATTATTTTACAGATCCAATTCAGCTAGAACAGAAGTTCAATTGTCATCCTATCTCAATCTTATAGTTTCAAAACAAATTCTTCAAATATCAACCACCTTCTGACATCGAAACATACTTTCTTAAGCGACAACAGAATCCTGAAAAGGTAATGAGAGGGCACTTCTACCCAAGCAGAAGAACAGATGAGGACTATTTTTTCCCTATATCTACATGTATGATGCTTAGACAATGTGTTGAAAAGCAATTAAACAAAATGGAAAAAAAAGTAGCCCTTTTATTTCAGAACCTTTCCCTCAAAAATGGTCAGGAGAAGGAAGTAAGATAGAAACGCCAATAGTCGCTCAAAGATATTGAAGCATTCCCTTTGAAATGTTGCACCAGACAAGGATGCCCTCTCTCACCACTCCTATTCAATACAGTATTGGAAGTTCTAGCCAGAGCAATCAGTCAAGAAAAAGAAATAAAGGGTATTCAATGAGGAAAGGAGGAAGTCAAATTGTCTCTATTTGCAGACGACATGATTGTGTATTTAGAAAATCCTATTGTCTCAGCCCAAAATCTCCTTAAACTGATAAGCAACTTCAGCAAAGTCTCAGGATACAAAATCAATGCGCAAAAATCACAAACATTCCTATACACCAATAACAGACAAAGAGAGAGCCAAATCATGAGCGAACTCCCACTTATAATTGCTACAAAGAGAATAAAATACCTAGGAATACAACTAACAAAGGAGGTAAAATATCTCTTCAAGGAGAACTACAAACCACTGATCAAGGAAATAAGAGAGGACACAACCAGATGGAAAAACATTCCATGCTCATGGTTAGGAAGAATCAGTATTGTGAAAATGGCCATACTGCCCAAAGTAATTTATGGATTCAATGCTATCCCCATCAAGCTACCATTGACCTTCTTCACAGAACTGGAAAAAAACACTTTAAACTTCATATGGAACCAAAAGAGAGCCTGCATAGCCAAGGCAATCCTATGCAAAAAGAACAAAGCTGGAGGCATCACGCTACCTGACTTCAAACTATACTACAAGGCTACAGTAATCAAAACAGCATGGTCCTGGTACCAAAACAGAGATATAGACCAATGGAATGGAACAGAGGCCTTGGAAGCAATGCCACACATCTACAACAATCTGATCTTTAACAAACCGGACAAAAACAAGCAATGGGGGAAAGGATTCCCCTGTTTAATAAATGATGTTGGCAAAACTGGCTAGCAATATGCAGGAAGCTGAAACCAGACCCCTTCCTGACACCTTATACAAAAATTAGCTCCAGATGGATTAAAGATTTAAACACAAAAACTAATGCCATAAAAACCCTAGAAGAAAACCTAGGCAAAACCATTCCAGACATAGGCACAGGCAAGGACTTCATGACTAAAACACCAAAAGCAATGGCAACAAAAGCCAAAACAGACAAATGGGACCCAGTTAAACTTAAAAACTTCTGCACAGCAAAAGAAACAATCATTAGAGTGAACCAGCAACCAACAGAATGGGAAAAAATTTTTGCAATCTAACCATCTGACAAAGGACTTATATCCAAAATCTACAAAGAACTAAAACAGATTTACAAGATAAAAACAACCAAATGCATTCAAAAGTGGGCAAAGGATATGAACAGACACTTTTCAAAAGAAGACATATGTGAAGCCGACAAACATATGAAAAAATGCTCATCATCACTGGTCATTAGAGAAATGCAAATCAAAACTACATTGAGATACCATCTTGCACCAGTTAGAATGGCAATCATTAAAAAATCTGGAGACAACAGATGATGGATAGAATGAGGAGAAATAGGAACACTTTTACACTGTTGGTGGGAGTGTAAATTAGTTCAACCACTGTGGAAGACAGTGTGGCGATTCCTCAAGGTTCTAGAAATAGAAATTACATTTGACCCAGCAATCCTGTTACTGGGTTTATATCCAAAGGATTATAAATCGTTCTATTATAAGGACACATGCACATGTATGTTCATTGCAGCACTGTTTACAATAGCAAAGACTTGGAACCAACCCCAAATGCCCATCGATGATGGACTGGACAGGGAAAATGTGGCACATATACATCATGGAATACTATGCAGCTATGAAAAACGATGAGTTCGTGTCCTGGTAGGATGAATCTAGAAACCATCATTCTCACCAAACTGACACAGGAACAGAAAACCAAACACCACATGTTTTCACTCATAGGCGGGTGATGAACAATGAGAACACTTGGGCACAGGGAAGAGAACAACACTCACAGGGCTAGGTCAGGGAGTGGAGGGGGAGGGCGGCACAGCAGGGAAATGGGGAGGAGGAGGAGGGATAACACCTGGAGAAATGCCTGATGTAGGCAACAGTGGGGTAGGGGATGGAGACAGCAAACCACCATGGCATGTATATACCTATGCAACAATCCTGCAGGATGCAGGACGTGCACATGTACCTCAGAGGCCAAATACAATTAAAAAAAAAAAACTATTTTAAATTTTATATAGAACCAAAAGAGTCCGTTTAGCCAAGACAATCCTGAACAAAAAGAACAAAGTTGGAGGCATCATGCTACCTGAATTCAAACTGTACTACAAAGCTACAGTAACAAAAACAACATGGTACTGGTACCAAAACAGACATATAGACCAAAGGAACAGAACAGAAGCTTCACAAATAACACCACACACCTATAACCAACTGATCTTTGACAAACCTGACAAAAACAAGCAATGGTGAAAGGATTCTCTATTTAATAAATGGTGTCGGGAAAACTGGCTACACATATGCAGAAAACTGAAACTGGACCCCTAATTAACTCAAGATGAATTAAAGATTTAAACATAAGACCTAAAACCATAAAAACCCTAAAAGGAAACCTAGGCAATACCATTCAGGACATAGGCATGGACAAAGACTTCATGACTAAAACCAAACACAATTGCAACGAAAGCCAAAATTGACAAATGGGATCTAATTAAACTAAAGAGCTTCTGCATAGCAAAAGAACCTAGCACCAGAGTGGGAAATATTTTCTGCCATTCTGTACGTTGGAAGAATGGGAGAATATTTTTGCAATCTATCCATCTGACAAAGGGCTAATATCCAGAATCTACAAGGAACTTAAATTTACAAGAGAAAAACAAATAAATCCGTCAAAAAGTGGACAAAGGATATAAACAAACACTTTTCAAAAGATAACATTTATGTGGCTAACAAACATATGGAAAAAAGCTCATCATCACTGGTCATTAGATAAATGCAAACCAAAACCACAGTGAGATACCATCTCACGCCAGAATGGCAATCATTAAAAAGTCAGGAAATAATAGATGCTAGAGATGATATGGAGAAATAGGAACACTTTCACACTGTTGGCTGGAGTGTAAATTAGTTCAACCATGGTGGAAGACAGCACGGCAATTCCTCAAGGATCTAGAACTAGAAATAACATTTGACCCAGCAATTCCATTACTGGGTATATATCCAAAGGATTATAAATTATTCTACTATAAAGACACATGTGTATGTGTGTTTATTGCAGCACTATTAACAATAGCAAAGACTCAGAACTAACCCAAATGCCCATCGATGTTAGACTGGATGAAGAAAATGTGACATACATACACCATGGAATATTATGCAGCCATAAAAAGGAATGAGTTCATGTTCTTTGCAGGGACATGGATGAAGCTGGAAACCATTATTCTCAGCAAACTAACATACGAACAGATAACCAAACACCTCATGTTTTCACTTATAAGTGGGAGTTGAACAATGAGAACACATGAGCACAGGGAAGGGAATGTCACACTGGGGCCTATGAGCGGGTGGTGGGCAAGGAGGGGGATAGCATTAGGAGAAATACCCAATGTGGACGTTTTAGCTGAACGTAGATGATGAAATGATGGGTACAGTAAACCACCATGGCACATGTATACCTATGTAACAAACCTGCATGTTCTGCACATGTATCCCAGACCTTAAAGTATAATAAAAAAATAAATAAAATGCAAAACAAAAAAAAACACTAAAATATATTTTAATAAATGTGATGCTTAAAAAAATTAATTAATTAATTGGTGTGACTTCTTAGCTAGAATAACAAAAACATGGCTCATGAAAGAAAAAAACTGCTAAGTTGAAATTCATTAAAATTAAAAATAATCTATTTTTTCATTAGTTAATTTTACTAATCAAAATTTGAAGCTCTTTGATTATTCCAAATATAGTGCCACACAACTTATACTAATGCAAATGCATAGTTTATAGAAATAAATGTGTGTATAGAAATAAATGTGATTGGGAGCAAATAACAAGAGATTAAACTTTCAAAAAAAGCTAAAATTACAAAGTGCCTGGATATTTTCATTCCAAAAATTGTCAAAATCCCTGTCATTGAACATTTTGGTCATATTTTCCATTTAGCATCTACAGTTATAACAATCACCAGAGTAGAGTTTGTAAAAACGTTTCTATTAAAATTTCCTATTTTCACTAGCATATGACTCCTTTGAACAACCTCTGTTAATCTTTATACTTTAGGTTTCCTGGTTATAGCTGAATGAGAAATTTGAAAGATGTAGTGAAAATACTTTTAGTTATGATTAGTTTTACTTGTTAGATCTACTATCGAATTAGCAGACTGAAAATGAGATTATTTTATTTTATTTTCCCACTTTTAAAAAATTTCCTGATATCAGTAATATAATGAAGTATTGAAAGTTTGAGGAAGAAAATAAATAGGGAAGATTATGAAAATGTATTAGGTGTGGACAGGGGTGCTACTAATTTTTAAAGATAGCAATATATATCATATGACTTTCCAAATAGAATCAATAATGCCAGAAAAATCCATCCCGTTTGTTCATTGTACAGTGAATACTCTGCTACTCACAAAGCACTATGCCAAGTGTCAGTCATTTCTGTGAAAAGACTGATAAAAAGCTGCTATAACCTTTAAACAGAACATATTATGTCCTGATGCAGTGACTGTAATGTAAAGCAACTTTAAAAGTTGTTATCATCCCACCTTCTCAAATGAAAACACCAATGCCTGCAGAGACCAAATGACTTGCTCAAGACACATTCAGCTACTTAACAGATGTGAACATTAATCTCAGGACATCAAGAATGAGGTTTCCTGTTGATTTCAAAGAACATACCCTCTCCCACCCAACTCCCACCTTGAGATCACTGGGTTTTAGCTTTTATTCCTTTGCATAAGACATATTTGAAGGGAAGAAATTAAAAAACTAGTTAGAGTTTCAACCAAATATGCAAGATACAGAAAGAACAAAATCCATTGCATGACAGTCATTTTAAAACAAAGGCTTATCACAGGAAATCAAAGAACTGGGTTCAGTTATATAGAAGCACTTCTGCTTTACATTTAAGGAACCCTGGGCTCAAGACAGAAGACTCAGGAGGAGAAAATATTGGGGAAATATGACAGCACTGAAAATAAGGAGCAGGTCCCATGTCTGCTAACCTCTAGCAGTGGTGAACTGGGGGGTGCTCAGTGGAAATCTGTGGATTTTCCTCATTTTTGTATTAAAAAAAGGAAATAGCTATCTTTGCAAGTATTAAGCTATTTTTTAATTTTTCTACAGAGTTTATTACAGCATAGAGATTGATTAGTCAGTAACAAGGGAACTTTATAAATACATGAATGTTTTCGCATTGTATAAATGTGTCTTCATAAAGGTCACCAATCTTGCTAGTTTCAGCATTCTTCCCTTGCCTTATCAGTGCCAAGATTCTGATAATTTCGCACAGTCAGTTTCCAGAGGACAGCCTGTCTCCCTTAATCAGTAAGTGAATCAAGTCTGGCCTCATCATTCAACCTTTTATCTCTGGGGCTGAACCTTCCAGATAAATCAGGTAAAAATAAATGCAGAAGGCTTGGGTGTCATTAGGCCCTGGTTCCTAGTTCCTCCAACAGGCTAACACTCATTTCCACCTCTGAGTCTTTTCTTCAGCCTGTCTCTTCTGAGGCTACCTACCTGCTACCTAGCCTAATAGGCTGATCCTCCAAGTAAAGACATGATTCATAATTACATCCACCCCACGAAACCCAAGTGCACACCATTTTATAATTTAAGACAATTTCTTATCCTTACACTAAAATTATTTATCTTATTTTGCATTTCTGAGTGTCTAGTATGGCAGCAGAAAATTAAGAAATCTTATTTGCTGGCTTTGATCTCATAATTATTCTTCCTTACAGCCATTTTGTTTCCCATGTACATGTCCAGGTAAATGCTGACCTTATTTTATTAAACAGGAAGGACCAAATTTTGCCCTTCTTTCTAATAAATAATATATTTTTAAATCTCCATCTTAACATAGTGTTAAATAAAGAAATTGCCATTCTGCTTCTCTTCAGAACTATCTGAAACTCTCCTGATGTTTTTTTATTGCCCGAAAGGGTAAGTTGGACAAAGCTAGCCCTTTTATTTTTTTTCTTTTTACTTCACTACTATAATATTACTCTATTTCTCATTTAGGTAAAAGTGTGGGCTAGCCATTAAGGCAGCTCAAGTGGTCTGTGTGTATGCATATGTGTGTGTATACTAATTGGGAAAGAAATAAGTAAAATATAAATTCTATATTATCCTTAAGTAATCCTTTTTACTGGAGTACATTCCATGCAGATACAAAATAATCCACAAAGACATTTAGAGTATAGGTATTGAATGATTTACTTTGAACTGATTTTTTTGGAGGGGAAAAAAAAAAACCCTTTATAGGTCTAGACCTAGATATACATTTTATTATGCTATTTATGTCTTGATTATGAATAAAGAATTTGCAAATTTGTTAGAAATAGTCTGTGAAAATATCTTTGGTTACTACCTCTAATAATTCCAATAACAATGAAAATATCTTTAAAGCATATTAGAAACAGTAGAAAATGCCAACTTTTAGTATCACAGTAAATTGCAGCCATTTCAATTAATATTGTTACAGGCAGTTGAGCGGGCGAAATTGTAAGTCTCACAATGCCCTTGCCCACATTTGACAAACAAAAAAGTCAGACACATAGCAGCTTATTACTTAGAAGGATACTGAAGCTTGAAGCACATGTATTAAATTTGGGCAGTTTTGGTGAAAATGAGAACTGGTTTCCTCATTATACGATCTGACAACCTTCATCTAAAAGCAAATGAGATAATAAAGTAAGAGAAACGAGATATATTTTCTGCATAAAGAACCATATAATCCTTGATCTCATTTAAATAATAGATTCATAATTTTATTCCCACTAAACTATTCTGTGAAATATTAACAGGCTTACTAATGCCACATGCTCAAAAACATACATGATATTTCTGTATAAATGTTATGTGTTTAAGTACTAGCTTGTTTAGATTTCTGTCTATTTTTATGGAGCTTTTTCTAGGCCACTTACTATAAACTGTAAGAATATACGGAGAGAGTTTTCTAAAAATAGGACGAAAAGTTACTTTTCATATAAAACTGAGAATGAGACTGAACTACCAATATTTAGTGTACCTATGAAAACGTGAAAATGATCCATACCATTCTTAGAATATCCAGTTTAGAGATAAGATTTTTAATTCCTGGGGACAGAGTTAACTTTAAAGAATCAACTCAAATTTGTCATGATTGTATTTAAAATATCATGAAATGGTACACTTTCTCAGAGTCACTTATTTTGCTTTATTCTTATATTTAACCTATCTTCCAAATTCTGAAACAAATTGGGTGGTTGACACGTAGACGTTCATCATATTATATTCTATACTTTTTTATCTACTTGAAATCTTTCATTATTTAAAAATAATCTTTAAATGCTTTTAAATTTTTATTCCACAAGTGCCAATGAAATCTCTGAAATTTAGGAAATGATTCTATTTCCACATTCCAGTATGTAATGCAAAAAGCAAATATAAATTTCACATAAACTAGTAAAACATTATCCTTTCATGTATGCATAAGCAGACAAATCCAAACCCCGCCAGTCCCAACAATTGCTGCCTAAAATCCATAAAAGCAGATAAAGCTCTAAAAATGAATCAGCTTTCTGAGATTATTGAGTGGTAAGACTGTTACATTTTTTGTTCTTAGTTCTTCCTTCTCTTACAAACCTTTTTTGAAGTCACAAACCATCGATTTCGTAATTCGTTTCAATAAAAGGCACTGAATAAATATAAGTAATTTCCTTTTAGGAATCTGGAATCTAGTGGGGCCATCATAATATGATATCAATGGAGACTTATGGAAATGTTTTTATTAACCAGATTTTATATTCAATAACTCATTAGAGTTCATTGTTATTATCCTATGAACAAATATCTACCTCCAAATCCAAAATAATGAATAAAGTGGAGCCGGGCACAGTGGTTCAGGCCTGTAATCCCAGCACTTTAGGAGGCCGAGGAGGGTGAAAAACTTGAGGTCAGGAGTTAGAGACCAACCTGGCCAAGACAGTGAAACACCGTCTCTACTAAAAATACAAAAATTAGCCAGGCATGGTGGCACGCATCTGTAGTCCTGAGGCAAGAGAACTGCTTGAACCTGGGAGGTGAAGTTGTAGTAAGCTAAGATCATGCTACTGCACTCCAGTGTGTGCAACAGAGAGACACCCTGTCTCAAAAAAAAAGAAAAAAAGAGTGAAGTGGTTCCAAAACAGCCTTGACGTTCCCAGTGACTTCGTTGTGAGTGGGGATTTTGAGCCCAAGCAGAGGGACAGTAACACTCACCATCCCGTTTCTTCCTCCAGCCTGATCAGCCTATTGTAACGATCTCAACATCTCTGACTGGACACTTCCAAACAGGTAATATTAGTATGAAATAGATCTACCTATTTTATTGTCAATTTAGCTGGGTAATTGGTACATGTGAAAGAATGCAGAAAAATACCAACTGCATTACAATTACAGATTAGTCTTTCTATAATTATTTTTGGAAGCTGCATGAATATAAACGGAGGAATGCAAGGTCAAAAAATAAGTAAAGTCTGGAATAAGAGGCAGTTGTACAGTATGCCATGCTCCATACAAGTTATCTTCCTTTTCATAAATTACAGTCCTCCATCTATTAAGTGAGTGAAGACAGTGAGCACTGAGTGAGTCTTTTTCTTAAATGAATCTTGGGTACTACTCAGTGATGAACGGACCTTCAAACAGAATCATTATCAGTCAGAATAAGTGAAGAATGTTCAGCTTCTCAAGCTGCTTAAGAGCTGTCAGGATCAGTAAACAAAAGAGCAAATCTAAACATATAAACATACATGTAATAAAATTCCATCATGGAAGTAGGAAAAAAGTGAATGTATTTAGGTAGATCACTGAAAGTTCCAATGACATGTAGAAAACACTGAATGGACTGTTATTAACCTATGAATTTTTCTGATTGGCAGTTGATTTGCTAGGAAATATTAGAATCACATTTATTATCTTAATATATTTTAATAACCCTAGCATTCACTCTTTACTGACTTAATTCAATATTTATTGATTTTCTACTATATGTTCGGAATTCCAAATATAAAGGCAGCCAGAACAATACAGTGCCCTCACCTTAAGAATCTCAAAGTCTAATCATTTTCCCCTTAAACAATAGTCTCCCTAAACTATGTTTAAATTCTAAACTGTGAAAACGTAACACTAATTTCTGAAGTAAAACCTTGCTTCAGAATTTTTTTTTTCCAAAATAAATACTTGCCTGATATATGACTATACTTTAAAACAGAAAGGAAATTTATCTGACACTTAAGTGTTTATATTAAAACTATAGACCATTAACACAATGTGTAAAGTGATGGAAATAATAAAAATCTAATAATCTAATTTCTTTAAAAATATATTTGTAGTAAAAAACACTATTTGGAAAACAAGTATTTCTTGTCTTTTTACTGTGTGCCAGATATTGTGCTAGACACAGAGTACGAAGAAAAGTGAGGCAGCCGTATCCTCAAGGTATTCATAGTCTAATCTAATCTATTCTATAGGCAAAACGAGTCACTTTAGAGTACCTCAGAAAGGAAAATGCAATGCTCCTATTAAAAATGCTAATAATTGACTATTATCACTTCCTACACAAAGCCAGTACCAGATATGCCTAAAACAATGACATTTGCTATGCTTGCTTCTTTTCAAAATCATATGAAAGCATATTTTCAATTTAAGAACAAAGTACATAATGATTCTTTACCTGGATTCACCTGTTTTTTAAAAAATATGTATTATAAAACTTGTTGGCTGCATGCAGTGGCTCACACCTGTGATCCCAGCACTTTGGGAGGCTAAGGCAGACAGAATACATGGTCAAAAAATTGAGACCATCCTGGCCAACATGGTGAAACCCCGTCTCTATTAAAAATATATAAATTAGCTGGACATGGTGGTTCGTGCCTGTAGTCCCAGCTACTCGGGAGGTTGAGGCTCCCAAGTATTGCTTGAGGGCGGAAGTTGCAGCGAGTTGAGATCATGTTTACAGCATGATTTACCGACTATGGATAGTCCACTGTTGAGACCTACTCCTCAGAAAAAAAAATAAAAAAAGAATTCTTTCAAAATATTAATGTTCATTGGCAATGCATCTGGTCATCCAATAACTCTGATGGAGATATATATGAGGATTAATCTTGTTTTATGCTGTTCACACAACATCCATCCTGCAGCCCATGGATCAAAAAGTAATTCACACTTTCAACAATTATTATTTAAGAAATTTATTTCATAAGCCTATAGCTGCCATAAAAAACTTATTCCTCTGATGAATCTGGGAGAAGAAAGTTGAAAACCTTATGCAAAGGATTCATCAGTCCAGATCCATTAACAACATTCATGATTCATGGAAGAAGTAAAAATATCAACATTAACAAGAGTTTGGAAAAAGTTTGTTCTAACTCTCATGGATGATTTTGAGGAGTTCAAGACTTCAGTAGAGGAAACAACTGCAGATGTGGTAGAAATACAAGAGAACTAAAATTGGAAGTAGAGCCTGAAAATATGACTGAATTCCTTCAATCTCATGACAAAACTTAAATGAATCAATAGTTGCCTCCTACAAGTAAACAAAGAAAGTAGTTTCTTCAGACGGAACCTACTCCTAGTGAAGATACTGTGAACATCATGGAAATGACAACAAAGGGTTTAGAATATTACATCAACTTAGTTGGTAAAGCAATAGCATGGTATAAGAAGATGGACTCCAATTTTAAAGGAAGTTCTCCTGTGGGTAAAATGCTATCAAACAACATTACATGCTATAGATAAATCTTTTATCAAGTGAAGACTCAATGTGGCAAATTTCACTGCTGTCTTAAGAAATTTCCAGAGCCACCCCAGTCTTCAGCAACCACCACCCTGATCAGTCAGCAACCACCAACATCAAGGCAAGACCCTCCATCAGCAAAAGGTAATACAATTTACTGAAGACTCAGATAATTAGTAGGAGGTTTTAGCAATAAAGTATTTTTTAATTAAGGTATTTATATTTCTTAGATATGTTATTGTGCACTTAATAGACTATGATATAATGTAAATATAACTTTTATATGTACTGAGAAACCAAAAAAAACTATTTTAACTCACTTAATTATGATATCCACCTTATTATGGTCATCTGGAATGGAATTCACAATATCTCTGTGGTTTATCTATAATAGTAGAGTAGTCGACTCTCCCATAGATAATACTTACCAACTCTTGACAAAATATGAATAAAAACAACCATTTGAAGGCACTGGAGAATGAGTAACACTTACATAACTTAGGGGAAAACACCCTTCAAAGAGAGTAAATGCCCTGGGCAAAATTTTGTTTTTTCAGTTTCTTCTGTGAGAGTATGCCCAGTCTGAATAGCTGAGGACATTTTGAATGCGTAGGATGGAGTTTAGGTCTGACAAAGAAAATCTCCAATGAAGAGAGCTATAAAGGAGAAGGCCTTAATCTGTTTATAAACTCTACCCAAATCCTTGGTTAATCTCCAAACTATATATACTGGAGTAAATAGTGGAGGTCCAAGAAATTTAGGAGAAATTTCAACTGCTTGTTCACCAAAGAAGTGACAGAGTTAGGAGTTGCAGTTTAGCTAAATTAACTGTTGACTAGGACAAAAGCCAAGATTTTATGACTTTTTTCATTGAAAGACAACAAAATTCAGAATGCCTACAATATATCAACTAAAAGATACATTACACAACAAAAATTACCAAACATTATTTTTAAAAGAAAGCTAAAAGCAAAACAAAAACAAAATTCCTATAATCAAGAGATAAAACAGTCGATAAAAACCAACTCCACAGTTACCCAGATGTGACAATGTAGATTTCAGAACACCTATTATAAACATGTTCAAAAGTGTAAATAAAAATATTACTGAACAAATAAACTAATAGAAAATGTTAACAGACATGTGGAAATGATCATTGTGAACTAAATGGACATTTTAGAACTGAAAATTAAAATGTTAAAATCAGAATTTTGCTTAATAGGCTTAACAGCAAAATTGAGATTCCAAAAAGAAAAGCGCAATAAATGAAAAGAGATAAATAGAAATGTTCCAATCAAAAAAACAGGGAAAGAAAGATTGAAAATATGATTAGAACACAGCTCCAATGATAGAGATGTGAAACAATATTAAGTCATCTAACAGTTTAAATCAGAGCCTAAAGAAAGAGAGAGAAAGAAAAATATTTTTAAAAAACAGTAGTGTGGGGGAGTTGGGGAGGGATAGCATGGGGAGAAATGCCAGATATAGGTGATGGGGGAGGAAGGCAGCAAATCACACTGCCATGTGTGTACCTATGCAACAATCTTCCATGTTCTTCACATGTACCCCCAAACCTAAAATGCAATAAAAAAATAAAAAATAAAAAAAAAATAAAAAATAAAAACAGTAGTCAAAATTATAATAAATTTGGTGAAAATCACTACCTTGAAATGGAAAGGGGGGAAAAAAAGCAAAGTCCAAGCAGGATAATACAAAAAACAAACAAATATCTAGGTACATTATAGCCATACGGTTGAAAATGAAGAGTTGAGAGAAAATCTTGAAATCAACCGGAGGAAAATGAGTATTACATTTGGAAAAGGAGAGCAATAATAACCAAATAACAAAAACAAAAAACCTATTAAGGGTCAGAAAACAACACAACAACAACTTTAAAGTACTGAAAGAAAAATCTCAACCCAGAATTCTAACCTCTTGCAAATATTCCTTGAAAAATTCTAGCAATAACTCAACAAAAATAGGCAAAGGCTTTAGATACTTCTCCAAAGAATATATACAAATGGCTAATAAGCATATAAAAAGATGTTCAATATCATTAATCAGTAGGAAAATGCAAATCAAAACCTTACACCCATCAGGATGGCCACTACCAAAAAAAACAAAAAATACTAAGCATCAGTGAGAATGCAGAGAAGTTGAAACCCTTGTGCACTGTTGGTTGTAATGTAAAATGGTACAGCTATTACGGAAAACAGTTCTTCAAAATTTTAAAATTATAAGTAGCATATAATCCAGAAATCTCACTTCTGGGTATACATCCAAAAGATTTCTAAGCAAGATCTTAAAGTATTTGTACAACCATGTTCACTGCAGCATTATTCACAATAGCCAAGTCATGGAAGCAACCTACATAGTTATTAACAAATGAGTGGAAAAGAAAATGTGGGGGGTGTGTGTGTGTGTGTGTGTGCATGCACGTGTGTGTGTGTATAACTCAGCCTTAAAAAAAAAAGAAAACCCCATCACAGGCTACAACATGGATGAACTTTGAAGACATTATGCTAAGGGAAATAAGCCAGTCACAAAAGAACAAATACTGCATTACTCCATGAATACAAAATATCTAAAGTAGTCAAAAATAATAGAAAAAGTAAGTAGAAATGTGATTAGAGGAAAGACAGTATTAATATCTAATGGGTATACAGTTTCAGTGTTGCAAGATGAGAAAGTTCTAGAGATCTGTTGCACAAAAATACTTAACACTAATAAACTATATACTTGAAAACGGTTAAGATGGTAAATTTAATGTTATATGTTTTTACCATAATAAAATAAAGTGGGAAAAGCTATAAAAATAAAGACATTTTTAGATATATGAAAATTAAATGTGTCAGCAGCAGACATGCATAACAAGAAATGCTAAGGAAAGTTCCTGAGGCTGAAGGTATACCAGACGAAAACCTGGATACAAATAACACCAGGCAATAACTGACGTAAATAAGAGCTGCATAAATGAAATTAAACTGATGCCAAGTTGCTATATTTGTTGGAATTAAGTCAGTACTAACTTGAAGTAGGTGGAATGTATAATATGTATCATTTTCATGAGCATATGAAACATTCAGCAGATCACATTGCAGGCCATAATACAAGTCTCAGGAATCTTTTATGTTTTTAAATAAAACAAAATGCATTCTCTGACCACAATGAAATTAAATTAGCAATCAATGGAAAGAAAGATGAGAAACCCCCAAATATTTGTAAGTTAAATAACACTTATTTAAAAAACACGAGTCAAAGAAATCACAAAGTAAATTAGAAAATTTCTTGAACCAAGGGAAAAAAAAAAAAACTCCACAGCATATCAACATTTAAGTAATGCAGTGTCACTTGGCCCTTGTCACATGACTGTGAAGGAACTGGAGCTCAGGGAATCTGTGCCAGAAAATTATGGAACTATTCCTACTGCTATTGCTGTGAGTTGCACACTGTCCTCTGCCTCTGACCCAGGAGTCTTGTATCTTCTTCCAGGATCCAAAAACTATGGCAGGCTACCTTGTTAACTCATAAGTAGGATAAAATCTCAGATCCTACACAGTTCTTGACAAAAATCTATAAATCATAATCCAGAAATAGGTCTAGTAATTTGAGAAGTTAATGTTTAACAAAGGAGGAATTTTAATTCAGCGAAAAACTATGAAGTTTAACAAATGGTATAGGAACAACTGACTTTCCAACTGGAATAAAATTAAAGCAGACTCATTATTTCACCATGTACATCAATAAATTTCAGAAGAACAAAACACTTAAATATAAAAATTAAAACAATAAAATTAATGCACAATATACAATCTCAGGGGATCTTCTTTACCATGGATAGAAACCCAGCAGCTATAAAAGAAACTTATTTGAATTACAAAAATTTTTAAAAATTGTATGACATTAATTACCAAAATGTAACAGATGAACAAGAGACTCTGATAATATTGCGATGCAAACAAAAAAGACTGACATACAACATGATGAATTATGCCAAGAGGTTTTAAAAACAGGCAAGGTGGAGATAAACTACCCTGTAGAAAACTACACTAAGGATATGAAAAGGCAATTCACGAACTCCAGATCTCAAGTGATCTGCCGGCCTCGGCCTGCCAATGTGCTAGGATTACAGGCACGAACCCTGTTTCTATTCAACATACAAAAATTAGCTGGGCGTGGTGGCATGTGCCTGTAGTCCCAGCTACTCAGGAGACTGAGATGGAGAATTGCTTGAACCCACGAGCAGAGGTTGCTGTGAGCCGAGACCACACCTGTGCCACTGCACTCCACCCTACGCGACAGAGCGAGACTCCATCTCAAAAAAAAAAAAAAAGAATGAAAAGGCAATTCACAGAAGATCTCACTCAAATGACAAAAAAAAAAAGTACTAAAAAAAAGACGTCGAACTATATTAGCAATAAGAGTGCAAATGGAAATTTGCTGTGATACAACATGTTATTCCCATAGGCAAAAATTAAAATTATCATCTCTTGCAGGTGGAGCATAACAGAGCATAAGATTATATTATACTTCCTATGGAAATGTAGTTTGCTAAAAACTTTAGGAAAAAAATCTATCAACTATTAAGAATATTGAACCTGTACTCCTTCAAAAAGCAACCAGACATATGTACAAGAATACTAATTAAAACACTATTCATAATGACTGATATTGCAAACACACTGAATGACCATTGTTAAAAGAATACTGGACAACTTATAGGATACATGACCATGACATATTATGTAGTCAATCAAAAGAATAAATAAGAACTAAACTGTTGAATTTGGAAAGATTTCCAACTGCACTGTTAAATGAGAAAAGCAAAATTCAAAAAACTGTAATTATTATTCATATCCATATATGTATATTTTATGTGATTTAAGCATTAAAAAATAGGAAAATCATGTTGTTAACGTGGTACATCTGTGTGGAGATGGAGGGTCAGGTTGATTTGATGGGAGAGGAAAGAAAAAAGGAAGAAAAGTTCAGCAAAATGTAGACGCGGTTGAATAATAGCATAACATAAATTTATAAAATGTGTTTATTTGCATGGCTGTGTGTGTGTAAAATATAACCATCAAACAACACAGGAATATTTGACTATGTAAGAAAATAATAAAATCTCTAAGTCATTGTGGTAAAAGGTGGAAATGTATACTTTTCGATTAAGTGACCTGGCCTTAAATGTTCCCTTTGCCAATTACTAGCCTTGAAATTTTGGGCAAGTTCAATAATCTCCCTGAGCCTCAGTTTCCTCATTTGTAAAATTTTATTAGACATATCCTGAATTATTTACTTTCACAGGGTTGTTACAAGGGTTAAATTCTACAATGTACATTTATAATAAATTGTAAAATTTGTACTGCATGACTGTTGTTATAATAAGAATCATATAAATTATAGATTGCATCCTAACCTTTCCATAAGTCACTAAAGTTACCACTATGCAGAAATTATCCAAGTCTTACTTCCAAAGTAAGGCAATGCTGGCACCAAAATGGAAAAGAATGATAAAAATCTTAAGCATGTAAGTGGAGACTAATTTACTATAACTTTTCTCTGCAGAAACCATAACTTACCCTACAAAATTTTTTATTAAATCTAAGGTAGCCTGAGTGTATTTCATGAGAAATACTGGTCATGCACAATTTGTACTTTACCCTGTTCATAGTAGAACAAAATACTGAACAGGTGTTATTTTTCTGATTCTGCCTTACTATTTTCCTCACTTACCCATGTAACCATGAGGAAATCAAGAGTGATATTAAAGATAAAGAAACCAGCTGCAGATCACTGTAGAACCCAAGTGTCACTCCCATACTGGCCAATTACTGGCAGAGCAAAATTCCCAGTTCCATTCTCAGCCTTGCTGCTCATAGTGTGGTCCATGCCCCAGCATCATCAGCATCAGCTGACAGCTTATTAAGATGAATAATCTTAGGTCCCACCTCAGGTCAAATGAAGAATCTGCATTTTAACAAGATTCCCCTGGGTGATTTATTTGTACATTAGAATCTGAGAAGCAAAGTCTAAGCTATGTCTATCATGCAAAGTTAGATATGGCTGCAAAGATGCATGAACTGTTAGAAGATGACATCAGAAGTCATTTTGGCCAGTGATTTTTCTGGCCAATGTGGTGGCTCATGTCTGTAAGCCCAATGCTTTGGGAACGTAAGCTGGGAGGACTGCTTGAGGCCAAAAGTTCAAGACCAGCCTGGGCAACACAGCAAGCCCATGTCCACAAAAAATAAAAAGCATTAACTGGATATGGTGGTGCATGCCTGTAGTCCCAGCTGCTCAGGAGGCTGAGGTGGGAGGCTCACTTGAGCCCAGAAGGTTGAGGCTAAAGTGAGCTATCATGGTGCCACTGTACTCCAGCCTGGAAGACAGAGCCAGACATTGTCCCTAAAAGCATAATTTTAAAAAGGTGGTTTTTGTGAGCCATCCTGAAGGAGAGATGTCGGTGAATGGAGTTTACAGGAGTTGTATGTCTGTATGAGGCAAGGGGTGGAGGTGGGATTAAGTAGGGAAAGACAGTGAAAGTGGCATAGGGGAGGGCTTAGCATCTGCTGGTTACAACTTGCCTAGCCCTGAAGATGCCTATCTGAGTGCTATAGAAAGGAATGTCAGGCCAAATCCAAGGGTCTACCCCTCTGGAACCCTGGGAGACCTCTGCTCACAAGTTGTATTTCTTTAGTTCTAGGTGGCAAAATGTCACAGAATGGAAAAGAGATTCAGTCTTCACACTTCAACCCAGGACACAGAGCATGACGATGGTCAGCAGGTGACTTCAGAAGCTTACTTTAGCACCTTTAAAGCAATCATTGGGAAGGGAGGAAGCACAGACCCCCACATATTCTCCTGATGGCCACTGGTACCTCTGATTGCGCTGAAGCAGCCCCCAACAACATCCTGGGACTCAGCATCAGGAGGGAAGGCTGGCATAGTGGAGAAGAACAGAATGAGTTTTCTCATTGCAGAAGAGTGAGAAAGCCTTGCTGTCAAGTCACTTCTCGGTACTTCCTAAAGTAACAGAGGCAGAGCTCCGGAGGCTCTTCATGGGCAGGTGGTGATGAGAAAGGTTGGTTTAGTTTTTTGCTTTTTTTTCAAGAGACAAGGTCTCACTCTGTCACCTAGGCTGGAGTGCAGTGGCATGATCATAGCTGACTATAATCTCCAACTGCTGAGCTGAAGCAATCCTCCTGCCTCAGCCTCCCCAGTAGCTGGGACTACAGCTACATGTCATCAAAGTAAGGTAAATTTATTTTATTTTTTGTAAACATGGAGTCTCACTATGTTGTCCAGGCTGATCTTGAACTCTTGGCCTCAAGAAATTCTCCTACCTCAGCCTCCCAAAGTACAGAGACTACAGGTGTCAGCTACCACTTCCAGATAAAGATGGCTATTTTTATTGTGATTCCATTTGTCCTATGCTAACTCATGTACCTTCACATCACTTGGGGAAATACAGGTTACATTATGCAACATTTCTGTTTTCTTCTTTCTAAAATAGCATCTAGATGTGGTTAAGCTATTCTTAGTGACTTCTAAGTTTCTGGGACAAACAAGTTTCTACATATTCAACATATTTATCCACTTTGAAGCACAAATATAGTGGACTGATTGACATATTGCTAGTGGTAAAATTTATAGTTAATGAAAGCATCAGTCTTCCTTCTTTAAAGCTATTTTTCCAAGATGGTAAAAAAAAAAAAAGATTGCTAATACATTATCTTGCTTTAGACTACATTTTTTCTTGTCATTGAAAATGAAAATTTGCCTCTTTTTACAGGGAGCAAGTTGAGAAGATGTTTTCTGTATTCTTAATTTAATTTGGTGATTATATAATCATCTCCCCTCTAAGGGAGACCAGTGGCACTGTGGGTTTTTGGTTTTTGGTGTGTGTGTGTGTGTGTGTGTGTGTGTGTGTGTGTGTGTGTGTGTTTTCCCTATTCTCTGACTAAACTCCTGCAATCAAACAAGAAGGCAGGGCAAAAGTGTCTCCTCACTTATAAGTAAAATAAATTGAACCTTGACTTATTAGAAAATGCAATTCGAGAATGAAAAATTACTTTCTTCACATAATGGCTTGGCATTTCTCATTCTTGCATAAATCTGTTCCTGTTAAACTCTCAGCTTTTAGGCCTTGGCTGTTCTAGACATATTTAGAAAAACTGTCTTCAGTTACATGACCCCAAACCAGGCCCTGGGCTCTTCACAAAACCATTTGTAATGTGTTGATCTTTTTGCTGCACCTCAAAGACTCTTATTACTATGACTGAATGAAACTTCGTAATGCTGGAGAATCACTATTTCCAGCATCTTACACACTAAATGAATAGTCAAGCAAAACAGAATCCTGGTGCTATGTACAACTGTCTCTGAGAAGTCAAAATCACAAGATATTTCAGATCTCAAATGTCAGCCCACTTTCTCCTCCCAAATAATCTCCATTACAAAGGACTTCTAGTTCAAATGGTAACCTTTTTCACATTTATTTAACAAAAATGTATGAAACACCTACTATGTGCTTGCACTGATCCTTGTACTTAGAATTAGACTATTACCAAGATATGTGGAATCGTTCATGATTGTATCTGTGCCAATGTGGCTTTTTGTTGATTCCATTTCTATCTGTAGATTCCAGAAGGAAATAATCACATATGATAAATATTTAATCCAGGAGACAGGTACTAGTTGTTACAGTATCAAAAACTTATTAAAAAGAAATGGCAAACACAGAAAAAAGTACAGTATTTCCCTGGCATTATGTGCTATTCAAGTCCTTAGTTTCTTTTTTTTTTTTTTAATATACTTTAAGTTCTGGGGTACCTGTACAGATTTTGCAGGATTGTTACACAGGTATACACGTGCCACCGTGGTTTGCTGTGCCCATCAACCCATCATCTACATTATGTATTTCTCCTAATGCTATCCCTCCCTATCTCCCTACCCTCTTACAGGCCCTGGTGTGTGATGTTCCCCTGCCTATGTCCATATGTTCTCATTGTTCAACTCCCACTTATGAGTGAGAACATTTGGTGTTTGGTTTTCTGTTCTTGTCTCAGTTTGCTGAGAATATCTGTAGCTTCATCCATGTCCCTGCAAAGGACATGAACTCATCCTTTTTTTATGGCTGCTTAGTATTCCATAGTATATATGTGCCACATTTTCTTTATCCAGTCTAACATTGATGGGCATTTGGGTTGGTTCCAAGTCTTTGCTATTGTGAATAGTGCCACAATAAACATCCATGTGCATGTGGCTTTAGTACAATGATTTATAATCCTTTGGGTATATACCCAGTAATGAGACTGCTGGGTCAAATGGTGTATCTATTTCTAGATCTTTGAGGAATTGCCACACTGTCTTCCACAATGGTTGAACTAAGTTACACTCCCACCAACTGTGTAAAAGTGTTCCTATTTCTTCACATCCTTTCCAGCATCTGTTGTTTCCTGACTTTTTAATGATCACCATTCTAACTGGCATGAGATGGTATCTCAATGTGGTTTTGACTTGCTTCTCTTTATTGGACTCCACTTCACATCATTAGAGGGACAAGAGAGACTTGAAAGAAGCATATTCTTTGCTCTTTGCTGATTCAACAGCAAGTCAAAATCTCAACCCGTGGCCAGAATATGTTGCTTCCAATGACAGAAATCAATTAATCTGAGGGAAACATCCTTCTTCTCAGATTTAGGTGTAGTCTTTTACTACACACACTTTCATATTCTTTCAATGAAAAGCAAAATTCAAGATTTTCTTGGAATGCATTTCTATTTTTAAAAAATTAAATGTAGCTATAAATATACATGCAAAAGGACATTCCTTGCAGCAATGTTTGTAACAGTTAAAACGAGAAACATCCTCAGTGTCTATCACTGGAGTCAGATTAATGAATTTTGGTACAGCTATATAGTAAAATACTATACAGAATAGCAATCATGCTGCTTTTGCATTGTGGTAGGCTGTATTCATCACCCCAATTTTTCACAGCTCCTGGTATTCACATTCTTTGTTCATATATTGCCACACTGATTCTGCACTTGACCTTGTGATGGGCTTCAGTCAATAGGGTAATATCAAATTTGAGGAAAATACAGTCTTGACCAAACTCTTATTGCCTCTGCATCAACTCTTGGAGCCCTGTCTCTGTAATTATAACATGCCTGAGCTAGCCTGCTTAAGAGATGTGTGAGGTAAATGATGAAAAGCCTTTCCAGCTGATACCATTATAGACCAGCCAGCTCCTAGCCCATTTACTAAGAGATGTACAAAAAATTACAACTAAGATCAGCCTATATTTGAAGAACTACCAGCTGAACCTATAGATACATGAAAGATAATAAAGGGCTATTGGTTTAAGTCTTTAGGCTTTGGGATATTTTGTTACACAGCAGTATGCTGGTAATAGGTTACTGAAATATACTAACTCAATCTCAAAAAATATATTGAGTCATGAAAGCAAGTCACACAAAAATGATTATAGGATAATTATACTATACAAAAAATAAGCCTGATTCATATATAGAAAAAAAAGATCTAGTACAGAAGGATATACACCAATATTTACAGTATTTACCTTTAGGGGAGAAAAATAGATTGAATGTGGAATATAATGTAGAGTCTTAATTTAAAATCTATATAATCTTCATTGATTAAAAAAAAAATTCCCAATGAGCATATTTTCATGCATTACTTATATAATTTTTAAAAATCTTCAAGATAAAGCATAGCTATAAGATATTACCACCAGAAAATATATTTTCTCTTTGCCTAGTTCATTTGTTAAAAGGACATCAAACTTTATGTGATGAATACTTTAGTGAAATTTCATCTGACTTGCAGAACACTTTGAAAATTTTAAAAATTTGAAAAAACCTCTTCAAGGAAGACCTAAGATAAATAGGCAGACAGCAAGCATAAGAACAGATACCTGGTTTACTAATTTCTTCACATTACTTAAATATAGCCTTAATTAGGTTAGATGGGCAACAGCAGAAAAAGAAACACTCAGAATCCTCTTCAACTATCTGGGAGGCTCAGCATTATCAGTACAATAGAGATAAATACTATATCCTCGAGCCCAGAATTGTCCCAGTAGTTTAGTTGTGAGAGATGTATCACTTTAAAGCAACTAATTCTAAAGCATCTTTATTAAGGAAGTATCTTGGTCTTTTTTCTATTTCTATAATGGAATACCACAGACTGGGTAATTTACAAAGAACAGAGGTTTATTTAGCTCACAGTTCTGGAGGCTGGGAAGTCCAAGTACATGGTCGTGGCATCTGGTGAGGGCCTTCTTGCTGCATCATAACATGGCAAGAGGTCAAGAAAGTGCCAGTTCAGGTCTCTCTTTTTCTTCTTATAAAGCCATCAGCCTCATCATGGGAACCCCAGCCTGATGACCTTACCTAATTCTAATTATCTCCCAAAGACCCCCATCTCCAAGTAACATCTACATATGAATTTGGGACTTAAGTTTCCAACACATACAATTTGAGGGGACATACTCAACCCATAGCAGAAAGTTTCCATTAAGAATCATAACTTTTGAATTTGATAATCTGATATTTATATCCCAGTTTAGTCACTTTTTTCAATCTTTTGGAGTCTGAATTTTTAAATCTACATAAAAAGCTAAATCTATGTATGCTCTCACAAGATAATCGTGACAATTAAATAAAAGACTTCCCTTCACTATATAAATAAAATTTAAATACCTTTTGAACCCACCTATAAAACATACAGCAGATAATGACTTATGGTATAAGATTTTGAGAAAACCTGAGTTTATCTTCCTGACCCTAAATATCATCCCCTTTCATTTACTCTGGATCACTGAAATTTTGCATTAGGAAATCCTTTACTTGGTCTAAAGAACATTTCTTTTTTAGATTTGTACATCTAAAAATCCCTAAGAGGAGAGTGAAACCTTAATGTAAGAACAGTGAGTTTGACCTTCACTAGCTATGCAATGATGACCACAATTTAAAAAAAACTTATTTTGTAAATTTGTGGGAATTAAATAAGGTACTAAACATAATCATGCTTAGCACTAAGACTGGCTCATATTAAAAAGCAATTAACATTCTGCTGATCATTCTGACAAATCCAGTCATGTTAGGTAGACTCCTAAAGGCTTCATAATCCGTTTGAAAAAAAAACAGCTCAACAGAACTATAGATACCTAAACGTTACTATCAGATGGGGCTGTTAGACTAACTTTCACTGAGCTCCTGTCATCTGCCAGGTACTACAATAGACCTAATGATCAAAAGTCAAGTAAAATAAAAATAGCTGTCTCCACAAAACTCTCTATCTAGATTAGAAAAAAAATGAAGGAAATAAGAAGTCATTAAATACTGTGTTAAATGCAATAACACAGTTGTGCTCAGGGTACTATGGAACTAACCAACACAACAAAGCTAGATTTCTAGTCCAGCTCTGTCCAAATATGTCAGCTGCCAGTCATATGTGGTTAGTGTGACTAAATAAATGAATTTTTAATTGTTTAATTTTTATTAATTTAAATTTAAATGGCCACATAGGCTAGAGGTTACCATATTAAAGAGCGCAAATTTAAACATTTCCATCACTGTAGAAATCTCTGTTGCCAAAGTACTGCTTGAGACAAGGAGTCAGTAAATATTTTCTGTAAAAGAGTAGATAATAAATATTTTAGTCTTTATGAGCCATATATGCCCTCTCAAGACAACTCCACTTTGCCACTGTAGTCCAAAAGTAGACCAAGACAATGCATTACACAAGTGAGTGTGGCTATGTTCCACTGAAACTTTATTTAGGAATACTGACATTTGATTTTCGTATCATTTTCTCATGTCACAATATTCCTTTTTTTCCTTCTTTTTAACCATTTTAAAAATGTAAAAATCATTCTGGACCATTAGGCCATCCAAAAAACATGTCCTGATTTGTCCTGCAGGCCTATGACCCCTGCTCTAGACACTCAAGAAACATACCTCAGATTTTATTTAGTTGAAATCTGAAAAACTAGCACTAACTAGGCCTATAATGTTCTAGAGTAAGTAGAAAAGGAGGAAGAGAAGAAAAGGAAGGAGAGGAAAAGAAAGAGGGGGAGGAAGAGGACGAAATGCAGAGAGAAATAAGGATGAAAGAGGACACACATTCAGGGAACACAAGTAAAGCTGAGTACAGAAAACATACAGTTGACAGAGGCTGAAAATAAATTTGAGAAGCAGAGTCAGGAACCTTGTAAGCCACTGTAACATCCCTTCTTGTACGTCTATTTGAGTTCAGCTAAGTAGTCAAGCCCACAATAGTAATAAGCTGTACTTGGCATGAAATTAATTAAAGGACTCAGGCAAGCCAGCAAGCCAGTGTCAGGCATGTTTCCTCAGTAGCAGTACTCACAGCAGTCCACAGCCCAATCCTCTTTATCCCCAACCCCAGCTAGCATTTGAGTACTAAGGAATGAGATGGTGGATGTGGGAGCCACATTGATTTAGTAGCTCCATGCCCCAAATAGGAACCAATATATCTTATAACAGTACTGTAGACATTGCTTTTAGGGATCCAAAGAGACATGTCCCAGTGACACCATCACCACACTTAGGGAGTCAATCCTGTAGTTTCCCACTCACAATACTCCTTGAGCAAGCGCAGTGTGTCAATGATAGGCAATTTTTGCCATTTGTAATACAGCCCAGTAAGACAGCTGGACATTCCACTTTTATTGGATCTTCAGGAGAAAAGAACTAGAAGCACTTAATTCAAGATCATTTTCTAATGTAGAAAGGAAAAGAGTTGTTGACCCTTTACTTACAACTATGCTAAGGAACTTGGTCTTTCACAGGCAACAGAAATCAATACAATCAACGTTGCGTTTTAGGAAGATTACTATTATATCAACATGGAGGATGGAGGAAGTTGGAAGTGAGGAGTGGGTTAGATTCTGAGAAGCTGAAAAGATGTTGTTGCAATAATGCAAGACCTTAATGGCCTGAACTAAGGGAGAAATCATGAAGAGAAAATTGAAAAGATTTGATGACTAATTCAATATTGGAGGTGACAAAAGCGGAATGTGTCAAAGGTAGCTTCCACATTTCTGGCTTAATGACTAAGACTTTAGTGGTGTCAGTCACTGAAAAAGAAAATATTAAAAAAGGAAAGCTGCCAAGAGTTGTATTAACCTGGCTGGCCACGGTGGCTCACGCCTATAATCTAACAGTTTAGGAAGCCGAAGTGGGCAGATCATGAGGTCAAGAGATAGAGACCATCCTGACTAACATGGTAAAACCCTGTCTCTATTAAAAATAAAAAAATTAGCTGGGCGTGGGGGTGCACATCTGTAGTCCCAGCTACTCAGGAGGCTGAGGCAGGAGAATCACTTGAACCTGTGAGGCAGAAGTTGCAGTGAGCCCAGACTGCACCATTGCACTCCAGCCTGGTGACAGAGCGAGACTCTGTCTCAAAAAAAAAAAAAAAAAAAAAAAAGTTGTATTAACCTTCCAAAAAAAATAAATAGCAATTCAGCACCATTTACAAAAAAACAAAAAAACAAACCAAAAAAAAAACCACAAAACAATTTCTATTTATGTTTTCTTATGTGATATCTTGACCCAGAAAAAAATGCATAGTTTTCAGTCTTAGAGCTATCTAAATACAGAAAGTACTGTTGCAAAATACAGCCACCTATGTTAGAACACTTTATGTTAGAATTGATAAAAAGTAATTTCTTTTATTCAACTACTGACCAACAGAACAGATTACTATAAACCCAATTTATTTGATGTGGTGAGGTAGAGCCTCTCTCATTAACAAGGCAGCCAACAAAGGAACTGATGTTGAAGGGAGGATCATTCCCAGTGCTTAATTCATGTGTTTGTTCACATCTCAAATCTTGGTACTTTTTCTTTTGAATGAGAAATATATTTTGTCCTTGAAATGGTCTTTACAGTCATACCTTTAAAGAGGCATGGGAAAGTATGAATACAAAAAATAGACGGTATTCTCCTTTTAGAACTCCTTAGATTAGTACTTTTCAATAATTTTCTGATTGTGGAAGACATATGGCATGACCATATTTGAAAAAAAAAAAAATAACAAGACTAGAGTTAATAGAAAAACCTACTACAATTCCTGTCTGGCAACCCTAAAACTCACTGGTTTAGGAAATCTGTGTGAGATTACACATGAAATTTTTACTTTCTAGCATTTCCCTAGCTCCCACTGCATTAGTGATCCAAAGCCAACCACAGAGTCTGTTTGAAGGAACACGGTTCAAGGCCAGATGAGCCTGGGCCTTGGGAAACATTTCTAGACAATCATCAAATCCATATTTTTTCTGTTACTCCTACATCTGTAATACATTGCAATGCCCTGAATATCAGAAAGGTGGGAGAGTGAAGTTCCATTCCAAAAATGAAAAGTCTTATTGTTAATTATTCATTAATCCTTCACACTTATGGAAGTCTAGAAGGATGTACAGAACAAGTCTTGACTTTCAATGAGTCATCTGCTATCCACAGAGTCCACCTGAAATGGGTTCTTTACACTATTCAAAATGACCCACCAAAACCTTAATAATCCAAGGAAAAATTCCATCTCACTTCTCAGAATCACCCCCCAAAAATGGCACCCTCACCATGCACTTAACATCAGAATAAAGGTACAGCCCAAAACTTCTCCCTGGGTTTTGCTGATAGCTAACATATTACAATATTTGGGTCTAGACAGAAAGATGCATAGAACTATCTTTCACTACAGTGTTATGGCACATTGAGATTCATAAGTTTCCCTATTCAGTTCAACCTACCTGCTTCTTAAAAACCCATCAGGACTTTAACTGCGAATATATTCCAATTTTCCCTTTCCCATATTCTTTGTTAAGAGGAGGTTTTCATGTCCTATAAGCAGTTGCCCTCAGCTTCTTTTTCTCTCCCGTCAATGAAAATAATCTGTCTTTATCACTTTTTTATTACTTTTGGCTACTGATGCAACATGCTGAAAGACACAGAGAGTTAGAGCGAAATAGGCAGAAAAAATATTGGAAGGACTTGGACTGGTTTCAATAAACAACAGTATTTGCTTAAATCTGGAAAAAAAATGGAAATCAATACAAAAATCTACACTGGGGTTTCTGGCACTTGTCATTCCCAAAAAGCTGTCAGCAGGACGTGCATATCAACACAGTCATGGTCCCTTCTCACAAATCTCAAGGTTTCCTGGAGCATTAATCTTCTGCTTTGGTGTTTCTATTCATACCTCACAGTAGAGGATTTCTGTGCAGGTTAACAAATTTCACTGCTGAGCAGCAAACAAACATTCATTAGATAGTTTTCATTGCAACCAATTGTTAAACAAACAGCACCTTCACTGCAGGTGGCCATCTTATAGACTAACAGGAAATGAATGGGCACTGTAAGAACACTTCTGTGCAATTCTGCCAAAAACAGGTAAAAATTGAACATTAGAAGACAAATACTCAACTTCATGCACTCTCATTTCTTTAGTTGAAGCAAGTTGGTCTATTATTAACCACATTTCTAGTTTTTGGAAACTTGATGCTTTGACATCTTCCTTACACATGTATGCTGGACATGCCTTGTTCTAGACAATATAATAATATATTTGACTTGCTCTGCCTTGGTCTTTTGCCTCCTTCATCATCCTTTTTTACCTCAGGAGTTCACTTCCCAGGGATGTACTTTTCAAACAAACCAATCAAACTAGAATCTACATGCCTCCAAGCCTACTGAAATTATTCAAACTACCCCATATGAAGCCTGTTCACCCTGACTCACTCATTCCTTCCTGCAGAAATACAATAAAGGCTCTTCCTACTGTTTGCCGCTCTACCTCTGCCTCATGTCCAACTTCAGTGCTAGCCCATGTAGTGCCCCGTGGTGTGACATGCCCTTTCTTTTGGGAACTGTCGGTAATAAACCATCCTTTTGATAGCAGTTATCCCCTTATTTTTTGAACTTGCTATACCTCAAATTTTCCATTAAACACTGTATTTTAGAACACCTGCTTACTTTCACTATAATACACAACTGCGGAGAGAAAAGCCATAGTGATTAGAAGA
This sequence comes from Ateles fusciceps, assembly GCA_036589455.1. Classification (NCBI taxonomy): domain Eukaryota; kingdom Metazoa; phylum Chordata; class Mammalia; order Primates; family Atelidae; genus Ateles; species Ateles fusciceps. The sequence goes on from JAZHEH010001064.1 coordinate 8,738,449, forward strand.
GGGAATGTACTAAAGTTAATTAAAGTTAAAGTTAATTCCTAGTAACTCTCATTTAGGAAGAAAACTGTTAAAGAACTACCATCTCCCCAGTGGCCCCATGTCGTGTTGCCTCTGTTCCTTCAGAAGGACGGAATAAGGTACCAAGTGTCAAAGTACTCAAGTCCACAAGCCCAGTCTGGCTCCATTTCTTTTCTAAAGTATTAAACTCTTTGATTAAAACATAAATAAAATATTGATTTTAAACACATGTGTGAGAATTACAGAAGTAATTGATGTGAAATATCTGTTCTAGCACTTGGCACACAGTAGTTGCTCAATAAATGGCAAATATTATTACTGGTACTACTAGTAATACCCATCACTATTCTGTTTCATTTTTTAGTTTAATGTCTCACTTGATGCTGAAATGGTAGTTAAGAACCAAGAAGGCCCCAAATTTCTGAATAGCTTCAAAAGATTTAAAAACCAATGATTCACTTGTCAATGAAAAAAATAACATTTGTTATTTTATCACTCACAAGTATTCTGATTTATTTTCACAGTAACCAGCCAGCTTGTCATGTTCCAGCCAATATAGCTTATAAATTAGTCATACTGAGAGGAAGAGAAGTCATAAGTGTCTGTGCCAAGGCAAGAAACCATCAAGCATTCAGTAATAAAAAGGCCTAAACCTAACTATAAAATATAACATTTAAATATCAATAAACCTCGATCAAAAATATCACAGAATATAGGTTGTAGCTGTGCATAGTGCTGGTGAATTGTGTGATAGTTGTTTCCATAATTGGGCACAGGGTGCCCAGACAGTCAAACATTATTCTGACTGTGCCTCTGAGGGTGTTTTTCAATGAGATTAACATTTAAATTGGTGAAGTTAGTATATCAGACCACCCACCCTAGTGTGGATAAACATCATCCAATCAGTTGAGGGCTGGAATATAACAAAAAGTCTCATCCTTCCCTGAGTAAGACAAGATTCCTCCTGCCTGAATGCCTTTCAACTGGGACATCAGCTTTTTCCTGCCTTCAGACTTGAACTGAAATGTCAAGGCTTTCTGGGTCTCAAGTCTGCCAACTTCACGGCTGAAACTACACCATCGGCTCTCCTGTGTCTGCGGCTTGCCAATGCACCCTGCAGAACTTGAAATCTGTCGGCCTTCATAATTCCATGAGCCAATTCCTTTTAGTAAGGGTCTGTCTATACATCTGGGGATTCGAAAACATATTTGTGGAAATAGGGAATTAAAAGATAAAAAATATAAACTTTATTTTCCAACCAAGCTCAGTCAAGTTCAGGACACATCTGACATTTTATGAGGCATTTAGTCCATCCCTGAGAACTGCAGGTCCTGGCAATTCAACCATGTCAATTTAGTCTTTTTTACATTGTTAAATGAAGAAAAATGGGCACACTTCAAATATTTTTTAAAATCAGGGACCAAAAAGAAGTCAGAAGGAGACAAATCAGGACTGTAAGTGGATGCTGAATGACTGCCTATTGAAACTCACAAAATTGTCCTTGTTTGATGAGAAAAATGAGCAGGAGCATTATTGGGATGGAGAAGGACTCTCTGGTGAAGTTTCCATGGTTTCTTTTTTGAGTAACTTTCCAAAAAAAAAAAAAAGTAAGGAGAGGAGAGGAGGAGAGGGGAGGGGAGGGAAGGACAAAAAAAAAGAAAAATCTCATAATAAGCAGATGTTATCACTCTTCAGTCCTCCAGAAAGTCAACAAGCAAAATTCCTTGATGTCCCAGAAAACCGTTGCCATGACCTTTGTGGTCTTCAACAGTCCACTCCTTGGTAGCCATTGCTTTGATTATGCTTTGTCTTCAGGATCATACTGATAAAGCCATGTTTCATCTCCTGTTATAATTCTTTGAAGAAATGCTTCAGGATCTTGATTCCACTTGTTTAAAATTTGCATTGAAAGCTCTGTTCTTGTCTACAGCTAGTCTGGATGGAACGGTTTTGACACGTGACTGGAAAGTTTCCCCAACTTTAATTTTCAGTCAAAATTATTTAAGCTGAACCAATTGAGATATCTATGGTGTTGGCTATTTTTTGTACTGTTAGTCATTGGCCCTCTTCAATTAGGGCATAAGCAAATCAAATTTTTTCCTCAGAAGTTGATATGAATGGTCTTCTGCTTCAGGCCTATATCTTAAACATTGTCTTGTCCCTTCCTAAAATGAGTTATCCATTTGAAACTATTGATTTCTTTGGTGCACTGTCCCCAAAAACTTATCATAAAGCATCCATGATTTCACCATTCGTCTGCTCTAGCCTTATCATAAATTTGATGTTTGTTCTTGCTTCAATTTTAACAGAATTCATGTTGCTCTGACAGGGGCTGTTTTCAAACTAGTATCTTATCCTTCTTAGCACCCCAAACCAGATCCTGTTTATATATGTTATAATAAGTTAGTATAAGTTTGTTTAGGTGTAAAACAAATTGAAATGCATGAGTAGTTTATGCATAGTATGCATTTTCAATGAGCTTTTCGAAGACCCTCTCCTATATACATCTTCTTGGTTGTTTCTTTGAAAAGCCCTAACACCCATGTCCAAGGACCTGTAATAATAATGAGAAGAAATAACTGCAGTGTTTACTATGTGTCAGGCACTGCTCTAACACTTTGTATTTTTCCATTCCTTAACATATTTTCCATTTTCGCCAAGAATACTGCATGGGCAGTGGACTGCACTTTTATTTTCCTAAACGGGAAATGAGTTAAAAAGCAACCCAATGAGGATGGTATCATTGATATTTACAGTAGACAAAACTGAGGTATAGAGAGATGGAATAATTCGCATCAGATTATATAATCAGGATTTGAATCTACACACTGTGGATCCAGAATCTATGCTTCTTTCCAAAATGGTGCTCTGCCTCTTATGTTGAGGAACAAAATACCTAGGTTGGCATAGACCATCATTGGAAACCTAGTTATACTGTGAACAGCTCTGTGTGACCTCAGCACCATATTCTCATCCTTTAAAAAGTGACTTGTAGTTATTTTATATGAATTAAATATTCTACTTAAAATAAGTAAAGTGCCTACCACATTTTCCTAACACCCATCTGATACTCAATGGTTGCTACGTTCTTTCCCCATTATGAATGAAATTTTCTTGATTATATTACCGCAAACCTAGACCGTATTAACCTACCAGTATTTCTGCTCACTGGAAAGTAATACACTGCTGTGTTCTTTCATTCTTTGCTCTTTTGATGATTTATCTTTCATAAACTTTCAAAATTAGCAGTAAACATAAAATCAACTTAGTTTTAATATCCACATTTCCATCAAGTTACACCATGCTTGCCCATATTGTAAAATATATTTTCGTAATTTAATTATCACGATAAACTGAAAAATAACTTGAATTTTGACATTAAAATAATATACCTTCTCTAAGGGCTCTAACTCTAGTTTCACAAATATGGCAAATTATTTTCTTACTCTATTCATGCTTTATGTGGGAAATTAACTTGCAGTTGAAGTATATACGATTTACGTCATTCTTTATTGTTCCTTATAAGACATAAACTACAAGAGCTCATAATTCTTATAAATTTAAATTGATAGCAGTAGCAGTAATGTTTTATCTACTTTGCATTTCTTTACATAAAACTGACTGTATTAGCATCTTTAGTACATTTTCATCTAGAGAATACTCAAGGACACATCCATAGGTTTGCTTCTCTACAGATGAGAAAATGCCAGTTTTTTCCTTATCTATTCTTGTTTGGCTTCAATTTGAATTTGGAAATATAAGCAAATATAATTCTTTCTTAACAGCTTTATTAAGGTATAATTGCCATACAATAAACTGTACATTTTAACTATGTAATGTTTTGACATGTGTATATATCCATAAAATAACCATCATAATCACCACAATCAAGATAATGAATACATCCATCAACCCCAGAAGTCTTCTTGTGTCCTTTTGTAAGTCTAGGCCTTTCTCCTCCATTTTGGTGCCTTCCCATTCTCAAGGTTATCTTACAGACAAGGTAAGATACTATTTATGCCCTTGCATAATTTCCTTCCCATAAATATAGGCTGAACCTGAGACTTGCTGCTAACCAAAAGAATATGGCAAAAGTGGTGTTCATATTTGTCTGGTTCCATTGTTTGACTCTATATGTTATCACATTAGGCACATTAGTTTGCCCAACTTGGCCCTTTTTTGCTACAAACAACAACAACAGAAATGGTATTTGTTCTTAGCAATCTAACCTCCACCTACTTCTTCAAGCCTATCTCCCATTAAACCCATGCCAAAGCCCCTGATCCAATCAAAATAAACTACTCATCTCCAAACAGGTTACAATTCCAAGGATTTTATTAATAATAAACAAGGTATCTTCCTACTTATATAAACCATGCTACCATTCAAATTTTACCTCTACCTTGGGACCTAATCACGTAAGTCTTCAGCAATGATGACTTACTCTGAATCAATGAAGCCTATCAGTAGTGTTTTCCATTTGTACTTCACATACTCAATAAAGCACAGTGATTACCTCTTAAATTCTATGAAAGCAGTGACGGCATCTACTTCTGCTCATTATTGTATCATAAGAACCTAAACTACTGCCTAACAAATAATAAGTGATCAACAAATATTTATCTCAAAATGTAACCTTTTTGCATTTCTAAAACTTAATGCTAGATTGGGATCAATTATATATGATGATGATGAGGATGATTAACAAAACAAGAAAGATTAGATGAAAGGAAGCTGGGCAGCAAAAGAAATGGGATTGGTGGAAAAATACAGTGACTGCTTTTTCTCTGAAATCTTAATGTACATTTTTTTCTTTTACTTAATGATCATTGTAATAATTTTATACTGAATTAAACCCTGTTTCATACCAGATAATGCTAGAAAATTTGTACTTAGAGTTGAACAAAGTGTTTTCACTCTCTTCTATTTACATTTATCTCTTTATACCCAAGAACCATGGGACCTACACTGTTGGGAAAAAAAAAAAAAGAAAAAAAACTTTAGAAGGCATACTAATCTGAAATCCACAGCTTGTACTTCCCATCAGTTCAGATCAATAACCATCTATTGAGTGCTAACTATAGGACAGTCATGCTTAGGTGCTGGGGATGGAAGATGAGTAAGAATGGTCAATATTCTTGAGGAAGTTTTTTTGTACTATGGACTTATTAACAGAAACTTAAAGAGATTATTCCAATGCAGTATATTAAAGAACATGACAGAGAAGGCACAACTTCAAGGGCTTGGCACCGAATAGTAAGCACGAGACTGTGTGGATATGTTTGCTTTTCAGTTCTTATCAGAAATATTTTCACATCATCTTGGTATTAAAAACATTTCACCCTACCAATATAAGCCCCAAATAAAAATGCATAAACTTCAGGATAAGGGATTTTTAGAACAAATTAAAAGGGAAAAATATTCACATAATTCTTCTTTTGTTTCCGTTGTCATAGGAGGGGACTCTCAACGCAAGTGACTTTCCATGACCTTGCTACCTGATTTCAGTCTATTATATCATGTTAACTGAATTCTAAGACAGAGCATCTCAAGGACATGACGAGACAGGTAGAAGCTGAAATGCCTCTTGCGACCTTGCCTTTGTAGACATGCAGCATTGTGTCTACCCTATTCTAATGGCAAAAATGGAGTTCTAGGGTAAGGCAGGCTCAGAGACAGCGGAATGCACAATGCTGTAAACACTGGGAAATAGGCCAGGCATGGTGGCTCATGACTGTAATCCCACCACTTTGGGAGGCTAAGGCAGATGGATCACCTGAGGTCAGGAGTTCAAAACCAGCCTGACCAACATGGAGAAATCCTCTCTATTAAAAATACAAAAACTAGCTGGGTGTGGTGGTGCATGCCTGTAATCCCACCTACTCAGGAGGCTGAGGCAAGAGAATCACTTGAACCCAGGAGGCAGAGGTTGCAGTGAGCCAAGATCACACCACTGCACTCCAGCCTGGGCAACAAGAGTGAAACTCATCTCAAAAAAAAAAAAAAAAAAAATATATATATATATATATATATATATATACTGGGAAATATGATTCATTGAGAAGGGTATCCTTGGAGGTTATTTACTATCCAAGAACTTTTTGATCATAAAAATGCATTTACTCATTTGACAGTCCCAGCTGAGTTCCCAGCTCACGACCAGCATCAACTGTCAACCACATGAGTAAGCTATCAGGAATCTCTATCCTGGTTGGGGAATGAATGGAGAATGGGGAGATGCTAGACAAAAAGTAGGAAGTTTCAGTTTGATAGGATAAGTTATGAGTATCTAGTGTACAGCATGGTGACTGTCATTAATAATAATGTACTGTATACTTGAAAACTGTTGAGAAAGCAGATCTTAAATGTTCTCACTAAAAATAAGTATATGAAGTGATTGATATGCTAATTAGCTACAGTCAATCATTTTACAATGTATAAATAAAATATCATGTTGTACATCATAAGTATATATAATTTTATTTGTCAATTATGCCTTAATACAGCTGGAAAAAATAAAAAGCAATTCCCTCCAATAACTAACTTTCACAATCAGAATATAAAAGATGTCAACGTGCTCATAAAAATAGAAAACACATTAAAATATCAAGAGGATATATCTGTTCTTCTTTAAAGAAAAAAGAAACTAGCCCAGTCAAGTTTTCAGTAGGCACTAGCCCTACTCATCATCTAATTAGAACCATATGAAAAAACAAAATAAAATAAGAATTGTCCAGGTAAGCCCAGATTCCACAGAAACATGAGAACTAATTGTTGGCTTACGGCATTAAATTTTGTGGCAGTCTGTGTTATACACAAATAGATAGCAGAAACACCTTGCATTTTCCAGAAAGTAAGAATGTGTATTATAATATCCCAAGTAACAACTAAAGGACTAGAAGAATGACTATATAAATAAAATGCTAATAGGTAGGAAAAATATGAAGCAATAAAAATAATCCATTCAAACTTTAATTTCTAGGTATAATGTACTGTTTCAAAGCAGGCCAGTGCTCATGAAACAATAACTAGAAAAAAAGATAAGTAAATTATCCAAATCATACTTTTAAAGTTACTAGAAATCTATGACAACAAAAAGAGTTATTTGAAATAAAATTCTAAGGAGAATTCTAAGAAGTATATAAGAGGGGAAACTTTCTGAGAGAAGCTAATCTAATAATATCCCGGGGTTTTATGGTTTTCAGGTTTTTGGTTTTGTTTTGTTTTGTTTTCACGGAACATGAGCTAATTTCAGTTGTAGACTAATGATTTGGGTTGTGCAGGCTTCAGGCTTGCCTAAGCACAAAGCTTCTAATGAGAGAACTGTAAGCCAGAAAGACTTTTAGTAATCATAGAGGAAGTAGCGTGGCTAATTAAAAACTTGAAATTGAAACAACAGCTGATGTGTTTATAAGACATTTTCTGCATTTTGATTTTGTAAAGAAATAAGATGATACAGGTGAAATTTTTTGTAAGCAGACTGAAATTCTCTCCATTTTTCTAATGCTAAGAAATAAAAACTTGTTTCAAGCACACTGTCAAGCTTATCTTCAAATATTTGCCACATTTTGAAGATATGCAGGGTGTGAGCCTAGAGATTTGGGCTCTGAAGTAAAGAACTGGAACTTCTTTAATATTTACACCTGAGAAAAATAAAACAATGCAAGCTCTACACATGAGGTCTTGGAGAGCCACATTATCAAAGCAAAGATGAACCAGAGGTCGACTATGCATTGCTAAAATTCAAACTCAGCTCCTACCCAGCTCAGTTTTGAATTGGACTGTGGTAACGAGATTCTCACCTTACCCGATTAATAGAGGAAAGCAGAAAGAACTCTCTCTGCTGAAAGTTTACAACATCAGGAATCTCTTCAATTCTTTGTATGTCCAACATATATAAATGTTCAATATGTAATAAAAAACTATTATAATTGGAAAGAAGTCAAAAAATGTTACCTATTAAAAAGAGAAATGGCAGATAATAGAAACAGACATATAAATAGTCCAAATGTAAGTTTAGCAGACAATGGTATTATAAAACAACTGCAATATGTTTGAGAAATAAATGAAAATATGGATCAAATAAGTGAAAAAACGGAATTTAATGGAAAATTGGACTCTATAAAAAGGTTCAAATGAACATTCTAGAACTGAAAATAGAAAAATGGAATGTACAAAATAAATAATATTACTGATAAGTTTAATAACAGACTGAATACAGCAGAACACAGAGTAGTATACTGAAAAGTCAGTAAATAAAAATAGTAAGTTAAGCATTGCAGAATAAAAAAAAATAGTGGGGTTGGGGGACAGAACAGGGAATAGCAGGTAAATGTTAAATGCTCAAAAATCTATCACATGTATAACTGATGTCCATAAATGAGGAAAGAATGAGGCAGAAACAATTTGAAGATATAATGGATGAGATAATTTCAAAACTAATGTGAGACATTAATGCACAGTTTCCAAGAAGTTTCATGAACCCAAAGCAGGATAAACCAAAGCTAAAGAACAAAATTCAAAGTAGACAAGGTGGGAAAACATTGCCTTCAAAGAAACAATAATAAAAATGACAGCATGCTTCTTAACAAAAATAATATAAACAAGAAGGAAATTAAAAGGCATCTCCAAAGGTCTGACAAAAATGACTGCTAACCTAAAGTTCTATATCCAGTGAAATTAACATTCAAAAATGAAAGTCAGCATGAACAAATGTGTAGACAATAACTGAGTTCATTTATTTCCGAGTCATAAAAGAAAACCTGAGAACTCTTCAAGCAAAATAAAAATTATTCTAGATGGAAATACAGAAATACAAAATGAAGTAAATATCACCGGTAAGGATATATACAAATAAACACTAGGGGTATGTCAATATATACAAATGAATGTGAATACTATATAAATAACATATGCATAAGGGTATGATATTTTGTGAAATTTTAATTATATGTAGAAAGATTTAGAAAAGAAGATAATGTAAAGGTAGAAAGTGAGTAAAAAGATTTTACAGATTCTAAGTCTCTACCAGTACCAGGGAAATATGAAAATTAATACTTTGTATTAGTGTATAATCAGGAGGTGATACATATTATAATTTCTATAGTAACCAATAAAAGATACTAAAATAATATATACACATTCAATTAATACAGTAAAAGGTAATATAATAAAATAGTAAATACAAAAGAGATGAAAGAAACATTAAAATATGAATAAAATAGAAAATAGCAATAGTATGATCATTTTAAGCTCAACTATTTCAAAGCTGTATTAAATATAAATGAATTAAATACCCCAAGGAAAAGCATAATATTGTCAAACTGGATTAAAAAATAACAACTACAGCTTAATGCTGCATATAAGAGACTGACTTTGAATAATAACAAATATGAGATATGGAGCTTAGCATAATTCTTACCATCACTAGTCACTGGGAATATTAAAATTAAAACTACAATGAAATACAGAGACACTTACCCAAATGGTAAATCCTAAAATGCTGACAACACCAAATTTTGTTGATTACGTGAAAAATGGAAACTGTCATACAACGCTGGGAAAAGGATAAACTGGTAAGGCCAACATGGACAACTATTTGGCATTGTCCACTGAAGTTAAGCATATGCTCTTCTTATGATTCAGTGAATCCAGTTCTAGGTATATATCCAACAAAACTGCTTGTGTACGTGCACCAGAAGAAATGTATGAGAATGTTCATAATAGCGTAATTCATGACAGCAAAAACTAGAAATAACCCAAATGTCCAAAGGAAGTCAATTCAATTGTCTTACACTTGTATAACAAAATATATAAAATAACTTTACTGCAGCTAGTCACAAAAATGTGATTGAATATCATAAATTTAATATCAACCAACAGAAATGAGACCCAAATAATAGCTTAAAATGATTTTAATTCTATAAATATACCAAAGCTAATAATGGTGAAACTTAAACTATATGCTAGAGATCAAGGTGAAGATTGTGGTTATTTTGGGGGGAAACATGCAGAAAGACTGGGAAAGGACATTAAAGGGTCTTCTCTAGTATTGGCAACATTCCCATTTTTTTTACCTGGATGGTAGTTATATACTCTGTGGTAATTCATTAAGCTGAGCAATAATAATTTGTTTCTTTTTTTTTTTTTTTTAAGATAAGTATGTCAGTAAAGAAATTTCAAATATTATAGAGATGGATCTGTTTTTGTAAGATAACACTGCTGGGCTTTATAGATGAGTTGAAATATTAAGCAAAGATTTATGAAATAATTCTTCCAGCAGATGTCTTTTGGCAGACATAGAAATGCAACAAGACAATGTGGGCTGAAAACACAGAGGATGAAAGAGGAACAGTTCCAAGGGAAGGTAGCCAGCACTGGAAGATGCTTGTTATTAAGAAAGGAGCAAATCTATGAAATTTTCTCTATATCAAATCACAACATAGCAATATGAAAATAAATGGGGGTTTCTATTTATCACTTAAGAAAAATGATTTTTGTAGGTTGTTTTGCCATCTACAAAACTGATCTAAGCCTTGTGATATTAATAGTCAGTTGCCATCTAGTGTACAATCACAAAGTCTGGAGATAAAAATTATCTATTTGATCTATGCATAAAAATCACATCTAGAAAGCAATATAATTTTGATAATGTGAATGTTTAATTTCTAAGTAGTTATTTAAACAACTGTGTAGGGATTTGGCTTAATGAATGCTGAAGAGGCAGAGGAGAGAAAAATTCATAGCTATTCAATTAAAACTCTGCATAATTTCTTAATGGAAGTCCTGATTGCACAAATTGGGACTACAGAACTTCGGGTCTCCAGGTTTCTCACTCAGGTATGTCAGGCAAACTTCTTTCATTTGCCAAAATAGCAATTATTATAACATTTAATATTGCTGGCACTGTGCTGAAGTTGGGATACAAAACTGAAATATGCTGCAACATAACTTTATAAAGTATGCCATTAGTAAAGGGAGCTATAATCATCGCATTACTCTCAGGAAAACTAAACCTATGATACTCTAGGAAATATATGCAAAGTTAAACTATGATTAAAATTCACCATTTTACTGTTATTATAATGTTGCTAGTATTTGTCTACTATTATGAATTTATTTTGTATTATTTATATAAATTTGCTATACATTATATATGTCTAAATAATATAATAATTACATATTATTACACAATAGGTATTGTTTGTTTATAATTCATATTATATATTTATATCAAATTTATTTTCTATGATTATAACATTTACATATTATAAAGTTCACTATTATTTACTCAATTCCAACTTCTCATCTGTATACTACTTTATAAAGAATTTCCAATTTTATCATTAAAACCTAGTTTATTACCAGTAAGTAGAATGTCTTTAATGGAATCCATTTACTCAAACTACAAAAATACAAGATTCTTAGATATTAAGTTCAAAAATATGTTCAGATTCAATTTGTAGACTGCTAAATCTTACTAAAGTCCATTAAAGGATACCTATATGAGGCTAATTTTTATACTATTATTTTAATAAATAAAGGCTTAGTATCCAGAATCTATAAAGAATACTTGCAAATCAATTAGGAAAAGACACATGAGCCAGTGAAATATAAACACATAAAAGAAAATAGAGGCATTTCACAGAAAAGTAAGTAAGAGGCCAGAGAAAGACTTTTGACCTAACTAGTAGTCCTGGAAATGTAAATTAAGACCAAATCAAGAATATCATTTCATACTCACAAAAATGAGTAAAAGAAGTCTAGTGATATTGTTTTGGCAACAATGTGGAATCCTGGAGACTTTTATGTATCGTTAGCAGGATGTAAATTACTGCAACTACATTAAAAAACAATTTAGCACTTTAGCTATTTCTTATAAAATTGAAGATGGGCATGCTTTACCATTAACCAGTTCCACACTGAGGTATATGGCCCATAAATGTGCACATGTGCAAAAAGATATGAGTATTATGAACAAAGCAACATTGTTTGTAATGTTAGCAAAAAATAACAGCAGACAATCCAAATGTCCAAAAACCGCAAAATGAAAAACTACAGAATATTCAAAATATTTTATAGTATTGAAAACGATGGACTTAAAACCATGAATAACTCTCTCAAGTATAATTTGATTTTTTTACATTTTTCTTTTTAAGTTCTGGGATACATATGCAGGATGTGCAGGTTTGTTACACAGGTAAACATGTACCATGGTGGTTTGCTGCACCTGTCAACCTATCACCTAGGTATTAAGCCCAGCATGCATTAGCTCTTGATGCTCTTCCTTTCCCACCACCCTCCCCAGCAAGCCCCAGTGTTTGCTCCCCCTCCCCTGTGTCCATGTGTTCTCATTGTTCAGCTCCTACTTGTAAGTGAGAACATGTAGTATTTGGTTTTCTGTACCTGTGTTAGTTTGCTGAGGATAATGGCTTCCAGCTCCATCCATGTCCCTGCAAAGGACATGATCTTGTTTCTTTTAATGGTTGCATAGTATTCCATGGTATATATGTACCACATATTCTTTATACAGTCTATCATTGATGACATTTAGGTTGATTCCATGTCTTTGCTATTGTGAATAGAGCTGCAATAAACATACACATGCATGTATCTTTACAATGGAATGATTTACACTCCTTTGGGTATATACCCAGTAATGGAATTGCTGGGTCAAGTGGTATTTCTGGTTCTAGATCTTTAAGGAATCACCAGACTGTCTTCCACAGTAGTTGAACTAATTTACATTCCCACCAACAATGTAAAAGCGTTTCTATTTCTCCACAGTCTCGCCAGCATCTGTTATTTCTTGACTTCTTAATAATCACCATTCTGATTGGTATGAGATGATATTTCATTGTGGTTTGGATTTGCATTTCTCCCATGGTCAGTGATGTTGAGCTGTTTTTCATATGTTTATTGGCCACATAAGTATTTTCGTTTAGGAAGTGTCTGTTCATGTCCTTTGCCCACTTTTTGATGGCATTGTTTGCTTTTTCTTGTAAAGTTAAATTCCTTGTAGATTCTGAATATTAGACCTTTGTCAGATGGAAAGATTGCAAAAATTTTCTTCCATTCTGACTTTTATCTTTTAAAATGAATTTTAATAAAGCTCACAAACAAAATAAAATAATGTTTAAGGAACAGAACAACATTAACAGAATAGTAGTTACTGATCAGAGCAAGGGTATAGGAGAAGGGTATTGAAGATATGCATTGACAATGTTCTAGATCAGGGTTCAGCAAACTATAGCCATGTGTCACATGTGGCCTGATGCCTGTTCTGTAAAGTTTTATTGGAGCACACTCATTTACATATTGTTTATAGTGGCTTCTATGCTACAAAGCAGACTTGAATAGTTGTAATAGAGATTCCATCTAGTCCATAAAACCCAAATATTTCTTATCTGGTCCTCTACAGAAAGCATTTACCAACCTCTATTACAATTCATAAATTCAATGATAGGTTCCTGGCTCATTATGCTTCATAACTTACATATGTAACTTACATATGTTGCATATATTTTTTTGTATGTATCATTACATAACTGTTTCAAAACAGTGTTCTTATAGAAATACATTTTTACATTAGATTACTTGGATTGGCAATTCTTCTTCCCTCTCTGGTTTTGTTTGCTGTTGTTGTTTTGCTTTGTTTTTGAGACAAAGTCTTGCTCTGTCACCCAGGCTGTAGTGTAAATGTCATGATCTCAGCTCACTGCAACCTCCATCTCCCGGGTTCAAGAGATTCTCCTGCCTCAGCCTCCCAAGTAGGTGAGATTACAGGTGCCTGCCACTACACACAGCTAATTTTTGTATTTTTAGAAGAGACCAGATTTCACCATGTAGCCGAGGCTGGTCTTAAACTCCTGACCTCAAGTGAACCACCTACCTCATCCTCCCAAAGTTATTACAAGCATAAGCCACCATGCCAGGGAATTGACAAGTCTTTATATCAATGTAGCTGGTGGGAAACTTCATGCCAGCACCCTATTCTAATGTCATCACTTACTTTTCATTAGATCAATCATGCACATTACCTGCTCCCAGTCATGGGGAAAAACATTTTGCAAAAATTTTCTTCTGACTTTTTTCTTTTATTCTGACTTCCTTATTTATGTTAGGAAAATGGGCCTAACATAAATAAGAATTACAGTAACACTAACACAAAGGGTAGTTGATACATTGGTTTCTTGGCTACCATAACAAAACAGCTCAGGCTGGTTGGTTTTAGACAATGGAATTTTATTCTCTCACACTTCGGAAAGCCAAGCATCTGAAATCAATGTGTTGCAGGATGGGTTTCTTCTGGAAGCACTGAAGAATCTGTTCCATACCTCTCCTAGCTTCTAGTAGTTGCTGGCAATCCTTGCTGTCCCTTGGCTTGTATACACATCAATGTGATCTCCACATCTTCCTTCACATGGCTTTTCTCTGTATGTATCTCTGAGTCTTCACATGACCTTCTTACAAGGACGCTAGTCATTGGGTTTAGACCCCACCCTAATTCAGTATGACCTCATTTTAACTAATTACTTCCACAAAGAGTCTATTTCCAAATAAAGTCATATACTGAGGTTTTAGGCTGACATAAATTTTGGGGATAAACTATTCAACCCAGTATACCTGTTATCCCCAAATGAATAGACTGCACCTCCATGCTAGGGTATAGAAAACTCTTAAACTCCTTTTCAAGGTCCTGGCAAGTATATTGCTCAGGGCCATTCAGGAAGACAGAAATCATTCTAAGCATTTAAAATAGAAGTAATTTAGTAAAAGTAATTGGTTATAGTGGTGTTTGGAAGAGAGAAGAAGTCAAGCATGGGACAATGAGTCAACCTGGACATTTGCACAGAAGGAAGCCACTGTCACTCCTTGACTGGACAGGGTGTGGAAGTGACATTCTCAGCATCCAGGGATCGGGATCACACAACAGTAGCTAAAGCAGCAATGAGCTTATTGGGTGGGAATTGGAGCCACTGAGTATATGAAGCAGCTAACTGAGATAAAACAGGGGGTGAGAATAGGGAAGAGAGCAGGCTGGGGATAATCTGCCCATTCCTCCACTGCCCTCTCAATTCCCACTCAGCTTCACATTTGCCAGGCCCAACTGGAAGCCAACATCTCGTGGATAAAGCAGCCTGCAGGTGTTTACCTTACTGTCGAAGAAAAGCCAAGCAAGGAAAGGCTACAGTGGGTCAGATGGCAAACAGGCCATGACCAGTCCAGCAAACATAAACAAGGGTTAAAAAAAAATTCCCAGACGCTTACAATTTAAAGGAAAGATTAAAATCAAATGTTTTAAGAAGGTATGCAGCACCTCAAATGTTTCCTCTCTGTTCAGCCTTCTCACTGATAGGAAATTTCACTTTATTAGTAATCCCAGCTACTCAGGAGGCTGAGGCAAAAGAATCACTTAAACCCAGAAGGCAAAGGTTGCAGTGAGCCAAGATTGTAAGATTGTGCCACTGCACTCCAGCCTGGTGACAAAGTGAGACTCTGTCTCCAAAAAAAAAAAGGAAAATTCTTAGAAGAGCATAGTACATTTTTTTAAATGTTGACTACTGTGTACAAGTTAATACGTTAAGTATGGTTTTAACCTAAGATTCCAAATACCTATTTTCTCATTTAACCTCTTTTCTGGGCTTGTTTTGAGCTTATATAAAAGCATTTTCTGTATAAATGGCAACATTAGTAAAGCAAGAATATATATCTACTTTTCTCTTTTCTTTCTTCCCCATTAGAATTAAGGAAAGGAAAAAGCATGAAAACATACAAACGTACTCCTCCTTGAGAATAATCCACTTACACATTCTGATTCAAATTTTCTAAACACTTTTAAAGTGTTTCAAAGTATTTTTAATTTCGTACAGAACTGCAAAAAGAATGTGTTCACCATGCATAGGTTTGATAAATAGTACGGAAATGTCATCAACATTGTTATTTTGTGACTTGTCAATAACCTGAGTGCAATTTACTACATCTATAAGAAAAAACTAAAGAGAAAAAAACCTTTGATGAAATGAAATGGTTCCAAAGCTATTAAAACCCTCCACATTTTGGACAGATGCCAATTCTTTGCTTCATGTCATTTTTAAATAAATGACACAATAATAAAATAAATACTCACTGATATTTGATTTGCTTTAATGCAAACCCATTCTGGGAATACTAGCAGCACAAAATATTAGGATTTTGATGATTTTGTTGAACTTGAGTGATGACACTATCACATGCAAAAACCTGAACCAAATGAGATGGTCAAGGCATGGACTTTGCTGGAGAATCTGCAATCTAAAGCATAATTCACAACATCCCTGACAGATGGCACAGAGCTGACCAATCATCTTTGGAAAACAGCAAGAGATGTATTTAAAGCTGCCATTTCTATCCTTTTTTTTTGTTTTTTCAGATAGAGTCTCGCTCTGTCGCCCAGGATGGAGTGCAGCGGCGCAATCTCAGCTCAGTGCAACCTCCACATCCTAGGTTCAAGTGATTTCTTGCCTCACCCTCCTGAGTAGCTGGGACTACAAACATGCACCACCATGCCCAGCTAATATTTGAATTTTTAGTAAAGATTAGGTTTCACCATGTTGGCCAGGCTAGTTTCAAACTCCTGACCTCAGGTGATCTGCCCGCCTTGTTCTCTGCAAGTGCTGGGATTACAGGCATAAGCCACAGCACCTGGCCAGCTGCCCTTCAGATCTTAAAGACTTGATAAACAGCAAGAATTGACAGATTTAGGGTTCTTTACCTCCTAAGTTTTTGCTGGTCATTTGCCTACATCTCAGTAAAAGTACAAATAAATAGCTAATATATTCCTTAATAATGACATTTATAAAAAGCATTAATGAAATGATTTTTGAATAAAAATTATTTGGAAAAAATGTCATTTAGACAAATTCACTGTAAAGCTATCCTGATAATTTTCTTAAAATTTAAACAAATTACATGATCTGATACTTTTAGACCGTAAAAGAGTATTTGAAAATTGCTCTGTGATCTTCAAAGGTATAATTGAAAAACAAATTAATTGATTTTTAAGCCCAGTAAATTGCTTTCTTTCCCTTTTGTTTCACTGGCATTTATCTTTTTTTTTTTTAATGTACTTTGAGAGTAAAGCGAACCAATAAAAGACCCATTTGAAATATAATTATAATTTGTAGATTAAACAGGAATTTTACTATGCAATTAAGCAACCTGGTTACATAACAAACGATTAAGCATAATTGAATTATACCTCAATTTGAATTTCCAGTTGTTTTCAGGGGTAGATAGCCAGGAATAGGCTCTACAGAGGTTAGGAACCCAGGCTTTGGAGTCAAGTACATCTGGATCAAAAACCAAGCTCTGCCATCTACTATCTGTGACCTTGGGAAGTTACTTAAACTAAGCTTTTGTTTCATTGTTTTTTAAATGGGCTGATAATTGCACTTTATGCCTTTGTTTTCAGAAGCAAATGAATGACATGGTATCTATAAAGTGCTCAGACCCTAAAACTGAATAATTGCTCAGTAAATAACTTTGCAATATTGTTTCATATCACTATTGAGGTATGAAATTATAAAATCCCTTATTTCCTGGTTTTCCCAAAATGTAACTAAAACAAGCAACTTCAAATTTCAATCAGGTCAATTCAGTTCAAACTATACTCTTAAACTACTTGGAGAAAATCTTTTACCAAAGGAGAAAGCCCAGTGAATTCTGTTATATTATTTTTTTGTTCAAATTCTCAACAATTCCTAGGAAATAGGTTATGCTAACCACGAAGCAGGGAAGAGCTCCAAAGATGAGTGCATGGCTCAGCAGCTGTTGAATGGACAACTGGGTTTTAACTAGAAGGGTGGGAAGAAATACCTGGGGGGCCAAAGTCTTGCAAACATCACATTTAAAAATGTTTAGCTATGACTAGGCTACCTCCACGCTGGGCAGGACATCTCTAAAAAAGGCAGCAGCACGTCAAGAACTTATAAATAAAGCCCCACCTTCCCAGGACAGACCACCTGGGACAAAAACCCCTGCAGCAGACTTAAACGTACCTCCCCAGCAGCTCTGAATGGAACAATGGAGCTCACAGCTCAGCACTTGAGTTCCTATAAGGACAGACTGTCTCCTCAAGCAACTCCCCACCCCCGTATATCCAAAAGAGACACCTCATAAAGGAGAGCTCAGGCTGACATCTGGCGAGTATCCTTCTGGGACAAAGATAACAGAAGAAGAAACTGGCAGCAACCCTTACTGTTCTGCAGCCCCTGCAGGTGATCCCCAGGCAAGCAGGGCCTGGAGTGGACCTCAGCAGTCCTACAGCAGAGGGGCCTGACTGTTAAAAGGAAAACTAAAAAACAGAAAGAAATAACTTCATCATCAACAAAAGAACATCCCCCTCAGACAGTCCATCTGAAAGTCACCAACTACAAAGACCACAGGTAGATAAATCCACAAACATGGGAAGCAACCAGCAAAAATGACGAAAATACCCAAAACCAGAACACCTCTCCTCATTCTAGGGATCTCAATTCCTCACCAGCAAGAGAAAAGGCTGGATGGAGAATGAGTCTGATGAATTGACAGAAACAGGCTTCAGAAGGTGGGTAATAAAAAACTTCGTTAAGCTAAAAGAACATGTTTAACCCAATGCAAAGAAACTAAGAACCTAGAAAAAACGTTTGACAAAATGCGAACGAGAATAAACAGCTTAGAGAAGAATATAAATGACTTAATGGAGCTAAAAAACACAACAGGAGAACTTCGCAAAGCATACACAAGTTTCAATAGCTGAATCGATCAAGCAGAAGAAATGATATCAGAGATTGAAGATCAACTCAATGAAATAAAACGAGAAGGCAAGATTAGAGAAAAAAGAGTGAAAAGAAATGAACAAAGCCTCCAAGAAATATGGGATTATGTGAAAGACCTAATCTACGTTTGATAGGTGTACCTGAATGTAACAGAGAGAATGAATCCAAGCTGGAAAACACTCTTCAGGATATTACCCAGGAGAACTTCCCCAACAAGTCAGGCCAATATTCAATTCAAGGAAATACACAGAACACCACAAAGATATTTCTCAAGAAGAGCAACCCCAAGGCACATAATCGTCAGATTCAGCAGGGATGAAATGAAGGAAAAAATGCTAAGGGCAGCCAGAGGGCGTGTTACAGTGCACTCCTTTAGCTTTGCTGTCCACAGAGAACTTAAGTGTTTAACAGCTCAGTGTAGCAGCCCTCTGTATCCTGAGCTCTTATTTGGCATCTAGGAAGAATCACGTTGCACAAACAAATTGAAGAAGGTAAACACAGGGGATTTTACTGCTGCTAAAAGTGGCTCTCATGAGATTGCACCACTGCACTGCAGCCTGGCCACAGAGTGAGACCTCATTTCAAAAAAGAAAAAAAAGAAAGAAAGAAAGTGGCTCTCAGTGGGATGGAGAGCTGGGAAGGGGATGAAGCGCGAAGGTGGTCTTCCCCCTGGAGTCTCAGCCACCCCCAGCCAAACTTTCCTCCACACTCCCGCCATCAAGCCCCACCTCCAAAGTCAAGCTGCTTCTCACCAGTGAAGCTACTTCTCTTCTCTCCTCTCTGCAACTTTGCTGTCAAAGGAGACTGAGGTTTTTATGGATACAGGATAGGGGGCAGGGCAGGCCATGGGTGGTTTTGGAAAAGGCAACGTTCCAGCAGGAAATAGGAATGCATGTCTCTCACTGTGAGCCGCCGTTCCAGGTTTGAGGGTGGGGCTTCGCCAGGGACCCCCCCGCCCTGCCCTCTCTACCCAGTATTTCCCTGCCTCCTGTCTGTATCACTAGAACCAAGTCATCAGCCATTCAAGTAATCACTACTATTTCATTCTGAGTCAGCCATTGACATGCTTTGATAATTCATGTTCAACTTCTCATGTTTGCATTTGAAAGGAATAATGAAATACTCTTCACCTCTTCAATTTCCTACATTCTCAAGAATAATACAAAAACTATTAGGAACAAAAGTAACTGGAAATGGTCCATTCATTTCTCTTCTAGTAAAATTTCCCAAGGGAATAATGTGAAATATCAGCAAAGGTTTATGTACAAAGGCTTGAATATGCTTAACAATTATGCTTACCAAGAGGTTTTATGCCACCAAAAAATTCTAATAATGCCTGAGAAGAATCAGATTCAAAATTTTATCTGCAGTCTGAACTCAGCCATTTTAAAATGCACAGAGAAAAGGACAGAAACAAAGATGTGCTTTGAAACTGACCTCTACTTTCTGAACAATGCCCTCCTGCCATAAGCTTTCTTCTGCGTGAGTTTTCAGATCTTCCCAGTTTTAGGCAGGGGCATAGAACCTTCTAGGCCAAAAGTTGCCTGGAAGACTCTCTTATATTATTTGGAATCTCATTGCTTATGATTGTTTCCTATCATTTGCAATTACACACAGCCAAGCTCTAATGGCTGATATGAAGCTGCTTATTGCTACAATGGTGCAATGAAATATATGAAGTCATGTTTATACCATGAAGTAGAATAATTTCTTCATTCAATGAAATTCTTGAAGCAACAAAAACCATTGCTTCTGTCCAATTCCTTCTGTTCCCACTTTCCTAGCAGTATCTCATACACAGACTACTGACAGAGTTTCAGCATTACTGTTCCTACTAGTAAACTCCATCTCTCTCATTCATTGTGTGACTACAAAGAAAGAAATCATCCCAACCAAGGTTTAAATTATATTATTCTGATAATAGATGCCAATGTCCTAACAAAATCTATGCTTTTTGCAATTTTACATTAGTCTCAATTTTTTAATCACCCCTTCCCCAGAACACAAGATCCCTGGTTAAGCTAAATTCCGCTGCATTCCCCTGGAACATACGCTAGATAAAAATATTTCGAATGAATAAATGAATACAACAGCCAAAATGCACCCATCAGTGCTCCACAATCCCATATAATCTAGCATCTATCATGTGTACGGTCCCTATCACATCGCTTTGGAGTGTAACTACTTCTGCCCACGTGTTGTTCTCTGCTAAGTATTAATTACTCAAATACAGAGAATGGTTTATACAGTTTTCTTTTCATAGTAATAACTCATGTTACCCTCTGATCATGTCCATGATTATTCTGTGCATCTCGGTCATATCTCTCACCAGGACTGTTCCATCCTCTGTTAATTTATAGTGTGTCTGAGGGTGAGTCAGAGCTTCTCTAAACTATAACTTTCTGGCCTATAAATGGAGACAGTTGGACTACATGATTCCTTTCCCATTCTAACTCCAACAAGCTATGATTATTTAAGGGCCTAAGGTAAAGGATCATGAAGGCAAAAAGGGTCCAGGTTACCAGATGACTTTCAATCAGTTCAGTGTGTTCCATTAATATTCGAGTTAGGAAGTCCGTTGTTATGTACTGCGGGTAAAGCTTATTTATATTCAGAGCATTGGGAAGTTTCCATGTAATACACAAGAAATGTCTAGCATGCCAATGAAGTTTCTGTCCTTTGAGGACTGTCCAACTTGAAAAACAGAACAACAAAATCAAAGAATTGCTAGAGGTAAAACGTGTCAATCTTTCATGTCTTCGGGTAAAGGCATGAAGAGAGTTCCTATCAGACATAAATAAAGTCCTTCAATGCAGATATAGTTTTACTGCCCCTGCCAATGATGCAACCCCAAACCCAAATTAGTATTTGAATTTCCAAGGCTTTTGTGTTTAAGGGTTTTTTGTGTTGTTTAAAAAAGCTATCTAACAATAATTTATTATGTCTTCAATCTATATTTTCTAATTATCTATTGTATCCCAGCTCTGGATTCTGCATTACTAGCTATGTGACCTGGGGCACAGAATTAATATACATAATTATAATACCTGTATATATATAGAATTAATATACATAAAACCCTAGAACAGGGACTAGTACATAGTTAACCAGTGGTTTTTTTGGTTTTTTGGTTTTTTTTTTTTTGAGATGGAGTCTTCCTTTATTGTCTAGGCTAGAGTGCAGTGGCACGATTTTGGCTCACTGCAACCTCCACCTCCTGGATTCAACCAACTCTCCTGCCTCAGTCTCCCAAGTAGCTGGTATTACAGGTGTGTACCTCCATGCCCAGCTAATATTTGTATTTTTAGTAGAGATGGGTTTCACCATGTTGGCCAGAGTTAATCATTTTAAGTGATTTATTTAATCATTGGTGTTACTGTTGTCATTAAGTTATTGTTATTTTTCCATGCAAGGCACTCCACTAAATATGTTGTAGAATTAAAAAAGATATCACAAAACATAGTATCTACATTTTGCTTCTCAAAAACTTTAATACCATAGAAGAGGTAAATATACTAAAAGAAGAAAGTGATGATGCCACATAAGACATGAAGATAAAATGCTATGAAAATTAAGAAAAGAAATACTTACGTAAACTTCTCTTATAGACCTTAAAACATTATGTGACTTTTTAAAAATATGCTTTTTGTTCCTCTCTGCTCCCACTCCTACTGCCCATGTCAGACTAAATGTCCCCTGGAAGGCAGTACTATGGCTAGTTCATTTTTGACTCACCTTGCCTTGCACAGAATACAATATAAAGTAAGGCATCAACACACCTTGGTTTAGTGGAGTAAAAGTCTGGGAATCAAGTGGATAGCATTTGACTGTAAATTGAGCATCCAAATGGAAACGTCTAAGAAAGAATTAGAAAAAAGTAGAATTAATGTTTCTGGAGTAGACAAAGGCCCATATATTGAGATTTTTGCTTTCAGAAAAGAGTCTCATACTTGTCTGCAGAATGAACTGGGAAAGAAAAAATAAGTCAGAAGGACATTTAGATTTTCCTATGTTAACTCAAAATCTTCAATTTCCCAAGTTTTACATCTTTAATAAGATATATGGAAAACACTTCAATTCTATTATTGAAGTGGTATTACTTGGTTTATTACGAAAATGAAATCAGTACTTTCTAAATGTGGGGCTTATGCTGAAGTTATATCGGTATATCGGTTCTAAGATCAAGTAAGTGCTGTAGATACTGTCAGAAAGAAGGATCTTAGAACCGAGACTCAGCTGAGAAAATTTTGTTAGGAATTCTATGATTGTGACTTTCTGTATATCTAGGGCTCCCTATAAGAACTGGGATATAATCTATAGCCTTTTCAAAGTAATTTAGGGCAATAGCTTTACAGTAAGATAGAGAATGGAATTAATAAATCAGTCTCTTCTGTACTGCAGGCACTGCAGAAGTTGTGGCTAAAGTAAAATGTCACCCCTTTGTGATACATGACCAAATTACTCCGTGCCCCTGCCAAAATTTGGAGTCATTTGCAGTATACCTTCCCACATCACTTATTTTCTTTTTCCCTGAAAGTTCGGAGTAATTGAAATGTTGGTTCCTTGTATTTCTGAAAATAAGGTGAGACTTTTTTTTCTGGCCATTTGGGGATTAATATTCCAATCTCTCTACCCCAACCTATGACACAAAAAAATACATACTAGATACATTTTTTTAAAAACCTACATACTTTTAAATGCATTGTTAAGCTAAAAAGAAAGTCCAGAAAAATTCCCAAAGGCATAAAAAAAAATGAACATAATAATAATAAGCTACAAGCACAGTGAGAAATAAAATACGAAGCTGGAAATGTCCTGGGGGCAGATGCCAACAACAGGAGCCTGAAGCTTTGGGACTGAGCTCACATCAGGTGGGGTAACTGAGGGTTAGACTGTGGGTCTTTGCCAGCGTAGAGACTGCTGGACATAAGCCCCCTGTCAAAGAAAACTCTAACGAGGTGGAAGGATGACCTGGGCAACTCAGGCCTGCAGCAGAGTTAAGAGAACTAAGAAGAAAACTTGTCTGTCCCAGCTTCAGTTAAAGGAGAGAAATATATTAGAAGAAAAAAAAATAGTCTCATAAAAAATTCTAACCACAGACTGCCACCACATGTGGCTAGGGGCTTGGTTTCATAGCATGTATGTGATTTGGGGAAGCAGACGCCAAAATATTAATTGAAGTAGACCCAGGATGACAACACAAATCCTCTTGGGAAAAAATCATCTTCCACTAAGCCCTAATGTAATTTTCTAAAGTCAAATATTAGACCAAAATAACTATCAATTACACAGAAAATAAGTTATCTTGAGTGAGAGTCAGTAAAAATAATAAAGAGGTTCAGAGCCCTAATAGCAGAATTTTATATTAATAACTTAATATCATTTTAAAATATTTAACACAATTTAATATATATCATGTTTTTAGAAAACATCCTTTAAAAAGTCATAAAAAGACAAAAGAATAAAACAAAGAAAGATAAAGGAATAAAAGAATCAATAGTAGGATTAAATGAAATAGAAACCAAAAATTAAAGTACAGCACATTCCATTATTCCTCGTCACATCAATGAGCATGGGCCTCACCATTTGGGACCCTCTGTAACAGCCTCAAAAAAGGACCCTCATGTACAAGGAAACATAATATTTGATAAAGTAGGCACTGGAAATTAGTAAAGATGAACTGGAGCTTAAATAATGATGTTGGAAACATGAATTTATAAAACAGTGAGGCTAGAATAATTGGTTAAACACATTAAAATAAAAAGAAATGGGAACTCTTATCTCACAACATACAGAAAAATCATTTCTAGATTAAAGATTTAAAAGTGAAAAGAGATTTTTCAATTTTAAAAAACAAACAGGTTATTATTTTTGGGACCCTGTGGTAAGGAAGATTTTCTTAAACAGGATACAAAAGCACAAATCATGATTGAAAAATAAACTTGACTCATTAAAATTATGGTTTCTTTTTGATAAAAAGATATTTTAAAAGAAGATGTAAAATCAAATGTAAAATCAAAGATACTCTTACAATTGGTAGAGCATAAGTTAGAATACATAAACAATTCTCATGAATCAAGAAGGAAGAGACAAATGACTAATTGAAAAACACATAAAAAGAAGAAATACAGCCGAGCGCAGTGGCTTATGCCTGTAATCCCAGCACTTTGGGAGGCTCACTGCAATTTTGGCTCACTGCAATCTCCACCTCCCGGATTCTCCTGCCTGGATGACAGAGCGAAACTGCACCTCAAAAAAAGAAGAAGAAGAAGCAGCCAAATGTTCACTGGCAAGAGAATACATAAATAAATACTTGTACTTATACAATTATTATATTGTGAAGTGGAATTACTGTTTGTGAAGATGAATTAATTCCTACCCCATACAATAGCAAAGATGAACTTCCAAAGCTAATGATGTATAATGTAAAGGTAAATATAAATTAAAAGAAAAAAAAAGTTAACTTTCCCTGCTGAAAAAAGAGAGACACCACCTTCCTCTTTTGCTTTCAGACCACTTTCTTTAGAAAACTTGTTACAATAAATGCCTTCTGTGTCCCTTTGAGATGTAAATCCTTTTAAAACCTAAATAAGCCTTTTGCCAACTTTACAAACCAAGAATTTCTCAAGCACCTGGGAGCCATCTCTTTGACATGTAATCATAAAGGAAGACAATGTCCTATCTCCCAGTTTCTATCAGAGGAGTGGAGTCTCACTTAGTTGGGCATCTTACTCCAACACTAACTACATTCTGTCATAAAGGTATGAGTTTAGTTTTTCCTTTGGATAAAATCAATTAGCTAACACGGATGGTGACTCCAATTACCAGGTAAATTTACCACGAACTATGACAAATGATGCTGTCAAGTCCTTTTACTTGAAAGAGTAGTCATTGCATATCTTGAGAACATGTATGTGATGGGTTGTATTTGTATAGCTACCTAGAGGAATAAGATCTCTTTCTGTCTTTGCAATCTCTTTAGCAGACTGCCTGTGGTGTGCATCACATTGTGATTTCATGTTTATTCAATAATACAACTGTTTTCCTCCTCTTCTACCTTTGTGGAGAGGTTTGCTAGGTTGAAAGCTGTATTAGAGGTCTTCAGATAAACAGAACCAACTGCTGTGTGTAAGAGAGACATTTATTTTAAGAAATTGGCCCATGTGATTATGGAGGCTGGCAAGTCCAAAATCTGCAAAGTGAGCTGGTAGGCTACAGACCCATGAAAGAACCCATGTTTCACTTCCAGTCTGAAGGCTTGCAAGCTGGAGACTCAGGAGAATCAATGTTCCAGTTCAAATCTGAAAGCCACCAGGCATAAATCCAGGGAAGAGTTGATGCTGTAATTCAAGTCCAAAGTCCATCATCTGCTGGCAGAATTCATTCCCCTCTTGGAGGAGGTCAATCTTTTGTTCCATTGAGGGCTTCAACTAATTGAATGAGGTACACCACACTATGCA
Organism: Ateles fusciceps; assembly: GCA_036589455.1. NCBI lineage: Eukaryota > Metazoa > Chordata > Mammalia > Primates > Atelidae > Ateles > Ateles fusciceps. The sequence goes on from JAZHEH010001064.1 coordinate 8,764,724, forward strand.
GGGTAATCTGCTTTACACAAAGTCTACCAGTTTAAATGTCAATCTCACGCAAAAACATTTTTCAGTGAAACATCCAGCATAATGTCGGACCACATATCTACGCACCTTGTGGTCCAACCAAGTTGATAGATAAAATTAAGTATCATAAGTGCAACTCTTGTCAACTTTGCACCCGTACACATCTCCTTAAACCATATTAATCTCCAAATAACAACAACAAATTCATACTTCCACCTAACATGATAAAGTATTCTGCACACAACCAAAAACATACTCTTTCCCCAGAAGAGCATATAAAGATCTTGAATGATGTTAACTCTTCCTTTCTTTATATTCTATAACTCAAATATTGTAAAATTAAGAGCTGGGTGTGGTGGTGCACGCCTGTAATGCCAGCTGTTTTGGGGGGGCCAAGGTAGGTGGATCATCCGAGGTCAGGAGTTCGAGACAGGTCTTATCAACATGGTGAAACCCTGTCTCTACTAAATACAAAAATTAGCCAGGTGGCTAAATACAAAAAATTAGCCAGGTGGTGGCACATGCCTGTAATCTCAGCTACTTGGAAGGCTGAGGCAGGAGACTTGCTTGAACCCAGGAGATGGAGGTTGCAGTGAGCCGAGATCATACCATTGCACTCCAGCCTGGGCAAAAAGAGCAAAACTCTATCTCCAAAAAAAAAAAAGAGTACTTAAATATTATAAGTCAGTATCTCTTATGCTACAAAATAATGGGATAACAGAGAAAAATAAAATAAATATGGACATACATATTCACAACAAAATAAGGAAAAAATACTCATCACAATTACAGTCTTCACTTCTGTAACTGATCATGTGGTCATAGCTGGTATTAATATGTATAGCTACCTTTTTCTGTTATCCATTCTTTATTCCTTTTGCCCTCAGCAAGTACCTCAGGTGGTCATGGTTCTTTACCAGGTAGAATGATCCAAGCTTCCATTCCTCAAGGGTCTGGACCATTAGTAGTCCTTCCTGGATTGTGTTGTTGCCATTTTCTATTGACTGTAATCACAGGGCATGATAACACTAAGGTATACCCTAAGTGACTTCCTCTATTCCAGACATACTCTTTCTTGCTACTATTTTAGCACAGCAGTCCAATTTCCTTTTGACAGGATCAGTTGTGCCTGCCAACACTATAACACCGTGATTAGCCTGTTGACTCAGAGATGTGAGGAGCCCAAGGGGTCCAGGTGGCAGTCTGAACTTCCCATTGAATGGAATTGTTTTAATTTCTAGTGAATGCATTCCTCCCTCTGCAACTAAGATCCCTAGACTCCAGCAGACAATAAAGCTGCAGGAACAGGAAGCAAAAATGTTGCTAGCAGATTACTAAGTGTAATAGTGAGTAGTACCACTCCCGTTTCCACTCCTTAATGCCTGGATCTGTGAATCCTGTCTATGCGATAAACAACACCATAGACTGGACTCTGAGTCAGAGTATACAAAACCTCCTGGAGAATGTAGACCCAGTCCTGCAAGGTAATGCCATCTATCTGGTGCTGTAACTGAGTCTTCAAAGTGCCACTCCATCATTCTATCAAGGAAGCTACTTCAGATTGGTGGGCAACATGGTAAATACTGTGAATTCCATGAACAGAGGCCCGTTACTATACTTAATTTACTGTGAAGTGAGTTCCTTGATCAGAAGCAATGTTACACTGGGTACCATGAGGTTGTAAAAGCATTCTGTAAGTCTATAGGTGGTAGTTTTGGCAGAACTGTATGCAGGGAAGGCAAATCAGATCCAGAGGGTCTAATCCAGTAAGAATAAAACACTACCCCTTCCATGATGGAAGCAGTTCAATGTAATGACCTGCCCCAGGCAGCTGGCTCATCACCCCAGAAAATGATGCCATACTGAGGATTCCATGTTGGTCTCTGCTGCTGGCACAGTGGACACTCAACAGTAGCTATAATGAGGTTGCCCTTGGTAAGTAAAAGTGGATGTTGTTAGCCTATCCCTAATCTCTCTCTCTGCCATGATGGTCATTTTGTTCATGAGCCCATAGGGCAGAGAAAAGAGTGGCTGAGGAAAGAGGTTGGCTGGTATCAAAAGAATGGATCATGCTGTCCACTTGATTATCAAAATCTCCCTCTATTAAGGTCACCCTTAACTGAACATTCACATGGTATATAAATATATTCACATTTTTGCCCATTCAGAGAGGTCTATCTACATATCTCTCTCCCAGATTTGCTTATCACCAATTTTCCAATCCTGTTCCTTCCAAGTCCCTGAGAATGCAGCCAAACAATTGGCCATGGCCTATAAACCAGTCTACAATTGCTCATCCAGCCAATTCTCCTTCCAAGCAAAATGAAGAACCAAATGCATTGGTGGAAGTTCTTTCCAGTGGGAAGACTTCCCTTCACCACTGTCCTTCAGGGATGTTCCAGTAAAAAGCTGTATTGTGACAGCTGTCCAATTTTGGATACTACATGCATATAATGCACAACTATCCATAAGCCAGACTGAATTTACCCTTCCTCTGTTATTTGATCATACGGAACTCTTCATGAGGCTATGGTCGCAGGCTGAAAGAGAAAAGAAAGTGTAGCAGGAGTGGGGACCATGGACATTTGGGCCACTTCTTCATGTAACTTAATTGTGTCTTCAGGGACTACTTGGTCCTGATCATATGTACATCACCTCCATGTGATGATGGAGTGCTGCTATGTACTGTTATGTATGCCCAACTTCATAGCTTAGAATGAATTTTGGTTTACTATTTTTCTAGATCAGATGAAACCCAGTTCATGGTAGACAACTCAGTTTCAAAGGTAACTTGATAGCCCATAGCTCTACTAAGGCCCAGAAGCAATTTGAGAATTGTTTATGAAAAACAGAGTAAAGGCCAGACACAATGGCTCACGCATGTAATCTCAGAACTTTGGGAGGCCAAGGTAGGAGGATTGCTTGAGCTTAGGAGTTCAAGACAAGCCTGGGTAACATTACAAAAAAAAAACAAGCGAAAAAAAATTAGCTAGGCACAGTGATGTGTACCTGTAGTCCCAGCTACTCAGGAGGCTTAGGTGGGAGGACAGACTGCTTGAGCTCAGGAGGTCAAGGATGCAGTGAGCTGTGATCGCGCCACTGCACTCCTACCTGGGCCACAGAGCAAGACCTTGTCTCAAAATAAAATAAAATTAAAATTAAATAAAAAGCGGAGTAGTTATCCTTTTTGATTTTCCCATAAGGGTCAGCCAAAGGCATCAAACAGCATCCCTACCTACCACTGACACCTCAGATTCCACTGGATCTGCTGGATCACATGGCCCAACTAGCAGAGCAGCTGGCAGAGCAGGCTGGACCTGTTGCAGAACCTTCTCTTTTTATGAGACTGACTCAAAACTAGGAGTTTTTTGGGTCACTCCATACAGTCCTGGAGTAACACATCCAAATGAGGAATATGTGGTCTCTAAAATTTAAAGAGGTCCACTAGGCATTGAACCCCTTTTTTGGTTGTAGGAAAGGTCAGAGGCAAACAACATATCCTTCACTTTAAAAGGAATATCTCAACATGTCCTATACCACCTGACCCCTAGAAATTTCACTGAGCTAGAAGGCTCCCAAATTTCAGACCGATTTATATCCCACCTTGTCACATGCAAATGTCTTACCAATAAGTCTAGTGTAGTTTCTACTTCTTGCTCTCTAGGTCAAATCAGCAAAATGTCGTCAATGTAATGGACCAGCGTAATATCTTGTGGAATGGAAAGTCTAACAAGATCCCTGAAAACTAAATTGTGACACAAGGCTGAAGAGTAAATATACCACTGCAGTAGAACAGTGAAGATGTATTGCTAGCATTGATCGTTAAAAGTAAAATCTTTATCGTGAACCTTATGGGCAGGTATGGAGGAAAAGGCACATTTCAGAGTAATAGCTACATACCAGGTGCCAGGAAATGTGTTAATTTGCTCAAATAATGAAACCACATTATCTGATACAGCAGCTACAATTAGAGTCACCACCTGGTTAAGTTATACTAATCCACTGTCATTCTCCAAGATCCACCTGTCTTCTGCACAGTCAAAATAAGTGAAATGAACAGGAATATGGTGAGAATCACCAGCCCCATCTCTTTCAAGTCTTTGCTGGTGGCACTTATCTCCTGAAACTCTCCAGGAACATGACATACGTTTCAGTTTACTACTTTTCTAGATAAAGGCAATTCTAGTTGCTTACACTTATCTTTTCCCATCATGATATCCCTGATTCCACAGGTCAGATAATGAATGTGGGAATTCTGCCAGTTGTTGAGTATGTCTATTCCAATTATGAATTCCAGAATGGGGCAATAACCAGGATGGATCTGAGGATCCACTAGGCCCACATACCTGACCTAAAGGTCCACTGATGTCCTCCAGAAGCCCCTATTGGCTGATAGACCATAGCAATGGTTTGAGTCTCTTGAAATCAGTACCACTTCAGTCAGTGTCCAGTAACCCCCTAAAGTCTGATTAGTTATTTTTTCCTTGTGGGTAGCTACCATAGTAAAAAGCTGTAGTCCTTTGAGGGAAAGCTTGAAGAAAGGTTAACAGTATAAATTTTTAGCAGTGTACTAGGGTTCTTCCTCAAAAGGACTTAACCTCCCATTCATTCAAGGCGTTCCGTGTCTACAAACTGGTTCAAATCTAAAAATTGACTTATAAGCCATGACTCTCTGTCTTTATGACTCAGGTTAGACTTTTTTCTCTTGACCTAGAACTTTCTTCTTACATAGATCAAGGATGAATTTAACAGTCTTCCTATCTATTTCACCTTTGGGAACACAACATTTAACTAACCAATGCCATACTCGGCATGAGTCAGACTAATGTAATCCCTGCTTTGCCTCTGCTGTTCATTATAGTAATTGTATCTACCTGCCTTAGGTTGTTGAGTGCCACCACTTAGCCACTGTCAACCCAGAATGCAATTATTCCCGTTGCATTTAGTTTTCCTAATTCAGTGGCTGTGGCTCCCACTATAAGTTCTGCCTACAGGAAACACTGATTCCACAGATCTTCAAGAATACTGGGGCTCCTCTAACAAATTCATTTCCCGTACTTGTAGGGAAAGCTCCCAGGGTGGGGAAGTAAGTCTTAGATGACAAATTCACTCTAACATTCCAAACTCCCTAACCTTTTGAATTGCTTCCTCTATGGTAACCAAGGCAGATCTGGCATTTCAGGTTCATTCACTATGGGCTCCCTTTTGCTCCATGTTTCAACCAAACACCCACCCAACCAACCAACCAACCAATCTGTGAGAATTATTTGTAACTCCCTGAACTATGACTTTAAATGCAGAAAGTCTGATTAGTAGACTCACATCAATCAATTCAGCCTGATCCAGCTTTAAGTTCCTTCCACCATTATTCCACACCCTAAATATTCATTTCCACACATATCCACAGGTTTCTGTTTGTATAAATTAAAAAACCAACAAGCTCTTCTGGTCAGTAGCATACTTCTGCATGACTCACATTTTGTAATTCACCTTTGGGGACCTCTAAAACTTGAGTCTAGTTATAGGTTGAGAAGCAAACATGGGCATTTGGAATGAGTCCTAAGGAGAATGAGCATTGTCTTGCTTGGCAACTGCCTCAAGGGAGGCTGTTGCAGTTTCTTCAGGCAATGCAGGGTTAAACTCTTCATTGGTGATGGAGAGGCTACTTCTACAGGCAAGGGAGATGCATTCGAATTTAGGGATTCAGTGTCCTCAGCTTTTTCATGGTTTTCACACACACACTCTCCAACTTCCTGAATCCCATTCCTTTCTAATCAATGCCCTCACCTCAACAGTAGACACCCTGTGAGACCGAGAATTCAGTTTGCTTTGTAATGCAATCACTTACAGGATGAGATGCTGGTTTAGAGTTCAGCAATCTCAGCCCCACAGGGTAGAAGTGTTTCATTCTGGGCAGACATAGAAGCTTTCAGTTCATTCATTCTATGCTTGAGTTAGGAACTTGTATCCCTGAGTTCATCATCCTTTTCTTTTCCACTTTTACCAGCAACATTAGGAGCAACAAGCCAATCTCATTACACTCAGTTTCACAAAAAAATGTTCAAAGGCATCCTATGCCTCATCACCCAGATCTTTGCCCTTTTAAGGTGTTTAAATTAGGAGTATTCAATGGTGATATTTTGCTTCTCTTTCTGTACACATAAGCAAAACAGACAATCCTATGAAGAGAAAAAAAAAGAATGAATCAAAGATCCAGGGAAAAAAATAAAGAGAAGAGACTTCATAGCTGGAGAGAGAGACAAAAGATTTATATGGAAAAGTAAGATTTGCTGCTTTGGTTTCAGACAATATTTCATTTATTTATCTCATTTTTTGTGTGGCCAAATGATACTTTCATCCTTAGGCTCTAAAAATTGCTTTTGTATATTCATAATAAATCCTTTTTCACTAAAAATTATACACTAAAAGATACAGGTTACTCAAGAATACCACAAAGATCAATATATCAGCCAAGTTTTCCAGAATTTCAAAAAGAAATTTGTTATTTGTAATGAATCGTTTAATATGAAAGATAGTAGTGTTCCTTATACATTCTAGGAAGGTGGTTTTTATCAGGCCAAAGGAATACAGATTACAAAAGAATGTTTAAAGATGAAGTCAGATCTCATTAAAAAAAGGACAAAGGAAAAATATAGAAGAAATTAAGAAGAAATGCAAGCACATAATCGTCTTATACACAAATTCAATTAAACTGCTAAAATGAAAAACCCAGACCTCTTACGTGTCCTCCCTTGCAAAAATATCCCTGGGATAGTATGTTCTTTGCCTCCTATATTTTCCTCTTTTTTCATAATATCAATGGTTCTACTTTATGTCGTGATTTTAGTATTTCAATTCCATTGATATGGAAAGTTAATTCCTCGTAAGTTTGCCTATCTGGTATCACCATTTTTATTGGTTGACTTGTCTACTTGATTTTAGAATTTGGAAAAAGGAAAAAAAAATTATATATATATATATGTGTGTGTGTGTGTGTGTATATATATGTATACACACACACACACACATAAATATAAATGGGACATAAGTCACTGATACCAGAGCATTTTTTATTACATAATTATATGCTCACTTGTAAATACCTCCATGAGATCATTACCATAGAAAGTGAGGAAGTGTTATGCAGCACATTTTTTTGCATACAATGCATGTTTCATAACAAAATAAAGAAAGATCAGCATTTCAAAGACAGTGAGAGACAGGCAAGTGAACTGCCAAGGCTCTCCATGGTGGGGGAGTACCTTGGTACTTGAGCCTTCCTGCTTTTGTCTTTTTTCATGATATCTTGGCTCAGGTTGCCCCAAAAGACAAGAATTTGTACAGGTAGTTTATTCTGGGAGGTGTTCCTAAGACACAGGAATGGGGTACTGGGAAGAGTAAACAGAGAAGGAAAAGCACATCACAATGTGCATTTTTGAAATGTGGTACATATACACAATGTAGTACTATGCAGCCATAAAAAAAGAATGAGATCCCATCATTTGTAACAACATGAATGGAACTGGAGGTCATTATGTCAAATGAAATAAGCCTGGCACAAAAAGACATATTTCACATGTTCTCGCTTATTTGTGGGAGCTAAAAATTAAAATAATGAAACTACTGGAGATACCCAGTAAGAGAATGGTTACCACAGGCTGGGAAGGGTAGTGGAGACAGTTAACGGCTATAGAAACATTGCTAAAAAGAATAAGACCTAGTATTTGCTAGCAAAACAGGGTGACTGTAGTCAAAAATAATTGTACATTTTAAAATAACTAAAAGAGTACAATTGGATTGTTTGTAACACAAAGGACAAATGTTGAGGTGGCAGACACCCCATTTACCTTAATGTGATTATTATGTATTGTATACCTATATCAAAATATCTCATGTACCCCATAAGTATATACACCTATGATGTACCCACAAAATTTTTTTTTAATGTACATGTTTGAACTGAGCACCCCTGTGGACAACTGGAGCTGGGTCCTGCTGTTCTTGATGGATGTACTTCATAATGTTTGCATGAAGGACTGAAGAGGAAAGTAATGCACAGGCTCCTGCACCATGAGTCAAGGGCTAGTCCACAAAGTGTTAATTTTCTCAACCTTCCATTTTTATGCATAGCTTAAAGGGGTGGAATAGATTTCAGTGGACATCCTACACAACAGTAGCAGAGACATCCTGGGGCAGAAATATTAGATCAGCTGAGACAATGTATTATAGGATTATGCCTGCATATAGCTGGGTGCCACAGCAACCACTGGAATACAAAGATCATGAGGGTATCAGGAGGAGAAGACAGTGGTGAGCAACACTGCTGAGGTCCTATTCCTCTTAATATCACATAAATCATATATCCTGGCCAGGTGCAGTGGCTCATGCCTATAAGCCCAGCACTTTGAGAGGCCAAGGTGGGAAAATCACTTGAGCCAAGGAGTTTGTACCAGCCTCAGTAACATAGTGAGACCCCCATCTCTACAAAAAATTAAAAAGTAGTTGCACATGGTGGTGTACGCCTATCATTCCAGCTACTCAGGAAGCTGAGGTGGGAGCATCCCTTTAGCCCTAGCGGTTGAGGCTGCAGTGAGCCATGTTCACACAAAAGTTTTTAATTTAAAAACATATGGATACTGTCTTTACTTAATAAAGTTTCAAATTAATGGTTTAAAAAGTAAATTGGTTATCTTGCTGTGCAATAACAAAAGCAAATATAAATAAGTAGATCTTTCTTCTTAGTGGGACAAATATCAAAGCATTTACTCTTAACATCATTGTGTGTGATGCTGTGGTCAGCAACTGGTTGAAAGAACAATCCTAAGTTATTAGTGGATATGGATGTGGTTATAAATATCAATTTGTGATTTGCATGGTCCTTTCAACAGATGATTATACAAGTAAATTTATTCTGTTAGGATAAAAGGCAGACTTAGACTTATAGATTAGTCAGGGTTCTCTAAAGGGACAGTACTAATAGAACAGATAGACAGATAAAGGGGAGTTTATTAAGGAGTATTGGCTCACATGATCACAATGTGAAGTCTCACAATAAGCCACCTACAAAGTGAGCAGCAAGGACGCCAGTCCAAGTTCCAAAACCTCAAAAGTAGGGAAGCCGACAGTGCAGCCTTCAGTCTGTGGTCAAAGGTCAAAGAATCTCAAAGCTGAAGAACTTGGAGTCTGATGTTCAAAGGCAGAAACCATCCAGCAGGGGAGAAAGATGGAGGCCAGAAGACTAGGCCAGTCTAATCCTTCTACTTTCCTCTGCTTGCTTTCATCCTTGCCACGCTGACAGCTGATTAGAAGATGTCCACCCAGGTTGAGGGTGGATCTACCTCTCCCAGTCTGCTGACTCAAATGTTAATCCCCTTTGGAAACACCCTCAAAGACACACCCAGGAACAATACTTTGCATCCTTCAATCCAATCAAGTTGACACTCAGTATTAACCATCACACCTACCATGCAGAAGAATAAAAAGGTGATTGATTTCATGCCAATAATGAAGAACAAGTAGATTTAACAAAGTGGCACGAAAAGGTCCATATTCATTCAGTCATTATGGTAAGAAGGTACATTAAGTGAAGGAGACGCACATGAAATCCAATAATCTGTAATAGACATAAAAGAGCCATCTGATGAGGGCTAATTGTCAGGACAGCAGAAAAGAGCATGAAGTCAATAGTGCTTGGGGAACCAGGCAGGTCCTCAGAGAAGGTGTCCATGATACCAGCATCTCACGTGGCCATCTCCTTCTTCCTCAGGACCCCTGGAAGGAGATGGCTAAAACGGATGCTCTCGCTACTACAGGAGTCTTCAGATTTTACTTTGGCTGGTATTTTCAATACCTAATGTTAATTTAACCTTCCCCTCTGTGACTCATATTTTTTCCTACAGAAAAAACTCATCCCATTTTAGACTATTTCATATCAGGTTTATTTATCTTCCAACCTTAACTGTTATAAAGCTGTATTTGTGCTCAAGCTTCTGAAATTGTGCCCCAGCAAACACTGTAAAAGACTTGTGTTCATTCTATCCATTTAGTTTCTCTACTCTATCTTAATATTCTGGAGCTAGTTACAAAGCCTCCTACCTATCCAGAACTATGTTCACAAAGCCTTCCCTACTTCAACGTGTGGATTGTTTTCCCAACCTTGATTGGAACTCCTCTCCTTTCCTGTTAAGGATGTTTATCAGTGACATTGATTAAATGGTGAGAATGTTCTCATACAAAGTGTATGTATGTTATAATTTATCAGACTGACTGCTACTAGCTCTACTCTGACCTTTCCTTTTCATGATACATTGATGTCACTGATTGAAAGTTTCTTGATAACATGTTTCATTTTTCTGAATTGTTATTTAATTTTAAGTTAATTTTTCTGAATTACTTTATGAGTGTTTTAATATTCTTATAGGCAGGTGACAACAACTTTTTCTTCTGCCTTCTAGTTCTTTATCCATTTGTTTCACTAGAAATTCATATATATATATATATATATATATGTATGTATATATGAATAATAACTATGATGGTGAGGAAAGATGTAGGCTATCAAGGAAACATTCCTATTTTAAAGAAAAAAGTTAAACATAGTAACTGCTACTTACTAGGATGCATGATAAATTGTCAGTAGTTCAGAAACTGTCTACTGGGTATGGTGGTTTTAAAAATGGCCTCCAAATTTTTTGACACACCTCTCATGGAAAGGTGGCCTCTAGGTCCTCTCCTCTTGAAATGGGGCTTTGTAAAAACTTCAAAAACAGAATATAGCAAAATCAACACTGTGCCTCTGTCTGACTCCAGGCTTTAGGAACTGACAGTTTCTACTTGTTGTCTCTTGGGGTACTCGCTCTTGGAATCTGACATCTTGCTGTGAGGATCTACAAGCAGCCCATGGAGAGGTCCAGCTGAATCAGAACCACACCCCATACCCACAGCACTGAGGTCCCTGCCAGTGGCCTACACCAATTTGCCAGCATCTTAAAAATGGATCTGGGCCAGGCACAGTGATTCATGCCTGTAATCCTAGCACTTTTGGAGGCCAAAGCAGGAAGATCACTTGAGCCCAGGAGTTCAAGACCAGCCTGGGCAATGTATTGAGACCATGTATCTACCAAAAAAAAAATGTTTTAATGGACCTGCTAGCCACGACCATGCAGCCCCGGCTGGTAGCCAGCAGAGATGAGCTCCTTGCTGTCAAGCTCTGTCCAAATTTCAGATCCAAAAGAAAAAAAAAAGAAGAAAAGGTTACTATGTCAAGCCACTATGTTTCAGGATGATTTATTTTATATTAATAGACACTGGAACAGAGAATTTTATATAATACCTTAATAAACTCTTAAATGTCACACAAAAGTTGGAAGAAATAAAACTAACAAGTAATAAAAGAGGTTATACACACCTTCCAGTTTTAGAGATGTTCACGTGTTCTCATTGTAAATGGAAAGATGGTCACCAAAAGGTTAAGAGATTTGCCCAAAATTAAGAATTTAATGAGAAGAGGCATTAGGATTAAAATGCAATCCTCTGGCCTCCAATTCTGATATTTTGATGTCTTGCCAATAGCCTGTACCCCTTTGCTAACAGCCTGTATTTGAAAAGAATTTGTTTTCTAGGGCAGGCCTGCACTTAATCGGCATTCTTGAAAAGATAACCCCAGAGCTAATCAAGGTAAAGAAAATTCATATTACATTGGAGTCAAATGCATGTCCCAGATGTAAACATTTATTTTAGAATCAAAGTTCTTTCCTTAAGCCTCAAGTAAGAGTATTTATTAATTACTAGCAACAAGACTACCCAAACACCTGGGTAGTATAATTATACCAAGAAAACAAAAAAAATGGCCAAATGAAAATGTTAAATGTTAGCAAAATAAATATGTCATGTGACATATTTCAGTGATGGATGACCCATCACTGAAAATAAATTTAAAATAGAAACATCCCCTTGCCATCTTTATTAGTCTATTCTCATGCTGATAATAAAGACATATGCAAGACTGGGTAGTTTATAAAGAAAAGAGGTTTAATTAACTCACAGTCCAGCATGGCTGGGGGAGGCCTCAGGAAACTTACATTCATGGCGGAAAGGGAAGCAAATGTGTCCTTCACATGGTGGCAGCAAGGAGAAGTGCTGCACAAAATGGGGAAAAGCGCCTTTTAAAACCATCAGATCTGGTGAGAACTAACTAGCATGAGAACAGCATGAGGGTAACCACTCCCATGATTAAATTACCTCCAACCAGGTCTCTCCCATGGCATGTGGGGATTATGGGAACTACTTCAAGATGAGATTTGAGTGGGGACACAACCAAACCATACCACCATCCTAGAAAATATCACTTGATGTTTCTATTTCTGTCAGAAACTTACTGAGAAGGGACCCTATGTAGCTGATGTTTTCTACAGTGCTTGTAGGTGATCAATGTCCAGCAAATATAAACCAGCAAAACCAAATAACATAATGCCAGTGGAAGAGATTAGACAAACTTGATAAAGTCAAGCACACAACGGAGAAAATGTAAGTAGATGATAAATCTCATGTGTATACTCAACCAAAATACCTAAAGCACTGCTCAGGACTCCCTTCTACACCAAGACAATGAAACAGGAAATTTTCTGCTCTTCTGATTGCCAAATAAAATAAATAATTCTCCACTCCTGTCCCTGTTTTGTCTCTCGTTTTGGCAGATATGAATCAAATGAATATATAAATCAGAATTATAGTGCACTTTCACTGGCTGTTATAGCCAAACAATTTCATCAGCTAATAGACAATGTCCAGGCCTGGAGGGATGATGATTTCTTTTTAATATCAAGTTTTTCTCTGAAAACAACTTCTCTAAAGGCAGTCACAGATGTCTGTTTCTAGAGATGTTCTCTACTTCGATTTCTCTGATGTTAACACAATTGTGTCTCTGTCTGTTTCCAAAAAAATAATTCAAAATATATTTTGGAAATCTGTTGACTGAACTTCTATAAATTCTGAGTACTAAAAATGACTACTAAATCTAAAACACCTATTATTAATTAAACCAGGTACTTTTTATCTTTGTAATAATAAAGTAGTTAAGAATCAGGAATGGGAACCAGGTAGACTTGGGTTTCAGTCCCGATTCTCTTCTTTTAGCACTGTGACACTGGGAGAGTTAACAAAGCACTTCAATCTGATCCATTTTTTAAGGATTAAGTTGGATTCAACAAGAATGTTTTTGTTTTGTGAGACAGAGTCTCACTGTGTTGCCCAGAATGGGGTGCAGGGGCACAATCTCGACTCACTGCAACCTCCGCCTCCCCTGGTTCCAGGGATTCTCCTGCCTCAACCTCCCATGGATTACAGGTGCCCTCCTAGGATTACAGGCGCCCACCACCATGCTCAACTAATTTTTTTGTGTTAGTACAGATGAGGTTTCACCATGTTGGCCAGGCTGGTCTCAATCTCCTGACCTCAAGTGATCCACCAACCTTGACCTCCTAAAGTACTGAGATTACAGGCATGAGCCACCACACCCAGCCTGAGGAAGCAAGTTTGAAGATTTTTTTATTTGCCCATGGATGAAGAAGAATTGGCCCAATTAGTGATAAAATTACATTTTGTCTGTCTCCAAAGCGCCTACTTTACCTACTATACAATACCATTTCTAAGGCCATATATGAATTATACATTGAAGTGCATGGCCTAGAGTTATTGTTCTATGTCGTATTGTTTTAACAGCATTTAAATATATAGTCACTCTAAAACTTTATACAAATTATGACATTTTCTGAAAAATATAACGTCACCATATGTGTTCTTATGAGAAAATAATCTCTCATAACAATTGTTGGAAGACAATTCTCCAGGAGTCCCTCTGAAACAAAGAGCAGCCATGCTTACTCCCCATTAAAAGGTTCAGGTTCCCTAAACTCAGTATCTTTCTCTCATAATGTAATTCATTGAGTATGCAAATGTCATCTGATTCTCTTCACATCACCATGTAGAAAGTGGGGCTTGGGCAATGGATGCTAAAATGCTGGTATTTTGACTACTCTTATTACTATGGGTAATAAACTCTCCTTCATCTTTGACCCAAGATGCTTATGTTCTGCCAGCATTCATAAAACTGTGATAGGCTAAAAAGTAAACTCTCAGGAGAAACAGACACTACAACCACCAAAGAGTAATTGGGTCGCCAAGGAACACCAGCAGGATGCATTATTTCCATCATCATTTTGGGTTTGTGTCCCCTAAAACAACATGTTGAAGCCCTGTCCCAGTAGTTTAGAATATGACCTTATTTGGAAATAGTGTGATTGTGGATGTAATTAATTAAGATGAGACCATACTGGAGTAGTATGCATCCCTGATCCAATATGACTGGTGTCCTTGTAAGAAGAGGAGATGACAGGGATGCACAGGAAGATGACCATGTGAAAACAGAGGCAAACACTGGAGTGATATATTAATATCTATAAGCCAAGAAGCACCAAGTGTTGTTGATCACCATCAGAAGCTAAAAAGACAAGGGAGGATTCCACCCAAAGTCTCAGAGGAAGCATGACGATGACAAAAGTGAATGAACAATCTGAGGCTTCGGGGATAGCCCATGAGAACAGCATATACGAAGTCTGCATAAAGCCCAAGTTAAACTCTGCTCAACAGTCTCCTACCTCCCATGCTCACATACTCCATCCTACCACCACCCCTATGAGACAAAAAGGAAGTAGAGTAAAATGTGTTGCTCTTCAGTAAATCAGAGAAGATAGCTCTTAGGTTGGTCTTTTTGTCTCACACCACACACCCAATCCATCATGAAATCATATATATTTTACTTGTAACATATACATCTGGAATTCCTCATTCCTCATCAACTTCACCACTATCACCTCCCCCAAGTCCACCATTGTCTTTCAACTGAATTATTGTAGTAGTCTTTTAACTAATGTCTGTCTTGCTTAGTGTCCCTATTCTATTTTGGCAATGCAGTAAGAGTAATCATGGCCAGGCACAGTGGCTCACGCCTGCAATCCTAGCACTTTGAGAGGCCAAGGCAAGTGGATCACTTGAGGTCAGGAGTTTGAGACCAGCCTGGTCAGCATGGTGAAACCCTGTCTCTACCCAAGAAATACAAAAATTAGCCAGGCATGGTGGCATGTGCCTGTAGTCCCAAATATGTTGCTATTTGGAAAGCTGAGGAAGGAGAATCACTTGAACCCAGAAAGCAAATGCAGGTTACAGTGAGCTAAGATCACACCACTGCACACTAGCCTGGGCAACAGAGTGAGATGTGTCTAAAATAAAAAAGGAATCATCTTATTAATTATAAGTCAGATTATGTCTCTCTGCTCAAAATCCTTCAATGGCTTCCCATTTTTCTCCATATAAAAACCTATGTCCTTTGGGAGCCCAAACAAAAGGTTTGCTTGAGACCAGGAGTTTGAGACCAGCCTGGACAACATAGTGAGATCCTGTCTCTACAGAAAAATTTAAAACATTAGCCAGGCATGGTGGTACACACCTGTAGTCCTAGCTACTTGGGAGGCTGACGCAGGAGGACTGCCTAAACCCAGGAGTTCAAGGCTGCCATGAGCTATGACTGTGCCACTGCACTCCAGCCTCAGTGACAGAGTAAGAACCAGTCTCTAACAAAAAAGTAAAAATTGAAAATTAGAAATTTTTTAATCTAAAATTCTTAGATTAGAACAAACAAAATCTAAGTCTTAAACTAACCACAAGTTTCTGTATAATCAGGCTACCTACTACTCTCTTCTATCCCTTCCTCCTCTGAAACAAAGCTCCTTCTCTACAGTGGCTTCCTGGATGATCCTTAAACATATCGAGCCCACACCCATCAGCATGTTCCTCTGCCTAGAACACAATGGTTTGTTCTCTCACATTTTACAGATCTCTGGTTAAAAAAAAAATCCCTTATCAGAGAGGCCTCTCTTAACCAACCAAACACAGTAACACTCTCTTCCTTAACACTTCCCTACCCTACATTTTTTTCCTAATATGTTTACCCATATCCACCTAAGATATAGATACTGTTTTATTGATACATGATTATTGAACTGTATTGTCTGTTCCTCTATTAGGCTGCAAACCCCTTAAGGTAAAGGGTTCTGCCTGTTGTTTTTACTGCTATATTCCCAATGCCTAGAATCGTTCTTAAAATATAATACCCATTGAACAAATATTTGTTGTTAAATAGGTGAAGATGAGATCCATGAATTATCTAGTGGATATTTTTATAAAAGTAACTGAAAAGTCTAGACAGATGTGCCCTACGTGAAATAAAATAAAATGTGCTTCAGCTAAAAAAAAATTTTTAAGGAAGTCTTAGGCTCTTCTCCCCAAAGAGAGATGACAAAACAAGAGAATATGTCTCATTTCTCTTCAAATCACAATTCTTACTTAATATATACTTGTTTAATTAACTTTGTTTTATAAGTATTACAAATTTTTTTCTTTCCAATACAGCAGTAGTCAAATCACTGGGCAATTCATATTTCCCCTTCCTATGGTCTATATATGATGGTTAATTTTGTGTCACCTTGACTGGGCTAGGGGATGTCCAGATATCTGGTAAAACATTATTTCTGTGTGTATCCATGAAAGTGTTCTGGAAGAGATTAGCATTTGAATTAGCAGGCTGAATAAAGATCTGTCCTCACCCATGTGGGTGGCCCCATCCAATTTGCTGAGGGCCTGAATACACCAAATGGAGAAGAAAGGGCAAAGTCTCTACTCTTCTTGAATTGGGACACATCCATCTTCTCCTGCCCTCAGACATCAGAGCTCCTTGTTCTCAGCCCTTCAGATCTCCATCCCTACCCCCAGGCTAGCCACCCCCAAACTCCCCCAACTCAGTTCTCAGGCTTCAGCCTCAGTCTGAAAGTTACATCACCAGTTCTCCAGTTCTCAGGCCTTTGAACTCAGTATTTGGAATCCTAGCATTTCTGTTTCTCTGAAGAACCCTAATGCACTATAATACAACTTTTCTTTCTCAGAAAACAACCAATATTTACAAAAATTCAGTTACAATCTCATTCAGTGACCACTATGAAAAAACTAATCCTCTACAAAAACCGATTCTAACAGGCAATATCACAAAAATAATCTCAATATCTAAAATGAATGCAAATGCAGCAAGTAGTTATCTTTCAAATTTGATATTTAACTCAAACATAAAATATATTGAATGTTTTCATGATATTTATTTAAATCCCTAGTGGGTTAAGTCTCACCAATGGGAAAATTCATTTTTCTCTCAAATTAACCTTTTTAAACGTTCATGCTCTTTAATAACTATATATAAAGTAAAACACGTGTTAATATTTCACCATGCCTTCTCCTCATTTTCATTAGCCACATAATAATGCATGGTATTGCTCAACAATAATTTTGAAAGACATACACTCCAAACTCATTGAGTTGTACATTAAATATGTACAGCTTTTTATATGTCAATCACACCTCAATAAAGTGATTTTTTATTTGAAAAAAAAAGGTATGCAAGGTAAGGAGTAGAATTTGCAATTACGTTCTTCAAATTCTGCAAAGTTTTGAAGAGTAGAGCATTCTTCAAAATAATATGCATACTAAGAGAATTCAAATGTTTCTCTAGCAATAGATGACCAATGGGATGTAAGCAAAATTCCTACTGCCCAAAGTTAATGTATAAACTTGTCAAACATAGTAATGAACTCTATACAACCATGTACATCACAAGCCTAGCAAGGCATTTACAAGTGTATAAACTGTTGGGATAAATTATTTCCTTAACTTCTTGGATTACAATGTTATTGGAACTTGGTGTTTGAGAGAATCTGGAACTTAATGAACTTTAGATGAACCGGAATATGGGTGGCTGCCTCTAATGAATCATTGTGACAGAGGCTGCTTTCCTTCTTTCTTTTTTTTTAATAGGAGAGTGAGCCCACTGAGTTACAGTCTCTTTCCAACAAAAGCTCAGTGAGAATTCGCAAGGTGAGTGGGAGTGTAAGAATTTGTTTTGATGAATAACTAAAGTGGTTTGCTTACTGAACACTACTATCCAGCAGTTTGCCAAGCATCTAGAAAATACAGCCTTCCATAGAGTTTTACAAAATAAACTTGGAAGCAATTTAGAGTACAACATTTCTTCAAGACAGTTCATCAGTCAGAAGCAACCTCACTTCCCACTGGCACACTCTGAATCAGCCAAGAGGACTGCCTTTCAGTTCCTGGGATCAATAGAAGGTTTGGCTTGAATTTCTAAGAAAGGAATTTCAAGAGAAAGTAAGATTACAGCAATTGCACAATTCTGGACTTCAAGTAAAGAGATAAAAATTCTAACATCAATTGACTCCTCTAAAAAGAATTTCATGTGTAAGCAATCATTCTCATACACCCAATATCGTGATTCTTAACAAAGGAGAAAAATTGTATTTTACCTACTCCTTTATTTCCTCTCTTTTCTTTCTCCTTTCCCTCTTCATATCAATACTACAGCTATAAGTTTGCATCCCTATCCATTTGCCTTTGAATTGCACGGTAACAAAGATGCCATTTTAGTCTCCAGAGCAGGGGCAAAAATCACTACTAATCACATAAGCAATTAATCTGAGTATATGTCACATAATAGCTGAATATACATGGGAAGCCAAGAAAATAAATCAAGAGGAACATCTTCTTCCTAATGCAATTTTTCTACTCTTCACTACTCCAGATAAAAGAACAATGCTTATTAATGACTGAGATATTATTTAATTTAAAGTAACATGATGATATGGTGAACAAGCTGCCAATAAAGCCCAGCTCATTGGAATTCAGGATGGCTGAAACAATGTCTAGCTGGCAGTTAAAAGCAGCCCCAGTTTTATCCCCCTGAAGGCTTTTCAGAGGCCGGCCCTGGCAACTTACACTAAATGTGTTCAGTCACACACATCATTCAGTTAGCACCTTCTGAAAAACCAAGCAGGCCAGAAAGTCTGTCATTAATGTCTGGATTTTCTCTACTTTCACTTTGACTTGGCTGCACAGACTACCAAAAAAATAGACCCCGCCAGGCCATGGTTCTAATGATGCTGTGGGTGCTGTCATACAAATGTTTGCTTACCTTGCAGGATTATATCTGGAGATGAAGTTGAAAAAGATAGCAGGGAAGGTTGCCAACTGGACAACGTCACCAAAAGGATGTACCTTCCAGATCCTTTCATCCTATCAGTAATCATTCCAAATTCTTTACAGTTTGCTCTCCCTATCAGACTGCACCAGTTCTGGAACCAGACCATCTGGATCAGAATTCCAGCTTTCCCGTTCTTGGGTAGGTCATTTTATCCTCTCTGTGACTCAATTTCCACATCTGTAAGATGGGGGTAATACCAACCTTACGGATCATTTAACTGAGTTAAATCTCACACAGAAATGGCTAGCAAACACTTGTTGCTGTTTGTGGCCGTACTGGAAGGGACTAGATATTCTTTTGTCTATATCCTCAATTACTCATTCAGTATTTAACCCAGAGAAGATACTTAGAAAGCCTGTTGGTTGATTGGCCTTGGGCAAGGCATTTAAATTCTCCAAGCTGATGAGAAAGAGAAGTATGTATTTAGGGGGTGGCACAGTAGGGGGAACAGAGCTGAAACAAGATGGGCAGATATCAGTAATTCTTGAATCTGGATTCCATAGGGGTTATTTACACTATTTTCCTTATTTTTCTACACATTTAAAGATTTCTATGGTAAAATTTAAACAAAAAAAAAAAGAATTATTTGAGCTTTAGTTCCTTCACCTATGAAATAATAATAGCCTGCTTGCGAAGTTACAGAAAGGATGAGAAATACGTGAAGTACAGTGTGTGCCGCATGATAAGGGCTAGACAAACAGCAATTATTATTTTCATTCTTATTAACTGAGGAACTAAACTGTTATACCAATTTGAACCAGTGATATTTAAATGCAGGCACCTTGTTCCTGAGTCTATACCTTCGTTTTTGAAGGTCTGCATACTCCATTATATCCACACACCCAGAAAACCTCTCAAAACCCAATTAAAATTAACAACACATAAAATAACCTCTGCACCAATTTATTAACTTGCACTGGAGATGGTGGAGAGACTTAGTAGTAAGAGGCCAAAACTCAGGAGCAATATGATCCAAAAGGCATTTCTTTCATCTAGGAAATGCACAATAAACTGGAATTCCTTCTAACTTCAGCCTCCCCCCAACCTTCTCTTCCTCTCTCTCTGCAGAATAAAAGTTGCCAGATTCCTAATATCAAATTCCCCCTTTTCCCAGGCTACAGATCACCTCTCTTTCTTCAGATGACTTAATGCTACCAATTAAGCTATGATTGTATTTCATTGCTCAATCTTTCCCAGAGTAAAAAATAGGAAACAAACAAAAATCTCACCTCATCTCCCTTCCTCTTCCAGGTACAGATCTACCCTCTCTCAAGCCTTCCATCCATGACATGTCTTCTTTAAAAAGTGTCTGCACATGCCTTCATTCCCTCATCTCTAAT
Source organism: Ateles fusciceps (assembly GCA_036589455.1). Classification (NCBI taxonomy): domain Eukaryota; kingdom Metazoa; phylum Chordata; class Mammalia; order Primates; family Atelidae; genus Ateles; species Ateles fusciceps. The sequence continues at coordinate 8,785,235 of JAZHEH010001064.1, forward strand.
TTTCTACCCATTCTAATTTGGTTTCCACAACTGATCAAAGCTACTCTCCACCTAAGGCCACCAGTGACCGTGCTGCCTGTTTCATGTCAAGAATAAAATATTTCATCTTAGAGTTTTATCTTTGTGCTGTGAAGATATTTCATATCTTCATAGGAGTTTGAGACCAGGCTGGACAACATAGCAAGACCTCATCTCTACAAAAAATTAAAAATTAGCCAGGTGTGGTAGCACATGCAGACAATGCTGTGAAATATCTTCACACCATTCTACACTGGTATACTGATGACTGTTTTTTGCCATTACTTCTTCTTCTTTTTTTTTTTTTTTTTTTTTTTTGAGAGGAAGCCTCACTATTGCCCAGGCTGGAGTGCAATGGTGTGATCATAACTCACTGCAGCCTCAGGCTCCCTAGTAGCTGGGACTACAGGCATATGCTACCACACTTAGCTAATTTTTTATTTTTTGTAGAGATGAGGTCTTGCTATGTTGTCCAGGCTGGTCTCAAACTCCTGGTGTCAAGAAATCCTCCTGTCTGGGCCTCTCAAAGTGCTGGGATTACAAGTGTATGTCACCATGCCCATCCCCTATTTCTTTCTAAAGGAGGTGGGCATGGTGGCACACACTTGTAATCCCAGCACTTTGGGGGGCCCGGACAGGAGGGCCACACTTATAAAGCCATCTTTTCCCCTGATCTCACATTATTCTGGTAAACTTCTCTACTTTCTGGTCTTGCCTTTGCTGGCCCATCACCCCTCATTGCCTCTGGATGCTACAGGTTGTCTAGGTTCATTTCTGCCCCATTCTTTCACCATTATATGCTCTCTTCCTAGGTTTAACAAAATTTCCTAAATTAGTGTTTTTCACCCAGAGCTCTACTCTAAATTTTAAATCTACGTAATAAATGCACACTTAACATCTCCTCTAAGATGTTACAAAGTCGCTTTAATTGCAAAATGTACAAAACTGAATTCATCTACCTTGCCTCGACCAAACTTGCCTCATCTGTTCCTCCTAAGACATCCAGGCCTATATGCCAGAAAAAGCAGTAGTTTCCCAGACATCTCCTTTTCATTTATTTCTTCATTTCCTATATATATATATATATATGAATTACATATGTATATATGTAATTGTGTAAGTATGTGTATGTGCAGTCATGCCTCCTGGGGGGGATCATTGGGTACTTTTGACTGCCTGTTTAGGGTTTACAGTAACTAATTTAAAGTGAAATCAACCAATAAGGTTGTGTGATTTGCTCTAGAAATATTCAGCTGCTAAGAACAAGTACAAAGGTCAGACTACAGAGTTTAACTAGGATTGAGTTTTTCCAGATGAGTATTCAGAAGAGAAGGACAAGGAAATGCAGATATTGCAACAGAGTAATTATAATTAAGAATCATAAAATCTATGGTGAGTAGTAGAGAAGTAAATTTAAAAGGGAGTGGTGACTGATAAAAATAATAGTGGAATCAGTGGATGAAGATCTCAAGAAAGTCAAAGAAAATGAATGGAACAGATCCGAGGTAAAGAATGAACTGCTAAGCCGGGTGCAGTGGCTCATGCCTGTAATGCCAGCACTCTGGGAGGCCAAGATAGGCCGATCATCTGAAGTCAGGAATTCAAGACCAGCCTGGCTAACATGGTAAAACTCCATATCACTAAAAATACAAAATTAGCCAGGCATGGTGGTGGGCGCCTGTAATCTCAGCTACATAGGAGGCTGAGGCAAGAGAATGGCTTGAACCCAGGAGGCCGAGGTTGAAGTGAACCAAGATCATGCCACTGCATTCCAGCCTGGGAGACAGAAGAGACTCCGTCTTAAAAAGAAAAAAAAAAAACAATTGCTAAAAATCAAGGAATTAAGGGCCAATTTTTGAAGGAGGGGAAGAAATATGTTAAAGTCACTGATAATAATGGTAGGAGAAAAAAACAAAACCAAATTCTAAAAATTTTACTTTCTAAATATCTCTTGGATCTATCCATTTGTTCCTGCCAACACAACCTTACTCAATCCTATCATGTATGGAAATGTCCAATAATATATCAACTTAATAAAATATGTATAAACATTTTAAATTTTATTTCTAAATTGCCTGAAATTCAGAGTACTTTTCTAGAAAACAGAAAATAACAAAAAAGTATATCCACTGAGACTATCAATGTTTACTGAGACTTCTATTTTTAAAAATTCATAAGTATGCACATTACAGAACAGGCATAACCTGTAATATGTACATTAGTTAAATTCTGTACTTGTAAAAAGTCTGGGGAAGTAACTGAAAATATAAATTGTAAAATATTTCTGTAGTCATAGATTAAAAGGTAAATGTGGATATGCAATATAATTCTCAATATATTTTATTCTTCAGAAATACCTTAAACAACACTGCACTGTCAAAGAATAATATGTCCTCTACAATAAAAAAAAATACAAGAATTTGCATTTTTTTTATTGCATTTTAGGTTTTGGGGTACATGTGAAGAACATGTAAAATTGTTGCATAGGTACACACATGGCAGTGTGATTTGCTGCCTTCCTCCCCATCACTCTGCATTCTTAATAAACATGGCATTGCGGCATAAGAGGATGTAGCTTAGCGCCTCTTGCAAGGCAATGGAAGTATCTGAGTTGACAAATGAATCACGTAGTAGAAACTCTATTACAAAAAGGCCAAGACATTCTGGCATATGGTGAAGATACTTCAAAGGCTATTACTTCTGGTAAAGTGCTGTAAGTGTATTTTTATATTTAAAAAGAACATTTTATAAATATGCTTGGTTGTGTATAATGAACATATAAATTTAAACATCTTTATTGATGATTATATAACAGTTTAAGCTCAGGACGTGCAGACAGAATTACTAGTTTTACGTGTTTACAAAAATGCTTCTAAAGAAGAGGAGTTTTTCAGTTACCCTCCAAGCATATCCTTTTAAGTAACAGAATCATCCTTCTAAATGGCCAGAAATGGATGATAAAATATGCCCTGCCAAATTCCACCTGTACAGATAAACTCTTCAACATATAAATTTTGCACTGCTTTAAAATGTTTTATTTTATTAATAATACAACAGTGACAAAGAGTAGGTACAAAATCCAAAAGATGTGAACACAGTATCTCATCATTGCTTTCCTTGAAGTTTAATCACAGAAATGGCTATGAGAGCACACAGATTGATCTTTCTTATTTTTGAGACTACATGAGGAAAAGACATTTTTCTAAGGTAACTAAAGCCCAATTGTAACATTTTTTATGTCAACTAAACATCTAGAATTGCAACCTGGAGGTGAATCACAAATCCTCAGTAATGCACATAAGCCTCATAATTCTCAGGGAAATTGACCAAAATGTCTATCTTAAAGGAAGGGTGCTTTAAAGGACACCTTATTCCACAGGTGTCATAAGGCCCTTGCTAAAACAGAAAGGAAAAAGTGTGAAAATGAAAATGATACTTTTTGTGATTTTTTAAATACTAAAAAGGGGTTTGAGATTACAGGAATGAGAAATAGAGATTACAGAAATGAGAAAATAAAGAATGAAGTAATAATACCAGGTTATTTATATCATTCCTATCCTCAGATGATAGATATCACTGATGTTTCTGAAGACAGAGTATTAATCATTCAAATAATTCTTTTTAAAAATATATTCTTCAATTTTTAAATGTAAAACTTAGAGAAAAACAGCATTTCAAAGTAGAAATTACTGCTCTTTTACCTTTTGGTCATTCTCCTATTCATCAGAGAATGAAGGAAGAAAAGTTGAATCCCAAACCAGAGGCATTTTGCTACTTACTTCTAGTTCTCAAGAACATTTTGGTGGCTACAGGCCCAGGTGTATAATGGATGGGAGGTAATTTTTAGCTGGAAGTGGACTTGACTGAATGAAATTATTCTGGCCCACATCTTATTGCAGAAATATTATAGAAATACTGTCTTGATTTTACTTACCTGATATTTAAGGAAAGAAAGCACAAATGTCCTACTAGGTAGCACACATGTACTATGAAGCTAGTAGATCTTAACCACAAGGTATTACGGTAACTAGCACCAAGTACTGTAATAAAAAGTTCTGACTCATTAATGATTTTAATAAAATTGACTCTAATTATTTTTGAGACAGGGTCTCACTATGTTGCCCAGGACTCAAACTCGAGGGCTCAAGCAATCCTCTGCCTCAGTCTCCCAAATAACCAGGACTACAGGCACACCATGGCACCTGGCTCTCTTCAGTTTTGTTACTCTGAGATGTTCAAGCTAAATTCCCTAAGATAACATGGAACTAGGAAATGCACTAAAATACAAACAAAGCCTCCAAACAAATTTGATTCAGATTCATGTCATATCCATGCTAATTCTCTAGGAATAGATTATTTTGACTCACTATGTCATTAGAATTTTTCCAAAATTTGTGTTCTACACTTATTTCTGATTATATAGATAACCACAATGTGACATGAAAAGGGATGTTTCACTGACATCCTAAAAGTATGGTTTCTTGGTAGAGACACCATGGGCATTTGAGGTAGAATAAGTTTTCAAACCTCGCTCACCAGGTCCAGCTTTGACATCTCCTAACTGGAGCAGAAGCCATGGTGATAAAATCCTAGAGGACTGGGCATTCATGAGAAAGACATTTAAGCAACACATGACTCCCTGCTCTATCTCATTCTTTCAAGTCCCCCCACCACACCCCCAGGCAGCCACTGATCTGCTTACTGTCACTGTAGATGAGTTTGCACTTTAAAGAATTTCATATAAATGAAATTATATAGTATATGATATTTTTATCTGGCTTGTTCAATTCAGCATAATTATTTTAAGATAAACTGACACTGTAGTACGTAACAATAGTTCATTCTATTTTATTCTTGAGTAACATTCCATTGTATGGATACACCACAATCTGTTTATCCATTCATGTGCTGGTGGGTATTTGTGTTGTTTTCAGTTTTTGACCACTGCAAAAAATAAAGCTGCTATGAACATTGGACACCTTTTATTTTTGGGGCTTTTATGACAGGTATGTAGTAGATTATATGGTAGGTAAATGTCTAACTTTTTAAGAAACTGACAGTTTTTCAAGGGGATTATGATATTTTTTACATTCTTACCAGTAGAATATGAGGGTCTCCACCACATCTTGCTAAAATTTGCTTTCTAAATTTATTAATTCTCTTTGGTAAAATAGTGGCATCTCACTGAGATTTCACTTGCATTGCCCTAAACACTAATTATAGGGAGTGTTTTTTATGTGCTTATATGCCAAAAGTATCTTTTTGGGTGAACCGTCTGTTCTTATTCATATTCAATCTAACAGATAATAGTTTAAAACAAGAATAGCAACAATATATTTGGTGATTGTAGCTTATGAGTAAGTAAAATGAATGAGTGAGTCAAAAGAAATAGTATTTTCTTCTTTGCGATCAAAATTAAGTTGCTATCACATCAAAATAATCTGTTATGACAATAAGATGTTTTGTGTAAACCTCCTGGCAACAACAAAGCAAAATTCTTTAATAAATATACTAAAAACAAAAATCAAGGAATCAAAACATACTGAGAGAGAAAATTGCTTAACAACAAAGGAAGAGAGTAAGATGGAAAAAGAAAGAATGGATCTACAAAACAACCAGAAAATAAATAATATGGCAGTACCAAGTCCTTCACTGTCAGTAATTACTAGCATATAAATGGATTAAATTTTCCAATTAGAAAATAGAGGGGCTGAATGAATAAAAATCAAGACTCAACTATATGCTACTTGCAAGAGACTCACTTTATTTGGAAGGACATGCTTAGACCAAAAAGAGAACAAATGAGAAAAAGATACTCCTTGCAAATGCAAACCAAAAGACAGCAGGCGTAGCTAGCTCTATTTCTATCAGATAAAATAATCTAAAGTTTCTTTTAAACTATAAAAAGAGACAAGACCATTATGTGACAATAAAGGGGTCAATAAAAAAAGATACATGACAATAATAAAGATATATGAACCCAACATCAGCACACTCATATATAAAAAGCAAACATTAGTAGATCTAAAGAGATAGAACATAATAATAATAGCATACTTCGACATTCCACTTTCAGCAATGAACAGATCATCCAGACGGAAAACAACAAATGCATATCAGATTTAAAATGCATCCTAAACCAATGAACATAGCAGACATTTCCAAAACATTATATCAAACAGCTACAGAGTTCACATTTCTTCACAAGTGCACATGGAACATTCTCCAGGATAGATCACTTGTTAGGTTATAAAATAGGTCTTACCAAGTTTGAAAAACTGAAATCGTATCAAGTATCTTTTCTGACCTTAATGAAATAAAACTAGAAATCAATAACAGGAAGTACACTGAAAACAGTATACACAGAAATTAAATAAAATGCTCCTAAAATAACACATGGGTCAATAAAAATATGTTTAAAATCTCTTGAAACAAATAAAAATGGAAACACCAAAGCTTACAGAATACAACAAAAGCAGTCCTTTGAGGGAAGTTGATAGCAATAAATGCTTAAATTAAAATAGAGAAAGAGTCTCAAAAACAATGTTGCAATGCATTTCAAGGAACTAGAAAAGCAAAAATAGACTAAGCCCAAAATTAGTAGAACAAAAGAAATAATAAATAATAAATATCAGAACACAAATATAGCCTTAAAAAAAAACAAAAGATCAGCAAAGCAAAGAGTTTTTTTATAATAAGACAATCTCAGAATCAACAACCTTTAGCCAGATTAAGAGAGAAGACTTAAACAAAAAATAAAATCATAAATAACAAAGGAGATCTTACAACTGAGACCAAAGAAATATGAAAAATTATAAGACACTGCTATGAACAATTATGTCAACAATTGGAAAGCATAGAAGAAATCAAAATTGAAGCAGTAAAAAGTCCCCATTGAAGAAGTAAAAAGTCCCCATTGAAGAAAAGTTTGGCACCTAATAGCTTCACTGCTGAATTCTACAAAACATTTAAAGATTAACACCAATTATTTACAAATTATTCCAAAAAAGTAAAAGGTGGAAACACTTCTAAACTTATTCTACAAGGCCAGCATTACCCTGACATCAAAGCAAGACGATAAAACAACAACAACAAGAATTACAGCCCATTATCATTGATGAATGTGGATGCAAAAAGTCCTCAACAAAATACCAGGAATCAGAATTCAACAGCACATTATAAAGATCATCCAAAATAATTAAGTATGATTTATCCCAAGCATACAAGAATGGTTTAACATACACCAATCAATAAAGTGACACATCATATTAACAGAATGAAGGGCAAAAACTATATGATCATTTTAATAGATGTACAAAAAGCATCTGACAAATGTCAACACCCTTCATGATGAAAACTCTCAACAAATTAGGTATAGAATGAACGTACCACAACATAAAAAAAAAGTCAAACATGAGAAACCCACAGCCAACATCATACTGAACGGAAAAATTTGAAAGGTTATGACAATATGTAAAAATAATTATATACCACAACTAAGTGGACTTTAATTCAGGTAAGCAAAATGGGCTCAACCTTCAAAAATCAAACAAAAAATAAATTAATGTAATCCATCATATCAACAGGCTAAAGAAAAAAAATCACATAATCATATAAACAGAAGAAAAAGCTTCTGACAAAATCCAGCACCCATTAATCATATAAACTTCCTCAATCTGATGAAGACCAAAAAAAAAAATCTACAGCTAACACCACACTGAATTCTGAGAAAACAGATGCTTGATGACAGGATGGATGATAGCAAGGATGTCCACTTTCAGCACTCCTATTCAACATTGTACTAGAAGTCATAGCTAAGGCAATAAGACAAGAAAAGAAAACATACACAGATAAAAGAAAGAAAGAAAACTGTCTTTGTTTGTAGATAACATGATTGCATATGTGGAAAAGCCCAAAGGCGGGAAACAATAACAAAAACTCCTGGAACCAATAAACAATTACAGCAAGGTTGCAAGACACAATATTAATATTAAAAAGTCAATTACTTTACTATACACCAGCAAGTATCAATTGTAATTTGAAATTGAAAACACAATACAATTAACATGAGCACCTTAAAAAAAAAAAACTCATGTATAAATCTATGAAAATATATACAAGTTTTATGTAAGGAAAACTACAAAACTCTGATGAAAGAAATCAAAGAATGAATAGAGAGTAATTCCATGTTTATGGGTAGGAAGACAATGCCATTAAAATGTCAGTTCTTCCCAGCTTGTTATATAGATTCAACACAATCCCAACCAAAATTCCAACAAGTTACACAATTAATACCAATAAATTGAAATTTTTTTTTTGAGATGGAGTCTTGCTTTGTCACCAGGCTAGAGTGCAGTGGTACAATCTTGGCTCACTGCAACTTCTGCCTCCCGAGTTCAAGTGATTCTCCTGGCTTAGCCTCCCGGGTAGCTGGGACTATAGGCATGCGCCACCACACTCAGCTAATTTTTCTATTTTTATTAGAGATGGGATTTCACCATGTTGGCAAGGATGGTCTCGATCTCTTGACCTCGTGATCTGCCTGCCTCAGCCTCCCAAAGTGCTGGGATTACCAGACGTGAGCCACTGGGCCTGGCCAATAAATTGATTCTTAAGTTTGTATGCAGAGGCAAAATACCCAGAATAGTCCACACAATATTGAAAAACAAAAAAGGAACATCAGAAGACTGACACTATTAAACTTTAAGGCTTTCTGTAAAGCTACAGTAATCAAGACAATGTGGTATTTAACTTGATCATCCTATAAGGTTTACAAGGAAAAATAATTAATCTCGTCTAACCCTGCCCATTCCTGAGTTCCAGCACCTAGAGGAACTACTTTCCACTTTCAGGCTCCTTTTTTTTTTTTTTAATTATACTTCAAGTTCTGGGATACATGTGCAGAATGTGCAGGTTTATTACATAGGTATACACATGCCATGGTGGTTTGTTGCATCCATCACCCCATCATCTACATTAGGTATTTCTCCTAATGCTACCCCTCCCCCTGCTCCCCACCCCCCTGACAGGCACCAGTGTGTGATATTCTCCTCCCTGTGTTCATGTGTTCTCATTCTTCAACTCCCACTTATGACTGAGAACATGCAGTGTTTGGTTTTCTGTTCTTGTGTTAGTTTGCTGAGAATGATGGTTTCCAGTAACATTTCACGTCCCTGCAAAGGACATAAACTCATCTTTTCTTATGGCTGCAGAGTACTCCATGGTGTGTATGTGCCACATTTTCTTTATCCAGTCTATCATTCATGGGCATTTTGGTTGGTTCCAACATTGATTAATTTCCTAAGGTAAACCAACCTTGTATTGCTGACCTAACAGTCACATATACATGCTGTATTATCCTTTTCATATATTGTCGAATTTGGTTTGCTAATATTTTGTTTAGGATTTTTGCATGTATGTTCATATTTGTGGTTCTCTTTAATGTCTTTCTAGTTTTGTGATAATTACATTCTTGATCTCATAGAAAAGCTAGAAAACATTCCTTGTTCTTTAATTTTTTGGAGACATTTACTTCCTTAAATGTTTAGTAGCCTTCACCAATGAAGCCATCTGAACTTGAAGTTTCTTTGTGAGAAGGTTTTTGACTACAAATTCAATTTCTTTAATAAACATAGGGCTATTCTGGATGTCTTTTTTTTTTTTTATTTTTAGCATGCCAAGATTTCATCATAAGTCTATTTCTTCTTGAATGATATTTGTAATTATGAACTTTTTCCATTCTTTCTAAATTATTGAATATGTGAGGATAAAGCTATGCAGAATGATTCCATATTATACTTTTAGTATCTATAAAATCAACACTGATGTTCCCTATTTCATTCATTGTATTGGTAATATATCTCTTTCTTCTTTTTTCCCCCCAACTTCTCTGGTTAGAAATGTATTGATTTTATCAATATTCTCAAAGAATCATGGATTTCTGCTCTGAACGTTATTTTTTTCTGTTTACTTTGAGTTTAGTTTGTTATTATTGTAGTTTCTTAAGGAAGAACTGAAGTCACTGATCTGAGAAACTTCTTCTGTTATAATAAAGACATTTGGGGGCTACACATTTTAATATGTTGTGCTTTTATGCTTTTTAAATTGATTGATCAATATTTTTTGAGATGGAATCTCATTTTGTCCACCAGGTTGGAGTGCAGTGGCACCATCTTGGTTCACTGCAACCTCTGCCACCTAGGTGCAAGCAATTCTTGTGCCTCAGCCTCCCGAGTAGCTAGAGCTACAGGCATGCGCCACCACACCCAGCTCATTTTTGTATTTTTAATAGGGACAGCATTTCACTATGTTGGTCAGGCCAGTCTTGAACACCTGACCTCAAGTGATTGGCCTGCCTCGGCCTCACAGAGTGGTGGGATTACAGGTGTAAGCCACTGTGCCCAGCCCAGCTTTTATGCTTATTTATTTTAAAATATTTTTTAAACAATTTTAGTTAGTTCTTTCACTTATGGATTATTTGGAATTATGCTATTTCGCTTCCAAATATTTGAGAATTATCTAGAGAACATGCTGTTAAATTTCCAGTTTGTCTTTTTACAACAATTATATATATATATACACACACACACACCCCTATATATATATACATACACACACACACACACATATATGGTTGTTTTTTTTAATTATACTTTAAGTTCTGGGGTACATGTACAGATCTCGCATGATTGTTACATAGGTATACACATGCCATAGTGGCTTGCTGCCTCCATCCCCCCCCCCCCCCATCACCTATATTAGGTATATCTTCTAATGTAATCCCTCCCTAATCTCCCCACCCTCTGCTAACCCTCCCCCTAGCCTACCACCCCACAACAGATCCCAGTGTGTGTGACATTCTCCTCCCTGTGTCCATGTGGTCTCATTGTTCAACACCTACTTATGAGTGAGAACATGTGGTGTTTGGTTTTTGGTTCTTGTGTCAGTTTGCTGAGAATGATGGTTTCCAGATTCATCCATGTCCCTGCAAAGGACATGAACTCATGCTTTTTTATGGCTGCAAAGTATCCCATGGTATATATGTGCCACATTTTCTTTATCCAGTCTATCATTGATGGTATTTGGGTTGGTTCCAAGTCTTTACTATTGTAAACAGTGCCGCAATGAACATACGTGTGCATGTGTCTTTATAATAGAAAGATTTATAATCCTTTGGGTATATACCCAGTAATGAGATTGCTGGGTAAAATGGTATTTCTATTTCTGGATCCTTGAGGAATCACCACACTGTCTTCCACAATGGTTGAAATAATTTATACTACCACCAACAATGTAAAAGCATTCCTAATTCTCCACATCCTCTCCAGCTTCTGTTATCTCCAGATTCTTTAATGACTGCCATTCTAACTGACATGAGATCATATCTCAATGTGGTTTTGATTTGCATTTCTCTAGCAACCAGTGACAATGAGCATTTTTTTACATGTTTGTTGGCCACATAAATGTCTTCTTTTGAAAAGTGCCAGTTCATATCCTTCACCCACTTTTTGATGGGATTTTTTTTTTCTTGTAAATCTGTTTTGGTTATTTGTAGATTCTGGATATTAGACCTTTGTCAGATGGGTAGATTGCAAAACCTTTTTCCCATTCTGTTGGTTGCCAGTTCACTCTGATTGTTTCCTTTGCTGTGCAGAAGCTCTGGACTTTAATTAGATCCCATTTGTCTATTTTGGCTTTTGTTGCCACTGTTTTTGGTGTTTTAGTCATGAAGTCCTTGCCTACGCCTATGTCCTGAATGGTTTTGCCTAGGATATTTTAAAAAATGTTTAACCGCTGGGTTTCATATTCCACACTTTTGAGACAAGATCCTATTAAATAATCTACTCAATGCCCCATTAACTGTGAAGTTTCCTAGGCTGGCTAATGAGGAAAGATACCCTTCAGACCTTAATCGATTGCCACAGACTGACCTGCTATTCCTTTCAGATATTTATTTCCCTGGACTCAAATCTATTGTTTATTCACATGCATATGTGATCAGCATTTGGCTAAATATCCTATGGAGTCCTCATGCAGGTCTCAAGGGCTCTTTCTTTGGGTAAATCTCTCTTTTCCAGGACTCTGTCCCGCACACTAAAGATGATTTAGTCATGTTGGACTCTCAGCTCCATGTCTTCAATTCAGGATGTCCACAGGGCCCTGCCTGCGTTCCTGCTTCCTGCACCGAAGCCTGGAAATTCTCTCAAGGCAACCTTATGTGCTTCCTGTCTTTCAGACATCACTGTCTTTCATTAGTTGACGTCCAATATCTTCAAAACCATTGTTTCATAAATTTTGTCCAGTTTTTGTTTCAGGAGAGAATGTAAATCCAGTAGAGTTAAAACTTTTTTTTTTTTTTTTTTTTTGTGGAGACAGAGTCTCACTCTGTCAGCCAGGCTGGAGTGCAATGGCATGATCTCAGCTTCAGCAACCCCCGCCTCCCGGGTTCAAGCAAGTCTCCTGCCTCAGCCTTTAAAGTAGCTGGAACTACAGACGTGTGCCACCACACTGGCTAATGTGTGTGTGTGTGTGTATGTGTGTGTGTGTGTGTGTGTGTGTGTGTGTGTGTGTGTGTGTATTTTTCCTAGAGACGGGGTTTCACTATGTTGGCCAGGCTGGTCTTGGACTCCTGACCTCATGATCCCTCCACCTGGGCCTCCCAAAGTGCTGGAATTACAGATGTGAGACACAACATTTTTAATTTCAAAAACAAAATTTGTTTATGACTTAAGTGACAATAGGACTTCCTATTTCCTAAGAGTAATCAGATGAGGACTGGTTTTCAGTCAGGCAAGAGGACAAATTATAACCACCAAGTGAATGTAGAGACACTAGTAGAGAAAAAAATAAAATTATCTTTGCATTACATCCCATAAGTTGTTCTTGTTGATTGTACAAGTTATGCAACTACGGAAAAAGGTTCCATGACCCAGAGTATGGGATTTACTCATCTATGCCATCTTTTACTGCTGTTATTATGGCCGTAACCCCTCTTTATCAAACAATAGTTGTAAAACAATCTCACAGAATGAGACATTTACTTTTCTCCTTGGAAAGTTTTCCAGGTAACATTTTCTGTCCATCAGCTGTCACTGGAGCTTAAAGAAAACCTGCTAGACCCTGGTCATATTTAATGGTCTCACAAAAGAGCTTGATAATGGAATCAGGATTCACTCTGCAAGTTGTTTCTGCAACACTACCAATACCGGAATTTTTACAATATTGCCAAATTGTATTTTAGCTCTCCAGACACTGTATTTGATAATATGCTGACATAAACCTAACTGGTCTGTCTTAGACTACATGGAACTCCTGAATCAAAGGTTTTAGTCAAGAATTTTTTGCACAGCAATAAAATATTTCCAAAAGCTTCCAAAAGCAAGAAAAACATCTATTGTCATTCTATTGATAAGGGCCTTTGAATATTTCCTTGTTTTTATATTTTTTTCAAAATTTCCATGCACTTAGAGCAGCCTAAAAATGTTTAAACACTTGAAGCTTCAACTAAAATATTCATTAAGTACCTATTTAGTGATGGGCATAATACTGTGCATTGGGAATATAGAAATAAAGTAAATCAGTTCTGTCTTTAGAATGCATACAGGCTGGAATTGGTCTCAGAGTTATACAGACAGATAAAAAGAAAGCAAAGTGGCCGGTAGTCCCAGCACTTTGGAAGGTGGAGGCACGCAGACCACCTGAAGTCAGGAGTTTGAGACCAGCCTGGCCAACATGGTAAAACCAAGACTCTACTAAAAATACAAAAATTAGCTGGACGTGGTGGCAGATGCCTGTAATCCTAGGTACTTGGGAGGCTGAAGCAGGAGAATTCCTTGAACCTGGGAGGCAGAAGTTGTCGTGAGCCGAGATCATACCACTGCACTACATCTTGGGTGACAAGAACAAGACTCCTTCTGGCAGGGGGGAAACAGCAAATAAAGATTTGCCTTGTTTCCATAAAAGGTCATACCTGTAATAAACTATTACAGAATTTTTAAAACTGTAGAATCAAGGTTTTCTTAAAGTCACAGAAATGATCACCTTTATTTCATTTTCGTTAAATCCTATAAAGCAAATTTGCGTGTTTCCCACCCGAAGGTAATCTCAAACCAGGGGTCAAAAAACTATGGCCCAAAGGCCAAATCCCTACTGTCTCATGTTTTGATAAATAAAGATTTATTGGGACATAATCATGATCAGTCATTTACATATTGCTTATGGCTGCTTTCATCCTGCCACAGCAGAGTTGAATAGCTGCAACAGAGGTTACATGGCCCTGGAAACTGAACATGTTTATTATCTGGCCCTTTACAGAAAGTTTGCTGACCTCTACACTAGATAATTAACTTCTCAGCCCTGCATCTAAACAAAGAGCTCTACCTAAGCTAAGATGAAAACTTGGCTGCTCTGAAATCTGCAGTAAAGAAAATTAGACAACCCAATAGATGATTTTATATTTAACAATTTGATAATTTTTTACATGTCGCCCACATCATTTTTGTTTGTTTATATGAAGCCAATTGCCTTTACTCCATTATAGAGAAGGTAGAGATCTGACTATTAAACCCTTCATTATAGTCCTTCATATATGTTTGCATATATCACTTATTTCCTCAAAAACCAAAATATTTTGAGTCTTCGTGTCATCATAATGTAAATGGCATAATGCAAATGCTAATTGACTCATTTTACCTGCCACATGACTTCCCAAATATATAATAATACACAATTTTTGTGAAATCTTTTCTTTGTATTACCTTGATTTGGTAAATATTATTTAAAAGTGTCACCTATGTCTAGAACTATTTCTTGAGAGGTTTTCTTGGAGTCTTTTGTAATAAGGGAACTAGTTCCTCAAAATCAATTTCTCATATTCTGCTTTTTTACCTTTAACTTTCGCAAATAGCTATTTACAAATAATTTTTTGAGCTACCTAACAGTTTAGCCACAATACAGCACATTTCTTCATGTCATTCCATTTGGAATTGCTTGCAGGATACAGAGTCACATTACAATGTTATCAATTACTCCCAAAGAGATTATTAGGCAGCTAAACAGACTACGATAACGTAAAATATCAAGAAATTTAGAGAACATATGTTCAGGAAAAAATAATTTGGAGCCTGGCATGGTGGCTCACACCTGTAATCCCAGCACTTGCGAGGCCAAGGCAGGCAGATCGCTTGAGCTCAGTAGTTTGAGACTAGCCTGGGCAAAATTAGCTGCGTTTGGCCATGACTGTGGTCCCAGCTACTCTGGAGGCTGCAGTAGGAGGATCGTGTAAGCCTGGGAGAAGGAAACTACAGTGAGTGAGCCAAGATCACATCAGTGCACTCCAGCTTGAGTGCCAGAGTGAGACCTTGTCTCAAAAAAAAGAAAAAAAAGAAAAAAAAAGTTATACAGGGATTTTCAACCTCACAGGGGTCGGTGTTCCTAACCTCTGCATTGTTCATGGGTCAACTGTATAAGTAAGTTTCGTTAAAATAAGTCCTTGGGCATCAACATATGTATCATTCATAGAATTGTAATGGAGAAAACATTTTTCTTTATTTCTGTTTAGACAGATTCAAATTGGTAGTAATTAGCTGCTAAAATGAAAATACATTTAGATAGGAAATATTCATCCCTATAGACCCCATTATTATAGGTAAGCTTTATTTCTACTTTAATTCACCTACTCCCTCCCCCCCAAATCATTCTGGAGTCTCAAGCACATGTTAGGCAAAATGAAATTGTCTAAAGTTTCCTGAGCTGAAGTAACGACTTAGAAAGAGTCCAGATTTCTGTTTAGGAATTTGAGTGAGTCAGTGAGTGAGCTGACAAGCTCAGCAAGTCATTTCCCAGGCCTCACCACTGAATTCCCTAAACATGATTAGAGACATGAAACACCTTTGTGAGTTTTCGGGGACTTTTACCCAGTTGCCTCTGTAGTATTCTTTAACCATTTTTAGCAGCATCATGTCTATTCCCTGAATTATTCAAGTTACTTCTTAGAAAAGTCAAAAATGCATTCTGAAGTATCCAAAACAAAAAGGCAGAGCTACCTTTTCTAGTTTGGTCCTTATTTCAAGACCAGGCAATAAGATGTAGTCCAGTTAGATTTATTAGTTTTATATTTTTACACAGCAACATTTGCACATATTATAGGTAATAATATGAAATAAGAAAGTGAATGTCATTACTCCAACGCCATCTTAACTGAGTAAAAACTAATTCCTCCATGGTTTTACCACTAAAGTACATTCTGCTTACTTGGCAATCAGTTTAACTTTCATTACTGATTCTCTTTTGAACTTTCATTTTAAAGTAAATATTTATCTTTTTTAGTTTAAGTACCATTAGAGCTATCTATAAAAGTCCATTGCTTTGTCCTAGTTCTATATTTATTTTAGAAATGAATGGATAGAGATCACCAATGTTCTTTATATGTACATATATATATTCATTTTCTTGACTTGGCCTTCTGAGGAGAACAGATATAGAAGAGTAGAAGGAAAATAAGAGGCAGGGGCTGCTTTCTCTCCAACAATTTCATATGCAAGGATACGGTATCTATGAGAAAAAAAAATACCATACAGACCAGAGGTCCCCAATTCCCTGAGCCATGGACTTGTGCCCATCCATGGCCTGTGAGGAACCAGGACTGCACAGCAGGAGGTGAGTGGCGGACGAGTGAGTGAAGCTTTGTCTGTAATTATAGCCACTCTCCATCACTCGCATCACTACCTAAGCTCCACCTCCTGTCACATCAGTAGCAGCATTAGATTCTCATAGGAGCGCGAACCCTATTGTGACGGGCACATGCCAGGGACCTAGGTTGCACACTCCTTATGAGAATCTAATGCCTGGTGATCTGTCACTGTTTCCCATCATTCCCAGATGGAACTCTCTAGTTGCAGGAAAACAAGCTCAGGGCTCCCACTGATTCTACATTATGGTGAGTTGTATTATTATTTTATTATATATTACAATATAATAATAATAGAAATAAAGTGCACAACAAATGTAATGTGGTTAAATGATCCCGAAACCTTCCCTTTCTTTCCTGGTCCATGGAAAAACTGCCATCCACAAACTGGTCCATAGTGCCAAAAAGGTTGGGGACCACTGAGGTAGACTACTTAAAATATCAATGCTTCTTTGCAGTTCCTCCCCTCTAAACACTGACCACTTCAGAAGCATCAAGGCATCTCATGCACATGGCTTTTGACATTAACTATTTCCCTCAAACTGACTTTTTAAGTGCATAGCCAATACATTTCTAAAGGATTCATATTCTAAAAGACTTGTCCAAAAGATTTTATTGAAAATCTTAGCAAAATATATCCATATTGAAAAATACCAGCTTTTGTGTTTCTAGCATTTACCTACCCAACTCCGAAATCATAGCTTCTGTTTCAGAAATTATTGTTGTAACTAGAAAAGATGAAATTGAATAACAACAATAGCGATAACTTAATAAGCCCTAAAATGTCCGAAACCTATAATAGACACATTAAACACAATGTATTTAATCTCTACAAAAATCCTAATAATAGTTTCTTTACAAATGAAGAAATGGAGAAACCTGAGATTTCTTTAACAAAGGATATAAAACAAATAGCTGACCAGGTGTGGTGGCTCACATCTATAATCCCAGAACTTTGGGAGGCCAGCCGGGTCAGGAGTTCAAGACCAGCCTGGCCAACATGCCGAAACTCCATCTCAACTAAAAACACAAAAATTAGCCGGGTTTGGTGTCACACGCATGTAATCCCAGCTATTTGGAAGTCTGAGGTAGCAGAATGACTTGAACCCAGGAGGCAAAGGCTGCAGTGAGCTGAGATCATGCCACAGTACTCCAGCCTGGCCAACACAGTGAGACTCCATCTCAAAAAACAAACAAACAAAAAAAGATATTGAGCTAGAATAGACATCAACGTCTGAGTCCCAAACTGAAACCTATGCCCACCACTACAGAATATGATCTCACTTCGTTCTAGACTTTTAGTAGTTTCATTTAACAATGACCTCACTTAGTTTTAGACTTTTGGTAGTTTCTATAAATGCCAAAATGTTCTGAATGTGAATCTCCCTAAAATTAGCACTTGCTCTAAGAACAGGCTAAATATTTCTGACTATAATATCTATGTTTTAATGTTTTGAAATATCTATTATTTAAAATAGTACCAACTACTGCAGGAAGCTCAAATGACAAGTTTGCCTTCAGAAGAACCAGTCTACTGTGAACGTCTCTCATTTAGTTTACCATACTGAATGTAAACATTTCTCAAGAAAAATTTAGGATGTTAACGCTGAATGTCTCTTATTTGAAGTTTGTAAAATTTCTTTAAACCACAGGACAATTAGCAGCACCTCTGGACATATCTCCTGTTTTCCTCAGCTTCTCTTCTAATTCTCTAGAAAGATATCTTCTAGATCATTTCTACTGAATCTTAAAAGGTAGCCTAATAATCTGTGAATTCACGTAGCACTAAGCATTGAATGCAATAGAATAAATAATGTGTCTTACACATATATTTGTTATTACATTTCAAATGCATGCAGATTTTGCTGATTAACAAATTATGTTATGTGAAAGTATTAGTCTCATAGCATTTTTATGCCAACCACCATAAAAAATATTATTAAGTAATAAAATGTGTATGTTTCTATTAATTTATTTCTTACTTTAAAAATTTAGAATTCCTCATAGCTGAAAAAGCTGGAAACCACTACACTAATCCTTCAAAAGTAAAATTTCCATTCTGTTTTTTTTTTTTTTTTATATATATCCAAAAGACTATAAAATTTCCATTCTATTAGGTTTACTGTGATTTGACCAGGAAAAGTCGTGAAATATCTTCTTCATAACTGTTCAAGATTGCAATATTAGACAAAGAAAAAAATCCACAATTAAAAGATGAAAAGCCCCTAAAATAAAATACTTCATCGCCTGTACCTAAGAACCTAAAAGAATAAAAAGCTCCAATACTTATATTTAGGATATCCTTCTATTCTCCCTTCCAGCATAAATAATATCCATTTTTGCAGCCTCTTAATAGACATAACTCAGATAAAGAGCCTGAAAAGAAATGTAGTCTGTTCAGTTTCTTCCCAGTTATTGGCATGTGTTTTTGAAAGAATTTAGCAGCATGGAAGTGATGCACGAATATTTTAAGCAAAATATGCAAGAGTCACTCCTTAATTAACATCACCAAAGGTACTCAAACACCATACAACAGTAATTAGACTGTGGAGCTATTTGTTCTGCAGTATTAAAGAATGTCAAGACTTTGATTATTTATAAAGCTGTATTTTTTCAGCCTTTGATTTCAGTTGCTTAAATTGATTCTGAAAAGATCCAGCTCCACTGTAAAACAAAATCATTTTAAGATCCCAAAATGTTGTCATTGCTAGAAACTGCCTAGATATTTACTTTATAGTCAGAAGTGATTAACCTTGATTAACTCTGAATTAATGTCCTTCCAAAGAGATTTGAGAAAAATAATTCTGTTGGCTAACTTTTGACACACATAATTTCCCTGATATATATATATATATATATATATATATTTTTTTTTTAACCTAAAACAGTAGAAAGAAGTTAACTTGGAATGTATGCCTGTCTGACAATCCCAGCTTCATTTTCTACCATTATATTATCTGATACAAGTTGATCACTTTCTTTGAATACCGACCAACAGACTTCCTTTACTGTCTAACGAAAATTACATCAAATACTGTTTCTTTACACACAACTGACATAAAGTAGAATTTCAAAAAACATCCTATACTCATCTTCCTACAGGCTTTTTATTCACATCTCCTCTTCAGTTCTTAGCATGTAGCTCTGACCTCATCCATGAAATCGGGAGCTTAGCTAGTATTAGCAAGAAGGAGGAAGAGCCGGTGACATGATCACGGATCTGGCCAGCCCTGCCTGCAAGTTTCTCCTCATTTGCTTAATTCATCCTCAATGGCATATGTTTATTTTCAAGAAACACGTAAGTAGTAGTTGCTAGTCATATGACAAGATGAAATTTACATTTGTTTCAAATCCAGTCAAAAACCTAAAACATGGATCTATAATAGTTTTTCACCTGTAACATCACAGGTTAAATTACAAAAACAAAATGGTTGCCATCAACAAGTGTTGCTGAAGTTCATGGAATTTAAAAAGCTGAATGTTTGGATGCTGTGAATTAGCTATGCAAAAATCTTTCACAACCTTATTTTTCCTGAATTTTCTCTGAAAGGGAGCCTAGAGTGTTAAGATATCCTTCCAGAATCCCCCACAGCTGGGTTTAGCCATGCAACTCACTTCCAGTCAGTGAAACTTAAGCAGAAGTCATTAGATAGATTTTCTAAAATGGAAAAAGGTGTATGTTTTGGCATTTAGCTTTTGCCATTTATTATTTTCCTTTCTTCTGCCTGGAACATGGATACAATGCCTAGAGGTACAACAGCCTTTGGAACCATGGCAATAAAAAATACAGTTTAAGCACAAAAGGAACCGAGGTATGAAGCCATTATACTATTCAATCAGCCTAAGACATCCTACTTCCAAATTTCTTGTTGCATGACATAAATAAACCTCTTATTCATTTAACCACTATCAGTTGAGTTTTCTGCTATTTCTAATTAAAATTTATCTCAGTGGATGCAGCCTGAGTGGAGAACAGAATTTTGTTTAACACAGAAGAATGGGAAGGAAATCCAGGTGGGAAAACCAGTAGGAAACATAGCCATATCCAAAAATGAACGTCCTGTATTTGGGGGGGGGAAAAAATGAGCATTCCAAATCCAAATTCACTGAAGTCAAGGATATATAAGAGTTAGTAATAGACAAAATGGGTTTGCATCTTTGGGAAGGAGTCCAAATATAGTCTCTGAATGCCCACAAACAGTGGGAAATAGAGACTCATTGAAGGGTTGATGGGGCAAGAGAGGAGGGGATTTAAGACATGTATATACTAATCTGCAAGGAATTTTTCAGTTGCTTAGTCCTCATATACATACAGCTGGTATATGTCATTTTTAAAGATCTAGAATGACATATCTATTTAGCATATATTTCTAGTGATTTGTTCTATGTAATCTGTGAAGCAGCCATGATACTCAATCCAGAGTAATACATGGAAGAGGCCTCAAAACAAAAAAGCAAAGATGCATTTATCCCTTAGGCACTTTTTCTTTTTGAGACAGAGTCTCTCTCTGCCACCCAGGCTGGAGTGCAGTGGCACAATCTCAGCTCACTGCAACCTCCACCTCCTGGGTTCAAGTTACTTCCTGCCTCAGGCTCCTAAGTAGCTGGGATTACAGGCATGCACCACCACGCCCAGCTAATTTTTGTATTTTTAGTAGAGATGGGGTTTCACCATTTTGGTCAGGCTGGTCTTGAACTCCTGACCTTAAGTGATTCACTCACCTTGGCCTCCCGAAGTGCTGGGATTACAAGTGTGAGCTACCGCGCCTAGCCCTTTAGGCATTTTTGTTCTTTACATGGCATGTAAACTCTTTACTTGGTGTTACCTCCCATATCACTTCTGTCACCAATTGCTTTAGTCATTCCAGACTTCTATAACAAGATACTCTATATTGGGTGGCTTAAACAATAGAAATTTATTTCTCATAGTTCTACAGGCTGGGAAGTTGAGGACCAGAATGCTGGCAGATTTGCTGACTGGTGAGGGCCTCTTCATGGTATGTCCTCACGTGGCCTTTGCCTGGTATATGCGCAGAGGCTGGGGGGGTGAAAGGAGGTTCTCATCTTTTCCTCTTCTTCCAAAGGCACTAATCCCTCCATGAGGGCTCCACCCTCATGACCTAATTACCTCTCAAATACCCCACCTCCAAATACCATCACATTGGGGATTAGGGTTTCAATATATGAATTTCAGGGGTCACTCACATTCAGTCTACAGCACCAACTAATGCTGTAAGGGTAGCAACCAGTCCCCAGTACTTGCTGCATCTGCAGAACAGATCAAACTGGACTTCATCACTCCAACCTTTATGCTACCTATTGGAAGAACATGTAGGCCTGAGCATGGGATTCCCCAGAAGCAGAAGCTGATATAAGTATTGAAGTGCAAGTATTTTATTTGGGGAGGGAAAGAACCCTGGTGAGGGAGTGGGGGAAGTCAGTGAAGGAAAGGAGGTATTCAATAGAGAGAGTTTCTAGAGCTCAATCCCACTGGAAAAGCCCTAGATTTATCCTTGAGGAGGAAGGGACATGGCATATTTATTAGTCATTGGTTGGGCAATGTCAATACTCCTGCACTTTCGGCCAGCCATGCGCACAGGCAGAGATGCATTCTTTAGCAGCAGAGAAAATCTTCCAGAAGTCCTCAAGCAGACTGCAGTATCTGGAAGTGTGATGGCAGGTACTAATATGGTAAGGAAACAGGAGTGGAGAAATATGTGTGGAGAACTGTATTAGTCCATTTCACGTGCTGATAAAGACATATGCGAGACTTGGCCATTTAGAAAAGAAAGAGGTTTAATGGACTTATAGTTCCTCGTGGCTGGGGAGGCCTCACAATTATGGTGTAAGGCAAGGAGGAGCAAGTCACTTCTTACATGGATGGCAGCAGGCAAAAGAGAGAGCTTGTGCAGGGAAACTCCCCGTTATAAAACCATCAGATCACATAACACTTATTCACTATCATGAGAATAGCACAGGAAAGACCTATCCCCATGATTCAATTACCTCCCACTGCATCCCTCCCATAACACATGGGAATTCAAGATGAGATTTGGGTGGAGATACAGCCAAACCGTATCAAGAACCAATAGCATGCTTGGGCTGGCCAATGCCTAAGAGTGCAGGGATGATTTTAAGCAGTAAAGTTCTAGTTTTGCAGAAACTATAAAATGATCAAAACACAGAAATGGAGGAAAAACTGAAAGATTAAGGACACATCAGCAGAGCATAAGACTCTGGTTTTCCTTTCTTTGCTATACTTTAGAAACCAGATATGAAACCCAAAATTCCTCCAGAACATAGCAAAGAGGGAATACTCAAGTGGGATTTGTTTATATTCTAGAAAGGTATAATAGACCAGTTGTAAAAAAAAAAAAAAAAAAAAAAAAATGCCCTTATAGATAAAAGTTAAAAAAAAAAAAAAATACTGGTTAAAATAACAAGAGTTAGAATTATTCCTTTCACTTTTGACAACCCCAGGAAGAGAAAAAGTCAAACTATGTAATCAATATGGTAAAGAATAAGTAAAATATTAAGATCAGAGTCTAACATTACTTACTGATTTAATCCCCATTTTACAGATAGAAGCATAAAGAGGTTAAGGAACATCCTGAGGAAAATCTGTCTCCAAAGTACATGGTTTTAACCATTATAGTCTTCTGTCCTCCTCTAAATGATAATTTGATAGATACTGGAGTATATGGTTGTGCCTAAAATTCTTATTATTAACACAAGTTTTTGCCTTCTTATTACTATTAGGCCAGGGGAAAGATCAGGAGAGAAGAGGTGAGTCATCTGGGCTAAGTGCAACAACCACATCACCACTACCTTCCAAGTGTTTGGTATACCAGAAATAGGCTCAACTGGCTAAAATAAGAGTAAGTAACTGAGACTCACACTAGAGAATCTTGAACGCCAGCCACCAAGTTTCATCTTTATTACCCTGGAAACATAACCATAAAGAACCACTGAAGAATCTGAGCACAAACTTACAAGCACGTACATGTGGTCAGGTGTCAGACTGAGTAACACAAACAGTGGTAGTGTAGTAGTCAGTGTCAGGCAAGTGGGATTCCAGAAAATCACAACTATCTGGAAAAGTCTACTGCCCACCCAAAAGGTCACTACATAATTGCTACTGTCACTCTAGTCTTCTAAATGGCAAAATTCTATAAAGCAGTAACAGGCTCACACTGAAGAAAAAAGCTCTGAATTGTCATGTAAATATTCATCATTATAGACACCAGTTATGTTCTCTGGATCCTTGAATTCATGCTCAAAGCAGACAGAAAGAAAATAGCATTTTTCTCTCAGTAAGAACCACCTGGAATGACAAATATTCCTTCCTCAAGGTTGGTCCCAGCTAGACCCAGAAAGGTGTTCAACTGTTGGTTTCTCACATCTCCATTTGACAGCCAAAGACTTCTGGACAGCACTCATTTTGATACTAATGAGTTCAAGGATTGGTAGCTTGAGTTATGTGTCTCTAGTGATCTAATTTCTATAGGAGATTGCTATTTACACTTATCTTCACATTTTTCTACCTGCAAACATATCCCAGAAGTGCTCTGCAGAGCTGACTGCCTCTCAGGATCCCTGTGGGGTTTTTCTATGCATGCCCACTTTCCAATGCCAGAAATTTTGATTAATCTGTGTGAACTAGAACTCTTGAGCATGCACATTTTTCAGACACCACAGGTGACTCTGATGCAAAGCAGGGCTGAGATCTACACCACAGTAGTAAAAATGATGATGGTTGTTAACAGTGTTTGCATTCCTGCATGTGCCAAGTGCTTGGCTAAAGAATTTAAGTGTCTTAACTCATGTTTATCTTCATTGCAACCTTCTGAGTTTGGGACATTGTTAAGAAATCTGAGGCAAAGATAAACTGGGTAACTTTCCCAAGCTCATATAGTGGATCCAGGATTTAACCCCAGGCAGTCTGCCATAAATATATACACATGCTCCTTCCACCAGCTAAGAAAAAGCAATTATTTCTATATCCCCTGCAATAGTTTAAGATCTTGATTCTTAAAGTCTTAAAGCTTAAAGAATTTTAGATCTAAATGAAATTGGCTTGATTTATCTGTACGATATTGCATATCTGAGATGTCTATACAGAGGCTGACAAGTGGTCAGTTCTGACTCCAAGTCCTTGCTTTCACTGAATTTGCTCAGTTCAAGCAGCATCCTGTCCACTGCCTTCACTTGCCCATGTTTCATTAAAATGTAAACAAAGAAAAAAACTAAACTAAATGGTAGGTTTTATACGGTAATAAATAGCAAACTTCTTTACTGATTTCTTAGGTGAAACAGAGTTTATTACTTTTTAAGTGTAGCAAGATAACTTAGAATGAATAAGGATGCCTATTTATTTATTTATTTATTTAATTATACTTTAAGTTCTGGGGTCCATGTGCAGAGCTTGCAGGATTGTTATATAGGTATAAAAATGCCATGGTGGTTTGCTGCCTCCATCCCGTCATCTCCTACATTAGGTATTTCTCCTAATCCAAATAGCACATGTTCTTACTCATAAGTGGGTGTTGAACAATCGGATGCTCTTTTATTAAAATGTCTCCAGCCACCTGACTATCCTGGTTGCTCAGCCACACCCCACTGTCTTGTTTCCTCTCTTGATTTCCTTCTGTCTTATCCATTCTTTGCTTTCCCATCACCCCTGTATTTCTCTTCATTCTGAAGTAAAGACTAGGTGCAGTGGCTCACACCTGTAATCCTAGCACTTTGCAAGGCCAAGGTGGGCAGATAGCTTAAACTCAGGAGTTTGAGGTCAGCCTAAGCAACATGATAAAACCCCATCATTCCAAAAAGGAAAAAAAAAATACAAACATTAGCCAGGTGTGGTGGCAAGCACCTGTGGTCCCAGCTACTAGGGAGGCTGTGGTGGGCAGATTAATTGAGCCCAGGAGGTCGAGGCTGCAGTGGGCTGAGACTGTGCCATTGCATTCCAGCCTGGAGGACAGAATGAGACCCTGTCTCTAAAAATAAAAATAAAGACATTTAGCAATTGCATTGACTCTCTCAGGGGTAGTCTTCAGCCTTAGTGGCCCACCATCAAATACTTACATTCCATTATAAGTGGCTTATCAAAGCATTTTCTTACATAAAAGTGGTGTTTTCCTTGAATGATATTGTTTATTTCACTTGTTTTTCATCTTTAAGAATATTCTCTTTACCAGGGACAGGGCTCTGTCTATCGTTTTACAAAATAAATACAAGATATGATCCCTAATCAAAGGGTTGACAATTTAGGTGGTGAGGTAAGATCACAGATTAGATTATGAATGACACAAGAAAAACCATAATGATAATATTATAAAGTATGCTAAACATCAGTTGGGATATATGACTGAATATAAATGAATGAAAAATGTGAAAACATTAAAAGTTAAATTAAGAAAAAAGATGATTTAATAAGAAATTAGTATATACCTCAGTGTCCTGGGGGGTATTGTAAACTTGAAAATTCAGAGAAGAGAAAACATAGAGTCCAGAGATGTAAAAGAAAATAATACAGAGAAGAGGACACCTTGGCTAAGCAGGATTCAGAGGATCAGGAATATGAAGTGGAAGATATTTGTATCTCACCCCAGATGTACAAACCTGAACTGTAATCTATAGTCCAAACTCTCCAAGTGATTCTAATGTATAGCCTTGTTCATCATCACTGTTTCATCTAGTGCATCATGGATTGTCTACTGAGAAAAATGTCAGGGTAATGCAATTCATGACAAGGGATTATCTGATATGAAATAATTTGTCAAATTTTCTAATTGTCTTTATGTTACATACACAATAGACTTGAAATACTGCATCTGGACAACATGGCAAAACTCCATCTCTCCAAAAAACTTTTCAAAAAAAAATTTTTTAACAATCTAGTATATTCTAAATTATAATGAGAAGATGGGTTAGGAAATGCTCCTAAGTTCTTATCACCTAATCTTACTGTGTGTCATTCTTCTAGTTATACATTAGCAGCAGCAGCAGCTTTGGAAGTGGGTACTGTTAGCTGCCTGTCAGATGGACAAAGCTTACCATGTAAGAGATATATTGTAGAAGCACTACATACTTTCAGCTTTCACGGATTGTGAATTGCTACCGGTAAAATACAAGCAATAACCAAATCAATGTGATTCAAAATAATACTGGAATTTGTTTCCAGAACAAAGTCAATAAGCTTCCAGAAGAAGGACTCCAGGAAAGACTTCCATTTACAGCTATACAGGACTAGCTGCAATTGGCCATCTGTTGCTGGAAACAACTAGAAATCCTGGATACAAAAAAAAATTAACTAATTAATTTAAAACCTGAAGGCAATGTGTAACCAAAGTTTCAAGAACTTGACAGGTGATATCCCTGAGAGAAGGAAGTACAGAGAGGTAACTCCCAAATTCATCATGTTTTCCTCAAGTCATTGACTTTTTTAAAATTCTATTTTTTAATTGACACAAAATAACAGTACATGTTTTTGGCATACCTAGTGATTTTTTGATACATAAAAGGTATAATGATCAGGTATATCAATCATTCAAATACTATTTCTTTGCTTTGGGAACATCCAATATTGTCTTCTAGCTATTAGAAAATATATATATTATTAACTACAGCCATCCTACAGTGTTATGGAACACTAGAACTTACTCCTCCTAATGAGCTATAATTTTCTATCTTTTAACAAATATCTCCCTATGTCCCCCTTCCCCCTCTCACTTCCTAGCCTCTAGTATCCTCTGTGCTACTTTTTACTTCCATGAAATCAACTTTCTTAGCTTCCACATATGAGTGAGAACATGCATATGCCTGGCTTATGTTACTTAACATAATGTCCTCCAATTCCATCCATGTTACCATGGATGACAGGAATAACAGGTTTCTATTCTTTCTATGGCTGAAAGGTATTTCACTCTGTGTGTGTGTCTGTGTGTGTGTCTGTGTGTGTGTGTGTGTGTGTGTAAAACATTTTCTTTACCCATTCATCTGGTATTGCACACCTGGGTTGATTTCATATCTTGACTATTGTGAACAGTGCTGCAATAAAGACAGGGGGTGCAAATATCTCTGATATACTGATTTCCTTTGCTCTGGACAAATGCCCAGTAGTGGGATTTCTGGGTCATATAGTAGTTCTATTTATACACATAGCCTGTTTTTCGTATGTGTGTGTGCTGGCTAAGAGAGTAAAAAGCCACAAAGGAAACACCAACTCAAAGACTGAAAAGTTGAGAAGAGTTCAGTAGGGAGTTCAGTGACTCACGGAACTGAGAAAACAAAAATTGGAGAGGAAAGGAGCTTAGTAAACACTCCTAGCTTTCACCTGGGGCTGACAAAAGGCTATGCTATTGGAGTAAGGGCAAATAGAAATAGAACAGCTCTCCCAAAAATTTAATATAGCTGCAGATCAACTTAATCCCCAAAGGGATTGAATTATTCTTCCCTAAACTACTTGCATACCAGAATCAAAGGCAAATTCTCTGTTTGAGAACATAACACTGACCAGAGCCCCAAAACTATTCTATAATTTTCACAAACAACTATAAAAAATAGTCATTTCTGTAAAATAGGGATAACAAAATGTATCCTATACCATAATTATGAAGATTTTAGAAGTCTGTAAATTACCTAGTGCACTGATGCTCAACAAATGAAAACTCTAGGAGTGGGCAATAAGAATATATGTATAGAATACATAATTTTTAAAATACTTCTTTTTATTCTTTCTTCAAGAGACATTGGGGAGTTGATTAATAACTTTGTGTTATATGACACAAAGGTGTGCTGGCTTCATGATTAGACTAACCCTAGTATTAGAAAGTACAGATACTTTCTCTTGTCAGTGTCTAAGCAAGAAACCAGAAATCAGCAAAGACAGCAGCTCTGCATGAATAGAGCAAGCACAGCTTGAAAAGCACTTAAGCCTCACTTTTCTAGCCATTGTCACCATGTCAGATCCCAAGCTGTTACGTTTATCATTAAACAAAATTTCTGCATATAACATCACAACCTAATGTTTCATAATCAAGGGAAACTAATTACCCTTTCACTATGGGTGTTCCTTAATAACTAAAAATGGAAATGCATTATCCATGCTTTTAAAGACTTTACATTGTACTGCACTTAGAATGTCAAAAAATAGGCCAGGTGCAGTGGCTCATGCCCATAATCTCAGCACTTTGGGAGGCCGAGGTGGGTGGATCACTTCAGGTCAGGAGTTCAAGACCAGCCTGGCCAACATGAGAAAACCTCGTCACTACTAAAAATACAAAAATTAGCTGGTCATCAAGGCGCACACCTGTAATCCCAGCTACTCGGGAAGATGAGGCAAGAGAATTGCTTGAACCCAGGAAGTGGAGGTTGCAGTGAGGCAAAATCGCACCACTGCACTCCAGCCTGGGTGACAAAGCAACACTCTGTCCCAAAAAATAAGTTACAATACAGTGTCAACATTAGGAATTAAGTGTACTTCAAATTTATTAAGTGCTTGAAAACATGAGTTCTTGTTTTTATATCTCTAAGAATTGTGTTTTGGTGTTTATATACTAGTGGCTAAGAAAATTAGGCATAAGAAACCTAGGTGCCAGTAACAGTAGATGTAATACTAAATTTAGGTAAAATTAAGGCTAAATTTAGTAGAACTGTTGGCTTCAATTTTACTTGTGCCATTTAGTCATCAGATTTCAAATACCCAAATGCTACTTTCTAGGCTGTACCCAAGAAATAACTATGCCCAGAATAACTATACTCAAGATTTTAGAAATACCGCAACATAGAAAGTAGATTGATAAGATATACAAGATGAAAAAAAATTTAGAGCAAAACATTTTTATGAATATACAACTGTTTACAACTATTATGCCACAAATACTGCATTGGTGGTGCCACATTTGAGAGGAGACAATACAGAAGAGTTGGAAAAAATATGATTATTCAAGTCAGATTTTACTTATAGTTTTTACTCTTGAACTATAATAAGACATTCAAAGAAGTAAGATGTTCCCAAGTATGATAAAATTACTATACTCTGTACGATGAGTTTCTTTCTCCCAAAGGATGGAGAAAAATTGAGAGATGCATGCAAAGTTCATGACTTCTGATGAGTGTCAATTACAAACAAGACATGGAATACAGGACAAGAAGATATAACAAAAAGGGAATGACAATTACATATATTGGCAGTTTCAAACAAGTATCAAACAGACAGGATTTTTTTGATGACAGAAAAATGAAATACTAGATCCTTGACTGTTAAACCATTTTCCAAACCACTTACACCTTAAAATGTATTCTGAAACTTGCAGACTAGACATAATACCAGTTTAATATTTCAGCAAGTGTACAACAATTTTTGGCTGAAGTACTCTTTAAGAAAGATTCCGTTTATATTAAAAACAAAAACTAGCAAACACCTAAGAATTAACATGAGAATATTCAAGAGGTATATAAACAAAGTTATTAAATTTAAACTTAATTCTGGGCATAAGATGAGATCTGAACACAGAAAGAGGAACACCATGTTTTGGATTGAAGGTAAAAGTACCATAAACCTATTCATTTTTCTCAAATAAATCTATAAATCCAATGTAATTTTAATCAAATGCAAACTTAAATTTTATTGAACTTTATGTTATTCTACAATTCAATTGAAAAAGTAAATGGGCAAAACAGGCAATAAAATCTTAAAGAAATAAAAAAGGATAAAGAAAGAATGATTCACTTCACCACCCAAATACCAAAACATAACAGAAAGTTTTGAAACCCCGAGGAAGGGTGAAGTAGATAAATGACCCTAAACAGTGCAAAGCAGACTTATACACATACAAGGAATTAATATATAATCATGGTGACATTTCAGAAAACTAGGGAACACTGCATTAAAATAGTCAGCTATATACTTGAAAAACTTGAAAAGATAGATCTCTATTATCACTCATTTAGAAAAATTAATTCCTGCCATACTAAGGCTCTAAATGATCTGAGAGTGGTGACTCACACCTGTAATCCCAGTACTTTGAGAGGCCGAGACAGGAGGATCACTTGAGCCATGAGTTCAGAAACTACCAGAGCAACATAGTGAGACCCTGTCTCTTAAAAAAAAAAAAAAATTCTAATTAGTAGGTCATGGTAGCATGCACTTGTAATCCTAACTACTCAGGAGGCTGAAATGGGAGGATTATATGAGGCCAGGAGTTTGCGGCTGCAGTGAGCCATGATCTTGCCACTGTATTGCAGCTTGGGTGACTAAGACCCTAACTCAAAAAAATAATAACAAATAAATATCGGAATGTAAACAATCAAACTATAAACTTTTAGAAGACAATATAGGAAATTATATTTTGATAGGGAAGACCTTAAACAAAACTAAATCCCAATACCATAAAAATTTATTATTTGACTTTTAAAAAGCCAAATTTTGAATCACAAAAATCTCTTAATTATACTGCATAGAAGTGTCTACAAATTTTTTAAATATAAATGTTTCTGGGATATATTAATAAGAAATTCACAGAAGAAATACAAATTTCAAACAAACATTTGAAATGATAAAATCATTAGGAACTATAGGAATTTAAATTTATCATCAGCATAGCATAAATTTTAGTAACTGCTAAAATTCACTGCTGTCATGGCTTTATACTACTGGCAAGAATATAAAATATCACAACCATTTTGGAGCACATTTGTCACAATTTAAAATGTACACAAACATAGATCCAGGTATGTTGCTGCTACAAACTTATCCCTCAGAAATACTTAAATATGTGCACAAAGAAATGTTCACAAAAGCATTTAGTAAAGCATTGGTTATAACAATAAAAATTAAGATAACTTAAGTGACTCAATTTTTAAAATTGTATATATTATGACAATCTACTATGTGGAATTATATTTAGATGTTAAAAAGAACATGGAAGACTTATGTGTTCTAACATAAAAAATTCTCCCAAAGTAGAAGTAAAATAATTGAGGTAGCACACCATATGTACATTCAAATGCCATTTTGTTCAAGAAATGCATACACACGTAAATTAAAGAAAGCTATCTGAAAAGATAACACTCAATATTAACAGTAGTTAGGAAGTGAGAGGTAACTTACTTTAAACCATGCATAGAGTAAGTGGCAAAAAATTATAGCCAACCCACTTTATTACACTGTAATATGTACTTAACAAATCTATACTGTCAGGAAAATAATCTGATACATAATAAATGTGTAACTAACCTTATACATTGACATTTTTATTAACACAGAAAAAAAGTGATATTAACGTGCATCCACAGAAATGGAATAAAACAACTTTCTTTGAGTTTTCCTTTACATTCTCAGTCTTACAGAAATTTATCTGCGACCATAGTTTCCAGATGTATAAACTCCCAACTATGGAATCAAAATGAAGCCAAGCTTAAAATTATCATTCTCCTCATCAGTTCTATAATATTTAGGCTCAAAATTAATCTTGCAGAAGGCAAAGAGATACCATATATTTATTTTTTAAATGATTATTTTGCCTTTGCAGTTTCCATATATTCATAGGTAAACTTGAATAACACTCTAGTTTTACCTATTTATTTTAGCCAGTATTTTAATGCATTTCAAGGAGACTCATTATTTATGCTATAATAACAATCTGAAACTGGCTAGAACAAATCCTCCAAATCTTTATAGTCAATAAAAATCCCAATCCAATTTCTAGTACATATTTATTTTTTGATTGGAGAATGGCTTACTGATTTTAAAGTTCATATGGGAAAGTAAGTACTCAAGGCAAACCTATACATTTGAAAAAAAAAAGATTAAGGAATCTTAAAACTTACAATAAAGACTCAGTAATAAAAATGCCTTATTGCTAATTCAGAAATAAGCATAAAAATTGACACATGCTTATATTTTCATATTCATTGAGAATTTGATATATAAATTCTTATCAATAAAGAAAGAGCCATTTAGTAAAGGCTGACAGACAATTGGCTATTTGAGAAAAAATAAGTTGTGCTCATTTAAAACTAAACATAAATTCTAAGTAGTGAATATAAAATGAATATTGCAACAAATACAGTACTAATTTATATGATTTAGGTGAAGAACTTTGTAAGCAAGATAAAAACTAAGGTCACCAAATTTAAAATTCCGTTTGCCACAAATACCATAAGCAAAGATTAAAATCTACAAAAACACTGAAGCTATATGCAGTCTACAAAGCAAGCATGTAATATCTATATTACATCAAAAGTTCCTATAAAGTTATAAGAAAAAAACAAGTATCTCAAAAGAAAAAAATGAACAAATAATATAAACAGGCAATTTAGCTAGGAAGAAATATAAAACTTCATATGTGAATGAACTTTACGCCAGCCAGTCTGCTTCTGGGAGACCATTCCACAGAAATATAAGAAATTAGTACCAGCGCAAACACGAAGATTTCATTGACATCCTACTTGTCATAGAAAAAAACCTTAATTTGTCCTTTAAAAGGAAAACATTTAAGCAAATTAAACAACAAACATAACAGACTATCATGAAATCATTTAAGGAATGAGGAAAATCACATACTACATCCAATAGGAGAGGATTTAATTGGCCAAGCCTAGTCCACATAATCTAAAGCAAGTTGAGAAGAGTATCATGATATAATCTCATTTGAAATATCTAAATGACAGAAACCAAATACCATATGTTCTCGCTTATTAATGGCAGCTAAATGATGAGAACTTAGGAACGCAAAGATGGAAGCAACAGACATTACTGTCTACTTAAGGGAGGGGGTGGGAGGAGGGAGAGGAGCAGAAAAGATCGCTATTGAGTACTGGACTGGGCTTAATTCCTGGGTGATAAGATAATCTGTATGACAAGACCCTGTGACATGAATTTACCTATGCAACAAACCTTCATATGTACCTGCCAAACCAAATATAAAATTTAAAAAAACAGAAAAATTACAGGTGGTTTTAAGACTGACAAGCTTAGAAGACGACAGAAACAAGATCTGTAATGAATGTGACAATCAGTACAATAAAATCAGAATACAGAAGGAAGGAAGGAAGGAAGGGAGGGAGGGAGGGAGGGAGGCAGGCAGGCAGGCAGGGAGGGAGCGGAGAAGGAAAGAAGGAAGGAAGAGAGGGAGGGAGGGAGGGGAGAAGGAAGGAAGGAAGGAAAGGCAAGTGACCAAAAGAGTTGTGGCAATTTGCATTCCAAGTGTCTGCTATACAATCCAAATAAAGGTTTTTGAGAAAGGTAAATGCAAACCGGTTAATGAATTTATCTAATTAATAAAAGCATGTATCTGAAGTTTATCAGTTACTCAGGGAAACTGGGGGGAAAAAAGCAATTAAAAAAATTACACATAGCCATTCACTTTACCCCATTAGACCAAGCTACCCATTCTGATGTGATTAAAGATGAAGGGTCACTTCTCTAAAATATCCCCTCAAACACCATGTAGCAGAACTCTCAGTGACTACAAGTCATTACATCTCCCTATTTTCAATCCACCTGTTAGAAAAAATAATATGGAAGAAGTTCAAGTTGCTTCAATAATAACTAAACAAATGCTGAATCACTTCTTCAGATAATCAAATCAAAGCATTTTTACCATCAAATTGGAAAGGAAGAAAGGTTTGAATTTCACAAGTGAAATGCTTACTGCCAGTCAGTTGGCAAAGACTACTACCTGTGCAGCCTTAAGTTACTCTCCCTGGGTTTTACTTTCTTGGCCACAAACTGGAGTGATTTCACAAAATAATCTCTAAGATTACTCTACCTTTTATACTCACTGAGCTTATGGAAAAAACCTCCAAGCCTAAGAGCATCAGAGAATGGGCATTTTTTATTAAGAAAAACAAAAGTAAAACTTGGGATTGAGGTGGTAGAGTTAGAGATAGTTATCAGTTAGTTTCAGTTAGTGTCAGTTAATGCTGCATTTTGGGAAAAAAAAAAGAAAACCAGAAATGTAGCAGCTTTAAACAACAAATGTATTATTTTTTATGATTTTGTGGGCTGGCTTGACGGTTCTGATTTGGGCCAGTTTACCTGAGCCTGAATGGTCTACAGCAGAGGTATGCAAACCTTTCATGTATGAGACCTTACGGATCCTCAGGTCTCCCTTGCAGCCACTCAACTCTGCTCCTTTAGTGCAAAAGCAGCCATGGACAATATGTACGTAGACAGACATGGCTGTGTTCTAATGAAACTTTATTTACACAAGAAGCTGGTGGGTTGGATTCAACTCATGGGCTGATCTTTGGTCTAGAGTGGTTTGCTGATCTTTGGTCTAGAGTGGGCTAACATACATGTCTAGCTGCTTAGCTCAAGAGAAGCCAAGATGCTTCAGTTCTCTTCTACATTGCTTCTTAATTTCCACCAGGCTAGCCTATGTTCATTCACATGATGTACCTGAAGTTCCACATTCAGCAAAATAGCAAGCCCCACTGAATGGCATTTTAAAAATTTATCCTATGACATATTTTCCTTATTGTCCAAAGCAAGTTGCATGCCATGTTCTGAGCCAAAGCATCAACAAACAGCCTCCACTCTTTGATGGGAGGAAAGTGGAAAGTCACAATATAAAGTTATGCACATACAGGGGTAGAAAAAATGTGTAGCCATTTTTATATGCCACAGGGAACCCTGTAAAAATAAAAATACAGTGAATTCAATTTCTGAATTATTTAGATCCGTCTAACTCTGAACCTATTTAAAATATAAGGTTTTGAGATGCCATGAAACATATATTATTTCTCCTAAATCTTTTTTTTTTTTTAATGGAGTCTTGCTCTGTCATTCAGGCCAGAGTGCAGTGGTACAATCTCGGCTCACTGCAACCTCCACCTCCCAGGTTCAAGCAATTCTCCTGTCTCAACCTCACAAGTAGCTGGGATTACGGGTGTGTGCCACCATGCCCAGCTAATTTTTGTATTTTTAGTAGAGACAGGGTTTCACCATGTTGGCCAGGCTGGTCTCAAACTCCTGACCTCAGATGATCCATTCACCTCGGCCTCCCAAAGTGCTGGGATTACAGACATGAGCCACCATGCCCAGCCAAAATAATTTTAATGTTGTAATTATTTCAAGCTTTTTCACATGGAAAAAAATATCACCTAAGAAATTTCAGAATTCCTCTAAGAAAATAAGCTATAATTTATAAGGTTTGTAGAGCTTAGGCCATTACAGAGTGGATTAATAAAACTGTTCTAAATTGGGTATGTTTTTGGCCACCTTTATATAAAAAGAGGATATCTATAGCCTATAGCAATAAGTAAACAGCACATTTATCAATTGAGATTAAACATATAAACTTTACTCCATCATTTTCCCTGAGTTTGATATCTGTCCTGTAGGTAACAGAAGTCTGAAAAGATAGACAGTCACTACAGAAATTTACTGAAGTGTTATTTTATAACAGGAAGCATCTGAGACTACTGTCTAAGAAAATGGAGAAGCATCCTTCGAAAGCCAAAGGTGAAATTCTCTTTTAACATTCTGTCAAAAATATACATATAAAAGTGAGACTATTTTGCTATTTGATAGGATTTTCAAAATTCTATGTGGAATATTATGGCACCACTGGCTGAATCTGGTACTGATACTCATTTGCAGTTTTAAATAGTTTTATTTGTGTGAATATGGATTCATCTGTCAATAATAAAGAAGCATAAAGATATACAAAATGTAGAGACCTTTGAAACAAAATTGAAAGCTTCCCCTACATGAGAGAGAGGGCTTCTGTGTTTGGTACAATTTTTTCGTGTGTTCCCAAGATTAGCCTCTAAATGACAAAACTGTCCTCTCCCTAACTTCTAACCTTTAGGAGAGGAAAAACAAATCTTTAAAATAATCCTTTCAGAGGGAAGCAACCAATATTTTTAAGCACAAAAAGAATAACATAAATTGTTTCACAGATTAGCTATGGGAGGTGGGGGTTAGAGGATGGGACTGATCTCACTGCTTAGAATAGTAGATCTTAAAGTGTGGTCCCAGACCAGCATCACCTGGAAACCGGTTACATATGCAAATTATCCGACCCACACCCTAGTCTGTAAATCATAAACTCTGGAGATGAAGCGAAACAATCTGTGCTTCAACAAACCCCTTAGTTGAGGTTGATGTATGCTAAAGTTTGAGAACCACTATTATAAAATGAAAGAATAGAATTGTTACATTGAGAGACACTAGAAGTCAATTGTGGCTGATAATTTTAAACTACCTGTTCTCAGCAATCTTCCTAGCTCATTCACTTTTTGTTAAAATAGATATTCAGTCAGGAATTTTTACTTACAAAAACACAAGCTGACTACTAAAAATAGGCTTGACTGGCAAATAATCATGTTGTGAATGCCTACTCTTCATTTCTTTTTCAAGTTAGGTGGCATCAGGATAGCCACAGATGAATTAGTTAATGAGCAAAGTTAGGACAAGGAAGTGAGATAAAATTCTATTTCATTTTTAAGAGTTTTCAAGAAGTATGTACTTTCTGTGACTCCACCGAATTAATTTGGATAAGAAGAATAACAACAATTTGCAATATTATTCTTAAAGAAAAGAAATCACACAATATGAGTCCAGTGCACACACACACACACAACTGACCCAAAGAATTACAAATGGTATCTTTCTTATCTAAAAAAAAAAAAAAAAAACTAAAAGTAAAAAAACATTTAAAATCTTCATGAGAAAGACACAGAAAGGAAGTTAACAAACTAGATGAAAATTCAGTTTAGCAGAATTTGATCCAAAATAGCAGAAGGAGAGTAAACTAGACATAATATGGAATTCGGAAGAGCTCTGGGTAGCCAGCTGTGGTGGCAGGCACCTGTGGTCCCAGCTTCTTGGGAGGCTGAGGCAAAACAACTGTTTGAGCCTGGGAGTTAGAGGTCGCAGCACGCCACGTTCAAATCACTGGACTCCAGCCTGGGCAACAAAGCGAGACCCTGTCTCAAAAAAAGACAGAGAGAGAGAGAGAGAGAGAGAGAGCACACACTCTGGAAGCTCATTTGGATTTGGATTTTTTTTCGTTTGGGCTTTTAACTTATGTGGAGGCATTCTTATGAGTTACAATTGCATATAGTTTTGCTTTTTTCTGCCTTCATGGAGAAGCTGCAAATAGCCAAGATGTTACAGCTTTAGACTACATGCTTTTTTCAACCAGTCCCCCATCTCCAGCCACTTTCTACATGTTGCTCTTACTGTTGAACATACATATCTCAGGGCACAGGACTTTCCAACAGAGAGTTACACAATTGTAATCACTTTCCAAACACTTCCCTACTTAATGAAGCATGCAAGTGACATTTCCAAGTGCGTTAAACAGCCTATGAGTAATCCTAAGCTCACATACAGTAGGAGTCATACAAATTCATAAAGGAAAAGATTATCCTAAAGGAAAAAAGCTGGCTTTTCCATGCCTGTTTTACACATTTGATTGTCTCACAACTGTAGCCAATCAAGATAGTTAAGATGTGCTATGGCTGAGAATATGGTTTTCTTGAATAAAGGGGAAAACAGAGGACACTTACTACAAATTTTAAAAAATGCACTACTAACTAGTGCTAGTCTCAGATACTCGGAAGTGGTATTTTTCTCTCCAAAGTAAATTTTAAACTTGGATGATATTTTATGTAGAATTATTGGAGAAAATGACCCAATTATATGTGTTTCTTTCATACTGCATGAAAGATTGGTTTTTACACCTTTAAAAAGAAAGCTATTAAAAAATTTACGATAAGGATAAAGACTATTTTCTGACGCATTATATTTATGACTGGTTTATTAAAAATAATTATTTGCTTTTTTAGAAGCTTTGTACATGAATTATTAGAATCTGTCAACTGTGAAGACATTAAAATTATTATTTCCACAAAAGCAACCTGAGATTGAGACTCAAAACCAATTGACTGAAAGCACATACATTTAGTGGTGGGCTATTTAAAACTTAAAAATCATAGGCTTCACTTTTAGCTCAAACTATAGGCATGACTGACCATTTTTAGGTCTCGTTGAACTTATTGAAATAAGTTTCCACAAGTGATCAGCCCTATTGTCTTTCTAAAATTTGTATTCACACTAAAATCAAAGTTGTAAGTACTTTTTGGTGGGAGGAAAGAGTATTTTGAGTTTGAAAGAAATACAAAGAATCAAATTATGTGGAATGCAATGGAACAGTGCATAGAGGGAAATTTATATTATTTCGTGCATATTTTAGAAAGAAAGAAGACCTCAAATCAAAAATTTAAACTTCCACCTTAGGAAACTAGGAGAAAAGAGCAAATTAAATCTGAAGGAAGCAGAAAGAAAGAAAGAATAAAAATTAGAGCAGAAATCAATGACAATAAATCAGTAGGAGATGAATGAAGAAAATCAGTAAAACTTTGGCCAGGCAAACCAAGAATAAAAACAGAAGACACAAATAACTAATATCAGGAAAGAAAAAGGAGTCATCACTATCAATCTTATGGACTCTAAAAGGATAATAAAATAGTATAAGCAACTCTATAATCACATTTTGATAACGCAATGAACCTACTGCTTGAAACACACATTCTACCAAAACTCATGCAAGAAGAAACAGACAATCTGAATATGTCTATATCTATCATAGAAATTGAATCCATCATTAATAACTTTCCAAAACAGGAACTACCAGGCCAAGATGAATTCACTTACGAATTCTACCAAACGTTTAAGGATGACATAATATGAATTCTCTATAATCTCTTCAAGCAAACAATTAGAAGGAATAGTTCACATCTCATTCTATGAAACCAACGTTACTCCAATATAAAAACAAACACATTACTAAATAGGAAAACTATAGACCAATTCATATCATGAATATAAATACAAAAGTCTCAACAAAATATTAGCAAACCAAATCCTGTGATTTATTTTTAAAAAGGAATTATACACCATGGCCAAATGAGATTTATTCCAAGTATACAATGTTGGCCCAACATTCAAAAACCAATTAATGTAAACAACCATGTAAACAGGCTAAAGAAAAAAAATATTATAGGATCATTTCAACAGATTCAGAAAAGCATCTGTCAAA
Organism: Ateles fusciceps; assembly: GCA_036589455.1. Lineage (NCBI taxonomy): Eukaryota > Metazoa > Chordata > Mammalia > Primates > Atelidae > Ateles > Ateles fusciceps. The sequence continues at coordinate 8,825,000 of JAZHEH010001064.1, forward strand.
GCCCAACACCCATTTGTGATTTAAAAAAAAAACTCTCCACAAACCAGGAATAGAGGAAAGCTTCCTCAACTTAATAATGACCATCTACAAAAGAACCCATAGCTAGCATCATACTTAACATGGAGAAAATAAATGCTTTTCCACCAAAAGTGGGAATAAAGCAAGAATTTCTGCTCTCATCACTTTTATTCAACATCCTACTAGAAGTCCTAGATTGTGCAATAAGACAAGAAAAGGAAATTAAAAGTATATAGATTAAGAAGGAAGGAATCAAATCGTCTTTGTTTACAGATGACATCATTGACATCACTTCTATGCAGAAAACTCCAAAGAAGCAACAAAAAACTGCTGGAACTAGTAAGCCATTATAATAAGGCTTCAGGATATAAAGTTAATACATTAAAGGGAATTGCTTCCCTATGTACCAGCAATGGTCAATTGTAATTTGAAAATAAAACACAATACCACTCACATTAGCAAAGAAAGGAAATAATCGTAAGTCTAACAAAATATGTACAAGATCTACATCAGAAAAAAATACAAAACTCTGTTGAAAGAAAACATACAAGTCCTAATTAAGTGGAAAGACATTTCATGTACATGAAAAGGAAGACTCAATACTGTTAAGATGTTAGTTCTTCCCAGCTAGTCATAGATTCAATGTGATCCCAATCAAAACCCCAGAAAGTTATTTTTTGGAAGCCAACAGATTCTACAGTTTAGGTGAAAAGGCAAAAAAATCCAGAATACCTAATACAATGTGAAAGAAAAGAACAAAGTTGGAAAATTGACACTACATGACTTGAAGAGTTACTAAAAGGTACAGTAATGAAGACAGTATGGTATCGGTAAAGGAACAAATAGAGAATTAGACCAAAATAGCCCAGAAATCGACCCCCACACATATAGTCAACTGATCTTTAACAAAGGAGTAAAGGCCATTCAATGGAGGAATGTAACAAGTCGATATCTACATGTAAAATAATAAATATAGACACAGTCCTTAAAACTTTCATTAAAATTAACTCAAAATGAACCACAGACCTAAATGCAAAACACTGAAAACTCCTAAGAGATACCATAGGAGAAAATCTAGTGACTTGGGTAGGGCAGTGACTTTTTGGGTTCAATACCAAAAGCATAATCCATGAAAGAAAAAAAAATGCATATGTTGCACTTTATTAAAATGAAAATATTCACTATAAATATTATACTGCCAAGACGGTGAAAAGATAAACCACAGAGGGGAAAAAATATTACAAAATACATATCTGATAAAGGGTTGGTATACAAAATATACAAGAAACTCCAAAAATTCAACAATAAGAAAACAACCCAGTTAAAAAACATAGAAAATACCTGAACAGACCTGACCAAGGAAGTTATAAAAATGGCAAATAAGCATAGGAAAAGATGCTCAACATAATCTGTCATTAGAAAACTAAAAATAAATTTGTAGTACTTCTACACATCTATTAAAATGACTAAAATCCTACACATTGACAATGCCAAGTGTTGATGAGGACGTGGAGCAACATGGATTCTCATTCTTTGCTGATGGGCAGAATTTGGAAATTCTTACAAAGTTAAACATAGTTTTACCATACAATTTAGCAAGTGTCCTCCTAGGTATTTACTTAGGTTAAAAATTTATGTACACACAAAAAATTGTCCAGGAATGTTGCAGCAGCATTATTCATAACTGTCAAAACATAAAAGCAATGAAGATATTCTTCATTTTTTTTCTTGTGTGAACTGGCTGTTTGTCTTCTGGTTCATTTTGGTTTTATATTAAATTGTTGGTCTTTTGCTTGCCAGCAAAAGGACTTTTCATGTATCATATGTATTATATATGCTGTATATGCTGTTCATGTTCTTATTTGATACATAGGCTGTTATAGTGTATAGGTTATTCATATACTGTCTGTGATACACGTTGCATACACTGTCCTCCAAGACTACTAGTTATTTTCAGCTGTATGATACCGTCTTTTTGTTAAAAGTTTTCAGCTTTCAATGTACCCAAATTTTTCGATCTTCTTCAAAATTTTTGTCTCTCATTTCCTCTTTTACTGTTTTTTTACTATTTCTTTTTTTTTTTTTGGTTTTTTGCATTAATAGGGTGACTGTATAATTACAGTACAAATTGAGACATTCTGATGGTGCTACAATCATTATAATTGTGTAGTTATTTAAACCATCTTATGAATTGGTTTCATTATGCTGGTAAACCTATGAAATAGCTCTTTTCAAACCCTATTTTCAAAAAAATTATTTATAAAAATAAAATTAGCATATACCCATGTACAATAGCATAAAAATATTTCTTTATCTTATCTAAATGCTTAAAAATCAGAATAATTATTCTTAGAACATATTCATGTAGTCTAATTCATTTCTTTCACTGATAACAAATTCATTTCTTTCTCTAATCACAAGTATTTTTCTTAAGAATATAATTTTTTTCAACATGGTCTTAATATTTTAAATTTCTCATAATATTGCTTGTGATATTCTTAAAATTTGCATTTTAAGGTTAATAAATCTGACATTGTTAACAACTTCTTGATAAAGTATAATATTTTAAACTTAGAAAATACTCTTTTCAGGTTCTCAAGTATCTGTAAAGCCTAAAGCCAGTTTTACTGAATGCTGGCCAGATGCTACTCCAGACACAAAGCCATCCTCATGAGGAACACTGATGATGACATCTCAGATCACCCTAACAGCCAGGGTCTGGTGGGTGGAAGTGACTGCTACCCCTGCAAAGTGACAGCTGCCAGGGCAAGAACATCACCAAAGTCAAAGATGAAGTCTTTTGTGAAAGTTTATAACGACAATATATTCATGCCAACAAGGTACTCCGTGGATATCCACTTAGACAAAACCGTCATCAACAAAGATGTCTTCAGACACCATGCTCTTCAATGCAAGGCCCAACAAGAAACCAAGGTCCAGTCAGGAGAGAGACACAAAATAGGTAAGTCCTTCCTCCATAAACTGCAGCTTTAGATGTTTTGTTTCAGTCATTAAAAATAAAAAAGGAATAAAAAACTTTATTTAGTCTTAGAATAAGCTCAACCAAAGAGGAGAAAGACTTATACACTGAAATCTATAAAACACTGATAAAATAAATTAAAGCAGACACAAATAAATGAAAAGACATTCTGAGTTTGTGGATTTGAAGGTTCAACATTGTTTAAAATGTCTAGGCAAAGCACGGTGACTCACACCTGTAATCTCAGCACTTTGGGAGGCTGAGGTGAGAGAATCACTTGAGCCCAGGAGCTCAAGACCAGCCTGGGCAACATAGTGAGACCTTGTCTGTCCAAAACACTTAAAAAAATTAGCCTGCATGGTGGCATATGCCTGTAGTACTAGCTACTCAGGAGGCAGAGGGGGAAAGGATCGCTTGAGCCCAGGAGTTTAAGGATGCAGTAAGCTATGATTGTGTCACTGCACTCCACCCTGGACAACAAAGACCCTGCCTAAAAAAAAAATAACAATATAAATAAATAAATAAAATGTCTATGCTACCCAAAGTGATCTACACATTCAACGGTATCCCCGTTAAAATTCCAATGGCATTTTATTTTTAGAAAGAATGTCGCTCTGTCACCCAGGTTGGAGTGCAGTGATGTGATCTCGGCTCACTGCAACCTCCGCCTCCTGAGTTCAAGAGATTCTCCTGCCTCAGCCTCCTGAGTAGCTGGGATTACAGGCATATGCCACCATGCCCAGCTAATTTTTGTATTTTTAGTAGAGACAGGGTTTCAACATGTTGGTCAGGCCGTTCTCAAACTCCTGACCTTGTGATCTGCCCGCCTTGGCCTCCCAAAGTGCCAGGATTACAGATGTGAGCCACTGCGCCCTCCAATGGCATTTTTTACAGAACTAGAAAAAAAAATCTTAAAATTCAGGTACAATCACAAAAATTCCCAAATAGTCAAAGCAATTTTGAGCAAGAAGAACAAAGCTGGAGGTATCACACTCTCTGGTTTCAAAATATTACAAAGCTACAGGCATATAGACCATTGAAACGGAATAGAAAACCCATAAATAAACTCACAAATATGGTCAACTAATCTTTGACAAATGTGCCAACAACATACAATGGGAAAAAGATATTCTCTTCAATAAAGAGTGTTGCCAAAAGTGGACATCAACATGCAGAAGAATGAAACTGCCAGCACTTTGGGAGGCTGAGGCACAGATCACCTAAGGTCAGCAGTCCAAGACCAGCCTGGGCAACATGGTGAAACCCCGTCACTACTAAAAATACAAAAATTAGCATGGTGGCAGGCACCTGTAATCGCAGCTACTGGGGAGACTGAGGCAGGAGAATCACTTGAACCCAGGAGGCAGAGGTTGCAGGGAGCCAAGATGACACCACTACACTCCAGCCTGATGACAGAGCAAAACTCTGTCTCAAAAAAAAAAAAAAAATGAAACTGAACTGGAGACACCAGACACAAAAATCAACTCAAAATGTTATAAAGACTAAAACATAAGACTTTAATTGCTAGAAGAAAACATTTTTTAAAAACCTTCTTGACACTGGCTTTGACAACAATTTCTTAGATGAAAAGCTTCTACACCACAAAAGAAACAATCAACAAAATGAAAAGGCAACCTACAAAACGGGAGAAAATATTTGCAAACCATACACCTGATAAGGGACTAACAGTCAAAGTATATTGAATATATATTCAAATCAACAGCAGGAACTCATTAGCAGGAAAACAAATTACTTAATTTAGAAAAATGGACAAAGGACTTAAAAAGACATATCTCAAAAGAAGACACACAAATGGCCAACAGGCATATGAAAAGGTGTTTCATCATCACTAATTATCAGAGAAATGCCAATCAAAACCACAATGACATATTACCTCATACTTATCAGGATGGGTATTACCAAATAAAACAAAACAAAACAATAGATTTGGTTGAGAACTCTTGTGAACAGTGGAAATGTACACTGGTGCAGGTACTGCAGAAAACAGTATGGAGGTTCCTCCAAGTTAAAAATAGAACTACTATATCACCCAGCAATCTCACTTCTGAGTATATACCCAAAGGAATTGCAGTCAGGACCTCAAAGTGACACCTGCACTGTCATATTCATTGCAGGACAATAATAGTCAAGACATGGAAGCAACCCCTAATGTCCACCAATGGAGGAATAAATAGAGAAAATGTGAAATATACATGCGATGGAATATTATTCAGCCTCAAAAAGAAGGAAATCCTGTCACATGCAACAACATAGGTGAACCTGGAGGATATTATGTTAAGTAAAATAAGCCAGATACTGAAGGACAAATACTGTGTGATCCTGCTCAGATGAGGAATCTGAAATAGTCAAATTCATAAAAGCAAAGTTGAGTGGTGGTTGCCAGTGGCTGAGGGTAGAGCGATGGGTTGGTATTCGTCATAGGGTATGATGTTTCAGTTATACAAGATAAGTCCTAGAGATCTGTACAGCATGATACCTATAGCTGATAATACTGCATTATATACTTTAAAAAATTTACTAAGAGGATAAATTCTATGGGAAGGAAGGAAGGATGGAAGGAAGGGAGGGAGAAAGGGAAGGAGGGAGGGACGGAAGAAGGACGGGGGGAAGGGGAAGGGGAGAAAAAGTAAAGAATGAAGAGAAAAAGAAACAAAGAAAGAAAGAGAGAGAGAAAGTAGGGGAGCGACCTACAGGGAGGATGGGAGCAGACAGGAAGGATGGGAGGAAGGAAGTCTTTGGAGATGACTGCGAAGCTTACAGCATTGATTGTGGTGATGGTTTCACAGGTGTACCTTTATCTCTAATCTCATCAGGGTGTATAAATATGTACAGTTTTTTATATGCCCATCATACACAATGAAGTGGTTTTGTTTTTAAAGGGTGACAGGAAGTCCACCCTCCATTTAATCCAACATTTTTAACCAGAATTTTTTTTGTTTTGTTTTGAGACAGGGTCTCACTCTGCCACCCAGGCTGGAGTGCAGCGGTGTTATTTCAGCTCACTGCAACCTACGCCTCCCTCTAACTGGAATTTTCTAATATCCACTCCTTTTCTATTTAACCCCTAATGCATTATAGAAAAAACAATGCCATATCTTTTTTTTTTTTTTTTTAAGACGGGGTTTCACCATGTTGGTCAGGCTGGTCTTGAACTCCTGACCTCAGGTGATCCACCCGCCTTGGCCTCCAAAGTGCTTGGATTACAGGAGTGAGCCACCACTCCCGGCCAGCCATATCTTATAATAACTTGTCTAATAATACTTCACTTTCTAATGAAATTGAAATTTCTGCTTCAACTCACGATGGAAATTAAAATCACTAAATAATTACTGTTCAATATTACAGATATAAAACATGTACCTGGGATACCACACTATTCCTGCTTTCAAGTGTAGTTCATGGGTCTTATAAAGCTGAAAGTTAAATTTCTCTAAGTGTCTATATTAAGGTGATTTCTAACAACAAGAATGTACTACCTGTAAAAATAAAATTGATTGCTTCAAGTCTTCATCTTGAGTCAATTTAATCAAATAAAATCCCTCCTGAGTGAAATACTTAATATTCCATCTCAAAATGTATTTAATTACCCATGTTACCATTTTTGCTTTCTGAATAATACCCATAAAAAGATAAGAGTTCAAGAACATTATAAAATTATAAATTCATAAAGAAAAACTTTATTTGGGTTTCAGCTTGGAGAGTAAATACCACCTACCCACTGGAGTTATTAGAATGCATGTACTTGCTATTTACTTTAAACTATAATGGCGTTTTCCAGGCAACGTTAGAGCAGGAAACAGTAAGTCATTTTCCCCGAGAAAAATGCAGTTTTACTCTGATGGTTTTCAAACCTAGTATTTCTTCAAAGGATGAACACTCTGCTTTCAAACACAATTTGTGATTGTTCCCAAAAGAATGAATAGTATGAAGCAAAAAAAGATTATTATTTCTGTTCTATTATTCTCTCCGTTTATCCCACTAAATGTATAAGGAATGGAAGAATTTTAAGCAGCAGTCATTAAACAAACTCAGAGAGTGAAGGAACGATACTAAAAAATAACATCCAAAGGGGAAGATTTTTTCCTTATAATAAAGGTCCCATTAAAGTGCCAAGGGTTTAATAATTGAAGAGCATCTTGTCCATTATCTTAAAAAATATCAAATATACCGTCCACACTACGCACCCACTAAATACCAAAAACCCCAGCATCTCCTAGGATAAGTAGATCAAAATCTTAGGAGACAGCCATTGTCTATCTTTCTCTGAAACTACCTCAAAAATGGAAAATGAGTAAATCTCAAAAATGGAAAATGAGTATTAGGCCATTCTTTCTTTAATTATTTGGGACCATTTAATTATTTTCAAAGTCCCAGAATAGTCTTGATTTAAGTTATTAAGGAACCCATAATCTGTCCCATTAAATACAAGGGAGCGAATTCACCAAAACCAAAATAAATGAAAGATCACACAACCAGCCCCTTCCAAGCAAGATGTTTCTTTTTCCTTTTCCTTGTTTTCTTTTTATTATTATTATTTTTTGAGACAGAGTCTGGTTCTGTCACCCAGGCTGGAGTACAGTGGTACAATCATAGCTCACTAAAGCCTCAACCTCCTGGGCTCAAGAGATCCTCCCATCTCAAGTAGCTGGGACTACAGGAATGCACCACCAGGTTCAGCTAATATTTATTTTACTTTATTTTTTGTAGAAATAGGATCCCTTTTTGTTGTCTATGCTGGTCTTGAACTCCTGGGCTCAAGCAATCTTCCCACCTTACCCTCCCAAAGCGCTAGGATTACAGGCATGAGCCAATGTGTCCGGCCTTTTTGTCTTACCCTGTATTGTATCCCTACTGCCTTCCACAGAGTTGAATTGCATCATTGATCAATGATATCTGTTTGTAGAAAGAATTTTTAACTGAATTGACCCAAATACATAGGAAAATATGGAATTTTCTTCCAGTTTTCCACCTCTGTCTTATACACACACAAGCACACACACACACACACACACACACACACAACACTCCAAGGAAGGGAAGTTAGCAATAATTACTTTGTTCCTTCTTTCTTCCTTTAACACAACAGCTGCATTTCCATGTTTTCTCATAGGCAGTTTTCTACATCTCTCTAATTATGCTTCCAGAGAGTTGAGGGGACAGAGATTTGGGTGGAGGAGGATGTCTGTTTGAATTGCACTATAAATTGCCTCTGACAATAACATTTATACTTGCCAGAAATTCAGTTGGGCAATATGACTGCTGCAGCAATGTAAATTTATGCAAACCTATATAATTGCTGATGATGGGGGAAAGATAATTGAGCTTAATATTTGATGAGAAAAACAGAAAAAACTATGATCTCTTCCAGTTCCCAATAAGCTAAGTTCCCAATTATCAGGATTTAAAGCTGAGTGCCACAGTAAAATGAAAAAAAATAATAATAATAACAGTGATGAGTGTCATCAAGAATTATAAGCAAGCCAGGGGGAGAGATGGAAAGCTACTAATGACAGGTGAAAAATTCGTCCAGGAAACTTAGCCCAGGTCAGAACCAGAATACTCACAGTGTGTCTAAATCGCAAACTTCAGGTATTTTAGATAAGGCTGAGGCTGTAGGACAAGGACAGTGAAGGGATGGGGTAATACGAGGAGCAACCTGCATGCTAGGACAACAAGAGCAGGTAATTTTGAGCCAGTGGAGCACAGAAGGTTTCTCATTCCCATTTCAATATACCGCTGGCCAGCATTCCTAGTTCTGTCTGTGCAACAGAACCCAGGGTCAACAGCTGGCTGCTGTACTTCAGATGTGATAAAATCAGCGTGGCAGGTCCAAGGGGCTTCGTTCCAGACACATGGAGACTAGACCATTCCTGGCCTCACTGTACGGGGATAGATTCCTCCTTGTGGCTAATTCAGTCAGGGGAGAGTCTTTAGCATTAGCAAAATCTCACCTCCCTGGGAAAAACATCATTTTATGCACATATCCATTCAGTTGAGCCTCCCTAAACCTTTTCAATTTTGAAATGAAGATTTTGCTCATTCTCAATGGTATAGCATCACAAGCAGGAGATCTGCCGTGTAAATGGGAGCTTAGAAATAAGTAAAATTTAAATATCATTATATGGCTGTGACTGTAGAGATAGTTTTTCTGAGCCAGGACATTCTAGCCTTCTCATAGTTATTCATCACCAGTTTGAGCATGTCCATATTTGGTTTCATACAGTGTAAGTTTCTGCTAAAAGACAGTAAGATACTTTCTTTTTCTTGGTATCCTTTCAGTCTTTAGTTAGGGCCCTTATTGAACTAATTTACCTGATTATTTATTTCTGTTGCAGGGATATAAAAGTTAATAATGACACTGTCATAATTCAAACAAAATGTTAAAATATACATTAATAGATATAGACAGGTAGATGGCTAGATAGATGATTTTATCTACCTTTGTAGGTATAGATATAAAACTACACTTAGCGGCCAGGTACAGTGGCTCACACTTGTAATCCTAATGCTTTGGGTGGTTGAGGCGGGCAGATTGCTTGAGCCCAGGAGTTTGAGACCAGCCTGGGAAGCATGGCAAAATCCCATCTCTATAAAAAAATATAAAAATTAGCCAGGCATGGTGGTGTGCACCTGTGGTCCCAGCTACTCAGATGGCTGAGGCTGGAGGATCACTTGAGCCTGGGAGGTCAAGGCTGCAGTGAGGCATGACAGTGTCACTGCACTCCAGCCTGGACAAGACCCTATCTCAAAAATTAAAAATTAAATAAATAAAAGTTCATTTAATTTATCTCCACTGATCCCAATTGACGCTAACCTTATATTCAAGACACATTCTATGAGACAAACATTATGTATCTGTGATAAAAACAACCTTCCCTTTTGATTTTGCTTGCCCTAGACTATGTGGCCAGAGTTGTCTCAAATTTGACATAACTTCTCAAGGTAATGGTTGACAAGATAGTACATCGACTTCATAATTGCCATCCACTCTTTCACCTTGGACACCACTGCAATTCTTCCCATTACTGGCTCCAAAATTCACCCTCTCATGTATGTTTCCTCCTGTAACCATGGCCTCCTGAGAAATAACAGCTAAAATTGATCTGAGTCTACAGTCTGAATCTAAAGAAATGCTAAAGATACATTGATTTTCCAGTTTTGTGGAAGCAAGATAAATGGTCTCAAGCCAAGATCAATGATGCAAAATTTGAAAAGTGTATTATTCTCTTTACTCACTGGATTAGCTTCCTATGTCTGCTACAACAATTACCATAAACTTAAAGCATCAGAAATGTGTTCTGTCACAATTCTAGAGTCCAGAAGTCCAAAAATCAGTATTACTGGGCCAAAACCAAGGTGTTAGCAGGGCCATACTTCCTCCAAAGGCACTAGGGGAAAATGTATTCCTTGCTTCTTCCAGCTTCTGGTGGGCGCTAGCATTCCTTGGCTTGTGGTCACAACAGTCCACTCTCTGCCTCCCACGTTCCATGGCCTCTTCCTCTTCTAGGTATAATCTCCCTCTGCCTATAAGGACACTGTGATTGCAATTAAGTCTACCCAAATAATCCAGGGTAGTCTCCCCCATCTCAAGATTCCTAACTAATATGGTTCGGCTGTGTCTCTACCCAAATCCCACTTTGAATTGTTATAATACCTATGTGTCAAGGTCAGAGCCAGGTGGAGATAACTGAATCATGGGGGCAGGTCCCCTCATACTATTCTCATGGTAGTGAATAAGTCTCACAAGATCTGATGGTTTTATAAAGGGCAGTTCCCCCTGCACACACTTTCTTTCCTGCCACCACATAAGACATGCCTTTGCTCCTCCTTTGCCTTCTGCCATGATTGTGAGGCTTCCCCAGCCATGTAGAACTGTGAGTCCATTAAACTTCTTTCCTTTGTAAGTTACCAAGTCGTGGGTATGTCTTTATTAAGAGCATAAGAACAGATTAATACACTAACTTAATCACATCTGCAAAAACCCTTTTTCTATACACAATGACATTTCCACATTCCAAAGATTAGCACCTGATATTTGGATAGGAGGGAATTGTTAAGCACATTATATTCATATCACATAATCTTTCAAAATTCTCTTCAGATTCAGCCCCTTCCATTAACTTATGAGCCCACAGACTATTGGGCTCATCCCATAACAAAAAGCAGGAACATTATGAAAAAGTGGGATAAGTACCCTCTGCTCCCATTTCAGAAGCACGTCCTCTGAGGATCCACCCGATGATTTTATCTTACTCATATAGACTCTTGATTTCTTGCAACACGCAGCTACAGCCAACTAGCTGTAAAACAAACAGTTCTAGATACTAGGCACTGTGACAACTGCCGACACCAATCACTAAGCTCATGCCTATCTTTACAATCATCCAAATCAAACGGGTTAAAGGCGAAGATCCCTCCCCCAACCTCTCCAACCAGTTCTAAGCATCTATATCAGCAATTACTAAAGGGTTCACCACGGATTGCTCTGGCCCTAAAATGTTAAGATAATAATGGGAAAAAATATGCCTCATGATAAAATCAGTTTGGGAAATCCAAGGTTAAATATCCATTTTATTCCCAGCCTACTGAGAGCCTTCAGTGGACTGATGGATGCTGAGGCTCCCCCTGGGGAAGTTTGGTGTCTGTAGCACTTTCCAGTCATGGAACCTTTTTAGGGGGGGATTAACTTGAGGAAGCAATGAGAGTGTATAGATAGTAGCTTGCAAAACACTTCACTAGACCACACAAACATTATAGAGTTAACATGGGAAGGTTGTATCTACAAAGGAATGCAGGATGTTAGGGAACTGTATACATATTCTCCTGGGAGCTTCAGAGGAGAATGGAGTCTAGACAAAGTCTGAAATTATCTCCTGACATCAGCTTTCCACTTTGTTCTGCTTGATGCTTGGTATATCCACTCAATTTTGTTTAAGCCACCACCTGTTTTAACTTGGCATAGGTGGTGTTAGCTCTCTGTAAACAACAAAGGTAATAAAATTCTAATCACTACCAACATTACAAAAAATATGCCCTACAGTATATCAATATATAGGGCTAGAAAATGTCTGAAAGAAAATATTTTCTGAATGATCTTTAGGGCAACATGGCTGGTTTTTACTTTATGGCACAAGAGAGGAGTAAAGGCTTCAGCAGCCTTCTGTACCTCCAAACACAACTCATCCTAGGGCATACCCACCTAGTGGAGCTAGTCCAGTAAAAAATTTTGGAAAATCAATGAGTGATCTTTCTGCTATGCTTCCAGTGGCAAGATTTTGACTGTAAGACTATGTAGCTAATCAATACAGACAATAACAAAAATAAGTATGGGGCATCACAAACATAACAAAAATATTATCCATAATAGTTACTTAGATTACCTGGAAAAAAAAAATCCAATAGGCTCTTTCAAAGACACATTAATCCCTGAAGCTCTTAGAACAATGGCCTTTGTAAGAAAGTGTCATTACAGCTCTTACGCCTTAGGGGTGGATCTGAACAGTGAAAATCACAGTAGAAGCCCTCAGATGCAAAGGGAAAAGAAAACAAGGAAAATGTAAGGATATTTTTATTCTATTCACACATCTCAAAAGAAAACAACCTGATAACAAGGAGAACACAGGGAGAATCACTGACTAACAGACAGGGCCAGCAGCATAATTTGCAAAGCCCAGTGCAAAATGAAAATGCAGGGCCCCTTGTTTGCAGCACTGACAAAAAGCTTTCTCCCTTCTTTCCAAATCCAGTCTCTTGACCTGCCACAGTAGGTTTTTGGGTTTTGTTTTTTTGGTTGTTTTTTTTTTTTTTTTTTTGCTTGCTATTTCATGTTGCATAAGTCCAACTTCAACCTCTGACACTTATATCCAGATCCTACTTAGAGTGGGGTATAGGTCACAGGCGATTCTGGGAGGGGCAGGGAAGCAGGTGCCTGAGAATCCAACCTGGGAGGTGTAGAAGTGGTAGGAGGTGCAATCCCACATGAACCAAGGCTCCAAGCCCCTACCCCATACTCAATAGTCCCGATTGTCAGGTTTCACTTGCATAGCACAAATGGAAAGATTAAATTGTTAAGAATTTCAGGACAGCAATTGCATGTAGAGCATTTGGTATGGTTTGGCTGTGTCCCCACCAAAATCTCATCTCAAATTGTAATCCCCACATGTTGAGGGATGGACCTGGTGGGAGGTGATTGGATCATGGTGGTTTCCCCCCATGCTGTTCTCATTACAGTGAGTGAGTTCTCAGGAGATCAGGTTTTTTGATAAGTGTCTGGAGCTTCCCCCCCAACTGCGCTGCCTCTTGCTGCCACGTAAGAAGTGTATTGCTTCCTATTTGCCTTCCACAATGATTTTAAGGTTCCTGAGTCCTCCCCACCCATATAAAACTGTGAGTCAACTAAACTTCTTATGTTTATAAATTACTCAGTATCAGGTAGTATCTTTATTGCAGTATGAAAACTGACTAATACTGTATTAAGCCCCAAGTGCTGTGAGGTGCACTGGTTGAATGTCCATGAAGCCCATCTTGATAACAGAACAGGGTCAGAGCCCAGGGCATATGGACTGATTAAATGATGATAAACTAGAGCCAATGGCGCTGGTGGAAATGGCTCCTCTGGTACCCCAAAATCCTCCTTTCCATATTTTACCTTACTCTGCTAAGCTGCTGGGACAAGACAAATGAGAATTAACTAAATCTGCAGTGAAAGTGAGATTTCTGGGAAGTGCTTTGAGTTGGTTCATGTTTTTCCCCTTTATTATTGCTGACACATTTAATTAGCAGCTTTGCTGTTACTGGATTTTTAAATGTTTAGGAAATAAATCTATTTTTATTTCTCGGTTTCTACCTATTACCAAGCCAAATTTACTTTTTCACTCGCTGTACTGCCATGGAGATCCACAAATTTTAATCTAATTTCCATTAAATTTAATTCCTCACTACTTGCAAGTTCATTGTAAAAAAAAAAAAGGCAACAGCCAGGCATGGTGGCTCATGCCTGTAATCTCAGTACTTCGGGAGGCTAACATGAGAGGATCACTTGAGCCCAGGAGTTTGAAACCAGTCTGAGCAATATAGTGAGACCCTATCTCTATTTTTTAAAATTTATTTTTAAAAAAGATGATGATGATGTAGTAGAATTATGTATCTGTTCTGTGATAAGGGAATTGGAATAATTTTGCGTAGTTATCTTGTAATATCTGCTGAGATTATCTAACAAGATATTTCTATATTGCTGAATTCACTTCATCCATTTGGTAAAAATTCACGGTACAGTGATTGAGTCCCATCAGTTTCACAAAGAGGGCAGTTAGTGGTTTTTTTTTAATTGAAAGTTTTCTTTGCCAAACTCAGAGAATCTGGAGCACATTAAGTAAGTCATCAAAAAGATTAAGTCCTTCTGTAACATGAGACTGTTGGTAACAAAGGTTGCTAATGAGAACAGCAAAGTTTTATTATAACTTCCTGCAATATTTTCAAAATTATGAAATAATTTATAATGTTCTGACATGAGAATAATATAGCATCCAATACAGTCTTATTAACTGGAAGGCATCTGATTTTTGAACAGATGTACTATCCCTATTCAACCTCCTCCAGGGACTAATTTAGAACCACAGGGTTTAATTTGAAGGAAAAGAAGAGTACTTGTTTCTTAATAATATCACAGTTTCAACTTGCTGTGCTGCAATTTTGAGAAAAGGACAAAGAAAAATTGCACTATTTGTGTCCCAGCAGCAAAAACACCTGAGGGAATGAAGCCTTCGTAGGGCTTTTGTCTATTATTTTCAACCCAACTATAAAGCTCTAGAAAGATCAACATAGGGTCTAAAGTGGATAAAAGCAAAGTGAAAATGAGTTTCTAATGGGGCAAACATTCAGCAAAAGACAAGATTAATGATCTTCGCAGAGCCAGCAGATAAAAGGAAAAGTAGAAATTGCACACTTTAGAATGAGCTCTTCAGAGCAGCCTTAAATTGTTTCCTGTTAATTTCAAGCAGAACAGAGTAAACACATTGTTGACTTACATTTGCTAAGATGAGCACACCTATAAGAACAAATAAACGTGAACCTCAACTGTTAGTAGCTGTACCTCAGAGAAAGCATATGTTTATTGAACAGCTGTCTCCTTAATCAACAGCATGAAGGAAATACTAGGTAGCCCTGATTATAAAACACAACTGTAAAGCTTAATCATTTTTGCAGGGTTTCACATCCCCCAATTCTGATATAGAATCATTTATTAACTGCACTTTACCCTGTGGAATATATTATTCCATTGACTACACAAAGGTTACAGACTTCTTCATGAAGGCCATAAGATAACATTCCCTCGGGTCCATTTACATAAAAAAATGAATATGTTACATTAAGAAAATTATTTTTTTATTTTTGTTTTTGCCTTTTTCTTCTAATATATGATTTTTTTCTTCTTTTAGTACTCGCTGAAAAACTGTAGATATCAAGAAAATTATTTTATCCCATGATCATTGAAGATCATGTAACACCATCATAATTCATCATGAAAATGCAAATCAAAATCACAGTGGGATACCATTTCACATCTACTAGGAGAGCTAGAACCAAAAAGTCAGCTAAGTGTTGAGAAATATTTGGAGAAATTGGATACACTGCTGGTGGAAATATAAAAGTGTGCAGCTCCTTTGGAAATCAGTCTGGCAGTTCCTCAGATGATTAAACATAGTTACCACAGGATCCAGCAAGTCCACTCTTGGAGATGCACCAAAGAGAAATGAAGACATGCCATACACAAGTGTTTATGGCAGCATTATTCATATTAGCCAAAATCTGGAAACAAACTATATGTCTATGTGTCAATGTATATATAAACAAAATATATATATGAACAAATAATATTCATCCATAAAAAAGAATGAAGTTCTGTAACATGCTACAATATGGATAAATTTTGAAAACATTAAGTGAAAGAAGCCAGCCACAAAAAAACCACATTTAATATTTCCATTTTATATAAAATCCTAGAATAAGGAAATATATAGAGACAGAAAACAGATAAGTGGTTGCTTGTTGCTGAGGGGGTAGAGCATACTCACGGATAGAGAGGAAAAGCCAGGTTGTACAGGGTTTATTTTTGAGGTGATGAAAGCTCTAAAATTGACTACAGTGATAAGTGTATGTATTTATGAATATACTAAAAACCATTGAATGATATACTTTAAATGTGTGAACTATGTGGTATGTGAATTTTATCTTAATGAAGATGTCATTTTTTAATTAAAAAAACAAAAGAAAATCACAAAGCATATTTTGTCCCCTACTTTGAAAAAGTCAGAATCAAGGTTCTGTACAACTTTGGCAAATGCATAAACTTTATAGATTTTTTTTTCCTTTTCTACTTCTAGATTCAAGGGGTACATGTGCAGGTTTGTTACATAGATAAATTGCATGTCACTGAGGCTTGTGTGTGAATGATCCTGCCACCAAGGTAGTCAGCATATTGCCTGATTCGCAGTCATATATCACACATTCCTCCCTCCAATACTCCCTCCTCAAGCAGTCCCCCAGCGTCTATTGCTCCCATCTTTGTGTCCATATGTGTTCAATGTTTTGTTCTCTACCTATAAGTGAGAACATGCGGCATTTACTTTTCTGCTCCTGATTTAATTCACTGAGGATAATGGCTTCCAGCTGCATTCATGTTGCTACAAAGGACACGATTTCATTCTTTTGTATGGCTGCATAGTACTCCGTGTTGTATATGTACCACATTTTCTTAATCCAGTCCACCATTGATGGGCATCTTGGTTGAATCCACTTCTTTGCTATTGTAAACAGTGCTGCAGTAAACATACATGGGCATATGTCTTTTTGGTGACACAATTTCTTTTCCTTTAGGTATATACCCAGTGATGAGATTGCTGGGTCAAATAGTAGTTCTGTTTTAAGTTCTTTGAGAAATCTCCAAACTGCTTTCCACCGTGGCTGAACTGATTTATACTCCCACCAGCAGTATGTAAGTGTTCCCTTTTCCCTGCAACCTTGCCAGCATCTATCATTTTTTTTGACTTTGTAATAATAGTCAGTTGGACTGGTATGAGATGGCATCTCATTGTGGTTTTGATTTATCTTTCTCTAATGATCAGTGAAGAACATTTTTTCATATATTTGTTGGCTATGTGTGTGTGTCTTCTTTTGAAAAGTATTCACGTTCCTTGCCCATTTTTTAATGGAATTATTTGTTTTATGCTTAATTAGTTTAAGTTCCTTATATATTCTGGACATTCAGCCTTTGTCAGATGCATACATTGCAATTACTTTCTCCCACTCTGTAGATTGTCTTTTTGCTCTATTGATACTTTCTTTTGCTGCACAGAACCTCTTTAGTTTAATTAGGTCCCACATGTCAATTCTTGTTTTTGTTGTAATTGGTTTTGGGAACTTAATCATACATTGTTTGCAAAGGACAATGTTCAGAATGGTATTTCCTAGGTTTTCTTATAGAGTTTTTATTGTTTTAGGTTTTATATTTGACTCTTAAATTTTGTCTTAATTTTTATATATCGTGAAAAGAAGGGGTCCACTTTCAGTCTTCTGCATATGGCTAGCCAGTTATCCCAGCACCATTTATTGAATAGGGAATCCTTTCCCCATTGTTTGTTATTGTCAACTCTGTCAAAGATCAGGTTGTTGTAGATGTTTGACTTTATCTCTATGTTCTTCATCCTGTTCTGTGGGTCTGTATGTCTGTTTTTGTACAAGTACCATGATGTTTTGCTACTGCAGACTTGTATAGTTTGAAGTACAGTAGGGTGATGCCTCCAGCTTCCTTCATTTTGCTTAGGATTGCTTTGGTGATTCAGGCTTGTTTTTGGTTCCATATGAATTTTAGAATAGCTTTTTTCTGATTACGTGAAAAATGTCATTGGCAGTTTGATAGAAATAGCATTGAATCTATAAATTGCTTTGGGCAGTGTGGTCATTTTATCAGCATTAATTTTTACATTTGTTTGTATTATCTCTGATTTCTTTCAGCAGTATTCCGTAATTCTCATTGAAGAGACTTTTTACCACCTTGGTAAGCTGCATTTCTAGGTACTTAATTCTTTTGTGGCTGTTGTAAGAGATTGTGTACTCAATTTGGCTCTGAGCTTGAACATTATTGGTGTATAGAAATTATACTGATTTTTGAACACTAATTTTGTAATTTGAAACTTTGCTGAAGTCATTTATCAGTTCTACAAGCCTTCTGGCAGAGTCTATGGGGTTTTCTAGGTATAGAATCATACTGTCCATAGAAGAGATAGTTTGACTTGCTCTCTTCCTTTTTGGATGCCTTTTATTTCTTTCTGTTGCCCAATTGTTTTGGCTAGGACTTCCAGTACTATACTGAAATGAAGTGGTGAAACTAAACATCCTTGTCATGTTCCAGTTCTCAAGGGGAATGCTTACAGCTTTTGCCCATTCAGTATATAATGTTAGCCGTGGCTTTGTCTTAGATGGCTCTTATTATTTTGAGGAGTGCTCCTTTGATGCCTAACTTGTTGAGAGTTTTTAACATGAAGGGATGTTCAATTATATCAAATGCCCTTTCTATGGATCTTGAGAAGATCATATGGTTTTTGTTGTTAATTCTGTTTATGTGATGAATCAATTTATTGATTTGTGTATGGTGAACCAACCTTGTATCTCAGGAATAAAGCCTAATTGATCATAATAAATTCACTTTTTATGTCCTGCTGTATTCAGTTTGCTGGTATTTTGTTGAAGATTTTGTATCTATGTTCATCAGAGATACCAGCCCAAAGTCTTCCCTTTCTTGTTGTATCTCTGCCAGGTTTTTGTATCAGAATGATACTGGCTTCACAGAATCAGTAAGGGAGGAGTTCCTCCTCCTCAACTTTTTGTAATAATTTCAGTAGGATTTAACATCTGGTACAATTCAGCTGTGAATACATCTGGTCCAGGGCTTTTTCTTATGAGTAGGCTTTTTACTACTAATGCAATTTTGGAATTTGTTGTTGGTCCATTCAGGATTTTAATTTCCTCCTGTTTCAATCTTGGGAAAGACTGAAAGAATTTATTCAAGAATTTATTCATTTCAAGAATTTATTCTTTTCTTCTAGGTTTTCTAGTTTGTGTGCATAGCAGTAATCATCACTGATTCTTTTTTTAAATTTCTGTGGGGTCAGTTGTAATATCACCTTTGTTGTTTCTGTGTTTATTTTTATTTTCTCTCTTTTCTTATTAATCTAGCTAGTGGTCTATCAATTGTGTTTTATCTTTTAAAGAAGAAATTTTGGTCTCACTGATCTTTTGTACAGATTTTTGTGTCTCAATATATCATTATTTCTTTCCTTATGCTAGTTTTGGGGCTGGTTTGGTCTTGTTTTCTAGTTCCACTAGGTGCAACATGAGGTTGTTAATTTGAGATTTTTCTAACTTCTTGATATAAGTGTTTAGTGCTATATACTTTCCTCTTAACACTGCTGTAGCTGTGTCCCAAAGATTCTATTTATGTTGTCTCTGTTTTCATTGGTTCCAAAGAACATTTTTATTTCTGCCTCAATTTTCTTTTTTATCCAAAAGTCATTTAGAAGCAGGTTGTTTAAATTCCATGTAATTATCTGAGTTTGATAGATCTCTTTGGTAATTCATTTCAGTTTTTATTGTGCTGTGATCTAAGAGTGTGGTTAATATGATTTCAATTCTTTTGAATTTGTTGAGACTTGCTTTGTGGCCAAGCATTTGTTTAACAGTAAACTTTGTGCTGTGTGCAAATAAGAAGAATGTATATTCTGTTGTTCTTGGGTGGAGTATTCTGTAGTTGGTTATTAGGTCCAATGAGTCAAGTCTCCAGTTTAAGTCCAGAATGTCTTGGTTACTTTTGTGCCTCGAGATCTAACACTATCAGTGGGACATTAAAACCCTTCAATATTACTGGGTGGTTGTCTAAATCTCTTCATAAATCTATAAGAACCTGTTTTATGAATCCAAGCACTTTAATGTTGGATGTGTATACATTTGGTATAGTTAATCTTGTTGGATATATAACATTATACAGTTTCCTTCTTTTTCCTTTCTTCTCATTGTTGGCTTAAAGCTGGTTTTATCCGACATAAGAATAGCAAGGCCTGTACCATTTTGTAACCTGTTTGCTCTATAGATCTTTCTCCATCCCTTTACTTTAAGTCTAGGGGTGTCATTACTTGTGAGATGGGTCTCTTGCAGAATGGATCTTGTGTGTTTATTCAACTTGTCACTCTATACCTTAGCCCATTTACATTCGGAATCAATATTGATATGTTACGATATGTTAGATTTTGGTCCTGTTATACTGTTAGATGGTTGTTTGGCAGACTTGATTGTATAGTTGCTTCATTGTGTTAATGAGTGATGTACTTCAGTGTGTTTTTGTGGTGACAACTCTCATTTTTCCATTTCCATGTTTAGATCCTTTTAAGACCTCTTGCAAGGCAGGTGTTGTGGCAATAAATTTCCTTAGCATTTGATTTTCTGAAAAGGATTTCCTCTCTCATTCCCTTATGAGGCTTAGTTTGGCAGAATATAAAATTCTTAGTTGTAATTTCTTCTCCTTAAAGATGTTGAAAGTAGGCCCCCAATCTCTTCTGGCTTATAAGGTTTCTGCTGAAAGATCTGTTGTTAGCCTGAT
Organism: Ateles fusciceps; assembly: GCA_036589455.1. NCBI lineage: Eukaryota > Metazoa > Chordata > Mammalia > Primates > Atelidae > Ateles > Ateles fusciceps. The sequence continues at coordinate 8,845,669 of JAZHEH010001064.1, forward strand.
GGCGTTCCCTTTGTAAGTAACCTTCCCCTTTTCCAGCTGCCTTTACGATTTTCTTCTTTTGCACTGATCTTGTAAATTTTTGTCTGCCTGTATTACTTTAGAGAACTGGTCTTCAAGCTCTGAGATTCTTTCCTCAGCTTGGTCTATCCTGTTGTTAATGCTTACAATTGTATTTTGAATGTTCTTTCTTATCAGTGAATGCCAATGTTCCTTTATCCTATGGAACTGCTGTCCTTTGGATGGGCTTTTTGCTTTTATTATCTTTACTGCCCTTGAGGGTTTAACTGTAGTGCAAGTTGGGTATAGTTGAATGGCTTCCTTTCCAATGCTTGTAGAGAGCCAAGGCTCAGCTCTGCACTCCTGGTCTATGTGCTCAAACCCGGGGTGGCTGAGACTCAGTCCAGGGCTCTGTCTTCTGGTCCCCCCAAGACGCCCAAGCTGAGCTGCAGGAACCAGGGTGCTCCCTGATTGCTGGCAACAGCACTTCATAGGGAACAACAGGGGAAGGGCCGTGAGCATCAGTGCTCCAGCAGGAACAGCAAAAGTGCAGCAGACAAGAGGCAGTCTTGCGGGGGTGCCACAGGTAAAGGTGCTCTGAATCCACAGTGGTGGAATCGCAGGCAAATGTGTCCCAGTGAAAGGTTGTCAGCCAAAGTGCTTCATGTGGGGCACCGAGGGGCGCTGATGAAAGCGCAATGATGGTGGCTGCTGGCAAAAGCACTCCAGAGGGAGCAGAAGCTGCAATGGAATGTGTGCTGGCATGTTCAGTCAGTGACTCTTGGAGAGGATGGCACACACACACTAGACTCATCCCCGTCCCATGGGAAACAGCCCTGCTTCCAGGTCAGGCAGATTACACAGGTCAGATCCGCCCATTCCTCTGGAGCTGTTCAGGGCCTGGAATGTGTCCCAGAACTCAGCAACCCCATGTGGAGTTCCCAGCTTCCTCCTGCTTCACTCCCAACATCTGAGTCATCTCTCCACCCTCTCTCAGTGTGTTCTCTCAGATGATATGTTTGGAGCATGCCCATTTACTCAACACTCTGGTCTGTCTCGAGGGAGTGTCTAGCCTGCTATCTTACCCGGGTCCCTAGATTTTTAAAACACTGATTTTAACCTAGCTTCATCTTCCATTTCCTAACCCTTATCTTTCCATCTATCCTATCACAGACCCGTGAAGCCTAACTTTTACACTTGTTTATTTTGCATCTATCTGTTCTCCAGATAAACCTGTCTACTGCCTCATTTTCTCTCTGGAATGATGTGTACTTATTATTAATTAAACTTGTTATTATTATTAATTTAATTAAGCTTTGTCCTTTTAACCAGTTGATTTGGGCAAACCTGGTCTTATGGTAAAAATATATACCAGATTTGAAAATTTCTTTTTTAGAGGAGAGAAAAATTAAAATGTATGTAAAAATTTCATGTGTTGAGTTTCACCTACTTGAAAATATCATCTTCATTTAATTACAGAACAATATTTTACCTTGTGTGGCTTATTTTTTAATAAACTGGTTAAGTCTGTGCTATTTCAGGGATTTCTTTATATCTGGAACAGAAGGACCAAAGAACTATCAAAAGCGTTTATCTGAAAGCAACTGATAGATTGCGTAAGCTACTGTTATTTTTGCTGTGTTATTTCACGCATTCATTTTTGGCAGGCAATGCAAAATGAGCACAGTCTTCTTAAAATCAGTTTTCTTCATTCTAAAAGTATTGTGTAAAGTTAACCATACCCTTCAAGTAAATATATACTATATAAAACTTCAATGGAAGAACAGATTGACACAATCTAGTCCTTTTTAAAGAAAATAAAAGTTACCCGAGGATATTTTAGCCAAAAAATGTGAACATACTCATTGTCACACATCAGTTCCTGACAATCAGACATCCCTTCCTGAATTCTGGCAGAAAGCAGGAAAAGCTATGAACTGCACAACAGTAAACAGGAATAAAACAATACTTATTACCACATTTTCTTTAGTTTGTCCATTTCAGCCTCATATCTGATTTCATAAAGCACGATGCAGAGATTCTCCTTAACAATGTAATTGATCCTAGTTACTAAGTTAGATGGTAAACTTATAATTTTGATTTTTCACCCTATTAGACTAAAGCTTTCAATATTACTCAGTCGCCTGTGTGAAGAATGTTAACACTATCAAAAATCCAGTTAACACACTCCCTCTGCTGGTTAACTGCTGTCTTCCCTCAAGCTCAAGGACATCCAAGCTCATTGTCTCTTCCTTGAATACATGGTTCCCTTAAACACAGATGTCCTATATTATACTTCTTTATTAACAACCAAGTTACCTAATTCATCTCTGAATTAAAAAATAAAAAACTTCTTTAAAACAGGTTTTTAAAGAACAAGTTACTATTAAACTCATGCTAACTATAAAACCTTCCTTCTTTCCAAATTCAAACCATTTTGAGAAATTTGATAGTACTGAATATATTTTTACCCTCCTCTCTTTCATCTTCCAAATTAACCTGGTGAAAAATACTGTTTTTTTCTTCATTTACAATGGCAACTTATAAAAAGGTTTACTACAGTTTTCTTGCTTCTTAAGACAGCTAACTACATAACCTCTGATATCATAGAATACTTCCTAAAATATTTGGAACATTAAATGTAAAAATTAAAAAGCACACAAAATTATTCATTGCATTCTACCTATTCAAAAGATTCATCTTCAGTTAATTAATGTACAATATCTTTCTTGTATTACTTTAATCTCCATCCTGACAACTGCCTTCCCAGTCTATGTCATCTTCATTTCATATTTATATTCCTCCATTTCCAGTTCTTTCCTGGCTCTGATGCTTGTAATTACACTGATGCAAGGAAAGTGTCCCCAAACCAGGAAAATGTCCCTAAACCAAGATAATAATCTCACTCCCTTGCTCATAAATCTATAGTCATTTTGGAAAAAAAAAAAAAAACTACATATGGTTTATTTCCTCCATTTGCTTTTAAGGAAGCTGTAAATCCCCTTAAAAAGTTATAAAATCTTTGTCTCTTTATACATGTATATACATGTTTATATATGTCTCCTTTCTCTGGAGAAAGGGTTGCATAGATTTCATTCAGTTATCAAAACAAATCATGACACCTCTCCAAAATATAAGAACCCATTTCTTTTGTGTCTGCATATACCTTGTCCTGCTATACGTACAGGTAATTTATATCCTTATTAGATAGGTCCAATATCCTTATTGGACCTATTCTCTGCTAAGTCCTATGCCTGGAATGGTCTCCCCTTCCACACTCATCTGGCAAACTCTGTCCTTCCTTCAGGACACAGTAAAGTACCACCTTCTGAATGACACTTACCCCAACTACTCTAGCCCATATTAGACACTATACTTTCTGAACTCCTATTACACTTTAAACAGTAGCACTCTGTTTTAGCACTTAATCATTCTCTAATTATTTTCCAGTTATGATCTAATAACAATTTCCTAACATTTGGTTTATAAGTGTTGGTTTTAGTTCCCCCAACTAGACTGTACATATCTTTGTCATATCCTTTAGTATGTCCTTTTCATTCAATTGTGAGTTTCCTATGGGAATTCCCATGGAAATTTCCTATACCCATTCCCAATGCCCAGCAACACACCTAGCACAAAGATTCCCTAAATGTTTGATGAATAACTACAAATTCTCTGAAGGAAACTGATATGGTTTGGCTATATCCCCACCCAAATCTCCTTAAATTGTAGCTCCCATAATTCCCACATGTTGTGGGAGGGGTCCAGTGGGAGTCAACTGAATAATGCGGCTTCCCCCATACTGTTCTCTTGGTAGTAAGTCTCACGAGACCTGATAGTTTCATGAATGATTTCCCTTTTCACTTGGCTCTTATTTTCTCTCTTGCTTTTGGTCATGTAAGACGTGCCTTTTGTCTTCCACCATCATTGTGAGGCCTCCCCAGCCAGTGGGGCTGGGACTGTGAGTCCAATAAACCTCTTTTTTTTTTAAATAAATTACCTAGTCTCAGGTATGTCTTTATCAGCAGCATGAAACAGACTAATACAGAGAAAAACGTCTGATTATTATGCTTCCTTCAATTTACAGGTATTCAAATAATATTTATAGGTTTAAAAACAATTTTGTTAAAATACTCACCATCTAAATTTCTCCTTACTTGGAAAATAAAACAAGAGGATATGCCATGGCATGTCTTGGAAGTTATAAGGACTAAATACTTCAGTCTCTAAGGAAGATGCATAGTTTACTACAAAATACTTAGAATTATACAGGAAAAAATGGATGACAACAGAAAACCCAAAATCTTAGTTTTGTGGAGATAACATCCATATTTCCCATAGATGATGTCAAAGCCTGATAGTAAGGTTTCTGATTACAAGATATAAAGTAATGTCTTATTACACAGTTTTCTCTTTGGCCTCAAAGCAACAGTTTACTGCCTCATTAGAGGCTGTCCAATATAACAAAATTTTTGCATTGAAAAGATACAGGCCGGGAGCAGTGGCTCATGTCTGTGACCCCAGCAATTTAGGAGGCTGAGGCAGGTGGATCACCTGAGGTCAGGAGTTCAAGACTAGCCTGACCAACACGGAAAAATGCCATCTCTACTAAAAATACAAAAATTAGCCGGGTGTGGTGGTGCATGCCTGTAATCCCAGCTGCTTGGGAGGCTGAGGCAGGAGAATCGCTTGAGCCCAGGAGTCAGAGGTTGCAGTGAACTGAGATCGCGCCATTGCACTCCAGCCTGGGCAATAAGAGTGAAACTTCATCTCAAAAAAAAAAAAAAAAAAAAAAGATAGGAAGAGTGACAACAAAAAAGGCAGAATGCAAAAAACCTCAGTTCAAATTCAAAAACTTGAATGAATTAATGAAAGTTTTCCAGTTAATTTGAATGGTGTCCAGGCTTGAGAATAACTAGTTTTTGAAAGGTGTTCAGGCTTGAGAATAACTAGTTTACTAGTTATTCTCAAGCCTGAACACCATTCAAATTAACTGGAAAACTTTCAGAAAAACACACATACCAGGACCCCAACCCCAGACTTAACTACTGTGAGATGAGGTTTACATATTTTAAATCTCCTCAAGTAATTCTTTTTTATATATATAATTTCAACATTTATTTTAGATTCAGGGGGTACAGGTGCAAGTTTGTAATACGTGTATATTGTGTGATGTTGATGTTTGGGGTACAACTAATCTTGTCACCCAGGTGGTGAGCACAGTATCCAATAGGTAGCTTTTCAACCCTTGTCCCTCCCTCTCCCACATCTAGGAGTCCCAGTATCTATTGTTCCCATCCTTATGTCCATGTGTAACCAATGTTTAGCTCCCACTTACAAATGAGAACATGCAGAATTTGGTTTTCTTTTCCTTTGTAAATTCACTTAGGATAGTGGCCGTTGGCTGTATCTATGTTACTGCAAAGGACAGGATTTCATTCTTTTTTATGGCTGTATTGTATTCCATGTGTACATGTACCACATTTTTTTTCCCACCACTAATGAACATCTAGGTTGACTCTATGTCTCTATTACTGTGAATAGCACTGCAATGAACATATGACTGCATGTGCCTTTTTGGTAGAATGAATGACTTTCCTCCGGATATATACTTAGTAATGGGATTGCTGGGTCAAATGATAGTTCTAAGTTCTTTGGGAAATCTCCAAACTGCTTTCCACAGTGGCTCAACTAATTTACATTCCCACCAGCAATATACATGCATTCCCTATTCTCTGCAGTCCCACCAGCAAAATCAATGTACAAAAATCAGCAGCATTTCTATACACCAATAACCTTCAAGCTGAGAGCCAAATAAAGAATGCAATCTCATTTACAATAGTCACAAAAAATAAAATAAAGTATCCTAGCAATACATCTAAACAAGGAGGTGAAAGATCTCTACAAGGAGAACTACAAAATACTGCTGAAAGAAATCAAAGATGACCCAATAATTCTAACATAAGGTTAGATCTGAGAACCTTCACCATGAATTTAATCAAAATTGTACCTCAGCAGTGTTTTCCGAGATAAATTATATAACAGTAAACTCTAAATTCTGTAATATATATTCCAGACATGAATGAGAAAAATGAGGCAGGGAGTTATGAAAGGAAACAGGGAAAGAAAAGACCAGCAGAATCACAGAGGAAGAGGAATGTAAGAAAGAAGATATAATATGGTAAAACTCAACCTTAGCCATTCTCAGATAAACAATTAGAAAAAAATATTGCTCTAGAATTCTATAGCCTCACAGATATTAGCTAGCTACTGGTCCTTCCAAAGATCATTTTATTAAATTGTCTCATAAGTCCTTTCTTTCAAAGTCCCTTGATATTTACATGTGGTTCTTAAATCTAGCTGATAATCAGAGGCAATTCAGATTTTCCTTTTAAACATAAATTCCTTATTCCACTCCAAAGGATTCTGATTCAATAAAAGCACAATAGGGTTCAAAAGTTTATCTCATAAGATATTTTCCAGGCATGTCAATCACCATTAGGATGATTGATCTAGATTACTAGGTAATGAACTCCTTGAGGGCAAGACTATGCCCATTTCAGGGTTTCTCAGGTATGGGTTTTTTTTTAAAACACACACACTCATACTCAATCCAAGAGATACTCTTTCAGTAGGCTAAATGTTTAGGCTGAGGCATTTGTGTTTTTTTAAAATCATAGATAATTCTGAAGCATCCAAGGTTGAGAACCTCCAAGATAAAATTTCACTGCAAAATTATAAAGTTATAAAACTTTATATAAGTCTATATTTTACTAATTTTATATAATTACATATAAAATTCATATACTTTTATATGTGATTATATCAACTCATATAATTACATTATAAAATTTCATTGAAGAGTTGTTTGATAAATCAAAAAATGATTGATTATAAATCTGTATGACTTTCGCCTTTTTTTATTCTGTCTCACTTTGCTTTTGGTTTGTAATAATATCTTTATATGTATTTCTTGCTCAGGTACTAGATGTTCCTTCACAAGAACTGGTCTCTTACTTCCTAAGAAGACTTGATAAAGACAAAGACCTATGACTTGCACAAATTTTCTTCATGATTTTCTTTATGAAGGATACCAATGGCAGTGGACAATGTCACATTTAAATCCTGTCTAAAGGTGTACTCCATTCCCCAGTGAAAGCATTGAAAAATCCCAACTTTAGCAGATATCTTGAAACAAAATGTATGGTTTGGTTATTCCCTAAGCCCAGCATCAAAAAGTCAACAGCGTGCTAAAACAATAATGCAACCCAGCTGTATTAGTCCATTTTCACACTGCTGATAAAGACATACCTGAGACTGGGGCAATTTACAAAAGAGGTTTAATGGACTTACAGCTCCATGTGGCTGGGGGGGTTTCACAATCGTGGCAGAAGGCAAGGAGGAGCAAAGTCACATCTTATATGGATGGCAGCAGGCAAAGAGAGAGAACTTGTGCAGGGAAACTCCCATTTTAAAAACCATCAGATCTTGTGAGACTTATTCACTATCACAAGAGAACAGTACAGGAAAGACATGCCCCCATGATTCAATCACCTCCCATCAGGTCCCTCCCCCAAGATGAGATTTGGGTGGGGACACAGCCAAACCATATCACCTACCATATCTTCTACTTACCAAATCAAATTCTTGGGACAGCAGGAGGGTGTCTTGAGATTCTGTATTTTTAACAAGCACTTGCAAGGGATTCTATAATTAGGGAAGTTCTGGAAACAATGAACCAGGGGGAAAATACATGAAATGTAGGAATAACCAAATAATGCTTAGACCAATAAATACACAAAAGCTGTTAGTTAAAGCAGATTGAAAGGGATGAAAACAGTGCCTTAGATGTAATAAAACAAGGAAGACACTATTTCTCCAGAGTATATGGGAGAGTATTAAAGAAGAACAGCTTTTAAAACTAATCATTCTCATTAAATCTGCTCATTCCTTCCACTTCAATTAATGATTTCAACTGACAATAAAATCACAAATATACTGTTATCAAATAAAACAAAAATGCCAATTTATAAAGATGGAAGGTAGAAATTACATCCAGAAAACTCTGACTAATGAACACTACCACAACTGAACTCAAAGCTTTGCCCCGAGCTTCCTAGCAGCCTACACAAAGGGGAATTTGACATGTTACACAACTCTCATTGTCTAGTAGAAGAAATCACATCAGTCCATCAAGAGAAACAAACATTTTTTTTAATCCTGTGTGTTAGAAAAAATTTGTCCCAAGGGTCTTAATAGAAGGAACATTGAGAAGGTAATGGGCCACAAATTCCAAAGCAATAAAGAACAAAGAATGTCATTCAACATATGGCTATTTTTTATATCAAAGCCTTAGTAAAAACAAAGGTCACAATGATTTTGTAAAGCTATGAGGACTTCTGGTAGCTTCCTCCAATAGAATAATGATTAATAACGCATAATAACTCAATATACCTGAAGAATGAAGTCCATTAAGCCTGTGGTTTTCTAAATTAATTTTTCTGCTAAGAAATGTAAGTTCTTATACTGCTAGAACCTCTGAGTTGGGACCAGGAATGTATGTGTAGAACAAATGATTCTCAGGTGATGGTGGAGGCACCACCTCCTAGAAATGTCATTGTCAAAAATCAGTTGCTGCTGCTTGAGTTGTTCTGATTCAAGACAGCAGAAGCTAGTGAGGGACTAGCAGGTAGATGGTTAAAGGTAGGAGGAACCATGGTCTCTGGGATCACTTTGTCCAAGTGTAGCCCATTCCCTTTGGTAACTTGCTAAAAATTCATATTCCTTTGACCCACCCCAGAGCTGGGGACTCCTTCTTAGTGATGGAATAGAGGAATCTGTATTTTAAGTAATACAGTTGTACAATAAAGTTTGAAAACCTCTATTCTAGCTATTGGCCATATTAATGGAGAAGAAGAAATAAAAAGATATCTTAATATGAAAAGTGACATTTCTGGTCAGGTGCAGTGGCTCACACCTGTAATCCCAGCACTTTGGGAGGCCGAGGTAGGTGGATCATCTGAGGTCAGAAGTTCGAGACCAGCCTGGCCAACATGATGAAACCCCATCTCCACTAAAAATACAAAAATTAGCTGGGTGTGGTGGTGTACACCTGTAATCCCAGCTACTCGGGAGGCTGAGGCAGGATAATTGCTTGACACCAGGAGAGAGAGGTTACAGTAAGCCCCAAACAGCGCCACTGCACTCCAGCCTGGGAGACACAGCAAGATTCTATCTCAAAAAAAAAAAAAAAAAAAGAAAGAAAGAAAAGTGATATTTCTGACTTGAAATATAACCATGGGGGAGGCCTGCTGGAGAATTTCTCACAAGGAGACCCAAGATCTCTCAGAGAGTATTTTCAATTGTTTCAGCTGTCAAACCAGAAAGCAACTGAAAGTTGCATGGCACATGATGAATAATTAAAGTTTCCAGCACCTTTCAGCTCCAGGAAATGTCCTGATATAGTACCAGTTGGCATCCTGGACCTGTGCTTCCAAATTTAATCATCTTCCCTCAGAAATCCTCTTAACACCGGAACCAGAAGAGACTTTTTAGTTCTTCTAATTAAGTTTTGTCAGTTAAAAAAAATCTGAAGGCAAGGTCATGCCCAAGGTGACACAGCTAAGTCTGGCACACAGAGTTCAAAACATCAGGTCCCTCATACTACCATAGCCAGTTCTTTCTATTACAGACTTGCTAATTCAAATTAAGGTTATTGGTTTTCTAATGAAAGGTTGAACCTAGGGGTTATAAAATCAAGAACTTAATTCTTTTAATATACTACTTTTCAATATGCTAAGAAGATATTGGCCAGTCTTCCTTTAATGTTGATGTTTTAAAGGCAGGGGATGGGATTTGGCTTAATATTGGCTTTGATTTGGGTTGTTTGCTGTTTGTCATGTTGTGTTTTGGTTTGAACGATAATACATTTGCTGATCCAGCCAATCTCTTTATTCAGACTCCACATTTATCAGCTTATCACTCTGAGTGAGAGTGAAATCCAGGCCTTTGAAGAAACTGACCCTAAAGGCCTGCTTGTTAATCCTGAGTACTGCCTTGACCTTTGCGGTATAATGTTATAAAAGCCCAGACATCTCTGCATCAAGCAGAAATCTACCCCATGGTAAAAACAGTTCCTTCCTGACATTTTCTAACAATACTTCCCAGCCTTTCTGGTGTGAATTAATCCTGCCTATAAATGAATTTAACACAAATAACCTAAATATAGATCTTACCCTGAAATGACACATTTTAACTTTATATTCAAAAATAGAAAGAAAGAAAGCTTTTTCACCAGAGTTTTTATCTACTACTGTGTTATTCAGAAGTCTTACTAATGATCTACACATCTTGCTTCTAAAAAGATGCTTTCAAAGTGAAAAACTCAAACGCTAATTATTTTTCTGAAACTTTTAGTGAGTTTATATATATGTGTATATGCTTTTTCTCTTTCCTTCTACTTACATTTATATAAGCATCAGCCTTGTTAGAGGTTGACTGGGAGGGGTCTTAAAAGCCTGCTAATGGCAGCTCTGAGTAAGAGAAAACATTGGCACACACCTTGGGAAAACAGGCTTAGCAAACAACTCCTGCACTTACCAGAGGCTGGGGAAGCTCTGATGGGAAGTGCTATTTTACCAGAGATTCTATTCCAGGAAAGAGCATGTTTACTAAAATTTAATGTAACTAATCCTGTGAACAGACATGCCTTGTTTAGATGTGCAGAATTTTTAAAAAGCTATCAAATGGGACAATCATAAAGAACAAACTTTACCCAAAAAAACGTTGATGTTTGGTGTAATTTCTATTGCCATGATGCAACATTTGTCAACTCGCATGGGCAGAGTTCTTCTTAAGAATTTTCATTCATTATGATTACATTTCTAAAAGACCACTTACACTTCAGGAGATACAGCCAAAATAGTAGCTTTTCATCTATTGGCCAGACAATACAGATAATTATTTACTAGTTATAATGCACTGTCTTCTGTACTACCAACTGGAAAGAATTCTTTATATTCATTCAAACATTTCCTGTAAGTCTTCTTTGATTCTGAGTTTCAGAACACAAAAAATAATAACAATATTTGAGTCTTCCTGTCAGGAGTCTGTTGACATGTAAGAAAATAACTACAATTCCTTGTGGTAAGTGCTAGAAGATGTTTAGATGCAAATGAGCCTTGGAAATAATCAACTCATTTCCTAGGATGAAAAACAGATTTATTTCAAAGCCCTCTCCAAACTGAGGTTTATAGGATGATGATTTGTGCAACTCTGAGAAGGCTTTCCCAGCAAAGAAAAGCAGGACTATGTATGCAAAGGCAGACTTCAGGATGCTAAGAAGACGATTAGTATTTTGGTCTGTGTGTTTGTGTGCATGTGTGTGTCTCTATGTTTGGAGTGGGAATGGAAAGAGATTAAAGCAGAAAAACAGATAGAAGCCAGAATATAAAGGGGTTTATCTGTTCAGTGCTCTATGCAATGGTCATTTTCTAAAAATTTATTCCATAAGTGCTGGGAGTTAAAGAGAATCAAAACTGAAAGATTGAGCAAGTGACTGTGGGGGACAAAGATGATAAAAAATGTGTACAGTCTATCTATCTAGTTGTTACATGTGATAATCTGTGGAGTTTAACAAGGAATATGTCTCTGTTTCTGGAGTTGACATATCTCTAAACAGAGGTTTGAGGCAATCCTTAACTTTTAGAATCATAGTGAATTTATTATAAAACTATAAATTTTGGGATGTTTTAGGACCAACAAATAATATTTATGTTGTCTTGAAGTTACTATTTATGCATTCACTGAACTTAGATGTTTCTATCCCTTTATGTCTGTGGTCTCTATCTCTGTTCCACATTTTTATTATTTTACATTCTTACTTCCACCAATATCCAGCTGCAGTGGGACTTCAGTGGGTCCTGAGTCATCACTCTACCTTAGCAGCACCTAGAGAGTTCTGTAAAGCAGCTCAGGTGGATGTCAACTGAACACTCAACTAAAAACAAAATAAAAATACATAAATATGTATTGAGTGCCTTAAACACTGAACTGTAAACATCCAAGGCTAAAAACAGAACAGAAATATAAAAATGCAATTTGTAAGGGCTTTTCAAGGTCTAAGAGAAGTAGTTCTCACAGAATACAGATTGATGAAAATACTGACTTCCAATAGGCCCAATCAGTCCACCATCAATTGTCTCACTTTCAAAGTGTGAGGCTATCCAGAGCAATGAAGCAAGAGAAAGAAATAAAAATCATCCACATAGAAAGAGAGGAAGTCCAAATATGTCTTTTCAGAGACAATATGATTCTATACCTAGAAAACTCCATCATCTCTGCCCAAAGGCTCCTAAAGCTGATAAACAACTTCAGCAAAGTTTCAGGATACAATACCTAGTAATATAGCTTACCAAGGTGGTAAAAAATCTCTATGATGAGAATTACAAAACAGTGCTCAAATAAATCAGAGATGACACAAACAAATGGAAAAAGATTCCATGGTCATGGATAAGAAGAATCAATATTGTTCCAAAAGTAAAATAAATTTAAAAAAAAAGAAAAATCAATATTGTTAAAAGAGCCATACTGCACAAAGCAACTTATAGATTCGATTGCTATTCCTATCAAACTACCAATATCATTTTTCACAGAATTAGAAAGAAAACTATTCTAAAATTCATTTGGAACCAAAAAACAGCCTGAAAAGCCAAAATAATTCTAAGCAAAAAGAGTAGAAGCTGGAGGCATCACAGTACCTGACTTCAAACTACACTGTGAGGCCACAGTAATCAAAACAGCATGGTATGGTATAAAAACAAAAACACAGACCAATGGAACAGGTTAGAGAACCCAGAAATAAAGTTGCCCACCTACAACCATCTGATTTTCAACAAAGTTGACAAAAGCAACAATGGGGGAAAGGACTCCTATTCAACAAATGGTGCTGAGATAACCAGCTAGTCAGATACAGAAAATTGAAATTTAACCACCCTTTCTTTTCACATACAAAAATCAACTCAAGATGGATTAAGGACTTAAATGTAAAACCTAAAACTCTTTTTAAAGCCCTAGGAGAGAACCTAGGAATACCATTTTGGACATTGCCCTTGGCAAAGAATTTATGAGTAAGTCCTCAAAAAACAAAAGTTGACAAAACTATCAACAGAGTAAACAGAAAAACCTACTGAATAGGAAAAAATATTTGCAAACTATGCATCCAACAAATGTCTAATATCCAGAATCTTTAAGGAACTTAAACAAATTGCAAGCAAAAAACAACCGCCTTACAAAATGGGCAAGGGACATGAACAGATACTTCTCAAAAGAAGACATGCATGTGGCCAATGAGCATATGAAAAAATGCTCAATATCACTAATCATTAGAGAAGTGCAAATAAAAATACAATGAGATACCATCTCACACTAGTCAGAACGGTTATTATTAAAAAGTCAAAAAACAGCAGATGCTGGCAAGGCTGCAAAGAAAAATGAATGCTTATACACTGCTGATGGGAATGTAAATTAGTTCATCAGTGAAAAAAAGTAGTTTAAAGATTGGAAAGCAGTTCAAAGATTTCAAAGAACTTAAAGCAGAACTAACATTCAACCCAGCAATATATATTTATATTCTTTGTGGTATATACCCAGTAGCATACTGGGTATATACAATACTGGGTATATACCGCAAGGAATATAAATCATTGTACCATAAAGACACATGCATGACATATGTTCATCACAGCATTATTTGCAATAGAAAATACATGAAATCAATCTAGAGGCCCATCAACAGTGAACTGAATAAAGCAAATGTGGTGGAATACTACACAGCCATAAAAAAAGAAAAAATTATGTCATTTGCAGCAACTGGATAGGGCTGATGGCCATTATCCTAACCTAATTAATGCAAGAGTGAAAAATCAGTTACCACATAGTCTCACTTATAAGTGGGAGCTAAACATTGAGAACACTATGGACACAAAGAAGGGAATAACAGACACAGGGGCTTACTTGTGGGTGAAGAGTGAGTGGAGGGGGGAGGGAGGGAGGAGGGTGAAGATGGAAAAACTACCTATCAGGTACTATCCTTATTTCCTGGTGATAAAATAATCTGTACAGCAAACCCCGACAACACACAATCTACCCATGTCAAAAATCTACATATGTATCCCCCTAAACCTAAAATAAAAGTTGAAAAAAAAAGTGAGAAGCTGTCATTCATGGTCAGCTTCCAGGTGTGCATTTAAATTGAAGCAATTTGTTATTAGTCCACTAAAGAGGTCTGAAACTATATCTGGTGATTACTTCATACTATGGCTATTGAACTGCCATTGGATGATTAAGCAGATTTAGAACCAATTTTGTTAGTTTACTGGTTGCCATGAGCATAGAACAATCAGTCTTTTCCTTAAGTTTATCTAAAGAGAAACCCTATTCTAAGACTTTTGGCTCCATGACTTCCCAAATCACTTCACCACAGGCTAAAGATCCATAATCTTCTCTCGTAGCTAAGGTGTCCTTTGCCAAGTTTCTGAAATGACTGCATTTTTTCCTGGCCATACAGCTGATCAGAGTGGTAAGTTAACTTCAAGTCAAAGAAACAGCTCTAATTTAACCCAAACAACTACAAAGACAATTGAGCCATCCACTTGTCCCTGACATAAATCAGCACAAATGCCAAAAATATTGCCCCTTTCACAACATCTCTTGGTTCCTAACATCAAAAGACCACATCTTAGCCAGGCGCCGTGGCTCATGCTTGTAATCCCAGCACTTTGGGAGGCTGAGGTGGGCGGATCACGAGGTCAGGAATTTAAGACCAGCCTGGCCAATGTGGTGAAACCCCATGTCTACTAAAAATTACAATAATTAGCTGGGTGTGGTGGCGCACACCTGTAGTCCCAGCTACTAGGGAGGCTGAGGCAGGAGAATCACTTGAACCCAGGAGGCAGAGGCTGCAGTGAGCTGAGATCATGCCACTGCACTCCAGCCTGGGCAACAGAGTGAGAGTCCATCTCAAAAAAAAAAAAAAAAAAAAAAAAAAAAAAATCACATCTTCTGCTACCACCTGGTCCACTTCAATGACTGCCCAATCCTTAGCTAAGTCTCCAACAAAAAGATCAATGGACTGTGGATCAACAAGTATAGAAGAGGCTGAGTATAAAAATCAGTAGGTCCCTCAAAAGGAAGGAGGCCATAAATCAGAGAGAAATTCTAGAGAGACGTTCATCTCAGAATATCTTTTCTTTACAAGCCTGATGGAATACTAGTGTTTGATTAAATTGGAGAAAGCATAGTGGTCTGCCTCATGTTCAGTCCTTCCCTATCCATTCTGGGTTCCAGCAGACCCTCTAAGTCTGGGTCCACTGAAAGACTCTTTCGTAGTTACGACCCCTTTGTAGAAATTCCATTATGAAATACTGAGAATCTTAAGGCAGTAAGTTGTCAAATGAGCTTTAGAGAATTCCAACCTTTCTATCATTTCCTTTCCATTCTTACATTATTAGTAGAAACAATTCAGCTCTGCCAATCTTCATAAACTGCTACTAGTTTATCTTGCCACTTAATAACCATTAAACGTTCTTGTAACTTAACAGCACAGGAGTCACTAATGTCATCAGTAACAATAACTCATCATTCTGCCACGTCAATTTATGGCTCATCAGCCAACTGAATCCTCCACCGCAGATCAGTGTCCAAACCCATGGGCACCACGCTCATCAGAACAGCTCTGTGCAAGCAATACAGACTTCAACTAAACCCTATAGGTGAGTGATGTAAAAGCACCAATGTACAATTAGAGAACAGCCTAAGTTACTCTCAAGCCCTTCATGTTTCTGTAAGTCATTTGCAGAAGAGACAGGACTATGAGCATAAATATGCTCTATAAAGTTATTCAAGTGAAATAGAAAGCACATTTTCTGGCCTAAAGCAGTGTATAATTAAATGGTGGAAGTGAATGAACAAATTAAAAACAAGATACTATACAAAAAGGAAACCGAAGTATAGCTAAATACAATTACTCATCCTTCAACTCTCAACTCAGATACCAGTTCTTCAGACAAGTTTTCCTGACCACAGTCAATGTGTTCATGCTCTCAGAGAACTGCTATGACCTCCTTCATCTGGTATTCCCAGATGAAATTAATAACTGTTAACTTTTATGTATATGCAGGATTACTTAATTGATATCTATCTCCTGCACTGGCCTGTAATCACCATGCAAGTGGAGCCCGTGCCTGGTTTCTGCTCACTATTGAACCCTCAATATCTACTCTAATCCCATCACCTACTAGTATTTCTCAATATATATTTATGAATAAATTATTGACTGTAAAATGTCTCCATTATGTTTTTATCATGAGTTATAACTTTAAAATACTATGGAAAGAATCCACTAGTGGACTGACACTAACGTATTAGGAAATCATATGTGATGGTTAATATTATGTGCCAACTTGACTGAGCTAAAGGATGCCCAGATAGCTGGTAAAAACTATTTATCAGTGCGTCTGTGAGCGTGTTTCCAAAAGAGACTATGATTAGAATCAGCAGACTGTGTAAAAAAGCTGCCCTCACCAATGTGGGTGGGCACCATTCGATCCCTGAACAGTCAGGGCCTGAAAAGAACAAAAAGGTGGAGGGAAGGCGAGTCCTCTGTCTTCTTGAGCTGGGACATTCATCTTCTCCTCCCCCTCGGACATCTCAAGCCTTCTGACTCGGGACTTATACCAGCATCCTACCCAACCCTTCCCACCCTCTCTTTCTCAGGCCTTCAGAATCAGATTGAATGACATCAAATACTTTCTTTGTTCTCCACTTTGCAGACGGCAGATGGGAGAACATCTCAGCCTTGCAATTGCGTAGCCAATTTTGATTTATATATATATAAAACATGTAATAATAAAAATTTTTATATATGTTATATTTATATATGTATAGATAAACATACACACACACACATCTCTCTATCCTATTAGCTCTGTTTCAATGGAAAGCCCCGATTAATGCATCCTGAAAAGGCCACTTCCCTCTCTCTTGGCTGTATTTCCTGAGCATCCTAAAAAGTGGATTAAAAATACTTAACCATTTGGAGCCATAGAAATACAAAGAAAAAAATTAAACATAATAATAAAATATGTAACCAACCTACTTTTCCTTATATGGTTGCTGTTCCAATTCCTATTGCTACATAACAAACCACCCAAAACTTAGAAGCATAAAGCAACATTATTATAACATGCATAGGTTCTTTAAGTCAGGAATTCAGACAAAGCAGAGTGCACTTGGTTGTTTTGCTCCAAGATATTTATAGCCTCAGCTGGAAAGACTAGAAGGTTGGAGGTGACTCAAATCCTTGGAGCTAGACTCACGCAGAGGCAGCTTCACTCATATATTTGGCAACTGGTGCTGGTTGTTGACTAGAATCTCAACTGGGCAGTTGGCTGAAAGCCTACCAGTAGTCACTCAAAGGGCCCTCTCAAAGTGGGCTAGTTTGGATTTCCTCATATCAGGGTATCTAAGTTCTAACAACGAGCATCAAAGAAAACAAAAAATCCAGGCAGCAGCTATAGCATCTTCCATGATTCACTTTCAAAATCATATGACCTGACTGCACAGTCCCCAGTCCACCCAGATTCAGGGCCATGGAGTCACTGATCCTAGCACTTAGTGAGAAGAGTGTCAAACTCATGGTGCAGGAAGAGCGTGGAGGGCGGGAAATGCTGCTGTGGCATTTTTGTAATACAAAATCTTCCCCATTTTGCTTCAGTTACCAAACAGGGTACCAGGAGAAATGCCAAACATCATCTTTAAGCATTATTTCTTGCCCAAATCTTGTCACTTTGTGAATCTAAGAAAATCTGTGAATTGTGCATTTCTGAGGCTTCTCCATGGCCCCTATTGATGACTTTGCTTTCGTATTAGTTGTTAGCAGAAATTCAAATCCTAAAGGAATAAAAACTGAAACCCTGATAGAAAAATAGAAAAATGTAAATCAGCATTGGAAGAAGAAAAACAATGATTAATAAACATGAGAAAACTATCAACTAAAATGTGCAAAGCAAAATAGTAAGATGACTTTTATCTGCCAAAATTGATGAAAAACAACCCAACTGAGGTGACTCCATTCCTCAGAGCTAGAATCACACAGATGCAACTTCACTCACATATTTGGCAATTGGTACTCGTTGTTGACTAGAACCTAAAATCGGGCGGCTGGCTAAAAACCTACCAGTAGCCACTCAGCAAGGATTCTACTACAAATGCTGATAGGAATGAGTATTAGTTACCTATTGATGTGTAACAAATTATCCCCCAAAGGCAGCAAATTAAAACAAATATTTATTATCTTACCGTGTCTGCAGGACAGGAATCCAAGAATGGCTTCGCTGGGTGGTCCTGATGCATCAGGTCTCATGAGGAGGCCACCAAGACGTTGGCCAGGGCTGCAGTCACCGAAAGGCTGGGTGAGGACTGAAGGATCTGCTTCCAAAATGGCTCATGCTTACAGGTGTTGACTGGAGGACTCAAGTCCTTGCTGGCTCTTGGCAGGAGGCTTCAGTTCCTCACTCACCACATGGACCTCTCTTTATGGATGTTTACGTGTTCTCATGACATGGCAGCTGGCTTCTCCCCAGGGCAGGAGATCTAAGAGGGAGCAAAGCAGATGCCATCATGTCCTGTATGACCAGCCTGTGTTTCTGTAACTGCATGTTGGTTTACATGGGTGGACAGTATTCATTATGAAAAGGACTACACAAGGTCATAAATACCAAGAGGTAGATATGTTTGGCATAACCACCAGTAAGTTGGCAGAGTCACTTTGGATGGAAATTTTACAAGTATGAAAAGACTTAAAAAGGTTTCATTGCGAAACAAAAAAATCCAGAGTAGGCAGATTCTAGAAATGGAAAACTCATGGTTTCTATAGTTTACAGAGGATGAGGAAAAGGCACAATGAACAGTGTCAATTTAATGGGTATGGAGAAGGGAGGCAGCAGAATGTATTTCTGAGGATTTGAAAATGTCTAGAATTAGATAGTGGTGATAGTTGCATAATTTTGTGAATAAACTCTAAAAACAGCTGAATTGGAAAAAATGTTATAGCACAAAGTTAGCATTCAAAGATTTTTGTCGCAGGAATTGTTACCAGCCATGAATCCATACAGGTCTGCAGCAACCTCAATTCTTGCCACCTCAGAAGAAAGAATTCAACTGGAGAGGGATAAGGCAAAAGGAGAGACAGAGCAAGTTTTAGAGTAGAAGTGAAAGTTTATTTAAAAGCTTTAGAACAGGAATGAAAGAAAGGAAAGAACAGTTGGAAGAGGCAAGCAACCCGAGAGATCAAGTGCCCCATCTGACCTTGACTTAGCGTTTTATATGGTGGCATACTTCTGGGGCCTTCCATCCCTTCTCCCAATTCTTGCCTTGAGGTGGGCAGTCCGCATGTGCAATGGCCTGGTAGGGCTTGGGAGGCATCATTCTACTTTTAAAGTACATTACATATGTTTAATTCAAATAATATACTATATTTAAAAAGTTAAAAGCTATCCAGAGGACCAAAGTGATGCTGCTTGTCTTCTCATGCATTACAGATTTTCCAAATACTATCTGTATTTCTTCATAAACATCCCTTTACCCATCCCAAAGACAATGGGATTTAGCAGTTAAGAGTACAGACTGTGTCATAAGTTTGCCTGTTTGGATCGAGGTTCTGCCATGTGCCATGGAAAAGTTACACAATTGCTCATTGCCTCAGTTTTCTGATCTATAAAATGGGTGAGGTATGGTAATGATTACATTGTACATACCTCATTAAGAGTTTTTGCAAGGAGTAAATGAATAATATAATTATGGTAAAAGACAGAAAAGCATCTGGTATATCATAGTGCTATGTTATTATTGTTTTTGACACAAGCTGAAATGTTTTGTATTTTTTGTGGAGACAGGTGTCACCATGTTGTCCAGGCTTATGTTATTTTTTTCTAACCACTTCTGCCCTCATTGCCACAACTTGAATCCAAGAAAATTTCATTCCCTTAAAACTGCTAAACCAGTCTCCCAACTGGTCTCCCTAGCTTCTTGTTTCTCAGCATCTAAAATACTCCTTTTTCCCAAGAAATTAGTAAGTAAATTTATCCGTTCACAAGTCTCTTGCTCAAATAACTTGAGTTTCCAATTCCCCTGGAAAAAAAAAATTAGTAAGAGCAGCCATCTCTCATCTTTATAGCCTCCCATAAGTTAGTGGTAACACAGCACTCCCAACATTGTCTTTCCCCCACACCAGTTAATTCAAACAGGCTGTGTCCTCCTCTCCTTGAGCTTCGTGCCCATGTCATTCTCCCAACACTCTGCTGTGCTGCTTCTCCTTCTGGAATGTCCTCCCACCAACCACTCTGTCTACCCAACTCCTACTCATTCCTCAAGACCAACTGAAGTCCCAATTCATTCAAAACCTTCCTGTATTACCACGAACCCACACTGATCTGACGTACCCCATACATATATACTAAAATTCCTTCTCTAGTGGGCTTATGTGGGTCCTTTGCTATGCATATGGCCCTGAATTTTAGTGTTTTGGTATAGAATTCCCCTGTAAACGTAAGACTCCTTCATGCTTAATTTTTAGCATCCCCTCTTCTCCACTCCACTGCTCTACAAACAATTACCCTGTTTCTCTGAGGATCACAACTGTGTTTTACTCATCTTTTGTCAGAGCTACAGCTGACCATATAACAAGTACTACACGGAATTGATTTGAATATTTATCATCACTGTCTAGGCAGATGCCATCCTATTAGCATCTTTCAGATAAGGCAGTGTCTTGGAGCTGAAAAAGCGGAGTAATTCTCTGCTGGGGAAGTTCATGAAAAAGGACAAAAAATTAGTTGGTCAATTATCCCAGGTTTGTATCTGGGGCCTAAGGAAATTAATACAGCAAATGTGGGAACTGTGAGCTCAGGCAGCTGTCATGGTGTCCTATAGGGAATTCCTCATGGAATAGATTTCACCTGATAAAATCCCTGTCAAAGGGGTGAGGCTTGACTCCAGGAGTAACCTGGTGACTATGTTAACTTTCTCCTGTCAAATGACTTGCTTTAGAATGTCTTGGCTTTATTCTCCCAGTAATTGGGTCTGTTTGATTGAAGGAAGGAATCACTTTATTGTTGTAAAGGTCACACCCTGGAGTTCTGTGAGAGTCCTGACCTCAGGCCCCTTGGAATGACAGGGGAAAGTTCCACCCCAATCACTCCAGTCCCTCCTCCCTCCTGGAAAGGCAGGTGTCCTCCTTCATCTGCAGCCTCAAGGATGGAGACACAACACTTCCCTCCCCTCTGAAAGCCTCTCTCCATTGTCTTCCCACCTCAGTACCCTCCTCAGCTCTTTTCCAATCTCAACTGAAAGGCTCCTTGCAGATAAGATGTCTTTCCTTGCAGATAAGAATGCTGGTACTATTCACAATGTAAGAGATTTACATATTTATTACCACTCAACAGACAGTTCCTTGAGGTCAGAAATGATAGTTTTCTCATCTGTGTACCCCCCAGAAATGCCTTACACATTGTACATACTTTTTTTTTTTTGAGCTAGAGTCTCACTCTGCTGCCCACGCGGGAATGCAGTAGCGCAATCTCGGTTCACTGCAACCTCTGCCTCCCGGGTTCAAGCAATTCTCCTGCCTCAGCCTCCCAAGTAGCTGGTATTATAGGTACACACCAAAATGTCCGACTAATTTGTTTTTTGTATTTTTGGTGGAGATAGTTTCACTGTGTTGGCCAGGCTGATCTCAAACTCCTGACCTCAAGTGATCCACCCACCTCAGCCTCCCAAAGTGCTGGGACTACAGGCATGAGCCACCGCACCCGCCCACATCTTGATAAACAAACAAGTAAATCAACAAATAAAAGAATGAGAGGATGAATGCATTCTTCAGCATTTGTCATTTTAGACAGAGAGAAAACAGCTATTTCTGAACCCTGCTAGGCCTGAGGGCTTTCGCAAGTGAGGTGAACTGATGATATTAAATGCTGCCTTCTCACTGACCATAAGCACAGAGCAGAGCTGCCTGCAGACACCAGGGGTCACATTCAGAAAAACAGGGACCCACCGAGGAGAGACAAAAGGGCTGATCCCCTTCTCATAACAGCAGGACTCCTCAAGGAACTAAAATCTCTTTCCAACCAGAGTTAGGGAACAAGCAACTGGCACTGCTGATGTTTCTCATTTAAGATATTTTACACTAGAATGGACTTTCCTGCTTAGGTAGTAAGCCCTTTGGGAAATAACTGCAACAATATTCTGTGCAGTAGAAAGCCCGTTATCACCTCGGAGATAACAGCAATGGCACCTCCAAGGATAGTGATAAGAAGTTAGTTTAAACTCTTATGAAAGGACTGAGATTAAAGACAAAAAATTGCAATCTTTGGGGGCAAATCTGTTCCACAACCTTAAATAAGGGAAAGAGAAAAGATAGCAAGTCATATCTCTATGGGTTACTAGTCTCTGCAGTCAATGATTTGAACTGCAGCAATGGTGTTTTATCCTTATCAATGAATTAATTCTTACACTATATATAGGCCTAATTTTTTTTTAAGTTGGATTTTATAATGAAGAGAAAGGAACACTGCTACCAACAAGTAAGGACCTGATTCTTTCTGACTTAACTAGTCTGCTCAATGTTTCTCAGAAATCATGTTTAGGAACTTCTCATCTGATGCCCCCACTCAGAAAATACAACTGACTTCGTGCTTTCAAACAACAGGCATCTGATCAATCTCAAAGAAATTAATAAGTCTAGCAATACTGACAAGCCTAAATTACAGAAACATAGTATTTCATACCCTACCATTTGCATATATTTCTTCATTTTTCCATTAACTAAGAGATTCTATGTTTAAAATTTTTTTAATATTTTAACTTAGAACATACAGAACCAATAGCAAAGTACAAATATAATACGCATTCTTCATTTCAATCCAAAACACTCCCTAAAATTATATATATATATACACACATATATATAATCGTCTTTGATTATGACAAAAATATGTCTTGGTGTTTGGTGTTGTTCCTATGTCTTACAGGTTAGAAAGCTTAGGTGCAGAATTATTAAGTAGAATGTGCAAAACTGTAAGTTCACATGCAGTAAAACTCACATTTGAACTTTTGACTCTTGAGTTAATAAAATGCAAGTAAATATGGAGAGCTGGCTGATGAATAAATCAGTTTTTACTAGCCAGGCATGGTGGCTCATGCCTGTAATCCTAGCACTTAGGGAGGCTGAGGTGGGTTGATTGAGCTCAGGAATTCAAGACCAGCCTGGGCAACGTAGTGAAACCCCATCTCTACTAAAAATACAAAAAATAATTAGCCAGACGTGGTGGTGCGTACCTGTAGTCTCAGCTGCTCCAGAGACTGGAGCATTAAAATTGCTTGAACCCAGAAGGCAGAGGTTGCAGTGAACTGAAACTGTACCACTACACTACAGCCTGGGTGAACGAGTGAGACTCTTTCTCCCCCACAAAACAAAACAAAACAAAACAAAACAAAACAAAACTTTTATTCAACTATGATATTACTCAAATATTCTAGAGTTTTTTTCCTCAGAATAAATAAGAACATGATTCATCATGTTACAAGTGGCATCAACAAAGACCTCCAAATGATATGAAAAAGCAAATAAGCTGAAAGAAAGATTTTCCAACAGCAATAATAACAACAACAAAATATATACCTTCGAGTGTTATTTCCAAAGCTTATTGCTTTCAGTAGTAAACTGTGCTTTTCAGAACACCAGGATGTCGAGATATTATGTGGGAATAAAAAAAACTCAACAAAAATCCTTTGCTGCCTATACACTAACGATGAACAATCCAAGAAGGATATTAAGAAAACAATTACATTTACAATAGACTCAAAAGAGGATAAAATGCTTAGTAATAAACTTAACAAAGGAGGTGAAAACTTGTACACTGAAAACAAAATGTTACTGAAAGAAATTAAATAAGGTACCAGTGATATGGTTTGACGGTGTCCCTACCCAAATCTCTCCTTGAATCATAATAATCCCCATGTGTCAAGGGCAAGTCCAGGTGGAGACAATTGAATCATGGAGGCAGTTTTTCCCATACTGTTCTTGTGGTACTGAGTAAGTCTCAGGAGATCTGATGGTTTTATAAATGGGAGCACCCCTGCACACACTTTCTTGCCTGCTGCCATTAAGATGTGACTTTGCTCCTCATTCACCTTCCACCATGATTGTGAGGCCTCCCCCAGCCATGTGGAACTGTGAGCCCATTACACCTCTTTTTTTATAAATTACCCAGTCTCAGGTATGTGTTTATTAGCAGCGTGAGAACAGACTAATACAATCAGCAAGTGAAAGACAACTCATGCTTATGAATTGGAAGAATTAATATTGTTAAAATGCCATTCCTACCCAAAGCAATCTACAGATTTAATGCAATTCCTATCAAAATGCTAATGGGATTTTTCTGAAGAATTAGGAACAACCATCTTAAAATTCATATGGAATCTCAAAGGACCCCAAATAAATCAATCTTGAAAGAAAAGAAGGAAGTTTTAAGTCTCACAATTCCTGGTTTCAAAACTTACTACAAATCTACCGTAATCAAAATAGTGTGGTATTGGCATAAAGACAGGCATATAGATAGCCCAGAAACAAACCCTCACATATATAGTCCAGTGATTTGGAAAAAGGTGCCAAGGCCATCTGATGGAAAAGAACAGTCTTTTCAACAAATGATGCAAGGAAAGCTTTATGTTCACATGCAAAGGAATGAAGTTAGACTCTAACCTTACAGCACAGACAAAAGTTAACTCAAAATGGATCAAAGATCTAAACATAAAATCTAGAACTACAAAATTCAGAAGAAAACGTAAAGAAAAAGCTTGATAACATTGGACTTGGCAATAATTTCTTAGATATGACACCAAAAACAGGCAACAAAAGAAATATAAACAAGACTACATCAAAATTTAAAATTATTGTGTATCAAAGGATAGGACCAACAGAGTAAAAAGGCTATCTAGGTAATGGGAAAAGTCATCTGAAAATCATAAATATCCAGAACATATAAGGAACTCCTACAATTGAACGAGAAAAAACAATTTAAAAATAAGCAAAGGACTTGAATAGTTATTTCTCCAAAGAAATTATACAAACGGCCAAGAAGTACATGAAAAGATGTTAGACATTACTAATTATTAGGTAAATGAACATCAAAACCACAACGACAAACACTTTACACCCTTTGGGATGGCTACCATTAAACAAAGATGCAAACACAAAACAACAAGTATTTGTGAGGATTTGGAGAAATTGGAACTCTTGTACACTGTTAGAGCAATGTAAAGGGATACAGCCACTACGGAAAGAAGTATAGCAGTTCTACAAAATATTAAAAATAGAATTACCATACAGTCCAGCAATTTTACCTCTGCATATATACCCAAAGTATTAAAAGGAGGTTCTCTTTCATAGAATGTTTGTATACCCATGTTCATAGTAGCATTTCTTATGATAGCCAAAGAGTAGAAGTAACCCAAGTGCCCCTTGATGGGTGAATGGATAAATAAAATGCAGTATATACAAACAATGGACTATTAGTCCACCTTAAAAAGAAAGACCATTCTAACAAATGCTACAACATGGATGAACCTTGAGGACATCATGGGTGAATGGATAAACAAAATGCAGTATATACAAACAATGGAGTATTAGTCCACCTTAAAAAGAAAGAACATTCTAACAAATGCTACAACATGGATGAACCTTGAGGACATCATGTTAAGTGAAAGAAGCCATTCACAAAAGGACAAATACTGCATGATTCCACTTACATGAGGTGCCTAGAACAGACAAATTCATAGAGCCAGAAACTACGATCATAGTTGCTGGAGGGGGGAGGGGAGAAGAATAAGAAGTTATTATTTAATGGGTATAGTTTCTGTTTTACAAGATCAAAAGAGTCCTGGATGGAGATGGATGGTGGTAATGATTGCACAACAATATGAATGTACTTAATACTATTAAACTGTATGCTTAAAAATGGCTAAGATGGTAAACTTTAACATTATGTGTATTTCACCCCAATTAAAAATAATAATAAAGCAAAAATGTAAAAAGGATTCAATGATCATAATTGCTTGGGAAATACAAAATTACACTAAGAAAACCTGGTATTTTTATTATAAGACTTCTTGTTCTGCTTGTGACTCTGCAAAAGAGAACTAGTATACACAGTGTTTTCAACTTTCTGTTGTCCACACATCATTTAATTGGCAGAGTTCCTGTCTGTGTTACTGTTCTGTGGAAAACTTTTGAAAACATTGCCTTGGGGGGATATCGAGGAAATGGCATTCAATCAGAAAGAAAATTTTAATAACTAAAAATAAATTCATTTTATTAATGGAAGAACTAGTACAACATAAGTAAGGAGAAATCGTCACTAAAATGATGAATGATAGAGTTGTATGTTGTATTGAAGCAGTCTTGAAATGCTGAAGAGTAAGTCACGAAGGACAAGTTCACATGTATGAGTCCTTTGGGATCTGATTAACTTTGCACCATTCTGTGTCATCTACCATTTTCTAAGTGCCTTCCATACATCTCACAAGATGAGGCACATCACCTATGTTATCTAATCTGATTCAATCCTCCCAACAACCTCATGAAAATTATCCTATGATCACCATTTTCTAGATGAGGAAACTTATGCTAAAAGAGTTTAGGTACCAAGTTACTTAGTACACAAGTGAAGAACTGATCTCTGCCTCATCTATGGACTCCAGAGGCCAAGTGTTCATTACTTTGTGTACCTGAGATCACAGTAGCACTAACATTAGCAGCCACATGTGAACCAAATCCCTATGCACAATGAGTAAAAAGAACAAAACATTAATTATTGCTGTGAAAAAAAGATAGGTGTGAATGAATATTGTAGTTTATATATATATTTCTACTTTATCCAACACTAGTTTTATTTATCATAAATAATGTCTGTAACACAAAAGATAAATGCTTGAGGTAATAAACATCTTGTTTACCTTGATGTGACTATTATACATTGTATGCCTCTATCAAAATATCCCATACACCCATAAAATATATACATTTACTATATACCCACAAAAATTAGAAATTAAGAAAAATAATAGGTGAATATGGTATTTTTCTTTTAACATTTCAAAGCTGAAAAACCCTATCAATCAAAAGATTCAACACTATACCTAACTCAAAATTTCTGAACTTGCAGTTGAAAGTAAGGTAGTCATTTTCCAAGTTAATTCAGCAACTGTAGAGCATACCCAGATACAGATAACAGACAGATTCAAAATATCTTCATAGAGCAGGCACAGTGGCTCATGCCTGTATCCCAGCACTTCGAGAGGTTGAGACAGGTGGATCCCTTTGAGCCTAGGAGTTCAAGATCAGCCTGGGCAATATGGCAAGACGCTCATCTCTACAAAAAATGCAAAGAATTAGCCCTGCATGGTGATGCACACCTGTAGTCCCAGCTACTCAGGAGGCTGTGGTGGGAGGATCACCTGAGCCTAAGAGGCAGTGGATGCAATGAACTGTGTCCACACCACTGCACTAGAACCTGGGTGACAGAGGAGGCCCTGTCTCAAAAAAAAAAAAAAAAAGAAAGAGTCTTTAGACCTTCAAATATTTGCCTTATCTGTCCAATTTCCACTAATTCTTCTAACACTTACTAATAATTGTAGTTCTAGAATGTCTTCCTAGTGGAGGTCTTGCACAGATATCTATTATTTACAAGAAGTAGACAAAAAGACTGGCTTGATATAAGACTATCACATGGTCTCTTCTTCTCTGATGCTTGTCTTGGTTCTGTAAGTGAACCTGCAGCATCCTAGAACAGGAGAGGGATGGCTTGCATCCAGTGATAACCCTAACAGATGGTAAAAGCTGCCACAATGTGTACCAGCACTGAAAATCTCATGATCCAAACACTGAAGAAGAGCAACCTGTAAGACTCATTAGAGATGAAGCTGATGCAGATAACTACAGACAAAACCCTGATTCCGCTAGTACCAAGAAAGCTGAGGCTGGTGCTGATCCACAACAGAATATAGGCTACTTGTAAATCTCATCTAGGATGTAGTCAGACACCTGTAGAGAAACTATCAAGGACTGTTACATGGACAATAAAATTTTCGGGAAAAAAATAAAACTTCGTATGTCACCTTCCTAACAATGCCTTTTCCTATTTAAAATTATAAAACCAATCTCATTTTCCTGATCGGTTTTTGTGAATACCACCATCTAACATATTATATATTTTACTTAAAATATTTTTATTGTCTATGGCTTCCCTACAGAATGAAAGTTCCATAGAATTTTTTTCTGTTTTGTTCACTGAAACATCCCCATCAGAGAGCACAAAAGCATACATAATAAGTATTCAGTAAATAATTGTGCGTGAAAGAATGAATGACCATCAATACCATACAAAAATGTTTTATCCAAATGAATGACCATGTTGCATTCATCTTATGGATTCATAGTATTTACTTCAATTCAGTACAATTTATTGATCTCCTCAACTGACCAGTCTGGAAAGAAAATCTTACAGTTTCCTTCCTCATCCTGCTAAAAGGAATCAGATAAACAAATTATAAAATACAAGAGTACAGTAAGTCACAGGGGATTAAGAAGCACTCCCAGACAGACTGGTCAGTGTGTCTAGGGGATGCCCATTATAATCTGCTGGATCTTCATTCAGGGTCCCCTCTTGGCCATATGCTGCTGTCTGAATACTCTGGGATGTTCATTTTTCATTCACAGGAATCTGATTACTCAGTTTCTATCTTTGTTGATTGTATTAGTCCATTCTTACACTGCTATAAAGAAGTTCCCAAGACTGTGTAATGTATAAAGGAAAGAGGTTTAATTGACTCAGAGTTCCACATGGCTATGGAGGCACCAGGAAACTTACAATCATGGCGGAAGAGAAGGAAGGCATGCCTTACACAGTGGCAGGTGAGACAGTGAGTGTGTGTCAGCACAGGAAAAACTACCACTTATACAGCCATCAGAACTCATGAGAATTCACTCACTATCATGATAGCAGCATGGGGGAAACCACCCCCATAATGCAACCACTTCCCACCAGGTCTCTTCCTGAACACCTGAGGATTACAACTCACAATGAGATTTGGGTAGGGACGCAAAGCCTAATCATATCACTGATGCTCCTGCTTTGTGAACAGACTTAAAATATTTATATTTCCAGAACAAATATATTCTGAGCTTTAGGTATACCTTAAACCCTGTGTGCAACATCTTCATTTAGATGGTTAATAGGCATCATGAACCACATGTCCCAAACCAAGCTCTTTGTCCCAGCTGCACCCATTCCACACTGCTTCCCCCACACTCTTCTGTATTTCACCAAAGAGCACCTCAGCCTACCAGACGCTCAGCCCAGAAGCATGAGTTGTCCTTGCTGTCTCACTTAACATCACACTATACTCTCTGAAGACCTATCAGCTTGTCCTTCTAAATACATCCTGAATCTGACAACTTCCACCATGTCAAAGCTACAGTTGTCTCTTTTCTGTACAGGTTGCTCACAGGCCTCTCTTTTTCTGCTTCTCATCTTTATATTGCCTATTTTCCTCACAGCAGAGTCAATCTTTTTAAACAAAGCAGCCATGTCCTTCCTCTGGTCAAAACCCTGTCATGGATTCCAGCTCATCTTGAGTTAAAAAAAAAAAAGAAAATCATCAAAGTGGTCTAAAGACCACTTCTAACCTCAGTCACTCTGCTCCATTCCCACCTGCCTTATCACTCTCCCTGGGCGATGCCCAGAATGCTTCTAAAACACCTTGGGACATGTGATTCTTTCACCTGGAATTTCCTCTACCTCTTAATGGCAGGCTTGTTCTGTCCCCCTCTTTAGGTCTTGATTCAGATATCTCGAACTGGGAAAGACCTTCTCTGACCACCCTAAATGAAACAGGTCTTCTTCCAGTGTTTTTGGTTTTATTTTTTACTATGCGTTCAAAACTGGGAAATTTTGTATTACATTTGCTTCCTTCTTTAGTGTCTACGTCACTCCACTAGAACATAAACTCCATGAGGGTAAGAACTTTGTTTTATTCACCACTTTGTTCCCTAATATAGTGTCTGACACACACAAAAAGTTAAAAAAAAATTTACATGAGTAAATGAACATAATTACTGCTATATTTACGTAATTCATGTAATTTACAATTTACTTCATTGCTCTAATTAAATCCTTAAAATTTGAGTATCATCATTTTGGTCATAAATGGGGACAGCTGGACATAGGCGAACTACAATTAGCTTTTAAATTATAGCACAGCCATTAATGGAAAAAGAGATCATTTAATTGCTGCTTGTATACTGCCTTACAATTTAGATGAACCCTTGTTCCAGTGAAGTCTTGGTCATTTGAACTGTAAAAGAATCTGAAAAAAATAGATCAGTGTCTAAAACCTTGCCAGTAATTGTTATTTTCTTCATGATTTAATGACAACAGAACTGACAACTGCAGCTCTGACTTCACTGATTTGAACCACTGTTATCACAGTGATGTTCACGTGTTACATCGTACATTTAGGATTAGGTAAATTTATTATTTTTCTGCCCACATTATGATATACATTGTGAATCAGTAACATCTCTTTAAACTTCTTTTGGCCCAAAGACAGGAAAAAATCATTTATAGCTGTTTCTTTTCATTTATAAATTTTTCATCTATGTAAAACCAAACTCCATAAAAACTGTACAATTTTTATACCTTGTCCAGTAACGGATTTTATATTGCAAATGCAGTGTCCCCTCTGACCCTTGGGCGTGTCCATCCTTACTCAAAATCCTTTCTCAATGTCAACCTACCAGATGTGGTCTCCTGAGTTGAGCCTAGGTTCAAACCCTATTATCAAGTCTTCTCTGTTTGAAATGTATTTTTTTTATTCTGGCTGGAACCAACATGCTAACTGACGCAGGACAGAGTAAAACTTAACATGGAAACTTTGAAATGAGAAATCTCTTTCATCATTATCCCAATCATATGACATAAGAAATTAAATATTATAACTAAATATTGTGAGTGTCCACTCAGCAAATAAAATGTCGCTCAGTACGGTATTAGAAAAGTAATTTAAGCAAATTCCAGCAATCTTCTGAATGAAATAGTAAGTGATCATTAAAAATGATATTCATAAAAGGTCATGTAGCAAGATATGAAAATATGTATGATTTTAAGTGAAAATTATAGATATAATATTGCATATACTTTATGACTATGTCTGTTAAACATATGTATGGTTTTAAATAAGGACTGGAAAAAACATGAAAAATAAATGCAACTTATGGTCAAAATTTTCACATTTCTTTCATTTAAATTTTTAAATTTTTATAGTAATTTTAAATTTAAAATAATTATTTTTACACACTATTGTTAACAGTATTAACGTGTTGTCTTCTAGATTTCCTTTTGTAACTACTCCATATTTTTCAAAAAGAAGTCTCTATAATTTTTTTGCCATTCTAATCTATCACATTTTATAATACATCACCAAAAGTCTAACAAATATTTTGCCTATTAAACATGGAATATTTTAAATGACTGAAATAGCAAATAGCATTAATTTATTATTAATTTTATAATGTACAAAATTCCTTTGGAGAATTTTAATCATCTTCTTGTTGTAATATTTATTCCATTATGACTTTTCTGTCATTAGTTTTAATGATATCTTCTCCTGAAAGCAATTTTTATCTCAAATAAGCATATACATTATTTATTTATTTTGACTGTGGCATTCACTGCTAGAGAAGAACATACCTTTATCGTTTATTAAAAATTATTTATAATTTCTCCATCTTCAGGATTTATCTGAAAATGGCACATTTAATGCAACTTCTGTCAAACTGTAACTTGGAGAGATATACATCACAAAAAATCTTTAAATCTTACTCCAATGAAGTCATGATTTTTTACCATTAAAATGTATCCCTCTGACTGACATTTTATTTGGGCCACAAGCAATCTTGATAAGCCCTAAATAGCCAATAAAAATGTTGACTCAAAAGTCAAATTTGGACAATTTCCTTTACAGAGAACACACTTTCCACGTGTCCTTATTTTAGAGCAGTTTAAATACCTTTCCCCAGCATCCCCACTCTAAAATAACAGTTCTGCGAAATGAGATTCCAGAATATAATTACATGGAGTTGAAAATAAATCCTGCTCTTGTGAAAAAGTGACCAAAGAATACAGCTCTTGCTCAATCTCTGATCCGTTCTTGATGGAGTGGGAGTGATCATCAATGATGTTGCTGTGGAAACTACACAGCAATCATGTTTCTCAGCAGTAGTGGCTCAGTTTCCCCAGGAGAACTCCAAGCAGAAAGACACTCTTCTGGCAAAAAGTATTTAAACGACCCTTCCATTACCTCTGCATGAGCTCACCAGAGGAATACGGAATGCCCAGGGTGAAGCATCATCACGTTGATTAATCATGTAGCCAGAACCAGCATTTTATGGATACATAAGAAAAGCAAACACTTCCATTCCAACACACTAAAACCATTCATGATTTCTTCATTCATTCATTGGAAACATTTGTTGAATATCTGCTATATACAGGTAAGGCATACTTCCAACACTGCCGATATAACTTTCAAACACAAAGGCAGTATCTCTGCTATTAAGGAGGCTACATTCTACTGGAGAAAGTTAGCTATCAGTCAACTGAATCAACAGATAAATAATATTGATAGGTGACTTAAAGAGGGATCCCCAACTCCCACACCACAGACCAGTACCAGTTCACACAGCAGTAAGGAACAGGACCACACAGCAGGAGGTGAGAAGCCGGCAAATAAGCAAAGCTCCATCTTTATTTACAGCTGTTTGCGGTCACTCACATTACTGCCCGAGCTCTGCATCCTGTCAGATCAGTGGTGGCATTAGATTCTCACAGGAGCGTGAACCCTATCGTAACCTGTCCATGCAAGGGATCTGGGCTGCACATTCTTTATGAGACTCTAATGCCTGATGATCTGTCACTGTCTCGCATCACACCCAGATAGGACGGTCTACTTGCAGGAAAACAAGCTCAGGACTCTCACTGACTCTACATTATGGCAAGTGGTATAATAATTTCATTATATATTACAATGTAATAATAATAAAGTGCACAATAAATGTAATGCACTTGAATCATCCCGAAACCATCACCCCACCCCCGTCTCCAATCCATGGAAAAACTGTCTTCCATGAAACTGGTCCCTGGTGCCAAAAGGTTAGGGGCTGCTGCTTTAAATAAAGGTGAGTAAGAGGATGAGTAGTGAAAAGGCTGGCAGGTCCCATGTTTTTGGTTGAAGGGCAAGGAAGGACTCTGATTAGGTGACATTGAGAAAACACCTAGATGAAGAGAGTGTGTGCTAACAGGTTATCAGGTGAAAGTACTTCAGGCAGAAGACGCCCCATATGCCCCAGCCCCAGAAGACTTAGCATGACTAATGATATCACAAAGAGGCAAATGTGGCTGAAGTACTATGGTGAAGTAAAGATTGCTAAGAGATGCAGAAAGAGAAATAAGTCAAGTTCATTTCACAGATGACATTAAGTGTCATGATAAGCTCTTAGGTTTCATTCTGAATGAAACTGTAAGCCATTCTTGGCCCTAGGGTGAGGAAAGCAACAGAAGAAACTGGAAAACACAATAGAAACTGATTGCCATAGACCTAGTAAGAAATGAAACTGCCTTGAACTAGAAATATGTCACTGATAGCTCAAAAACAGGGTATCTTTTGAAGAGCTGACAGGATTTTCTGGTATTTTGAAGAATAGGGCTTAAAAGAAAGGTAGACAACTTTCGGCAGCCAAATCTCTGGACTCAAGATGTATCTACCCAAGAGGAAAAGAAGTCACTATAAAAAAAAGACACTTGCACACACATGTTTATAGTAGCACAATAAGCAATTGCAAAAACGTGGAACCAACCCAAATGCCCATCAATCAACAATCAGATAAACTGTGGTCTATGTATATGTATGGGTGTGTGGTGTGTGTGTGTGTGTGTGTGTGTGTATATAAATATATATATATGCATACAATGGAATACTATCCCTCCCCCTCCCCCTTCGCTCCCCATATATATATATACATACATACATACATACATATATATATATATATATATATATATATATATATATGCGTACAATGGAATACTACTCAGCCATGAAAAGGAATGAATCAGTGGCATATGCAGCAACCTGCGAATGACTGGGTGATTGCAGCAATCGGGTGATGGGTGCACCAAAATCTCACAAAGCACCACTAAAGAACTTAATCATGTAACCAAACACCTCCTGTTGCCCAATAACCTATGGAAATAAAAAAAATTAAAAAATAATAACTAATAATATCTTAACAGACTGTAATTTTTTTAAAATAAAGTATGACTTTACTATTTAATTTGTTAAAATGTCAGCTTTATTGAGATATAACTTACCATCAATAAAATGTATTAATTTTGATTTAAAAAAAAAAAAAGATGAGATAAGTGAATGACTATAGACAGAGAAAAGATCCCAAGGGTAGGCCCTGCAAAACTACAATATTTGAGGTAACGATAGGCTGAACAGAATCCAGCAGAGAAAACTGTGAAGCAGCCATCCAATGAGGTCCATATAAAACAAAAAGGGAGGGCTATGCTGGTGAATAGAAATGGACACAGCTTCAACGAAGGAAACAACCAATGGTGTCAAATGCTGTTGCTCAGTCAAGTTAAGATAAGGACTGGGAATTGGTCCCTGGATTTAGCTACACAGAGGACATGGACCAGAAACACTTTTAAGAATAGAATCCTGGAAATGAGGCCTTAGTGGGGTGGGCTCCATAAAGGAGAAGACAGAAAGTATTTATAATCATTTCAAGGAAGTTTGCTAGTGAGGAAAATAGAGAAATTAGACAAGAGCTGATGCAAGATGAGGAGGTCAAGAGCAGGTTTTGGGGATGAGAAAGATTTCAAAAAGCCTTTATATTTCCAAGGCTGTAAAAAGATTCATCCTTATATTATCCGTTGGCAAATATCAGTTATGTAGCTTCATTATAAAATCAATGTGCGGCTTCATTAGAAAGTCATTAGAAAGTCAAAGGAAAAAAAGCCAAATAGTTATTTTTCTCAATTTTACCATTTCCATGGCAACTTTTAAAACATACTTTTTAAGGAATCTTTAAGGTATACTTCCTTTATAAAACTGTCAGAAGGAAATTTTTTTTTTTAATTCTTGGTAGAAGATCAGCTAAATATAAAATTTAACATTTGGCTTCCCATGAAAATGCTAAAACTATTCATGAAATGGAAAGTAAAGAAAGAAAATTATTATTACCTATTGCACTTCTCATTTTCAGGAGAGAGGCTCCTGCCAGGTACTTTATTGACAATATTTAACAACGTAGTGAAAGCTGTTAAATGTTAAGTATCTTCAAAAACAATTTATTTCATGTGGCTTTTTTTAAATAGTAATCTCCTAAGAGCAAAAGCTGAGGATACATGTCATTCTTTGAGTGAGTATCTATGGCAAATTAATGTCATCTACAATGTCAATCTAACTTTCTGATGATCTAATATAGTATCAGTTCATATCTTAGAAAATCCAAAAAATGAATGATGGTTAGGTGCAGTGGTTCACACCTGTAATCCCAGCACTTTAGAAGGCCGAGACCAGCGGATCACCTGAGGTCAGGAGCTCAAGACCAGCCTGGTCAACATGATAAAACCCCATCTTTACTAAAAATACAAAAATTAGCCAGGCCTAATCCTGGGTGTCCGTAGTCCCCGCTACTTGGGAGGTTGAGGCAGGAGAATCACTTGCACCTGGAGGCAGAGGTGACAGTCAGCCAAGATCGTACCACTGCATTCCAGTCTGGGCTGCAAGAGCAAAACTCTGTCTCAAAAAAAAAAAAAAGTATCAGATTCCAACATATCCATTTTTAGAGAAGTGCCTATGATTTAATGGCTTATAAATCCCAATGAGAAGACAAGAATCCCCATGAAAATTCAATTGTTTTATTCATGTGCACGTATTCATGTATATTCCACCATATTACCAGTGCTTAGAAAAGTACCTGGCTCAAAGTAAGTGCTCAGTAAATATCACCTCCAAAATATATCCAGAATTGTTCACTCACTAAAGATTTTATTCAGCACTTACTACACACCAGGCACTGTTCTAATATAGCAGTTCATGAACAGAACACTGGAAAAGGGTTGTGTATTATAGAAATCTTATACAGAAAATTATATTCCAAAAAAATTTTTGCCATCATGAAATATTATAATAGTATCTGAGAACACATAGCCTACGGGATCTCTTGCTTTATTAATAAGCTCCTTCAGATTTATTTGCTTCAACCCTCATCATAGCCTAATTCTTGAACTCACCCCAAGTAGGACTTATAAACTTCCTCAGTGATCATCAGATCATCCTTCCAGACAAATGATTGCTGCTGTAATCCTACCTTTTTTGTTGGAAATATCAAAAGTCTTCTCAAAACAGAATATAAGCTGGCTGCAGTGGCTCACACCTGTAATCCCAGCACTTTGGGAGACCAAGGCGATGACATCACTTGAGCCCAAGAGTTCGAGACCAGCCTGGACAAGATGGCAAAATCCAGTCTCCACAGAAAATACAAAAATTAGCCAGGTGTGATGGTGCATGCCTGTGGTCTGCTACTCAGGAGGCTGAGGTGGGAGGATTGCTTGAGCCCAAGGTGGAGGCTGCAGTGAGCCAAGATAGCCCCACTACAATCCATCCTGGATGACAGAACAAGACTCTGTCTCTTTAAAAAAAAATTATAAAATTTTAAATTAAAAAAATTTTTTTAAACAAAATATAAAATTCCAGTATTTTCTCCTAAAGTAACAACTATCAAGCAATATCCTATTTCATCTTCCTAAGGAGAGTGTTTTTTTATTTGTTTAGGCTCTACTCTAAAATGATGTAAGTATGCCTCCCACGCTGTTATAGTTCTGCAAAAGGCTTATAACACTGGAAAAAAAAGTCCTACTTAACTTCATATAATTTCCTCCCAAATAAAACCAAAAGTGAGAACCCAATAGGACACTAAGCCCCTTCAATGTAATGATTATACAAAAACAAATAGAAAAGAGAAACCTTTGCAGCAGTTTGCTATGTGGTGATGGAGACTGCTAAGGTCAGGATTCCAAAAGAAGTGTCTTATTTCATGGTACTTCGCTTGTGCTAGGAAAGCCAGAGGAAAGATGAGCACCCAGCACAGAAGCTAAGAAAGGATGAGAAGGCTATAAAAAGACTTATTTCCACTCCCAGAACAAGGTTATTTCTTAGTCCAGCGAAGCTAAGAACACCTACAAAAATGAAACACCATCAACACCAGAATTTAGTCAAGTATATTTTTATCAAGTTCTACCACTCAGTGTGAAATGAACTCACAGTGAGGTTATAATCCAGGCTCAGACATTTTAGATCACCAATTTTCCCAGGGCTAAGAAAGGCCATAGTTTTTAGACCATGATGTTTTACGGCAGAAGATTTTTCAAAGGTGCAATTTCTGTAAACTTGGGCTTTGACATTTCTTCACTATTAATATATAGATATGGTTAATGAGAAAGTGTCATTAAGAAACAGGGCCAGGTTCAGTGGCTCACACCTGTAATCCCAGCATTTTGGGAGGCCGAAGTGGGAGTATCACATGAGGTCAGGAGTTGGAGACCAGCCTGGCCAACATGCTGAAACCTCATCTCTACTAAAAATACAAAAATTAGCCATGCGTGGTGGTGTGCACCTGTAATCCCAGCTACTTGGGAGGCTGAGGCAGCAGAATCGCTTAAACCCAGGAGATAGAGGTTGTAGTGAGCTGAGATCACACCATTGCAATCCTACCTAGGTGACAGAGAAAAACTCTGTCTCAAAAAAAAAAAAAAAAAAAGAAAAGTGTTATCAAGAAATTATGCTATCTAGAGGGATAAGCATATTATGTCACTTAAAAACTGATGGATGGTTTTGATTCCTTAATACCTATGTCATCAAAGCCTAGTTACTCATCAACCCCATACCCATGACATAAGCACACACATACACAAGCACACAACTTAGAATATCCGATATCACATTACTCTAAATTTTAAAATGCAGAACACATAGGAACAAGAAAAACTAAAAGACAATCTTTTGGAAACCACTCAATTCAGATTAGAAAGTTAATAAAAGCATGAATGGTTTCTTGCCAGAGAAGCAATCCTATTAAGTATTATTTTCAAGGCCCGCAGGTTGTATTTTCACTTTATTACGGTAATGCCTAGAATGGTCCAGTGACAGACAGGCACTGTGACTCAAATGCTCTTCTCTGCGTATGAGTCATGTTTGTATGCTTGTACATGAGTACTGTAAATTTTTAAGATATTTGTATCCATTAACTACTGATGAGTAACAAACTACTCCAAAAGTTTGAATCTATGGGAGCACTTCTGCTTATCTAGACCAAGCACCACTGATCTCTTGACTTGCCCATGCTTCTTTCATCAGCTGGCAGGTCAGCCAGGGGACTGAATGATCTAGTGTCCTCAGCTAGGGCAACTTGATGGTGTTTTATCTTCTAGCAGGCTAGCCTGGGCTTGCTCTCCTCAGAGCATCTCATAATGAGGAGTGTGTCCTACAACTTCAGGCTGCCCCACAGAAAGAGAGAGAGCCATCAGTCTCTTCCTTTGATATGGTTTGACTGTGTCCCCACCCATATTTGTCTGGGGTAAATACCCAAGGTTCCTCATCTCATGCCAAGGAAATCAAGCACAGGGACACACAAGAATTGAGTTTAAGAGCAAAGATTTAGTAAGCGAGAGAAAAAAGAAAAGCTCTCTCTCCTGCAGAAGAGAGGGGGCTCCCAAGTGGGTCTTCTGGTTCTGTGGTTGCACAGGGTTTTATAGATGGGCTTGAGGAGGCGGTGTCTGATTTACCTAGCATCCAAAAGATTAGTCAGACCAGTTGCCCCATTTACATAGCGCGCAAAGAAGCTAGTCACCCCACCCTAATCTTTTATCATGCAAATGGATTCTCTACCTGGCCAGTGCCATGTTCCTGCTTCTTTACTGTACACATGGCTGACAAATAGAAGATGCAACCACCGTGGTGAACATGCCTGGCCCCAAGTAACCTTTTCCTGTTGACACAGCTGCCAGCCTTCACCGGTGCAAGCTTCTAGCTTGCTTTCCATGTCTGCAGCGTGTTTTCAGTCTGCTCTTTTTGAGAAAAAAAATGATTTGGGGGCTGCCTTTTGTTAAAAAGATAGCCTTACTGAAGACTCTATTACCCTCACTAACTGCCTAAATAATTTCTTTTTAGCTCCTGTATCAAAATCTCACCTTGAATTGTAGCTCCCATAATCCCATGTTCCCTTGTTGAATATCTTAGATCAGGTAGATTAGATTTATCCATATGAGCCCTTTTTAAATATCTTATCTTAGATCAGATATTGTGAGTATCAGAATAGTCTCTCACCTGAGTTCCGTGTCACTTGCCCATCAGTCTTCCTGCACTCTTCACCAAGTCCACCTTTCATATGTAAACACTTGGACTCAGCATAATCCTACTAAGGACCGCAAACTTTCTCTACTGCCAGCAGAGTGAAATCCAAATTTGTTACAGTGCTAGACACTTTCGGACTAACTTAGTATTTCAACCTAATTTCCGCATCCCTAAATATATACACACATGTTTATCCCCAGTCTCCTAGGATTTCTCAGTTATTTCCCAAATGTCACAATACTCCTGGTTTCAAGCCTTTGTTTGTGACATTTTTTTCTCCCTAGAATGGCTCTCTCCTCAAAACCTAGAAAATGCTGCCTCGTTCTTCAAGGCCCAGATAAACATTGTGCCCACTGTGGTGTCTGAGGGATTCTAGGCAGAGACAAATCGGTCTTTTCTTTGTTTCTATGACTCTTGACATCTTTCTCTTATAGTGGCATTACAGTTGTCTATCAGTCTTCCTAGCTTGATTGTTAAGTTCTTGAGAATGAAGAATTCATTCACTTACAAATCATTATTAATATACTTTTATAAGTTTATAATTGTATGTGCTATAATTATTATTTAGTACCTAC
Organism: Ateles fusciceps; assembly: GCA_036589455.1. Lineage (NCBI taxonomy): Eukaryota > Metazoa > Chordata > Mammalia > Primates > Atelidae > Ateles > Ateles fusciceps. The sequence goes on from JAZHEH010001064.1 coordinate 8,885,838, forward strand.
TAAATGACAGGTACTATTCCTAGGGCAGAGGATACAGCAGTGAACACAACAAGCAAAGCCCCTACCTTGTTGGAGCTCACATTCTAGTCTAAGGAGAGAAACAATACACAAAATAAATAAATTGTATGACAGAACATACAATAGTTATGAAAAAACAAGCAGAGAAGCAGGATAAGATTTACTGAGAGTAGCCAGGCATGGTAGCTCACACCTGTAATCCAAGCACTTTGGGAGGCTGAGGCAGATGGATCACTAGAGGTCAGGAGTTCAAAACTAGCCTGACCAACATAGTGAAACTCCACCTCTACTAAAAATACAAAATTAGCCAGTGTGTTAGGGGATTCACAAACTTCTCAATTTTAAGCATTGTGATTTATAACCTCAGAAATTTTCTTTATTGTGATGTATAATATTTTTACTGTTTTAAATGACAATTATTTCTTAAAAAACTGGCTGCTTGAAACTACAAGGAACACTGAATTTTATGTAAGTAGGTAATAATTATTTCCTTCACATCACTGTCTTCTCAAATAGCTACAACGATTAAACTTTCCCATCTTTACAAACTCCCAATTTCTCTTCCTCCTTTATTCTTTTTAATATGTTGAAAATATGACCCTGAGTATTAAACTGAAAAATTTGTCTGAAATTAATGCAGAGTAAACTAGCATTGACAGAATGTTAATAATAAATGTTATTTAGAAGAATTATCTATTTACGTACACACAAAGACACAAAGAATATGAAGAACTGACAAATACTGATGAAAGACAAAATTAATTCAACAAAATAAAAAATAAACCCACAAAAATAAAACATGGTAAGAAAAAACTATGAACATATCTGAAAAATAAGACCAAGTACTATGATATAGTTACAGATATTATAGGTATTATTATAATTTACTAAAAATTATCAAATTGGGCCCAAGTTAAGCCTCAAGTTGCTGATGACCAACAAATCCTCCAAAGGTCTGAAAATTAAATCTTTAATTTCCATATGTGTCTTGGATCTTCACACAAGGGCCACCATGTGGTACGGTGGATAACAACTTCAACCGCCTCCATAAAATGCAAGAATGGGTTGCATTACAAAAATATATGCGTCCAACAATGAAATTAACTGGAAGGGGCATATGCAAAAGAAATTTAGAAGGAATTGGGGGAGCAAACCAAATCAAGCCAGGCATGGTGACTCACACCTGTAATCCCAGCACTTTGGGAGGCTGAAAATGGTGGATCGCTTGAGGTCTGGAGTTCAAGACCAGCCTGACCAACATGGTGAAACCCCATCTCTACTAAAATTACAAAAATTAGCTGGGCATGGTGGTGGGCACCTGTGATCCCAGCTACTTGGGAAGCTGAGGCAGGACAATTCCTTGAACCTGAGGGGCAGAGGCTGCAGTGAGCCGAGATGGTGCCACTGCACTCCAGCCTGGATGACGAAGCGAGACTCTGTCTCAAAAAAATAAAAACCAGTAATAAAAATACAAGGGTCGTGGCCAGGCTTGGTGGCTCATGCCTGTAATCTCAGCACTTTGGGAGGCTGAGACAGGCAGATCACCTGAGGTCAGGAGTTCAAGACCAGCCTAGCCAACATGGTGAAACCTGTCTTTACTAAAAAAACAAAAATTAGCCAGGCATGGTGGCATATATCTGTAGTCTCAACTACTCAGGAAGCTGAGGCATGATCATTGTTTCAATTCTACAGGCAGAGGTTCAAATGAGCCAAGACTGCACCACTGCAACTCCAGCCTGGGTGACAGAGTGAGACTCTGTTGGAGAGAAGAGGGGAGAGGAAGGGAGGGAAGGGTGGAAGGAGGGGAAAGGAGAGCGGAGGGGGAGGACAGAGGGGAGGGGAGGGGGAGAGGAGGGGAGAGGAGGGGGAGAGGGGGAGGGGGAGAGGAGGGGGGAGAGGAGGGGGAGAGGAGGGGAGAGGAGGGGGAGAGGAGGGGGAGAGGAGGGGAGAGGAGGGGGAGAGGGGAGGGGAGGGGAGCGGAGGGGGAGAGGGGATGGGGAGGGGAGGATAAGGGTCTTGAGAATTCACTGTTTGTGTGCTGCCTTCAAGTTAACACCTGTCTTCACTGTGCTGTCTATGGTTGCAAATTCCTGGAGATGAGAACTCTGCTATTTTAATTATGTACAGTGCCTAGCATGGCATCTTGCAGAGACACAGATTTTCAAACAGCAAAAAACATTAAGTCATCTACAAAGGTTATCTGACAAAACGGTGACAGAGTGCCACCTCTAGGCTGCAGAGGTTTCTTTCCTCATTGTTCACAGCTGTGTGGATTGCATGATATTCCTTCATTGTCACCCACTGGGAGTAAATGGAATGGAAAGAGAAAGACCTTAAAATTAGCATTTCTCCTTGCAGACCTTTAGAAAATTGCCACTAAATGTTGAAACTACCAGTCTATTATACAGTTTTAAGCACAGGTTGTAGGGTCTTATAATACTTGCCCCACAAATTAAATAAGGTTGAACTAATTTGCAGAGTTGACCCAAAGATAGTAAAGCTCATTTTTTAGTACCTAAGTAATAGTCATCACACATATTATACTTAATTGAAATACATTATAACTCAGTTGGGTAGATAATATTCAACTCATTCTAGCTTTGAGATACTCAATATTTCTAAAATACTTTTTCTGGTGTGGACATATCTAGTGAATAGAAGAGCCATACTCAAACCTCAAAACTATGTTTATTCTACAATATCCAATATTGTTCTCTATCTTCCATATTTTTTATTCAGAAACTTAAAGCAATGCTTATTAAATTCATGGATACTTTTTCAAAATTAGAGCCTGATATAAGTCCATGTTCCTTTCACAATTCAGCACTACTGTAAAGCTTCCAGTTGATATTCTGTTTAGAAATTTAAAGTAATGCTTATAAAATAATCCTTTTTCACAACTATAGCGTGACATAAAATTATGCATCTAAAATATGAATGCAGAAATAACAAACTTTAGAATGCATTAGAAAAGGTGCCAACTTAGAGATGTTTTATCCAGAAAAAGTAAGAATCTCTTCTAGAACAATACACAGTAAGATGTAAATTCAAGATCTCCTTCTTACTAACAAATGTTAAACAACAGTCACATTTAGGACACTGATATCAATAATAAAAATAATACAGATATATAAATTAGTTCATTAAAAATGTTTATATAAATATTTCTGGACTAAAAATAAACACCAAAATATGAATGCATATTCCATGGATATATTTGTTTTTGTCTGTATATGTGATCAATTGTATAAGCTAGAAGTACAGTAATTTACCTTAGAGATTTGGAAAACAGCTAAAACTGGCATAAATAAGCATAAGACGGGATGTGTTTAATGCACATTAGGAATGCTAGTGCTCAAACCTGGTTAATACCACCACAGGATCTGAAATTCAAAGGTGTTAAAATAAAGTAAAATGGATTATAAAGTCAAAGTAGGTATCAAATTCCAAAATATTGAGAATAACTGGTCTATTGAAAACAGGTTTGACATGAGGTGAATAATAATGAAGTTAAACCTTTTGATCTGTAAGATCTGTCATTTCTGAAATATTATTTCACCAAACTAGAGAAAAGAAATGAATTGTTCCTTTTTCTTGCAATATCATGACTGTCTCGGAAGATTCTCTTCACAGCTACCAAATTTTGCTTTTTATAATTCTGAGATCATTTTGAAATGCAGATACATTTTCTAATGTGAATTGTTAAGAAATAATGGACTCTTAACAATGTAATCTACTGTTCAGTTTAAAAAGTTTTAGGTCTCATTGCAATTCATTGTGAGCCTCAGATTATCCATTACCATCAAAGCAAAATCTATCCAGGATTTTCTCATGTGTTTTGTGTTTATAAACTTTTTTCCAGCCCGTAGAAACTATTTTAGACCTTGAGCTTTGTAGTGACTAAGTAATAATTGTTAAAGAAATAATTTAAATATAATAGATGTATAATAATTCAGCTTTTTAATGGAGCGATATGTATCATGCAATTCCATTTTCTGATAACACAGACCAGGTTCCATAACTAATCCTCCAACCAAAAACAAATTGAAATGCCACGTGAAATTTTTTAATGTCTTTAAATGTCTATAGCCAGCTAGCAAGAAAAGTAAGGAATATTCAGATGTCAAAAATTAAGTGAGGAAAGAAACCCATCAAGGTAAACAGAGAATTTAAAACAGGTCATTTCTCAAAGGAAGACAATTTTTAAATTCAGTAATTTTAAGCTTTGGAATTTTTCATGACTTTAAAGGTATAAGAAGAGATAACAATACCCAAGGCATGGCCAATGAAGGAGTTTAACAGAAAGAGAGAAGTAAAAAAATTATATAGAAAATATTTGAAGGAATAATGACTTCAGGTTCCTAAAACATCTGGAAAATCCCTCTCCACAAATTCAGAATCCTCACAAATATCAAGCAAGATTAAAAAGAGAAATATATATCATAATGAAACTGCCAAAAAACAACGAAAAAGTGAAATCCTAAATAAAGCAAGAGAAAAGCAGACATCACATGCAAAGGAATCATAATGACACTGACAGCCAATTTATCCTGTGCAACAGTGGAAACCAGAAGAAAGTGGAATTATATGCACACTGAGACAAATTAGATGTAAGAATTCTAAACCTAATGAAAAAAAATTAAACAAAGTTACTAAGGTATATCTAAAATAAGCTATATTAATTTAATGTATGCAATTCAGTGAACTTTGACAGATTATTACAACTGTGAACCACTGCCATAACCAAAATACAGACTATTTTATCATCCCAAAAGCTACCTCAAGCCCTTTTACATTACATACCACTCTCCACCACTGGTACCAGACAATTGCTGCTATATATTTTTGACAGTCCAGCATTTTCTGCACTTTTTTTCTACATGAATGGCATCAGACAGTATCCATTTCTTGTGTCTTGATTCTTTTACTTAACAGAATAATTCTGAGGTTGATACATGTTGTATTATGAATCAAAAGTTAATTCTTTATTTCTGAGTACCATTCAATTGTATAGATATACCACATTTCACTTAACCAGTCACACATACTTAATTTGTGTCCACTTTTTGGCTATTTGGCATAAAGCAGTTATTAACATTCATCTTTGTGTAGATCCGTGCTTCATTTTATACCTAGATTGAAATGCCTGGATCATATGAAAGGTGTATGAATACTTCTTAAAATGTGACAATCTTCCAAAGTAATTTGAAGTGTAGGAGAGTTCCTGTGGCTTCATAGTCTCACCAATATTTGTATTCCTGGTAATTTTACCATAAGCATTCTAATTATATGTAGTGTTATGTTACTGTGATTTGGACTTTTATTTTCCCAATGATGTCGAGCACCTTTTCATGTCTTATTGACCACTGTTTCCTAAAGTATCTGTTCAAATTTTTTGCCCATTTTTAAACTGGATAGTTTGTCTTCTTATTTTTTAATTAAAAGAGTCTTTCTATAAATTCTGGATACAAGTCCTTTGCCAAAAATATGTACTGCAAATATGTTTACTCAATTTATACTTGACTTTCATTTTCTTAATGGCGTTCTTTGAAGAACAAAAACTTGTAATTTTGATAAGTTCTGATTTATCAATTTTTTTCTTTTTTGAGCCATGGTGTACCTATGCAACAATCCTGCACGTTATTCACATTTACCCCAGAATCTAAAGTGCAATAAAATATATATTAAAAAAAAAAAAGAAAAATTTCCTACTCAAAGTTGCCAAAAGATCTTAACCCATGTTTCCTTCTAGAAGTCTTACTTTGTAACTTTCCCATTTATGTCTATATTTCATCTCAAGTTAATTTTTGTGTGTAAGGTACAGGGAAGGATTGATGTTCAATTTTTTTTCACTCAGACATTCATTTGCTTTGGCACCATTTGTTGAAAAGACATTTCTTTCATCTTGTTACAGTCTAGCCCAAATGAAAGTACAAAAGCATTCCTAAAATCCATAGCTCATAAAAACATACCATTGAAAATGCCACATCCACAAGTATCTGAAGTTCTCCAACCTCATGGATGTATCACCTCATTATCCTCTTATCAAAAATTCCAACCTTTTAATATGCCTTAACAGGTAAGGAAGTGCTTTTTCCTGTTTGGTTTAGGCTAAGTACAAAGCGCAAACAAACAATAAAAACAAACAAACCTAATTAATTTCAGCTGGCTTAACAAAAAAAGGTCTATTTTTTATTCAATTTACAATCCAACTGAATGACCACCAATTCCTACGTTACTTCCACCTGGAGGCTCCACTATGCCACAGGACCTCAACTAAAGAACCTCTTAGAGCCTCATGGTTCCACCATGCCATAGAACCTCAACTATAGAACCTCATGATTCCACCATGCCATAGAAGCTCAACTATAGAACCTCATGATTCCACCATGCCATAAACCTGAACTATAGAACTTCATGATTCCAACATGCCATGGAATCTCAATTATAGAAGCTCATGATTCCTCCATGCCATAGAACCTCAACTATAGAAACTTAGGATTCTACCATGCCACAGAACCTCAACTATAGAACCTCATGATTCCACCATGCCATAGAACCTCAACTCTAGAAACTTACAGTTCCAGCATTCCAAAGAACCTCAACTATAGAATATAGAACCTCATGGTTCCACAATGCCATAGAACCTCATGGTTGCACCATACCGTAGAACCTCAATCTCACAGAATCTGTTGCCGGATCCTGTGCATCTATCCAGAATGTGGGGAAGTGAAAGAATGGAGATTCGCGAGAGGTTTTAATGGATCAGGATTGGAAGGGCACACATACCTTCGCAAGATTCACTTACATAGCCTGGCATAATTACAAAGGAAGCTGGAAATTATTACATAATAGAGTGCCCATGAAGTAGATAGTTTTGGGGAACACATAGAATACAATAAAACCACCCTTTTTAGTGAACAGCTCTGTAAGTTTTGACAAGCACACATAGTTGTGCCATCTGCAGCACAATCAAGATATAGGATAGCAGAATTACCCCCAAAATATTCCCCTTTCCTCCTCACAGTCAGCTCCCCTGTCCCCACTCCCACTTCTAGCTCCTGGCAACTACAGACCTACTTTCTGTCTTTCTAGTTTTGTCTTTTCCAAAATATCAGATAAATGGAATCATAACATGTAGCCTTTGGGGGCAGGCTTCTTTCACTTAATTTAGTGTGCGTGAGATTCAACCATGTTATTCTGTGTATTAGCAGTTTGTTCCCTTTTGCTGCTGAGATCTTCTCCATGACACACAACACTAAAAGTCCAATTCTTTTTTTTTTTTTTGAGATGGAGTCTCCCTCTGTCGCCCAGGGCAGAGTGCAGTGGCCTGATCTCAGCTCACTGCAACCTTCACCTCCCGGGTTCAAGCGATTCTCCTGCCTCAGCCTCCCCAGTAGCTAGGATTATAGGCATGCACCACCATGCCCAGCTAATTTTTGTATTTTTAGAAGACACAGCGTTCACCACATTGGCCAGGCTGGTCTCGAACTCCTGACCTCATGATCCACCCGCCTTGGCCTCCCAAAGTGCTGGGATTACAGGCGTGAGCCACTGTGCCCAGTCCAAAAGTCCAGTTCATAAAGAAAAATATAGATAAATTTGGCTTCAAAATTAAGAACTTCTGCTCTATGAAAGACATTCTTAAGAGATGAGATGAAAAGAAAAGCCACAACTGGCTGGATGCAGTGGCTCACGCCTATAATCCCAGCACTTTGGGAGGCTGACATGGGTAGATCACTTGAGGTCAGGGGCTCAAGACCAGACCAGCCAACATATAGTGAAACCCTGTTTCTACTTAAAATACAAAATTAGCTGGGCATGGTGGCATATGCCTGTAGTCCCAGCTACTTGGGAAGCTGAGGCAGGAGCATTGCTTGAACCCAGGAGGTTGTGGTGAGCCGAGACTGTGCCACTGCTCACCAGCCTGGGTGACAGAGTGAGCCTCCCTCTCTCAAAAAAAAAAAAAAAAAGAAAGAAAGAAAGAAAAGGAAAGAAAAGCCACAGACTATGAGACAATATTTGCAAACAGCATATCTGATAAAGGACCTGTACCCAGGATATATAAAGAGTTCTTAAAATAACATTTTTTAAATTATTTAATAGGCAAAAGAGTTGAACAAACACTTCACCAAAGACATATGGATGGCAATAAGCACATGAAAAGATGCTCAATATCACTAGTCATCAGGGAAATCAAAATTAAAACCATAAAGAGATATCACTATATACCTATTATAATGACTGTAATTTTTCTTTTTCTTTCTTTTTTTGAGATAGAGTTTTTCTCTTGTTGCCCAGGCTGGAGTGCAATAGCATGATCTCAGCTCACTGCAATACCTACCTCCCAGGTTCAAGTGATTCTCCTGCCTCAGCCTCCTGAGTAGCTGGAATTACAGGTGCCTGTCACCACGCCTGGCTAATTTTTGTGTTTTTTTAGTAGAGACGGGGTTTCACCATGTTGGCCAGGCTAGTCTTGAACTTCTGACCTTATGGGATCCACCTAAATGGCTGTGATTTTTAAAACTGGCAATACGAGGTGCTCAAAATGATGCTGAGCAATTGGAACTCTTCTCAATTCCCAGTAAGAATATGAAATACACATCCATCCAATCTGGAAAATAGTCTAGCTGTTTCCTTAAAGTTAAACGTACATTTACCACACAATACAACAATTCTCCTAGGTATTTACACAAGTGAAATAAAACCTTAGGTTCCCATAAAAAAAAAACACAGTATAAAAATATTTATAGCAGCTTAATTGATAAACACTAAAAACTGGAAATAACCCAAATATCAATCTACTGGGGAAAGGATACACAAAAACTATTGGTTTTCAATGCTAAATTAGGTAATATCTGGATATATACTAAGAGCTCCAAAGTTTATTAGATGAACAAGTCTATTTTATCTCATGTTAAACTGTAATCTTAGTTCTAAAACACTATTGTTTTAGAAAGTAAAGTTTGTAGTTTTGTTTTTATTTTCTCATTCCAATGAACTATCAGTTCTCTTCAAGGAAACAGTGAGAAGAAAACAAAGCTGATGTCTGGTAAATGTGTGAGACTGAAATATCTATTAGGCAAAAAAAGATTGTGAGAAAGATTACTCCAGATGAGACAGTCATTGGCACTAAGCAATTTCAGCTGCCTCCTAGATTTCAAAAGTAAAGTCGATACTGGGAACAGCCTTTCTTGAAAAGCCCACGGAAGGTTCTCACACAATCCTCAAAATGCGTATCTGTTTCCCAATCTTTAGGCAAAAGCTGCATTCAATATATTCTGAGTAAAACAGGCCAATGACCATTTAAAAAACATTATATGTGAATCACTCAAATTTCCAGCATGCCTGAGAATAAGCCTAGAACTACGTGTTTACAAGAAATGTTTGTGAAATGTTATCTTGGTCACCCCTAAGTTTTAATGCCATTTTTATTTTTGTTGAGTGTTTTGTTGTTTAATGTTGAATGTCTAATTCCTGTTTAATTTTTTTAGAATAATTAGATTTTTTTCTTGATGTGAAAATTAAGAATTTGCCTACATGGCTGAAAATATTCACGAGACACTTGATTATTCACATTCATACACACAGAGAAAATTTGCTGAATTAAAAAAAACAATACTCCTTTACCGATGCAACCCACTCTCAAGGACACTGAAGTGCTTGTCTATTCCACTGTAGGCTTCGGTGTTCATGAATGTTGAACAGTTTGGCCACTTCATTGAGATCTTCAAGTTGTTCACCATCCTCAACGGCCTTCCTTGCTGTTGGCACTGGGTTAAAGATGTTCCACATAGCATGATCCCCCACGACCACTCTGTTCCTGGGATCAAAAACGCCACCTTGGAGTGCAGCCTTGGAACTGCAGGGGTGCTGGGAGAAAGAGGAATTTCTGAGGCCTCAGACACTGTTTCACTCTCTGATCAGATAACAGTTCCTGATTGCTCTGTGGCAGATTTTGTGTTGTCTTGTGCAGCTGCTTTAGCAAAAACACCAACAGTGGGCCAATACTTTCATAGTCAGAATCAGGGTTCAAATCATTCCAGAACACTGACTGGTGCCCGTACGGCTTAGCAACTCCAGTCATATTTTCTCCAGCTAATCTTCCACTCACAAAAGCATGATCATGGTGCTCTAACCACCTCCTCCCCAAATGTATATCTTAGAAGCATGCAGCATCTCCTGACACCCAGATGTCTGAGAATGCATACAGCTATGCATTCACCCAGAAGCCACCAAAATCTGGGTCTATTTCCAGCCCACCAGTTCTTGGTCAACTCAACACTGGGCTTCAGGCTCATGGCTGCTGCTATGTCATCAGTTTCTACCTTCCAGCCATCTTTCAACGTGATGAGTAGCTTGCCACTGCTGACTCCAGCAGACTGCACAATAGCAATGGGAATCACCTTAACCCCCTCTCGTCGGACTTTCTGTGGCTCAGTTGTGGAGGAATTTGCAAAGACCTTTCCCATATTTCCTTTCTCAGAAAACAGTTGAATCACTTCTGTCGCCCTAGCTCCAACCCTTTCTGCCAAGAGCACAGGACAGTCAGTTTACCACCAAGCAAGCCCCCACCAATAATCATAATTGACTTGACTTCCTGTGAAATACTCTCCAAAGTTCTAGAGTCTCCAATCTCTCTGGAAAGTGTTGCTCTATTCTTCACCTCTGACCCAGCTTCATCAATGTCAGACAGACTTCTTGGAGGACCTCTTGCAATCAAGCAGTTTTCACAGGTTATTGAGAGCCATCATTAAGTTTCACTGTGTTGCCTCTCACTTTCAGCTCTACCACCTTCCTCCTGGTGAGCATGGCCACACCAACCATTCTCAATGTGAGGCAAGTCCTGAGCAGAGACACAGAAAGAGGTGCCTGGAAATACATGCTTCTCTCTTTCCCATTCCACTGTCTGAATCAGTGTCTTTGTGACATTTGAGTTATCTGAAAACCACAGTTCTTTTGGAATTTTTGTTTATTTTTCACTTTTATTTTAGGTTCAGGGTACACATGCAGGTTTGTTACACAGGTCAACTGTATGTCATGGGGGTTTGTGGTACATATTATTTCATCACTTAAGTAATAAACATAGTACCTGATAAGTGGTTTTCAATCCTCACCCCTCCTCCCACCCTCCACCTTCAAGTAGGCCCCAGTGTGCATTGTTCTCTTCTTTTTGTCCATATGTACCCAGTGTTTAGCTCCCACTTATAAGTGAGGACATGTGGTATTTGGTTTTCTGTTCCTATGTTAGTTTTATTTGCTTGTCATTATTCCCTAAACAATACATGATAATAACTATTTACACTGTATTTGCATTGTACGAGCTATTATAAGTAATCTAGAGATGATTTAAAGTATATGTGAAAGACTGGGCGTGGTGGCTCAACACCTATAATCCTAGCACTTTGGGAGGCCAAGGGGGTAGATTACCTGAGGTCAGGAATTCAAGACTATCCTGGCCAACATGGTGAAACCCCATGTCTACTAAAATTACAAAAATTAACTGGGCATGGTAGTCGGCACCTGTAATCCCAGCTACTCAGGAGGCTGAGGCAGGAGAATGGCTTGAACCTGGGAGGCGGAGGTTACAGTGGGCTGAGATCACGCCATTGTACTCCAGCCTGGCAACAAAAGCAAAACTCCATCTCCAAAAAAACAAAATAAAATAAAGTATATGTGAGGATGTGCATAGGTTATATGCAAATACTAGACCATTTTATATCAAGGACTTGTGTAGCTGCAGATTTTGTTATCTGCAGGACGTCCTAGAACTAATCTTCACAGATACCAAAGGATGACAATATAATATAAATGTGCTTTTGTTTACAAGGGTAAGGTTAAAAGGGATTTGGTTATCTCTAAAATTTCCAAATTGCTTTTCAAATATCACAAATTATTTCCCAAGTGGTTATGATAATAACGCATGGGGTGGGGGAAGCCACTTACAAACATCAGAATTCATGTTTTAGTACCAATTGTGGACAGCCTCTGTCCCTGGGCCAGGAAATGCAAAGCTGAATTAGATACCTATCTACCTTCAAGAAGCTCATGGCCAGCCATAAACATTATCTCTGGTATTGCTGTAGATACTGCAAAGGTTTGCAAGGATTGCAAACAAACCATCTATTTCTTAGGTAGCAAGATGAACCATAATAAAGGACTTAACAATGTCTAGAACTTTCACAATATTTCTGCTTGACCTCTACATTACTGAGCAGCACACATTAATTCTGGGAGGATCTCCCATGAGTTATCTGGCACACCCTTTTTCCACCCTCATGACTCATAAAAGGCATCCTATGGAAGTTTTATAGCAGTTCCAAGAAGGAAAAACTCATCTGCCCTGTGCCTGAAAGCCGACTATGAAAGCCCTCAAGGCTAGAGATGTGGCTTGGGATCCTCACCTTTTAGCAGGAAAACTGCCAAGGAATCCCTTTTTTCTGTCCACCATTCATTTTGACCTTCTGCTGCTTTATCCTCCTTACCTTACTCATCGCCGGGGGGAGTAGGAAAAGGAGAACTGACTTGTGTCTCCCCAAAATTCATACGTGGAATCCCTAACCTGTGATGCTATTGTATTCCAAGATAGAGTCTTTTTTTGCCTTTTTTTTTTTGAGACAGAGTCTTGCTCTGTTGCCCAGGCTGGAGTGCAGTGGCTGATCTCGGTTCACTATAACCTTCGCTTTCTGGGTTCAAGCAATTCTCCTGCCTCTGCCTCCTGAGTAGCTGGGATTACAGACATGCACCACCACATCCAGATAATTTTGGTATTTTTAGTAGAGACAGGATTTCACCATGTTGGACAGGTTGCTCTAAAACTCCTGACCTCAGGTGATCCGCCTGCCTCGGCCTCCCAAAGTGCCGAGATTACAGGTGTGAGCCACCACATCTGACCCCAAGATAGTCTTTAAAGTGGTAAATGGTCGGGCGCGGTGTCTCACGCTTGTAATCCCAGCACTTTGGGAGGCTGAGGCTGGCAGATCATCTGAGGTCAGGAGTTTGAGACCAGCGTGGCCAACACGGTGAAACCCCGTCTCTACCAAAAATACAAAAATTAGCCAGGTGTGGTGGCCTGTAATCCCAGCTACTCAGGAGGCCGAGGCAGGAGAATCGCTGGAACCCGGGAAGCGGAGGTTGCAGTGAGCCGAGACTGCACCTCTGCACTCCACCCTGGGCGAAGAGTAACACTCCATCTCAATAAATAATAATTAAAAAAATAAATAAAATGGTAATTAAGGTTAAATGTGGCCATAAGGGTGGAGCCCTAATCCAGCGGGATTGCAAGTGCACACAGAAAAGGGAATGTGAGGAACTGCGATTAGGGAGCCATCTGAAGGCCAAGGACATAGACTCTGGAGAAAATAAGGTGCTGACACCTTGACCTTGGACTTCCAGCCTCCAGAACTATGAGAAAATAAATGTCTATTGTTTTAGTCACCCAGTCTGAAATATTTTGCCATGGCAGTCTTACCAAACTAATACAGGGGGATTCACCAGGCTTTGGAGTCAACGTGTTCTTCTGACAGACACAAACACTTCCTCTGTTTTCAGCCCCAGGCCTGTGCCTTCCATCTCCATGAAAGCCAGTCCCTCCCTTTCCTCTGGGCTGCAGAGCAAGTCGGCAAATTTTGCATTGCTATGCCACATACCTGAGGCAATTAGCTATTAATATTACCCTTTTCCTCACTACTAAATCAATTTCTATTTTTATTTCTTATGATTTGGAGCTAATGGCACCTCTTATTGCCATCAAAAGTGAAATCCCACCTGTAATCCCAGTTACTTGGGAGGCTGAGGCAGGAGAATGGCTTGACACCTGGAGGCGGAGGTTGCAGTGAGCCAAGATTGCATCACCATGCTCCAGCTTGGGCAACAGAGCAAGACTCTATCTCAAAAAATAGTAAGTAACAAATAATAAAGTTCCATATCACCAAACTGAAGCTGTGACACATCTTAACTTTCAAGCAATCAGGAGAGAGAGAAAATAGCCAAATCTCCAAATAGGCCAGTTTTAATGTGCATGACAAGGAAGTCCCCTCTGCTTCAACCTTTACAAGGAAAGTAACTTTGAAACTACAGATCCGCATTTTGTTTTCTGTTCCTGCTTTCTTCAGCTCTTTTCCGTCTGTAAAACCAAACTCATCTGCTCAGCTCTTTGAAACACTCATTCTATTTTACAGAATCAAGGGTTGCCTGATTCTGGAATCGCAAATAAAGCCAACTAAGATCTTTAAACGAAACTCGCTGTGGTTTTGTCTTTTGCCAGTTCTGGTGACCCCGAAGGGACCCAGGGTATACTGCTGATCACCCCCAAGACCCTTTCAGGAATACAGGAGAAGCACCACTGACCCCTTTTCAGGTTTCCTGTCTTCCTCATGGAGCCCTGAAGGTCATAAGTAAGTTTCTCTTAAGTCAGACTGCTCTGTTTGCATTGAGCTCCTGGTTTTTTGGCTTTCAAACTGTGCTATGAGAAGGCACTTGGCCTTTGGGTTTATGATGGCTGACAAGTCACTGGCGAGAGCTGCATCTTTCTGCTCCCACTTTGGAGATGACTCGTGAATGGTTACAACCATAGAGGCTTATTCGTTTTGGTCTTAAGCCCCCAAGAATATGGCCAGATAGAAATGTGGGTATACCCCATGCACAACTAGCATATAGCTGAACAAAAATGTAGGCTGCACCCCATTTGCAGCTAGTGTACTGACTGCTGCCAGCTCTCAAGGATTGTCTAATCTTCCTTTCTTTTGACTGTCTTTGGGAGTGGCTCTGGATCATGAAAGAGCTACCATTTTAAAGGTAACTGACAGCAGTTGCAATAAATGGTTGTTATTGCAGGAGGCATGAACTCAAAAATCTTAGGTATTTGGGTTTCTGTCCTCTTCTCTTCTTTTTCTTGAATGCCTCAGTAAGGGAGGCCTAAGGGGACTGACTGGGTCAGACAAAACTGGGTAAGTACTGGCTAAATTGGTCAAGGGGATCTCAGAGCCAAAGCTACAACCTGACTGGTAGGCACAGTTTGAGTACTTAAAAGCTGTGGCTGGGTACAGTGGCTCATGCCTGTAATCCCAGCACTTCGGAAGGCCAAGGCAGTCAGGAGTTCGAGACCAGCCTGGCCAACACAGTGAAATGCCATCTCTACTAAAAATACAAAAATTAGCCTAATGTAGTAGTGCACAGCTGTAAGCCCAGCTACTCGGGAGGCTGAAGCAGAAGAATCACTTGTACCCAGGAGGCGGAGGTTGCAATGAGCCAAGATCAAGTCATTACGCTCCAGTCTGGGCAACTGAGCGAGACTCCATCTCAAAAAATAAATAAATAAATAAAGCTATTACACTGCTCACCACTTAAAAATGAGACTCCCATGAAAAAATAAGCTGGTAACAGAATGGGCTAGCTGACATTAGGTTGCTCACCAGCCTCCAGAATATTATTCAACACAAGCCCATGGTGCCTTCCCATGGGCTTTAACCTGGACTCCAAGAGAGCTAAGATTTAATTTAAAATATCCATCCTTTATTTCTAAAGACCTGAATACTCCATAGGCCTACCTTTTACATATGTAAATGTTAGGTTGCTGAAGCTACTTACAAAAGTAGTAAAATCTGACTACAGATAATTTAGAATTATGATGGGTAGAATATTCCAGATGAACCACACAGTACTTTAAGAAATTCATTTAAAAATGAGAGGCTCTCATATGGGGCCTACCAAGGAATGTCTATTGATGTGTAGACTGCTCCAAAAATGAATTTTAAAATTTTTATACTTTTTTAAAAAGACTCCTTACAAAGGCAAATGGAAAGCTTAAGTGACTAACTGATGAGAAAAACTGAATCTGCTAACCTTTTCACATAGTTATTCTCCCATCCCTAAGGCAAAAAGAAAGTCAGATAAAGTATCTATAAAGGTCAGGGTGGATCTGCTGCCTGTTCCAAGCTACCTATCCTGAGTTCATGTGTAGAAAATGCTTTTTTTTGGCCCCATCTGTTAATGGGCTCCACCCGAAACTCAGTAAATTTAGTTGAGAAGCAAGCATTGGATAGGCACGGTGGCTCATGGCTGTAATCCCAGCACTTTGGGAGGCCAAGGCGGGTGGATCACCTGAGGTCAGGAGTTTGGGACCAGCCTGGCTAAAATGGTGAAACCCCATCTGTACTAAAAATACAAAAATTAGCCAGGCATGGTGGCATGTGCCTGTAATCCCAGCTACTCGGGAGACTGAGGCAGGAGAACTGCTTGAACCCGGGAGGTGGAGGTTGCAGTGAGCTGAAATCGTGCCACTGCACTCCAGCCTGGGCAACAGAGTGAGACTCCATCCAAAAAAAAAAAAAAAAAGAAAAGAAAAAGAAACTAACGCTAATGCTTCTTAAGTTCACATGACTTCAGTAAAATTTGGTAAATAAGAATACTGTTGTTTTAATTAAAATGGGGTAGGGAAAGGTTGAAGATGGTTAACGGGTATACAAAAAAATAGAAACAATAAATAAGACCTACTATTTGATAGCACCACAGGTTGACTATAGTCAATAATAACAATTGTATATTTCAAAATAACTTGAAGAGTGTAATTGGATTGTTTATAACTCAAAGGATAAATGCTTTATGAGGGATACATACCTCATTCTCCATGATGTGCTTATTTCCCATTGCATGCCTGTTTCAAAACATCTTACATACCCCTCAAATATATATACCTACTATGTACCCACAAAAATAAAAACAGAAAACAAAAAAAATGAAAACAAGCATGTCTTCAGGATTGTCGGCATTAAATACAATGCAGAAACAATCTTTATTTCTATTAGATCATTAAGATCATAAAAATTATGAGTTTGACCTAAGAATAAATGTGCAAGTAAGAAGATAGCGCAGTGGCCGTTGCCTCATGTATATCAAGCACAGAAGCAAAATAAGACCCACATCTTTAATGTTAGGGCTTTTCTTTCACAATACTTGCCCAATATGCATGTGCTATGAAACAGTTCATGGGAAAATAGCTTGAGATGATGGCTAAGTCTGTCAAATGTCTCAATTTTTATGAATAATCTACGTGCAATTGTTAAGGACAAATGAAATCAATGTGAGATAAAACTTTATAAATGAATTTCCTCATAGTCATCAAAACCTTTTTCAGCAACTTGAAATCTTAATGTCATGTGATATTAATAGATAATCATGAAATGTCTGAGTCATTTCTAAGTTAAAATATTAACATTACTTGCTGAACATATGTGTTTTTTTGTGTTTTGTTTGTTTTTGAGAAAGAGTCTCACCCTGTTGCCCAGTCTGGAATGCACTGGCGCGATCTCAGCTCAATGCAACCTCCACCTCCCAGATTCAAGCGATTCTCCTGCCTCAGCCTCCTGAGTAGCTGGGATTACAGGCGTGTACCACCACACCCAGCTAACTTTTGTATTTTTATTAGAGACGAGTTTGACCATGTTGGTCAGGCTGGTCTCGCATATGTTTAAACTACTTATACTTTAGTATCTTGCTTTTAAATGGTATAAAGAAGCTAACTATATTTGAGTCTGCTGGTAAGCATGAAAAAATTGTTCTATGAGGAAGCACGTTTTGGGAAGTTATAAAATGTATATTCATAAAATGCTGATATATGACAGTTCAAAATTGCTTACTTCCTAGGTTTTCATTAGAAATGAAGCTTATTCACATGGACACAGGGAGGGGAACATCACACACCAGGGCCTGTCAGGGGGTGGGGAGTCTAGGGGAGGGAAAAAAATTAAAAAAGAACTAAAAAAAAAAAAAGAAATTAAGGTTATTAAGAGTCAAAATTTCTAATTAACATATGGTAATTAAAACTGGAAATAAAAAAACACTTCATATGTGAGGAAAGTAAGACATGTTTCTACTAAGTGAAGCTACGTGGTGTGGAAGATGTGATGTGGCTAAGAGAAAAAGTAAATACTTTTTGTTTGGAAGTAGAATAACTGTTTTGTCCAAAAGGAGAAAGAGAAAAGGTATAGGACAAAGAACTGACGGAATATAAGAAAGTTGTAGGTGTGTGAAAGATAAATCTTGTGAAAGAAATTTTATGTGTAATCAAGTAGCCAAAAATTACAGAATTATTTGTAAGCAACTCATGCGATTAAGCGATCTTCCTGCCTCAGCCTCCCGAATAGCTGGGACTACAGGTGTGAGCCACCGCACCCAGCTCTTATTTTTTAGAATTCCTTGAGCACATTGTCTGCCTGATTCCAGATATGACTAATAAAATTTTAGACTTGAGGGGAACAATCAGAGAAGAAGTCCATGATGTTCACTCAGATATATTTCAGGCATGACTGGAACCATTACAGGGTGCTGTCACAGATTAAGCAAATCCTGACTCTGACATACACTAAAATTTATCCACTGGTGGCCTTAAATATAAAATAATTAACTCAGCTTTCTAAAATGAAGAAATGATTCCTAGTCTAAACCAAAGAAAATGACTATTTGTAGGATGTCATGTCCTGAAATATTTTAAATATAGGTTTTTATTTATTTCTTTTTTTGGAGAGACAGGGTCTCACTTTGTCACCCAGGCTGGAGTGCAGTGGTGCAATCATGGCTCACTGCAGCTTCAAACTCCTGGGCTAAAGCCATCCTCCTGCCTCAGCCTCCCAAGCAGGCAAGACTACAGGAGCCTGCTACCACATTTGGCTCTTTTTTTCCTTTTTGTGAGATGGGGTCTCGCTCTGCTGCCCAGGCTGATGTTGAACTCCTGGGCTCAAGTGATCCTCCTGCCTCAGCCTCCAAAAGTACTGAGATTACAGACATGAGCCACCATGCCTGGCTGCTTTTTATCTTTATGTACAATTCTGATATTTCTTTATGGATCCTGAGTCACTCTTAATATTACTATTTTTAAATTTGCCAATTTAAATTTAGTCACATTTAATAGAGATCTGAGTTAGCAGGTAGGTTTCTGTCCCACCTTGTCTTACCTGTGTGTGGAGATAAAGCACTTTCCACAGAGAACTGCCCAGAAGGCTAGGCACAGTGGCTCACACAGTTTAAGGAGAACTTCAGAATAATCTCGGATTTGACAAAGTTCTCCTAAAACTCACAATCAAACTTTGTGAGTTTTAGGAGAACTTTGTCAAATCCAAGATTATTCTTCCTAATACCATTGTCAATGTGGATAGATTTATGGGCAATTTTATTTTTATTTACTTATTTTGGGATGGAGTCTTGCTCTGTCAACCAGGCTGGAGTACAGTGGTATGATCTCAGCTCACCAGCAACCTCAGCCTCCTGGGTTCAAGTGATTCTCCTGTCTCAGCCTCCCAAACAGCTGGGATTACAGGCGCGCACCACCACACCTGGCTCATTTTTTCATATTTTTAGTAGAGACAGGGTTTCACCATGTTGGTCAGGTTGGTCTGGAACTCCTGACCTCAGGTGATCCACCCACCTCAGCCTCCCAAAGTGCTGGGATTACAGGTGTGAGCCAGCATGCCCAGCTGCATATCAATTTCTTCTTAATGACACATGTACACCCGTGCACATGAGCACACACATACAATATATTCTATCATTCTTCTCTGTCTCTTTTTCTGTGTCTCCCAGAGGAAAGCAGCAGAGTTAATAAGCAATAGGTTTGGTGTCTGCTTCGAACTTAACAATTGGAAAGTAAGTACTGGGGATTATTCTCACATTGGCCATACATGATCTAGGGAAGAACAGCAACAACAGCGAAAGTTCTCAGAGAAATGAATACATTAAGTAGGAAGGTTACGTCCTTGGAAGTCAGAGTGTTCGGCTTTGTGAAGACATGTCTAAACATTCAACATTCTGGAATGCTCTCTGGGTTATGCAAGGAATAAGTAGCTAAAGAGAAGTGGAGAATGACATGGTGATGAAGGTGCTTAGAATAAGAAGGTGACAAAATCTTGACACCTGAAGATAAGCAAAAGGCAAGTGGCAATGGAGTCAGCAGAGCACAGTAAAGCCTCGCTACGGATTCATTGATCCAGGAAGTCAAGGCAGGCAGTGCTATTTTAGACAATGCCACGAGGGCAGCCTGGCCGATCTGCGCTTATAGGGCACCCTCAAGGTTGGCTGGAATGGAGAGAGTTTGAGTGACAGATGGCTTGTCAATGTAAGTCCTTTCTTATCAGATAAGACAGCCCAAGAGGTCTCTGCAGAGAGAACCTGGGTTCACATTGGTATATCGGAGCCCCTTTGCAGTGAGAAGAGCCATCTGAGAATGTGAGCTGAAGAAATTAAAAAAGAAAAGAGTGGTATAAAGGATTTTCAGCTTCTGCTGACTCAGATTAATGGAATGGCTCTCTTTTTTCTATTAAGTAGGTCACATATAATATAAATTCATTGTTTTATATATACATATCTTTAAGATGCCCACAAAATTCAAAAAGAAAAATTTTCTAAACATTCAAATTGACCCTCAGGTTCCATAGCTCTCAGAAGAAAACAAGTGTGCTTTTCATATCTGTTATAGAATCAGGTGTGCTGTTTTCCTGTCTTATCTTTCCAGGAGAGGTAAAGGGGTAACAACAAGCTATACTGATGACATCTGATTTGCCCAGTGTCTAGGCATCTCCCTGGAAGAAGAGGCATGGACTTTTTTTCAAGCTTATATGGCAATATTTATTTTAAAGACTCCCTAAAGATTTTTTTTTTTGAGACAGAGTCTCACTCTGTCACCCAAGCTGGAGTGCAGTGGCGCCATCTCGGCTCACTGCAACCTCCACCTCCCAAGTAGTTGGGACTACAGGCGTCTGCCACCATGCCCTGCTAATTTTTGTATTTTTAGTAGAGACGGGGATTCATCATATTGGCCAGGCTGGTCTCAAACTCCTGATCTTAGGATCTGCCCGCCTTGGCCTCCCAAAGTGCTGGGATTACAGTCATGAGCCACTGTGCCCGGCCTCCCTAAAGATTTTTAAAGCTAGCGTATCATCTGCAAATACCAAACACATTAATTAAATTTAAGGAACCACAAAGCATCTCGGTACTTCTGATGTCAGGCTAGAACAATTCATTCTACCCAATAAATCAACATTTTTGAGCCCAAAGCCCTAAGATAATAAACACCCCATGTTTTATAAAGAATTCCCAATAAACGCTTGAGTTGTCACAAAACAATATTTCACAAAAATGGTTGTTCAATCATTCTAAATTGCAACAAGAATTGAAGTTACAAGGCCCCTGAAACCATTTATTACCAAGCCAGTGTGTACCCACCATAAAATGCAGATTCACAAACCTTTTGTGCTTACAGTGAATTTTGAATCCGCTGACTTCTCCTGGACAAGAGTAAGAATAAAAATGTTTTTTCTCTGCTTACAGTGGCAAAAAAGAGAGAAATAACACATTTTCAAAAGTACTTCCATCACACTTCAGCTCCTAATAAAAGTATCTGCCCACAAAGATGACATTTTCTCTTTGTTTCTTCCCTTTAAATTGTTTGCTATCACATTGTCAATCAAAAGCAAATTTACACCCTAGACAGATGCAAAGCATAGCCTTTTCCAGAGTATTTTTTAAGACAGTGACTCATCTGTCTTTCAGCCAAAGTCTAAACAGTCTCATTGATTCTGCAACAGAAATGCTCTTTTCAGAGTTACCTTCAGCCTAACAGGTTGAAGCCTTCCCCTAGGCTACAAATTTACTAAGCTATAGAAAGTTTTTTCGGTACCAATTTTTTCCCCCTCGGTGTTTCTAGGATTCTTCTTGATTGCTGCCGCTACCTAAGACAGAAGTGTAAGTTTTCTCCCAAAAAGTGTACCACTGGGCAGGGCGTGGTGGATCATCCCTGTAATCCCAGCACTTTGGAAGGCCGAGGCAGGATGACCACTTGAGCCCGAGAGTTTAAGACCAGCCTGGACAACATAAGGAGATCCCATCCCAACAAAAATAATCATAATAATAAATAGCCAAGGGTAGTGACACATGTCTGTAGTTCCAACTACTCAGAAGGCCACAGTGGGGGGATCACTTGAGGCCAGGAAGTCAAGGCTGCTATAAGCCATGATCACACCACTGCACTCCACCGTGGGCAACAGAGCAAGATCCTGTCTCCAAAAAAAAAAAAAAAAAAAAAAGGATACCATTGGACAAAGCTATCCAACAGGGTATCTTCCCTTTTAAAACTAACAGACTCCTTTGAAAATCCAAAAAAAAAAGTTATGACTAATTTTCCAAGAAATAAATACATATAAGGAAGCATCGCAAATGTGTAATACGTTGGTTTCAGGATTTCACATATTCCTGGAGTTTACTCATGGAACCAAAGTTAAAACTCCTGCCCAAAACCCAGGTTAAAACTCCTGCTCATGGCTTTGGAATAGGTTCAACTGCCCAGGGAGGTAACTGTTTGCCATTTTTTTGCTGCCTGCATCTGCACAGTGGCTCAAGAAGGTGAACAGCGGACAGAAAACATTTGACTCTATTGACTGGTTTCAAATGGCTGGAGTTGCTATCAGTCCCCTACACTAGACTCCATTTCTCCTCCTTAATTATCATTAAGGACAAAGCTTGAGATAACACCTTCCTTCTTTCACACACAATCTTTCCCTCCTTCTCAGAACCTAATTTCCGCTTACCAGGAAGGCCACACACACAAGCAAACTCATTCTCTAACACGCAATCAATTGCAGCATCCCCTACTTTTTCTTTTGTGGAAAACTGGCCCTTACTCAGTATTTACTGTTGGTTAAATACACAGATTGGGCCAGGCACAGTGGCTCACACTTGTAATTCCAGCACTTTCAGAGGTCAAGGCAGGAAGATCAACTGAGATCAGGAGTTCGAGACCAGCCTGGCCAACATGGAGAAACCCCATCTCTACTAAAAATACAAAAATAGCTGGGCATGATGGTACATCTGTAATCCCAGCTACTCGGGAGGCTGAGGCAAGAGAATCACTTGAACCTGGAAGGTGGAGGTTGTGGTGAGCCGAGATCGAGCCACTGCACTCCAGCCTGGGTGACAAGAGTAAAACTCCATCTCAAAATAAATAAATAAATAAATAAAAGACATAGATTGGCTTTTTCACTGTGTGCTTCACATTGTGCAGTTTTCCTGGCATATCCAAGGAGCATCAAAGGGTCACCACGAAGCTGTCTGCCAAAGGTCCTTTCAGGTCACAGCCCTATCTCCAGGCCTTGGCAATAAGAATATGCATATTCTTGGCTAATCTAGGCCACGCATGTTGGCTTATGCCTGTAATCCCAGCACTTTGGGAGGCTGAGGATCAGGAGTCTTGACCAGCCTGGGCAACACGGCAAAACCCCATCCCTACAAAAAATACGAAAATGAGCCAGCCATGGTGGTGCGTGACTGTAGTCTCAGCTACTTTGGAGGCTGAGGTAGAAGGACGGCTTGAGCCCAGGAGGCAGAGGTTGCAGTGAGCCAAGATCATGCCACTGCACTCCAGCCTGGGCAACCAGACCTGTGTCCATTAAAAAAATAAAAATAAAAAAAACAAAAAAAAACAATTTTCTTGTCTAATCTGTAATATGTCCACCCTCCAAGATCAGTTGAATTCCCTCCTTAGCTCCCTTTTGTGATTTTCATTGTCTGATTAATGCAATGAAAGAGACTTTTAACAAACTAGTATTTCTTTTTTTTTAGACACAAAGGCCATCTCTTACCAGGTGAAAGTCCAGATGAGCCTGATCTTCTAATTGCTGATAACAGTGATCGGGTTCAGGACAGGCACCTTGGCATATTAAAGAAAACAGCAGGAGCAGAAAGTTTACTCTAGCTTTTGATAACCTTCTCCTAAAGCAGGTCATAAAACCTAGGAAGGATTTTCTGACCTTTCCCTCAGGCAGTTCATAAGACCTTCATATGATTGTCAAGAAATAGTAATTTAAAAAAAGACCCTCATATGAGACAGACCTTCCCTATTTCTGGAAGAAAAGAACATCCTTATCTCTGAAGATGAAGGACAGAGAGAAGGATCTGAATGAACAGGCCTTGATAAGCCTCCCCAGTCTATTGCCATTAAATCATACCCCTCATCATCCAATCGTAATTCTCCATGACTGTCCACTCTTCATCAAACATAGCATAAAAATATACAAGTTTGGCCAAGCGAGGTGACTCATTCCTGTAATTCCAGCACTTTGGGAGGCCAAACTGGGCAGATCACTTGAGGTCAAGAGTTTGACACCAACCTGACCAACACGGAGAAACCCCGTGTCTCCTTAAAAAAATCCAAAATTAGCAGGGCATGGTGACACATGCCTATAATCCCACCTACTTGGGAGGCTGAGGAAGGAGAATCGCTTGAGGTTGCAGTGAGCCAAGATTGTGCCATTGCACTCCAGCCTGGGCAACAAGAGCAAAACTCTATCTCAAATATATATGTGTGTGTGTGTGTGTGGGTATACACATTTAAGCATTCCTTCATGTCTTCATTGCTTTATGAAGGCTCTCATGTCACATACAACTAAGAATCAATAAATTTGTATGCTTTTCTGTTATTAATCGGTCAGTTTTCCTTTCAGACCCGGCCAGGGACCCTGGGTCAGGGAAAACTTTTTCCTCCCCTACACTAATTTACCGAACTGTAGATACAAAGTAGTTGAAACACATCTAGTTTACTGGTTGGTGCACAATATTTGTGGGACGTCAATTAACCAACCAAGAAGATAAAATTCACTCATTTAAGAAATGTTTACGAAGGCCAGGTGTACTCACTCCTGCCTATAATCCCAATACTTTGGGAGGCTGAGAAGGGAGGATCACTTGAGGCCAGGAGTTCAAGATCAGCCTGGGTAACATAGCAAGACCCCATCTCTAAAAAAATTAAAAATTAGCTGGGCATGGTGGCACACACCTATAGTCCCAGCTACTCAGGAGGCTGTGGCAGGGGGATTACTTGAGCTCAGGAGTTTGAGGCTATAGTGAGCTTTGATTATGACACTGCATTCCAGCCTGGATGACAGCAAGACTCTCTCTCAAGAATTAGCTGGGTGTGGTAGAGCACCTGTAATCCCAGCTACTCAGGAGACTGAGACAGGAGAATCACTTGAACCCATGAGGCTGAGGTTGCATTGAGCCGAAATCGTGCCACCATACTCCAGCCTAGGTGACAGAGTAAGACTGTTTCCAAAAAAAAAAAAAAAAAAAAGGAAATATTTATGTGTCTCCTACTCTATGCCCTCTATGCTACACTTCTATTATTAGTCTGGAAGCATGGAAGGGGAAGAGGTGACAGATAATGCTCCTTGTCCATAGAGATTACGTTGTTCTGAGAAATGATACAAAATAGAGGCTTGAACAACATAATTTCAGATAATGAAAAATGATACTTAAAAACAAATAACTGTAGAAAGCCCAATGTCATGATATTGACTACAATCCAGGTAACCTGAGGTTTGAAAAGCAAGAAGACCTTACCAGAGAGGTGACAGGTGAGTAGAATCTGATTGACAGTGAGAAGCAGCCATGCCAAAACCTGAGAACAGAGCTTTCCAGGCAGTGTGAACAGCGAAGAGAAAATTCTAATGTAGGGAGGAGAAAGGCAATTCATCAAGAAACAGAAAGATGGTCTGTGTAATTGCAACAGACTGAGCCAGTGGGACAGCATGGAGAGAAAGGGTTGTTTTTTGTTTGTTTTTGTTTTTGCTTCATAGGAAGAGTAAGGGAATTTGGATTTTTTTAGTTTTCTTTTTTTTGAGACAGAGTCTCACTCTGCCACCCAAGCTGGAGTACAGTAGCACAATCTCACCTCACTGCAACCTTGGCCACCCAGGTTCAAGTGATTCTCCCGCCTCAGCCTCCTGAGTAGCTGGGATTACAGGCATGTGCCACTCAGCTAATTTTTGTATTTTTAGTAGAGATGGGGTTTCACCATGTTGGCTGGGCTGGTCTTGAACTCCTGACCTCAAGTGATCCACCCGCCTCAGCCTCCCAAAGTGCTGGGATTACAGGCGTGAGCCACTGTGGCCCACTGGAATTTGGATTTTAAACTCCAAAAACACAAATGGAGAATTTGAAGCAGAGGGTAGCATAATCCTATTTGCATTGTGAAAAATTTACAATGCATAGTTGCCATATGCAAATAGATTGTAATGGGGTAGGAGCAAAACAGGAAAAGAGAGAAAACTAAATTGAAGTACAGTACTCTAAAGAAAAGAGTATTATTCCTCATGTAGTTTTTGAAAATTGATTGTTGTTGGCATCTTAACAATTCAAATCCTAACAACAAAAATCACTACCAAATCACAGCACTATAAAGATTAAAAGCTCAAGCTGGCACCACTATCTAATGAAATGTTGTTGAATATCAGATCTAAAGAAGGGACCCTTTTTGCATGACCTTGCCCACAAAGTGTTCTTTGCAGTTCTTCGGCGCATTTAATTTTTAGATGCAGACAATTTTCTAAGGGCTGCTTCTAAGGTTTTATTGCTTGATTCATTTGACATAAAATATGCATAATGTAATATTTCAGTTGTGTTTTGCCTACAGCAGTGAAGCTTTAAATAACAGTAGATTGGTTGTATTATATAATTAGATAAATAAAAGGGAAAAAAGAAAATTAAAAAGCCAAGACTGTGCCCATAAGACACAAAGACCTATTATTCATTCAGCACATCTGGGTATCTGAATGTTCAAGATTCACAGCTTGAGCTCTTGCTCTAGAATGTTCTGTATATTTGTTTTTGCCTCTTCTTCCACTTTCAGCAGAAATATCCCCACTTTTAAAAGCATTTACTGTCCAGAGTAACCCATTGTGTTTTAGAGGTTTTTCCGAGTGCTGATAGGGTAGCTGCAGATCCAGAATTGCGGAAATTTTTTTTCCTTCTTTTTTGGAAACAGGGTCCCACTCTTGTCACCCAGGCTAGAGTGCAGTGGCACAATCATAGCTCACTGCAGCCTCAAACTCCTGGGCTCAAGTGATCCTCCTGCCCCAGCCTCCTAAGTAGCTGAAACTACAAGCATGAGCCACCACACCTGGCTAATTTTTGTATTTTTTTCAGAGATGGAGTCTTACCGTTTGCCCAAGCTGGTCTCAAACTCCCAGCCTCTAGCAATCTTCCCACCTCTGCCTCCCAAAGTGCTGGGACAACAGGCATGAGCCACTGCACTCAACCTTTGATGGCTATTAATGTTTAAGATATTTATCTGTCCTGATAACCAGAGCATTTGGAAACCCAAGTTATGATGCAAAGTCATAATTGTTATTCTAATGGAGAAATTTTGACCATCACTGAAAATTCTAGAAGCCCAGTGATGTGGGCAGGTCCCAGGCATGGCACAGATCTCACCAAAGAAGTCCCACCCATCTCCCACATTGAAAGTTATCTGTGTCAATCACCATCTTCATCACTATCATTCGTGCACATGGAAGATGTTCAATATTTTTTAATGTGGACCACCTAGAGGAGAATCAACCATGCAGCAAATACCACTAGCTTCTTCTTCCCCGGAAGTTTAAAAGATGCTATCTTTGAAATGTAATGACTCCTTTCTTTCATCTTCTTCTTTTTCACAGATCCTCTTTCTAAAATCTCAATTCCTACTATGCCAAACAGCAAAAGGTAAATATTCAGCACTGTAAATGTTTTTAGCTAATTTACTAGCAATTTTCAGCAGATTTGACCAGCCCAGATTTTGATAAATTCCATTTCTGTCTCTGATGATATATAAGGAAAATCAAAATATGTTGAGACATTGGCCTTGTCATTGCTTAATGAATACCACACAAAAGGAATATCCTGATGTACTTTTTCTCAGTAATCAATAGGCCCACTCTCCATTCTATATTAATCCATTCTGCATGAAGAATTAGAAATTGCAGATTAAGGCTTTCGAGTATCTGTACTCATTTTCCAACCTATTCTATTTGGTGATGTGTTTCTTACAGACATTGAACAACTGTCATTTGTCCTGGCATTTCACCAGCTCCCTGCAAATAAGTTATCTGCTGACGTGCCCATCTATCATGTAATGTATGAAGAGAACCACAAG
Organism: Ateles fusciceps; assembly: GCA_036589455.1. Taxonomy (NCBI): domain Eukaryota; kingdom Metazoa; phylum Chordata; class Mammalia; order Primates; family Atelidae; genus Ateles; species Ateles fusciceps. Next base: position 8,913,811 of record JAZHEH010001064.1, read on the forward strand.
CTTGTATTTCAAAGAGTCATAAAAAGCTTGAGAGAGCCAAGCAAAGGAAAACTTAATTAGTTCAAATGATAAGCACTGAGACAAATATGCTAACTTGCCAACTCCACCAAGACCTGGTTTTCAGAACAGGATTCAGTGGCTATGTCACCTGTACTCAACTTTGGACTTCTAAGCTACATTTGTGACTGTAGATTGTCACAGGCCTTCAGAGCCAGGGTTGAGATAGTTTTGATGACAGTGAGGGGCATTCAGACAGGAACGTATGGTGAGAAAGGGTTCATTTTTTTCAGCTTCATAGCACAAGTAAGGGAGTTTGGAGTCTTAGGGGTAAGGGTTAGGGGTTTTTTTGAGACAGTGTCTCACTCTGTCATCCAGGCTGGAGTGCAGTAGTGCAATCTCGGCTCACTGCAACCTCCATTTCCCAGTCTCCAGCAATCCTCCCAACTCAGCCTCTCAAGTAGCTGAAACTACTAATGCATGCCACCATACCCGGCTAATTTTTGTATTTTTTGTAGAGATGGAGTTTCACTATGTTGCCCAGGCTGGTCTCAAACCCCTGGGCTCAAGCAATCCACCTACCCTGGCCTCCCAAAGTGCTGGGATTAGAGACATGAGCCACTGTGCCAAGTTTACATTTTAAATTCAAGAAAAATCAAAAGAAACTCTGAAGCAGAGGATGCCATAATTCTATTTGTGTTCTTATATCACACAAACAGATCTTCTACTAAGAAGGGAGGCTGTTGCTTCCTACACAGGAGCAGCTGAGAAGACACACCAGGCAGATAGCAGAGCTGGTCCTAAACAGGACATCCAAGTGCAGGTCTGGGCTAGTCAGTGAGATCACAAGAGGTGTCAATGCGGGGTCTGCTTGGGATGAAAGGCTTTCTTCTGCTCACCATGCAGCAATCTCAGGAATCACCAATCATATAACATTTATATTTTGGTCTGAAATAAACCCTTTGCAGTACCTCTGACACAGCACCTGCCTCACTAAATGAGCATGTCTTAGGGGCAGGCTAACAGGAGAAAACATGGGACTCCAGATTTAAGATCTAATGAACAGTTGCCTCAGAAGCCTTCCTGGAAAAGACAGATTCAGTGGGTGGCTTCAAGCTCCCAAGACAGAATTCCCAGACAGCCATGTGGTCCCGTCTTGATTCCCATCTGTGAAATCTGCATCTTAAAAATAAGTTGCTCCTATCCTTTCCCTTTCCTTTGGGGACAGAAGCACTGAGGTCATTGGAGGAAGAAGGGAGGAGGTGCCAAAATGGTGAGTTTTGATGATACAATATGGTCAGGAGATTGGGATTATAGAGGGGCGTGTGTAGGCAAATCGATATATTTGTGGTAATGGGAGCCAGGTTTCTCACTTTCTAACAAGGAACTTACAAATATAGAACGTTGAGAAGACATAAAGAATTCAGGTGTTGCAGTGGAATGGGGTTGAAGGAAGTAATGTATACAGTGGTCCATTTCCAAAACAAAGCGCCTTAAATTGGCTTAAGTCAGCAAACTACAGAAAAAAACAGGATATACCAGGCCTCTGCTTGGATAGCAGACACTTGCTTGTGACCTCCCCCCGGGTCCGACCTCTCTCCGGTCCCACTGCACAACTTAGTTGCCCTCACCAGAACCAAAGAAGTTTAGTCTAAGAAGAAAATTCACTAGCCTGCAAAATAGCTCATTTTGTCTGTTCTTATCAGACTGCCAGCTACTTAGGTCATAAGTCAAATACTTAAAGAGCCCCTGAGCTGACTAGAATTGCGATACATTGTGGGCTGCAACAAAATGCAACAAGACAACCCTAAAATAAAAACACCTAAAGCCTCGACCCAACAACCAACAGGCAATGTCCAGGAAGATTGTGACCCCATAGTACTTAGCCTCTGAGGAACCAGTGGAGAGACCTGTGCACTAGAGGATAAATTGCTTGACTCTGCTGGGTGTGCTACCCATCAGACACACCATCTTGCAAGATTGTCATTAAAAGTCTCACTTTCACCGTTCTCCAGTTCTCTGAGTCCATTCTTTGGGTTTGGACAGGTGAGTTTGTTTCTCTCAGGGTGACTGGTATAAACTCATGGCTTGTAATTTAGAGAAACAGATGGAGACAGGTGTGCCCTAATCCCCTTTAACCACCACAATTTTTATTTCCTAAGTTTCACTTACCTGCAGTCAACCACAGTGGGAAAACAGGTGAGTACAGTACAGTAAGATATTTTGAGAAAGAGACAGAGAAAGAAACACCACGTCCATATAACTTTGGGGAGTTTCTGGTTGTTGTTTTTAGTTTTTAAATTGCAACACCTGCGTAGGGTGGCTCACACCTGTAATCCCAGCACTTACGGGGCCGAGGCAGGCGGATCACTTGAGGTCAGGAGTTCAAGACCATCCTGGCCAATATGGTGAAACCCCATCTCTACTAAAAATACAAAAACTAGCCCGTGGTGACACGGGTCTGTGATCCCAGCTACTTGGGAGGTTGAGGCAGGTGAATCGCTTGAACCCGGAGGGCGGAGGTTTTACGAGCCAAAATCTGTGCCACTGCACTCCAGCCTGAGAGACGGAGGGAGACTCCATCTCAAAAAATTAAATTAAAATAAATTGCAACACCTGAAATGCCTAAAAACATAATAAGGAAATGGGTTTCCCCACTATTTCTGGGAAAAGCGAGCATCTACAGTAGTTTCCGGACGCCTAAAGTGATGAAGCCGTGCTAGCAACAGGGATGACTGGGTCCTCTTTCCAGCTGTCTCTAATTGATTTGGGGGAGAAGGAGGCCTCTCAGTATATACAGTTGAGTGCGCACGGGAACAGGGTGAAGAGAGAAATGGGGGTGCAGGGCACAACTCCATCTGTCCAAGGGTGGGGGGAGGCCTAGACTCGGGGCTTCTGTGTTGGAAGTGAACACCAGTGTGACACACCATTTTGCCGGGGCTGGGGTCAGCGTTCCCGGGCTGCAGGAAGGTGGGAGGTGGCAGTCCTGACTGGTGGCATTTCCTTGCCCTGGGCCCTACTGCCGGGGACGCCCACCAGTGGCAGCAAGAGCTTCCTGGGGGTCCCCTCCCCGAGGAGGCAACGTCTGGGCTCTCTGTGGGCCCAAGGGCACCTGAGCCCCCTTCCTCCGAGACCACCCCTCCAAACCCGCCTGCATGCCCGAGGAGGGGACCTGACTCCTGAGGCGAAGGCACCGGGGCTAGCGCTGTCCTCTGCAGGCCACTCACCAGGCTGAGGGGTCCTCCCAGTGCTTCTTGAGACCCCAGGGTGAAGAGCGGCTGAGGAAGGCGCCCTGTGGCGCCACAGGGCACGTAGAGGGGAAGGCGTAGGGTTCCCGCGCAGCCGCAGAGAAGGCGGCCCGGCCAGACCCGCAGGGCACGTCAGTTTCATTGCAGGATATTGTTAGCATTGTCCTGTTTTATGATTAGTTATTGTTGGTCATCTCTTATTTAATCGTGCCTCATTTAAACACTTTATCGAGGCGAGGCAGGCAGATCACCTGAGGTTTGGAGTTCAAGACAAGCCTGGCCAACATAGAGAAACCTTGTCTCTACTAAAAATACAATATTAGCTGGGCGTGGTAGCCGCCCACCGGTAATCCCAGCTACTCAAGAGGCTGAGGCAGGAGAATCGCTTGAACCCGGGAGGCCGAGGTTAAAGTCAGCTGAGATCATGCCATTGCACTCCAGCCTGGGTGACAGAGTGAGACACCATCTCAAAATAAAAAAAAAAAAAAAGTGTTGCTCTAACATTAATTTCTTAATTTTGATCATTCTGTCATTGTTATGTAAGATGTCAACATTAAGGAAAACTGGGTAATGAATAAATTGGAATTTCCTGTACTAACTTTGCAATTCTTCTGTATGTTTAAAATTACTTTGAAATAAAAAGTTTTTTTAAATGACTACAAAAATAAGCTACTACCTCCGTATTTTACAATAAGCACATATACACACACTGAAAAACAAGCCACTACCTCAGTATTTTACAGTAAGCACACACACACCCACAAAACCTTTGTTTTGGCTGTTCAAACACTATTTCTTGTCACTCTGTGGTATTTTCTTTCGTATTATTATTTTTATTTTTTGTAGAGACAATTAGCCAGGTGTGGTGGCACGCTATTGTACTCCCAGCTACTCAAGAGGCTGAGGCAGGGTAATCGCCTGAACCCAGGTGGCAGAGGCTGCAGTGAGCCTGGATCGCACCACTGCACTCCAGCCTGGCAACAGAGCAAGGCTCCATCTCAAAAACAAAAAAGAAACGTAACCACACTAATGAAAGATGTGATGGTGAGGGAGGCTGTGCACATGTGAGGGAAGGAGATTTGAGGGGAACTCTCTATGCTTTCTGCTTAAGTTTCCTGTGAACCTGAAAGTGCTTTTAAAAATAAAGTATATTTTTTAAAAATTGACCCTGGGTAGGCCATGCACTGTAGCTCACGCCTATAATTCCAGCACTTTGGGAGGCCGAGGCAGGCAAATCACCTGAGATCAGGGGTTTGAGACCAGCCTGGCCAACATACTGAAACCCCGTCTCTACCAAAAGTACAAAAAGTAGCTGGGCGTGGTGGCATAATCCCCAACTACTCAGGAGGCTGAGGCAGGAGAATCACTTGAAACTGGAGTTAGAGGTTGCAGTGAGCTGAGATCAAGCCACTGCACTTCAGCCTGGGCAACAAAAGCAAAACTCCATTTCGAAAAAAAAAATGACTCAGAGTAGTAAGTGAAGAAAATTTACCAAGAAAAGAAAGCAGCTTAATTCTTTTAAAAATGTACATTTACTGAGACACAAAATTTGATATGTCACACGTATTCAAAAAGCTTTGTTTATATAACTACACTTAATAATTACATTTCTATGAGGTAGCTGCTTTTATAATTGCTACTTTACAGATGAGGAAACAGATTCAGCGAGGATAAGTAACTTGAAGGCAGAAACACATGGGTGGTTCTTGCTTTCTGGGAAAACAAAAGACAGAATTGTCCTTAAAAAATTAACTCTTGGCCAGGTGTGGTGGCTCATGTCTGTAACCTCAGCGCTACAGGGTGGATCGCTTGAGCCTAGGAGCTCAAGAAAAGGCTAGGCAAACTGGTGAAACCCTCTATGTACCAAAAACAAAAAAATTAATTTTGAAAATTAGCTGAGCATGTTAGTGCACACCTGTAGTCCCAACTACTCTGGAGGCTGAGGTGGGAGGATCACGTGAGCCCAGGCAGGTCAAAGTTGCAGTGAAGCAAGATCATGCCACTGTATTCCAGCCTGGGCAACTTACTGAGATCCTGTTTCTACAAAAATAAATAAAATTAGCTGGGCATGATGATATGTGCCTGCAGCCTCAGTTACTTGGGAAGCTGAGGCAGGAGGGTCGCTGAAGCCCAAGAGTTCAAGACTGCAGTGCACTATGATCATGGCACTACACTCCTGGGCAACAGAGTGAGACCCCATCACATATACATACAAAAAGAAGCCAGAAAGACAGGAGAGAAGGGAAGGGAAGGGGAGGGGAGGGGAGGGAGAAGGGGGAAAGAAAGAAAGAAAGAAGGGAGGAAGGGAGGGAAGGAAGGAAGAAAAAAAGAGAAAGAAAAAGAAGAAAGAAAGGAAGGAAGGAAAGAAGGAAGAAAGAAGGGAAGAAAGAAAAAGGGAGAGAGGGAGGGAGGAACAAAAGAAGGAAGGAGGGAGGGAAGGAAGGAAGGAAATAAATTGGGGGCATTAGAGTCCTACTCATAATAAGCACCTTGAAATTTTATATTCCTTATGCTAAATTATAATACTAACCAGAACGTTAAAGTACATGGAAGTACTATTGTCTCAACAGAAAATTACATTACTTTTTGTGGACCCCCGAATGCAATTTTTTTTCATATAGTGTTACCTTAAACTTGAGCTTTATATAGATTTGTAATGCAAGTACTCAAAAAGGGAACTTTATTTCAAAAAGAACCCCAATTTTATGCTAATATAAGAAAGCATCTACTAATTAGTTTACATTATCAACATTTGTCTCAAAGCAAACTTGATCTATAAGGTATTTGTTCAAAACTAATCATGGAAAAACTGCAAGTCATTAGAAGATACACTGAATTGCAAAGAATGCTCCCTTTGCATTTGACATTTAGAAAATGTAAATATAAGTTAAGATCACAGCAAAGAGTAGATAACCTTAACCAAGGATGCTCCATACTCCCTCCCCTGGGTTCTGGCAAATCTAGTGTGAAGGGAAAGTGTAAGGTTAGGGAGAGTTGATCAAGTGCTCTTAATGAAAAGCAACTCTTTCATCACTGGTAAAGAAAAGACATGGGCAGGGAATGGCGGCTCACACCTGTAACCCCAGCACTTTGAGAGGCCAAGATGGAAGAATTGCTTAAGCGCAGGCGTTTGAGACCAGCCCAGGCAACACAGTGAGACCTACATCGCCACAAATAGTAATAATAATCTGCTCACGGTGGCACGTGTCTGTAGGCTGAAGGATTACTTGAACCCAGGATTTCAAGGCTACAGTGAGCTATGATCACGGATCACACCGCTATACTCCAACCTGGGCGAGAGAACAAGAACTTGTCACACACACACACACACACAAATGAACAGAATGGGAAAAAGAAAGAAAAAGACTGACTCTGCCTCCCCTTGTTCTTATGTTATGGTGGCTTCCTATTACCAGTAAAATAAGATCAAAGTCCTTAGGATGTTATGCTCATCCTTCTGTCACCGATTCTCTAGCCTGCATTTTCAGGTATGGTTCCCTAGGTTCCAGCCTGACAGAATCACTCAGATTCTCAGGCTCATTCTCAGCTTTCTGGCCTCAGTGCCATTGCTCACATAGTCCCTCATCTTAAAATGTCCCATGCAAGATCAAATGCAAAGGCCACTGTGGCTGAAAAGCTTTCCCAGATCATATTTCATTCTCCAAATTGAAATTTAGCTCTCCTCTCTCTTCCTGTATTACCAATTCAATTTACGCACAGGTAAGAGCGCTTACTGCATTCTGCCCGGTGCTACAATTAGCTGAGACTGTTGTAACTGCTTTTCAGGGTTGTAATCTAAGGGCAGAGACCACATCGTATTCATTAGTCATATTGTGACTAATCCTTGAGTCATAAACTCACTGTTGGAAGGAAACTTAAAGAGCTATAAGCAAATGTCATAAGGTGTCAAGAAATGTTTCAGCCAGGCGTGGTGCCAGGTGCCTGTAATCCTCGCTACTCAGGAGGCTGAGGCGGGGAGTATTACTTGAACCTGGGAGGTGGAGATTGCAGTGAGCCAAGATTGTGCCACTGTACTCCAGCCTGCGCGACAGAATGAGACTCGTCTCAAAAAACAAAGAAAATGTTTGATGCAAGAATGATGGAGTGAAGGTTTAGGGGAAAGGCTAGGAAATGCAAATTAGAAAGAACAATTATAATTTTAAAATGCTTATTAAGAACTTATGTGCAGCCAGGCGTGGTGGCTCATGCCTGTAATCCCAGCACTTTGGAAGGCTGAAGCAGGCGGAACCCAAGGTCAGGAGTTTATAGACCAGCCTGGCCAACATAGTGAAACCCAGTCTCTAAAAAATACAAAAGCAGCGCATGGCAGCACATGCCTGTAGTCCTAGCTACTTGCAAGGCTGAGGCGGGAGAATCCCTTGAACCTGGGAGGTGGAGGTTGCAGCGAACCGAGAGTTCACCACTGCACATTCACTAGCCCAGGTGACAGTACAAGACTCAGCCTCAAAAAAAAAAAAAAAAAGGAACTTATGTGCCACACAATTTCAAGCCCTATACATATACTATCTCATTTAATTTGTACAACAATTCCATAAGGTAGGATTGTTATCATTTGCCCAAGGTGGTGCAGCTAAGGCATGATGGAGCCAGAATTCAAACCCAGGCAGTCTGACTCTAGTATCTATGCTTGTCAGTAACATACAGTTTAGTTAAGGGGCATTTCACACAGAGAGAAGGCACCTACAGGAAGTGTATAAAATATACTGTCTGTCCTGCTGATCTTTTGATACCCACAGAGTACACTGGGTGCGATTACCTTGAAGTTAACATCATTACCCAAAATGGTTAACATTCACATAATGTTATAAAACATTCATAAAACTTCCTCAGAAAGCACCTTCCTGTGATTTTTAATGCAAAATCCCCATGAAAGCAATATATTTAGCAACAGACCCAAGCATCACAGCCACAATGCAGAAAACTCAGTGAATTTAATCAAAAGCATGTATTCAGTGGTCAGGGCCTCTTGAGGAATACTTGCTAGAAAAACCACATGTAGTTTTCATTTTCTATCATCTGGCCCTAAAGTGGCCCTCATTTTTTTCTGCTTAGGAACAATTCAAAATAAGCAGCCTACAGGAACAATTTGTAAAAGGACTAATTTTTTTTATAACTTCAATGCTAAATTTTTCAAATTTTCCCATTTCAATCAAAGCTCAATAAAATATTTATAAACAACTGATGCCAATTGTTTATTCCTTTTCAATTTTTAACTAGAATGGAATAACACCAAGTATTGATGTCATGTACATTCTCTGTGGCCACAACACAGAAGAGTTGTTAAGAATACTTGACTTTAGGAAATGTGTGGATCAGTCCAGGTTTCTGAAACCTCCGTAAACTCAGCCCAGTATAATCAGAGGGCAAACTCTTAAAGTTGATCATGGAAGTGCCTTGAAAACTAGTACAAGACGTGTTTGACAAGGAAGCGAAGCGTGTTCTCGGTTCCTCTTTTTGTTTTTTTTTTTTTTGAGACCGAGTCTTCCCCTGTCGCGCAGGATGGAGTACAGTGGTGCAATCTCAGCTCACTGCAACCTCAGCCTCCCTAGTAGCTGGGATTACAGGCACCCGCCACCACACCTAACTAATTTTTGTGTTTTTAGTAGAGACAGGATTTCACCATGTTGGCCAGGCTGATCTCGAACTCCTGACCTTGTGATCAGCCTGCCTTGGACTCCAAAAGTACAGGGATTACAGGCATGAGCCACCACGCCCAGCCTTCAATTCCTCTTCAATTAAACACACACACACACACTCTCTCCCTCTCTCTCTCTTTCCTGGCCCCCCTGCCCACCACTGTGTTGAGAATTTTCTGGAAACACCATTCACAATGTAGTCTAAATAACTGTTCCCATTCTGAGTTCATTCTTTTTCTGGCAATAGCATCTTCCATTGGGTGGTCTCACAGTATTTCTTGGGAAAACCAGATCCCGTGCCTGTCATTCGTATTACAAATTACAAATACCAAAACTGATTTATGACTTAAAGATATGCCCTTCCTGCATTTTAATAGCAGGAAAAAAAATACTTTGTTAGGATTAAAGTCTAATGCTTAAGGCCCTGGAATTTCAGCATCAGTTGGCAGACAACAGAAAATATCTGGGGAGATCCAAGCATTTCATCCTTCATGATTAATCGCATAGATGAGCACCTCACTCTCTTATATTAAGCCAGTCCTGCTCCTTATTTTTCATGAAACCTCAAAAGCCTTTAGTCCTGGTGTTTTCTTTGGTTAACTGGAAATGTGAGGTTACATGAAAAGAAAGTAGGTGGAGAATCAGAAGCCTGAGGTTTAAGTCCAGGGTCACTTCTTGCCAGTAGCTCCAGCCTCTGTTTCCCCCATCCTTGGACACTGTGTTGGTGGGCTCATTCATTTCTTCAGCTCATAATGATAAAGCTTCAACTATAAAATGAGAATGGCAATAATGCCATGTCACAGGGCTGTGATGAGTTTTTAGGGAGTTGACACATGTAAACATTTGGCACAGTATCTGTGACATTCCATTCTTGAGCTGCTATAAAGAAATACCTGAGGTCCAGCGCGGTGGCTCATGCCTGTAATTCCAGCACTTTGGTAGGTAGAGATGGGCTGATCACGAGGTCAGGAGACCAAGACCATCCTGGCCAACATGGTGAAACCCCATCTCTACTAAAAATACAAAAATTAGCCAGGCATGGTGGCGCATGCCTGTAGTCTCAGCTACTCAGGAGGCTGAGGCAGGAGAATCACTTGAACCCAGGAGGTGGAGGTTGTAGTGAGCTGAGATCATGCCACTGCACTCCAGCCTTGTGACGGAGCAAGACTCCATTTCAAAAAAAAAAAAGAAGTACCTGAGACAGGGTAATTACTAAAGAAAAGAGGGTTGATTGACTCATAGTTCTGCAGATTGTACAAGAAACATGGCAGCATCTACTTCTGGGGAGGCCTTAGGAAATTTACAATCATGGCAGAAGGTGAAGGGGATGCAGGCTCACCTTACATGGCAGGAGCAGGAGGAATAAAGTGACAGGGGAGGTGCCACACACTTTTAAACAATCAGATCTTGTGAGAACAGCACCAAAGGGATGGTGCTAAACCATTCATGAAGGATCCACTCCCATGACCCAACTACCTTCCACAGGCCCTACCACCAACACTGGGGTTACAATTGAACCTGAGATTTGGTGGGGACACAGATCCAAAGCACATCACTAATATTGTTAAATATCCCTAGTTATATGAAATTTACTCTCTAAAGAAATTGTCCCACAACTTCCTTCTTGTTTTCAAAAGCTTGCATTTACTCTACCCCAGGTTTTCATTACTCTCTCCCACCAAGATGACAGGACTCGAGATGTTTTCCCTTTCTCAAATTGCATAACACCTCTGATGCTTCATTTTCAGTCAGGCTTAATAGGCTTTTATTTCAAACATTACTGATGTGAATGGTGCTACTTCCTGATAAATGAGCTGCCAGCACAGGGTGTCCTGCCACGCCACGTAGCTGAGCACAAAGAAAGAAGTGTCATTCCACCCATCTCTCTTGGCATCTAGGACGTGGCTGATGGCACCTGGCAGACTCTTTTTTCAGGCCACATTGCTTTGCCAGCCACTGATTGTCATCAAAGAATACACTCTAGTGTATTCCATGGTTTGCTTTTGCAAAGAAATTGTTTCTAAAATGGTCCAATTGATTGATTTTCAAGCTACTGGCAAACAGAGTCACACAGTGCAGATGGAATAATAGAACATTTTAGTGGCTCTCACATTTCTCTGGGATGAAATTAAGTAAAAGATTGTGTTTTGACTCATGTTTCAGAATGAGAGTTTCCAAGATCAAAGGGCAGACACACACGTGGCTTTATGATACTCTTTGCAAGAATTTTGAGCGACTCCTTTGATTAACATTCACACTGAAAATTAAACATCATCTCTACCACAGAATCTACTCTACAGTTTTTTAAAGCTTAAGCATTTAAGCTCTCAACTTCCCTTTCATGTGAATCTGTTACAGATGATCCCAAATAAACAGAATGGCCAGGAACGGAGAGCTTGAACCAAACAGTACGTTCATCCATCAGTGAAACTTGAAAAAGAAAGAAACAAAATAATGCATTTGATCAAATTCATTTCACAGAACATGGACAATGTTAAACAGAACAGTCAAAATCAGAAAGAAGATATTCTTTTATTTTTCCTGTTGGATTTTGGAATCTCTAGCCAGGGAGCATGTTTTCTACAAAGCTTCTCTGACCATAGGAAGCTGTTGTCAAACTGAGACCCTGGAAGATCACTTGCCCCCAGCCATCCTGGTCTTATTTTAGATCCTCTAACTTGTTCAGCTTTTCCTCACCTCAGAGGCTTCACATTTGCAGTTTGCTCAGTTGTGAACATTCTCCATGCCCACCCTCACCAATCTAACTACTGCTTATCCTCCACTTTCAGCTTAAATATCACTCCCTCACCACACCATCTCCAACACAGTGTCCCCCACCCAGATTTCCCTCTCTCACACTATTGAACTTTCACTGCTGCCCCACACTACCTTCGTAATGCTCTTTGCACTTGTCATGATGTTCGGCACTGGTCTTATCTATGGCCTAGATATTCTATGAAGACTGAGATGAGGTCTTCTCCATTTTTGTGTCCTAACACTTAACATGAGGCTTGGCACATTTTAAGTACTCAGTAAATGTTGAATTCATTTATTAACATATGAATGAATGAATCCAGGCATTTCTGTGTACTTTTAAAGGTTAAATGTGAATTGGAACCAGGAGATTGTTGCCTTAGCAATGTGACAGCATGGGGATTTTCCCAGCCTGCTCCATTGAGTATTCCATGTCTAGATGCCCAGGTATAGATGTGGCTTGCAAGATGAATGTAAAACTAGAAGGCCCACCTTATGAACTGGGCTGTTTCCACATCAATCATCAAGACTAAGAAGTAAGTTTTTCTTTATTAAAGCACATACACCTGCAATTTGTCATTTTCTAAGGAACTGAAGGAATCAAAAAACGTATCTAAAAGAAAAACTAAAAGGCATACAAATCAACCAAAAATCCTATATTAGTCTGGTCTCATACTGTTATAAAGAACTACCTGAGACTGGGTAATTTATGAAGAAAAGAAGTTTAATTGACTCACAGTTCCACAGGCTGTACAGAAGCCAGGTCTGGGAGGCCTCAGGAAACTTAAAAGCATGGCAGAAGGTGAAGGGGAAGCAAGCAGGAGGAGGGGTGGTGGGTGCTATATACTTGTATACAAACAGCACTGGGGGGATGGTGCTATGCCTTTAGAAACTGTTCCCATGATCCAATCAACTCCCACTAAGCCCCTTCTCTAACACTGAGGATTACAACTCAACGTGAGATTTGGGTGGGGAAACAGAGCCAAACCATAACAAATAGAAGTTTCAAACTAAGTAAACTGATCATCAGAGTTACATGGTAGATGAAGGGGATCTGTAAATAGCACTGATTTCCATGGACACAGACTGCAAGTAAGCCCTTCTAGACTGTGTAACCAGACCACTGTGGAGGAAGAAAAATCTAACCAGTGCAGGCCAGTTAGGGGAAATGAAAACACACAAAGAATTTGACCTAAAATTGGGCTAGTTATATTGTCTCTATATGAAGAGAGCGATCAGAATACTTAAAAACTATTATTCTAATTTCTTTTGCATTATGATTGTCAGTGGATATAGCAGCCAGGATAAGATGAACTACACTGTGGTAGCAAATAAAACCTGAAAGCTTGGTGCTTAATAGAACACAAGTTTGTTTGGTTTTTTCCTCTCTTGTCACATACCTCTTCTATCTGGAGGTCCCATCATCTTCTGGTTTAAAGTTTAACCAGAATATAGGGGAAGAAAACAACCTGGAAGTAAAACAATTTACTTCCACATACAGTCCACTGAACAGACCTAGTCACAAGGTGAATGTAACTGTTAGGACAATGGCAAACATAGAGGAAAGCACAGATACAGGTGCAGATTTACAGTTTCTTCCATGATGTATTCTGGTAGTATCAAGCAATTCTGCTTTTTGACACATGGGTTTTGTTTTTTGTTTTTGTTTTTGAGACTGAGTTTCACTCTGTCACCCAGGCTGGAGTGCAGTGGCAAGATCTCGGCTCACTGCAACCTCCACCTCCCAGGTTCATGTGATTCTCCTGTCTCAGCCTTCCAAGTAGCTGGGATTACAGGCGCCTGCCACCACACCCAGCTAATTTTTGTATTTTTAGTACGGGGTTTCACCATGTTGGCTAGGCTAGTCTCAAACTCCTGACTTCAGGAGTCAGGCAATCTGGCCACCTCAGCCTCCCAAAGTGCTGGGATTACAGGCATGAGCCACCGTGCCTAGCCTGATACATGGTCTTGAGGTTTAGTTAAAAAGACTATATACTTTGTGATAACTGGATTTAGCCCAGACATTTAAAAAATATAATCTCAGAAACTCACAGCTTTGCATTTATATTCTTTGGCATAGTGCTCCAGGATACACTTAAGATACTATATTATTTATTTCTATATAAATTATCTAAAAATTTAGCAGCTTGAAACAGCATGCATTTATTATATCTCACATTTTCTTGGATCAGGAATTTGGATGTGGTTCAGCTGTGTATCTCTGGCTCAAGGTCTTTCATGAGGTTGCAGTCACACCATTGTCTGAGGTGAGGACTCATCTGAAAGCTCAAGTTGGGGAAGATTCACTTCCAAGCCCATTCATACAGTTTATTGGCAGAATTCTGTTCCTCAAAAGTTGTTCGACTGAGAGCCGCAGTTCCTCACTGGCCTGGGTCAGAGGCCATTTTCAGTTCCTCGTACAAATGCCTCTCCATGCAGCAGCTCACACCATGCCAGCTGGCTTCCTTTGGAGAAAGTGAGCAAGAGAACAAGACAGAACAGCCAAAGAAGGAAGCCACAGTCTTCTGTAATCTAATCTCAGAAGTGAGAGCACTATGTGTGTCAGTTGTCATACTCTATTAGTCACAGGTGAATCAGTAGGTCCAGTTCACATTCAAGGGGAGGAGATTATATAAGGGCATGAATATTAGGAGGCAGGAATCACGGGGCCATCTTAGGGGCGGCTTACTACAGACACCCTTCCAGGCTACCTCATTGGCTTCTGTTAGGTTCTATTTCACTCTTTTATTTTGTTGAAGGTTTTTGGGGTTTTTTTTTCCTCAAAGTTAGGCCAGTGAGGGTCACTTAAGTGCTGACAACTAGATTAATTTTAGTACCTTAGATTTGGATTTCTTCTTAGTTCATGATGTTGAACATGCCCATAGATGATGGAAAGAGTGAAGAATAATGTGTGAAACCTGTAATATTCAAGATGTGCAGCCACTGGCCAGGCATAGTGGCTCATGCCTGTAATCCCAGCACTTTGGGAGGTTGAGGCGGGGGTATCACCTGAGGTCAATCACAGAAGTTTGAGACCAGCCTGGCCAACACAGTGAAACCCTGTTTCTACTGAAAATACAAAACTCAGTCAGGTGTGGTGGCATGCACCTGTAATCCCCCAGCTACTTGGGAGGCTGAGGAAGGAGAATTGCTTCAACCTGGGAGGTGGAGGCCGCAGTGAGCCGAGATCTTGCCACTGCACTCCAGCCTGAGCAACAGAGCGAGACTCTGTCTCAAAAAAAAAAAAAAATACAGCAACAAAACAAACAAACAAGATGTGCAGTCATTGAAAAAGGAAAAATTATAGACTTTCTTTAGCTATCTAGTATTTTGTATGTATATTTTCCAAGTAACCTCTTTTTTTTTTTTTGAGACACCCAGGCTGTCACCCCATCACCCAGGCTGGAGTGCAATGGTGCCATCTTGGCTCACTGCAACCTCCGCCTCTTGGGTTCAAGCTATTCTCCTGCCTCAGCCTCCGAGTAGCTGGGATTACAGGCGCCCACCACCACGCCCAGCTAATTTTTATATTTTTAGTAGAGATGGGGGTTTCACTGTGTTGGCCAGGCTGGTCTCAAACTCCTGACCTCGTGATCCACCCGCCTCGGCCTCCCAAAGTGCTGGGATTACAAGCATGAACCACCGCACCTGGCGCCTAGTTAACCTCTTATATGACTTGCGGGGTTTTTAAAAATTCCATCTGGTGCTATGCTATTAATATATCTTTGGATAAGTGAAAAGGCCTATCATTAAATTTGAGTGCAAACACGCATGTTTACTCAGGAATGGCATTTGAAGGACATTTCCACTCATAGAGACCTTGTTGCCTGCGTCAGGGACTAGGTTATACTGAGTAACAAACAAGCTGAATTATTAAGTGGCAAAAAACTACCAAGATTTATTTTCTACCCCTGCTACATGAAGGTCATGGTGAGGGCGGGGGAAGAATTTGCTCCTTGTTGTTATTCTGAGATGCAAGCTGGTTGAGGAACATTATCCCAAATGTTGGTCATTATTCCTGAGAAAACAGAGAGTTCTGGAAGGTCTCACAATAGCAATTTAAGATTTGGTCCCAAAGCACAGATATCATTTCCACTCTCAAATCCCTGGCCAGAGCTCCACGCATGGCTTCCCAACCAGAAGGGGTCAGGGGTGCTCAGTATTTCCATTTTCCCAGAATTGGGGAGAACCAGAAATGTTTGAAAACAACTCTAATGACAACCCCTCACATCCCCCATCAAATATCACTATAAGAAAACCTTTTGTATTTTTCTTTTCAACTTGAAGGTCAAGTAATACTGTTAATATATTCAGATTTCATTAAGATATAGTAACAATTAATATTCTTCTTGAAAACAAAATCAGCCGGGCATGGTGGTAGGCGCCTGCCTGGCAACAGAGCAAGCGAAACTCCATCTCAATAATAATAATAATAATAATTTTAAAAATTAGCCAGGCATGGTGGTGGGTGACTGTAATCCCAGCTACTCAGAAGGCTGAGTCAGGAGAATTGCTTGAACTCGGGAGGCGGAGGTTGCAGTGAGCCGAGATTATGCCATTGCACTCCAGCCTGGGTGACAGAGGGAGACTCCATCTCAAAAAAAAAAAAAAAGGAAGAAAAAGGAAAGAAAGAAAAGAAAGAAAGCCTTCTAAAAGCAGGAACTTTACTGTAGTCACTGCTGCCCAGAATAACAGATGGCCGTAGTGACAGTCAAGAGCACTTAGAAGAGCCAATCAACAAAGTAATTTTAGCAAAACTCAAATCCAGAGAGGCAAGAAGTTTCTGTCTCTAGCACTTTAAACTCTCTTACCTAACAAAGTGCCATACTGCACAATCCCTTTTAAGTATCTATTGTTGAAATTAATGAATAAATGCCCGAAATGAAAAGAATTTGTGTTGCCAATTCTTCAAAGGTATAATAAAATATTTTTCTCATGTAATGCCTTCTAACTGCATGCCAGCCAGGAAAAAAAACAAAACAAAAAAACCACCATGCAATTGCAGAGGAGCCTGGTAGAGCCTTTTGAATGGTATAAAGAGATTAGAAATTCAAAATTGCTCATCTGCTGGCCTACACTATTAGCCGAGTGGACTTGAAAAGACCGCTTAGTGGAGCTAGCCTGATTCTGCAGTCCAAAAGTAACATTGCTACATTCCTTTGAAGAAATAAACTTAAAATTTTCTGTCATTGCCAGAGCCTCAAGGAGAAGGCAAATATCTGTGCAACAGCACTACACCCTATTCCTCCAACACGACAGAAAATGCTTTTCAACTGTAACATCTTTTCCCTCTGAACCTAGCCTTGGCCCCAGATTCCTCAGTAAGACTCTCTTAGAAGCCATGACAATCAGTTCTTGAATGCATCCCCCAAAAGTTCATGTGTTGGAAACTGTCCTCATGAATGGATTGATGGATTAATGAGGATTCTGCCCTCATAAATGAATTAATATCCCTATCACAGGGATGGGTTTACTATCACGGAAATGGCTTTCTTTCCTTTTTCTTGTTGGTTTTTTTTTTTTTTGAGACAGAGTCTCGCTCTGTTGCCCAGGATGAAATGCAGTGGTGCCATCTTGGCTCACTGCAATCTCCACCTTGTGGGTTAAAGCGATTCTCCTGTCTCAGCCTCTTAAGTAGTTGAGACTACAAACACTCACCACCAAGCCCAGCTAATTTTTGTGTTTTTTGCAGAGATGAGGTTTCACCATGCTGGCCAGGCTGGTCTCGAACTCCTGACCTCACGTGATCCACCCACCTCAGCCTCCCAGAGTACTGAGATTACAGGCGTGAACCACTGCACCTGGCAGAAATGGCTTTCTTATGAAAACAAGCTCTCTATGACTCTCCTGCACTTGCCCTGTGTCTCCACATGATGCCTCCTGCCATGTCATGACCCAGCAGGAAGGTCCTCACCTGACCCCAGCACCGTGCTCTTGAACTTTCCACCCTACAGAACAATGAGCTAAATCAACTTTTATTCATGATAAATTACCCAACTGATGGTATTCAATTATAGCAACCAAAATGGACTAAGACAGTACTCCAGATGACATTTGTCATTGTTGCTTATACAGTCATGTGTCACTTAATCACAGGGATACATTCTGAGAACTCTGTCCTTAGGTGATTTTGTTCTTGTGTGAATGCCATGGAGTGTACTTAGACACACCTAGAGGGTCTAGGCTACTACACATCTAGGCTATACAATATAGCCCATTGCCCCTAGGCTACAAAGCAATACAGCACGTCACTATGTTGAATATTGTGGGCAATTGTAACACAGTGGTAAATATTTGTGTATGTAAATGTATCTAAACATAGAAAAGGCACAGCAAAAACATGGTGTAAAAGATAAAAAATTAGCCTAGTGCAGTGGCTCATGCCTGTAATCCCAGCACCTTGGGAGGCCGAGGTGGGCAGATCATGAGGTCAAGAGATCGAGACCAACTTGGCCAATATAGTGAAACCCCACCTCTACCAAAAATACAAAAATCAGCTGGGCATGGTGGCATGCGCCTGTAGTCCCAGCTACTCGGGAGACTGAGGCAGGACCAACCTGGGAGGTGGAAGCTGCAGTGAGCAGAGATCGTACCACTGTACTCCAGCCTGGAGACAGAGCAAGACCAAGTCACAAAAAAGAGAGAGAGAGAGAGAGAGAGAAAATGGTACACCGGCATAGGGCCCTCTCATGAATGGAAATTGCAGCACTGAAATTGTTCTGGGTGAGTCAATGAATGAGTAGTGAATGACTCTGAGGGCCAATGACATTACTGTACACTACTGTAGACTATAAAAACACTGTACACTTACACTAAATTTATTTAAAAATTTTTTTCAATGATAAATTTACCTTAGCTTACTTTAATTTTTTACTTTATAAACTTTTCAATATTGTTAACTTTTTGCCTCTTTTATAATACGCAAACATTCTACACCTGTACAAAACTATTTCCTCTCTCTCTCTCCTTATTCTGTAAGCTTTTTCCTATTTTAAATTTATTTTATTTTATTTTTTACTTTTTGTTTTCCTTTTTGAGGTGGAGTCTCACTCTGTCACTCAGGCTGGAGTGCAGTGGTGCGATCTCGGCTCACTGCAACCTCTGCTTCTGGGTTCAAGCGATTCTCCTGCCTCAGCCTCCTGAGTAGGTGGGATCCCAGGCACGTACCACCACACCCGGCTAATTTTTGTGTGTATATATATATATATATATATTTTTTTTTTTTTTTTGGTAGGGATGGAGTTTCACCATGTTGGCCAGGCTGGTCTCAAACTCCTGACCTCAAGTGATCCACCCACCTCAGCCTCCCAAAGTGCTGGGATTACAGGTGTGAGCCACCATACCCAGCCTATTTTTTTACATTTAAAAGGTTTTTATTAGAAACCAAGACACAAACAAGCCCATTAGCCTTTGCATGGTCAGGATCATCAATATCACTGTCTTCCACCTGCCCATCTCATCCCACTGGAAGGTCTTCAGGGGCAATAACACGCATGGAGCTGTCCTCTCCTATGATAACAATGCCTTCTTCTGGAATATCTCCTGAAAGACTTGCCTGAGGCTATTTTACAGTTACCTCTTTAAAAATCAACAGAAGAGATACACTCTCAAATAACAATGAAAACTACAGTATAGTAGATACGAGAAGTAGTAATATAGCTGTTTATTATAATTATCATGCAGTATGTACTCTTTATCATTATATGGGCTTCACTTTTATATGACTGGCAGTGCAAGTTTGTTTATACCAGCATCACCACGAACCTGTGAGCAATGCTTTGTGCTATGACATTATGATAGCTACGATGGCATTAGGCAATAGTAATTTTTTAACTCTCTTATAATCTTTTTTTTTTTTTTTTGAGACGGTGTCTTGCTGTGTTGCCCAAGTTGGAATGCAGTGGCGTGATCTTGGCTCACTGCAAACTCCAGCCCCGGATTTAAGCAATTCTCCTGCCTCAGCCTCCCGAGTAGCTGGGATTACAGGCACGTGCCACTACTACGCCTGGCTAATTTTTGTATTTTTAGTAGAGACAGGGTTTCACCATGTTGGCCAGACTGGTCTCGAACTCCTGACCTCAGGTGATCCACCTGCCACAGCCTCCCAAAGTGCTGGGATTAAAGGCATGAGCCACCACACCCAGCTCACTTCATTGTAATCTTACGGGACCATAATCGTATATGCGGTCCCTCATTGACCAGAAGATTGTTGTATACAGCACGTGACAGTATCAATCACTCACAGGCAAAATTACCAGAGTGAGAAAGCACAAATCACTGCCTTCCTCTGTTGCTAAACAAAACATACAGAGCTCACACCTCAATAAGGGTAAATCTAAAATTCAGAAATCAGTCTTTGTCACATCATCCCTATATGAGTGGATCAAGAGTGGTCTTCACTTGGGTGACAGGTGATGCAGGCTTTTTGTGGGGAAAAGATGATCCCTTTTAAAAGGAAAGATAATGTTTCAACACTTGAGTATATCTCCTTAGATGTTTCAGATCAAATTTGGGAATGTGAGATGTATTCAAATCAATTGTAATTCATAAGTATTTCTAGAGCGTTTGTTATGTGGAAAATTCATTTTCTGGTAGCAGCAGATTATTGAGAGATGAAAGAAAACTAATAGTTCCCCAATAGCAATTGTATTCGAAGACAACACTGCATAACATGATAAACTCTTACAAATAAAAAATAATTGCTAAGGGACCTGATGAATTCCGTCTTTCAGATACAATGAATTCAAATTTCTTAATAACTTAGTCAGGTCTATTCTAGTTTATTTGAAATACACTTTCAAAAAGTTTATTTTTGAAATTTCAATGGAAAAAAATGTGCCAGTAAACAGATTTGCAACATAAAGGCAAATGTGCCAGCGGATTTCGCCAAACGGGAGAGTAATTTTCAAGGACTCCAGCAACATTCACCGGGTAGCAATAATCAATGTTAGTTATTAAGTCTCATCTTCCAATCAAGGCCAGTCTAGTGGCATCTATATTTTGCCAAAGTAATTAGCAATGTACTCAAGATAACATAGCAACTTTGCTTATCAAACATTCTGAATTTTTTTAAAATTATTATTCAGATTTATTATTTGTGTACCTAGGCCTATTCTTCCTGTGACTTTAGGCTGGCGAGGTGTTATCTGTATGAAGAAAATTTTAAATATGTGTCCAGTTACCAAATAACTAAAAACCTTCTTTAATAGGTAACATTAAATAGCCAAGAGATTTCAACAGTGCAAAACAAAATCCTATTCTGCCATCTAGAGGAAACACACTAACTGTTCCAGAAAACTAATTTACCTCTTAATGGCCCCTGAAGCTTAAAATTAGAAGAAATACTCTGTTTAAAAAGAGAGGGGAGGAGTTATAAGAGGCTGTATTTTTTTTTCTATGCCATCATATCAGATTTCATCTTAGAGAAGAAAATAATATTTCAAAGAGCACTTCTTAGAAAATAGCATTTACCTGTCTTCCTCTTCTGGTACTCATTTAAGTTATATTCACATTTAAACTCCTTTGGAGTTCTTTATTAAATGACAACGAAAAAAAAAAAGGAGAAAGAGAAGAACAAGAAGGTTGAGAAGGGCAGGGCGTGGAGGCTCACGCCTGTAATCCCAGCACTTTGGGAGGCTGAGGCAGTCAGACCACTTGAGGTCAGGAGTTCAAGACCGGCCTGGCTAACATGGTAAAGCTCCGTCTCTACTAAAAATACAAAAATTAGCTAGGCCTGGTGGTACATGCCTGTAAACTCAGCTACATGGGAGGCTAAGGCAGGAGAATGGCTTGAACCCGGGAGGCAGAGATTGCAGTGAGCTGAGATCGCACCACTGCACTCCAGCCTGGGTGACACATGAGACTCCAAACAAGGTCAAGAAGAACAAGAAACACATCCCTTAACTTATTCTGTGACATGGGTTTACTGATTGTCAGCCTTCCCTAGTGCATAGGAAAAAGGAGAAGACAGGAGAGAGAAAGAGAATGATGAAAAGGCAGAGGAGAAAGAAGAGGGCCGAGGGAAGAAAGAGAAGCAGGAAAGGAAAGAAGAGGAAAGAGAAGAATGAAGAAGAGAATAAGCAAGAGGAGGAAGAGGAGAGAGAGCATGAGAAGGAAAACAAACCCCAAAGCCTCACGTTTACTGGTTACATATTTTATTGCTAATGCTTCAGCTTAAACTATCTTTTTGTGATTGTTTACACTGTAGATTTCCAATACCACATTAAAATTTTTTTTTCTTTTTTATAAGATGGAGTCTGGCTCTATTGCCCAGGCTGCAATGCAGTGGCACAATCTTGGCTCACTGCAGCCTAACTGTAACCCTAAACCTAACCCTATCCCTCCCAGGTTCAAGCCATTCTCCTGCCTCTGTCTCCCAAGGAGCGGGGACTACTGGCACACACTACCACGCCTGGCTAATTTTTGTATTTTTAGTAGAGATGGGATTTCGCCATTGTTGGAAACAGATGCTCGGTGCTGCAAAGAAAAATTAGCACTGAGACAAAGGATTTTTTAGTTACGCAATTTTTACTTCCTTGACTGCAGGAAGGGTACTCTCACTAGTCATCTTGCCAGAGAGTACAATGAACAAAGGAAAACAGACATATTTATCCCTTACATTTTTGGGGTTGTCCTGACTGCTGTGTCTGATCTCCACTGGCTGAAGCTAGACCTCACAATCTATACTAAAATCCAATTGGCTAATAACTTAAAACTTTTCTAAATAGGTAAAAGCAACGGAGAGCTGGGGCATGCCTGTGAGCATGTCCAGCACAGATATTTTTGTTAAAGTACGAGGACATAGAATGTACTATGTGCCTGTAAGCATGGCATATTTAACAGCTGCATAGGATAGGGCTTAACAAATAATTTTAGTACACTTATGATTTGTTGACAAGAAAGGAAACTTTAAAGAGGAATTTTTTACTTCCCACAACCATGTTGGCTAGGTTGATCTCAATCTCCTGGCCTCAGATGATCCACCTGCCTCACGCTCCTACAGTCCTGGGGTTACAGGTGGCAGCCACTGTACCCGGCCCACATTTTAAAATTTTCTTAGCTAATGTATGCCTACTGTTAAACGGTATCATAAACTGCAATGTGTCTGTTACATTTACATTGTATTTGGTTTTCAGAGCATATTACAACATGATATGTGAATTTTTTAAAAATCAGGAACAAAGGGCATCCTGTATAATCAAATGACTTCATAACAGAAAGGAACAGTAAGAATTATCTATGTGGACCAGTTGCAGTGGCTCACACCTGTAATCCCAGCACTTTAGGAGGCCGAGGTGGGTGGATCAACTGAGGTCAGGAGTTCGAGACCAGCCTGGCCAACATGCTGAAATTCTGTCTCTACTAAAAATACAAAACATTAGCCAGGCATTGTTTTGTTTTATTTCTTGTAGAGGTGGAGTCTCACTATGTTGCCTAGGCTGCTCTCAAACTCCTGGGCTCAGGCAATCCTCCCACTTCAGCCTCTCAAAGTGCTGGGATTTCTTCCTTCCTTTCTTCCTTTCTTTCTTCCTTCCTCCCTCCTTCTTCTGTTCCTTCCTTCCTTCCTCTCTCTCTTTCTCTCTCTTCCTTTCTTCCTTCTTTCCTTCCTTTCTTCCTTTCTCTTTCTTTCTTCCTTCTTTCTTTTTCTTGCTTCTTTCTTTCTTTCTTTCTCTTCTTTCTTTCTTTCTTTCAAATGGAGTCTTGCTCTGTCTCCCAGGCTGGAGTGCAGTGGCAAAATCTCCACTCACTGCAACTTCTACCTCCTCAGTTCAGGTGATTCTCCTGCCTCAGCCTCCCAAGTAGCTGGGACTACAGGCGCCTGCCACCACGCCCGGCTAATTTTTGTATTTTTAGTAGAGACGGTTTTACCATGTTGGTCCAGCTGGTCTCTAACTCCTGATCTCGTGATCCACCCACCTTGGCCTCCCAAAGTGCTGGAACCACAGGCGTGAGCCACTGTGCCCGGCCAGGTGCTGGGATTACAAGCATGAGCCACCAGGTTGTTGCATAAGCCCCATGGCTTTTTCTTCTGTTCTCTGTCTTTATCAGTATACTGCTGACATGCATAGTTTCAATCTGTGAAAATTCCTGAACTGTCCACTTCCGGAATGTGCACTTTCCTGTACCTATATTATCCTCCAGTTTAAAACCTCGCAAATAAAATGAAAAGTTAATGTGGGGAAAGAAAAAAAAGAGCTGTCAAGCAATGAGAAGACATGCAGGAAGTTTAAATGCATATTAGCATGAAGAAAGCCAGTCTGAAAAGGCAGCATACGGGATGATTCCAACTATATGACATTCTCAAAAAGGCAAAATTATGGGAGACAGCAAAAAGATCAATAGTTGCCAGGGATTAGGTAGAAGGGAAGGATAAACAGGCAGACAGAGGGTTTTTTTGTTTTGGTTTGGTTTTTTTGAGACGGAGTCTTCCTGTGTCGTCCAGGCTGGAGTGCAATGGCGTGATCTCGGCTCACTGCAACCTCTGCCTCCCGGGTTCAAGCAATTCTCCTGCCTTAGCCTCCTGAGCAGCTGGAATTACAGGCGCCTGCCAACACGCCTGGCTAATTTTTGTATTTTTAGTAGAGACGGGGCTTCTCCATGTTGGTCAGGGTA
Organism: Ateles fusciceps; assembly: GCA_036589455.1. Classification (NCBI taxonomy): domain Eukaryota; kingdom Metazoa; phylum Chordata; class Mammalia; order Primates; family Atelidae; genus Ateles; species Ateles fusciceps. The sequence goes on from JAZHEH010001064.1 coordinate 8,938,079, forward strand.
GTCTTGAACTCCTGACCTTGTGCTTTGCCCACCTTGGCCTCCCAAAGTGCTGGGATTACAGGCATTAGCCACTGTGCCTGGCTGAACAGAGTTTTTGAGAACAGTGAAAGTATTCTGTATGACAACATAATGGTGAGTTCATGCTAATATGGATGCGTCAAACCCCTTAGAACGTACCATACCAAGAGTAAACCGTATGGACTTTGGGTGATGATGATATGTGTTGGGTGATGATGATGTGTGCTGTAGGTTCTTCCGTCATAACAAAGGCACCACCATGGTGCAGGATATTGATAGTAAGGGAGGTTGTGTGGGGGTGGGAGGGAATGGCAGGTGGTATAGGGGAACTCTTTATACTTTCTGCTCAGTGTTTCTGTGAATCTAAAGAATAAAGTTTATTTTAGGCCAAGCATGGTGGCTCACGCCTATAATCCTAGCACTTTGGGAGGCCGAGGCAGGTGGACTTCCCAAGGTCAAGAGTTCGAGATCAGCCTGGCCAACATGATCAAACTCCGTCTCTACTAAAAATACAAAAAATTACCCAGGCGTGGTGGCAGGTGCCGGTAATCCCAGCTACTCGGGAGGATGAGGCAAGAGAATCGCTTGAACCCAGGAGGTGGAGGTTGCAGTGATCTGAGATCACACCATTACATTCAGCCTAGACAACAAGAGCAAAACTCCACCTCAAATAAATAAATAAATTTAAAAATAAAGGATAAAGTCTATTTAAAAAAAAAAAAACAGGAAAAGGGTATCCCTGGCAACTGTTGAATCTTGCATTCTCTCAAACCTGCTTGCTAAGGATATCAAAGGCTTTTATCTACCTGCAGGGTGTTCCCAGTCACCTCACTGGTTGCGTAGAGTTTGTGTCTCATTCACTGTCATTACTGGCATGGAGATAAAGTCACCTTAAAAGCTGGATACGGCCAGGCGCCGTGTTCGGGAGGCCAAGGTGGGTAGATCACTTGAGGTCGGGGAGTTTGAGACCAGCCTGGACAACACGGCAAAACCCTGTCTCTATTAAAAATACAAAAACTAGCCCAGAGTGGTGGCAGGTGCCTGTAAGCTCAGCTGCTCAGGAGGTTGAGGGGCTAGAATCGCTTGAACCCGGGAGACAAAGGCTGCAGTGAGCTGAAATCCCACCACTGTACTCCAGCGGGGAGACTTCGTCAATCAATCAATCAATCAATCAATAGCTGGATATTGCCGTTTTCCAGGCTTTCAGATTGGAGTTTGCCAGGCTCTTTTTCCTACTGTAAGTCCAGCAAACTTAGGTTGCTGTGGCTCAGGTTGATCAAATCTATGTGAATTCCCAGTCAATGTTCAGCTGAGGAACCCTTTTCCTTTCTCAGGGTTCTTCCCTATGACTGATTAGCACCACCTTTTCCTGCAGAAATAATAATGGTCTCACTTTGCTAAAGCAAAAGGCCATCAGTGAATATCTAAAACAGATTATTTCTTCTAAAGCAAGGAGGAGCTGAATTTATAAGGCAGTGGTTCTCAAACTCTAACCTGCAGTGGAATCATTTGGAGGGCTTGTTGAACTAGATTTCTGTGCCCTTACCTTGAGAGTTTCTAATACAAGAAGACTGGGAAGGAGTCTGAGAACTTGTGTTTCTAACAAGTTCCTAGTTGATGCTGACATCGTTTCAGAACCACTCTAAAGGTTAGTCTTAATGAGCAGAATATGGTTTGAATGGAACACAAGGAATTGGAAGAATTTCAGTCTCCTTATCAAATTTCCCCAAACTGGAAGCACGATCACTCACTTTCACTGACTGGCTCACTTTCCGAAGCATTGAATCATAACTGATTGATTGTCAGAGACAGATGCGTTCATGCGAGGCTGTCGTTCTTACCTGTAAGGATTATAGCAAAAAGGCAGTCTTTTATTTTCTTGAATCTGGGGCACAAAACCTTTTTATTCTCACTTTTATGGGCACATACCCATATTGGCCCTTCCCCACCAAAAGCAAAGATATTACTTTCCCATAAGAGTGAAACAAAATTTGTCTTCGTGGTAGGTACCATCAAAGAAGTCTCATCTAGAAATGTAGGGGCCGGTCTACAGAGTGGGATTCACTGGAGTCACTGGAAATTATAACTCAATGGTGTTAACGTCCGTTGCTACTGAGGACTCCACCATTCAGTAAAATTTATCAGGCTGAATTGTTGTAATTCTTTGTTTTTCCTTATTAACTCAGACCTGGACAATCTGTATACAACCACCCAACAGGTGGATTTGCCTTGCTTGCTGCCTAGACAGAGCTGATTTATCAAAGACATTGGAATTACAATAGAGAAGAGTAATTCATGCACAGCCAGCTGTGTGGGAGACTGGAGTTTCACTGTTATTCAAATCAGTCTCCCTGACAATTCAGGGATTGGAGTTCTTAAGGATAATTTTGGTGGGTGGGGCCAGTGAATCGGCCAGTAAATCAGGGGTTCTGAATGATCAAGTCAAAGATGAAATCATTGGGAGTAGAAGCTGTCCTGAGTCACTTCCTGGGTGAAGGCCACAAGGCAAGATGAGCCAGTTTATCAGTCTGGGTGGTGCCTGCTGATCCATCAAGTGCAGAGCCTGCAAAATATCTCAAACACTCATCTTAGGTTTTACAATAGTGATGTTATGCCCAGGAGCAATTTGGGGAGGTTTAGAATCTTGCAGCCTACAGCTGCATGACTCCTAAGCCATAATTTCTAATCTTTTGGCTAATGTGTTAGTCCTACAAAAGCGGTCTAAGACGTCCCCAGGCAAGAAGGGGATCTATCTTGGCAAAGGACTTATCGTCTTTATAGTTTTAGACTATAAACTATAAACTGAGTTCCTCCCAAAGTTAGTTTTCCCAGCTCCCAGGAATGAACAAGGACAGCTTGGAGGTTAGAAGCAAGATGGAGCTGGTTAGGTCAGATCTCTTTCACTGTCTGTTATTATTTTGCAGTGGTGGTTTCTGTGTATGCCACAGGCTCCAGGAAGTAAGAGATTAATGGGAAATCAACATCTCTTTTCCCTATCAGATTTCTCTTTACCACAGTCATACACGTAACTATCACTGGGACATTCTGTGGGTTTTGTGGGGAGAATCAGTCACAGCCCTAATCTCACCCTGGGAAATCCTTAGAGGCGGAACATGGTCTCAAGTCCTTTTGAATGAGGGTGGTAACTATAACCACATGAAGCTGGCCATTTCCAGAGAGCAATACTGGATACAATAATAAGTGCTGGGAACATGTGCTCACTGTGTTGATTTGTTAAATTGCACACATTGTTTCATGCACTTCATGTAAGTTATAATTTTTTTAAGGAAATTATAACTTTGACAAGGAAAGAAAAACACGTTTGAAAATGAGCCACCGTTGTTTGCATCTGTTTTTGCTTTTTGTTTTGTTGATAAGTGGAGGGAGTTGGGGTTCCTATTTAGCTCAAGCTTTTTCTTTGGTGGGTAGAAAGCTTTTTCTTTCCTTCCCCAAGCCTTTTCTCTCCACCTCTTCTGAGCCCCAGGGTCCCTGTTCTGAATACAAATTGCCTTTCTAGCCAAGTGACTTCCATTATGCCTACGCCTTTGGGCAAAACATATCTGGAGGAAATTCTTTCATTTCCCTTTCATTCTATTAATAAGAGAAAATGAAGCCAGAGCTCAAGTTTCTTAAACATTTCTCCATGGTAGTGACAGCTTTAGAATCACATGCATCTGGGCCAGGTGTGGTGACCCATTCCTGTAATCCCAGCACTTCGGGAGGCCAAGGCAGGCAGATCACCTGAGGTCAGGAGTTCAAGACCAGCCTGGTCAATATGTTGAAACCAGTCTCTACTAAAAATACAAAAAAAGTTAGCCAGGTATGGTGGTGCATGCCCGTAATCCCAGCTACTTGGGATGCTGAGACACGAGAATTGCTTGAACCTGGGAGGCAGAGACTGCAGTGAGAGTTGAAGTGTACTTTTAAGTTGAATATGCTTAATTCAGAATCCAGGAATATGTCTATTAGATGATCCCTATCAAGTATGAAGTATCTTGATGTTGGATTATACAATGTCATCTGACAAAATAAGGTGATTAATTTGAAAGAAGTGATAAAATAGCCAATCTCGTTTTGGAAGACATGGATTCTTTGTCATTATTGAACTCAAACTATATGTGTTTCTGTTGCAGAAAAATCCTAAGAATAGCAACATCATCAAGTCTCCAGGTCTTCACAAAAATATCAGGTCAAAAATTCTCAGATGGAAAATTTGAGATGAGAATTCAAATTTGCCAAGGATTATACATTTGTTTTCTTAGTAGGAAGGGTCTTTTAAACAAAGAAACATTTGTTAAATCAAATCAATGTATGGGCGGGGCACAGTGGCTTACGCCTGTAAAACCCAGCACTTTGGGAGATTGAGGCGGGCAGATGGCTTGAGCCCAAAAGTTCTAGGCCAGGCTGGGCAACATGATGGGACCATAACTCTATAAAAAAGTACAAAAAAATAGCTGGGTGTAGTGGCACATGCCTGTGGTCCCAGCTACTCAGGAGGCTGAGGTGGGAGGATCACTTGAGCCTGGGAGGCAGAGGTGGCAAGTGAGCCAAGATTCCAAGTGGCCACCTGCCAGCATGCATGGTTTTTGTTCAGGATGCTCTTTTAGCTCACAGGGGGTAGAATTCATTCCCCAGAACATGTGAATGTGTTACCTTTCTGGCATAAGGGCCTCAAGATGAGAAGGTTATCCTGGATTATCAAGGGAAACCTAGTTAGCAACACAAGGGTCCTTAAAATGAGAGAAGCATAGAAGGATGAGAACGGCAGGATACGTGTTGACAGAAGCCAGATGGTGGACTGATGTGAGGAAGGGGCCACGAGCCAAGAAATGCATGCAGCCTCTGAAAGCTGAAAAAGGTGAGGAAATGAATTCTCTCCTGAATCTTGACTGAGAAGGAACACAGCCGTGATGACACCTTAATTTTAGACTGGTTTAAATGGTTTTAAACCACAAAATTGGTGGTCATTAGTCAAAAACAGTGGTTATCTGGGGATGCGGAGTGGAGCAGAAGGGAGGATTACAAAGCAACACTAGGAAACTTTTGGAGTGACTAATATTTTCATTACCCAGATTGTGGTGATGGTTTCAAAAATGTATGCATATCAAAGCTTTTCAAAATGTACACTTTAACCATGTACAGTTTAATACATTAATTATACCTACAAAAATACCTACATATACCTACGTAACACATGCCTTAAAAAATAGATAGCAATCTTAAATTCACTGGTTAAAAAAATAATAGGCAGAATGAAATCTTACTAGTTTCTGGTGTCTTTCAGAAGAAATCTGAATGTTCTGTGTGTAGGAGAACTCTTAAGTTTAGGTACCTGAAATTCCTTCTACTCAAAATTCCTAACTCTGTAAATATGTGTAATTTTTCTGTGAGGGTAACTTTTATCACACTCCCAAACAGGTCTGTGAACAAAAAGGGTGGAATTGAAACCACTACTTTAGGGGACTCTGAAGAATGGACACAGTGAAAATGTTATCCTACTCATTATTAGATTACATCTCAATTTTTTTTTTTACAAGGACACAAATTAGGTAGACACAATATGCAGATGATCCCAATTATATCCCACAATGGAGTACACACCAGTCTGGATCACCTTCCCATGCCAGGGATTCCCCTTCTCTAGTAAATGCACCTTCCACTTGGCTAGTTGTTTAGATCAGAGAGAGGAAATCACCCAATGGAGGCTAATGAACAATTTCCCTGGGGAATATAAGATTGTAACTAAAAATATGACAATAATCTGACTTCTCCCTTGTACAAATAGAGGCGGCTACTGGACCTGGGACATTATCCATCATGTGGATCAGGAAACAGAGAAATCCAGTCAGGTGAACGACAGAAAGAGGTAAGTAGGAAAAAAGGTAACTTTCTGCTGTCTCCTAAATAATCTAGTCTCTAGTCCCCGTCTGTTCTACAAATCCAGTTGTATTCCTGATCCTGGGTTCCATGAGCCCCTACCACCTCACCCCTATAATAAAATCCTCCTCTCTTTGTTGGCATAGGTGTGTTTCTATCATTTGCAAGCAAAAAACTGTTAAAACAGATTTTACCTTTAAAGGAAACACCGGGTTCACTTTCTATTGGAAAAGTAATTATTTATTATGACAAAAATAAAACTGTTGACTGAAAACAAATGAATGTTACACTATATTGCACCATGATTGGAAATGAGCCAAAACCTGTCTAAGAGATGAACATTCCAGAGCAAACAGCATCCTTTTACTTGGGTTAAGTAGGCATGCAAACAACTCGCTATAACATAATTGCAGAAATAAAAAAGTATGAATACCGGCAACCTAAACTTAACGTATAAAAGAAGCACTTCATAACAGTAATAAAGTATTAAAAACTTTAAAACATGTCATTCAACAACCCCACCATCACGAAAACATGCTTTGAACCATTTTCAAGAAGTGATCATGTGAATGCATTAATTTACTTGCTTTAAAATTTTTGTTAATGCTTATATACTGGACTAGTGGAACACATTTGTTTGGTTGGGGTTCAGACACACAGTTTGTGACGTGAAACACATTTTTCTTTGCTCTGCACAATACCAGAGGACCCAGAGAGCGATCCAATTCCTAATCTGACCTTATTAATACCATCTTCTAGTTGACCAAGTATAGTAACTAAGATATTCTTAGAGCTTTTGCAGAAAGCCTGCAGCTTCAGGGATATCAAGTTTGTATTTAAGTCTTAAGAAATGCACATGAATATGAATACAGACCCTTTAAGGTTGTTTTACATTCTGAGGTAAGAAATACATTGAGTAGAGGGCCTGCTGCTTCCTCTTTAATGCTCTAAAGCACCCATTTATGTTAAAATAGCAATGTGTGATTATAATCATTCACTCTGATTAGAATAAACGCATCAGCAAGGCTGTGATTGCTGTTAGGTTTTTTGTTGTTGTTTATAATATGCTCTGTGGAATAGATGAACATGGTAAAATTTGTAACTTCCATAAGTGAAAAAAACCATGACCATCATTTTATTTCACACTTTTAATGAAATAGCAGCTAAACTTTTTTAAAGTCATAAATAAAACTTTTCATAACTACACTCAACAGTTTACTCCAAGAGAATAAAATAGGGGCTTCAGAGTCCCTAAATTTCCTGAGGGAAAATATAAGATTAAAGTGATTATGATCGCTTGTGAACAGGGCTTGAACATGCAAATAAGTCACTGGTGACCGAGATCAACTGATAGTCATTTGATATCTTACCAACACTGATGGAAATATATTCACAGTATAATAAAATCAATCAAATTTAGGATTTCTCCTTTCTCTTATTTAATTAAACTAATTAAATATTGACTGAACACTTTCCTATGTGCTTTAATAAAAACCGTATGTGAATCTGATAGATCTACCATGTTGGCCCAGCTGGTGGTAAACAAGAGTAAAACAAAACAAAATCTCCAAGGAATGCTATCCCTTAGTTACATATTTTGCATATTTCAAATACAGTTTGGGTGAAGGGGGTTTTTATGAGACGGTACAACATCCCACAAACTTGAGCAAAGCACCTTATGGATTGAAAAATGAGGTAATTTTTTAATTAAAATTTTACAAGTTGTGCAAGAAAACATTTCCATTCTTTTAAAACTTCGTTTCCTATTCCAAAAGCTATGCATGGCACATTTTATATTTCTCCATTTCCAGGAGAAAATGTAGGTTACTGGTTTAAAAAATGCAAAAGATTCCTTTATGTGATTACAGTTCCAAATTCTAAAACCCTAGTCAGTCTTCACTCCTTTGGCCATATTAAAAATAATATAGGCCATCTAGCTCTACAGTAAAAAGACTGTATTTTCTGTAATTTTAAGTGCCTTAAATAGGGGGAGAGGCAGAAATTCATTGCTTTCATTCTCATTTTCTCTTACCTGATGGCCTTTTGAAGATTTTTCAACCCCATGGTATTGCTTTACTTTCTAGTGCTTTGAATTTGTTTTTCAGTATGTCTCCCACCAACTTAATATTTCCTAACGTTTCACCAAACTATATACATTTAAAGCTGACTTCAGGTCTCATGGACACAATTTTTTTTCTACTTTAAATTGAAAATGAAATAGTTGGACATATTTTTATACTGGACTTCCTCTATTTATTTTGGTCACCTAGAATTCTTAAAAAATACTTTTTAGGGGAACTTGGCTTTTGGATTTCAGTCTTCACAGTAATAGTGAATGAATAAGCATGAGACAGTACTGAAAAACCAACCTTGACTATAAACCACTTTCAGATTTATGCAGACATCTGTAAAAGATTAACACCTGGCTACTGACCCTACTCTTTCAATATAGAAAGTCAAACAGAACTGTAGTTTGGGGTGGCATCAAAAGGCAATAAACTCTGAACAAACTAACCATTTCCATTCAATTAGTACAATCCAGGAAAATAAGGTAAATTCTCTAGAAGAGAAATATTTCCAGCACAGGCTGGTTCTGTCTAAGCAGCTTACTATCCTTTTCTTAGCAATATGGCTTGTTTTCTCTTTTGCATTGTCATTAGCTATTTGCTGAATTTAAGTTGAATAGCAGTTACTAATACTTTTTTCCCTACTTGATTATATTCATATTCTAAATAAAATAATAGGTGGGAATCAAATAATGGATAAAAATATATTTAATTTCATATTACATGTATTTCCCTACGATCTGGGAGATTTTTAATTTTTAATAATAGCATGTAAGAATTAAGAATTTTAAAACCAAAAGACATTTTAGAGTTGTAGTTTAAGTTCCTCCATATGGGAAAAACAAAAGAAAAGCCATGGACACTAATTGTCTAAGGTCAAGCAGACAACTGACAAATGGCCAAATGAAGGCTTGAATCCACTGTTTTGGATGGCCAGCACAATATTCTACTAGATACAAGACACCATGCTGTATCTTAAAGTCACTTCACCAGGGCAAAATATAAAATATCCTTTAGAACTGAATTAGAGTGAGGTTTTTTTGGTTCCAAAGCCATAAATGAAAAGTCAGCCTCGTAAAGTTGGTCTCCAAAGATAAATTCCAACGAAATTTATCCATCTTTACATAAGACACCAGTACATTTTTCTACTGATACGGTTTTACATAGTTAAGCACTAAATAAAAATTGATCATTCAGAACAATTATAATTTGTCCTAAAAAATATACTAAAAAGTTTTTTTTTTTTTTAAAAAAAAAAGCTTCTATCTTCTTTAAAATTTTCTTTGTGACCTCCACAACTTTTCAGAGAATTTTGTTTATGGCATTACCTATCACTGTTTCCACAGTAAACTAATTATTTTCTCTTTATGTTATAATGAAAGTTAAATTATGCTTACTCAAAATGACTATGGCTATGGGGTGGCACCCATTCAAAATTTTTCAGCAATGAAACATGAATGTATTACCTTTCCTTTAATGAATATAGAATAAAAGTAATGATACCTTTAAGCATACCTTCAAGCAAAAATTACATATTTAATCTTCAGTTTTAATAGATTATATATATAAATATTCCAGGTTTTAAGGAATTAGTTACATTAACAATAAAAAATATTCAGTATATTCCCTTATAAAACGGTCCTATTAATTCTAAAAGTTCTCAAATGGGCTTCAATAAGAATGATGGGTTTAATTAAAGATGAATGAAGGACATGACAGGCTCAAAATTAAGAAAAATGTTGTATTTGAACTTGCAAGAATAACTTTACACTTTGGTTATAACATACTTAAAAGATTTCAGTTAAAATTTAATTTCTTTCATTTTCAAATTAAAAATAAAATGTAGGACAGTCTCTTTCCTGAAGGTAATATTAATGTAAGTGGGTCTCCTGCTTTTCACTTACTATGAACTGTGCTAGCCAATAATACATGGAGGTGAAGAAGGATATGAAACACAAATTATTTCATCATTGAAATAATTAGCTGCTAATGTGACTTCTAAAGAACAGGTACAATATAAAACTGAGAACTTATTTCAAAATATGAATAAAGGCACTAATTACAAATGTACACTTTTCAGACAGTATCTTATAATTCACTGATTTACAATGAATGTCGGAATCAATGCTCTAGTATTAGATACTTGCTTGGGTTAAAACATTCTCTTGGAGTACAGAATAATCAGTTTTCATGCTACTGTAACAGGAAAGACTTGAGTGAAAACCTAAAAAATACTCTTAAAAAGTCTTACATGAATTTGCTAATCATGAACTTTCCAAATCAGCACAGTTTACACTGATGCCAATTTCATCTTCAACACATGGCTAACATAAATCCTTTCTAATCCGAAACTAACCAAATATTTATTAAAGGATTTAGAAAATAAATTGTATTTTAAAAATTAAATAGCAAATTTGAGTCTGTACTAGTAGTTGGCAAAATACAATCAACTATTAAAAACACTTTTAATATAATGCTGATGTGGTAATATAAAAAATAACCATATAATTTGACAGAAGAAAATTGAGCCAGCCAATCTTACTCGATACAAGAAGGCAGATAACCATTTCATAAGAACAAATACAGGAGTACTAAGTATGCTTTTCTCAAGACAGACTTATGAGAATTATCCTCAGTACTTATGGTAAACAATATAACCAAGTAGAAATTCAGGCAAACTGTGCTTAGGTAAACAGCATCTTCTTAATTCCCCCACACCCTACACACACCACAAAGCATCCATATTGATTTACGTCTGCTTTTTACTCATGTTCTTGATTAACGGTTATTTAAAAACTAAACTAAGTTAAACTAAACTTATACTCTATTTGATATAGAATCACTAAGAAAAAGGTTTAAAACAAAGTTAAACAACTACTTTCCAAAGCCCAGAAAGCTTTCCTCTGGCCATTGTTCAGTTCAAGGGTGTGCTACAATTCAAGATAAATCAGAAAAATGTTACCACGTTCGACTAAATTAACTTGACTAAATATAATAAACCAAGTACACCAGGAAAAAAAGAGCAAAATTTAAATCAACTTACAAACAAAAAGATTAAAATTAAAATGCCAATTTTGAACACATATTTTGATATTATGAATACCAAATCTTATTTTTGATCAAAATTTTAAAATACCACAAAAATGATTATTTGTATCATTTTATATTCTCTTATGTATTCATTTTATCCCTTTCATTTCAGCAAAATTACACATTTGAATGAACAGGATCGAAATACAATACTTGTCTTCCCTCTTAATTTAAGGAATATACTGTTTAGATTATTGTTCATATTAGACAACTGCCTCAAAAACCTTTTAATGCCATCCAATAAACTTTTGATAGATTATGACTTTTTCTTTTTAATTTATAAGTTGTTAAGAATATTAACTCTGAGTTTCGTATTAATATTCTAAAAGCTAGGATTAAATTCAGCAGTTTCCTATAAGATTTTAGAACCCAAGGCATAACTATAAAGATGTCAATTGTTTCAAGTCTATTACATAATACCGCCAAATGAATTCAAGGAAAGCTACGTCGTTTTTAAAGTAATATACTGCTGGTGGTAAAAATGCTATGACAGACACAACTCCAAATTTTAAGATACAAAATGGACTGTTCATACTTCGGCTTTAGCTACTGCCCAAAGCAGTTGTGATATATCTTGCAAAGAAAACAGCTAAAATTTCTGTCGATAATAAAATTGTTTATAAACTGATACTAAAATATATTCCGGCTGTCTTATTTTCAGTGCTGGTACGCTTTACTAAATTTTGATAGTTTTATATGCACTGAATAATGTGATGTTCTTAGAATATCAGATTTATTCAAGAATATTTAACATCAAAGCTGGGCTTTTAAATAAATATTTTACCTTAATTAGTTTTTGACCAAATGCTGTAGATAGAAGAGTGAACTTGATTCCTTTAGATAAATAAACAACCTACTTAATTTCCATGCAAATAACTTAAACATTATTCCATGACTCGCAGTAATGAGGGCAAAGTTAAAAGGCAAGTACTCATGATGTATAATCTTCCTTACATACATCCTCAAGGTAGATTTCTTTCTTTATAGTAAGTTCTGTCCAAAAGATGAATGGCTTATACAGGGAACAACCGTTTGGTGCCAGAGAAGTTTGCAAGCAGTATCTGACAGTTTCCACGACTACTCTATCAAACCAGTAATTCTCTGGTTGGGAAGGAGTGGTGGTCAAGAATTGAAAGCAATTGGTCATTAAGGTCATAACAGTATTTCAGAAGACATTACACATATGACAAACATTTCTTACAAGGAAGTCACTGAATAATTAGAATAAACAGAAGAATTGTTGCTGAAAACGTAGTTACACATTATGTTCATCCAAATGAAGATTAGTGCGTTAAAAAAAAGTTAAGAAAAAATCTTTCATGTTCAGCTGCACTTGATTCAAGTGTTGCTCTCAGAGGTTTGTGTTGTTATAAATTAAACATGCTGCTGCCTTAGCAGCCAAAGGTACTAGGAAAAAATGTTCATGTCACAGAATAAATAGAGCAGTCTCTTTCAAGCAAAAAAGTTATCTCACACCAATCCGGGAGGTCATCCACTCTAGGCCTTGGCATAACCTGAACAGAAGACAGAAATATTTTTAACATTAAAAACGTTACACTTAAAAACTGAAAGCATACTTGTTTTGAAGTCTTAACCACAGGCTGGTGGCATAATCATTATTTACATACATCAGTGTCAACATTCAACTAACAGCATAAAAACTGAAATTTTTAAATGGAATAGTCACTTAAATATTCTTAATCAGTTTGCAGGAAATTACTTCGGTCTCATCTTGAAGATATAATTTTGCTCATTTGGTCATAACGATCGCAAATACTCCTCGCTTTTAAAATTAACTGAAACTTAAACCATTACAGACAGATAGCAGGAACTTCACCTTACCCTACTAAATTCTAAAGAATGGAATACTTATGACTCAGTCTTAAAAGTAGGAGTCAAAAAAGCCTACACACAGCTATTACACTGCAAGCCATTTCTGATAAATACTAAGAGAAATACTAAGGTGAGGTTGATTTGAGGGTAAGTAAGTTCTCTGATATAAACTGGGTAATACGTAAATAACACTGGGTTCTTCCTGGCCTAATACCCAGATTTAAATTGTTAGAAATGGGAGAACAGACTATTATGGCATTTGTCTCAAATGTTTATTGTCTAGAATTATGCCTCCCAATTAAGACCTCCTAATAATAAAGGAGTCAGAATTAAAACCTCCTAATAATAAAGGAGATGTATGTACTCTTGAAGAAAGCTGAGAGCTTAGGTTTAAATCCTTGCAGAAAATGTGAAATTGCTTGCAAGCTTCCTCTTTAAGAGAAAGGTGACATTACAGTTTATTCTCAGTATATGATAAAAGGAACAAAGAACATAAAAAAATCTGGATTATGAAAACTTAATTCAATAGTTCATTGCTTTTTTTCGGTAGAACATTATATTTACATTAAAAGTTTTTAAGTTGTCAGTGATTCTACTAGAATTATTTCTATGTCATAAGCCTGAGACACATTGTAAAAAAAAAAATCACCTTTAATTACGAACAAACAAAAAAGAAATAGAATTCAAGAAGAAAACAAGTTGGCCTAAGAAGCTGGAAGAAATCTGAAAGAAGTCATACCTTCCCTCAGAGCAATGAACACTTACCCTTCTCCTGTGAGAGCACAGCAGGACTGAATGTGCCACGGGTGATCCTTAATTGAACTAAGGGTGAGGTATTTCGAGATTTCAGCTGCTGTCATACACCCTTTCATATCCTGCTTATTTGCAAAGATAAGAACTGCAGCCTTCCGTAAATCCTGCAATTGGGACAAAATATACCTAATATGTGAAATACCAAAATTTAAACTTACCCAGCTGAACAGTTATAATGAAGGGCTTCTACTTTAACATAATCAGGCACTAATATTTAATGTAAAAATAATCTCAAATACCCGTAATTTCATTATTCATTCTAACAGAGGAGTATTAAAGAATTAAAAGTTATTTTTTATTTTTTGAGTCACATCGGTCAAACTGAAAAAAAAATACATCCGAATTTTAAATAACTGACTCAAAACTACCTAAGTAATATTCTAATAGGCAAATATGGTAGTATGTTGCCAAATCCTAGAGTTTCTCCAGAACCTAAAAGTAGAGTACTGGTGGTAGGAGCTGGGTAATACTTACTACTTATTAGTCTTTGTATAACAAAACTCATTGGTTAACATTCATTTCAGCATCGTTTATACTATCAAAATATTAGAAGAATAGATTGACTGTGATATATTCATACTGTGGAAAACTATAGAGCTGTTAAAAGGAATGAACTAAAGCAGTACATATTAACATAAATAAATCACACTGTATTATGGATAAATCACAATGTTGTACAAAAAAAGCAAGTTGCAGAAGCATACATATTATATAGTATTAGTTTAAAAACCATGGAATACAATACTCTGTATAATTTCAAGACAAAAATGTAGTAAAAGTATAAAATTATGCGTAAGAATAACAATCACTACTTGTATAATAGTAGCTACCTCTGAAAGAGAAGGGAAGAAAATCGGATTGGCAAGGTATGGAAAGATATTTCATATCTTACGTTCATATGGTATATGAATGTGTTTTACTAAGTTTTCTAAATACCTGAAATACTTAGAATTAAGTGATCTCAAGTTATTCATTAAAGAACTTTCAGTTACTATAAACTTTTGGGGGAAAAGACCCTTAAGTTTTCCTATTGCTTATCTCAATTTATCAGACTTTCAAAGGCATGCTTAAGTAACTTTAACTTTGAACAATTTCTGCAGTAACAGTAATAATCTACAAATTAACGTGTTACTTAAGTCTGAAAAGTAACCAACATTTTTTACCTCAAGACTTTCATCATTTTAGTATATAAAGTTGTGTTAATGATCAAATGGCCAAGATCACATCACATTATCCTTGTAAAAAAGCAAAGGCACTGTACAGATACTTGACTACATTGTTTTTTTAAAGGTTTGCTTTATCAGTGATGGGAAGCTATCCCTATAAGCAGAGAAAAAAAATTTGCTTGAAACATTTACCTCATGAGCCAACATTCTGTATAATTCTTCTTTTGTAATAGCTAGTCGTTCCCTGTCAATACTGTCAACAACAAGAATGATGAACTAGAAGAAAATTAATAGGAAAGACAGAACATTGAATGGGGTGTTGAAAGCTTTTCTGTGAAACTACTCAAGTCACGTAAGTACTTTCTCTACATGGCATCATCATTACTATAAAACATCTACTGCTTTTTCATCATAAACAGCTTTTATATCAAGCAGTAAAATTCGACTGTTAATAAGAAAATGATAACTCATAACTTCAACAAATAAAAACTGTGCCCAACTTGATTTTCTTAAAGTGATGCCCAAATACATAATACTATGATTTGTTTTCAAATGGTGGTAGGAAAAAGTAATTTTTGAAAAGAAACTTACATTAAATAATATTTTTCATTGAAACTTCAAAGTACCCCACTATCATTCATCTAAACAATCAATAATTGCTTACTTATATATACCACAATCTCCTAATTCCTAAAAGAAAAGCTAATTTGAAAGAAAAATGCATTTTAAAAATAAATAAGACATTTTTATAAAACAGTATCGACCATAAATGCTCAAGATTGAAACATATATACTTAGAGATTAATATACTGGAGATGCAGATGAAATTAAATAAAGGCAAGAAGCCAAGAAAAACAGGAGAAATCTGTTGATAAAATTATACATGAAAAAACATAGGTCTTCCATATTAAAAAATAAATAAAATAAAAATAAGAAGATATAGGCTAGGCATGGTGGTTCACACACATGTAATCCCAGCACTACAGAAGGTGAGGTGGGATGAATGCTCGAACCCAGGAGTCTGAGACCAGCTTGGGCAACACAGTGAGACCCTGTCTCTCTACAAAAAGTAAAAAATAAAAATTAGCTAGGCATGTAGTCCCCACCTACTTGGGAGGCTGAGGTGGGAGGACTGCTTTGAGCCTAAGAGGTTAAGGCTGCATTAAGAATCATGCAACTGCATTCCAGCCTGGGTTACAGAGAGACCCCGACTCATTAAAAGAAAAAGGGAGGGAGTGAGGAAGAGGAAGAGGAGATGGAGGAGATGTTATAGTGAGAAAGGGCCCTGAAACTGAATACTTTACACAGAACAAAAAGTTAAGAAATGAGATGAAATGATGCTATTACAGCAGGAAATATATGCAAAATAAATTGCGACAGCAAGGGTGAAATTAGATTATAGAGATGACTTTAAAATTAGGGAAACAGGCGGGGTGCGGTGGCTCATGCCTGTAATCCCACCACTTTTCCAGGCCAAGGTGGGTGGATTACTTGAGGTCAGTTCGAGACCAACCAGGCCAACATGGTGAAAACCTGTCTCTACTAAAAACACAAAAATCAGCCAGGTGTGGTAGTGTGCACCTGTAGTCCCAGCTACTCAGGAGGCTGAAGCAGGAGAATTGCTTGAACCTGGGAGGCGGAGGTTGCAGTGAACTGAGATCAAGCCATTGCTCTCCAGCTTGGGTAACGCAGTGAAACTCTTGTCTCAGAAAAATAAATTGGCTAGGTGCTGTGGCTCACACCTGTAATCCTAGCACTTTGGGAGGCCAAGGTGGGCAGATCATCTGAGGTCAGGAGTTTGAGACCAGCCTGACAAACATGGTGAAACCCCATCTCTACTAAAATTACCAAATTAAACAGATGTGGTAGCACATGCCTGTAATCGCAGCTACTTAGGAGGCTGAGGCAGGAGAATGGCTTGAACCTGGGAGGCAGAGGTTGCAGTGAGCTGAGATCAAGCCATTGCACTCCAGCCTGGGCAACAAGAGTGAAACTGTCTCAAAAAAATAAAATAAATTAAAAATTAAAAATAAATAAATACAATTAGGGAAACAGACAACAAATCTGAATGTAAACTGAGTTGGGCTTAGAAGGGGATAAACGGAAAGAAGGCCACGTGGTAAAGGAGGAATGGAGAGAATATGGGGATGCAACGGTAAGTTAATGAGAGAAAAGTGTCAGGAATTATGTAACACCTGTAACTTCTTGTATTATAATGGACACACTGCAGCTTTTAAGGGACTCTTCAATGTGAAGAATTTTCAAAAAGCAAAGTGACAGGGGCCACTGCTCTTTGTAGTAATTTTGATATTCTCATAGAGATCACTTATTAAAAGAACATTTCATGCAAATGGTATCAGTAATGGATATCTCTTTCTGGACCCATGCTAAGTCCTTCACAGTTTCAATCATTTCAAGAACTACCCTTTTGAAATACTTGGAAGTACATACGGATTCACTAGAATCAACTTTGACCTATTCATCAATAATAACTACCCTTTTCACATCTGGAGTTAACTGTGAGCTTTACACTACTAACAGCTCTGATGTTTAAATTAATCATATGCTACAATGTCATTTGTCCCTTACTTTTTTTTTTTCTTTTTGAGACAGTGAGACTCACACTGGAGTGCAGTGGTGCTATCTCAGCTCACTGCAACCTCTGCCTCTTAGGTTCAAGCCATGCTCATGCCTTGTCCTCTGGAGTAGCTGGGACTACAGGCGCATGCCACCATGCCTGGCTAAGTCTTGCATTTTTAGTAGAGATGGGGTTTTGCCATGTTGGCCATGCTGGTCTCGAACTCCTGGCCTCAAGCGATCCACCCACCTCAGCCCACCAAAGTGCTGGGATTACAGCAGTGAGCCACTTAGTTTGGCCCTTCCTTTACTTTCGAACTTATTCTGGTTTCAGAACATTATTTAACGGTATAAGTGTATAACAAGCTATCCTTTATACTATTTGTTTACCAACATCTTCTGTATCCCCAATAAAATAATTAAGTGCTACCACAAGTGCTGAATATCTACGATATGGCATCTTAGTTTACTACTTACACATTGCAATGGAATATATACACACATGCTATTATAATATAAATCTAGAAAAATACATTTATTTTTATTTAAAAAAGAAACTTAGTTCACCAAAAATTCTTCGCATTACATCCTTTTTCTACCTCCTTCCTCCCAACTCCAATTTTTAAAAGGTTTCATTTTAGAAAAAATAATTGGTTAGGTGTACGTCTTTGCAAAGAACAATTAAATGGATGCAACTGTGAACTCATACTCTCAAGGATAAATCTCTCTAAACTGTACTGAATGGCCTTAAAAGAAAATCTGCCTCTAAGAAGAAATAAGAGCATCAATAGAAGATGAATATATCCAGGTTTGTTCCCCAGATTAGCTCTGAACTTACAAGTGACAGAGAACTTTGAGAGATGATTTACAAATCCACTTTTTAAAAATTAAAATACAATCTACCACCCTTTAAATGTTCGATTCACGTTATAAGAAAATTTTAAATTAAGTTATACTTAAAAAATATAAAATATTTTATTCCTCCCCAAGTCGGGGTCTCTTAGAAAGTTGTGAGATCTTGGGAAAAGCTATATAATTTCTCCAAGTGTAAGACTACCCCAGCCTGGAGACATTAAAATACGGTGAAGATGGGCCAGGCACGGTAGCTCACATCTAAAATCCCAGCACTTTGGGAGGCTGAGGTGGTGGATCACGAGGTCAGGAGATTGAGACCATCCTGGCTAACATGCTGAAATCCCGTCTCTACTAAAAATACAAAACATTAGCTGGGCGTGGTGGCACACGCCTGTAGTACCAGCTACTCAGGAGGCTGAGGTGGAAGAACTGGTTGAACCCGGGAGGTGGAGGTTGCAGTGAACTGAGATCATACCACTGCACTCCAGCCTGGGTGACAGAGTGGGACTTTGTCTAAAAAAAAAAAAAAAATTGTGATGAAGATGAATGGAGAGAGCCTGGCCAACAGTAAGCATTAACTAATAACAGCTCCCAACAGTCTATTTGCCTTCTATTTGAAAACACAAATTTGGCCGGGCACAGTGACTCACGCCTGTAATTCCAGCACTTTGGGAGGCCGAGGCAGGTGGATCATGAGGTCAGGAGTTCGAGACCAGCCTGGCTAACATAATGATGCAGGATTCTTTGAACTGACTGCACCATGGACTACACCACAGTCAAGTCATGGTGACCTCTGTGACTCACACGTACACCTACAGATGGCCTCCCCGAGCCGGAAAGTCTAAGGTAACAGAAAACCGCAAAGGGAGAAGAGTTAGCTCCTGCAGTGCCTGATAACAGACCTTGTGAAGTTTTACCATTGTTCATGCCTCAACTGATAAGTCGACCTGTGACACTGGACCCCGTGGCTTGATTAACAGACCCAAATTCCTTACAACAAAGGATCTTATTAAAAGGCAACTGTCAACATGCCCAGGTGCAGCCTATCTACTTTCTATGTTTACTCTTCGGTCCTTTTGATTAAAATTCAAAATTAATTTAGCATACCTCTGTGTTTGAGTAATATGTGTTCCACGATGACCGCAGGGACTCCTGACCACCAATATCCCACATAAGAAAATGAGTGTTTTTCACAACTATTTCTTCAACATTGCTGCCTATGGTTGGAGAAGTATGAACCACTTCATTCATTAAGCTGTTAAAAGACAAGACACCATGAAAGCTCTTATAAATCTTGAGAACCTGAAGCAACTTTTATCTCTGTATTTTTAAGATCAATCAACCTTCTACACCAATGATCATTAGCATGAAAATTAGAAACCTGGAGAACATTTGTGCGAATAAATAGCTAAACAACTTCAGAAGGAAGACTTTGTTTTTGGTTTGTATGTTTTTTTAATGGAAGGAATTGCAAGCTTGATGGGAAAGGAAGGAAACAGTGTGGTGTCAATTTGCATTTCTGTGGCCAAAAATTGCCACACCACCAAGCCCTGCTATCAGTTAGATAAGACCCAATGTCCCATCCCATCCTGAAAGAGCAAGTTTCTAGGTGATTGTGACACCAGTACTTGCAAAATAGCAAATACTGGATAGCAGGCTATCCACAATTTTGAAGACTGTCTAAATTGAGACTTAACCACAAAAATTAGTTCAGGCATATTAATCTAAAGTAGTCCTAAAAAGAAGACCATGGACAAGTGAAAATTTTAATTAACTCTAAATATATTTAGAAGGCCAGGCGTGGTGGTTCACACCTGTAATTCTAGTACTTCGGGTGGATCACCTGAGGTCAAGAGTTTGAGACGAGTCTGACCAACATGGCAAAACCTCATCTCTACTAAAAATACAAAAAGTTGCAGGACGTGGTGGCAGGCGCCTGTAATCCCAGCTACTCAGGAAGCTGAAGAAAGAGAACTGCCTGAACCCGGGATGTGGAAACTGCAGTGAGTGGAGATCGTGCCATTGCACTCCAGCGTCAACAACAGAGCAAAATTCTGTCTCAAAGACACACACACACACACACACACACACACACAGACACACACTTAGAATATTGATGCTCATAACCCTCGTATTATCATAATCATTGGTAAGGCTACATTTACCAATGAATTAAACAAATATGCCCTTGCAGGTAATGTGCCAGTACCATGTTGGAGGAGCCTTGCAATTCTCTCTTGGGTTTTATGTATATTTTTGAAGCCATGTATAAAATTATTTCAACAAAGATGACAGGTTTCTGAAATGTTTACATGTGATGTTTAAAAGCTATTTGATATTTAGACACATAATGACCAATGAATGAGAATGTTCTGAAGAAAAACAAGTAAGTTATTCAACTCTGAAACAACAAACCTTAAGTCAGTAGCTTTTTAGCAAAGTAGCTGACAATTGCATTAATCACTGGCTACTTCTGGTGAGCTACGGGCTGTCTTCCAATGCAAGATGAGTAGCAAGAGGTAAGAGCCACATAGTGGTGCAAAGAAATGTGTAACTATTTTGTTAAAGTGCTTGGTAGATCCATTTCAATTACTTAATAAGGATCATTTCATTGGTACTGAAAGGATAACAAGTGGAATACCCTAAAGTATTTACAGATTTCTCTGAAAGTCTCAAGCCTCTTCCTCTTACAAGCTACTACAGCAATATTTTTGGAGTGATCACATTTCTTTTGACTTGACAAGCCTGGCTATGTTAAACAATTCCAAACCTATTAGTCAGGAGGGTAGCAATAGCTTCCTAGAGCTATCAATTTACTTACATAAACCCAAGTGTGGGAAGAACTAAGTGAAATCCACTTTATCACCTCACCCCAGCCTTTATTTATTTTAGTTTAATATTAAGTCTTTCTTTCAAGGCCAGAAAACAATTTAGTATTTGTGAAGGCTTTAGCAAATATACAACTGTTTATTTCACTCACTTTTCTACAGATTGTGTTTAGTAACATTTTTAAAAAAACCATATATTTAAGTTTTTCCATCATATTATAATGCATCTCTTATTAATTATAAACACATTAGTTTCAATAACTAGTGAAAACTGTTTAATAAACACCCATACTTACAATTGGTAAAGAATGGTGGTTTTCCCTGCATTATCCAGTCCGACTATAATTACTTTGTGTTCTACAAAAAGAAAGCAAACCATAAACATTTAACACTGCTGGATTACTGCAATTACATGCTTTCAACAATGATTACTAGTTAGCTCATTAATGAGAATCATTCACTGAATATCTATTACTAGACTCTTAAAATACAGAAAGAAATGTTATGACGTTAAGGCTACCTAGGTAAAGTAAGACATCAATTATCATTGACTCTCTGTCTAGTTCTCTTGTAAAAGAATGTGGGAGATGGGTAGGCAGGAAACACCAGAGAAGTTGGTCACTTATACTATGTCTAGAGGTGGCGAGACCCAAATATTAATCTAGGCAAAAATTATAACCTAAAATGTAAGTTTTTTAAAAAGCCTGTTTTACACACCTTTTTAGCTCTGTACCAATCAAGTTAGCTTTTTATCAAATTGTTTTCACATCTGTAAATTTGCCCACCTATGTGTACCAAGATGTTTCTTCCTCTCACTTAAAAATTCCATTTAAAGCTTAAAATTGAAATGTTTCATCTGTCACAAAGACATATGTATACTCTCAACAAGTTTTTACACAATTACTTACTGTTTAACATTTTTGTTTTTGTTTTTCCATCTGGATGCTACAGTTCTTTTGAGCAGATTCTGTTTCTGCTGTTTGTACAGCTAAAACCTCTTCAGTTCTTTCTTCTTTTGGGTGTCATGCACTAGTCACCTCTTTTAATAAGCAGTTGCTAACGCTCATCTAATTATTCTGTTAAGTGGTACATAGTCTGCAATGTCCTTTGAATACAGAACACACCCCAGATACCATCTTTCCTAAATTTTAACTTATGCCAAGTATACTAAAGATCCCCTTTTCCAAAGCAGAAGAATGCTTAAAAGGTTACAAGTTAACATCAACAGTGCACCTAAGGAAGTTGCCACAGAATCACAACACAGTTGATTTGTAGGCAATGATTTGGCACATCTCATATCAGAACCCTCCCTCTTCTTGATGACCTCAGGTGAATGTCAACATTCTGATCATACAATCAACTATCAGCTCAGATTCCTATTCTAAAGTCATAATACTTAATCAGCCAAAAAAAGAGAGACCAGGGAAAGTTAAGTTCTTGAGATGTGCAGGTCTTCTAATGACCTACACTCTCGGTACAGCCTGTAACAGTTCAGAATAAACAGACATGGTCTTCTGGAAGGGCTATTTTCACCATGGCAGAAGCTGTTTTGTAAAACAAAACAAAACAAAACAAAACAAAACTTGCTTGCTTAGTATAACTCATTATAATTCTCTCTTCCTCTCCCACTCTCTCTTCTCCCAATCACTCTTTCTTTTGAGACAGGGTCTCACTTTGTTGCCAGGCTGGAGTGCAGTGTCATGATCAAGACTCATTGCATCCTTGACCTCCCAGGCTCAAGTGATCCTCCTACCTAAGCCTCCTGAGTAGCTGAGACCCCAAGTACATGCCACCACGAACAGCTACATATCCTCTAATTTCTAATGAAGCCAATCTTTACATATTATCCTGTTTGTAATCCCTTAAAGTACAAGAATTTGTAACAGTGGAGGAACAAACAGATTACCTGGCACTAAGCATTCTAAATTTTGGTGACAGCTAGACGCTCCACCTACCAAGCATCTAGAGAAAACAAGATGCTTGAGGTGGTGAGAAGGAAGCCACTAGTTTAAAGATAAGCAAAACCTGAATGCAGATAATCCTGTTGGGAGAAAGGAATGGAGGGATCGTACCAGATGGTTCCTTGTTGAAGCAACTCAAGTGAATACCCAGGTCATTTTCAAACAATCCTGCTCCTTGCTTCACATTTTGCATTATGATGCTTCACATAATACTGAAGGCCTGTAATGGTAAACTTACCAATACTGCACTATTTTGAAAGGTAGGTCCCTAACGTGAAGTAATTTTGGGTTAAGACACTGCTGTTACTATCAGTTATAGTAAATCAGAATGTTTTAGGCCAGGCACAGAGGGTCATCCCTGTAATTCCAACACTTTGGGAGGCCAAGGAGAAATTATTAGTTGAATCTGGTAGTTTGAGACCAAACTGAGCAATAAAGTAAGACATCATCTCTTAAAAAAAAAAAAAAAAAAACAGGTATGGTGGCACATGCCTATAGTCCCACCTACTCAGGAGGCTGAGGTAAGAGGACGGCTTGAGCCTAGGAGGTCAAGGTTACACAGTGAGCCTTGATCGGGCCACTGCACTCCAGCTCGGGCAACCAAGTGAGACCCTGTCTCGAAGAAAAAAACAAAACAAAAAAAGAATGTTTTAACAATGTGTCCACATACTATGAGACAGTCACCTGAGACATCATATTTCACTAGAAATCTCTCTCTTCCAAAAGACCAAGCTGTTTCTTTCCCCCAATAAAAGGCTAAGAAGAAGAGTGCTTCCAGTGTTACTAATCTATGCATATCCAGAGCCCCACACGATGCATGTTTATTTATACTAACTGAAGAAAAGGTCCAATCTAATAGTTTCCGTTTAATTTTGATCAAGCGTGTGCACGGAAATTTCTCTGCAGTCTTGGCTGTGGTGTTTGTTCTTTTTCTTTTTCCTTTCTGGTAATGAGACATAAAGACTAAATATATAGGATGGGCATCCAAAGAAAATTAGTAAGAACACTTACTTGTAGAAAAATGCAGGTTAAAAAAAAAACTGAACGACTTCAATAGACTAACACTATGGGAAGAAGAGTATTAAAGAAGCACTAAACAGTAGCAGTGTTAAAAATAAATAGTGAAATGTATCCAAATTTATTCTAACACATTAAAATCTGATATTGTTAAATTGTGTGATAAAATGACCAAACTTTAATTTTAACACATAAGAAAGCCTAAAAAATATGAGTAGAGATTGCCACCTTCTAGGTCTGTAACATCTGCACCAACACTGCCATATAGCTAAAGTCTTATACATAGCCAGTGTTTAAACAACCAAAAAATCAACCAAACAAACGAAAATATCAGACTTGGTAATTTAGAACATTTGGAATCTAGCATAGAAGTTTGAATTATTGCAAGGAGAAAGGCAGTAAAAAGCTAGACGATGTGATGTCACATCTAAGACTTGAAGGCCTAGACAGCAATGATGAATAACCAAGGAAGTCCGGCTCTTGAAAATAAACAAAAACCCATAAATAACTAACTGTCCCAACATTACACTGACTATAGGATCATAGAGATGTGCTTGGGACAAACCACAGTACTTGAGATATATTCCTGCCCTCCCCATGCCTTCCTCTTCAAATGCACATCTGAAAACCTGACTCCAAGATAGTACAAAACTGCAGACCTGGGACACTTTTACTTATTTTATAGATAAGGAAACTGAGGTCCTAGGAAGTTAAGTAATTTTCTCTAGTAAATACAGGTAGAGTATGACACACTGAAAGCTAGAACTTCCCTGCTCTTTCTGCTATGCCATATTAACTTCCCTCTGTAATTCTCTGGCCTCCCCAACTCCCACCACAGTACCCACATTCTAGAATGCCTAAAGTGTTTCAGAGCAGCATTGCAAATCTGATTATTTAACCATTCAACATTTACTAAGTTCATTTAAATGCCTATGACATTTGTGATTAACATGAACAAGGCAAAGACTCTGCCATCAAGAATCTTATAAAGTTGAGTATGTAAACAAGCACTAACAAAATAGCATAATTACTACAAAGTAATAGATACAGAAGTATCACATAATAACACTCTTAAGGATGAGATCTAGAATCCAAGTCTCAGATACCAGAAAAAAAAAAACGTCAATAATGAAAGGAATATACTAGTGTTTTACATGCAATATGTAAGTTTATCCTCATAATCATTCTAAGGGAAAGTGATATTATTTCTCACTTTGCAGATGAACAAAGTAAGCCTTGAGTTGAGTAACGTGCCAAACGTCATAATGCTGGGAAGTAAAGATAATCTTTGATTCCAGAGGTGGAGCTCTATGCTATTACACAATGTTTCACTAACCTGGTCACCTTTTAATACTATTTATATATTAGTGGCAAGCTAGATATAAATACAATGTTTAAAGAGATTTTATCTTTTAACTCCTAAAATATTTTAAAATTTAAAAATGCTTTTGTATAGAATGAGCATTTAAAATGTATTATCTTCAAGAAGCTTAGAGCCTAAGGGAAAAGATAACCATGTTCTAGATCCTAGTTTCTTCTCAATTCTGTAGTAAGATATGAAAAAACACATTTTTTACTTTTTTTTTTTTTTTTTTGAGGTGGAGTCTCGCTCTATTGCCAGGTTGGAGTGCAATGGCATGGACTCAGCTCACTGTAACCTCCAACTCCCTAGTTCAAGTGATTCTCCTGCCTCAGCCTCCTGAGTAGCTGGGATTACAGTCATGCGCCACCATGCCCAGATAATTTTTGTATTTTTAGTAGAGATGGGGTTTTGTCATGTTGGCCTGGCTGGTCTCGAACTACTGACCTCAGATGATCTGCCTGCCTTGGCCTCCCTAAGTGCTGGGATTACAGGCATGAGTAACCATGCCCAGCACGCAAAAAATTGTTTTAATGGGCAAAGGATATGAACTGTCTTCAAAGGACTATATACAAATAGCCAATAAACACATGTGAAATAGTCATCAACTTCAAAGTCACCAGAGAAACGTAAATTGAAACGATAATGAGATACCACTACACATCCAAGACAATGCCTAAAATGAAAGACTGACAACACCAAATGTTGGTAGGAATGTAGAACATGCAGAATTCTCAAGCACTGTTGGTGAGAGTACAAAGATGGTATAACCACTTTAGAAAATAATCTGGCAATTTCTTATACAAGTAATATTGTATCTGTCCTGAAATGGCACTCCAGGATATTTACCTAAGAGAATAAAAATATGTCTACAAAAAGTGTTAAAGGTATTTATCGTATTACAACCCATCAAGATGCAAAGGAATAAACTGTGGTATATTCATGCAACGGAAGTTTCAAAAAACTTAGAAGACATAGTGTTCATGAAAAAAATGCCCTAAGAGAAATTATAAAAAATTTAGCAAATAAGAAAAAGATTTTATAAATGAAAACTATGGTAGCTGAACCAAAATACTTAATAGGAGAATTGAAAGACCAAGAAAATAACCTAGAAAACAGAAATCAAAACAAAGAGAAAGCGATAACAGTAGGATAGAAAAGAACCTTTGATAACCAGTTGAGCAGAATATGACCAATAGAATTCCCAGAAATGAAGAAGAAAAAAAATCTGATGAGAAATTATGAAATTAAAAAAAAAAATCACACAACCAAAGGAGGTATGTCTTTAGGATAAAAAGGTCCAGAGAGCATACATGTAATGCATTTTAAAAATGACGTAACAGGGTACACCCCCTGAAATTTAACAATACCAGAGCTAAACAGAAAATTCTAAAAACTGCTAGAAAGAGAAAAAAATCAAGAATGGAAGAAATGTTTTCCAACTCAGAATTCTGTAGTCAGCCCAATTATAAATCAAAAGTGAGGACAGTCAAATAAATCTTCACGCATGTGGAATTGCAAAAAAGTTACCACTTATGATGCAGGAAGGCTGTTTTAGCCCAAGAATTCTAGACCAGCCTGGGCAACACAACAAAATCCTGTCTAAAATAAAAGATAAAGACCCTAAGATAAAATAAAACAAAATGAAAATACACTACGGACACTTTCGCAGGAAATTTCTAAAAAATGTGCTTCATCAAAAAGTGAGAGTAAAGCAAGAAAGAACACTTAGGTTTAATGCAATAGAAAAGCATTGGAAATTCCTAGAATGATAGCAAAGTCAAGTCCAGAACAGCTGTATACCAGGCACAGAGGAAAACAAGTCCAGATCAGAGCAGGATGGAGGACAGAGGGAGCTGGGAGGAAAGATAAATCATCTGATAGGTGTGAGGTGGGAAAAACTTACCCAGAGACTTTTGGATAGTGTGAAACAATTTCTCCAAATGTACAAAGAAAACTAAAGCAATGAGAAGTTTTAATTATTTACTCAAGAAGGAAGAAGTCATAGAAAAAAAAGGAATATAATTACAGCACACTACGGCTCAGCTGTAAAAAACTTTACAGTCACAATAATGAAAACACTAAATGTGGATTAAACCAAAATAGTGTATCAGGATGACTAGGAAGGGAAATAAAAGTACTAACTTTTTTTTTTTAACCATAAGATAAATGATAATATTTAAAAATTATATCCTGGAAAAAAAGTTACAAGTTTCAAGAGATATGATGGACACACATCATTTTAAAATGTTTAACTTATTTAAAACAATATATTTTACTTTTATAAAAGATTTTATGTGGAAAAAAATTAGCACCTACTATGGGCCAGGCATTGGGGATACAATAATGAATAAGACAAAATTCATGCCTACAGAAGTTATCTCCACTGAAAGAAACAGACAGCAAAGAAGTAAACATATTTATAACACAATTCCATATAATAAAAACATTATCGAGGAAAAACAGCAAAATAAAGACAGAGAAAAGGCCAAGCACAGTGCCTTAGGCTTGTGATGCCAGCACTTTGGGAGGCCAAGGCAGGTAAATCACTTGAGGTCAGATCAGCCTGGCCAACATGGTAAAACCCAGTCTCAAACAAAACAAAACAAAACAAAACCAGAGAATGAATGTTGGGGTGGGAAGACTGCTGATTATTTATTTATTTTATATTTAGAGTTAGGGTCTCACTCTATCTCCCAGGCTGGAGTGCAGTGGTATTACCATAGCTCTCTACAGCCTCCAACTCCTGGGCTCAAGTGATCCTCCCACCTCAGCCTCCTGAATAGCTGGGATTATAGGAATGAGGCACCCCACTCAGCAAGAGTACTGTTTTTGACAAAGTCGTCAGAGTAAGCATCTCTGAAGAGTGATATTTGGTAAGAAATCTGAATGAATGAGTGAATTAACTAAACCATTCATAAAGAATGGTCTGAGCCGGGCATGGTGGCTCAGGCCTATAATCTCAGCACTTTGGGAGGCTGAGGCGGGCAGAGCACAAGGTCAGCAGTTCAAGACCATCCTGGCTAACACAGTGAAACCCCATCTCTACTAAAAATACAAAAAATTAGCCAGGCGTAGTGGCACACGTCTACAGTCCCAGCTACTCGGTAGGCTGAGGCAAGAGAATTGCTTGAACCCAGGAGGCAAGGCTGCAGTGAGCCAAGATTGTGTTACTGCACTCTAGACTGGGAGACAGAGTGAGACTCCATCTCAAAAAAGAAAAAAAAAAAGGAAAGTTTCCTTAAAAAATAAAATAAAATAAATTAAAAAAAAAAAGAATGGTCTGGCTGGGCATGGTAGTTCACAGCACTTTCGGAGGCCGAGGTAGGAGGATCACTTGAGGTCAGGCATTCAAGACCAGCCCAGCCAACATGGTGAAATCCCGTCTTTATAAAAAATACAAAAAAATTAGCCGGGCCTAGTGGCACACACCACTTCTTCCAGCTGCTCAGGAGGCTGAGGCAGGAGAACTGCTTGAACCTGGGAGGTGAAGGCTACAGTGAGCCAAAATCCTGCCACTGCACTCCAGCCTGGGCAACAGAGTGAGACTCCATCTTTAAAAAAAAAAAAAAAAAAGAATAGTCTGGAAGACAGGATGGAGACAGATAATGATAAGTTTAAGATTGGTGTGTTTGAAACTGGCATAAAGTCCAGAGCTAAGAGCAGAATAAGCTAAAGGGAGAAATGTGAGCCACAAGATCTGAGAACCGAGCAGTCAGAAGTAAAGGACAATAATCATAAACAGTCGGCAGCCAATGTTCAAACTGATAACATGAAATTAATGAATGGGAAAGAAATTATTAAATAATGAAATTAAGATGTTACTGTCACATGGTTCTGAAAGGAACTAAAATTAAAACCATATTTCATTTGTTCTTAATTCTGGGTAACAACAGAAATAACTGGCCGGGCGTGGTGGCTCACGCCTGTAATCCCAACACTTTGGGAAGTTGAGGCATGATCACCTGAGGTCAGGAGTTCGAGACCAACCTGGACAACATGGCGAAACCCCGTCTCTACTAAAAACACAAAAATTAGCTGGGCATGGTAGCAGCCTGTAATCTCAGCTACTCAGGAGGCTGAGGCAGGAGAATTGCTTGAACTCGGGAGGCGGAGGTTGCAGTGAGCCGAGATCACACAACTGCACTTCAGCCTGGGCGACACAGTGAGACTCCATATCAAACAAACAAACAAAAAAAATTTAAAGAAATAACTGGGCCAGGACCATGGTTCACACCTGGAATCCCAGCACTCTGGGAAGTGAAGGCAGACGGGATCACTTGAGGTCAGGAGTTCGAGATCAGCCTGACCAACATGGTGAAACCCTGTGTCTACTAAGAATACAAAAATTAGCCAGGCATGGTGGCATGCGCCTGTAATCCCAGGTACTCAAAAGGTTTAGGGAGGAGAATCACTTGAACCCAGGAGGTGGAGGTTGCAGTGAACCAACATCGCGCCACTGAACTCCAGCCCGGGTGTCTGAGCAAGACTCCACCTCAAAAAAAAAAAAAAAGAACTGATGACAGGTTTGTACAGTCATAAAACAGAGAGAAAAAGACTATGCCTACAAAAGTTAAAAAAAGAAAAAAAGAACGCAAAACTTTAGAGGTGAGCTACCACACACACATACATAGTTCACAGAACTACACTGATACATAAAATGTTTGCAAAGATACTCAGATTTTGAAATTATTTCCTTGAATAACTGTCAAAGTAACCAGTCTTCCAGTTTAAACAATACAAAATTGCAGGAATTATGTACTTTTAAATTGTTGCACTTAGACAACACATGCTTTATTATACTTATTCACAGAAAGGTATCTAATTTATAAGATGCATGAGACTCTAAAATGCTACAGGAAAAAAAAGATGAGAATGTGGAAATACTGGAAGAAAGACAAGGGAAAGGAGCACATAAAGTAAGATCAGAAGTTCTTAACACTGGCTGCATATTCGATTTACCTTGGCACTGATGTCCAGGCTACCTCGCCCCACTCTGATTTAGTTGGTGTGAGGTGGGGCTTTGGGCATATTATTCTAATACATCTAATTCCCCTGGATTAGATATGCATAGTGACAAAAATGGAAAATGCTGAGCTTGGTAGTTAATTTTGTTGATGCAGAAAATAAAAATACAGGCTAAGATACATCTGTGGATTAAAGTCTTCAATAGCTCCCATTCCTTGCTCTAGATACTTTAATGTCCTAGTCAACTTTGGAGGCCCTCTGTGATAAGGTTTCTCCTGGCTGTCTTTCCAATCTCATCTCCTCCTCACTCCTTGACAAGCAAACTAACATACAGCCAAGCTCAACTATTTTCAGCTTCTCTAAATGTACCAAACTAGCTCATTCCTCTCCCTTTTGCATATTAATCCTTCTGCCTAGAATAACATGTCCCTTCTACAAGGTCTGCCTAGCATGCCACCCAAATTCCTACTCATCATTACATTAAAGTCCAAGTACACCTTATTCTGCAGCCAATGTTATATTTTTACACATACCTGTTAAATAATTTACCACCTGTATTTTTTTCCATGTTCATCTCATTTACTGATGTTTGAGTACTTTGCCAGCAAGTAAGGTAACTTTCTTCTTTCCTTATAATTTTGGATCTCGTATGCTTAACTCCAAAGAATGGTCTATGGTTGTATGAATGAATGAGAATAAAATAACAGAATAACCACTGGTTCTAAATTTTCCAACAGGAAAATTAAAGGAAAAGGAAAATTCTAAGTAGAAATGGAGATTTAGGAGGCCTGAACACTACATGATTATAAAAGTAGCCACTGACTGTCTTTCATTATCTTCTAAATTTTCTCCTTACATCTTTTATTCCCTCTAGTCTGATAAGGACGCCGCCAACGAAAAAAGACAGAAGGCAATGCAGCCATGTGATGGAAAGGTGAGAAAGGAAAACAGAAAAGGACATACAGGGAAAACCAACTACTTTGGTAATGTTTTAATTCTCAAGCTCAGGGAAAACAGAAAACTGGTGATTTTTGTATTAATCTTTATACAGTTAAGCAAGTCTTAAAATGCTGCTTTAAGGCCAGCGCAGTGGCTCACACCTGTAATCTCAGTACTCTTGAGAGGCCGAAGTGGGTAGATCACCTGAGGTCAGGAGTTTGAAACCAGCCAGGCCAACATGGTGAAACCCCTGTCTCTACTAAAAATACAAAAATTAGCCGGGCATGGTGGCAGGAGCCTGTAATCCCAGTTACTCAGGAGGATGAAGCACCAGAATCGCATGAACCTGGGATGCAGAGGTTGTGGTGAGCTGAGATCGCACCACTGCACTCCAGCCTAGGCGACAGAGCGAGACTCTGTCTCAAAAAAATAAAGGAGTGGCTCACGCCTGTAATCCCAACACTTTGGAAGGCCGAGGCAGGTGGATCACCTGAGATCAGGAGTTTGAGACGAGGGTGGCCGACAGAACGAAACCCTGTCTGTACTAAAAATACAAAAAATTAGCCAGGCACGGTGGCAGGTGCCTGTAATCCCAGCTACTTGGGAGGCTGAGGCAGAAGAACTGCTTCAACCCCGGAGACGGATATTGCAGTGAGCCGAGGTCGCGCCACTGCACTCCAGCCTGGGGGACAGAGCAAGACTCTCTCATTAAGTAAATAAATAAACAAAAATAATATGTTAAATGTACGGATAATACAAAGTGTACAGCTCTGCTCACTCTGAAATCATTTGATAAGTAATATTATCTGTGGTTACTGCATATAGACATATATGTATACACATGTGTGTGCCTCTATCGTTATAAATTTGAAAAAGACTATTTTAGTGTTCTTATCAATCTACAAGTCAACTAAAGCCATTCCATTACCTCCATAACTTCTTAAATCCAGAAAAAGATTAGATACCCACATAAGCAGTAACAAATTTCTATCAACATAAAAGGAAATAAAACTGGCTTACTAACTATGCCTGGCTCTTAAATGGAAAATGAAACGAGTTGATTTTCAAAACTGATTTCAAACACTAAGAAACCATTCTGTTCAAAGGACGCATAAAACTTCAACTTATCATCAGCCCCTTTTTTGGTCTGGGTGTTTTCTCTCTTCAGAAGACATCACATCTCATTCTGACTCAGAACAGGTTTTGCAACTTCTTGGTCCTTTGGACTTGCCACTTCCAGGTGTCTCATAACCTGCTCCAGACTAATTACGGACACGTAACGTCTTACACAAAACCGAGAACATTCAGTATCTGAACGTCTAAAAAAGTGTTTAGGATGAAGACGCTGGAAAACTCGTGTATCTGAATAGGACAACTCATTCCCGAGTCCTAGAAGAAAGCAGGCGAAATCAGAGTGAAGGTCCTCTGGCTTTCGGCTCAGAGGGCAGGGCGGGAAAACAAAGCACCAACACTAGTTTTAAAAAAAAAGTTTTCGGTTTCTGGGCGGACACTTATCCTGGGGCTACGCACAGACACAAGCACGCTTCAATAAGACAGGACAAGGCCCTCCACACGCCTCCGGGTATCATTAGCCCTATCCCGCTTTACTTCGCCAACATCCAAACATTCTCAATTTGGATTCTGGGACATCAAATGCCTTGTCTTCTGCCTCCGTTTCTACCACACCTGAGGTCTCTCCTGCACGTCCTCCAAGTCTAAAACACTGAGTTTCTGCCCGCTCCCTGGTCTAAGTCCCTTCCTCTTTGGCGTCTCCGAACGCTCTGTCCCCTGCCTCCGGTGTCCCCATCGGCGGCCAGACCCTCCGCCTCGGATTCGAGCCGCCGCGCAGCTCCATCCTTCTCACCTTGGTTACAGAAGAGGCTCCACAGTTTGGCGAAGATCAGCCCCATCATGAGCACCCGGGTGGGCCGCGGGGTCCCTCGGCAGCAGGTGCCGCGGCGCCGAGCCCCCCACCGCGGCGCGGGCTGCGAGGAGCAGACAACGAGAAGCCGCCAGAGACCGCGCAGCGAGGTCACTGCTAGGCCGGGAAGCCTCGACCCGACCCTCAGAAAGCGCCGCAGCGAGCCCCCACTGGGTAGTCCTTTGTTTCGAGCCCGCTGAGCCCAACGCCGACCCGTAGTCCCCTCGGTCTGAACCCACCTACCCAACAGAGCCTCGCTCAGCCCCAAGCCCCGCCTCCGCCCCGCCTCCCCTCCCGATCCCAGGACCACCCATCGCCGGAAGCTGGGCGCGTGACGTCGGCGCGCTTACGTCAACCCTCGCCTTCGACGTGGCGTTTTCTCCGGCTTCACTTCCGGAGGGCGGGTCCTAAACGGGCCGGCGTCTGGGAATTTGCGGTACCACTTGGAGGTGGGGGAATTTTCCTCGGTGCTTGGTCCCCCTGATGTCAGCCTTCAGAGCGTTTGTGGGACTCCCCTTAGATTTGAATCTCTCTGCTGCTAGGAGCAGCGTCCCTGGCCTCTAAACCAGGAAAGACCATAGATTCTCTAATTGAACAACCGCCGTTTGCTGCCCTTAGAGAACTCACAAAAGTGAAGAGTGTTTCCTGACTTCTTCCTGTTCCCCTGGGTAGGCGTGCTAGGGGTTAGAAATTCTGTCGTGATTCTTTTTTCTTTCATGTATTCATCTATTCATTCACGTATTCATTCATTTGCTTATTATTCATTCATTCATGTACTCATTGATTGATTGATCCACTGGAGACGAGGGTGTCTCAGTCTCCTGGGCTCAAGCGATCTTCCTGCCTCAGCTTTCCAAAGTGCTAGGATTACAAGCGTTGAGCCACCGCGCCCGGCCCCTATCATAATTTTCAGTTCTGAAAAGAACTGATCGGGAGACGAGCCATGGAATGCCTGTAGCCACGGAGTTCAGTTATGTGATTAATAATAACATAATAATAGCACATAGCACCCCTCCCCATTTTGCCAGGCATTAGGTATGTTCGTGGATCCCAGATCGAAATCCACGCATAAGCTAATTCGCTACGTAATTGTTTTCAATTCCACTTCCCATGGTTAGGTTTTAGCATTGAAAAGAAAAGTTTCGCAGCCTGGAATGAAACGAAACTGAATGTCCTTGAAACCAGCTGACAGAGGAGCAAGCTTAAAAGACTATGACTTCAGTCAGATGGTTGGATTTTAACCTTGGCAACGTGGCCTTTAATATGCCAAACTATTAAGTTAACCTGTAGAAAGAGTGTATGACTTATGTCTTCCCAGTGCTATGGTTTAAAGACCATTTAAGACTTAGACACAGGAAAACATGCTCCAAAGTTATGACATTAAAGGCAAGTTTCAGTCTCCTATGTAGAGGAAAAAGAATGTATGGAGCCTATGCAAACTTAACTTTCTTTTCTTTTCTTTTTTTTTTTTTTTTTTGTTTTTTGAGACAGAGTCTGGCTCTGTCACGCAGGCTGGAGTGCAGTGTCGAGATCTCGGCTCACCGCAACCTCCTCCTCACGGGTTCAAGCGATTCTCCCGCTTCAGCCTCCCATGTAGCTGG
This sequence comes from Ateles fusciceps, assembly GCA_036589455.1. NCBI lineage: Eukaryota > Metazoa > Chordata > Mammalia > Primates > Atelidae > Ateles > Ateles fusciceps. The sequence continues at coordinate 8,972,969 of JAZHEH010001064.1, forward strand.
GAATACAGGCGCGTACCACCATGGCTGGCTAATGTTTTGTATTTTTAGTAGAGACGGGATTTCACCGTGTTAGCCTGGATTATCTCGATCTCCTGACCTCGTGATCCACCCACCTTGGCCTCCCAAAGTGCTGGGATTACAGGCGTGAGCCACCCCACCCAGTTCAAACTTAACTTTCATGTCTATCAGTTGGACCATAAACGAATAATTTTGTATTTGTGTAAATAATGGCTTAAAGGGACATTTTTAGTCCTAGCTTCATTATTACACAGCAAACTAGATTCTGTAACAGCTTCTTCAATTGTTAGACATGGATATAAACCACATTCTGCTTTTTTTTTCTGGCTTTCAGATTTCTAAGAAACCATTTCTGAAAAGAACAAAGCATCTTGGTATGAAAATGCAGAGATTTGAAGCAAAAAGCTAATGATTTCTTAAACATTTTTATATTTTAGAGACAGTAAGTTTGAATTATACTTCCACTTTTAACGAAGTGGAATGACTATTTATTTGAAGAGGGCTGTTGATATTTTTATTGGTTTTGCTTCTTTTAAATTTAAGAAAACTTTAATGTTGAAGTTTTCAGCTTGTTAAAATTTACTTTTAATTTACTTTTAACACCTTTCTTATGATCAATTTACCTGACAATGAGACTGTTCTAATGTTTTTAAAATATTTTTTCATATTTAAAAGTTTTATTTGCTAATTTGGAAATCTAAAATTTTTATAAACTGGAGGGAAATAAAACTAGCCATAATTATTAAAAGTAATATGATTGATTAATAGAATATAGTTGTATATTATCTATACAGAAATCATGCTGATGTATCTATCAATCTATTAGAAAAAATACATTCAAGGCTGGGCGCGGTGGCTCACGCTTGTAATCCTAGCACTTTGGGAGGCCGAGGTGGGTGGATCACCTGAGGTCAGGAGTTCAAGACCAGCCTGGCCATCATGGTGAAACCCCATCTTTAAATAAAAAAAAAAAATAAAATTAAAAAAAAAAAAAGAAAAAAAATACATTCAAATGCATTTTGCAGGCGGTGGCTCATGCCTGTGATGCTAGCAGTTTGGGAGGCCAAGGCAGGTGGATTGCTTGAGCCCAGGAATTTTAGACCAGCCTGGAAAACATGGGGATATCCTGTCTCTACAAAAAATACAAAAATTAGATGGACATGGTGTTGCACACGTGTAGCCCCAACTAATGGGGTGGCTGAGGCAATAGGCTCATTTGAGCCAGGGAGATCAAGGCTGCAGTGGGTTAAGATCGTGCCTCTGGACTGCAGCCTAGGTGACAGAGTGAGAGACTGTCTGAACCAAAAAAAAGTGGAGGGGGGATTATAACTTATTTTCTTAAGTGTTCATTGGAAATTAATTCCTTTAATTAAATTGGAATCCCAGTAAAATTTCTGCCCAGTTCTCCAAAATACTTTAAAGAGTTCAAGGAAGAAAAATGCCAAACAACTTGGGAATTTAAAAAATAAAACTATATCTAATATGTTTTTAAAAGGAATTATTATAAACTAACTTCAGATAATACTTGGAAGAGCTAGCTGTACCTGTAATTGAATTCAATTTATTACTCATACAACTCAGATCAATTTGTCCATGTTTTTTTTTTGAGACAAAGTCTGGCTGTGTCACCCAGGTGAAAGTGCAGTGGTGCATTCTCGGCTCACTGCAACCTCCACCTCCCAGGTTCAAGCAATTCTCCTGTCTCAGCCTCCTCAGTAGCTGGGATTACAGGCATGTGCCATCAAACCCGGCTAATTTTTGTATTTTTAGTAGAGATGGGGTTTCACCATGTTGGTCAGGCTGATCTCAAACTCGTGACCTTGTGATATGCCAGACTTGGCCTCCCAAAGTGCTAGGATTACAGGTGCAAGCCACCATTTTTTAACTTTCCTCAACCTTTAAGGTAGTGCCCGTTGTGATTTTAGTTTAGTTGATGAGTCTCTAGATCAGGTGGGACTGATAGATTTCCCATCAGAAAATTCTCTCCATATGGTCTGAAATCAATATGATCTCCTTCTGTAAATATCTATTGGGAGACCAATACTTTTTAGATGCTGTAGGTAATATAAAAGAAATTAATGTCCCACTTCTGTCGTTAGGAAGAGTATGTTGGTAAATTTCTGACAAAGTTGCTTTATGTTTACAAAGAGGAGCCATAGTACCCTGAGTTTCAAAACGTCTACTAGATCAAAATAGTTGTAGATCTGTGACTTTGGTCACAATTCAATAAATGAGAATTGAGATCTCTTCTGTAGTTTAGGGCTCAATGTGACCAGCCTTCCCACATTTGATAAATGCTCCTTCCAACAGGTACTTCAAAGCTTCCGTCATAAATGCATGTTGTCCTTTAGGGGCTCGGCTGCTCAGTGGCAGTCATGGTGGCTTATAAGTTACTCATTTATAGTAGGTTTTTGGCTTTTGAAGCTGATCCAGTTTCTTGAATTGTCTGGTCCTCTCTTCTCTAGAAACAACTTTACCCCTCTTTACTACAGTCCCATTCCTTCTGGTGGAGCCTCTGACATTTCCCAAACACCTGCAATCTTCACTCTGACATCTCCCAAACACCTAAAATCTCACAAATGACTTTTTACTGTCCTATAGGCATTCCTTCAGTACATGATAACACTTGTTCAATAATACTATCTAACATTTACTAAGGACTTTCATTCTAGCCCTGTTTAAAGCACTCTACCTAATTTGTTTGGTTTTTAGTAAAATTATGAAGCAGGAGCTATTACCTCTATTTAACAGATGAAGAAATTGAAATGTAAACAACTTCAATAATTTGCCTGAGGTTGCAAGAACTGGAATCTGAACCCTAGTAGCCTGACACCAGAGGTCAAGGTCTTAACCATTGCAAAAATATAGATTGCCCAAGAATGCTGCTAAACTTCACTCATACATTAAAATACTATTTTCTTTTCAAGAATCTATGTTGTTTGTTCCTTACTTAGGTGGGAAGGATATGTGCAAGATAAAGCAGCAAGGAGTTTAAGTCTGGCAACAGTTGCACTGCTGGATTTTCAGAGAAGTGTTCCCCAAAGCAAATTATGGTGTTAATTTCCAATGTTCCATAAGCATAGCAAGAAAAATGGGAAGTTCTCAGTAAGGTATACAGTATTATTTCTAGAAATAAAGATGAACCAATCCAAGATTGGCTTTTGTTTGTTTAATCCTGGCAGTATTCTGAACTAAATAGTATTCATTCTTCCCTTTACTTTCCAGATATTATAGGTCGTGATTTATAGTGTCTCAAATGCCAAATAAATTTGAGAAGCTTAGACTGGAGCTGCTGTGCTGATATAGAATTGGATTTATGGGTAAATGGGTGACTATGTTATCTTCATAGAACCATGTAGGATTGAAATTAGGAGGGAAAGAAGTTTCTTTGAATGGAGATAGCTAGAGGCAGAATTAAGACCTTTCTTCCAGGATCAATCTGAAATAACATTTTGACAAGTAAAAAGAGGTATGCCTATCATAGAAGAAATAAAAAGGTGACCTGGAAAAATATAAAAAAGGGAGGACTAGATAGAAATTAGTTACAGTCTGGCTGGGCGTGGTGGCAGACACCTGTAATACCAGCTACTCAGCAAGCTGAGGCAGGAGGATTGCTTGAACCCAGGTGATCCTAATGTCTGATTTAGACATTGATCACTTTTAGATCTTTCAGCCGTGAAAGAATCCCATGGATTTATTGAATAAATATGCTATGGTCAACGACAAGGTATTGGCTCTAGAAGCCAAATTACCAGTCTTCATCCTGGCTTCTTATTTGAGACCATGGAAAGTTATTTCAACCCTGGGAACCTTGATTTACTCTTTAAAAACAGAGAAAATGGGCCGGGCATGGTGGTTCACGCCTGTAATCCCAACACTTTGGGAGGCCGGGGCGGGCAGATCATTTGAGGTCAGGAGTTTGAGACGAGCCTGGCCAACATGGGGAAACCCCATCTCTACTAAAAATACAAAAATTAGCCGGGCCTGGTGGTGCATGTCTGTAATCCTGGCTACACTGGAAGCCGAGGCAGGAGTATCTCTTGAACTGGGAGGCGAAGTTGCAATGAGTGGAGATCCCACCATTCCACTCCAGCCTGGGTGACAGCTCAAAAAAAAAAAGAAAAGAGAAAATGATAAACACCTTGCAGGCTGTTGTATGGTATAATGGTTATACAATATTTTCTACTCTCTCTGGTAAAGAGTTGGTGTATCATAGAAAGTACCTGTTGTCTCTCTCTCTCTCTGTGTGTGTGTGTGTATAATTCGGTGTGAAAATTAGAGGGAAAAAAAACTCTTTCCTATAGCTATGTGTGAATTACCATGGTGTGCTGCAAAAAACATATGGCAAAGAGACAGAACTATTTTGATTTTACTGTACAATCATAATATGGCTCAATTACTTTGGTTAGGTACTCTCGTTCTTTAAATCTATATCCTTGTCTACTTATAACCAAAAAAAAAAAAAAAAAAATCACGGCAAAGGTCTCTCAAGCTCTAAAGAATATGTCAACTGATACAGGTAGCAGTTAGCCTTATTACCAACGGTAAACACTATCTGTGGATTTTAAGTATTACCTCATCACTGGATATTAATACACCATTAACCCAACTTTCAAAAATATGAACTTCACAACTAAAGCAAATCTGTATGCCTGAGAGAGGTAAAATCATTTCATAAAATCAAACGGTGGCTGATGCGTCCAAGTCCTGGCCTCATCCTCTACTTGGAGGACATGCAGCAACACAGCAACTGTGCCCCTGCCTTTATTCAGGCCAGCAACATCTTCCACACGCCATTTGGCCATTTTTCCATTGCCCCTGGCACCCAGCTCTCCAGTCCCGAGAACTAAATATTTTTATCTCTCTCGCCAGCGGCCCCTGCCTACTTAAGGCTCCCCCAGGACCCACAGCAGGCAAAAGCGCTTTCCGGGCAGTGTTAGGAACTTTCGGGGGCGTGACATGGCGTAGCGCCGGGGGAAATTTGCGGTGCGCATTGGGGGACCGGAAAAGAGTGGGCCGCAGGCGCCGGACGTGACGTAAGCCGGAAGCGACTTTCCGCCGAGAAATGGGGGCGCGTGTTTGGAAGTTGGTACAAAAGATCGAAAGCGAGCGAGCTGCTGCCAGTGTGGCTTCCTGATTTGCGTCCGTCTCAGCACAGATTCAATTACTAAGCTTTTTTTTTTTTGGTTCTTTGCAACGGGAGTGGCATTGGCTCAGTGATTTCCGTGAGCATCTCCACGAGAAAACATTACCTCGATGAGGTGTGGTGGAGACCAGGCAGGTGCTTCTAATCGGCTAGGTTTGAAAAAGCGTGGACTTACCTCTGCATCTCCGAATTTAACTCAGCTTGATCGGCTAGATTTTCTTCAGTATCTGGTGTGAAGCCACTCGTCACTATTAATTCGGAAAGGGAAAAAAAATACCGTTTTCCAGCATTTCACTTGGTGGAGAGCTAAACAACAGGGAAAATGTCTGTTTTCCCTAAGATATCTTTGAGACCCGAGGTTGAGAACTATCTTAAGGAAGGTTTTGTGAATAAGCAGGTAGGTCAGATAACGATGTTAGATATTTTGCAAAAACAAATATTCACACACTCTAGAGGAATAGAAAACAGTCTAAAGGGAAATCTTCAGAGCCATCGTTTCTTATTACTTGTCTGTCCAAATGTAAAAATACCAGTATGTTTCTCCAGGTATTAAAGCTTACTGAGATACGAGGTGAATAAAATATATGTTTGAACATTTAGGAACGGAAAAGAAGGGAGAAGTGCGTGTGCCTGTCAGGCATGGCACAAAGGGTTCTAAGGATGAACAAGAAAAAGTCCCTGTTTTCAAGTGGAATTTTGAAAGAGCGCTTGCTCTGGCACTCAGGTGAAAAAGGTTCTGTAATTTGTTGCGTGCCTCTTTCATGCTAACAGTTGTGCTAGGTGATTTGCGTATTTTAATCTTAATCTTTTTTTCGTAGAGGTTTGTTCCCATTTTAATAGATGAGAAAATGAGTGTTCAAGGAATTGTGTCGCTGACCCAAGTTGACACAGCTATCAAGTAACTACTGAAATCTGGAGGGAAAGAGTTCAGGTGTAGTGAACAAACGTACAGCTTTTAAATCTCAGGCACTTGATTAGCATTCCAGGGCTTTGTAAATTGTGGCTTAACCTCGATTTTTCTCTTCTGTGAAAAACTGAGAATGTTTAAAAATATTTTACCAGCTTGTTTTAGGATATTAAACGTAAGTGAAAACAACTAGCATCGTTTTGGCATGTAAGTCCTCAAAAAAAAGTTAATTTTGTTTGCTAAAGTCCTCAGTAAATGTGGATTGTCTTTGATTGCAAAGTCTGTCTTCTATTTCACTTTACCTCGCTGCCTCTAAGCAAATTTGTTTTTTTCCAAATCTTTAGTTTTTTAGTCAAATTAAAACTATTTTACCAGGTTTTAGGATATTAAATGTAAGTGAAAACAACTAACATTGCTTTGGCATGTTAAGTCCTCAAAAAATGTTAATTTTGTTTGCTATTGGCAGTGCTTACCACAGATGTCCTCTGTAAATGTTGATTGTCTTTGATTGCAAAGCCTGTCCTCTCTTCCACTTTACCATGCTGCCTCTAAGCAGCTTTTTTTTTTCCAAAACTTTAGTATTTTACTCAAATTAACACCAATTAAATGTTATGGGTTTTTTTTCCTTTTTTTTTTTTTTTTTTTTTTTTTTTGGACGGAGTCTCTCACTGTCACCCAGGCTGGAGTGCAACGGCCCAATCTCAGCTGACTACAACCTCCGCCTCCTGGGTTCCAGCAATTCTCCTGCCTCAGCCTCCCAAATAGCCGCGATGTGGGGATCGCTCCAGCGTAGAGGCCCTCTGACTGTGCCTCCGCCATAATGTCAGCTTGAGCCCAGAGATATTTCCCCTCCTGGAGGCAGTCGAGCTAAGGGAAAGCAGGAACTAAAAGATGGATGATTTTGTAGAAGTTATCTCAGACTCCCTGACGCTGACACAATGGCTCCGTGATGGCTGTGTGGTTTTACTAAGACATTGTGTTTTATCTTGGTACCTGTTTTGGGCTAGTTTTATGACTCTGTTTACTCTAGTTTTATGACTCTGTTTACTAAACATTATCTAAGCCCAATAACTACTCACATGTGTCTTGGAGATTGTTACCTTTAAGATCTATGAGTTTTGCCTGACCTTTAAAGAATGTTGCTTTTCCTGACCTTAAAGAATGTTACCTTCTCAAATGTAAATCCCTACACAATAGGTAAAGGAAAATCTCCACCCTCGTGCTTACTCTTATGGCCCCTGGCTATGTACTTCCCTTTTTATGGGTATTTTATCTTCTCCTCCAGACTTGTGGTATTGTAACTTTTGTTCCTCTTTATTGTATAGAATTAACAATGTGGGTTGACGTCAGCTACTGAAAGCTGACAGTATATATTGGGACCCTTTGCACAAATAAAATTGCTGTTTAGGCATTGCTGTATGGGCATTGTCTATTCAGACCTCCAGACCCCGCTCTCTGTCCGCGCACTCTCTCTTCCAGGTATTGGGACCCTTTCGCTGGCCGAGAGCTCCCCCGGAAGACGTGCCGGTCCCCGACACAGCGACTACAGGCGCCCGCCACCACATCCTGCTAATTTTGTATTTTTTAATAGAGTTGGGGTTTCACCATATTGGCCAGGTTGGTCTCAAACTCCTGACCTTGTGATCTGCCCACCTCGCCCTTCCAAAGTGCTGGGATTACAGGCATGAGCCACTGTGCCCAGCCTCATTTTTGAAGGTTATTGAAGCCATGCCTTTTAGATTTGATTCCTACGTTTCATTTCCAAAGATTACTTCGAGGGACTAGACTGTATGGAAAGAGAAAATACATTCTGTTGATTTCAAGAGACTTTAAATATAAGACATGTTAAGAGAAGTAGGGGCACTCCACAGTTTTTTTCAGCAGATTTTAAAATGGTGAACATTGTTTATAAAGAAGATCCACACATCTTTGACACCACCTCTGATTCAGTAGTCTCATCAACAGTATGGTTTTACAAAAAGAAAAGCTGTGCCTTTAGAAAAAGTATTGACGGGAAGGAAATATTAAGTTTCGTGTTTTTTTGTTTTTTTGTTTGTTTTTGAGACAGGGTCTCACTCTGTCGCCCAGGTTAGAGTGCAGTGGCGCAATCTCACTTCACTGCTGCTTCGACCTCTGGAACGCGAGCGATCCTCTCACCTTAGCCTCCCGAGTAGCTGGGACCACAGACAGGGGCCACCATATCTGGCTAATATTTGTATTGTTTGTAGAGATGGGGTTTCACCATGTTGCCCAGACTGAATGTTCAGTTTTGATGAGACTAAACCTTAAGAAATACCGAATACTTTAAGGCTAGTGGATTAGGCTAACAAGTGGTTTGTGAAGATTCTGTAGAGCAGGATTTAGTCAAATATGAAAAGAAAAAAGGAAATGTTTCTTGAAAACCTTTGATTAATTACAAGGGAACATTGTTTGAGTCTATATCGTCATATCTGACAGATGTCTTTGCAACTCATCTTTTTTGGAAAATATATGTTACATTTAATAATACCATATTAGAAAGCTGATGTCCTGGGGGAATCTTTGAATGGCAGTTACTTATCATTGTTACTTATTATTTAAATATTGGCGTTTTAAAAGGATATCACCCAGTTTGCTCTTGGATATGATGTTAGCTAGTTAGCTAACATCTAGCTAACTTGGGTATAATGTTAGCTCTACAGAGATGATGTATTGGTAATGCATCATAAATAGACTGATTTCGTGAATTTATGTGAGTAAATGTAGCAGATATTAATTATTTGCAAAATGTTCATAATGCTTTGAAGTTTAGGCAATGTTTTTCTAAGCCCTTTATGTCAGGCATTTTCTTAGTTGTGTATTACCACGTTTAAGCCCAAGAACCCTGTGAAGTATTACTATTTCCTTAGTGTTATTGATGTATAAACAATACAGCAAAATGGAGTAGAGTTGAACAATTGCTAAATGATGTTTAATTAGATGCAATGAATACGTAGGCACCTTCTGCTGACTTTTTGATTCTTAGGAAATTTAAACATTCACATGTTCTTTTTTAGATCGTGTCTGCCTTCGGTAAAGAAGCAGCAGAAAGGAAGTTTGAAACTTTGTTAAAGCACCTGTCACATCCTCCATCATTCACAACTGTCAGAGTGAATACACATTTAGCCTCAGTACAACATGTGAGAAATCTGTTACTTGATGAACTTCAAAAGGTTTGTGGAAATTTTCTGTTGTTTGTACATAATTACATTTTTGCAATCTGCCATGCTGTTCTCCATCAAAGTCCTATGAATGATACGCTTCTAATTTTATAGATAAGGAGATTGAGGATCATGAATGCTAAATTGTCCAAAGTTATCCTTGTTGGTAATGCCAGAACTTGACCCTAGTACTTCTGATTCAAAATTTATTCATTTTTTGATGACTAAATAGCTCATTAAACCCCTCTGGGCCTCATTAAACTGGGCCTCAGTAGCTTCATCTTTAAAATACGAGTGAAGAAGTCCAGTCTAACCTTAAAATCCTGTGGCTTTGTGATAAGCACCATGTAATGACCAGGAAAACAGATTGTATAGCTGAGATAAGCCCAGAGATAAGGAGGTACGTGCTAAATACTTATGGGATTTATAGTGTTAATTGACAAAAAAATAGATGTTGTAGGCCACACGTGGTGGCTCATGCCTGGAATCCCAGCACTTTGGGAGGCTGAGGTGTGTGGATCACTAGAGGTCAGAAGTTCGAGACCAGCCTGGCCAAAAGCTGGCAAAACTCTGTCTCTACTAAAACTATAAAAATTAGCCGGGGATGGTGGCGAGTACCTGTAATCCCAGCTTCTTGGGAGGCTGAGGCTGGAGAATCACTTCAACCCAGGAGGCGGAGGTTGCAATGAGCCGAGATTGCGCCATTGCACTCTAGCCTGGGTGACAAGAGCGAAACTCCGTCTCAAAAAAAGAATGTTGGGCCAGGTATGTGGGTCACGCCTGTAATCCCAGCACTTTGGTAGGCTGAAGCCAGTGGATTACATGAGGCCGGGACTTTGGGACCAGCCTGGGCAGCATGGTGAAACCCCGTCTCTACTAAAAATACAAAAAAATTAGTCAGGCATGATGGTACATGCCTGTGATCCTGGCTACTCGGGAGGCTGAGACATGAGAATTCCAGAACCCAGGAGGCGGAGGTTGCAGTGAGCCAAAATCATGCCATTGCATTCCAGCCTAGGTGACAGAGTGAGACTCTGTCTCAAAAAAAAAAAAAAAAAAAAAGATGTTGAAGTGCCGTATGTTTCGTAAGACCAGGAAATTAGAACAGTATAATGAATCTGAACCTATTTTCAATGTAAAACAACATGAGACTTTTTTTATTCAACCAATAAAATAGTTTTGGCAAAATATTCCTCTTACAGATGAAAACAGTATTATAAAATGCCATTTATGACTTCTAAGCAGAAAAGTATTTGAATTATCTTGTTTATATTGTTTTACTTTTTTGCTTTTGAAAGCTTTGCCTTATGTGTTTCATATACCGTACACTGAAATTTACCTCAAAACAAATGTAAGATGTAGAAAAATCGATGCCTGAGGAGTACCACATACATTGCATATTGTAGTTATTAAGTGACTTATGTCACTGGTAGGTGTCAGCAGACCCATTTTTGCCTTTTTTGTATCTGAATTAAAAGCAAGAGGCAACCATGATTAAAGGGTTTCCGTTTGTAAATCACAAGCTGTGTTTACTCTAGTTGTTTGGAAAACTTTGGAAAGCTATCGGTGATTCACTTACCCCCTTTTAAACAATCTCATTATTACATTTATGGACTCTCTGTCATACTCTCCTTAAGAACAGTTCTCTAAATACCAAGTTGTGAGTAGACGACCAAGTTAAAAGATGAACCAGCTAGGGTATCTGAGTGTATGAGACCAAACCTTAGTATAATAATTAAATAATATTTTGAAAAAATTAATGTGATTTTTATTTATAGATAGCAATAATCATATTGAGAGTAATGACATTAGGCATAAAACATAAGCAGTTGCCCTAAGCAACTAAAGTAATTACTTTTCCATAGCCATGCGTATATGTTTTCAGGTAATGAAAAGGAAACTGTTTCGAGACCCACTGGAAGTATCCATAACTCAGGCAGATCCAGATTTATTATTATTTTTCGTAGCAAATGATTTCCAGAACCTGGATATTTTAGTATCCTAGTCTGAATATACAAGATCCCATGGGCTAGGATCAGTCACTCTGGGCTTTGGGTTCCTTTCCTTAAATGTTAAGGTTGGACAGGGAAGCTTGGGTCAGAGTCACTAGATAGCAGTACCTGATTCTAGCAAGAAAGAGTACTTGGAGAGGAGGCTTAGGCTATAGATTTTCTTTTCCTTTCACATTGAAAAGTTCACGTGTCCTAGAGAGATGTCCTGAATAGTATGACATAAAAGTAAGTGTTTCGTCCCCAATGTCTCTGTACCGCATACTGAATTTTTTTTTTAAACGGAGTGTTGCTCTGTTGCTTAGGCTGGCGTGCAGTGGCCTGATCTCGGCTATCTACAACCACTGCCTCCCAGGTTCAAGCGATTTTCCTGCCTCACCCTCCTGAGTAGCTGGAATTACAGGTATTGGCCGCAATGCTCGGCTAATTTTGGTATCCTTAGTAGAGATGGGATTTCACCATGTTGGCCAGGCTGATCTCAAACTCCTGACGTCAAGTGATCCGCCTGCCTCGGCCTCCCAAAGTGCTGGGATTACAGGCATGAATTCTATATATCTCTGTGCCGAGCCTGAAATTTAATAACACAAAGTTTCATTAGGCTGGTGAGAATATGGAGAAGCTGGCATCTTCATACATTGTGGGTGGAAATGTAAATGATGCGATCTCTTTGGAAAACTAGCAGTATCTTAAAAAGTTAAACATGCTCTATAACCCAGCAATTCCACTCCTAGGTACCTACCCAAAATAAATGAAAATGTGTCCATACAAATTCTCCAGCACGGATGTTCATAGCAACACTACTCGTAATAGTGAAAAGGGGACACTCTAAATATTCGTCAGCTACTAAGAAGATAAACTAAATGTGATATATTCAGACAGTAGAATCCTTCAGTAATAAACATCATGAAGTACAATGAACTGATACATGCTACAGCATGGATTAACCTCAAAAATATTAAGTGAAAGAAGCTAGACACAGTTGCTACATATTGTATTACAGGCTGAGCATGTCTTTTCTGAAATGCTTGGGACCAGAAGTGTTTCGAATTTTTGATTTTTTGGATTTTGGAATATTTGCATGAATATAATGAGAGATTTCAGATATGGGACCCAAGTTTAACATGAAATTCTTTTATGTTTCATGTTCACCTCGTATACATAGGCTGAGTGTAATTTTACACAGTATTTTATGTAATTTTGTGCAGGAAATCGTCTGTATACATGAAACCATCAGAAAGCAAAGGTGTCACTATCTCTGACACTCATGTGGAAATCTGTGGTTGTTTGGCATCACTATCATTCCTGACTGAATGTAAATACAGAGAAAATATTTATATAATTATTTTCTTTTTGAGAGGGAGTCTCACTCTGTCACCCAGGCTGGAGTGCAACAGTGTGTTCTCAGCTCACTGCAACCTCTGCCTCCCGGGTTCAAGCGATTCTCCTGCCTCGGCTCCCGAGTAGCTGGTATTACCAGCACACGCAACCATACCTGGCTCATTTTGGTATTATTATTAGAGATGGGGTTTCACCATGTTGGCCAGGCTGGTCTCGAACTCCTAACCTCAGGTGATCTGCGTGCCTTAGCCTCCCAAAGTGCTGGGATTACAGGTATGAGCCACTGTGCCTGGCCTATACATTTTCTTATACTTATTCATATGTAAGTATTTAACAGTAAAAAAGAAAGACATACCATTAATACAGTGAGAAAATATTGCGTTCAGGGTAACTAAGCAGCACATAGCATTACCGTAATACCTGAGTTAGCTACTCAACAACAACAACAAAAACAAAAACACAGTAGGCTGGATAAACTCTGCTGTGAGCCTGCATTTTGACTTTGACTGGTCCAGGTCAAGTGTGGAATTTTCCACTTTTGGCATCATGTCAGCACTCAAAAAATTTTTGATTTGTAGCATTTCAGATTTTTAGACTAGGGATGTTTGGTTTGTATTCCATTTATGTGAAATGTCCAGAAAAGGCACATTTATAGAGAAAGAAAGATAGTGGTTACCTAGCAGTGGGGACAGGGATTGACTGCCGGTGAGCATGAAGGATCTTTGTGGGATGATGGAAATTGTCTAAGACTGGAAGACAGTTCTTTAAATTTACTAAAAATCAATGAATTGTGCATTTAAAATGGGCGAAATTTATGGAATGTAAATTGTCTCAATAAGGCTGTTTTAAAATGGCATAGGGCAGAAACAAACATTAAAAGTAGGTGTTGATATGCTTGGTTGGGAAAAAAATGTTTGTGTTGTTGTGAAGGGTATGTACATGTGTGGTTTTATGAGTTTTATTTCTATATCATCTTAACATGCTCCTAATTGAAAGAGAGAGACAGTGACCTTTGGCTTGAGAAGCTTTGATCTCTGTATAAGCTATTTCCTCAGTATAAAGCAAATGTTACTTATAAAACAAAACAAAAATCAAAATTCATTCTCTTCTTTGGCAAGAGCTGTTCGCTATAATTGATACTGTAAGGCTATTAAAATGATGAAGGAGGGAAGGAAAGAGAAAGGAAGAAGGGTTTGATTGAATAAGGTGGAATTTATCCTTCAAATTGCTTATCGTCTGTTGGATATGGTTACAGTCTGAAATATCCTTTGTCTGGAAGAAGCAGTACTCTATAGAGCTGGTGACTTGGTAGATAAGAAGTTATATTTCTAAAATATGCACAATTATTTTCTGTTCCCCTTATCAACTTAGAAATGAGTAAGGTGATCTCAGAAATTTTTTGTAGATAGTGTGTGGATTCTGTGGGGCAATGAAAACATGTATTGTTATCGCTCTTTTATGTAGTACATGAAAATGGAGTTTATAAACCCTAGCCTGATAGAGTATACGGTCCCTGTCATCCAGTTCTCTATGTAGCTGGTTTTTTGTTTGTTCGTTTTTGAGAAGCATCTCACTCTGTTGCACAGGTTGGAGTGCACTGCCATGATCTTGGCTCACCACAACCTCCAACTCCTGGTTTCAAGCGATTCTCCTATCTCAGCCTCCCAAGTAGCTGGGATTACAGGTGCATGCCGCCATGCCTACCTAGTTTTTTGGATTTTTAGTAGAGACGTGTTTTCACTGTGTTCTCCAGTCTGGCCTTGAACTCCTGAGCTCAGGCAATCCACTTGCCTCGGCCTCCTAAAGTGCTAGGATTACAGGGGTGAGCCACCACCCCCGGCCAGCTGTTTTTTATTTTGTGTAGGGTGCCCACTTGTCTTCTGCTTGTGTCAGTGGCACACTGGTACCTATTTAACAACCCCCTTCTGGGAAAAATAACTCTAATTTGTGGTGTCTGCTGATTTCTGTGTTGTAAATACTCACCTGGTTCCCTGGTAGCTACACGCATGACTGTGGAGTTGGGAAGAGATGCACGCAGTGGCTCTTCTGAGCTGGTGTGAGCTGGCTCCCACACCTGTACCTGCTTTCAGTGTGACAGCCTTCCAGTTCCCTTATAATAGAGGATATCGAAAATCCCAAACCTCTACCATAAACATTTCTTTTCCTCACCAAAACTGACATGGATGCCATGTTGATTATGTATATTGGGTAGTATTTGTTAATAGTAATCTCAGTCTTTAACATCCTATTCAGAGGCTTTCTTAAATGAATACTGCATGTAATTCTAGATTGAATATAAGTTTTTAAAGTAAATCATTTCAGGTAACCACAGGTTGTGTTTATAATGCCAAACAGTAAGCAAAATTGAGTCTTGTAAAGAAGTCAGGATACTTCAGAATTAAAATAGAGAGAACATTGTTGTTTTGAGGTCATTTTGATTTTTACAGTACCCCATGGAATAAAGTGAAAGTGCTCCAGAGCTACTAGAGTTCATGCTGTGGTGGATGATGATACTGAAAAGTTTCATAAGTTGAAATGTATCAGATGTATCAGTTGCTTTATAATCATGTTTATTTTTAACAGCAGTTGAATGGATTAAGTGTACCTGTTCTTCAGCATCCAGACCTTCAGGATGTCTTACTTATTCCTGTTATTGGACCCAGGTTTGTAAAAACTTCATTTCCAAATTATATTCTTCTCAATAAAATTTTTGTCACAGGGAGCTTTTTTACGGTTTGGTGATATTACTAAGTTTCTCTGTTGTTAGCAACTTTCTGTAGATAACAGGAATTCAGAAATTTATAAATGCAAACTTTATATTCTGTACTGGAAAATCATTCAAAAGAAGACTAGGAATGGGGCCAAGGACCTTGAGAATAATGCATTTTAGGTCCCTTTAGTGTTGTAATTTTTTTTTTCTCCACTTTCTGAGAAACTTTATTTCATTTGCTTACTTGTATTTCATAGGAATTTTCAGTGCTAAATTAAAACTTTTTTTTGAGCTGCAACAAAAATATAAAGTAACCTATTTTCACTTTCGTAGCTGATATGTTTGTAAAATTTTACTTTTTGAGACAGCGTCTTGCTCTGTTACCCAGGCTGGAGTGCAGGGGTACAATCATAGCTCACGACAGGCTCGAACTTCTGGCCTCAGGCAGTTATACCACCTCAGCTTCCAAGTAGCTGGGACTACAGGTGTGCACCACTCCACCTGGCTAATTTATTTTTTATGTTGTAGAAACAGTCTCACTATGTATCCCAGGCTGGTATTGAACTCCTCGCCTCAATCCCACCTCAGCCTCCCGAAGTGTTGAGATTACCCATGAGAGCCATCTCGCCCAGCCTGTAAAATTTTATTCATAATTCAACAATTATGTTAAAGTACCATGTGCTGTTTCTGTTTTACTCACTCATTTATTTGGAAAGCATATATTTGAAAATTGAAAAATAGGTTTCAGGCCAGATCTGGTGGCTTACTTATTCCTGTTATCCCAGCACTTTGGAAGGCTGAGGTAGGTGGATCCCTTGAGCCCAGGGGTTGGAGACCAGTCTGGGGTACATGGCAAAACCCTGCCTCTACCAGAAAAAATGATAAAAATTAGCTGAGTATGGTGGTGCCTACCTGTAGTCACAGCTATTCAGGGGACTGAGGTGGAAGGATCGTTTGAGCCTGGCAGGTGGAGACTGCAGTAGCTGTGATTGTGCTGCTGCACTCCAGTCTGGGAGACAAGAGTGAGACCTTGTCTCAAAAAAAAAAAAAAAAAAAAAAAGCTGGGGGGGTGTAGGGGGAAGGAAAAATAAGTTTTCATAGTATAATGAATGATTATAATGATGTTTTATTCCTTTAGAGCATTTTACAATTCCTAATTATGGTCTAAAATCTTTTTAAACTCCTAAGAGTTACAATAAATACAGAAATGCTTTTGTTAAAACTTTAAAGTAATTTAGTGGGCAGCAATAGAGCAGTGGTTTAATAAACTATGATTTGTCCATGCAATGGGATATTATATGGCCTTTAATATGGGAGAATTATACCTGCCAATCAGAGAAGATGTTTATGATCAATTGGTAACTATCAAAAGCAAATTGCCATACTTGGGTTAATTACTTTTTTTGCAATTAAAAAATATACCCGACTGTGCATTTATGTATATTTATTTACATGTTAAAGTCTGGAAGCTGTAATATACCCAACTTTTAATAGTAGTTAACTCTGAGGAAGTTAGATTGGGAGAGAGGGAGTAAATAAAAGGCAATTTCCACATGTAGTATTTCAGTTTTATTTTTTACTGTAAGAATGCATTTTTGCAATTAAAGTTGACTTGTGTAGGCTTCTCATTCAGTTTATTTTTAAAATTTTTTCATCTTCTGTTCAGTTTTTTAAAGGTGAAATTTACATACAGTGAAATGATGAGATCTTAAATGTATAGTTTGTTGAGTTTTGACAAATATATACATCTGTGTAGCCAAGACCCACCCCAGTCAAGATAGAGCATTTCCATTATGTAAGAAATGTCTCCTGTACTCAGCTACTCTACTGGGAAACTGCTGTTCTGATTTCTGTTATCTCTTAGTTTTGGACCAGTTAGTTAGCTGCGATAATAGACCACTATAATAGACCACAATAACAGAATATGGAGGTTATTATACTCCTTATGAGAATGCAAAATTGTACTTATTTAGGCCATTTCTTGTTCTGTTAAACACCTCTTCTTTGTTCTTTAGTTTTATTTAGTTTTTCTAAAGATAGAGTTCAGTTAGGTTTTTCTGTATAGAAGCAAGTAAAAATTAGAGTTGTATATAAATATAAAAGTAATCATCTATTACATCTCCTATCATCCATTGTATCTCCTGTCCTACCTCCCAGTTTTGCCATGTACACCTAGGAGTGCTATAAAAGAAATAGTATTTCACAAAATGGCAAAGCTGAGTGATTAAGAATGTAATTGATAAATTAGAGGTTAGGAATGCAGAATAATTGAAAAGGGAACAACAATCATATGAGCTGATATTGGGGGGGTTGGAGGTATGGTAAAGGAGGTGGTCTGTCTCCTAAATTTAGGTTCTTTGGTTTAAACAATACAGTGTTAATATTAAGAGTGAGAAATACCCACTAGTCAGTACAAGGCAGTAATTAAAAGTAGGTCTTTCTTGCCTTAGGATATAGGTTGGAGAAAAATGTGTTTCTGAGAATGCACAGCATTAAGTTCCCTCCCTCAAATAGGTTTAGAATTCAAATTGCTGCAGCCTAAATTGTCTTGGAACCTGCAAGCTGGGAAATGAACTATTTAGTCCCAAGCCAATTCCTGAGTGCTTGGCAAAAACAGAGTGACGCTACTCTGGAGCGGCACCCATTCAATCCAAGCCAAACACTTCGCATTGTTCAGAGGACACTAGGAATCAAACCACTGTGAGTAAGAATCAGCATATACAATAAGCTGCAGGATTAGATTTCCCTCAGAACTTTAACAAATAGATCTCTCTGGCAGAGACTATAAGATGAGTTTTATTCTGAGATCAGACGAGATCGGGCATGTTCATGGTGGTATTGCTGTAGACAAGACAGTTTTCTTAAAATGATTAAAGTGAAAGAATAAAACATAAAATACCCTAAGGATAAAAAGGTAGAATTGAAAACAAACTTCTAGAAATAAAAATGTTGAAAACTCACAATGAAATAAACCGTAGATTAGACTCAACTGATGAGAAAATTTTTGAATTAGGAGATGACTCTTAGGGAATTATCTAGAAAGCAGCAGAAATAAATTAGAAATATGAAAGTGATTTTGAGTCATGAAAAAGAGCAGTTTATATTTCTAATGAGTCCCAGGTATAGAGAATAGAAATAATGGGGGAAAGACAGTAATCACAAATGTAATGATTATGAATTTCTAGAATTGATGAAAAATTTAAGAAGTGTGAGTTTGAAGCCAAAATAAAAGTAGATCCGTATGTAGGTACTTCAGAGTGAAACTGCAGAACAGCAAAGACATAGAGAAAATCTGAAACCAGTGGTAAACAGCAGGAAGTTATTTCACTAATCACGTAAAGAGATGATACCTGTCTGACATCAGGAGAAAGGTTCACAAGAGCTGTCAGAAATGGAAGATAGCATGATTCCTACATCAATTTCAAGGCTTAGCAGGGGTTTAAGATGCTGAATGTCTTAGTTTATCTTATGCTGCTATTACAGAGTACCTGAGACTGGGTAATTTATAAAGAACAGAAATTTATTTTTTTTTAGTGTTAGAGGATAAGAAGTCCAAGATCAAGGCAGTTGTATCTGTTGAGAGCTTTCTTGCTGCATCCTTACATGGTACAGGGCAGAAGGATAAGAGAAAGCAAACTCATCGCTCCAAACCCTTTTTATTATGGCATTAATCCATTCATGAGGACAGAGCCCTCATGACTTAAACAATGCCAAATAGACCTTGCATTCCAACACTGTTGCTCTAGGGATTAAGTTTCCAGCACATGAATATTGGAGGACACATTCAGACCGTAACACTGAGGCATCTAGTTTGGTTATCCAGGCAGATAATAATGCCTTGTTCAAGACTGGAAACAGGATGAAAAGATTTGGGATTCTGCCAAGAAGCTGAGGAATGGATGAGGGAAAACTAACACTGTTCAGGAATTGCTGAGTTTAAAGTAACTGTGAGACATCTCTATATAGCTGTCTGTAGGTAGTTAAAAATATCAAGTAAGAGTCTAGGCCGGGTGCAGTGGCTCATGTCTGTAATTCCAGCACTTTGGGAGGCTGAGGCCGGTGGATAACCTGAGATCAGGAGTTCGAGACCAGCCTGGCCAACATGGTGAAACCCCCGTCCCTACTAAAAATACAAAAATTAGCTGGGTGTGGTGGTGGGTGATCCCCGGCCCCCCCCGCCCCCCCAAAAAAAGGTTTTTCTGCCGGGGCAGAGACCGGGGGAACCCGGGGGAGAAAACTTGTAATCCCAGCTACTTGGGAGGCTGAGACAGGAGAATCACTTGAACCTGGAAGTCTGAGGTTGCAGTGAGCCAAGACGGTGCCACTGCATTCCAGCCTGGGCAACAGAGTGAGACTCCGTCTAAAAAAAAAAAAAAAAGAAGTAGGGAGAGAATGAACAATGAGAATGTTTGAGACCAGGAAGGAGTAGTATAAAGCTGAAAATTTAGTAAGTTTGATGATTTGGGACCATGGAAAGAAGATGAGACACCCTTAATTCTCTGAGCAGTGAGTTATGACAACACATCCAAGGAAGCTTATTAGACACTCAGTGCTCAGGGTTTTTATTTAGGACTGATCACTTTGGGCCCCTGATTTTTGGAACCCTGATTGTTAGAAGTGATACAGATTTTAGTGGTCTAAGAAATGAATGGAAAGTGAGAAATTGGAAAAGACTCAAAAAGGTTGGGCAGCAAAGGAAGGAAAAAGACATCTTCTTTTCCTGTCTGGTTTAAATTACTCATAATTTACCATGCAACGGTTTACCACTTTAGAAATGTTTTTGTAATTCCTTGTGTATTTTTCTATTTTAGTCTTCGAAGATAGAAAAAGTCTATTTTTCTTCTAATGGTATGGTAAACAGTAGTGCTTGTTAAGTGATTAAGCAATTTCTGGTGCCACTTTATTGCCTTCTACCAGATGGACCTCTTTTGATTTTTTTCTTCCTCTTAAGTGCCCATCTTTGTGGTGGTAATGTTTTTTCCTGTTTCCTCTATATGTATGTTTCTTTTTTCAGCCTTTTCTTAAGTATTCAGGACAATTAAGATTAAAGAGCCTATTAGATTTCAGGTAGAACACTGGAAAAGTTGGTAGGCATTGGGGTATATTCCCATTAAACTACCTGTGTCTTACATTTCTAGGAAGAATATTAAAAAACAACAGTGTGAAGCCATTGTTGGAGCCCAGTGTGGCAATGCAGTTTTAAGAGGAGCCCATGTCTATGCCCCAGGAATTGTGTCAGCATCAAAATGTAAGTATAATGTTTGGATTTCTCTTTAAGATTCTTTAAAATTTATGTGCATTTTCAAATGGAAAGTTTATTGAATTGTCACTAAGATGTATTCCAAATTTACCTTGGTCGGATATTTTCCAGCTTTGCATTTAGGGTTTTATCTGATAAGGACTAACAAACTAGTCATCATATAAGGTTTTCTGACAGTTTTTTTTTCTTTCCAAATAAGGATGTGTTTGATGATAATTGTTTTAGTGGATCATTACTGAGGAATAGAAAGAATTTACAAAACTTCTGTTACGTATTCTTGACTGCATTGCCTTAAAACCTCAGAAAGCTGTCATATCATTAGTGAGAGAACATCCAGAACCTGGAGTCTGAACACTGGGCTGAAACTTAGTATTCTTTATTCACCCAGTTGGTGACATATCTGTATTGCATATGCTTAGTAAGTTAGTCACTGTGGCTCAGTGGTACCCTATTGGACTTGAAATCGAGAAACAGCGGCTTTGCTCTGTAGCAAACTTATCCAGTCTCTGAGCCTCAGTTATGATGTCCTTAAAATAAATAATTTAATCTGCATCAGAATTGGGCCAACCACTACCTGCTGGCCAAGTCTGGCCCATGTCTGTTTGTGTATGGCCCACAAGCTAAGAATGGTTTTTCTAGATTTAAAATGTTGTAAAAAGATACATATACAAAGAAGAATATACCAGAGAGACTTTACGTGACTATGGAGCCTAAAATATTTATTTGCCCTTTACAGAAAAAGTATGTTGACATGTGATTTACATGATTTTAACAGTTCCCTTAGCTCTAATAGGCTGCTCGCTATTGTTGCCAGGTAATAGCCCAAATAAATTTATGATAGATTAGGTTTAAAAATGTATTTTGGAAGTGGACTGTAATTTTCCATTTTAAATATAACTGGGAGCTGTTACAGAAAAATTGAAATGCATACAAAAACTGGATTTAATCAGTCATATAAATCAACTCTGTGTATACCGTAAAAGGTATTCTAAGAGTATATACACATACACGTATACATGTGTGCATATGTATGTGTATATATATGAATGGATGTATATACTTATCATTGTGCTGTCACAGCAAAATAGCAAAGAAGTACAAACAGAGTTACGGGATTTAGAAACATTTCTTTGAAGGATTTTAAGGTACATTTTTGAAGAGTTACTTTGAAGGAAACTTAGAACTTGGAGACTTGAGCTGAGATGTCAAGATTTGTAAGAAATCCTTTAAAGCTTGGGGGAAATAATTCAGTTCAGCTGAAGATTTGCAGTTGAGGGTAGGATGTTTTGAAGTTGTCCTTTTTCTTTGTTTTCACTGAAAAAGATTCTTCAGTGAGTTTTATTGTTAGGGAATATTTTAAAGTAAAAAGTCAGATTTTCTATTAAAGATTATATTGAGATAATGAGCCAGTTTGAACTGCTTTAGGCCCACCATTGATGCCTCTAGAGATCACCTAGCTCAAAGAATTTTCATGATTCTTCTGCTAAAGTATAGATCAGTGTTATCTGATTTTCTTCTTTCTCTAGTTATGAAAACTGGAGATGTTGTATCTGTATACTCTGATATTAAAGGAAAATGTAAGAAAGGAGCCAAAGAATTTGATGGAACAAAAGTATTTCTTGGAAATGGGATTTCCAAACTAAGCCGCAAAGAAATCTTCAATGGGTTGCCTGAACTGAAGTATGTCATCAAGTGCTTTGGGGGAAATCAGCATCCTTTTTGTGGGTCAATGAAAATTAAAAACAATGTAAAATGTATTTAATTGTTATATGAGGTTTTCTTTTCTTTTTTTTTTTGGTATAAATACAACTAGAAAAAGATTGTTTAACCTATGTTTTCATGATTTTTGGTCAAAAAGGGTAACTGATGAAATTAAAGAGCCTCATTATGCAACCAGTTACATTGTAATTATCAAATCATTTTACTTATCCTTCTGAATTTTATTTCTTTGGAAATATTTTGCATCTTTGAAAAACCATGTTCATCTTGAAGGAGAATGAATTAGATGATCTATCCAGATCGTTTTTAACATTCTTATTTTTCAAGAAAAAGTTTGATTTTAATATAAATTAAAATATTTTTTGATTAAAAATAAATGTTACCAGAAAGCTTGCACTCACATGAATATTTATGGGTAAAAATGAATGTTTAGGTTTGTTAAAACTAAATTAAAATATTGTCTGTTCTAAATCATCTCTGGTTGCTAATGGCCTTAAATAAATGGGTAAAAAATCCAGACTCTTATTTCACTTAGTTTTCTCAGGCTGTTTGAATTCTGTGGACAGCTCCATTACTCCAAAGTTCATGGCTGACATAGACATGCTGAAAGCTGTGAATTTCTCCATTTAGAATTGGATGATATCCCTGATTCTTAGAACAGTTTTTCATGTTGCAACAATTCGAGTTAGCAGTTGAAATTGATTCGTTTTTCTGAAGAAATTGACCATTGGATTCCCTAGATCTAAATAGCAGCACTTACCAAATGGCCAAGAACAAAGATTTTGTTCTCCTTAGAAGGCTTCATGAATATAAAGTTTATGCACATACCTGCTATGTTTATCTTTGGACCTGTAACAGGTAATTGGTATTTTGGCTGCCTCCGTTAGTTCATTGTTAATGGTATACTCTTCATTGTCTTAGGTTATTTGATGTGATTCCAGTTATTGTGCTGAATAATGTTTTCTGAATAATGTTCTGAATAATTGTTTTGGTGGCGGAAGTTAGGAGGCAGCCATCTTTCAAAAAACTGTTGGTTATTTGGCTGGGTGTGGTGGCTCACTCCTGTAATCCCAGCACTTTGAGAGGCCAAGATGGGTGACCTCACTTGAGGTCAGGAGTTCGAGACCAGCCCGGCCAACATGGTGTAGCTCTGTCTCTACTAAAATAAGTTAGCCAGGTGTGGTGGTGGGTGCCTGTAATCCCAGCTACTCAGGAGGCTGAGGCTGGAGAATCGCTTGAACCCAGGAGGCAGAGGTTGCAGTGAGCCCAAGATTGCACCACTGCACTCCAGCCTGGGTGACACAGCCAGACTTCAGAATTTCAAAAAAGGAAAAAAAACAAAACATTGGTTTTTTAAACTCAATTTATTCAGTTATACTGTTGCAAGTTTTTTCTCTTCCTGTGTGAGAAGCAAGGCTGCTGTAATAGAAATGCTACCTGTTTCTTATTTGTATTCTTTAAAAAGTATTAACACAACTAATGGTACAATTGTTACTCATTTAGTGAATTTGAGCCCTTTGCTTTCTTGAATTCCAGGTGGGTTGAATCATTCATAGATTCATGGAGGTAGGTTAATTTATTAACAGACTGTTTTATCCTGTGCAGTCTTGTACTTTGCATTATTATATGGAGATACGTGACTACAAAAATATATTTTAAAAGAACATGTAATTTCATACCTGAATAATAATTGGCCTAAATTCGTCTTTATTATGTTAGGTTCAGTGATTTATAGCACTCACTTATTCTGGTAGGCATAGTCAGAAGGAGATAGTCGAAGAGTACCAGAACCTAAAGTGGCAGTTAGGAAGACAGACATGAACATTTTAAAGTTTCAGTATTTTTTAGAGGACCAGAGTCCTGCAGGTCAGAAAGTCATTTAAATTATGGAGTGACCAAACTATGGAATTCAAGATACTCAAAAATAGTTGTAGACTCTGGTCTACAAGTATTAGTTGTAGACTGTTGATCAAGGTAAGAGTACCAGGTGTCTACAACTAATAGTTGTAGACTCTGTTGATGAAGGTAAGAGTACCAGGTGTCACCACAGAGGACTGACTTGCTTTGTTTTTTCTTGTAGAGATAGGGTCTAGCTCTGTCACTCAGGCTGGAGTGGTACGATCAAAGCTCACTGTAACCTTCACCTCCTGAGCTCAAGCGATCCTCCTACTTCAGCTTCTGAGTAGCTAGTACTGTAGACACATGCCACCACGACCAGGTAATATTTTAAATTCCTTTTTTTTTTTTTTTGAGACAAAGTTTCGCTCTTGTTGCCCAGGCTGGAGTGCAATGGCGCAGTCTTGGCTCACGGCAACCTCTGCCTCCTGGGTTCAAGCGATTCTCCTGCCTCAGCCTCCCGAGTAACTGGGATTACAGGCATGCGCCACCACGCCTGGCTAATTTTGTATTTTTAATAGAGACAGGGTTTCTCCATGTTAGGCTGGTCTCGAACTCCAGACCTCAGGTGATCTGCCCGCCTCGGCCTCCCAAAGTGCTGGGATTACAGGCGTGAGCCACTGTGCCCGGCTTTTAAATTTCTTTTCATAGAGATGGGGATTTTGCTATGTTGCCCAGTCTGGTCTTCAATTCCTGGTCTAAAGCAGTCTTTCCACTTTGGCCTCCCAAAGTGCTAGGATTACAGTCATGGGATGCCACATCCAACCAGGACTGGCTTTCAAATGTGAGTCAGTGACATTTCAGAAGGTTTCTTTGTATATTTTATGCTCAGGGGCAGGGACAGTTTGCCTTGGAAGTGAATACAGTGGTTTGATTTCATCCTGACTTTTACCTCTGATTAAAAGTTCACATTCATGGATTTCAAGTGGTAAACAAATGAATAGCGTGGTAAAGGGGTGGGAAGAGGAAGAAAATGAGTCAGCATTTATTGTATGCTAAAGGCTGTAAGAACTGAGGGAGCCAGGCATGCTGGCTCATATCTGTTATTCCGGCAACTCCAAAGCTAAGGCAGGAGGATTGCTTGAGGCTAGGAATTTGATGCCAGTCTGGGCATGGTGGTGTGTACCTGTAGTCCCAGCTACTGGGGAGGCTGAGGTGGGAGGATTACTTGAACCCAGGAGTTAGAGGCTGCAGTGAGCTATGATTGTGCCACTGCGCTTCAGCCTGGGTGACAGAGTGAGACCATGTGTCAATACATACATACATTCATACATACAAACAACAATAAAACCAAGGGGAATTTATAATCATACCACTGCAGTAATAGTCCACAGATATCTACTGACATTATTTTACTCTACAGACCAGCATAAACTTACCCTGTCAACATCAGATAGGGTATACACCATCTGTGTAGATGCTTCCCTGCCAAGATCAACTCAAAAGCTGTTCCATAAGCTAGCTATGAACTTGTCTACCATATTGCTTCTAAGACTGTCTTTGTTCATCCTAATTGGGCTCTCCTTTGCTTGTACCCTTAAACCTGATTTAAGTCTTGATTTTTAAAAATGGTTTTTATTTTATTTATTTGGGTGCTCTGTTGCCCAGGTTAGAGTGCAGTGGTAGGATCATAACTCACTTGAGCCTCTTATTCCTGGAGGCCTCAGGGGAGCCTTCCGATTCAGTCGCCCAAGTAGCTGGGACTATAGGTACACTCCACCATGCCTGGCTAGTTTATTAATTTTTAAAATTTTTTTTGTGGAGGTATTGTCCAGGCTGGTGTCAAATTCCTGACCTGAAGTGATCTTCCTGTGCCAGTCTCTCAAAGTACGGGGATTACAGGCATGGTAGCCCCTGTGCCGGCTTAAATCCTCATTTTTATCCTTCCCTTTTAATTAGACTGTACTTTTTTCTGTGCCCTCCTAATCCCTAGAACACTCTTGATTTCTCCTTTTTCTTGCCCTCTCTGGTTTGTCCTGACACACAAGGCCAGGCTTGGCTTTGTCTGACAGGATTTGGGTGTTTTTTCTCTGCTTCGACAGTGTCTGACAACCTCTGAGATTGTGATGTTTGTCTTGATGAGTCACTGTCCATGAGGCCATTATGAGTCCTGGCCCTTCCTGGTCTGAACAATTACACTGCCCCTCATAAAACGGGACAAAGGTGAAAAAGGTTATCCTTGGGATTGTGTCAGTACAGGCAGTTATTCTATAAAGGAATAACTGACAGGAAGCATTAAAGAATGAGATCATGTTCAAATCTCTACAGATACTCATTTGTGCTTAAATGAAAGGTTTATGTAACGTTTTCCTTTTTAGTTCTGATGGCTTTCTATTCTGCAGGTAAAAATTCAAAAATAATTCACAAAACTACTCTATGTATTTCGTTGTTGAATAAAAGAGTTCCTAAAAAGGCAGAGCATCTTATGTTTGACAGGCTATTTGAGAATGTTCCCGGAAACATAGTTTGTATAGACTGTGGAATTATACAGACTAATGTTAGATTTCCTATTTTTCAGAGGCATGGGCATAAGGATGACAGAACCAGTATATCTCAGCCCTTCATTTGACAATGTACTGCCCCGTTACTTGTTTTTACAAGTAAGTATGTATAAAAGTAAACTATTTAGTGACATTGAAACATACATCAGTGAATTATTTGAAATCTAGGATTTTTAAAAATTTAAGATACTTTTTGTGGTCTACTTATGTACACTGATCGACCTTTGGTTAAGCAGTAAGAAAAAACTTCATAAATATTCTTTTTCTCATTTGATTTTTAAACGACTTTTTTTTAAATCTTTCTTTGCCCAGAGATGATTTAATAACGAATTAAAATTACTGTTTTCCATCTCAAAATATTAATCTCTGAATATTGCATGCATTTGTTATACGTGTGTGGTGTGGTGTTCCCTTAGTAACTCATTTGTTTTTTTTTTTTTTTTTAGACGGGGTTTCACCATGTTGGTCAGGCTGGTCTTGAACTCCCGACCTCAGGTGATCCACCCGCCTTGGCCTCCAAAGTGCTTGGATTACAGGTGTGAGCCACCACGCCCGGCCGTAACTCATTTGTTATAGTCTGCTGGCTAGGTGTATTGTTATTATTCGCAATATAAGATGAAGATACTGAAGACCAGATTTGTTAGGGCTCTTGGCCTATGTCACACTACTGGTAATTGGTGGTATCTGAACTCAAACCTAAGTCCAAATGCTGTGTGCTGTCCTACTTTCTCTGTCCAGTAATTATTATTATTACTATTATTATTATTATTTTTGAGACAGGCTCTCACTCTGTTGTCCAGGCTGGAGTGCAGTGGTGCAGTTCGTAGCTCAATGTAACTTCAACCCACTGGGCTCAAGCGGTCTTCCTGCCTCAGCCGCCCAAATACCTGGGACCACAGGCGTGCACTACCATGCATGACTAATTTTTTTGACATTTTTGTAGGGATGGGGTCTCACTTTGTGGCCCAGGCTGGTCTCAAACTCCTGACCTCAAGTGATCCTCCCGCCTTGGCCTCCCAAAGTGTTGGAATTACAGGTGTGAGCCACTGCACCTAGCCTCTTCCCAGTATTTAGCCAGTAGACGTTTTATAAATTCAGAGATTATTTCTGGTGTGAACAAACAGAAAAACAGATGTTTATTATACTCTAATTGCACATTGGTGATGGTCTAACACGTTAGGATATATAATCTAGCATATAATTGCTTATGAATCATTTTGGGGATTTTTGTTAGCTAATTTTAGTTTCAATGGATTTTTTTTGTGTGTGTGTTGGTTGATTATATAATTCATTTTTAAACATTTATGTTCATTTGACAATGTAGCCATGAATCATTGCTATTGATACCTGCACTCCTTCAAATTAGTAATGTTTAATGCAATGTTAGTTTTCTCTTTGGTTTGACAGTACCGACTCATCCCATAATTTAGATTTTTGTTTTGTTTTGTTTTATTTGAGATAGGATCTCACTCTGTCACCCAGGCTGTAGTGCAGTGTCATGATCTTGGCTCACTGCAGCCTCTACCTCCCAGGCTCAGGTGATCCTCCCACCCCAGCCTCCTGGGTAGCTGGGACCATAGCATGTACCACCACACCTGGCTAATTTTTTATATTTTTAGTAGAGATGGGGTTTTGCCATATCACCCAGGCTGGTCTTGAATTCCTGAGCTCAAGTGATTCTCCTGTCTTGGCCTTCCAGAGTTCTGGGATTATAGGCATGAGCCACTGTGCCTGGTCATAATTTAGTTTTGACTTTATAAAAGAAATCTTTTTTACATTTTTTTTTTTTTTGCTATCTATAGCTGTGCTCCATCTTAAAATCAGTTTAATGATGACTTTATGAAATATTGTGAGTCATTTTCTGATTCATACTGTCCAGACTACCATAGAGCTATATTCTTTGTCACCTAATAGCAAGGGACATGAGAATTTCCTGCCAGAATAAAGCTTTTGTGTCAGAGGGTAGAGTTTAACCTTTTGCCATCTCTCCAGTGAAAGCAGTTTTATTTTATGTAATCTATTTTGATGGCCAGTTTCTGATGGCCAGTGAAACTTATTATAAGGGATACTAATGGTATCGCAGCTAACATTGACTGAGTGCTTATTGTGGTCCATGTACTGAGCTGAGTGTTTTACATAAGTTATTACATTTACTTCTTGCAAACCTTCAGTTTCATAGATAAGGAAATAGAGTCTTAGAAAAGTAAAGTGCATAGCATAGAGTAGGTATTTATAGTTTTTCAGTGATTAAATGAGTGATTTGCTGTGTGCTGTGTAGATAAAAATTAGCACAGTCAAAATTTGAATACAGATCCTTCTGACTTCTAACCTGTATTCTTGGCCGCATGTCAGTGCTCCAGATATAACCCTTGGAAGATCTGCATCTGAATCACCTGCAGGGCCTTTTGAAAATGCAGTTCTTGGGTCATAATTTAGATTTACTGAGTTCCAAGTTCAGAGGGCGAGGGCTTTAAGCAATTCACATATGACATTAAATTTCTCAAGTGCTTCTTTGACAGTTTCCCAAAAACTCTGTGGTCAGTGTTTTAACATAAGATATTAGTTGATCTTTTTGCGTTAGATTTTCCTTTTCAACCTGGTTCAGAACTACCAGATTCTTAAGTGGGTCTAAACTGATTCATAAAACCTAAATAGATAATTCAGTGCAGACCAGAACCAGGTGATATTCATTTCTCTAAGGAAAATTCTAAAGAAAGTGCAGAAGAGTAAGAAGAATGTGGAATTTAAAAAATTCATTATCCTTGAATTTTTACATACATAATGATTTTCACAAATAGAACGAGTTTCACATTTACATATAATGGTAATATAAAACACATTTGGAATGTTTCAACAAGTCGCCTTTCTTTTCAAACATACTTGAATACTCAAGTGGATTAAATGACGGTCACTGAAAGTACATCATGTAAGAGGCATCATCTAAATGAAAGTACTTTTCAGTACTGTTAAATTACTACTGTAAGGGTTATTGCCGAGTTTAAAATGAGGAAACTGAGACCAGCCTAGGAAAATTAAATGCCAATTTATTAAGCTCCCGGGCGAGGTTCTGTGGTCCGGGGAAAGGGGGCCAGAGAGGTCCCGCGTGAGTCCTCTTGGGCGTGGAGTTTTATAGGGAGTGAAGGCGTTTGGATTGGTTGTGGAGAAACAGGACGTGGACGGCACAAGCTGCTATTGATAGGTAGGCGGGATATCCGGTGAGCGGGCCGCCCAGGGGGAGTGGGACCTGGAGGGAGTAAAATGCTATTGGGCAGGTTTTGGCAGGGCTTCTTTTAAACTTTGGCGGGGTTTTCCAAGGGCGGGCTAGGTGCTGGGTGCAGAGTTAAGTGTTGAGTGCAGATTCTGGTGCCGAGTGCAGAAGTGGGCGTTGGGGAAGCCACGTAGCGGAGCTAGATGCTGAGTGCAGGGCTTGATGTCCAGCGCAGAGTGGTGACGTAGTTTCCAGGCGCAGAGAGGGATGGGTGTGTCCGAGCTCCCGGCGAGGCAACCGGCCTTACAATTGCAATAGATGCTGATACTTTAATAACAAATTTAAAATTTTTGCTTTTGTCAGCATCCATGCTTCACTTCTCTAACAGCTAAGAAGTTCATTGTAGCCATAATTGGCAGTTTTCATTTTGGTTTTAGGAATTGATTAACTTAGATCTAATAGAGAAGATGCCCAGGCTTTTCATAGGTCTCAGGGTACACAGGGAGGTTTATTATCTCACAAATTTTATAATATAATCACACCATTCACCAAGACTCTGCAGTAAATTCATATGTATCAAATCACTTGAAAAACGTGCTGTCACCTAGGCTGGAGTGAAGTGATCTGATCTTGGCTCACTGCAACTTCTGCCTCCCAGGTTCAAACAGTTTTCCTAGCTCAGTCTCCTGAGTAGCTGGGGCTACAGGTGCGTACCACTGTGCTCAGCTATTTTTATATTTTTAGTAGAGACGGGATTTCACCATGCTGGTCAGGATGGTCTCGATCTCTTGACCTCATGATCTGCCCACCTTGGCCTCCTAAAGTGCTGGGATTACAGGCGTGAGCCACTGCGCCTGGCAGTCTGATGCTTTAAGTTGTGTATAGTTAGTGCTCAGCTGTTGCTTTTGGCAGTAACTCACTTTCAGCTTATAAAATATAAAAGAAGGATGTCATCTTACTGTTGTTACAATAAAAAGGACATGCACACAGGTCGGGAGTGCTCTTCTTGCACCTCCAGCAAAATGTAAATTCCACTGAAGAGAGGGATCTTACTTAACTCCAGTGCATAGACCAGTGTCTGATATATAGTAAGCACTCAATGCATTTTGTGGAGTAAATGAATAAACCATCTGTCTACTGTTTTGATTCTGTATTTTATTTATTTATTTTTTGAGACTGAGTCTCAGTGTGTCTACCAGGCTGGAGTACAGTCTCATGATCTCAGCTCACTGCAACCTCCACCTCCCCGATTCAAGCGATTCTCGTGCCTCAGCCTCCCAAGTAGCTGAGATTCCAGGCGCCCACCACCACACCAGGATAATCTTTGTGTTTTTAGTAGAGACGGGATTTTATGATGTTGACCAGGCTGGTCTCGAACTCCTGACCTCAGGTGATCCACCACCTTGGCCTCCCAAAGTGTTGGGATTACAGGCGTGAGCCACTATGCCGGCCAGCTAGTAGTCTTTTTTCTTTTGTGTTTTTGAGGCAGTGTCTCACTTTGTCTCCCAGCCTGAGTGTGGTAGTGGAATTATGGCTCACGGCAGCCTGGACCTTCCATGCTCAAGTGATCTTCCTGCTTCAGCCTACTAAGTAGCTGGTACTATAGGCACACAGCACTGTGCATTGCCAATTTTTGATTTTTTTTTAATAGAGATAAGATCTCACTATGTTGCCCAGGCTGGTCTGGAACTTCTGGTCTAAAGCGGTCCTCCCATCTAGGCCTCTGAAAGTGTTGGGATTATAGGCATAAGCCACCACACCCGGCCTCTCTTTTCATTCTTTGTGATGACTGTTTTGTTATTGTGCAGGACGGGAGGACATAATTAAATGCTTTATCTTGGAAAACTATTTGGAAAATTTGTGGGGGTTTTTCATTTTGGTTTGGTTTTTGATGCCTCTTGCCTTTTTCTGGAAATTGTTATTCCCCCCAAGCCTATACCTAGGGGGAATGCCCACAGCTAATGCAAAAGCTTCACATTGTGGTGGGGGCTTTTTAGTGGTAGGGGGGTTTATGGTCAGGGGCTCATGATAGGGATTATTTTTCATTTTAGCATCTCAGATTACCCAAAGATATTTTGTAAAGTTAATAGGAGTATTGTACACAGTCATTAAAATTGCAACTCTACTGTATCATTTGGTTTCTCAAAATCAAAAAGGAAACTTTTAAATTGCTTTAACACAATCCATAGAAGTAAGTATTAGTTGCCCTTCAGTTTAACTAATTGTCTCATAAAGGTTTAACAGTTAAATACTTAGAGCAGCTGCTTTCAAAGTTATAGTCTTGGTTCACTGGAAGAAAAAATTGGTGCCTGAAACTTAATTTTTTTTTTTTTTTTCTTTGAGATGGAGTTTCGCTCTAGTTGCCGAGGTTGGAGTGCGGTGGTGTGATCTCGACTTACTGCAATCTTCACCTCCCAGATTCAAGCGATTCTCCTGCCTCAACCTCAGAGTAGCTGGGATTACAGGCATGCACTGCCACACCCAGCTAATTATTTTGTATTTTCAGTAGAAATGGATTTCTCCAAGTTGGTCAGGCTGGTCTTGAACTCCCAACCTCAGGTGATCTACCCGCCTCGGACTCCCAAAGTATGCTGGGATTACAGGTGTGAGCCACTGCATCCGTCCCTTAATTTTTTAAGTGCCTCATTTCTTCTAAGCAATTTAAAGAAGTTGCACAAACTAGGGAGCATTGAATAAATACTCCTGCCTGGCCCTGCCACTTGTGGCTGCCTTACTTTGTCTGGGTTAGAGCCTGGATCAGATGTTTAAAAGCTTTCATAGGTGATTCTAATGTGCAGCTAGGTGGTAGTCAGTGTAGTCCAGCAGTGTTGCATGGGTGGATGCACACTAGAATCACGTGGGGTGATTTTGAAACCACTGATGATCCAGTGCTAGAAATTCTCACTTCACTAGATAAGGCCCAGACTTTTTTCCCTAAGTTTACCAGGTGATTATATTGCAAAACCAGTGTAAAGGAATATTATAGAGGAAGGTAGCAAATTATTTTAAGAAAACTCGTCACCGGGCACAGTGGCTCACACCTATAATCCCAGCACTTGGGAGGCCAAGGCTGGAGGATAACTTGAGCCTGGGAGTTTGAGACTGCCTAGGCAACATATTGCAAACCCTGTCTCCACACTTGATCTTAGCCAAAAGGCCAAGAAGCGATACAGTGCGACCCCATCGCTACAAAAATTTTGCCAAATTAGCCAGGCTTTGTAGTCCTAGCTACTCTGGAGGCTGAGGTGGGAGGATTTCTTGAGCACAGGAGTTCAAGGAGGCAGAGAGCTATGATTGCACCACTGCACTCCAGCCTGTGTGACAGAGCAAGACCATATCTCCAAAAATGAATATATTTAAAAAACGGTCATTTGAATATTTAATGAAGCGTATTGACATGGACTGTTTCATATTTTTCCACTTACTGCAATCAGAAGGTTCTTAATATATTATGTTTGAATGGAAACTTACGTAATATTTAGCCAATCCATTAATGTTACCATTTTTAGAAGTGAAGCATAGCCAAGTTGTCTCTAGATGAAGAATCACCAAACCTTTAGCAGCTTCAAACATATTTGAGTGTTTTCATCTTGGAGTCCTATTTAAATATTGTTGTAATAAATAAAACTTGCTGCCAGGTGTACTGGCTCATACCTGTAATCCCAACACTTTGGGAGGCCTAAATAGGCAGATTGCCTGAGCCCAGGAGTCCTAAGACCATCCTGAGCAACATGAGGAAACCTTGTCTCTGCAAAATATATAAAAAATTAGCTGGGCTAGGTGATGTGTGCCTATAGTCCCAGCTACTTGGGAGGCTGAGGTGGGAGGATTGATGAAGCGCAGGAGGTTGAGGCTTCAGTGAGCTGTCATTGTGTCACTGCACTGCAACCTGCGTGACAGAGCCAGACCCTGTCTCAAAAATACAAATAAATCATAGAACTTGCTGGATAAACTATAGTAAAGCTATTTTTAGTGTTTGTAGCTTTTTGGGTGCCTATATTATTTGTATTGATTTTAATGCTTGTTATATTCAGAGGAAGAAATTTGCTTGTTTGAAACTCCTTTCTCACTATTGAGTTTGTTTTGAAGTAGTGATCTTAGAGTCCCTTGAAAATGGGGCAGCCAACTCAAAGTTGTTGAGGATGTTTTGGTAAGAATGAAGTCTTTAAGGTTTAAGAGGCACAATTGGGAGGATCCCAAATTTAAGCCCAGCCTAAGCAAAATGAGACCCTGTCTCCAAAATAAGCAAATAACTCCATGCTTGTTAGACTCTGTTTTTCTTGCAAGGTAATTTTAGAAATGAGTTATTTTATGATACTATTCCATCTGTTTTATTCAAGGCTGTCATTCTATAGCAAGTAGTCCTTATATAATTAATACTAATAAATTAATGATTTAATATGACTTACTGCTATAGATGAGGTACGTTTTGTGTTCTTTCATAGGTGGTTTGTGTGTAAATCCTGGGAGATCATAGGATAGTCTAGGAAATTGTGAATTTCCTGAGTATATTTATAAAAACCATCCTCTTGGCAGACTTGGGGATGCTGTATAGTGGATTAAACCCAGAGGCTTCTTTACATTCTCTGGTTCTCAAATTAAAAATGGTTTAGGATTATTGATAATTGATAACATTTTTTTTCCTTATAGAATTTGCCATCTGCTGTAGTAACTCATGTTCTAAATCCTCAACCTGGAGAGAAGATTCTAGACTTGTGTGCAGCACCTGGAGGCAAAACAACACACATTGCAGCACTAATGCGTGATCAGGTAAGACTGTCCTCACGGCAAAACCACTTTTAAAGCAGTATATATTTCAGTAGTGAAGGTGGAACAATGTGTAACTTCTGAAACATACAGCCATTCACAGTCTATTTCAGATTCAGCCAAAATGAAAACTTTTCAGTGATGTCAGTCACCACGTATTAAGCTCAGTAGACAATGATCATTTATGAAGACTGTCTCAAGACCTTGAATTTTACAGTTTGCTAATATGCTTATAGACTACTTCTGTTATAAAATTAAATTTAATACATTTAGATATTATTTAATATTGTTTAAGATTTTGTAGTTTAAACAATTAAAGTGTATTCTGCCATTAAAAACTAATTTCACAGTACTTTATCAAAGTGTGAAACATGTATAGGTTAAGATATGTATACACATAGTTCTATAATATATAAAGATATACACATACATTTAGAATATTATTTATTTTGGTCTAAGAAATATCTCTAATAGAAATGGGTATTTTTTAAATACTGAAAATGAGAATCAAAAAAGAGTAAAAGATATTTGTTGTTTAAATTTTGAGGAATTTAATACCCTTAGAGAGAATATACTTGTCTGCTTATTTATACTCCTGTTTGGCTCAAAAGAGTTTAAAGTGGTAACAAAAATGCTTGAGAGAAAATGTATTAAATACCACTAGTGCATAAAATAAAGCATCTGAAATAAGAGTTCATTTTGTGGAGTTGCAATGTTTAATGCAAATCATTTTTCAGTTTATATGGAAGATTTAAGTTTGATCATGATAGGTTTTGAGAAAGTTTTGATACTCGTTTAATTTATGGTGTATTTATTGTATTTGCTTAAAGGTAATTATTTGTAGAGATTTGACTTTCTGTTAGTGAAAAAAAAAGTCTTTCCAAAGGGAGTCTGGATATTATGGGTGTATCAGTTTTCTATTGGTTTTATGATATGTAAAGACACAAAATTTTGGTGGCATACATTTTGGGGTCTTGGGAGTCTATGGGATTCAGCTGATCTCTGCTGGGCTCACTCATGTACTAGTCGGCTGCAGGTGAACTAGGCATTTCTGATGATCTTGGGTGGGCTCATTCGCTTAGACTTGGCTAATTGTTGGCTCAGCTAAAGTGGCCTCAGCTGAGACAACTAGGATGCCCTGCCTCTGGTCAATGTGTAAGTTCTCCTCAGGCTAGGAGCAGCAGACTAACCCAGCAGAGGGCAATAGTTAGGGGCTGGTGATGGCGGAGAGCAAAGCAGAGCAAGTGCAGCTGTTCAAGTGCTTTTCATTGTATTTTAAACAATCTCTGCTTACATCACATTTACTGTCATCCTATTTATTGGCCAAAACAAATCACATGGCTCAGTCTGATCAGAGTGGCAGCATATTGGGTATTGCAGGATTTCTGATGAAGGATGAATATACGTGGAAAGTTGAAGAATTGAGGCTATGTAGGCAACAATCAACTACAGTGGGACAGCAATGTAGACATGAACAACTGGCATAGAAATATTGGAGCCAGAACTGAATCCCAAATTGTGTTGCTGCTTTTAATTTGTTATTTGTTTTAGTATGTAAGCAAATCTTTTATGACTGCAACTTCTAGGCTTGTAGTTTTATAAAAGTAGCCTTCAGCTAGTTTCTCCTTTACTGTGCAATACATTTGACCCTTATTCTAGTTGTTGACTACTTTCCTAGTTCAGCTCACTTTAAATGGTTTTCCTGTTTGTCTCAGAGTATTAGTTGAAAGTGTGTATCACTAAACTTGGTGGCATTTGAGGAATGTTTACACATTTTCTGCATTGTAGGCTATGCCATTGCTGCATATGGCATACAAAGATGGTATAAAAGAAAAGGGAAACAAAAAGCAAGAATATATGGAGAAGAGTCATTTTCACTGTTTTTGCAATTTCATTTCATAGTATATTTAAAAATATATGAATATCACAATGCATTGTTGTTTTTTTTTTTTTGAGGCAGAGTCTTGCTTTGTGGCCCAGGCTTGGCTTACTGCAACCTCCGCCTCCCAGGTTCAGGTGATTCTCATGCCTCAGCCTCCTGAGTAGCTGGGATAACAGGTGTGTGCCACCACTCCTGACTAATTTTTGTAATTTTAGTAGAGACGAGGTTTCACCATGTTGGCCAGTCTGATTTCGAACTCCTGGTCTCAAGTGAGGTGCCTGTCCAAGCCTCCCAAAGTACTGGGATTACAGGTGTGAGCCACCGCTCCCGACCCACAGTGCATTCTTAAAATTTTGACTTCTTTATTTATTTTTTAAAATTTTGCTTTAAGTTCTGGGATACACATGCAGAACGCGCAGGTTTGTTACATAGGTATACATGTGCCATAGTGGTTCGCTGCACCTATCCACCCATCATCTAGGTTTTAAGCCCCACATGCATTACATATTTGTCCTAATGCTATCTCTCCCCCTTGCCCCCCAAGTCCCCGACAGGCCCCCATGTGTGACGTTTCCCTCCCTGTGTCCATGTGTTCTCATTGTTCAGCTCCCACTTATGAGTGAGAACATGTGGTGTTGGGTTTTCTGTTCCTGTGTTAGTTTGCTGAGAACGATGGTTTCCAGTTTCATCTATGTCTCTGCAAAGGACATTAACTCATTGTTTTTCATGGCTGCATGGTATTCCATGGTGTATATGTGCCACATTGTGTTTTTCCAGTCTGTCGTTGATGGTCACTTGGGTTGGTTCCAAGTCTTTGCTATTGTGAATAGTGCTGCAATACACATATGTGTGTATGTGTCTTGATAGTAGAATGATTTATAATAACCCTTTGGGTATATACCCAGTAATGGGATGCTGAGTCAAATGGTATTTTTAGTTCTAGATCCTTGAGGAATCGCCACACTGTCCTCCATAATGGTTGAACTAATTTACACTCCCACTAACAGTGTAAAAGTGTTCCTATTTCTCTGCATCCTCTCCAGCATTTGTTGTTTGCTGACTTTTTAGTGATCACCGTTCTAACTGGCGTGAGATGGTAGTTCATTGTGGTTTTGATTTACATTTGTCTAATGACCAGTGATGATGAGCTTTTTTTTCATGTTTGTTAGCCCCATAAATATCTTCTTTTGAGAAGTATCTGTTAATATCCTTCACCTACTTTTTGATGGGGTGGTTTTTTCCTTGTAAATTTGTTTAAGTTCTTGTAGTTTCTGGATATTAAACCTTTGCCAAATGGGTAGATTGCAGAAGTTTTCTCACATTCTGTAGGTTGCCTTTTCCCTCTGATAATAGTTTCTTTTGCTGTGCAGAAGCTCTTTGGTTTAATTTGATCTCATTTGCCAATTTTGGCTTTTGTTGCAGTTGCTTTTGGTGATTTAGTCATGAAGTCTTTGCCTATGCCTGTGTCCTGAATGATACTGCCTACCTTTTCTTCTAGGGTTTTTATGGTTTTGGGTTTTACGTTTAAGTCGCATCCATCTTGAGTTAATATTTTTGTAAGGAAGGGTCCAGTTTCTATTTTCTGCATATGGAGAGCCAGTTTTCCCAGGACTATTTATTAAACAGAGAGCCTTTCCTCATTGCTTTTGTCAGGTTTGTTGAAGATCAGATGGTTGTAGATGTCTGTTGTTATTTCTGAGGTCTCTGTTCTATTCTGTTGGTTTATATGTCTGTTTTGGTATCAACACAATGCTGTTTTGGTTACTGTAGCCTTGTAGTATTGTTTTAAGTCAGGTGGTATGATGCCTCCCGCTTTGTTCTTTTTGCTTAGGATTGTCTTGGCTATACGGGATCCTTTTTGGTTCCATATAAAATTTAAAGTTGTTTTTTCTAATTCGCTGAGAAAGTCAATCGTAGTTTAATGGGAGTAGCACTGAATCTGTAAATTACTTTGGGCAGTATGGCCATTTTCACGATATTGATTCTTCCTGTCCATGAGCATGGAATGTTTTTCCATTAGTTTGTGTCCTCTCTGATTTCCTTGAGCAGTGGTTTGTAGCTCTCTTTGAAGAGGTCCTTTGCATCCCTTGTTAATTGTATTCCTAGGTATTTTATTCTCTTTGTAGCAATTGTGAATGGGGAGTTCACTCATGATTTGGCTCTCTACTTGTCTATTGTTGGTGTATAGGAATGTTTGTGATTTTTGCGCATTGATTTTGTATCCTGAGACTTTGCCGAAGTTCCTTATCAGCTTAAGGAGTTTTTGGGCTGAGATGATGGAGTTTTCGGGCTGAGATGATGGAGTTTTCTAAATATACGATCATGTCATCTGTAAACAGAGACAACTTGACTTCCTCTCTTCCTATTTGAATACGCTTTCTTTCTTTCTCTTGCCTGATTGCCCTGGCCAGAACTTCCAATATTATGTTGAATAGGAGTGATGAGAGAGGGCATCCTTGTCATGTGCTGGTTTTCAAAGGGAATACTTCCAGCTTTTGCCCATTCAGTATGATATTGGCTGTGGGTTTGTCATAAATAGCTCTCATTATTTTGAGATGTTCTGTAACTAGTTTATTGAACGTTTTTAACAGGAAGGGATATTGAATTTTATCGAAGGCCTTTTTTCCATCTGTTGAGGTAATCATGTGGTTTTTGTCATTGGTTCTGTTTATGTGATGGATTTTGTTTATTGATTGGTGTATGCTGAACCAATTTCGCATCCCAGGGATGAAGCTGACTTGATCGTGGTGGATAAGCTTTTTGATGTATTGGTACATCCGGTTTGCCAGTATTTTAGTGAGGATTTTTGCATCAGTGTTCATCAGGGATATTGGCCTGAAATTTTCTTTTTGTGTGTGTGTGTTTCTGCCAGGTTTTGGTGTCAGGATGATGCTAGCCTCATAAAATGAGTTAGGAATCATTTTCTATTGTTTGGAATCATTTCAGAAGGAATGATACCAGCTCCTCTTTGTACCTCCAGTAGAATTCGGCTGTGAATCCGTTTGGTCCTGGGCTTTTTTTGGTTGGTAGGCTATTAATTACTGTCTCAGTTTCAGAACTTGTTATTGGTCTATTCAGGGATTCCCCATCTTCCTGGTTTATTCTTGGGAGGGTTTATGTGTCCAGTAATTTATCTATTTTTTCTAGATTTTCTAGTTTTTTTGTGTAGAGGTGTTTATTCTCTGATGGTAGTTTGTATTTCTGTGGCATCAGTGGTGATATCCCCTTTATCATTTTTTATTGTGTCTGTTTGATTTTTCTCTTTTTTTCTTCTGTATTAGTCTTGCTAATGGTCTATTTTGTTAATCTTTTCAAAAAAACCGGCTCCTGGATTCATTGATTTTTTTTTTTTTTGAAAGGGTTTTTTCTGTCTCTATCTCCTTCAGTTCTGCTCTTAGTTATTTCTTGTTTTCTGCTAACTCTTGTTAGCTCTTGCTTCTCCAGTTCTTCTAATTGTGATGTTCAGGTGTCGATTTTTAGCTTTCTGATACGGACATTTAGTACTATAAATTTCCCTTTTAACACTGGCTTAACTGTGTCCCAGAGATTCTGGTACGTTGTCTCTTTGTTCTCATTGGTTTCAAAGAACTTCTTTATTTCTGCCTTAATTTTGTTATTTACCCAGTAGTTATTCAGGAGAAGGTTGTTCAATTTCCATGTAGTTGTGCAATTTTGAGTGAGATTGTTAATCCTGAGTTCTAATTTGATTGCACTGTCGTCTGAGAGACTGTTATGATTTCTATTCTTTTGCATTTGCTGAGGAGTGTTTTACTTCCAATTATGTGGTCAATTTTAGAGTAAGTGCCATGTGGTGCTGAGAAGAATGCGTATTCTGTTGATTTGGGGTGGAGAGTTCTGTACATGTCTATTAGGTCCGCTTGATTCAGAGCTGAGTTCAAGTCCTGAATATCCTTATTAATTTTCTGTGTCATTGATCTGTCTAATATTAACAGTAAGGTGTTAAAGTCTCCCACTGTTGTTGTGTGGGCATTTAAGTGTCTTTGTAGATACCCATGCTGGAGAGGAGTTGCGATCATTTGGAGGAGAAGAGGCATTCTGGTTTTTGGAATTTTTAGCATTTTTGCACTGGTTTTTCCTTATCTTCATGGATTTATATACCTTTAATCTTTTCTTTTTTTATATATACATATATTTTTAATTGCATTTTAGGTTTTGGTGTACATGTGAAGAACATGCAAGATTGTTGCATAGGTACACACGTCAGTGTGATTTGCTGCCTTCCTCCCCATCACCTATATCTGGCAATTTTCCCCATGCTGTCTCTCCCCCAACTCCCCCACCCGCCGCTGTCCCTCCCCTATTTCCCCCTGAC
Organism: Ateles fusciceps; assembly: GCA_036589455.1. Classification (NCBI taxonomy): domain Eukaryota; kingdom Metazoa; phylum Chordata; class Mammalia; order Primates; family Atelidae; genus Ateles; species Ateles fusciceps. The sequence goes on from JAZHEH010001064.1 coordinate 9,013,842, forward strand.
AGACCCCAGTGTGTTATGCTCCCCTCCCTGTGTCCATGTGTTCGCATTGTTCAACACCCGCCTATAAGTGAGAACATGCGGTGTTTGATTTTCTGTTCTTGTGTCAGTTTGCTGAGAATGATGGTTTCCAGGTTCATCCATGTCCCTACAAAGGACACGAACTCATCGTTTTTGATGGCTGTATAATATTCCATGGTGTATATGTGCCACATTTTCCCTGTCCAGTCTATCATCGATGGGCATTTGGGTTGGTTCCAGGTCTTTGCTATTGGAAACTGTGCTGCAATGAACATTTGTGTGCATGTGTCCTTATAGTAGAAAGATTTGTAATCCTTTGGATATATACCCAGTAATGGGATTGCTGGGTCAAATGGGAATTTCTATTTCTAGGTCCTTGAGGAATCGCCACACCGTCTTCTACAATGGTTGAACTAATTTACACTCCCACCAACAGTGTAAAAGTGTTCCTATTTCTCCACATCCTCTCCAGCATCTGTTGTCTCCAGATTTTTTAATGATCGCCATTCTAACTGGCGTGAGATGGTATCTCAATGTAGTTTTGATTTGCATTTCTCTAATGACCAGTGATGATGAGCATTTTTTCATACGTTTGTTGGCTTCATGTATGTCTTCTTTTGTAAAGTGTCTGTTCATATCCTTCGCCCACTTTTGAATGGGCTTGTTTGTTTTTTTCTTGTAAATCTGTTTCAGTTCTTTGTAGATTCTGGATATCAGCCCTTTGTCAGATGGGTAGACTGCAAAAATTTTTTCCCATACTGTTGGTTGCCGATTCACTCTAATGACTGTTTCTTTTGCTGTGCAGAAGCTGTGGAGTTTGATTAGGTCCCATTTGTCTATTTTGGCTTTTGTTACCACTGCTTTTGGTGTTTTGGTCATGAAGTCCTTGCCTATGCCTATATCCTGAATGGTTTTGCCTAGATTTTCTTCTAGGGTTTTTATGGTGTTAGGTCTTATGTTTAAGTCTTTAATCCACCTGGAGTTAATTTTAGTGTAAGGTGTCAGGAAGGGGTCCAGTTTCTGCTTTCTGCACATGGCTAGCCAGTTTTCCCAACACCATTTATTTAACAGGGACTCGCTTCCACATTGCTTGTTTTTGTCAGGTTTGTCAAAGATCGGGTGGTTGTAGATGTGTTGTGTTGCGTCGGGGGCCTCTGTTCTGTTCCATTGGTCTGTATCTCTGTTTTGGTACCAGTACCATGCTGTTTTGATTACTGTAGCTTTGTAGTATAGTTTGAAGTCCGGGAGTGTGATGCCTCCAGCTTTGTTTTTTTTTTTGCTTAGAATTGACTTGGCTATGCAGGCTCTCTTTTGGTTCCATATGAAGTTTAAGGTGGTTTTTTCCAGTTCTGCGAAGAAGGCCATTGGTAGCTTTAGGGAAGCGTTGAATCTGTAAATTACTTTGGGCAGTATGGCCATTTTCACAATATTGATTCTTCCTAACCATGAACATGGAATATTTCTCCATCTGTTTGTATCCTCTCTTATTTCGTTGAGCAGTGGTTTGTAGTTCCCCTTGAAGAGGTCCTTTACGTTCCTTGTTAGTTGTATTCCTAGGTATTTTATTCTCTTTGTAGCGACTGTGAATGGCAGTTGGTTCTTGATTTGGCTGTCTTTAAGTCTGTTATTGGTGTATAGGAATGCTTGTGATTTTTGCACATTGATTTTGTATCCTGAGACTTTGCTGAAGTTGCTTATCAGTTTCAGGAGATTTTGGGCTGAGACGATGGGGTCTTCTAGATATACAATCATGTTGTCTGCAAACAGAGACAATTTGACTTCCTCCTTTCCTATTTGAATACCCTTTATTTCTTTTTCTTGCCTGATTGCTCTGGCTAGAACTTCCAGTACTATATTGAATAGGAGTGGTGAGAGAGGACATCCTTGTCTAGTGCCAGATTTCAAAGGGAATGCTTCTAGTTTTTGCCCATTCAGTATGATACTGGCTGTTGGTTTGTCGTAGATAGCTTTTATCATTTTGAGATACGTTCCATCAATACCTAGTTTATTGAGAGTTTTTAGCATAAAGGGCTGTTGAATTTTGTCTAAGGCCTTCTCTGCATCAATTGAGATTATCATGTGGTTTTTGTCTTTGGTTCTGTTTATGTGGTGGATTATGTTTATAGATTTGGGTATGTTGAACCAGCCTTGCATCCCCGGGATGAATCCTACTTGATCATGGTGGATAAGCTTTTTGATGTGCTGTTGCAATTGGTTTGCCAGTATTTTATTGAAGATTTTTGCATCTATGTTCATCATGGATATTGGCCTGAAGTTTTCTTTTCTTGCTGAGTCTCTGCCAGGTTTTGGTATCAGGATGATGTTGGTCTCATAAAATGATTTAGGAAGGATTCCCTCTTTTTGGATTGTTTGGAATAGTTTCAGAAGGAATGGTACCAGCTCCTCTTTGTATGTCTGGTAGAATTCGGCTGTGAACCCATCTGGACCTGGGCTTTTTTTAGGTGGTAGGCTCTTAATTGCTGCCTCAACTTCAGACCTTGTTATTGGTCTATTCAGGGTTTCGACTTCTTCCTGGTTTAGGCTTGGGAGGATGCAAGTGTCCAGGAATTTATCCATTTCTTCCAGGTTTACTAGTTTATGTGCATAGAGTTGTTTGTAATAATCTCTGATGATGGTTTGAATTTCTGTGGAATCTGTGGTGATATCCCCTTTATCGTTTTTTATTGCATCTATTTGATTATTTTCTCTTTTCTTTTTTACTAATCTGGCTAGTGGTCTGTCTATTTTGTTGACCTTTTCAAAAAACCAGCTCCTGGATTTATTGATTTTTTGAAGAGTTTTTGTGTCTCTATCTCCTTCAGTTCTGCTCTAATCTTAGTTATTTCTTGTCTTCTGCTAGGTTTTGAGTTTTTTGATCTAGCTCCTCTAGCTCTTTCAATTTTGACGATAGGGTGTCAATTTTAGATCTCTCCTTGCTTCTCATGTGGGCATTTATTGCTATATACTTTCCTCTAGAGACTGCTTTAAATGTGTCCCAGAGATTCTGGTATGTTGTGTCTTCGTTCTCGTTGGTTTCAAAGAACATCTTTATTTCTGCCTTCATTTCATTGTTTATCCAGTCAACATTCAAGAGCCAGTTGTTCAGTTTCCATGAAGCTGTGTGGTTCTGAGTTAGTTTCTGAATTCGGAGTTCTAACTTAATTGCACTGTGGTCTGAGAGACCGTTTGTTATGATTTCCGTTCTTTTGCATTTGCTGAGGAGTGATTTACTTGCAATTATGTGGTCAATTTTAGAGTAGGTGTGATGTGGTGCTGAGAAGAATGTATATTCTGTGGATTTGGGGTGGAGAGTTCTGTAAATGTCTATTAGGTTTGCTTGATCCAGGTGTGAGTTCAAGTCCTGGATATCCTTGTTAATTTTCTGTCTCGTTGATCTGTCTAATATTGACAATAGGGTGTTCAAGTCTCCCACTATTATTGTGTGGGAGTCTAAGTCTCTTTGTAAGTCATTAAGAACTTGCCTTATGTATCTGGGTGCTCCTGTATTGGGTGTGTATATATTTAGGATCGTTAGCTCTTCTTGTTGCATTGATCCTTTTACCATTATGTAATGTCCTTCTTTGTCTCTTTTGATCTTTGTTGGTTTAAAGTCTATTTTAACAGAGATGAGAATTGCAACTCCTACTTTTTTTTGCTCTCCATTTGCTTGGTAAATCTTCCTCCATCCCTTTATTTTGAGCCTTTGTGTACCTTTGCATGGGAGATGGGTTTCCTGGATACAGCACACCGACGGGTTTTGGCTTTTTATCCAGTTTGCCAGTCTATGTCTTTTAATTGGGGCATTTAGCCCATTTACATTTAGGGTTAATATTGTTATGTGTGAATTTGATCCTGCCATTTTGATGCTAGGTGGCTGTTTTGCCCGGTTAGTTGATGCAGTTTCTTCATTGTGTTGATGGTCTTTACTATTTGGTATGTTTTTGGAGTGGCTGGTACTGGTTGTTCCTTTCTATGTTTAGTGCCTCTTTCAGGAGCTCTTGTAAAGCAGGCCTGGTGGTGATGAAATCTCTGAGTACTTGCTTGTTCGCAAAGGATTTTATTTTTCCTTCACTTACGAAGCTTAGTTTGGCTGGATATGAAATTCTGGGTTGAAAGTTCTTTTCTTTAAGGATGTTGAATATTGGCCCCCACTCTCTTCTGGCCTGTAGGGTTTCTGCTGAGAGATCTGCTGTGAGTCTGATGGGCTTCCCTTTGTGGGTAACCCAACCTTTCTCTCTGGCTGCCCTTAGCATTTTGTCCTTCATTTCAACCCTGGTGAATCTGACAATTATGTGCCTTGGGGTTGCTCTTCTTGAGGAATATCTTTGTGGTGTTCTCTGTATTTCCTGGACTTGAATATTGGCCTGCCTTGCTATGTTGGGGAAGTTCTCCTGGATAATATCCTGAAGAGTGTTTTCCAGCTTGGATTCATTCTCTCTGTCACATTCAGGTACACCTATGAAACGTAGATTAGGTCTTTTCACATAGTCCCATATTTCTTGGAGACTTTGTTCATTCCTTTTTACCCTTTTTTCTTTACACTTGCCTTCTCGTTTTATTTCATTGAGTTGATCTTTGACCTCTGATATCCTTTCTTCTGCTTGGTCGATTCGGCTGTTGAAACTTGTGTATGCTTCGCGCAGTTCTCGTGTTGTGTTTTTCAACTCCAGCAACTCACTTATATTCCTCTCTAAGTTGGTTATTCTTGTTAGCATTTCGTCAAATCTTTTTTCAAGGTTCTTAGTTTCTTTGCATTGGGTTAGAACATGTTCTTTTAGCTCACAGAAGTTTCTTATTACCCACCTTCTGAAGCCTGATTCTGTCATTTCATCACACTCATTGTCCATCCAGCCTTGTTCCCTTGCTGGTGAGGAGTTGTGATCCCTTGTAGGAGGAGAGGCGTTCTGGTTTCAGGTATTTGTCTCCTTTTTGCGCTGGTTTCTTCCTGTCTTTGTGGATTTATCTTTGTGTGGTCTTTGTAGTTGGTGATTTTCAGATGGGGTCTCTGAGTGGACGTCCAGTTTGTTGATGATGAAGTTATTTCTTTCTGTTTCTTACTTTTCCTTCTAACAGTCTGGTCCCTCTGCCGTAGGGCTGCTGAAGTCCACTCCCGGCCTTGCTTGCCTGGGGGATCACCTGCAGCAGCTGCAGAACAGTAAGGGTTGCTGCCAGTTTCTTCTTCTGCTCTCTTTGCCCCAGAAGGATACCCGCCAGATGTCAGTCTGAGCTCTCCTTTATGAGGTGACTCGTTGGATATACGGGGGTCAGGGAGCTGCTTGAGGAGACAGTCTGTCCTTTATAGGAGCTCAAGTGCTGAGCTGTGAGCTCTGTTGTTCATTCAGAGTTGCTGGGCAGGTACGTTTAAGTCTGCTGCAGCAGAACTCATAAACCCCTTTTTCCCCAGGTGCTCTGTCCCGGGGGAGTTAGGGCTTTATTTATGAGTTTCCCTGGTGCTGCTGCCTTTTTCTCAGGGCTGCCTTGCCCAGCGAGGAGGCAGCCTAGTCACTGTCTGCCTGCAGAGGCTTTGCTGAGCTGCTGTAGGCTCCGCCCAGCTGCCCTGTGAACTTCCCTGCAGTCCTGTTTATACCGGTGTAGTTAGAACTGCCTTGGCAATGGCGGGCTGCCTCTGCAATGGCAAACTACCTCCCTAGTGGTGGATTGCCTCAGTAATGGCGGACGCCCCTCCCCCACAGAGCTGGACCCTCCCGGGTTCAGCTGTGCTTGCTGTGAAACTCTCAATCCAGAGTGTTTCCGATTGCTGTTTTTTTTTGTGGGGGTGGGACCAGCTGAGCCTGATCACCTGGCTCCCTGCCTCAGAGCCTTTTTTTTTTTTTTTTTGGTTGAATGGTCCACTGTCTCCCAGGTGTTCCAGTTGCTTGTTGAAAAGGCGCTGGGATCTGTGTGATTTCCAGTGCGGCGACCCACTGCGCCGGCTGAAACAGCAGGTGCTGAGCTTTGTGGCGCTTTTTTTGCCTGGGAATTCTCCTGGCCTGGCTGCCTGTTTCAGTCCCCTTTTTTAATCAGATGAATGGGCGACTCTGCCTTCCCTGAGCTCCAATAGCCAGCTAAAACGGCACCCAGACCCATGTATTTTGTACGGGGAACTGCCGTGCTGGGGCGCCGGCCAAAGCAGCGCCAGCGGAGAACAGCCATGCCGGCCAACCAGCCACGCTGGCGACCCATGGGGCTCCTCCGCCTGGGAATCTCCTGGTCTGTGGGCAATAAAAATCCGTCTGGGAATGCGGCGTCTACTAACCCTCCGCGCTTTCCCCTGGGAGCCGCAATCCTGAGCTGTTCCTAACCAGCCATCTTGGATTGACTCTCTATACCTTTAATCTTTCAGGCTGATGACCTTTGGATGGGATTTTTGTGCAGGGGTCTTTTTTGTTGATATTATTGTTTTCTGTTCGTTAGTTTTTCTTCTAAGTCAGGCCCCTCTTCTGCAGGTCTGTTGCAGTTTGCTGGAGGTCCACTCCAGACCTTGTTTGCCTGGGTATCACCAGTGGAGGCTGCAGAACAGCAAAGATTGCTGCCTGCTCCTTCCGGAAGCTTTGTCCCATAGGGGCACTGGCCTGATGCCAGCTGGAGCTTGCCTGTATGAGGTGTCTGTCGACCCGAGGCTGGGAGGTATCTCCCAGTCCCGAGGCATGGTGGTCAGGGATTTACTTGAGGAGGCAGTCTCTGTTCCTTAACAGAGCTGGTGCACTGTGCTAGGAGAAACTCCTTGTCAGGATCAGATGTTCTCTTCAGTGCCGGCAGGCTGGAAAGATTAAGTCCACTGAAGTTGCACCCACAGCCATCCCGCCCCTCCCCCAGGTGCTCTGTTCTAGGGAGATGAGAGTTTTATATGTAATCCCCTGACTGGGGCTGCTGCCTTTCCTTCAGAGATGCCCTACCTAGTGAGGAGGAATCTAGAGAAGCAGTCCAGCAACAGCTGCTTTGCTACACTGTGGTGAATTCCTCCCAGTCCAAACCTCCCAGTCTCCTTAGCACTGTCAAGGGAAAACCGCCTACTGAAGCCTTAGTAATGGTGGATGCCCACCAAGCTCGATGGTCCTAGGTCGACTCCAGACTGCTGTGCTGGCAGTGAAAATTTCAAGCCAGTGGTTCTTAGCTTGCTGGGCTCCATGGGAGTGGGACCTGATGGCTCCCTGGCTTCAGCACCTTTTCCGGGGGAATAAATGGCTCTATCTCACTGAGGTTCCAGGTACCACTGAGGTACCAAAAACTCCAGCAGGTAGCTCGGTGCCTTCCCCAACAGCTGCCCAGTTTTGTGCTTGAAACCCAAGGCCCTTGTGGTGTAGGCTCATGAGGGAATCTCCTGATCTGCAGATTGCAAAAACCATGGGAAAAGCGTAATATCTGGGCTGGGTAGCACAGTTAGTTCCTTCCCTTGGCTGGGGAAGGGAGTTCCCCTGACTGCTTGCACTTCCTGGGTGAATGATGCCCCACCCTGCTTCTGCTTGCTCTCTGTGGGTTGCACCCACTGCCTAACCAGTCTCAATTAGATAAACTGGGTACCTCAGTTGGAAATGGAGAAATCACTCACCTTCTGGGTTGATCTTGCTGGGAGCTGCAGACCAGAGCTGTTTCTCTTCAGCCCATCCCAAATTTTCACCCCTTATCTTTATCGAATTTGCCTTGAACAAAGTGTTACTCTATAAAATTTTCTTGAACTATGTTTTATAGCATACCAGAACATATTGCTATGCTATATAGAGGTTTTGACTTCATATTCTTCCAGTTTTGGCTGCCAGAATTCATAGGAATTTTATGTGGCTAGCTGGAAGATATTAAAATGACCACTTTTTACAAGTAACATTCATTTGCATCTGTCTGTCTCAAAGCACGTTAAGGCTGCTGTCTAACAGCATTAGCTGATGTTCTTCCAGAGGTGAACAAGGGACATCAAATTGGTGAATTTTAATGTTTGCCTCCAATGGATGTTTTTAAGTTTCTTTATAAGATTGCAAATACTTTTTGGTTTTGAGTTTTGTTGACTAAAAGTAGCTAGTCATTATAAGATTATTTTTTTAGGCTGGGGGCAGTGGCTCACTTCTGTAATCCCAGCACTTTGGAAGGCCGAGGCAAGTGGATCACCTGAGATCGGGAGTTCGAGATCAGCCTGACCAACGTGGAGAAACCCCATCTCTACTAAAAATACAAAAAAATTAGCCTGGACGTGGTGGCACATGCCTGTAATCCCAGCTACTCAGGAGGCTGAGGCAGGAGAATTGCTTGAACCCAGGAAGCGGAGGTTGCATTAAGCTGAGATGGCACCATTGCACTCCAGCCTGGGCAACAGGAGCGAAACTCTGTCTCAAAAAAAAAAAAAAGATTATTTTCCTGGCAAGAATGTGTATTTTCTTAATGGAAAGACATAGTATTTAATGTATATTGGATATACATTTGGTTAATGGATTCAGGTTTTAAAGTAGGGATGAGAGGATAGTGGAAAAGAGTATAATTTTTCATCTGTTTTTCTCATTTTTATGACTGCTTTGGATTTATAGTTTTTTAATGTGTCTGTGTGTGTGTGTTTTCTTTTTAGGGAGAAGTTATAGCACTAGATAAAGTCTTCAACAAAGTAGAAAAAATAAAGCAGAATGCATTATTGTTAGGACTGAATTCCATCAGGGCATTCTGCTTTGACGGAACAAAGGCGGTTAAACTTGATATGGTGGAGGACACAGAAGGTGAGAAATCTGATTTTTTTTTTTAATTGACAAATCATATATATTTGTGGGATACAGTGTGATGTTGTGACATGTATATAATTTTGTATACAATGTGGAATGATTGAAACAAGCTAATTAACATATCCATCTCTGTACTTACCCTTGTTTTGTGGTAATTTGAAATTTACTCTCTTAGCAGCTTTGAAATATAAAATACATTGGTATAGTCACCATACCGTGCAGTAAATCTCAAAAACGTATTCCTGCTGTCTTACTGAAACTTTGCGCCCTTTGAACAGCATCTCCCCCATTCCTTTCTCCTCGCTCCTCCCCCAGCCTCTGGTAACCATTATTCTACTCTGTTTCTGTGAGTTTGACCTTTTTAGATTCGCCACTTAAGTGAGATCATGTAATATGTGTCCTTCACTGCCTGGCTTATTTCACTTAGCATAATATGATGTCTTCCAAGTTCATCCATTTTGTTGCAGATGACAGAATTTCTTTCTTTTTTTTTTATTTTTTATTTTAAAGGTATTCCATTGTGTATATGTACCACATTTTCTTTATCCATTCATTTCTTGATGGGTTTCATACCTTTACTGTTGGGAATAATGCTGCAGTGAAATGAGAGTGCAGATATCTCTTCTACATACTGATTTCAGTTCCTTTGTCTGTATACCCACTAGTAGGGTTGCCGGATAATACAGTAGTTCTATTTTTAGTTTTTTGAAGGACCTCAATACTGTGCTCCACAGTGGCTCTCGTAATTTAAATTCTCATCAGTAGTGCAGGAGCATTCTCCTTTCCTATGGAGTTTGTTTTTCTCTGCATTTTTGCCTGCATTTATTATTCTGTATGTGTGTGTGTGTGTGTGTGTGTTTATGATAGCCATTTTAACTGGGGTAAGGTGATACGTCATGGTGGTTTTCATTTGCGTTTTCCTGTTGATTAGTGATGTTGGGCATTTTTCATATATCTGTTGATATTTGTATGTCTTCGTTGGAGAAATGTATGTTAGGTCCTTTGTCTTTTTTTAATAGGTCTCTATTTTTGAAAGACCTGTTTTGAAATAGGTCTTTATTTTTTAAAGATAGTTTTACTGAATATTAAATTCTTGGTTGACAGGTTTTTTTTTTCTTTTTGTACTTTATATATGTCATGTTACCATCGTTTGGTCTCCATTGTTCCTGATTAACGATCAACTGCTAATCTTTTACAGTTCCCTAGTACATGAGAAGTTGTTATTCTCTTGCTGCCTTTAATATTTTCTCTTTGCTTTTGACTTTCAACATTTTTATGATGATGTATCTGGTTGTGGATCTTTTTGCATTTCCAACTCAGAGTTAGTTGTTCTTTTTCGACTTGTAACTTGTCATCAAATGTGGATTATTTTCAGCCATAATTTTTTGAATATTTTCCTACCTTTTTTCTTTCTTTCCTTTTGGGACTACCGAAGTTGTCTTAATAATGCCTGCATTGTCTTAATAATGTCACACATTTCTCTGAAGTTGATGTTCATTTTTATTTCTTTCTGACCTTCAGATTGTAACCAAAAAGCAGGTTAGTTGCATGCCACATTTAGAGTCCAATTAACAAGAGTGAGGTCTGGTAGAAGGAAAATGGTTTATTCTAAAGCTAGCTTAGGTAATGAGGCACAAAGCATCCTGCCTTTATATGTGCTGCTTCACCTTTGGAGGAGAAAGCAGACACTTTTATAAGGTAAGTGGGGAAGTGAACAAGGGCAGGGGTCCCACTGCTAGCTGGTGCCTAATCTAACAGGAGGTTGAACCGGCACCTTCCTGGGCCAGCAATAAGTTGTGGCCAAGCAGGCATGATTTCAATATATCCTCCTGGTAGATGAAAGTTCCCCCCTACTCCCTACAAGAGCTGCAATCCCTAGAGGGTGGAAGTTTCAAGACCACCCTTCGAGGTGAAAGTTCCCTGGCCTACTTGTTTGATCTGCAATTTGACTGTCAGTTCTCATGGAGAGATCTGTCTTGGAGGCTTAGTTAGAAGAACCTGCCCTGCAGGGAATATCTGGTGAGGGGAAAGTGTGTAAAAGGTTAAGTTTGCATTTTTGAAGGGCTAAGTAGGAAACAAACAGGGAATGGGGAAAGGGGAGAAGAGAACAGAAAATAATTTAAAAAATAGTAATTCATTCCTTTTTTCTTAGAAAAATGCAGGTACTCGGTTACAAGATTACCTAATCTATATTCAGCTGTCTTAAAGTACATTTTTTTTTTTTCTGTCAGCTTAACTCTGGTTGAGCCCCTCTAGTGGGTTTTTTTTTTAAAGATACTGTATTTTCAACATTTTGATTTCCTTTTTTAAAAATTATTGATATTCTCTATTTTATGAAGTATGACGATCATATTTCCCTTTACTTTTTAAAGCATGTTTTCCTTTCCTTTAATTCTTTAAACATATTTTTTTATTGGTTGCTTTAAAGTTTTTGCCTACTAAGTCTGGCAGCGAAGCTCGATCAAACTTTGCTTTGTTCGCTGCTTTTTTTTCCCTACCAATGGGTCACAATGTCCTTTTTCTTTCCATATCTCATACATTTTTCTTTTTTTGGCTGAAAACTGGACATTTTAGATAATACATTGTAACAACACCTTGAATGCTAACTCATCTCCTCCCCAGGCTTGTTGCAATGGTTTGCTTATTTGTTTAGTGTCATGGCTGGACTCTTTTAGTAAAGTGTATTTCTTCAGCATGTGCAGCTGAGATGTCACTCCTCAGCAGCTTTTTTGACATAGGCACAGTAATCCTGGGATCCCAGTGGTTTTAGTTTTAGTAGGGCTCTCTTTGTGTCTTTCTCTGCTCTTTGTGTTAAACTGTGTGCTTCAGGTATTACAAAACACTGTTACCCTCCACTAATTGCAGACTGATTGCTTTATTCTTTTCAACAGTGCTCTGGGACATAAGTTGTCCCATCATCTGATCCAATAAATATGAGAGCCTTTGCATAGGTAACGTTTTTGAGCAGACTTTGCGGTTTTTCCCAGCCCAGAAGGCTTTTCTCACTGTCTCAAACCTTGATTCTTTCACCAACTACTCTTCTCTTGGTTTAGCTGCTGCTTTTCATGGAGCTCCCAGCCTCCTCTTAATTGCTCATCACCACAGTCTCTATTATTTTCAAGAGTGTGCTGAGGCTGAAAATTCCCCGCTATCCTTTCTAAATAAAGTTAGTTTGTTACAGTAGGTAGCTAGTCAGACAGAAACAGAGCAGGAGAGAGCCCCTAGTTCCAGGAATGTCAAGCAAGCATCAGGTGATGGTCGGGGGTTTGTTAACTCTTTAAAATAATCATTGGTTGCAGCCAGTACCAGGGAAAGGCAGTCTCCCAAAAGACAGAAAAACCTACATCTGGTGATTAGCTTTCTAATAAGATCTCAGGAGTATGGGCAAGTGGGCTTACACATGCACACGAAGAGGCAGAGGGGAAAAGGACCATATACAAAAGGAACCTCAAGATGGGTTAAATAGTATCGAGTTTAAACTGAGAATAACTGGAGGCAGATATAGATGAGTATTGATATTATAGTGGGGAAGATTTTAACGCATGAAAGCAAAGATAATAGAATGCAACAACAGATAGATTTAATAGTATTTATGTGTGTAAAAAAATCTGGTCGGGTACAGTGGCTCACGCCTGTAATCCCAGCACTTTAGGAGGCCAAGGCGGGTCACAGACCTTAAAGATAATTGCTTACTTTGAAAATAAGACAGTAGGTAAGAAAGCAAAGATGGTTATAGACAGAGGGTGAGTTGGATTGGTAATCACTTCCATTTAACAGCTTTGCAATCAGAGAAAAGCAGAAGGTGATGTTGGAGTGAGGTTTGTAATATTGCTGCCAGTCCTGCAGAATACTAACCACCTTTAAATATAAGCAGCCGTACTTGGGGAGGCTGAGGGTGGGTAGGCCTCACTTGAGGCCAGGACGTTGAGATCAACCTGGCCAACATGGAAATCCCATCTCTGCTAAAAAATAGAAAAATTAGCTGGGTGCAGTGTCAGATGCCTGTAGTCCCAGCTACTCAGGAGGCTGGAGCACGAGAATCGCTTTAACGTGGGAGGCAGAGGTTGCAGTGAGCCGAGTTCACGCCACTGTACTTCAGCCTTGAAGGTGACAGGGTGAGCCTCTGTCTAAAAAATAAATAAGTAAATAAAAGGAATCGGCAACAATATCTTGCTTGCAGGTAGACAGCATAAATATGTAAGCAGACCACTTAATTTCACAACTTCCTCCAATAACATTAAATAGATCAGAATTTGAAGAAAATAATTCAGGTGAATGCAAAGGAAAACTTGGTGGAAGATTGAATCGACAGGGGGTACTGACTCATTCTACCCATTCTAGACCATAGCCATTCTGATGGCCACAGAAACTAAGGAGACTGAAAAACACCAGAACCAGTGTGTTTCCCTGCAACTGAACAGGGTTTTTTCTGGGGCTGTCTTCAGTAGGAATTACCAAGAGAAGTATCCATTTCCAGAACCAGTAGAATCAATTCCATGTCCTAGCTTTGATTAACTGTGGCTTCAGAAGTTTGCGGTACAAGGTCTTGTGTGATTAGGCCTTGGTTGGTACTGTATCAACAGAATAACTCCCAACCATAACTACATTTTTAACCTTTCTACCACATCAAATATATATTCGGTACAAGTCAGAATTAACCAGCTACATGATAAAAGGGAGAAATTTTTTTTAAATTCTAGATTCTGATTTTAAATTCCTGATTATCTCAGGAATTTTCTAGTCTAAACCTGTATGGCACATAGTAAACATGTTTATAATTGACTTTATAGGGGAACCTCCGTTTCTGCCAGAAACCTTTGACCGAATTCTTCTGGATGCACCCTGTAGTGGAATGGGACAGAGACCAAACATGGCCTGTACTTGGTCTTTGAAGGAAGTGGCATCATATCAGCCATTACAGCGAAAACTCTTCACTGCGGTATGTGATGGTCTGTTGCTGTGAAAGAAAGTTGACTTTTGCTAGTTTGATGTTTAAACCACTGAAAGCAATCTTGATAGCAGCATTCATTATACCCAAGAGTATTGTAATGAATGGGAACAGCCCAAGAGTCTGTTGACAGATACATGGATGAACAGAATGTGTTATATCCATACATAGAACATTATTCAGCCTTCAAAGGTAATGAGATTCTGATACATGCACAACATGGGTCAACCTGGAAAACATTATGTTCGGTAACATGAACCACACACAAAAGGAAAAATGCTATATGATTTTGCTTATATGGGGTAACTGGGCAACTTCATAGAGACAGAAGAATAGGTATTACTAGGCATTATGGGGCTGGGAGATTGAGGAGCTGTTGTTTAATGGGTACACACTTGCAGTTTGGGATAATGAAAAACTTCTGGAGATGGATAGTGGTGATTGTTGCCCAACAATGTGACTGTACTGAATGTCATTATTGACTTAAAATGGTAAATTTTTTGTTATATATATTTTACTACACACACACACACACACACACACACACACACATACATACACATACAAATATAACTAAGAGGACCTAGTTTTAAATATAGGAAGCTTTCCTTTAGGTTGACTCACTTTTAAGATATACAGGCAATAGTAGAATTTCTTCACTGAAACATTTAATAAATTTCAAATATTCTGCCCTATTTGAAAAAAGGTCACTGAGTTGTTAACTTCTAGTTACTAACTGATATCAATAATTAGATATAAAATAAATTACTCTTTTTTAAAAAAATAGAGTTCTTGGCCGGGTGTGGTGGCTTGCGCCTGTAATCTCAGCACTTTGGTAGGCCGAGGCAGCCAGATCGTTCAGGAGTTTGAGACCAGCCTGGCCAACATGGCAAAACCCGTCTCAACTAAAAATGCAAAAAATTAGCCAGGCGTGGTGGTGTGTGCCTGTAGTCCCAACTACTCAGGAGGCTGAGGCAGGAGAATCACTTGAACTCGGGAGGCGGAGGTTGCAGTGAGCTGAGGTCACACCACTGCACTCCAGCCTGGGCAAAAAAGCAAGTCTGTCTCAAAAGGGAAAAAAAAAGATTTCTTGGGTCATCTTTAGAGGAAGAAAGTCCCAATAGGAAGCAAAACTCATTGATAAAAGCAGGAAGAGACAGTGGCCACTGTAGGATATAGGAGAACCATAAAAACTTTACAAATTTAACTTGTCTCCAGTACTTTGAGAGGAAGCCCTGATAGAACATTTTGAGGATTGCTCCCAGTCTTGCGAAAATGAGTCAGTGGATTTCAGAGAGTACAGACAGTGTTTGATCATAGATGAATTCATTATTTCCCCCCACTCCCTCCAAAATACAAGCCTACCACAACAATGGATGTTCTATAATTAGTCTCTAAAGTTGTCTTTGAGTACATTCCTATTCAACTCGCCTGGTGTTTCCTTTCATACACAAAGGTAGCGCGGGTTGTGGATTATTTAACTTCTTTTTCTATAAAGTCTTCAAAGAACACATCCTCTGAATTAAAACAGCAAGCAGCAAAAAGGAAGCTTTACTTGTAGACAAAATCCACTTTGACTTGAGAATAAAATTAGGATACTTCTATAAAGCACTTGGATTTTTGTTCTTTTTAGGTCATAGCAAAAAATTTTAAAAAGCTACTAGGAGTAGATGAAAGATCTCAATGAGAAGGAAAAGCTGACAGTATGTGAGAGAGATCTTGAGAATATAGCAGGTGTGCCATTTGGCATGGAGAGAAATTGAGAATGTGGACGTTAGAGTCAGACACATGTTGACTTGAGCCATGGCTGCGCCACATAAGGGACTTTAGGTACCACATAGGGGACTTTAGGTACCACATAAGGGACTTTAGGTACATTGCATTCTGTATCTGATTAGTGGGGATAACAGCTGTACCTACTAGGAATACCTCATTTGTGATAGTCACCTTGCTTTGTGGTTGTTACAAGGATTTATGGAGAAGAAAATTCATGTAAAGTGTTTAATACAGTAACTGGCACATAGTAACAAAGTTTAAATTTTGGTCAGTCTGCTCTGGTTTAAAAAGCACAAGTGTGTATACTCTATTTTTAAAGATTTCCATTAAAATTTGAAAAATTAGGAGCTAAAAAGTTGAACTTTATGTATTTGAGACAAATCCATTTTAGCATAGCACCTTATCTCCTGATTCATTTATTCAAAAAATATTCATCAAGCACCTGCTATATGCAAGGCACTCTTCTAGATGTTGACAGTACAGCAGTGAGAAAGTAGACAAACGCTCCACGCCCTTATTCATGAGGTTTCTATTCTAAGTAGGGGAGGAAATAAATGAGTTTTTGTTTTTGGTTTTTTGGGTTTTGTTTGTTTTTGAGATGGAGTCTCGCTCTGCCTCCCAGGCTGGAGTGCAGTGGCACAATCTCGGCTCACCGCAACCTCTGCCTCCTGGGTTCAAGCAATTCTCCTGCCTCAGCCTCTCAAGTAGCTAGGACTACAGGCACGTGCCATGTTGGCCAGTATAGTCTTGATATCTGGACCTCGTGATCTGCCTGCCTCGGCTTCCCAAAGTGCTGGGATTACAGGCGTGAACCACCACGCCCGGCCATAAATGAATTTTATAGTATATTAGAAGGCTATAACGTTGTGGCCCTATGGAGCAAGCTAAAGCAAGTGGGAATAGGAGTGTTAGATTGGAGTAGTTACAGTTTTACAGAGTGGTCGGGAACGTGACATACACGCAAAGATAAAGAGTAAGCAGTGCAGAGAATTAAGAGAGCTTTTCCAGCTGCTGCAAAGATTCTGAGGTGTGAACGTGCCTTGTGTATTCCAGAAACAGCAGGAGACTGATGTTGCTGAAGTAGAATGAGCCAGGGTAAGAGGTGTACAAGAGGAGGTCAGAGAGCCAACAAGAGACTTGTTTATGTCTGGCCTCAAAGGCCTCTGTAAGGACTTTGTCTTTGACTCTAAGTGATCATGGAGGACATGTGAGGGGCTTGGGGCTGAGAAGGGACAAGCTTAAAAGGACTGCTTTGGCTGCTGTACTGAGACTAGATTGCAGGAGGGCAGGGAAGAAAGCAGGTTGACAAAGTGGGAGGTGGTTCCAATAATCTAGAAAAAGGGTGGAGGCTTGGACCACAGTGTTAGCAGTGGAAGTGGTGAGAAGTGGCCAGATTGTGGGTATAATTTGAAGGTAGGGCCAATAGAATTTGCTGATGGTTGGGGGAGTTGGAAAAGAGGCATAAAGGATAATCTGAGGTTTGGGACCTGACATTCTGGAAAGATAGGAAGACTTCTGCAGTAGATTTCAGAGGGAAAATACGAGTTCATTTTGGGATATGTGAAGTTTGATGATATTATAGAAATGTTGAGAAGGGCCAGGCCCATAGCTCATGCCTACAGTCCTAGCACTTTGGGAGGCCAAGGAGGGAGGATCGCTTGAGCCCAGGAGTTGAAGACAAGCCTGGGCAACAGTGAGACTTCATCTCTATTTAAAAAAATGAGAATAACAACTGTTAAGAAGGCAACTGAACATTTAAGTAGGGAATTTTACAAGGAGGTCTGGCCTAAAAACAGAAATTAGTGAATTTTCAGCATAAAAAAAAATAGTGTCTAAAGGCGTGAAGGTGAATGATTGTATTTGGGGAAGTCTTGGTCCATGTGGAGTGTGACAGCTCCAAGATAATGCAGTGCATCTAGTCTGGCTGCAAGTATTGCTCTTGTGTACTGTAATTACAGAAGACATCCTTGTCACGTAGAACATCATTTTATTTATTCCAAACATTTGAAAGATATACCTTATGCTATGAAATTCATTCAGATGTTTATTTGGTCTTGTGCTGTGTGTGGTCTGATCACAGTTTTCTTTAGGCAGTTCAGCTGCTGAAGCCAGGGGGCGTGCTGGTTTATAGCACATGCACTATAACACTGGCTGAAAATGAAGAGCAAGTTGCCTGGGCCCTCACAAAATTTCCTTGCCTTCAGCTTCAGCCCCAGGTAGGAGTAATTTCATTTTTCTCTGTGTAACAAGATAAATCACAGAAACTGAAGCATGGTGGTAAACACAGGGTGTTAATGAAGAAATAAATAATATTTCCAAAATGAACACTGTAATACATGAGAATACTTGTCTAATTAGATCCATTTTAGATTACCCGTAAGTTGCATGTCCTGACAAAGTTTCTTCTTTTCTTTGTTCCTTGCCATTGTGTTACAATGGTACAGAGCTTGGGGAGCATTTTTGCTAAGTGTTTATTCCACTTGTAGCTATTCATGTTACTCAGCACCTTCTAAAAAGATTTTCTTCCTTCCCAGTCCTGTATTTCTCTGATGTGGAAAATGTTGAGCATTTTCTCTCATGTCACATCAAAGCTCAAAGGAGCTTTCACAACTGTGGGATATCAGAAGACCAGCCTAAAGGGAAAAAAGTGCTTCCAGATTATTGCTTATTATATAAAATGCATAATATTTTAAAAGCTTTCTTGTACTTTCTTTTACCTAACACACTGTAACTTTCTGTTACAGTCTTTTTTTTTTTTTTTTAAGACAGAATCTTGCTCTGTCACCAAGCGCCAGGCTGGAGTGCACTAGCGTGATCTTGGCTCACTGCAACCTCCGCCTCCTGGATTTAAGCAATTCTCTTGCCTCAGCCTCGCGAGTAGCTGGGAATACAGGTGTGCACCACCATGCCCAGCTAATTTTTGTATTTTATAGTAGAGACAGGGTTTCGCCATGTTGGCCAGGATGGTCTTGATCTCTTGACCCTGTGACCCGCCCGCCTCGGCCTCCCAGAGTGCTGGGATTACAGGCGTGAGCCACTACACCCGGCAACTTTGTGTTATGGTCTTTATTAGAAAAGCATTTGGGATTAAGTTTAAGTCTGTAATAGTGCTTTCTTACATTCAGATACATTGAGCATCTAATTTTAGTACCTTTCTATACAGAAATTAGGTAATGAGAATGCATAAATAAAGACAATTCAGAGATGGTTTCTAGACTCAGAAATTAAGATAATTACATTGTAGATGAAAAAGAAGACTTCTGAATTCACTTGGAAATATACACACATACTCAAAATATATACCTAAAAGAGATGGGAAGTTTGCCCTGACCCCATGGGATAATAAATGATCTGTTTTCTTAAGTATGTCTGAAAAACTATCTTCATTAACATACGAATAATTGTCTGCGAAATGGTGACTTAAGTGAGGATTATAGATCTTC
This sequence comes from Ateles fusciceps, assembly GCA_036589455.1. Classification (NCBI taxonomy): domain Eukaryota; kingdom Metazoa; phylum Chordata; class Mammalia; order Primates; family Atelidae; genus Ateles; species Ateles fusciceps. The sequence goes on from JAZHEH010001064.1 coordinate 9,032,726, forward strand.
TTCAGTAGTTTGCAGGTATCACTCAAGGCCTTATGATTCCTCTAAACTAACTGATACAGCCTTAAATTATGTATCCCTTTCTAATGTTTGTTTTTCTAGTACATGTAAAAATGAGAAAAAGAAAACTTTTATCATCCAATTGGTATGGGTCAGAGAGAGGCACCGTAGATGCCTAAAGACTACCTCTGAGTTTTGGAAAATGTTAAATAAAGCTGAATTTTATCTGTTGCTTTCTTTTGTTTTTCTTTTCCTTCTTCTCCTCTCCCTCTCCCCGTCTGCTCCCCCGTCCCTTGCTTCTCTTTTCTTTTCTTTCATTGTTTGAGACGGAGTGTCGCTCTGTCACCCAGGCTGGATCACCCAGGTACGATCGTGGTTCACTGCAACCTTCGCCTCCGGGGTTTAAGCAATTCTCATACCTCAGACTCCCGAGTAGCTGGGATTACACACGTGCACCACCATGCCTGGCTAATTTTTTGAATTTTTAGTAGAGAAGGGGGTTACCATGTTGGCCAGGCTGGTCTCGAACTCCTGACCTCAGGTGATCTGCCTGCCTAAATGCTGGGATTATAGGTGTGAACCACTGTGCCTGGCCTCTGCTGCTTTATTGATAATAATGTTCCATTTACTGAGTGCCTACTATATGCCAAGTATGATACCACCTTCTTAAGCCTTGTTTAATAGATGAGGAAATGTGGTTAGGTAAAGGTCCCTAAAGTCACACAGCTAAAATGTGATAGAGCTGCAGTTTGAGTCCACGTGTTTCCAGCTACTGAGCTCAGGCCTTTGGTCATGTCACAGTGCTTGATAAGCATGTAATAACAGGGTATTTGTTCATCAGGTGACACATAGTATTGCTTTCCCACTTTACTGTCTGGAAAGCAGCACGTATTTTCTATCAAAAAAAGTCATTTACTCATTTTTCTATTTTTGGAAGCTGTAGTCAATTTGTCTTTTAACTTAAATTGTAGCAGGCATACTTGTTAATTACAGGATGTTCATCCATATTGATTGACTTTCTCCAAACAGAAACCACAGATTGGAGGAGAAGGAATGAGGGGAGCTGGCCTCTCTTGTCAGCAATTGAAACAGCTGCAGCGATTTGATCCATCGGCTGTGCCTTTACCAGACACTGATGTAGACTCTCTCAGAGAGACCAGAAGAGAAGACATGTTGCGGCTGGCTAATAAGGACTCTATAGGTTTTTTTATTGCAAAATTTGTAAAATGCAAAAGCACTTAGGAGAGGATGGATCCTCAGAAATGAAAATTCCAAACATTTGCTGTCTGTGGTTTTTTTTTTTTTAAACCAAAATGTTGTCAGGCCAACTGAATGATGGCATGGTTGCTAAGGAAACAGAAAAGGCTGCCAGCTGTTTTACCAGGGATCCAGAGACATAGAGGAAGTAGAGGGTGGTATGAGACTATATTTTTTATTTTTAAAAGAATTTTTTTATGTATTTAGTAGAGTATATAGAAAAGGAGAAACCTGTAGATGTCTGGAACATATCTTCATTTGTGATCTAATGTTTTAATTTGTAAAGAATATGTCATTTTTAATGTTAAAAATTAGTGAATCTAACAAAAGGAATAAATTAGCAATATTTGATGTGGTTATGAAAAGTGGTTTTGTTCCCAGGTTCCTAAATAGTAGTTTCTTAAGAACTCAAGGCATGGGAAATAAAACATTTACTACGTGTCAATAATGGAGGTAAATAGTTTACCTGACTTTCTATCTGCTTATTTGGTAAGTCAACCCCTTTGAAATGAAGTCCGGGCCTCCTCTAAATGATAGTGTGCTAGACCATCATAGTCTAAAATGATAGTCTATGTTTAATGTTTTTTATAATTTTAAACAAAGTAAAATGAGTATTTTCTTTGTAGATTTAGAAAATGAGATTACTCTGCAGTTTGGGTAACTTACGTATTTGAAACATAAAAGTTATTAGAAACTGCTTGGTGAGAAAGAAAAAGCCAGCTCTGGCCCTGGGAAGTAGCCTGGACTGACCCTTACAGCTGGGCTTTGTGTTCTCCTGTTGAACATAAACATTTCACTTAACACCAACATCACACAAGGCAGCTGTACCTATCATAGACCCAGACAAAAAAGACCACAATCAAGTCTGAACTCAGACAAAAAAACAGATCATCCTTCGAACTGCAAAAATATCCAGGCATCCCACTGTAGTGGCCAATGTAAGTGACTGCTTTTCAATTTAATTTTACTTTTTAAAGACAAGGTCTTGTTCCGCCACCCAGGCTGGAGTGCACATGATTTCATAGCTCACTGCAACCTCAAACTCCTGGTCTAAAGCAGTCTCCCTGCCTCAGCCTCCCATGTAGCTAGGACAACACAGGATGCTTGGCTAATTTTTTTTTTTTTTTTTTTTAAGAGATGGGATCTTGCTGTGTTACTCAAGCTGGTCTTGAACTCCTGGTCTGAAGCAGTCCCCCAACCTTGGCCTTCCAAAGCACTGGAATTACAGATGTTAGCCACTGCACCCAGCCTGCTTTTAAAAAAATTAACTACAGCCTTAGGATTTTGCTTTTCTATTGGCTTTTTAGATCAATCAGAATACTCAGTACCCAGCCATAGTTTTAAGGCTGTCTCATGTGGTGTTAAATCCATCATGCTGTTAGCTTTCATTCAGATCACCCAAAAGTTATCAGACCTTGGGTATAAGAAGTGGACAATTGCCTAATAGTTTGATTTTTTTCTTCCCTTACAGGTTTTCTTTAGGACTTTTTCATAACTATTTATTGTATCCATAAAGATTGCAAGGTCTCTTGGATCAGGTAAGACCTTTAGAAGGCCTAAGAAGCTTTTCTTGAATACCCTTCCCTGAGGTTGGATAGGTACTGCTCCCCCTTCTCTCTGCCCCTAGCACCCACAATCTAATGTTCTCCTGGCACGTACCACACTCTAATTCAACGTTTCTAGCCATGCCGCTTAAGCCTCACCCCCCACACTTGAAAAACATCCTCCAGGCAGAGACCCTGTCCTGCCTTTCTCTCTGTCACAGCTTCAGAGCAGACAGTCAATAGATACTTATTGTTTGAGAGAAAAATTACTTCAAGCAAGCAAGCAAGCATGTGTCTCTCTTACATCCCTCATTCTGTCTTATATCCTGTAGATGTCATTTCACTAAAGAGAAACAGTTTTCCTGTGTGACTTATCTTTTCAGGGCTTAGCATACCTCCTTAAACTTTAAATGTGTTTTAAGAAACTCCTTTCTGTTTGGCTTGCTGCAAATCCTTATTTGCTAAGCTGGGATGAAAATTGCAGAAAATTAGCCTAGCAACAAACCTGTACTCATATAGATGTTTGATTAATACCAACAGATATCAAAATAAAACCAATACCAGCAAATAGAAGAAAAATACTTACATAATGAAAACAAGACAAAGAATACTGTTCAGAATTTTTCCTTGAACATAGCCAATTTTTAGTGGGTTTCTACCTTTCAAAAACTTACACAAATTGGAAAATCACATAATCTTAAGGGACATGGAAATACTAGGAAAAAATGCAGTAAGAAGGTGAAAAAATCAGGGAAATGTGAGGGAAAATTAATATGTATTTTAACATATTTAGTATTAACATTTATATAAAACAGAAAAAATACTTAAGTTCAACAGTGAGTACATTTACTTCAAAACCCTGCATCATGTTTTAGTTGAAAGAAGCAAAGTACACAGTTAAAAGTACAACATAGCAGAAATTAAACACTTGATCCAGAATCCATCATGGACGCAGATTATTCTACTACAGCTCAGATTTAAAAAAAATCTTTTATCTACCTTGAGCTTTTTTTTTAAAGTCAAACATAATAGGAAGATTACTCAAAGAACATAAAGTGTTTAGCATTGCCCTTAGAAAGATGCCCCACAGGTGGGAAGTGAATATTTAATATAGTCTCAACTACATCAGTCATTCCTAAGATGGCAATTAATACTACTAATAAACAGTGCAGAAGCCAGCTCTTTATTTGTTTTATATGAATTACTTTAAACCAGGTTTGTTAGACAGTTCAGTGTAGCTGACAGTGAATGTTGCTTTAACAGGAATGCATAGCAGACCATGTTAAAAATGTGGCATTGTCCCAAAATACAACATGACTAAGACATCCTACATTTAGCAGCACCTTTTTGTAACAGTAACTTAAATGAGCAGTGGAGAAAGAGCATAGGAAAGACTGAAATGGGTATGACCAAAAAAAAGAAAAGAACTATTAAATACATTTCCAGCATTTTTAAGTTGACTACAAAAATCATGGTTCTGCAACTGAGTAGGTTAAGATTAAGCCTTTGTTGTGTGAAGAGATTATAATTTTACATTCCACAGGTCAATAAATATCCCATTGCCCTTGGGATCATTTTTTCATTTACAAATCTACTACACAGTTTACACATATGCCCACTAAACAGTTTTCACGTATAGATGCTGTTATGTCAAATCCTTCAAGCTAGTTTTTTGAGAAATGTTGTCATTTGCACTAATACGTTCCACAGTAAAGTGCGAGCTAAGAATCCAGGTACAAAATAAAAAAGATGGAAACTCTCACCACTACTCTTTGAAAGGGATTAATGATAGCAGCAAGTATGATAAATACCAGCTATGTTTCAAGAATTTATTCTGAAATCATTAATTGGGGATGAAATAGTAAGAAAGGATTGAACTAGTAATTGTGAATATCTTACCATGACAAAAGTTTTATCAGAAATATTTTATAAAAGCAATTTTAATTAGCATATGGTCTCCTAGCAATGTAAGAATTGTCAAGTTTATTAAGACTACTGTTTTTATATTCAATAAATTCATGTAAACAGTATACAGCCAATTAACAAATTGAGGGAAATTTTTTATATATAAGCTGATAAAACATCATTATATATGTAACTAATTTTTATTTTTGTTTTTCAGACACCAGCTTGTCACCAGCCTGGAGTGCAGTGGTGCAATCATGGCTCATTGCAGCCTCCACCTCCTGGGCTCAAGTGATCCTCCTGCCTCAGCCTCCCAAGTAGCTGGGTATACAGGTACACTCTACCACCCCAGCTTAATCATTTTTAATACTGAGTTTTCTTGGGGGTAAGGGAAATAAGGAGTTAAATGTAAAACGGTTTTACTTACAAAAATCTAGGAATATTTGGCAAGAACTTGGAGTAATCAAGGAAGCAAAACAAAGATTATAACTAATATGTTGTTAAATAGTTTTTGTTTTGAGATGGAGTCTTACTCTGTCGCCCAGGCTGGAGTACAGTGGCATGATCTTGGCTCACTGTAGCCTCTGCCTCCTGGGTTCAAGCGATTCTCCTGCCTTAGCCTCCTGTGTAGCTGGGATTATAGGCGTGCACCCTACCACACCCTACTAATTTGTTGTATTTTTAGTAGAGATGGGGTTTCATCACGTTGGCCAGGCTGGTCCTGAACTCCTGACCTCAGGTGATCCACCTGTCTCGGCCTCCCAAAGTGTTGGGATTACTGGTATGGTCCACCACACCTGGCCGATTATTGTGTTACATAAGGTAATGTACAGATCTGAAGTTAGATAATTTTAGGCATTTTCCAGGGACAAACTTCACGTGCCAGGTACTTGCACTCTTAATACTGTCTTATCCAGTTATAATTGGACAAAATATACACTTGAGACACAGAAAAGGTCTTAGCCTTAAACATGATGACATTGTAAGCGTCTTACAGCAGTGTAATTGAGGCAAGGAGATAAGGTCTTCAGGGTTCCCCTTCAGAGTAGATGTCTTATGTAGGATAATACTAACATTTTATTCACTTTGTCACCCCATTTTGCCCTGATTACTTCTGAAGAACAGAAACTTTGGTTATAAGAAGCACTTCTGGGTTCTGACAGACAGTGAACCTGCTGGAGTTGGTGGTGGGGGAGGAGTGATAGGTAACTGGGAGGTAAACAACAGCAATAGTAGGCAAGGTTAGAAAATGAAGTGGGAGAAGTTACAAAAATTTATTTTCCCACGAAATAATTCTACAAGCTGTGTAAACGTTTCTTACTCAAACAAATACTCTAACAACACAAAGATTATACATTTCCAGTGAAACACTCACAGTAAAATTGCCTGTATTTTTACTCTCTAGGAGCAAAAACAAGGAGGCAGCAGATCAATGCTTTTCTAGTTACCTTTGGCAGCAAGCTTACTCACATTCCCTGACTGCTCAATGGGTTATTAAAGCAACATATAGCACAATTAAATACAGAGCCAGGTGGGCAGAATGCTCGGTATCAGTCTCTTAGTTGCTTCACTAGTCTTCAGCATTCCAATTCATCTCAACCATTCAGTCAGTCGTGCACACTCTTACATATGGACACACACACGTGCATATAGCGAGTTCCGGCTCATAGACTCCAGTGCAGTGACTAGAACAGACACTAGCTACTAAGAATGTGTCACAATCAGTGTGAACTGTAGGGAGAACAACCACCTCTGGAGTTTTATATTTACCATAATTTATGGTGAAAATTACAAACTTAAAAGGATGGTATGACATTCAGAATTCAAACCTTTTCAAGTCAAGCAATCACACATATTTACAGTATGTACAGACTTTCTGCTAGAATGAGGATAGGTGTATAGACAATGTTATTACAAATTTCCTGAATGTGGGCATTTCTAGTCCCTGTAATTCATAAAGCAAATCTGCTGACTTGGCATTAAGACTCTAAAATAGTGTGATCAAACTGAATATATATATATATATATTATATATAATAAGGTGTTTGCAGAAATAACATTTACAAACTGTCTATACAGTACACAGTACTAGTACATAGAAAATAGATTCACTAACTTTATGATCCCCTTTGTGTAAGGCAAGACTGAATCTGTTTCCAAATTTAGTCAGCCAGAGGTACAAGCAAGAAACAGTGGTCCATGAATGAATATGCAAATCAGGTGCCTGCGTATTAAAAATCTGGATAAATGAAAAATTCCACTTTTTATCTGTGCTGATTCTGGCTTGTTGGATACATCAAATAACTAACTACATTTCTTAGAACACTAACATCACCTGGGTGGCAACAGATTTTGTTCAAGTGGCAGCTACCCAAAACAGTTTTTGAAGAATCCAGTATACAACCGGAGAACTGCAGCCATACCAGGCCAATTTATTTAGCATTTACAAAAGAAAAAAAAATGTATCTTAATACTCTATCCATGCTATTGCTATTCAAGCAACAGCAATACAAAATATTACAAGACAGATCACATATGATTGCAATGTAGACCCCAAAGACTTCTTAAAAAAAAAAACACACACACACACAAAGGGCAAAAGTCACTGGCGGATGTAAACATCCCTGTTCCACTCCCCCAGCCTCATTCCGTTTTTTGGGTATCACCTCTCCATCCTTTTCACAGTAGCGATCCTTGGATTTATGACGGCTGCGCTGTTTGTTGCACTCGTTGTGGTCCTGCTCTCGATCCACGTCCCGGCAACGGTGCCGAGACTCCCTGTGTCTGTGGTCACTGCTCCCATGGGTCTCATCTCTGTGGTTGTGGTCACGGTGTGAGGCATAGTGGTCCACGTGGTCATGGGAATAATCTTCCTTTGGCTCCACGTAGGCAGAGTCTCGACTCTCCTGGGTTTCTGAGTCAAATGTCTCTTGCCTGGAGAGGCCTCGACTTGTCCCACTGCGATGGTTGTGGTGTGGGGCTGAGGAGGAAGAACGGTGCTGGGATTTCTTGACTGGTTCCATGCTAGGTTCTTCTTCGGCTTGGGAAGCAGAACGGATAGGAGCGGAGCGATCAGTCCTTTGATCACCTTGAGAACCCTGGCAGCCAAAGGAGCACACTGGGTGTTAACGAAGGTCAGTGGTTAAAGAACATGTCACAGAGCAGCTACATTCAGACAGAGTCCTTGTTAAGCATCTGAAAAGCTGAAATGAAGTCTAACCTAGCTTAATCCCTTTGGTAACATCCAGTAGCATTTTAAGGCTTATACTATATTAAATTGGACTTTTTGTAAGTGGCTTGAACAGTGCTCATGATAACCTTTTTCTTTTAAAAAGAAGCAGGGAAAGTGTTCTTTTATATATTCTCCTATGGTTCAAATACAGAGGCAGGTCCCTGATATTTTTCTATACAGGGGTATAAACTTAACTACCTCTGCTTGACTGTATGTCAAGAATATTAAAAATCGCAAATGCTTACAAGATACAATATGGGACAGGTACTGTTCTTGACCCTTCGCATATAATAACTCATTAACACAACAGCCCTTTGAGATTAGTAGTTCCAGCAGCCTCATGGACAGGTTGCCACTATTATTCCTGAGGCAAGAACACTTAAAAAACTTGCCTAAGGTTATCCACCCCAGAACTGGTAAGAGGTGGAGCCAGGATTTGAATCTAGGTAATGCGCTTCCACCGTTTATGCTGCTGTTTAGAAAGTTTCTGTAGTCTGGGTATGTTCCCAGTATATTCTGTCGATGGTGCTCTTCTTACAGGTACACAGCTCATGCTGGACTTGCTTAGAGTTAATACACTGGAACAAGCCCCAAGCAGGCTACTGGGCTTGGATCCTAGAGGTGTCACTATAGACAATCTTGTTTTCTATGAAGACTGTATGTATAGAATACATAAAAACTCCCCTTACCTGTGAATTAGAGGCTAGGGTGGGGCTGAGAGGCAGACTTGAAGTGGCTAATGTACGGCTAAGGAGAGGGTTGGGGAGGCTGCTGCTGGGAGGATGGGTGGCCTTCCAGTAGGCCTCCAGATAGTCGGCAAGGTGCTCACAGGCATCCTCAAGCTGGTTCTCATCCAAGATCACATCGAACAACTCCTGCAGAGGCAGATATTTCAGACCACACTGATGCCAGCCCAGTTTTCACCCCTTTCTCACCTCCATAAGAAGAGGGAGAAGAGGGAGGGGCTCATGAGCTGCACCCCTTTCACTTGCTCCTACTGTCTCCTTTTTATTTAGTAAGCAAGTGTCTCACTACCTCCAATCATTGTTTAGGGCACTGAATGCTTAACTAATAATGGCCAGAATGGTAACAGTTGTTAAGGATATTTGTCTATCCTCAATGAAAAAAGACATGGATACAACGATAGAAAGAGATGTGTATATATTTGAGCAGAATAGGAAGAAGCCTACTCTTGACGTCAAGATAATGAAATCTTTTTTTTGGAGATGGCGTCTCACTTTGTTGCCCAGGCTAGAGTGCAGTGGCCTGATATCGGCTCACTGCAACCTGGGCCTCCAGGTTCAAGCAGTTTTCGTGTGCCAGCCTCTAGAGTAGCTAGGGTTACAGGTGCCTACCACTACGCCCAGCTAATTTTTGTATTTTTAGTAGAGATGGGGTTTTGCCATGTTGGCTAAGCTGGTGTCAAACTCCTGGCCTCAAGTGATTCGCCTGCCTCAGCCTCCCAGTGCTGGGATTACAGGTAGGAGCCACCATGCCCAGCCCAAGATGATGACATCTGAACTTAGAAATTAATAAGGTAACATTAGGATGTGAAATTTGGCAGAAGCAGCTGAAACCATTGATAATTTGACATTGTCCAAACTTCAAAGTAGTTCACAAGAGAAAAAAATGTGTCACTTTTCAAAAGATTTTTTAGAATTCATCATAAATTTTAACATATTAAGCAATCAAATATTTATAGCCTTTGAAATGCTACACTTACAAAAGGGGAGCGGGGGAAAGCCCGGCACAGTGGCTCATGCCTGTAATCCCAGCACTTTGGGAGGCTGAGATGGGCAGATCACTTGAGGTCAGGAGTTTGAGACCAGCCTAGGCAACATGGTGAAACCCCGTCTCTACTAAAAATACAAAACTTAATGGGGCGCGGTGGTGTGCACCTGTAGTCCCAGCTACTTGGAGGGCCAAGGTGGGAAGATTGCTTGAGCCCGGTAGGCAGAGGTTGCAGCAGTGAGCTGAGAGGCCCCCACTGCACTCCAGCCTAAGTGACAGAGCAAGACCCTACCTCCAAAAGTAAACCTAGGAAAGATCTATAGCCCTAAGGCATTGTATGTATGTAATTAAATGTCTCAGTTATTAAGAGCAGATACCTTGCTCCCTATTATCAGAAATGGATAATATACCAACTTCATATAGACTCATCATACAAGCCAAATTTTTGGAACCATGATCTTGTGTTAGGTATTAACAAAGTGAACTTACTACAGGATGTACTGTAGCTTTTTGTAAGCTAAGATCATCATTTTGATTATTTGTGCTGAAAACGCATGAACATGGAATGAGGGAGGAGAGTTTATTTTGGAATGAATACCGCTTTAAGTAATGTTTCTTAAAAATATAATGCCAGTCTGGCCAGGCCTGGTGGCTCATGCCTGTAATCCTTCAGGCCAGGAGTTCTAGACCAGCCTGGGCAACATAGCAAGACCCCGTCTCTACAGGAAAAAAAAAAAAGTTACCCGACCATGGGGGCACGCACCTATAGTTTCAGCTACTTGGAAGACTGAAGCGAAACGGTCACTTGAGCCCAGGAGTACAGGGCTGCAGTGAGCTATGATCACACCACTGTACTCCCAACATGGGCAACAGAGCAAGACCCTGCCTCAAAAAAAAAAAACAGCCAGGTCTAATCTCAGTAACTGGATTATGCTGTACATAGAGATAACTTACTGGAGGACACTGAGCCAGTTTATCAGCTGCTACCATCTGGACATTGAGGTGTTTAGCTTGAGATTTCCCCTCGAGATTTTATTAACCTTTGTAAAACCTGTAAAAGATAATGAGTTTTTAACAGAGTAATAAGTACACTCAGTTAAACTACAAGGTACATTATTGATTCCTTTCTCTGGGGCCTTTTTATATATACCCCAGGGGCTTGTAATACATTGAGCTATAAGAGTATCTGCAAAATTAACATGTTAACATAAATCACAGTTGCAAGCTTTAAGCACTCACATTCTTTTTTCTAAGCTAGCAGATCTCAAATGTTTCATCTTACAACCTCTTTAAATTAGCTAAAATGGAAAACTATTAAATTTTTAAAATAAAAATAGCTACATTTTTGACAAATCTCTCTAATGGCTGGCTTCATAGAAGACAATTGAAGTCTCCCGTCTGCTTCTACAGTCAACCTGCTGCACTGTTTTGCTTGGGTTGAAATATGTGAAGAAAATCCAACCTCCTACAGATTTTTAATTGAGAAAAGGAGAAACAATTTAGTAGCCTTTCAGATAGTCATCTTTGATACTACACCAAAACTCAACACATGGTAGTTCCTTAAAGACTAGTTCGGTGAAATCTTACTCCATGACATTCAACTGGTCTGTCTTGAAGTTAACATTATTCATTGATCATACAGACAGTAATGGTTCACTGACTTCACATCTTCCAAATGTTGACATATTTCATAATACAGTGTTTCAGTACTGTATAATCATTGATCTAATCAGAGAAATAATTATTGGGAAGCTTCCAGGTTCTCAGGGGTACATACAAGTTTTCTAAAATTCTGATTGTTGTCAGAAAGCTTGAGTTTTATCATTGGCAACACATGCTGTTCTCTGTGAAGTGACAGGTTTGCTTTGTCCAAGAAGAATCTGCTATAGCCAAGTCTGAATAAGCATAGCCTGTCAGTTATTGTTTGAGGTAAAAATTCTATGAAAAACATGGCTAGTTCACAACTCAATCACACCAGTGCTTCTCCTTCTGACATTTGTTGGTATGCAACAAGAGCTCTGTGTGTACTTTGTTTTATTACATTGAATATTAAAAGTCAAGATTTAATAAAATAAACTTTACTACTTCATCTGGACATTCTTAAGTGAAAATCGCTTTTTCCTCCTTGAACTGTGAAAGCGTGGTGGTGATGAATACAGTCACTGCTGGCACTTTGATACCACAGTCTTGATTCATGCTCAGATGCCAGCAGTTTTACCCACGATTGCTTTTGCATCAGCCAGGCATATGTCAAAACAGTGAAAATGGCAAATAATAGTAGTATCATGCAGGTAGTTTTGACTAAATGGACAGCGTAAAAGTGTCTCAAGACCCTCCAGGGATCCATGGACCACACTTTGAGAATGGTTGTTCTAAGCCACGAAACTAACCATGCCTTGTTTATATCAATTTAGAAATTCTTGACTACCATGTCTCTTCAGATTCTCTATACATGATAAAGCCTATCACAATAGCCTTATTATAGACAGCAGAACGTAAAATACATTTGAGGGAAGTTTGATTATAGAGCAAACAGTAGCAATCCTACTTACCTTAGGAGAAGAAATCTTTACATATACGATAATAGGGGCCAAGGAGGTTTTACTAAGTTGAGCTGGATGATTAATCGTATCTGCATCAAGGACCACTAATTGCAATGTTCTTGCAAGTTCAAAAATCCTTTCAATTTCACTCTGAACTTCCGCTGTAAAAGGTGAAACAGTTTAAAGTGCAGTATTTTTAAGATAAAGTAAAATGGTATCTTATTTCTTCAGCAGAAAGGTGAGTAGGTCAGCCATTATGTTAATGCTTATAGGCAATAGAATTGATAAAAAATTACAACAGTAATTTATCCTTTGGGAAAGGGCTCTTTTTCCACACATCATTAGGATTTAAGGAATTTTTCTCTCAGAAGGCTACAGAATTTACCTTTAGTATAATACTTGGATTGTGGAAATTTTCAGCTCTCTGCTGACATTCTTTGTGCTTCCACTCTATAAAATCATTTCATAAAACTGTTGTAAAATAAGAACCGTGAAATATCTTCGTGTGTTCATTGCAGACCACTTTGCCCCAGCAACCGTTACAAGTTTTCCTTTTGGTGCATGGGCTGATCTATGTTTACATGTCACCTGTATGCTGTCTAGATATGTTTATGAACAAGTTGAAATACAACATAAAACAAGAAAGACATGATTGGCACCAGTAAAAAACTTATCCAGAAACACACCGCATATTTTCCAGCCAAAGGAATACCCCTTCAATAGTCATGTTGTAAAAGGGCAGTTTTCAGAGGCGGCACTACAGAAATCTAAAGTATAAAATTTATAGAAACTTATCACCAAACATTTAAAATTCTACTTGAACTCCAAGAAAATTATATTCAGTTCATCTACCGCTCCGTGGTCCCCAAAGAGTCAAAAACAGGCCTGACAGAATTTTCTGCAATGAGGGAAATGTTCTCTGTATGTAGTCCAGTGTGGCAGCAGCTAATCACTTGTGGCCACTGAGCTAGTGTGAACAGGCAACTACATTTTTAAAATTTAGTAATTTAAATAGCAAGAAGCTACTATTACTAGGCAGCATATACAGCATAATACATAGCTTGCAGTTCCCACTGCAGTCATGGAGATTGAATTCCATGAGACTTTTATGCCAGCAAATGTGGACTTACAATTACCTTTTAATTCCTCTTAGGTAGTTAGATCCACGCCAGAAGCTTCCTAGAGATAATTTTAACTAGTACATTATTCAAGAAAAGGTGAGTCCCTGATCACTATTGTGATCTGTCTCACAATATGTTATGACTTGAGTCCTTCTGTTTACCTGGATATCTTTAAAAAATCAGGGCCCAAGCTACATGACATACTAGTTTTAAAATAATGTTGGGCCACTGAGCCCAGTCAGGTTCCAACCTAAATTAATATTTATTGCAAGCATTAAGAAATCAGATCACAAAGATTTTCATCTTTGTTTCACCTGTTAATAAGTGTTTACATAGTCACAGCATCTCACACCTTCAGTGTAACTCCTTGCATTTAAAGGTTTGAGCACTATTTTTATTGATTACAAGTTTAATACGTGTTTTTTTTTTTTTCTTGAGACATAGTCTCGCTGTGTTTCCTAGGCTGGCATGCAGCCGTGCGGTCTCGGCTCACTGCATCCTCCTCCGCCTCCCTGGTTCAATTGATTCTCTCACCTCAGCCTCACATGTAGCTGGGATTACAGGCATGCACCACCAGGCCCAGCTAATTTTTGGAATTTTTAGTAGTAACAGGGTTCCACCATGCTGGCCAGGCTGGTCGCAAACTCCTGACCTCAAGTGATCTGTCCACCTCAGCCTTTCAGAGTGCTGGGATTATAGGCATGAGCCACTGTGCCTGGCAGTAATATATGCTCACTGTATAAAATCTGGATAACATTTAAAAAGTTACATTTACAGATATTATTTCTATTATGTCATATATTAACACGGGTTTTAATACATACACATATATAAAGATCTTTCTGGTAGTCTTACATACATATCAGGCTTAGAATTTACTCTAATAAAGAAATGTCAAAAATTTCCCTGAGGCTCATTTCTGAAACTGAAAGTCAATTTGATTCTTTCTACTTGTCCTAGCTAATGAAAGAATGCAGCTCAGCATCTTGAAGATGGGGCAAGCCTTCTTCATCTCCCTACATCCCAGTGAATTAAACTGAAAAATTTCTTATACCCACGGAATTAAACTGAAAACTGAGTAACACCTTTCTATGCTTTATACCTCTAATATCTATAAATAACTCAGGAACAATCAATGTTTCCTCTAAGATAAAGAACAGAAGCTACAACATTAATCATTAGAGAAATGCAAGTCAATCCATAATGAGATACAATCTCCCACCAGTTAGAATGGCTATTATTAAAAAATCAAAAAATAACATGCTGGTGAGGTTGTGGAGAAAAAGGAACGCTTATACTGATGGGAATGTAAATTAGTTCAACCATTGTGGAAGACAGTGTAGCAATCCCTGAAAGGCATAAAGACAGGGATACCATTTGACCCAGCAATCCCACTACTGGGTATATACCCAAATGACTATAAATCATTCTATTATAAAGAAACATGCATGTATATATTTTCATTACAGCACTATTCACAATAGCAAAGGGGTAAAATCAAGATAAAGAAAATGTGGTATGCAGACACCATGGAATACTGTGCAGCCACAAAAAAGAACAAGATCATATCCTTTGCAGCGACATGGAAAGAGCTGGAGGCCATTATCCCTAGCAAACTAACACAGGAAGAACAGAAAACCAAATACCTCATGTTCTCACTTATAAGTGGGAACTAAATGATGAGAACACATGGACACACAGAAGGGAACAACACACACTGGGGCCTATCAGAGGGTGGGAGGAGGAAGAGAATAAGGAAAAATAACTGATGAGTACTAGTCTTAGTACCTGGGTGATAATGAACTTAAGTTAGAAACAACAAAAACAGAAGTTAACTTGTTTGGAAAGAGGTTTCTGTAATCAAACCATACTGTAATAACAGAGAGGAGATGGTTACTTTCATTGCGGCTAGTGTTGAGGGACACCTAAGTGGTCAGTTAGGAATTAATAAGACCTGGAGGTAGCTCTAGTATGAGTTATTTAATGCCATACGTGTAATGCCAGTGCCATTTTCCTAATTACTACACACACAACTCTTAATTTTGACCAGTGCCTGCCTTGTCTTACAAAAAGAATCTGTAAAGCCTTCTCTAACCACCTTTTTCCCCCAGGCTCAGTAAATTCTGCTTCTCTGTTCCCAGTGCCATACATCAAAGTGGCTTACGGGCACAAATGAAGTCTCATCGCATCATTGAGCTGTATGGTCACTGGGTAACATACTGAACCTCTAGAACCTAAGTATTGTTATCTGTATTATGGAAATGAGGACTAAATGAATCCACACGCAACGCTTCCATTACAGTAATTACAGTACTTGGCCTACAGTAAGTGCAGACAGTCCCTGACTTACAATGGTTTGACTTGACGATTTTTCAACTTTACAGGGTATGAAAGCAATATACATATAGTAGGAACCGAACTTTGAGTACCATACAACCATTGTTTTCCATTGTCAGTATTCAATACATAAGATACTCTACACTTTATTATAAAATGGGCTTGGTTTTAGATAACTTTGCCCAACTGCAGGCTACTGTAAGTGTTCTGAGCATCTTTAAGGTAGGCTAGGCTAAGTTATGATGTTTGGTAGGTTAGGTGTATTAAATGCATTTCAGCTTATGATATTTTCAACGTAATAATGGGTTTATTGAGACATAACCCCATCATAAGTTGAGATGCATCTGTACTTAATAAATGTCAAGTATGGCTTTTCTACCTACCTCTGTTAACACTCATCTCTATCTCTTTCTGTGATGTAATTAAAAATTTTTCCAGTAGGCAGTGAACTGACTGAAAGCTTGACATAATATGAAATTATTTCTAGTTGTCCTCAGCACAGTGCTTGATATATAGTTGGCATTCAAAAAATGCCAACTATATATCAATGAGTCAAGAGGTTTTTTTAAAAAATATATAAACAATGGCAAAAATTGCTGTTATAGAAAAGAGTCATTTAAACATGTCTTCAAAACAAATACATGTTACAACCAAATTTCTGTAGAAGTGAAGTACTGCCTTTGAATGGAGACACTCCTTAGTTGGGCCATCATAGAAATTTAGTATAACAAAAATTGTGCTAATTTCTCAAGATCAGCACAGCTACCCTGATAATGGATGGCTCAAAAGAAAGGAAGAAATGAGAGTCAAAAGATCAACTAGTTCATAAATTCTACAGTCATTTGCAAGGCTAATTATAAAACCTGCTCTCATCAGCCCTTTATTCTCCATAAACTGCTTGCATTCTTCCTGAGGAAAGGCAGACGTTCAAGTAAATGCAATCAACATCACTGCAAATGGCATCACTCAGGGAAAAACAATCTTGGACTGAGTCAGAACACCTGGTTCCTACTATTTCCTACCTTAGCAGGTGCCTGACTACACGGCCTTTCACATGTGGTTTTCGGATTTTTTACCATTTGGTGATCGGCTTGAACTAGAAACTGGCAAATATCTGTATCACTGTACTCTCTACTAATTTAAGTAATATTTTTATTGTAAGAGCATAATAGTGTTCATTTGCATTCTCCAAGTTTGAAAAGTAGAAATAATGCTACTGTAAATATTTTAAATATGATTCTTCATCAATACTACAACTGACGAGAAAGGCAGGACTTTTATGAATCTATATGAAGCCATCCATACATGCAAAGAAGTTTTGTACTACCCCCAAAATGTGAGTACTTAAAGCTTCAAATTCTCCAGGGTTAGTTTTCCCTCCCATACAATAATACATTAGCATAGTGAACTCCAGAGACAACATTCTATACTTGCTTTTACGTAACTAACGTTTTCTAAAAACTTAATGCATAAAGCACATTTTTGTCTATCACATTATACCTTCAGTGTGCTTCATCCTTCCTCTTTTGGTGCAGTGCACTCCAAGTATGTTCCTCCCCCAAATCCCATGTTGAAATCTAATCTCCATTGTGATAATATTAAGAGGTGGGGCCCTTTGGGAAGTGATGAAGTCATGTGGGCAGAGCCCTTACGAATGGGATTAGTAACCTTAGAAAAGAGACCCAAAGGAACATGCTTGCCTCTTCCAGCATGTGAGGATGCAGGAAGACGGCGCTCTGTGAATCAGAAAAGCAAGCTGTCACCAGACACCAAATCTGCTGGCGCCTTGATCTTGCACTTCCCAGCCTCCAGATCTCTGAGCAATATGTTTCTGTTGTTTATAAGTTACCTAGTCTAAAGTATTTTGTTAAAACAGCCCAAACAGACTAAGATGTTTGGTAAAAAAAAAAAAAACAATAACTATTGTAATTGATCTCATCTAATAAATTTAAGGTAAATTTTTCAAAAACACTTTTTCTAAATTTATATAAGAGAAATGATGGTTTTAACATAAACACCCCCTGTTCACCCCTACCCATCCTTGGGCTAACTAAACTTCAAACTAATAAGTAATGCTGAAAATAATCATTCTTACTGGTCTTTCTGTACCCAAACTCCAGTTGTTTACTTTTCCTCTTTCCAGCTGCTCACGAATACTACACATAATCATTGGTGTAATGTTAGTTAGATCTCTGAAGTGTCAATACTTTTTTTTTTTTTGAGATGGAGTCCGACTCTTTCGACAGGCTGGATGGAGTGCAGTGGCGCGATCTTGGCTCACTGCAACCTCCGCCTCCCGCATTCAAGCTACTCCCCTGCCTCAGCCTCCCAAGTAGCTGGGACTACAGATATGTACCACCATGCCCAGCTAGGTTTTTTTTTTGTATTTTAGTATAGACGGGGTTTCACCATGTTGGCCAGGATGGTCTTGATCTCCTGACCTTGTGATCTGCTCGCCTAAAATATGCAGCTATTGTGCAGACAGAAAATTATGACACAGAAATGCTTTTAAAGGACAAGAAAACTGACTTCAATAAAAGCAAGGATTTTAGTGTTGATACTGTAATAACATTTTATCCTCTTCTGGGGCAACATACTAGCAATAATACCGCTTTCCTTAAAACTTTAAAATATTCTTAATGTCTGTAAAAATACAACTTAAAAGTGTACAACAAGAGAAAATAACTTATTTGCCCTGGAGTATAGTCATACAGATATTTGCTGTTTCTAGTTCAAGCCCATCACCATATGGTAAAAAATCCTAGAATCACCAGATGTGAAAGGCTATGTAGTCAGGCAGCTGCTAAGGTATAAAATACCAGAAACCAGGTGTTCTGACTCAGTCCAAGATTGTTTTTCCTTGAGTGGTGTCATTTGCAGTGATATATAACAAATACTGAGTCCAAAGCCAGTTTCTGAGATTGCATAAACATAGGTCACAAACCCCAGAGTGGTAGGGGAAGGTGGAAGGCAGAGTCAAGGTGTGACCGCCCATTTATCCCATAAATTTTTTTACCAAGTGTCTCGTATATGCCAGTCACTGTGGTAGGTACTGAGGAAACTGATGAAGCAAGAGATTCAATCTCAAAACTCATAGAGTTTACAGACAATAAGGCACTCACTCAAATAAATGTAAAATGCTAAGTTTTAAGTTACACCAAGAGTCACAGGTGCTATGACATGAGAGAGAAGTATAATTTAACAAGAGGGAACAGAAGATGCAAAGGCTCCATGGCACACAGAAGGCACTCAGTGAAAGAGTGCTATGGGCTAAATTATCCTCCCCCCCCCACTTCCAAAATTCACTTGTTTAAGTCCCAACCCCTCTAGTGCTTCAGAATGTAACTCTACTTGGAGACAGGCCCTTTTAAGAGGTAATTATGCTAAAGGTGGTCCTATGGGTAGACTTTCTGTGACTACAATTGACAATGCAGGGGCTGGGAGTTGTGAACCCCCTGCACAGTTAAAAATCCACCTACTACCTTTAACTCCCCCAAAAAGTTACCTATTAATAGTCTACTGTTGACTGGAAGCCTTACCAGTGACACAGTCAATTGACATACATATGTACATTATGTATATTTTGTCATTTTAGCTAGAGATTTATCAATTTTATGTATCTATTCCAAGAACCTGCTTTTGGTTTCCTTGATTTTTCTGTATTACTTTTTTGTTTTCAATTTGACTTCTACTCATATCTTTATCATGTCCCTCTTTGTGGTTGCTCTGGGTTTACTTTGCTCTTCTTCTGGTTTCTTAGGAATTGACTTCTGACCTAGAAACTTTCTTGGTTTCTAATTAACATTTAATGCTGTAAACATCCCACGAAGTACTGGTTTAACTGTGTCAGATTTTGACATATTATTTTCAATTTTGTTTAATTCAGTATATTTTCTGATTTCTCTTGAGATCTCTTTGGCTCATGGATTATTTGCGAGTATATTACTCAGTTCTAAGTATTTTGAAATCATCTTATTATCTGTTATTGATTTCTAGTTTAATTCCATTAGAATCAGAGAACATACTTTGTATAATTTCAATTCTGTTTAATGGTTAAGATTTCATAACCTAGGATATGTTGTATCTTTAATGTTTCATGTGAACCTAAAAGGAATGTGTATTTTTCATTCGTTGAATGATGTTCTGTAAGTATTAATTAAATGGAAGTGGTTGATGTTGTCCAGTTCTTCTATAGTCTTGCTTTTTTTGGGGTAAGGGAGTGTTGAAGTGTCTGCCTATAACTGCAGCTTTATCCTTTCACTTCTGCTAGAGTTTGACTCAGATATTTTAATGATCCATTGTCAGGTGTATATACATTTAGTATTGTCCATCTTCTTTATGATTTAATTTTTATCATTATATAATGTCAGTCTTCATCCTTGGTAATTTTTGCTCTGGAGTCTATATCTTATATTAATATAACCAGTTCTTCTTTCTTCTTTTTTGACAGAGTCGCATTCTGTCACCCAGGCTGGAGTGCATTGGTGCGATCTTGGCTCACTGGAACCTCCGCCTCCCGAGTTCAAGTGATTCTCCTGCCTCAGCCTCCCGAGTAGCTGGGATACTACCATGCTTGGCTAATTTTTGTATTTTTAGTAGAGATGCGGTTTTACCGTGTTGTCCAGGCTGGTCTTGAATTTCTGACCTCAAGTGATCCGCCCACCTTGGCATCCCAAAGTGCTGGGATTACAGGTATGAGCCACTGCGCTTGGCCACATTTACTATTTCTGTTGCTCATTACTGATCTTCTAGGCTTCCTTCTGGTATCATTTCATTTCTTTCTAAAGGATTCCCTTTAGTAATTCTTGTAGAGCTGTTCTGCTGGCAGTGTGAATTCTGTTAGTATTTCGTCATCTGAGAATGTCTTTATTTTACCTTCATTCCTGAAGGGTATTTTCACTGAATAGGTAACTGGGTTGAGAGCACTTTCAAAATACTGCTCCATTTCCTCCTGTTCACTATGATTTCTGAGAATCCAACCATCATTTGCATTTCTTTCCTACAAATTTTGTGTTGTAGGGAAGAAATGCAGATGATGGTTGGATTTATTTTGACTTTTGACCTAGAAACTTTCTTGGTTTCTCAATAACATTTAATGCTGTAAACATCCCACTAAGTACTGGTTTCCATAGTTTGACTGTGATATGACCGGACTTGGATTTCTTTGAGTTCATCCTGTTTGAGGTTGCTCAGCTTCTTGCATCTGTAGGTTCATGTCTGTCTGCCAAACTTGTGAAGCTTTTGGCCATTATTTCTTCAAACATATGTTCAGCCCCACAAACTTTCTTCATTTTCTGATATTTCAGTGGTACTGATGCTAGACCTTTTAGTATTATCCCACAGGTTCCTGACTCTCCTTTTCAAAATGCTGGGATTAGAAAAATGCTGGGATTAAAGGTGTGAGCCAGTATACCCAGCCACATTCTTCTTCTTTAGAAACTATTAGAAACAGTTTTTCCATACTGCGTTTCCTAGTCCAGATGACACAGTTGGCTGGTCTGACTCACAATCCATTCTCTGGGCTGTGTCCCATGTCCCCATGGCCATCTTTCATGTAGTCCAGGTACCTGTCCCTCCACAGAGCACTAAATCAAGGATGGAATGCCCTGCCTGCCCGGAAAGTCACTGGGTTTTGCCAGTCTTGATCTTGCTAGACCTGTGACATTTGAACTGCTGAAACACACTCTGTCCTGACTGGTTCTTCTCTCCTACAGTTTTACTGTGCCTCTGACAGCTATTTCTTATTCTTCCTCAAGAACTTTCTTTCCCTGACAACCCCATAAATACTGGTGCTCTTCAGGAATATGGCCTTGTCTTGGCCTTCTCATTCCCACCTCTCTGACCACATGCATAAACTCATGGCTTCCAAAAATATGGTCCATAGTTTATTCATGGATTCTCTATGTATTCAGTACTCACATTTATTTATAACCCCCAAAATCAATACCTGATGCACTTTTGTAATCATTTGTGCACATATACAGTGGTGAAAATTTTGAGTCACCCAACATGCATGCTCGTAGCTGAAGTCAAACAAGGCAATACTTTACCTTCTTGTTTCAGCACACAGACTATAAGTGAGTACCCTTTTCATGGTCTATTAGTGCCATATTTTTTGCATTTTTATACTTTTTATTGTAATGAAATTACAGCCTCCTTCTTGGCTTACTCTCTACCTCTTGGTCTGCTGCTGCTTTTAGAATTCTCAACCACCAACCAACCATCTCTATCTGTTTATATATACAAGATTTTGTCCATGTCTTCCTGTAAAACAAAACCTATGAGAAAGAGGACTTTGTGTCCTTTACTTTTGTGTCCCTGGGCACTAACAAAAAATAATGCCTGGCACATGGTTGGTACTCAGGTGTTTCCTAAATGGATGAATGAATGCCTCCAGTCTGTACATGAGAATAATGATATGGTTTGGCTGTATCCCCACTCAAATCTCATCTTGAATTGTAGTTCCCATAATTCCCACGTGTCATAGGAGGGACCTGGTGGGGAGGTAACTAAATCATGGAGGTAGGTCTTTCCCATGCAGTTCTTGTGATAGTAAGTCTCATGAGATCTGATGGTTTTATAAAGGGGAGTTCCCCTGCACACACTCTGTCTTGTCTGCTGCCATGTAAGACGGTGACTATGCTCCTCCTTTGCTGTCTACCATGATTGTGAGGCCCCCTGCAGCCATGTGAAACTGTGATTCTGTTAAACCTCTTTCCCTTATAAATTACCCAGTGTCGGGTATGTCTGTGTTAGGAGTGTGAGAACAGACTAATACAGATAAGCTCCAGGCTTTTTATGTCTTACTCCTGCCTATCTCTCTGGTGTCATATCCCATCCCCCCTTTTTAAAACCATGTATTTTAGCTTAAATGAAGCACCTATGTTTTTCAGAAGCTTCTTGTAGCTTTCATTGTCTGGAATCATTATCACTGTCTCCACTCCTTTTCCTTTTTTCATGGCTAAATCCTGTCATGTGCAAGTCCCAGCTCAAGATCAGCTCCCTGGAAAAGCCTTTCGCCATGGCCTGTGCCTCCTGCAGCATCAGCTCTTTGGCAGCCAGTTCAATGCTGAACCACTTTGCTTATCCCCTCTATTTCAACGGGTTCTTCACTGATTTGCCTTATGGCTACACCCAGCTCCTTGTGGGAAACGGGCTTCATCAGTTCATCTTTTTGTTCACAGGCTTTCTCGCATGATACTTGGTATCTAGCGTATGCTCAATGAAACACATAGACCGGAAGATTTATTTAAAAGCAACGTATAATCAGTAGTTGCAAAAAAAATCTTGGCAATCTAGGGAAATCTGTTACGTAATTCACTCCACTGATGAGTCTAAAAAATTACTTGACTTTGTTAATCAGTTCAATCTATGAAAAGAGCATTTTATAATAATTTTTGGCCAGATGCAGTGCTCATGCCTGTAGTCCCAGTACTTTGGGAGGCCACGGCAAGAGGATCGCTTGAACGTGGTAGTTTGAGACCAGCCTGGGAAACATAGTGAGACCCTATCTCTACAAAAAATACAAAAAATTAGCCCAGGGTAGTGGCATGTACCTGTAGTCCCAGCTACTCAGGAGGCTGAGATGGGAGGATTGATCGAGACCAGGAGGTCGAGGTGCAGTGAGGCATGATTCACGCCACTGTAATCCAGCCTGGGTGACACAGTGAGACCCTCTCTCAAACAAATGAAAATCAAAAGTAATTCTTGTGAGCATCAGATGATGTGTGGAAAGAATTTTAACTGTGACAGATGATAAGGACATAAAAAGGAATTGCTATAAGCAAAACACGTGATCACGTTTTTTACTCGAATATATTTCTAAACTTGTTACTGAAGTTTTGTCAATGAAGGGTTGTTAGGTGAGGAGCAAAACCAAGTTCTATAATGTATCATGCTCATTGCTAACAGATAAAGTTTATTATTTGTAACAGTTTTTCTATTATTTATGTAATCATGCTTCAGAGTAAACAAAGAACTTCTATGTTAGAAACCAGCCTCAGAGGATTTGTATATCTAACATATAAACAGAATAAAAATACTATGCAGCCATAAAAAACGAGTTTGTGTCATCTGTAGGGACATGGATGAATCTGGAAACCATCATTCTCAGCAAACTGACACAAGAACATAAAATCAAACACTGCATGTTCTCACTCATAGGCGGGTGTTGAACAGTGAGAGCACATGGACACAGGGAGGGGAACATCACACACTGGGGTCTGTTGGTGGGGCTAGGGGAGGGACAGCGGGGGGTAGGGAGGTTGGGGGAGGGATAACATGGGGGAGAAATACCAGATACAGGTGATGGGGGGATGGAGGCAGCAAACCACATTGCCATGTATATACCTATGCAACAATCCTGCATGTTCTGCACATGTACCCCAGAACCTAAAGTGGAATAATATTTATATATGAAAAAAAAATTAAGCTGAAAGGTCGGACACAAGTCTCAGAAAGTTTACTTTATAAAAACAGAAACCTAACAATCCAGTAAGCAACATGTGTAACAGTGATTAACCTAAACTCTAAGCACGTGCCAAAAAGATAAGCAGCTGAAGGGTCTCAATTTGAACAATTCAGTACATGTTAATATGCAATATCCACATACCACCTTGTAAACACAATAACTCCCTATGCTGTTTTTACAAATAAAACAAACATATCGATATCAATAAAAATAGCCAGGGATTCACTTCATCCTTTACCGATTTCCACGCCCACAAATTACATTCTCCTGAGTATGATTTCATTATTGATATGCACTGGGAATTAAGGAATATTTACAATAATAATGGCTGTCATTTATACAGCATGTATTATGTTTAATCCTTGCAATAATTCTATAAGGTAGTTACTTTATTTCCTTTTTAAGATGAAGAAATGGAACCTTCAAAAGGTTAATAAACTTGCTCATGGTAACACTGATGCAAAGCCAGGAGATCTTAGAGTCTGCAGACACCAAAGCTCACATTAGTGAAAACAAACCAGAACCAAAACATTAATGCTGACAGCTTGTGGAATTCTTACCTTGAAACTATCATAACAAATCCTTCCACACCATGAAATCATTAAGACCACAGCAATAGCTACTGGCAACACACATCTGTTTTTTCAATACTTTGTGACACATGGAATTATCATCCTGCTAGAACTTAACATCATCAGCTTCAGGAGAGGAGTGTTTAAAAAGCTTAAGCTCACTGCACAGACTTACCTAAGCTTGACCTTGTGTTGGATCTTTCTATTATTGCGTGCTTACTGGGATTGTTTAATACTGAGCGTTTGGCAAGTGAGATGTCAGCAGTGACCCTTGTGATAGATATCCTGTTGGAGAAAAAAATCACAGAAGACCTAACGTTATTAATCTAATCAAAGGGGATGGAAGTATATGCACAAAATTCATCTAAGTATGGAATATATATAGCAACCAGATTTTTAAACCATATGTGTTAGGATACTTACTTATTCTTTCTTTTTACTTATTCATTTTTGTTTATCTTACACCTGCCTTACTTTGCTTTTTGTTTGTTTGTTTTCAGAGTCTCTCCCTGTCGCCCAGGCTGCAATGCAGTGGCGTGATCTTGGCTCACTGCAATCTCTCTCTCTGGTGTTCAAGTAATTCTCCTGCCTCACCCTCTCAAGTAGCTGGGATTACAGGTGTGTGCCACCACACCCGGCTAATTTTTTTTATTTCTAACAGAGCAGGGGTTTCACCATGTTGGCCAGGCTGGTCTCAAATTCCTGGCCTCAAGTGATTCGCTTGCCTTGGCCTTCCGAAGTGCTGGGATTACAGGTGTGAACCACTGCCCTGGTCATATCTGGCACCTGCCTTACTTTGCATTTACTGGTTGCTTATCAAGTGTCAGATAAGTACTAAGCCCTTTATTTGAATTACTAAATCATCCAAACAGAAATGTTTATTATTATCCTACTTTTGCTGTTGAAGAATGAGATGCACAGAGAGATTATTTATCCAAGGCTATGAACTTTAAGTGGTAGAGCTGGGATTTGAACCCAGACTCCTGAACCTATATTCCTACCCTCTGCGCCACAGTTCAGTGCTGTGATAGGCATGAAGAATAAATAAGAACCGGTCTTTCCTCAGTGAGCTAATGGTGTAGTGGCAGAGATAATAATAAAAGAAAATAATTAAAGATGATGATTGTTGTGAAAAGAACAAACGGTATTATGACAGATGATAAGGTAGAAATGAGAGCAACAAAATTCGGGAGCTGGAAATAGCAAATTACTTAGACTGCAGAAAGCTGAATATTCAAGTCAGCAGTAGGAAAAAGCTGTGAAGCAAAAATGAAGGCTCACAATATCTCTAAAGAAGGTAGGGAGTGAAGGTGGGGCAAAAAGAAAAGGTTTGGTTAAAAAGTCTGTTTCAGTTAGAGCCCTCCACTGCAACTTCACAACATCAAATGGCCAGGTGACAGTTCTTTTCCTGTGTAGTAAAAGACCCTAGATTTGTTATCTTGCAGGCAATACAAGATGGCCTCTGACCAGAGGACCCTAGACAGACGAGGGGCAGAGAATACTGGACGAAGAAGAAAAGATTCTGAATGTTGAATCGTCAACCTTCTTCCTCATTGTAGAATTTTGGTAGCCTGGCTTATATTTATATCCCCAGGGGTCAGAATGAAGATTCATCTCTGGGGAATCTGACTGCCAAAGAGTAAAGACCCAAAGATAATGATATTGGAGGTTTCCTATGTCAACTGTCCAGCAAGATTGCCATACACAGAAACACAAAATTGACAAGCTCCGACTATGAGCACAGAGCTTCTGAGTAATTATTTTATGCCTTACTTAAAATTTTGAGCACAGGACTGTTTGTCAGGTATCTTCAGAAAACCTCTAACATGACAGAGCAAAACAAACAGAAAAATCAATTATGAAAATTATTCATAGTTAAAAGCTAAGAGATGGTTTTATCTATGAAACTAGAACAAATTTCTATTTAAAAACTAAGAGCTTTTGAAAATAAAAACATGATAATAGAAATAAAAAAAATCAAAAGAAGGGTTAAAAGAAAGGTAACATCTCTAAAGGGTACAGCAAAAAAGAAGAGTTGGAAGATAGGAGAAAAAGGTAAGAAAAGTAGAGAATAACAGGAGGTTCAAATTCCAAATTACAGGAGTTCAGAAAAAGATGATAAAGACGACAGAAGAGAGGAAATAAAGAAGTAATTCCAGAATTAAGGGTCTGATTTTTCAAACTGAAAGGGTCTAGCACAAGAGTTGAAAGATCCACACCAAGACACATTTTTATAAATTTCATCACACTGGGGACAAGGAGAAACCTACAAGCTTTCAGAGGAAGAAACAGGTCTCAAAGGGTGAAGCACTAGAATGCTTTGTACTTCTCAAAGCAACAATGGAGGCCAGAAGGTAATGGAGCAGAAAGCCTTTAAAATTTGGAGAGAAAACTATTTCAGTCAGAATTCCATAACCATTTAAACTAGCAATTCAACAGAAAGGTTTGTAAACATGCAGGCTATTGAGAAAAACGTGTATATACTCTTTCTAGGGAAATGACTGGAGAAGGTTTTTGACTCAAATGACAGTAAAGCTTGAAAGAAATCAAGGGATCTAGGAAAGAGGAGCTTCAGCCTCAAAGAAAGGTGAAAGGAATCCCAAGGATAACAAGGAATGTTCCAGAATGACACCCAACACAGAAATGGTCTAGACTGCAGCAGGCTAGAACATCCCAGAGAGATTCAAATAGACAAACTCTAATTTTGGCTGGCTCCATGTTTAATATTTATTGTAACTATGTAAATAATCATCAAATGAACTATGTCACATAATATTTTTTTTTGGAGACAGCATCTCATTCTGTCATGCCAGGCTGGAGTACAGGGGTGTGATAATAGCTCACTGCAGCATCAACCTCCTAGGCTCAAGTGATCCCCACTGGCTCAGCCTCCCAAGTAGCTGGGATGACAGGTGCATGCTACCACAACCAGCAATTTTTTTTTTTTTTTTTTTTTTTAAGTAGAAACAGGATCTCACTATGTTGCCCAGGCTGGTCTCAAACTTCTGAGCTCAAGCAGTCCTTCTAAAGTGCTGGGACTACACGTGTGAACCACTGCGCCCAGCCCGGTGTATTTTTCTGGTGTATTTTCCTTGTAGTTTCCACGAGATAAACAACTTCTTACATTTGCTTACTTTTCTTTAAGACAGAGTCTCTCACTCTGTCATCCAGGCTGTAGTGCAGTGGCACAACCTTGGCTCACTATAACCTCTGCCTCCTGGGTTCAGGCGATTCTCCTGCCTCAGCCTCCTGAGTAGCTAGGATTACAGGTGCCCACCGTGCCCAGCTAATTTTTGTACTTTTAGTAGAGACAGCTTTCACCATGTTGACCAGGCTTGTCTTAAACTAATGGCATCAAGTGATCTGCCTGCTTCAGCCTCCCAAAGTGCTGGGATTACAGGTGTGAGCCACTGTGCCCAGCCCAGGAATTTTTGATTTCTAATAAGATTGTCCTGCAGAAGATTCTGGCAATGGTGTATTTATCCCTATAGCAATTCAGTATGCATTCCAAATACTTTAGGGCTGATTGCTGACATTTTGAAAGTCACTGAAGTGGGCGGGGTGGGGGGCGGGGAGGGCAGGGGAAGGAAGTAACCTGAATTTATCCCAGGTAGTAGCTTTCCTTCTTGTTCTCAATTTCCTTGTTAATTTACCTGCCACCATCCTACAAGGTGAATCTGAAGATTGCTTGGTTTACATGACATGATTGGTTACTGTGAATCTAGTTTTAAATGGGCTACTTTATTGCACACAACAGAAGGAGGAGGATGATTTCTTTCTTTGATCTGACACACTGATGCTACTTAACAACCAGAATCGTGATTCTGACAGCCCCCCCCAGTACTTCACATGAATTAAAGTGGGTTTCAGAAAAGAAAAGGAATTCTTGATTACCTAGAACCTTTTTCATTACTAACATTTCCTTTCATATTTTCTCCTCTTGGGCTTAAACTTTTCAAAAACTAGATTTAGCTTATTTAATAGATGATTAAGGAATAATTCATTTTTTTTTTTAGAATGGTATGTGTACATACACACCTGATGCTTTTGATGACTTTTCATCTTCTATTGCTGTCTAACCTTGCCAAAAGCAAAAACATTCAATAATTCAGTTACTATAGATGTCTTGCCATGGGTAAAAATGTTAAATTTGTACATGGCTTTTAAATTCTGCCTATGGACTCTGTTTCTTCCTCTGAGGACTGTTAATTGGTGACAACAGGTCTAGAAAATTGAACCCCAGCTCTGTAAGTTAAGATGAGCCAAGGCAGGTCTATTGATTAAACCATAAGGAAATTACTTCTGGCTAGAAATAATAGATACATTAAGATATTTTGTTTATCTGTTTCTTAAATAAAACCAATTTGGGGTGGCTGATACACTTGAACATGGGTCCAAGATACACCCTCTCTGGCTGGAATGTGTCTTCCAAATTCAAAACTGACTCAGGTTTAAATATAAGTAGTAATCCAGGAAAGTCCATCCCATCTCCCCATCTTTGGCATTTAGGAAAGGGCAGTGGGTTTACTCAGGCATGGAAAACACCATGTCTTTGTTAGAATTTTTTGA
This sequence comes from Ateles fusciceps, assembly GCA_036589455.1. Taxonomy (NCBI): domain Eukaryota; kingdom Metazoa; phylum Chordata; class Mammalia; order Primates; family Atelidae; genus Ateles; species Ateles fusciceps. The sequence goes on from JAZHEH010001064.1 coordinate 9,062,004, forward strand.
GTGTTCACAATTCCAACTCGTGATAAATGACAGAGCCAAGAATAAAGAAACACAAGCTAAATGGAGCGGATTAGAGGTATGCCTTTTATAGTTGGCCAGTGCCTAGGAGCCTTGGTCCAAGCTAAAGATTCTGTTTTCCTGGCACAAACTAAAAAGTATTTTGTAAAGTTATAGAAAATTTAAAAAATCTAACTAGGGGTATTTGGTTATAAAGACCTTGATCATAAAGTCTTTTCATGCCTTGAAACTTAAAATAGTTTTTGTTTTCCTCATTCTCTCCTTTCAGTCCTTTGCCTGATCACTTACTTTTTTTTTTTTTTTTTTTTTTTTTTGAGACGGAGTCTCACTCTGCTGCTGAGGCTGGAGTACAGTGGGATCTCGGCTCACTACAACCTCTGCCTCCCGGGTTCAAGTGATTCTCCTGCCTCAGCCTCCCGAGTTGCTGGGACCATAGGTGCCCACCACCATGCCCAGCTAATTTTTGTATTTTTAATAGAGACAGGGTTTCACCATGTTGGCCAGGCTGATCTTGAACTCCTGACCTCGTGATCTGCTCACCTTGGCCTGCCAAAGTGCTGGGATTATAGGCATGAGCCACCACGCCCAGACTGCTTGATCACTTACTAACAATACTTATCCTCCTATAAAAGTTTCCCTCTTGCCCTTGCCTCCCCTGCCAAAATTCAATATAAATTAAAAATGGTTGTAGTAATAGGTGTGGTCTAGAAACAAAGTGCTATATTAAGAAATCTAAAAGAATCCTGAAACCAACACATACTATCTATTGCAGCAGTCCTCAACTGTTTTGGCACCAGGAACCAGTTTTGTGAAAGACAATTTTTCCATGGACCGGTTCGGTGGGAGTGGGGGAGATGGTTCTGGTATGATTCAAGCACATTACATTTATTGTGCACGTTGTTTCTATTATTATTACACTGGAATATATAATGAAATAATTATACAGCTCACCATAATGTAGAATCAGTGGGAGCTTGTTTTCCTGCAACTACAGGGTCCCTGCTGGGTGTGATGGGAGGCAGTGACAGATAAGCAGGCATTAGACTCTCATAAGGAGCTTGTAACCCAGATGATGTGCCTGCACAGTTCACAGTAGGGTTTGTGCTCCTATGAGAATCTAATGCCACTGCTGATCCGACAAGAGGCTGAGCTCAGGCACTAATGCGAATGATGAGGATGGCTGTAAATACAGACTGAAAGATGAAGAAGCCATTAACTGAGATTGGGAAGACCATGGGAGGAATAGGTTTTGGGGGAGGTTATGTTTGTAAAGGCCATTAGACATCTTAGTAGTGATACTGAATAGGCAGTTGGATACATGGGTCTACAATTTAGAGGAAAGACTGGCAAAGGACTAGAATTAAAAAATCTGACACTGAATGAAATCACTAAAGGAATGTAGATAGAAGACATCAAGGAGCTTAGTCCTGTGCTGTCCAAGACTTCCAGTTGATGAGGAAGTATCAGCAAAGGAGACAAAGGAGTAGTCCGTGTAATAGAAGGAAAACCAGAAAAGGGCGCTTCCAGAAACCAAGCAAATAAAGTTCTTCAAAGAAGATGGAGTGATCCACCAAGTCAACTATGGCTCATGGTCAAGTAAGATTGGAGCTGAAAATTCATCCCTGGATTTAGCAATGTGAAGGTCATTGGTGATCTTGACATGACTAGTTTAATTGAGTGGTGTGGGTGAAAACATAACTGAGGTAGGCTCAAGAAAGTGGAAGGAAAGCAAGTACACTCAATTATTTTAAGGAATCTTCTTGTAAAGAAAAGATAAATGAGATACCTAGAGGAATATGAGGTCACATGTGAGGGGAAGTAGCATTTTTACATGCTGATGGAGTATCCATTATAATGGCAAATATTGATGAGGAGAGAGCAAAGGATAATTACTGCTGTGAATGGATACTTCTAGCAGAGCGGGGGATGGGGAATGAGATCCAGCGCCCACATGGGTGGGTTGGCCCTTACTGGGAACATAGTAATGGGAGATAAAGCAGAGCATCCAGGCAAACATGCAACTCTACAGGTGGGGTTATGGAAATGCCTGGGTATTCTCCATTTGCCTCTGGTTTTTCAATGACACAGGGAAGCAAGTTCACTGGGGGGAGCATGAGATGAGAGAGGGTTATCAGAGGCTTCAGGAGTGGGAGATGGCACACACGTCTTTGGGGAAAAGTGAATGGAGGAGGGATATTTAGTGCAATGTCTGGGCAGCAATAGGTGGCCAGCTGACCATGAACTGAGGGTGAGACTGGCCAGTGGAGTCATGCCCAAGGTCAGCTTATGGGTACAGGAACTGCACATCAAGGGTTAGGGATGTACAAAGCAAATATGACAAATACTGATTGAATCAGATTAAACTGAGTGAAACTTATTTCCCATCATCATGTAGACATCAGAGGGCAGTTTTCTCTTGGAATCACATGCCTGTCCCCACCAGGATTTTGCCATCTTTAAGACAAAATCCACGAAACCCAGTATACTGAAATACTCACCGCCCTTCAAATCTGTGTTTTAAAAAATCAAACAACGCTTTTTGCATCATATCTGTGACCTGCAATTGAGCAAGGAATAAATTAAGATATGACAAAAGACATTACTAGTGATGATAAAACAGTTTTACTTCTCTTAGGAATGCTTGAAAACCCGAGCTTCCTTTTTGGAAAGAGTGGCAATATGAGGATGCTGCCTTTTTCTGCTTCTGAGTTCTGATGCAGTGACAACTGAACTGAACTTGTCATGATGTTTTAGTGACAAATCACATTGCAAGTGGTTTCAGTTGGTCTCCATTTGACACTATTTCTTGGACTGAGTACATTGCAACTAGCAGAAGTCTTCAAACCAACAGCCAGGTAAACAAAACAGAAAAAGGACGAAGCACAACATGCTTTGCTGCTATGAGCTCTTTAACCTCTGAATTTGGCTCTTTCAGCTGCAGAATTCAAAGAGGGTCAGGAGTAGGAGGCAGAGTCACAAAGAAGTTCAGCATGCAGAAGTCAAGTGCTCTGGGTAAGGCTGCTACTCACCTCGTAGCCCTTCAGAGAAGGGCCCACTAGGACCACCGGTCGCATGGAAGGTACCACATCGTACGGAGGAGTGTGCTCTGTCTGCAGAGAGAGGAGACGCTTCAGACATTGCACAGGCAGGTGGAACATAAATACTTTAGGTATAAGGTACTCTTTCTGAACTCTGTAATATGAGGCACTGGCTTTCCAGACACTTTTTTTTCTACTTGCCTCTTTTCTACATAAACCCAAACAAAGATTGGTGGGTTCACTTTCCTAAAGTTTCAAGTTACTGTTGTCTTCAGTTTTCTTGCTCATCTCAAGAAATGCTACTGACCTATTAGTTCCTAAAGCAAGAGATGCTGCTTTTGAACAGAAACTAGATGATAGAACGAAGAGAAACATGCTTCATGCAAGATAGGTACTTTAGGCTCGACTAGAAGTTAATACTGCTTTTCGGATGCATTTCAATTTTCTAAAGAGTTGTAATGATTAGACCTAATGTGGTTAATTACAGAGAAAAGAAAGATTTCATTACCTTTGCATGTTAGGTGTTTGTCTTACCTGTGTAAAACCTAATTTCAAAATATTTTAACGCTCACTACCAATACTTTTTACCTAATCTCAAAATATGGTAACTCTCACTATTGTCAAAATTCTATTTTATTGTGAGAGTTTAAATGAGCATGCATGCTTATTCTAGTAAACAGTAATCATGATTATTAGATTACTGCTCACAGCTTAGTGATTAATGCTTTCGGCTTTTTTAGTTTTTATACCTGGGTACTTCAAAAGTAAGGTTTATAGTGCCTTCGAGGGAAGGTGATTGTAATACACTCCACCATGCTATAGTGGACTCAAAAGGTTCATTATCAATGTGCATATCTAATATGATTCTCAAAATTAGTTTAAGTTGTGTTTCTGTTAGATAACTAATTGATGTCTTTCTGCAATACTTTATTTCTTTTTAAGAAGAGTAGGGGAAGAGCTACATTTTGTAGCAATTTCTAAAACTATCAACACTTTTCAGCTTAATTGCTTCAAACAAAATGGTTAAATAACATCTTTCAAAAAATTAGTTAACAGCTAATTGGTTTATATTAAAATTGGCTCTTTTGATAACATAAAATATTAAACTGACCCAAAATTGACTTCTTAAAAAAAATGCAGAAGAGAAATATGGCCTTAGATACTGGGATAAGCAAATCATTGTTGCTATATGAATCTTTCTGGTTAAGGAGTGTCAAAAAATATAACTTGAGAATCACACACACCAACACAAAAATGTTCTTTAAATAATTTTAAGAATTCGATACACTGATGTGCAAATATGAATGTCATTTTTGTCACTCAAGAACATTTTATTGTTGCCTAAAATTGCCCATTACAAATTTTTCTGGCTTCATTTGAACTCACATTTCCCCAGGGGGAAATTAAAAAGCCTTTCAAATTCAAAAGCTCCCATCTGAGATTTCACCAGTAGTCAGAGAAGATATACTCAGAGGGGGAGAAAAATATTACCCTGACTGTGCTGTCAAATTTCACTGCCTAAAACTTCACCTAGCATTCAGAATTAATTTTAATTGACACAATCAAGGTGGAATACATTTTTGAACAGAAAAAAAAAAAAAGACAAACATAATACAGTGACAGCACACATGCCACACAAGCACCACTCTAAAAGCAACCTAAAACATAGAAAACAGTCTTCTCATTGAATCTCGGGTTGTTTTGTCTTTGAATTCAACATTGACGTTAACCACATTATCAATAACATAAGAAGAATGAATACCAGTACCGAAGGCATCATAAGCATATTTCTTAAATTATTTCATTTATACCACCTGGGATCATACTGAAAATGTTTAGAAGCCAAGTCCTTATAGCTATGCAGTATAAGAACACCTTTTCCACCGTTGAAATTAGTAACGTAAATTTCCTGCATTTTCGTAACAGCTACCAAGAAATTTTACCTCAAGACTTTAATTCTGAAGTGGCCCAGTGTTTGATGGGTCTTTGGCTCCTTTGATCTCTAACTGCCAACTAGCAAAGGGTCACCCATTGCTGGTAATCAATCAGCTTCTTAATCAATGGGGTAGCTACAGAAATTACCTTATTTGATGGAATATTGGTGCTTTGTGCCCTGTGGAGAATGACACCATCATTTTTATCTACTCTTTCCTGTTAACCCTAATTTTTTTTTTTTTTTTTTTTTTTTTTTTTTTTGAGACAGAGTCATCAGCTCTGTTGCCCAGGCTGGAGTGCAGTGGCACAATCTTGGCTCACAGCAATCTCCACCTTCCAGGTTCAAGCAATTCTTCTGCCTCAACCTCCCAAGACTACAGGTGCCTGCCACCACGCTGGGCTAATTTTTTGTATTTTTAGCAGAGACAGGGTTTCCCCATATTGGTCGGACTGGTCTCAAACTCCTGACCTCAGGTGATCCACCTGCCTCAGGCTCCCAAAGTGCTAGGATTACAGGTGTGAGCCATGACGCCCTGGCTACTTGAATTACTTAGTGAAAAAATTATGATAAACATTTTTAAAGTTTCAGAATTTAAAGCTAAGAAAACTTCAAAAACCTATCCTGACAAACATGGCTTTAGTTCACAGTCCTGCTCTGTCAAGTCCGGAATGTGTTAGCGATGTCTATTTTTTAAGCTTCTAAATGATGGATACTGTTAGTCACTTGGCTGCAAGTGATAACAAGAAGATCGGACCTGAGAGATGGGCTCACTGTTGTAGATGAACGTCAAGCTGAGGCTTTCTGTGTTAACACAAAAATCCAAGTGTTATGATTTTTGCCTGGAGTGCTGAAGTTTTCCCTTACTAATCATAATTGATGCAAAAAACCCAACTTTACAGTTCAGTATGTGATACCTCATTAATGACTTTAGAGTTCCTCCACAAACCAAAATACTTATTTGGAGAGTTTGGGGATAGAGGAAAGACTTGACTTCACATCTGTGTGTGAGAATATATCCATGGTTTTGCCAGACTTGGCAACGTTAGTATGTCTCTAAAAGACAGCATGGTAGCTGTGGAAACTGATGGATAAAAGAGGAGAAAAAAAGGGAAATTTGTGGGGGATGGTAGCAGTCTTTAAAAATAATGCTTCACAGCTACAAAATGGATGAGAGGAAATAGGCTTTGCCTGAAGTAACTAGAGCTTGAAAATACCCGACAGTTTCCATTTAGGGGACAAGGAACCTTACTGTATAGCATCTTGGGTGGCCAATGGCAAAGGCTCTACGCGTGACCACCGGCTGCCACTGTCCAATGGGTGAGATGCTAAAATCTGACTGATGGAGAAGGCAAGAACATTGGGAGAATATTTATATATGATAATAGGAAAAACTCACAGTAAACCGCCAAAACAAGCCTGCAGTTTTCCACTGGTCTTGTTCATCTGCAGATTTTGCACCTAGTGGATTAGAAGTTTAAATACTGACTAAATTAAAACTTGAATTTTTTTTTTTTAGTACAAGCTATGTATCTGGATATCATTAATCAGAATCTAATAACTGCTTTAATACTCTTGATCATAAGTTAAATTTCTGGAAGAAAGAAAGAGTAAGCATGCACAATTTAGGTGCATTATATGGAGCTGTCGGTGTTTGACATCCTTGAATGTTGAAACAAATTCCCTTGGTGGTAGATATTATTCCATCAAAAGGATAAGTACTGTAATGGTGTTTTAACAGGTCACTCCCTGAATTTAGTTGGTTTGAAATGCATGAGCTCAATTAGCTGTTGATAGGTTCTTTGCTTGGGACAGAAATGATTGTATTTCATACAATTGTGGGAATTAATGCTAATGATGCCAGTGGCAGGATAAACACAGCTTATGTCAATGTAAACTTACCGATTTCTGCTTCTGCTTAGCTACAGCAGCATGGAAAGGAAACAAATAACAGAGCATGCACGTTATTGGCTTGTCAAAGGACGCAGACAGTCAACAGGACTAGAAATGTGACACAGTGCACTTCAGCAGCAGGACAATGGGAGCTCGGAAGTTAATGTTACCTTCTTAAAGAAGGGCATTCTTTTCTCTTTGGAGTGGGGTGACGTTACACTGTTTGCACTGGGTTTAGGGGAGCGGTGGTTTGCTGGAATATCATTTTCTTCTGCATCTAAGCCAGTAGCATCTATGTCTACAGCTATATACAGACAAACAAGTCAAAAATCATCAGGTGGACAGGAGAGGAAAAATAGGTTATAAAGAAAATAAAATGAAACCAAATAAAACTAACCATAGTAAAAAAATAAAAATAAAAAAACGACCATGAATGCTTAAAACAGTATGCAAAGAAAATAAAATTTAAAGGTAAAGCATGTTAAGAATGCAATGTAATCAAATCTAACAAAACTGAAAGATACTCTTATAAAATCTGCTTGAATTAATCAGTTTCATGCTAGACCTCTTGAATATTTTCAGAGAAACATTTTATATCTGTAGTTTCAAATGTAATGTTGATATTCTCTGTATCAACTGTATGAAAGTGCAGCACAGAACATTTGACTACGTATCTTATAATACCTTAAATCAGCTTTGAGACAACAAGCAACTACTTTGAAAACCTTTATTATAGGTGAGCGCAAAAGTAATTTGCTATTGGAATACATTCTTAAATAAATGTGGTTACGTTACATATCATTTTAGTGGGCATTTGTTGCTTTTTTGCTAATGACTTATTATTTGCTGTTTATTTTAGACTGTGGAAATGATGTTAGACAAAAAGCAGATTTGAGTGATTCTCTTATTTGAGTTCAAAATGGGTTGTAAAGCAGTGGAGACAACTGCAACATCAGCAACACATTTGGCCCAGGAGCTGCTAACGAACGTGCAGTGCGGTGGTTCAAGAAGCCTCGCAAACCAGACGAGGGCCTTGAAGATGAGGAGCATAGTGGCTGCCCATTGGAAGTAGACAACGACCACTGGAGAGCCATCCGAAGCTGGTTCTCTTACAGCTACACGAGAAGTTGCTGAAGAACTCAACGTGGACCATTCTACGGTGGTTGGGCATTCAAAGCAAATTGGAAAGGTGAAAAAGCTCAGTAAGTGGGTGCCTCATGAGCTGAGCAAGAAAACAAAAATTGTTTGGAAGCGTCATCTTCTCGTTCTGTGCAACAGCAACGAACCATTTATCCATGAGATTGTGACGTGCAACGAAAAGTGGATTTTATATGACAATCGGTGACAACCAGCTCAGCTGATGGACTGAGAAGCTCCAAAGCACTTCCCAAAGCCAGACTTCCACCAAAAAAGGTCACGGTCACTGTTGGGTGGCCTGCTGCCGGTCTGATCCACTACAGCTCTGAATCTCAGCGAAAATACGCCATCTGAGAAGTATGCTCAGCAGATTGATGAGACGCACCGAGAACTGCAGTGCCTGCAGCCGGCACTGGGCAACAGAAAGGGCCCAGTTCTTCTCCACAACGCCTGACCGCACATCACACAACCAGCGCTTCAGAAGTCGAATGAACTGGACTATGAAGTTTCGCCGCATCTGCCATATTCACCGACCTCTCCAACCGACTACCACTTCTTCAAGCATCTCAACAACTTTTTGCAGGGAAAACGCTTCCACAACCAGCAGGATGCAGAAAATGCTTTCCAAGAGTTTGTCGAATCCCAAAGCACGGATTTTTATGCTACAGGAATAAACAAACTTATTTCTCATTGGCAAAAATGTGTTGATTATAATGGTTCCTATTTTGATTAATAAAGATGTATTTCAGCCTAGTTATGATTTAAAATCCATGGCCCGATACTGCAATTACATTTGTACCAATAATACAATGTGCCTCCTTTTGCTGATTTTGTGTAAAGATAAGGGCAGTATGAAAGTTTCACTAAAATTGCAACAGACATTTGAGAGAAAGAGAGACACTGAAAGACTTCTGGTGACTTATGCAAAGCCACTGGGTTTAACAGAAGCGGCAGAGTGGAAGGGCACGAGGACCCCAGAGGATATGTGCTGGCTTCCTCATCTGTAAAATGAAGGGTGTAGCTTTGTTACGTGGCATGCTTTTACTTTTCCCATTGTTCCACCTGAAAATAGAGTACTTAAAACGTGTTACAAGAAAAATGATGCATAATCTCACTTCGAATTTTACAAAATGCTTCCAAGTACAATGGAAAGAGCTACAGAATTTTATCAGCTGCAGAATCAGAGTTGGAAGTATTTTAAAGATCAACTTCAATGCTCTTATTTTTAAGATTAAAAAACTCAAAGTTTAAGGGACTTGATCTTGGCAAAAGCTTGGCAAAGCCAGGATTCAGACCTGCTCCACCTGCCTAAGCGAGTCTGTAACACTCCCTGTACCACACTGCCCATCCAGGTGAAGTCCCTTCTCAATCTGGGTACCCTCTTTCAGTTCCCTTCACTTCTTGAACGGGGTCATGTCCTTGGTGTCAGGATTCAAGATGACATCGTGGAGTTGGGCTAGCTAGAAAATCATTCTATGGTTAAGAATTGGTCAAGGAGAAGAAAAATATTTACTCACCCCAGGAAAGCATCATATTACACATGTTAGCTCTCTAACAAAAACCACAGTACATTTAGATTGAAGGAAGGAACAAATTACTACTTTGAAATAATAGACAGCATGGCGTTACAATACGGCTACCATTCCCTGTGATACACAAGCTAACTGCTCACAACAGCTTCCTCTAACCTTTTCAAAGGATGGGAGGTCATGTGACAGGCATCACATTATTTTTTAGTTTTGAACTTGGTATGGATATTAAATGAACCAGCCTTTTGAAAACTAGGATTTTTTTTTTTTTTTTTTTTTGAGACAGTGTCTTCTGCTCATCACCCAGGCTGGAATGCAATGGCACGATCTTGGCTCACTGCAATCTCTGCTTCCTGGGTTCAAGTGATTCTCCTGGCTCAGACTCCCAGGAGCTGGGATTACAGGCATGTGCCATCACGCCCTGCTAATTCTTGTATTTTTAGCAGAGATGGGGTTTTGCCATGACGGCCAGGCTGGTCTCAAACTCCCGACCTCGTGATCCGCCCATCTCAGCCACCCAAAGTGCTGGAATTACAGGCGTAAGCCACCGTGCCCGGCCAACTAGGGTCTCTTATTTAATTATTCTTTTCACTGTAATGGAGTGAATTCCTGCCATTGTTTGTACAGTATTACAAATATCAGCTATTGCTTGCACAATGCAGGAGGTATGATTTTCTATGAAAGGAAGCTAGTAATAGGTAGGCTCACATAGTAACTATGTCTACCTATTTGCCCCATCTATGCACACTGATGTTCTAAAAGGTTTAGCATGTGGTGTGTAGGGAAAATATAAAATGTGCCTAAAGGTTTAACCAATGCTGACTTTTATACCATCCTATAGCTAATCCTTTGCTCATACAGGAAAGTTTCCTTATGGGACTTATTGAATGGCATAAGCCAGGAAAGAGTCTCACAACAGTCTTCAGGAATGGTTTTCCTTGGATCTCAACTCAAGAAGCATGTTGTCAGCACTTTCCTGGATATGAAGGGCAAGATTGGGGTCAGTATTTCATTACTCCTACAATACATGCTAACTAAAATCAAGTCAGTTTCCTTTCTGGTGATAAGTTCCCACATGTTTTATCTTTCTCATCTTTTATTGGGCCTATAAAGACCACATTCAAGGGGCACTACCCTTTGAGGACTTTTCTGAAGTTGAAGATACCCAGTTGGTGGAGTTGAACTTCCATTTAATCAAAAGAAAAAAAATTTTTTTAAAGCAAAAAAAAAAAAAAGAGAGAACCAGGTGGATGTCAGAATTTACAGGACCGTGGGATATTCAGGTTCATGAGTGAGTTTTGTGATCTGCCCATTGAACCTAGCACGCTGAGATCATCAGGTGTGTTTTTGTTTTTTAAAGAAAGAGTGAGGCCGGGCGTGGTGGCTCATGCCTGTGATCCCAGCACTTTGGGAGGTGGGGCAGGCACATCACCTGAGGTCAGGAGTTTGAGACCAGCCTGGCCAACATGGTAAAACCCCATCTCTACTAAAAATACAAAAATTAGCTGGGTGTGGTGGCTGGTGCCTGTAATCCCAGCTACTTGGGAGGATGAGGTGGGAAAATTGCTTGAACTCAGGAGGTGGAGGTTGCAGTGAGCCAAGATCATGCCACTGCACTCCAGCCTGGGTGGCAGTAAGACTCCATCTTAAAAAAAAGAAAGAATGAATGGAAATGCGTAAATCTTTGGCTGCAACACTGCCCAGGTGTTTGACTTTCCACACACATAGCCTGAGTCAGGTTTGAAATTTACCTATATCTGGACATGAGGGCTGGAAACCCCAAATTGAGAACTTTCTAATTTACTAGTTCTGACATTTGGTTAACTCAAGTCTAAAAGCATCTGGGTTCATTCTGAAATACAAAGAATTCTGAAACATGGTCACTTCCAAAACATATTAAAGAAACTTACCAAGACAGTTAAGAAGCATTTTCAAATCTGTTCAGCTACATGTATTTTATTAGACTCAGATGGTCCTCCTTTTAATGAGAGATGTTACCCTTTTTAAATTTCATACTTGTATTTCCAAACTTTAGCAAACATTAGTATTTACTTGGAAAGAACTACGTTGATATATTTGAAAAGTCTCATTCTTCCTCACTAGCATGCATATATTATTAATATTGATAGAAAGCCTTGGAAATATTTTTTTCAATTTATATATTTATTTGAGACAGAGTCTCCTTCTGTTGCCCAGGCTGGAGTGCAGTGACATAATCATGGCTCACTGCAGCCTCAACCTCAGGGACTCAAGTGATCCTCCTACCTCAGCCTCCCAAGTAGCTGGGACTACAGGTGCACACCACCATACCCAGTAGTGTGTGTGTGTGTGTGTGTGTGTGTGTGTGTGTGTAAAGGGGTCTCACTATGTTGTCCAGGCTGGTCTTGAACTCCTAGGCTCAAGTGATCCTCCTGCCTCAGCCTCCCAAAGTGCTGGGATTACAAGCGTGAGCCACAGCACCCAGAAAATTGTTTTGAAATTTAAGTTTAAGTTTAACCTTAAAAGCTTGGGTCAAGTTAAGCAGAGCTTGGAGTTGAGACATACGTACATACATGTGTGTGGGTGTGATGTATGTGTTGTGCAATTGGCCATGATCCCATGACCCAGAAGTCAAGTGGAAAATTTTCCAAGTTCTTGAGAGCATCCAGGTATATATACTTTAGGCAGATACTTATATTTTTTTTGTTTTGAGATGGAGTCTTGCTCTGACACCCAGGCTAGAGTGCAGTGGCACGATCTTGGCTCACTGCAACCTCCACCTCCCAGGTTCAAGTGATTCTCCTGCCTCAGCCTCCTGAGTAGCTGGGACCACAGGCACATGCCACCACTCCTGGCTAATTTTTTTTTTTATTTTTTGTAGGCACGGGGTTTTACCATATGGGTCAGGCTGGTCTTGAACTCCTGACATTGTGATCTGCCCCCATCGGCCTCCCAAACTGCTGGAATTATAGGCATAAGCCACTGTGCCCAGCTGATAGTTATATTCTTTGGTCTGGCAATGGGTGAGCGCAGTAGTAGATGGGACCTCTGGGAAACAAGATGAAAATGATCATTCCAGGCCCATCCACACTTGATAGTTGGAGCAGTTGTACCTGGAGGTGGATTGGGAGAACTTCTCTCTGAACTTTCTGAAGTTTTCCTTACAATAAGCTGATGTGAAAATTATCTCAGAGTCATGATATGCTTAATGTAGTTAGTTATAGCTCCCGTTAACTCGGTCACAAGTGTGTTCTACTCTTGGTATTCAGAAAAGTCATTCAAAAGTTGGAGTTCTGTACAAAACCTTGATGAACATGTAAATCATCTTTTTAAATACTGAACTCTTCATGGAACTTTTAGTAATGACAAAGATCTGCCTACAAAATGGAATTTTTTTTTTTTTTTTTTAGACAAAGTCTTGCTCTGTTGCCCAGGCTGGAGTGCAGTGGCACGATCTCGGCTTGCTGCAACCTCTGCTTCCTAGGTTCAAGTGATTCTTCTGCCTCAGCCTCCCAAGTAGTTGGGATTACAAGCAAGAGCCACCATGCCTGGCTAATTTTTATATTTTTAGTAGAGATGGGGTTTCACCATATTGGCCAGGTTGGTCTCGAACTCTTGACCTTCATGATCCACCGCCTTGGCCTCCCAGAGTACTGGGATTACAGGCATGATCCATGGTGCCTGGCAGTGTTATTTTACATATATAATAACTTGTTTTTCAAAATGCATGTGCCTCCTCTCATTATACAGACAGTCCTTGACATACAGTAGTTCAACTTAAGATTATTCAGGTTTATTATGATTTTTCAGGACATAACGTCATTGGAAGTCAAGGAACATCTGACCTTATGATGGTTCGACTTATGATTTTTTACTGTGTCTGTCCACATGTTAAGTGCATTTTGAGTTATGATACTTTCCATTTATGATGGTTTTATTGGGGTGTAACTCCATCATAAGTTGAGGAGCATCTGTGTTGCCAAAACCACTGGAGGGCTACAATATGGCTGGAGGGAATGGAAGAATGTTTCTGGTGTATAGAAAGAAGTGAGGCTGACATTTGCAGGCAGAATTGCTGCTTTATTGCAATATGACACAGTCTTTTTCCATTTTAGGAGCCTTGTAGCAGTCCCTAGGAATCACTGAAATCGTCTTTAAGATATATAAGAAAAGAATAAGGTTTATATAGTAATCCCTGCAACTTCACACATTTGAGAAGGAGCAGGATAGGCCTCCCTTCCCCTGTGCATTCAGGGGCTCCTTAATTATCAAGGGAAGGTATAAGCTTCACATAATACCTACAGGGGCTTTAATTGTCATTTCATGAATACTCTTTTACTTAATTTTGCGCATCTTAAAATTGCTTGCTGCAAGTTATAAGCAGGTAGTTTTTGAAATTAATTTGCTTCCTAAAGCAATTCATTTATTGTGTTCAGATTTCGCTTACTTAAAAAGTCCAATATTCTGTGTAGAACTTGGAATTCTATGTAACAGGAGGCCAATGGTTTCAATTGCAAAAAAAAAAAAAGCCCATGATCAGTACCTTAGTTTGCTAATGGCTGGGCATGGTGGTTCATGCCTGTCATCCCAGCAGTTTGGGAAACTAAGGAGGAGGAACCCTTGAACCCAGGAGTTTCAGACCAGCCTGGGCAACACAGTGAGACCCCCATCTCTCTAAAAAAAAAGAAAAATCCTATAGTTTTTGCTAAGAAGTCCTTGATTGGTCTCTGAAGGCCACCACATTCAGGAATGAAGCTGATTATTAGTAATAGGGAAATCTTGTGCTTAAAGCACATCAGTCACTGTGTGACCAGTTCCTTGATCTCGCCACAGTTGTGCAACTCTGCTTTTTATCTCTTCACATTTCCAGCTTTTAGAAATCACACACAGTATTATTTTGCTGAAATGCCCTGGCAGCCAATCTTTACAATCCTACTCTGATTCCCAATCACAATTCTCTTAGCAAACTAAGATACTGATCATGGGCTTTTTTGCCATTCAAATCATTGGTCTCCTGTTTATATAGAATTCCAAGCTCTTCACAGAATAGGAGATTTCCCAGATTTTGCAAATATAAATGCAGTTAAATTTGAATTTAAAACAATGTTTCAGTATAAGTATGTTCCATAAATTTTTAGTGTAAGTCTGTCTCATGTAATATATACTTAAACTAATAAATTATTGTATATCTGAAATTCGTATTTAACTAGGTATGCTTTATTTTATCAAGCAACCATTAGGATGAACCCACCGCTTTGCAAAGAAAACAGGGCGCAGTGGCTCACTCCTGTAATCCCAGCACTTTGGGAGGCCAAGGCGGGCGGATCACAAGGTCAGGAGATGGAGACCATCCTGGCCAACATGGTGAAACCCCGTCCCTATTAAAAATACAAAAATTAGCTGGGAGTAGTGGCACGTGCCTGTAGTCCCGGCTACGCAGGAGGCTGAGGCAGGAGAATTACATGAACCCAGGAAGCGGAGGTTGCAGTGAGCCAAGATCGCGCCACTGCACTCCAGCCTGGTGACAGATTAAGACTCTGTCTCAAAAAATACAAAAATTAAAAATAAAAATAAAGAAAATAGTAGTGACTCTTCCCATGAACATTTTCATCTTTTTTCTATACTTCCTGTCTGTGTCGTCCACAGAACCTTTCTGGCAGAGCCCATGACACACCAATCCCCTATCTTCACTTTATTCCCGTTCTTTACCTTTCTATAGTTTTTATCCTTCTTTCTGTTTAATGTTAATGTTACATCTCACACTGTGCTATGGTTGTTGGCGAGTATTCAACCATTTAATGCCCATAAAAAAGCACCATCGCAGGAACTAGGGATTAAAGGTTAAATAAGGCTGGGTGCAGTGGCTCATGCCTGTAAACCCAGCACTTTGGGAGGGTGAAGCAGGCAGACTGCTTGAACCCAAGAGCTCGAGACCAGCCTGGGCAACATCATGAAACTCCATCTCTACAAAAAATACAAAAATTAGCTGGGCATAGTGGCGTGCACCTGTAGTCTTAGCTACTTGGGAATCTGAGGTGGGAGGATTGCTTGAGCCCCAGAGGCAGAGGTGCAGTGAGCCAAGATCATGCCACTGCACTCTAGCCTGGGTGACAGAGTGAGACTCTGTCTCAAAAAAAAAAAAAAAGTTAAACACATTAATCAGTTTGATCATTTACAGCAATGTAGAGTAAACACTTCGACATACTTTTTTTTTTTCAAGCCAGAAAAAAACATTTCCCCCTATCGTTTCTAACTCCAAAAGGCATGCTTACTTCTGATTCCTTCTAACTTCTGCAGGGTTATCATAGTGATTTAGTGTATATGTAAATTCACAAAACTGGATAGGACTGGGGAAGGCATGAAATGCAGTATGAACGATTCAGCATTTATCACCTACTTACCAGACGATGGAGGTGTCGATTTTCTGGAACTAGGTACTATGTCACCCAAACTGGATGATGAATTTCCTCCTGATTTACTGGAGTAAAGCAAAAATTTCCATTACATCAGACACTTATTTCAGATCCTCAAACATTTATATTACTCAAAAACATGGTAATTCATTGTGTTTTTATTCAACTCTATCTTTCAATTAAGGAGGCAAACAGTATTTCCCAGTGGAGATTCCTACAGTACCTGAAATAGCCACATGATGGTATCTGTTTTCAAATTCAAGGTTTAATTATAAGAGGCCCTGAGAGAATGGAAGAGAACCAGCGTAATTTCTGCAGCCCTCAAGTTACCTGCCCAGAACACAGATAGATAGTGAAACAGCACAGATTTCTTCTGCTTTTTATTTTAGAGACCCTTGGAGGCAATGCATAGAACCTTAAGGCTAACACCCAAGATTAATATTTCCTTTTTGTTTGGTTCCACCTCCTCTGTTTTGGCTTATTTTTTTAATAGTACACTAAGATTGAAAGCACTCAAGCTTTTATGGGCAACCCATCAAAGAACAGCAGAGCCATATGAAAACTTGCCAACCACTAAAAGACACACGAAGAAACATGACTAAACAGAGTATGATATGATGTAGCCATCAGATAGCACCCAGAATATTTCTCAAGCATGACTCACATGGAGAATGAATCCTGGTTAATTTAGGAATGATCTGAAGATCATACCTTTCAGAACTACCAAGTTTGAAAGCTTGAGATAATAAGATATACTTCAGTGTCTCAGAAACTTTGCAGTTAATATTAGAACAGCAGCGTTTGTGTTTTTCACCAGCATACTGGCATGCTAAATAACATGTTACTGAATGAGCCCCTCTCAGATGAAGATGGCAAGGAGCATTTTAAATTTGGGCAACATGATCTCACTGCCTAATGTTTATTATTATGGCCAAGCCAGGTCTAGTTGAAAGAATTTGCTACAGTGTTTATGCATCAAAGGGCAATATTTGCTTATGTAAATATTAATATGAAAATAAAAGTTTTATTAAAATATCAGTAACAGACTGAATGTTATTGCTACTATTCTAGCATTTTAATGCATAAACATCAAAAACTTTATTAAGCAACTAGCAGGAGGGCTCTACATCTTTTTAAAGTTCTTAGAGATACTCCAATATTTAATAAGGGCATGAGACAGTATGTGAAATTAATGACAAGTGATATTTTATAGAAGTGGTTTCTGGTAGTTATGCAAGGACCTATTACCAATACGAAAACATTTTTTTTTCCAGAAGTTTTTTTTTTTTTCATTTTCTAAAGTATGAAGTGTAATTTCAGTTCAAGCATGGGTTTGTTTTATATTCCCTTTGAATTTCAGTAACAGCAAAAATATTATTTATGTAAAACTATAGCAACTACTGCAAATGGTGACAATGACCAGGATGCAGATTTGTCCTTGACTTTTAATTCTATTAAAATGCCAAGTTCTTGAACTATACCCCAATTCCATTGCCATTGAGTTCTGTCAACTATAATTTCTATATCAGAATTTTTAAAGACTGCCAGATTCTGCTTATGTCCTCAAAACAAAACTACATTTAAAATGTTAGGAGAGGATGGCGCGGTGGCTCATGCTTGTAATCCCAACACTCTGGGAGGCTGAGGTGGGTGGAACACCTGAGGTCAGGAGTTTGATACCAGCCTGGCCAACACGGTAAAACCCCGTCTCTACTAAAAATACAGAAATTAGCTGGGTGTGGTGGCAGGTGCCTGTAATCTCAGCTACTCGGGAGGCTGAGGCAGAAGAATTGCTTGAACCCAGGAGGCAGAGGTTGCAGTGAATCAAGACCGCGCCACTACACTCCAGACTGGGCACAGAGCAAGACTCTGTCTCAAAAAAAAAAAAAAAAAAAAAGAGAAATGTAAAATCCTATGAAAGCAAGTTAAAGTATTTTCACATACTTAGGCAAAATCATGGGACAAAATAAAATGAAAATCAAAGGGAGACATACACGGCTGTAAGAAAAGGTAACCTAATTCTCTGGAGTAAGTTCTGAGATGTTACATTCCCTCAAATATGGATAACTCAGAGTCCTAAGGAAAAAAAGGCAAAAGCAAAACAACATAGCTAATAAAGTAAATACTAACAGATGGCACTAACGATTTCTCCTGGGGTTGCTGTGCCAGGCAAGACCTGGCTCCTTAATTTGCCGTACAGCATGGAAGTCTGTCCAGCATGGAGGTCGCACTGCTATCGTGGTTCTGAGACTTACTAGCTCCGCAACCTGGGTCACGTTCCCTAACTTCTCTTCACCTATTTTCTCACCTGTGACCTGTAAGATCTAATACCCACTGTTCCCACAGGGCCTTATAAGATGAGCTGAGCACTAATGTTAGCCTAGGCAGGTCCATTTGGGACACAGAGGGGACTACTTTTCTCTAACAATGTGGAGAAAAATATTTACTCCCTTTCTATTCCCTTTGACGTCGTTCTCATTTCTCAGTTTCTGTATGAAGAGGCAGAGGAGGACACAAAAGCCTGCCTCTGCAAAAATCCATCCCAAATTTTCCAAAACGCATTCTACAAACACTATTCCTAAGACATGAACCAGGGGAGTTTTTATGAGAAAGTAATTTTAGTAAATACTATAAACTTAAAAAAAAATCTCCATTCCACCAGAGATTCACAGTGTACATTATCACATTAAAAGGCTCTGAAAAATCCTAAAGTAATTTTCTATTACCTAGACCTATCCTAAATTTATTTTATCTTGGAACCCTCTTCTCAAGTGATTTGACAAGAAAATTCTGAAAAATGCCGAAATGTCCTAACTAAAAACAAAATGTCCCCCAGCTGAGATAACTTCAAACCTCAACAAACTGTATACTACCTAGTTGATAAGAGCAATGTCTACAACGTATTAAAACAAAATTTTTCCATATAAGGTTTCTCCCCCGCCCCAAGACAGAGTTTCGCTATTGCCCAGGTTGGAATGCAATCTCGGCTCACTCCAACCTCTACCTCGCAAGTTCGATTCTCATACCTCAGCCTCCGAGTAGCTGGGATTAGAGGCACGTGCTACCATTCCTGGCTAATTTTTGTATTTTTTTTTTTAGTAGAGACAGGGTTTCACCATGTTGGCCAGGCTGATCTCAAATTCCTGGCCTCAAGTAATCTGCCTGCCTTGGCCTCCCAAAGTGCTGGGATTACAAGCCTGAACCACTGGCCATAAGGTTTTATTAACCAGTATTATGATACAATTTTCAATACAGAGGGTAGAAAAACAAAATAAGGCCAATGGAACACTAAGGATTGAAAGAGCAATATTGGATTTTCAAACACCCTGCAGGCAAAATGTACATGCATTGTTTACCTACATGCCTCTACTTTTATTTCTCATTAAGAAATGCATTTTCAATGAAAGTTTACTTTAATATTTAATATTGCATATCAACATATGCATTATACATGTTGGCCTAATGAATAATTTACTGCTGCTAATGATAACTTAATTCAGAGTAAAGTATTTTAATTCTAAGAGGCTTATTTTTACAGGAAACTTCTCCTTTTTTTTTTTTTTTTTTTTTTTTTTACTTTTAGGTTCAGGGGTACATGGGCAGGTTTGTTACACAGGTAAATTGCATGCCACAGGGGTTTGGTGTACAGATTATTTGTCACCCAGATAATGAACATAACACCCAAGAGGTAGTTTTGCTGATCCCCACCCTCCTCCCATCCTCCGCCCTCCAGCAGCCCCCAGTGTTAATGTTCCCTTCTGGGTGTCCACACGTTCTCATTGTTTACCTCTCATTGTAAGTGAGAACACGCAGTATTTGGTTTTCTATTCCTGTGTTAGTTTGCTCGGGATAATGGCCTCCAGCTCCATCCAAGTTGCTGCAAAGGACATGATCTTACTTTTTTGAGATGGAGTCTCACTCTGTCGCCCAGGTTAGAGTACAGTGGCCCAATCTTGGCTCACTGCAACCTCCGCCTCCTGAGTTCAAGCAATTCTCCTGCCTCAGCCTCCCAAGTAGCTTGGATTAAAGGTGTCTGTCACCACATTGGACTAATTTTTGTATTTTTAGCAGAGATGGAGTTTCACCATGTTGGCCAGGCTGGTCTTGAACTCCTGACCTCAGGTGATCCGTCTGCCTTGTCCTCCCAAAGTGCTGGGATTAGAGGTGTGAGCCACCGTGCCTGGCCAATCTTGCTCTTTTTATGCATGCCTCTACTTTTATATGACTGAATGCATCTCACCATCCGAGTGCTGTCAATAACCCAGGAATTAATGAAAGTCAATTGTGGGGTGGAGGTCTCAAAACACAGAGGAATCCATCTGAATTAAATGAACTTGACAATTATAAAAAGCCAGTTAATGAGGATGGGTGCTCCAAACCACAAAGCATATTCTGTTTCACTTATCCGCTGATGCTTGGAAAAAATTCTTGCTAACATTAAAGTATTATCACTGACAGAGGAATTTGCATCTTAGATAAACAAATAAGATGTAAGATGGAGAAAACAGAAATCCAGCGATTCACATTTAAGAAAGGTCTTGCCTATGTCCCTTTCACAGAGAGAGAGGCATGCTGCATCCTTAGACCTGTCTGCATACGATTCCGTGTAAAATTCAGTAAATGTAAGAGAAGCCTTTCTAGTGATGCTTTTAGAGATGGGCAGACAACCTCACGAATCCCAGGAGGGATTATTCAGCCCCGGCTTCTTACATAACTCATCTAATTGCCATCTGCACAGGCAGTTTTAACTTATTTCATACTTAGCTTCTCTTTAAATGCTTAACAGTGGGTAGAACTAAAAATTGAGTTTCTCAGGTGAAAATGAAACTAACACATGACAAGAGCTGCCATTTCCTGATGATGTCTGAGACTGTCATCTCTCAGACATGTCCCAGCCATAACAGGCAGCTACAGACACTGGGATTATCACCAGGGCTATTCTGTACCAGACTTTTTCAGCAAATGATTAAGATTTCAGAATTTCCTCTACCCTGGAGCCTGAATTTAACACTCTATGACCTTAGCTCTTTTCATTAATGATAACAATTTAATACTTTCCTAAATAGAATGAAAATCAGGTGCTGGACTGAAGTTTTTTAAATGCCAGGAAAATGCAAGATTTGTGATGCTATCAGAAAATCGTATCACCCAACGGCACACAAACAGTGGTATAATCTAACTTTTATGCAAACCCTGGATCTGTCTCATACCTGGAGTAGAACTTCCCTTGCTTGGCTCTCTGTTCATGCTGCAGCCTCATGTTTTCTAGTTTGACTGGGCTTGGAATGAATCCGATTTCACAGCCTTCTTTGACCAGACGCCCTATCCACCAGTCATTGTTAAATTTCTAAACACAAAATCAAAAGCATTAAAAATCAGCACGCAGAAGTTCTTCCACACCAACTATTTTCACTGGAGAGAAATATGGCAGTGACAACGAACCATGCCTCAAATAATCATTCAAGAAACGCTTCGTTTCATGGGTTTTGCATGTAAGAAATGCTTTTAGTGGCCTCAACAATTTATCAAAGGCTCTGCATTCCTTGCCTGTCCTGGTGCTGCCGTAGGACCAGGCTGAATTCCACTGAAGCAGCTGCTGTCACCATGAGTAGGGATAAACTCTGTGAGTCCAAAGAACAACAGCCCATCCTACCAAGAGATCTTTAGGAAGTAGTGTTACAGCAATCTTCCCCTTATGTAATCAGACCAATTGGAAGTATGGAGAGAAAGAGATAAATATTGAAATCTCCCTTAAATACTTTGTGCCACAGGACAATTTTCCTTTGTGCAAACAGTTTTATAATTACACAATGCGATGTTCACAGGTGATTTCTCTACTTGCGTGATGTTTTGTCCTCTTGCAGCTGGAATATGTATCTTAAATCTTTATGATTTGCCTTCATTTTCCTTGACTGAATAAATCTGTCCTTGAACACGTCAAAGAAGGATAAATATTCTGTTTTTCATTTCCTTTTCATGGCAGAAAGATCCCGCTTTCAGCACCAACCACCAAGAAGACACCCCGTAGTAATCTCACTTTCCATTGTAAAGTGAGATTCTAGGCACACCATCACTTCTGGTAACTTTTTCTATTGTTATCACTTAGGCAGTATTTGACATCTCTTTTCAGAGGTTACCAAAATGGTAGGCTCTAAATTCTTTAGGCTCTTTCATTTGAATTGAGATAGGGTCTCACTCTGTTGCCCAGGCTGGATGGAGTGCAGTGACATGATCCCAGCTCACTCCTGTCTTGAACTCCCAGGCTCAATTAATCAATCCACTGGCCTCAGCCTCCTGAGTAGCTGGGACTACTGGTGTGTGCCATCACGCCCAGTTAATTTTTTTTTTCTCTCTCTCTCTTTCTTTTTTTTTTTTGGTAGAGATAGTGTTTTACCCTGTTGCCCAGGCTGGTCTCCAACTCCTGGGCTCAAGAGATTTGCCTTCCTCGGCCTCCCAAAGTGCCTGGGATTACAGGCAGGAGCCATAGTGCCCAGTCTTCTATGTTCTTTTAATTGGCATCCATCATCACCTTCTTTGCTAACACCCTTCGGTGCAGTGAAGAGTTAAATTTACACATGCTCCCTATGACATATTATCCATTAGATGGAAGGGCTCCAAGTATAATTCCTCCAGGTCCAAGAAAAACCTCAGGCTCATACACATAGAATATTCTACAGGGGAAATTTCTGGTGAGTTAACACAGTCCTTCACAAAGCAGGCATCTGATAAATGTTGACTCCAAACAAACCTTAACTAAGGATGAATGTTTCCAATTTGCAGGTTGTGTCATTGCCCACTAAGAGGTGGAGACATTTAGTGTTTAGGAGAAGGACTTTTCGGGGTATCTCCTTGTTGCCTTATGGGTGTCAATTCTTAGCATTCTCTCATCCACTGCAGAAATTTAGCATTTAAGGAGGAAAAAGGGCATCAGGGGTTTGAATTTAGACACTGTCAGCAGAGAGAAGAGTCATGAATTCTAGATATTATTATTAAATCCTCCCCAGATGACTAGACTCCAGGCATCAGGAAAAACTGTACCTAGTCAAGGTGAAACATCAGAAGAAGAAGTTAAGCATAAAAAAGGATCATTTACTCTAGCAGTTTCCAATTTCTGGGCCACAGAGCCCCAGGGAGCACTGAAGTTATTGCAAGAGGCCTGTGACTTCTTTCCGCTTTAAAAGGTACATTTATATGAGCGGAGGTTGAGAGCCATTGATTTAGTATGTACGTTACACAACTGCAGCCACGTGCAGTGCTACTTCACAGAAGTGGCACGTGAAGAGGAAGTAAGAAATGCTATGTCAAGGTGAATCATCATGCTGATAGAAAATGAAATTGTTTTCCTTACTTCCTTAACATGCAGAAAATCTTTTGCTTCGAAGGAAATGGCCATGCCAGGCACCGGAACGTCATCTTCATGGGCGGCGCTGTAGCTGACATTTGTCCGAACCGCAAACGCAACGGGCTTTGTCTAAAGTGGAAAAAGGAAAACGGAGAAAATTAAGAGCAAAACTACAGTGCCCCTCCTTTTTCCCCCCACAAATACAAAGATACACTGAAGAACTACTGTAATCATTGTTGGTTTTCCCCTCTGCACTGGTTCTTCATCACAAAACAGCTTGTTCGTATTTACAACACGTGAAACCTCCTAGCTCAGAGCTACACGACACCGATTTCTGAGCTAGACAAAGGCCACTGTTCTCTTTGAAAGCACTACACGTATTGAAGGTGAAGATGAGTCACGGAAATACATGTTTTCAACACTGGAGCTTGTAGCAATTGTAAATGAGAAAACACAAACATGAATAAAACGCCCAGTTCTTTGGTTTTGGTGGAAAGGACTTAATAACTGTCTCACTACTCCACACATCTACTTTATTTAATTCATTAATTATTAATGACATAATTCCAAAAGGTACAATCTTTTAAATGAAAAATGAACCAGGGAATATATGCTACAACTATAGCAACTCTTATTCACGGCTGCAGGGAATTATGAAAGCAGTGACCTTTTCTTCTATTATTTCTCCTCCTTGAGTTTATTCAACTACTGAAGATGATATTAATTAAGCTCCCTTTCCTTATTTGATGCTTTGAAATTCTACAGATAAAGAGCTGAGAGTGGTGGCTCACACCTGTAATCCCGGCTATTGCTTGAGCCTGGGAGTTCAAGATCAGCCTGGGCAACGTAGTAAGACCTCTTCTCACTAAAAATCAAAAACAAAAACTAACTAGGTGTGGTGGCAGGCACCTATAGTCCCAAGTACTTGGGAGGCTAAGGCAAGAGGATCACTTAAGCCCAGGAGGTCTAGGCTGCAGTAAGCCGTGATCATGTGACTGCACTCCAGCCTGGGGCACAAAGCGAGTCCCTCTCTCAAAAAAAAAGAAAAAGCCAAACCAAAGTAAAAGAATGTGCAGATAAGCATTTGTTCTCTCTTTAGCCAATACCTATTTATCCACAAGATGGCAAAACAGGTAAGCTCAGAAATGGTGAAAATGGTACTGTTCTAATGGGTATTGTGTTTCTTTCCAATTATGGGCAAGTGAATTGCTGCTATGTGTTTCTTGTTTGTTTGACAGAGCCTCACTCTGTAGCCCAGGCTGGAGTTCAGTGGTACAGTCTCAGCTCCCCCGCAACCTCCTCTTTCTGAGTTCAAGTGATTCTTCTGCCTCAGTCTGCCGAGTAGCTGGGATTACAGGTGTGAGCCACCACACCCAGGTAATTTTTTGTAGTCTTAGTAGAGACAGGATTTCACTGTGTTGCCAGGCTGGTCTCGAACTCCTGACCTTAGGTGATCTACTCACCCCAGCCTCCCGAAGTGCTGGGATTTACAGGCATGAGCCGTGGTGCCTGGCCTCTTCTATATATTTCTTATATACATGATATATACAAAGTAACATAGCTTTTCATGTGATATTCTTTTTAACCTACTCTTTTTAAAAATTATTTCAACCATTCAGGAGCAGGGAGCAGTTTCTCCCTACTCAGTGAGCTCTTTACCAGGACTTGCCAGAGAAGACCAGGGGGAGTTGGAGTAGAGAGAACCCATGTTCATTTCCAAAGTTTCCAAAGTTAATTTGTTCTACCTGACTGTTGTCTGGGTGGAAGACTTGAGTTAAGAGCCCTGATGTTACTAAGATCTAGTCACAATCTGCAGACTGGGAAAGGAGGACCAAGTTCTGGATACAGGCACAAAAGACACGAGGTGGATTTAGATATTTGGAAGCCGGTTCTTGACATCCACTACACACACATACATACGTATATACATTTTTTAAATTTTTTTTTTTAGAAAGAGTCTTGTTCTGTCACCCAAGATGGAGTGCAGTGGCACCATCTTGGCTCTCTGCAACCTCTGCCTGCTGGGTTCAAGCAATTCTCCTGCCTCAGCCTCCTGAGTAGCTGGGATTACAGGCGGGTGGCACCACGCCTGGCTAACTTTTCTAGTTTTAGTAGAGATAAGTCTTCACCGTGTTGGCCAGACTGTTCTTGAACCTCAGGTGACTGGCCCGCCTCGGCCTCCCAAAGTGATGGGATTACAGGTGTGAGCCACCGCACCTGGCAACATCAACTATATATATACAGCAACTCTTATTCATTGCTGCAAGGAATTGTAAAATTTTTTTTACAATTATATAGTGGATGTTGTTACATATTATTTAAAATATATGTATGTGTGTGTGTGTGTGTGTGTGTGTGTGTGTGTGTATTTTTTCTGAGACTGAGTCTCACTGCGATGCCTAGGCTAGAGTGCAGTGGCATGATCCCAGCTCACTGCAACCTCTGCCTCCCGGATTCAAGGGATTCTTCTGCCCGGCCTTCTGAGTAGCTGGGAGTACTAGTGCCCACCACCATGCTTGGCTAATTTTTGTATTTTCAGTACAGATGGGGTTTCACCATATTGGCTAGGCTGGTCTTGAACGACATCTACTGCGATTTTTAATGATGCAAGGGGTGCTGCTTGTGTCGAAATATGGGAATTAAAAATACACATCAGAGGTGCCTGCAGCTGTACCACTGAAACACAGACTTTGATAGTATGATGTTTCCATTTTATTCTAGCAATTTTCTTAAATATGTAAAATTTTCTTCCAGAGCTACAATCATAATATATGACATTTCATACAACGTTAAACATAAAAAAATTCTGTATTTTTTTTTAAAGGCCAGGTCCCATGGCTCATGCCTGTAAATCCCAACACTTTGGGAGGGCATGGTGGGAGCATTACTTGAGCCCAGGAGTTTGAGACCAGCCTGGGCAGCAAAGTGAGACCTCATCTCTTAAAAAAAACACACACACACACACACACACACACACACCACCGCGCGCGCGCACAGTTTTTCACATGATATACTTTTTAAAATATATTTTTAAACTACCTTGGCCGGACGCAGTGGCTCACGCCTATAATCCCAGCATTTTGGGAGCATGAGATGGGCAGGTAACCTGAGGTCAAGAGTTCGAGACCAGTCTGGCCACCATGGTGAAACCCCATTGCTACAAAAATACAAAAATTAGCTGGGCACAGTGGTGCATGCCTGTAATCCCAGCTACTTGGGAGGCTGGGGCAGGAGAATCACTTGAACCCGGGAGGCAGAGGCTGCAGTGGGCCAAGATCATTGCACCACTGTACTCTAGCCTGGGTGACAGAGTGAGACTCCATCTCAAAAACAGACAAACAAACAAACAGACTAAAAGACTACCTCAACCATTCACCAGTTTTTGATATTTAATGGTTCACAACATTATTAAGTATGAAAAATATTCTGCTTTGAAAAATCTTTGTACAAAAAGCCTCTATTTAGAGTTATTTCCTTAGGGTGGAGTCCCAGATGTAGCATGTGTCAGCCATGAGTTATTAAGACTTTTTAAAATTATATTCCAAACTACTGTCCAAATGGTCCTTGCTGTTTTATACTGTACCCAGCACTAAAGAATTGTGCCCTTTTTAGTGAGATGTAAACTTAAAAATATTTTAAAGTTTTTACATTTTATTTTATTTTTTTAAATTTTGTAGAGACAGGGTGTCGCTGTGTTGCCCAGGCTGGTCTCAAACTCCTGGCCTCACGTAATCCTCCTGCCTCAGTCTCCCAAAAATGTAGTCACCCTAAACTCAATTTTACCACTAGAAATACAATTTCCATGAGTAGATTCATCCATTATTCAGAAAAGTTTCTGATCACTATAGTATAGATCCAAGATTTTAAAAAAAATGCTAGCATGGTCTTTTACTTCTTTCAGATATTTCTTTCAGTCCTTGGAAGATATGGAGTTTAAGCATCGCATACATTTTTTCATCAGTGTAAGACAAATTTTTAATGCCTGACTCGACAGAAGACCCCAGAGAAAATCTTATGACTTTTACCAACTTTTTATCACTTTTCCATTATCTGAGTAGCAGAAAGAGGGGACTGAAAAAGGAAAAAGAACGTAGAGTGGTGGTGGAAATTGGTGTATAATTCCAGGGAACATAGGTAAGAATTTTATGCTCTTAGATTAAGACGTTAAGTTGGAATGTGACTCTGTTCTTGCCTCACCTCCTGTTTCCAACGATGCTACCATTAGATGTAGTTTATATGGGAATTAGCTTTATAGAACCAGGAAAGAAGAACAGCAGATACCTATTCCTCAATATCTTTACTTCAAGAACTGTATTTCTAAAAGTAGACTGGAAGTACAGTCAAGGGTTTGGGGGAACAGATGTAGCCAAGATAAAAGACCCCAGGATGCTATACCAAAGAGCCCAAGTGACAATGTCACTTCTGATTCCCTGGTCTCACTTCGGCTTGCAGTGAGTCTACAACATGGAAGGTATTTTCCACATTAATTTCATTCATATAGGTTCAAGAATAAGGGATTTTAAGTGGACTTGGATACGAATATTGATTCTGCCATTTATTAGGTGAGTGGCCTGGGCAAATTCTTTAGTCTCATTGAGCATGTTTTCACATGGCTAAAACAAGAGGAAGAGCACTATTCTTTAAGGTAACGAGATTACAGAAAATGCACTGCACCAGGCTGAGGCTAGTATTGGGTATACAGTCATCCCTTGATATCTGCCATGAAATTGTTTCCAGGACCTCCAGAATCTACAGATGTTCAAGTCCTTGATATAAAGCAGCACACTATTTGCACATAACCTGTACACAACCTCTGTATGCTTTAGCTCGAAATCACTTATAATACCTAATACAATGTAAATGCTATGCAAATAGTTATTCAACTATGTTGCTTTTACGTCTGTCATTCTTATTTTTGTAATTTTTTTAACATTTTCAATCCACAGTTGGTTGAATCCATGAATGTGGAACCCATGGATAAAGAGGGCTGACTATATACAGTAAGTGCTTATTACAAGACATTTGCTATATACCAAAATAAATGCTACACATAAGTATTTCCCCATATTTGCCCCCCATTAAGGCCCAGCACAAGTCATTTCCTATGTGCTCTTCCACTGTAAACATCCTCAAACCAAACTCATCAACACAGTTTAATATCTGCCACATGCATGACAGAAACTAACTCACTGTTAAAGTCAAGATGCTTTTCTGTGATACAGATTCTTTCATATTCTCTAGAACTTGAGCTAATGGTAAGGTTTTCCCATATTGTTTTTTTCTTTTTTAAACAGAGTATTGCTCTGTTGCCCAGGCTGGAGTGAAGTGGTGTGACCTTGGCTCGCAGCAATCTCTGTCTCCTGGGTTCAAGCAATTATCGTGCCTCAGACTCCCAAGTAGTTGGGAATACAGGTGCACGCCACCACACATGGCTAATATTTGTAGTTTTAGCAGAGATGGGGTTTTGCCATGTTAGCCAAGCTAGTCTCAAACTCTTGACCTCAGGTGATCTGCCTGCCTCAGCCTCCCAAAGTGCTGGATAAGAGGCGTGAACCACCACGCCTGGCCAGGTTTTCTTACATTCACTTTGTTTTATCTGGATATGGTTTGAATTTGTGTCCCTGTCCAAACTCATGTCAAACTGTAATCCCCAGTGTTGGAGGCAGGGCCTGGCAGGAGGTGATTGGATCATGCGGCGGGGGGGATTTTTCCCCTTTGGTGCTGCTGTTCTCATGACAGAGTTCTCACAAGATCTGGTTGTTTCAATGTGCATGGCACCTCCCACCTCTCTGTCTCTTTCTCTCTCTCTCTCTCGTGCCAGCGCCAGCCATGTATGACATGCCTGCTTTCCCTTCACCTTCCTCCATGACTGTAACTTTCCTGAGGCCTCCCCCAGAAGCCAGATGCCAAAATGATTCCTGCACAGCTTGCAGAACTGTGAGCCAGTGAAATCTCTTTTCTTGATAAATTACTCAGTCTCAGGTATTTCTTTATCACAATGCAGGAATAGACTTATACATGCCTCTTAAATTCTGATTTTTTTTTGATAGTCCTCAAACACTGAGGCTTTTTTTTCTTAACCAACTTGAAGTTCCAAGGCACTATTCCTTAAGAAATCAATTTTTTATCCATGAAACCATTTGTTAATCAAACGTATCCTGTTTTAAGTTGACATATTATTTTTGGCTTAGCCTCAGAATGGTAAAGGGTCACATGGAACTCTTTCCTCTTACCATTCAGGGCTCTTGCCCCTTGTTCACACTCCAAAATTCACTTTTGGTCTCGAAGCCTAGCAATTTTTTTTTTCCTCTCAGACAGGGTCTCTCTGTTGCCCAGGCTGGAATGCAGGGTGCAATCATGGGTCACCGTAGCCTCAATCTCCTAGGCTTGAATACTCCTTCAGTCTCAGCTTCCTGAATAGCTCGGACTATAGGCTCATGCCACCATGCCCAACTAACTTTCTTTACTTTTTGGAGAGATGAGGTCTCGCTTTGATGCCCAGGGTGCTCTGGAACTTCTGGCCTCAACGGATCCTCCCGCCTTGGCCTCCCAAAGGGCTGAGATTATGGGTGTGAGCCAGCGCACCCAGACCTACCAGGTTTTTATGATTTTCTAGCACCAGGGCCCTCGGGCATGGTTCAGCTCATCCCTAGTTCAATCCTACGTGGTCCATCATAAAAACTGATGAATATAACTGATTCTTGGATATAAATGTTTTGAGGCCAGTGGGCCACTTACTTTTTCTTCTTCCAGTGAAGAAAAGTTTCAAGAAGCAAGAACAAACAGAAGGCAAGAAATCTTGGTGTTCCAGAGGCTTCACGGAAACACCACAACAGTGGGGACTGTGATAAGAGCCTGGCACAGTGCTCTGGGACATGCTAGGACCAAGAGGTTCTCTAGCTCTTGAGGGAAGCTATTCAGGAGGCTGAGGCAATAGGATGGCTTGAATTTAGCAGTTTGAATCTAGCCTGGGCAATATTGCAAGACCGTTTCTCTGGGGGGAAAAAAAAAAGTTTTAAGACAACATTTGTGAAAGATTTTTTTTTTTCTGAGACGGAGTTTTGCTCTTGTTGCCCAGGCTGGAGTGCAATGGCTCAGTCTTGGCTCACTGCAACCTCTGCCTCCCAGGTTCAAGCAATTCTCCTGCCTCAACCCTCCAGAAGGTGGGATTACAGGCGCCTATCACCATGCCCAGCTAACATTTTTGTATTTTTAGTAGAGACAGGGTTTTACCGTGCTGGCCAGGCTGGTCTCAAACTCCTGACTTCAGGTGATCCACCCGCCTTGGCCTCCCAGAGTGCTGAGATTACAGGCTTGAGGCACTACGTCCAGCTGAGGATTTTAAAAAAAAAATGTTCTCCCAGGCCATAAACCTTAGAGGTGGTGTTAAAATTTAACTATCTCTCACCAAAGCCTGAGTTCTTCCTATAGCACTAGAGTGCTTTTCATTTAAAGGGGTACATAGATGGCAATTCAATAGCATTTAGATTTTTATGTGAAATTGTGAAGACTTGAAAGTTATAATTTACAAAATGCTAAAAATTGGTTGGTATAAACAAAGGTAAAAAAAAAAAAAATTAGTTCCAAGTCTGCCTTGTAGTGTGACACTAACATGTGAGCACTTTGACATGTTACAACGCTGGGTGTACTGTAACCTCCTCCTTTTAAGTGCAAAGATGCACTTAAAATAACTTGACACGCAGTAAATAAACAGCAATGTCAAATCATGATTATGTGTTTTTTTAGATCTACCATTTCTCTCTTCACATCTCTTTTTCACCATCTATAAAGTTTTATTCCATGAACAGCTGGATACGGTGGCTCACTCCTCTCATCCCAGCACTTTGGGAGGCTGAGGCAAGTGGATCACCTGAGGTCAGGAGTTCGAGACCAGCCAGGGAAACATGGTGAAACCCCATCTCTACTAAAAATACTATTTGCATGGCTTTTGGCTCCCTCTTATAGAACTAGGGGTCGCTGCAGCCTTTCAGTGTTCCCTATATGGGGTTCTTGGCGTGGAACTTCATAAACTATGAAGTCATGTATGTCCTCATATCTCAATTCACTTTGCATGTAATAGAGACTTTTTTTTTTTTTTTTTTTGAGATGGAGTCTTGCTGTGTCACCCAGGCTGAAGTGCAGTGTGCCAGGATCTCAGCTCACTGTAACCTCTGCCTCCTGAGATCAAGCGATTCCCCCTGCCTCAGCCTCCTGAGTAGCTGGGACTATAGGAACCTGCTACCACACCCAGCTAATTTTTGTATTTTTAAGTACAGATGGGGTTTCACTATGCTGGCAAGGCTGGTCTCTAACTCCTGACCTCAGGTGATCCGCCCACCTCAGCCTCCCAAAGCGCTGGCATGAGCCACCGTGCCTGGCCACAAGTCAGTCATCTTGAGAAGCTGCTGAAGAGACCAACCACCTGGTTTCCCCACCTCCCTTCCCACCCTAACTCCAGCACTATTACTGATACATGAGCTAGAAATAAATTATTTAGGCAAACAGTAAGGGTAAGAGAGTCCTCGGTAAGGTTTCCTTCTAATAAAATGCAACCTCCAAATCATTTCTTTTCTAACAAAAGCAGCCTGAAAAATCACGCTGCGAGCATAGATAAGCAAGCTAAAAGTTTGCATGGGTAAATGCCGGCAGCTGTGCCAATACAGAAAGGCTCCCTGGGGGCCAGGCATGTTCAACATGGCGGCTCCATCTTCCCTTTTCTTTGTCAACCACATGTACAGTAAGGAACAGACAACATGGTGCCGGCCAGGTAGGGAACCCATCTGCAAAATAAAAAATGAGGGTGGGGATGGCCAGCTTCTTCATGCACTATGCAAACGTCACACCTGGACTGAACAATCTCTCTGGCCCTGTGTAATCAGACACCACCTCCTCAAGCTCAACTATGAAACCCTGTACATTTGACCATGAAACCAGAAAACTCTCTTTGCAAGAGAGAGAGCTATTCTCTTTTCTCTTTCACCTTCCAAACCTCCGATCTTAAACTCACTTCTACGTCCACGTGCTCGATTTCCCTGCTGTGAGACAATGAACCTCGGATATTTACCCCAGACGACAACGCTTCATTACTATTTGCCCTACAGACCCAAAAGGATAACTCAGAAACATCTGTTCAAGCCCCACAAACTTCCTACCTTCTAGATGCTCTGCCCTGACTCATGCCCTCTACCCCCAGCCTTGTTGTCCTTCATGGCACTGCCATATGCTCCCTTCTGCCTCGAGACAGATGCCTGGACCCCATCATTCACAGATGGGGATACACAAGAGCCAGTCTGGCAGGGCTGGGAGGATATTCACGGACAGCTGTGTTGGCTGCAGGACTTGCTTTATCTCACATCCAAAAGAAACTCTATTTGCTCCACTGAGGCCTGGTGTGTGGAGGCCCACAGGCTCCTATCAGAGATGGGGTTAATGTTTATAGCAGTAACAACTTCTGTTTTCTTACAGCCTTCTGAAATCACTAGGCCTAAGACTGCTAAACACCAATTATTATAAGAGGAGATCATTAACTTAAAAATATCTTTGGTTATGAAATAGAATAGGCACATTATCATAAATTCATAGCACTGTTTCTAGCTTTTTCCTAAACAAGTACTAATGAGTTAACAGTGAAACTAATAATTTGAATAATATGACACAACATGTACCTTAAGTTTAATAAAAATGTGCCAGTGTGGCCAGGCATGGTGGCTCATGCCTCTCATCCCAGCACTTTGGGAGGCCAAGGCGGGCAGATCACGAGGTCAGGAGTTCGAGACCAGCCTGACCAACATGGTAAAACTCCGTCTCTACTAAAAATACAAAAAGTTAGACAGGCATGGTGGCAGGTACCTATAATCCCAGGTACTCAGGAGGCTGAGGCAGGAGAATTGCCTGAACCCAGGAGGCGGAGGTTGCAGTGAGCTGAGACTGTGTCACAGCACTCCGGCCTGTGCAACCAAGCGAGACTCTGTCTCAAAACAAAGTGCCAGTGGTAGAAGGAGTACCTATTATTAAAAAATAAAATGAAATTCACTCCAGGATAGAAATAAACTTCTGATCATGACTAATATAGTTACTTAGATTTTTATGCCTTGATTTCTTCATTTCCTAATACAAAGATGAATTTTATTATGCTAAATAGTAAAGTATGTTTTTCAATTTTCATTCTGAAACCGTCAATCACAAATAACATAAAAGGAAAATTCATAGTTTGTTTTAATGTCTGTAATGGATTTGTCTTAAATATTAACTACTCTCAATTTGTTCTTTTTAGAGAAATTTTTAAAAAATGACCCCAATCCCTATTGTAAGAGAATACGTAGGCTGGGCACAGTGGTTCACACCTGTAATCCCAGCACTTTGGGAGGCCGAGGCGGGTAGATCACTTGAGGTCAGGAGTTTGAGACCAGCCTCCTCGACATGGTGAAACACCATCTCTACTAAAAATACAAAAATTAGCCAAGCATGGTGGCGGCTGCCTGTAATTCCAGCTACGCAGGAGGCTGAGGTGGGAGAATCACTTGAGCCCGTGAGGCGGAGGTTGCAGTGAGCCAAGATTATATCACTGCATTCCAGCCTGGGTGACACAGCAAGACTCCGTCTTAAAAAAAAAAAAAAAAAAAAAAAGAGAGAGAGAGAGAGAAACTATGGAAAAGACACGTCAAGAAGATCAGTTTTTTAATCCACTTTCTTGTGTGCAATAACTTCTTATAAAACTTGTTCTACTCTTTTATCATCTTAAACACCTCAGGTGGGAGTATAGCTATCAAGTCTTATGCAGAAAGTACCCAGGAACTAAAGAGGTACTGACTGTACTTATAGGAACCGGGTCACAGCCGTCTGCTTTATTCAGCACTTACTGAGATTCTACTTTCTAGTTACCCTTTTCTGATTACAACTTCTCGGTATCATTTTGCTTTCAATGATAATAATAAAAAATCTTTCCATTATAGAAGGGAACTTTTCAACTTTATTTTATTCTTTATATATAGGCAAAAAAATCCCACAATATATTTAAATATATGTGTATGTATATATATACATATTTTTTAAAACAGGGTCTCACTCTGTCACCCAGGCCAGAGTGCAATGTTGTGACCTTGACTCACTGCAACCTCCGTATTCTGGGCTGAAATGCTCCCCCTCAAGTAGCTGGGACTACAGGTATGTGCTGTGATGTCTGGCTACTTTTTGTATTTTTTGTGGGACAGGTTTTCACTATGCTGTCCAGCTGGTGTCCAACTCCTGGACTCAAGCAGTCTGCCCTCCTTGGCCTCCTGAAGTGCTCAGATTATAGGTGTGAGCCACTGCACCCAGCCAGGACTTTGTTCTATATGATCAACATGTATATATGTAAGTGCAAGTGTACAGACATATTAAATTCTAAATGATTAAGAATTAAGCAAAGGGGTAAATACTACAAACATTTTACTTCGTACCTATTTTGTTTAAAATACAGCATTGGGTGGATGAAAGGATAGAGTGGCAAAATAGACAGGGCTTCCTTCTTTATGTCTCTTGAGTCCCCAGCAAGGAAGCTTGTGTCTACACCAGGCCAAAGAACTTTAGCTACAGCAGTGGAAAAGTTTGGATTCTCAGGTGTCTGGGTTCAAACCAATTTGCTTTCTCCCTTCCTGCTTTGGTTGGCTATGTCTTTTGGGTAGTTGCTGCCTGTAACTCCTGAGTGACAACTTGTTTTTTTTTTTATTTTTGAGATGCAGTTTTGCTTTTGTTGCCCAGGCTGGAGTGCAATGGTGCAATCTTGGCTCACCGCAACCTCTGCCTCCCGGGTTCAAGCAAATCTCCAGCCTCAGCCTCCCAAGTAGCTGGGATTACAGGTGCCCGCCACCACGCCCAGCTAATTTTTTTATTTTTAGTAGAGACGGGGTTTTACCATGTTGGCTAGGCTGGTCTCAAACTCCTGACCTCAAGTGATTCTTCCGCCTTGGACTTCCAAAGCGCTGGGATTACAGACATGAGCCACGGTGGCTGGCCTTATTTTTATTAAAGTGCAAAAATTCCAAAAATAAAACAAAAAGCAACCTGATATAAGGCTATCTTGCTAGAAACCGATGGCATCACTTTTTGAAGAGTCTCAGCCCACAAAATGTGGCCCAGCAAATATTCATGGTACCTTGAACACTGAGTTGTTTTAACTTTTACCACCATGGTTCCACTCAGTAATTGTATTCTGTGGCAAAAACAGTAACAAAAGAGTTAAGAGAATCCAACAGCAGTATCCCTTTTAAACTGATGCTGGCATTAAAATTGTTATAAAATGTCTATTCTGTACTTATTTAGAAAATTATACACTACAAACGACTTCCAGAGAAGCATTCTAAACAAACACCAGGGAAGCCTTTCCAAAGTACATGCTGACAAGCACGGGGAGACACGTTGCATTTTATGTTAATTCAGTAATCTTCACTTTCTACTCCTCTGCCACAGCTGTGATTTTAGCTAAGTTCTAAGGTCTAGTGATCAGGAAGTGTTGCAAATTTTGGCATGTTTATTTCTTCATTTATTTTACTCTATCTATCTATCTATTTATTTATTTATTTAGAGATGGCGTCTCCCTCTGTCACCCAGGCTGGAGTGCAGCGGCCCGATCTTGGCTCATGCAACCTCCACCTCCTGGGTTCAAGCGATGCTCCTGCCTGAGCCTCCTGAGTAGCTGGGATTACAAGTGTGCACCGCTATACCTGGCTAATTTCTTAGTATTTTTAATAGAGATGGGGTTTCATCATCTTAGCCAGGCTGGTCTCGAACTCCTGACCTTGTGATCCGCCCGCCTTGGCCTCCCAAAGTGCTGGGATTATAGGTGTGACGCGTAAGCCACTGAGCCCAGCCTCTTTTTTTTGTTTTACTTTGAGACAGAGTTTTGCTCTTGTTGCCTAGGATGGAGTGCAGGAGAGATATCTTGGCTCACTGCAACCTCCGCCTCCTGGGTTCAAGCTATTCCTGACTCAGCCTCCCAAGCAGCTGGGATTACAGGCAATGAGCCACCACGCCCAGCTAATTTTTGTATTTTTAGTAGAGACGGGGTTTCACCATGTTGGCCAGGTTGGTCTTGAACTCCTGACCTCAGGTGATCCAACCGCCTCCACCTCCCAAAGTGCTGGGATTGTAGGCATGAGCCATTCAGCCCTGCCTGTCTTGGTTTCCTTAAGCCAAAACGATGGAGTGGATTATCTCCACGATGCAAACCAAATGTTCTGGCAGGGATTAGATTTGTGCAGAGAGTTGTTGGGGGGTGAGTTCTGAATATGAAACCCGGTGAGGTCGCTCACTCTCTAGAAATCCTTAAAACCTTTGCTGCTGCCCTTACTTCAGTATTGAGAGACTTTCCGAAGGAAAGCTTTGTGACTAATTGTTGCTCTGCTTGAATAAACAAGGTCCACAGGGCAGACACTGGAGGAAGGCACAGATCAGCTGAATATATGAAAGTTTTTCTAAAACGACAGATGCTCAACTATGACTGGGGTACATATTTAGAGGCAAAGTCATCACTGGAACTTCTACAGATCAACTCTGAGAATAACTTGTAGTAACTCTCAAGGTTTTTACTAAAGACACCCCAGGGCAGGCGTGATGGCTCATGCCTGTAATCCCAGCACTTTGGGAGGCCGAGACAAGCAGATCTCATGAGGTCAGGAGTTTGAGACCAGCCTGCCCAACATGGCGAAACCCTGTCTCTAATAAAAATACAAAAAGTTCACCTGGTGTGGTGGTGGGTGCTGGTAATCCCAGCTACGTGGAAGGCTGAGGCAGGAGAATCACTTGAACCCGGGAGGCAGAGGATGCAGTTAGCCAAGATCGTGCCACTGCACTCCAGCCTGGGAGACAAGAGCGAACCTCTGTCTCAAAAAAAAAAAAAAAAAAAAAGGACACCACCCCAAGTATCTGCTCAAGGCATCTTCAGTCAAGCCAGGGGACACTCTAACTCTCCTACGTCCTTCTGTCAGTCGATGTTTCAGAAACAGCAGTTGGCTCTTGGGTACAAATCTAAACTTCCTTGGGGCATACCTGTGGCAGTCTACAGATATGATTCAGCTTGATAAACAGATTTGTTTCTTTCAGATATTACTGGACTGTAATAATAACTGCCTTATTTTACAACTACATCATGCTTACCATGTAGAAGTCCTAGTGCTTGAACATAACTCAGTTGCTGTAAAAACAGGTAAGGAGCTAGGTGGGATGGCTCAAGCCTGTAGTTCCAGCACTTTGGGAAGCTGAGGTAGGTGGATTGAGGCCGTGAGTTCAAGACCAGCCTGGGCAACATGGCAAAACTTCATCTCTCTTTACAAAAATAACAAAAATCAGCAGGTCGTGGTGGCAGGTGCTTGTAATCTCAGCTACTTGTGAGGCTCAGGCAAGAGAATCATTTAAACCCAGGAGACAGAGGTTACAGTGAGCCGAGATCATGCCACTGCACTCCAGCCCTCCAGCCTGGGTGACACAGCAAAACTATGTCTCAAAAAAAAAAAAAAAAAAAAAAAATTGTGACAGCTTTTCATTTATTGCCTTTTCTTGTCATTTGTAATGCCTGCTGTACATATCTGTATCCACTCAAAAGATGATACAACTTATTTAATCAATTAGACAATTTCTCAGTTCTCCAGAAAGCAGACACTGGGGCACTGAGCTTATATAAGAGTATAATCTCGGGAAAGAGAAACGAGGGACCAGAGAAGGAATCAGGGAAGGAAAGGAAGAGACCATCTGAGGGGCTGTAATAGACGTGGCTGCCACTATGTGAGACTGATGGCTCCATCCTTCTTGACAGTCTTCTGAGAAGCCACATAAGCCACATCTCAAGACACTCTGTTAAAGGGAGGATGGGCCCAGTGTGGCAGCTCATGCCTATAATTCCAGCACTTTGGAAGGCCGAGGTGGGCGGATCACTTGAGGTCAGAGGTTTGAGGCCAGCCTGCCCAACATGGTGAAACCTCATCTCTACTAAAAATACAAATTTACCCAGGCATGGTGGTGCATGCCTGTAATCCCAGCTACCTGGGAGACTGAGGCAGGAGAATCACTTGAACCTGGGAGGTGGAGGGATTGCGGTGAGCCAAGAGATTGTACCATTGCACTCCAGCCTGGGCAACAAGAGTGAACACTCCATCTCAAAAACAAACAACAAACACACACAAAAATACAACAACAACACTGCTTGCCTCTGGAAGTAATGAGCGGAGCTGTCGTCCTTGTGTACCTCGTATACTGCATTAGTCTGTTCTCACAGAACTACCCGAGACTGGGTAATTTATGAAGAAAAGAGATTTAATTGATTCGCAGTTCGTTCCTCAGGCTTAACAGGAAGCATGACCGGGAGGCCTCAGGAAACTTACAAATGTAGCCAAAGGCGAAGGGGAAGCAAGCACATCTTACCACAGCAGAGCATGAGAGAGAGAAAGAGGGAGAGCCATGCACCTGTAAACCATCAGATCTCATGAGAACCTCACTCGCTGTCACAAGAACAGAAAGGGGGAAATCCACCCCCATAATCCAGTCACCCCCCACCAGGCCCCCCCCCCCTGACACGTGGGGATTACAGTTTGATGTGAGATTTGGGTGGGGACACAGAGCCAAGCCATATCATGTACCATCTCAGCAGATAATCTCAACAATTTGTCAACATTTGTAAAGAGAAAGTTAGCCCTACTCGATATCCCACAAGTTTTCTTAAGTCTTATTATCATTCTCAAAAGTCATCTAACTGGAATTTTTATGAAGAACTCCAGGTATACCTGCAGTAATTTCTCAGCAAGGATCTGTTAAGAGATAGGATCACAGACTCTGTGGCTCTCTGCATTCAGTCTTGGCAGAAAAGAATTCAGGAAATGGGTGTCAAGAAGGATACATACATAAAAAAATACATATATATACACACACAGATACATCTATTATATATAATACAGATATATGCATGTATACAGATAACGTAATATATACACACACAGATATGTATCTATGAAGGGATCCATATTACATAAAATAGATATGTATTTTGATGTAAGAGTCAAACTCTTTAAAATATTTGAAGAGATTTTTCTTTTTCATTAGAGATGGGGTCTCACTCTATTGCCCAGATTGGAGTGCAGTGGTAGAATCATAGCTCACTGCAGCCTCAGCCTCCCAAGTGGCTGGAACTACAGGCATGTGTCACAATGCCCAGTCAATTATTTTACTTAATTTTTCTTTTTTT
Source organism: Ateles fusciceps (assembly GCA_036589455.1). Lineage (NCBI taxonomy): Eukaryota > Metazoa > Chordata > Mammalia > Primates > Atelidae > Ateles > Ateles fusciceps. Next base: position 9,101,496 of record JAZHEH010001064.1, read on the forward strand.
TTTTTTGAGACAAGGTCTTAGTCTGTCACCCAGGCTGGAATGCAATGGCATGATCTCAGCTTACTGTAACCTCCACCTCCCAGGCTCAAGCAATTCTCCTGTCTCAGCCTCCCAAGTAGCTGGGACTATAGGCACACACCACTGCGCTCAGCTAATTTTTTATATTTTTAGTACAGATGAGGTTTCACCATGGTGCATAGGCTGGTCTTGAACTCCTGAGCTCAGATTATCCACCTGCCTCAGCCTCCCAAAGTGCTGGGGATTACAGGCATGAGGCACCGTGCTGGGCCTTGAAGAAATTTATTCCGAGCCAAATATGAGTGACATGGCCTGTGACACAGCCCCAGAAGATATTGAGAACATGTGCCCAAGGTGGTTGGTTAGAGTTTGGTTTTGTACATTTCAGAGAGATGTAAGACATGAGTCAATATGTGTAAAATACACACTGGTTGGTTGGGTTCGGAGAGGCAGGACAAGTCGACTAGGGGGTTAAGTCATAGGTGGATTCAAAGACTTTCAGGCTGGGCGCAAAGGCTTATGCCTGTAATCCCAGCATTCTGGGAGGCTGAGGTGGGTGGGTCACCTGAGGTGAGGAGTTCAAGACTAGCCTGGGTCAACATGGTAAAACCCCGTCTCCACTAAAAATACAAAAATTAGCCATACATGTATCTGTGTATTATATATAATATATGTATCTGTGTGTGTATATATATGTATCTTTTTGTAATCCCAGCTATGTGGAAGGCTGAAGCTGGAGAATTGCTTGAACCTCAGGGGCTGACATTGCAGTGAGCTGAGATCATGCCACTCCACTCCAGCCTGGGCGAGAGAAAGAGAAAGAAAGAGAGAAAGAAAGAAAGTAAAAGAAAAGAAATATATTTTGACTGGCAATTGATTGAAAGAGTTTATCTAAAGACTTGGAATCAACAGAAGGGTGTGTCTGGGTTAAAATAAGGGGTTGTAGACACCAGGGTTCTTATTAGATAGATGAAGCCCCCAGGTGGGGTTCAGAGGGAATACATCGTAAATTTTTCTTCTCAGACTTTAAAAGAGTCTCTTCTATTGGTCTTAACGTCTCTGTTTTAATGTAATACTGGTGAGCTGTGCCTGCATCCAAACGAGAGGAAGGTATAAGGAGACATGTCTAACCACCATTCCCATCATGGCCTGAACTGGTGTTTCAGGTTTGCTTTAGAATGTTCTTCGCTAAGAGGAAGGGTCCATTTGGTTGGTTGCGGGCTTAGGATTTTATTTGTGGATTATGTGTATCACACAAAATCAGATTTTTCTACTATTCAAAAGAAATGCTGAATATCAGCCATAACAATACTATTAAGTATACTAGTAGTCATAGATGTTTAGATAATAAAAGAATTTGGAGGGCCAGCCTCGGTGGCTCATGTCTGTAACCCCAGTACATGGGGAGGCCAAGGTGGGTGGATCATGAGGTCAGGAGTTCAAGACCAGCCTGGCCAAGATGGTGAAACCCTGTCTCTACTAAAAATACAAACAAATTAGCCAGGCGTGGTGGTGTACACCTGTAATCCCAGCTACTCAGGAAGACGAGGCAGAAGAATCTATTGAACCTGGGGGCAGAGGTTGCAGAGAGCCAAGATCGTGCCACTGTACTCTAGCCTAGGTGACAGAGTGAGACTCCATCTAAAAAAAAAAAAAAAAAAAAAAAGGGAAAGATGAACTTGGAGAAAGCAGTAATAAAGGAATAATCTACAATTTCTTTCTTTCATTTTGTGTGTCCTGCTCATTTTATTTAAATTTGGGTGTTATGCAAGGTTTCCCGTGATTGTTTAGGCTGATAAATAGAAGTAATTTGTAGTGTACCCAGGCAGGAAAATGCTTTGAAGATTTTTTTCCATATGTCTCTGCTTAATGGGTGGACCCACTATGAACTCCAGAGAGCTATTACTGATAGTCCTGGAGGGAATTTTCAGTCTGGATCTTGAATGTTGACAACAACAGGATTATAAATGCAACCCTCATTATAGAGTAAAAACCCATATGCAACATATTCTGCTACAACATAAGCATAATAATGATCTGTAAGTAAATTATAAATGGTTTATTGCAGGGTTTTATAATGTTTGTGACTTGTTCCTTTTTATGGTTGGGTGGCTTAGAAATCCTTTATCCTAATCCGAAACAGAATTCTCTTTTTCACATATCTAGGCTCAACTGGTACATTTCTGCCCAGGATGGCAGCTTTTGTCTGTTTACAAGAGCCCCTGTTACTAACGGCAGCCTGTCTGCAGTTGCCTGAGGTTCACTGTAAATACACACTTTATCAGTACAAAGAAGGTTGCTTTCCTTCAGTGGTCTCTGTTTTAAAAACCTGATGCCAGTTACTGAGGAACCTGAGAAGGTTCTTTCCTCTCTAATTGTGTGACCCTTCAGCTTTCTGCCTGATTGCTTCCTGCCTTCTGCTGTGTGTTCCTAGGGTCTGCCTCAAGTTAGAAAGCAGCCGGTTTTGTATCTATTCACTGCTCCTCTTGATGGAAAGAGGAATTTTCCAAGTAGGTCATATATAAGTAAAAACGGATACCGTCATCGCTGGCCTCCCAGCTAACATCCTCTCCCTTGTGGAGTGGATATAGGAGTTAAGAAGAAATTACTTAGGCAGATAGTAAGGTTGTAGGGGTCCTCGGTAAGGTTTTCCATTTAATGAAAAGCAGCCCCAAAATCATTTTCTAATAAAGAGCAGCCTGTAAAATAGAGCTGCAGACATAGACAAGGAGGCTGGAAGCTTGCACGGGTGAACGCCAGTGACTGTGCCAATAGGAAAAGGCTGCTGAGGACTAGCCTCCATCTTCCCTTCTCTTTGCCAAACCAGACGTACAACAAGGAGAAGGCAATATGAAGCCAGCCAGGCAAAGACTCTATTTGCATAATAAGATTAGGGTGGGGGTGACCAGCCTTTTGGGAGCACTATGTAAACTTCACGCCTGGTTCAACCAACCTGTAGGCCCTATGTAATCAGACCCCACCTCCTCAAGCCTGTCCATAAAATCTAGTCCGGCCTGCTGCAGGCCAGCTTTTTCCTTCTGGAAACCCCTCTTTTCATAAGGGAGAGAGCTGTTCTCCTTTCTCTTTCTTTTGCCTATTAAACCTTTGCTCCTAAACCTACTCCTCGTGTGTGTCCATTAAATTTTTTGAAGAGGAATTTATTATTCCTAACAACCCTCAGAAACTTTGCCAGAAAAGCAACTCACAAAAGACAGGTTAATTGTAGAAAAGATGTACAAGTGTATTCAACATACACACTGGGAGAATCTCAGATTACTTATCCCCCAGCAGAGTTGGGCTCAGAAAATAATACCTCAAAATACAGAATGCTGGCCTGTTGAAGTGAAGAAGCCACCTCAAGATTCCCCACCTCCCTCCCACAGCAAAGGCCTGTATCTGCCCAGAACCCAGAGGCACCAAAGAGACTAATAGTTTTTGCTTCCCCTCCCTATTAAGACCAAGAATGTAACCACTCCTGAACTGTCAAGAGACTATTTACAAATTTATCTCTGTACCCGGATCCGTTCATTCTCCCTAGTAATCCCTTCAACAGAATTTGTCTTCTCCCTGCTCCTATAACTTGTTTGGCCAGGATTCTGTATAAGCTTCTGAGTGCTGTTGGGGGAAAATTAATCTCAGATTCTCCCTGTGTGCACATTAAATACATTTGTACACCTTTTCTCCAGTTAACCTGTCCTTTGTGAGATGCTTTTTCTGCAAACATTTACAGGGCTTTTAGGGATAGTAAATTCCTCTTAAAAGGTTTAATTGTGTAATGTTCTTATCCTTTGCTCAGAAGCCCAACCTCTTTATACTCTGTTTCCAGTCTGCAAACCACCCTCCTACTCTAGTTGCACCCTGAAATCCCCAGACATGTCCAGACATGACTTGTACCATAATGGACAGACCATTCCTACCTCCTGTCTCTCTTACAAATTGCACACTAATCACATTTAGAAAAGTTCAAGCCTTAGCCAACCAAGATCAGCTTAGATTGTGTGGTCCAACCCTAGCCAACAGGGGAAGGACACAGGGACAGGAACTGCATTAGGGATAAAAACCTCGCCTCTCCTTTGTTCAATGTGCTCTTGTGATCATGACTGATGCAGGCAGTGTCCTTCTGCAGAAGTAAACTGCCTTGCCGAGAAAACTTTTTGCCTGAGTGCTACTTCTTCTTTGTGGCACCAAGCATTTGTTTCCAACAGTCTGGTAGTACGTCCAGGATTCCATTTTCCTCCAGGGAAGAGTCTCCGATCATCTCTCCTGAGGAGGCGCTTCCTGCTGCCTTGTTGCAGTGGTCTCAGGAGTAAGGTATCAAGACCCACCCAGCATGACAAATAAACCTAGTCTCTCAGCAACATGGGAAGAGGAGGCCTACAGATAGATACTGTGGCCAGAAGGTAAATCTTGTGCACAGACCGAGGTAAGAAAAGCCGTGAGGTTGGTGAAGTATTTTCTTGGTGGCTGGGGCCAAGGCAAGAAAAGCTGTGGAGGTAGTGAAGTGTTCCTTGCCTGGGACATCTGGAGGTTGAATGTGTGTGAATGAGATGCGCAACTGAGTGCAAAGTGAGCGCGGAGTCCAGATCTGTAGTTCTGTGGTCACCTCATACGGCTCATGTGGATGTCTGTCATGGAGCTTATACTGACACACAAATGCTAAGAGGGAACTGAAATATTCCCACCAGAGAAGTGGCCAGAGAAGAACGAAGTGAAAGGAGAGGAGTGAAAGAAACCTCCAGTGAGGGGGGAGGCTGAGCCTCTAGAGAAGGGAAGGCAAGAAATCTCCAATGCAAGGGACCGAGCCTCACACCAAACCTCCAGGATAGGAAACACCCCAAGTATGATGGGAAATAAAAGGGATAAAGCTCGTGATGACAGTAACATTCCCTCTAATAGTCCCTTAGGTCTCATGTTAAAATACTGGCGGAAGAATGAACGGGCTAAGCTTAAGAAAAGAAACAACAAATGATAAGATATTGCTGTTTTATTTGGGCCAAGGAACCTTCCTCAAGTCCTCCTTTTTCCGGCCAAAGTTTGGGTCTAATGAGAATTGGATTTGTTAACTTTTAATAAAATATGTCAATAACAAATGTCCTGTCTCCCAAGAAGAAACAGACTATGCCCTGTGTTGCTGGCAAGGGCCTGTCCTCCTCTATCCTCTAAAAGCTACAGGAGACAAGCCAGGAACTATTTCTCCTCAGGAAGTAGAGGTCCCTAAATCCAAAAAGTCCACCAGCACCGAGACTCTTTAGACCACCTCCCTCCCCTCTCAGGCAGGTGCCATTACCCCTAGCCCTCCCCCCTGCTCACGTTGTTCCCCCTAATTATAATCCTGAATCTTGGGCCTGTTCCCAGCCTGAATGCCCTTCCCCAGGAAGACTTCAACGTGAGATAGAACAATGTAAAAAAAGATATCCAAAACTTTCCTTTCTCTGCTACTTCCAAAGAATCTGCTTCAACCCTCTATCCCTTAAGGGAAGTGCCTCTAGGAGGAGGGGGCATTGGTTTTGTAGATGCCCCCTTAATCAGCTCAAAAGTCTGAAGCTTAAAAAGGGAACTCAAACGACTCTTAGACAATCCCTATGGAGCAGCAAATCAAATTGACCAATGTCTGGGGCCACAGCTGTACACTTGGGCTAAATTAAAGTCTATTTTAGGTATTCTCTTCTCAGGAGAGGAGAGAACTATAATCAGCAGGGCTGTTCCTTACAAGGCCCTACTGCCTTATCAAATAAGTTAGCCAAAAACTCCAGAATAAATGGCTCCTTCACAAGTCTCATGGAAAGGTGGTTTGGTACATGGAAGGGGCTTATGTCTTCAATATTAACTTCTCTTGCAACTGTTGTAAGTGTGCTTATTCTTGTAGAATGCTGCATCATACCCTGTGTCCAGGGGTTAATGTCAAAACTTATAGAAACAGCTCTCACAAAACCCTCCTTACCCCTCCTCCTCCGTACTCAAATAAGTTTTTGTTCCTAAATAATCAAGAAGAGCAACAAAGCCAAATCATGCCACAAAAATCTCAACAGAAAGAATTATCAAAAGGCAAAGGGGACAACTGTTAGAAAAAATAAATTCCTCTTCAAAAGATTTAATTACGTAATGTTCTTATCCTTTGCTCAGAAGCTCAACCTCCTTGTACTCTCTTGTTCCAGCCTGCAAACCACCCTCTTACTCTAGTTGTGCCCTGACAAGCCCAGACATATCCAGGCACACCTTGTATTATAATGGACAGACCACTCCCACCCCTTCTCCTCTTACAAATTGTGCACTAACCATAGTAAGAAAAGTGGAAGCCTTAGCCAACTGAGATCAGCTTAGATTGTGCAGTCCAATCCTAGCCAATAGTGGAAGGACACAGGGACAGGAACTGCATTAGGGATAAAAACTCTTTTTCTCCTCTGTTCAGTGTCCTCTTGCAATCATGGCTGATGCAGGCAGCACCCTTCTGCAGAAACAAATTGCCTTGCTGAGAAAACTTTTTGCCTGAGTGCTAGTTGTGCTTTGTGGCACCAAGCATTTGTTTCCAACAGGGTGAAGGGGAAGTCTCCCTTCGCATTAGAGCAGCAGCTTCAGAAGCTTGCTACTTATGCATTTCAAGCTCAATATCAAGAGGTGATAGTGCCATACTACATATTTTTCACCATATACACCTCAGATATATTTAATAAGTTCTGAAGAACATCACAATTGGAGACAGCTCTTAAGGGAAAATAAAAATCACAAAACATATCAGAATTGTGAGCTGTGGTCAAATAGAAGTCAGGGTTCTACCCAGTGGTTTTCCAGAACATTCTGTGGGAAAGTAGAAGAGGATTCAGTGGTAAAAGGAAAATACAAACTCCAGCCAGGCATGGTGGTTCATGCCTGTAATCCCAGCACTTTTGGAGGCCGAGGTGGGATGATCACCTGAGGTCAGGAGTTCAAGACCAGCCTGGCCAACATGGTGAACTCTCGTTTCTACTAAAAATACAAATATCAGCCAGGTGTGGTGGTGGGCACCTGTAATTCCAGCTACTCAGGAGGCTGAGGCAGGAAAATTGCTTGAACCCAGGAGGTACTTGCAGTGAGCCAAGATGGCGCCATTGCACTCCAGCCTGGGCAACAAGAGTGAAACTCTGTCTCAAACAAACAAACCTTGGAACCCCAATTAATTCTGCAAAAAAGAAAAAAAAAATGAAGCTGAAAGTTGAGCCATGCAAGAAGTTGCCTTTCCTTTTGTTACTAAGCAGACAACTGCAAGTAAGAGGTTAAATACTTCCACAGGTAGCTATTCTATGTTCACCTGATCTTAAGTGAAGTGCCAATTTACCGAGAGCTGGGGGAATACATAATTCAGTCTTCCCCTACCTGCCCCTTTTCTCTTGCAATATGTGAATTACCACAACCTGCATCTTCTCTCTCCAGCCCACTCTTCCCCCTTTAAATACTGAAGCCATCAAATTCACCTCTGGAGAAAGGCCCAGACCACACGCTGTTTCTGTGATTCCATGTTCTTCTCTCCTGGGCATATCCTTACTCTTGGCAAAGTAAGTTTCTAAATTGATTGAATCCACAGAGACTTCTGGATTCACACAGTCATGCGATTACTAAAAAGGCCTTGGGTGAGTCCAGCTGTCAGAGACATTTGAACAACAACGACTCCATCTTGAATAAGGGCTGGATAAAATAAGGGTGAGACCTACTGGGCTGCATTCCCAGAAGGTTAGGCATTCTTCTTCACGGGAAGTCAACACGAGATACTGGTCACAGAGACCGTGCTAATAAAGCAAGATGCAGTAAAGAAGCTGCACAAATCCCACCAAAAACAACGTGCTGATAAAAGTGATCTCTGGTCACCTTCCCTGCTTATTATGAGGCAGAAGAATGGGGTGTGGAGGGAGAGAACCTAAAGCTGATTCACACTGACTTCCTAGAACTAAATCAAAAGGAAAATCCCAACTTTCCATGCTCAAATAACAAAAGGACCCTTTTGCAACACCCTCCCTCCTTTTTCTCTGGGGCAGATGAGAATTTTTTTTTTTTTTCTGAAATGGAGTCTCACTCTGTCATCCAGACGGGAGTCCAGTGGTATGATCTTGGCTCACTGCAATCTCTGCCCCCTTGGTTCAAGTGATTCTCCTGTCTCAGCCCCCTGAGTAGCTGGGATTGCAGGTGTGCACGACCACAAGTGGCTAAATTTTTTAGAAAATATTTTTGGTAGAGATGGGATTTCACCATGTTGGCCAGCCTGGTCTTGAACTCCTGACCTCAAGTGATCGGCCCGCCTCAGCCTCTCAAAGTGCTGGGATTACAGGCATGAGCCACCCTGCGAGGCAACTGAAACTGAAAGCACCTCTGTTTAGAACTCTCCTGCAACCAATAAGGCTGGTCTCAGGCCAAGTCTTCATTTGCATTGAAGTATAAATTTGTAACTTCACTTCAGCCCCTGACTGGTCACTTTGGGCAACCAACCAGACATTTGCATAAGGTGTAACTTTGTAACTTTGCTTCTGTAACTAGCCTCTGGTTAGTCTCCTCCCACAAGCAATCAGACTGATCAAGGGCCACTACTGCATTTACATAGGGTATACACCAAGTAACCAACGGGAAACCTCTGGAGGGTATTTAAACCCCAGAAAATTCTGTAACCAGCTCTTGAGGCACCTGCTTTGGCTGCTCCCACCCTGTAGAGTGTCTTTGTTTCAATACATCTCTCCTTTTGTTGCCTCATTCCTTCCTTGCTTTGTGCATTTTGTCCAATTCTCTGTTCAAGATACCAAGAACCTGGACACCCTCCACTGGTAACAATTATACACTAATTATAATGTGTTAACATGCTGAAAGACACTCCCCCTAATGCCAGAACAGTTTACAGATGCCACGGCAATGTCAGGAAGTTACCCTATATGGTCTAAAGGGGGAGGAACCCTCAGTTTCAGGAAGTGCCTACCCCTTTTTTCTGGAAAACTCATGAATTCACCCCTTACTTAGCATATAATCAAGAAATACTATAAGTATATTCAGTCAAGCAGCCCATGCTCTTCCTCTGCCTATGGAGTAGCCATTCTTTTGTTTTTCTACTTCTCTAACAAATTTGCTTTCACTTTACTCTATGGCCTTGCCCTGAATTCTTTCTTGCACAAGGTCCAAGAGCCCACTCTTGGGTTCTGTATCGGGATCCCTTTCTGGTAACACAACGTTGGCCATGAACTGGCCAGTGCACCTAAACCATTTCAAGCCCAGTTCCCACATATTAAAGAGGTTTAGTAAATGGGAAGTGAGTGCGAACACACAAAGCTCTCAGCACAGTGCCTGGCACAGGGAACACACTCAAAACATGGTAACCATCATTACTCGAAGTTTCAGAGGATCCTTCCTAACCAATCTTGAGTTCTGCCAGTTTAGTACTAGTACAATTTGTTATCTGGGGTAAGGTCAGGGGGGAGGATCAATAAGGTACCCCTTGAGTCAGAGATCCGTAAGTGGAGTCATACTCTTGGAATGTGGTCCGATGGTGAGCATGCACCTGTGATACTGTGATGTAGTAACAGATGCTTGTTTGGTCTGTATACCTGTTTACTGAATGCAGCTCCTAAAACTCTTATACTCTCCAAAGTGATAAGTGTCTTTTGGTATGCTAATGAATGACTGGTGGCCAGGGTCTCCTGGAGAGCTTTGGGATAGAGTCTGGGTGCCAGAGGAACCAACCCTAATATTACAGGGTTCGAATGATCCACCCCAACCCCTAGAGACAGGAAAAGGGGCTTACGCCTGTAATCCTAGCACTTTGGGAGGCTGAGGTGGGTGGATCACCTGAGATCATGAGTTCAAGACCAGCCTGGCCAACATGGTGAAACCCTGTCTCTACTAAAAAAAAAAAAAAAAAAAAAATACAAAAATTAGCCAGGTGTGGTGGTGGGCACATGTAATCCCAGCTACTTGGGAGGCTGAGGCAGGAGAACTGCTTGAACCTGGGAGGTGGAGGTTGCAGTGAGCTGAGATTGCGCCACTGCACTCCAGCCTGGGTGGCAGAGCAAGACTCCAACTCAAAAAAAAAAAAAAAAAAAAAAAAAAAGAGACAGGAAAAGGGTTGGAGGTTGACTTAATCACCAGTTGTCAATGATTTAGTCAATCATGCCTAAGCAACAACGCTTCCATAAAAACCCAAAAGGATGGAGATCTGAGAGCCTCCAGGCATATGACCCGACGGAAGCGCTGGGAGGGTGCTGCACCTGGAGGGAGCATAGGAGTTCTGGGAAATTCTGCACCCTCTCCCATACATCTCCCCTCTGGATGTTCCTGAGTTGCATTCTCTTACAATAAACTAGTCATCTAGTTACTCAACTGTTGAGTTCTATGAGCCCTTCTAGCAAACGATCGAACCTGAGTAAGGAGCCATGGGAACCTCTGATTTGTAGCCAAGGTGGACAGAAGTTGAAGGTAACCTGGAGATTCATTACTTGCGCGACTGGCATCTGAAGTGGGGACAGTCTTCCAGGACTGAGGCTTCGACCTGTTAGGTCTGCACTAACTCCAGGGGGATCATGTCATAACTGAATATCAGGACATGGCACTGGGGTCTGCAGAGCACTGGAGAACTGCTTGCTGTTGGGGGGAAAAAAAACAACCACATCTGGTGTTGGAAGAATTGAGAGTAGTCGGGGAGTAGAGAGGAAACAGGAGCTTTCTTTTCGGCGCCCCAACATTTAGTGGCACTGAGCTGAGGAAGCCAACACTGAGTTGGATCTTTCTCAAGGCAAGGCACATGTGCTTCATAGCTGTAAGGCCACCCACCCAGGTCAGGAACCATGAGGTGTTACTAAGGAGAAAGTGCATGCACGGGAACACAACCCCCAGGAAAACAGCTGGGGAGTTGGCGTCTCCACCGATGATTTGTACGCTTTAGCAATCCATGCTAATTGCCTAACGCACCTCAGTTTCAGAGCCTCAGCACCTGGCATGTTGCACCTGGCGCAATCTAGGAACCTGAGCCTAGGCATGTCCTTAACTTTGGTGAAATAAGCTTCGAAATTGATTGAGACCTGTCACAGAGACAAGTCTTGCTTGCTGCCAGGGGGTGACTGTGGAGCCAAAGTCCACTGTCCCGGAGAGCCCCCTTCCCCTCCAGCCCTAGGCTCCCCTGTATGTTAAATAGTAGGACTGCAGGATGCCCTTCAACTCTAACACATTATAATCCCACCAGCTGCGGTCATGTTCAGATTTGCAATGTTCCCCTTCGCCACCATGAGAGCTTCTTCCTACCCATAACTATAATTATATGTTTTCAGAAGGCCCATTTTCTATGTGAGAAATTTCAGCAAAACATCTCAAAACATCATGTTCCATCATCTTGACTATTAGAGATAAAAGAGCTCTTAGCAAGAAAATCCAACCCTCACATTTTAAAATGAAAAACAGAAGCCCAGCAATTTTGTGTCTCACTCAAGGTCACAGAGAGCAGCGTCGCAGGGAGCTGCACCTGCAGCCTCTAGTTCCTTGTCTGGCACTTAAATCCAGTTACACCCTGGCCCTGGTTCTGATACATGAAAAACCCTATTGAAACCTTAGGGAATTATTTTTCACTTTAGATGGCAGTTTTCTATTGCCATTTTACAGCTAGGAAAGATAAGTATGTTTTTTAAAGAAGAAAACACAACTGTAAAGTCAATCTCCCTCTTCACTTTGGCTATTTAAAGCAAGTTACGTGAATTCTCCGGGTGACTGATAAGAGAAGGCACGCATTCCTGGCATCCCTTACCAACACACCAGTGCACCAGATGAGTATTGACTGATGGCTTCACACACTAATAAGTCCAGAGTCTGTTCCTAGGAAAATGCTTTGCATGCGTCATTACGTCTATTTTCAGGCTTGCTGTCTTGAATTGAAAGTAAACTGGTGCTGGTGATTCTGAATTTAAATGTGATTTCAGTAAGGAAAGGAGAAAGCATAACATATTTTCAGGGCTTGGGTCCTGGCAATATTTTTTTAAAGGCTGTAATAAATCTATAGACTTTCTCAAGATATTACTTTTACAAGTTCTTTGAATAACATTCAATTCATATTAACCTGAATCGAAATACTCCTATCCAAAACAGGCATTTGTTTCCACTGTAGATGAATCATTCCGTATTATACCAAATAGAAATCACCTGTGATACTTTAAAAGGCCAGGTGGGTCCCACTTGAAAAGTATTTCACAGACTTGCCAGTGGATGGAGCCAAAGCATGGACAGTTTTTACTGATGACCTTCAAAAGCACCACGGTTGATTCTCATACATGTCTTTGATTAAGAACCACTGATATTACTGAAGAGCAATGCAAATTCTGCTGCACCATTTCAACATCTCCCACGTTCAGGAATGGAACTCTTCATTGGAAGAAATAGAGAATGTATTCTACAGCAGCGATGCTCAAATTTGATTTTGCATCATTTTTGGCAGCTGGGGTGGGGCTTGCTGAAAATACAGATGGGACATCTCACTCCAAAGCTGATAAACTGAAATAGCTACAGAAGAGCGAGCTCAGGTGGCTACACTTCAAACAAAGGTATGAAGAATATTTAGGAGCACACAAAATTTGAGAACCAAATCTCTGAAAATTTTCCTGAAAGGCTGCTTGTTTTCTAAAGATTGAACTGAAAATAGTAAACCTTATTAAGGAGATGTAGTTGTATCAATACAATTTTAAAATATACCTAAATTTGCACCAAATTCACAAAAGCTCTTCTATCCATTCCCCACACCACCACTGCATGGGTTAACATTAGGCTAAGGAGATGGCTTTTATCATGGAACCAAGGTAGGTAAGAAGAGTAGAAAAATAGGCTGGGGGCCAGGCACAATGGCTCACACCTGTAATCCCACCACTTTTGGAGGCCAAGGTGGGTGGATCATCTGAGGTCACGAGTTCGAGACCAGCCTGGTAATCATGGTGAAACCCCATCTCTACTAAAAATACAAAAATTAGCCAGGTGTGGTGGCATGCGCCTTAGTCCCAGCTACTTGAGAGGCTGAGGCAAAAGAAACACTTGAACCTGGGAGGCGGAGGTTGCAGTGAGCCGAGATAGTACCACTGCGTTCCAGCCTTGTCAACAGACTCCCTGTCAAAAAAAAAAAAAAAAGAAAAAAAGCAAAAGAAAAGTGGGCTGGATACTAGAGGAATGGAGACTCCTTACTCAAGAATGGCTTAGCTGGTCAACCGTGGGGCTCAAGAAGGACAGAAAAGAAAGCGAATCCAGGAGGGCACAACCTACCAAAAGAAAACAGAGAAACTGAAACCCATAAGGTGCATGTGACATCAAAGAGCAGATGTAGTAGGAATTAGGGCTGTGAAGGAGCCACAGAGATGACTGTAACAAAAAAGGAGCTACAGGAGTCAAACATGTCTGGGGTGAGACATATTTGTTACTTTACATACGGGTCTTCGAGAGCAGTTAAACAGAAAACAAATGTCTAGTGATGTTATGATGTTGCTTGGCTAGTATATATTTGTAGAGTTATTTATAATTTTTAAAACATCTTTATAGACTTCATCATTTACTACATACATTTCCCTATCTAACCATTTCTTTTTTACCTAAATTATAAAAGGACATTTTTAAGATCCCTTCTGAGTCAGGAAGTCAAATATTTTCAACAGGTATATTAAATACTGTTATTCCCACTTTGCAAATGAAGAACATAAGATGGCAGACCCCAAATCACATAGTTATACGTGGTAGGGCCTGGACTCTAAGCTGTAATTCCAACTCCACTGCCTCATAATTTCTGCTCCAGTTTGAGGCTTTGGCTAACTAGTACTCCAGGGGACACAGAAAAAAAATTAAAAGGCATAAACCATGGCCAGTTTAACAAAGACCAGTGGCTGCATGGTAATGCCTTCCTATCTTGCAGAAAATGATACTGACAAAAATGAATTTTTAGGGTATAAAAATAAATATTTGAATTACATTCTGTGGGGAAAAGGGTAGTCTTTAATATGAGCAAATAATTTTAAGGTCTTCCGGAAACACCCATCTGACAAACTTTTCAATTCTGTTCAACACCTTTCTTTCTTTCTTGAGATGGAGTTTTGCTCTTGTTGCCCAGGCTGGAATGCAGTAGCATGATCTCGGCTCACTGCAACCTCCGTCTCCTGGTTTCAAGCTATTCTCCTGCCTCAGCCTCCCGAGTAGCTGGGATTATAGGCGCCTGCCACCATATCCAGCGAATTTTTTGTATTTTTAGTAGAGACGGGGTTTCACCATGTTGGCCAGGCTGGTCTTGAACTCCTAACCTCAGGTGTTAGGAGTTTAAGACACCTTGGCCTCCCAAAGCGCTGGGATTATAGGTATGAGCCACCATGCCCAGCCCCGTGTAACACCTTTCATTTGACCACATCGATGGCTGTGTGACTTGAAATGGGATCTACCGTAATATTAATGCTGCTGTTGGGAACCGGGAGAATGGACACTGGGGTGTTTGGCTCATACATTCATACCGTTTTGCCTTGCACGTCAGTCTCTGTGACCAGGATGAGTTCCCTTAAGGACAAATGGTGTATCCTTTATGTTTTAATTCTGATGCTGACACCACCAGCCTCCACAGCATTTGAGAGAGATTGCAACAAACATCTCAGTGCCTACCAGGTGTCAGACACTGAAGACACCAAGCTGAGTACTTGTGAAAAATCAGTTTAAAGGGGTAACAGACACAGTGTAACAGGATCTGGTGAACTCTATGTATAATTTAGGGGTGAACAAACTGTATGCAAAGGATCTATGCAATGCAACTGAAGCAGGTTTAAGAGAAGAAAGGCCAGAGATACAATGTGTGTGTGTGTGTGTGTGTGTGTGTGCATAACATAATATATATAATATATATAGTATATCAGTCTGTATAGTATATCATATAAAATATATAATACAGTGTATCATATATAGTCTAGATATAATATATACCATATATTACATATAGTATATGTAATACATGCTGTATGTAGTAGTCTGTATATAATATATGCCATCTATCATAGTCTATGTGATATATACCATATATCATATACAATGTATATATTATATACATGATGGCCAGGCTGACCTCAAACTCCTGACCTCAGGTAATCCTCCCAACTCAGCCTCCCAAAGTGCTAGGATTACAGGCATGAGCCACCATGCCTGGCCCTAAATACATTTATTAATATGGATTTTAAAATTTTTAATTTTGGCTAGTGCAAACATCTGGTTTCCTTAAATAAAGATGAAAATACACTCAATAAATATATTTCTGGGCATCAATTCCTAAGTTGAATACTTTATTTTGAATATTAATTTTCATAGATATTAATTGCAAAATGGATTTATAGCATGATAAAGAAAAAACATTAAGTATAATCTATGTTTTCATTGTTGGGGTACATTCAAAGATGAATAGAACCAGGACTCTTAACCTCAAGATCCCAGGACTTACTGGGGCGGAAAACACTGTGCATAAACATATATGAATGTGGTTAAATAGGCTTTAATAAAGAGTAGGCAGGATTTAGAGAAACTGTATGAACCATTTAAATTTATTTTTATTAGTATCCACATATTCCTTCAATGGATGCGGTTAAAATTTTATAGTAACTTCTGGAACAAACCATGAAAACACTGTTGAACTTATTTTACTCTCAGTAACTCTCTATCTCAAGAAAGTCATCTCTCGCTGAGCCTCAATTTGTACAAACATAAAATTAAGAGGTCAGAACCGAACTATTTGTAATACTGTCTAAATAAGTTTTCCTAAGAACCACCTCACACAGGAGTCAGAATTCTAGATTTGGATACGGTTTAGGAATTTGCTAGAATTAAGCAAAGAGACTTGGAGCATTTAGAGTAGTGTTTTAGACAACTCCTTAAATCCATGAGGTTGGTTTTCATTCAAAATATACAAGCTAAAAAGTTGAGCTATCTGCTGTGCTTGCCAACAACAAAATAAATACATCAAGTGGGATGATACTAAAGACGCAGAAATATTAGCAACAAAACAAAGGAAGAGGGAGTAATGACGGAGTGGTGTAAAGGAAGGAATGAGAAAACTAACGCATCCAATGGCGATGTCCATGGTGCTGACCCTGACCCCTCAAGGGTGATATACCAAACTAGGCTATGTGCTTTCTTTTTCCCCTCCCCAAGATGGGGTCTTCTCCTGTCACCCAGGCTGGAGTGCAGTGGTGCAATCACAGCTCACTGCATGCTGGACAGCCTGGGCCCAAGCGATCCTCCTACTCAGCCTCCAGAGTAGCTGGGACCACAGGCGTGCACCACTATGTGTCGCTAATTTTTCAATTTTTGTTTTTGTAGAGACAGGGTCTTGCTTTCTTGCCCAGGCTGCTCTTGTACTCCTGACTCAAGCAATGTTTAAAACTATTAAATTTTAAAATATTTGCTTGTTCACAGCAACCAGTGCCAGTTATCTGCAAAACCAGTGTGGAATTTCTCATTCTCAAAGGAAATTTTTGTATACCAGTGATTCTCAATCTTGTCTGTACATCACCTATGGTGCCTTTAAAGAATTCAGATGCTCAGGTTTCATGCCTGCAGGTTCAGATTTAGTGAGTTTGGGGTGAAGTTTATATTTGTCTGTATATTTTAATTTGTTTGTTTGACACAGGGTCTGGCTCCAGGCTAGAATGCAGTGATGTTATCTCAGCTCACTGCAACCTCCACCTCCTGGCCTGAAGCGATTCTCCTGCCTCAGCCTCCCAAGTAGCTGAAACTACACGTGCACATCACTATGCCTAGCTAATTTTTAAAGTATTTTTTGTGGAGACGAGGTTTCTGGTCTCAAGCTCTTGAGCTCAAGTGATCAGCCTGTCTCAGCCTCCCAAAGTACTGGGATTAAAGGTGTGAGCCACTGAGCCTGGCCTGTATACTTAAAAGTTTTTAAGTAACCCTGAGAAAAACTGACGTTTGAGCACCCCAGTTCTACAGGCTACTTACTTTTCTTTATTTCTGATCACCATGTGCCTGGCAAAGGTATGCTGTTTCTTAATTTTAAAATGTAGGATTGCAATCTTCCTTAAAGCCCAAGTCACATACTGTGAATTCATTCATTTCTTTAATTCACAAAAAAAACCACTTTTGGGGACACTGACAATATTCTATGTATCATATTAAACAGTAGGGGAATTCAAAGACGAACATGACTAAACAGAAACCAGAATCTTGTCAAGGAGACAGGCTTACAAACAATTGCAATGCATTGTGAGTACTTTAGCTTGGTTAAGAAGAAAAAATGAGAGCATTGCAAAGAAGGGGTTGATAGGCTGTGCCTGGGGAGGGGTTTAGAAGAGAAGCAAATTGGCAGCAAAGTTCCCAAGGGAGAACCCATTTGAGTTGGGTTGAGAGGACAAATAAATTGGGCTGCCAGGTTCCTGGCTGCCGCTGTCACTGGAGAATAGTAAATCATTTTCCAGTTTCTCCTACTGCAGCTCACCAGATTCTCCTTCCCCAGAAATCCTGCAGCACTTAATGTGTATATTACTCAAACGGCATCTGACACCTATTGTTTTGCACTGTTATGTATCTTTTATGCAGGTCTGGTCTTATTAGACTGTAAATTCACCAAACTGTAGGCTTTTTGAGGTAGGAACTGCCTCCTATTCATCACTGTTCTCTCAGTTGCTGGTATACACCAGACACCAATAAATATTTCTGGACCTCAAAGTCAGACTTAACACTCTATGAGAACACAGATGGTCTTCAAGTGTGAAGGAGCCAATATTGAATTTGAACACCAGTGTTGACCCCAGTTAGTAAATATTTGGATACTGTGGCAAAAGGAGAATACAAAGTTAATTTATTATTTCAATTGAATTACTTTAGATTAGACTTTTGAAAAGATAACAATGCTTTTCTGTTTCATCATATTCCATCTCTCTCTCTCTGTCTCTCTCTCTCTGTTCTCTCTCTGTCTCTCTCTCTCTCTCTCTCTCTCTCTCTATCTGAGGCTTGCTCTGTCACCCAGGCTGCAGTGCAGTGGTGTGATCTTGGCTCACTGCAACCTCTGCTCACTGCAACCTCTGCTCACTGCAACCTCTGCCTCCCAGGTTCAAGTGATTCTCCTGCCTCAGCCTCCAGAAGAGCTGGGATTACAGGCACCTGCCACTGGGCTTGGCTAAATTATATTTTTAGTAGAGATGGGGTTTCACCATGTTGGCCAGGCTGGTCTCAGCTCCTGACCTCAACTGATCTGCCCGCCTTGGCCTCCAAAAGTGCTGAGATTACAGGCATGAGCCACTGTGCGAGCCTCAACCTATTCTATTGAAAACATTATTTTCTCATTATTCAGACATTATTAGATTACATAGTTTGTTTAGACTTGTTTCAATCTGGGGCCCAGTTTATTAACACATATTTCTAATAGTTGTGGGTCTAGAACTTGTCTCCCCACCAGGGAGCTAGAATTTTTAAATGAAAGATTGTGAAGTCCCATTATAGTGCAAATCTCTTATTCCTTCAGAAATTGCTAGTATCTATAATGGATTCTCAAATTGATGGCTACAAAGGAAATCAATTTTCTTCTATCTGCTAAAACACCAGGAGAGAACCTTCTATGTGGGACTCTTATATAATTCAAAAATAACAGCTATGATCAGAAAAACCAAGATGATGAAGAATCTAGGTAAAATATTGAGAGGCTAAGGCAGGAGCATTGCTTGAGGGCAGGAGTTCGAGACCAGCCCGGGCAACATAAGAAGATCTCGTCTCTATAAAAAATTTTAAAAATCTAGCTGGGCATGGTGGTATGCAACTGTAGTCCCAGCTATGCAGAAGGCTGAAGCTGGAGGGTTGCTTGAGCCCAAAAGTTTGAGGCTGCAGTGAGCTATGATCATGTCACTCACTCTAGGCTGGGTGACAGAGCGAGACTGTCTCTAAAAAATAACAAAATACAGATAAAACAGACAAAAAGTGGACTCCAGCTTTAGTGCCTGGAAGTTCTAATTCTGCTTTGATGGTTGAAAGGTTTTATTTGTTGCTTCGGGATTCTTGGCTTCATGCACCATAACTGGAATGTTAGATAAGTCATCCCCAGGGTAGGGAGGTGTGCCTGTGTGTGTTTGTCAAGTGTCGTCACTCTCTTGGGAGGTTTAGATAATTTTATTAGGTGCCAAAATGTTCAGCAACAAAACCTTTATAAAGAACTTGGGGCCAGGCACAGTGGCTCACGCCTGTAATCCTAGCACTTTGGGAGGCCAAGGCGGGCAGATCACTTGAGGTCAGGAGTTTGAGACAAACATGGGGAACATGGTGAAACCCAGTCTCTACTAAAAATACAAAAATTAGCTGGGTGAGGTGGTGGGTGCCTGTAATCCTAGCTATTCGGGAGGCTGAGGCAGGAGAATTGCTTGAGCCCAGGAGACAGAGTTTGCAATGAGCCAAGATCATGCCACTGCACTCCAGCCTGGGTGACAGAGTGAGATGCCATCTCAAAAAAAAAAAAAAAAAAAAAAAAAAAGCTGGACATATGTGCTTATGTTCAGGATCAGCCAAGACTAAAAGGGAACGTGGAACACTGTGCTTCCTCTTGCATGCGTCCTGGGAGGGAAGTAACCGGGAGTACACGAAGGTGCTGTAGTGCTGCGGAGAGAAGAGGGCCACGTGCTTGGGTCTAGAAGACGGAGCGGAGGTGCTCCAAAAGTCAACCCGAGGCAAGAAGCAGGATTACACTCTCGTCTTATCATCTCTACATTTCATTTTTTCCCAGGTGATTTTATTCGCCTTCATGGCTTAAGGTACATCCTATCATGGATGATTCATGTGTACGTATTTAGCCCTGACGTCTTGTTTCTAGTTTTCCTTTTTTTTTTTTTTTTGAGACAGAGTCTTGCTCTGTCACCCAGGATGAAGTGCAGAGGTGCAATCTCAGCTCACTGCAACCTCCGACTCCCAGGTTCAAGCCATTCTCCTGCCCCAGCTTACCGAGTAACTGGGACTACAGGTACACGTCACCACGCCCAGCTAATTTTTGTATTTTTGGTTGAGACGGGGATTCAGTATGTTGGCTAGGCTGGTCTTGAACTTCTGACCTTGTGATCCACCCACCTCAGCTTTCCAAAGTGCTGGGATTACAGGTGTGAGCCACCATGCCTGGCTGTTTCTAGTATTCTATATCCAACCACCTCCAAGAATATCCATCTGATTCTCCCACAGCTCAACAAGTCCCAAGATCAAGTCACCTGTTCAAAGCCTGGCCTTCCCATCTGTCCCATGCTGTGGAATATGCCTTTCACCTGGACTCCTTCGAGTTCTTTCCCACTTCACACTGGTTCACTAAATCTGCATGTTCCACCCACTAAATACACAGTTTTAAAATGCCTCCCCCTCCTCTCCCATTCCTACTGACCCTGCCTAAATGAAGATGCTGTCAATTTTCTCCAGTTTTACTTTTTGAACAAGATGGGAAGGAGTAAGAGCAGAAGCGGAGTCCAGATGAGACTGGATGGTGGCTAGGTGTTGTGTTGTGGCGGTGAAGCTGGGTGTACTTTACAGCTATTATAGAAACAACAGGACTTATTGATGGCTAGAGCCATTACTGAAAAGGGGGAGCCTGAGAGAGGAACATATGGAGGGGTAGAGGGGGCAATCAAGTGCTCTGATTTGGGTAAGTTTGAGGTCCATGTAAATATACAAGTGGAGAAGCCTGGAAATCAAAATCGAATCTCAGAGTGGGAAGAAAGAGAAAAGAGCCAAATTCTTTTTTTTTTTTTTTTTTTGAGACCGGGTCTCACTCTGTTGCCCAGGCTAGAGGGCAGTGGTGTGACCACCACTCACTACAGCCTCGACCTCCCTGCGCTCAGGTGATCCTCCCATCTCAGTTTCCCAAGTAGCAGGCACACCACCACAACTGGCTAATGAAAAAGAGCCAAGTTCTACGTGCCCAAGAACCCTAACTTTGAGAAGTTATGTAGAGGTATAGGAGTCTTTCTCTCCCTACCACTCCCTCCCCAAAAGAAGAAAAAAAAAAAACTGGCAAGGGATGGACAGAGAACATGGTATCACAGAAGCCAAGAGCAGAGAACATGTCAAGTTGGAGGGAGGATTCAACTCTTTTGAAGGCCGCTGACAGCTCAGGTAAGATAAGACAATGTTTATGACTTACTTGACAGCACAGAGATTGTTAGTGATCTTTTTGGGAGCAATTTGTTGGAGCTGGGGGAGGCATATCTGGATATGAAGAGGAGAGAAAGGGAGAAGTTAACTACAGACTGCTCATTTGTCAAAGGCCTGGCTGGGAAGCGGGGTAGAGCCACGAGGCTGCATGGAGCTGGAGGAGCTGGGATATGGGACGTTTTAGGCTCTTATGATGGGCCACTCCACCATATGTCCTGCTGATGGAGTGATCCAGTAGAGAGGGGACGACTAGATGCTACAGAATGGGTCGTGGGGCCAGGCACGGTGGCTCTCACCTGTAATCCTAGAGCTCTGAGAGGCCTCGGAGGGCAGACTGCTTGAGCCCAGGAGTTTGAGACAGCCTGGGCACCATGGCAAGACCACATCTCTACAAAAAAATACAAAAATTAGCTGGGCACTCTGGTGTGCACCTGTAGTCCCAGCTACTTGGGAGGCTGATGTGGGAGGATCCCTTGAACCTGGGAGGTCGAAGCTGTGAAGCTGCAGTGAGCCATGGTCGCGCCACTGCACTCCAGCCTGGGTGACAAAGCAAGACCTTGTTTCCAAAACAAAAGAAACAAAGAAAAGGAAAAAGTCTTGGAAGGTGACAAAGCGAGAAAAAAAGAAGAGTTTATTTTTTAAATAGAGAAGAGGTCTTGCTTTATTGTCCGGGCTGGTCTTGAACTCCTGGGCTCAAATGATCCTCCTGCCTCTGCCTCCCAAAAAGCTGGGATTACAGTTGTCAGCCACCATGTTTGCCCAAGAACACAAAGATTCTGACAGGAGGAGATACATTTCTTCTAACAGGAGGGAAGATGGAGAACACATATGGGGCACAGATGAAAGCAGGTTTACAGATCTGGTGGTACCAAGATGATGGTGTTGCCATCTGCGAATTTTTTATTTCTCAGTGGAGTAAGAGTGCGGTCAGTGAACTAAATAAGTGAAAAATACAATAAAATACTAAAAGAAATGAAAGAGATACTTTTCACTTTTTATAAGTAAAAGAGATGCTAAAAATACTAAAAGCAAAAAAGAATCTGAAGTTTGAGGAGAGGAAAAGGTATGAAAGTCATCTCAGATTATATGAAAGTGAACACTGTTTACATTTCCTTAACAAATAGTTCCCAGGCCAGGAGCAGTGGCTCACACCCATAATCCCAACACTTTGGGAGGTCCAGGTGGGAGGACAGCTGGAACCCAGGAATTAGGAGGCCAGCCTGGGCAACACCATGAGACCCCATCTCTGCAAAAACTACAACAATTACCTGGGCATGGTGATGTGCACCTGTAGTCCTAGCTACTCAGGAGGCTGAGGTGGGAGGATCGCTTGAGCCCAGTAATTCAACACTGCAGTGAACTGTGACTATACCACTGCACTCCAGCCTGGGTGACAGGGTGAGACCCTGTCTCAGTCAATCAATCAATCAATGCTCCTATTTGCTGTCTTATGGGTGGTGTAAAAGCTATTTCTATTTTTAGACAGCTTAATAATTTTTTTTTTGAGACAGAGCCTCGCTCTGTCACCAGGCTGGTGTACACTGGCGCGATCTTGGCTCACTGCAACCTCTGCCCCACGGGTTTAAGTGATTCTCCTGCCTCAGCCTCCTGAGTAGCTGGGATTACAGGTGCCTGCCACTGCGCCCAGCTAATTTCTGTATTTTTAGTAGAGACAGGGTTTCACCAGCTTGGCCAGGCTGGTCTTGAACTCCTGACCTCGTGATCCACCGGCCTCGGCCTCCCAAAGTGCTGGGATTATAGGTGTGAGCCACTGCGCCTGGCCAACAGCTTAATAATTTCTTATGGTGAATATTCTGTCCCAGGATCCTTGTCCCAGGAGCCTCAGACCTTTTGCAAAGTTCTGGAGAAAGATTATGAAATCAAGGCTACTGGGAATCTCATGCAAGAAGTATGTTGTGCACGGGGCCAATGAGCAAGACGGAATACCAATTCTCTAGAACTGGATGAATTCCTGGCTGTGAGGGTGGAGAAGTATCTCTTCCTAAAATAAGTGAACATCCAAGATGGAAAAAATAAAACTTCAGACATCTCTTCAGAGCTCCAGGAAGGTCTGTGGATGCCGAGGCAGCCATGTCTTATCAGATACTGCGCACACTCCCTCCTGGAGTGCCAAAGGAGAGATTGGAAGCCACTGGCATTATTTCCCACTCATACTGTTTAAGAAGTTCCAGAGTTTGGTAATGGTACAATGGCAAAAAAAAAAAAAAAAAAAAAAAGGAAAACTTTATCAAAATGCTTACGGCAGGGGTCTCCTACACAGCTGGAGGTGAGTGGCATTAGATTCTCATCAGAGTGTGAACCCTGTTGGAACTGCACATGTGAGGGATCTAGGTTGAGAATCTAATGGCTGATGATCTGAGGTGGAGCAGTTTCATTCCAAAACCATCTACCACCCCCTCCCCATCCATGGAAAAATTGTCTTCCAGGAAACTGGTTCCCTAGTGTCAAAACAGTTGGGGATCACTGGCTTAAAGGACATACATCCTAAAAATATAAATGTATCTCAATAGAATGAGGGGAAAAGTCATGAACAGTGGGTTTGAAGGTAACTGAAAAGGGAGAATGGTATCAAACAAGAAAGTTGAAGCCTAGAAAGAGGTGTGTCCAGAGAGTAATATGTTACAGCAACAGTCACTCCGGACAAAGTGCAAAGGATAAGGGTGAATAATGCCTCGCACCTTGAGGACAGGCATCAAAAGAATTGAGGGTACTTGAAGAAGGGATGCTGTATAAAGAAATAGAGCAAGAAAGGTCAGGCGTGGTGGCTCATGCCTGTAATCCCAGCACTTTGGGAGGCCGAGGTGGGTGGATCACCTGAGATTGGGAGTTCGAGACCAGCCTGACCAACATGGAGAAACTATGACCTCTCTACTAAAAATACAAAATTAGCCGGGTATGGTGGCATGTGCCTGTAATCCCAGCAACTCGGGAGGCTGAGGGGAGAATCGCTTGAACCTGGGAGGCAGAGGTTGCAATGAGCCGAGATGTCACCATTGCACTCCAGCCTGGGCAATAAGAGCAAAACTCAGTCTCAAAAATAAAAAAGAAATAGAGCAATAAGTGGAATGTTTTTAAAACTATTTTAGGAAAGGTCTCACTTTTTCACCTTTCCTAAAAAGGCTGGAGTGTAGTCACGCTATGTCAGCTCACTGTAGCTCCAACCTTCCCCACCTCATCCTCCTGAGTAGCTGGGGCCACAGGCATGCCCCACCATACATAATAATTTTTGTATTTTTTGTAGAGATGGAGCTTCACGTTTCACCACATTGTCCAGGCTGGTCTCAAACTCCTGGGCTTAAGTGATCTTCCTGCTTTGACTCCCCAAAATGTTGGGATGACAGGTGTGAGCCACTACGCCCAGCCAAAATCCTTTTTTTTTTTTAAATGGGAGGGTTTCAAAGACTTTTTCACCTGACAACAGGAAAATCCTCCCTGGCACCATCACTAAACTCAACCTCTAGGCTTGTACACATTAGAACTCCCACAGGAAAAAACAGAAATAATTTTGAAATATTCCTACACATACTAGAAAAAATCAGTCCTACTTAAATATCAGAGCTGTGTGTATAAATCCTGTAAGTGATGAATTTGAGAAAGCCTTCTCCTGGAACTTATCCCTTCTAAACCTCTGAGGGCACATCCTTGAGAGAAAGAATGGAAATGTGCACACAGAAGTTGAATACATTGGGCTAGAAGATAATCACTGGTTCTTTCCAACATGCTTTATGTTAATCTACTGAGAGCCACAAACAAAGAGGTAAAGCATGTATGAAAACAACACTCCTCACCTCTCCCAGGCCTTTCTTTTATGCATCATTATAGATGTCCATGATCCCACTTGCCATTTGGGAATATGTGCATGTGTGTTGTGTGTGTGTGTATATGTATGGACATGTACAAACATACATAATAATGTAAGATATTATTTTCTTAAAGGAAACCCAAATATGTTAATATTCTACTTTTTTTCGTTTTTGAGATGGAGTCTTGCTCAGATGCCCAGGCTGGAGTGCAGTGGCATGATCTCTGCCCACTGCAACCTCCACTTCCTGGTTCAAGCAATTCACCCTCCTCAGCCTCCCAAGTAGCTGGGACTACAGGCACCCACCATCATGCCCAGCTAATTTTTGTATTTTTAGTAGAGACGGGGTTTCACCATGTTGGCCAGGCTGGTCTTGAACTCATGACCTCAGGTGATCCACCTGCCTCAGCCTTCCAAAGTGCTGGTATTACAGTTGTGAACCAGTGTACCCGACCAGTATTCTACTTTTACAAACTACTGGAGAGTAAGAATTGCCCCAATAATTATACAAAGTATCTAGAACACTAGGGATCTTTTTAGTTACCAATAATATCACACATAAAAATAAAAAAGAGAGAAATAACTATTTGCTATTTTGGGTGAATTTTACCCAAGCATTGGTCATGCCACAGAGCACCACAGCCAGGAGAGGAATTCTTAGCTTCTAAATGGCAGCACTACTGCATGGCTCTGTAAAGTCTGCAGGATTCAGGTATTCACAGAATTGAGGGGATTTGTGGTGTGGTGGCACCCTGCCCCATGAAACTCTAAAAGAATGGCCTCGGCCCAGAAAACCACAAGTCCCACTGGATAATCTCAGCCACCTTCATTCTCTAGAACTGTTGCAGAGGATAGCGGTTTTTCTACAGAAGAAATGGAGCAATGATAGCTTGGAGGGGCAAATGACAATTGCTCTCATGTTTCTAGTGTCATCAGTACATGAGATTTTAGCATACGCGGCTATAGCTGTGACAATTTTGTCAGTATTCTTTTGACAAAAGCCAAAACTGTATGTTTTTTAAAAAATTAACATAAAAATTCACAGTATCTTCAATGTTGAGCTATCAACAGAAGCAGAAGTCTTTTTTCTTTTTCCGAGATGGAGTTTCACTGTTTCACTCTTGTTGCCCAGGCTGGAGTGCAATGGCATGATCTCGGCTTACTGCAACCTCTGTCTTCTGGGTTCAAGTGATTCTCCTGCCTCAGCCTTCCAAGTAGCTGGTATTACAGGCGCCTGCCACCATGCCTAGCTAATTCTGTATTTTTGGTATTGACAGGGTTTCTCCATGTTGGTCAGGCTGGTCTCGAATCCCTGACCTCAGCTGATCCGCCTGCCTCCGTTTCGCAAAGTGCTGGGATTTCAGGTGTGAGCTACTGCGCCCAGCTAGGGGCAGAGTCTTTAAAAAAAAGTTTGTAAAAGTTCACCTTAGTTTTTTCATACTGTTAATAATATGCATAGGCCTTTGAATTAGTTGGCCACTACAGTTAGGATGATAATAACAAGTGAAAAAAAGTCTTGATTTTATTAGGACTGTTATTTATATCCTTTGGGATCTTTTTGTCTCCTATGTAGGACATTTCTTAAAATTTTATTAAATCCATGTTAAGGCGTGAAGAAAGCCTAGAGAAGAGTTTCCAAATAATACTGTTGTAATTATTCATTTGCATGTACCCAGCATGTATTGAGTACTAGTATGTGTTGAGTAGTAGTATGTACAGAGTAGCAGTGAATGAAACAGACAAAATCCCCATCCTCATGGAGTTTATACAACCTCTTAGAATCAATGCAAATAGAAACTGACCACACGCAAATTAATAGTAAAAGATGAAAGTCAACTAGAATAAAATTTTCACATTTTCTAGACTTTTACAATACCTGATTTGCCAAATTTGTTTTCTAACTTGGAGCTCAGTATTTTTAGCTTAAATTACTACTTCACAGGAAGATATGAATTCATTTGCAACAGAAAACCTTAATAGATTTTATTACTTAGTTTCAAACAAGCTTACATGTTTGCGTAGTCTAAAATACTTGTGTATTTTTAAAGGGAATGTTTCATAAAGACAACGAGGTAGCAGAATTGGTTAAATGATTTCTCTGTGTCATCAAAATATTTCAAAAATAATTTTCTGGCTTAGTGAAATCTATCTGTAGTCCAAGGCTGGTAATTATCTAAAACAATTAGCTGCGTTGAGAACAAATACATTCTACTAAAAATAAGTTGATTTTTATATTTAGCTCTCCAAACATTTTATCCTAATGTTCTTTTACTCTAAAAAGTTGCTGTAAAAGATCACTGCTGTGCTAAGGAGAGCTGAGACATATTTAAACTAAGTACTATTACTCAGCTGCATTTTAAAAGGAGGCATTGCTGTGTGGGAAGAACTTAATTTATGCCATACAGTCTAAGGTGATAACACATTAAGTTTTCTGAATAGAATTAATAGAGTTTCTTTCTTTCTTTTTTTTTTTTTTGAGACAGAGTATCACTCTGTCACCCAGGCTGGAGTGCAGTGGCACAATCTCAGCTCACTGCAACCTCCACCTCCTGGGTTCAAGTGATTCTCCTGCTTCAGCCTCCCGAGTAGTTGGTACTACAAGCGTGTGCCACCATGCCCGGCTAATTTTTTGTATTTTTAGTAGAGATGGGGTTTCACCATGTTAGCCAGGACGGTCTCAATCTCCTGACCTTGTGATCTGCCCACCTCAGCCTCCCAAAGTGCTGGGATTACAGGCGTGAGCCACCATGCCCAGACAATAGAGTTTCTTTCAACAGTTCTTCCAGGGCCAGGTGTGGTAGCTCACGCCTGTAATCCCGCCACTTTGGGAGGCTGAGGCAGGAGAATAGTGTGAGCCCAGGAGTTCAAAATCAGCCTAGACCACATAGAGAGATCCCACTGTGGTGGCGCATGTCTGCAGTCCCGGTTACCCAGGAAGCTGAGGCAGGAGGATCACCCAACCCCAGGAGGCTGAGCCTGCAGTGAACCATGACCGCAACTGCAGCCTGGACACAGAGTGAAACTCTCTTTCAACACACACCCACACACAAAGTCCTTGGAGGTGTATCTGTGCACCCATGTTCATAGCAGCACTACTGACAGTAGCCTCAGTCATGATATGTGTGTAGACTATGCCCAGTGGTAGAAGGGAGAGGTCTGAGGGGCCCTTCACGGGAGAAGGAGAACAGGAGGGAGGCTGCATTATTTACAGCAGCCAAAAGGTGGCAGCAGCCCAAATGTCCAGCAGATGAATAAATAAACCCAACTGTGGTATATGCATACAGTGGAATATTATTCTGCCTTAAAAATGAAAGAAATTCTGGTAAATGCTGTAACATGGGTGAACTTCGAGGACATTATACTAAGTAAAATAAGCCAGTCGCAAAAGGACAAATACTGTATGATTCCACTTACACCAGGTAGTTAGAATAGTGTACGTTAAAGAGGCAGAAAGTAGAACAGAGGTTGCTACAGCTGAGGAATAGAGAGTGATACAGTTTGGACGTGTGACCCCACCCAAATCTCATTTCAAATTACAATCCTCAATGTTGGAGGTAGGGCCTGGTGGGAGGTAACCATCTCATAAGGGTGGCTCATCAAAGGTTTTGCACTATCACCTTGGTGCTGTTCTCATGTAGAATTCTCATGAAATCTGCTTGTTTTATTTATTTATTTTTTTGAGATGGAGTTTTGATTTGTCACCCAGACTGGAGTATAGTGGGTGTGGTCTTGGCTCACTGCAACCTCTGCCTCCCAGGTTCAAGTGATCCTCCTGCCTCAGCCTCCTGAATAGATGGGATTACAGGCCTGTACCATCATGCCCGGCTAATTTTTGTATTTTTAGTAGAGACGTGGTTTTGGTTAGGCTGGTCTGTAACTCCTGGCCTTAAGTGATAAGCCCGCCTCAGCCTCTCAAAGTGCTGGGATCACAGGCGTGAGCCCCTATGCCTGGCCAAGATCAGGAGGAAGTTTCTTAGGAGAGAGACATTATGAAAATGGTCACGTACATTCACCTGTCAAGAAAAGTGAAGATTACATTAAACAGATGAAGAAGAGTAACTGACAACAATGAGGCTGGTTCAATGGGAAATGGAGTAAAAGGCAAGCATGTACATGTCTATAAAAGCAGGAAATATTTTCTTTCTTGTGTAACTGCACAAACTATCCTTGGTATAAATAGGAACATCAACTTTAATGGAACAAAACGTCCCCCTCAGTGAGCATCCTTCATGGACCATCAAGCTAGGCCATGCCTCATTTCACTGCCAATCAGTGAAGCTCAATTCTACTCGGCTAATGAAAAGAAATTCTGCTAAAAGGAGAGAGTTAGAAGCCACCCCTTTTGCTGGGTTATGCCCTTCTTATTATCATACTAAAGCAGAATCCATTTGCAGCCGCGGAATAGCAGCTGGAGCACAGATGGTGCCTGCAGAGTTAAAACACTTAAGGAACCTTAGTGCCTTAACCTTCTTAACATTCCTGAAAGATAAGCAAGTGAAAAGTGTTGAGTGATATACAATTTGCCCTTGGGCTGAGTTCCATTATTAAAAACTCCTTCACCAGCATTTTCCACACGACCTCTATACACTCCTTATCCCCTAAGGAAGAGCCAGTTGGTATATACCTGTGCGAATGCAGGTGTTTCAAACAGAATCAACCTCCTTAATTCATGACCTTAAACAGACAATGTAAACCAGATTGCTCACTCTTTCTCTGAAAATGTTTTCTTATCTCCAGGAATCTTTAAACACAGCTCTCCTACCCCAGTTCTTCCAAGTTACTCTATCAGCATTCATCTACCTACTAACTTAAGTGCCATTTCTAAATCAGTCTTAGTTAACACTTTCTTACTAAGTCACCAAACCAATGTATCACCAAGCACCAAGCACTCTTGGAGTCAACCAGCCCCCACATGTTCCTTTGCAAACTGTACAATATCTGCTGTGCATCTGTCTGTCACACCTTTTCCTAAAATTGTAAGTTCCTCTGATGCACCTTTTAATGCTCTTTACAGAGGCACATAATGGCAGATATTATTATGTGAACTCTCATTATGACTTTGGTGACAACTTTTCACTTCAGTGAGTATGAATACCAGATTTTTTTTTTAAGAGATTGGACAAGGAAAATGTGGCACATATACACCATGGAATACTATGCAGCCATAAAAAACGATGAGTTCATGTCCTTTGTAGGGACATGGATGAACCTGGAAACCATCATTCTCAGCAAACTGACACGAGAACAGAAAACCAAACACCGCATGTTCTCACTCATAGGCTGGTGTTGAACAATGAGAACACATGGACACAGGGAGGGGGAGCATCACACACTGGGGTCTGTTGGGGGGGGGGGGGGGAAATAGCAGAGGGACAGCAGGAAATAGGGGAGTTACAGAGAGAGAGCATGGGGGAGAAATGCCAGATATAGGTGATGGGGGGGATGGAGGCAACAAAGCACGTTGCCATGTATGCACCTATGCAATAATCCCGCATGATGTGCACGTGTACCCCAGAACCCAAAGTGCAATTAAAAAAAAAAGAGGTTGGGTCTCACTCTGTCACCAGGCTGGAGTGCAGTGGCACAGTCATAGCTCACTGCAGCCTTGAACTCCTGGGCTCCAATAATCCTCCCATCTTGGCCTCCTGAGTAGCTGGGACCAGGTGCCTGCTATCACACCTGGCAAATTTTTAAACTTTTTTGTAGTTGAGGGAGCAGTCTTTCTATGTTGACCAGACTGGACTTGAACTCCTGTCCTCAAGCAATACTCCCACTTTGGCCTCCCAAAATGCTGGGATTGCAGGCATGAGCCACAGTACCCATCAATGTTACTTTTTTTTTGAGACCGAGTCTCGCTCTGTCATCAGGCTGGAGTGCAATGGAGCAATCTCGGTTCACTGCAACCTCCACCTTCCGTGTTCAAGTGATTCTCCTGCCTCAGCTTCCTGAGTAGCTGGGACTACAGGGGCATGTCAGCACGCCCAGCTAATTTTTGTATTTTTAGTGGAGATGGGGTTTCACCATGTTAGCCAGGATGGTCTCAATCTCTTGACCTCGTGATCCGCCTGCCTCAGCCTCCCAAAGTGTGGGGATTACAGGCATGAGCCAGCACGCCCAGCTTCAATATCACATTTAAAAAAAAAAAAACCAGTATCAACTCTTTGTCCTCCACTGGCAAGAAAATTGTGTATACGTGTGCTTTTTAAACAGTACAAAGTCCACTGACATTTAAAGTGCAAGCACTGTGCAGATGTACCAAATGCATTTTCTTTAAAATGTGGCCCTATGATCAATATTAAATGCTTTAATATATGCAATCTCAACAGAGGCAACCTCATCGCCAAGGGGACACACATTTGTTCTTAGGGGGTAAAAAATAACCTTACTCTTTTTGAGTATAAAGCACAGATATACATACAGTACCTAAAAAATACACAGTGGTAGAGACATGTCTGTGGTAGACAATTTTATGGAGGGAGGGATGGTGATTAGGAAAGAAGCTGCCAAGAAAAGGCTTTTTAAGGGGGTGATAATGAAAAAGGCTGAAAAACACTGGTTTTAAATGAAACATTCATGCTAATACAGTAACACAGTATAGTTATTTATTAGGGAACCTTGAAATCTGTAGATATCATTTTCTGTGGCACACTTTCTCTTATTCCTGAGTACTGGGTACTACTTCTCCTGAATGTTCTTAAGGGATCAAACCCTTCTCCCATTAAAGCACCCATAGCTCTATATGATAATTGTGCATTTTATTTTATCCCTCACTGTTCTGTTAACATTTCAAGAGAATAGATGGTCTTCATTCATTATTTATACAGTATCTATTGTGGGAAAGGAACTGGGCTTGTTCCTGGGAGTATAATCAGAAACAAGTGAAACACAAATGCAGGCCTCCCAGTACCTCCATGATTCTTGTTTAAAAACAGACAAGTAATCAGCTGGCCATGGTGGCTCATGCCTGTAATCACAGCACTTTGGAAGGCCGAGGTGGGTGGATCATCTGAGGTCAGGAGTTCGAGACCAGCCTGGTCAACACGGTGAAACCCCGTCTCTAATAAAATACAAAAAATTAGCTGAGCATGGTGGTGCACACCTCTGGTCCCAGCTACTTGGGAAGCTAAGGCACAAGAATCACTTGAACCTGGGAGGCTAAAGTTGCAGTGAGCCGAGATGACACCACTGCACTCTAGCCTGGGCAACAGAGCAAGACTGTGTCTCAAAAAAAAAAAAAAAAAGACAAGAAATTGGTAAGCACTGGTAAACACATGCATCAAACAATCTATAAACTCTTTCATTAATGTTCTGTGGAGGAAATTAACAGGGTATGAGGGGCAGTGCTCAAGAAGAAATCTCTGAGGAGGTGACAATGAGGACACAGATGACGTTAAGTAGGGTAGGAAGAGAGATTCCAAGCCTCATGAAGGGACAGAAAGAGCGCAAGGGAGCAGTCCTGAGGAGGTGATGGAGGGAGACAAGAGCACCTGCTAGGCAATGAGGTGGGGAATGGCAGAAAAGGACACTGCAAAGTCAGGCTGACAGGAGCTGGTTTATGCACAGCCTTTAAACTGTGAGAAGGAGTTTTGATTTCTCTAAGAGCACTAGACAGTCACAATAGGTTTTCAGGCAGGACAGAGACAGGATCCAATTTAAGTGTTAAGAAAATCCCTCTAGCTGCCGTGGGGAAAGAAAATCAGGAAAAGCAACAGAGACAGGAGGAGACAGGTCAAAAGGCTGTTCTAATATTAGTAGTTCCAGGGAGACAGGACATAGCTTGGACTAATGAGGTAACAGCAGAGATGGAGAAAAGTAGCTCAGTACAGATCATCTGAGCAGGGGAGAGAAACAGAGGAATCGAGGATGCTTTTGGCTTGAGCAACTGGAGGGATGCTAGGACATTGGCCGAGATGACATTTTTATCTTCGTTTTATCCCTGAATCTGCTTTGTGTTGGCTTCTTCAACCAGGTCTGCTATCAAAGGTGGGATATTCTAATATCCTTCTGCACTAAGGTGTAGACTAGTAACAACCTACCAGACACACTCATTAAGGAATGACTAGAGTCAGCGGAAGTAGCCAGGGTACGCTTTTTTTTTTAGACAGTCTTTCTCTGTCACCCAGGCTGGAGTACAGTGGCACAATCTCGACTCACTGCAGTCTCTGTCTCCCGAGTTCAAGCGATTATCCTGCCTCAGCCTCCCGAGTAGCTGGGATTACAGGCACCCACCACCATGCCTGGCTAATTTTTTGTATTTTTAGTAGAGACAGGGTTTCACCATGTTGGCCAGGATGGTCTCGATCTCCTGACCTCATGATCTGCCCACCTCGGCCTCCCAAAGTGCTGGGATTACAGGCGTGAGCTACCACACCCAGCCTTTTTTTTTTTTTTTTTTTTTTTTTTTTTTGAGACAGATTCTTGCTCTGTCTCTCAGGCTAGAGTGCAGTGGCATAATCTGGGCTCACTGCAGCCTCCACCTCCTGGGTTCAAGCGATTCTCCTGCCTCAGCCTCCTGAGTAGCTAGGATTATAGGTGTATACCACCATGCCTGGCTAATTTTTGTATTTTCAGTAGAGACGGGGTTTCACCATGTTGGTCAGGCTGGTCTCAAACTCCTGACCTCATGATCTACCCATCTTGGCCTCCCCAAATGCTAGAATTACAGATGTGCTGCCACCACGCCTGATCAGGAACTATTTTTGGTGAACAGAAATACAGAAATCATCCTAGGTAGAGAACTTCTGTTTATAGTGCCAACCTTGCCCGGTGTGTTGGTGTGCACCTATACTCCTAACTACTCAGGCAGCCAAGGTGGGAGGATTGCTTGAGCATAGGCATTTGAGGCTACAGGGAGCTATGAATGTACTACTGCACTCCAGCCTGGGTAAGAGAGCATGATCCTGACTCTAGAATATTAAATTTAAATTTAAAACGGTCAACCTTGATCACCTTTATTTTTGCAAAGATTAATGGAAGATAGTCTTCTGATGTGATATTAGCTAGATAATTTTTTTAAAAATGTGCTACGGTTCTACTTATTATTATTGAGCAAGGGTATTGCTCTATCACCTACACTGGAACACAGTGATGCCATCATGACTTACTGCAGCCTCAGCCTCCGGGGCTTAAACAGTCCTCCTGCCTCAGCCTCCTAAGTAGCTGGGACTGCAGGCATGCTCCACCATGTGGGCCCATTCAGTTTTTTTGTTTTCTTTTTGGTAAAGACACAGTCTCACTTTGTTGCCCAAGCTGGTCTCGAGCGTCTGTGCTCAGGCAATCCTCCTGCTCCATCTCCCAAAGTGTTGGGATTAAAGGTGTGCGCCACTCTGCCCAGCTGTATTTTTATTTTCTCATGACTTGTTCTGAAAGGCCATTTATTAATTTACTAAGATAGGAACAATTCATTAAGATGCCAACTTTTTATAGGAGATGGAATTAGGGCACTGGGAAAAGACAGGTATATGGGTGTGGGAGGGGAATACGGCCAGATGGGAGGTTGGGTCACTCACCTCTTTTACCCTTGGCAACCTGAATTTTTACAGCTGTTAGGTGCTGAACTGAAGACCACAAAAGATCATGAAGATGACTTACCGGCATCATAAATAGAGCCCTCTCTAGATGTAAGCTATGACATTAGCACCTAGCATTCTGTTCAACAGATGTGTGCCTTCAAAGTTAAATGCAGTGAAAATGCAGGTCTCACTAGCATGTCAGTATCTGTAGTGGTGATAATGGACTATATGATCAATGAGTCTCAGGTGCACCCCAGAGCTCTGACACAGGAGAATATGTGGGTGTGGGGAACTGCAGAGCAAAAACTCCTTGCAGGTGAGAAGTTCCCTCTTCTGTGGTAGAGGAGTAACAAAGAAAATGATCAAACATCCTCTGCAGGGGAAAAATGTGTTTATTGGAAAAACAGTCCTAAAGCCATTGAGTTTCTTAATATATACCAAATCAGAAAAACTTCGCATTGAACAAGTTCTGCCACAATCTAGTTTAGAACAGTGCTAAAGTGACATGGCAGATGAGATGTGTCTTCGTGACAGAAACTCTCTATCCATGACTGCAATGAACAAATTTTGAAAACAGAGCAGGGGACAGGTGGGACGTGGGAGCACGCGGGTCTACCTGGTCCAGGAACCTGAGACCCACACTATGCTTTTAAACTTCTTAAAATTGCAGCTGGGTATTTATAAGATTAAACTACCCAGACGGCTGCTTATTTATTTTGGATCTCTTCATTAAGCAGTTACTTTTGTCATATCAGGAGGCTGAGAAACAAGGAGAAATGCAAGAACCACTGAGGAAATGCTCAAATATTTCCAATTCTCACCACCCTTCAAATCCCAGCTCTACACTAATTTCTCCCCAAGATCTGCTCCAAGGTGCAAGCAATCTTGTTCTGACTTTAATCGATTTTTGTCACACGGATAGGTAAGATGACAAAATTTGCCAGTGATTCCCCAATTACGTGTTATCCTAGCTGCTGCAATATGTCCCAAGTAACACGTTAAAGTATTGGTAGCGATTCTTTTCATAAAAATGCAAACGGGGCTGGGTGTGGTGGCTCATGTCTGTAATCCTAGCACTTGGGGAGGTTGAGGCGGGTGGATCACTTGAGGTCAGGAGTTCAAGACCAGCCTGGCCAACATGGTGAACCACGCCTCTACTAAAAATACAAAAAAAAAAAAAAAAAATTAGCTGGCATGGTGGTGCATGCCTGTAATTCCAGCTACTCGGGAGGCTGAGGGCAGGATGATCGCTTGAACCCACGAGGCCAAGGTGGAGGCTGCAGTGAGCCGAGATGGCACCACTGCACTCCAGCCTGAGTGACACAGAGAGACTCCAGCTCAAAAAAAAAAAAAAAAAAAAAGCAGCAAACTGGAGCTGGCGAGGGTCATGTTTTACACTATTTTGTCCCCTCTTTCTTACTTGACAATGCTTTCTGAAGAAGCAGAGAGAAGGAACACCCAGCTCTGGGGTTTCCTTACCGCCCACATCCTCTCTGCCTTCAACTACAACCAAGTGTGAGCCCCCCACCTTTACACTGTTTCGACATTATTCACCACGTTTTTCTTATTCTTCAATAATTACTAAAAGCACCGGCTTTTAGGTGATCAGGTACAATGCATACAAGATATTTAGCAAGAAAATGAGAAAGCTGCTTTTGCTAAAGGATGCTTTTAGCCCTACATAATGCATGCCTGTAAGCACAGAACGGCAGTGTTTTCCTCAACTCAAACCCCGTAATTTAGTAAACATGCACTTTCATTTTTTAAAAGGCAGACAGAAGGAGAAATACGGTACACAGGTATTTTATGTACCATTTATTCCTTAAGCTTGTTGGAAATGTACATTAACGGGATAGTTTTGGGCTTTACAGACTGATTTTGAGAATGATATAGACCCAAGGGACACACAGAGGAAATAGCAAAACGTTTCCAATGAAGAGATTTGGTGCCATTGAGCCTGATGAAGTGCTATCTTTCTGCCTCTTGCCGCCAGCCCTGGTCTTCCACGCTGGTGAGAATGGGCTCCTTCCTGGACTCTGAGCCAGCTTGCCTCCTCCTACCTCTTGTTCTCCACACTGGTCCCCATATGTGACCCTGCTGAGGTCCCCTTCTCTCCTATATGTGGCCTGCTTCCTCAATCAAACAGTGCCCCTCTGGAAACAATCCCATTAACATGCAGTGCAGCCCCTAGGATGTGCTCTGGCTTCCTTTAACCGGCTAAAGGAAGCGGGGAGTCTGAGGTGCCAACAGGGACAGGGAGATTCTGTCAAGTTCCCATAGACTGCTCAGATTCAGTTCCTGAATGGAACTGAAATGGGAATAATAGCAGCAATCCCATAGGGTCCTTGTGAGGATTTTAAAAAGTGGGTTTATAGAAAGCACTATGTAAGTATCTGTGGTTCTTATCAACCTTACCCCCTGACTCTGCCTTGGCTTAAAGAGAAATTTAGCTTCATCACAGCAAGTTCCCCCGACTTGCTGCTGTGGAGGCAGAACTTATGTTCTCTGTATGTTTTGTTTCTGTTTTTATTTTTGGGGGGATGGAGTTTCGCTTTTGCTGCCCAGGCTAGAGTACAATGGTGAGATCTCAGCTCACTGCAACCTCTGCCTCCCAGATTCAAGCGATTCTCCTGCCTCAGCCTCCCGAGTAGTTGGGATTACAGACATGTGTCACCACGCCTGACGAATTTTTTGTATTTTTAGTAGAGATGGGGTTTCTCCATGTTGGTCAGGCTGGTCTTGAACTCCTGACCTCAGGTGATCCGCCCCACCTCAGCTTCCCAAAGTGCTGGGATTACAGGCGTGAGCCACCACATCTGGTCCTCTCTTTTTAATGTAAGGAGTTTGGTAGGGGCTTTGCTGCCCCTAACACTTATTTCCAGACCACAGGACATGAGCTATCTTCATAAGGTCCATTTTTTTCACTTATAGACACCTTCCTGGATGGTTTCAGCACTGGACTTACAGTGTCATCTCTACCTGTCCATCTTGTCACAACTTCACAACCTACAGTGACAATTTTCGAGACTCTAGTACATAATTCTCCAATTCCAGTAACTATCATCTCTCTTCTAACCCTACTTCAAAATGTTATATATTTTTTATTCACCCTTGCTTCTTTCATTTCCGGTCATCTCCTGAAAAAGATGTGCCTTTTCTCTCTCCCAAGGCAGACCTTGACCCGCAACTTACATTCTACATTTTTCCCTTCTCCGAGGTGGAGGTTCTCAAATTGTGATTCCCAGGTCTACCACGTCAGCATTGCCTTGGAACTTGTTGGAAAGGCCAGTTCTTAGGATGCACCCAGTTTCTGCTGAACAGACACTCTGGGGCTGAGGTCAGGAAGTCTGTACTTCAACAAGTCCTGCAGGGATTCTGATGCAGACTACTTTTTTTCCTTTCCCCTCTCTCTCTCTCTTTCCCCTCCCTCCCATCCTTTCTTTCCTTCCTTCTTTTCTCTCCCTCTCTCCCTTTTTCTCCTTCTCTCTCACTTTGCTTTCTTTCTTTCGTTCTTTCATTCGTTCTTCTCATTCTCTCTTGAGACAGAATTCCACTCTTATCTCCCAAGATGCAAAGCAATGGCAAAATCTTGGCTTACAGCAACCTCCACCTCCTGGGTTCAAGCGATTCTCCTGCCTCAGTGTGCTCCTGAGTAGCTGGCATCACAGGCACCCACCATCACACCCAGCTGATTTTTGTATTTTTAGAAGAGACGGGTTTTCACCCTGTTGGCCAGGCTGGTCTCAAACTCCTGACCTCAGGTGATCCGCCTGCCTTGGCCTCCTAAAGTGCTGGGATTACAGATGTAAGCCACTGCACCAGGCCTAGGCTAACATTTAAGAATTACCTACCATTCCAGGGAATTTAGTAGTAGGTCCAGGCACAGTGGGTCACACCTATAATCCCAGTACTTTGGGAGGCTGAGATGGGAGGATCTCTTGAGCCCAAGAGTTTGAGGCTACAGTGAGCTGTGATTGCACTACTCTGCTCTAACCTGGGCAACAGAGCAAGACCCTGTCTCTATTAAAAAACAAAAAGAAAGTATCTTGCCCTCTCCATTATCCCTTCTTTTCTGCTGCTTTTCTTCTACTTAAGCCTGTTCGTTTTGCCCATGCCCTTAAAAAAGAAAAAATATATATATAGCTCTTGGGTTTGGAGGCAAAGTTTTCCTGTGTTGAGTAAAATGCAAAGATTTTTAAAAAAGAAAGCAGAATCTTTTCCTCCTCCAAACTGTCATGAAGTCTCTATTTTATATTATTAACAACGCTCTAGGCAGGGATGGGATGGACCTCCTGTTCATGCTTTTTCCAAAGTCACTCCAAGATTCCTTAAACTGGGCTTCCACACCTACCATGTTCTAGTAAAACAATTCTTTCCAAAGCCAGTGATAATGCCTTATTTTCCAAACTTTAAAGCTCCCCCACTCCTCTGTCTCGCTGCAGCATTTGCCATTGCTGAACACTCCCTGACTCTGCAGAGTCCTATTCCAGTTTGCTGAAAAGGCAAGATCCTAATTCTCCTTCTCCCCGACCACTTTTTCTTATCCTTTGCCAGTTCTTCTTCTGTCTCTCACAGGCATTTCCCAACATTCTCTCATTCGCTCCACTCAAATTCTCTGTTCCCTATTATTTCACCTTTATGAATTCAGTGATCACCCCTAGGTGATAACTCTAGATTAATCTTGCTCTCCACATCTCTCATCATAGCTCTCCTTCCACAAAATATGCAACTTTCTCAATGCTTCCAAATACATGGTCTATGGTACCTCAAATTTAACGCATTTTAACATCAAGATAAGGTGATGTCAACTTATCTGTAGTCCAAATCATATTCGAATGTCAACTTCCCAGTTTTTATAAATCATACCGTCATCCTCCAAATATAATACACTGTGTCTCACAATAGTGTTCCAGATCCTTTAAACATTTACTTACTGACTTTTTTTTTTGATACAGAGGCTTGTCTGTCACCCTGGCTGGAATACAATGGCACAATCACAGCCTCACTGCAGCCTCAATGTTCTAGGCTCATGCAATCCTCCTACCTCAGCCTCCCAAGTAGCTCTGACCACAGGCACACACCATTATACCTGTCTAATTTTTTATTTTGTTTAGAGACAGGGTCTCACTGTGTTGCCCAAGATGGTCTCAAACTCATGAGCTCAAGCGATCCTCCTGCCTTGGCCTCCTGAACTGCTGGGATTACAGGCAAAAGCCAGTGTGCCTGGCTTATTTATGTTTAAAAAAGAAGTTTCCGCCATTATGCTCAGCAAACTAACACAAGAACAGAAAACCAAACACCGTATGTTCTCACTCATAGGTGGGAATTGAACAATGAGAACTCACGGACACAGGGAGCGGACATCACACACCGGGGCTTGGTGGGGGGGTGGGGGGGTGGGGGAGAGGGAGAGCATTAGGAGAAACACCTAACGTAGACGATAGGTTAATGGGTGCAACAAACCACCATGGGACATGTATACCTGTGTAACAAACCTGCACATTCTGCACATGTACCCCAGAACAAAGTATAATAAAATTTTTAAAAAATTAAAAAGAAGAGGTTTCTGTGGACAAATAAGCATGGGAAATGAGACAAGAACTTCTTGGAGTGTCACGGTGCATATGAGCATATTACAGGCTCTGAGAAGTCTTATGCAGAAAAACAGTGCATGCAATTATAAGTTGACTTGAGCCAAGTCTCAGTCTAACTTCTGATGCTAAGTAATGTCACGGAAACACATTAGAAAGCACTCCCTTTATCTCCCATCTCCTCTGGTCTCCAACTCTGTGTCCAGCCTCGCTGATGTTTCTCCTTGCGGAGTTCTCATTTCCACCCTTATTTATGCTCACCTCCCCACACCAGGCCCCTGCTGCTTACTGCCCAAGGATTGCAACTGACCCCCTCACTTTCGAACTCTTGAACCTTTAATCCAGCCTAATTAGTTTCAAGCCAGATTAGTTTGCTTAAAATTCAGCTCCAGTTATTTCATTTTCTGGTTCAAAACCTTCACTCAATGAAAGAAAATAGGCCAATCATACAGAAAACACCATTTGAGGCCCTTTCCCACCCAGATTGCCATCCCTTTCCTTCCCTCCATTCTCCTGTACTTCATGTTTCATCTGAAAGGACCCCTGGTCCTAAAACTTCTCATCTGTGCTCTGGCTCTGGCTGTTTCTTTACTTCATTATGGAAAGCCCTCCTCAGGCATCCCAACTTCTCCAAGTCTTACCTATTCTCTGAAGCTAAGCTACAATCCCACCACTTCTTTTCCTTTTGAGATGGAGCTTCACTCTTGTCATGCAGGGTGGAGTACAATGGCGCAATCTCAGCTCAGCGCAACCCCTGCCACTGGGTTCAAGTGATTCTCCTGCCTCAGCCTCCTGAGGAGCTGGGATTACAGGCATGTGCCACCGTGTCCAGTTAATTTTTGTATTTTTGGGAGAGATGGGGTTTCACAATGTTGGCTAAGCTGGTCTTGAACTCCTGATCTCAGGTGATCTGCCCACTTCAGCTTCCCAAAGTGCTGAGATTACAGGCATGACTCACCGCCCTCAGCGGAATCCCACCACTTCTCCAGGGCTTCCTGGTGCCCCGGTCATAAATTATCCCTGCTTCCTTTGCCATCCCAGGGAATTTATTCACTGCACTTGTTACATCTGGCCTTCCATTTTCAGAATGAGGCATCAAGAGGACACAGACGGTCTCTCATTCATATTTATCTCCCAGCTGTACTGAATGCAACATCTTGCTAAGAGAGCTCTAGAAGTAACCTGGATAATGAGTAACAATCACATTACATATCTAGGAAATTTCCTGTACATAGGAAAGGAAACATATGCTTTTCAATTCAGAACCAATGACATCGGCAACTCTGTTGCCAAAATATGATCAGTAGATGTGCAACAGAAAAGAAAATTCTCCACGTTCTTCCTTCAAGTGCGAGCCTCTTTTAATACTAAGTGCTGTGATTTTGTTACACTGATGCTCTGTTGGTAGCTGTAAACACCATAGTTCAAGGTAAACTATGAGACATAGTAATTTGTACCAGTTCTCAGGGTGCCAGCTGCTAGAAAAAGTCCCCTTTTGTTCCTGAATCACATGTATTCAAATTCCACAAAAGTCTTTAATAATGAACTAAAAAATAACAGAATAACGTTAGCATGTCAGGTATTACCCCTAATACCATGGGCAGAAGCAAAACACCTATCTCACTGTATTAGACACTTACGGTAAAGAAAAACTAGGACACATTCAATTCATGTAATAAATGAGCAACAAACACTTGGTAAAAACAAAATTAAAAGCTTGGAATTACTAGTTCAACAAAATGGTTTTTAATCTTTCCAGAAAACAAATGGTAAAACCATAGAAACTTAGCACAACTGTTAGAGAAAGTCCAAAAAAGTCTTTTCTGCTTCTCATGATATCATTGTTTACTCTGTTCCCCCCAATTTACAATTCTAGATGCCGGGATCTTTCACTAATACTCATAGCAGTGTGTTACTTTATCCTCTCTATGAAATGGAAGGAGAGAAGGAAGCTAGCTAGCAGTGGCTGAATTCTCACAGCAATCTTTGTCAAGCAGTTGTTATTTTATAAATTACTTACAAACTACGGCAGTCTGGAGTAGCACAGGAGAGTGGATGAAGTGAACCCACTCTGGTTCTAAACACCTCTGGTACTAAATACATGGGTTCCCGTCCTGCTTACTTTTTCCCTCGCCTTTGAACCTTGTACAAGTGACTTCACACTCCCCTCTGCCTCTGCCATAAAACTTGGGTACTAACAGTTTCTTTTTTTCTTTTTTTTTGCAGTTATTGCAAGTATTAGATGAGTTATTATCTGTGAAGGACTTCAAATCATGCTTGGCAATGGTAAGCTCTTTATATAAATATCTGTTAAATAAACAGAAAATACAATCGATTCAGTAACTTGCTGAAGGACACATAGTGAAATAAGTGATAGAAGTGGGATGTTAAGCCAGATCTTTCTTGCTCTTTGCACTCTAGTGTCCTCACTGGAAAGACTGACACCTTCTCTCCGCATCCTCTCATGGTGGAAAGGATGAGGGAGCTCTCTGGGGCATCTTCTCTAAAGGCACTAATGCCATTCCTGAGGGCTCCACCCTCATGACCTTATCACCTCCCTAAGGCACCCCCTCCGAAAACCATCACTTTGGGTGTTAGGATTTCAACATGTGAATTCTGGGGACACAAACATTTAGACCACTGCCGATCATGAACGGCAGTGGGAGTGACGAAAAGGGACCCTTTTCCAGGGTCTGGTCTAAGAAAGGGCATGGCTGGGCGTGGTGGCTCACGCCTGTAATCCCAGCACTTTACGAGGCCAAGATGGGTGGATTGCTTGAGTTCAGGCATTCAAGACCAGCCTGACCAACATGGTGAAACCTCGTCTCTATTAAACATACAAAAATTAGCTGGGTGTGGTGGTGGGTGCCTGTAACCCCATTTACATGGGAGGCCGAGGCAGGATACTAACAGTTTCTATTTTTTGCAACCTCTTGAACCCAGGAGGCAGAGGTTGCGGTGAGCCGAGATTGCATGATTGCACTTCAGCCTGGGCAACAAGAGTGCAACTCCGTCTCAAAAAGAAGAGCCAGATTCAAAGCAGGTGTGCCCACTACAAGAAACAAGACCCTTTCCAACTCCTCCAGTCTTGGTATGTTCACCTCATTCAGGGGACCAGCTTTCTAGCTTTTCAATCAAGGAAGGTTCTAGAAGGAATTATGAGAAGAGCTGGAACGTATATAGAAAATAAAAGCAGATATATTAATTACCTTGGTTGTATACGTACAAAACACACATGTATATCAAAACATCGCACTGAGTCTGGGTGCAATGACTCACGCCTCTAATCCCAACACTCTGGGAGGACGAAGCAGGTGAACTACTTGAGCCCAGGAGTTCGAGACCAGCCTGGCCAACATGGTGGAACCAACCCTGTCTCTACTAAAACTATAAAAATTAGTTGGGTGTGGTGGCACATGCCTGTAGTCCCAGTTACTTGGGAGGCTGAAGTGGGAGGATGGCTTGAACCCAGTAGGTCAAGGCCAAAGGGCACTGTCACCGTGCCACTGCATTCCAGCCTGGGCCAGAGTGAGATCTTATCTTTAAAAAAAAAAAGGGAACAACAAAAATCCCACAAAACCACATACATTATATATCATAAAATAATATATTTGTCAACTATACCTCAATCAAGCTGGGGGGAAAAAGATAAAAGGAAATTTTATAATAACAAAAAGAAAAAGATGAAAAGTAAAATTGCTAAGAGCCAGCAAAAGTTGATGGAAAGCAAACCCCTTCAAGGAAGCCGTAGCGTTCAGTTTTTGGATGGTTATTGAGCTGCAGCGAGGACTGAGTTAAACAACAGCCCTGACTACCGGCCGGCTGACGCATTTCCCGCTTCCACACTGGTTCCCAGTCCCATGGCCTTTTCCCCACATAGCAACCGGTGCTTTTCTTTTATGAGGGCCCTTAAGACGTAAAGTTTATATCAAATCACGCCACTCTTGCTCAG
This sequence comes from Ateles fusciceps, assembly GCA_036589455.1. NCBI lineage: Eukaryota > Metazoa > Chordata > Mammalia > Primates > Atelidae > Ateles > Ateles fusciceps. The sequence goes on from JAZHEH010001064.1 coordinate 9,145,509, forward strand.
CACCTTCCGTCAGGTGTTCTAACATTCACGGCATAGTCCAAAGTCTTCCCCCTGGCCTGCAGCCCTGGCCTGCAAGTCCTTGTGTGACCTCTGGCCTGCCTCCTCTTCTCCCTTCTCTGTACTCAGCTACACTGGGCTCTGGGCTCTTCCTAGAATGTGTTCAGAGCTTTGCCTTTATGGTTTCCACTGCCTGAAATACTCTATCTCCAAATATCCACATGGACACATTCTCACTCCATTCATATTTTTGATCAAATGTCTCCTTCCCAGAAGCCTTTTTTTGGGGGGACAGGGTCTTGCTCTATCACCCAGGCTGGAGTGCAGTGGCACGATCACAGCTCACTGCAACCTCTGAGTGATCCTCCTAGGGGTTTCGTTTTGTTTCCTCTGTTCCTGGTGGCTGGGAGATCACTGGCACACAGTAGGCAGAAGGGAGGGAGGGAGGATGGATGGGCAAACCTGGATTTCAGCCAAGTATCAGATAAGCTTTCTTATTCTTGCATAGAAGCTATTAGAAGCTGAAAGACCAAATAGTTAAGCTGATTTATAACTGCATCAACAACCAAACTTCAAAGATCCCAATTTACAGTGTGATAATCTGAAGAGCTACTTAGGGCATAATTTCAAAGGTGATAGGGGAAGGTGGGGGAAATTAATGTCTCCAGAGGAGAGCAATTCAGAATAGCTGGGGAAGGTTTCAAATTGCACCTTGAAGGGGAGCAGAATAGGTCATCCCCAAAATATGTGACTTTGCCATAAGGACTGTTTTGAACTGAAGGCGACTGAGAATCTACAAACGCAGGAAAAATTCTCTGCCGTCCCCCTCATCTGCCTAAAACCAGGACTCACCTTTTCCCTTGCAAAATTCCCCCTCTGCTGTACCAGGAACAGAAAAGTTGAGGCTTCCTGCTGGAGATGGTGAGTTGGCACGGAGGTGAGATGCAGAAACGTGCCTTACTAAAATAACCCTCCATCTTCCATTAGCTTTCCCATATACTTCCTAGTCACCTTCCTGCAATTCAGCAGCCCATGAAAGGCACTCTTTTCCTTGTTACAAATGGTATGTAAGACCCCAGTCCTCCCACCTCGAGCTTCACTCCTTTTCTGTGAACTCCTGTGCATGTAAAATATTAACAAAATTGCATGTCTTGTATCCTGTGAGATGTGTCTTTTGTAAGTTTAATTCACTGGCCTTAAATACTATACCTAAGAGGGTAGAGGAGAAGTTGTTTTCTCCCCAGTGACCTTCACTTTACCACCAATTCACGTGCCGGCCTACGCCATTCTATTCCGTGCCTTGCCAGATCACAAGTATTTAATCTGATGTGTTCTGCTTTGGAAGAGCTATATTTATAGCACACTCACATGGGAGGAAATCAGGTAAGAGGGCATAAAAACATGTCACATGAGGACTATGGGATTTTTCGCCCAGAGAGGAAAAAATCTAAAGAGGAAGAAGGTGATCATATACTTTATAAGGCCCAGGAGAACAGAACTGGGATCAAAGAATTGAAGTTGTAAAGCGAAGCAAACCTTCATTCTATATAAATCCGAATGCTCTAACAGAACTGCTAACAGAGGGCACAGGCTGCCAGCCAAGAGGAGAAGAAATGGCCTTTTTGGGAAGATGTGGTGTAGGAGAACAGATGGATAACTGGCTTGGATCGCTACTGGCAGCACGCAGGGTAAACACAAGCAGAGCACAGGTGGTGTGGGTCCTCGGGGCTGTAGCTGCCACCCATTGGCTGTGGGCTCTTCACTGCCAATCAACAATTTTGGGCAGCAGTTCACTCCATCACAGCAAAAATGGATTACATCAGTGGTTGGCCAACCCAGTTCCTCAGAGCCCAGGGTTCAGAGCAAATGGCACAGGAATGCTTCAGTAGTGGGTGGAAATAAAAATCCAACTGGGCCAGGTAGCTGAATATCCACAAACTCAGGGCCATTCCCCTGAGTTTTAATACATTTCCAGTTATAGTAAGTTTCCAATCATTTTAAATACATTTCTATGTTCTTTCTATGTCAATTTGCCTTGATTATAAAACTCTTTAAAAAAATCTAGTCATACATCATTTTCTATGACTCTGAAGTTTTCAGGTGACTGCTGTATCTGCCCAAATAGAAGGAGATTCCAAATAGAAGGTGCTCCCACATTTTACGAAGAAAATCTTGTGGCCAACTCTTAGTGCTATCGAAGACAGTCAAACACTGGGGCAGAGATTCAAGATGCTTACTAACTCCATTTTCTTCCTTGGAATACAGACAACTACATTTCTAGCCTTCCTTGCAGTTGGGTTGGCCCAAGTGATGGAATTTTGGCCAGTGAAATGTGTGGGGAATGATGTCTGCCATTTTCCAGCCTGGCAACAAAAAGACCTGTGTGGTCTTCCCACGTTTTCTCTCTTCTCTGGGGACAGTAATATATACAATACATGTAACATACAAAATATGTGTTAACCAACTTTTTATGATATTGGTAAAGCTTGGGTTCAAAAATACGCTATTAGGTTTTTCAGGAGTCCAAAGTTACACACGGATTTTGGCTGTGTAGGGGTTCTGTGCCCATAACCTCTCATCGTTCAGTGACCAATCCATCTTGCTGTGATGGAGAGCGCTATTAACTCTCACATTAATATAGAAAAAATAAACATGTACTAACTTAGAACTATCCCTCTCTCCAAATCCTTATTCATATTTAATTTTAAAAAAATCTGAAAACTTCTCACCTGTCTTGTGCGTATCAGTAGAGATACTTGGCCACCTAACCCCTTTCTAATGGAAATTTCCATTCAACTAATTGGAAACAGTTTTTGTTTTGAATGTTTGAGTTTATCACGGCATCCAGTATTTAGAATAGTGACATTACGTCTCCAGAAATAAATGTTAAATCTCTATTTAAACATTTAAGTCAAACGTATCAGGTGATTTATATCAACACAGCAAAATAAGATTGATTGAGATCATGGAGGCCCACGTATCCTCAGCAAGCAGCACACTGTTGTTCAAAATAAAGTAACTGAACATGTCCTCCTGTACCAAGGGAGAGCTTGCAAGGTTTCAAATTTAAGGTGACTCTCTTTTCTGAAGAATAATTCTGAGAGGAAAAAAGCCTCATCTTATATTCAGGCATATGTGGCAATCTTTGGCAAATTTTTATTTCTGAACATTTATTTTTGCATATTCTGTAAGTGCATATGGAAAAAATAAACATGATTTATTTTTGTTCAGTTGTATAAGCTCATTTGGCTTTGGCATTTACATGGAATGGGAACCCAGTAACATTTTGTATGTATAAAAACCTTTGATTATTTTTTCAGGTGCTTTTAAAGTTTTAAAAAAATACCAAACATGCTTGGCAAGCAATGGTACTTCTGACTGCAAAGCCACATGTAAGTGAAATCAAAGTAATTCACACATACCTTTTCAAGGGCCAATTTTTACCAACAAGCCCTATTCTCATTTTTATCTATTGGTGGAGGACAGGGAAAATAAATGTGGCAATGATTACGAGGAAAGAAATAGCATTGTTCTGATTGATTAGTTTTTGTTTTTGCTACTGTTCTCTGCTTTGTTCCCCATGAACAGATTATCTGAGAAGGTTCAAGCTTATACGTTCTTGTCAAAATTGCTGGGTTAGCAAAGTATACTTGAAATGACTTCTAAGATTTTTTTCAAAGTTGAAATTAAACAGAAGTTTCTAAACTTCTCTGCCAAAGAGGGGAAAAACTCGTACTGGCAAACCAATCATTAATGACCATACATTTTAAATTAATTAATTTGCTATTTGTGAGCTACGGCACCTAGCTTAAGATTTTCAAAGTAATAGCTAACAACTTTTATCTTTTAAAACATTCGTCACAGAAGGTGGAATATTCATTTTCATGCTGAAGTTCTCCTTTTGTTAAATTTATCAATTCTCTAAAAATGATGTAAAAGCATTCCAGAAATTTATAGTATTTAAAGTTATCGTACTTTCAAGGGCTCATTTATGCAAAACTGCTAGTGTTCTCGGCTCACAGATGCTATGAGCCCTCCAAAGAGGATCAGAATTGGTCAAGCTCTGTGTAGATCTTAATAATTTTGATGAGTGATTGTACATATAGGTGAACACAATAGGTGCTGGGAACTTATGCTTGTATTCCCAGCACTTTGGGAGGCTGAGGTGGGTGGATCCCTTGAGCCTAGGAGTTTAAGACGAGTCTGGGCAACATGGCAAAACCCCATCTCTACAAAAAAATACAAAAAAAAACCCAAAAATTGGCTGGATGTGGTAGCATGTGCCTATAGTCTCAGCTACGTGGGAAGCTGAGGAGGGAGAATCGCTTGAGCCTGGGAGATCAAGGCTGCAGTGAGCTATCATCAACCCACTGCACACGAGCCTGGGTCACAGAATGAGACTCTATCTCAAAAAAGATATGTGAGGGAAAGAAATCAAAGATTTATCTGGTAGTTATTTTCTGATTTTATTAACGTCAAAAACTGAGGCAAAGAAGTGATCATTGGAAAGGAGTAGGGAGTTGTTTCAGGAATAGCAAAGACCCTACTCTCAGAAATTTTTCTGTTCACACAGATGCCACCTGTTGTCAAATCAGGAGGATTTTCACGGTTTTGTGGGTTTTTTTTTTTTTTTTTTTTTTGAGACAGAGTTTCAGTCTTGTTGCCCAGGCTGGAGTGCAATGGCGTGATCTTGGCTCACAGCAACCTCCACCTCCCAGGTTCAAGCGATTCCCATCTCAGCCTCCTGAGTAGCTGGGACTACAAGGCGCATGCCACCATGCCCAGCTATTTTTTTGTATTTTTAGTAGAGATGGGGTTTTACCATGTTGGCCAGGGTGATCTCGATCTCCTGACCTCATGATCCACCCGCCTTCGCCTCCCAAAGTGCTGGGATTATAGGCATGAGCCACCATGCCCGGCCACTTTCATGGTTTTTTAATGAAATGTGTTAGACTGTCCACTGTCAACTCTGCACTATGGCTGCGAGTGCCTCATACTTTCTCATCTATTAAAGAGCATGAATTCCTAGGGATGATATTTTCAGAGCCTCTGACAACAGGGTCTCAGGTTGGATTCTTCAATGAGAGGCCCTTGTGTGACATGTGGAAGTCAGGGGAGAAGCCAGATGACCGCTCCACCATCAGCAGAAGCCATCCCTGTGGGCTACAGCAGAGTAGACACTTTCCAGTTCCATTAGACCAGTAGTTCTCGAAGTGTGGCTTAGGAACACTTAGAAGCTCTAGAGACCATTTTAGGGATTCCACAAGGTCAAAACTATTTTCTTAATGGCACTAAGACATGATTTGCCTTTTAATACTCTCCTTCTCTCATGATGGTAGAGTGGACTTTTTCAAACACTACGAGACCTATGATGACTTTATCACTCTGATGGCTAAGGGAATGCCTGCTTCTATATTCTTGTGATTTAAATTTTTCTGTTTTAATTTCTAATGCAAAAAATACCAATGGGCATAACCTATATAAGCAAAAGCTCTTTGATGTATTCAATAATTTTTAAGGGCCAGCCACAGTAGCTCATGTCTGTAATCCCAGCACTTTGGGAGGCCAAAGTGGGTGGATCGCTTGAGCCCAGAAGTTCAAGACCAGCCTGGGCAACCTAGCAAGACCCTATCTCTATAAAGAATATAGTAATAATAATCATACTAATTTTTAAGAATGTAAAGTGGTCATGAGATTAAGACATTTGGGAAATGTATTCTAGGTTGTATCCTGAAAATCACCCACTGAATGAATGCTTTAGGTAGCTGCAATTATCAGTGCTGACTTTTAGTAATTCTGGCAATTTCTTGATTCCCCAGATGCTACCAGCAGCCCTGAGAACTGGCAGCTTTCTCTGACTTTATTCCTTCAGTCCTTTTACATTGTGTAGATCTTAATTCCCTATGTTAAATCACTTTATTTCTGAAATATCTGAAGTGGTTTTTGTCTTCCCGACTAAACCATGAACACAGTTCAATACAAAATACTATAAATTTGGTTTTCATACATCTTCAAAATCACACCATATGAGGTATCTCTTCTGCACTCCTACGATGAATTAGACAAGCCTATCCTCAAACCATTTTCTTCAAGTTCATGGCCAAAATGCTCAATGTTCTATGTTTTAAAATGGTTTTTCTGTATAAAACATGCCATATGCTTTTCAGAGAAAGCTCAAAATTAACTGGTAAAGCTTTATATACAACTCTACTAAAGTTCTTGTTGAAATGTACAGGAATACTGCAGCATGGTGCGTTCTAACAGAATTGTGTTCCAAGAAGTTCCAAGCCATTAAAACAACAAAAAAACCCAAACCTCTGATTTAAAACAATAGTTTTGATGGTAGAAAAAAGGATTAGGGGGCAGATAGTTTCAAACTTGCCATAACACGTTTACCATTCCCTGTAAGTATTTACATAATTCTTAACATTATTTTTGTCATGTAGTTACAAGTTACAGATTGAACTCTCTGTTCCACTCTTTCCTCCTTCTCAACACTGTACTTGACTAGCTGAAGAAAAAAATATAGTTTTAAACCCTAAATATCACTCACAGGCCCATCATTTCATTACATCTAGTATGTGCATGAGAAAGGGCTTTTCTTTCCCAAGACCAGCTATCATCAGCACAGACAGAGTCTTAGACCTTCTTAACACTTTATAGTAAGCCAAAGCCACTCATACAAAGCTTCTGAGTTGCAGAAACATCAGCTATTTTTCCAAACTGCTTGGTCTTGGGTCACACAACACTGCAATCCAGAGAGGTCTGTGCCGTGCAGAACTGAATGCTTCATCCATCACCTGGTCTCCCCCTAAAACTGAATTATGAGAAAAGCTATAAAGTAGCCTGGCTTTATAAAAGAGAAATTGGTTCTTTGTGGTCACTGATCCAGTTATATCAAACTGCTTGCCATTTCTCCCCTGCTCTTGGGAATATCCCAGGCCCCTTGCATGAAATATTTTATCTTGATCATCTTGCTGTATCTACCTGCATGTGGCAATGACATACTGCCTTGTAACAGGATCTCAAATAAATATATATCAATATATGCATGTATATTTATTTTAATGGATAAATAGTATTATTTAAACGGTTACTTTCTAATAGGTCAAAACATGTAAGCACAGACACATGAAGCTGCAAGGGAAGAGATGCCTGGGTGGTCATAAAAGACAGCTGACACCAGTCATCTCTCTCTTATCTCAAAGGTGTTAAAATATTTATTTTGGCTATATTTCCTGTTGCTTTGAAATATAACACCAATGAATTTCTTTTTCCCAGAGATTTTTTTTTTTTTTTTTTTTTTTTTTGAGACGGGGCCGACTGCTCCCGTGGCTGGAGTGCAATGGCACAGTCTTGGCTCACAGCAACCTCCGCATCTTGGCTCAAGCAACCCTCCCACTTCAGCCTCCCAGGTAGCTGGGACTACAGGAGCACCCCACCATGCCGGGCTAATTTTGTATTCTTTTTTGTAGAAACAGGGTTTTACCATGTTGCCCAGGCTGGTCTGGAAATCCTGAGCTCAAGCAATCTGCCCGCCTTGGCCTCCCAAAGTGTTGGGATTACAAGTGTAAGCTATCAGAGCTGGCCTCTCCTAGAGAGTATTGGAATGTTTTTGAAAAAGTATTTTTAGGCCAGGCATGGTGACTCACGCCTGTAATCCCAACACTTGGGGAGACAGAGGCCGGTGGATCACGAGGTCAGGAGACTGATCCTGGCTAACATGGTGAAACCCCATCTCTACTATAATGCAAAAAAGTAGCTGGTCGTAGTGGCACATGCCTATAGTCCCAGTTACTCAGGAGGCTGAGGTAGGGGAATTGCTTGAAACCAGGAGACAGAGGTTGCAATGAGCCGAGATCGTGCCATTGCACTCCAGCCTGGTAACAGAGCAAGAATCTGTCTAAAAACAAACAAACAAAAAAATGTATTTTTATATTTTTGTTTTTAACAGTAGTACTGAGGTATAGGAACACACTCCCACACACTCCTCCACACCCATCCATCCACAGAGTGCAATTTGTGTTAAGTTTTAACTTATGTGATTAACTGTGAAACCATTACCACAATCAAGATAATGAGCAGCTCAGGACATCAGAAGGGGCAGGAGGGGAAGGATTACCGAGGAGTGTGAAGAAGCTTTTGGGTGACAGATTTGTTGTCACATTTAAAATTTTAAATCTTACTTCAAATAGAATATATGTGGTATTTGTTTAAACTGAGGCTAGCAACAAGTCAAGGGAAAAATCTTAGTGAGTAGCTTGACATTTTGGATAATTAAAACAGAGCTTTTTTTCCTCCTAAGACTTGGAATCACCATCTCTATTTCTAAAATTAATTGATATTTCTTTAAAAATATAAATAATAGTCTTATGACGGATACATATCCTTAGAAACGACATTCAATGGGGTCAACAAAGATATCTTTGGGGCTTATCCATTTTGTTTCTTGACTTTTATCAAATGAGTGGACAGTCATTTCAACACGGTTAATTTCTTCATTTTGGCTTTTTTAAGAAGAAAAATATTGCAATTTATAATAAAGCTCTTAAACAAAGGGAAAAAGCCTCATCAGCTCTTCATTTTTCGTATGATAGATTTTCAGAGGTTAAGCCTACGTTTATGTTGACATTTTCATTAACTTTGCTGAAGTTCATTCTAGATGTAAACTGAGTATGTTTGCTTTCACAAGCTGTAACCATAAAAAAGGCAATAGATTTTCATAAATTTATTTTAAAAAGCTTGGGACCTACTTGAGGCATCAGTAAAAATGCAGATTTGGGGCCGGGCGCGGTGGCTCATGCCTGTCATCGCAGCACTTTTGGAGGCCGAGGTAAGCAGATGACGAGGTCAGGAGATCAAGACCGTCCTGGCTAACATGGTGAAAACCCATCTCTACTAAAAATACAAAAATGATTATCCAGCCGTGGTGGCATGCACCTGTAGTCCCAGCTACGCGAGAGGCTGAGGCAAGAGAATCGCTTGAACCCGAGGCCGAGGATGTAGTGAGCCGAGATCGCGCCACTGCACTCAAGCCTGGGCGGCAGAGCCAGACGCTGTCTCAGAAACAAAAACAAAAACAAAAACAAAAACAAAAACAGCATATTCATTCTAGACCCACATACATGCAAATGTGAATGAACGGAGCAGGCAAATGAGCCAACACTGTGCGGTTGTTTTAAGTATTAAAAAATCTCAGACAGGCCAGGAATGGTCACTCATGCCTAAAATCCCAACACTTTGGGAGGCCATGATAGGAGGATCACTTGCCCAGGAGTTTGAGACTAAGCTGTGCAACACACCGAGACCCTATCTCTACAAAAAAATTTAAAAATTAGCCAGATGTAGTGGTACACTCCTGTATCTCAGCTACCCAGGAGACTGAGGCAAGAGGATTGCTTGAACCCAGAAGGCTGAGATTACAGTGAGCTACTATATGATCATGCCACTACACTCCAACCTGGGTGACACAGTAAGATCCTGTCTCCAGATTTAAAAATATACATAAAATCTCAGATAAAGGAGGCATCAAATAGAAATATAAATACAAAAGCATCTGACCAGACCCAAAAATAAATGAGAGAGACTATCTTCTTAATCCCATCGGTTAATACTAAATGCAAATATCAAAATGGTTTCCATGTGAATAAGTAGGAATCAAGTAATATGTATTTTCACCTTTCCTTCAACACGTTTACATGTTAGAATTATATCTATCCCTCTTAACAGTTTCTTTTTAGGAATGCATTCAGCAATATAAATCACAGGACAGAAGGCTTCCTTCTCCCCACCCTATGCTGAGACATTGAACTGTAATGAGGTAACTTTATTACTGATTGATTGGTTGATTGACACAAGGTCTCACGCTCTGCTGCCCAGGCTGGAGTCCAGTGGCACAATCATGGCTCACTGCTGCCTCAACCTCCTGGGCTCCAGGGATCCTCTCACCTCAGCCTCCCAAGTATCTAGGACTACAGGTCTCCACCACCACAACCCCCTTGATTTTATTTATTTATTTATTTTTGTAGAGACAGGGTCTCCCTATGTTATACAGGTGGGTGATAATTTTAGAAGTTAACCTGCAACTCCAAAAAGAATTTCTGATATGTAATTTTAATTCAAGAGGATAAAAATAAACGTCCCTTCTCTTCCTCCCCCATTCCATACTCCATGGAAATACAGAAATGCAAACACGGTGTGTGACTAGAGGTTTGAAGACAGGTTTATGTGTTTAGATGTGTCTCATTCTTTTCTTTTCTTTTCTTTTTTTTTTTTTTTGGAGACGGAGTCTTGCTCTGTCGCCAGGCTGGAGTGCAGTGGCGCAACCTTGGCTCACTGCAACCTCCGCCTCCTGGGTTCAAGCAATTCTTCCACCTCAGCCTCCCGAGTAGCTGGGACCACAGGCGCATGCCACCACGCCCGGCTAATTTTTGTATTTTTAGCAGAGACTAGGTTTCACCATGTTGGCCAGGATGGTCTCGATCTCTTGACCTCATGATCCGCTGACCTCGGCCTCCCAAAGTGCTGGGATTACAGGCGTGAGCCACCGCGCCCGGCTACGTGTCTCCTTATTTTCTAGGAGTCTTGATGTCTGTTGACATTTGGCCTATCCTATTTATAAAATACAGTGTTTTCTTCCTTAGTAGAGACATATTAGTAAAATGCCCCCTTTTTTTAGTATCTTCTTGATTTTTTTAGTTAAGTAAATAATCATAAAATAAATAGAAGATTATACCAAAATTCAGATAAAATAATGTGGTGTAAAACTTCATTAATGTATCTGCAAATTCTGGCAATGGAGCTAACTTGCCATTTTTTTGTTTTGTTTTTTGAGAGAGGGTCTTGCTCTGTCACCCAGAGTGGAGTACAATGGCACGATCACAGCTCATTGCAGCCTTGAAATCCTGGGCTCAAGTGATCCTCCCACCCCAGCCTCCTGAGTAGCTGGGACTACAGGTGTACAACACCATGTTTTTTACAACCTTTGAAAACCAGGTTGTCAAAATGAAATGTAAAAAATTTGTGTCATTAACAGAAGAGACTTTGAGAAATAATGAGCTAAGTACCTCAATTAAATGAAAAAGAAATTAGGACAAAATTTAAAAAGAAGAAAAATTAATGAAATAGAAAATTATGAAGTACATTTTATTCTCTGAAAATATTAATCGAAAATATCTACTGAGATTTATCAAGTAAAAACTGGGAGATGAAAAAGATGTAGATACCACAGAGATTAATAAGGAAATGAGATTATAAATTTATGCCTAAAATTCTGAAAGTCTAGATGAAATAAAAAAAAGAACTAGAAAGCTGTAATGCTCAAACTGGCATGAGAAGAGCATAAAAGCCCTGAAGTGTTCTATTAAAGACTCTGAATCATTAGTTAAATCTTCCCAAGGCACAATAACCACAGCATATTTAGGAATTTTCCCAGTGAGTTACAGAAAACACTCCAGGAAGAAATAATCAGAACATAAACTCTTCCCGAAAAGAAAGATCAAAACAAAGAAACTAAAACTTCACGATAGTAGCAAGCTTCAGAGTCAAACCACTTGAGGAAAGGATAAGAAGGAAAATTAGAGGCCAGTTTCCTCCTGATTATACATACAGCAAGTCCCCCACCTTCCCCATAAATCTTCGAGAGTCAAATCCAGTGACATGTTTGAAAAAGATCATGTTAAAAACATCACGAAAATATTCTTTATCCAAGTAAACAGTTCCATGTAGAAAATCTATTCACAGAATTTGCTGCAATAAGAAATGCAACAACAAAAAAAAACCATATGATCATCTTAAAAGATGTAGAAAAGAGACATTTGATAAAATTCAGTATCAATTCACAATTTTTTAGAAAAAAAACAGCAAACTAGAAATAGAAGAAAACTACCTTAACATCATAAAGTACATCTAGAGAAAACCCACATGCTTTTAAAGAGTACCACTAAGACGAGAATAATCAAATGTTACAGTGAAGAGTCTAGCCAGTATAGTAAGATGAAAAATAATTGAAAAGTTAAAAGGACTGGAGAGGAAGAAACAGAATTTTATTTTTTATTTTGTTTTACAGACATATTCAAGCCATGTTGTCCAGGCTAGTCTTGGACTCCTGGCCTCAAGTGATCCTCCCACCTTGACCTCTGAAACTGCTGGGATTATAGGTGTGAGACACTGTGGCCAACCAGAAATAGAATTTTCATTATTCATGTGCTATGACTGTCCTATCTATGTCTAACAGAAAACCCAGAATCTACAGAAAATTCATAAGCATTTAATAATTTTAGAAAGACTCATAAATACAAAGATTTTCAGACAAAATCAACTTAATTTCTCTGTATCAGCAAACAGAAACTATAACCTGAGAGAGGGAAAGAAAGAAGGTGAGAAAGAATGTAATAACTAAAAAATTAAAATATCTAGAAACAAATCTAAAAGTATAAGTATGATCTTTACAGAAAATATTCTAAGACATTCAAGAGCTAAATTAATGGAGAGATATTTCCTATTTATGGGTAAGGTTGCTCAATACGGTAACAAAGGCATTTTCCTCCAAATTGATCTACAGACTTCAATGCAACCCCAAACAAAATATCAGCAGGGTGTGTTTGTGTTCTCTTTCTTTTCCTTTTTGTTGAACTTCATACATGGTATCTAAAATTTATATGGAAGAGAAAGGTCCAAGAATAGTCAGTTTACTTTTGAAGAATATGGTGGGTTGATATGTCCAAACTATGTCAATATTTATTTTAAAACTATAGCAATTAAGGTAGTATGGCATTGAAACAGGAACAGCAGGTCAGATACAGACCTACCCATATGTGGAAAATTAATGCATGACTGAGCAGGCATTTCAGACCAAGGGAACAAGCTATTCAAAAAATAGCACTGCAACAGATAGGTATACTACATGAAATCAGATTCCTATCTCACTCCATACACAAAAACCAGTTCCAGAAAGATCGAGGAATTAAAGATGAAAGATGAAATTTTAAAACTATTAGAAATAAAGATAGAATAATTCTTTATGAGGTTAAGGTAAGAATTTCCTTTTTTGCTTTTTGTTTTGTTTTGAGACATGGCCTCCCGAAGTATTGGGATTACAGGAACGAGCCACCACACCTGACCAGGAAAGAATTTCTTAAACAAGAGCCCAAAAGCACAAATAATAACAGAAAAGAAGGATACATTGGACTTGATTGCTATTAAAACTGCTATATAAATCTGACAAGAGCAGCTACAAATTAAACCCTTTCAGCAACACAAATAACCAACAAAAATAATGACACACAAAATATAGAAAGTCCTCCCGTACATTTATAGAAAAATACAATTTAATTTTAAAAAAGTCCAAAACCATGCACTGCCATTTCACAAAAGAAAACAAAGATTAATAAATATATGAAAAGCATTCAGTGTAAGTAATGGTGGAGTGAAAATTCTCCTACCATGATTGTGTGAGCGTAAATGAAAGGAACCACTTTAAAAACTGCCCAGTAAAAGCAAAGATACACATATATTATCAAACAACAATTCCACTGCTTATTAATACACCCAAGAGAAACTCTTGCACACATGGATCAGGAGACATGGATAAATGCTTCCAGAGTGGGATCATTTGCAATACCTCAAATGCCCATGGACAGAGAACAGATCAACTGCCACATCCCCTACTAGAAGACCACATATTAGTAAAAATACATTACTATGACACAAATCAACAAGAATGAATTTTACACATTTAATGTTGAGCCAAAAAAGCAAGTCACAAAAGAATGCCTTAATTATTCTACCCAAATAATGGTTTGAACACACAAAAACTAAGTAGTATAACACGTAGAATATAAACACAGGTGGTAAGACATAGTACAATGAAGAGGAAAGGAGTGGGAAACACCAAATTCAGCATAATGATAAACTGATAGAGGGGGGTCAAGGTAGGAGGTGGGTCTTGGAAATCCCACCAGGTTGAGGACTAGCTAAAAATAGGGCCCAGGTGAAAGCAGCTTTCAATCAGACACGCCCAGCAGAGTGCCATGTCAATTTACCATTGCCATGGCAACACCCAGGTGTTACCACCTCTCTCCATGGCAATGATCCAATGATTACTACCCCTCCCTTAGAGACTTCTGCACAAACAGGCCCTTAATCTACATGCAATTAAAAGTGGGTATAAATATGACTGCAAAACTCCCCTGAGCTGTTACTCTCTGCCTACGGGGTCGCCTTGCTCTGCAGGGGCAGTCAAGGAGCTGCAACACTGCTGCTTCAGTAAAGCTGTCTTCCTCTGCCTCTGGCTTGCCCTTGAATTCTCTTCTGGGCAAAGCCAAGAACACAAGTGGGCTAAGCTCCCCTTTGGGGTTTCTCTGCTCTCAATTGGGGTAGCTTGGGGAAGGATAACATGAGAGTCTTCAAAGCTATTAGTGACACTCTGCATCTAAAATCGTGGATGTGGGTACGTGAGGTTTTGAATCTCACTATCATGAATACTCTTTTATATATTATTTAATTTTTCCAAAAAAAACTGAAAGACGACATCCTATTTTTAATAAATTTTTATTATATAGGAACATACTTACAGTCAACACCTGCAGAAAAATATTGTTACACATTGGTCTTCAACGATAGCGGATGTATCACTAAATAAGAGAAAAAAACTCTCTCCAATAATCATGAAGTCATGTCATTGCATCTTTTTCTTCAGCTGTATTCCCATATTACAAACGCAAATGGAATAATCCAATAGTCTGCACATGGGGGAACATGAGACATTTTTGTGTCTTATGCTGGAGTCCTTCATATTTCCTTTATGTTACTGTATCTTCTCTTCCTTAATTATTCCCCCAAAACTGCAAAAATCAAACTTCACATGGACCAAGAACTCAGAACATTTGCTTGTGGAATACATATAATGTGAATTTTAATATATAGACTTAATTTTACTTGAAAGATATCTCAATGTATTTATAATCTCATCTTTATGTAACAGAGCAGCTTTGTGGAAACTGGGCTTGAAGGCACCGTTGCCTATGGCAGGACACAGAACACCTTGGCAATTGCTAGTCAGGAACCTGGCTTCCTACAGGGGGAATTCTTTCTCCTGGCAGAGACCACCTCCTACTGTATCTTCCTCCAGCCCATGCTTTGGTATCCTACTGCACCCAATACAAAGTTTTCTAAAAAGATCTCTTCATGTTACTTCCACCCAAAACTATTTAATCATTACTTTTCACTAAAGAATGTACTGAGGCAACCAAAAGTCATTCTACTTTATCACTCACTACACTGGGAATGAAGGGAAGATATCAATGACAATCCTGATCCCACACTGAGGTCACGTGTAATTGTGTAGACAAGACATAACCTTATAAAATAGGCAAGATACAAGATAAAGTTGGCAACATATGATGACCTCCAAACGTGTAGGATGCCATTCACACATTTCCTATCACTCAGATCATGTGATTCATTAGTCAAATAATAATTACGCCTCTACAAAGGAATTAAATTTTAAGCGTCAGCCAGGTGCAGTGGCTCACATCTGTAATCCCAGCACTTTGGGAAGCCAAGGCGGTAGATCACCTGAGGTCAGGAGTTCGAGACCAGCCTGACCAACATGGTGAAACTCTGTCTCTACTGAAAAAATGCCAAATTAGCTGGGCATGGTGTCCCATGCCTGTAATCCCAGCTACTTGGGAGACTGAGGCAGGGGAATCGCTTGAACCTGGGAGGTGGAGGTTGCAGTGAGTTCGAGATCGCGCCATTGCACTCATACTACAGCCTGGGCAACAAGGGCAAAACTCAGTCTCAAAAAATAAAAAAAATTTTTTAAAGTGTCAACAGGCACACTCTTCAGTCCCAGGTACTCCAAATTATGTATGTTTGGTGAGAGAAACAAACAACCCAATACTCTGTGAAAAAGGCTGTAAGAGGAATTCACAGACAAGTTACTTGGGGTGGGAGGAGAGATGGCAAGTGGATGGGAAAGAGCAATAGCAAGCTAGACCAGGAACGTGTCCACGGAATCTTTAACCTTTGGGCAGGACAAAGTCCTGCTGCTGCAAACATTTCTTATATCATTTATTATTCCGAGAAGCCAGAAACATGGCAAAAGGTTTGTTTTTAATCCAGAGAAAAAGGACAGTTGGGCATCAGACAGCCTTACCGTTCTGTAACCTACAGGTGGGATTCCCTCCAGACAGCCTCTGAGTGTTCTGGATATCTGAATGCAATAGATCCTCCAGGCAAGAATAAACAGAAATCAGTGTGGAGATTGTATGTGATACAAGTTAACACCAGATAAAGCAACTCAGAAAGTCACGGACTAGTAAACCAACCTAAGGCACGCAATCAAACCAAACCACAGGGAACATTAGCTCCTACTATCTGCTCAACTTGAAATGATCTTTCGGCTTTTTTCATGTTCATCTAGACCACTAAAAAATCTTAAAACAGAACATCAGAATCGCTAATCACTGACAACTGTTTAAACTAGAACACGCTTAACAGCTATAGCACAAGAAAGTATTTAGAGTAGTGTATATTTGCCCAACCTCTGCTTCCACACTAGACTAAACACTATAGCTAAACCCAGAACTCTAAGAATGTATGTGGTAATCTTAACTATCTGAGAGCAGAAGAAAACACTCCAGTGTTTCATACTTCTTCCAGTATCAGCCACCCGAAAGGGAGAAAGGTACGGCTCGTTAACAAGAGGTTCTGTACTTTGTATACCCTTAGGGTATATGGGTTTATTTCAGAGGCCTGTGGAGACCCTGGAAATATAAGCCAAGCTGTTTAGATAGAAGCTGACTATTACTCTGGAGAAGGCTTACAGATTTTTATCAGATATTCAAAGATATTCGTGAGCTAGAAAACAATAACCATTTAAAATTCCCTTCAAAAATGCCATACTGGTAATATTACAATGAACATTTTTCAGCCAAGGAAACTATATCTATATCTATATCTGTATATGTGTATATGTATATGTATATGTATATGTATGTATTTCAGGGAAACGTAAAGAAAAATTTCAAGGGTTAAGATGATTAAGTAACTGTTTTTCTAACTCCAATTGATAGTTTTTCTTGGGCCAGAGTTAACAAGGGCTAATGGACTTCTACTAAGATCTTTTCACACACATGAATTTTTAGGGGGAAAATGATACAAATTTCTCTCTTAAAAAATATGTTTCCTTCTTTTGTATTTTACCAAGTCATTCATCAGAAGTATAATATCAAAAACAAATGGTTCATGTTTGTTAAACTTTAACTTCTAGAATATTTAGGAAAAAATTTAAAGTATTATTTTGAGGCATACACATGACTATGGTTTTAATTAAAAACAATTTTTTTTTCAGTTCTTATTGTATTTCCTGGAACCCAAATTCCTATGGATAATGGTCCAACTCAAATGAATGTCTAATTCTAGACTGAAGATGGTCATGTAAGTAGAGGTGAAACTTCAATTAGCAGACTGTGCTGGCTAATTTTATGTGCCAACTTTACTGCACCACAGGGTAAAAATTTAAACAATATTTCTGGGTGTGTCCATGAGGGTGTTTCGGGTCAGATAAGCATTTGGGATTGTGGACTCAGCAAAGGTGACTGCCTTCTCCAACGAAGATGAGATTGATCCAATCTGCTGGGGGCTTGCATAGAATAAAAGGTGGAAGGAGGAGGAATTCACCCATTTTTCTTCCTGATTGATGGTGCTGAGACATCCACTGGTATTTTCCCTGCTCTTGGAGTAGGAATTATACCAGCAGACCTCCTGGGTCCCCAGTTAGAGTTGGCAGATCAGACCGTCGGACTTCTTAGCTTCCATAATCATGTGCACCAATTATTCATAATAAATCTCCATATACTTATTTTTCTGTGTGTGTGTGTGTGTGTGTGTGTGTGTGTGTGTGCGCGCGTGCACCTGTGTGTCTATCTCCTATTCAGTTTCTGTTAAGAACCCCAACTAATACATACACTTCTATTATAGAATAGGTCTCGGTTTCATAACGAAAGATTAATGCTGGAGTATACATTCATCAGTGTATTAAGCTGAGATAAAACATTTAAGTTTTGGATATATCCCTTTGGTCAGAAGCATCCTAACCAGAGCGACTTCATCTTGAAAAAAGGCCAGATAAGGCCAAGCCGGCTGGGGTACGTTCCCAAGGGATCGGGCTCTCCTGGTCAGAAGACATTCACGGTGGAGGGAACTAGTTAATGATGCTAAGTAAATAAAAACCTAGAACTTCCAGAAATGTCCCAATATTTTAAGAACAAAAAGCATTCTTAACAATAAGTTTTGCTTTAAAGATAGTAGTGCATTCCTATATCCTTGCTGAAATCAATAGTAACATAGGAAAATAACAATACTAATAGCCTGTCACAAGCTGATCACAAGCTTTTGTACTAAAGTTCACTATTCTTAACCTTAGTAACCAATATAAGCCAGCATTTCTATTTAAGGTAGGGGCCTTAGTCTCTTACTTTCTGAGGATGCTCTACTCTGTAACAGAGCAGTTGCTAATAAATTGTTTTAAATATATTCTATGACTTTCCCTGAATTCTTTCCCATGTGAGAGTCAAGAACCCACTCTTGGGGTCTGGACAAGACCCCTTTTCCAGGGATACCTTTATTGGACTTTTGACCACTTGAATAAGAGGGTCCTGATTCAACTACCACCTCTGAAACACCAACTCAGGAGGTGGACCATGTGGTAAAATGGACACTAGTTCACCTTTAGTCCAACAGTAACTGTATGACTTAGGCTTTCGTGTTCCCTTCTCTTCCTCCGATTTTAAAGTAAAGAGTTGAAGAGGATGGTCTTGTACATTATAATACAGTTACTGTTTCATTTTGTATCTCTTGGTCTAACACATACCCCTATGTTGGGGACCCATGCAAGTGCGCTGAATATAGCACATGGAGATTTTTACTTATTAAAGGGTTTCTATACTCCATTTTGCGTATCCATTATGTGACCTATTGTGTCCTCAGTCTCCCTAAACTCACAAGAATTAAGCAAGTGGCAGTACGCTCAGAGGAGAAGGAAGTGGTTCTTTTCATCTATTTCAACCACTGTAACTTTCCTTGCTCTGTCACAGCCAAAGATCTCCTTTAATTCTCCCTGGGGGATGCGTGTCACTAGGGTGCCTCATAAAGGATCTTGTAACTTAACTCTCATCTGTAAGGAATGTAGGCTGACTCGAATGTAAGGTTACAACTGGTCCAATAAATACTTCATTCAGGGATGACTACAGTTCCTCTAAGAAGACAAAGGAATAGTTGGTTGTTTAAAAATCCCGGAATGAAACTAGAAAGGGAAATGAGAAGACTGGGCTGTTGACGTTTTGGCCTACTACCTGCTGAATTCACTTCATGCCTAGTCTAGGGAGGGCAGAGTGAGACCATGATACTGGTCTCAAATATTCAAGAACTGACCCCCATTTTTTTTTTTAAAGCAATGAGTGTGTTAAAAGAAAAACTTCAGCCAAATTAAATTCAAAGGAGTTTAACTGAGCAATGAACGATTCTCAAATTGGGCAGCCCCAGAATCAACCTGAATCAATCAACAGATTCAGACAGACTCCAGGGATGCCCTGTGGTCAGAACAAATTTACAGACCAAAAAAAAAGGAAGTGACACACAGAAATTGTCAGTGAGGTACAGAAACAGGTGGGCTGGTTACAGGTTGAGTTGTGTCTTATTTGAACACAGTTTGAACACTTAGCAGTCTATGAGTGGTTGAAGTGTGGCCGCTGGGATTGGTCAAGACTCAGTTATTGTTACAGGCGCAGATTCCTAAGTCAGGTTTTCAATCTTCCCTGCCTACTAAGCTAGCTTACAGTTCATCCACAAGGACCCAAATGTAGAAGTACGGAGTCCTTCTCAGGTCATATTTAGTATGCTTTAACAGGTGTTACTCTTGCAAATATCAGTCAAAATAATTTTTAGTAGGAAATCAGAATAAACAACTGACAGCAGATTGTGTGATTCATTTTCCTTAAAAAGAGGGTTTAGTTTAAACACCACCACCACCACTTTAAGCCATAAAAGTATCTTTTAAAACCTACTCACGCCTGTAATCCCACCACTTTGGGAGGCCAAGGCAGGTGGATCACCTGAGGTCAGTAGTTCGAGACCATCCTGGCTAACATAGTGAAACTCTACTAAAAATACAAAAATTAGCTGGGTATGGTGGTGTGCGCCTGTAATCCCAGCGACTTGGGCGGCTTAGGCAGGAGAATTGCTTGAACCTGGGAGGTGAAGGTTGCGGTGAGCCGAGATCACGCAACTGCACTTTAGCCTGGGCGACAGAGCAAGACTCCGTCTCAAAGAAAAGAGAAAAATCCAAAAACAAAAAACAGAAAAAAATCCCTGCACTACAGCAGTTTCCTAATCTTCCTTTATAACTCGTCTTTATCTTTCTCTGGTCAATTGTTACATCTAACTTTATATTTTTGGCTGCTATAATTTTTAGTTTGTTCATTTTTTTCCTCCTTAGGAATAGCCAACATTTAATAAAAATCTTTTTTTAAATCGTTTCATGGTAACTTGAATTTTCTCTTCCTTGCTCTATTTAAATTTTGTTTCTTCAGGATTCTTCATACAATCTACTTCCTAGATATTTGATTATTTTTCCATTTCTCTACAGGAAGAGGTATATTCAAATAATTTTAAGTACATTCAATTTGTATCTCCATTTAACCATGAAAAGGTTATACACAGACATCCTGGAAGGTCTTCCTTTAACTAAAAACATGTTAAATTTAAGAATTCTTAGCACCACTTTGGGAGGCCGAGACAGGCAGATCACTTGAGGTCAGGAGTTTGAGATCAGCCTGGCCAACATGGTGAAACTCGTCTCTTCTAAAAATACAAAAATTAGCCAAGTGTGGTGGTGTGCACCTGTAATCCCAGCTACTTGGGAGGCTGAGGCAGGAAATCGCTTGAACCCGGGTGGCAGAGGATGCAGTGAGCTGAGATGGCGCCATTGCACTCCAGCCCGGGGGACAAGAGCAAAACTTCATCTCAAAACAACAACAAAAAAAAAAGCTCAAGATTTTTGTTTACATAATGAAGTGTAAAAATGGACTTATTTCACACAAGTGGTGTAATGGCCATAAACTAAACTTTAAAAAGCAGGACAAAAGGTGAATATTTTGCTTGTAAACTCTATCTAGACTCAACAGCAAAAAAATTGCATGATGTTATTTGTACTTGTAAAATTGTCTTAGTAGCTGCCCTGCTTTATTTTTGCTTTTATAGTTAAAGAGGGGGAAAAAAAGCTTTTATTTCCTTAATCCCCCCAGAGCATGAAACAAAGAAGAAACTTTAATGCATTCTCAGCTGGTGTTTTTTTTTAAATGCACTTTCTGCTTTCATAAGCCTGTGTCTTTCTAAAAGTGGCTCCTTGATGAGGTGAAAGAACATTAAAACAGAAGCCTTCGAGACAGAAGCCTGGGTCCTTGCTCTAATTCTGCCACTTACGGGCTCAGTGATCTTCAGTAGGATTATTCAGTATTGACCGTCAGTTTGCTCAGCCATAAAATAGGGTAACTATATCTACTTTCCCTTCTCCACTGTGTACTTCTAAGAACCAAGCAAAACAATACAATGGGAAGTTAAACACTAAGCCACTGTGAAACGTACGCTATAGTGTCTCCTTGCCGACAGGCCACCTTGATAGATTCATTGAAAAAAAATTCAAGATTTAAAAACACCTTTGGGAGGCCGCAGCAGGTGGATCACCTGAGGTCAGGAGTTCAAGACCAGCCCCACCAATATGGCGAAACCCTGTCCTTACTAAAAATACAAAAAAAAAAAAAATTAGGTGGGTGTAATGGTACACACCTGTAGTCCCAGCTACCCAGGAGGCCGAGGCAGGAGAATTGCTTGAACCCAGGAGGTGGAGGTTGCAGTGAGCTGAGACTGTACCACTGCACTCCGGGCTGGGTGACAGAGTGAGACTCGTCTCAAAAAACAAACAAACAACAAAACTTTATAGCATTATTCACAACAGCCACGAGGTAGAAGCAGCCGGAATATCCATTGACAGAAAAATGGATAAAGAAATGTAGTCTATACATGCAATGGAATACATCTCAGCCTTAAAAAGAAGAAAATTCTGTCACATGAGAAAACATAGACGAACCCTGAGGATATTGTGCTGAGATAAGCTAGTCGCAAAGGGACAAATACTGAACACGTGGAGGTAGAGAGTGGAAAAATAAGAAACTCAAAAGGGCGAGCGGGGGTGCAGGGGAGGAGGAAGAGAAGTGGGTTAAAGGGTACCAGCATACAGTAAGACAGAAGGGATCAATTCACTGACAGCAGAGCAGGATGACTACACTCAACAAAACTCTGCTGCTCTTGGGTGATGGACACCTGGAGCCACCTGACTCGATCACTATGCATTATCTACCTGTAAAACATGTATTAGGTACCCCATACATCTGAGCAAATAAAAAAAGGAAAAATGCTGTAGAATGGTAGTTGTCAGGGGCTGTGGGACAGAGTATGATAAATAAATTCTATTGTTTGTAAGATACCCAATAATGGAGCTGGACTTACCGACTTACTTTTTATACCTTTGTATAGACATAGTTTTCATCCAGTACCAATTTCCTTCTGCCTAAATAAATCCTTTTTATTTTTCTATAAATTAGTTCAACTTTCATATGTCCACAAACATCTTTATATAGTTCAGATGGTACAGAGTTTCAGATTTGTAAGACAAAAGGTTCTAGAGATCTGTGGCACAACAGTGTGAAAGACTTAACACAACTGTACACTTATGAACGGTGATGAGGAGGAAAAAATGCTCAGGCCATTAAGTAAATGGAGAATTGAAATCTAAAACAAAATTAAACTAAAATGACAGCCTTTGTTGGACCCCACAGTGAGCAATCATCTTGCAACCTTAGAAAGAATCACATTGCCGGTTAACCCAGGCTCTGCCTCCAGAGAGACAGTCATTAACAGTGGGGGACTTCATATAATTTAAATTGGCCTTCTGTGGTCAGCAGCACTCCCTCCTCCAGCAGTGTCAGGGCCACCCATTTGTCATTTGGCTTATAATGTCTTTTTGTTTTTGTTTTTTTAGGGACAGGGCCTTGCTCTGTCACCTTGGCTGGGGTACAGTGGTGTAGTCATAGCTTATTGCAGCCTCCAACTCCTGGGCTCAAGCAATCCTCCTGCTTTAGCCATCTGAGTAGCTGGTAGCAGCATACCTACCTATTTTTTCTTATTTTTTTTTGTAGAGATGAAGTCTCACTATGCTGCCCAAGCTGACCTCAAACTCTTGGCCTAAAGCAATTCTCCCACCTCAGCCTCTCAAAGCGCTGAGATTACAGGCATGAGCCACCTTGCCAAGCCTACAGTGCTTTAAGTCTAATAGCTACCACATTACTCAGTGATGCACCCTCTTTTTTTTTTTTTTGAGATGGAATTTCGCTCTTGTTGCCCAGGCTGGAATCCAATGGCATGATCTCGGCTCACCACAATGCCTGCCTCCCGAGCCCAAGCAATTCTCCTGCCACAGTCTCCCCAGTAGCTGGGATTACAGGAATGCACCACCATGCCCAGCAAATTTTGTATTTTTAGTAGAGACAGGCTTTCTCCATATTGGTCAGGCTGGTCTCGAACTCCTGACCTCAGGTGATCCGCATGCCTCAGTCCTCCAAAGTGCTGGCATTACAGGCGTGAGTCACCATACCCAGCCAGTGATACACATTAGACCATAAGCTTCTTGAGGGAGAAACCATATCTAAAACATCCTCGATTTCCCTCCTTGAACTCCTAGCTTGATGGCATAATACCACTCATCAAATGTTTGCTAATTAAATAAATTCTACTTTTTTTTCCCCACAGTTTTCAACATCTTTTATTTGGCCATCGACGGGGCAAAAACTCTAAGAACAGAGAGGGTTGACTGTTTCAGGCTCTGCATAAAAGTCTTCATGTCATTCCCTGTTCCTATCTGGTGGAAAAAAAGGGAGGGGAAGAATTGTGCATTTATAGGTGTGCTTACAATGATACAACAAAGATATTCAGTTATAGTGCTCTAAGATTAAAAAAAATAAGCTTGAGCTACAAAGTTTATAATAATCCTTCCTCAATCCATTTATGGTTTTGAAATAGCCAGAAGTGTACAGTATGAAAGCAGCCTGGCCGACCTGGTGAAATCCCATCTCTGCTAAAAATACAAAAATTAGTAGGGTGTGGTGGTGCACACCTGTAATCCTAGAAACCTGGGAGGCTGAGGCAGGAGAATTGCTTGAACTCGGGAGGCAGAGGTTGCAGTGGGCCGAGATCCTGCCACTGTACTCCAGCCTGGGTGACAGAGATTCTGACTCAAAAAAATAATAATAAAGAAGCTTATACTATGTCCACAGTCCTTGTAAAGATTCTGGAACAATAACACAATTTAAAATCTGGGCAAACTTCTGCCTTCTAGAACTTCCATTAATAAAACCCACAAATCCATATAAAAGAGCATAGAACCAGACAGTATCAGGTTCCTTTTAAAACACGTGATTCTTACGCATAAGAAAGTTAAAACTAGCTTAACAGGTAGATTGCCAAGATAAATATAACCATAAATAAACCGAGAACAACGTGTAATTGTATTCCCAAATATTCAGTGCTACTTAGAAAAGAGCCTGTGAGAAGAACAAGAGAGAGAGAGTTCAACTGCTCTTGATAACCAAGGCAGAGATGTGCACCCACGTGACTAAGCACAGAGCCCATCTCAAAGTTAGAGTTCAGGACACAAGTGCCTTAGTCACTGGGATGGATAGGGATGCAGCCTGACCTGCTACAGTAACTGCTGTGAAACCAATCAAGTATGTGAATGCCAGTCACATCCCAGGGAGGTCTGCAGTGCCTGCACATTACAAATCTACCTTACAGCACTCACCACGAAGTGAGAAGCAACTAATGCTGAGAGTGACCGTGTAAACAGTGTAAGAGCATACGTACCTACAGAGGAGGCAGAGACACCTGTTTGATCACGTCCCGTTAGATTCCTCACCATGGCAGGAGTGGTGCGTCTCAGCTGGCTGTACCCATCACAAGGGCCCAGAGTAGGGTAGGATGGGTCCAGGAACCCTGTGCTTGGTAAGTAAGAGTTCATTCAATTATCACTGGAATCCTCTGAAACAGAGGTTAGTGCCCTTCCACAAACAGCAAAACTGAGCTTCACACGTCATTGATCAAAAAGTCAGGCAGCCAGTCCATGGTACAGATGGAATTTGAATTCAGGTTTCTGAGTAGTTGCGATAGAGACTGCATGACCCACACCGCTAAAATATTTCCATTCTGATAATTCACAGGAAGAGATCTGCTGACCCCTGGACAAAGGTTTCAGGTTTGGAAGGATGGGGGTAATGTGGATGGACATGGAAAAATGCAGAGAAGAAAGGGTTTAAAGGAAAAGACGGGGAGCTCGATTTTAAGTGGGTCGCAGAACTGACAAACATCCAAAAAGATGACCTGAGATCCAAGCACTAGAGAGACGGAAGAAGACCAAAGGCACTAACTACAAGTGACAGCTGAAGCCTGGAGAAGGATGAGAGAGCAGAAAGATAGACAGCAGTGGTTTAACGCTAGCTCTGAAGGTGAAATTCTCCATTCAAAGAAAAATGCACATAAAGGTCCCAATATATAAAATATGTGTGGCAGGGTGCGGTGGCTCACATGAGGTCAGGAGTTCGAGGCCAGCCTGGTAGAAACCCCGTCTCTACTAAAATATAAAAAATTATCTCAGCACAGCTACTTGGGAGGCCGAGGCAGGAGAATAGCTTGAACCCGGGAGGCGGAGGTTGCAGTGAGCCAAGATGGTGCCACTGCACTCCAGCCTGGGCAACAAGGGCAAAACTCCATCTCAAAAAACAAATAATTAAAATGAAATAAAATAAGTGAAGATAGCAATGTTATTCCTGAATCCTAGGTACAATGTACAGACCACAACTGCTGGGCATCCCTAAGCCTCTGCAGTGACTCGAGGGGGAATCCATGGATCTCTTGGGGCTCTAGAGAGCTCAGTCGGGAAACCAATGACATGCCTGAAGCAACAAACGCCAGGAGACCACGGCCTGAACATTTGCTTGGACTTCCACGTTTCAGGCAAAGGAACTAAAAGCTGAAACAGAAGGGACTGCACAGGAACCACGAGCGTGGTAGCAGAAGCAGACTGTGTGTGCAGCTAGCACCTGCAAGACAGAAGTGACTTACCAGAGAAGAAAAACAAATTGAGGTTTGCGGAGATGTCAAGGGAAGGTTTCATAAAGGGTCAGTGGCTTTGTGATTAGAAAGTCACTAGAGACCATCAGTAAAGAGATGGAAAGAGAAATCAGTTTCACCGTGTTAAAGAGTAAATAGGGAAGAAACTGGAGCAGGACAATAAAGCCTGGGTGATAAGGCTGGCAGTAGAAAGAAGGGTGAAAAATAGGACACCAGGGAGGACAGAGTTGTTCATTTCACAAGGCATGGAGACATTTCTTCTTCCAAGGGGTAAAAAAGATAAATGTGGCAGATTGTTTGCAGGAAGTGGTTGCGATACATCCCACCTGAATCCACACCCTTGGTAATTCCCACTTGACTCCAGGCTTAGCCCTGTGACTTGCTTCTGCCAATGGGATATTAGCAAACATGACACAAGTAAAGATGTGATTATCACTCCCTTGGAGCTTGCTCTCTCATGAGGTAAGCCTGAGACCAGCATGCAGATGAACCCTAGACAGCCTGTTGGAGGAAGAGCGACCATATGGAGGAGAACCAGATACCCATGCTGACAGCTACCAGCCTGCAGACACATGTAACAAGCCATCCCAGGTCAT
Organism: Ateles fusciceps; assembly: GCA_036589455.1. Classification (NCBI taxonomy): domain Eukaryota; kingdom Metazoa; phylum Chordata; class Mammalia; order Primates; family Atelidae; genus Ateles; species Ateles fusciceps. The sequence continues at coordinate 9,172,343 of JAZHEH010001064.1, forward strand.
CTGGTCACCAACTAACTGGACAGCTGGCCAAGGACGTGTGGCAGAGAACTGTAACCTAAGTAAAATGGTGACTTAACGCCACTAGGCTGAGATCTGTTTGTTACACAGCAAGAACTTTGAAAGTAAGAATTCTGCTGATAGCGTAGTCATCAATGCTGTATGTACTGTACAATCATAACTGCTCAAACATATTTCAAAATGCTCAAAGAGGCCGGGTGTGGTGGCTCACACCTGTACTCCCAGCACTTTGGGAGGACAAGGCAGGCAGATTACTTTAGGTCAAGAGTTCGAGAACAGCCTGGCCAATACGGTAAAACCCCATCTCTACTTAAAATACAAAAATTAGTTGGGCATGGTGGCAGACACCCGTAATCCCAGCTATTCCGGAGGGTTGAGGCAGGAGAACTGCTTGAACCCAGGAGGCAGAGGTTGCAGTAAGCCAAGATGGCGCCACTGCACTCCAGCCTGCACAACAGAGCGAGACTCCATCTCAAAAAATAAAAATAAAAAATGCTTAAAGACACAAAGTTTTGCCTTTTCCTTTTATATCTTTCAAATTGTCTATAATGAGCAGTGACTGGGCAGTAAGTGCTATTACTGCTGTCATTATTAATATTATCATCACTAACATTTGGGGTGAGTAGAAGAATGATAGTACCAGTGCATGTGATCGTAGCTACCCAGGCATAAGTATATGTCAACTGAGAAGAGAAGCCTAACACAGGTCCAGAGGGCTCCTACACACCTTTTATTTATTGCAGGTAGAAAAATGCAACCTAAGCTAGTGCGTATTTGAACAATAAACAAACTCACGCTGCTAGAAATTAGACATATTCAACCAGTTTTCTAACTGTGTTTGAAAGGTAACTACTATAAGCAAAGAGCTGACGATTTTTTATTTTTTATTTTTATTTTTTTTTGAGATGAAGTCTTGCTCTGTCACCAGGGTGGAGTGCAGTGGGGCACTCTTGGCTCACTGCAACCTCTGCCTCCTGGGTTCAAGTGATTCTTCTGCCTCAGCCTCCCGAGTAGCTGGGACTACAGGTGTGCGCCACCATGCCCAGCTAATTTTTGTATTTTTAGCAGAGACAGGGTTTCACCATGTTGGCCAGGATGGTCTCGATCTCTTGACCTCATTATCTGCTAGCCTCGGCCTCCCAAAGTGCTGGGATTACAGGCGTGAGCCACCATGCCCAACCAGAGCTGACAATTTTTTTAATAAGAAGGATGAAAATGTACATTGTGAAAATAATTTCAGCCTGAAATATTTTTCTAAGAATGTGTGACATATTTTGTGCTTTTGTTTTCCATGAGATATTGCTGCTGGATTTTTATCTTTTTCCAGTTAAACACATTTTTTTTTTTCTGTGAGTAGCTCTCTAGTTTCACACCTGTCACATATTCCCTGGATTCTCCAATAGACTATCTTGTAGGTTTAAGAACATACGCATTATACACATACGTGTATATTTCTCTGCTACCTCCCACATAATGTTCTCAATAAGACATATTTTTAAAACATGTTTAATATGTTTTGAAATATCTTCAGGCTGATGGGACATAAAGACATTCATGTTTCTTCTTTGTTCCTGAAAGGCTAGTTAGGGGAATTCTCTTAATCTGTAAGGCCTTTATTAACTGAGGCAAGATGAGAAATATATTTTCTTTTTTGCAGTATGTTTATTGAGAACTATGGTCAACTGAACTAATGCTTCCTCCTGAAAACAGGTTTTCAGAAAAAAAAGTATAAACCCATAGATACAAAGAACAGGAAACAAGATGAGAATAGATGACAACATAGAATATAGAACGTAATCAACAAACAGTAATTAACAAGCTGAGTAGAAAGTGCTAGAATGAGAGTACCTGTAAGAGGCAGGCTGGAAAGAGAGCTAAGGAGGAGAAAGCCAATCTCAGCCACAGGACCCTAGCAAGGGGGGAGGAACTGGAGGTACCAGGTACCTCTGAAGGAAGAGGTATGGCTGGGGCTGAACACAGCACTGACTGAGCACTGGACTTATCAGAATCCATGTTCTCTCTCCCCTCACTTCCAGAAGACCAAAAGTTTATTCTCTGGAGAGGATGACCAAGAGATCCTCAGACAATCAGAGGTACAGCTGAGAGTAAAGGTGAGTGACATACTGAACAAAGGAGGAATAAATAATTTCAACATCTTCATCCTACGTGATGAAACTCCAGCTATCTCTTCCTGGATAACTGCCAGAAGCGTGTGACCAGTCCGATATAGCTAGACAGGAGGCTGAAGGAGTCTTCTCTGGGGCACTGGCAAGAATAAAAGAAAACGCTGCCCCCTCCCAGCCGTTCTTTGGGCCCTCCCCCAATTATCCTATAAAAGACAACCTGTCAAGAAGCTTTGCCACTGCACTTAGCGCTTCCAATCAGCTTTACAATGTCTTCCTCTTAATTATGAATAGATGATCAAAAATTAAACATTTAAACCCTGCCCAGAGTCAGCTACAGTCTCAGCCCAGCAGATGGACTTTCGTGTAACATCTAGCCTTCTGGCTTTTGGTCAAGATAAGTAATAAGCCAGACTTGTTGGAAGTAGAGAAGTTTGACAGGTCAAAACTGAATAAACTCTGGGGCACAGTGGCTCACACCTGTAATCCCAGCACTTTGGGAGGTCAAGGCAGGAGGACTGATTAAGCCCAGGAGTTCGAGACCAGTCTGGGCAACATAAGGAGATCTTGTGTCTACAATTTTTTTTTTTTTCTGGAGAAAGAGTTTCACTCTTGTTGCCCAGGCTGGAGTGCAATGGTGTGACCTTGGCTCACTGCAACTTCCACCTCCTGGGTTCAAGCGATTCTCCTGCCTCGGCATCCAGGGTACCTGGGATTACAGGTGGCCACCACTATGCCCAGCTAATTTCTTTGTATTTTTAGTAGAGACGAGATTTCACCATGTTGGCCAGGCTGGTCTCGAACTCCTGACCTCAGGTGATGCACCTGCCTCCGTCTTCCAAACTGCTGGGATTACACCATTTTTTTTAAATGTTAGCAAAGCATGGTGGTACATGCCTGTGGTCCAAGATCTTCTGGAAGCTGAGGTGGGAGAATTGCTTGAGCCCAGGAGCTTGAAGATGCATTGAGCAATGATTGTACCACTTCAACTCCAGCCTGGGGAACAGAGTGAGATCTTGTCTCAAAAAAATAATAATAAACCAGAAGAAAACTAGTACTGAAGAGAAAATACTCCTCCCTTAAAGAAAAAAATTTCAGTCCATAATCTCATCCCTAAAGAACCTTGTAGACTTGGCCTTCTCTATCTGATGGCATGTGATCCAGCAGGAGAAAGAACATTTTCAAACATCATGAAACTGGAATTTCCTCCCAAGAGCACCTTTCAGCACTGCCTGAGCATCTTGGTTTTAGGCTTGTGTTTTGTAAACCTATGTGCTTGTAAGAGATTTTCAACATCTTCTCATGTCTTCTCACCTACACTCCCTAGCTAAGAAGTTGGGGCTATGACCAGGCACAGTGGCTCATGCTTGTAATCCCAGCACTTCGGGAGGCCAAGGTGGCAGATCACTTGAGGTCAGGAGTTTGAGACCAGCCTGGCCAACACAGCGAAACCCTGTCAACTAAAAATACAAAAATTAACCCAGCGCAGTGGTACACACCTGTAGTCCGAGCTACTCGGGAGGCTGAGGCAGGAGAATTTCCTGAACCCAGCTGAGACTGTGAGCTGAGACTGTGCCACTACACCCCAGCCTGGGTGACACAGCAAGACCCCATCTCAAAAAAAAAAAAAAAAAAAAAAAAAGTAGGGATAGTGAATGTTTCCTTACGTTCATTTTAAAAGTTCCCATTGGTGTAAAATTCAAAATGGCAGATCCTGTCAATAATTTCACCACCGATGATCTCTGTGTAGGTAGTCCTTGCACTTCCTACAAGATAACCCAGTTTTTTTGTTATGTTTTGTTTTTTTGAGAAGGTGTTTTGCTCTGTGGCCCAGGCTGGAGTGCAGAAGTGCAATCTCGTCTCACTGCAACCTGCAGCTCCTGGCTTAAAGCGATTCTCCTGCCTCAGCCTCCCAAGTAGCTGGGATTACAGCAGGCACATGTCACCACATCTGGCAAAATTTTGTATTTTTAGTAGAGACAGGGTTTCAGCATGTTGATCAGGCTGGTCTCAAACTCCTGACCTCGTGATCCTCCTGCCTCGGCCTCCCAAAGTGCTGGGATTACAGGCATGAGCCACGGCGCCCAGCCCTAGTTTTCACCTTCTACAAGGAGCTTCCAGTGCTTCATAATCTTTATGAAGTTGCATGCTTTTGCAGCTTCCTACAGTTTATTTTCACTTCAAATATAGTAATGAAATAATAAATATGGTCATTAAAAATCAAACATGTGAAGAAACTCTCCATTATGTAAAAGTAACATCAAATATTTAAAAAGCTTAAAAGACAGTGATAGTACAGGAAACTTTAAAAATTAGTATCTTAAGAGATAGAAGAGAAAATATTATGGCTATGGAATAAAAACAGGAAGCTGTAAATGAAGAAAAGAAGAAAGCTCTTGGAAATGAGATATTTTGACAAGTATGATTTTAGCAGATAGAAGTTGAGAAAAATTCAGGTACAACAAAAAGATAGAGAAAGAAAGAGAAAAATGATTACAAAGAGGCTCAAATCAAGTATATTACAAGCCAGAGAGCCAAAAAAAGAGAGGAAAATATAGGGGAAGAAATTATTCCAAAAAAAAAAGACAATTTCCAGCACTGAACTGATCAGCCCTCCACAATGAAAGTATGAGAAGCCAGGTACAGTTAACAAAAAGGCACACACCAAGGCATGTCATGTCAAAATGCCAAAACACCAAAGGAAGAACAGTTCTCAAAATATTAGACAATGTTAAAAACCAAAAATCACACTTAAAGACAGAATGGGCCAGTCATGGTGAGTCACATCTGTAACCCTCGCACTTTGGGAGGCTGAGGTGAGTAGATTACTTGAGGGCAGGAATTTCAGACCAGCCTGGAAAACATGGAGAAATCCTGTCTCTACTAAAAATACAAAAATTAGCTGGGTGTGGTGGTGCGTGCCTGTAGTCCCAGCTACTCAGGAAGCTGAGGAGCGAGAATCGCTTGAACCCAGGAGGTGGAGTTGCACTGAGCTGAGGTGGTGCCACTCCACTCCACTCCAGCCTGGGCAACAGAGGGAGATCCTGCCTCAAAACAAACAAACAAAACAGAATGGCAGGGCTGGACTTTAGAAGACCATGAAACACTTTCACAAATCTGAAGAAAAACGTTTTTCATTCTTGAATACTATATCCAGCCAAACTGTTAATGAAATGTGAAGGTAGACTAAAGACATTTTCAAGCTGTAAAGATCTTAACAAACTAAGCTTTCTCTGGAAGGTTCTATGTTTTCTTGCTAGGGAGCCTTTACTTACACTGACCGTTAAACACATTGTGTTCCAGAGCCTGGGAGGCATTCTCTCTTCTTTACTTCCCACTTTGTACTTCAAGAGCTAAACTTCATCTGTCTGTCCTGTAAGGCAGCAGTCCCCAACCTTTGTGGCACCAGGGAAAACAATTTTTCCATGGACTGGGGTCCGGAGATGGTTTTGAGGTGATTCAAGCACATGATATTTATTGTGCGCTTTATTTCTGTTATTATTACATGGTAATATATAATGAAACAATTATACAACTTACCATCAATCAAGTAGAATCAGTGGGAGCCCTGAGCTTGTTTTCCTGCAACTAGATGCTCCCATTTGGGGGTGATGGGAAACAGTGCCAGATCATAAGGCATTAGATTCTCATAAGGAGCGTGCAACCTCGATCCCTCACATGCGCAGTTCACAAAAGGGTTGGCGCTCCTGTGAAAATCTAATGCTGCCACTGATCTGACAGAAGGCGGAGCTCAGTTGGTCACGTGAGCAGTGGGGGTGGCTGTAAATATAAATGATTCTTCCTATCTGGCCGCTGCTGTTCATCTCTTGCTGTGTAGCCGGGTTCCTAAAAGGCCATGAACTCCTGTTGTAAGGTCTACTTTTAAGCCACCACCCCCTCCAAGAAGGATTTTCTGTTTCTGCAGTAGGATGCAGTCTAAACGTGGGTGCTCACAGACCTCTCTATCCCTCCTTTCCCCACAAGGTATCCACCTCTTATTACCGGAAACAAACAGTGGAAGCTTCTTGCAGGCAAGAGACCTGCCCATTTCTTCTTTGTGGCTTTGGCCTTGCAGTTTCTCCCACCCAGCAACTGAGCCAAATACATTTTCTTTAACATAGTAGATACTCAATAATAAAAGAACAATGACTCCAGACTGAATGTTATTCTATTCGGCTAAGAAGATCACACTGAGTCCAGCTATTTTTTTTTTTTTTCTTGAGACAGAGTCTTGCTCTGTTGCCTAGGTAAGAGCAAGAGATCTCAGCTCAGTGCAATCTCTGCTGCCCAGGGTCAAGCAATAATCCTGCCTCAACCTCCCAAGTAGTTGGGATTACAGGTATGTGCCATCACACCCGGATAATTTTTATATTTTTGGTAGATATGGGGTTTGACCATGTTGCCCAAGCTGGTCTCAAACTCCTGACTTCAGGTGATCCACCGGCCCTGGCCTCCCAAAGTGCTAGGATTATAGGCGTGAGCCACCAGGCCCAGCCGACTCTATCTCATCTCTGCTTCAATTCCTTCTACATCCAGACTTCCCAACTCAGAGTCTCTGCATGTAGGGCAGAAGGCATCATTTTTGAGGATCAAAGGACAAAAGAAGAAAATTATTATTTCAGTTAAACAGAGATGATCACATGAGCCAGCAATTTCACTTCAAAATACATACAGATGTGAAATGAAAATATACGCCCACACAAAAACCTGTATAGGAATGTTCATACCAGCATTATGCACAATACCTCGATGGTCGAAACAACCCAAATGTCCAAAAGTAGCCAATCACAAAAGACAGCCTATTGTATGATTCAATTTCTATGAAACACCCAGAATAGACAAATCTGTAGAAACAAAAGTTGAATAGTGGTTCCCTAGGCCTGGGGGCAGCGGGGGTGGTTGGGAAGAATGAGAGTTACCGCTAACAGGCTTGGAATTTCTTTATGAGGCAATGAGAATGTTCCAAAACGGATGACAGTGATGGATGTACACCCCTAAACACACTAAAAACCACTGAATTATACACTTTCAATGGGTGAACTATATCTCAGTAAAGTTGTTTTCAAAGAGAAGATCTACGTGGGAATAGATTCATATATTACTTGTCATTAAGGCAGTATCGGATAGCACGGACGGAAATGACCAGGATTTGGAAAGTATGTCACAACTGCACAATCCCAAAACACACATTTGGAACCAGAAAACAGCAAGTTAAAAAACAGTCAGTCAGTTGGTATTTATTGGCCTCAGAATGAACACAGAATCTGTTCACTGCAGAGTTCAGTCATTAAGAGAAGCGTTAACAAATAGCGGGGAATATTAGGTTTATTGACAGCAGAGTACCCTGTTATACAACCTTTTGTAGGTCACTTGGATTTTAAAAGGCGGTATCTCCAGACTCACTTCCTGCTAATCACATTATTTCATAGAGATATTATTAAAGCGATTAGCGGATGTGTTTGTATTTACACAGGACCAGCATCTAAAAGCGCTGCTAAGGTCATCTGCACAGACTTATTTATTACACGTGATCTGGACGGTGAGTGAAAGCACTGACTTGTAAAGTCTTTCTATTTAGGGGATGCTGTGATGGCTGTGAAGTAAATGTAGAAAGTCTGCTTCTTCTAAACTGTCTGTGAAAAGTTAAACAGGATGAATGGTTATGTTTTTCAACTTTAAGACTTCATTTTGAAATAGGTTTCATAAAGGCATGATGACATTCTGGCAATGAATTTGGTTATTTTTATAGATAAAAGCAAAAATGTATACAGGGAATAGCCCTCAATAATCCCTGTTTTGCATTATTTCTTCAAGGATATTGAGATTACTAAACCAGACCTACGAAACCATGATTTTAATTTAAAGGCAAATTCTTTTTTTTTTTAAATATTGATTGATTTATTTAAAAGCATACATCCATTACATGTTAACATAAATAACGTAATGCAGCCCACAGTGTGTGCAGGGATCATCTAGCCCTCTTTGCATGACCCTGTCAGTCCTCATCTTTCTATCTTCCTTTGAGACATAATCAAATTCTCACTTAGCCAAGTGTATCTCATTTGAATACATCAAAGGTTTAAGATATTGACCTAATTTTAAAGAAAAAAACTAAACTATTTTAAAAATTCTTTTGTGGGTACATATGAGATGATTTGATACAGGCATGCAATATGAAATAAGCACATCATGGAGAATGGGGTATCCATCCTCTCAAGCTTTATTCTGTGAGTTACAAATAGTCCAATTACATTCTTTAAGTTATTAAAAATATACAATTAAGTTATTATTGATTATAGTCACCCTAGTGTCCTATCAAATAGGTTTTATTCATTCTTTTTATTTTTTTTGGTACCCATTAACCATTTCCATCTCCCCCATTAAATAAACTGTCTTTCATTAAACATAGGAAATAGTTTTTCAGTGATTTTGCCTTTTAAAGTCTCTTCTTTTGTCTTCTACATCATTTGTAACTACTAACTTTTTAGGCTGTAGGACAAGTAGCACGACCCTGGTTTGATTTAGGAGCAACGTTTTGATCCATGCTGGGTTAAAAGGCCTTTTAAAAGTTCTTTAGAGCAATGTCATTTAACTCGTGACATAGCACACAGTCATGAACAAAAACACCCCAATGAGATAACAATTGAAAACCAAACCCACAATATATTGGGCTGTACCATGACAGGATATGAGCCCAAGAAACTGTTCAACTTTGGTATATGAAACTTACATGAATAAATTAGCTACAAATAGAACAATCTTATTTTTGGAATACAAATTATAGTTTTTTTGTACTTTACACACAATGCAAAATATAGAGTATAGAATTCAGATTCTCAGCTCCAGCCTATATTAACTATGGTGCTGACTGGTAGCAATTAACTTTACTAGACATACATTCATTATTTAATGTTCTTCCTTATTTCATTTCAACTTCACCATGTTTTAAGTGGCTAACATTGGTAGATCAGGTTAGTTGACGGCAAGTGGGCCACGTCCAGTTTCATCGGGTTCCACCATCACAAAATCCTCCCTGTATCTGCTATTTATGAACTGCCTGTCAGAGAAGACTGTCAGTCCTGGAGAAATTTCCCTGCCAGTTGAGGTAAGAACATCGTTGTGATATATAGAGTAGAGCTTTTTAGAAGTCAAGGTCTCCTGGCAGTTCCTCAGTAGACTACTATGGCAGCCGCACTAGAGGTCATGAATAATGTATTACATAAGGGACATCCATGCATTCAAACCAGAATCTCCTCACCACAATTCCCATAGCAACACACAAAGATTATACTCATCTCTGAGATGAAGCAGCCAGCAGAAATGCTATCCTGATATTTCTAGCACGATCAACAAGGCACTTACCCTTCTTCAAAACAATTTTTCCAAAGGAAAATCAAAAACCATGTTAAAATAGGTTCACTGGGAAGCGACTGAGTATCCCACAAAGCAAGCTACCTTCAACTTGAATGATCTATGCTTTAGAAATAGCCACTATTCAAATGACAGCATGGGAAAAAGAATTCAAATCATTGCAATTAGTGAAATGAAACACAGCCTGAGATAAATCCTGTAACTATTTCACAGCTGATATGCAGTCTCCTCTCTATATATACATTTTATTAAGATGTGATGGAGAAAAACGTGTTCTAAGAGAAGAAACTTATAAAAAAATCAATAATCCTCTGTTGCTTTTTGAAAAGCATAATGTAATCCATTTTTAAACTAAGAGGATACTAATATAAAACACCTGTTAAGTACAATTCAGGGAAAAAGCTGTTCAAGTCTAAGAAAATAAACATTAGCTTGAAGTCAGTTTTTTTTTCTTAGCAGAGATATGGTTTAATGGGGGAAATGAAGTAACATGTGTTGATACCAGGTGCAGTTTTTCCTCTTTGTACATTCAGGGGTCCTTTCGTATGTGTCCAAATAAACCATCCACCCCACAGAAATGAGTTGCTTGGATTATAAAACAACATAGAAGACAACCCTTATACACCTTACTTCATTTTTCTACCAAGGGAAGAAATTATGCTCCATTTCCTGTACCTTTCTAAAACCAGACAATGAAATGCTCTAATAGACCAAACAAGCTTTAGGGGAAACTTCCACAGGTGGTCTATCAAGGGCACAGCACAACTTGCAAAGAAAGATCCTGGCAGAAAGGAAATGATTTTACCTTTGCTTTTTCCAACTGTGCCTGGGCCTGCCGCTCCGCTTCTCTGCGCACTGCCTCCCGGTCCTCCTCCAGAGATACATCGGAATCGGATGGACGGCTAGTGTAGGAGTCTGCCGAACCCTGCAGAGAAAAATGTACATTTTAAAGTTGATTCGATCTATGATATTGGCACTGGAAAAGTCTCATCAACACAGAAGTTACCTTCCCGGATTGTGCTATGCGATCCTTAAAAGAGGAGAAAATAATTCATTTTGCAGCATCCTATCTAGAAAATCATGCTCTGGTTTCCAGACAATCAATAGAATAGTTGTGTCTACTGAGTGGCCATTCCTTCCTGAGCTTTATGTTCCAAAAAGCTATCCTTCCTGGAAGCCAGAACAAGTTGCTTTTAGAATTAAGCCAGCCTGATGGTGCAGTGCAGAACTGAAGGGCAACGATAGGGTTCAAGGATAGCTCCAAAAGCAATCTAATCTACATGCTACAGCAGGTATTTAAAACTAGGAAGACATTCAGCCTAACAAAAACATAAAAGAAAGTCTAAGTTATAAACTTGAACTCTCCAAAATGTCACTATCATGATATGACTCCTACTCGAATCTGAAGAATCCTTGTTTACCTTTTTATACACCTGCTATTTTCTCCGACAAAACTGTAAGACACCAGCAGCTAACTTTGCTCCATGTTCCAGCAACACATTTTAAAATACCTTTACCTAGATGTAATCAAAGCCGTCTACAGAATACACCTGCCTGGGATAGCTCATCTGGCAATTAATCACAACGCAGGGAATGGAGCTCAAAGAAACGAGAGCAATCTCCCTAGCTTCCTCTCTTGCAACCATGATCCGATTAACCAAATCAAACCACCCTCTGTACCTGCACTCACTGCAACCACAGAAAAACAGAGACAAAACAACCTCTCACCCCAAACGAAAGCCCCTGCGCTTACACAGATATCAGAATTCTTCAGCCTTCCTCCCTTGGCTCTTTTCAGAAGCCTGATCCAGGTGGCCTTCATGAGCCAGACAGCGCCTTTATCGTCCGCAGCTGCAGCCCCGGGCACAGGTTCTCAGTGCGCGCTGAGCCCCGGAGAACCCCAGCTCCTTTTCCTATCCATGCTCTGGGCAAGCCCCTCTTCTCCGTCCCTTTCTGCCACTGGGGCTTTCACTCCTTGCCCCAGAGGACTCCCATCCAGGGAGATTCTTATTTTCCCATTCCAGGAGGGGCTGAAAACACCACTCCAATGCTTTATATTGCCTTAAAAATAAAAAACACTTCAAGTGCATTCAAAGCCGGGCATCAACTCGTTCTAAACTTAATGCATCTCATAATCCTAAACATTCTCTTCCCTGTGCTCAAATTGTTAAAGGAAATTAGTTGTAAAAGAATCACAGGAAAAAAAAAAAACTAGTGCAAAAACGTATGCAGTGACATTTGCAAGTGCAAAGTTCAAGCCTTATCTTTGGAGATCTGGGGGGGGGGGGGGGGGGGGGGGGGAGGGGGAGGAGGGAGGAGGACGCACTCCCACACTGGGCATGCTCCATATGTCGCCTTTTTACGCAGATGCTCACATCACACTGTTAGTCTATGTCAAATTGCCATTTTACATCCGAAGTGTAAACAGCTGGAAAGGTCTCTTCGGTTCTATAGTAACCGGGTTCATGGTATGTCTGTCTGTGTCTGTTTCAGATAAAACCTTCTCTCAAAAACAAAGCATGTGATCGTTTCCTTTAATAATCCCTTTCTATTACCTGCTCCAGAAAGTGTGTGCTATGCCACAAGGCAATTCACAGGTAGCAAATATCCTATGCAATACTGCATAGCAAAAATCAAATAATGCTCATCAGTCATAATATAAACACAGTTCTTTATTGCTTGTGACTTCCCAAACAAGATGCGAGAGAGAGACGTGGCCATTTAATTAGGACATGAAGGTAATCACAGCTCTATAAAGCAATGAGTTTAACGGAGCTCAAAATGACTTCGAACTGCTTTTCCAACTGAGAAACTACCATTTGAAATAAAGCCACTGGCATAAACAGCAGTGTGAATTGTTATAACCGTACTTACAAAGAAATTTCAAAGCTTGGTTAATTTATTAGTTGGAGTTAAAATTCACAGAATAATTGAATCCCAACTCTGCTTGCAGATGAGGTGAGTGAGGCTGAAGAAGGAAAGACACTAACGTTATTAATTTCCTGCAGTAATGAAATTACATTTTTAAAGTTTACTTGGGAAGAAATATACACTTTGCCTTCTCAACATAAACAAAGTCCTATCACTGTAGTCTAAACTGCATTTGTTTGTGTGTGGTGGGAGAATATTTTGTACATATAAAAATGAAAAAAAAAAGTGTTCCTAAGAATACTTAAGAACCATGGCTGCACACAGTGACTCACGACTGTCACCCTAGCACTTTGGGAGGCCGAAGTGGGAGGACTGCTTGAGCCCGGGAATTTGAGACCAGCCTGGGCAACATAGTGAAACCCCATCTCAAAAAAAAAAAATCTTCCTTCCTCCTCTTCCCTTCTACCCTTCCTCCCTCCCCACCCTGCCCTCTGCACAAATATAGTCTTCAAGACCCAAATGCTAGAAAATACATAGAATAGGGGTCTCAGAATGAAAGTTACTGATCAATTGTACCTCAATTGAGGTATCTTGACATAAATGAATAGATCACCTATTGTTATGATGTGAATGTAAAATCCATGGGGGATAAAGATGTATTGCAAACCCTTTGTTCAAGCAAATTGACAAGGGAGAAATGAGCGTATCAACACAGACACACACCTAGTAGAGGATTCCTAATCTTCCTAGAGGGCTTCTTACTGTAGTAGTAGCACAGTAGTGGGGGGGTGGGGGGTTAGGGGAGGGGCAGCGGGGGGGTGGGGGAGGATGGGGAGGGGATAACATTAGGAGAAATGCCTGATATAGGTGACGGGGAGTTGGAGGGCAGATGGAGACAGCAAATCACCACGGCATGTGTGTACCTATGCAACAATCCTGCAATATCTGCACATGTACCCCAGAAATTAAAGTACAATTAAAAAAAAAAAGAAAATTACCAGGAAGCATAATTATACCCCATAAGGGGCCCCTGTCCCTATTATCACCGTCTTGCCATGTTAGACCCAATCACTTCACTACAGGTTCAAGTCACACCTCAATGAAAGGACAAAGTTTCTATCAGTAAGAACCCAGCAATGACAGGAAGTACATAAAGAGAAGGCCGCATAACACCCACACTAATTTTGTGTGGTCTCATTCCATTTTAAATAAAGTAAGATATAAAAACTCCTTTGCTAATATTCAGATGGAGCTTTTAGATTGCATAGCTACGTTGAGGACCGTTTCCAGGTTTAAACAGCAGTTAAAAACAAAAATCTCTTCAATGCCTTGACTATTTTATAATATAGGATGTGACTATGAATTGATCTTTAAAGTAGTTCACAGAAGCATAAAAAGAGCCGGATTACTTTCTTACTTTCATTCCTTGTATCTCTAATAGTATACACTTTCACACACACACAATTTTTTATTTTTTATTTTTTATTTGAGACAAGGTATAACTCTGTCACCCAGGCTAGAGTGCAGTGGTGCAGTCATGGCTTACTGCAGCCTTGACCTCCTGGGCAAAAGTGATCCTCTCACTTCAGCCTCCCAAGCGGCTGGGAATACAGGCATGTGCCCCCATCTCTAGCTAATTTTTAAATTATTTCTTGTAGAGATGGGTCTTACTATGTTGCCCAGGCTGGCTGGTCTCAAACTCCTGGGCTCAAGCAATCTTCCCATCTTAGCCTCCCAAAGTGTTGGGATTACAGGTGTGAGCCACCTCAGCAGGCCTCAAAATATTTTTCATTATAGAAGTTTTACGCAACCAGCATTGAAAGAGTGACACAAATAACCATCCCCTGAAAGTCCCCCATCTAAACACAGCCACAGTTAAAATAGCAGCATGTTTCAGCCTCTGGAGCTGTTGCAATGTTTGAAAGTCACCCTCCTGACATATGCCTTACAGTTAATCTCCTTTCTTCTGGTAATGTGGATTTATGCAGTTAAAAGTGATATATCTAATTAAGCTTTTGCCTTTGGAGCCATATGGACTTTCTGGGTCATCATGCCTCAAGTAGTCTTCAGTTAGGAACAGCTGGCGGTCGTTTCCATAACTCCTGGATAGGTTCATTACAAGATGTACCCTTGATCACTACGGCTCTTAGAATGTGATTAGCTGGTCTTTTGCACTATTTGTCCTTGTCAGTGCATCGAATTTCAGCTACCCAGATTTTCTTTTCTACATCTTAATATCTGAACTCCTATTTGGACATTTCCAGAAATGTGACCAATAGTTCTTCCCAGGATCATCATCTTTTATCCTCAGAGTTCTCACTTTTAAGTTCATTGCTCTTAAGAAAATTTCATATCATTGGATTAATTTATACTTTTTTCTACTCTTCAGTTTCTTTTTCCACTTTTATGTCTAATGTTCGCACAAGAAAGTGTCACCCTTTTTCTTTTTTTTTTTTTTGAGACAGTCTTGCTCTGTTGCCCAGGCTGGAGTGCAGTGGCTCAGTCTCAGCTCACTGCAACCTCTACCTCCTGGGTCAATCGATTCTCCTGCCTCAGCCTCTCGAGTAGCTAAAATTATAGGTGTGTGCCACCACGCTCTGCTAATTTTTGTATTTTCAGTAGAGACATGGTTTTGCATATTGGCCAGGCTAGTCTTGAACTCCCGACCTCAGGTGATCTGCCTACCTCAGCCTCTCAAAGTGCTGGGATTACTAGTTTGAGCTACTGCTCCTGGCAACCAGTTTTTTTTTTTAATACTTTTTAAAATGCATACAGTTTGCTGTTTTGATGCTGTACTCTACTGTTTCGCAGTCATCTATATTTTCAGCATCAGGGTTTTGGAGCATTCTTGTAGTTTTCTCTTTTAAAGCCCAAAGGATAAGAGTTGTAAGCCTATTTTGCAGAGACCTCTTGGATCCCAAATTGTGTCTTCTCTTTCTGTAGGAAATCTTTATATGAAGTCTCAAGCCATGTTCTTGAGCAAAATGAACTTTTTATGTATCCCAAGGCCAGCCTGATTCTAGACAAAGCTATAACCCATCAAAATCCTCAAGATTTTAGACCACCTCCTCACGTATAGGACAATGCTAACCTAAAGACAAACTCAACTTCAATTGTTTCCTTCGAACCTGCCGTGGGACAGACCTCCCATTGCCTACTGGTCAGACTCACATCTTGTAAAATACAGCAAAATGAGGCCGGGCATGGTGGCTCATGCCTGTAATCCCAGCACTTTGGGAGGCCGAGGCAGGTGAATCACCTGAGGTCAGGAATTCAAGACCAGCCTGACCAACATGGTGAAACCCGAAAACCCGTCTCTACTAAAAACACAAAAATTAGCCGGGCATGGCGGCATATGCCTGTAATCTCAGCTACTGAGGACGCTGAGGCAAGAGAATCACTTGAACCCAGGAGGTGGAGGTTGCAGTGAGCCGAGATTGTACCACTGCACTCCAGCCTGGACAAGAAAAGCAAAACTCCATTTCAAAATAAATAAATTGATTAATTAAATAAAGGAAAATGGGATAGACTTCTGAGGGTCAGAATCAAGGGTAAAGGGTTCTATCTTGTACTGTCTGCTGGGGGAGGGGGGAGAATTCTTTCATTTTTCAAGGTGCTGTCATCTCTTTTCACAGTTTAGAATTAACTTCTGTTCTCTGGCGCAATTTAGATGTAAGATATCTAAATTGCTATTCTTTGCTTTATTGGTTTCTTCAAAAATAAAATCATAAACTACGGGCTGGGTGTGGAGGCTCATGCCTGTAATCCCAGCACTTTGGGAGGCACAGACAGGCCAGGAGTTCAAGACCAGCCTGGGCAACATGGCGAAACCCCTTCTCTACTAAAAATACAAAACTTAGAGACAGGCGTGGTGGCAGGTGCCTGTGGTCCCAGCTACTTGTGCGGCTGAGGCATGAGAATCATTTGAATCTAGGAGGCAGAGGCTGCAGTGAGCAGACATCACACCACTGTATTCCAGCTTGGGCGACAGAGGGAGACCATGCCTCACAATAATAACAATAAAATCATAAGCTATGTACTGATAAGAGATCCTGACTCTGAACATTGAAAAATGACATAGCCCGCTGAGATGAGGTACAGATGCATAAACACTGTATACTTTAGTTTGCAAATTGTCACATAATTATTATTCAAATTCATGTGATGATGAAAATCTCAAAGGCGATTGACCTATAATTTAGCTAAGTGTCAAAATAGTAACAGAGATGATAGGAATACATTACTGTAGCGTCGTCCCTCTGTGATACTTTTATAATTCTGTAAAAGCTAAAATGTCAGTTTCAGTTTTTTCAAGACAATACGAAAATTTATAAACGTATAGCTACAGAATGTACGAATGAAGAGATTCAATTCTATTCAGCAACTTCCAAAACCACATGCAATTATTGAGTACTTATTACTTTGAAACTCTATGCTGTAACTGTAAGCTAAATGCTGAAAACAGGACTGTAAAAAAGATTAAAGCTTTCTTTCTATCATGGAGCTTAATATCTCAGTGAAGGACATGGATTTTTTTTTTTTAAAGGCAGCAGAAAAATAACTGCTATGAGAGACAAGAAAACAATCTGAGGCAATAAAATGATAGTGAGAAGGATGGTATTTTAGTTGGAGTAATGAGATGATGGTGTGAGATGATACTAAGTTGAAATCTAAATGATGAAAGAAAAAGTCAGCCCTGCAATGCAATGAGAAGAGAGATGTCCAGGCAGAAAGAATAGCATATGTGAAGGCCCTGTGTACAAGAAATGCCTGCACGTTCGAGGAACTGAAAGAGGTGAGCTGGGCGTGGTGGCTCCCAAATCCCAGCATTTTGGGAGGCTGAGGCAGGCAGATCACCTGAGGTCGGGAATTAGAGACCAGCCTGACCAACATGGAGAAACCCTGTCTCTACTAAAAATACAAAATTATCTGGGTGTGGTGGCACATGCCTGTAATCCAGCTACTCGGGAGGCTGAGGCAGGAGAATTGCTGGAACCCTGGAGGTGGAGGTTGAGCCAAGATTGCACTATTGCACTCCAGCCTGGGCAACAAGAGCAAAACTCCATCTCAGAAAAAAAAGAAAAAAAAAAAGTCAGTGTACCTGACAAGGTAACATTGATTTTTAGGAAGATTTATTTAAACTTTCTCTGTCTCTTTCTCTCTCTCCCTTCTCTTTTTCTCTCACTCTCCATGTGATATATACTCAGGCACTCCTGGAATACGCATGAGACTCCTTTTACATGGAAAGACCTCCCAGAAAAACTCCTTCCACGTGTTTGAGTTCCTTAATTTGGAGTTACATTTAAGTTGTTGTTAACAAACTCCACGTTACCGGAAACATGGTGTCTTCTGAGAATGTAAACAGAGTTCTTCTATTTTTTGCCAAGCCCAGCACAATTGCTTAGAGGCTAAAAGAGTGTTTTGAAGATTGTTCTATATTATGCTTATAGTTAGGACAATCAATTAAGATTAGGCTATGCACATATTAATATATCTTATTAATGATAAGAATTACAAATATTTCATAAATGCTTACACAGTGTCAAGTACTGTGCTGATTCACTAATGTAATTTCAATTATCTTCATTTTTACTGATGAGAAAACTGACACAGAGAAGCTATCTGAGCAAGGTTCTGAAGCTGAGGACTCATTGTCTAGCCAAAGGCAAGTCATGTAAACAACTCCCTGTCTGATACCTCCCTTTGTAAAATGAGTATACCAAATTGGATGGATAGAGTTAGGAGTAAACCTTTAGCAATAAAAATTCAAGTGCCATGCGTGGGTCAGCTCATAAAAAGAAAAGCTAGGACAAATTCCTATATGCATCTGATATTTTTGTTAGTCAAAAGCACATCTTTTTCTGTTTGCTGGTCATAGGTGTAGCCGTTTCGAATGATCATAAAGGCATCGTGATGGCTTCCTAAGGCTTAGCTCTGCCTTTGGTAAGCTTCAGCCATGCTTGCCTGCACGCTCGCTCTCTCACACACACATACACATCTTCATAAATTTTCAAATTTGATCTTTCCACAAAGTCACAATGAAAGTACACTGAGGGTTCAATGAAACGCAGATCATTTCACATTCATTAATGGAATGCTGTTTTGTGGAAAGACTTGGCTGCTCCTCTGAAATTTTCCTCACTTCAGAGTATCTCAGCATCATGAAGCATTCTTTTCATAACTTGTCTACAATGGAAAATAGATTAGAATCAGAAAACAATAGAAGCCAAGATACCAGCTATTTAAGTTTTTCTCTCTTTCCTGAAAATGAATAGAACTTTGGCAAGCTGGCCTTCAGCCGTCTGGTCGGCTGCTCATCCTGCCTGAAACTGGCTGGGATTCAAGTGTCTTCTTTCCATTTACCACAAACAGTTGCTAGTTTTCAATACTGAAGCTGAAGTTATTATAAAGCACAAATAATAGGTAAAAAGTTCAGAGATGTGACTTTTATTTATATTCTTTTTTTTTTTTTTTTGAGACAGAGTCTTGCTCTGTTGTCCAGGCTGGAATGCAGTGTCACAATCTCGGCTCACTGCAATCTCTGCCTCCTGGGCTCAAGTGATTCTCTTGCCTCAGCCTCCTAGTAACTGGGATTGCAGGCTCCCACCACAGCTCCTAATTTTTTTATTTTTAGTAGAGATGGGTTTTGGGTTTTTTTTGTATTTTTAGTAGAGATGGGGGTTTCACCATGTTGGCCAGGCTGGTCTTGAACTTCTGACCTCAGGTGAGTCACCTGCCTTGTCCTCCCAAAGTGCTGGGATTACAAGTGTGGGCCACCACGGCTGGCCAGACTTTCATTTATTTTAAAACACATGAAAACACCATTACCACCAAATTATTCCTTAATGTGAAGGTATAAAGGCTGTTTACAGTTTATGGAAGAGCTTCTGTCCAATGTTTGCAAAATTTGACATTGTCCGAGAGAACCATTTTGAAAATGTTAAAATTAGAAGGGCAATTTTGATATTATTTTGAGTTTTGGATTTCAGTCATAGGCTAAATAATTTTTTTAAAAATTAGAACATTATGTATGTGTATGTGTGTGTTGGGAAAGTGTTCCAGGCCTTTAACACATAGCTACTGATGATAGATGGCAAGAATTATTTCATGCTAATATAATTTCTTATGAAAAGACTGCCTTATTAGTTATGAAATTGAAAACAAGAGGCAGAGAGCAGGAAAATAGTGGCTTGGGAGAGCTGGGGTGTCTCAACACATAGCTGCAGAAAATTCATTTAAATGGGTGAAAAGGAGTGAATAAATTACACAGAGGAAATTTTTGGTATAGATATTCATGGTGGCTACCAGTGCTCCAGAAACTGCATGGACATCACTCCATTTAGGCTTTTTCTAGTGAATCATTAGAATCAGCAAACATCATGTGATTATTTCTCTCTTCCCAAGAAAACCTTTCCTTGACTTCATTTTCTCTGCCAGCTCTTGTTCATTTTTCCCCCTCTCCTCTGCAGAAAAAAAAATGCATAGAAAAAGTTGGCTCTACTCCAATTCTTCTCTTCCTGTTCTCTCTTACGTGTACGTCCTCCTACCACTCCACTAAAACTGCTCATCAAGGTCATCAGTGATGTCTCTAAGGCTATATCCCACGGCCGATTCTCAGTGTTCATCCTACTCCAGCTACCAGCAGCCATCAGCATCACGGATCATCCCCCGGTCCTTCCTGTCTTCACTTTCTCAACTTGACTTCCAAGAAACCACTCCGTCTTTGTCTTTCTCTTACCCCATTGGCTGTTCCTTCCAAGCCTCCTCTGTCAGTAACTCCTCTTCCACCCACTTCCACACTGTCCCTGCTACTTAGCCCTCCCTTCTTTCTGCTTTAACCTTGCTGGGCCCCTTGTTGTTGCTCACAGGCACCAGGCACTCTCCTCCCCTAGATTTCTACACTTCAGACTCTCTCACCTCCTCTAGGTCTTTGCTCAAATGTCTCTTTCTCGATGTCTTCTGCAACCATTCTGTTTCAAATTGTAATCCCCACTGTTTTGCGGTAATTTCAGTCTCACTTACTCTGTTCCACTTTTTTAAAAAACAGTGCTTTTGCCTTCTTCTATTTATTTTTATTTTTTATTTTTTTGACAGAGTCTTACTCTGTCACTCAGGCTGGAGTGCAGTGGCACAATCTCGGCTCACTGTAACCTCTGCCTCCCGAGCTCAAGGGATCCACCCACTTTGGCCTCCTGAGTAGCTGGGACTGCAGGTGTACATCACCATGCCCAGCTAATTTTTCGTATTTTCTGTAGAGATGGAATTTTGCCATGTTGCCCAGGCTGGTCTTGAACTGGACTCAAGAGATCCATATGCCTCAGCCTACCAAAGTGCTGGGATTACAAGTGTGAGCCACCAAACCCAGCCTATTAATGTTTTTACCGTCTAACATATAATTTACTTGCAATATTGTTTAGTACATGTCTCACTTGATTAAGATATAACGCCCATGAGGGCAGATTTTTTTAAATGTTTCACTTAACTCATATATCTCAAGTGCCTGGAATAGTGCCAGGTATGGAATGCACACACAATCAACATTTGTTGAATGAATCAATGAATGAATAAGGACTGACAGAGAGAAAACCTCTTGTGTTTTACATCCTCTATTTTAAAGCCCTCCCCATCTACAGGGTCCCTTTTAGCATTCCTAAACACCCTGAAACACTCCTAAATGTGCTCATGTCTCTTCCTTAATAAAAAGACACAAACAGAAATGTGACTTTCCATGATGAATGGATGATAAATATTTATAATGAATAAAGAATAAAACAAAGGCTTCAGCTTGAAGATATCCCTAGCGTTTTATCACAGACCTCCACAAATGCCAACTTCATTCACTTCGTGCAAATGTCAACTATAGGCCAGTTGATTAAACAACCATGATCCATAACAAACAAGCCACTCCAAAACAGTCATACTGTGCTTGAAATTTATTTAGCATCCTTTTCCAAGGAATCGAAGAGAGATTTTATATTTTGAAAATATGATTACAACTTACTTTCTGTGAAGCTTCTTTTCCCATTAATTCTACTTCTTCGTTTCAGAAACTTAAAGTTCCAGTGCTAAAACTGCCAGTGATTCACTGCATAGCCAAAGGCAAGTCATGTAAATAATTCCGTGGCTAATTCTTCCGTTTGTAAAATGAGTATACTAAATTAAAGCTACCAGAAAGAATGCTCTTGAAAATTTTCTTACAGATGGTTGCCAATATATTGTAAATATAACATATTGTGCGAGTGATTGTTGATTTACTTCTTATGAACTACCCCTGACATTCCTATAGAGATGGAATTCAAATTTATAGCAGAAAATGTGACTGTACGTATAACTTATAATAATCCAGAATGTCTAAAAATATCAAGCCAGTACAGGGAGAAGATATTTCTGTAAGCCATGTTGGGTAATATAATTTAAAGGAATACAACTGAATAACTGGACAAATAAATATAAAACTCTGGAATATCTTCGTGGGCTCTCTACTACTAAAGCAAGACCATGTCAAAAGATGGCACATCCAAATACCAGGCCTTTCTTGAGTGGCAAAACAATCAAACGAATGTGGGCTCTTTCCTTCCAAGGTGAGTTCTCCCAGGTGGCAATGAACAATTAATCTACAGGCCTGAACGAATAGCTAACTTATGTGTTCTCCAGGGAACCATACACCTATGAAAAGGGATATGGCTTCAGTCCTTAAATATTTTACTGTTTAACATTTTCTTTGTATACATAAAAGACACACTAATTGATACGCAAGTAAAACAGTAAGAGATGAATTGATAGAAATAAAGGCTATGAATAGAAAAGTCCCTAAACAATTAGCCACAAGCATCTGGAAAAGATGTTCAGACTCATTAAATTAAACACAATAGCATTCTCCCTCATTAAACCGATGCTCTCTGCAAGGTTCCAATTCACAATGTCAGGGGGACTCACTGGAACTGATACTTTCACACCTTGTTGACAGTCTCTGGCTTTCATGTAACCCTTTGGGAAGACAATTTACTTTCTGTGTGTGCATCTAGACATGCATTTAGATGTATCTAGGCTAATAATTTCACTTACGGGAACTAGTTTAAGAAAATTTTAAAATTATGGTTCACATACTTAGTAGACTATTAGACAACCTTAAAAACAGTTACAAAGAGTAAAGATGATTACAGGCAAATGTTTATGACTGAATTTGATAAAATCAGAAAACAACAACAAAAACAAAACTGAATGATGTCTATATATACATACATTCATGTTTGTAAAACAAAAAAAAATTAACAGAGGCAAGGTGCAGTAACTCATGTCTGTAATCCCAGCACTTTGGGAGGCCCAGGTGGGAGGATCGCTTGAGTCCAGGAGTTCAAGACCTGCCTGTGTACATAGGGAGAGCCTGTCTCTACAAAAAATTTTAAAAATGAGCCAGGCATGGTGGCACACGCCTGCAGTCCTAGCTACTTGGGTAGCTGAGGCAGGAGGATCGCTTGGTCTCAGGAGTTCCAGGCTACAGTGAACTAATCATGCCCCTGCAATCCAGCCTGGGTGACAGAGTGAGACCCCCATCTCAAGAAACCAGAAACACTAACAGAGGACATAAGGCTGGATTCCATTTTCTCAAAAAATATTGGGACTAGAGTTAAATTCTTTTTCTGTAATGTTCCCATGTTTGTAAATAAAAGGCCCTTCATAGTGCAATTGAAATGTCTCAGAAAGTACCCTGAAAATATTTTTGATTTTGTAAAAGAGATGGTTCCACACATACATATTTTAACTAATTGATTGATTTCACCTTGATAGTTGTTTGCATATGGGGAAGGGAGGCAAGGACCAGGTCTCCTGAAAGACTCTTTACGCATTTCAAAAAACAATAGAACGAAGTAAAGTTTGCTGCGGGGGGTTATGACAGGTAAGAAAAGAATTAAAAGAAAAGTGTTTAGACATAAAATTTTATGATTATAAAGTATTAAATTTCTCTGTATAATGTACAGAAATGATTATTTAAGTGTCTACCTGAAATACTGAATTTTTCTCCTAGGATTACTTCAATAATTTGTTGGTACTAGGTTAGGTACTTAAGCAGGCCAAAATGACTCAGTGATTTGGTAGTAAATTATTAATATACTGCTCTAAAAGTCTAACCTTCCAGAAAGATATGACTTTGGTTCAGAGAGACTTAATATTAAAAAACAGGCTACACCATCAGGGATTTGGCTGGAAAAATGCCAGTGGAGTGGAGTACTCCAGAAATAAAGCACTGAGAAGCACCATAGGGACCTAATATAGTTAATGCATCCCTTAAGCAACAAACCCACCTTCACGAGGTGATTTAAGAACTGGAGACAATCTGGTTCATTCACCTCTGTGTTTTAAAAAGGCTGCAAATTTTAGATTATTTAGCTGCAAATGTACCCCTGATATATAATATTAGAAAACCTAGACTACGTTCAGAACATCTAATAAAATGATGGACATACACCATTGGTCAAAAGCAATTTATATCATATTTCTTGTCTCACAAATGAAAAAGCATCTTTTGTTACATGAAGATAACTGATTAATTTTACATTTGAAAGTGTAGTGGACTTTAATGATAGCAAAACTTTCATCAAGCAGGGCAAAAATGGCCTGACAGTTTAGTAACAAGACAGTTCGGTAAGGATGAGAAATGGACTGGGCCAGGTGCAGTGGTTCATGCCTGTAATCCCCAACACGTTGGGAGGCCAAGGCACGAGACTGCTTGAGCTCAGCAGTTTGAGACCATTGTGGGATATAACAAGACCCAATCTGCACAAAAAATTTAAAAATTAGCTGGGCATGGTAGCACACACCTGTAGTCCCAGCTACTTGGGAAGCTGCGGTGGGAGGATCACTTGAGACTGGGAGGTGGTGGCTTGATGTACCATTGCACCCCAGCCTGGGTGACAGAGTGAGAGCCTGTCTCTAAAAAATGAGAGAAAGAACTGTCTTGGTGCCATGCTGACAGCTGCCTGCCAACTTGTATTAGGGTGACCACAGTCTCACAGCCTGGTAGTACATGCATATGTTATATGCCAGATGCTTCTACTATTAAGACACACACCAGAGTCAGACACTCCAAACCAAAAAGGCGCCTACTGGCTTTTCTCCTTCATTTAAATGACAATCATCTGATATGATACACAACTCAGCATTACTATCTCATTTTCTCAACGCACATATACAGTAGAATGTAATACCCATACGAGGGCAGGGAGCTTGTTTTGTTTACCTCTGTTCCCCAATCCCAGGGCGCTCCCAGTACCCATGAGGGAAGAAGAAATGACTGGGGTTCCCAGTCGAGTGAGGGAGACACCTCACAGAGGCCGTAACACAAAACATTATTTTATGACAGTTTTGGTAACTGCTATAAAGGAAAGCCATGGGCCACTATGAGGGACGATGGCAGGGAGACAAAGATGGGACTCAGAAGGAGCTTGTGAAAGGAAATGGATATTTAGGAAATGGATATTGAGGCTGTGTTTTGCAGCTGGCAGGAAACAGTCATAGAAACAGATGAGGGGAACAACATTCCAAGACAGAAGGACCAACGGAAAGGGGTGGAGAATCTTCTACTATCTAACGAGCAAGAGCTGAGTGACCAAGATAAAGGCTCTGAGATGATTCAGCCGGATCTGCCTTCTGAAACTCAGTACTTCCGGTTTAGACCCAAAGTATTATACACTGTAATTATACGCTGGAGTGTTTCATTACAAAGGGAATTAAATGATGATAATACTGTTACTGCCTTAATTTCTTCTGGATGAACACCTGGGATCAACTTTCATGATCCTTCATCATCATCACATTGACATTCAACCATTCTTTCAACAAGTATCTACCACGTGCCAGGCACAGAGAATCTAAGAATACACATGACATATCTCTCTGTTCTCCAACAGCTTTCAGTACCTAGCTTTCCTACCAACTGACACGAGAAACACTACAAAATATAAACACTATACATTTTACTACATCAGATTAAAAATCATGGCCGGGCGACGTAGCTCACACCTGTAATCCCAGCACTTGGGGAGGCCCAGGCAGGCAGATCACAAGGTCAGGAGATTGAGACCATCCTGGCCAAGATGGTGAAACCCCGTCTCTACTAAAACACAAAAAAATTAGCCAGGCATGGTGGTGCACACCTGCAGTCCGAGGTGCTCATGAGGCCGAGGCAGGGGAATCACTTGAATCCAGAAAGCGTTAAGTTGTAGTGAGGCAAGATCATGCCACTGTACTCCACAGCCTGGTGACAGAGCAAGACTCTGTCTCAAAATAATAATAATAATAAACAAAACAGCAACAGTAAAGTTGCTCATATACTGATAACGTATACATTATATGTCATATATACATATATATACAGTATATGTCATTATATGCTGATGACAAAAGTTTGACGCCTTCATATATTAATACAACCCATAATCAATAAGAAAAACAACAACAACCCACTAGAAAAATAGGATAAAAAAGCAGGAGAGGGAGAGGTATTCACAGTAAAAGAAATGTTTTAAGCTAATGGAAAATGCCTAAGTTTAGCCCTGATGTTAAAAGGGGGCAAAATCAAAGACAACACTAGCTCTAATTTTGATTGTCAAAGATTAAAGCAAAGTGAATGCACTGTCAGTGTGGTCCTCTCACACGCTGCCCTTTAGGGATAAAATTCAGTAGAACTGCCGGGCGCTGTGGCTCACACCTGTAATCCCAGCACTTTGGGAGGCTGAGGTGGGTGGATCGCCTGAGGTCAGGAGTTCAAGACCAGCCTGGCCAACACCATGAAACCCTGTCTCTACTAAAAATACAAAAAATTAGCTGGTCGTGGTGGCAGGCACCTATAATCACAGCTGCTAGGGAGGCTGAGGCAGGAGAATCATTTGAACCCAGGAGGCGGAAGTTGCAGTGAGCCAAGATCGTGCCATTGCACTCCAGCCAGGGGAACAAGAGCAAAACTCCATTCCAAAAAAAAAAAAAAAATTGGTAGAATTTATCAAAACTGAAAACTAACCTTTGATTTATAATTCTGATTCTATGACTTTTATATATATGCACAAATATATATGTAAGGACGTACATATATGAATGTTTGTTATGGCACAATTTGTGTTAACAGATTACTGTGAATAATTTCACTGTCCATCAGTAGGGGACTGATTATGTTGTATCCACATCATGTCATATTATTCAGACAGTTTTAAAAATAAGGTATCTCTAGCTATACATGCTTAATGTGAAATAATATTCAAGATATATTTTACAGGTGAAAAAGAAAAAGCATCAGAGATTTTTTTTTGCTATCATTTGTAGAAATATAGTGTTTTGCTGTCATTTGTATAAATACTTTTTAAAGAATGCATACATTTATAAGTATGTAGCCTAGCTCTAGAACATTTAAGTGGCTGCAGGTTTTTTAAAATCTGGGGACGGTATTACAAATCGTTAAGGCAAATTCAAAAGCAATTTAATTAGAGCCTCTGGGAGTGGAATAAGGCAATTTCTTTTTTTTTTTTTTTCTTTTTAGAGATGGAGTCTCACTCTGTCCCCCCAGGCTGGAGTGCAATGGCTCGATCTCTGCTCACTGCAACCTCCACCTTCTGGGCTCAAGGGATCCTCCCACCTCAGCCTCCCAAGTAGCTGGGACTGCAAGTGTGCACCATCATGCCCAGCTAATTTTTTTTGGTAGAGGTAGGGTTTTGTCATGTCGTCTAGGCTAGTTTCAAACTCCTAAGCTCAAGAAATCTACCCCCTTGGCTCCCCAAAATGCTGCCATTACAGGCATGAGCCACTGCACCTGGCCAACCATATTCATATTACTTTAAAAAGAGACATTTAAAAGGAAAAGTTCTAGGTCATTTTCTATGAGAGACTTGTGATACCTTTCTCTACTCTCGATTTCTGGGGTAATTTTTCATGTAACACATAGCCATTACTTGGAAATTGTTTTTCAATTAGAGAAGAAGAGGTACACTGTATTTTTATCATGAAAAATATTCAGGTTGCCCTCATAACAAGACCACAGATCCTGATGATATGACCCAGACGCAGGACGCTGGTCCTACTGATCTTTGGGAGTCTCAGTGCTGACTCTACCAGCAACTACAGGCTCCCTGGAAACACGGTGCCTCTCTGGCCCTGATTACCTTGCTTCTGGACACACTTTTTACTTCCCATAAAAAATATGAAAGATCATCGATTTTACATAAATAATGACATTTTCAAGGACACTCTATGGCTGGGTATGGTGGCTCATTCCTGTAATCCCAGCAGTTTGAGAGGCTGAGGCAGGTGGATCACCTTGAGGTCAGGAGTTCGAGACCAGCGTGAACAACATAGTGAAACCCCATCTCTACTAAAAATACAAAAATTAGTGGCGCACACCTTGTAATCCCAGCTACTTGGGAGGCTGAGGCAGGTGAATCGCTTGAACCCAGGAGGCGGAGGTTGCAGTGAGCTGAGACTGCGCCACTGCACTGCAGCCTGGGCAATAGAGAAAGACTCCGTTTAAAAAAAATAAAAATAGGCCGGTGCAGTGGCTCACGCCTGTAATCCCAGAACTTTGGGAGGCAGAGGCGGGCGGATCACGAGGTCAGGAGATCTAGACCAACCTGGCCAACATGGTGAAACCCCGTCTCTACTAAAATATAAAAAATCAGCTGGGTGTGGTGGCACACGCCTGTAGTCTTAGCTACTGTAGAGGCTGAGGCAGGGGAATCACATGAACCCAGGAGGCAGAGGTTGTAGTGAGTGGAGATCACACCACTGCACTCCAGTCTAGGCAACAGAGCGAGATTCCATCTCAAAAAAATAAATAATTACAAATAAATGGCATTCTATCAGCTACTCTGTTTTCCTCTTCTCTGCTTAACATCTCCCCAACCTTCTGGTACATCATATATGTACTTATGTACTTATTTATGGTTTAGCTCTTGCTGCTAATCTGAAAGCTTCATGAAGGCAGGGATTTGAGCTGCTTCTGTCACTGTAGAATCCCCAGGACCTAGCACAGGGCCTCGCACGTGAAGATGACGTTGCTCTGTGATTCATCTCTATGAATACGTCAAGGCTCACTCGTGGTACTTCACCACAACCTACTCAAGACACTCATGCGTATTTCCTACCAATGGGGAATGCAATCACGAGTGAAACAGCACCTGTGCCATCCTGTGGTCTAAGAAAACACAGAAGAGACCCTAAACTTGTGGCGATTCCTCAAAGATCTAGAACCAGAAATATCATTTAACCCAGCAATCCCATTACTGGGTATATACCCGAAGGAATATAAATCATTCTATTACAAAGACACACGCACGCATACATTCACTGAAGCGCTATTCACAATAGCAAAGACATGGAATCAACCCAAATGCCCATCAATGACGGACTGGATAAAGAAACCGTGGTACTTATACACCATGGAATCCTATGTAGCCATAAAAAGGAATGAGATTATGTCCTTTGCAGGGACATCGATGAAGCTGGAAGCCATCATTCTCAGCAAACTAACACAGGAACAGAAAACCAAACGCCACAGGTTCTCACTCCCAAGTGGGAGCTGAACAATGAGAACACAAGGACACAGGGAGGGGAACAACACACACTGGGGCCTGTTGGTGGGTGGGGCAGGGAGAGGGGAGAGGATTAGGACAAATAGCTAATACATGCTGGGCTTAATATCTAGGTGATGGGTTGATAGGTGCAGCAAACCACCATGGCACGCATTTAGCTATATAACAAACCTGCACATCCTCAACATGTACTCTGGAACCGAAAATAAAAGCTTTTTAAAAAAAAGAGGCACTGAGCAAACTCACCAAAGAATACTCAGTAAAAGATACAATGGTCAAAACTGCGAGAAAGGCAGTTCCTGGAGTGGTATATATTCACAGAGATTATCAGAAGGGGACAGCCCTCCTGAAAAATCTGGAAAATTCTGGACAATGCTGGAGGACACAAGATCCAGACCGAGCAAGTATATTTTATTATTATTATTGCTGTTATTTTGCCATACTTAAGATTAATTTTTAGTGTTCTTCGGTGAGTTGAAAAACACATATGAACATCAGAAGTCCACTGTGTATCATTTACAACATACTTAATTTTACTTAAGATGACAATATTGTAAAAATACATTAAAGTCTTGCTCTAGGTCGGGAGCGGTGGCCCATGCCTGTAATCCCAGAACTTTCAGAGGCCGAGGTGGGCGGATTACAATGTCAGGATTTCCAGACCAGCCTGGCCAACTTGGTGAAACCCTATCTCTACTAAAAATACAAAAATTAGCCAGGTGTGTGGCAAGTGGCTGTAATCCCAGCTATTTGGGAGACTGAGGCAGGTGAATTTCTTGAACCGAGGAAGCGGAGGTTGCAGTGAGCTGAGATCACGCCATTGCACTGCAGCTTGGGCAACAGAATGAGACCCTGTCTTAAAAAAAAAAAGTCTCACTCTAATGTAAGTTCAATCCTTTTCAAGTTATTCTTTTGTGCTTTTCATGAAGAACCAAGTAAAAGAACATGTCCATACAACATCCCAGGAGATGCCTGGGATAAGTGAACCCTACCTGCTATGGCCAGCAGGATTTTGGAGCTGCAGGTGAGCCACACTGTGAATGCGCATTGTCAGAGAATGACATTTCTTAGGACCTGTTTCTGTGTGTATGCACGACATAATACATGAACACAATACTCATTAATACAATCCTATCCCTTCACATTCTAAACTCTACAATTAAACTACATTAAAATGAATCATCTATTAGACAGGAGAGGTGGGGCTTAGACCTGTCATTACTGACAACAGAACCAAGGAATGGCAGCCAGGAGTAGAATTTCCCCAGCCAGTACTGTGGCAGGAGACTTGGTCTCTGTAGTTAGTATTAACAGATCTGTCCATCTCACTTCTTTCTTTCTTTCAGCACCTGCTGCTGTCATTCTTCAGACGGGCTCCTGCGGGTGCTTTGAAAGCAAGGCAGCCCACCACAGAGGAAGGGCATTACAGATTTGCTCACATAGGGGAAATGTGCTAATTAACGTAAGATCAAGATTGTAGGAGGACTGCACAAAGAAAAGTCTACACATTTTCTTAAAAAGTAGGATCCCCCAGTTGGGATATTATTTATTTCCTTTCCTCTTCACCTTTTCCTTAATGAGCTGAAAAATTAAGAATACTGTGATACATCTTTCTCTAAATCTAATCTTAAAACTACATATTTTAACTGGAAATGGTGGCTCTTGCCTGTAATCCCAGTACTTTGGGAGGCTGAGGCAGGCGAATCACTTGAGGTCAGGAGTTCGAGACCAGCCTGGCCAACATGGTGAAATCCTGTCTCTACTAAAAATGCAAAAATTAGCCAGGTGTGGTGGTGTACACCTGTAGTTCCAGCTACTGGGGAGGCTGAGGCAGGAAAATCACTTGAACCCAGGAAGCCAAGGAGCCAAGACTGCACCATTGCACTCCAGCCTGAGTGACAGAATGAGACTATTTCAAAAATAAAGATAAAAAAAAAACCAAAGAACATTGTTTTAAGTTAACAATTTCTCTTTGACTTTAGAGAGTAAAGAAGAATTATTCTTAAAACAGTTCCTGACCCCCATGCAAAGAATGCACCTTGGTTTTTCTAGTTAGACTGTAATATTGAAGGGTTTTCAACCAATTTCACCAGTAAGACTTTTTTTTTTTATTGCTAAGACAAAGACAAAATGAAAATGCCATTTGGTAGTTTAAATAACATTTTTAAAATATTTTAAGAAGAAAGAAGGAACACTGTTCATTTTTGAGACATAACCTTTAACCTGATTGAATTAAAACTAAAAATTTTCATTGAAAAACCTTTTAAAAAACGTAAAGTTTCTGATGAACCTTGAAGACTTTATGCAAACTGAAATAAGCCAGTTACAAAAGGCACATACTATATAATTCCACATGTATGAAGTCCCCAGAGTAGTCAAATTCACAGAAACAGAAAGTAGAAACCGGGAGTGGTGGCTCAATGCTGTAATCCCAGCACTTTGGGAGACCAGGGCAGGCAGATTGCTTGAGCCCAGGAGTTCAAGACCAGCCTGGACAACATGGTGAAATTCTGTCTCTATGAAAAATACAACAATTAGCCAGGCGAGGTGGTGCACACATGTAGTCCCAGCTACCTGGGAGGGTGAGGTGGGAGAATCACTTGAGCCTGGGAGACTGAGGCTGCACTGAGCTATGATCACATCATTGTACTCCAAGCTTGGGTGACAAAGTGAAACCCCTGT
Organism: Ateles fusciceps; assembly: GCA_036589455.1. Lineage (NCBI taxonomy): Eukaryota > Metazoa > Chordata > Mammalia > Primates > Atelidae > Ateles > Ateles fusciceps. Next base: position 9,203,982 of record JAZHEH010001064.1, read on the forward strand.
CCCACTGTCCAAAAATGAAAGTACAGTGGTGGGTACTGGGGCTGGGGAGTGGTGAGAATGGGGAATCAGTGTTTAGTGGACATAGAGGTTCAGCTGGAAAAGATGAAAAGGTCCTGGAAATGGGTAGTGGTGATACCTGTACAACAATGTGATGGTCTTAGTGCTGCAGAACTGTACACCGAAAAGTGGTTCAAGTCCAGGTTCATGGCTCTCGACTATAATCCCAGCACTTTGGGAGGTTGAGGTGGGTCGGTCCCGAGGTCAGGAGATTGAGACCATTCTGGTCAACACGGTGAAACCCCATCTCTATTAAAATGCGATAATTAGCTGGGTGTGGTGGCATACGCCTGTAGTCCCAGCTACTTGGGAGACTGTGGCAGGAGAATCTCTTCAACTCGGGAGGTTGAGATTTCAGTGAGCTGAGACTGGGCCACTGCACTCCAGCCTGGTGTCAGAGAAAGACTCCATCTCAAAACAAAAACAAAAACAAAAAACTCCAAAAAAACAAAACAACAACAATAACAAAAAAGTGGTTAAAATGGGGCCAGGCGTGGTAGTTCACCCCCTGCAATCCCAGCACTTTGGGAGACTGAGGCAGGCAGATCACCTGAGGTCAGGAGTTCGACACCAGCCTGGCCAAAATGGTGAAACCCTGTGTCAACCAAAAATTAGCTGGGCATGGTGGCGCATGCCTGTAATCCTAACTACTAGGGAGGCTAAGGCACGAGAATTGCTTGAATCCGTGAGGCAGACATTGCAATGAGCCAAGATCACACCACTGCACTCCAGCCTGGGTGACAGTGAGACCCCTGTCTCAAAAAATAAAATAAAAGTGATTAAAATGGCAAATTTTATGTTATGTGTGTTTTACCACAATGAAGTGATTTTTAAGAGAAGACAAGGCCAGGCGTGGTGGTTCATGTCTGTAATCGCAGCACTTTGGGAGACCGAGGCAGGTGGATCACGAGGTCAGGAGTTTGAGACCAGCCTGACCAACATGGTGAAACCCCGTCTCTACCAAAAACACAAAAATTAGCCAGGCATGTTGGTGGTGCCTGTAATCCCAGCTACTGGGGAGATTGAGGAAGGAAAATTGCTTGAACCCAGGAAGCAGAGCTGAGATGGCAACACTGTACCCCAGCCTGAGTGACAGAGCAAGACTCCATCTCAAAAAAAAAAAAAAAAAAGAAAAGACAAACTTGAATTAGATTTCAGGTGGGGAACTCAGAGTAAGGCTCAAAATTTACAATAAAAAAAACTGACACACAGAAGAAATGCTCTCTAGTAAGCAAATGGACGCATTATAATAAAGTCTGCTGGAGGGAAGACAGCCAGGGTTCCTGCCTGCACTGGTCTGTGCTGTTTGCCCCTAGCACCTGGAAGAGCCCTGGTCTGGTCAGACACTCATCTCAAATTTGTTCTAAGAGAGGTAATTTTTTGGTTTTTAAATTGAAGTTTATAATTCTGCAGAGCCCCCTTTCAGAAGCCCTTGCCCTGTGAATTGGCTGATTTAGGGAATCTTAACTGTCAGGTCACCATGGAGTCTATCTTTTATTTTTTGAGACAAGGTTTCCTCTGTCCCCAGACTGGAGTGCAGTGGTACCATCATAGCTCACTACAGCATTGGCCTTCTGGCCTCAAGAGACCCTCCCACCTCAGCCTTCCGAGAAGCTGGGACCACAGACACACACCACCACTCCTGGATAATTTTTAAAAATTATTTGTAGAAACAGGATCTCACTATGTTGTTCAGGCTCGTCTCGAACTTCTGTGCTCAAGTGATTCCCCCTGCCTCAGCCTCCCAAAGTTCTAGAATTACAGGCATGAAACACCACGGCTGGCCAACTGTGGCGTCTAATAATTACACCTCTGATTAATTGATGTACACATTTTGTATAAAGCAATTAAATCTAGAGAAAGAAATTTTGTAGGTGCTACAGAATTATAAAAACCAGAGAATGTCAGGTTGTGTCATGGTTTTCAGTAACAAATAATTTCAGCACTAAAATACCCAATTAACACTTATTCAGAATGAAAATGTTGACATATCACCAAATACACTGTCATTGGTTGAGTATAATAATTCCGATGTGAAAACTGACAGGTTCCAAGCTTTGCATTCAGCCCCAGCGGCAAGTGTATTATAATCATCGGCTGGATGTCCCTGTAATTCAACCTCTCAGGTTTCCTAGCCTCCGGGACTGCACCCCACCTCCCATGCACACTCTTGATTAGATCATTTCCCTAATGATAATGCCTTCCCAACAAGCAGCTGAAGCAGAATGTTCCTGGCTCCTAATTAACATGAAGACAATGACCTTTCAAAACAGCCAAAAGAAAGAGTACAAGAGCCCTGGGTCTATCATAATTATCATTTTACTCAGTGCCCAGGTCTGGGTAAAAATTTCAGTGTAACATCTGAATAAAGGAGCAAAGGTTAATGTTTGTGTTGGCAAGTCTAATTTTCAGAAATCTTAATATAACAGCTTTCTACAAAGCGGCATCTGTAGCGCATTCCCAATTTTTCTACCAGGCTTGTGGAGAAAGCATAACGTTCTTGCTGGAATAAAAATATCTTCAGGGCTGTAACGATACAGACCATATCAAAGACCAGCCAACTATAGCTCATGGGCCCAAGATGAACCACTAGCCTCTTTGTATCGTTCTGGAGCTAAGAATGACGTTCACAATTTTAAAGTAGTTGAAAACAATCAAAAGTTAAGAAGGCTATCTCATGTTGTGAAAATTACATGAAATTCCAATTTCAGTGTCCCTAAATACAATTTTAGTGGAACATGGTCACACTTAATCTTGTATGAATTGTTCATGGTTGCTTTTATTTTTTTGAGATGAAGTCTGGCCCTGTCACCCAGGCTGGAGTGCACTGGTATAATCAGGACTCACTGCAACCTCCACCTCCCAGGTTCGAGCAATTCTCCTGTCTCAGCCTCCTGAGTAGCTGGGACTACAGGTGCCCACCACCATGCCCGGCTAATTTTTGTATTATTATTATTTTTTTTGTAGAGACAGGGTTTCATCATATTGGTCAGGCTGGTCTTAAACTCCTGACCTCAGGTGATCTGCCTGCCTTGGCCTCCCAAAGTGTTAGGATTACAGGCGTTAGCCATCTTGCCCACCCTCATGGCTGCTTGTAGGAAGAACTGAGTGGTTGCAACACACATCTTATGGCCTCAGAGACAAATATATTTACTATGTGGCCCTTAACAGAAAAATGTTGTCAATCTCTGTACTACATGATCCATCAGACATAATACTATATAGCTCACAAAATGTTAATACTGTTATTGGTAATATTGCTATCAAATTATTCCTTACTCCATTTCCACTTTCTGTAAGAGTAATAGAAGAGTTTAACTTTAGAAGTAATCTATGTGGCACAATAAATTTCCTCCCCTTCTCACATACCCACTGATTAAAATGATTTACACTGAAACTGGCATCTTAGAACAGGCAGTTTTGTTTTTGTTTTTTGCAGGTGTATATATTTATGTAGTACATGAGATATTTTGATACAGGCATGCAGTATGTAATAATCACATCAGGGTAAATAAAGTATGCCTTACCTCAAGCATTTATCCTTTGGGTTGCAAACAATTTGATTACACTCTTTTAGTTATTTTAAAATTTACAATTAAATTATTGTTGACACAGCAGGAACATCACCATCTTGGATAAGCCCCTCATTCTAAAGTTCACCTTTATCAAAAACCGCCTAAATCCAAAAGACATCAGCCTATGGCAAAGGTCAGCATGACCATAAACTACAAATAACATCTCCAACCAGAAACATTCCAAACTCCCCCCTACCCAACCAGGGACATGTTAAACCTGAGATAATACCCCTCCAGCCAGAAAGATGTCTGCCCTAAGATAACCTCCCCCTCCAGCCAGAGACATTCAAACTCCACCATAAAACTTTGCCCTCACACAGAAACATTCCAAGCTTGTGATAAGCCCCCTCACCCTAAAACCAATATATACTCTTAGTCTGTAAGAGAAAGCGCTCATGACTGAAATCGGCCAGAAGCCCCTCTCAGGTTTATTTTCTCTAAAGTAAATCTGTCTTTAACTGTTGAGTCACATTTGGTGTTTCTTTCCTCTTTCATTAACTCTTACAATTACTGGCTATAGTCACATAGCCAACAATAGTAAGAGCTGGTCTTATTCATTCTATTTTTTGGTACCATTAACTGTCCCCTCGTCCCCCAATGCCTGCCCTCACCACAACCCTTCCCAGCCTCTGGTAACTACCCTTCTACTGTCTATCTTCATGAATTCAACTGTTTTAATTTTTAGCTTCCCACAAATAAGTGGAAGCGAGAACATGAGAAATTTGTCTTTCTGTGCCTAGCTTATTTCACTTAACATAATGACCTCAAGTTTCATCCATATTGCTGCAAAAGACAGAATCTTATTCTTTTTTATAGCTGAATGTGTATATATACCACATTTTCTTTATCCATTCATCTGCTGATAGAAATTTAGTATGCTTCCAAATCCTGGCTGTTGTAAATAGTGCTGCAATAAACATGGGAATGCAGGTATCTCTTCCAGATACCAACTCCCTTTATCTGGGGTATATATTCAGGAGTGGAATTGCTAGATCATAAGGTAGCTTTATTTTTAGTTTTTTGAGGAACCTCCATCTGTTCTTCATGGTGGTTAGTAAAGGTGGATTTTAAATCAGTGACTACCTCAACTGATATAAAAATATTTTTGTTCTCCAAATCTATGTCTAAGGCATTTGTAGGCAATTTCATGGTGGTTTTCAGCATATCAACAAACCAGTAACGTTGAACCATCCTTCAAATGTAGACACAGGCAATACCATTTGTTCAGGCATTTGCTGTCTGGGCTTCAGCTATATGAATAAACATGCTCAGGTCTACAATTATCAGAGATGTCACTCAGAGAATGAGCTCCTGCATGTCCCCAGTAAGGTTCCTAGGAATATTAAACTTTCAGTTGCTTTCTAGAAATATTTTGTGACAAAGATTGCCTTCTATTTCCCAGTCTTAAGGAACAAGAGGCTACTCAGGGAAAAGAAATACAAAGGTCTTCACCAGTTAAAAGCTGCTTTTCCTAGTTTAACTGGTCTGACATGTCCCCAATGCATAGGTCTGAAAGCTCAATCCAAAGAGTAAATACTACCTCCCAGAGGACTTAGAAAATGATTAATTTAACAACAGACTTCATCCCCATTAGCACATTGAGATGATCTTGATCTTAATAATGATACATGTATCTTTTTCTTTATGGCATTGGTACAGGATTGGGAGGGAGAAGTCACAGGACAAAACAAAAGAGAAGAAGACAGCTGGGCAACAGAGTAAGAAGAACAGTAAGAGTAAGAACAGGCTTTTCCACCGCAATCAGAACATTACTTTCTGTCTTTAATCACTATATAGCTTCTTTTCCTCTGCCATTCTATCTATCCCTGATATGCTGGTAATTATAATCTTTTTCCTCTAAATCAACACAGCGTTACAATGCAATAGCGGAGAGTGAAGGAGGGAGGCTGATTTATTCATTTTGTTTACATCTCCTTCTATTCCTCTACACAAGTCTTCAGGATTTCCTCCCACACTGTATTCTCTGTTTCGACACCTTAACTTTGTTTTGGAAATGTGGACATCAGTATGTCTCGGAGAGAGAACCGGTATATGTACCAATAGCATGTAGACTTCCGTAGGGGTCTACTGGATAAATACTTCCCCAAAGCAAATCACAAACCGACGGCATTAATAATCCCAACATCTTATTAACTATGATTCAAAAAATACTAATGAAAAACCTGAAGGAACATCTAGGTTAACTTCAAAGGCTTGTGAGTACAAATGAGAAATGGTGAGGGTGACCTCATGGGAGCAACAGAGTAAAGCAACGAATAAGCTTGGATTTTGCAGCTGGTTGGCTCAAGTTTGAATTCTGGCTCTACCTCAGGAACTATGTGATCTGAGGCACATTTTTCAAACTCATTAAGCCTCAGATTCCTTATCTGTAAATTCTGGACAATAAAAAAATTGTTTGGAATAGTTAATATATGTACATCACTTAATATAATGCCTTACCATTGATATTCAATAAATAATAGCTGCTATCATCATGGCCGTTGAAGGACCTGAAGGAAGCCTGTCGTACCTTGTTTAAGAGACTAACGTGTAACAGTAGAATCAGTAACAAATCAACACTGAGTTCAGGGGCAGCAGAAACCAGTGCCTGGATTACATAACGGTTTAATAAATCCCTGCTGAATTAATCAATGAAAGAAAGGAGAGGGGAATGTTTCCGCCTCTGTCACAGATAACAGGAACCCTCAAAAAGAGGGTTCTTTATAACCTTACAGTGCAGCCTGAGGTGAAGTCTGCTAGTCTTTAGGGAAATATGGAGCTGGGTGTGGTGACTCACACCTGTAATACAAGCACTTTGGGAGGCCATGGTGGGAGAATCACTTGAGGCCAGACACAGCCTGGGCAACATCATGAGACCCCATTCCTACAAAAAATTTTAAAAATTAGCTGGGCGTGGTGACTCACACTTGTAGTCATAGCTACTCAATTGAGAAAGTGGGGAAATCCATACATTAAGACCTCACCAGGAACTAACATTGATAATAGCTAAGCATTTATATAGCACCTACTGTTCCCAGTATGTGAAATATACTAACGCATTTGGTCTTCAGTGATCTTACAAAGCAACTTAAGATGAAGACACGGAAGTGCAGATAGTTGAAATAACTTACCAAAGGACATATAAATTAGGAAAAAAGAAATATGGCTTAAAAATATGAAAACAGGGTCAGGCATGGTGGCTCACACCTGTAATCCCAGCACTTTGGGAGGCCAAGGCAGGCGGATCACCTGAGGTCAGATGTTGAAGACCAGCCTGGTCAACATGGTGAAAGCCCATCTCTACCAAAAATACAAAAATTAGCCAGGCACGGTGACAGGTATCTGTAATCCCAGCTACTTGGGAGGCTGGGGAAGAGAACTGCTTTAACCCGGGGGGCAAAGGTTTCAGTGAGCCAAGATCACGCCACTGCACTCCAGCCTGGGTGACAACGGCGAAGCTCCATCTCAAAATAAATAAAAATGAAATTAAAAACAGTAAACTTAAATAAAACACAGTAAACTTAATAATAATCAGAAATATGCAGATGTTTAAGAATGAGATAATACTTTTGTCTATCAACCATTTTTAAGTGATAGTCAATAATATAGTAGAACTCAAACATTGCTGGCTGGTGGAAGTCTTGATTTAGTACAACCTTTCTAAAAAGCAGTGTGTGAATACATAGCACTCTTTTAAAAGTAAATTTAGTCATCACGGCTGTAATCCCAGCACTTTGGGAGGCAGAGGTGGGCAGATCACCTGAGGTCAGGAGTTTAAGAGCAGCCTGACCAACATGGAGAAACCATGTTGGTTACAAAGACATGTGTAACTCTGGCACTTTGGGAGGTCATGGTGGGCATGCCTGTAATCCCAGCTGGGTGTGGTGCCGCATGCCTGTAATCCCAGCTGCCTGAGAGGCTGTCAGGAGAATCGCTTGAACCCGGGAGGCTGAGGATGCAGTGAGTGGAGATTGCGCCATTGCACTCCAGCCTGGGCAAAAAGAGCAAAACTCCGTCTCAAAAAATGTATATAATAAAATAAAAATAAAAGTAAATAGTAATTCTCTTTTTTTGGAATCTTTGTGAAAGAAAAAATGCACAGAAAATATTTAGGTAAGAGAATGTTCACCATGTATGTGTACATATCTGTATTTACATATCTAAATATAGATGTTAAAATATATACACATATATGTGTGTATCTGTACAAATATGTGCCTGTATGTGCCAAACAACCTAAATGCCCAACAATGGCAGAAACTTTAATTATAAAGAGTACTTTAGAAATGATAATGTGCAGGCTGGGATTACTTTTTTAATGCCTAAATAATGATGGAAATTTTAAGTAAGCATGAGCTCTACAAGGCTACTCCCCAGCCCCATGAGGACTTCTAAATGGTAATAATCTTACGAATTCACTTGGGTATCTTGTTAAGCTGTGGGTTCTGGCTGGGCCTGGTGGCTCACGCTGGTAATCAGCACTTTGAGAGGCTGAGGCGGGAGGATCACCTGAGGTCAGGAGTTCAAGACCAGCCTGGCCAACATGGCAAAACCCCATCTCCACTAAAAATACAAAAAACTTAGTTAGGCATGGTGGTGATTGCCTGTGGCCCTAGCTACTGGGGAGACTGAAGCAAGAGAATCATTTGAATCCAGGAGGCAGAGGCTGCAGTGAGCCTACATTGTGCCCCTGCTCCACAGCCTGGGCAACAGAACAAGAATCTGCCTCAAAAATAAACAATCAAAAAAAGATGTGGGTTCTGAGATTCTGCATTACTAGCAAGCTCCAAGGTATTGCAGACACTGCTCGTGCAGAGAGTACATTTTAGATAGGAAGGAGTCTAGCTGAGCCACATGTGTGGCTATTTAAATGTAACACAATATTCAATGGTTTTGTTGCCACATTTCAAGTGCTCAATAATCAGACAGGGCTAGCGGCGACCATATTGGACAGCGCACATAGAAACACTGCATTTCTATACACCAATAACAGACTAACAGAGGGCCAAATCATGAGCAAACTCCCATTCACAATTGCTACAAAGAGAATTAAATACGTAGAAATGCAACTAACAAAGGATGTAAAGGATCTGTTCAAGGAGAACTACAAACCACTGCTCAAGGAAATAAGAGAGGACACAAACAGATGGAAAAACATTCCATGCTCATGGTTAGGAAGAATTAGTATCGTGAAAATGGCCATACTGCCCAAAGTAACTTACAGATTCAACGCTATCCCCATCAAGCTACCAATGACCTTCTTAACAGAACTAGAAAAAACCACCTTAAACTTCATATGGAACCAAAAGAGAGCCCGCATAGCCAAGACAGTCCTAAGCAAAAAGAACAAACCTGGAGGCATCACGCTACCTGATTTCAAACTATACTACAAGGCTACAGTAATCAAAACAGCATGGTTCTGGTACCAAAACAGAGATATAGACCAATGGAACAGAACAGAGGCCTCGGAGGCAACACCACACATCTACAACCATCTGATCCTTGACAAACCAGACAAAAGCAAGCAATGGGGAAAGCATTCCCTGTTTAATAAATGGTGTTGGGAAAACTGGTTAGCAGTGTGCAGAAAGCAGAAACTGGACCCCTTCCTGACACCTTACACTAAAATTAACTCCAGATGGATTAAAGACTTAAGCATAAGACCTAATACCATAAAAACCTACACAAAACCATTTAGGACATAGGCATAGGCAAGGACTTCATGACAAACACCAAAAGCATTGGCAACAAAAGCCATAATAGACAAATGGGATCTAATTAAACTTAAGAGCTTTTGCACAGCAAAAGAAACTATCTTTAGAGTGAACCAGCAACCAACAGAATGGGAAAAAATTTTTGCAATCTACCCATCTGACAAAGGGCTAATATCTAGAATCTACAAAGAACTAAAACAGATTTACAAGAAAAAACAAACAAACCCATCCAAAAGTGGGAGAACGATATGAACAGATACTTTTCAAAAGAAGACATATATGAGGCCAACAAACATATGAAAAAGTGCTCATCATCACTGATTATTAGAGGAATGCAAATCAAAACCACATTGAGATACCACCTCACGCCAGTTAGAATGGCGATCATTAAAAAAACTGGACACAGCAGATGCTGGAGAGGATGTGGAGAAATAGGAACACTTTTACACTGTTGGTGGGAGTGTAAACTAGTTCAACCATTGTGGAAGACAGTATGGCGCTTCCTCAAGGACCTAGAAATAGAAATTCCATTTGACCCAGCAATCCCATTACTGCGTATATACCCAAAGGATTATAAATCACTCTATTATAAAGACACATGCACATGTATGTTCATAGCGGCACTGTTTACAATAGCAAAGACCTGGAACCAAACCAAATGCCTATCAACGATAGACTGGACAGGGAAAATGTGGCACATATACACCATGGAATACTATGCAGCCATAAAAAACGATGAGTACGTGTCCTTTGTAGGGACATGAATGAATCTGGAAACCATCATTCTCAGCAAACTGACACAAGAACAGAAAATCAAATCATTCATAGGCAGGTGTTGAACAGTGAGAACACATGGACATAGGGAGGGGAGCATCACACACTGGGGTCTATTGAGGGGGCTAAGGGAGGGGACAGCAGGGGTGGTGGGGGAGGTCTGGGAGGGATAACATGGCGAGAAATGCCAGATGTAGGTGACGGGGGATGGAGGCGCAAACCACATTGCCATGTGTGCACCTATGCGATAATCCTGCATGATCTGCACATGTACCCCAGAACCTAAAGTACAATAAAATAAAATGTTAAAAAAGAAGCATTGCCATCATCAGAGAAACTTCTATTGGACATTGAACTGTACATGCCAAAAGCAAGACAGAAGCATTCCAGAAATGGGAGGTTGGCAGTTCCTTTCTTAGCAGGCTCACTTATTATTTTCAAAACAGAAAAGAGACATACCTTGTCCCATTTTATTTCATTTTATTTTATTTTGAGATGTAGTCTCGTTCTGCTGCCCAGGATGGAATGCAACGGCACGATCTCGGCTCGCTGCAATCTCTGCCTCCCAGGTTCAAACCATTCTCCTGCCTCAGCCTCTCAAGTAGCTGGGACTACAGGTATGCGCCACCACGCCTGACTAATTTTTATATTTTTAGTATAGACAGGGTTTCATCATGTTGGCCAGGCTGGTCTTGAACTTCTGACCTCAGGTGATCTGCCCTCCTCGGCCTCCCAAAGCAATGGGATTACAAATGTGAGCCACCATGCTTGGCCCTCTTGTCCCTTTTTATAACTTCCACTACTGGCCCAGTTCCACCCTCTAACAAGATACAATAAGGAAATATACTTTCTTAAATAGTCTTTTCAAAGGAACCCTATTTCTATGTTTCTTACTGACACATGTTTCTTCTTAAATAGAAGACCACATCAATAACCTAAGGGGATAATAATGATTCTTACCTTCCCACAAAAACAAAAATTTGGACATGACTGCATTACAAAGATCACGGTTTTGATTACTGCCACTTATACTTTTTATATTTTAAATATTCAAAAATAATGACAAATCCACAAAAATTATTAGTAGCACAAGCAATATTTGATTCACAGGGAGAAAAACAGAACTAAGAGAAATCAAAATTTAATTTTTAAACTGAATAGCTTAAAATTGTAATTTAAACAGTATACTTCCGGCAAATTTAACTCTAAGCCTTAGAAGAATTACCAGAATCAATTTTTAACACAGTTATGTAGATCTTATTTATAGAATAAACACACTCAACAAATGTATGTCCTAATACTCTGCTCTGGTTTACAGGGTTTTTAAACATTTGAATAGTTAACACAAGAAAAATTTCAAATTTGATCTCAATAACCAGAATGACCTAAGTTAGTGAATTTACAGTGATTTTAAATTAACAGGAGCTAGGCATGTTGGCTCACGCTTGTAATCCCAGCACTTTGGGAAGCTGAGGCAGGTAGATCACTTGAGGTCAGGAGTTCGAGATCACCCTGACCAACATGGTGAAACCCTGTCTCTACTAAAAATATGAAAAATTAGCCAGGCATGGTGGCAGGCGCCTGTAGTCCCAGCTACTCGGTAGGCTGAGGCAGGAGAATTGCTTGAACCTGGGAGGCGGAGGTTGAAGTGAGCCGAGATCCCAGCACTGCACTCCAGCGAGAGAGCGAGACTTCGTCTCAAAAAAAAATAAATTAATTAAAAAATAAATTAATTAACAGCACACTTCAAATGAACACCAGATCTTTTAAGTTCCTGTTGTCACATGTAGACCAGTTTTTTTTTAAGATAGAGTGACTCATGCTGTAACTATTTAACATGATTACATACTTTAAATATTTTTTTCTTCATTATAGAGCATATGGTTTCTGAAATTATGTAAAAAAGACACAAATTATTCATGAAAAACTGGCTTCATGCATAATCATATGTAACAGGTGTATATTTTAAACACATGAGGCTAATTAATTAATGTTTGTATTCCTAAAATACTCCTTCGAGTATATTCTAGGAAATAATGTCTGTATACATTTACATTCTTTATTAAAAAAACAAAAACCTGAAACTCATTTTCAGCAATGCTTTCTCTAAAACGTTAACACCATTCCTCAAAATACTTCTTCCTTTTTGGTAGCATATGCTTAAATCCAACTCCTAAATAGTTTGAAAATTCTGTATGAGCCACATGCGATGCAGACAATAAAAACGGAGAGCAAGGCCTAACTACTGGATCATTTCTGCATTATTTGTCTAGTAGAAGTTTTCTCCGTGTTATTCTGAAAGCTTATAATTTTGCAATCACTTTAAGTTCCTGGGAACACTGGAATGAAGTCACATCCTACTCTTTTAGAAATGTTTGTACATATTGACAGTGACCCCAGCACAAAAACAAGAGACAGAAGTGGGCCTTTGAAGAAATGATGGCCCTATTAGTAGAAATGATCATTTGAAAATTTATAATGAAAACTTTTAACTCTCAGAATGGAATGATAGCTATTGTTCATAATCTTACTCTAAGGATTGAAATAGAGAAACCAGATAAGGAGTTGTGGGATTTCAACTTGCTGTGTTTACAGTACAGAGCTCAGTTGTGTGTCAGGAAATTTCTGTCCCCCCTGGCCATATGATAAAAAGTGAATAATCTCATTCTATCGTACCCCCAGACATACCTGAAAAGGGAATTTTGTTTTTAGTGAAACACGACCAGAGAGCCAAAATACATTCTTTAATACAGGTTTGTTTCTTCACAGTCAAACTTAGAGCTCGTAAGTCTTTCTAAAATCAGATCAAGTTAGCAACAGAACTCAACAAGATAAGGAAGCAGAAACATAATTATTAAATTTGAACTGAACTATATACTATTTCAAAGAAATCTATGGTTTAAAATAGCTTTTCACAATTTCAAAAATGTATCCATAAATCTTAAAGTTTAGCTTCATCTTTTACTTGCATCTAAGGAACAGCTGACTATGTTTACTGTTGGTTTTGCTGTATGTATTGATTAATGTGCATTTTTACATAATTTTATGGATTGAGAACAATGTGCAATCCTAATTAGTTATATACTCTTAATTTAAATACTTTTTTTTTTTTAACATTTAAGAGAAACATTCATTAAAGAGAGGCTTCACTAACAGTTTACTAAGTATTTACAAATGATCCAAAGTTTTATAACATATACAATTCTCAGTTCAATTACTTTTCACTATATTTAACAGATATAATTTCACTAGGAAATCAAGTTTTTTAAAAAAGAATCTAAGTTGTCTATAATTACACTTACAAAACCTTTTAAAAATGCCTTTTCAGAACATGTTTGAAGATACTGGAAACTATTCAAAATCCAAGTTCAAGCACAAAAAATTATTCCAAATATAACATATAACATAATTATAAAATGTGTTCATTTCAAACTTTGTCCCAAAGTATTTCAACATTTGTGCTAGTCCCCCAAGGAAAAAAAAAACTATTTGTTTTATATTACTGTTAGTGACAGCAAGCACTTGAGTGAAAAGTTTAAAAACAAACTTTGAAATCGTTCAAAAAAGATAAAAAAGGTCATATGTCAATGGGTGTATGTTTCTTACCACTTCAGAAGAATCAGTGTCATCGCAGTACATGTTGTGTATACACCTTGAAGTAAATTCTCAGCACGTCCACTAACAAATCCTTGCAGAGGAAGGTAAAGCGCAATATGACAGTGATACAGCTTCCACAGCTGGAATATAGTGATACTAGTTTCCCACGCTTGGCAATGCTCTTAAAATAGGCTCTCAGACACCGAAAGACAAAAGATGACTATTTGTAAGCACTTCAGGAAATGATGCTCTGGCAAACTGACTGAAAATTCCAGAAACAGTCAAAATCAGTTTTTAAAATGTATCTATTTATTTTTTAATTTTTGAGATGGAGTCTCACTTTGTTGCCCAGGCTGGAGTGTGCAGTGGCATGATCTCAGCTCACTGCAACCTCTGTCTCCTGGGTTCAAACGATTTCTGGCTAATTTTTATATTTTTAGTAGATACAGGATTTCACCATCTGGCTGGTCTTGAACTTCTGACTTTAAGTGATCGGCCCACCTCCTAAAGTGCTGGGATTACAGGAGTAAGCCACTGTGCCCAGCCCAAAATCATGGGCAAAATCACTGTGCTTTTTACTAAAAGCACAATATCTGGCCAGCACAGTGAAACCCTGTCTCTACTGAAAATATAAAAAATTAGCCGGGCATGGTTGCGGGCGCCTGCAATTCCAGGGAGGCTGAGGCAGGAGAATCGCTTGAACACGGGAGGCAGAGGTTGCGGTGAGCTGAGATCGCACCACTGCACTCCAGCCTGGGCAACAAGAACAAAACTCCATCTCAAAAAATAAATAAATAAATAAATAAATAATAAACGCAAAATAAACCAAACAAAGTGCTGGGCCAGGAGAATCTCATTCAAGTTTCCGTTAAGTGGTTTACTCATGACCCAAACCTAGACATGGAAAGGATCCTACATTTGAATGGTAGAATCAGCCAACACTCCAGTAACCCAGGTACATGGGAAAGAACCCTAACGAACCAGAGTGAAAAGAACAAGACTCACTTCTCATCTATTTAAATAGGTAGGATGATTTTCTAAGATTAGAGTTCAAATTAGAAGGGAATTTGAGTGTTTGTGAGAAGTTAGAGGACTTAGAAACTGCCTGGAATTCCTATCCCCAAAAAGCCAAATTGACAGAGTCTTATATCCTCAACAAAGACACTTCTATACATTTCTTTTCTTTCTTGATCTGAGTTTGCTTCACATTGTGAATACTTTGTGTGAGAAAGTATTCAATGAAATCAATGAATGGTTAATACTATACTTTTTTGCAACATTCAGGTAGCATATACTAAGAATGTTGCACCATTCTATTCCAACATTATGATCCAGAGAAAATATTTCAGCAAAATATTTAATTTTCCTTCAGCTCCTTAAAAAATGATAATAAAAACTTTGCCAGACATCCTTGCAGTACAAGGACAGGATTTCTGCCAAGAAAACCATCATGTTTTAATTAGAAGGAATTTAAACAAATACTGGACAAGCTTAAGAGGTTGTATAGATTCAAATACAGTCATGTGCAAGAGAAACCCAACCTTGAGTGGCATTTGGAAAAAACCACGAAGGCAAACTGAGAGCAAGAGTCCAAATTGCTTGTATTTGTAAATAATTGGCAATCACCAAATAATTGTTAAATATGGATGAGGAAAGACTGAAAATTAAAAAGAGGTCTTAAAGAATGTCTATCTGGTCCTCTCATATTCTGATGAGAATGTCAAGGCTAGAGGGGTTAAATAAAGTCATCTAAAGCCAATCAGTTTGATTGCATGCTGAAAACAAACTCCCAGATGGTGCCCTTAACCAAACTCTGGGCGGGAAACACAATACAGTGGGTAGCAAAAAATGAAACAAGAGTAAGTTAAACTCCGGAGACGGTCTTAACTATGAACTCAATCAGTAATTAACTTTGAGGACCAGGCCAAGTGCCTTAACTTCTCGAGACATCTGCTTTCATCCTTAACCCAAGTAGATTGGATTAGATTATACAACTCTTTCTACAACTAACATTCCAACATTCTGTGCCTACAAATAAAACAGCACTTGCAAAAAATGATCTAAGAGAAATTGTATGAACTTCTGGATTTTATAATTCTTTAATCTCCTATCATTTTTAAACCCTATTCTACATACTAACAAGAAAGCAAGGTAAAGAATAATGAAGAAAATACCGCATGGAAAATGATATTTTGTCAGAAAGAGGAAGATTGGGAATGAAGATGAAAGATATCTAAAGCAAGGAGAGGAAAGTCAATTGATACACACAAAAGAAACAGTGAGGAGAAATGCACATCAGAGGTAACAGTTGTAGAACAGGCAGGTGATGAAAGAGGAGGCTGAGAAATAGACAAAGAAGGAAAAGATGAGACCAGAAGAAAAACTAAACTGCCTTGGTTGGGCTCAGTGTGTCACGCCTGTAATCCCAGCACTTTCGGAGGCTGAGGCGGGTGGATCATTTGACATCAGGAGTTTGAGACCAGCCTGGCCAATGTGGTAAAACCCTGTCTCTACCAAAACCACAAAAATTAGCCAGGCGTGGTGGTACATGCCTGTAATCCCAGCAACTCAGGCAGCTGAGGCTGGAGAATCGCTGGAACCCGGGAGGTGGAAGTTGCAATGATCGAAGATCTTGCCACCGCCGTCCAGCCTGGGTGACAGAGTGAGACTCCATCTCAAAAAAAAAAAAAGTTAAAAGTCCGTAACAAATATTGCTATAGAAAATGCATGTATAGGCTGGGTACCATGACTCACACCTGTAATCCCAGCACTCTGGGAGGCTGAGGCGGGTGGATCACTTGCGATCAGGAATTCAAGACCAGCCTGGCCAACATGGTGAGACCCGCCCACTGCCATCTCTACTAAAAATACAAAATTAACTGGGCTTTGTGGCAGGTGTCCGTAATCCCAGCTACTCAGGAGGCAAGGCTGGAGAATCTCTTGAAACTGGGAGGCGGAGGTTGCAGTGAGCTGAGATTGTGCCATTGCACTCCAGCCTGGGCGATGAGCAAAACTCCATCTCAGAAAAACAAACAAACAAAAAAAAACAAAAACTGCCTTGAAGGCTCTACTATTCACAATAGCATTCATAAAAATACTGCCAATATTAACATTTTTGAAGCAGTTTATGATATAGAATGCACTTCTCCAACACGATTTGTTCTTAAACCAAACCTATTTGATTGGTATTACTATCCTTACTACTTAAAGAAAAAAAAGAAATGACATCCAGAGATGTTAGGTGCCATACCCAATGACACACAACTATAATGAGTATGTTAAGCAAAGAACTGAACTCAGACCCTGTGGCTCAAATACTGGCTTGGGCCACACTGTCTAGTCATGTACATTTTTAAACATGCTATTAAACATTAGCTTTGAACTGCTAGCTTTGAACTTACTAGAATAGAAGACTGAAGGGAATACAAGGTACTGATTGTTTCATGCTGAACCTTCAGAGAGCGGATACTCTTTGAAAGCAGAAGACAGACGTGTCAGGAAATAACCAGCACAACAAATACCACATAGCACTGAGGATTAGAGGATGAAGCTTCCATGGGGATCAGAGAAGACCCCACGGGGTGACAGGATATGGACCAGGAAGAAAGCAGGGGTGACTGGGTACAAGATCTCCCCAAGTGGGTAGATCCGCTGCTTGGTGCTTGCGTAGAAACCATAAGCATTATGTCTGAAAAGCCAAGCCTGAGCCATCCATCCTGTTGAGAGCCTGGAACGCCAGGCTAATACTTTTGAAATTGATCTTGTAAATAATGACCCATCCCGGATTTCAACACAGGGGGCCAGAATGTTAAAATCTTTATTTAGGAAACCTATCGTGCTGTTCATGAGACAAAAGGCCAGTTAGGAGCTTCTGAGATTCGTGAGCAGACAAGACAGGGGAGAGGCAATGTGTGAATGTGACAGAGGAGAGACAGGTGGATCGACTGATTTCCACACAATCAGCTTTTCCTCACAGGTGGAGCCAATTAGTCCACAGTTAATGAACTCACTTAATGAAGACCTGGCCTAACATTCTACATGCATTTTCTTTTTCTTTCTTTTTTTTTAAGATGGAGTCTCACTCTGTTGCCCACACTGGAATGCAGTGGCAGTGATCTCAGCTCACTGCAACCTCTGCCTCCCAAGTTCAAGCAATTCTTCTGCCTCAGCCTCCCAGGCAGCTGAAACTACAGGCACGCGCTAGTATTTTATACATTTTTGGTTTCTCACCATGTTGGCCTCGATGGTCTTAAATTCCTGACCTCCCACAGTGCTGGGATTACAGGCATGAGCCACAGTACCCAACCTCTACATGCATTTTCTATAGCAATATTTGTTATGGACTTTTAACATTTCATGGACTTAAAAAAAAAATCAATCCTCCCTTTAATTGAGTATCATTGTCGCCACCTGTAAAAAGGGAGAACCTAGTTTAAGATTTCAAGTCAACCTGAAGCGATTCTCCTGCCTCAGCCTACCGAGTAGCTGGGACTTCAGGCATGTGCCATCATGCCCAGCTATTTTTTTTAATTATTATTATTTTTTGTAGAGACAGAGTCTCATTAAGTTGCCAGCCGGTCTTGAACTCCTGGGCTCAAGTGATCCCAGTGATCTCATTAGCCTCCCTAGTTGCTGGGATAACAGGTGGAATTTTTGAAAAGTCTATTTTAGGATGCTACATAAAGGTAATGAGAAGAAGAAAATGCAAAGAGACAGGTGCTCCAAGTAGATAAAAGAATAGAGTTTAAGATAACACTTCAGGGAACACATACATTTAGTAGATGGCGGAAATGTCAGACAAGAATGAGAGGTCATGCTCGGAGAAGTAGGAGGCAGGAAGAAAACCAGAATGAGATGAAGGAGGGATGAGCAATGAACAATGAACAGAAAAGAGAGGTCAGCAGGAATTTGAAGTGCAGACTAAACCTCTTGGCTTTGATGACGGGGAAGGCATTCATGCTTCTTCCTACAGTGAGGAGGGAATATCACTGGTTTTGCAACTAACGATATGGGAAAGGACACGGATACTGAAACCAGACAATCCAGTTCTGCTACCTGCTGGCTGTGTATTCAGCAGGTGCCTAATCTGACACTCCTGAAACAGGGGGAATACACAGCCAGCAAGTTGTCTAAGAGGACAAGCTGTGGAGCCTGCTCTCTTCACTCATGACTACCTGCTGCCACCCTATCTCAGCTTGGCAATCAACGTTGCCACTTAAAGTTCTGTGCCTCAGTTTCCTTCTCTGTGAAATGGAAACAACAATAGGTCTGCCTCACAGGACCCTTGTGAGTAACAAATGAGTTATTAAAAATACAGCATACATACTACCTTAAAAACAAAACAAGGCCGGGAGCGGTGGGGCACGCCTGTAATCCCAGCACTTTGCGAGGCTGAGACATGAGGATCTCTTGCAACCAGACTTTAAGACTAGCCCAGGCAACAAAGTGAGATTTCATACCTACAAAAAATAAAATTAGCCAGGTATGGTGGACACACCTGTATCCCAGCTACTCAGGAGGCTGAGGCAAGAAGATCACTTGAGCCCAGGAGTTGGAGGCTGCAGTGAGCTGTAATCACTGCTCCACTGTACTCCAGCTTAGGCAACAGAGTGAGGCAAAACTTTAGGCAAAATAAACCTAAACTCGGCTGGGCAAGGTGGCTCACACCTATCATCCCAGCACTCTGGGAGGCCGAAACGGGCAGATCACGAGGTCAAGAGATCGAGACCATCCTGGCCAACATGGTGAAAACCCGTCTCTACTAAAAATACAAAAATTAGCCGGGCACGGTGGCATGTGCCTGTAGTCCCAGCTTGCTAGGAGGCTGAGGCATGAGAATCACTTGAACCCGGGAGACGGAGGTTGCAGTGAACCGCACTCCAGCCTGGTGACAGAGTGAGACTCCATCTCAAAAATAAAATAAACCAAAACTGAACTCTTTGGGTCTCAGTTTCGTCCTCTATATAACAGAGGAAACAGCACCTAGTTTTGAGGTTGTTGGAATAACTGATTTTAAAGAAACTCTACTGTTCGTTCCCCTGTTCTTACAGTGTTGAATTGTCGGTAGTTTATTGATGTCTTTCCGGAGCATCTGATCTGTGTGACGTTGGATCACCCTATGCTCCTGCACTGTTTTCACCCACCCTCCCCAGTATAGGGTCATGTTCCTACGTTTATGGTTTAATTTGAATAGAACAGTTTAATTTCCTCTTTGCACTCGTGGCTCAATTTACAACCCAGGACTCTTCAGTACCACACACGACAGCAATAAACATAGAAGTGAATCTTAACATCAAAATAATCCAAAGTACAATAATCAAAATTCAAGAGCTGTGGCCGAGAAACAGGCCCGTTTAACAATGTTACTTATAAACTCCAAGCTGGGCGTGGTGGCTCACGCTGGTAATCCTAGCACTTTGGGAGGCCGATGTGGGTCGATCACTTGAGGTCAGGAATTCGAGACTAGCCTGGCCAGCATGGTGAAACCCCGTCCCTACTATGAATAAAAAGAAATTGGCTGGGCATGGTGGCACACACCTGTAGTCCCAGCTACTCAGGAGGATGAGGTGGGAGAATCACTTGAACCCGGGAGGTGAAGGCTGCAGTGAGCCAAGATGGAGCCACTATACTCCAGCCTGGGTGACAGAGGGAGACCTTGTGTCAAAAAAAAAAAAAAAAAAAAAGGCCGGGCATGGTGGCTTTCACCTGTAATCCCAGCCCTTTGGGAGTCCAAAGCAGGTAGATCACGAGGTCAGGAGTTTGAGACTAGCCTGACCAACATAGTGAAACCCCGTCTGTACTAAAAATACAAAAATTAGCTGGGCATAGAGGCAGGCACCTGTAATCCCAGCTGCTCAGGAAGCTGAGGCAGAAGAATCGCTTCAACCGGGGGAGATGGAGGTTGCAGTGAGCCGAGCCACAGAGCAAGACTCAAATAAAAAAAAAATTTTTACTCAAAAACTCCAAATATCATTCCCACATCTATTTATTTATTTTTGTGGGGGAGGCTTCTCAAAGGACACTGGCTATTTTAGTTTAAGGTTGTGGCTGCAAAATAAGTCCTTAAATAACACAGAAGTTAAAAAAAAGAAAATGGCTATCAGTATTTCAATGGTTATTAGGACCCCCAAAATGTTACTTTTTCATCATGACAATTTGTATCACTGTTTTCCAGTTAAATTCAGACCTGTATTGAAATGTACGATTAAATTAGTATTTACTATAAAAAAAAACTCAGGCCTATATTAAAGCTGACATAACATTTCCCAGGAAACTGCCATGTAAAAAAAGATTGCATAGGAGAAAAACGCCATGTAAAGTTTTTCTAATATGGCCATATATATGAAAAGAACAAAAAAACCCCTGAATTTAAATGTTTTGGTCTGTGATGTTGTATTGACAGACACAGGAATCTATAAATAACCAAGTTATTTATTTTCATGCTCTCATTTTATTCTATTGTTTGTTTCTTGTTTGTTTGAAACAGAGTTTTGCTCTTGTTGCCCAGGCTGGAGTGCAACGGTGGGAACTCGGCTTACTGCAACCTCTGCCTCCCAGGTTCAAGCGATTCTCCTGTCTCAGCCTCCCCAGTAGCTGGGATTACAGGCATGTGCCATCACGCCCAGCTAATTTTGTATTTTTAGTAGAGACGGGGGTTTCTCCATGTTGGTCAGGCTGGTCTCGAACTCCTTACCTCAGGTGATCCACCCACCTTGGCCTCCCAAAGTGCTGGGATTACAAGTGTGAGCCACCAGGCTGGGCTCCTATCTGTTTAAGCACAATTCACACTTCTTTGTCATCAACCTCAATTCCTTCCTCTGCTCTTTATTTCCTAGCCAGCTTTCTCTATCATACTCTATTGCTTTATTTATATGATAAGTATTCTGAGTTAAAAAAAAAAAAAGTTGGCATGCCACAAATACAGCCACCTTGTACCTGTATATGAAAACCAGATGTCATACTGCAGCCACAAAGTATTTCCAGAGAGAGAGAGTGTGCGCGTGCACGAGAGAGGAGAGAGAGAGTGTCGCACGAGAGAGAGAGAGCCACGCGAGCGAGAGCATGCGCTCATTACAGAAGGGATTTCCCTCATTCATTGCTGTATTCCTAGGTTCTACAACAGCAGGTGGCACATACTAGTTACTCAGTAAACATTTAAAAATTGAATAGATGGGCCAGGCACAGTGGCTCACATGTGTAATCCAAGCACTCTGGGAGGCTGAGGTGGGCAGATCACTTGAGGCCAGGAGTTGAAGACCAGCCTGGCCGACATGGTGAAATGCCGTCTCTACTAAAAATGCAAAAAATAGTCGGGAGTGGAGGCCTGCGTCTGTGGTACCAGCTACTCAGGAGGCTGAGGCGGGAGAATTACTTGCACCTGGGAGAGGGATGTTGCAGTGAGTAAGCCAAGGTCATGCTACTGCCCTCCAGCTTGGACAACAGAGTGAGACTGTCTCTAATCAATCAACTGAATGAATGAATGTGTTTTGCTGTTTCTGCATACTTCCCTCCATCCACTCATTCTTTCACTCGTGCCTTAAATATTTGCCATGTGCTGCTAAATAAGGTGCTGCATGTTGAGGCGTCTATAGGAGATGAGGCAAACATGATTCCTGCCTTGCAGGCACTACGGAGCTTATCATTCAACCAGTGAGCCCCCAAAAGAGTGTTCCAGGAATGTATTGCTGCGTTTTTGGCTGTTTCAACAATCGAGAGGCATTACAGGATGCTTGTACACAGTGACAGGGAATATACATGTGCTGCATTTTACACAACAATCCTATATAAGATAGATGCACACCTCCTCTCACGATCTTTGACTATCCAGCTGGAATTCATGTAGGCAAAAAATATAAAATCATCTGAACCTAGACTCTAAGTCTATTTTGGATATGAGCACAAATCTTTTTGCATAGTTGTAAAATATACTGAATTTTCCAGAAATGAAAGTACTGTGACAATCAATGAAAGACTGTACTTGGTTTGGAACTTTATATTGAATAAAACGAGTTCTAAATTTCTCTTCAAAGAATCAGTACGTCATTATGTTCAGTTATGGGTCCTCCATTTTAAAGTTTAACTTCCTTGCAGTTCCAGTAAACTAACTTTCTCCACCGGTTCTAATCGGTAGTTCACATCGGTCCCTCTGGCCCCCAGCTCCCAGCTCTGTCCTGACTCATCCCAGTCACCTGCTTCAGTCACCTGCTCCAGTGACCTGCTCTGGTCACCTGCTTTGACCTAGGTCACCCCTGGCTACCTGCTCTGACCTGCCCGTAACCATCTTCCCCCGCCAAACCACCCACCCTGTCACTCCAGCTCAGACCCCTCCTCTCTTTAAAATAGCCAATCAGGATTAGTCCAGCTTGTGCGGTCTTAACCCCAGCCAACAGGGGAACGACACAGCAGTAGGGGCGACCCCCATCAGGAATAAGTACCCCTGTTTCTCCCTTTTCCAAATGTGCGGTCACCATTGCTCCATCTGTGAGCCTCATCCTTGTATAAAAGTAAACTCCCTTGCTGAGAGAATTCATCTTCCAGTGCTATTTCTTTTGCAGCACTGAAATTTTACTTATAACATTTACCAGGAATTGTTAACTATTGTCTTTAATAGCCGCACACCAGTAGGTGCAGGTGTACATCACTGCTAATGTGCACATACAGTGGCCCCATCCACGGGACTGCTTCCTCACGTTTTCTAATGTGGTTATGCCGGCATAATTACCCAGTGAAATATACACTACCAGAGAATAAATTAATCTTTTCATTCATTGGGTCTGTATTTTGACCCAAATGGTCTTTAAAAATGTGTATGTTAGTTGTTTGCATTAACTATAAATTCCACTTCAGGATGATAAAGGAGGAGTGCAGAAATACATGTAAAAGAAATTGACTCTGGGCCAGGCACAGTGGCTCATGCCTGTAATCTCAGCACTTTGGGAAGCTGAGGCAGGAGGATAGCTTAAGCCCAGGAGTTTGGGACCAGCCTGGGCAACATGGGGAAACCTTATCCCTCCAAAATATAAAACAATTAGCCAGGCATGGTGGCATGTGCCCGTGGTTCCAGCTACTTGGGGGATGAGATGCGAGGACTGCTTGAGCCCTGGAGGTCAAGGCTACAGTGAGTTGAAATCATGTCAGTTCACTCTAGCCTGGGGAACAGAGTGAGACTCTGTCTTAAAAAAAGAAAGAAAAAAGAAGACAAGAAAAAAGAAAAGGAAAAGAAGGAAGGAAGGAAGAGAGGGAGGGAGGGTCCAAAATCTAAACTGCTGGTCAAATAATTACATTTATATGAAGCAAACTGGGTGCTGTGAATAATAGAAGCTCCTTTGTATAGTGCAGTCAGGGAAAACCCTTCTGCAGAACCACAGTCTGAGACCTTTAGGATCAAAGTAAAGGGCACGGAAGAACATTCCTGGTTAAAAATAATAATAATAACAGCACTGCAAGACCAGAAAGGTGGAAAGGACTTGGCTTGTTGGAGAAAGTGAGGAAAATAAGCAGTGATGAGAGGTGAAGTGAGTGAGACAGAGCATGGGATACAGGCAGTGGGCTCCCTGATGGTGCCCAGAATTTGCATGATGCAAAATGGGTGCTGGGCAGTTGGGATAGTTGCATGAATGAAGCATGAGAAAAAAGCAGGAGCAGAGGCCCAGCCTATGGCAGCTTCAGCCTTGCAGGAATCAAGATGTGTTAACAGTATCACAGCGGGGAAGGCGTGAAGTGAGGGCTGTGTCAGTGCACAGGGCAGTGAGCAGAGATCCAGATCTCCTGGGACCTCCAGGGGGCTGCAGCCTTGGAGTTCCAGAGTCTCCATGGAACGACCCTTATAGAAACCTTCCAGAAAGTTGTTGTTGTTGTTGTTTTGTATATTTTACCTGCATGTTAGTTGACTCAGACATTACAAAGAAGAAAGGAAAATCGGATCAAATTTGCAGAGCCTCATCAGCTGGGCTTATGGCAGATACTTCTGTGATTATAACTAGGGCTGAGTGTTAGCTGCAGCTCTGCCATAGCATCAAAAAATTAAAGTCTACATTTATTCAAGTGTTGGAATCGTTTGTGTGATATCATTTATCATCCTGAGACCAAATCATAGCTAACGCTGATGCCAAATGGTTAGTTACATATGGAAACCCCATTTAAAAAAAAAAAGGACAATAGATTGTTCTTCTCAGTGATAACTGTTTTCTACCTAGATTTATACCTGTAAAAGAACTACCAATAATATTTATCAAAGATAAGCTTCTTATCCAGAACTCCAAAATCTAGAAAGCTCAAATAACAAGAGATGATAGAAGTACTAAGTTAAGTACCCTGAAACACTTAGAGTGGACATGCTGAGTACCCCTTATCTGAAACGCGTGGGAAGGAAGTGTTTCAGCTTTCAATTTTTTTTTGGATTTTGGAATATCTGCATGTACATAATGAGCTATATTGGGGATGGAACTCAAGTCTAAATACAGCATTCATTAATGCTTCATATACACTTTATACCTGTAGCCTTGAGGTAATTTTACACAATATTTTAAATAATTTTGTACATGAAACAAAGTTTGTGTAAATTGAACAATCAGGAAGCCAAGATGTCTCCAGCCTGTGTAAGTACTCAAAAAGTTCTGGATTTTGGAGTTTCGGATTTGGAATGCTCAACTTGAACTTCAGACGTGACTTGAAGAAACGACACATGGTTCTATGGTTGTTTTTACTATAATTCTCTGAACCTAGCTAACCTGTGAAGATTATGCAGATATTTTCAGAACCAGAAAAGCCACTGCCCACCACGTGCTCTGCTCGACTTCTGGTAAGTCCCCCATTCCTCTGCTGTTGGGCCCGTTGGGTCCTGAGACTCTTCTAAAGATATTTCCCCCACCTCCACAGCATAATTGAAAAACAAACACACAAGCAAAAAACAGCAACAAAAAAACACAAACAAAATCACCCTAGCTTTCCTTTCAGCCTTCATTTTCCGTGAGCTCAGCTTGATCCAACATAATTAACCACAGCATGACAATATCTGGGTCCTCTCCAGGCCCCACCGTAACTGCCTTGGATTCGTCGGCCATGTTTCCCTCCCCCAGGACTCTTCCAACAGCCTTCTGACCTTTTTAAGGCCAGCACAAGTTGGGGGAAAGGTGGAGAGTTGGGTGGGGGTTGGGACCAGGCACAATGGGAAGTGCTCATGGGACCTCACCAAGGAGACTGTTCCCAAAAGAGGCAGTAGTTTAAGGGCCCAAGTCAGGAGGAAAAAAATGAGCTTATGCTTAACAAGTGCTTGTCAGATTGATGAATACCTCATTATCATACAGTGCTTTACTATTTTTAAGATTTTCAAATTATATTTGAGCCTTGAGGACAAGAGGGATCATATATCATTATTGCTCTAAATGCAAAGATAAGCAAATTGTCAGAGATTTGAGATCTGGGTGATTTGTCCAAAGTTATTTGTGTGAAATCATTTATCATCCCGATAAATGACTAATTTAGACCTACTACAGGTGTTTTGAAGGACTACACAATCCATTTGAATACTAACCACATACTTAACAAGCTACTAGACACTTGCTGCTATTAATGAGTGCCAAGCATTTTCAAAATATTTACCAGAATATAAGTTTGCCCAATGCCTAGTAAGATTTATTGTTTATACTAGAAAGAAAACTTTGCTCATACTGTTTCCTTATAACGCCTTTGGGGAAAAAAGTAGATAATGGCTTTTGTCAGAGTTAATAAATAGATACATGTGATGGACTGGAAGCCCTCAGCTGCCATAAAGCAGTATAAGGAAAGTTTTTCAGAACCAAGCTGTTAATCTAAATTTATACTCTCAAACTGCATTGCCATGAATCAAAAATGTCAATAGTTCATAACCCCTGGAATACTGTAATCTCTCTTATCAAGCATTTGCTTTTTTCCCCTTCAGATTAACGTCTTTTTGTGGCTAACTTTACTTTGATGTATACCTCATACTGAATCAAGAAAGATCAGTGAACTGTAAAGGAAAAAAATGCTTACATATTTAGTTTTTATCATAGAGTTACGGAGTTAAAACAGCTGAGAAGGCCCACGTCCTTAACTAAGATTTTTCCAAGTCCTTACAAACATACGTTTCTACCTAGGTTTCTACCTGGAAAAGAACAACTACCAGTAAGTTTATAGAAGATAAACTTCTTATCTAGAACTCCAACATCTAGAAAGCTCAAATAACAAGAGGTGTTAGAAGTACTATGTTAAGTACCCTGGAACACTTAGAGTGTACATGCTGAGTATCCCTTTAAGAATCATAAATTTTTAAAGCCCAGTTCTAATTTTAAAACATAAGATCATGTAGAATTAAATTGTAGGCCATATTATTGTATAGAAATCGTATTTCTCTAATAAAATATTTTAAGATTTCTATCTTTCATTATCCTTCTTCTGAACAGATCACATTTTCCTGCTACCAGATTTTATGAATAAGAAAAAAATATTAAAATATTCTATAATTTATAACTTTATTAGAGATGACGTAATGTATCAATGGATTCAAAACATGCTCACATATTCTGTTCACAGTTTTCGCTGACACAAGCATACACATTCCTTCATTTGCCCAGAACATGAGAAAATCCACTACACTAATAATTCCAAATCGTGCTAAATTTCCATGTTAAACATTCTCCCTTAAAAATGTCATATACTAGGAAATGCTATGAAGCATGTTTAAGTATTACTTGAAAAACATTTCTACAACGAAACCTAGGTAATCCCTTATATTCGCATAACAATTAAGTATGTACTTTTGAAAAATGAGGTCAAATTAACAGAAACTCTTCCAAAGCAACAAGTGGGTAGCAAAACTACGTAAACAAGAGGCCTTCAAAATGGAACTCCTGGAATGCTTTTAAAGCATGTTACTTGCTTATCATTTACTGATTATTGCTGGTTTCTCTTTTCTTTCTCGATTTATCAATCCCACTGTTCCCTGTTTCAGCACTCTTCCATGATAACATGAGTCACTGACCAAATTCCACAACCTAAGAGCTTTCCTACAGTGGTGGCATGTGCTATCTTCATAGCACTGTACGATAAAGCAATTATGTTCTCTCGGTGTTGTAAGAATTAAGGAGACCAGATGCCATGGTTTTTCCTGCTTCACAGAGGAACCCAATAATGGGACGTGATGTGTAGAAGTCTGCTCAACTCATGCGATCAGAAAGGTAATGTGAACATCAGAATATCAAATATCTCACCCTTATATAAGGATAAGAATGAAGTCAGCAGAGCCTGGCTTGGATGCAAAAATGTACTTTCAAGTTGCACTTTTAGGTTGAACGCCTATTCAGCTCGGGCTTTGCATTGAACACACAGAAGAAATAGACCTGTCAAAATATCATCTGTCAGAGCTCTACAAACAGGTCAAATATCCTTTTTAGGAGACTCTGAACAGGCCTTGAGAGAGCAGCAGGAGTGTAGAACATTTGACATTCTCTATGTCTATATATGTATTTTAAATGTCACAACTCTCTTTGATTTACAAAAACTGTCAGCCATTTTGACTTATTGAATCAAGGAGTTCATCAGGAAAAAAAGCATCTAATAGAAATCACGCTTTGAAAGAGACTTTCCCTAACTTTGAAAGCAACACCACCGCAGAATCTTAAATTAAGTGAAAAACTTTCCTAATTCTCTAATTAAGAACTGATCTAGTTTATTATGCTGAACTCAATTCATTTTGTTTCCTTTTGTTCCAGATTAAGGGCAGAGAGGAAATTATGCAAATACACTGGGTTGGAAATTATTTCTCTCGGCTTGTTCAGACCATCTGGTTTTCCATGGTAGAGTGAAAAAGGCAGAAAATCGTTAACAATAGAATAACACGTGTTTCCAACAAAATCCTGAAGAATGCTTTGAAATTTCTGGATGTAGGGAGTCATTTTCACCCAATTAAAAAATACAGGTAGAGGAATGTAGAGACAACAATGATTGCATGTAGCAGGTTACTGTATAGATACAGTATACAGCAGAGTCAAAAAGATCTCTAGCATAGTCTCATTTCCCCAAGCACCTTCTTTCTTGCTTTATGATACTATGTCACAGAATTAATTGTCTTCTAATCTGTAACACGACATGATGATGTGATACAGAATATATTTAGTCCTAAGCCTATATTTATAAAAGAAACGTATTTTACAAATCCCAAGAAAGCCTGATGAGAAATCTGGTCATAAACATACATTTCAGAAAAAAGAATAGAAAAGAAAGAAAGAAAAGGGTGTACATGCGGTCTTTATAAATATATCTTTACTTTGTTTTTATATACATTTCCTTGTGAATGACTCTATACTCTTGTTTTCTCTGAAAAGTAGCTGGCATATAATGGTAAACAAGAAACAGCTCATTTAAAAAAAATTCTAACTGATCAGACTAGAAGACCGACAACTATGTTAATAAAAGTGACTTGTTTAGAGAAGACTAAACATGATTTTTAACTGCGATGGAAGGATCGTTTGA
The DNA here is from genome assembly GCA_036589455.1 of Ateles fusciceps. NCBI lineage: Eukaryota > Metazoa > Chordata > Mammalia > Primates > Atelidae > Ateles > Ateles fusciceps. The sequence goes on from JAZHEH010001064.1 coordinate 9,233,188, forward strand.
GCTCAGGAATACAAGGCTACAGCAGACTACGTTTGTGCCACTGGACTCCAGCAAGGGTGACAGCGAGACCGTCTCGCAAACCACCACCAGCACCAAACAACCAAACAAAATATGGTTTTTAAAACACAAGTTAATTTTAAGATGATCTTGGTAACTGACCCATGGGGTGATTTTCATTAACTCTGCATGGGAAATAAACAGCTAGCCTTTTGTTCTGCTGTGTGAAGGCCTGCCAGGCCTGCTGGACTCCTGGAGGGCTGATGGGCAATCTCACCTCCTGCCACAGGACCTGTAGGGCTCACGGTCAATGAGGTGCCCCTGAGTGAAGATCCAGGGAACCTAAAGCGCTACTCCTAAAGGAATGCCGGCTGCTCTAGCAGCTGGGGCTGTAAGAAAGTGCAGTCATCAGAGGCAAAACAAAGAAAAACAACAGCGAGGCACAGGCAGTGCTGCGTGTGCTGCGTGTGCTGCGTGCACCTAAAACGCTGCCCTTTTGCTTCCAGTTCCTGCTTTTGCCACTGACCCCTGCGGGACCCCACGATAGTGACAAACTTGATTATGCTGAGATTCGTCATCTGTCAACTAGAGATGATCATGTGTCTACTTCACTGGGTTGTTATGAAAATAATAATAATAATTATTATTTAGAAACAGAGTCTCACTCTGTCGCCCAGGCTGAAGTGCAGTGGTGCAATCCTGGCTCACCACAACCTCTGCCTCCCAGGTTCAAGCGATTCTCCTGCCTCTGCCCCCTGAGTAGCTGGGATTACAGGTGGACACCACCACATCTGGCATGAGAATTATTATTATTAATTTTTATTTATTTTTAATTTTTTTGGAGACTGAGTTTCGCTCTTGTTGCTCAGGCTGTAGTGCAATGGTGTGATCTTGGCTCACTGCAACCTCTGCCTCCCAGGTTCAAGTGATTCTCCTGCCTCATCTTCCTGAGTAGCTGGGATTACAGGTGCCCACCACCATGCCAGGTTAATTTTTTGTATTTTTAGTACAGACATGGTTTCGCCATGTTGACTAGGCTGGTCTCGAACTCCTGACCTCAGGTAATCCACCTGCCTCGGCCTCCCAAAGTGCTGAGATTACAAGCATGAGCCACCACGCCCAGCTGCTTTAAGAATTAAAAAAAAAAAAAAACAGATATAAAGCATTTGGCTTCATGCAACATACATGCTCAATACAGGTGGGTTTTTATTAAATTGCATTATAAGCATTATGGCAAAATATGCATAACATACAATTTACCATTTCAGCCAATTTTAAGCATACAGTTCAATGGCACTAAATACATTTACATTATTGGGCAACTATCACCATCTTCTATCTCCAGGACTTTTTTTTTTTAAATCATCCCCAGCCGAAAGTCTGTCCCCATTAGACACCAACTCCCCACTCCCCTCCTCTCCTCATCCCTGGCAACCCTCATTCTATACTCTGTCTCTATGAACCTATTCTAGGTCCCTCATATAAGTGAGGTCATTCCATATTTGTCCCCTCGTGTCTGGCTCATTGCACCTAGCAGATTGTTGTCCATTTTAATGGCATTTTGAATGCCAGGTATATGCTGCTGGAATGGAAGATGGTCCCAGAGAGGTTACGCAAACCTAGTTGTGGAAATTAAACCAATATATATTTTCTCAGCCTAAAAGTGGGTATCACATCAACCACTGCACCCGTTATTCTTCACAGACGCTGTGATCCATTAACTTAGGTCACTGTAATATGCTGGAGCTCTGTGAAAACTATTCTTTTTAGGTCTCTTTAGACAAACAACTTTCAGCCACATTTTCACCAACTAATTGTTCCCGCCACAGCATTACATCCTTCAAAAGTCATGTAGAAGCAGTCAAGCAGAGGGTGTATGGGAAACACTGAATCCTATCATACCTCCTGCAATGTCCTGTGAATGCCTACCCTTCATATAAAATACAAGCAAGTGAGGAAAGGTCTCAGGTCTCTTTGTCCTCTTTGGTGGGTCTCATTCTGTCACTCAGGCTGGAGTGCAGAGGGACAGTAACAGCTCTCTGCAGCCTCAACGTGCGGGGCACAGGTGATCTTTCACCTCAGCCTCCCAAGGAGCTGGGATTACAGGCACACACCACCATGCCAGGCTAATTTTTAAAAATTATTTTGAGAGACGGGGTCTCTGTACATTGCCCAGACTGGTCTCAAATCCTTGAGCTCAAATGATCTTCCTGCCTTGGCCTCCCAAAGTGCTAGGATTACAGGCATGAGCCACCTTGCCTGGCCTAGTTCTGAGGTCTCTTTAAAATACAGACTTTTTATCTGGGTGTGGAGGCTCACGCCTGCAATTTCAGCACTTTGGTAGGCCGAGGAGGCTGGATGATCCCAGGTCAGGAGTTCCAGACCAACGTGTACCACCGTGCCTGGCTGATTTTTGTATTTTTAGTAGAGATGATATTACTCCTGTAGTCCAGCTACTCAGGAAGCTGAGGCAGGAGAATCAAGAGGCAGAGGTTGCAGTGAGCCAGGATCACGCCACTGTACTCCAGCCTGGGTGACAGAGCAAGACTCTGTCTCTATCAAACAAACAAACCATATATGTATCACACACACACTCTCTCTCTCTATACACACACACACACACACACACACACACACACACACACATGTATACTTTTTCTGAGTTCAAATTTAGCCCACATAACCATAACCACCTTGGGTGTCCATATTCTAGCTATAGTGCCAAACATATGTATCTTAATTAAATCATTTTAAAGAGACAGTTGACAAACTTATTCTCTAATTGTCATTCAATAAGTATACTAAATTGAACCGAATTCCACAACTTCCAAATTTTCAACTGATCTTTTAACCTGAGTTCTTTAAATATTTATGTCTATAATATAGAAATTCATGATTTCTCAATATGTAGATGGTTGTAAACATGTTTTTATCTTGTTATGCTATCCAAGTAAGTAGCAATTTCCTCCACAGAGACCCCATTTAACTTCACCTAGGTAGTACTCAAAACATATCACATGCGAGTCATTAAAATTTTCGGCAATATCATGAGGTTCCTTTTTTTGTCCATATTGTTTTATTTGGGTGGATATATACTTTTTTAAAGGATGCCCAGACATCGCGTCAGTATTAATTATTCACAGCCCACGGTAAAAGACTTGGAAGCTGAGCTGTGCATGACACTCAAAACCTTCTGATAACAGAATTTAGCCTTGAAAAATTCCTTTCAGGTGTTTATATTGACCATTAAATCTTATTAAAGGAAGTCACAAAAATAGCCATTAACATGGATCTAACAGGAAAAATCTCAGGCTCATCAGGTTTCACATTGCAGAAATACCTGTGTTGTTAAAAACATGGTCTTGCCAGGCATGGTGGCTCACGCCTGTAATCCCACCACCACAGGAGGCCAAGGTGGGTGGATCAACAGAGGTCAGGGGTTCGAGACCAGCCTGACCAACATGGAGAAACCCTGTCTCTACTAATAATACAAAAATTAGCCGGGTGTGGTGGCATATGCCTGTAAGCCCAGCTCCTTGGAAAGCTGAGACATGAGAATCTCTTGCAGCCGGCAAGTGGAGGTTGCAGAAAGCCAAGATTGGGCCATTGCATTCCAGCCTGGGCAACAAGAGCAAAACTCCATCTCAGAAAACAAACAAGCACACCAACAAAAAAACAAAACAAAACACAACAAAACAAAAACAAAAACAAAACACACAAAAAAACATGGTCTCGATATTGAAGGCACAATACTTAAGTAATTGCTCAGGCTTCAAAGGAAAGACAAAACTAGGAACAGCTATTCTAAGCTGCTTTAAGGATACTGTATCACCTGTATAGGCTTTTACAGCCTCCCAAACAGAGCAGTGGAGAAATAAGAAATATTGCCTTCATTGTATAGGAGGAAAAAAAAAACCAAAAACCGAAAAGCAAGCCCACAGATGTTAATCAACTTGCTCAAAAACTAAGGAGCCAGTGTTAGAATTAAGAATACAATCTGTTCTTGTCCTTTCAATGTGGTGAGATGTGTCCATCCTCTCATGTTTTCAAATCAAAGCCTTTTTTTTTCTATTAAGAAGATGAGGAGGCACAGAATGGTATGACACAGACTTTGCAAAGAGGGTACTTTTATCAGGGAGTGTGGCCCTTTGTGACTGATGGCAGCAGGTCTATTTTGTGTGTTGGTAGCACAGTGGAGGATGTTAGAGGTGATTTCACGGGTAAGGTTTTTCACCTCTCTGATGTCCAAAAAGCCACTAACAGGCCAGGTGTGATGGCTTACACCGGTAATCCCAGCATTTTGGGAGGCTGAGGTGGGTGGATTACTAGAGCTCAGGAGTTTGAGATGAGCCTGGCTAGCAAAGTGAAACCCTGTCTCTAAGAAAAATTCAAAAATTAGCCGGGCATGGTGGTGCACACCTGTAGTCCCAGCTACTTGGGAGGCTGAGGTGGAAGGATAGCTTGAGCCTGGGAGTCAGAGGTTGCAGTGAGCTGAGCAACAGAGTGAGGCTCCGTCTCAAAAAAACAAAAAAGGTATCTGAATAAAGTCTAAAGCTTTTGCTCCACATTCCAAAATTGAAGCTTAATCTTGTGACTAGTCTATCTGTTGATTTCTAATTACATGAATACTCTATTTCCTCAAGCTAACCTCTAGAGATATCAGTAGAGAACTACAATACAAATTTAAGATACGTTTATATGAAAGACAGTATTTTGATAGGATAGTATTGGATGGGAAAAGCTATTCCAGAGTTTAATCTGTAAGAAGCTACTCCTTTTTTGTTTTGTTTTGTTTTGTTTTAAGGAGCGGAGAGTGTTTAATAGACAAGAAAGAAGGAAGAAGCTCCCTCGTACAGAGACAGAGAGGGAGCTCCAGGGCGAGAGAACCCCTGGAGCTACTCTTAATATCGAACAAATAAAAATAAGCTTTTAATCTAAATACAGGAAGCCTAATAAAACAATTGGCACAAAAATACAAAGAATATATATTCACCTTCAGTAGTAACCCACCAAACAGTATTTAAAACAATGTTGTATAACCATTTATATGAGAAGCAATCATTAATACCTAATGCTGTGTACACTGTGATAAAATTAGTATATGAATAATATTGGCATTGTCAACCGGTAGAATTTGGAAAAAAGATATCAAAGGCATAGCCAGAGATTAACAAGAACATTTAAACCCACTCACTGTGCAAATAATTCCACATCTAATAATTTATCTCAAGTTATTTAATGGAGCTGAAAACCATATGTTCAAATTTGTTATTATAGATTTATTTATCTATAAAAACAAAATTATAAAATCAATTAAAAAGTCTAACAATAAATGACCATTTTATTGGACAATCAATGGCAAATCTGCACAATGTTATATTACCCTGATTAAACAGTCATGTCAAAGTAAGATTCAAGGAAAAAAGGCAGAATCCACAATTGTCTGAACACTGTAGTTACAACTATAAAAACATGTATACTTGTAGAAAAGAATGCAGTACAATATGCCAGCATAAAAATATCTGACCAAAGCATGGTGAGATTGTGGAGTATTCCTACATCCACATTCTTTTAATATTTCTTCTGTTTTATTTTATTTTGAGATCGAGTTTCGCTCATGTCGCCCAGGCTAGAGTGCAGTGGTGGGATCTCGGCTCACTACAGCCTCTACTTCCCGGGTTCAAGCGATTCTCCTGCCTCAGCCTCCCAAGTAGCTGGGATTAGAGGCACACGCCACCATGCCCGGCTAATTTTTATATTTTTAGTAGAGATGGGGTTTCACCATGTTGGCCAGGCTGGTCTTGAACTACTGACTTCAGGTGATCCATCTGCCTCAGCCTCCTAAAGTGTTCAGATTATAGGCATGAGCCACAGTGCCTGGCTTATTTCTTCTATTTTTAATAGTGAAAACTTCTTTGAAGGATAAAGCTCTCTTTCACCTCTGTAATCTCAGCACTTTGGGAGGCCGAGGTGGGTGGATCACCCGACGTGAGGAGTTCAAGACCAGCCTGGCCAACATAGTGAAACCTCATCTCTACTAAAAATACAAAAATTAGCTGGGCATGGAGGCAGGCGCCCATCATCCCAGCTATGCAGGAGGCTGAGGCAGGAGAATCGCATGAACCCAGGAGGCGGAGGTTGTAGTGAGCTGAGCCGGCACCACTGCCCCCCCAGCCTGGGTGACAGAGTAAGACTCTGTCTCAAAAAAAAAAAAAAAACACTTTTGCCCATTTTAATAATGAAAATAACTTGGAAATTTAGACTGCGATTGCACAAAATGACCGTTTCCACAAACTGACCATTTTATGAGGCAAGGTAAAATCAAACAGAATGGCACCTCTCGATGCTGAAGCCAGCATTTCCATGTAGATACATTAGCCCCCAGGCCTTATGAACATTATACTTACATTTAAATACAAATTATAGCTACAGAATGATGCAGAAACCTGCAGCCTTCGATCACTATTTGTTCGTTAACATAGAGGAATACACAGTCATTTTCTTTCTTTCTTTTTGATACTAAGGTAAAGAACAACAAAAATAATCAACCCAAAATTACTAGTCTTAGAATACTTAACCACTATCATCTTATTTGTTCTCTCAGGCTTATGCCCATTCAGGATCTCTGTTTTTGTTTGTTTGTTTTTTGTTTTTCCATTTAGGAGTTGCAGACCACTTTGAGAACTGATAGGAGCTAGAAAATGTTCGTATATGCAGAGACTGAAATATTTGCACACAGTTTTAGAGCGTTGGCATTTGCCTTCTCCTCCTAACCTTGACAGCAGATCCACAGATCTCCAAAGGAGTCACACTTCACAAGGAGGATGTTTAATCTCTCCCTCTGTCCTTCAACATGCAAATAAAAAACCAACTCATCACTTTCCGTTACTGCCTTTCATAAATATCACAGTTTGGAATTTCAGAGCTAGTTCTTTGATTCTTGGCTATTGCAGAAGATATAAGAAGGCACAGACCTTCCCTTAATAACTCTAGGAACTAAGCTACGCCATCTATATAATTATATTCTATGCATGTATTCTGTCTTCTAAAAAATTCTCACAAACATCTTGAAACACATTTATTATTACTCTTAATTTTACAGATAAAACTGAGGTTCAGAGAAGATAAAATCTGCCAAATCACACCATTATTTAGGGAATGGTTTAGTATTCAATGTCAAGTCTGACTGAAACCAAACACTTGCTTTTAACCACAGACAGAAAAAATGAAAATTATGGATAATATGTGTGTATACATGTATGTATATAGATGTATGTGTGTGTGTACCCTGCCCAAATCAGAGATATCATTGTTATTTGGAGGAAGGGAGGAAAGGATAGAGAAGAAGTAACCATCTGGGTCTAAGAATAATGGTACTCGATTGCAGTTATTAAAGATACCATGTTCAAGAAATTTACAATGCAATAAAACCAGAATTCATAAATAAATTGTGCACTTAACACTAGTTAGACTGATCTATATGTATTTCGCTTTGGCAGTAGAAAGTAATTATACCAAACTGCATTGGTTTATTGATTTCATTTTAATGCACAATGAGAATTAAATGAGTAATTTCTCAATGTGCTTTCTGTATTTGGGGTTTGGAACGACTTTAGAAGGTACTGAAATAAACTGAAACTGATATAAAAACTTAAATCATACTTGCATTAGAACAAATGGCCACACAGTTTATTCAGCATTCTAAAAAACTACCCCATAATACACATACAAAAACATATAAATATACATATATATACATATGTATAATTTTAAAAATTCTCTCCATTTAAATTATTGTCCAAACTTGAAAGAAACATTTCTGTCATTATTGGAGAACTTTAAGACTGAATTGAAAGTGCTGAATGGTTATAAAGAGTTATTTTAAACTTTAACCATTCAAAAATCCAAACCTCCGTGTATTTATAAGCCCTATTCAAGCACAGTCATTAGTTAAAATGAGAAGTGGCCAGGTCATAGGAAACAAAAAGTCTATTTTTGGGGAAGAAGTAATTTAAAAGAATAAACGTCCCTGTACAGATTCTCCGTAATACTTCAAAACAGGGCTAAAGTTAATCATAGGATAAATTATTCATGTGATTAGTATTATTTTGTGGACATGCATCTTGCTATGCTGTCCAGGGTGGACTCGAGCTTCTGCCTCAAGTGATCCTCCCCCTCACCCTCCCAAACTTGTGGGATTACAGGTGTGAGCCACCCTACCTGGCCTCATGACTATTTAAAATTGTCATTCTTATTAAATAACTGTGACATAACTGTGACCAGTTCCATCGCTGAAAATATTCAAAATGGCCAATGGAATGTATTTCGCAATTTGCATTTTAAGTTATACATGTTTTCCTAATTCAAAGAATTTCTCCACAGGAAAAAGTATAGTAGTTATTTCATGTTTGGTAATAGTCTTAAAAAGCAGGTAAGTTTACAGGAAATGATTTCAGATGTCCTCAAACAAACAGGTATTCAATGATTTCTAAATTGGATGTAAATAGCATTTGAAAGTCTATGTGACACATTTAATGCCCAGAAATCATTTATAATTAGTGTATACACTGCCAGACTTGTCAGATCCTAAAGAAAACTGTGGCATACAATGCTTAATGAGGGCCAACTCAGCAAGTGAAATTCTGTATCTTTAGAAAACTTAAATTGAAATCTAATAAAAGAATCATCAAAATCACACAGATTAAGCAAAGCATCTCAGTTTCCAGTTTTATATGATACAAACAGAAGAGGTGACCACAAAGTTATTCCTAGCACCATTTTTCTGTCATACTAAATTTAGTATAGGTTGGAACAATCAGAAGCAAAAGTAGTACTTACAAATAATTTTTAGACAAACTATTAAATTTAAAATGACATTTTCATGTCCTGTTTGCACAGGTATTTGTAATTTTATGATTTTCATTTTTACAGGCTCTGGTTTAGTTTTAGGTTCAGGATTTTTTGTGCATGCTTTCGTCCTTTCCTAGAAAGGCACCAATAAATAATAATATGATCTTTTCTCTAAGAGTTCTAAACCAAATCCAGAGTCCCAAACAGCCAGTCCCCGTGTGGCAAAGCTTTAAGTATTTTAACATTAGACTCTTACGTCTCTGTTTTATTAAATTCAAAATTTCTAAAGTGATGAAGAGTAAAAAAATCTTAATTTGCAGCAACACAGCAAGTCAAACCATCATGATTTACACAGCAAAGTCAAACCAGTCGTGATTTTCACAGAAAAGTCCGATCACCATGATTTACACATTAAATTCAAACCACCGTGATTTACAAGGAAAGGTCTCAGACACACAAAAAACTCAGTGGCTAGCCTGTCAGAATGATACTCAAGACAAGTGCTCGTCTAGAGCTGGAAAAAGCATTTTCATTTTCCACTAAGTCTGTCTCCACCAGGACTCTCTCCCCAAGCTACTAAATTCATCTCCATAAGATACAATTTAAAACCAGAGTGAGTTTCACTTGCTTAAATCACCACCGCATTAAAGTAATAACACTGTGAATGGCAACATTCCTGGCAAGATAAGAAAGTCTAAAAAGTAACTAATGTGATTTTAGCTCAAGCTCAGCAACAGTTTCAAGCATTCCTGTTTTTCTTTAAACCACACCGTGCATCTGGCCGGCGTCTCTCCGTATGCTTACCCCAGGAATAATGCATTTAGTTTGAGGAGCTATAAGGCGTCTGTCAAGCATGCTAAACCAACTCCAAGTGCTCCCAGCACTCCAGCAGGAATTTTCTTCACAGGAGCAAGAATTCAGGACTAGCTAAAGGCAGCCAAGTCTTGCTTTGCTGAACAGCATATCAACTGCTTTCCTTTTTCTTGCTGGCTTGGGGTGTGTAGTCTGAGTTAGGGTGACTTTCTAAAGTTCGTCAGATCACAACAGCTCTCTGTTCCAGAGGCACTTAGGCAGAACAGAGGAGCTCACCGAAGTCAATTAACAAACGCAAGGGGGAGGGTCTTTTTCTCCTCTAAATTACGTCAGCTGGCTTGGAAGACGGACGCCAGCAAACTTGTCAAAGTAGAGTAACACTTCATTAGTATCAGATGCGACAGGTCCTTCCAGAGCTCCCGCCCTGCTTAAGGATCCTTTCTTCAGAAGAGAACAATAGGTTGCATAACTGGATAAACTGTTAGCATTCAACGAAATTTACTGCGCTGAAAAGGGCTGGAATAAAAGTAAAAATATTTTCTACTCCCACCCAGTGAAGAAATATTTTCTCTTTTGCACACAAGAAAGTGATATCTTTCTTTTTTTGTTGCCTTTCAAGTTCTCAGTGTGTATGGAAAATCCAATTTTTTTCCCACAGTCAAATGAGTATCACTGGGACACATTTACCTTGTTTAAATTAAAAACTTCTTTATATTAAAAGACAGCATTAAAATTATAACAAACACAATATTCTGAGAGCATGCCTGCAACACACACACACATATATATACATATAGGTATTACTATCCAGGAAATAGAAAGAACTCCTGTAAATCAAAAGACCCACAACTAAAAGAATATGGAAAAGACATGTATAGAGAAATCATAGGAGATAAAATTCTAGTGGTCAATAAACAGGAGGAAATGCTGGACTTCCTTTCAGGAAATACAAACTAAAATCACAGTTCACCATTTTGCAGCCATCAGGGTAGAAATATTTTTTAAAAATCTGAAAATCTCAGATCTTGGTGACAAAGTTAAGAAGGGGATGGAAAGCTATGGCCTGCAGTCAAGCCCAGGCAGCTACCTGTTTCGTATAACCTGCAAGCTAAAAATGTGTTTCACATTTTGTTTCTTTTTGAGAGGGAGGCTCACTCTGCCACAGGTGGGAGTACAGTGGCGTGATCTTGGCTTACTGTAACCTCCGCCTCCCAGGTTCAAGCGATTTTCCTGCCTCAGCCTCCTGAGTAGCTGGGACTACAAGCACCCCGCCACCATGCCTGGATAATTTTCTGTACTTTTAGTAGAGATGGGGTTTCACCATATTGGCCACGCTGGTCTTGAACTCCTGACCCCAAGTGATCCACCTGCCTCGGCCTCCCAAAGTGCTGGGATTATAGGTGTAAGCCACTGTGACCTGCCGTGTTTCACATTTTTAAGTTACTGGGGGAAAAATCAAGAATAGAATTGTATTTTGTGACACATGACAATTACATGAAATCCAAATCAATGTGCTTAAATAAAGGTTTATTGGAACATACAGGCTTGTTCATTTATGTATGGTCCATGGCTACTTTTGTGCTACAAGACCAGAGTTGTTGCAACAGAGACCATGTAACTCACAAGGCTTAAATGTTTCCTATGTGGCCCTTTACAGGAAGTTTGTAAACCCAGGATGCAGAGCAACCAGACTTTCACATACTATTAGTGGGAGCATAAACTGGTACAGTCACATTAGATATTTAGCAGGATGTAATGAAATTGTTGATGCACAAATACTTAGACTTGGCATCCCACCTCTCAATACATACCCAGGGACATGCTGGGTGTCCATATACAGGAAGGTACATGAACAGAAAGTCCCTAGCTACACTGAGGGGCTACAGTAAAAACAGTAAACAGGCTGGGCATGGCGGCTCATGCCTATAATTCCAGCACTTTGGGAAGCCGAGGTGGGAGGATCATTTGAACCCAGGAGTTTGAAAGCAGCCTGGGCAACAAAGGGAGACCCCATTTCTGCAAAAAAATTAAAAAATTAGCCAGTCATGGTGGCATGTGCTTGTGGTCCCAGCTACTCGGGAGGCTGAGTTGGGAGGATCATTTGAACCCAAGAGGTAGAGGCTGCAATCAGCTATGATCATACCACTGCACTCCAGCCTGGGTGGAGTGAGACCCTGTTTCAAAAAACAAAAAAGAGAAGAAATGACCTAGACACCTATCACCAGAAAAGAGGTTAAAGTTTTGGATACTATTCAGTAGTGAAAGTGCATGGTCTGGAAGTTACCCACTTGAGTAAACCCCTATAAACACAATGTTGATACAAGAAGCAAGTTCTGGAACTCTGAGGTACCTTAAGAACCTACGTGTACAAGCGTTCCTTTTTCTTCACACCCTCACCAACACTTGCTCTCCCTTGTCCTTTAGATTGCAGCCATCCTAACAAGGATAAAGTAGTATCTCATTGTGACTTTGCCTTGCATTTCCCTGATGACCAGTGATGTTGAACACTTTTACATACATTCGTTGGCCAATTTTATGTCTTCTTTGGAGAAATGTCCATTCAGGTCCTTTGCACATTTTAAAATTAGGTTATGAGGCCAGGTGCGGTGGCTCACACCTGTAATTCCAGCACTTTGGGACTCCGAGCTGGGCGGATCATGAGGTCAGGAGATTGAGACCATTCTGATTAAGACAGGTTTAGTGAAACCCTGTCTCTACCAAAAATACAAAAAATTAGCCAGGCGTGGTGGCATCCGCCAGTATTCCCAGCTATTCAGGAGGCTGAGACAGGAGAATCACTTGAACTTGGGAGGCAGAGGTTGCACTGAGCCGAGACTGCACCACTGCACTCCAGCCTGGGTAACAGAGACTCCGACTTAAAAAAAAAATCAGGTTATATCTTTTTTCTATTCTGTGAGTTCTTTATATATTTGGGGTATGAACCCTGTATCAGATATGTAATTCGAAAATATTTTTTCCCAACCCACAGGATGCCTTTTCATTTTGATAACTATTTTCTTTGCGATGAGAAAGCTTTTTGGTGGTATAATCTCACTTGTTTATTTTTGTTTTTGTTGCCTGAGCTTTTGGTGTGATATTTTAAAAACTTATTACCAAGGCCAGTATTCAGGAGATTTTCCACCATGTTTTCTAGGAATTTTATGGTTTCAGGTCTTTAATCCATTTTGAGTTGATTTTGTTCATGGTATAAGATAATGACCCAGTTTCATTTCACTGTGTAAACGAGTATCAAAACCTCATGTCGTACACCTTTATATACAGAGACATTTTTAAAAAGAACCTATGATATGATTTGTAGCAAATTTGAAAATAGGCAGAAATACTATATACTTGATGTAGGTGGGAAAACATGTAAAGATAAATATGAAAATAACGAATACCAAATCCAGGATGGTGTTTATGTCTGCAGAGGACATTTGGAAGGGTGAGTGAGGGGCAGGGATAACTTGATCAGTAATATGTTTCCAAAACTAGGTCATACCTACATCCATGGTCATTATATTTTGTATGCTTCTTTGTATTCTGAAATGATTTATAATAAATAAATATCTAAAGTTAGGAAAAACTGTTAAAAAGTTTTTATACAAAAAGCACTAGATCATTGTTTGGCCATTAAAATGCTTATGCCATACTTCCATTATATAATAAATACTACAATAGATAAGAGTAAATAAAAAAAAACAGTAGGCCGGTCAGGGTGGCTCACACCTGCAATCCCAGCACTTTGGGAGGCTGAGGAAGACAGATCACTTGAACTCAAGAGTTCAAGACAGGCCTGGGCAATAGAGACCTCATCTCTACAAATAATACAAAAATTAGCTAGGCGTAGTGGTGCATGCCTGTAATCCCAGCTACTCAGGAGGCTGAGATGGGAGGATTGCTTGAGCCCAGGAAACCGAAGGGACAGTGAGTCAAGATTATCATATTGTACACCAGTCAAGGCAACGGGAATGAGACCCTGTCTAAAAAAAAAGAGAGAGAAAAGAGGAAGAAGAGAAATAAAAGAAAAGCCAAAGCAAAAGAAAAAAGGGGACTACCAATTTGTTTTGACAATAAAGGTTCCATTGTTGAAAATATTTAGAAAAAAGTTGTAAGGAAGCATATGAATTATATTAACAGTGGTTGTGGGTTACTGAGTAGTGGTTTGAGGGCATTTGTTTTTTCCTTCCTTTTAAAAAATTTAGTACTTTTCAAACTTTCCACAATGGGTTTGTATTACTTTTCAACCTCAAATAAAGTTTAAGTGTCTAACACACAACCAAGGATTATCTAATTTGCTAGGGAAATTAGAACCCTTTGTTTAACTCAGCATTTACTATGGGTTAGGATATTTTTTATCTCTGGGAGGACAGACTTTAACTTGTCAAAAACTGACAGACATGCAAATGAATTTGTCCAATATAAATAAATCGGTCTAGAAGAAATGCAAATGTTTGCTGTCTTGTAGAAAAGATTATCTCCCCTAAGTCGTCTTTTATTTATTAATTTAATTTATTTTTTTGAGATGGAGTCTCTCTCTGTTGCCCAGGCTGGAGTGCAGTGGTGCGATCTTGGCTCACTGTGACCTCTGTCTCCTAAGTTCAAGCAATTCTCATGCCTCAGCCTCTCCAGCAGCTGGAATTACAGGCACTCGTCACCACACCTGGCTAATTTTTGTACTTTTAGTAGAGATGAGGTTTTGCTATGTTGCCCAGGCTAGTCTCAAACTCCTGATCTCGGGTGATTCACACACTTTTGCCTCCCAAAGTGCTGGGATTTCAGCATCAGCCACCGAGTCCGGCTCACCCTAAACTGTCATTTTATTGTTCTGGGGAATATTAACCAGTTCTTGCATCTAATTAAACAATCATAGTCCAGCGTTCTTTCTTTCAATGACTATACATACTTAAACCTTTCCCATAATTTTTCAAACTGGCTTAATTAACCATGCTAGCTCCTTTAATGAATTAAAAAATATATATATTTGGCTTATAGTCAATCTACATTTGTTTGAAAGAAATGTTCTGAAAGTTTGGAAACCTTATATTTGGACACCAGTTTTAAATTTGAAACCACAGTTCCTTTCTCTTCTGGCAATGGTATATTTGAATATTAGCTTTCCAAATCCAGCCCACTTTAATTTATAATGCCACTAAAATATATTTACAATAGAAAAATGTTAACTAATAACAATTTCAGGTAACCAAAAGCAACTTAGGTTTGAAGAGAAGGATGAGGATGGAAATTCTAAATGGGACACATGGGAATTTCAATGCCTTTCTAAGCTTCTGTAAATTCTCTAATACTAAATAACTGTTTTTGTATTTGTTACAGGTATATCATTCTTTTCACACATTAATTAGGTTTCTTTTCTTGCTCTCAAATGCGGCTGAGAGATATTTTGTTGAGGTCCTTGGGAAAAACATAAAGAGAAAAACTAATAAGAAAAACTAAGGAATAAATGTACCCATCAATGAGAAACAGACTTGAGATTGAAAACCAGAAAACAGAATAATAATTGAGGTTCAGGTGAGACAGGAAGTGATAGACTTAATTTTTTTTGAAATGAAGTATCACTTTGTTGCACAGGCTGGAGAGCATCTCAGCTCACTGCAACCTCTGCCTCCTAGGTTCAAGCGATCCTCATGCCTCAGCCTCCTGAGGTAGCTGGGATTACAGGCATGCGCCACCACGCCCAGCTAATTATTTTTGTTGTTTGTTTGTTTGTACTAGAGATGGGGTTTCACCGTGTTGGTTAGGCTGGTCTTGAACCCCTGGTCTCAAAGTGATCTGCCCGCCTTGGCCTCGCAAAGTGCTGGGATTACAGGCGTGACTACCACACCCTGTGGAAGTGATGGGCTTTAGATGAGAGATAATTTGTCATGACTGACACCAGAAGAAATTAAAAATCCAAGACAATTTGGTCAGTTTCCAGTGTTAAGAGAATAGAAAGGCAACCTTAATTTAGGTGGGTAAGTCCACATCCAACAGTAATTTTTCTTTTTTTTTACTTTCATACTTCTGACAAATTTTCATATTAGACGTCTGTAACTAAGGGAATGAATGTCTGAAATGGATAGTCATATTATGGAATAAACATATTAAAATAGCATGTTTTCAGGGCTTTTTTCCTGGATATAAAATAATTTTTCTCGTTATATTTTCCTTGTTGAGTACCAGAAAATCAGTAAGAAGAAAGCACAAAACAAAGCAACACTTTTCCTTGTCATCTCCCAGGTTCCTAATCTACAGAAAGAGGGTAAGACTTCAAAACGTAACTGCCAGAATTACAGAAAACATCTGTGCTGATACACATCTGGCACCTCACAACTGCCAAATAAATGTTAATTTCCTTCGTTGCAACTCAGTGGTTCTCAACTGGGGGTGATTCTGCCCCCCTCAGGAGACACTGGGCAATTTCTAGAGCCATTGTTGATTGCCACAATGGGGAAGGGTGAGGAGTTTACTGGAATCTAGTGGGCAGAGGCCAGGGTTCCTGCTCAGCATCCTACAAGGCAAAGGAGAGCCTCCCATCACAGTCTCTCTGTCTCCATAGTGCTGAGACTGAGAAACCAGCCAGAATCGAAGGTGCCCTTTATATAAAAGATGTCAATGTGAAGTGCTTTCAAATAAAACCTAAGATCCCAGAATGTGAAATTCAAATTCTTTCTCCATCTAGTTCAGGTTGCTTGAAAGTAGGACAGAAGACTAGAGAGGCAAAATGAGGAGTAGAAAAACCAGACCACTATGAGTTTGGTGCGTCTCAAAAGCAGCTCCTGGGATCTTGGTAAAGTGCCCAGCTGTTCTGTGATTCTGGAAAAAGCCCACAGAGGCCGCTGGAGTAGCTGGGGATCAGACTGCAGAGGACCTGAGGTTTCTGCAGTCCCAGCTCGTATTCACACGGTGGAACATCTGACCTTCGCTTGCTTCCAGTATCCTTCCACCCGCTGCCTGTGTCACTTGCCCCCAAGTCATCTTTGCTAAACAGTGAAATAGGATTAGTAAAAATGACATTATAACTAGGGAATTCCTAGTTATAATGTGCTATTTTAATAACTAAAGATGCTCACTGACTAATTTGAAAAGAGAAGAGTTCTTATGTTGTTTTATTTATACTCAGCCTTGTTATTATCTGTCGACATAAACAGAAAGCAGAGAGGAGAGCTTCAGGAATTCCGAACCTTCAATCTGAGACGACAACATTCTCACTTGTTATTTTAAACTTTAAAACAGCAGCAGACCTTTCTGGAAGGGGAGGTGGTGGCCAAAGTATAAATATGTTATGTTGCCAGGAGACAACAACAACAACAAAAAAAAAAAATGCAGAATTTTGGAGATCACATACTTCAAGGGGTCAGTCCAGACTTCAAAGTCCAGACTATTTACTCAACCATGCAGGATTGTGAAAAAATTCCCTTGATCACACCCCAGTTTAGAGTTTATGCCTCAACAGTGTCATCTTTGATTATACAAGGCCATGTGATATGAACAAATATGGATAATTATGGTATGTGTTAGCCAGACTATGAATCATAATGGCAAAACAAAACTCAAGTGTGTGTGTACACACTAAGGCTCACATGTGTTTCTGGTAAATAACAGCCAACACACCCTTTCCTCAAAAAATAAGAGTAGGAAACAATTTCACATGCCATAGTAAAAAGAAACAAGATGGAAATAGTCACAGACATAATAGGATTTTCTTTCAACATAGCAATCTTGGTATTCCTAATAGTAGTTGTTTTTTGTTTTTTGGTTTTTTTAACATTAACAAAATTTCTACCTGAGCTATAGCTATTGACTGAGAAGAAAAAGAGCAAAGCACTTTTGTCCCACAACTGTACTATTTATTGCAAGTAGTTGTACTATGGAAATCCCTTCCACAGACTTTGAGATGGAATCTCACTTTTGCCAGGCTGGAGTGTAGAGGCACGATCTCAGCTCAATGCAACCTCCGCCTCTGGGGTTTAAGCAATTTCTCCTGCCTCAGCCTCCCAAGAAGCCAGGATTACAACGTGTGCCACCACGCCCAGCTAATTTTTATATTTTTAGTAGACATGGGGTTTCACCATGTTGGCCAGGATGGTCTTGATCTCCTGACCTTGTGATCTACCCGCCTCAGCCTCCCAAAGTGCTGGGATTACAGGTGTGAGCCATGGCGCCCCACCCCTTCCTCAGATTTTATCCCTCTCAGAAGTCATGATTAACCCGTCCTCCAATTCAGCAGCTTCGGATGAGGTGAGACTCTTTATTCAAATCAGAGCCACTCAAATAAATGAGCCTTTTTGAGACAGCATGTTGAACTCAAGCCTGTCACCACTAACTACAAAAACTGAAAAAGACTCTTTCCCATTCCCCCACCCCTACTGTTCAATGAGATACACTTGAAAATGAGAAGCTACTGTTATTAATGAAGAGGCACAGTAATTTTACCTTCATGAAAGCTGCCCCTTCAAACAGTGCTAGAAACAATCGGAGGAAAGGGTGTTCTGGGGCTTCTTTGGCCTCTTTACCCCCGGCCCAACACATCTGTTGAATTATAAATTTGACACTGAAAATCGTAGCCTGTAATTTTTTGGTACTTGTAACCTGCATTTAACATGGTTAAGTCCCTTTTCCATATTATTAAAATGAATGAAACATCTTTTCAGAGTTCACTGTAAATGAACTACTGATTATGGTCTATAGTATTAAATGAATCTAAGCAATTCAATGTATTATGCATAATGTTTCAGTATTTCTCCTTAATATAATTGCCACTGAGTAATTCAAGGTGTGCTGGGTTCTACGGAGGTCACCTAAAGTGCTGTTTTTGTCCCACTGTGTTTTTTAGATATCCACTCTCGTCCCGTTCCCTAATCCTCTTCTCCCAGCCTTTTTCTCACCTGCCATCTGCAGGGATTTCCTCTTGAAATGTTCACTTCTCACCTACGTTGAAGGAATACTTATTCTGTAGTCCTGGAATACTCTTTGTTTCTGTGAGGTCAGATTTTCCTAAATATTTAAGGTCTTCGAGTTCCAGATTGTTGCACTGAGTGCCAATTTGATGACTCTGCATGGATTTCCAATAGACTAATAGACTTCTTGATCTTTCTGTGTCCCCAGAAGAGCTACTAATTCCTCATAGTGTAGTCCTCTACACTACAGCAAACAGCACCCCCATGCGCCCCATTCTCCCAGCCAAACACTTACCAAGCCCTGTCCATGCTAATTCCAAAGTGTTTCTCAAATCCAACCCTCGTCACCTGGCACCACCACTCCCTTTAGCCATATCCCCAGCTCATCTCTTGGGATGCTGTCCAATCTCCACAGAGCAGCCAACGTGGTCTTTCATAAGGCACAGACAGCTTGCATCACCCTGCTGCTTAAAATTAAAGTCCTCTACTCATTTCTTGCTGCGGCTGAGATAACCGTGGCCTGCAGGGCCTGGGGAGACATGGCTCCCACCCACATCTGGGACTTCCTCTCCCCTCCCTCTGCCCCTTCATCTCCACACTGCAGCCTTATTGGTGACCTGCTGTCCTTGGCCTGAGCCAAGAACATTCTTGTGTTGGGGCCTCTGCATTTTCTCTTCCATCTGCTTAGAGAGCTTCCCCATCACCGGCCCCCGCCGACCCCCAATCGACTCCTGCAGGCTGCCACCATGAGCACACTTAGCACTTTTAGAGTGATGCGATTTGGCCCACAATCCCAGGGAAACCTTGAAGTTCATTCAGTACAGTGAAGAGGACACCAGATTTAGATTTGGAGATCTGAGCTAGGCCTGGTTCTGTTGCCATTAACTAAGTGGCTAAGTTACTTGACAGGCCTCAGACTCAGAGTCTTCTGTTGTCCAGGGAGGATGATCCACTCATCACCCAGAGAAAGGACAGTAACTTAGTCTTCAAACCAACAGTTCTAGAGCTGCTATTCTACTAAACACGTCGAAGGACCAAGAATTCATGCAAGAATCTCAAGCAGTTAGAGCTAACACTTAGAATCTCTAGAGCTTCTCAGTTAAGTTAAAAAAGTCAGAAGAAGTGGTGCAGGCCAGGTATTGTGGCTCACACCTGTAATCCCAGCACTTTGGGAGGCCAAGGTGGGCAGATCACGAGGTCAAGAAATCAAGACCATTCTGGCCAACATGGTGAAACCATGTCTCCACTAAAAATAAAAAAAATTAGCATGGTGGAGCACACCTGTAGTCCCAGCTATTCAGGAAGTTGAGGCAGGAGAATCGCTTGAAACCACTGCACTCCAGCATGGGCAACAAGAGCGAAACTCCATTATTTCTGTTACTTTGCATTCCATATTACGGACTTCCAAATTGGCTTACTATGTTTCCTTGCATATTCCTTTACGATACCATCCATTCATTCTGTAAGTATCTGCGACTGGCAAGGCCGGCAAAACTTTTGCATTCTGAAATGGCCTCCCTCTTTGTCTCCCCGGCAAACTCCAATCCATATTTTTTTTTGAAACAAAGTCTCACTCTGTCACCCAGGCTGCAGTGCAGTGCTATGATCTCGGCTCATCACAACCTCCGCCTCCTGGGTACAAGTGATTCTTCTGCCTCAGCCTCCCGAGAAGCTGGGATTACAGACCCATGCCATCACACCTGGCTAATATATATATATATATATATATATATATATATATATATATATACATATTTTTAGTAGAGACAGGGTTTTACCATGTTGGTCAGGCTAGTCTCGAACTCCTGACCTTGTGATCCACCCACCTTGGCCTCCCTAAGTGCTAGGATTACAGGCATGGGCCACCATGTCTGGCCCCATATTTTAAATCCAATGGAAGCCTCCCTTTCTTTCAGATGCCTTCCCTAACCTTATCAGAGAGAAAGCTTCTCTTCATTCTCCACTGCATATTGTTTATAATAGCACCAGCCACCCCGTGTACGTAAATACTTACCTAACATATAATTCTCTTCCCTATAACTCTGAAGCTCCTCGTGAACAGAAACTGTGTCCAGTCAATTTTGCATTCCCAGGCTCAAACACACAGATGGCTTACTATGAATTTAAAAAACTGTTTATTCGCTCATCATCGGTGATGGATGAGCAAATGAACAATTTTTTAAATTCTTTGCAAGTGTGAGTATCATCAAAGATTCATTCGCCTTCCTAGCCAGACATCATATAATCACTTAGATGTTTAAAATAGTATTTCCCCTATCATTCTGTGTAATGTTTTACCTGTTGTACATCAGCAGGCTATTCATGCCATTTTCTACAAATGACTTTAAGATGGAGATGACTGAATTTATGGTGTCTCATTTTGATGTGTTCAAATAACTGCAATCACATTGTAACAGCTTAAAACATGCCTGAGAGAAACTCACTACTTATTTTCTGGATGGAGAAAATAGGAAAATCTATTAACAACATACGGCTTTCCAAATTTTTCCTTTCTGTTCAGTGTAGTTATTGAATAGGATTATTTCCTTTCATTAGGACATTCCAAGTAAGTGAATTTTCCAGTATTAAAACTCACTCTTTTGACTGCTCAAAAATATCACATTGAAATCCATTCTGGGGAGAACATTCTCTAATTCCATATAATCTTACACTGAAAATATGGAATCCAAGTCAATCTTTTTTAATGATTCAGATTCATAATTGTGAACATTACTATACTATGATTCAATTAGTACTCCAAAATTTTAAAAAACCAGCTAAATGTTCACCAACAGTAGAGTGGATCAACTGTGATACAGATTCTAAAATGGAATATTATACAAAGATCATAGACTAACTATAGAAATGTAATATTCAGTGAAAAAAGCCCTAAAAAATATATACATCGAATATGATTACATTTACATACAAAGTATAAAACTAGGCAAAATCACTCTATTTTGCTTAGGAATATGTGCAGATGTGGAAAAATAATAAAGAAAAACAAGGAGAGGCCAGGAGCTCTGTGATCACAGCACCTTGGAAGGCTGAGGCGGGAGGATTGCATGAGCCCAGGAGTTCAAGACCAACCTGGGCAACATAGTGATACCCCATCACAAAAAAAAAAAGTTAGCTGGGTGCAGTGGCATGTGCCTGTAGTCCCAGCTGCTCAGGAAACAGAGGCTGCAGGACTGCTTGAGCCCAGGAGGTAAAGGCAGCAGTGAGTCATGATCAAGCCACTGCACTCCAGACTGCGTGACAGAGCAAGACCCTGTCTCAAAAAAAATAAAAATAAAAAACGAATATCATCATAAAAGGTAAGATAGTGGCTGTCCTTTTTGTTGTAATTTTCTATAGGCCTCTCATTTCCAAAATTAAAAAAAAAAATGTTTTTAAAATATTTCCTTGACGTTTTTAGGCAGAAAGTAAAACTTTTAAATTGAATGCACTTATCACTACCGTGCATGTAAAAGCATTACAAATCTATTAATGCAAATGACTTAGCCAGCTGTGGTCTCTAATGCAAAAATAAGATACTTTAAGAATTTATTCCTTTTGTCATGTTTTGACAATCATCTACCTCAGTTTCACAAATACAGTCATTATTTCTTTCACATTCACTTTGAAATTAGAGATTAATAGAACAGTAAATACCTCTCCATTTTTCTAAGAGGAAGTAAAATAATATAATTATAGATATCACATAGCCTTCAGATTAATTGTTTCTAATCTGCTTACGCTATCTCATTCAGGGTAATTTTGTAAAATTACGGATATGTGGGATGTTTTGTAGGACAACGAATGTGTTACATATAAATACAACAAAAACAAAACACTGATTGAGCTGGTGAACAGCAAAGAACCTTATTCAACAAACATTAACCACAGAATATCTACTTATTGCAAATCATCCAATTTCGTCCATGAAAGTTGATTTGCATTATTGTCTGAGTGTTATTCAGCTCTTTTTAATTATTCTTGTCATTAGCTTTGTTCTCTGATTTCCAAGATGTTCACTTGGAAATCAGAGTTAATACTCCCTGATTTCTAAGCTGTCTGTTTGAGGGATTGAACGTCCCAGAAAGGTTTCTCTCCTTTGTGAAGACAGGGTCTTGCTCTCTTGCCCAGGCTGGAGTGCAGTGGTGCGATCATAGTTCATGATATCCTCCAACTCCTGGGCTCAAGAGATCCTCCTGCCTCAGCCTCTCTAGTAGCTAGGACCACTGGCATGTGCCACCATGCCTGGCTAGTTTTTAAATAATTGTTTGTAGAGACAGGGTCTTGCTATGTCATTCAGGCTGGTCTTGAATTCTTGGCCTCTCATGATTCTCCTACCTCAGCCTCACAAAATGCTGGGATTATAGGCATGAGCCACCACCCCTGGCTTAGAAAGGTTTCTCCCTATCGACAACCCATGAATTCCCCCCACAAAAAAATTCAAAAAGATGGGGAGAGGGTAAAAGATGCATCAACAGGCCATATAACCTAATATGAGGTCAAGGCTCCTGTGACTGCCACATATTCAAATTAGTGAGGTGACTGAAATACTAAACACCAACTGCCTTCTCTCTTTTTAAAAAAAAATTTTATGGGTGCAGAGTAGGTATATATATTTATGGGGTACATGAGATATTTTGATACAGGCATGCAAGATGAAATAAGCACATCATGGAGAATGGGGTATCCATGGCCTCAAGCATTTATCCTGTGAGTCACAAACAATCCAAAGATACTCTTCAAGTTACTTAAAAAGGTACAACTAAGTTACTACTGACTATAGTCACCCTATTGAGCTATCAAACAGCAGGTCTTATTCATTCTTTCCAACTAGCAATCACTAATTTGTCATACTTCTGGTAGCTAGCGGGATCAATTAATTAAATTTTCTAAGTACTGTGGTATTCTCTAATACATGCATAGTCAAAACATATCCTAGGACAATCTCTCAAAGTCTAGTCACATCACTGCACTTATATCCCAAGTTGATCTTTTCAATCAGTGCAATCAGTTGGAGGTGGAGGGAAGGTGTTTAGAGTAATCAGAGGCTTAATGTCAACTTCTCACTTATCTGAGAGAAAGAATGTCTCATGGCCTGCAGGGATGCCCTAGAACTCCTCAGCTTCACCTAGAAGGACTATGTCTGCTTTCCCAATTCTCTGTTTCTAAGAGACACATTTTCCTCCTGGCTTGCTCTTTGGAAATACTTGAGTTTGTGGTGTGTGAAGTAAAGAGTTTACTAATAGTCGCCTTAGAAGGAAACGTGAGCTTTCTGTCCCCTTGTATATTATCATCAGTAGTTCTACCTGTAAATCAAGTTAGTTACGATAGTAATTTTGTTTTCAAATCCTTGGTTTCTTGGATATGCTTATTGTACTTGTAATGAAATGACTATTGAGAGCATTCCAAAATGCGCAAAAAAAAAAATCAGACAAATGTTGCTGGACAGAGAAGTGAAAGTCAAGTACATTCTTTATAAATGACTATCAATGTGCACTACAAATTTTTCAGCCCATCAATAAGTATTTACTTATTTATTATTATTATTTTTGAGACAGAGTCTCACTCTGTCACCCAGGCTGGAGTGCAGTGGCGTGATCTCAGCTTACTGCCACCTCTGCATCCCGGGTTCAAGCGATTCCCCTGCCTCAGCCTCCCAAGTAGCTGGGACTACAGGCATGCACCACCATGCCCAGCTAATTTTTTATATTTTAGTAGAGACGAGGTTTCACCATGTTGGCCAGGATAGTCTCGATATCCTGACTTTGTGATCCACCCACCTCGGCCTCCCAAAATACTGCATTACAGGCGTGAGCCACCGTGCCCAGCCCCATCAATAAGTACACAGCCAATAGTTACGGAGCTCTAACTATGTTCTTTTCTGGTGCTTTACATGCATATATTCATTCAACCTAAAAAATAACCCTGTGGGTTACATACAACTATCCCCATTCTATAGATGAGATGACCATGACATCAAAGGTTAAGTAACTGGCCCAAGATCACAGTTAGTAAGTGGCGTGGCTGGGATTAGTCCCCACAGTCTAGATTCAGACCTTGTGCTTTCAAGCATCACATTCTACTGCCTCTCATAATCGGATCCTTTTTCATGCAAAGACTTAATTATAAGCTATGTTTTAAGCACTAGTTTTTCAAAATTTTACTAGAACAACATTCGTTAAATATACATTCACTCGTTCCATTGAACAAAAAACCACTTGTCTCGTACTTAACTATGTCATAGACTGCAAAACCAAAGCAAAGTAAATAAAACATAACAAACATAACAGTGCAGCTACGAAGACTTTGCCCTCACTGAAGAAGAGTAAGACAAAAGCTCTTTGTGCTCAAGCAGCTTCCAATCTGGTAGAAAAATTGAAGAGTACAGAAGGATTGGGTATAAAAGAGTCAACAGAGTTTGATGCCAAAACTCACTCCCTCTGTGAATCAAGAGAGAGAAATTAACTCAAATGGATTAGTTACCAGTTAAGGGAGGAAATGACAGGTCCTTGGGGTGGTGGAGTTGGCATGAAAGTATATCGAGGGGTGACTGGAGGGGAAGGAGATATTCAGTGGAATGTTGCCTTCGGAAGAGGCCAAAGAGGAGAGCTACAGGAGCAGGACAGTGAATGTGCTCCTCCCTGCCTGTCTGGCCTCTCATGCTGCTATCCTCACCACTGGCCTCCACTCCAGCTGCCCTGGCCTCTCTATCTCCCGGGTCCTACCAGGCTCACTCTTCCTCAGGGCCCTTGTACTTGCCTCTGCCCAGAACGCTCCCCACCTGAGGTCACTCTGTGGCATTTCCTTGTCATACAGGTCTCAGCTCAAAGGTCATCTCATTAGAGAGGGCTTCACTGTATTGCAAAACACCCACACTTCCCCTAAATTTGTCAGTTTATTTAGTTTGTTTATTTACTGTCTTTTTCAGTTACAATAGATTCTCTTTTTTAAAAATTCCTTCCCTTTTTTTGTGACTTTTAATTTTTTAATTTTTTAAAATTTTCCTTAAAGTTCCAGGATACATGTGCAGAATGTGCAGGTTACATAGGTATGCACGTGCCAGGGTGGCTTGCTGCACCTATCAACCCATCAGCTAGGTTTTAAGCCCCAAATGTATTAGGTATTTGTCCTAATGCTCTCACTCCCCATGCCCCTCACCCCCCGACAGGCCCTGATGTGTGATGTTCCCCTCCCCTGTGTCCATGTGTTCTCATTTTTCAACTCCCATTTATGAATGAGAACATGTGGTGTTTGGTTTTCTGTTCTTGTGTCAGTTTGCTGAGGATGATGGCTTTCAGCTTCATCCATGTTCCTGCAAAGGACATGATCTCATTTTTATGGCCGCGTAGTATTCTACAGTGTACATGTATCACATTTTTTTAAATTCAGTCTATAACTAATGAGCATTTGGGTTGGTTCCATGTCTATGCTATTATAAATAGTGCTGTAATAAACATACATGTACATGTGTCTTTACAGTAGAATAATTTATATTCCTTTGGGTATATATTCAGTAACGGAATTTCTGGGTCGAACGGTATTTCTGGCTCTAGATCCTTGAGAAATCGCCACACCGTCTTCTACGATGGTTGAACTAATTTATATTCCCACCAACAGTGCAGAAGTGTTCCATTTTTCCACAGCCTCACCAGCATCTATTGTTTCCTGACTTTTTAATAACCGCCATTATGACTGGTGTGAAGTACTATCTCATTGGGGTTTTGATTTGCATTTGTTTGATGATCAGTGATGATGAGCTTTTTCCATGTTTGTTGGCTGCATAAACGTCTTCTTTTGAGAAGTGTCGGTTTATATCCTTGGCCCACCTTTTGATTTTTTTTTTCTTGTAAATTAGTTCAAGTTCCTTGTGGATTCTGGATATTAGATTTTGTCAGACTTTTTAATAATCGCCAATCTGACTGGCATGAGATGGTATCTCAATGTGATTTTGATTTGCATTTCTCTAATGACCAGTGATGATGACCTTTTTTTTTTTTTCACGTGTTTGTTGGCTGCAGAAATGTCTTCTTTTGAGAAGTGTCCATTCATATCCTTCATCCACTTTTTGATGGGTTTGCTGGGGTTTTTTTTCTTGTAAATTTATTTAAGTTCCTTATAGATTCTGGATATTAGCCTTTTGTCAGGTGGATAGACTACAAAAATTTTCTCTCATTCTGTAGGTTACGTGTTCACTCTGATGATAGTTTTTTTTGCTGTGCAGTGGTTCTTTAGTTTAATTCGATCCCATTTATCAATTTTGGCTTTTCTTGCAATTGCTTTGGTGTTTTTGTCATGAAGGCTTTGTCCATGCCTATGTCCTGGGTGGTATTGCCTACTAGGTATTCTTCTAGGGTTTTTATGGTCTTGGGTTTTACATTTAAGTCCTTAATCCACCTTGGGTTAATTTTTGTATAAGGTGTAAGTAAGGGGTCCAGTTACAGTTTTCTGCATATGGATAGCCAGTTTTCCCAGTACCATTTATTAAATAAGAAATCCTTTCCCCATTGCTTGTTTTTGTCAGGTTTCTTGAAGATCAGATGGTTGTAGATGTGTGGTATTATTTCTGAGGTCTCTGTTCTATTCCATTGGTTTATATGTCTGTTTTGGTACCAGTACCATGTTGTTTTCATTACTGTAGTTTTGCAGTGTAGTTTGAAGTAAGATAAGATGATGCCTCCAATTTTATTTTATTTTTTTGGTTAGGATTGTCTTGGCTATATGGGCTCTTTTTTGGTTCCATATGAAATTTAAAGCAGTTTTTTTCTAATTCTGTGAAGAAAGTCAATGGTAGTTTGATGGGAATATCATTGAATCTATAAATTACTTTGGGCAGTTTGGCCATTTTCACAATATTGATTCTTTCTATTCCTGAGCATGGAATGTTTTTTCATTTGTTTGTGTCCTCTTATTTTCTTAAGCAGTGGTTCACAGTTCTCCTTGAAGAGGTCCTTCATGTCCCTTGTAAGCTGTATTCCTAGGTCAAAATAGATTCTTTTAGAGTGCAAAGACCTCGTGTTCTTTATTCAAAGCTGATTTCCCAATGTCCAGAGCAATGCCTGGCACAGAGAAGAACTCAATAAATATTTATGGAATAAATGAATAAATAAATGTCAGAAATTTTCAAGAAAGAATGAGGTTCTTTAGGGTCATATCTTCTACCAAAAAAACACCTGCACTCATATGTTCATCACAGCACTAGTCACAATAGCAAAGATGAGGAATCAACCCAGGTACCTGTCAATGGTGCACGGGATAAAGAAAATGTGATACAGATACACTCACAGAATATTACGCATCCATAAAAAGAATAAAATCATGTCCTTTGCTGCAACATGGATGCAGCTAGAGGCCTATGCAAATTAATACAGGAACAGAAAATCCAATTCCACATGTTCTCAAAGCTGAGAGCTAAACACTGGCTATGCCTGGATAGGAAGGAAAGAACAATGAACACTGGGGATCCCAAAAGGGGAGAGGTAGGAAAGGGTGAAAAACTATCTACTGGGTCCTGTGTTCACTACTTGGGCAATGGGATCTTTAGTAGTCCCAACCTCAGCATCATACAATATACCTATGTAACAAACCTGTACCTGCAACTCCCAAATCTAAATTTTAAAAAAAGATTAAAAAAAAAAAAAGGCTAGGGAAGAGTTTTGGTAAGATGAAGTCCAAAATAAGGCATTAGATTATGCAAGGAGGTTTTTTGGAGACCCTTGAGAGGACAGTTTGTAAAGTAGGTTGTGTGTGTGTGTGTGTGTGGCGGGGGTGCGGAGGTGGTGTGGGGGAATGGGGAAATAGCTGTAGGGTGATGAGCACATGGGAAGTAAGAACTTGTTTCCTTTCATTCTTGCTAGACTGTGGAGGTAACAGAGATAAAAAGCAAAATTTGTTCTTGTAAAAGGAGCTTACCTTTTTTCTTCTCTACTCTCCTAAGAAATGTGACTTCCTTGGGGGTAATTATAAAAAGAATACCCAAGGATGAATTAAGTTGGGAAGACCTGCTGGGGCCAAGACAGTGCTTAGGATTTGCAGGATCCTAATAAGGAAAATGACAGAGAACCTGGAGGAGAGCCTTTTATTTATTCTCATAGGCTCCTTGTGTAGGTCAAGATCTTTCCTAGGGACCAGGTGTGGTGGCTCATGCCTGTAATGCCAGCACCCTGGGAGGCCGAGGTGGCTGGATTGCTTTAGCCCAGAGGTTCAAGACCACCCTAGGCAACATGGTGAAACTGGTACTACAATAAATACAAAAACGAACAAGGCATGGTGGCACGCACCTGTCGTCCCCGCTACTCAGGAAGCTGAGGTGGGAGGAATGCCTGGAAGTTTGAGGCTGCAGGGAGCTATGGTCACACTACTGCAGTCTAGCCTGGGTGACAGCATGAGACACTGTCTTTAAAAAAAAGAAAAAGATTTTCTAGTTGTCATACAGATTTTTAATTCAGAGATAATTTGAGGTAATATAGGCTAACTGAACTTTCTTTTGGTTTTTCAAGCCTATGTCACAATATTGGGATTACGATCACCCAACATTCCCCCGGGAGGGGGCCCCCGGGGTCTGAGAACTGGCCTGGATGACTTAAAATTTTGGGAATTTTGAGATTGAGTTGTCAAACACAGCCACTATTAGAAGTTACTAAAACCTGTGACTAAATAATAAATTATGCTAGAAACAAAGACAATACTCAAAACTCATAACTTCTTATTATTCGGCTACACTTTGCTCTGTCCTCTGAAGGTCATTACGTCTATGATGAAAACTCTGTAGAACGGTATGTCAGCATCATGAGTTTTCAGCTCTGCATTCAGTGAGGTGACACTGTAGCTTGAAATTGACCATGGGGGGAGTATTTACACCATGGAAATTGGAAAATGTTACACATCAGAACTTATTTTCTTCTTTATTGTTTGGATAGTGGAATATTAAACATTTACCAACACACCACTCTTTTTTGTTTCATTTTGTTCCGTTATTTTGGGACAGGATCCTACTGTGTCATGCAGATTGGAGTGCAGTGATGCCATCATAGGTAACAGCAGCCTCAAACTCCTGTGCTCAAGTTATCCTCCTACATCAGCCTCCACAGTGACTGGCAGCACAGGCATGCCCCACTGCATCTGGCTAATTTTTTTGTTTCTTTTGTAGAGACTGGGTCTCACTTTGTTGCCCAGGCTGATCTCAAACTCCTGGGCTAAAGCAATCCTCCTGCCTTGTCCTCCCAAAGTGCTCGGATTACAGGTGCGAGCTATAGCAACAGGCCCACTGTTGTGTGTGTGTTTTTCTTTTTTTTTTTTTGGAGGTGGAGTCTCGCGCTCTGTTGTCTGTTGTCCAGACTGGAGTGCAGTGGCATGACTTGGCCCACTGCAACCTCTGCCTCCCAGGTTCAGGCGATTCTCCTGTCTCAGCCTCCTGAGTAGCTGGAATTACAGTTGCGTGCCACCACATCCACCTAATTTTTGTATTTTTTAAAGAAGAGATGGGGTTTCACCATTTTGGCCAGGCTGGTCTCGAACTCATGACCTCAGGTGATCCACCAGCCTCAGCCTCCCAAAGAGCTGAGATTACAAGTGTGAAACACTATGCCTGGCCTCACTGTCCTTACTTCTGAATTAGAAACTACTTTATGCATGTCCATCTAACTTATTAGTTAGAGTTAGTATGTGAATTTCTGAGGGCAAGTGTTTTTTAAAAAAGAAACAAACTGTCTTTCTTATGAGTTTTTCTGAGTTGGTAAGTTTTCAATGTAAGTGGTTTTTAACCTTTTGGTGCAGATTTTAAGAGGTCTTCCGGATCAAGTAATATTCTTCAGTTGCACTGGTATTGCTACTGTATCAAAAATCTTTCTTTCTTTCTTTTTTTTTTTTTTGAGACAAAGTTTCACTCTGTCGCCCAGGCTGGAGTGCAGTGGCACAATCTTGGCTCACTGCAACCTCCGCCTCCCAGGTTCAGGCAATTCTCCTGCCTCAGCCTCCTGAGTAGCTGGGATTACAGGCGTGTGCCACCACGCCCAGCTAATTTTTGTATTTTTGGTAGAGACGAGGTTTCAACATGTTGGTCAGGCTGGTCTCGAACTCCTAACCTCGTGATCCACCCGCCTCAGCCTCCCAAAGTGCTGGGACTACAGGCGTGAGCCACCGCACCCGGCCAAACAAACATCTTTCACTGGACCTTGTACAGCTTTGTATTATATAATATTTCTGCTGTATTTATTACAGTGGGTACTGTAGGGTTCATGTGTACAGAGAAATGTTTTCCTGTATGGCAGACAGCTGTTGAGTGGTAACTGAGGGCAATGGTAACAAACTGATTTGGCTGTTTTGGTTATTTTACATTGGCTCACTTTTTTGTCTCTCTCACAAATGTGGGAAGATGAACTGTGGAATTTCAATTGTCTGAATATGTCTCCACTTCTAGACAAATACTTTTTCAGACTTGAAGGAGGAAAAACAGAAAAAAAACCCTCATATTTACTGATGTAACAAACGAATAGTATACTCTCTGGATAGTTCAGCCTCAAATAGTCCAGTCATTTTCCCCATGTTGTGAATAGAGTTAAGCGTCTTCGTAATCTCCTTACCCAAAATGAACAATTTAACTAACATTCTAACTCACTAACAATAAAAATATTTATTACGATTAATTTTTGATAGGTGCATTAATTATACAGTTCTTTCTTTCCCCAAATTCCAAGTTTTCACAGTAGTGTATTATGGTTTTATAACAACTCGTTCTAGAAAGCTATTAACCACAATATTGGGATCAAGCATGATCATTATAGAGTTAGTTTCTAAGTGATAAAATCCATATATACGTGTGTCTAATCATTCATTCACTCACCAATCAATATTCATTGACTATAAAAGGCTAATAACAGGCTGAAGTTACTGTGTAATTGATTTAGTGTTTCACACTTCAAGTTAAAATATTTATTGATTGTCCAGAGGCTTTAGTGAGTTGATTTCTTCTGTCTAAAGTCGACAACATTTCAATGAAGCAGAATTAACTTGATCATAAATAGATGACCTGCAGGCCAGTATTTTTGTAGTAACCGCAAATAGAAACAGCTCTTTGAAAATGATTAACTAGAAGAATACAATGTTTTCCACTAGCGTGGGAACATACCGCTTTCCTCAATGGAATACATCTGCAATTCTCTTAACTAGCCACAGACCGAAAAAAACAAGTCAGGCTCCCAAGGAGGAGTGATACCCGATGTCTTTACAGCTTTGGTGAAGTCTATTTCCCCCCCAAGTAGATTATTTATTTAAATAAAGCTTTGGATTTAATCCTAATTACTTTCTCCTCGCCAGACCCCGAGCTTGGGAGAAAAAGGAAGTGTTGACATATTCCATGCCACTTTTAGGCCAAAAGATAGAAAGTTCCAAAGATAGGAAATGCCTTCGGAGAAGCAAATAGGAAAACAGATTTTTAAAAAATACACCAATTGGTATGGTTATAAAATGGTGGTGATTTTGCCTTTTCCAGGAGACACGTGGCAGATTCTAGAGACTTTTCTGGTTGTCACAATTGGAGAGGAGTGTCACTGGTGTCTAGTAGGCAGTGACCTAGGAGCCTGCTGAATAGACTACAATGCACATAACAGTCCCACAAGTACATGATATCCAGCCCCAGATGGCAGCAGTGCTCAGGCTGAGAACCTGCTATAAATCTAAACTGTTTTTTTGATACTAGATTCATAAAATATTGCTCAGAGCTACAGGAAAATACTAGGAGATATAAAAGAAAACACCCTTTATCTAAATATCTGCTTAAAGGTTTCTTTCTAACTATGAGTAATTTTTAGGGACAGTTCTTTACCTAATGCAACTATAGGAAATGATCACAGTTGCCACGTCCTTAGTGCATGCTAGGCACTGTACACTTGCTTCAATCATCCAGTTTCAAATTCATTAAAACCATATGATGTCAGTGCTATTATTAGCACAGAAAAATGACCATTTATTGCATTGAGCATCCTCTAGAGGTCAGCAGTCACTTGCTTTTGTCTTGGTCAGTAATCCTCAGTAGCATGACCTTGAAATGTGACAAAAATGTCAATGTCATGAGAAAGCACTAGAACTCTAGATGTCATTTGAATTACCCTGCCCCCCAAGAGTTCTGTAGTCCTAACTGTTACAAAACACAGGAAAAGGAGGCAGGACTTATCAGAGATATTTAGAGTTAGATGGAAAAGGGATATATAAATCTTAAAAGCGAAAGAAAGGCCAAATCTAATCCAATACAAAGAAAGAAAAGAGCAGATTAGGGATTTGAATGACCTGGGCTATAGAGCTCCTCCTCCCTGCATCCTGCAACCCCACACCCTCAGACACACACGTTTAAAGGACACTGATAAAGTGACCTTAACAGAGCTCTGTGTATCTCCTCATAGTCATTGACAAGGATTTATTCAGTATCTGGGCCAATATTTCTGGCTGTTATATAATCCTAACTGGCTGAGCTAGAATGATATAAATTATTCCTTTGAGGGCAAGTCCAGAAAAATTTAGAATTAAAAACAGACATATTTCAATGACTAAACAAATAGAACTAATATTTTTATGTAGAGGAGCTTGTGCATATTTCACATTTTACATATGTTTAGTGTTTAAGAGAGCTTGGCCCAATAGAAACAGGTCAATTTAATTCCAATACAAAATGTGTAACTGAGTAGTTGGTTTAGATGTGAGACTTTAAGTGGTAAACTTTTAAACTTTATATACTTTATTAAATGTTTAGAAGGTCTTAAATTCCATCATATTTATCATTTTAATTTATTTCCTAAGATTTACCTACTTGGGAAGTTTCTGTTAGTCAGACAATTATATGCTTAAAAAAGATAAGAAGCATCAAATACATAAATGCATTTCCAAAGGCGTGGGATTGAACGAGGAAGAGAGTAGAGTAGCTTAAAGTAAATAGTGACATACACAGAAGCATAGAAGGGGACTATCATTGGAGAAGAAAAGGCAGCTCTACCCAGGAGTGAAAGAAATGAAGGGCTCCACATCCCCCAGAGTAACAGCCTTCCTAACTCAGGTGACTGTAGTCGTCCCTACCAGGCGGTTCCCTAACTACACACCTTGTAGTGAAGTCTATCTGCCATCTACAGTTGACCCTGGAACAACATGGATTTGAACTGTGTGGGTCTACTTATGTATGAAGACTTCGTTCGTCCTCTGTCACCTGAGACAGCAAGACCAACCCCTCCTCTTTCTCAACCCACTCAATGTGCAGACGATGAGGATGAAGAACTTTATGAAGATCCACTTCCGTTTCACAAATAGTTAAGTATATTTTCTTTTCCTTCTGATTTTCTTAACATGATCCTTTCTCTAGGTTACTTGATTGTAAGAATACGCTACATAGTACATATAACAGACTATACGTATTAACCGACTGTTGATGTTACTAGTAAGGCTTCTGGTCAACAGCAGGTTGTTAGTACTGAGGCTATGGGGACTCAAAAGTTGTATATGGATTTCCAGCTGTGCAGGGGGGCAGCACCCCAACCCCCATGTTGCTCAAGGTTTGTGTATACTCCTACCTCTCTACATGTAACCACAGCTGCCCTCTCATTAAGAGGTGACAAGCCTGCTAAGAAAACCAGACTAAAAGATTCCAGAGGAATTTATGCCACCTGCCTATAATGAACCAGATACGGATGGACAAATAAGGAAAAGCAGGTATTTGGAAAATAAAGAGAAACAAGAGGCTAAAAGAGAAGGTCCAAAATAAACAGAAAAACCAATTTCAGGGAAACAGACCCAGAACTTAATCAAACTTAAACAAACAAGCAGAAAATCCAAACTGGTATCTTCAGAGAGAGTCAAGAGATTACTGCATTTATAAAGCAAGAACAAAAAGCTATGAAAAAGTACTAATGAGGCAATCAAATGTCCTTGAAAATTAAAATATACTTGCCAGCATAAACAAATCCAATGGTCAGGATAATTAATAAAATGAATGTATTTAAAGACCAAAGTGGAGGTTTGTAAACCATAGCAGAAAATGAAAGAAAACAGACTGGACGCGGTGGCTCAGGTCTGTAATCCCAACACTTTGGGAGGCCAAGGCGGGTGGATCACTTGAGGTCAGCAGTTCGAGACCAACTTGGCCAACATGGTGAAACCCCATCTCTACTAAACACACACAGAAAACAAAACAAAACAAAAAAACCAAAAAACCAGCTGGGCATGGTGGTACATGCCTGTGATTCCAGCTACTAGGGAGGCTGAGGCTGAAGAACTGCTTGAACCCAGAGGGGTAGAGGTTGTAGTGAACCAAGATTGCGCTAATGCATTCCAGCCTGGGCAACAGAGCAAGACTCTGCCTCAAAAAATAAAAAGAGAAAAAGAAAAATTGAAAATGAAACAAAATTTGAAAATGAAGGAAAATATAAAATATAAAAGTGGTTAAGAAACATGGATAGCTCCAAATATTTCAACATTTATCTTATTAAAAAATGGAAAAAATATAAGGGACACGATGTATTTAGATTGAAAATTGTACCCAGTGTTAAACAGCATTTATAAAAAGATACACATCTAGACGTATCCTGATGAAAATGTGAAATTCAGGAATAAAGAGAAAACATGAAAAGCTCCCAGCTCCCAGGGAGGGAAAAACAAAGAAACAAATGAATCACCTACAAAGAAAAAGAATCAGGCCAGTGTTAAGGTTCGTATCAGCAACGCTGTATGACTGAAGAAACACAGCAAAAAAGACCTAAAGAGAAAATCTATTTTGAAATTGTGAATTCTATACCAGGATGAATTTCTAATTACACATGATAGGAACAGGAAGAAGCGTTGGAAAGTTCAACAATTCAGCTGATTTACTAAACACACAATATATAAATACATAATTTTTTTAATTATTAAAGGTTTTCCAGAAAATAAATAAATAATCCAAGAACCAAAACTTCATAAAACGCCAGCCACATTATCAGCTGAACGTAACTGAGCTGAAATAGAGGAAGCTTGAAAGAAAGTAAGAGGATTCATTGGCCCGGAGATATAGGAGTTGCTTTTGAGTGGCAAATTTAATGATATCAGAATACATTTCCTCCTCCAAGGAACTACTATGAAATAATATGCTCATGATCATGATATCGTAAATGCTATTAGTTTTCTTTTATTACTATTTATTTATTGTTTTGGAGATGGAGTCTCACTCTGTCGCTCAGGCTGTAGTGCAGTGGTGCGATCTCATCTCACTGCAACCTCTGCCTCCTGGGTTCAAGTGATTCTCCTGCCTCAGCCTTCTCAGTAGCTGGGATTACAGGCATGTGCCACCACGTGTGGCTAATTTTTGAATTTCTAGTAGAGATGGGATTTCACCACGTTGGTCAGGCTGGCCTCAAACTTCTGACCACAGGTCATCCACCCACCTCAGCCTCCCAAGGTACTGCTATTACAGGCATGAGCCACAGCACTCGGCCACTGCTGTTAGTTTTCAGTTTTAAAAAGCAAACTACAAAACAACGCTAAAGGCTTAATTCCAAACAATATAATTAATATACATAAATAACAAAAACTGGAGGTTATGAGAGGTACACAGTAGTGAGTTTCAAATTCCTCACCTTTCAAAGTATTGAAAGTTGGTAAGTTAATAAATTGGGAATCAAGTACAACATTTAAATCTAAATTGGTAATCACCATATGAATTAAGATAGATAAACTCTTATTTTTATTGTTTCATTCACTACTGATCATAAGGCAAGTATATACCCTTTTCACAGTGGTGTTCTCTGAGGAGTAAAATTTGGGAAGGTACTGAAGGGTCACGGGAGACATTTGCTTTTCATTTCATATCCTTTTGTTCTACCTGGACAATTATCTTTTCCATATTCATGTAGGGAGGTTATAATAAATAAGAAAAAATATAGTAAAGAGATAGAAAAAGTTGACAGACAAGTAAACACTTCCCGGAAAGGATCAGTGGAAAAAATAACCTACATATTTTATATATCTAACTTAAAATATTTTTTTAAATCCCTTTTTAAAAAAAAAAAACGCATGCTTTCCTTAGCTTATCAGCACAGTAATTCTAATTATTGCCATCAAAGTAGACTTAATTTAGAGGGGGATAAAAGATGTTAACTACAAAACCCAACCTTAATTGACAAATTTTAGAATTTCAAAGACTGAGCTTTAAGACACTGCTGAAAATACAACAGAAAAATAAACCTGAACTACGCAAGTTGCAAAAAAAACAACAACTGTTTGAGACTGAAACAAATTTAAGAAACTGTGTAACTGAATGTCTACACTCAGAAACAGCAGCACTGCCACCATTTTTAGTTGGATATACAAAATAAGTCCTCCAAAAATATTTTTTCATATAATAACTGGTATCAGAAATAACTTTGTTCATTTCCAAATGGCAAAATCTAATGTTAATTTTAAAATTAGTTTTCTATCTCCATTCTAATCATCTAATCAAGAGTCTTTTTTGCTTATGCGCATGTTTGAAAACACATACTTCCTCATTCTCAGGGGACTGTTTACCGGGACATCCATTCTGAAACAAACAGAAATACACCAGAGCAAATAAAATTCACATTTTCTGAAGCGCCTACCATGTCGAAGGCCTGAACCGCACCACGCAGCCCTGACCCCAGAACACCTGTGCTCTCATGAGATGTGTGCATCTACTTTCCAGTCAAGCTCTGGCTTCAGTATAAAAATTCTTGGCAGTCTGGTGCTTATGTAACTGCTGGAGATGTTTTGACTCTATTGGTCTTCCTCTCTGTTTCTGAATCTTCTCCTATTTTTCCCCCACGTCCTAAATACAAGAGTAACTTTCTCTGCTACCTTTCAACATATAAAAAATAAGATAACCTATTTAGTCTGAAAGTAACCAGTTGATATTTTAAAATTTCAATGTCAAAGGACAGCTTCACTTTGACTTCAGTGCTGACAATATCCATTTTAGTGAAAAAAGGGATAACGAGGAAAAGAGAGAGACAGCATCGCTTCCAAGGAATAAGCTTTTCCCTCTTTAAAGCGCAACTGTGCAATGCTTCCAAACCCACATGACGATCAGTGGAAGTCAATGTTCAAATAGGACCGCTTTAAAATTGCGTTTTTGAAAGTGCTTTGTTTTCTGGCTGACCTCAGCAAATACACATCAGCGAGCCGATGACATCTGATACAAAAGGGACAACTTGTTCACCCAAAAAAGTTGTCAAGTCATACCCTTGACTCACGCTGCCAAGAGCCAAAGGTGTCAGGCATACCGTATGCCTTCCGTAACGTTGCTGGCTCCCATACTTGGCACGCCTGGGGTTGTTTTTGGCAGGCTGACGCGTATCCAACGTACAATTCATTCTGACCCCAACAGCCAGATCTCACGAAAGTGACCTTGTGGGGAAGCTGAGTGGTAACCCAAGAAATCACTGTGAGTGCTTTTACAGCATTACAATTTTAAAACATACTTGCCATCTTACAACGATCTTTTAAGAAAGGTGAGGAATAGAAAATTTTGGTGGAGGATACTCAGATGGGAATACAGACACAAGGGACTACTGGTGAGTGGAGGGCGGGAGGAGAGTGAGAAAAGCGGGTAGTTCCAGGAGGAGGCTGATGGACTGAAGATACTTCAGAGGGTTAAAGATCATGGGAAAAGCTAAGGGTATGCTTCTAACTCCATTCTAATCATCTAATCAATTACTATGATCATTATTACCTGGGTGACAAAATAATCTGTACATCTAATTCCTGTAATATGCCATCCTTCCCTATACAGCAAATCTGCATGTGTACTCCTGAACATAAAAGTTTTTAAAAAGAAAATGTTGGTGTAGGCCTGGTGCAAGTAGCTCACGCCTGCAATCCCAGCGTTGGTAGGTTGAGGCGGGTAGATCACTTGAGGCCAGGAGTTCAAGACCAGCCTGGCCAACATGGTGAAACCCCATCTTTACTAAAAATACAAAAATTAGCCTGGTGTGGTGGCAGGTGCCTGTAATCCCAATTGTTCAGGAGGCCGAGACAGGAGAATCACTTGAACCCAGGCGGCAGAGGCTGTAGTGAGCTGAGATCACGCCACTATACTCTGGCCCTGGGCGACAGAGTGAGACTATCTCAAAAAAAAAAAAAAAAAAAAAAAAAGTCAGTGTATATTATACTACACTTAAGTTAATCCTATTTTTAATTTCTCTGACTGAAGCAGTGTAATAACACATGCTACTGGCAGAAAAATCAAAGCACCTTTTCCTTTTTTGCCTCCTGCGGGGTAAGCAAAGGTTTGAATTAATGATATTTCTTTCATTATCACTGATTTGAAAATTTTTATGTTTTTCTATTTTTATTAAGAGAGAAGCTCCTTTGTTCCATTGCCAGGACATTTCCCATTTACTTTATTCAGTGGCCTCAGATCTTTTTAAATCTGTGACATCAAATGACATGTTCAGTTTCCCATTCTTGGTACTGTCTTTTAGTTCATGCAACAGATATTTATTGGACGTGTCTACTATATAAGCCATCACTGTGCTGGGAACGTGGTGTGAACACAGTAGATGAAATATCGTCTGTCTTCAATCTAGTAGTGAAACGGGGATTTAAAAACAAACAATTGTTACATATAATAAATGCCATGAAGGAGAAAGTATAGCATTGATTTACCAACCTTTGAGGTATTCCTCCGGTTTTTCAAACACGATTTCACCTGGCTCATTTTTTTTCTCTACCATTTTCTCTGCCACCATCAGGATGTGAAATACAGAATCCTG
Organism: Ateles fusciceps; assembly: GCA_036589455.1. Lineage (NCBI taxonomy): Eukaryota > Metazoa > Chordata > Mammalia > Primates > Atelidae > Ateles > Ateles fusciceps. Next base: position 9,272,477 of record JAZHEH010001064.1, read on the forward strand.
TCTTTATCCTTGAACGTTGGCTTTTGTCTTCTGTAGAAACTTTCCCTTCCCAATCAGAAACTGACAGGCATAATCCTTACCGCCTCTTGCCTTTACCCCATATTATTTTAACCTAAAGACCACTTTTCTCAGATGAGAACCTTTTATATTTTCACCCTATCTGCTGCTGCTTTTTTTTTTTACCCTGAGACAAAGGTTTGCTATTGTTGCCCAGGCTGGAAGGCAGTGGCGCAATTTTGGCTCACCACAACTTCCACCTCCCGGGTTCAAGCAATTTTCCTGCCTCAGCCTCCCGAGTAGCTGGGGTTACAGGCATGCACCACCACGACCCGCTAATTTTATATTTCTAGTAGAGATGGGGTTTCTCCATGTTGGTCAGGCTGGTCTTGAACTCCCGACCTCAGTTGATCCACCAGCCTCGGCCTCCCAAAGTGCTGGGATTACAGGTGTGAGCCACCATGCCCGGCCCCAAGGACCTCATTTCTACACCAAGACTGACGGAAACCAAAATGGAATCTACTTAAAATCTTTGTCATTAACCACAGGAAACCCTTTACATATCTATGTGTTCTGCTACCCTTTAAATTCTTAATTCTTTCAAATCCTAGACCTCTGTATTTGTCCTATCTTCTACTTCCTCCAGAAATTTGTTCTGTGTCTACAAATATACCTACATCTTCCCTCAACTCACTTCTCCTCAAGTGATTGTGGCCATACTTCCTCCTTCTAGAAGTAGGCTATATTTGCTTGTTTCTACTTTCATCATCCACACGCTCCTTATAACTCACTGCATCTGTGCCTGACTTCCACCATCCTCGTGAAATGCCTCTCCGGAGATCGCAGTTAAATGCCTGTTTACTGAATTCTGTTTTGGCCCAGTATCTCGTCTCTTCTTCCTCAAATGCTCTCCACCCTTACTTATCAGAGTGTGAAGCAGGATCCTGTCTTTTGTCTGAACTCCCTGACAACTCATCATTTTATTTTTCCTTTTTAGAGAGACAGGGTCTCGCTCTGCTGTCCAGGCTGGAGTACAGAGGCGTGATCATAGCTCACCGTTGCCTCCAGCTCCTGGGCTCAAGCCATCCTCCCCTTGGCCTCCCAAAGCTTATCATTTTGACATGCAGCCTCTTTCCATGTGAGAATTCCTTAGAATTCCTCAGTCCCCTTCTTCTCCCCCTACACCTGGGATCACATATGTCAACCACGAGCATAACCTGGCTTCCAGATGGGTTCCGTTTGACCTACACAGTGAGGCTGTTAATTTGTACTAAAGCCAATACTTACAAACTGGGAGACATTACTTACATTTTAGACTTCCGGATTGTCTTCAAAAACCATAAATCATACCAGCCGTGGAATAAGGACAGAAGAAAGTAGAATGTGAAATAGATTCAAATGGCTATTACATGGCAAAGTAATAATACAAGACTCCCTTCTTTCATGACTTAGGAATCAAAAGATATGTTCAATGCAGATTTTGAGGATTTGTGCTGAGACACTATTGAGTTAATTTTCTCTGTATTCTGTTTTCATTTTTGTCATATTTAGCCTATCCCCACTTCAACAGCCGCAGTTGTTTTACCTTATATTATTCTCCAATCTGATTTCAAAAAGGATCTGCCTCAGAGTCCTTCAGTTTACTTTTCCTCTGAATATTGAACTTAACCAATAAAAACTGCCTTATGAAACAAGCGAGATAAAATAATAGATAACTTTAAATTCCAAATTCTGTCTCAGTCTCATAGCACATATTGTCCATGAAGTAGATGACATTTATTTCCTTTAACTCAAAGGCTTTCCTTATTCTTACTTTTCAAAGTGACGAAGTTCCCACAGGGGAGACTATAAGAAAGGGAATGAGACAAAGGTGAAAACACAGAAGAATCTGAATAAGAAAAGTCATTTTCATCCATTCTTCTTTTTACTTCCTTGTATAAGACACAAAAATATATGCTTGGCGGTAATGAGTCCTAAACTTCTATTTTTCAAATCGAAAAATAGAAGTTGACATTTCAATTTCTATTTCATCTTATTCCAAGAATAATGCACACATCTTTCTGCAGAGGAAATAAAAGGTGTGACTGAAAACTACATCATGACCTGCAAGGAAAAGGACCACTCTGTTTTAATTAAGGAAGAGCAGAGACAGTGATTTCTTCATACTATTCAATTACGTTGAAATGTTATCCCACAAACTGTAATTTTAAAACTCCTGATAGCATCGAGGTAACATATTTAAAAGCTTTACTTATGTTTTGGAAATAGAGTTTTATACGGAATGCAGGCAGGATGCTCGTCGGTGCAGGGGCAGGCGAAGTCAAGGGTGTGTTTGCTGCCTTTGGTTTCTAGCCTTGGTGTTTCCCTAGCCCACGAAGCCCGGTTGCCAGGCAACCAAGGCAGCTTTGCTCAATATAGATATTAACAGGTTTAGGTTACATTGGGGGAAAAAAAATGGAGAGAAAATGAGCACAGTCTTATCCTTCACCTGGAAATTTGGGGAAACACGCAATGTTTTTGACACAATATTTGAAACAAAATGTATTTAATACCTTTATTAAAAGCACCGACTACCTTTAATTACCCTCTATAACTCTCAGGTGGTGTAAGCATAGTTCATTTCCTCGTTTGAGGTAACACACTTGCCTACTGTGTATTGAGAAATACACTTGTTCACTGTTAACATGACTTGCAATTCTGCATTTGAAAACGCTGATTAGGCCGTGTGCAGTGGCTCACGCCTAGAATCCCAGCACTTTGGGAGGCCGAGCCAGGAGGATCGCTTGAACTCAAGAGTTTGAGACCAGCCTGGGCAACATAATGCAACCCTGTCTCTACAAAAGATTAAAACATTAGAAGGGCGTGGTGGGGCAAGCCTGTAGCTCCAGCTACTCAGGAGGCTGAGGCAGGAGGACTGATTGAGCCTGGGAGTTTGATGTTGCAGTGAGCTGTGATTGTACCACTGCACTCCAGCCTGGATGACAGAGCAAGACCCTGTCTCAAATAATAATAATAATAATAATAATAAAAACACTGATGATTTTTCTAGAACCTGAATTTTAATCTCACTTTAATAAAACAAGAACACTTTAATAATGTTACATAGTGTCAAGACTCCTACACAGACATCATTTTATTAGCGATTCATTGTCTGAGGTGAACAGGACAGGTTTAACACTCCCCCACTGAACAGACCGGAAAACAGACTTCATGAAGATAAGTAACTAGTGCTACAACTAGTCAGGAGGAGACAGGGACGTGCACCCCAAGGACAGCCTGCCTCGACAGCTGTTACCTCTCAGCACTTTTCCAGGATTACTGAGAAAGTAGCAGAAAATGAAAACCTTCATATGGGTTGCCTTCATATGGGTTGCCACAGCTTCTAAGAATTCAGTACTGGCTCTTATGAAGAGGAGTAACAGTGACATCTGAGACATGTGGACCTGGGATGTGTGTTTTTTTTTCCTTCCTCTTTTCTTTTTTCCTTCCCCTCTCCCTCCCTCCCTTCCTTCCTCCCTTCCTTCCTCCCTTCCTCCCTCTCTCCTTCCCTCCCTCTCTCCCTCCCTCCCTCTCTCCCTCCCTCCCTCTTCTCTCTCCCCTCTCTCGTTCTTTCGATGGCGTCTCACTCCATTGCCAGGCTGCTGTACAGTGGCTCGATCTGTGCAGTGCAGGCTCACTGCAACCTTCGCCTCCCGGGTTCAAGTGATTATCCTGTCTCAGCCTCCCAAATAGCTGGATCTACAGGCACACACCACCGAACCCAGCTAATTTTTATATTTTTAGTAGAGACAAGGTTTCACCATGTTGGCCAGGATGGTCTTGATCTCCTGACCTCGTGATCCATCTGCTGTGGCCTCCCAAAGTGCCGGGATTAAAGGGGTGAGCCACTGCGCCCGGTCCTTCTTTTTATTTTCTTTTGGTTTGAGATGGGGTCTTGCTCTGTCACCCAGGCTGGAGTGCAGTGCTGTGATCACGACTCACTGCAGCCTTCACCACCTGGGCTCAAGCAATCCTTTTATCTCACCGTCCCGAGCAGCTGGGAACAAGGCGTGCATCACCGTACCTGGCTAATCTTATTTTATTATTTGCAGAGATGAGGTCTTACTCTGTTGGCCAGGCTGTTCTTGAACTCCTGAGCTCAAGTGATCCTCCCACCTTGGCCTCCCAAAGTGCTGGGATTACAGGGAGGAGCCACCATGCAGGGCCTTCTCCCTTTCTTAAACATTTCTCACATCCTTATCTTTTTCCAGCACTCTCGCAAAATCATGAGAGAAAAGCAAAAACAAGAATAAACTCTCTATTCCTTCATCTCCAAAGGTGACACCAGTAGCCAAAAAGGACATCCTCCCCTCTGAGTGCCACCAAGAGACCAATGAGTCTAAGGAGACCCCTGTGAAGCTTCAGAATTTAAAGGATACCTGCTTACAGATGTGAAACTATAAAACAGCTTTATGAAGAGAGAAGCGGTCTCTTCAGCACAGATTATACAAAGTTGCAATATGCCTGCAAGTCTAGAAAATTCTACCCTACACCTATCATTCACATTTTATTTTTAATTTTTTATTTCCATAGGTTTTTGGGGAACAGGTGGGGTTTGGTTACACGAGTAAGTTCTTTAGGGGTGATGAGATTTTGGTGCGCCCATCACTTGAGCAGTATACACTGAACCCAATGTGTAGTCTTCTTTATCCCTTCCCACCATTTCCCCCCGAGTCTCCAAAGTCCATTACGCCATTCTTATGCCTTTGCATCCTCATAGCTTAGCTCCCACTTAGGAGTGAGAACATATGATGTTTGGTTTCCCATCCCTGATTTACTTCACTCGGATAACAGTCTCCAATCACAGCCAGTTTGCTGCAAATGCCATTAATTCATTCCTTTTTATGGCTGAGCAGTATTCCCTTGTGCACACATATATCTATCACAGTTTCTCTATCCACTCATTTACTGATGGACATTTGGGTTAGTTCCACATTTTTGCAATTGTGAATTGTGTTGCTATAAACTTGTGTGTGCAAGTATCTTTTTTGTATAATGTCATTCACGTTTAAATACAGGTGCTATTGCCTCTGCTGCTGCTATGCTGATCTGCAAGTAGCTTGGAAGACTGCTGCAGCCACAAAGCCCCGTGAGCCCTAAATTTCCCAGACTGCTACTACTCAGTTCTGGACATTGCTGGGACAATATCGCAAAGTCTATCCAACAACATTGATTGCTAAATGAGTGATTTCATTTGAATTTCTTTGTGTCAGATTGGGATGTCTGATGTGGGCAATTATGAGAAATCAATTACCAGGCTATTTCTTCATTCTGCTTGGTAAGATTTTTTGTCTTAGCCTTTCCTAAGGCCATGTTTACTTTTATAGAATTTATAACACGGGTTATTTTCCTGGGTTCCAGGAAGTGAGACATATTCATCTCCTTCCTATGTATTATAAAGAGGCAGCTGGGCACAGTGGCTCATGCCTGTAATCCAAGCACTTTGGGAGACCAAGGCAGGTGGATCACGAGGTTAGGAGTTCAAGATCAACCTGGCCAACATAGTGAAACTCCATCTCTACTAAAAACACACAAATTAGCCAGGCGCGGTGGTGTGTGCCTGTAGTCCCAGCTATTTGGGAGGCTGAGGCAGGATAATCACTTGAACCCGGGAGGCAGAGGTTGCAGTGAGCTGAGATCATGCCACTGCACTCCAGCCTGGGTGACAGAGCATAGACTCCATCTCCAAAAAAGAAAACAGAAAGAGGCTTAGTGGACTTACCGGTACAACTTGTTTTGTTTTTGTGACAGGATCTCACTCTCACCCAGGCTGGAGTGCAGTGTCATAATCATACCTCACTGCAGCCTCAAACTCCTGGGCTCAAATGATCCCCCCCCCACCTCAGCGTCCTGAGTAGCTGGGACTACAGGCATGCACTACCGTGTCCCACTGATTTTTGCATTTTTTTTATAGAGAAGGGTTTTGCTATGTGGCCCAGGCTGGTTTCAAATCCTGGCCTCAAGCAGTCTTCCTACCTCAGCCTCCCAAAGTGTTGGGATCATGGAGTTTGTGTATCCAGGCAGAAAAGATGCTACAGTCATGTTATTCACCTGTTGGGGCTTTCCTTCATGTTGGCAGAGAGCGCAAAGTCAGCTCACGTCACTCCCCTGGTTTGACTTGGGAAGTTAGTAACAGTGATAAATTAAGAGTTCAGAATCAGCAAACGATGTTAGGATTAAAACACCAAACTTCTGTGGTGTCAGGAATACTGCTATGTTTTGCACTTCCGAACACAAGTCCCCTTTTTGGAAAGGAGTGAGGGTTTTCTCTCTACCTTGAGAATATCCATCTCACTTTCACTTTTGGTTAACATCCACATTAAAATAGTGTTCTTTCCTCACTTATTTTCTTGAGAACTGGTACTAGTCCTTAAGAAATCCTTTCTTTTTTCACCAGAGTACTCTGAATATTGTTACTTTTTTTTTCCCAGAAGTCATTGCATCTTTGTCGATTTTGCTTGCACTATTTACTTATTTTTGAGATGGAGTCTCACTTTGTCAGCTAGGCTGGAGTGCAGTGGCGCGATCTTGCCTCACTGCAACCTCAGCGTTCTGGGTTCAAGCAATTCTCATGCCTCAGTCTCCCAAGTAGCTGGGACTACAGGCACCCACCACTACGCATGAATATATACCTATATATATATTTGTATTTTTAGTAGAATGGAGGTTTTGACATGTTGGCCAGGCTGGTCTCGAACTCCTGGCTTCAAGTGATCGGCCCACCTCTGCCTCCCAAAGTGCTGGGGCCCTACCAGATTGCATTTTGTAAAGGCGTTAATTACCAAAAGGCATAATAAACACCTAGAGTTTTGAAATATGTTGTCATTACTGTAATGTATTGTTAATTTTAGTAACATAAACACAAACGTATTTTAGACCAGGGCTACCTCTATATCCACAATGAGAGTATTTCTAATGATCTCTTTTATTTCATATCACCTTTGCTGCTAAGACTTACTTTTGAAAGTGGCTTAGAAGAAGTAGCAGCAATGAAATTTCAAGACTGTGGGGAGTCAACCTGTTAGCCAAGGCACAACAACAGAGGTACACAGGCAAGAATGCACAATGTGCAACAGATGTAGAGAGGTAAGAATGCACAACGTGCACTCACGGGGTAGAGGTTGTACTTATGGAGGTAGTAGAAAGCAAGGCTGGAAATGCAGAATGTAGACTGAGGCTGACTAGAGATGCTCTTGAAGGCCAGACTAAGAAATCTAGATTGGCATCAGAGGTGCTTTTTTTTTTTTTTTTTTTTTAGACAGAATTTTGCTCTTGTTTCCCAGGCTGTAGTGCAACGGTGTGATCTTGGCTCAACCTCCACCTCCCGGGTTCAAGCGATTCTCCTGCCTCAGCCTCCGAGTAGCTGGGATTACAGGCATCCACCATCATGCCCAGCTCATTTTGTATTTTTAGTAGAGACGGGGTTTCTCCATGTTGGTCAGGCTGGTCTCCAACTCCCGACCTCCGTGATCCACCTGCCTTGGACTCCCAAAGTGCTGGGATTACAGGCATGAGCGACCCTGTCCAGCCAAAGGTGATTTTAAGTAGCAAGGTCAGGCATAATCCCAACTGTTCTTTCTTACAACATCTCTTATCGTCAATATACACATCATTTGCATGCTTACGATTCATTCTCAAAACCATCAGCAACGTGCGTTATAATCATCTCCATTTTGCAGGTGAAGAAAATTATTATTTTTTCCTTCTTGAGACAGAGTCTCACCCTGTCACTCACTCTGGAGTGCAGTGGTGTGATTACTGCTCACTGCAGCCTTGACCTCCTAAGTTCAACTGATCTTCCCACCTTAGCCTCCTAAGTATCCGGGACTGAAGATATGTGCCATCACTCTGGCTAATTTTGGTACTTTTGTGGATATGCAGTTTCACCATGTTGCCCAGCCTGGAACGTGAGCCTTGAAGAAACTAATTAGTCAAAAGCCACAAAACCGATGCCTAAAGCCAGAGCAGGCCAGAGGTGCAGTCACACGCCCCTGCTCCACTGAATTTTGGAGTAACCACGGAAGAGCTTTGCGTTGGGAAAGCGCACACCTTCCCAGGCCCTCCTCTCTTCCCACTCCTTCCCACCATTGTCATCCATCCATACTCTGTTATGACAACTAAAGTGATTATAACATGTATTGTCCAATCCAGAAAACTTCTGAGAAAGAAGGGAAACTATTAGGAATTGTTGTGGGCCTCCCAAAGTGCTGGGATTACAGGCGTGAGCCACCGTACCCAGCCCAAAGGAGCAAATGATTTTAACAAATTACTTGTCTGTTGCGGCACTACAACGTGCACTTTCTACACGTTGTTTTAAAAATACTCTTATGGGAAAAGCTGTATTAGCCTCATTTTACAGATGAATGACATAAACTTTAGTGGTTAATAATCTGTTCAAAGTCAACAACTACTGGCAGAATCAGGATTGAAACTCAGAATCTGTGTCCACCGCACATACTTTCCCACTACAGTACACCGTCTGCAATGCTCTGAATGTTGCGGTATGAGAATAACTTCGTCTCTAGGATCAGAAATGAGAAAGAGGAAAGACGCAGAAACGGGCCAGTATTGACATAGGAACTGATGACCTGCCTCCTTTTAAATCTCTAAGTACTCTTTAAGTTTGAACTGTGATTTTTAAAAGGTACACATCTGAATATTAAATATAATCGATAGTGGCAGGCTGAATACAAGCACACACTTCTTAATGCTTTATAGCTGGCTAGTGACTATTCATTTTCATTGAAGCCACCTGGCGTAATCTCTCAGGTTCTCCTAGACATAGAGTTAATCATCTATTAAAAATATGTATATATATATGCTTATTTGTTTATTGGAGAATAAAATACTTTCTCAATGTGTGAGTGTCTGGAAAAATCTTCATGGCTGTGAGCGTAAGTAAATAACGTATCTGTATCACCAGACACACTACGATTTCCTGTCAATTGTGAGTAAAAGTTTAAAAAATTAAAATCTTCAGAGATGCTTGAAAAAGTTCAGTAAACCTTTTTACTGGGAAGAGAGGAGAGTTAACAACAGGGAGCTATTTCTGATGACAGTAGCAAACATTCAGAGAAGAAAAAAGAAAAACATAAAATCAGATATTTGTAGAAACTGTTACTGTCGGAAAGACCGGTAATGCAGACATTGCAGTGAAACTCGCATATCAAATGAGGCAAAAGCCACAAGAAAAGAGCTCTGACAAAGTCATAACTTAAAGCCATTCAGTTTGGAAAATAATTCATCAAGACAGATACAGTGATCACAGAAGGTAAACACACACACACACACACACACACACACACACACACACATAGAATAGTGATTTCTGACAACTGGAGAGAGACTTCTACATGGAAATTATGTTCAGTGACCAAGGAAAGGTGATGGGCTCCTGTCCCTGGAAGACCCTTTTCCTTTTCCACTTCAAAAATGAGTCAATGTCTCATCACCTACGCAGTATGTTTAATTGTCATGTTACTCTTTTAGCCAATTTTGAGTAACATCTAATTTTATAATAACATGCACAAACTTAATGTATTTGCTAGGAGTATCTCAATCAAGAAACAGAAAGCCAACCCCAAAGTTCTGAGTTCTTATTTCATCTCTAGCATTCTTTGCTATGTGAGTGTAAGTCACTCATTTATGTTCTTTACAGTTTCCCATCATTTTCTTAAATAAATGGTATTAGAGGCCAGATGCAGTGGCTCACGCTTGCAATCCCAGCACTTTGGGAGGCTGATGCAGGCAAATCACAAGGCCAGGAGTTTGAGACCAGCCTGGCCAACATGGCGAAACTCCATCTCTACTAAAAATACAAAAAATTAGCTGTGTGTAGTGGCAGGCACCTATAATCCCAGCTACTCAGGAGGCTGAGGCAGGAGAATCACTTGAATCTGGGAGGCAGAGGTTGCAGTGAGCCGAGATCATGCCACTACACTCTGGCCTGGGCGACAGAGTGAGACTCCATCTCAAAATAAATAAATAAAAATAAATAAATAAATAAATGGTATTAATGTCTTATGGTACACAATAAAAAAAAATTAAGAACAACCAATGAAATACACCATACACAAGTAATCATGATTATATGTAAGACCGTGGATTTGGAATGCCACAGGTTCAGTGTGATTGATTTCAGCCCTTGAGAATTAAAAGAACAGCAAGGGAGTTTGCCCAGCGTCAGGATCCTAAGTAGAGTCCATCATTTTTGTATTGCCAAGGCAAAGTGACTTTTCAACAAAACTGCTTAGTGTGGTATAAAGTCGGGGTTACAGCCATAAGGGGTCCATGCAGTTGTCATGAACAAGTGGCATTAAGATCATGTCTCAAAAAAACAGATTTCAGGAATGATTTTTTTAAATTTTTTGAGACAGCCTCATATTGCTGCCTGGACTGGAGCACAATGGCGCGATCTCGGCTCACTGCAACCTCCACCTTCTGGGTTCACGCGATACTCCTGCCTCAGCCTCCCGAGAAGCTCAGATTACAGGCACACACTACCACACCTGGCTTATTTTTTTTGTATTTTTGGTAGAAACAGGGTTTCACTATGTTAGCCAGACTGGTCTTGAACTCCTCACCCCACGATCCGCCTGCCTCGACCTCCCGAAGTGCTGGGATTACAGGTGTGAGCCACCGTGTCCGGCCAGGAAGGGTTTTTATAGTCAAATAATATATGGAGATTCCAAAATAAAGTTCGGAATTGTGTACTGTTTTCTAATAAAAAAGGATGCATTATTATCGGAAGTGCTGTGTCCCATTCATCTGTATCCTTAAATCCCCCCTTTTAAAACTAACTTTAATATTAAATTTAACTTCTCTTATTATAAAAACACTATAATGCTCATTTGTAAAACTGCCGCAATATTAGTAAAAAATAAAAATAACAACATTCTCAACTCTTGAGGGCTGGTGATGAAGCTTGAATGTGCTGGGGTGATCAGATGGGCTCCTGCTGTGCTCTGCCCCCTCCTTCCTGTCACCTGTAACCTTCATTGGCAGGTGCTGGTGTGCACCTTCTTATGAAGTTCCCACACGTCACAATTCTCTGGAGATTTGAACAGCAGGATTGAGGCCTGTCTTGAAATCCCCCCGTGAAAGAACTACTCAAGGTATGCAAATACATACAAGAGACATAGGAAACTGAAAGAATGCCACCACGCTTTGGCCATATTAGCCTTCCTGCCATTCCTCACATTACGGGCAGGCTCCTGCATTTGCATCTGAGCATTTTTCCTTTGCAGGGAATGCTTGAGTCTCACATTTCCCCATGGCTGACTCTTTACCGTCTCCCAGTCTCTGCTCAAATAGGTTTGACAAACCAATTGGCAATACCGCCTCTCAACTCCTGACACTTCCTAACCCCTTCCCCTGTTCTATTTCACTCACCATCTGATGCACTACTTATGTATTTGCTAAAAAGACAAAAGTCTTTCTCCCTTCCCTAGAAGGTAAGCTCTATGACGTTGGGGATTTTCAAGGATCTTTTTCACTGCTGTGTCCTCGGTACCTAGAGTATCACAGAAGGGGCACCCCGTGAACATTTGTTGAATGACTGTCCAACCCTGGTACCAGGCTGATCTGATCATCCTCAGCACATCTCAGAGAAAATGATGGTTGCTATCATCTTTTCCACTGCACAGACAGGGACACTGTCAAGCACAGTTTAACCAGTTGCCTGGATACCACGCTGACCAGGCATGAACAGGAGAAAGAAGGCGGTGGTCCACTCTGGGGCTTGTGGCTTTCCCCAAGATGTGTTATATGTACCACATGGAGTGAAGCAGGTCTCAGAAACATGCTGGAGGGGCCAGGCAGGAAGAGTGACATAACCTTCTCTCATCACCGGGAAGTTTACTATGTGGTGAAAGAGACAAGAGGAATCATTTTATTCCCTCCTGAACTCAAGTCTAAGTAAACGTCCAAATGGAAACTGACCAATGATTGCAAAAGCAGGTAGACCAGATACATGTCACTTCCCATAGCCAAAAAATGTAGAGAAATGTCATTCAATACCTAAAATGACCACGACTGGTGAAAATCGAAGCAATGATCAACATTTCAAAGTCTCTCTCCGTGCCTTAAAGTCAAAATAAGGAATTTTATCACAGTCCTTAACATGAATGATTGGATCATTGCATAACCAGCACACACCAACCAAAGGGCTGTATTCCCTGTCATGCGGCAGTTATTAAACTCGTAACTTGACTTTCAACAAACCCTGGTACAGAGGCATTTTCTAATAGTGTGGGACACACAGTGAAATTTTTAACCTGAGGAAATGAAACTATTCTGACTCTCTTGAAATAAGTGCTTCTAAATTTTTAGCCAACAACTTGAACTTTTCAAAAAATATTAGCATAACTGAGAATGAAGTAAACCTAACCCAAGGGCAGTCTGAGCTTAATGCTTCAAGTTTTGCTTTTGTGGTAGAAACACGCCATCAGGCAAGCACTACTTTGAGAGAATTAATCTTTTAGGAGGATTAATCAGATGAAGGAGGGGGATGTACTTTTGAAACTACTCCTTTCTTTAATGTTTGAGTGCTAGCAGAAAGTAGCAAACTCTCATCTGGGCATCAGAACTAGCCCTTGGACCCATCCATATAAGGAGGGAAAGAAACTCACCAGCTAGGCCAAAGGTCCCTGAATCGTATCTCCTGGTTTTACGAAGCAGAGGTGAAGAATCGACAGTAACAATAATATCAAGACAGAATGTATCCATTTTTAAAAATGACTTAACTTCAAAAAGTTTGTCAATTTTTCTGAAATGAGAGTTGTATTTCAACAAAGGTAAACCTCTTTTAATTAAGTACTGTTAAAGAATAACTGTCTATAACAGAAAAAAAACCAACAAACATTTTAAGACAAATACTGTGCTATTTCATATAAAATAAGAATAACCTAATTGGTGAATTTCAAATTAAGATAGTAAAATTATTTCTTGACCCAAAAGATGGAATTATTTATTTTTCCTATAATATTTTAAGGAAGACATAATCATAATCTGATAATAAATTCTATTATGAGTATGGTTGAGGTTGCATGGGCTGGTGATGGCCAAAACTTTGGTGTTTAGACACATAACTTTGTGCAGAGAATAGAAAGGAATCTATTTGCCTATTAATTTTAATGTATCAAGCTCACTTAACATGATAGCCAGAAACTAAAGCCCTGTTTCTTAAGAGTTTACAGATTGTTCTCATTATTCTGAGCTCAATCTGGTATGTTTTGTGTTTTTGGTAGGAAACTACCCTGAAACTATATATATATATGTATTATTATTATTATTTTTTGAGACGTAGTCTCTCTCTGTTGCTCAGGCTGGAGTGCAGCTGCACAATCTTGGCTCACTGCAACCTCTGCCTCCTGGGTTCAAGTGATTCTTCTGCCTCAGCCTCCTGAGTAGCTGGGACTACAGGTGCCTGTCACCAAACCTGGCTAATTTTTGTATTTTTAGTAGAAATGGAGTTTCACCGTATTTGCCAGGCTGGTCTGGAACACCTGACCTCGTGATCTGCCTACCTAGGCCTCCCAAAGTGCTGGGATTACAGACACAAGCCACCGCGCCCAGCCACGTTGAAACAATATTGAGGAATCATTTGATTAGGATTAACATGCTATTGTTATTACTAAAATGTTAAACTTTAACTACACATGTCTATCATTGATTGAGGGAAATTACTTAGATATGTAAAATTGAGAAATAGCTATGCTATCTTGTTTCCAAGAAAAACAAAAGGAGCATCCCAACAATATCACTGAATAATGAAAACTGCGTATTCTACCCTTAACATTTGACTTACCCCACAAAAAGAAATCTAGACGATCTTTATTGCACCCAAAAGTTCTGCAGCTGAAAACATATAAAATCATAACCTTGACCTTGTATGAATGCATTTTGAACTCTGTATGTGTATGCAAAGGTGAAGCAAACCCAGAAGCCTAAAAATTGCAAAACAAACTTGAGTGTTTACATGTCTTATAGTTCAAATTTTAGCAAGCACGCCACCATGACTTTGCCAAAGGATTTCTAACACTTACAAAGATATTTATATGCTTTTCTAAGAGAAGTGCTTTCTGAAGGTTTTCCAGATACTCTTACCAACATGAAACAACTAGATGTCTTTAAGTTCTTAAAGCATGTGTTTCAGCTTAAAATGTATTTTTTAAGAGATATTAAATCATCATCTACTTACCCAGGAGACATTTTTGCCCTTAGGTGATTTTGGCATGGCAGCCTACGGTAATGAAGCGGTCCACAATAGCTTCAGCAACATGGAAAATCCAACAGAGTATATTCCAAATGTCTTTGTTACCCAAATGCAAAAAGTTCTCTGGTTTGCCAGACACAGGTATCATAAGTAACAGTGAAAGTAACCTTCCCATAGCCCATCTTCCTTGTGCACATGAAGCATGTGAACACGCGCATCACAGATTGCTACTGTAATCACACAGTCTATGGAGGCAGAATCTGCAACATACTATCTTCTGTAGAGCCACAACATCCAAAGTGGAGTAGTCCCTTAAAAAAATTAAAACCTGAGTCCACGTGGAAACGTCCAAAATCACAGAGGTGTTCCACTCCCAGCCGTTCAATTACAATTCCCAATGACTCTCCAAGCTTTAATCAAAAGCTTGGTAGCTACCAGTTACAATTACTCTTAAGAAAAATAATGAGAGCAAGGAGCAGGTAGGAGCCCTTGTAGATCAGCTGCTGCTGCCATCCATTTTAGGAGGCACTAGTGCCGCTCGGAGGATAAAGATAATTCAGGGCTCAGTTTCAATAAATAATACATAGTCTCAGGTACAATGAGTACCTGGAAGTACCTTCTGCGCAGCCTCAGTACGTAGGTTATCGCTCTCCCTGCAGTCCCAGAAGCTCACTGTGCACCTGTTGTTGATGAAACCGCTCTGTGAAAGGCTGGTATCCTAACAACCAGGGACATTTGTTTATAAGGTAAGAAAAATAGAAGCCCCAAAGGGGAGCAAATTAGAAGCCCCAGATGGAAGAGCAAGGCTAGAAATCAGTGCTGGCGCTCCGCCCTTTGTTCCTGTGCCCTTGCGTTCCTCTCCTTTTACCTCCTGTCAATCGAGATTAACAGTGCAGATCCAGGCTAAATTTTGCTACTATCAGTAGTGATTAGTGTGAGTTGATGAAATCGGATTATACAGGCGGACCTCTGCCTTCCCCCTCAGCAAGCAACACCGTGTGATTACAAAGCCTGTTGTCCTTCTCTTCACTGGACTAAAGCATTCTGGAAGGTTCTGCCGGAGGGAATATGCTACCAAGAAAACATTTGACCACTAGCAGCTGCTCAGAAACAAATAGAAGTGGAAGGAACCATCTATTTCAGTTTTTACTTTTTCTTCCAAATTCTGATGTTCTTTTAGATTGAAAGGTCAATTACTATAGAAGAAATGCATGTTATCATTTTATTGCATTGAGATTTTTATTTCCTGGCAGGATGGTCACTTTGACCAAGAGACTGAGATGATGGAAGGTGACACAGTGGGGTGGAAATGGGGTGTCATTTTTCTTGAGCTTCTATTATATGCACAGAGAAATTTACATATGCCCAGTCTCAAGCAATCACAGAAATAGGTATTAATATTAACATTTTAAAGAAAAGAAGGAAGACCAGGCTCACTGGCTCATGCTTATAATCCCAGCATTTTGGGAGGCCAAGGCAGGTGGATTACCTGAGGTCAGGAGTTTGAGAACAGCCTGGCCAACACAGTGAAACCCCATCTCTACTAAAAATACAAAAATTAGCCAGGCGTGGTGGCATGCACCTATGGTCTCAGCTTCTCGGGAGGCTGAGGCAAAAACAAACAAACAACAACAACAAAAGCAAAAACAAAACACTCACAAAACTTTATAGAGAAGGAAATGAAGACAGAGAGATGTCATATACGTCTCAGAAAAGATCTATTAAGTCAAAGCAATGCTTTTTGGACTGCTCTCTCACTGAAATCAAATGGCATCTGGATTTTTTTCGTTCAGTCTCTTTCAACCTACTCTAAAAGAATTGCTCATCTATATATTTTTAAAGGACCATATGTTGCCCTTATGTGTCTAAGAATTCTTTGGAATTATGGTTCCTACTTATTTTAAAAATAATAAGTTTTAGGGACTGCTCAGAAAACATATTTTGGAGTAAAATTTTATAAAGGATAAAACAACTAAAGGGGGTCACACAGTTAACCACAGGAGTATCAGTGCTGTCAGCATGGGCTTAAGCCACTGATGACTCTGTGCTATCCACCCAGTATGTACAGTCAATTACAACAGCTACCATTTGCTGAAAATGTTCTTTGCAGTGAGTATTTTACATTTTTTAAAAATCTTACTCAAAATGAAGACAACTTCATGAGACTGATTTTGAATGATTTTTTTGTGTGGGGCGGGTAGAGACAGTATTAACCGGCATTTCATTTTGAAAAAGTAAAACTTGGGCTGGGCGTGGTGGCTTGCGCCTGTAATCCCAGCACTTTGGCAGGCCGAGATGGGTGGATCATGAGGTCAGGAGTTCGAGACCTGCTTGACCAACATGGTGACACCCCCGTCTCTACTAAAGATACAAAAATTAGCTGGGTGTGGTGGTGTACGCCTGTAATCCGAGCTAATCAGGAGGCTGAGGCAGGAGAATCACTTGAACCTGGGAGGTGGAGGTTGCAGTGAGCCAAGATTGTGCCACTGCACTCCAGCCTGGGGAACAGAGCAAGACTCTCTCAAAAAAAAAAAAAAAAAAAAGTAAAACCTGGTATTACAACTAAAGTTGCAGATATTAATGAAATCTTTAATCAAAATCAGAAGAAAAAATTAAAATAGACACAAAAGTGGAGACAAAATTTTGTGTCTTACTTTTATTTACCTATTTATTTTGAGACGGAGTCTTGCTCTGTTGCCCAGGCTGGAGTGCGGTGGTACGATCTTAGATCACTGTAACCTCCGCCTTCTGGGTTCAAGCGATTCTCCTACCTCAACTTTCTGAGTAGCTGGCACTACAGTTGTGCACTGCCACACCTGGCTAATTTTTGTATTTTTAGCAGAGACAGGGTTTCACCATGTTGACCAGGCTGGTCTCAAACTCCTAACCTCAAGTGATCTGTCCACCTCGGCCTCCCAAAATGTTGGGATTACAACTGCGAGGCACCATGCCTGGCTGACAAAAGGATTTTTTAAATAAAAGTGTGCCTTGATTCTGAGTCTACTGGGTATCCGTGTGTGTGCATGTCAATCTGATTTGCTGCATTTTGCTATAGGTGCCTGAAGACTATGTTTTTTCTCCTCAGGGAATACAGTGCTCATGGTTGTCCAATAACTGCTGTTGACTAATTGGTTACAGTTCCATCATAAAATTTAAAACAGTATTTTGAATATAATTTTCAGTTAAAATTTTTGGCAATATAATAGTGCTAAAAATGAATAAAGCACTTTGTTTTGACTAATGAATGCAAGGGATGACTTATTTGTACTTTTTACATTTCAGAGTTCTTAAAAATCATAAAGGGATATCCAGCACAAACACAGTGTGTTACAAGAGAGTTGTATGAAGGTAAGACCAGACCAGGTAGCTCTGGACAAATTTAATTCTAGAAATACTTAGTTTCAAAGTACACCTGAATTTGTATTCCTCTGAATCATGATGTTCTGATGTCGACCCCACACAAAGCTGTGTTGAAATTCTAGGCCTTAGGACCTCACAATGTGGCCTGATTTAGAAATTAAGGTCTTTACAGAGATAATCAGGTTCAAGTGAGGTCACTAGGGTGGGCCTTCATCCAATATGACTGGTGTCCTTACAAGAGAGGAAACTTGGACACAGAGACAGACCTGTACAGAGGGAGGATGATGTAAAGATTCAGAGAGAAGACAGCACGTGATTGGAGTGATGTATCTAGGAGCTAAGGATTGCCAGGACTGTCAGCAAACCACCAGAAGCTGGAACAAGCAAGGGAGAATCCTTCCCTACAACTGTCAGCAACAGCATGGCCCTAATTACACCTCTGGGTTTGTTTTCTTTCTTTCTTTCTTTTTTTTTTTTTTTTTTGAGATAGGGTCTCACTCTGTCACCCAGGCTGGAGTGCAGTGGCATGATCTTAGCTCACTGTAGCCTCAACCTCCTGGGCTCAAGCAATCCTCCTACCTCAGCCTCTCAAGTGGCTGAGATGACAAGGGCATGCCACCACGCCCAGCTGATTTTTTATTTTTTATGGGAACAGAGTTTTGCTATGTCTCCTAGGCTAATCTTAAACTCTTGGGCTCAGGTGATTTGCCTTGGCCTTCCAAAGTGCTGGGATTACAGGCGTGAGCCACTGTGCCTGGCCTGTTTTTGGATTTCCAGGCTCCAGAGCCGTGAGAAAGTAAATTTCTGTTGTCTTAAACCACTCCATTTTTTGGGTACTTTTGTTACGGCAGCCCTAGCTAATGCAGATGTCAAATCACTAACTCTCCTTGCTCCTTCTCCATGACTCTTTGGAGTATTCTAAGCTCCTTTCATTAATTCACTGTAAAATGTTAAAGGTAAAAAGGTCAGAATTCGTATTTGTGACTTGGTTTTTTTCTTTTTTTGAGACAAAGTCTTTCTCTTTTGGCCAGGCTGTAGTGCAATGATATAATCTGAGCTCACTGCAACTTCCGCCTCCCAGATTTAAGCAATTCTTGTGCCTCAGCCTCCTGAGTAGCTGGGATTACAGCCACACGCCACCATGCCTGGTTAATTTTTGTATTGTTAGTAGAGACAGGGTTTCACCATCTTGGCCAGGCCAGTCTCGAACTCCTGACTTCTACTGATCCACCCACCTCAGCCTCCCAAAGCGCTGGGATTACAAGCGTGAGCCACCATGCCCAGCTGACTTGATTTTTAAAGTGTGCCTATGTTAGTTTTATATATTTTCCTTGACTTTTAACTTATTCATGGACTGTCTGTACATTTCATTTATTAGGTCTCATTAACTTGAAGATCTTGGACCCCACGGGGTTTATTAATAGGCGGGATCATGAACTTGAATGTGAAGAAATTTACACCTTTATTTTCAGTAACTTCTATCTGAAAATTAGCATTGCTTTAAACTATGAATACTAGCGACAAGCCATAGTGGTATTAGCAATACCTAGTAAGGTCAGCAATAGAAATCACAGACATTTTCCCAACAGATTATCATAGTTTCATATACATCACAATTCCAATCTTATGTCCATCTTCCAGCTAATTATACACACTCTGAATTATTAGGAAGAATTGTAGTTTGCTTTGCAATTTACACGGAAAATGTATAAAAATATTAAGACTGTTTGATGATGGAAGATTAGATAGATAACATGATAAAGCAAGTGTAAGTCATGCCGGGGGGACGACCTAGGCAGTGAGTATACTGGTATTCTTTGTGGGATCAACTTTGCTGCATGTTTAAAAATGTTCACACTAAAACGTTACAAAATATTAGAAAATTATGTTTATTGGTAATTCAAAATTATGAGAATTGTGCCCGTCATTAATGTTATTTAATGTGTTAATACATGTGCACATATTGCTACACCACAGATTTGGTTTTTAAAGTATTTCAAAAACTGTGTTCTTATATGATTAGCTTCTTTTGAGATTCTACGTATTTCCTATTATTCACTTAAAAATAAAAGACTTCTGTAGGCTTCACCAGACTACAGAGGGATCACAATACACTTAAAAATTTCATCTGTAAGTTTATGATTTAAAAACTAATGAAAGCAGTATTATTCCACAAAGCTATTTGAAAGGATGAAGTTTATGGCATGTCAAAAGTAAAAAACCAAAAAACTGATACTTCAAAACGTCAAGCAACAACCGTGAAAAAAATTAAAACCTTGCTGATATTTAAGACATAATTATATTTTGTACCAGTTATCAACTTCAGTGTAACAAATTCTCCCAAAACTTAATAGGTTCAAAGAACAAAATATTATCTTATGATTCCATGGATTTATTGAGCTCAGCTGGGCAGTTTTATCTGGGGACTCTGATAGCGTAACAGTCAGATAGCTGCTGGGGCCACCCTGTGAGGGCTTATTCAAGCCTTGGCTGGCCATCTTAGCTGGACATCCAAGACGGCTCACTCACATGGCTGACAGTAGTGACGGCTGCCAGCTGGTAGCTCAGACAGGGGATGGTGACCACAGGAAAACATGTGACCTCTGTGTGTGGCTTGAGTTTCTCACAGCTTGTCATCTGGGTTCCAAGAGATAGCATCCCAAGAACAAATATCTCAAGAAACCCTAACAAGCTGCAAAGCTTCTCACCTAACCCTGAAAGTCACATGGCATTACTTCCACCATGTTAGACCTGCCAAAAGCGAGTCATAGACCCAAGGCAGATTCAAGGGAAGGATTGTACAAAGACAGGAATACAGGATATGTGGCTCATGCACTGGCAGGGGGGCATCTCTGGAGACCAGATGTACCACATCCATAAAACTACCATACGTATCTAGGAAAAGGACTGCACATAACCTGGGTTTGATGAGCACAGAACTGCTGACTGCTGGCCTTTCTCACTTATGTCTGCAATACATTTTGCTCATTTCTCAAAGAGCCCCAGGTGAATTCATTTCCCATTGAATTTCTTATGTTGGCCTTGGAAAGTAAAAATGGGGCCAAGTATGTAGTACTTCCTAGATCCCCATTATCTCTAAAAGCTCAATCATTCTCATCCAGTTCCTTCACCAGAATGGTCTTTTTTTGTAGACAAGAAATGCATTCTATATAGTTTTTGTTTTTATACCCTTCCCATTTCTAAGACCAAGCATACTGCCTCATACACAGCAGTTCCCCCAGAATAATCTAATAATTTTCATCATCATAAAAATCAGATGCACAAAGCTATCCTGGCTCTTGGAAGTGGGCTGGAGGAATAAACAGAAGTTGTCATCAGTATGCACTCACCACAAAGAATATGCAAACCCTTCTGTGACTAGTTTCTGGGGACAGAATGGGAGAAAGTTTTGTTCCTTGATAGATTCAGCATCCTCCTTTGAGTGCACATGTTTCCAATAAGGGAGCTGATTTTTATTGTGTCCAACCAGGTATATCCCATCAATCAAGGATATTTTAGCATATATGAATTGATCTTTTAGTGGAATAAAAATGGAAAACAGATAAACTAGGTGATATGGTTTGGCTGTGTCCCCACCCAAATCTCATCTTGAATTGTAGCTCCCACAATTCCCATGTGTTGTGGGAAGGACCTGGGGGAGGTACTTCAATCATGGGGATGGGTCTTTCCCTGCTGTTCTCAAGATAGTGAATAAGTCTCATTAGACCTGACGGTTTTTATAGGGCGTTTCCCTGTACAAGTTCTCTCTTTGACTGTTATCATCCATATAAGACGTGACTTTGCTCTTCCTTGCTTATTATTGGGCACACACAACACTAAACAGTACCCCACCATTCCGTGGAGAGAATGGAATAGATGCTCCCAATCTATGTGTGTTTATTCTGCAAATTCACATGAGTCCCTACAGAAAAAGGTCCTTGGAGATTACTAAGTAGCTGCAGTGTTCACATTCAGCCTTGTTAGCTATCTTCCTAATCAGACTGTGATCCCCTTGAGGGTAAAGTGGTTTGACTTTCAGTGTTGTTTTTCACACAGCTCCTAAATGGATGCCAAGCATTTAACAGGTGCTCCATTAGTACATGCTGATTAACAAAGTAAAAGGCTCATAATCTTGAGTGTGACCTCTTTTTGTTCTAGCTTATTAAAAAGCAAGCAGCATCTTCCCCAGTGTATCTTTCCTGGGCAATTTTCTCCGCTTAAGCCACACTTTATCCTAAGCTTCAATTGTCCAGCACTAATGAGTATTATTTTGTTTGAACATGTGTACACCAAACAATCAGACAGACTCAAAGAGAGATGGAGGAAGAATGGTGGAAGGAGCGTAGATTTCAAGTCAGATAGCATAGGTTGAATTCAGACACCTCAAAATACAAAGTATGGAAACCCCGGCAAGGCAATTCACCTTACTGAAGCTGTTTCCTCATCTGTGTATAGGCATTAGTGATCCCCTGCCTCGTAGGGCTTTTGTGAACAGTAAATGAAATCATGTGCAAAACATGTGGTATAGTAAAGCACACAGTGGTTCACACCTAAGATCTTTCCCGCCCCTGGGCCTCTGCTTGGTCTTTATGATGTACCTATTGTGTGATTAATACATCTATATATAAAGAGATTAGATTTCTCTTTTGCAAGGGAAAGGTCATTAACTGTCATTTTTCTTTCATGTGGCTGAAGCCAAAATCAAGTAAGATCATGCTTGTGAAAGTTACTTGACATTTGTAAAGGTAATGACAGGTAGTGGAGACAATGAACATAGGGCTGC
Source organism: Ateles fusciceps (assembly GCA_036589455.1). NCBI lineage: Eukaryota > Metazoa > Chordata > Mammalia > Primates > Atelidae > Ateles > Ateles fusciceps. Next base: position 9,294,871 of record JAZHEH010001064.1, read on the forward strand.
CATGTACAGTTGTACATTCTGTGCACTGCTCAAAAGCCTGGGCCAAAGGATGAGTTAGAGGTGAAATAATGAGAAGCTGTATCCTCTCTGTGAGAGTACATTTTTCTAATTTTCCCACTCAAAGAGAGTACCTTTTTATAATATCTACAGATGAGCCATAGTGACTAAGAGAGGGCTTAAGTGTATGAATTCAAGAGCAGACTTTACGATCATGCTCACTGGGTTCAAATCTTGGTTTGGGCATCCTTGGACACAGCGCCCCTGTGCCTCAATTTCATCATCTACAAAATAAAAGGTTTTTATAGTGCTCATAGGTTGTAAGTATTACATGAACATATGTAAAGCACATAGGATAGTATCTGCTAAACAGTGATTGCTCAATAAATACTCATGGTTAATTTTTATAATTTTTATTCTTGTAAATGTAACTTATAATCCCAATGAAGCCATGTGTCACTTATGGTGAAACAACATGCAGTAGTAATAATTCAAAGCAGAACTTACTCTACTTTGAACAAGGGACCACCAGAATTTATTCTCTTGGGTGGAAAATTTTTATTTGTTATTTATTTGCTTTTTGAGATGGAGTCTCACTCTGTTGCCCAGGCTGGAGTGTAGTGGCGCAATCTCGGCTCACTGCAACCTCCACCTCCAAGGTTCAAGTGATTCTCCTGCCTCAGCCTCCCGAGTGGCTAGGATTACAGGCACGTGCCACCATGCCAACTAATTGTGTATTTTTAGTAGAGATGGGGTTTCACCACGTTAGCCAGGCTGGTCTTGAACTCCCGACCTCAAGTGATCTGCCTGCCTCAACCTGCCAAAGTGCTGGGATTACAGGCATGAGCCACCATGCCCGGCTCTTGGGTGGAAAATTGTGTTGTTTAGCTCAAGCTAGGCTTTTGGTACCAGTGACTCTGAAGAACGCTGTATTTTGTTTAGACCAAGCCGAGTATTTCTAACAGGTTCCCTAAAACCTTGTCAATAGGTCATGATACTTCTTATGATAACTTCTCTTTTTATGATTTAGAAACTAAATGCTGACCCTTGTTGGATTATCAACTCTTCAAGGGCAAAAACTATTCATCATTTTGGAATATATTACTCTGGCATATTATATGCAAGAAAATGCTGGCTAAAATAATAGTACAAATGTCTGCCAAGTGAACTTCAAAGACACATCCCAGTAGAATATGCTGCAGTGACAGAACCCAGAGATGACAAAGACATGAATAATGTTATAAAAGGATAGTTTCCTAAGCAAGGGTCTACCCACAGCCTCCTTCCCCCTTGGTGGGAGTCATCAACAATGCCTTGTCATTATTCTTAAGAGTTACAAAGCCATTTCCTGGCACTTCCTGACTGTGATCAATGGGGAAATGTAGGAAAAAAAGGGAATGGGGGAGATCAGGGAGGGAAGGGCTCTCTGAACTTCTTCCAGGAAGAAAAGAACCATTTGTTTTACCAGTTCTGGGACAGCTTCCAAAAAGACAGCCAAATCCTTTCAGATTTGATTAATTTGGCCAAACAACGAAATGAAAATGTCCTTGATAAGAAAGGGTGAAGGAAGGTATAGAGGAAGAATTCAGGAGATTGCCAGTATGCTTAATTTCAAACCAAAACATACTAAGGTTTTTTGTTTTGTTTTGTTTTTTTTTTTTTTGAGGCAAGATCTCTCTCTGTTGTCCAGTCTGGAGTGAGGTGGCATAATCATGGCTCACTGCAGCCTCGACCTCCTGGGCTCAAACAATCCTCCCACTCCTAAAGTAGCTGGAACTATAGGCACATACCACCAGGCCTGGCTAATTTTTGTATTTTTTCTGTAGGGGGGGGGGTCTCATCATGTTGCCCAGGCTGGTGTCGAACACCTTCACTCAAGTGATCCCTCCACCTCCGCCCCGCAAAGTACTGGGTTTACAGGTGTGGCCGCTGTGCCTGGCCTAGAGCTTTTTTAAAAAATTATTTTCAGTGAGCAATTAACCCAAAATAGGTTGTGAAAAGCAGAATGACTATCTCTGTCTTAACCAATTTTTTAAATCTCTATTTCCCTCATTGCAAATAAAATGTTAGTCTAAATAAAGCATGTTTAATGAGTAAAACAGAAAAAAGAATCATCATATTCATGTCTTGTTTTCTTTTTCTTATCTCAATAGCCCTGGTCACCGTGACTTTTCTCATCTCTGATCATCTCACCTGGGGAACATACAAGACTGTCCCTCCTGATGGTTTCCATTCAAATCCAATCGCCTACGTTGCCAGAAGACTTTCTGGAATGCCTCTTGCCACCTCAATGCAGACTCATGATCACGATGAGGACTGTTTTTTATTACTCACCACATCAAGTCTTTTCTGGGTGGAGACAGGGTCTCATTATGTTGCTCAGGATGGTGTCAAACTCCTGGACTCGAGCTATCCTTCTGCCGTGGCCTCCCAAAGTGCTGGGATTATGGGCGTGAGCCACCGTGCTCAGCCACCACATCAAGTCATAAGCCAAATCCCTCATTTCTTTCGTCATGATATATGTATAGCAGTAATATAATTAGGCTTAAAGTTAATCTACATAGTAACAGCAACATTAAGGACAATCTTTTCCTTCTAACTTGATTTACTGGAACACAAATCTTTATCCATTAGCCGAAAAATATCCATTTCTGTACAGTACCTAGGTTACTCAAATCTAAGATTTGAACCAAAATATAAGTATAATTAATCACATTAGGCTATGGCTGGTTATAGGAAACTGGTTCCCAAATTCCCATACACGATCTGCCTAAGTGGGGATAACAGATTGACTCAGGAATCAAAAGCAATCAATTCAAAAAAAAAAGGAAAAAATGAAAGAGATGTCTCATTCTAGCTGCTACACTATGAGTTCCTTGAGGGAGAGGATTATTTGATTCATCTTTATTTATTTATTATTATTTTTTGAGATGGAGTCTTTCACGCTCTGTCGCCCAGAATGGAGTACAGTGGCACAATCTTGGCTCATTGCAACCTCCATCTCTGGAGTTCAAGCAATTCTTCTGCCTTAGCCTCCTGAGTAGCTGGGATGACAGGCGCATGTCACCATGCCTGGCTAATTTTTGTACTTTTAGTAGAGACGGTGTTTCACCACGTTGATCAGGCTGGTCTCGAACTCCTGACCTCATGATCTGCCTGCCTCAGCCTCTCAAAGTGCTGGGATTACAGGTGTGAGCCACCATGCTCGGCCTGATTCATCTTTACCTCCCTCAAGAATAACATGGTGTCTGAGACGTGCTAGGCACAAAATAAACATTGATCAAATGAATAAATGTAGACATTGTTAAGCTGAAGATGAAGTATGTCTCACTTCCTAATTCATGAGATGTTTTCATTATCATTCGTGATTTAGAAACCTCCGCGTATATATTTCCTCTTTATGTTGATTTATCATGTCACGTCATTTAAAGTTATGCCGACATTCAGCGCTCACTCACTTTTGTCTCTTTGGTTGATCATATTTTTTCCTAGGTGCATTAGAGTTTGGGCCATTTGTTGGAAAAGAACAGAGATCACTGAAGTCACCACAAGTGGCAGGGCCTTAAAGAATACACACTTGTGGCAACTCAGAAAAGCCGGACCATAAGACGTGAGGAAAACCAGAGGCGACTTCCGATCTTCACTCCGATGTTCTGCCATGAACACAACCTTCTGTCTATAGAGAGTGTCACCTTTACAGGCCACTCTTCCCGCAAGCTCTGCAGTCTGCACCCTGTGACACCTGGATGAATCCCCTCCCTTTCCCATGCACACTCCTTATCACACGACTTCCATTCCTCACGGGATTCTTTACTCAAAATTTGGCTTGCCATGACTCCCCATGACTTTTTTTCTTCTAAGAGACAAGATCTTGCTCCAGCCCTCAGGCTGGAATGCACTGGTATGAACATGGCTCACTGCAGCCTCGACCTCCCAGGCTCAAGTGATCCTCCCACCTCAGCCTTCCGAGTAGCTGGGACTACAGATGCATACCACCACACTAGGCTAATAATTTTTTAGTGGAGATGGGGGTTTCGCTATGTTGCCCTGTCTGGTCTTGAACTCTTGGCCTCAAGAGATCCTCCTGCAAGGTTGGGTGTGGTGGCTCACACCTATAATCCTAGTGCTTTGGGAGGCTGAGGTAGGTGGATTGCCTGAGGTCAGGAGTTCAAGACCAGCCTGGCCAGACAGGTGAAACCCTGTCTCTACTAAAAATACAAAAATTAGCTGTGCTTGGTGGCACATGCCTATAATCCCAGCTACTTGGGAGGCTGAGGCAGGAAAACCGCTTGAACCCGGGAGGTGGAGGCTGCAGAGAGCCAAGATTGCATCACTGCATTCCACTCCAGCCTGGACAAAAAAGTGAAATACTGTCTGAAAAAAAAAAAAAAAAATCCTCCAACCTTGGCCTCCCAAAGCTCTGGGATTACAGAGCTGGACACGTGCCACTGTACCTAACCCTCCACGACTTTAACTCTCATACATGGTAATCTTTCAGCTCCTGCTCCACTGCTAACTGATTCTGTGAATTCTCCATTCAAATTCCTAAGTCAAAGTGCTCAACTGAATGCATTTTTGCTGCTTGTTTGTGGGCTGAGGGTGCTGTCCATGTACTTTGCATATACAGAGCTGCCATTTGGCAGTGACTGTGAATTGGGCAGCTTCATGTAGCAGAAGGCTGTAGGCTAGCAAGTACATGATTGACATTTCCAGTAAGATTGGTCTAATCATCCACTTCTTCTTCTTCTTTTTTTTTTTTTTTTTTTTGAGACAGAGTCTCACTCTGTTGCCCAGGATGGAGTGCAGTGGCATCATCTCAGCTCACTGCAATCTCTGCCTCCCAGGTTCAAGTGACCCTCCTGCCTCAGCCTCCTGAGCAGCTGGGACTACAGGCGCCCACCACCACACCCGGTTAATTTTTGTATTTTTAGTAGAAATGGGGTTTCACCATATTGGCCAGGCTGATCTCGAACTCCTGACCTTGTGATCCACCTGCCTCAGCCTCCCAAAGTGTTGGGATTACAGGCATGAGCCACCACGTCTGGCAATCATCTACTTCTTAACGTTGCTTGTTCTAGTTTCACTCTTTGCTTCTAAGTTCAATTTATCATGAAATTGTCTGAGATCACCACTTTTGCCCAAAGTCTGTAACAGTTCTAATCTTTTATACCATGTGAAACTGAAAATGTTACATGGTACAGAGATGTCCTGTATTTATTGATTAGTTATTTGAGATTACTATAAAATATGTGTTAAGGCTTTGACTTGTTAAAATGTATGAAAGATACACAAAGAATAAAGAAAAGTTTAACCAGAATTTCCTCATCAAATCTGAACAAAGTTTCACCATTCTGGTGGCAATTAAGTCAGTATTTTGAAATCAGAGAAATTGGTTCAAATTACTAATAACAACTGAGAGTAAAGTCCTACTTCAAAATTGAAAATCTTGAGCTTATCTGGTCTTCATAGTAATTTAGAAACCATGAATAAAACATGTATTGTGCTATTCCATGCAGTTTACAAAAAGCAGGGCCATGATTTAACAAGAAGAAATTTTTAAAACCATTACAAGTTGCATGGGAGAATACAATCCAATTTTATTTTCTTCATGACTCCATTTATTTAATATGAAACTTTCTCTTTTATTTTTAGAAAAATGTATTTCCTTTTTTCTTTTTTAAAATCTTCAAATTTTAAATTATGTTCAGGGGTACATGTGCAGGACGTGCAGGTTACCTGGGTAAACGTGTGCCATGGAGGTTTGCTGCACAGATGATCCCATTACCTAGGTATTAAGCTCAGCATCCACTAGCTATTCTTCCTGATGCTTAATATGAGACTAATTTTCTGTGCAGACTCTTCCATCAGCTCCTAGAAGCTGATATTCAAAACCAGGTGTGTCTGTAGTCTCTTGTATCTATTCCCTTATAATGAAGCTAACCTTTCCCCTTCATGAAGTTAGGATTAACAAGATAAAGTTGGGAAATGAGTTTGGAAAGCTAGTATTTAGATGGCACAATGGTACTTAAATCTGACCCTCAGAAGCCTGGCAGTAAACTAAAGTCTATAGCCAGAAATCAAATCACAGGGGAAACTAAGAGAACTCTGAGCTGCTGCCATTTTCTCCAGATAGCAATGGAGTGCAGCTGTCAGGGTGAAATCCTGGCTGACTTAATGACTGCATAAAATGCCACAAGAAACACCTGTCTCATCAAGGACATTAAAAAGGTAAACACAGGGCCAGGGGTGGTGGCTCACACCTGTATTCCCAGCACTTTGGGAGGCCAAGGCAGGTGGATCACCTGAGTTCAGGAGTTTGAGACCAGCCTGGCCAACATGGTGAAACCCCATCTCTACTAAAAATACAAAAATTAGCCAGGTGTGGTGGCTTATGTGTGTAATCCCAGCTACTCAGGAGGCTGAGGCAGGAGAATCACTTGAACCTGGGGGGGGCAGAGGTTGCAGTGAGCTGAGACCGTGCCACTGCACTCCAGCCTGGGCAACAAGAGAGAAACTAAAAAATGAAAAAAAAAAAAATCAATTCATAAAATTCCAGCTTTCATCTCCTTTCTTTTTTATGGATTAGAATCCAAATCAGTGTCTTTTAAAAGAGCATTCTTTAATCTGATTGTACTGTTAATCATGGTTCAAGAGTTAAGTTTATTGGAAAAAAATAAAAGTGTGCAATAAGAAATCATATAGAGGAAGAAAAACGAAAAATCAGAAAAGTACCCTCCAGCCCTGATGGTTTTTCCCTTTGAAGTGGAGATTTATTTTGAAATTGTAAGTGTTTTTTGGTGTGTAGAAATAAGAATCCTATTATTTAAAAATTATAAGCATGTTGTAATTATAGTTTAGAAATGAAATTTTTATGAAATTGGTGCTTTGAGGAGGACTGACCAAGGGTTATTTTAAATAATACATTTTTAAAGCCATAAGACTTTAAATTAAGTGAAGGTCTGTACTATATAAGAAAAAAATTGTGGATTTCTTTTTTAAAATATTTATAACCCTGAAGGAAGAGAGGTCATGACACAGAGAAGCTCTGACCCTCTCTTCACTCATCTTTAATCAAACAAAAATTCAGAGGCAAACCTTGCTTAGGGCACTTACATACACAGTGAGAAATGCTAGGGTCTTTCTGTACTGCTGCCACATTCAGATTGAAGAAGCAGGCGCTCAGGAGGAAGCTGAGGAAACTTCTTGCACAAGCTTAAGTCACTTTTTAAGATATTTTCAGTGTTCTTTCAGATAAAAATGAGTGCTGAGGGGGTGCTGATAGTTACTCATAGTTTGAACATTTTGTAAAATACTATTTTTTTTTTCCCTTTCTACTGCAGGTACCTTCTCTCTCCACTTTTTTTTCTGGACTGGCATTTATTTTCATCAACATAAGTAGTCACATTGGTTTATTTTATCCAAATTCACCTTATACAAAGGAAGTTGCCAACGGACTACACAATGTAGTCCACTGTGCACAGGACATCCTTAATGATTTCACAGTTAGAGGTTAGTAGGACCCCCAAGGAGTGGAACTTTCTGGAAAAACAAACTCCAAATTCTATCTTCCCTTCTAGATATTCATCAGAACTATGTTTGTTCAGATCTGTGGTTCCGACAAGAAGAAATTCTAACAACAAGAAGAAGTATGTGGTATGAACTGGATCTAGAAGCAGAAGCTGCACCTTGCAAGGAATTAAAGAGTATATGGAATTTCGTTTTAGTTATTTTATAAATATGTTCTTCAAAGTTTTGCCCAGTCCATTCTGCTAACTTCTACCATAATTCAGTATTGTAATTCAATAAGTTGCCAATACTTACTGAATATCTGTGTAAAATCTTTATTGCCATGGCTACTTAAATTAATTCAAATATTTAGGCCCTACTCTGAAAGTTTTTGCTGGGTATAAATCCTACTGGAAAGGCAATTCTGTATTTTGAATTCTGGATGCTTCCTCACAAATTCCATCAGCATTAGCTACCATTTCCATAATCCCCATTTATGTAATGAGGAACATCAGCATTGCTAAGCTAAAATATGTTAATTCTTCACTTTCTAAGCTTTCGCCACAGGAGAGCATGGTTCCTTTTTTAAAATGGTATCATTAGGTTCTATGTAGGTGCAAAAAACATCTGTGGTTTTTATCTGCCCTGGATTCACTCCCCCGTCCCACTTCCCGCCACCCCCCCCCCGCCCCCCCCGCAAAACATCACTTGGGTTTTTTCAGGGAAATCTTTCTCTCCCTCCACTGTCTGCAGGCTTGGTAAGAGAGCCAGTCAAGCTGCCCTCCCCCTCTCCTGGCCTGGGGGAGATCAAGCCAGGTCACTCTGATCCTCTCTGCTAGGAACTTGAACCTTGAGACACTTGACACCAGTTGACTTGAGGTGAGCTGACTCACCTCAAAAGAGGGACTGCGGAGAGCCCTGCCACAGTTCCCGATACTGAAATTCTCAGAGCAGCCCTAAGCTTCAGATTTCTTTCCATAGCTCTGCTATTGGCCAGTAGCCCTCAAACGATAATGACGCACACTGAAGTCACACTGAGAGATTATTAGACATTAAATTATCAAGATCTATCCTGGAGACTCAGAGTCCACGGGTCTAGGATGGTTTCCAGGGATCTGCATTTTTTTGGACAAACATCCCTGATAATCCTAATGCTAGTGACCCAAAGGACATTCTAAGAAGCTGTATTGGTCCCTTCTGCTGTTAGAAAAAAAAAAGACATACCTGAAACTGGGTAATTTATAAAAGAAAGAGGTTTAATGGATTTACAGCTCCTCATGGCTGGGGAGGCCTCACAATCAATGGCAGAAGGTGAAGGAAAAGCAAAGGAACATCTTACATGGCGACAGGCAAGAGGGCTGGTGCAGGGGAACTTCCCTTTACAAAACCATCAGATCTCAGGAGACTTATTCACTACCACGAGAACAGCATGGGAACAATATGCCCCCATGATTCAATTACCTCCCACCTGGTCCTTCCCATGACTCGTGGGGATTATTACACTTCAAAGTAAAATCTGGGTGGAGACACAGAGCCAAACCCTATCAGAAGCATTACTATAAACCTCCGGTGAATTTCTTCTTTTAAATTAGTAAGAGGTGATTTGTATCATGTATCACCAAATTATATTATCTACCCTCACTAAAGTTTTGGAAGATAACTATGAATACAGAGGCATAGAATTTGGGAGGAGAGAGGAAGGGAGGTATTCCAGATCTTCCAAGCAGATTCTTTTAGCTCACCCTTCCTTGACATCTTGCCCTGTCTCCCCTAACTAGGAGGATTGAAAGTCATTAAGAAGCCTCTGTTCCTATAAAGACCATATCCCACTCATCCGTGTAGAAAAAAAGGTTGTGATCCACTCTTTTGAGCAGCTATCACGTTGTTTCATAATATCTTATCTACTCCAAAGAAACAACTGATTCACCCAATAATGAAACTACCATAGAGAAGTCAATGGGACATTTTCGGGGAAGCTTCACAGACTGACTGAAAACATTACCAGAAAAAAAAGAAAGGAAGAAAGAAAAAAAATGTTAAGAGATGGAAATTGCAACAGAACCCTTGTCTCTTTCTCTCTTTATTCAAGTTTATGGTTTGGAAATCAGGGTGAGTTACATAAATTATTTATTCCTTTGATGTTAGGGAGGAGAACGGTGACCTGCTTATCACAAAAGTACAAGGAAGAAAAAAAACCCAATAAACAAAAAATAAAGCTACTTCTGATGATTCAAACAGACGAGAACTGGCTGTTATCTCAATGTAATACCAAGGAAGAGAACAAACACAGGAGTCTGGCTCAATGGGAAACAGATCTATTCAGCAGAAAGGTCAGCTGGCAATGAAAGCCTCTAAACCAGCAACACAAAAGGCTGCTTCAGAGAACGGCTACCTGCCTGTGCTGCAACCAGGGGAAGGAAGGAGGAAGGACACATCTCCTAAAATAGGAGCTGCTTGCTTTATATATGGTAAAGACGTTAGGGAAGATAGCCATTAAAGCCTTTAACTCAAGGCTTTAAATAATCTGATGGTGTTTTTATTTTTAAATGGCTGTGCTTGATGATATGTTTTTGTTTTTAAATATGTTTTTGTTTTTAAACATATTTACTTTTTAAACATATTATTACTTTTGTAAATGATGTTTTAAAACGAAGTTAGTTTGTGGGTTTTAGTCAATTTCATGCTTTCAATCAGAACTCAGATCTCTTCTGCACTTCAGCAGGTCCTAGCTGCTTCTTGCTTTAAATCCTTAAAAGAAACACAAAGAATATCATCTAAATCAGGAAAAGAGGCCAAAAGAGGAAATGATTACAGAGTTTCAAACTCTGACAACCAAATTTCTCTTCCATTTTATGCATATTGACCAGACCAAGGAACATTTATACCATCAGAAAGCTCTGTGTGTGTGTTTATACACACAAGTATATAGTGAATTTCACATATATCACATAAATCAATGAAGTATCTGGGGGAGCTTCATAAATTCACTGAGATTACCTGCTATCCCCCCAAAATGACATACTATAATGACAAGTAGGAATAAAGGAGTAGTAAAAGGAAATATTTGATATTTCCCCCAGTATTATGCATATATGTATTCAACAATTATGTCTTGAGTGTGAGAGGCCAGGCATTCTTGCTGGGCAACAGAGATACAACAATAAAAAAAAGGGAATGAAAGAAACTTAGGTCGAAAGGTGGGCAGATAACTAAAGGGATAATTAGGGCAAGGTAGGGTAAGTGTTACTATGGGGAAAGCAAGGATACCCAACCAAGACTCTATGGAGGCGCACAGGCAAAAGAAAGACAGTTGGCTGTTGGGCAACTGTATGAAATTCAATGCCACTGGGACTTCAGAGGATGAATTTGCTGAGAGTTGAGGCTAAGGAGACAAATAGTGGCTTGATCAAGAAACGTCTCATAGCAATATTGCTCAGATTGCACTCATATTCTCAGAAAATGGGAACCAACTGGGGGCTTTAAGCAGAGAAATACCATGATTGCTCTTGAGAAAAACCACAATGGGAGTTCCATCGTGGAGAACGGATGTTGGAGGATGAAGACCAAGGTGGGGTGACCAGTTAGGAGGCTGCTGACATGGTTTGGTGTTTTCCCCATCCAAATCTCATCTGGAATTGTAATCCCTATAATCCCCACTTATCGAGGGAGGGACCTGGTGGGAAGTAACTGGATCATGGAGGCAGTTTCCTCCATGCTCTTCTTGTGACAGTGAGTTTTTATGAGGTCTGATGGTTTTATAAAGGGCTCTTCCCGCTTTGCTCTCTTCTCTCTCCTGCCGCCATGTGAAGGTGCTGACTTCTTCCCCTTGTGCCACGACTATAAGTTTCCTGAGGCCTCCCTAGTTATGAGGAACTGTGAGTCAAATATCTTTCCTTTATAAATTACGCAGTCTTGAGTATTTCTTTGCAGCCAGGTGAGAATGGACTACTGCAGTTGCTGTGGTAATGTGGGAAGGAAGCAATAGCCTGCACTAGGATTGAGATGGGTGGAATAGAAAGAAAAGATTCCGGAGCGCTCAAGGAAGTAGGAATGACAACATGATTGAATGGATCAGAAAGCAAAGAAAAGGGACAGTGATCATGTTTCTGGCTTGGACAAAGGAGAGTATAACAATGTCATTTAATCTAACCAGGAAATGAGGAGTAGATACAAGTAGGGGTGGGGGAGTGGAAGGGAGGAACAGAGAGAGGGAGGAACAGGACTGCAGTGATGGAGCTCAGTCTTGCATACACCATGTTTACAGTGCCTGGAAAGTTTCCAAATAGAGATGGCTGGAAACTTGAATATGGGTCTAAAACTTGGAAGAAAGATCTGGGCTGGGCATATTGATTTGGTAGCCATCGGCATATGTGCAAAAAAGTTTAACTTCAATTTCCCTAGCCATTTTTTCTAGGCCTTTTTTTTCAGATTTTCTTTCTTCTAAGCATTCCTCCAAGGTTACGTTTACCATCCACCAGCTTCTCTAGAGTTGAAAACAGACTTATGACTACCTTAAGGAATACTAACATGGCAAGACATTGAATTTATCAGATGTAGATGAGGAGAAACAGGAAGAGAAAAATTGAGATAGGAGAATATGGTATCATACAAGTGAAGGGTAAAGTGTTTTAGACAGTGGGATGGGGCCATGTCGAACAGATGTGCCCATCTGAGCATCATGAGTGGTATGTATCTTTAGTGGAGGATGATGACTAGTAGGCTAGCACAAATTAATGGAAATATCTCTTAAGACGATATAAATTCACCTGCTTAGATCTCATATATTCCTTCTGACCTTCATTCACTTAGGAAATGTGCCAGCAACCAAGGCATATCACAGTGCAAATCAACTCAGTAGGATTTGACCACCCTTCATGGAACAGATTCTTATCATGCAAAGCAAAGTACTTAACCCTAACCCTCCATTAAGCACCTCCACATGTAACATCCCGTCAAGGCCAGGCCTACAGAACAAGCCAGACCTTGCCCTTCTTTATTCCAAAGTACTTTGAGTATATATGACAATTCTCAATCAACAGACTCCTCGATTTATGGACTACTTTTGCTTAATGCATTTCAAGTTGAGTGTTTTCTAGTAAGCTAGGAGGTAACATATATTTAAATGTTATAAGCCTTTCTAAAAAAAGGTGAGGGATAAACTAATTTTAAGGCATGTGTCACATTAAATATTTATTATTCAATTAAAGCATACTTATTATATCATACTTAATGATGTAAAAGGTAAAATCTCACCTGTTCCTTTATAATCTCATTTTCATGAGCTGTTCATATATTGTTAAAGTCTTTTAGATCTCTATACACGCAAACACCAACATAAACGTAAACACATGCAGAATAAATGCAATCATACTATATACACTGCTCCACGTCTTAATTTTTACATAACATATTCTCAGATAATAGAACTCCTTCCACGTGAGTCTGTACAAATCTAGCTTTTCCTCTTTAATGCCTACATGCTAGTTCCTACTGTCGGCGATAGAACATTTATTTTTTCCTATTGTCAGATGATCCTGTTATGTCAAACACATTTTAATGTTCCAGAAACTCATCTATTTCCACCACTAGACTAGACTTTTCTGAGAACAGAGATGAAAGGTCCAATTCCTCTCTGCATTTCTAACTTTCAGAATAGCCCTGGGCAAAGAGCAGGGACTCGGTAATTGCTTCATAAATGAACAGTTAGATAATGACCACTACAGCCCTACCTAATTCAATCCGCTTTACAAAAGCTTTCTTTAAAACAATGGAGGCATCCTTCTAAAAGGGATTGCTCTTTTTCAGCACAGGAGAAGTGATGCTCAGATGCAGAGCCAGGTGGGGATAACTACAATTAAAAGAGTTCACATTAAGCGGTGGCTCACGCCTATAATTCCAGCAGTTTGGGAGGCCGAGGTGGGCAGATCACCTGAGGTCAGGAGTTCAAGACCAGCCTGACAAACATGGCGAAACCGTCTCTACTAAAAATACAAAAAAATTAGCTAGGTGTGGTGGTAGGTGCCTGTAATCCTAGCTACTCTTGAGGCTAAGACAGGAGAATCACTTGAACCCAGGAGGCGGAGGTTGTAGTGAGCTGAGATCATGCCACTGCACTCCAGCCTGGGCAACAGAGAGAGACTGTCTCAAAAAGAAAAAAAAAAAAAGTTCACAGTTACTTGAGTACTTACTATGTGCCAAGTGTTTTCATAGTTTGACACATTTAATAATCATAGAAAACTTAAGAGTAAGATTCTATTATTATCCTTGTTTCATAGAAAGGGAAGGTGAGGCACAGAGTGATGGAGTGACCTGGAGGAGGTTCTCTAACGTGTAAAGGCTGGGCCCCTGTCCCGGAGTGTGGTCATTCATACATTAAGCTCCCCTCTCCAGTGGGAAAAAAACATGATGAGTGTTAACTGGGGACGTGCTGGGAAGTGCTGAGGCAACTGGAGGGTCCCATGCCCCTGAACATTTGCAGACAAGCTCATCCTCTGCACCTGCCCAGAGGTTGCCAACCACGAACTTAACTTCATTTTCCTGCATCTGTATTCCTTAATGTTTATAGGAAAGTTTACCTTCTTTTCTTTTTTCTTTTCTTTTTTTGTTTACTTTTTTGAGACGGAGTCTCACACTGTCACCCAAGCTGAAGTGCAGTAGCGTGATCTCGGCTCACTGCAACGTCCATCTCCTGGGTTCAAGTGATTCTCATGCCTCAGCCTCCTGAGTAACTGGGATTACAGGTGGTTGCCACCACACACCTGGCTAATTTTTGTATTTTTAGTAGAGATGAGGTTTCACCAGGCTGGTCAGGCTGGTGTTGAAATCCTGACCTCAGGTGATCCACCCACCTTGGCTTCCCAAAGTGCTGGGATTACAGGAGCGAGCCACCACACCTGGCCTCTTATCTTCTTTTAATAAAATATCATTATGTATTGAGGTTTTTAATTAAAGCCAAATCTAAAACTCTGAAAAATTTAAGGATTTTAACATGGCCAATATTAAAAGCTACTACTAATAAAAACACATGTAGTTCCAACTGAGAAAAGGTAGCAATCTCTTACCAAAATACATATATGAACTTGACATTAAAAGATACAGGTCTTAAAAGCCAAATATCATCCTTAAAGGACATCTTAAGACATATCTGGAAAAGCTCTGAGTGATTTAATGAAACAGATACACAGATACACACACACACACACACACACACACACACAAATATACACATATAGTATATATACACATATACAAATATATATACACACATACACACACACACGTGACTCTAAAATTCATTTACCATTAAAATATATTTCCCAAAGCATATATAAGTGTATAGCTCAAACTTATTTTATTTACTTTCTTTTTATTTTTTTTGAGATGGAGTCTCGCTCAGTCTCCCAGGCTGAAGTGCAGTGGCATGATCTCGGCTAACTGCAGCCTCCACTTCTGGGGTTCCAGTGATTCTCCCATCTCAGCCTCCCGAGTAGCTGGGACTACAATCCTGCGCCACCATGCCCAGCTAACTTTTTGTATTTTTTAGTAGAGATGGGGTTTCACCCTGTTGGCCAGGCTGGTCCTGAACTCCTGACCTCAAGTTACCTACTCACCTTGGCCTCCCAGAGTGCTGGGATTACAGATGTGAGCCACCATACCCGGCCTGCTCACACTTATTTTAACTGGCAGAATAATTCTGATCACTTGTGAAAAGTATAAATTATGAGTGAAAAACCACAATTTCAAAAAAAGTATATTACCTATACTCTGCTAACCAGAAATCTCTGTGAACTGGCACTTCGGCACTTCTCTAGCCCAGTGATAACTGATTTTTATACCCAGAAGCACTACAACATTTTGTCTTAATTAAATTTAATTATAATCCCATTATTTCAACTTGGAAAGACGTCCCAAACAAAATGAACAAAGCACCATACATGGAATAAGAGTCCATTTCAGCTTGAATCTCAGCTTGGCCATCATCAGACTCTGGGGCCTTTGGCAGTGCAGCGTATTTCCCTGATCTGAAGTTTTCTCATCTATAAAATGAAGTACCATCACTTCTTCTGCCTACCCCTAGCGAATGCTTTAATGTCAAATGAAATCGTGGGCATAAAGGTACTTTGTAACTTTAAAGGACTATGTGAATGTGCATTGGGTAATTGTAACAATCAGAATTTAACTAGAGTACTGAATTGCTTAAGTTATGCTATATATACAAATGCAATGACATTTGGTGACATTTAAATGCTCTGCAAGCTCAAAGGTGATCACATACTATGGAAAGTGTGATCTTATAAGAGATTAGTAACATCTAGACTACGTCACTTTTCCAGTATCTACGCATTTACCGAAGCTTTTCAAGACTATTAGTAGTTAGCAATTAACACAGACAAGAACCAGGTAGACAGCGAGTTCCTCTGCTTCATGATCTCTTATCACAGTGACTACTCGTTTTTGAAAAACAGCTGCATATCAGGCCAGAAGGAAGTGCACACAAACATTATTTCATCTTAACTCCCACAACAAACCTTTGAAATTATACTATTATCCTAATTATATGGATGAGAAAACTGAGGCTCAAAGAAAGAAAAGAACCCCACTATCACACAGTAAATTAATGAGTATATCAAAATTCAAACCCAGGTTAAGTCTGATTCCATTTGTATCTATCTCTATATATAATATTTGTCTTTAATGATTTTGTTATGCTAATCACCAGGTGCTTTTCTCCTTGCCAGTTCTTTTCTGAAGGAAAATGCCTCCAAAGACAGGTGACTTAAGATAAAAAGAAGCAAGATTCTTGAACAGGTAATTCACAAAAGAATATGGCCAAATGGCCAGGCATGATGGCTCACGCATGTAATCCTAACACTTTGAGAGGCCAAGGTGGGCAGATCACAAGGTCAGGAGTTCAACACTAGCCTGGCCAATATGGTGAAACCCCATCTCTACTAAAAATACAAAAATTAGCCAGGCGTGGTGGTGGGCACCTCTAGTCCCAGCTACTCAGGAGGCTGAGGCAGGAGAATTGCTTGAAACTGGGAGGCGGAGGTTGCAGTGAGCCGAATCTGCGCCATTACACTCCATCCTGGGTGACACACTGAGACTCTGTCTAAAAAAAAAAAAAAAAGAGATGGCTAGATGGTCAATAAATGTATGAAAAGGTGCTTGACTTCATTAGTTACCAGGGAAATGCATAGCAAAGCCATAATGGGACATTTTGACATACTCGCCAGACAGGCTAAAATGCAAATGACAATACTAGGTGTAGGCGAGGCACACGGGTGGGAGTGAACACTGATCCGATGCTTCAGAAAGCTGCTGACCAGCTTCTACTTAAGCACAATGTATTTATACCGTACCTATGACTTGGCAATTTCATTCCTTGATTTGCATCCAACAGAAATGCATTCATAAATGTTCACAATATGGCATGTCCCAACTGTTTATAACAGTACTATTTATGATCACCCCAAACTGGAAACTACCCAAATGCCCATCAACAGTAGAATGGATCACTAAGTCATAGCAGAGCCACACAATGGAATACTATACAGCCGTGAGCACGAGAAACTACTACCTCAACCATGTGTAGCCGCATGGATTAATATCATGAATACAGGCTGGGCACAGTGGTTCACACCTGTAATCCCAGCACTTTGGGAGGCTGAGGCAGGTGGATCATGAGGTCAGGAGATAGAGACCATCCTGGCTAACATGGTGAAACCGGGAATGGTGACATGTGCCTCTAGTCCCAGCTACTCAGGAGGCTGAGGCAGGAGACTCATTTGAACCCAGGACGTGGAGGTTGCAGTGAGCCGAGATCATGCCACTGAACTCCAGCCTGGGCAACACAGAGCGAGATTCTGTCTCAAAAATAAATAAAATAAAATATCATGAATACAATGATGAGCAACACAAGCTGGATGGGGGAAGACCACATGCCGTTTGAGTTCATTTGAATAAAACTCAGAAACAGGAAAACCAACCCACGATGTTAGAAGTCAGATTAGTGGGTACCCTGGGGGAGGCAGGGGGCAGCTGGAATTGGAAGGAAGGAGAAGGGAGCTCGCAATGCTTGGCTTCTCGATTTGAGTGTTGGTCACACAGGCCTGTTTGCTTTAAGAACATTCTTCAAGCTCAACACTTATAACTCCTGCACCCACTTTTCTCATGTATATAATACTTCAACAATTATATATTTTAAAATAGCCAAAAGGGTATAACTGGATTGTTTGTAACTCAAAGGATAAATGTTTAAGGGGATGGATACCCAATTTTCCATGATGAAATTATTACGCGTTGCCTACTTATATTCAAGCATCTCATGCACCCCATAAATATATACACCTATTATGTGCTCAAAAAATTAAAACATTTTTTAAAAAGCTTACCAAGGAGAGTTAGTATCTCCGCTCCCCAAAGCACGCAAATGTCAATACTTCAGAAGTGTTTCACAGAAATGCACATCGAGCTTACCATGTTTATAAGTCCTTTTAAATTTAAGAGTATTTATTCAGCTCACAGATTTTCATGTCCTTAACGAAATAGCAAGACAGTTTAGGTAAACACAGGAATTACTTCTGAGCTGTAAAGCTGAGTTCTAAAAGAATGATGGTTAGGAGTAAACGAAAGAATGAAGACTAGATATTGAACATCAATAATTATGTCAAGAATAAAAGGTTTCTGCATTGAGTCTTGAAGAGCAAGACAGGGACACAGCCTACAGCCTCGTTCTGGGAGCCCGCTGCTCACAGAGGTTTTGAATCTGAAGGTAACGTGAAACAAGTAAGGGGAGGGAACCTAATAAAAGCAACAACTTAGAAAGTTAAAAACCTAGAAATAAAGAGCTATGGCATATGCATATAACTTTCTTTGAAACCCACATAACTTTCCTATTCTTTCTGAGAGACAATGTTTGAGTAGGAGGAATTCTTAAGAAAGCTGTCATACTAAAAAGAAAAAAAGGTATAAGAACTAGTGAAAGATTAAGATACATGCACACATAGATGCATATTTATCAACTGATTTGTATTACATCAAAATATATTCTGTATAGAATTATATCAGATACAGACATACATGTATGTGTATATATATATATATTGGAATTTAGTTCCAGTATTATCTCAACTGTCATTCCTTGAAATTGACAACAGATTTGAGAAGGGACATCAGGACAGCCCAACCAATGTAACAAGGTCCTAATCACTAGCAACACATAGGGGTCTGGCTGCCCTTTGAATTCAATGAGCAGCCTCAAGACTCATCTGCTTTGTGGACAAATCAAAAGTCTCTGTCACAGACAGATGCACAGTGGGTTCTCTTCCTCCAAGGAAAAAAACTGGTTTCAGATTTAGTCTATCTTCCACTCTGGGTTGGCCATGTATAAAGAAAGCTGTAATCCATGAAGTGTCAAAGAAGAGAGGTTAAAACAGCAGCAGGTGGCTTAGAGGCTAGGCTTCCTGGAGAGAAACACTCTAATGGAAAGGAAAATTTATTTCTAGTGACCAAGGGTATGCATTTCTTTTATCTTTAAAAGACATTTGTGCTATATATTTTCTGGTACTTTATCCAAAATACAGGGTAAAAATGTTGGAGAATAAGCAGATGAACCAAGTCTCTGTATCTTTCAGTCAAGACTTCAAAAATCCAGATTTCTCTGCCTCTTCTATTTATTTACATGTTTGATGTAAGGAAAAGAACTAAAATAAGTAGGGTAAAAATTTGTTGCTTTGCTGGAGGCCTTATTTCAGAATTTCTGTATTCAGTAGGCACACATAACCACGGGTTTCTTCTAATTCATCATACAGGAATAAACAGACACATAAAGCTAAGTAATTCTCACTCTTCATTATTCTAGAAACTATGGTTTTTTAAATTGAAATTATTTTTGTTTTTAACTTAAGGTTTTCTTTAAGTGGCTAATCTTATACTCTAAAAAGTTTGTAACACTTATTCCCGAATCTTATTTACAAAGCAATTAGGTTTTTGATTGGATAAAAACCATCTATCCCTGCAGACGTTGGCTTTAGAAATCTTGGCTGATTGCCTCACTATTTCCATTGATTTCTGATATGTGAACTGTTGCATTCAAAAGACAAATGGCACCAAATATGTAACAATGACAAAAACCTTTAAATGAAAGGGGTTTTTCATGCTTTTACTTATTTAATCAAATTGAATGCTCTAAGATTTGACAGTATGGTTATCCCTTCTTGACCCTCCCACCCCACCCCCTCACCGTTTCCAACTTTATTACTGATCTCATATCAGATTTTGACCTTGCTTGTCCTGGAAGTCTCATGTATATCTCCTTTTGTGGCCCATTTTCCAAGGTCATGGGTTTCTTTACCTTCCATACTTGAAGTATCGATTAGCTTGCTTTGTCAATTTTCTATTTGTTTTGCAGCCAGGAATGTCAAACCAGTGTTAAGCAATTCAGCACTGCAGTTTGCCCAGCCTGCATAAACCTCCTGCTCCCTTTCACATCCCTCCCTGAAAACAGAGTGGCTGCACGCAAAAGGAGTAGGAAATCAAGCCAGCGCTTGCTCGGAGCTGGTCGGCGAGTGTACGGCACAGCATATTTCAATTAGCATCCAATCATGTTAAGTAGTGATACTTCAATATTTGTGTGAGCCTGCCTTGTAGAATTTAATACTCAGACAGCCATTTTGCAAAACACAGCAGGGCCGGGAAAGAAGGGCTATTTCAGTGAAAGAGTCACAGGATGATAAAGCTGTTGCAACAGCTGTGTCATCCATCCAGTGATTATTATCTACTAGTTTTCTGAAGTGGCTCAAAATAGGATTTCGTGTTAGCCTCTGTGCCTATCTATAATTTGTAAAACTCCATAGTATTTCTTCCCCCCACCATGCCATCATTCAAGTATGAAAACAGGACTACTCTAGGTGACAGAGAATATCAACTGGTTTCAATGAGACAAATCTCTGAGACAATGGTCTTCTCAAACCCATCCCTGTGCAAGTGATTTCCAACCTTATCAAAGTCACAAGGCACCAAAGATAGATAAAAACATCTCTGGGTGGGGAAAATATCTCAGAATCTCCTATACCTCAGATTCCTTGAAAACTCAGGGTACGAAATGATCAACAGTCTGGTTGGTTCAGCACAGGGATTAAAAACAGCCGAAAGAGGCAACATGCACCAGACAGACACGAATAGTATTTTCAGCTCCCAGCTGCAATTCTACAGCAATAGAAACTTACATAGGACACCCGTACTCGCCGGCGATGCACCAGCCCGCAGCACTGCATGAAGAGGGGGCAGAACGCAGTCAGCGTGTGGCTTCACCAAGCTGCACTGTGCCTTGTCTTCCCGTCACAGCCTCGGTCCATTTCTTCCCACCTTCTACTCCCAGGTAAGAGGCATGAGCAAATCACTTAGCTTCTGCCTCCTAGGTAGTTTCTAAAAAAGCCACCGTTCCTGCAGGCATGCCAAAACTTTGTTCTCCCTGTTTGTCTTTTTTTTTTTGGGGGGGGGGGGGGGGGGGGTTGTAATTTGAGATCCTCTTCAAGGGGGTTTCCTATTTGCAGAAATCTACAAGAAGTAGCATTAATTTCCAGAAGTAAGTATTGCTAACACAGAGTTAGGACTGTCCAGATCATCAGAGTTTCTTGGTGACGCTTTTACAGTAGCCATTCTCAACTCGGGAGATGTTCAAACATCTGAGAATCTTGCATTTCACGACCCTGCAGTATTCTGCTTTTAAAAAGGAGGAGGCCTACTCCTGCTGCTGTTTATGTGACTGCTTCTTAGAACGCTGCTGCTCCTGCTCCCGCGGCTGCTCGGCTATGATTGCCTTCTTCACAATGCACAGGCTGACAGCAGCATCCTGGATTCACTGTTACCTCTGTAACGTTTTGGGCATATCTGATTTGCTACTTCTCCCTCCTCCCCTGACCCTGAAAAATGACTGAGTCTAGACTCTTATTCACTGTGGATTCCTAGGACTACAGAAGCATCCTCCAAACAGTCAGATGCTTTGTCCTGCAGTAGGTATTTCACATGAATTGTAAGGAGGATCGCCGGAGTGGCCTCAGGACCTGACTCGCTCAAGCACTGCGGCGCACAGTTGTTTTGGTGCTCACCGGCAAATATTCATTTTCTGGGTTAAAGCACGTTAAACAAACATAACTCTGGAAGGCGAATTTGATCAGACTCAGACCTCATTAATTCATTAGATCACATACCACCTACGATTTAGATATAATGAACAACATAAGGCTCCCTTCCAAGTGTGAAAGCTCCCAAGTCAACACTCTTTGTAAGCTATTATTTAGATCTTTCCCTAAAGACCCAGTTTTCAGGGACTGAGCTGATCCTAACATTCTCCCTCAAGATCCTGCACATGTCACACCGAAAAAGATGAATCATTAAGACATGTGGAGATTCAGCTGTTCATTTGTATGATGTCAGCCATTCTAATACACAACGACTCATAAAACGCTTCAGTGTGTCATAGCTATTGATCCAAATGTGCCCCCATGTCCAAGTCATTCCATATTCTGCGGAGACCTAAGAAGATATGTTAATGATGTCATATCACAGATTAACCACCACTCTGCTCTTTAGGTCCCTGGAAAAATAAAAGACAATTAATTCTCAACACTTTTTCAGCACTTTCTTAAGGCTATTTATTTATTTATTTTTAGAGATAGGGTCTCATTCTATCGCCCAAGCTGAAGTGCAGTGGTGCAATCATGGCTCTCTGTAGCCTTGAACTCTTGGGCTCAAGCAATCCTCCCTCTTCAGCCTCCCAGGTAGGTAGGGTTGTAGGTCCATGCCACCAAACCTGGCTAAGTTTTTTTTCTTTTTGAGACAGAGTCTCACTCTGCCGCGAAGGCTGGAGTGCAGTGGCATGATCTCAGCCCACTGTCACCTCTGCCTCCCGGGTTCAAGCAATTTTCATGCCTCAGCCTCCTGAGTCGCTGGGACTGTAGGTGTGCGCCACCACCCCTGGCTACTTTTTGTAGTTTATTTTTTTATTTTTTAGTAGAGATGGAGTTTCGCCATGTTGGCTAGGCTGGTCTTGAACTCTTAGACTCAAGTGGTCTGCCCACCTCGGCCTCCCAAAGTGCTGAGATTATGGGTGTGAGCCACTGTGCCCGGCCTAATTTAAAAATTTTTTTTTTTTAGAGACAGGGGTCTCACTTTGTTGCCCAGGCTGGTCTCAAACTCCTGGCTTCAGGCCATTCTCCTGCCACAGCCTCCCAAAATGCTAGGACTACAAGTATGAGCCACCATGCCTGGCCTTAAAATCTATGATTTAAAGTAACAATTTTATATTATTATTAATAGTCTAAGAGGTTGGTAAAGGTGGAAAAAAATGTCTGCCTTAGTTTAATCTCCTTATTTGACTGATAAACTGGGACCCCACATGATTCCATGTTTTCTTTATCAGTAATGTAAGCAATAGCATAATTTAAACCCTGCAACTTACACAATCTACACAGTCTGTGAAAATGTGGTCTTACCATATACTAATTAATCCTTTGTGGATTTGAAGGTCCAAAAGGAAGATAACAGATAATCTATAGATAGACAATAAGGACACCCTAGTGATTACATCAGAAACCTAGAGTAAAACAAAATTTCTGAATTATAGTGCAAATTGGCTCTTGAAGTAAATCCTGGGGGGGGAAGAAAAGCCTTCACCATTTTCCAAGGCATACATGATATATTCCTAGTAGGGCAAGACTGCAATTTGATTTTTTAAAGAAACTTGAGTGAGAAGAACAGTAAGTAATATGAAAGAACACATCATTCAAATTCAAGTTTTTTTCTTAAGGCCTCTCATCCCTTCTGTCACCACACAGTTACTAGAATAACTGAATAAAGAATAAAAATTAGCTTAAAGTTAGAATAAGATGAAAACACTGGGGAAATGCTCTATCCCTTCTATGATTCTGAATTCGATTTGGAATTCACTTAACTTTTTATTAACTATGATATTTTTATACACAATATAAGAGAGATTCCCCCATTCATTAAATATTCCACCCACCTTGTCATTCAAGAATCCACAAAAGGATGCCAAGCACTAACTAACTTGATTCAGCAAACATTTATGGAGCACCTTCTGTTTGCTCAGTGCTGTGCTAAGGTGCTGGGGATATGAAATGAATAAAATGCAATCCATGTATTCATCAAGTCACTTTTAACAACTGGGGAGGCCGGACATGGTGGCTCATGCCTATAATGCCGGCAGTTTGGGACGCCCAGGTGGGCAGATCACCTGAGGTCAGGAGTTCAAGACCAGTCTGACCAACATGGGGAAACCCTGTATCTACTAAAAATACAAAAATTTGCTGGGTATGGTGGCACGTGCCTGTAATCCCAGCGACTCGAGAGGCTGAGGAAGGAGAATCGCTTGAATCTGAGAGGCAGAGGTTGCAGTGATCGAAGATCACGCCACTGCACTCCAGCCTGTGTGACAGAGGGAGACTCCATCTCAAAAAGACAGAGGGAAGAGAACACAGTGTTTAAGAGCAATGGGAACACCAAGAAAACAACTCCTAACCATCCCTGGAAGGAACAAGAGAGGCTTCACAAAGATGAGGACACTTGGGCTAGCCTTTGCAGAATGGAAAGAACTGCATCCAGTGGTAAGTAGAGGGAGAAAGAATCTCAGGCAATGGGCAGAAAACGCAAATGCACGGAAGATTACATACAGAGTATACGCAGAACTAATTGTGTTTACATAGACTGTATATGAAGAATGGTATCTTCAGACAACAGGGATCTACCCAAAGTCCTCATTCTAAACTCAGTTCTCCCCCAGATTCAGTCTCTACTTATCTCTCTATCCCTAGCACTTAGCACAGTGACTGACACATCGTAGGTATGACAAAGATTCCTAGTTGGCCCCCTTTATCCATTCTTTCCTTCATTTACAGTAACAGAAATGGACATTGGCTGCTGGGCTAAGATGCATGTCCCAGCTTTTCTTGCAACTTGGATGGCCACGAGACTAGATTGATTCTGGTCAATGGGCAGATACAGAAATGTCATGTGCCAATACTCAAGTCACGTGCCACTGCTGAGAGCTGGGACAGCCTTTTATAATAAGAAGAAAGCTGCACATTCAGGAGAGCAGAGCGACAAGACAGACCCAAGTCCCTAGGACTGGGGCGCTGCCATACTGGCCCAATAGTGCTTACATTTAGACTGCACCAAGAAAGAGACATTAACTCCAATGTTGGCACTTTTACTCTGATTTCAATTATAGATGCTAAACTTGTATTATTATTATTAATTTTTGACACAGGGTCTCGCTCTGTCACCCTGGCTGGAGTGCAGTGGTGCAACCTCAGCTCCCTGTAGCCTCAACTTCCTAGGCTCAGGTGATCCTACCACCTCAGCCTCCCAAGTAGTTGGGATTACAGGTGTGTGCCAACATGCGTAGCTAATTTTTGTACTTATTGTAGAGACAGGGTTTTGCTGTTTTGCCCAGGCTGGTCTTAAACTCTTGAGTTTATGCATTTCACCCACCTTGGCCTCTCAAAGTGCTGGGACTAGAGAAGTATGAGCCACCATACCTGGCCTAAAAGTGTATTTTAAAAGCACCTCAATGTGTTTCTGGAATGAATGATGAATTCACAAATCCAAGTGTGTGGAGGAGGCGGGGGACTGGGAGAGGGGGAAAAGAAATGGCGAGAGTGGAGTGGAGAATCGGGAACCCAGGTTGGGACTACCGTGAACAACACAGCAAAGAGTTTAGAGTTGAACTGGTAGTACGTACAGAATGACTGAAACTTTTAAATGTGAAAATATCTGTTGTTTTATTAAAAAGTACGAAAAAGTATCCAGACTGCTGAGTCTATAAAAACCTGGTCGGGACCAGGGGCAGTGGCTCATGCCTGTAATCCCAGCACTTTGGGAGGCTGAGGCAGCCGGATCATGAGATCAGGAGATCGAGACCATCCTGGCCAACACGGTGAAACCCCATCTCCACTAAAATACAAAAAATTAGCCGGGCATGGTGGTGTGCGCCTGTAGCCCCAGCTACACGGGAGGTCCCAGCTACATGGGAGGCTGAGGCAGGGGAATCGCTTTAACCCAGGAGGCGGAGACTGCCGTGAGCCGAGATCGCTTCACTGCACTCAATAGTTCAACCTCAGCAAGAAACGGGAAGCTTCTGAGTTTGTACACTTGTCTGTGGTAACTGTTCCTTTACTAAATAATCAAATCAAATAAAGTCAATAAAAGCTAGCTGCTTGGCTCATGTAGCTAAATTACAAACCTAATGAATTGCTAAATTAGCTATTTTGTTATAATACGAGCTATCTTAAGAGAAAAATATTGAAAAGCGACAAGGAGAGGCACAATGACAAAATCAACAGATTAAAAGTAATCAAAGAGAACTGTAGATGGTTTCAATGCCATATATGCATATATATTTTAATGCAAGGGATTTATCTCTGGCCGGTCTTTAGAAAGTATGACGATGAATGTTTCTTTACTACTCACTTTCTACGTGACTATTAGTCAGGAATGGCAAGAACACAGTCAAAGTTAAACATCAGATGAAGTGCTTCCTCCAAGAAGAGAACTCTTTGATAGTAAGAAATCGAAGATCTAAAGGAGCCTTCTGTAGCGGAACTAAAATTGTCTTGTCAGAGTTGATGCTGCTTACGTGCTTCTGGCTCTTCTGTGGCTGTGATTTTAGGAAAGAAGAGTCCCTCCTCTGACAGACACTTGCTCATATACTCATTTGACTCTCCCTTCAAAGTAAGCCATGAAGAGCCTAATGTCCTTAAGTTGACCAAAAACTCTTTTGCTAATTTCAGCAAAAACAAAAAAAGGACCAACTGTCTCTATTCATCCATTCAGTCCATAGTATCAACTGAGTGCTGCTCATCAAGAGCACGTCTCTGCTGGGCACCAGCAGGAAAATAACAAGTAAAACAACTAAGGTCCTTGCCTTCAAGGAGCTTAAAATCCATGGGGCAAGGCAATTTCAATCAAATAAACACATAAGCATATAATTACAAGCTAGTAAGATGTTTGCATGAAAGTACAGAATACTATGAAAATGCAGAGCAGGTTGACATCTTCGAGAACTAGAAGAGTCAGAAAGGTGTCTCTGGGGCACTGCTACCTGAGCTGAGGTCTCAAGAGTGGGAAGGAGTTAGCTAAATGCAGGGGAGATAAGGCAGGGAGAGGGAGGTATTATTTACAAAGGTCTTTGTAGTACAAGGGAGAAGGCTGAGTTTAAGAAGCTGGAGAATAAAGCACGAGAGAGAGGAGAAGATGAGGTCAGAGAGCCAGGTGATTGCAAGATCATGTGGGCCATGCTGGGGATCTTTTCTCTTTCTACTAAGAGCAGTGGGATTTCTCTCCCTCAAGAGGCATAATCAGATTTGTATCATTTAAAATCCACTTTGGCAGTAGAGTTGAAGACAGATTGGAGGACGGCTAGAGAGAAGCCAGGGAGACCAGTTAGAAAGTATTTTTATCCAAGCAAAAGAGAGGTCTCGTGCTAAGGAGGCAAAGATGGGAGATAAGGAAAATAAATAAATCTATTAGATATTGAGGAATTCAAGTAAGGAAATCCAAGTGCAGAAAACAGAAAATGAAACCCAATGTAATACACACATGTTCCCATGTTCTCTCCATCCCGGACATTTCCATGCATTTCTGAAGTTCCATCTCCTGTAGTCTAATCTGTGATAAACTTTTATTTTCATGTCAGTACCAGTTTTCTTCTATTTCTTGGTCCGGTCCTCATTTCTCTCCTTACGATCCTGAACAAAATCTCTACCTGGCTGATGCATCTTCCACTGAACTCCACTTCTTTAGCCACCAAAACACACTACTCTATTTCATTCCAACTTCTACAGAACTGAAAACCTTTCTCTAATTTTCCTTTATTTCTCACCAAAATGTCTGGGTTCTCTTTTGATCTACTGGAGTTTTTTGTTTTTCTGACCAACAATTAATCATTGTTATTCTCAGTAATCAGAATGGCAACATTTGTTTATTTACCACCTATACACAGATAGCAGGAGAAGTAAGTAAGATAACTACAGGCAACGTAATTAGGGGAAGAAGTCATATTTCTGAAATTACTAACAATCATGGAATGCACACGAAACCTCAACGACAAATTTAAAACATATTTTGGTTTATTGAGGTAGACTACACTTGCTACATTCAAGATTTGTGTAACCCTAATAAATCCCAGTTCTCTGATAGCCCAGTCATACTTAAAGGAATGCAATCTCGCAACAAAAACTTGAAAATCGAATGCAATCTTTAATTGCATAGCTCAAAGAATGTAACACAGGATCCTGTAACCCACAGCAGTACTTCTCAAACATTCCTTTTCTTTTCCTCCCTGATTCTCTCGTAACCAAAGCCACTGGAGAACCTCTACTTTCCAGTACAAACAAAAACAACAAAATGTGGCAGGCACAATGGCTCATGCCTGTAATCCCAGCACTTTGGGAGGCCGAGGCTGGCAGACCATGGGCCCTTCATCTCCACTTCATGAATGAAGACACTGAGGCACTGTGAAGTCAAGATTTCTATCTAGGTGTTTGACGCCTGAGCCCATGGCTTTAAACCTCTTCCTACCTTCTCTTTGAAAAGTGAAGATTAATTTTATAAGCTAACCCTGGAGGATCACATGTTAATTAATTAACCAATCCAATCATACAAAAGACACTTTTCCACCCCGAGCCATCGTCAGCCTACCTTTCATGGGTTCCCCTTCTAGCAGCTTCCCAAATCACCCTTCTGCAAAAACATTCCCACCTTATACTTTTTCCTTCCCCTTTCTTGCAAAGTCGGAAATGTTACCAATTGGAAAGTTATTTTAGGCCACAAGTATCTTCTTATAAAAATTAAGCCCCTCTTAAATATAGGCACTATGACAAATTATTTAAAACCACACTTCATCTACCTATAGCTACATATTCTTACCTTGCTTCAGAAATAATTTAAGGCAATTTATAAGGATAAATTTTCAAAGGACATTTAAATATCAGAAAAGAGGGATTAAGAGAAAAAAAGCAAAGCAAAGATGGCAACACAAAATGCAGAAACAAGGCTCAAAATGCATCCCATAATAATGGAAGTACTTCCTACCAATGAGCCATAGATCTGGCTGTAAGCTTTCGGGCAGCCAACTCAAAAAGGGAAACTCGGTCGGTTACCTGATTTATCATCCATCGGCTTAAAATAAACCAAATGCTCAGAAGAACGAATCTGTTTGGCACTAACACCACACACCGATTTCTCCTGGAGGCCCCATAAAAAGGAACATTGTGTAAAATTCCTTCCGGTAAATGCCACAGCAGGTTCTGAAAGAGGCTTCTTACAATGATTATCAGCGGAAGCTAAAGGTTTCCCACCATAGCAACATTCAGTAAAATAATCTGGGCAGAGAGAGAGAGAATAGGCTAGATAAGATCATTAACTCCTTAAAGATTTGGCTTGACCCAAGAATAATCATAAAAACAATTACAAAAAGCATTAACAAGTATCTACTGATACAGGCACCCAGTGAGCATTATTCCTTTAACTCTCCTATCAGTTATGAAGAAGACGATTACTCTTCATCCCTGCGTGATACGGTTTGGCTCTGTGTCCCCACCCAAGTCTCACATTGAATTGTAATTCCCAGTGTTGGGGGGAGGGAGGTGACAGGATCATAGGGGCAGATATCCCCCCTTGCTGTTCTTGCGGTAGTGAGTTCTGAGATCTGATGGTTTAAAAGCGTGTAGCGCTTCCCTCTCGCACTCTCTCTGCCCCGTTTGACCATGGTAAGATGTGGTTGCTTCCCCCTTCACCCTTCCATCATGATATTAAGTTTCCTGATGCCTTCTCAGCGGTGCCTCCTGTATACCCTGTGGAACTGTGAGTCAATTAAACCTCTTTTCTTTATAAATTACCCATTGTCAGGTAGTTCTTTGTAATAGTGTAAGAACATTACAAACGAGGAAACAGAGTTGAGAGACTTGCTTAAGGCTATGAAATTCACATGCATGAGAATAGGACTGGAACTCAGATTTGGTGAACTGCAAAAATCTAGCTCCCAACCAGAGTTTTAGACAGTGAATGGATTCTGTGTCCATTAAACAATCCCACTGAGTACTGTGCCTCATCAATGAGCTTCAGACACATATCTGAAGGCAAGGACCTTGACTACTCAACACAGATGCATAGGATTTATTAAGCTGGAAGTAATAAAAGATGAGGACACTTAAGGGAAGGCCACCCACCTCAGCTTGCAGCTGTAGTAAAAGCAAATGGCTTTTCCTTCAAACACCTAACTACTAATGAGAAGTTCTAGAGACTGGAGAGAAGAGGATGTAGGTAGCTTTGGTGCGTGGACACTTCAGGATTAAGAGCAGAGCTGGGAGGGAGTTGGAGCGTAAACCTGCATGGTACTGGATATTTGGATGAGGGCTTCAGATGGTGGAGCTGAGGAAACAGAAACGGAGGAAGCCAAAGATGGATCTTGTCTCCTTCAAAACCAATTTGCGTTGATGCTGATTCTAACACTAGGCTGTATGGTGGTCATAAGTATCTAGATATCCTAAACCTGAAATATGCAATTTTCCAAAATAAAAGACACTCGTCCATAGTCACAGCTGACTTAGTCACCCTCTGCATTTAGAATGGACAACTTTAAAAAAATGAGATAAAATTGAGGGTAGGCAGGCCTCTTTGCCCTCATAGAAAGATGAGTTTTGAGCAGAACCAAGTGAATTAAGTGAAGGACTCAGACAACGTGGCAGAGAAAAGGTCCAGGCAAGTGCCCCGAGGCAGGAATGCACTTCGCCTGCAGAAAAGACAGTAAGAAGGTGCCTGTGGATGAAGCCTGGTGAGTGGCCAGATCACGTAGTTTCACCAAGTTACGACAAAGCCTGGATTTTCTTCTAACTGGGAGGAAAGCCACTGGAGGACTTTGCAAAGGACACCTAGCTTGATTCATGTCTCAGAAGTAGCATTCTGCCTGCTGTGTGGAGACTCCAAGAGCTCATGAGGAAAAATGGTGATTATTTTTTAGACTATGAGAGAAGGGCTTGGTCCAAGGTGTTAGTGGGAGGACATCTTGAGAAGTGGTAGGATTTTGGATACATTTTTAAAGTCCAGGGTGACAGAACTGACCTGTAGATTGATGTCTTATTGGAGAGAAAGAAGCCAAGAATGAATCCAGTTGGAAGCTGGAAAAGGGAGATGGGGCTGAGCTGACATTCACATGGTTGCTCCATTTCCCGAGAAGGGAAACACCGAGGCAGGGGCAAGCTCAGAGGAGTAAACAAAAAATACTTTTGCAGGGATATTAATTTTGAGAAGGCTATAGGACATCAACATGGAACAGGCAAGTAGGCAATTCTGTACATAACTCCAGAGTCCAGAAGAGAGGCGTGAGTAGAGAAATAAACATGGCATAGAGATGTCTGTAGAACCAAGAGCTTTCATGAAATTCCCTTGAGAAATTTCCCAAGAAAGAAGAGCTGAAAACTCCTTCCTGGAACATCTCGCCCATTAGAGGTGAGGTCAAGTAAGATGAAGACGGAAAATTGATCATCAGATCTGGTCAGGTAGAGGCCACTGATAGCACCTCAAGTGAAGTCACTGGAGGGATTGGGTCAAGAGTCTGAAATGAATTCAATAAAGAGAGAGAGGGGTGAACAATTTGATATGGTCGATGGACCAAGTTTTCCAAGGAGATTTGCTTTAGCATAGAGTAGAAAAATGAAAACATAGTTGCCAAGAGATGCAGGAAGAAGGCATCTTTTTTTTTTCTTGAAATAGGAGGTATTACAGGTAAGAAAGGAAAAACAAAAGACACTTCAACGGAGATCACAGATACTTGTAGGCGCAAAGTCCTTGGTTGGGCCAAGGGTCTGGAATCGCAGGCATGGGCAGAGTGGTTGGCTCAGAGAGACTCTTAGTTGGTTCACCCACTGTCACAGGAAGGAAGCAGAGGATTTAGGTACCAGTGGGTGGATTTAATGGTAGCAGTAGTGGGAAGGTCTTTTTAGAGAGTTGCTATTTTCTCAGATGAAATTAGGAGAAAGATCATTAACCGAGAATGAGGAGAAGGGAGAAACTTGCAGATTTGAGGACGAGGAAGGCGAGAAAGAGACCTCTCGGTGGGGGCGGGGTGGTGATATTTGTGGTCATGAACTTCAAGTAAAACAGTCCCCAGAGTGGTCTTTTTCCTTTACCAGGTTTGTCTGCTGAAATGCAAGGGTGGAATGAATGAGTCTTTTCATTTCTCAGGAGAACAGAGACAGAGGGAAAGAGGAACAGAGTTGAGAATGTCTGCCTGCATCACGGAAACTCAGATAAGGAAGGAAATGAGGATCTGAGGGGAGGGGGTGATGGGCTATGAAAAGATGTTGGTTACAAAGATATAAAATTACAGATCAGAGCAAGAGGAAGACTTCTCAGAGAGTAATATCGGAGATGTCAGACGAGATCCTACACATTCTCTTTAAAATATGCTTAAAGAAGCTCATCTTTCCCAATATTGAATTAGCAATGAGCTACATAGTGACAAAGAAGTGAATGAGAAAAATCTCCATTTTTTAAATCCTTTTGGATTTAGTTAGTTGAGAACCCTCTAAGAATGACAGATGCAACAGAAAAATTCTTCTCAAATTTAAAATCAGAAATAGTAAAACTGGGGGAGAGTCATATGATTTTATGACAAAATACTTCAAAAATAATGTATTTAACCAATTATTTTTTAATTATTAGACCACAGAAGTATTCAATTATTCTTACTTATGAATCAGACAGTTACCGAAGGCAAAATAATAGACCTATGAATTTTCAATTTCTGAAAGATCCAACTTATTATGTTTGATACAGACATTATGTTCTTTACTTCCTCATAAAGAACAGGTCATTTGGGTCCTAACATCAGCTTATAATTAGTTTGGAAAAATGGGGCGTTTCTACTGAATTTGAAGGCTAAACTTTGTGGATTTCAATTTCTCTTTTCTGGTTTCGTAGATACTAGGGTCTGAATCTTCGCATTCCCCTCAAAATTCGTATGTTGCAACATAATCACCAGTGTGATGGAATTAGGAGGGGCCTCTGGGAGGTAATTAGGTCATGAATGGGATTAGGCACCATTATCAAAGATGTCCCAGAGAGATCTGATGCCCCCTCCACCATATTAGGACGCAGTAACAAGGTACCATTTATGAAACAGGGGAAGTTGTGTGTTACCGTAACGTCATTAGAGGTACTGTATGTTATATGCATTAGCATTAAGAATGAAATGATGGTTTCCTTTACCCCAGAAAAGGTGGACCTCACAGACACTATAAAGATAATGGAGTAAAAGAATCTAAAATTTATAGAAACTCAGAGGGGGAGAGTTTGTCACCAGATACAGAATCCGCCTCAACCTTTGACTTCACAGCTTCAGAACTGAGAGAAATAAAGGGCTGGGTTTTTTGTTTGTTTTTGTTTTAGACAGAGTCTTTCTGTCACCCAGGCTGGAGGGCAGTGGCGTGATCTCGGCTCACTGCAACCTCCACCTCCCAGGTTCAAGTGATTCTCCTGCCTCAGCCTCCTGAGTAGCTGGGATTACAGGTGCCCGCCACCATACCCAGCTAAATTTTGTATTTTTAGTAGAGATGGGGTTTCAACATGTTGGTCAGGCTGGTCTCAAACTCCTGACCTCATGATCTGCTCGTCTCAGCCTCCCAAAGTGCTGGGATTACAGACATGAGCCACTGCACCTGGCCCCTAAATGGCTGTTTTTGATAAGCCACCCAATTGATGCTATTTCATTACAGCAGCTTGAATGGACTAAGACAAATTTATTTTGCAAAGCACCAACAAATGTATCTAAAATCACAGTATTTTTTTTAGACATGATTGAAAAACGTAATCATTTGGGATATCTGGCATCCACGACAATCTTCCTATCCCAGCCGGCACTGCATGCCCCATATTGGGAAACTCTCAGGAAAATTCACAAGAATTCAAAGAGCTGTCCAGAAATTTGAAATTAACAAATGAAACCAGAACTCTCCAACGAAATTGCTAGGTGCACTTAACAGACTCTCTGCCATAGGCACCAATCAGTATTACGCTTCACTTGAATTTGTACATCAATTTTGTTAACAAGAGATTATCTTGCACATTAGGAAAAGCCGTAAGCTTTAAGGATCTCCATCACATGACATGTGGTAGTTGGTAAGTGGTTAATGATTTTAATTTTAGTTTCAAAATCATTTTTAAAGGTAAAATTTGATGTCTGAAATCCACTGCCGAATTCAATGATCTCATTCAATATGAATCTCGGCAAAGAAAGCAGACATCTGTGGTTTCAGAATGAACTCTTTTATGATGGGGTTTTTTAAAGTCTTGAACTCTGTTTTATGATGTAACAGGATTAGAGCCAACGTCATTGCAGTAAATATCAAAGACAATCCACTATGGAGAAGCAAGCCTGGCATCTCCTGACTGAGCGCTTTTAAATAAAAGCCAGCAACGTCTACCTTGCCACATTGCATTAGCCCACCCAGCAATGTGGCACTACAGTTAGTGGTAGCTCAGTTGCACAATGGAAGAAACGGGTTCTAAGAGTGATGAGACATGGCTGGGGACACATTGCTGATGAGTGCTAGAGTTAGGATTCCAACTCAGTACTCTCGGAGACCACAGCTCTTGTTGTTCCCTTAGTCCATTTGCTGTTGCTATAACTGAATACTTGAGGCTGACTTACTTATAAAGAAAATAGGTTTATTTGGCTCATGATTCTTGTGGCTAGAAAGTCCAAAATTGGGCAGCTGCATCTGGTGAGGGCCTCAGGCTGCTTCCACTCACCAGTTAGAAGGGTAGCAGTTGTGTGTAGAGATCGCATGCCATAAGGAGAACCAAGAGAGAGAAATTGAGGAGCCAGACTCTTCTTAACCATCCTGCTCTTACAGGAACTAATCCATTCCCCAGACAATGAGAACTCACTCACCCCAGAGGAAGGGCATTAATCTCTTCATAAGAAATCTGCCCTCATGAACCAAACACCACCCACTAGGGCCCAGCTCCCAACGTTACCTCATTGGGGATCAAATTTCAACATGAGTTTTGGGAGGGACAAACTACTTTTAAACCACAGCACTCTTAAATTCTGCCATGTTGTCTTGAGTTGCGTCTCTTCACCATTCTCCTTGTTTCCACAGTCTTGAGCGTGATCCCTGTGAACAGCCAGGGTGATCCTACCCTTCAACACAAAATTCTCCAACTTACCTTGGCCTAATCACGACTCTTATGGATTACCTTTTCCCCTTTCCTTGAATAAATGTGTTAATGGAAACTTTGTGTTTACTCTTCATCAAATTTAATACAACAGTTTATCTAGATTGCTGTTGAAATTTAGGAATTTTGTGTATTACTAGTCCTGTAAGTTCTAAAATAGTCTCTTTAATATCTAGCAGGATGTTTTGTAAATTTGTTTTATTAATAATTTTATTGAAAATATAACAATATTGACAACTTAGTATCGAAGAAAATATAGTCTTTATCTCAGCATATGTTCTTCAAGTTTTTTGGTATATTTTCTTTAAAATTTCACTGCTTTTAACTTAACTGTACTTTTAATAGATACTTCTGAGTTCAGTTTCCATACTGCTGCAGCCTCACCAATTTGTGGAAACTGTCTGTGTGATATTTTGACTCTTCATTTGTATATTTGCTTCAAATATTTTCCCAACATACCTTTTCATCCTGTTTTCTTGTTATGCAGTTTAGTATTTTAAAATAACAGTATGTGTTGCTTTGTGAGTATTTTTATCACATCAAAACTAAGACCTTTCCACCTGTCCATTGTTCTAATAAATCAACACAAAATATTCTAATCATGATTTGTTTTATATCCAACTCTCCACTTAAGTATATTTGATTTAACTCTCTAATTGGTTTTGATACAAGGTGTAGACTTAATTATTTAAGTAGTTAACTAGTTATCCCAATACAATTTTTATACTGTGGGTTAAATAATGTTTGCACTTTTAAAAAATATATTACATAAATTGAAAGCCAGTAGGAATTCAATTTATAATAGAACATTCATTTTCTTAAGTGTCTTATTGTGTATGTGTATACACACATATATATATATATGCATTTAAAAAACATATGCTTCTCTTTTGTTACTTGAATATGTACTTGAATTTGAATATTGAATATGAATATGATATTGGTGGTTGAATATATATGTACTTGAATATTGTTACTTGAATATTTTGTTTATTGTGACTTGAATATAACCACGATGATTAATCCACTTGCAACTCTTTCAAAATATTACATGACATAGAAGCGCATTTTAGCTGACATTTCTTATTTGTACAAATATTCCAAAAGTCATTTCTCTGGCTTTTCAGCAAAATATAAAGATTAAAAGTTCAAAAAAAGTTCAGTAAATATAGATATAAATAAAAATAATTAAAACATAAATTGCCCAGCTTGACTTCAAAATCTAGTTAATTAACCATAGAAACGTACCACGCAGCAAGGAGAACAAATTCTCCTTTGTGTTTTAACTGGAGACAAGGACATAGGGTTGACCCTTAAACACCACAAGGGTTTGAATTGCATGGGTCAAGCAAAGGTGTGGAACGGCACATGGGAAAGTTGGTCTTTCCTGTATGTGAGTTTCACATCCTGTATCCAGGTTCCGCAGGACTGACTATTGGACTTGAGTATGGACGGATTTTGGTATCCCTGGGGATTGCAGTAACCAACTCCCCCTCCCCATATCAAGGGACAACTGTATGTGGCTAAACAGTTATAACACTCCCATAACTCATGTGACGTGTTCTGTTGGTCCTGCTGTTTACTTTCTGTTCCACCCATTTCTCAGTAGTTTCCTTACTTTTAAAAGGAAACTATGTGTGGGAATTCTTAAGCTTATCGACTCATTAGAATTGAGCTACATGGCATGCTTCTACCCTGTTCCAGAAACTTCTGCTTCCTTACGTGCTGGATTTGTAAAAATTATGGATTTACATTATGCCTTTTTCCTTCCTTGGCTATTGTTGATTTTTTTAAAAAGTGGCTGGATGTGGTAGCTCACACCTGTAATCCCAGCAATTTGGGAGGCCAAGGTGGGTGAATCACCTGAGGTCAGGAGTTCAAGACCAGCCAGACCAACACATTGAAACCCCGCCCCTACTGAAAATACAATAATTAGCTGGGCATAGTGGCAGGCACCTGTAATCCTAGCTACTCGGGAGAGCAAGTCAGGGAGAATTGCTTGAATCTGGGAGGTGGAGGTTTCAGTAAGTCGAGATAGAGCCACTACACTCCAGCCTGCGCAACAGAGTGAGACTTTGTCTCAAAAAAAACCAAAAACACAAAACAGAAACCAAAAACAACCTAGCTTTGGATTATTTTTCTATGCATGAAGAAAGAAATCTCCTGTGATGCCGTTGCAATTCACCATCCTAACAGCCTATGGCGTCTGCTCATTTTCTTTACACACATAGGACCAGGAAAGAGAGCTCTGTGCATCCCCCCAGCAAGCCACCCATGAAAGCTGACCGTGTGTTGGCCAGTGAGGTCGATTCAGCCAATCTTGCCTGCCTTGCCCATGTTCCCCTTCTTCCTCATCCTGGTGAGAATGCCTTGATGGGAGATAATAATCTTCCCGTGCAAACATGTCCTACACAGTGCTCCTTCAGTTTACCCTTGGGGATTTCAAATACATTTCAGTTTTTACATTTCTTTCCCCTTGCCTCATTTTTGTGCTCAGTGTTAATTAATTTTTTACTTTTGTTTCCCATATACCTCTTTATAGGTCACCTGTATCTTTAACAGAGCAAACTCAACAGCACAAAAGTAAGCACTTTCTCACCACTTAAATGTAATCTCTTTGATGCATTTTATTTCTCTTTTTTCAGTCAATTTAGGAAGATTACTTTGCCAGAGTTAAGGATGTACGCACAAGACACAGCCTCAGGAGGTCCAGACGACATGTGCCCAAGGTGGGCGGAGCACAGCTTGGTTTTATACATTTTAGGGAGATACAAGACGTCAATGAATATATGTAAGACGAACATTGGTTTAGTCTGGAAAGGCGGGACACCTTGAAGAAACAACCGGTTGCATTCTCTTGAGTTTCTGAAAAGCCTTTCCAAAGGACACAATCAGGTATACATTTATCTCACTAAGCAGAGGGATAACGTTGAATAGAAGGGGAGGCAAGTTTGAGCATTTTTAAAGCTCATTATGGCAACATCTTACGTATTTTTCTTTTCACTGGGAAAAAATTACTCTAGGTAGGTGCAGTGTGGGAAAGCAGAGTAAGGAAGGCCAGACTGGGGGCCACTGACCAATGCCATGGGCAGGCAGAGGGGGTGTCGGCTTCGGGTATGCAGGTAGAGGGTGGGGGGGGGAGAAGGGAAGGAGGTATCTGATCAAGATTCTTCATGGCAAGACCAAAGGAATGGGCCATAGACTGGCTCCTGCATCTGAGGGAGAGGAAGGTCATGGAGAGTGACTCTGAGGTTACTGGTTTGTGTAACCAGTTAGAGAGAACTGCCTTTTGCTGAAACACTGGAAATGGGCCAGGATGTGGAGAGACAAAATCACAAGTTCAGTTTTGGATGTGTTGAGTCTGAGGTATCTTTGAGAAAACCAAGAGGAGATGTCAAGAAAGCAGTTGGATTTGTCCTTTCCTCAGCTAAAAGATTAATAGTGAGTGGCCTGTTTATAACTTCCACTTTCTCAATATCTTCCTGCAAGCAAATTATAAAACTACAGTGGAGCCAGGCTAGTTTTGAGTACACCATCACATACCACACTGCCGCGTAACTACATCACACGCCACACTGCCGCGTAACTACATCACACGCCACACTGCCGCGTAACTACATCCAAAACCTGCATGAGATTTTCATCAAAAGTTTTGGACCCCAGGTGATCCTCCCACCTTGGCCTCCCAAACAGCTGGGATTACAGGTGTGAGCCACTGTACCCGGTCACTTTTTAAAAAAATCTACAATAGCCAAGTAAGGAAACTGGCATAATCTAAACCCATCATCTTTACAAATCCAGCAAGTAAGGAAACAGAAGATTCTGAACAGGGCAGAAGCATGCCATATAGCTAAACAGGAAGAAAACATGTTTCGCAGTTTGAGTCACCGCGACTGTTTTGCCACACATTATTTGGATTATAGACTAATATTGTCCGAGAGAGTCCAAGCAGGCCAGAACAAAATGTCCAGGAGCGTATGTTTTTAGGCATTTGTCTAATGTCAAGAGAATACTCATAGTTTTTGTTATGTTAGTTCAAAGCGTGAACTATTTGTATTCCAGTCATTCAATATTTTTACGAAAATAGTACATAAGTTGCCATACTGAAAATTTTCAAAAAGAAATTTTAAATATGACGCTACCCAGAAGTCACGTGAGACTGTTACAGCTGATAAGGCAGAGAGGCAGCTGTCTGCCCTATCAGATATGATAAGACATGAGAATCAAAAGCAATCAGTAAAGCTAAGGTAATAAACATATTCCTTGATATGTGATTCCAGGGCTTGGATTCTACAAGCCCTTATTTGAAACAAATAAAAGCATTTAGTGCTTTATAATCTTTGGAGCTAGGGAGGGTGATCTAGAAACTCTAAAGAAAATCTAGAAGAAAAAAGATCCATGATGAACTGGTACGTAGAACACTTTTCTACTTTTAAAATAGACTCAACTCTTCAAAACTTAATACAATTGTACTCAACAGTCTATGAAACTTAGGTAAGGACTGCTACATACAAAAGATACCTGGCAGTCATGTATTTATTGCAGCACTATTCACAATAGCAAAGATATGGAATCAATCTAAGTGTCCACCCAATGTATGATTGGATAAAGAAAATGTGCGGTGTATGTTCCTACTTATATTTCTACTTATACATGCATATACGCATATACACACACCACGGAACACTACTCAACCCTTAAAAAGAATGAAATCATGTCTCTTGCAGTGACACGGATGGGACTGGAGACCACTGTCTTAAGTGAAATAACTCAGAAACAGAAAGTCAAACACTGCGTGTTCTCACTTTTTAGTGGGAGCTAAGCAGTGTGTACACATGTATCCATAAAGTGGAATAACAGACACTCAGACTTGGAAAGGTGGGAGGGAGGTGACGGATGAGAAATTACCTAATAGGTACAATGTACACTATTCGGGGGACGGTTACGTTAAAAGGCCAGACTTCACAACCACTCAATATATGAGTGTAACAAAACTGTACTGGTACCTGCTAAATCTATAAAAATTAACAAATTAAAACTAAATAAACCTAGTCAAGAAATCTTTTGTTCAATGCTTTAAGCAAGGCCCCATTTAGTCCTGGCGGCCACTAGATGGCAAACTTTGCTAAAGAATACTGCCTCACTGAAAAGATTTTTGCAAGATTGAAATCTTCCTGAAAGCATTTGGGTCCCAGCTGCCATCAAATCTTAAAATACTTCTTCAGGGTTCACATCGCCTCTGTAATTAAAAAGCAAATTCGTGATTTCACAATTGTAGGAGTTTAGAAATAATCTAATCGGGTTTTTTTTCATTTTCTAGAAAACTGAAGCCAAAAATAGCTGAATGGTTTGCTGTTGTGTTAAATAAAGGCAGAGATGGGCTCAGGCCTCCAGCGTCTTCCTGTAGTAATTTTCCACATTGTTTTTAAAAACTGCAGCACTGTTATAATCACTATTATCTGAATGAAGCTAGTCTGGCGAATAAGAAGTCATTCTTAGATCACAAAGAAATTTTGAAGCACTACAATCCCATACTCCTTGGCAGTCAACTCATTCATGCTACACTATTTAAAGCAACTTAGAAGCTCAAGAAGATTTAAAATAATCCTTTAATAAAGTGTAGCAAATAGTTCCTTATGTTGGATTGAGATTTTTCCTTATTTTTAGGTTCACATTGGATGGAAAACTTATTAGAAAAGATTTGGAAATTTCATTAATCAAATAATGAGAAAAATGAAAAGAATGAAGTGAGTTTCTGATAAGAAAATAAGAGTTGGAAAATTGAACCCAGGTAGATCTCAAAACTGGCTTTCATTAGTATAGAATCAGGGCATTTGAGCAAGACAACCTTGGAACACTTGCTATCAAAAGCTTTGGTTTTATTACGAGAGGACCAGACTAGAACTGGAAGAGTTTCACAAAACAGTGCCAAGAATTTGCAAAACAAAACAGACTTTAATCACAGTTTGGATTCGAGCACATTATATGCCAATCATAAGGTTATGTCTGGGGTGGACACGGGGAGTTATAAAACCACATGCCAAATGCAAGCGGGAGAGATGTTTCAGAAAATAGCCTTCATAGTTCCCATCCTAAAGTCAGTCTACATCTGGAACCTTCCATCTGGAAGAACTCCAGAGAGCAAGACAACATCAGGTCCAAACTAGGATATGCTCCAATGTACAGAGAGAGAGTGGGGAGCAGAATGTGTGAGGCTACGAGAGCCTTTACAATTCTTCATCCATGAAACCTCAGTGAACAAAGTCCAGCCTTCTTAGCATAGCAAAGAATCCCCATCTGGGCTCATTCTTGCCTACCTCTCTACCATCATTCCAGAACACAACTCCACTCTGCCCACGGTATACTGGAGGACACTGGTGCATACCATTACCCCTGGTGGGTACACCATACTGAATCTAAGCTGCTTTCTGAACAGCTCTTGCCCTTCTCCAGCCCCTATCTCTTCCCGTCTTTGTTTATCCCCTCAAGAACCATTCCAATGTCAAGACCAACTTCGAACGATACCATCTGCATTTGTTTCCCAGGGCTGCCACAACTATGCACCATAGGCTAGGAGGCTGCAAGCAACAGAAATACATTCTCTCCAGTTCTGGAGGCTAGACATTCAAACTCAAGGTGCTGCAAGGCCAAGCCATTTCTGAGGCTTTAGGGAAGAAGCTGTTCGACACTTTTCTCTTAGCCTCTGATGTTGCCAGCAGTCCTCGACATTCCTTGGTTTATAGGTGCACCTGTCCTATCTCTGCCTCCACCTTCAAATGACCCTCTTTCTCTGTGTGTGTCTCTGTCTTGGTTTTCTCCTCTTATAAGGACATGAGCCATATGAGATGTGCCACAATCCTAATTGAGTATGATCTAATCTTAATTTGATGATATCTTAAAAACCTCTTTATTTCTAAACGAGGTTACATTTGTAAGTACTGGGGATTAGGACCTCAACATACTTTTGGGGGAACACAATTCAACCCAGAACACCACCTTTTTCTATTCCTACTCCAGACCGCAAGAGTAGGTTGCTACCTCTGTGCGTTTACCCTACAATAGCGCTGACCACACTGAAGGCAATTGCAATGCACCGACCTTTTCACCTTTGAGATGCCCGGGTAAGCAGAGCCTCTTTCTTTCTATTTTCCATGTCTGTGCTTGCCTTGCTTGGCACTTTGCCTGGTGCATAGTACTCTGGGCCCATGAATGAACATAATTCTCTGCAGTTTAATTCTGCAATGCCTCCAGCTTTCTAACATACTCCCTATAGATAAGCCAGGATGTCAGATTGAAACAATCCCCCCAAAGAACATCCTTAGCTGAGAGGGGGCTCAGACTGCAAAGTTCTGGATAAGAAAGGGTGGGGTTAGGGAGATCAATGCTTGGATCACTGATACAAGCATTTCCGAGGGGTAGTGATGGCTTCAGGGAGTGGCTTCAGAGTAGGGGTAGAGGGCAGGTAGGTTTTGAGCCAGAGACTGTCATTTTGGGAGAACTTTTTTGATAACACAAATACGTATCTTCTGGAATGATATGTCTTTCTGCAATAGCTTGATCTCAAACTAGTAAGTTTCATTCTCCCTACCACTTTGGCTAATACCGACACTTGGCATTTAAGTTTCTGCAGAAGGTGGCCCCTTGATCTTGGGGGGGCGCCTACTGAGGTGCTCTGGAAATACAGATAAGATTGTCCAGCGCATGTAATGGGAAGCTGTAGGCACCTACAGAGTTTCCTTCTTTTTCTTCCTACCTCACCTGATTTTTATGAATTTGTGATCTCCCCGTCAATACAGAAATGTCCATACCTTGGGCTTGTATCCTCTCCTGCCATTTTAGAGACCTAGGTGGTGCTGTAGCAACTGGTCCTGCCCCCTGTCTTTGGTTTTAGCCAATGGCCAATATGCCTGCTTGTAAGCAGACATAGTGATGGAACAGTACCAGCCAGGTGTGGGGTCCTGATCGGGCTGAGGTCACACTGGAGCCCCAGGATCAGAAGCCCTATGTATTAGTCTGTTCTCAATGCTGCTAGAAAGAAATGCTTGAGACCAGGTAATTTATAAAGAAAAGAGGTTTAATTGGCTCATAGTTCCATAGGCTGTACAGGAAACATGGCCGATATACCTCAGGAAACTTACAATCATGGCAGAAGGGGAAACAGGCACGCTCCATGGCTGAAGCTGGAGAAGAGAGTTTAAGGGGAGGTTCCACGCACTTTTAAACAACCAGATCTTGTGAGAACTCACTATCATGAGAACAGCAAGGGGAAAATCTACCCCTATGATCTAATCACATCCCACCAGGTCCCTCCTCCAACAGTGGGGATTACAATTCCACATGAGATTTGGGTAGGGACACAAATCCAAACCGTATCTTCCTGGCTACTGTAATATCGAACCAGCTACAACCTCATCGCCCCTCTTGTGGGTAGAGTCAAAGGTCTAGGGCAGCTATGAGGCAGAGCAGGACCAGTCAGTTTGTTCCAACTGACTTGCCTTTGGCTGTTGGCAGAGAACAGCAGCAGCGCTCAGCCTGAACAGCATCTACTCTCAACCACTCTGTAGCACGTCCTTTTAATTTAACCAGATAGACCCCTTCTTTCTTCTGGAGAAGAAAACTGCATTCTATTATTACTTATTATTATTTTTAAACATATGTAACCTAAAATGTATCGTTTTAACTATCTTTTTAATTAAAAAAATTTAGAGACAGGGTCTTGCTTTGTCACCCAGGCTGGAGTGCAGTGGTGTGATCATTGCTCACTGTAGCCTTAAATGTCCAGGCTCAAGCCTCCTGAGTAGCTAAGACTACAGTCATGCACTGCTGTGCCTGGCTAATTTTGTAAATTTTTTTTTTTTTATAGGGACTGGGTCTTGATCCATTCCCCAGGCTGGTTTTGAATGACCAGCCTCAAGCAATCCTCCTGTCTCAGCCTCCCAAAGTGTTGGGATTACAGGAGTAAGCCACTGTGCCCACCTCCTTTAACCAGTGTTAAGTGTACAGCTCAGTGGCATTAAATATGTTCGTATCATAGAGCAATCATCACCAGCATCCATCTCCAGGACTTTTCATCATCTCAAACTGAAACTCTGTACTTATGG
This sequence comes from Ateles fusciceps, assembly GCA_036589455.1. Classification (NCBI taxonomy): domain Eukaryota; kingdom Metazoa; phylum Chordata; class Mammalia; order Primates; family Atelidae; genus Ateles; species Ateles fusciceps. The sequence goes on from JAZHEH010001064.1 coordinate 9,338,736, forward strand.
AACAATCCCTCATCTTTCTGCATTCTCTCCATTCCCTGGGAACCACCATTCTACCTTCTTCTTCTTTTTTTTTTTTTTTAAGATGGAGTCTCGCTCTGTCACCCAGGCTGGAGTGCAGTGGTGCAATCTTGGTTTACTGCAACGTCTGCCTCCCGAGTTCAAGCCATTCTCCTGCCTCAGCTTCCAGAGTAGCTGGGATTGCAGGCGAGCACCACCATGCCCAGCTAATTTTTGTGTTTTTAGTAGAGATGGGGTTTCACCATGTTGGTCGGGCTGGTCTCAAACTCCTGACCTCGTGATCCGCCTGCCTTGGCCTCCCAAAGTGCTGGGATTACAGGCATGAGCCACCACGCCCGGCCCAGCATTCTACCTTCTATTTCTACGTGTTTATCTTCTCTAGGTACTTCAAATAAGTGCAATCATGCAGAATTTGTCCTTTTTGTGACTGGCTTCTTTCACTTCACATAATGTCTTTATGTGTCAGGAATTTCTTCCTAAAGTTGAAAATTATTCCATGTATGTATAGACCACGATTTGCATATCTTTCATTTGCTGATGGACGGCTGGGTTGCCTCCACCTTTTTGGCTATTGTGAATAATGCTGCTAGGTCATGGCTGTATAAATCTCTCTCTCAGTTGCTGCCTTCAGTTCTCTTGGGTGTATACCCAGAAGTGGAACTGCTGGATCACACGGTAATTTTACCCTTAGTATTCTGAGGAACTGCCATACTGTTCTCGGCAGTGGCTGCATCTTTTTGCATTCCTACCAAAGCTGCTTTCTTTATTCTCATTTTAAGATATCTTAAGAAAAGTGACCCACATACTTCCATGGAGCACCAAGCACATCGGAGAAGACCCCAGCCGTGTTCCCTGACAACCTTGGACCAAGGTGGAAGAGCACGTGTCTTCCCTAGTTAGAGAACGTGTCTCAGTCATGAACCAGCCTCTAAGGCCAGGATCTAACCTCGAAGCCACCGCCCCGCTGGCTGCCCAGCCTTGCCCGTCCCCGGTCTTTGGTATGTCTAAGTACCATCAGGAACATGAATTGCTGGTCTTTCATTGGATTGCAGCCTTAGGCTTGTAACAGTAGGGGGACATCTATGCTCTGAGCAGGAACATATTGGAGATTAGAGGGATTTGAGTTGATTTGAGCTCTCAGTGGCAGTGACCTTTCTCTACATGGATCAGACACTGGCTGAGTCTCCTAAGAGAGGTTACTCATGTATTGATAAATAAGCTTTTCGGAGCAGGGATCTTTTTTTTTTATTCTTTTGTGCCCCACAGTACCTAGCCTAGTACTTCATTCACACTCAGCGGGAGCTTGAGAGATGCCTGCTGATAGGAGTTAAAACACACAATGCACCTAGCACAATGCCTACCTATCAGCACTCGATATTCAATATTTGCTCGGCTCTTCGAACAACAAAGATGTTCAAATTGCTGATGTGACTTGCTTCAATTCACAGCTTTGGCACAGCTTGTAATCAAACCCCAATCCACAATTCTCAGCGCAGTACCTAGTTTTTTAAAAATAAGGACATCATTCTTTTTTTTTTTTTAACCTAACAAAAAGAAACCTAGATAGCAGAGCAATAGAAAAAAAGAAGATGTTTCCACTAGACACTAGCTCCCAAGTCTCAAGTGCTTACAAGTTTTAAGTGATTAAAAAGAAAATCACAAGTTACTAAACATAGAAAAGTGGCAACACTGCTCATGGCTGGAGAGAGGGAGACAGAAGTGTCCCATCCTCAAGCATAAACTGTACAGCAGCAGGAAGTTGCCTTGTGTGATGTCGGCGTCCTCTGGGATGATGGTAATCTTGAGACACACAAGCTGATGCTAATATGATACACAGACTTATCTGCTGCCCTGACCTAGACTCTCATCAATTTCATGGCAGAAGCATATGTGAGGAACACATCTGTGTGTTTTCCTAAGCTCTCTAAACTATTTATTTATTTGAGACAGGATTTTGCGCTTGCTCAGGCTGGAGTGCAGTGGTGCGATCACGGTTCACTGCAGCCTTGACCTTCTAAGGCTCAAAAGATCTGCTTTAGCCTTCCAAGTAGCTGGGATTACAGGTGTGCACCACCACACGCAGCTAGTTTTTTGTACTTTATGTAGAGATGGGGTTTCACCATGTTGCTCAGGCTGGTCTTGAAAGAAAGTCATCTGCCCGCCTTGGCTTCCCAGAGTGCTGGGATTACAGGTGTGAGCCACCACGCCTGGCCTCTCTAAGCTATTCAAAAGATATTGGGAAACTTGGACTTATAATTGTAATGAATACACAAAGAACGTTTAAAAACTGTTTCTGAAAATTGCAATAGCTATGCAAACAACAGTTCATATCTTTTATGACAGCAAAGTTTATGCAAAGCTGACATAACGTGGCTCAGTTATGTTACCTGATAACTCAAACTTACTCTAAGGCCAATAGTTAAAGAAAGAGATTAGTATCATTCTGATCCCCAAAAAGCAGAGTTTTAAAGAGCCACAGGTAATTCAATCAACTTTCTCACTACAGAGAACATTGCAAACCACAAATTTGAGATTTAAACTATTCCTTTCCTATCCCTTTCTTACCTATCAAGAAAGCTAAATGGTTAAACTTGTGGTTCACAGTTGAACCTGTGACCTATGGAGCCAGGTTTGTGCTCAGATCTTGGATGAGTAACTGTGAACAAACTACTTGGCTTCTTTCTGTTCCTACGTTTACTGTTCTGCAAAATGCTAATGATAACAATAATAATCTGCTGAATAGACTGGTCACGAGAATCAGGCGATTACATTTCAAGTGCCATGGACAGTGTTAGAAATATCATTATATCTTCTTTCCTTAAGCAAATTCTTCTCACAATGGCTTTATTTACTTTAACAATCAAACCCCAAAGAAAAAGAAATCAGAAAATATGTAAAACACTCTATCTTCAAAGGAGAACTCAGAGTGTTTTACATAAATACCTTTGTGGTCATTTTTATGTGCTTGGGGAAGGAAAATAAAATAAAGGCAATAACGGACAACTTCCAAAAGAAGGCATTAGCACATTTTGCAGAGAGGGCTGGTGCATTCCAAATATGTATTTATACAGATATTATCACAATCACTGCTAAGAGTTTTACAAAAGAAAAGAAATACTTGTTGCTTACGAAGGAGTTTCGGCAGGGGAGTGAGGAAGGCTGAAACTACTTTGAGACATACACTGTGAACAATGAGTCTTGAATAAAAGAGCAATTAGAACTCTCAGAGAGACTCAGGGAGCAAAGAAGAATCCGACTTAGAACTTATGTCTTCATTGTGCTTTATCTCTGAGTCACATAGATCCAGAACAGCAAGTTTCTATTTTAAAAGTGCAGCTGTCAGTCAACCACTAACTGCACTGTTAACTTTCTATAAGGCACCACTTTATGTGCCAGTGAAGGTGCAATGGATAAGAAACAGACGATAATAATAAGTCATGTTCCCTAAGAGAAATCCCAGTCTAGTTGGGGGAGAGAATTCAAATACATACAAGAGATACACAAGACATGAATAGTTGAACACAGCTGAGCACGGTGTCTCCCGCCTGTAATCTCAGCACTTTGGGAGGCCGAGGCGGGCGGATCACCTGAGGTCAGGAGTTTGAGACCAGCTTGGCCAACATGGAGAAACCCTGTCTCTACTAAAAATACAAAAAATTAGCTGGGTGTGGAGACATGTGCCTATAATCCCACCTACTCGGGAGGCTGAGGCAGGAGAATCACTTGAACTTGGAAGATGGAGGTTGCAGTGAACCCAGATCAGGCCATTGAACTCCAGCCTGGGCAACAAGAGTAAAACTCCGTCTCAAGTCAAAAAAAAAAAAAAGAGTTGAACATGAAAACACAAGCCATGCACTATGGCAACCAAAGACCTAAGATGAGGGGCGATAGTTTCTCGTTTTCATGTAAACCATTCCTAGCCAGGGCTGTTTCTACACATGCTATTAGAATACACAAAATACTGACAATACACAAAATGAAAGTATCCTTTCGTTTCAGCCTACTAACATTTTTCCTCTCCTTCTGTAACTGACACAAGCTGTAAAGTATGCATGTTGCCACTGAGAAATTTCTGGGTTTTTCTTTTTGTCTTGAAAGAATTTATGGTTCATTCTAATCCCTTCTTGTGTAGAGCTATTGACTCAGAAGCTACCCCCATCAAAAAAAGGCTGCAAAAAATGACCTCCTTCTTATGGTCAATTTCATCTCATCTGGGACTTGGAATGATCATTTATCATTTATATTAAAGTAATAAAAGACATCTCCCCATTTAGTAAGACATGAGGACTTTTGGTGAAATAGTCTTCAATATTCTTCCTAGATCTAAATGTCTATGATTCTTTAAGAATGAAGTATTTTACTTCAGTAATCATTCATAGATTTTTACAAGAGAAAATCTCCTTTCATTTTTATTCCTTATTACTATTTAGTACCATATATCTGGATGTTTTTAAGTCTCAAGGAACTGCCTTATGACAACACATACTGTACATGCGTGCTACTAGATGCCTTTATTTTCTGGAATAGTTACAAAAATACCATAGTCTATAAAGTTTTCCCCATATAAATTTATGTTCATGTGTTTAATAATAGTACCAAAAAAAAAGATCAAGGCAACAGGGAACTTGAGTGTGAAAGAAGATGCTTTCTGCACAAGAGGGGGGTTCATTCTTCTTGCTTTTATTTTCTATCAACAAGGAAAGTTCATTACTGCACATAATGTTGTTGATTTGATTCATGTTGTTGATTTGATTTATTTCTGACATTTCTATCATTTTTTCTTTTAACAATTGTTTCTTGGAGAACAAGGGAGTGGGGAATGCTTTATCTCTGTCTCCTGGATTCTAACGTGTGAGCCCTTTTGAACCAACTATGTAAAATATGACGCTAATAACTTCCTATGTTAGGTACAGATAATGCTGTAATATTCATGGAATGCAATCAGTGAACTAAGAATTGGTCATGGAGTGATTCAGATTAAAATAACTGCTGTCACCAAAATTCATGAGGCTGACTTATAGAGGAGTAAATCACAAGTTATTTCCATGCTTGCTGCTTTGAAAGTGGGTGTTGAGTTTCGATACTAAAGGGGTTACATGCAATAATCCAGTTTCTCCAAATGGTAGAACTAATGCTATATGTAATTTTACTGTAGTAAATCTTAATTTGAATTTATTCAGCTACATAAAATTAACCATAAACACCCTTTTAAAAAGGGCTCTAACATCATAGCTTTAATACTTAATTGCCAAACATAACTATAAACTAACCTATAAATGTATGAATCTATAGCTAAAAATTAAGACTTCACCACTGAGGAGTGTTTTCTGTTAACAAATATAATACCTACTAAATAACTCTCCTTTTAAAAACCCTGTCATCTTGTTAATATTTCAATATTTAATATATTTTTCATGCTGCTAAATATTTTAAGCATTATCATAAAAATATAAATACATTCCTTAAATGATTTTGATATCTTACCAAGTAAAACTGAATCAAGTTTAAAAGTGCATTTTCTATTTGCTTTGTACAGTGCTACTTTGAACTATTTAACTCCGTGAACTTTAAAATCCCACATTAAATTTGGCTGGGTACATATCTGTGGTCTAATAAGACTAATTTTAGATCTCTGCTATTTTCCCAAGCAGAAATACAACTAAAGTTTTGAACTTCTGCCTCAAGCCCTGAATATGGGAATAACAATTCTTATTTTCTAAGAATAAATAAATAAAATAACGTAATTGAAATTATAGATTTAGTCTTCTGATTGCCAACATGCTGGTTTCCTTTCCTTAATATTCAAATATTACCCATACTAAAAAATCATACTAATTTCTCACACTAATTACACTATCATTACTTACATCACCAAATAAGAAACACAGTTGAGATATTTTATCTAGCTTGTGTATATATTTGCTGTAACAATGCTTTTCAGAACTGCAAAGAAATCCATTAAGAGAGCCAGGCACAGTGGCTCACGCCTGTAGTCCCACCACTTTGTGAGGCTGAGGCCAGCAGATCCCTTGAGGCTGGGAGTTCGAGACCTGCCTGGCCCACATGTGAAACCCTCTCTACTAAAAATACAAAAAATTAGCCAGGCGTGGTGGCGCATGCTTGTATTCCCAGCTACTTGGGAGGCTGACACAGAAGAATTCTTGAACCTGGGAGGCAGAGGTTGCAGTGAGCTGACATTGCACCATTGCACTCTAACCTGGGCATCAAGAACGAAATTCCATCTCAAAAAAAAAAAAAAAAATCCATTAAGAGAGAAGAGGATAAGAATTAGGCACCCAAAACAAAACTGGCACAGGCTGTAACTGCAAGTCACTGAGTGATCATTGTGCCATATGCTCTTCCAAGTGCCCTGCAGACACTCACTTGTCCAAGATCACACATCCAGGACATGGAAGACCTGGATTCAAATCCAGGAAGCTTGTCTTTCGAGGATACATCCTTCACTCTTTTTCTTTCATGTCTTGTAAGGTTGATAAGATGTTTTCTGTCTTTGCCTAAAAACAATGTAATAAGTTTTTCCTCTTTTTTTTTTTTTTTCTGAGATGGAGTCTCACTCTTGTTGCTCAGGCTGGAGTGCAACAGCACTATCTCGGCTCACTGCAACCTCTGCCTCCCAGGTTCAAGTGATTCTCCTGGCTCAGCCTCCCAAGGAGCTAGGATTACAGGCATGTGCCACCACACCTGGCTAACTTTGTATTTTTATTTTTATTTTTTATTTATTTATTTATTTTTTAGTAGAGATCGGGTTTCACCATGCTGGCTGGGCTGGTCTTGAACTCCTGACCTTAGGTGATCCACCCCCACCCAGCCTCCCAAAGTGGTTGAGCCACTTCGCCCAGCCTATTTTTTTTTTTTTTTAATGAACCATCAACTAACCTAACCTTTTAAGGGTGAGGTTTTCATTTGTACACCAAAAGATACTGTGTGGAAGACTGTCCTCTACCTTAAAAGAACGTAAAAATGTTGACTGCTAACATTTTTTTTCTCCTTTCAGAGGATGCACTGAAGACAGCACTAGCAACTTCTCACTCTCTCAATAAAGAAATTTATGATGATTTCTTATGAAAGGGTCTGCACAGTCTAACCCTAGCCAATAGGGGAGTGGAGACAAAAGCGACTCCATCTTGGATGTTAATTCGCCATGCTGACTTCCGATGAGCGCTGGTCCGATAATGCATTTGATTCCTACTTTATTTACTGTCCCTTGTATAAGAACATGTCAACCTTGATATTATTGCACAAATTACAGGCAATGAGGCACACAGCATTCTTGCCTGTTCTAGAGGGTGCCTTTAATTGTCTTGCTGGAGCACATACACCCTTTCCCTATGGTAGACAAGCCCTGGGTCTGGGAAGTAACAGTGCAGAGATCTGCTTGTCTTGTGGCTGCCCAAGACCACATTTCTGTTGGTAAGTTCCCTCAATAAATCACCCAATTCCAACAAACTGCCTCTTTGATTTCTCAGCTCCGTTGGCATTTGGGGGTGGCTTTGCCTATACGGTCCTTTTGAGGAACACTACTGAATTGAAATAACCTTATCATCCCATCTCTGAGTTTTCCTCCTCCTTCCATTCATCAGTTCATTCTGAGCTGGGGCATTTTTTTTCTCCTACCTCTCTTTGACTGTATAACCCTCTGGCATGGAAGCCTCCAGAGCCTTTAGCCACTCCCCAGCCCACACCACATCCTCCCCCTGCTGCCCAGCAACCAGGGGCCCTGAATCTGTGCTTCTTGATGTTGGATACAATGAGTTATACATTTCTCTTCAAACAATCAGTATGTCAGTATATTCAGTTCTTTGTCCTCCATTTTAAAGTTTAACTTCTTTGTAGTTTCAGTAAACAACCTTCTCCACCAGTTCTAATCACTACTTCATATCTGTTCCCCCAGTCCCCTGCTCTGTCCTGACTCATCCCAGACACCTGCCCGGGTCACCTGCTTTCACCTAGGTCACCCCTGGCTACCTGGTCTGACTTGCCCATAACCATCTTTCCTACCAAACTACCCACCCCACCACTCTGGCTGGTATCCCTGCTCTCTTTAAAATAGCCAATCAGAATTAGCCTAGACTGTGCAGTCTAACCCTAGCCAATAGGGGAATGACACAGCAGTAGGGACGACCCTCCATCAGGAGTAAGTGCCCCTTCCCTTCCCTCGTCCAGATGTGCGCTCACCATTGCTCCATCCATGAGGTGCACCCTTCTATAGAAGTAAACTGCCTTGCTGACAGGATTTATCTTTGAGTGCTATTTCTTTTGCGGCATTGAAATTTTACATACAACATTGATCACATCCAAGCCTGTGCTTCTGCTCCTCCTTTTGGTACAGAAGGCACTGCCCCTTCTCCTTCTTTTGCTTTGGATTGATTCTGAGACACTCACCAAGACCCAGTTCTGCTGACCTCACTTCTGAGAAGCCCTACTGACCCCATGATGATATCTGACAGAAAATTCTTCCTATCATTTCAGAAAATGTGTTATCTTATCATTATGGTCTTTTCAGAAGGGAGGTTTCCTTTTCTGCCTGTAATGTGGGCTGCTGATGCCATCCTTAGAGCTAGAGGTGAAGAAATCATTTCCTTTAAGTGGTCATTCTCCCTAATCTGAAAGTGCAGCTACGTAACCCTAGCTCCCTCCTCCCTAGCTTCTTTGCATATTCCCAGGCTGGTCAGTAGCAACATCTGAAAGAGACGCCAATAACCCAATAGCTGTACAGTGTCGAAAAACTTGGGAGTTAAAAGACAGGTGTCTCCTAGCTCTGTTCTGCATAGGTCTGAGGAGTAGTTTGATATTTCCTGGCTTACCTCTTTCCTGTTTTCTATGTAAGATTTAAATGAGATTATACCTGTGAAAACTGTTCATAAGCCATAAAACAATACACAAATGTAAGACAGACATTCAATTGATGGTGACTGAGTTAATTCATGAGTGATCATGTAGCTATACGCTCATAAATCTCAAGAAGTGATGGCAGATGGTAGAAGCAACAAGCAGGAGGATCAGGTTTTAAATCCCCATCTCTGCCACGTATTAGCTACATAGCCTGGGGTCAGAACAAATGAAGGAGTCACAGCAGGGGACTGGTTTATAAGGGGCATTAAAACATCCTGAGGGTGATTTGGGAAAAGGAATAGTTAACTCAGACCTCACTGTAACTCTTACAAAGCTAACAAAATGTATAATGGATCCAGCTTCTGCTGAAATAGCCAATGCCAGTGAATAGAAACTTAAAATTACCTGGCTGGAGACGGTGGTTCATGCGTATAATCCCAGTACTATGGGACACACAAGCGGGAGGATCACTTGAGCGCAGGAGCTTGAGATTAGCCTGGGCAACATGGCAAAACTCCTGCTCTACCAAAAATACAAAAATTAGCCAGGCGTGGTGGCACACACCTGTAGCCCAGCTACCAGGGACGTTGAGGTGGGAGGATCACTTCAGCCCAGGAGGCAGAGGTTGCAGTGAGCCTAGATCACATCACAGCACTTCAGCCTGGGCTACAGAGTGAGACCCTGTCTCAAGGGAAAAAAAAAAAAAAAAAAGCAGCCCTTACCATGCTAGCCTGTCTTCCACTAAGAAAATGTCTTAAATATTTGAAAATTAGGCCAGGCACAGTGCTGTACACCTGTAATCCCAGTGTTTTGAGAGGCTAAGGCAGGAGGATCGCTTGAGTGCAGGAGTTGGAGATCAGCTTGAGCAATACAGTGGGATCCCATTTCCACAAAAATTTAAAAAATTAGGTGTGCCAGTGAACATAGAAAAGAAAGGAAAGAAAAGAAAGAAAAGAGAAAGGAAAGGAAAGGAAAGGAAAGGGGAAAGGGAAAGGAAAGGGGAAAGGGAAAGGAGAGGGGAAAGGAAAGGAGAGGGGGAAAGGAAAGGAGAGGGGGAAAGGAAAGGGGAAAGGAAAAGGAAAGGGAAAAGGAAAGGGAAAAGGAAAGGGAAAAGGAAAGGGAAAAGGAAAGGGAAAAGGAAAGGGAAAGGAAAGGAAAGGAAAGGAAAGGAAAGGGGAAAGGGAAGGAAAGGAAAGGAAAGGGAGAGAGAGAAAAAATTATTTGAATGAGGACTAACACATAGCCTGGTCTATGGTGTCCACAAATCCTGGTTCAGTCCTGGGCTCAGGCCATACTTCTTAAACTCTGTTTCTTTTGCTGTAAAATGGGGCATCTAACATTTATCATGAAAGGCTGTTGTAATATTTTGAGGGAGCACATGAAACGTCTGCATCAAGTAAGGACTTCGTAACTGGAAGTGAGTAGTGAGGTTTATAAGCTGCTTAGCCGTGTCTCTCCAGTCTTCATCCTCCCCCATCCTCCATATTCTGCCAGGGATTTTGTAATATTCGATATTAAAAAGGTTCTGCTTACTCCTCCCAGCTCAACGGAACATGGAAAAATACAACAGATCACTTAAAAAAAAAAAAAGATTATACACAGCCAAAAGCCTGAGAAATAGCAGGTCACATAAAATGAAGGAAATGAAAAGTCCATGCTAGCCTTGGCCCTGAGCAAACAGAGGGTTGGCTGACATCAGAAAAGAACAAAGATCATAGAGAAAAGGAGTGAAACACACAGACATCTTTGGTACCCACGCTGAGCTCATCTGGAAAAAGGAAGTGGAAATTGATGGGCTGGGGTATAGACAGGTGTGCCTGTCGGGATGTAGCAGGGAGGAGGCGGAGCTTCAGCCACCTTAAAGGAGGGCTGAGGCGCTTTCACCTATTTCTGCTCCTGCAATCTGGAGACGGCGTGACTTCAATTTGACTCTGCAGATGGTGAAAGCCTGCAATAAAGTTATTACCTTGGAAGAGTAATCCTATATTGGATGGAACTGCCAGAAACACTGGGCTGGTCATGGTTGACGGACATACACCTTCTGTCCCCAAGCATAACTTCTACTCTTCGAAGCAGAATAGGGGGTCCGGGTTTTCACCCAGGTTCTATCAGGACAAGCTTCTTAACCTGATCCAAGTTGCTAAGTTGGGCTAAAATGAGAATACGAACATCTGCCCCAATCCTTCATGGGTTAGAAAAAGAAATTCTTTGTAAAGTATAAAGTAGCTACAAAATGAGGAACTTTAAGGAATCAGGTAATTTTCTTCAATAAAATGGAATTCTTTTAATTTTATATGAAACTTACTTCTCAAAATCGATTTCTTATCAGCTGAGCTTTGAGACTAGAAAGCAACTGGACATTTTTTTTGGAAGGAAGAAATTGGGAGAGGGAGGGAAGAGAAGGGAGAAGACATAAGGAAGGTAGGTCTTCATAGTATTTAAGCCCGACAAAAAAAGAGTTCGAAAGTTTGCTGTGTTTAAAGTAGTTGTTTATGGACCTAGAAACCATTCTATGCAAAAAGAAAAGAAAAAAAAAAGACAAGAAACAGCAGAGGCATTCTATGAGGTTTAGGGAAAGCAAATATTACAAAGGAGTAATATTTTATTTTATATCGAATTTGTCCTTATTACTCATCTCTAGGGCCAACTAAAAGCAGTCCTTATCAAACTAAACCTCATTCATTCTAGAAATAAAAATGGGTCCACTTTTCCTAGCAAAAAAACATGGCCCCTTAGTTTAACATGCAGTGATATGTTAGTGGAAGGGGTAGGCTGCCAATTATCTATTTTTCTGTACATATTTCACTGGATGGAAGAGTTCCCATTTTCTAAGAGTCTAGCAGTTCCTGTTTTATTAGGAGAAAAAACAACACAAAGGGGAAATTTAAAAATAAAATTTCTCTAATAGGATTCTGTCTCTAAAATTGAAGACAAAATTCTTCTTAATATGATTACAACTTTATTTTTAAAAACTAAAAAGGAAATTAAAATAGTAATAGTGGTTGTATCTGGTGATGAAATAAAAATGCTTTTTAGTACTTATAGATATTTCCTTACTTACCATGTAATAGTTTACACAGAAAAAAGTCATGTTTAAATAATGTTTCTTAATGTAAAAACAAGGCAATATAAGAGCATTCTGTTTTATGTGCTTTTCTGCATAAGTATTAAAAACTACATTTTTACTATAAAATTGCTATTGAAAATCATGAAAAATAATTAACTAATCAATAATTATTCACGGAACAAGAGCAATGTATTAGTAGTGTAATACTCTTTTGCTTTCACAAAAATCAAACATGCTAAATGAAATTTCATTTATTCACTCAACTAACATTGGCTGGATGTATATTACCAACCAGCCTCCTCTTTAATGACATGCTCTTCTGCGGTGCTGTGGAGTTGTAATTATTTATGCCCATTATTAATATTCAGTGTTACATAGAAGATGTTGGATATATGATTTAATAGTTCATATTTGGAGACTAGATATGTAGGGATTAAGCAAAAGGCATCAAAATCAAACCAATCTTTCTGAAGCTAAATTAGCAATGCTCAAAATCCTATTTAAATGGCTCATCTGTGTGTGTGTGTCACACCCATAAATATGCCCATGACTGACAGCAAGCCAGAAAGCCTTCTGGAGTCATGTCAGATGGGATTTATGAGTCGTTTATATAACACAGAGAACCCTCAAAGCAACGAAGTGAACAGTGGAACACAAGGCTACTTCTGAGACAAGTTTCACATCTTTTATACTCAACATACTTTTGAACCCTGACGCCACTTTCTGTATGTCATCCGTGAATATTTCAGCAGGGATCTCTAAATGACTGGTACTACTTAAACAGAACCTAATCACAAGAGCCATTATCACAAACGAACGAACAAAAAATAGTAACTAATATCAGCAAACTTCCAGCCCACGTTACTTCCCAGACAATCTTATAGAATTTGTATAGGTATATGTGTATGAGTGTTCTAAACCATCTGTTTAAATCAGGATCCAAATAAGGTCTAAACACTGCAACTGGTTGCTGTGTCTTATGTTTCTTTCACCTGCAAATTCCCCATTTCTTCCCATTGTCCCCTTAGCAATGGGGTCATAAAAGAAAACTGGTCATTTGTCCTAGGGAGTTTCACACAATCTGGGTTCTGCCTCCCGTGGGGTCATTTAACATATCCCAGTGTAGGCTGCTGTTTTCATCTAGACGATGGATCAGATTCTGATGTGAATTTGGCAGGACACTTCATAGGTACATTGCCTACCGAACCAGCGCTACACGTTGCCAGGGTCTCCCTTTCCTTGTAATGTTAGTGACTACTGATACGACTGCCTTTCTCGGGAAGTTTGCCAGCCAATCACTAGGACTGTAGAACGGTGAAATCCTCATTCTCCGATCCCTCCTTTGTGGATTAGCTGAAATACTTCTATAAAGAGAAACTACTTCAATACCATTGAGCCAATGCTACTTTCCAAAATGAAATATTGCAAGCTTTTGGTAAAGACAGAACACAAAATGCCTTCCAAAATTCTGGATTAACTTCCATGGACAAAAAGAAAACTATACTAGAGGAGAGGAAGGTATGATTTTCAAACATTTTACTTCTTTTTCAATGAATTTATAAAGGTTTTTTAAAATGCTTTTCAGTGCTCATGAACACAAAGGTTTTTATTTTTTATTGCGACACAGTCTTGCTCTGTTGCCCAGACTGGAGTGCAGAGATGCGATCTCAGCTCACTGCAACCTCCACCTCCCAGGTGCAAGTGATCCTCCCCTCCGCAGCCTCCAAAGTAGCAGGGACTGCAAGCACGCGCCACCACACCCAGCTGATTTTTGCATTTTCAGTAGAGACAGGGTTTCACCATGTTGGCCAGGCTGGTCTTGAACTCCTGGCCTTAAGTGATTTGCCTGCCTCAGCCTCAGAAAGTGCTGGGATTACAGGTATGAGCCACCTCACCTGGTGCTTCTTTTAACTGAGCCTTGTGAACTATCTAATGAATTCTGAAAGAAAAGTAACAGGTCCAGGAATGACCAGATGTGAGTGCTTGCATGAGTAACAGTCGATTCTTAACTCCCATATTGTCCGTGACACAGTCAATAATACTGTTACTTGGCTTTGGAATGAATTTATATAGTGACGCTAGAATAGAAGCAGGTGTCAAGTTCTGAAAATTCTTAAGACTTCAGGAAAAAGATGAACACCATTCAGAAGAACCGCTTGCCAAAGGTCATAAAGTGGCCTGGCTACCCCGTGCCCTTCTCTCCTCTGGCTTCTCTGAGCCTCTCTAACTACAGAAAAGAGCCAGGAGGGCAGAATTACCCCAGCCCCCATCCAGGTTGAGTTCTTTACATCACAAGCATGGGTATTTGCATTTTTCTATAAAAGGGAACAATTCAAACTTCATCCATTTAGGGTCCTCTATACCAGTGGTCTCCAAACTTTTTGGCACCAGGGACCAGTTTCATGGAAGATAATTTTCCCACGGACCGGGAGGCAGGGTGGGGAATGGTTTTGGGCTGAAACTGTTCCACCTCACATCATCAGACATTAGATTCCCGTAAGGAGTGCACAACCTGGAACCCTGGCATGCGCAGTTCACAGCAGGGTTCACATGCTCCTATTAGAATCATGCCACTGCTAATTTCATAGGAGGTGGAGCTCAGGCACCAATGCTTGCTTGTCTGGGCTCACCTCCTGCTGTGTGGCCTGGTTCCTAACAGACCACCGGCCGTACTGGTCTGCAGCCTGGGGGTTGGGGACCTCTGCTCTAGATTACAGAAATAAACAGAGATTATGATATCCAATAAGCAGTTAATTAAGAAGAGAAGGCCAGGTGCAGTGGCTCATGCCTGTAATCTCAACACTTTAGGAGGCCAAGGTGGGCAGATCATTTGAGGTCAGGAGTTTGAGGCCAGCCTGGCTAAAACAGTGAAACCCCATCTCTACTAAAAATATTAAAAAAAAAAAAAATTAGCCATGCATGGTGGTGGGTGCCTGTAGTCCCAGCTACTTGGGAGGCTGAGACAGGAGAATCACTTGAACCCAGGAGGTGAAAGTTGCAGTGAGCAGAGATAACACCACTGCACTCCAGCCTGGGTGACGGCAAGACTCTGTCTCAGAAAAAAAAAAAAAAAAAGAAGAAGAAGAAGAGGAGGAATTGAGATGGAAAGATTTGGCCAGGAGTGGTGGCTCACACCTGTAATCCCACATTTTGGGAGGCCTAGGAGGGCGGATCACTTGAGGTCAGGAGTTCAAGACCAGCCTGGCCAACATGAAGAAACCCTGTCTCTACTAAAAATACGAAGGGCATGCATCTTTAGCCACAGCTACTCAGAAGGCTGAAGCAGGAGAATTGCTTCAACTTGGGAGGTAGAGGATACAGTGAGCCACGATTTTGCCACCACACTCCAGCCTGGGTGGCAGAGCGAAACTGTCTCAAAAAAAAAAACAACAAAAACAAAAACAAAATGGAAGATTTGTCAGAGAAAAGCCAGAAAGCCAGAGATAAGATGAGTAACAGTTGGAAGCTATTAAACTTGCAGGAACTATAAATGTAAAAAACGATTGGAATATATAACACCTGAATTTTCCCAAGTTTCTGTGTTCTAAAGGAGGCCCCAGTTGCCTGTTTAAGCTAAAAGTCATACACAGAGCCAGACGAAATTACTAATATGTTCCTCTGTGCAAGTCCACTTCTGGTCCTGGACAACTTGACCCAGGGCTATAGGCATTAAGAGAACTAAGGCAAAGGATTAGGAAAAGCATCTCTAGAACTATGTTTAAAAACAAACAATATCTAGTCTTTGGAGGCTGACTTTCCCCAGAAGGTCAAATGTATTTGCCAGCAGCACGTGGAAACTGAATTATCAGGTCATCTGGTTCTCTCCTATTTTTCATCACCAGCTCAAATCACCTCATTCTGCACCCTCAGAGAACAATGACGGCTGAGTCATTTAATATTCCAGGCAAAAAAAGGAACATGTTATCATCAGCAAATCTTTGAAATTCACTTGTCTTCTCATAAGGACAAGAGTGGAAAAATACCATTCTGAATTCTGGAGGTAGAAGTGTTTTTTGTGTGTCTTTGAGACAGGGTCTTGCTCTGTTGCCCAGGCTGGAATGCAGTAGCATGAGCATAACTCACTGCCGCATCAACCTCCCAGGCTCAAGCGATCCTCCTACTTCAGCCTCCGAAGTAGCCAGGACCACAGGTGCACACCACTACGCCTGGCTAACTTTTACGTTTTTTTTGTAGAGATAGGGTTTCTCCATGGTGCTCAGGCTGGTCTTGTATTCCTGGGCTCACGAGATCCTCCTGCCTCAGCCTCCCAAAGTGCTGGGATTACAGGCATGAGCCACTGTGCTTGCCAGAAGTATGTATGTATATATGTATGTATGTATCTATTTGAGATGGAATCTCACTCTGTCACCCAGACTGGAGTGCAGTGGTGTGAACTCAGCTCACTGCAACCTCCGCCTCTGGGATTCAGGTGATTCTCCTGCCTCAGCCTCCTGAGTAGCTGGGACTACAGGTGCACACCACCACGCCCAGCTAATTTTTATATTTTTAGTAAAGATGGGGTTTCGCCATGTTAGCCAGGATGGTCTCCATCTCTTGACCTCGTTATCTGCCCACCTTGGTCTCTCAAAGGGCTGAAATTACAGGCATGAGCCACCGCATGTGGCCCAGAAGTATTTTTAATGGTAAATAAATTTCAGACAGACACACACATGCATGCACACACACAGCTAACTGAAAGGCAGTACTACACACATACATTCATTCACGTCTCTGGGCCTCCATTTTCTCATCTACAGAATAAAAATGTTATAACCAAGGAGCATTTAATGTCTCTTGGGATCTAGATTGTGAAAAACCTATACTCTTACTATTTTCAATTAATTGTATGGAATTCAACCCATGGCAATCAACAATTTGGAAAACAAATCAGTTTGTCTGACTTAATCAATAGGTTGTTTAATTGAATTGATTTGTCAAAATGTTATGCTGTTACCCCATTAAGGGCAAAAATACCTTCAGAATTCAGTAAGACCAGTTCTCACCAACAACGTGCGTTTGTTACAGATTAGTCCAACAAGAAATATTTCTATTAAATTGGTAATGACATGTTAGACCAAAGTGGTCTGCCTCAGGCCTTTGCGATCACAGCAGCAGCGTACACCATCTGTTAGAATTCAGTTCCCCCCAAAACCTTTAGAATGTCCTGCAAAATATAATACAGGGAACGAAGGTCACATCAGTCATGACCCAGTGCGATACTGAAGATACAAGGGGCTCTTGCAAATAATGTGAAACTCCTATTGAAACATTAAAATATGCACCACCATCTCAACCAAGAAAAGGATATCAAGGGAAGTGCAGGGGCAGGCATTTCCTGGGGTGGAGACTGGGTCACAAGACTTATTTGAGTGCATGAACTGGCCTGGTTCCCCTTCCCACCTCTCCTCCCTTCTTCTTTCTGCTCCAGCCACACTGTCTTGGTATTTCCAAACACACCAATCACATGGTCATTAGGCCTTCGCAATGACTGTTCCCTCTGCCTGAAATGTTCTCCTAGATCAGCACATGATTACTTTTTCACATCAAGTTTTCCTCAAATGTCACTCTCTCAGTGAGGACCATCTTGACCTCCCTGCTTAAGACGGAAATGCACACTCTGACCTCCCTTATCCTCATCTCCATTTTCTTTTTTTCTATAACATAAGCTTTTGCCATACTAAACAATGGACTTATTTATTTTTATTTATTTCGAGATGGAGTCTCACTCTGTTGCTCAGGCTGGAGTGCAGTGGCACAATCTTGGCTCACTGCAACCTCTGCCTCCTGGGTTCAAGTGATTCTCCTGCCTCAGCCTACCGAGTTGCTGGGACTGTAGATGTGCACCACCCTACCTGACTAATTTTCATATTTTCAGTAGAGACAGGGTTTTACCATGTTGGCCAGGCTGGTCTCAAACTGCTGATCTCAGGTGATCACCTGGCCTTGGCTTCCCAAAGTGCTGGGATTACAGGCGTGACACACCCTGCACATCCGACTTGTTTATAATATTTGTTTATAGCTTTCTCTACCGACCAAAATGGAAGCCCCATGTGGGCAGGGGACTTCCAGGGGTGCGGGCAGGGGACTTCCAGGGGTGCGGGCAGGGGACTTCCAGGGGTGCATACAGGGTTCCAACAAATGTTTGCTCGGCAGTGCATCTCATTTGCCTGCCTAGAGCATAGCTGAAGTATTTATTCAATAAATGTATGAAAGGATGAATAAATAAAAAGGTTCTGTTTACATCCTAGGAAGGCTCTCTGGGTTATTGCTAGGAAATAGGTCAACTTGACCCAAATAAATGAACTGGTTAAATAGTGTATTTATAGCATCTCCATTCTGACCTCGTCTCACTTCTAGGCTGTCATTGGTCCTACCACTGGGCAGAAATGTATCACTCGATGTATTTATTTAGGCTTGCTTTTATGAAACTTTTCATGGCACCTCTGTTTTGGAATCTGGAGAGATTAAGAAGTAGCTGAATTTCATGTAATTTTTTTTTTTTGAAAAAAACCACTACGGGTTATGAGATAAAGGGAAGGAGCCAGCAGATGGCACTCTGGCCTTCCTCGCTCCAATCTCAATGAACAAAATTCGCATTTGTGTTTTTCTGCACAAGCTATCGCTAAAAAAAGAAAGAAAAAGTATTCTACAAAAATTAAATGTCTATACACCACTGAAATAGAGGCATCCTAGAGTTGTGTTACTACCATCGCTAACCAAATCAGGTGTTAAGAATGTTGCATATGCTTCTACTCAAGTGATATGTCCACTAATAATAATAACCATGTCATTTTTTGGTTTGCTTAAGACTGAAGGGGCTCAACGGATCTACAGAAAAGCTCTTCTTTTGATGGACTGTGTAAGAGTTTACAGTCAAGAATCTTAGAGAAGCATTCAAGACTTACTTTATTTTTTATATATTATTATTTTTTTTGAGATGGAGTTTTGCTCTTGTTGCCCAGGCTGGAGTGCAATGGCACAATCTCAGCTCACTGCAACCTCCGCCTCCCGGGTTCAAGCAATTCTCCTGCTTCGGCCTCCCAAGCAGCTGGGAATACAGGCATGTGCCACCACGCCCAACTAACTTTTTTTGGTCTCGAACTCCTGATGTCGTGATTCATCCACCTCGGCCTCCCAAAGTGCTGGGATTACAGGAGTGAGCCACCGAGCCTGGTCTAAAGACTTACTTTAAATTAAAATAACAGGAGAGAATTACAGAATGACAATGGTGAAGGACTGCATAAGTCCGCATAACCATGAGCACAACTGTTCACAGAGCATCTAGAAGCGATCTCAGTAAGAAACAGTAAAAGCACTTACTTGGCACCAACGTAAGACTGAAAAACCAAACCACAGGCTGCTGCTAAACATCAACATGGCCTTGGGAGTCGGCAGTGAAGAGATGGTAAGAATTTATAGCCACCTAAAAAGATCCATCTCCTTTCTTAAATTATTCTCAATTCCTTAGTGCTGTGCCCACCAAAACGTACAAATAAAATACATATTCAGGACTTCCCAAGCGTAACAAAAATTATCTCACACAGAGCTGCAAAGGTCAGAACACACATAGCCATGAAAGAGTTTGGTGAGTTTTCATTTTTATTTCTTAAGCGATTTCTAATCATATCTAATTCAAAATGACCATTTTGTCAAAGTGTGTAAGGAACAAAGGCTGGGCTTGAGCTTGTGCTCTCTTTTTTATCCAAAGTTTCGTGCTTACTTAAAACTCTTTGCAAATCCTCAGATGGGTCCCAGAAATGCCCCATTTCCACGCGGCCCATGAGCTCAGCCCTAGCTGGAGCTGAACAAGAAATATAAGCAGAATGTCTGGCCTCACCATCAGACCTGCTCGAATGGTCATGAAAATTTCGAAGAAACCAGGCCCCCTCACTTAGAGGAATGTGATGTGCGTTCAAAAATAGTGAAAGTCAGGCCCTGGAGGAAATAACCGAGTTTGTAGGCTACTTCTGAGAAAAACACATTGACTTCATTCAGAGTCACTGCTATCTTGGGAGAGAACGCTAGATGTCGCTGCTCCCATAAAATGCCATACTGGGAATCTGTGAAGGGGAAGAAACTCTCAGTATACCTTGTATAAGTGTCTTAATTTTACACAATGCGGTCAGCACTTCACGACCAATAACGTCCAAGGATTTTTAGCCAATAATGTTCTTAAAGACTAAAGGCATGTAAATAATTACTACTACTTTTATTGTGAGCATCAATATTACATTCTACCTTCCTTCTATGACAAACTGAGGAAAAAATCCCTAGAGTGGATGTGACACAGGGATATTTAGCCAGTACACACAGGCACAGCCATCCCAGCTGTTGCCACACCAAAATGCTCCCTTGCTAGTTCATAAACAGACACTGTTACAAGCCCCCAAATGTGTGCCATCACATCAACTGCCCCAAGCTCTCAGCAGGATCCTACAAATAAAGGATTTACGAATCTGTTTCAGCAAGGCAAAGCTGGGCAACCTCCCTGACCACCTGTTACCATGCCATACAGTTGTTAAACTTATTTATTTTTGATATGGAGTCTCACTCTGTCACCCAGGCTGGAGCACAGTGGCACAATCTTGGCTCACTGCAACCTCTGCCTTCCAGGTTCAAGTGATTCTCCTGCCTCAGCCTTCCAGTTAGCTGGGATTACAGGCACCTGCCACCACACTCAGCTAATTTTTTTAAATTTTTGGTAGAGATAGGGTTTCACCATGTTGCCCAGGCTGGTCTCAAATTCCTGACCTCAAGTGATCCTCCCACCTTGGCCTCCCAAAGCGCTGGGATTACAGGTGTGGGCCATCCAGCCCAGCCACAGCAGTTAAATATTTTTAAGAGCATTCCTGTATAAGGTATACATAGATGCATAAGCAGAGATCTTCTGTTTTTAATCCAATCCAGGCAGCAATGCTTGTTTCCAAATCAGTGCCCCGATGTGCAGTATCTGTTTTAAGAAATGAATTTAAAACCCAGTCATGGAAACTTGGGTCCCTTTCAAAGGAAGTTCTACCTATATAAAAATTCACCCCCCGACCACAGTGTATAGGGGTAAATTTAAATAAGAATATTTTTTTTTCCAGATAAATGAAGTAAACTGGGAACATTCTGTAGCCAGTGGAAAGACATCAGCACAAGTTGAGTCTATAGAAAAATTTTTAATAAATACAAATAAATCAAGAATTAGAAAACTTATTCAAACAATAAGTAGCTAGCATATACTGGTCAGATACTATGCAAAGTAAAACTTAGTACTTTACATGCATTATCTCATTAATAATTCAGTTATGTAAATAAATTACTCATAACTTCCATTTCATAGGAAAAAAAATCAGCTAAGACGTAAAGAAGTTAATCGACTTCTACAGGGTCATTCTGGTAGTTCTTGGCCATAGATACCTCTGATCGGACTCCAGAGATGCCTCTCCTAGCCATTCTATTATATTTCTTTGCAAGTAGCCTAAAATAGATCAAAGAGTAACTTCTCACTCCATATTCCACAGCAATTTCACTCACAAGAGCGGCTCTGAAAGTTTGATGTATATTGTTGAAAACACATCAATAATGCTCAAAAAATTTCTAGCCGTAGGAGGTTTTACTAAAGTGCTTTTGTTTGCAGAACAGTTCACATTATGGGAAAAAGTAGGAAAAATACTCAAGAAACAGGATTTTTTGAGCCCAGAAAACTTAACACTGACTCCCAACATGACCTTCTGGCATTTTGAAATGAAACAGCACCAACCTTTCAAAGAGCAAAGATAAAGCCACTAACAGATTCTGAAAGCTACCAGCCAGGTCTGTGGTTCTACAGTGACTGTGATTTACAGTTATGCACAATTCTATTCCACATACTCTCAAAAATCAAAGGCACGAGAAATCACCTGCTCCGCCTCCCTAGCTTAACAAATGAGAACACCGAGGTCAAAGAGGTTAAAGACTTGCTTTTCTGCGTTGAGTGCCTGCAACTCCAAGTCTAAATTCTACCAAGGCGCAGGCCATTTATAAGGAAAGCAGTCCCAGGGGCCTCCTCTGTATCAGTGGTCAGGCTGTGTGTTATAGGACCTGCCGCCAAGAGCCACAAGGCACGAACCAGGAATGAGTTTTGAACGCACTTCTCCCACAAGAGGCATGCTGGTTGCATGAGGCCAGGGTGATTATCTGCAGAGGTGGGATCCTCTATTCCCGTACTTCCTTTATGTGCTTTATCACAAACCCAGGAGGCAGAGAAACTGAAACCAGTGCTCAAGGCAAAAAGTCTAACACATTTGATCCAGGGTCATACATTGTAATTAACCATTGCCAGGGCTCTCACTTCCAGAGCCCTGGTCTTCGTTCAGAACCCAGGTCGTCTTTTAATCTGGTGATTTTTAATTGTTTTGTGGGCAGAGGGGGATTCCAGGTTTTACCTTTTAATTTATTCTGATTTTATGTTTAAGTTTGATAAATAAACTTAACAAATAGCTGTTTGATAGATGATAAAGTTGCCCTTGCAGATCTGTGGTGAGGAAAAAACATTTTATAAATGACCTTGGAATCATTCACTATCCAAATAGAAAACATAAAATTAGCCGGGTGCACTGGCTCACACCTGTAATCTCAGCACTTTGGGAGGCCGAGGCGGGCGGATCATGAGGATAAGAGATCAATATCATCCTGGCAAACATGGGGAAACCCTGTGTCTACTAAAAATATAAAAATTAGCTGGGCGTGGTGGTGCGCACCTGTAGTCCCAGCTACTTGGGAGGCGGAGGCAGGAGAATCGCTTGAACCCGGGAGGCAGAGATTGGCGACTGCACTCCACCCTGGCGTCGGAGCAAGACCTCATCTCAAAAAAAAAAAAGAAAAATTAGATTCCTCCTTCATATTATAAACAAAAATAAGCCAAAATTCAAAAAAAAAATGTTAGCAGTAAATATAAAAGAGTATTTCTTACAAGATGAGAAATGGAAAACATAAAGGAAAAAATGGTTCAAGTTGACAATATCACAATCTGGAACTCATACTCCTCAAAATACAGTGGAAAACCAACCCACAGACTGGGAGTAGAAATTTGCAGCATGTAACTGACAAGGGATTGAGTAAGTATACAGAAATGTCTTTTACAAATCAATATAAAAAACAGAAAACAATACACAGCAAAAGATCCCTAGCCAAGGTATAAAAGAAGAAGAGGATCAGACTGACAAAAATGGTCAAAGTCAAATATTTCCAAGTGTTCATAAAATGTTGGGGAATGAGAACTCAGAGGCTGCTGGATGGGATGTAAAAATGGCACAACGATTCTGGAGAATAATTGCAATATTGAGTAAAGGTAACAATTTGCATGTCCTATAATTGAGCCATTCCACTCCAAGGTCAGACTTAAGCAGAATCTCCCCCATCGATCAACTGAGTTCCAGGTGTGATGAGATATCAATCTATTCAGCTGCATGAACAGCTGAGGTCTGGAGGAGTTGGGCCTGTTGGAACAGCTGTGAACAGCCTGAAAATATTATTTTCCACATACGTCATAGTTCAAAAAAAGATTGAGAAAGCACTGCCCTAGAGAAATGTCTTCACATCTGTACCGGGACTCATGTACCTGCTTATTCATAGTGTTACTGTTGGTAATGGGGAGAAAAAAAAAAAAAGACCTAAATAAATATCTGACAACAGAAAACATGGTAAGTGAATTGTGTTGCATTCACACCATGGAATACTTTACTGCATGAAAATGAATGAACTGCTCCATGTGTAACATTACAGATAAATTACAATCATCATGTTTAGCAGCAAGAGAGGTGTTAGAAGCGCATTACAGTATTCTGCTATTTATATAAATCTGAACCCTGTAAAACATGTAAGAATATTCAATGCTGTACATTGGTTAAAGAGATACACATATATAATGAAAGTATTTAAAAATTCACGGAACTGGTTTAAGAAATGTATGGTAGTAGTTTCTGCAAGTGGGGAAAGAGAGGGCTACACAAAGGGAAGCAACTCTATTGGCAATAAAAATGAACCTGGCTCAGGCTGGGTGTGGTGGTTCATGCCTGTAATCTCAGCACTTTGGGAGGCCGAGGTGGGTGGATCATGAGGTCAGGAGTTTGAGACCAGCCTGACCAATATGGTGAAACCTCATCTCTACTAAAAATACAAAAATTAGCCAGGCGTAGTGGCACATGCCTGTAGTCCCAACTACTCAGGAGGCTGGGGCAGGAGAATCACTTGAACCCGGGAGGCAGAGATTGCAGTGAGCCGAGATTGTGCCTCTGCACTCCAGCCTGGGAGACAGAGTGAGACTCTGTCTCAAACAAATAAATAAATAAACCCTTCTCATGAAGCTGCGTGATGGGTATGCAATGCTTTGTTTTATTATTCTTTGAGCCTTTTTGTGTATCTTAAAAGCTGGATGATAAATTTTTAAAACTGGAACCAGTCAAGCTACTTACTCATACGTAATTAAATAAGGAATGGGAAATTACGCATTTCAAAGACTAGTTTCCTAGATGAAGGCTAGGTCCAAGCCTAGAGTCACCCTGCCCTTCAAAACCTACTTACTGAGTCCCCTGCTTTCTCTTTCTCTTTTCCATGTTCCTCTTTCTCTACTCTCTCTTTTCTTTTTTTTTTTTTTGAGACAGAGTTTCGCTCTTGTTGCCCAAGCTGGAGTGCAATGGCACGATCTTGGCTCACAGCAACCTCTGCCTCCCAGGTTCAAGTGACTCTCCTGCTTCAGCCTCCTGAGTAGCTGGGGTTACAGGCACGCACCTCCACACCTGGTTAACTTTTTGTATTTTTTAGTAGAAATGGGGTTTCACCATGTTAGCCAGGCTTGTCTTGAACTTTTGACCTCAGGTGATCTGCCTGCCTCAGCCTCCCCAAAGTTCTGGGATTACAGGCGTGAGCCACCGCGCCCAGCCAACTCTTCCGTTTCACCCTCTACCACTCTCCCTCAAATCAACTTACTGCATAGTCCTCCTCCTCCAAGCAACATCAACAGCAAACAGCTAACAGTCATGGAGGCTGTACCATGAGCAAGACTCCATGCTTAGTGCTCCAGATGCTATCTCATTTAATCTTCACAACAATTCTACAAAGTAGCTACTCCAATGGTGTCCATGTATACATGAGGAATTAGGAATTTACAAAGGTTAAGAAACTTGTCTGAAGGCATGCAGGTAAGAAATGGTAGCTGCATAATCCCTACACACATATTCTAAGTCCAAAAGCCATACCCTGATCAACTACCATTCCACTTTCCATAATGTACATGCAATTGATTATAAACATTTTACATTTACCTAAAAGCATTTAAGTTCCTCGACCTCGATGAGATAGGTTGAGGGGAAATACTCATTAAGTTACTTACAGATTTGGAGTCTATAATAATTAGAGACACATTAATGTTATTATATTTGATGCTAACAACAAATCTAGTAGGTAGAGTCCTTTATTGTAGCCAATTTTCAAACAAGGAAACTGAAGCTTAGAAAGACAAATAAATATAACCCAGTATTACACAGTTGGAGAGTAGCCGAACCAGCGCTCAAACCCAGATCTTCTCCCTAATCCTAAAGCCCAGATTCTTAACTACGACATTCTATTTATTGCCTCTACAGATTCATATCACACCCCAACCCCCGCCAGCTTCTAAGGTCTATGGGAAAAAAGTCATTCTTCATCTTGTTCAAAGACAATTATATGAAGAGTGGTATGCCGTTTCTAATCTCAGTCAATTATCCTGCCATTGGTAACTATTCTAAAATTGTTATATATGTACATATACACACGTGTACCTGCATGTATATACGTTTCTCTCCATTTTGCCACTGCATTTTTTCTTCAACACACTTAGACTGACCACAGTCACCACCTCGACTGTGTTTTAACACAATCTAAAAGCCTGATTACTTGCCTAGCAGATACCAACCCTGTCCTGCCACACTCCCAAGTGGAACCACCGGAAACGTGGCACTCATAGGAAAAGTTGTTCACTTTCCAACAGGGATATGACATTCCCTACTTCTGAAACTCAAAAGAAGACCTCTTCTCAACCTTAGCAAAGCTTCTCTGAAAAAGCAGCCTTAAGTGCCCAATAGTATTCAGAAAGACATCCTTTTCTTTCTCCTATCCATTTCAAAATCTAGACATCCACCAAGGAGCTTTTGATAGTTTATCAATGACAAACTATCTGAACTAGTACTTTATCTTCACAAAAAAATACAGGCCTTGAAAGTTTCATTTTTCAGACTATGTTTGGTTAGTCCTATTAAACCTGTCCAGAGTAATATTCAACATGTAAATGACTCAAGAAAATAATTTTAGAAATATTAATTTCTAAAGTCAAAAAAAGACTATATTGTGGTACCCTAAAAGCAAATTTGCTGGCACTAATTAAAACACAAAAATGTTCAAAACATCAAGTTTGGGTATGCTACATATCAAAAAAATCAATAGCTAACATAGTCAATTCTTCCCAAACCAATAAAACATATTTAATTGTAAGTGAGAAAATGTCAACATGTCTACAAAGTTTCAAACAGACCCCTTCATTGCCCATGTAATACAGCTCAGAAGTCTTCCAAATATAAGGATCAAGTTGTAAAACCACACAGCTGATGAAAAAGCAAGCTGGAAATGTCTGGAAAAGCATATCCTTACTTCCATTTCCTGCTGCAGAAGTCTAAAAATAGACAGACTTTGAGAATTAAGAGAATACCTTTCTTGAAAATGTAATAACCATTTGTAAGTTAAAGCAGAAAGCCCCTGGAGAAACACATCCATCTATCAAAAAAAAAAAAAAAAAAAAATTCAGTGCTCCATGAAGTTAATATTGCCATTAAACCACTGTTTGCCTAAGGCATATGATTTAAAAAAATTAAGCCACATTTTTGTGTGTGTGATAAAAAGTAATTTTTAAGGCAGATTTCCTGGATGCATTAATAAGACCATAACGTTTACATTATGTTTCTTACGCAGTCACGCCCATTACCTACAGAAGAGGAAGGAAGCAATTCCGCAGGTAATGTGGAATGCCAGCTAATCTGGAAAAGATTATATTAGTTTTGTATTGCATCGTTTGGTTTCTATTTAAATGTGCACATTCAATTTCTAGCAATCTAGGACGTGCACCATGGAATCCGACCAGCAGAACTCAGCATCGTCCTGGGTTAACATGCAGATGTACATTTATCAATTCCTTAGAATTCTTTGGAATTAATGTGTGTTCAGGGCTTTATCTCCCTAAACATGGCATCTTCTAGGGCTCAGCCCTTCTCTTAAACAGCATGCTTAAGAGTTGCCTTTCCAGTAGCTGAGATGACTATATAAAAGGACATCAGTCCTTCTTCAGGCTGGGCTCCAATCTGTGAAAATTTAACCAATAAGGCGAACAAGCAATAAGGAATGAGGAATATCATCAGATTCATTAAAAATAAAAACTCTGTCATTAAAACTTTTTTTTTTTTGAGACAGTGTCTCACTCTGTCGCACAGGCTGGAGTGCAGTGGTACGATCACGGCTCACTGCAGCCTCCAACTCCTGAGCTCAAGCAGTCCTCCCACCTCAGCTTGCCAAGCAGCTGGGACCACAGGCATGCACCATCACACTCCACTAATTTTTTAGTTTTTGTAGAGATGGAGTCTCACTTTGTTGCCCAGACTAGTCTTGAACTCCTGGGCTCAAGCGATACTTCCACCTTAGAATGCGAAGTAGCTGGGACCACAGCCACAAATCACTACATTCCACTAACTAAAAAAACTTTTTTGTGTGTACAGGTAGGGGTCTCACTATGTTGCCCAGGCTGATCTTGAACTCCCAGGCTCAAGCCGTCCTCCAGCCTCAGCCTCCCAAAGTGCTGAGGTTACAGGCATGAGCCAGTGTGCCCAGCTAAAACAGCCTTTTTGAAGCTCCTTATACATGGCTAAGAAAAGTGCTTATCTGTCCATGGGCACATTTACATGTTTCGGTTTTAGGTTTTAGCATTTGTATTAAACTGTTCTTTTACCGTTCCTCTAACTAGAAAGATGCAACTAATATTTGTAGCTAAATTCGGGGTTTAAAAAGAACTTTCAGATTTTTTAAAAGCAGTGCATACAAACATACGTCAACTTATACTTTGCAGAATTCTGCATCAAAACTGTTCATTTGCTCTCCTTTTTGCTGGTACAATGATAACTCCTTTTTCATAACAATGATTCTTTTTACTTATTCGTAAAGTATTTTTAAAATTGACAAATAGAAACTGTAGGTATAGTATACAATATGATGTTCTGAATAGTAACAATGGTTCTTAAGTAACAAAAGAAGCTAACGTTTTGCTATGTGATATGCAACAGGCAACATAATATATTATGCCCATTAGAATGTACATGTTAAATATACGTGAAAAGAAAGAACAAAAAATAGTCAAAAGGTAAATGAATGTGTGCAAATAATTTTCTAAGCTTTGCAGTACTGCACGTGTTTACATTACAGATTTAAGTGACATGTGATTTCGATATGTTCCAAGCTGTAATATATTTCTAACACTCTAGTAACGCTTATTAACTAAGATACACAGTTGCACCCCTCATCCCTCCTTATCCATAAGGGACGCGTTCCAAGACCTTTAGTAGATGTCTGAAACCATGGATAGTTCTGATATACTGTTTCTTCCTATACATACACACCTATGATACAGTTTAATTTCTAAGTCAGACACAGTAAGAGATTAACAACAGCTAAAAATAAAATAGACCAATTATTGGCTGGGTGCGGTGGTTCATGCCTGTAATCCCGGCATTTTGGGAGGCCGAGGCAGGTGGATCACCTGAGGTCAAGAGTCTTCAAGACCAGCCTGGCCAACATGGTGAAACTCTGTCTCTACCAAAAATACAAAAATTAGCCAGGTATGGTGGCGCACACAAGTAGTCCAAGCTACTGGGGAGGCTGAGGCAGGAGAACCACTTGAACCCAGGAGGCAGAGGTTGCAGTGAGCTGACATCGTGTTACTGTGCTCCAGCCTGGGCAACAGTGAGCCTCTGTCTCAAAATAAATAAATACAGAAAATAAAATAGAAAAATAATTATAACAATATACTGTAACAAACGTTATGTGCATGTGGTCTCTCCCTCTCTCTCAAAATATTTTCCTGTACTGTACTCACTGGTTTTCAAACCAGAGTTGACCTCAATTAACTGAAACCTTGAAAGAAAACCAAGGATAATGGGGAACTACTGCACCAATCCCCACCCAACAGTGGACTTAAAAGTTTGGCTTCATGCTTACTCTGGCATATCTTACTTCACCTTCCAATGAGAAATGGAGCCCAGCATACCCTCCCCACTTTGCTTGCTAAGCTGCAGTACAGAAGGCACCACTCCTGCCTGACCCAGCATGCTTTTTGGAGAGGACTGGAGCACGCTGGGAAGTTCATGGGAGAATCTGCATGTGCCCCTCTCTGGAATTTGGGGGAAGTCCATGGACGCAGCCTGTGTCTTGCTCCTACATTTCCTTAGACATGTCTGAAAGCAGGAGAGTGGTTGGCTGGAGCAGTTGTTCCCATCAGGGAAAAGAAGGAACGTGCACAGCATGGGAAGAGCTGGACAGAAACAAGTGGCGGCAGCATGCGGCCATTTCCGGGGCTCCATGGGACACAATATACAGGTGGGAGGACAAGGTGGCCGCAGTAGGGGATGGCCAGACAGTAGCCCAAGCAAGTGGATGCCCCATCTGGAGAGAGGAAGTTAGGGGAGAGGACTGCCTTCAGGAGACAAAGAGGACATAGCTGTCCGTCTCTAAGAATCGTTGTGGACCGTGGCTGTGCATAATGGCTCATGCCTGTACTCCCAGCACTTTGGGAATCTGAGGTAGGCGAATCACCTGAGGTCAGGAGTTCGAAACCAACCTGCCCAACATAGCGAAACCCTGTCTCTACCAAAAATGCAAAAATTAGCTGGGCAGGCATGGGGTACATGCCTGTAGTTCCAGCTACTTGGGAGGCTGAGGCATGAGAACCACTTGCACCTGGGAGGTGGAGGTTGCAGTGAGCCAAGATCACACCACTGCACTCCAGCCTGGGTGACAGAGCCAGACTTCATCTCAAAAAATAAAAATAAAAACAAATTCTCATGGATGGAGAGGTCCTGGAGAGACTGAGAACCATGGATTGTCTCTCCCTGGACCAACCATCCAGAGGTCAGCATCAATAGATGGAACTGTTGCAAGTTGGAGCAAGAACAAAGATGCCTTCCTGCCTCTAGAGGGTTATAGAAACTTTGCCTCCTTCATTTCTCATCTAAATCACTGGAGGAGT
Organism: Ateles fusciceps; assembly: GCA_036589455.1. NCBI lineage: Eukaryota > Metazoa > Chordata > Mammalia > Primates > Atelidae > Ateles > Ateles fusciceps. Next base: position 9,368,954 of record JAZHEH010001064.1, read on the forward strand.
TAGGATGAATGAGGAGCAGGGAAAGGTTAACCACGACCCTCTTCTCCCCACTCCAAGGAGCTGGAATAGAAGAAATGACCGATGACCAGGCCAAGGCCCCCATCTAATTGTAAGACTCAGAAGTGTGGTTGGGAGGTCATGGAGATCAGATTTCATTCATATTTGCGATTGGAATTTTAATTTGCCTACAGCTTTGTTGTTTAAATCCAAAATGACTGGTACGTTAAACAATTTATCAAATGTTAAGAAAACATCCGTATCTAGTGGAAAACAAAGAGCTGTCATGGCACAGTTAGAGGCACTGAATGGAAACATAATAAACTAAAATTCACAGATTTTCTGACTATTCAACAAACTAGTCAAGGCACATCGTCTATGCATATATAGACAACAATAACCTACCATTTATGGAGTGCTCACTCTGCTAATTGCTGCACTTAGTACTTGATAAACCTCATTCAATTCTCAAAATAATTATATGAGGTAGGTATTAGTGTACCCATTATATGGATGAGAAAACTGAGCCTAGCAACGGGATGTAACCTTCCCAGTGGGGCAGAGGTGGTAAGTTAATGCTCAAGTCTGTCTGACTCAAAGGATCATGCTTCTAACCACTAGAAAGGTAACTCTCTTGTTAATAACATGCATTGAAGGGAAAAACCAGGAAATTTCTATTCAATGATGCGTATCATAAGAAATTAGTTTTTAAACCCTCAAAAACACACACACAAAAACCTTGAAATCTACACATTAGTAAAAATGAGAGAGTTTGAAATGTGGAGTCCTGGGAATGAAAGCCAGATAGTCGTCATCTTTCATCTTTTTTTTTCTGGAAAGCATAAGGAATCTAGCAACAAGTGAAGCATTTTGCCACTAGTAGGAACTCATTTTTGTTGCATTAAAATGAAATGAAGCCTATCCTTGAAATTGACTTTATACAAAAAGTATAGTATGGAATGCACGTGTGGTCAGAAGCAATAACGTGTATATTCATTTACTCAACAAGTACTTTTGAGTGTTTGCTGAGTTCTAGGCTGTTTGTCTGGATACCACCAAGTTCTGAACGTTCAATGGTAAACAAAACAGGCAGTGTGCTTGTCCTCGCAGTGCTTAACACATCCAAATCTATCATGCCACAGTTTTATTATCTCACTAAATCCAGAGGTGAAATGATCTGCCTGAGGACTCACATAAAATGTCAGAGCAAAAATTACAAAGGAAACTTTAAATGTTATTACAAAAACTATCAGTTTCAAGAAAGAAAATAAAAGGTTCTGCTTCTGTCAGTTAGAGCAAGTTTTCTTTATCCCACTGATATTTCAAATAGCTTGGTTAACAAAGGTACAATTTATATCTACAAATAACGTTAGGTCCACCTATTCTACTTAATGACGGGTGTTTAGTGGTAATGTGTCATTTCATGCTAGACTTTGCTGGTTAATGCGTAATCAATATGTTTCATTATAAGGTCAGTCACGAAAAGCATAAATGACACTTTATACAAAAGTTTACATGCAGTGGCTGCAAACACACCATAGCAACAGAAAGAGATTGATGAAAAAGGTTTGGTTTCTATAGCAACTATCGCAGGGACCATCTGTAAGCTGAACTGCAGCAACGGAAGCAAAATGAACACTAAAAATCTGCAGTAGGTCCCTTTGTCTATTTAAACATAATGTTAAAATTAAACATTTCTTCTTCTATAAGGATAAGGTTCCTCTTTTATTTGCCATTTTGCAATCTGACTGCTTTTTTGTTTGAATGAGCCTGTTTTTATTGAAGCTTATAAATCCAACCTTTACAAAAATGATTCCATTTTCCTACTGAAACTTCCACGCACAAATGAACAAGCATAAACACAATTGGCAAAAGCAGAGAAACACGGATTGTGAAAAATACCAGCATATTTCAAAGGACAGACTCTATAAAATGCTATTATAAAACTACAGTTCTTTATTTAGTATCTTTTTTTTTAAATTCCAACAACCTGCTTTCCATAATAGTCATCACCAGCAAAAAGCAGAGGGAAATTACAACACAATTACTTGTTCTTTCTTCATTACCATATATGTAATTGTGTTGTTCACAGTCTCTGCTAAAATAATCAACGATCACTCACCCCTGTTATGTTTCTCTCTTATATATATACACACACGTACATATGTATGTATGTGTGGGTGTGTGTTTACTCATATTTCCCCCTCATTAAGTCATCTGTTTTTGGAAGGTACTCATTAATGTAATGTAAAAAAATAGAGCATTTTAATCTTGAACAAAATTACCACCTTTACGAGGAAAGCTTTCCTGCTCTCATTCATGTATGTTACCCAAAGGATACGTGTAGGACAAGAGAAAGCCGTAAATATGAAACAAGGAAAAGTGACTAATACTGGCCAAGGTACAAAACCTTGTTTCAGATAGAGGGGTCACATTTCACAGCATCTATGCTAACCTGCCTGGCTTGTAAAGTTGCCGTGCTCCGACCACAGCTTGGCTGGTATTTAACTACTCTGTGATATCATCCTGCTATTATTTCTACTCTCCAAGCATCTGCTTGTGTCTCCTTCAAGCTGGCTGATCAGAATATAGAAGAAAGAACAAAGTTTTCACTGAGAATTGGATCTAGATGCTGTGGCATATTCCTATGTCTTCTTTGTATCCACGAGATTCTGCAGAATATTGCAGAAACCTGCTTCAGAGCCCTACAGTCTGGTATTTTCAGAGAGTGAGTGACAGAAGCTTAAAGCATCAATCAAGGAAAATGTTCAGTGATGGCTCGGTTAATGGGGGACCCTGTTAACAGCTTTCCCAGTGATGAATATCCAGTCTTGTTTAACAACAGAGATAATATGAAATCGACTGAATTATACAGTGTTGGCCTATATGTCAAGAAAGAGAATTACAACATAAAAACATCACAGATTACAAAGTATGTGCTTCCGGAAACAAAGACAGAAAAGCAAAGAACTTGCTGTTTCTTGAAGTTACAACATTTCAGATGGATTGTATTGCACAGCCGCAACGCAGAATAGATAAACATCCCAAAATAGAACCTGAGAATGGTTCTGGAGCTATACATACTGGTTCAACCTTCTCAGTTCATTCTGTTGGGCGGCCATTGACTGAGCAATTACTCTGTTCCAGGAACTATGCTAAATCCTTAATCTCTATCATCTCTAATTTGCTGAAGCCCTTAAAGATTGTGTATTATTACCCTCACTTTACAGATGAGAATGTGAAGTTTTTAAAGGAGTTAAAAAAAAAAAACAACTTGAAGTAAACAGGACAGCTGATACTTACACCCATGATCTTTTTGACTCAAAACCCCATGGTCTGGCCCTTATAATATATGGTGGCTCATTTGAGAGTTAGAGGAATCAAGGCCCAAAGATCGGTATACGTACTCAATCACAGCCAGAGGAGAAACTAGAAATTCTGTGTAACCAAGCATCCTTATCATCCAAATCATGCAAGATAGCCTTCACAGTTCTGCTTGACACCACCCAAGGGAAGGTCAGTAGGGTTATCTCCAGCAATACCGTGTCGGCTTCCAAATTCACCTGTTTTTTTTTTTTTTTTTTTTTTTTTTTTTTGAGACAGTCTCGCCCTGTCGCCCAGGCTGGAGTGCAAATGGTGGTATCTTGGCTCACTGCAACCTCTGCCTCCCGGGTTCAAGCAATTCTCCCGCCTCAGCCTCCCAAAGAGCCAGGATTACAGGCACACGCCACCATGTCCAGCTAATTTTGTATTTTTAGTAGAGACGGGGTTTCTCCATGTTGGTCAGGCTGGTCTTGAACTCCCAACCTCAAGTGATCTGCCGCCGGCCTCAGCCCCCAAAGTGCTGGGATTACAGATGTGAGACACTGCGCTGGCCAATTTGTTGTATATTTAGTATGGATGGGGTTTCACCATGTTGGCCAGGCTGCTCTCAAACTCTCAACCTCATGATCCGCCCGCCTCAGCCTCCCACAGTGCTGGGATTACAGGCATGAGCCACCGCGTCTGGCCCCAAATTCACCTTTTTGTGTGTTGTCTCTCTGACATTATCCAATTTTCATTGACTTCCTTCACCAAATAAAGTCAGTTCCATTTCAAGAGTCCAAAGCATGTACTCTTCCCTCTCTAATCAAACTACCACCAAAACAGAGAATTGTCTATTAACCCTGAGCTGGTAAAATTTTGGTGAAAGGGCACTTTCATAAAAATTAGAATCTTACTCATTTTATTCCTGGCTACATAATGAAAGATTTTGTCAACTTGTTGAAGAAATTACGAGAATCAAAACAGATGAGAAGGTAGAGAGCAGGGATCACTGAGATTCCACCTGTTCTGTAGCGTTTGGCTCTCAAATTGTACAAGATGTTTTAAAATGTCAGGGAGAGATTAGTTAAAGGACACAAAATTACAGCTAGATGGGAGGAATACAGTCCAGTGCTATAGAAGACCGTAGGATGACTACGATTGGTAATGATATGTTATACATTTTAAAACAGCCGTTAAGAGGAGATACTGAATATTTCCAACATCAAAAAAAATAGTGCTTGAAATCATGGATATGCTATCACCCTAATCTGATCATTTCTATATTTTATGTATTAAAACATCACTATATACCTTATAAATATATAAAATTATTAGGTGTTGATTAAAAATAACACATAGAAAATGATACTGGGCAGGGCACGGTGGCTTATGCCCGTAATCCTAGCACTTTGGGAGGCCAAGGCAGGCAGATCACCTGAGGTCAAGACTTCGAGACCAGACTAGCCAACATGGTGAAACCCCGTCTCCACTAAAAATAAAAAAATTAGCTGGGCCTAATGGTGCATGCCTGTGATCTCAGCTACTTGGGAGGCTGAGGCAGGAGAAGTGCTTGAGCCTGGAACATGAAGGTTGCAGTGAGCCGAAATTGACACTGGACTCCAGCCTAGAGCGAGACTATGTCTCAAAAAGAAGAAAAGAAAATTATACTGGACCCTGTTATGAGGCAGGTGGGTGAAAAATGGATCAGGACTACCGTTTCTGAAAATTCTAACGACCAACCAACCACAGTGGCTAGAAAATGATAGTGCTCCCTATACTTCCATGGAATGAATAAAATAGTAATGCATAGATAAAATGTTCAAACTAGTAAGTTATTAAGTAATACGCAAACACATAACTCTCTGAGAGGGATATTAAAATGATAACCAAATAGAATTAATTTGGCCATAAAATGGAAGCCAATGAACATTAGCCTTATTATACTGCTGAAAACACATTCTTACTCCACATACAGAGTTAGTATAGATGGCACAGAGGTAAATTTCACCACAAAGAATAATTATAGTGTGAAAACCTGTTTCTGGAAGCTAAGGCATTCCAGATGGAGCTTCCTTCAGACATGTGGGCATTAGAAAACAACTTCTAAATGGCAATTACTCATTTCCCTATCTCTTACATTTTTCCTGCTTAAGAAATGGGGCAAGTGATTGCTACTTGGCAACCACGAAATTATTGTAAAAGTGAATACATTTGATAGTTAGAAGTTTGTTAGAAAAATCTGGTATAAGAAGACTAAATGCTTCCATTTTGTAAGCAGTACTTTATCTGGGAAAAAAGGTAAAATGATTCCTCTAAGTAGATAATAAACAACCAACTCGTGCAGAAAACACACCTAATAGTAATGAACACAATGGATCATTTTTACTGGAAGTTTTAAATTTTATCATTTCAAAATATTTTTAATAAAAATATTTTATATTTATGCTCATTCTTATGCAGTAATTCAATCAAATTTCCCCTTCCCTTTATGAATGGAAAGGAGACATATTCCAATTTCAGATAAGTCATATGATATACCAAGATTATACCAAGTAGAATGAGTTTTAAATTAGTACCATATATGGATTACAGAAGTAAAAATAACCTCAATTCATTCACAATTATCATAATGAATTATCTTCAACACAGCAAAATTTTTTAAAAGTATAATGTAATACCTACAAAAAGATATCTAAATTAATGCCACAAATGCAAATGATCACTTTACATGCTTTTCAATTTTTGTCATGTACTTAGTATTTTTAAATAACGATGGAACATTTTAGTAATTTCTAGGAACAGTGTTTTAAAGCATCTACTATTCAAGGATGTCTGATTTTTAAAAACAAAAACTAAACGAAGTATTTGAGAAGCCACCATTATCTTGATTGTTTTTTGCTCATCTTTGTTTACAACAATATAGACACACACACACACACACACACACACACACACACACACGTTTCATATGCAATCCATTGCCAACTCTACTGGTTGCTTCTACCTTCAAATGTATACAGATCCCAGCTGCTTCTCCCCGAGTCTCCACCAATGCTCTAGACCAAGCTACCATCACACTTCACTTGAACTATTAATACTATAGTAGCCTCCTCTCTGATCTTCTTCCAGTCTTGCTCCCTCAAAATCTCTTCTCCGTACAGCAAAGTGATTATCTTACCATATAAATCAAATCAGATGATTTCCCTAATCAAAGTCCTTCAAAGCCATTCTATTTCATTTAGAATTAAACTGAACATCTCGTATACCCTGTAAGATCTGACATTATCCAAACCCTTACCCCTTGACAATCCCATCTCCTATCACTCCTCCTCCATCAGTGCACTCCAAACATGCTAGCCTTCTGGGTCTCTCTCAAGCCTACTAAGCAAGACTTCTCCCCAGGGCTTCTGCTCATGGGGTTCCGTCTGCCCTATATCATCTCAGAGAGCTCCACTCAGAACTTCACTCAGAAGCCTTCTCTGATCACCCTGCCTTCAAAATATCAGCCCCAACGTCCTCTCACCCTTCTCTGCTTTCCTTCCGAGAAGTTGGCATTACTTGACTTTTTATTAAATATTGTTTGTTGTATGTCTCTCCATTAGAAATATAAGCTCACTGATGGAAGGGACTTGGTATACGCTTTGTCGCAATTCGGGAACCTTGAACAGTGCCTGTGCCTAGTAGATTCCCAGTATATATTTGTAATATTTAATTTAGACTAATTTTCAAAGAGCTGGATGGTACCTTCACAGTTTTAATGCTCCTACCATGCTTTTTTGCTAGTACTTTTCTCAGCTGACACACATCAACATACTTATTAGCATCTGCGAGTTGCAAGGGGTTAACTCAGACATTAGGAGAATCACGAATGCATCTAAATCTTTAGATGCATTTAGATGCACTTTAGGGAGACTGAAAAAAAGCTAAATTTAAATGAGACATTATCCAACATTGCAAAGCAATCTAAGTTGAACATTATGTTATATTAATAAATGCATTTTAACATTTGGAATATTTATATTTGGAATAGAAGTAAATTCATTCAAACTAGAATGGCCATTCAATGCATTAGAGAGAATGGAAGGTGGATCTTGAAAGCAAGATGAGAACTTTGACACACACAGGGAAGGAAAGCACTCATGCTGGGTAGAGGAAATGAAAGTGTGGAAATCAAGGTGTGGGCATACGTTATCGGAGCATGAGGAGGAAACCAATTTGGCCAAAACCCAGCTGCACTTTCCAAGAGAGTCGGAAGATGAATCTTCAAGAACAAAATGGGATTGTCTTGAACAGAGGTTTGAGTGTCAGGTTATTTTCCAGTAGACAATGGGGAGTCATTTAACATTTGTCATCAATGTCATGTCATAAATGTCATGCTTCAAAACAATGACTCCAGTGGCAGAACATGGAAAGGACCAGAAGAAGGGTTGCCCAAGGAAGTGCAGTGTGATGAAGATTGATGGCTACTAGCCCCAACGTTCCCCTACGAGCTTTACATGTGCCCCAGGTACCCTCTTTATGAGCTTTACATATAGTAACTACTATATGAAATATGGGGTACTATAGGGAACATATAAGCTATATATATATATTTATTATGAACACATATTACATATATTAAGTCAAATAATTCATTTAGTACATGTAATATGTTAATATATTATATATGTTAATATGTTATATATTACATGTTACATATGTTAATATATTACATATATTAACATTATTTATATTTTCTGCATATTATATTGTATAAACTTATATTATTACTGTTATATATAAAATATATAGATAATAAATGTTAATTATATTGATAATTGTTGACAAGTTATGTATTAACATATATTTATATATTATTTACAAAATATATCAATAACATATGTTAATATATGTAAAGCTCATAAATTTCCAACACTACTCCATATTTCTTTCAGGTTTCTACACATCCTTTATAAGAGGCCTCATGCTCCAGGAGATACTGACCTGACTGTATTTAAAAAAATTTTTTTATTAAGTTCTGGGATACACGTGCAGAACATGCGGATTTGTTATACAGGTATGACGCACGCCGTGGTGATTTGCTGCATCCATCAACCTGTCATCTACATGACCTGACTGGATTTTTGTCTCAAAGGAATCCCATTTTCCATGTCACCTGTCTGGTCCACAAATCCAGCTGTAAGTTACTCAAAACACGGCAATGCTCTGGTTACAGGAACTGGTTCAGGAACCAGCATGTGGCCCAATTCTAACAATGAAATACAAAGAGAGGTTTTCTAGTAACTTCCAGGAAAAGTGCCCTCTTAAGATGCACTTTGGATGTCATCATGGCCTAATTTGAGGATCTGACACCCTATAACCATCACACTGTTGGCTGACAGAGGTCACGCCAGGAGAATCACAAAGAAACAGGCTGGGCTGCTCGGATTAAGCCTGTCTTGGGGCCTGCTCTATCTCTGGACTCTCAGTTCTGGCAGCCAATAAAATTCCTTATTGCTTAAGCCAGGTTGAGTTGTCTTTCTGTTCCTTGCAGGCAAAAACATTCTAGCTGATATAACTTAGGCATGAAATAATAATGAGTGTCTGGAGTAGGTTATAGGCCAGGGGAGAGAGGGGATGAGAAGGAAGGGATTTGCTCATTCAGGAAGCATTCGCTGAGTGTTCCCTGTGGACCAGGCCCAAATGCTAGGTGTTAGAAGAACAAGAGGAGGAAAGAAACACTCAGTTGCCATCAAAGAGCTCTGCATCTGAGAACTATCAACAAGGTCATGATCATTTACAGTGAACCGCCCAGGGGGCTAAGAGGCATAAAGGGGTTCCCTGTCGGGAATGTAGAGAGAGAATGTGAGGCAGACAGAAGAAGAGAAAAGTGGAGAAGAGAAGAAGGGGTAGAGAGAGGAGGAGAGGAGAGAAGAGAAGAAAGCATAACAGCATCCTAACTTCAAGAATAGCAAGAAAATCTCAGGATGGGCTGGATCAAAAGACACTGTACTGAAAAAAAAAACAGGAAGATAAGGAGATTGGTAATTTAGCCTAGTTACCTGGAAAACAATTGTTCTAAAGTCTCCCTAAATTACTTTTAGGACAAAGTGGGACACACACACACAAAAGGCATTTCAGTCCCAGTCATGGCATTAAAGGAAAGGATAATCCCCGCTTTGGAAGGAAGGTGACTTTGTTTTAGACACCAGTGAGATGAACTGATGTGATAAAAGTAGAGTCTTGCATCAGTAGGTGATTGGCACACAGGGACCACTCAAAAATGTTTCTTTGGCCAGTGCGGTGGCTCACACCTGTCATCCCATCACTTTGGGAGGCTGAGGTGGGCGGAGCACTGGAGTCCAAGAGTTCAAGACTAGCCTGGGCAACAAGGCAAAGCCCCTTCTGTACAAAAAATTCAAAAACTTAGCCAGGCATGCCGGAGCACCCCTGTAGTCCCAGCTACTTGGGAGGCTGAGCTAAGAGGACCACTTGAGCCCAGGAGGTTGAGGCTGCCACTGCACTCTAGCCTGGGCAACAGAGCAAGACCCTGTCTCAAAAAATAAAATGTTTTATTGTTGATGGTGCTGCTATTGTATTTTTAAACAGCTTAGCAGAGTGGGTTAAAGTCAACTTTGAAGCCACATAGTGGGTACAAACCCCACAGTCTTTACAAGCTATGTAACTCTAAGCAACTTATTTAAATCTCTCTGGGTCACATCAATAAATTAAGAATAGTCATAATAATATTACCTTCCTTTTGGCAGGGTTATGTTGAGGATCTACTGACTTAATATGCATAAAGCTCGTGCAAACAGAGCCTGCGACATAGTTATTGCTCAGTGTTGGCCATCACTGGTGTTGCTACTGCCGCTGAAATTCACAGAGAGAGAAATAAGGAATTAAAAGGGAATCACAGAGATCCAGATGAAAGCTTGTTTTGAAGACTATAGGTGCATTTTAATTAATGAAACAAAGAAGGGTACACTCTGTACCAAAGAGTTGACTCTGATGACAAAAGCAACTTCATAGACATTACATGGAAAGCAACAGCTTTTACTGCTTTCTTCTTCTTCTGTAGCAACTCAAGGAGAAATGAACCAGTATCAGAGCCAGACCACAGACTGAGGGGTAAGCCCCACCCCTTACCACCAAACGCAGGTATCAGTGACAAAGAGCCATCTCTGCCTGGTCAGGCACTGACAGTCCGAACAGGCTAAAGAACAGAGAACATTCTTGGCACACGCGTCCGAGGGTTGCCACGCATCTCGCCGGCCGAGAGCCAGAAGCTCATAATCCACACTCTCTTGATGAGTGGAATGTATTTATGAGACATTTACCAAAGGCTGAGACATCATCTGCAACCCCAGCACAAAGTGAATCTCGTTGACCCACCCAGAACCAGCACTAGGATCTCGCCTCATTGGTCCGACTTGCTACCCTCTAAGAGATGAATCATCCCAGAACCTCTAGGATGGCTGGGGCAGGTCAATGTGTGTTGATGGGCTTGTATGTGTAAGCATTTCCTCGACTGGTATGTGATACAGTGCTGGGCGCTTCCGTTTGAAGCACTGATTCTGTCTTCCTCTGTTTACACAGGAACTTCTCCTGTGGCATGTAAAGCCTCAAAATATGCACTTTTATATAAACTTACTAAACTGCTAACAACTGTTTAATGACTGCCTAAAATAACTGGAGTGAAAAAGAGCAAAGCCCATAACATTTTGGGAAAGCATTCCTGAGGCCATCTTAAACTCTCCTTGCAGTAGCTGGATATTTAAAGAAATGTCTTGTCTTCATTATGTTTGGTCGTACATTTTTAAACTCAAAGGAAAAAAAATTGGAGACCATACACATCCTAAGAATCGGCCTAAGTGCAGGTCTCCACATGCTGAATTTAGAGCTAAAATCTGAAACCGGAAGGAATTCTTACTTCTGAAATCAATCTTCTGAGACACTGGAAATCAGTATCACTATAAAGTGAATGGACATCACGATGTCTAAACCACATTCTAAATCACATGACTGCAAGTGCTAAAAGCATAATTGTAGGAACGTTCATTTCATAAAACACAGACTTCAGCACAGAATTTTGTAAAAGGCTTGCAAAAATAAGGTAGAATTTGGATTTTTGTCTCAGAGACAAAAAGACTGATTCTCTTCTTTCAAGTGAAAATCTTCTAATGGTAGACACTAAATAAAATGTGTCTCCCCCATACCTGCCCATGCCTCAGCTGTGATTCCCTGTCCCAGAATGAACAGGTCTGCTTTTGAGGAGGAAAATGCAGAGAGGAACCTGATCTTAAGGCCTTTATTAGTTACCCTCAGAGTACAACAGCCAAAGCCCAAGGAGTATCTGAGAATTACAAATTTTCTGAGCTATAAAGATGTCCATAATCTTCTAGAAGCCCCTTCTAGAGGATTCTAGAATCCCTGACAAACTGAGCTATAGCCTACAGTCTTTACAACTTTGAGCCTCAATGTCAGGTACGTTGTTAAGATATGGTTCACTCATACCTGGCTTCCTTCAGCTGGGGGGGTCTGGAGTTGCTCACAGACCTACAGGCCTAATTTTCACCATCATTCATCAACCGGTTGCAACTGCAAAGACGTCTTACTGTATTGAGCAAAGTGAACCGACAGATCAACATCAAGGGATGACTCTGAAAGCCTGGAAGAGCAGGGACTCAGATGACAGGAAAGGAACCACAGCAGTGAGCTCAGAGGCATGGGGCATCTTTTTCTGGGTAAACCTTGATTCAGTGGACTCCTTGCAGACTGTGCTCATACCCCAGCTTCTCCAAAATGTCTCCCCAACTTTCCCCAACCCAATACTCCAGAAGCTTCCTATCCTGGTCTATTTTTTTTTAATTTTTTTATGTAGCATATATCACTTCCTAACATGATAGAATGTATTTATTAGGCTTAGTGCTCAATATCTATCTTCTCCTGCAGAATGGAAGCTCACAAAAACAATGAGCTTCATGTGTTTGAGTCACTGTTGTTTCCTGAGCACCCTGAGAAGTACACAGCATATAACTGGGATGCATAAATATTTACTGAATAAATGAGTGAATCTAAGATGTTATCTGTTTGTCCAGAAAGCTTTAGTTTCCTTTCTACAAGCGCTCCTTCACAGCCCACCAGCTCACTCTATCTTCAAGAAGGGAGGGCTACTGTAGTGAGTTCCTCAGAGGTAAAACACACATCAACCCATCACACTAGAGTGCGGAATATTCTAGAATCCCTGAAAACTCAGAAACTATCTCCTTGGAGATTTATTTTCTAATAGTTAGCATAATAAGGTGGGCCTGATTTTCCTTCTAAATTAAAGGGGCCTTTTCCTCAAGTGGAAACTAGAAATGGCCTAATGAAAAGAAGCCACCTGCACTTCATACCCACAGGATGGCTACAATCGAAAAAATAGAAAATAATAAATGCCGGCAAAAATGTGGAGAAACTGGAATGCTTGTTCACTGCAGGGGAAGATGTATAATCAGTCATTCACTGTAAGAAAAAAACCTTGACGTTTCCTCGAAAAGTTACACAAAGAATTATTTTATAATTTATTATATATTTCAAAATAGCTAGAAGATTTGAAATGTTCCCAACAGTAAGAAATGATAAATGTTTGCAGTGACTGATATGCTAATTACCGATTCGATCATTATATTATATTCATGTATCAAAATATCATGTGCCCCATAAATATGTACACTTATTATATATGAATTGTAAATAAAGAATTATCACATGACCCTGCAATTCTACTTCTAGGTATATATTCAAAAGAATTGAAAACAGGGACTCAAACAAGTATAGATACATACATGTTCATAGCAGCTCAATTCACAATAGCCAAAAGGCAAAAACAGCCCAGGTCCATCCATGGATGAATGGATAATCTGTGGCAAATCCATGCCATAAAATACTATTCAGTCATCAAGAAGAATGAAGTACAGCTGCAATGTGCATGGCCCTAAAAAATCATTGTGCTAAATAAAAGAAGTCAGACACAAAAGGTTACATGTTGTATGATTTCATTTATATGAAATACCTATGGATAAATAAGTCCACAGAGACAGAACACAGACTGGTGGTTGCCAGGATCTGGAGGATGAGAAGGATAGGAAGGCTTAATGCATAAGAAGTTTTACTTAGGGGTGGTGGAAATGAGTTGGAACTAGAGAGAGAGAACAGTGATACAACACGGTGAATGTATTAAATGCCTTTGAATTGTCCACTTAAGAATGGTTACAGGCAGTGGCTCACACCTGTAATACCAGTGCTTTGGGAGACTAAGGCAGGAGGACCACTTGAACCCAGGAGTTGGAGGCTGCAGTGAGCCACGATCACACCACTGGACCCCAGCCTGAGTGACAGAGTGAGACCCTGTCTCTAAAATAATTAGAAGAAAAATTAAATGAGTAAGTGTATGTTCCATAAATTTCACTTCAATCAATTGTAATACATAAATGAATGAATGATGCCACTTAGGCCTGCCTGGTACAAAGAATCCTTGAAGGTTCAGGTGATGACATCCACGAGTGCTTTGATCCAAAGCTATATCAGGTAACAGAGTGCACTTTGTCTGCCCTTGTTCTTGCTGTCTCTGCATTTGTTGGAGATCGGAGGAGACAGTTTGCTCAGGATTCGGGTATTCACCATCCCAGATTCCTGCCTCCAGTCTGTCCATCTTACTTGTACCTTACATTGATATGAGAGCACACTTCAGTCCTTTTTACCACTGTGGACATCACCATTTGATCCAGCAATCCCACTACTGGGTATCTACCCGGAGGAAAAGAAGTCATTGTATGAAAAAGATCCTTGCACACACATGTCTACAGCAGCACGATTTGCAACTGCAAAATCATGGAACCAACCGAAATGTCCATCAACCAACAAGTAGATAAAGAAACTGTGGTATATTTACACAACGGAATACTACTCAGCCAGAAAAAGAAATAAATTAACAACATTTGCAGTGACCTGGATGCGACTGGAGACTATTATTCCAAGTGAAGTAACCTAGGAATGGAAACCCAAACATTGTATGTTCTCACTGATATGTGGGAGCTAAGCTATGAGGACACGAAGGCATAAGAACGATACGATGGACTTTGGGGGACTTACGGGGGAAGAGTGGGAGGAGGGCGAGGGATAAAAGACTACAAACAGGGCTCAGTGTATACTGCTTGGGTGACGGGTGCATCAAAACCTCACAAATCACCACAAAAGAACTTACCCATGCAACCAAATACCACCTGAACCCCAATAACTTATGGGAAAAAAATAAAGAAAAAGAAAAGAAAATTAGATTTGGAGGTGTTTTTATCTTCTCCCCCATCTTTATCTGTCACTGGAACAAGAAGAGCAGGGCTGTAAAAGCAGCGACAGAGCAGGGGCAACTGATGTGAAGTTCTAGTTCCTTCCCCAGTCCTGTGTCATGGGACAAATCCTTTAGCTTCTCCGAATTTCAGTTTTTTCATTCATAAAATATAGATAGGAATGGCTACCCTATTCATCTACAGGGTTATTTCAACTGTCAAAGAGAAGAGAAACATAAAAGCACTTAGTAAATATCCAGCTACTGAGTCCTGTCTGCTTCTCCTCCTAAAATTTTTTGAATCCATTTATTTCCCTTCTCCTTCACTTTCCCTCTCCCAGTTCCTGACATCACCACCATCTCCACCTGATTTACTGTAACCTTCTAAGGCAGCCTACTTACAGCTTGCACTTTCCCATGCATTCTCTGCTCTGCCAGGAGATGATCTTTCAAAACCAAATCTAATGGTATGACGCTGCTGCTGGAGGGGTTTCTCTTCTAGTTTCCCATTGCTCTCAGAGCAAACTCCTAATATGGCTTCCAGACCTTTGCTGATACCGACTCACCTTATCTTTCTTGCCCTTCCCTTGTCAACAGCTAACTTTGAGTTTCCTGAACACACTTCATGCTACTTAAAATAGTTTCCTCATCTCTCCACCTTCCATCACTCCCACAGCTACCACCTTCTCAGACCCCTTTGCCTCAATAAATCCTATCAAACTCCATCATAAGGTTTTAATAGGACATAAATCAATATATGCAACCAGAAAGTCTGGAAGAATATCAAAATACAGCATCTGGGAGGTTGTGGATTGGGCATTTGCTACTTTTTGCAGTATTTATTTTTGAATTTCTCCTCAATAGGAATTACTCATTAAATAAACGGGTAACTATTTTTAACAGCATGCTCATAAGCATTAAATTCTGGTTTGAAGGAACTATTTGCCTCTTCCAGGAAGTCTCCCATGACCATACCCTCCAAGTCTAGATCATGTGTCTTCTTACACAAAAGGGTCATTCTCGTGGAGGGGTGGGTGGAGAACATGACAGGCGGGGGACTGGGTCATCTCCTATTGGAAAAGTAACTGAAGGGAATACACTGAGGGACTAAAAGTGACTCCTGTGGCATCATGTTCTTGAACACTTTGTATCTGAGAAACCCTACGTGATTATGTCTGTATTACTGGATGAATCCTCTTGCCTCTGGGTCATAGGTACAAATCCCAGTGAGAATTTCCCTTTCTGGTAGTGCTTGTTGAGAGGCCTCCTACTTTGAGGGCACGCAGAGGATGCAGACATGAGTTAAACATAACTAGGGGTCTCAAGGAGCTCCATTCATGAAGGAGTGTGGGGGGTAAGAGAGTCGGCTCCTTGCTTCTCTGTCCATTAGCACATCCCCAATGCCTGTCTAGGTTTGGTGAGATTATCATTCAACTGCTGAAGCTCAGCAGCATTTGCTTACAGGCTTCCCATACATACTTATGAACTCAACTATCTAAAAACATGGGACCTTCAAGGTACCCAGGGTGTTGGGAAACAAAAAGCCAACAGGCAAAGATCTAAAAGAATAATATCCAGTGTTGATCAAGATGTGATGGTAAACACAGAGGTGATCTAAACTGGTCCAGTGTTCCAGGAGGAAAAGTTGGCCATATGTAACAAAGGCTTGAAAATGTTCGCAGTATAAATGCTGAATAATTCAGCTTCTAAAAAGATACCCGCAGGCCAGGCGTGGTGGCTCACACCTATGATCCCAGCACTTTGGGAAGCCGAGACAGGTGGATGATGAGGTCAAGAGTTCAAGACCATCCTGGTCAACATGGTGAAACCCCATCTCTACTAAAAATACAAAAATTTGCTGTGCATGGTGGCACATGCCTGTAGTCCCAGCTACTCAGGAGGCTGAGGCAGGAGAATTGCTTGAACCCAGGAGGCAGAGGTTGCGGTGAGCCAAGATCGCGCCACTGCACTCCAGCCTGGGTTAACAAGAGCGAAACTCCGTCTCAAAAAAAAAAAAAAAAGATATCCGCAGGCAATTATCTGACACCAATGCTCACCATTGCACTACTTTTAATAATGGAAAAATAAAAACAACCCAGTTTTTTATAATAAAAAAAGTACTTAAACTATGGTACAACTATAAAATCAAATAGTATCCTGCCATTGCAAACACTAACAGAAAATTCCGAGAGAGATCCAAGATGGTCGATTAGCAGCAGCTTAGGATTGTAGCTCCCACTGAAAGCGCAGAGACTGAGGGGACGCCACACTTTCAGACGAATTTTTATTGCCCACGGACCAAGAGATTCTTGGCGGAGGAGCCCCACGGGTCGCCAGCGCGACTCTTTTGGAGGGCGCGGCCGCTTTGCAAGCGCCCCGGCGCCGCGGTTCTCAGTCCGGAGTATACGGGACTGAGTGCCCTTTTGGTTGGCGTTGGAGCTCCGGGAAGGCAGAGTCTCCTATTCAGCTGATTGAAAAGTGGACTGAAGTGGGGAACCAGACCGGGAGATTCCCGGGCAGAAAGCGCCACGAATCTTAACGCCGCTGTTTCAGCTGGCGTAGTGGGTCGCCACAGGGGAAGGCTGGTCCCCCACAACACACACACAAAAAAACAGCAGTTGGCACTGCTGAGGATTGAGAGTTTCACAGCAAGTACAGCTGAACCCGGGAAGGTCCAGCTCTGTGGGGGGAGGGGCATCCGCCAAAGGAAAATGAAGAAATAGAAAAAACTTTATCACCAACAAGCTGGACGTCCACTCAGAGACCTAATCTGAAAGTCAGCAATTACACAGACGACAGGTGGATAAATCCACAAAGATGGGAAGAAACCAGCGCAAAAAGGCTGAAAACACCCAAAATCAGAATGCCTCTCCTCCTACAGAGGATTGCAGTGCCTCATCACCAATTGAACAAGGCCTGATAGAGAATGAATGTGAGGAATCAACAGAATCAGGCTTCAGAAGGTGGATAATGAGAAACTTCTGTGAGCTAAAAGAACATGTTCTAGCCCAATGCAAGGAGACTAAGAACCTTGAAAAAAGGTTTGAGGAAATGTTAACGAGAATGGACAATTTAGAAAGGAATATAAGTGAATTAATGGAGCTGAAAACACAATACGAGAACTTCGAGAAGTATGCACAAGTTTTAACAGTCGAATTGATCAAGCAGAAGAAAGGATTTCAGAGATCGAAGACCAACTTAACGAAATAAAATGAGAAGACAAGATTAGACAAAAAAGGGTGAAAAGGAATGAGCAAAGTCTCCAAGAAATATGGGACTATGTGAAAAGACCTAATCTACGTTTGATAGGTGTACCTGAATGTGACAGAGAATGAATCCAAGCTGGAAAATATTTTTCAGAATATTATCCAGGAAAACTTTCCTAACCTAGCAAGGCAAGACAATACCCAACTCCAGGTAATACAGAGAACACCACAAAGATATTCCTCAAAAAGAGCAACCCCAAGGCACATAATCATTAGATTCATCACGGTTGAAATGAAGGAGAAAATACTACGGGCAGCCAGAGAGAAGGTCAGGTTACCCACAAGGGGAAGCCTATCAGACTCACAGATGATCTCTCAGCAGAAACCCTACAAGCCAGAAGAGAGTGGGGGCCAATATTCAACATCCTTAAAGAAAAGAACTTTCAACCCAGAATTTCATATCCAGCCAAACTAAGTTTCATAAGTGAAGGAAAAATACAATTTTTTACCAACAAGCAAGTACTCAGAGATTTCATTACCACCAGGCCTGCTTTACAAGAGCTTCTGAAAGAGGCACTATATACAGAAAGGAACAACCAGTATCAGCCATTCCAAAAAACCCATCGGTAAGCTGCATCCAGACCCATCTCACATGCAAGGATATACAGAGACTCAAAACAAAGGGATGGAGGAGATTTACCAACCAAATGGAGAGAAAAAAAAAAAAAAGCAGGAGTTGCAGTTTTCATCTCTGATAAAATAGACTTTAAAGTAATAGAAACCAAGAGAGATAAGAAGGACATTGTATAATGGTAGAGGGATCAATGTAACGGGAAGAGCTAACGATGCTAAGTCTATGTGCACCCAATATAGGAGCACCCAGATACATAGGGCAACTTCTTGGTGACTTACAAAGAGACTTGGACTCCCACACAATAATAGTGGGAGACTTTAACATTACATTGTCAATATTGGACAGATTGAGACAGAAGGTTAACAAGGATACCTGGGACTTGAACTTAGACCTCAAACAAGTAAACTTAATAAACATTTACAGAACTCTCTACTCCAAATCCACAAAACATACATTTTTTTTTCAGTAACACATCACATTTATTCTAAAAGTGACCACATGGTTGGGAGTAAATCACTCCCCAGCAATTGCATAGCATTTCATAGGTTTAAAAGAAATACTGGTTGGCTGTTTGTTATTTTCCTCCCTTATTCCTTCCTGTCTCCATTGTATAACACAATTATTAGTATGAAAGAGCTTTTTAATATTCATTTCTAGACTGCATTCTAGCCTGGGCAATAGAGCAAGATTCCTGTTCTCTCTCCCTTTTTCTCTTTTTCTCTTTCTTTCTCTTTTATTCCTTCTCTCTCTCTCTCTTTTCTTTCTTAAAAAAAAGAAAAAAAAAAGAAAGAAAATTCCTCTGAACAAAATAGGAAAGGATTCACAGTATTCAAATTACTGAAGAAAATAAGCTACAGAACAATGCAAATAATATGAAATCATTTGCATAAAATATGTGTGTGTGTGAGTGTGTACACACACCCAATATAAATACATGCAGCCAAAAACTCCGGAAGAATATAAAATTACATTATCTGGGAGATTGCGGATTGTGCATTTATCACTTTTGCTATAGTATTTTTGAATTTCTTTTCAATTAATATGAATTACTCATTAAATAGATTAGTAACTATTTTAATGGCATATTCATGAGCATTAAATTCTCATTTAAATAAAGCCCTGAAAGCCACAAGTGAAATTATGAAATTAGATGTCTGACAATATCAGAACACTATCAATATGTAAAAGCGAAAATTTTCAAGAAGAAACTACTTTGAGGAAGAATCTTAAAAAACCGGATAATCCTTAGTTGGGCATGGTAGTGCACACCTATAGTACCAGGTAGTTGGGAGGCTAAGGCAGGAGGATCACTTGAGCCCAGGAGTTGGAGGCTGCAGTGAGCATGATCAGAACACTGCACTCCAGCCTGAGTGACGGAGTCAGAACCTGTTTCAAAAATATAAATAAGTAACAATAGACAATCCTCTCAAGTGCATTTCTTATCCCTTCTCAGAGTCTATCCTGATACCCACGAGTTCAAGTTTCATAATATGATCCACACACACACACACGTAGCAGAAGTAGCCGACAGTCTTAACAGTAGTGATCTCACTATATAATTGTATTTTTTCTCTATACTAAGTATATATTATTTTAATAATCAGAGAAAAACTATTTTCATTCAAAACATCCCTTTCATGTGCTATAAGGAGACGATTTCATTATGAGACTGAATATTTGTCTCCTTATACTCACCTGTAATTTTCCAAAATAAGCATGTACTCTTTTCATAATTAAAAAATTATCAGAAATACCCAACCAAGGCTAGGCACAGGGTATGCCTATAACCCGATCACTTTGGGAGCCCAATGCAGGAGGATCTCTTGAGCCCAGGCGTTCAAGACCATCCTGGGAAATACAGTAAGACACTCTCTCTGCAAAAAACATAGCCAGATAGGGTGGCATTTGTGAGTGCCTGTAGTCCCAGGCACTTGGGAGGCTGAGGCGGGAAGACTTGCTTGAACCCAGAAGCTGGAGGCTGCAGTGAGCTATGATTTTACCACTGCACTCCAGCCTGGGCAACAGAGTGGGACCCTGGGAAGGAAGGGAGGAAGGAAGGGAGGAAGGGAGGAGGGAGGAAGGGAGGAAGGGAGGAAGGGAGGAAGGGGAGGGAGGGAGGGAGGAAGGGAGAGAGGCAGGAACGAAGGGAGAGAGGAGGGAGGGGGAGGGAGGGAGGGGGAGGAAGGAAGGAGAAAGGAGGGAGGGAGGAAGAGAGAGAGGGAGGGAGGGACGGAGGAAGGGGGAAGGGAAGAAGGGAGGGATAGAGGGAGGAAGGGAGGAAGGAAGGAACAGAGGGAGGGAGGAAGGAAGAGAAGGAAGGAGAGAAGGAGGGAGGGAGAGAGGGAAGAAGGAAGGAGGGAGGGAGAGGGAAGGAAGGAGGGAAGGAGAGAGGGAGGTAGGGAGGGGAGAGGGAGGGAGAGAGGGAGGGAGGGAGAGGGAGGGAGGGAGAGGGGAGGGAGGGAGGGAGAGAGGGAGGGAGGGAGGGAGAGAGGGAGGGAGGAAACAAGCAAGCAAAATGGCCCTTTAAAGTTTGCTAATATTTTGAAGCTCTGAAACAGCTATTTTAAAAGATTTAAAATAATAAATAGAATTTCTGGTGGTGTATTTGTTGTTGATGTTAACTAACAGAAATACAAAACAGTATACAAACGTCACCAAGCAGATTCTACTCTCTACCTTACTCCAAACAATATTTCAGCAGCTCAAGAAACCCACACTGCTGCCATCACTCCCAGCCTTGTTCGCCACCAGCACCGTTGTCAGCCTTCACTTAAGATGACTCCACAATTCCATCTGGATTTTCCTTAAAAGGCAGGAACATTTTGAAGGCCAGAGATACGGCATTTCTGCATCCTTAACAAAAGCATCGTTCAGCCTTTATAAAGTCATTTGACTCTGAGCGTGTCATATCGAAAACACTCTTAAAAGATGATGCACCACATTAAGTAACTGAATGTACTAGAGGAACAGCTTTAAACAAAGATAATTCATTTCATTAGATTAAAAAGCATTCCCCAAAGGCTGTTTGGCTTCTCAGGACCATGGTGTATAATACAGTTAAATGCCTCCTCTAAAATTTCACTTAATGATAGTTTTTAAAAAAAGAAGAAGAAAAATATAAGAACCGTCTATGCATTGAGTTAAAATCTATTTTCCTAAAAAGAATCCTTGTTTTTCTTACTAACACAGTCACTTTTAAAACACTGCCATAAATCTGTTTCTTCTCATTTTTGGTGATTCAAACAAAGTATAAGAAATTTGATAAATAATAGCAGATTCTAGCTGATCTTAGCAAAATCTAATGCATACCGCAAATTCTAAAAATGTCAAGGCAGGGCAATTGCATGGGCTTTTTCAGACTAATGTATCCTCGCTGACTACCATTTACTAGGCATTTTATAACAAGAAGAGTATCGAATCCCAATAACAGAATGTGCCTGGTAATAACTGAGGTTCTCCTAGCTACCATCTCCATGGTAGGTTCTTCTCAACCCCACTCCTGCTGCCCAGACTCATTGGCTTTCCTCCTGACCCATCTTGATGGCTGTTAACTCTACCTCCTCTTTGTCTCTCAGCCTAAGCACCACTTCCACCAGGAAGCCTTCCCCTGATAGCCCAGCATAGACTGATTCTCCCTTCATGGCCCACAGCTCCCTATATCCTCCCTTCTTAGCACTTTCCATTGTTCATTACCCAAGAGATTATTTTAATTAACATCCTGTTCCTGCTCAAGGCCATAAGCATCACAGAAGCAGACAATGTGTATCTTACTATTAAACCCCTAGAGTGATACACAGTGACAGTTGTACAAAAAGTTGCCCCATTCATTTGACTGATTTTATTTGAACACATGATAGTAAGCGATATGGTTTGGATCTCTGTCCCTGCCCAAATCTCATGTTAATTATAATCCTCAGTGTTAGAAGTGGGGCCTGGTGGGAGATGGTTCGAACATGGGGGTGGATTTCTCATGAATGGTTTAGCACCATCTCTCTTGGTACCGTCCTCATGATTGTGAGTGAGTTCTTATGAGATCTGGTCTTTAAAAGTGTGGAGTATCTCCCTCCTCCCTCTCTCACTTGCTCCTGCTCTGGACATATAAGACATGCCTCCCTCCCCTTTGCCTTTTACCACGATTGTAATGTTTCCTGAGGCCTCCCTGGAAGCCAAGCACATGCCGGCATCATGCTCCTGTACGGCCGGTGGGAACTGTGAGCCAATTAAACTTCTTTTCTTTAGAAATTAATGAGTCTCAGGTACTCTTTATAGCAATGGGAGAATGGTCTAATACAGGAAGATTATATTCCTTTCATTCCAAAGAGGACTTCCAGGTGGCAGACACACATTTATTCAAATATACATTTGTGTCTCTGTTCACATGTCAATTCAAAGCTTTCTGTAACACCTCCCACTAGCGATTTTTTTATCACCTTACCGTGACTTATGCTTCTTCCTCAAACCATCGATCACCCCCGACTCACACTTACCCGTTCACTCTCTGTTGGCACCATCAGCATGTCATCTCCATGAAAACATGATGTTGTCCGCTTTGTTCTCTACCATGTCTCAAGTACTGAGAACAGTTTCTGGCATGTGGTAGGCACAGAATAAGTATTTATTAAATGAATGAAAGGATGAATGTGCTGGGTATGCAAAGAAAGCTACACAAATGGGAATCCCACTCACACACCCTTTTTCTACTTTCTGTTCATCTCTGCCATCAGTTGCCAACCTTTTGTCAAGGTAAAAGATGTATTTTCATTTCTGTTTTCCGAATGCAAGCTACTGACCTCAGTACTATTTCAGTTAGCATATAAAAACAAGTACCCTGCTAGAGACTGTGTCCAAAACAGTCCAAGATGCCAGAACAAATTCATTCCTTTCAACATTTCCAGGGCAACAGCAAACCCAAGAAGACCTTCAAGTTTGCTTTTGCCAAAATGCATTATAACCCTGCTCAAATAAATGCTCACCAGAAGCATCTGAGCTCACCAGATAAATGGAATTTAAATAACACATTTCCTATCTGGAAGTGCTCTGTATACAATTTAACTAATCCGATTCTGTTAATAAATTTGAGCTTGAACAGAATCAAGCTACCAACGAACTATTTTGAATTTTGTTTGCTGCATACTTTGAAAAGGTGAATTTTAAGGTTTGTGAAGATATCTCGATTTTTAAAAAGTACTAATGGAAAGAAATTCTATGAAATACCTGACTGGTAATCTTAAAAACTGTCAAGGTCACAAAAAACAAAGAAAGTTGACTGGATGTGGAGGCTCGTGCTATAATCCCAGTACTTTGGGATGGCCCAAGTGGGAGGATCACTTGAGCCCAGGAGTTTGAGGCCAGCCTGGGAAACACAGTGAGTTTGTCACTACAAAAACCGAAAAAATCAGCCAGGTGTGGTGGTGCATACCTGAAATCCCAGCTACTCAGAAGGCTGAAGTGGGAGGATTGCCTGAGCCTGGGAGGTTTAAGCTGCAATGAGCCATAATCAGGCCACTACACTCCAGCCTGGGCAACAGAGACAGCATCATACGTGCTGGGCTTAATACCAAGGTGATGGGTTTATAGGTGCAGCAAGCCACCACGGCACATGTTTACCTGTGGAATAAACCTGCACGTCCTGCACCTGTAACCCAGAATTTAAAATTAAGTTGAAATGAATTGAATTAAATTAAAAACAAGCAAGCAAATAAACAACACTGACAAAAAAACAAAGTCTGAGAAACTGTCCCAGCCAAGAGGAGCCTAAAAAGACAACTAAATGTAATGTGATATCTGGGTTAGGGTCCTGGAACAGTAAAAGTAACTTAAGGAAAACCTGAGAAAATCTGAATAAACTACAGACTTTAGTTGGCTATAGTGTATCAATATTAGTTCATTAATTATAACAAATGTATCACACTTCTGTAAGATGTTAATAATAGGGAAACTGAGTCTGGGGCTTAGGAGATCTCTGCACCATCTTTGCAATAACTTGGTAAATCCAAAGTTGTCATAATGTAAAAAGTAAATTAAGAAGAGCATTTTTTGTTTCCTTTTTGATTTTTAAACTTAGGTGCTTAATACTTCCAATAACCATGATGCCTCAGAAATAAAATTGCAGGTTTGCCATCATCTCAAGAAGTCCTGCTCTGCTTTTGCTGTTTTTAATCCCATGCAACAAAGCTCAATGAGTATAAACTGAACATCTATCACAGGTCTAGCAATGGAGTAAGTTTGGAGTGAATACAAAGATGATTAAGATTAAATCCATACTTTCCTGAAAGATGAATGCAACACCCAAATAACCTGAATGTAGCAAGTTCTGCTAATAACAGCTAACGTCAGCTGAATACTGTTTCAGCACTTTTCTTAGATTAACTCTTTTAATCCTTTCAACAACTCAGTGACATAGGTACCATAATTGTTTCATCTCCACAGAGAAGCAATGGAGCTCCAGAGCAACTGAATAACTCTCCCAGACTTGCAAAGCTAGTGAACAACAGAGCCGGCACTGAAGTTAGGGCATTCAGTGAAGTACCTATACTATGAATCACTGCACCACTGCACCAACCGGCCTCCTAGGGCACCCAAAGGTTCACATCTAGGAGAATCCCTGTACTTGGAAAGTTTCCATGTATGTGGCTGGTATGGTTTGGCTGTGTCCTCACCCAAATCCCCCTCTTGAATTGTAGCTCCCATAATTCCTACATGTCATGGGAGGGACCCAGTGGGAGATGACTGAATCATGGGGGTGGGTTTTTCCCATGCTGTTCACATGACAGTGAATAAGTCTCACGAGATGTGATGCTTTTATAAAGGGGAGTTCCCCTGTACAAGCTCTCTCTTGCCTGCTGCCATGTAAGATGTGCTTTGCTCTTCCTCCGTGATTGTGAGGCCTCCCCAGCCATGTGGAACTGGGAGTCAATTAAACTTCTTTCCTTTGTAAATTACCCAGTCTTGAGTATGTCTTTATTTACAGTGTAAGAATGGATTAAGACAGTGGCAAAATGGTGAAGACATTAAATGACCAGCAGGATTTTTTTTAATGAAAAAAAAAAATAAAAAAGAACAGGCAGATGGAGAGGACAGAAAACAAACATTATGGAGGCAGAAAAGCCTGATGATAGCTGTCTGCTTCAGCTATACTTTACAGAACTCGGACCATATGGCAGGCACAGTCCTAAGCACTTCACATATAACACCTCGTTTAATCCTAGTGTGTGGGTAGATACTGGGATCCGCATTTTACAGATGAGAAAGAAGAGCCTTGAAAAGTTACCTCCACCTTCAAATAATACTTTGCTGCAGAAGGAGGATTCAGACACAAGTCTTCCCAGCTGCATAAACAATTTCTCAACCACACTGCTCCTCTGCTTCTCCTAATTAAAACAAAAGATGCTACAGTTCTATCTGTATACTATTTTCTCAGCTATTGTATACGTATGTAATCATTACCTATACATAAGTGTAAGAGATTGAGATAAAAGGATTTGGGTAAAAAGACCCCAATATAATAATAATGGTTAAAACTTCAGGTGAAGGAAATTATGGGTGATTTTTTTTTTTTTTTTTTGGTGACAGTCTCACTCTGTCACCCAGGCTGGAGTACAGTGGTGCGATCTCGGCTCACTTCCACGTCCACCTCCTGGGTTCCAGCAATTTTCCTGCCTCAGCCTCTAGAGTAGATGGGATTACTGGTGCATGCCACCACACCCAGCTTATCTTTTGTATTTTAGTAGAGACAGGGTTTCACCATAATGCCCAGGCTGGTCTCTAACTTCTTCTGAGCTCAGGCAATCCACCTGCCTTGGCCTCCCAAAGTGCTATGATTACAGGCCTGAGCCACCACACCCGGCCTGCATGATTTTTTTAAAGTTTCTTCCTGAAATGCTTTTCCTTGTCTAAATTTTCAATTATAGTCATGTGTTACTTTTGAGCTTACAAAAATTGCAACATAATAAAACTATTACTGAACTCAAAGTTTTCAGATTGCTATAAAATGTTACCTACTTGTTTACATTTTACATTTTTACCTCTTCTACCTTACTTCAAATTTTTTTTTTTTTTTGAGATGGAATCTCGCTCTGTTGCCAGGCTGGCGTGCAGTGCTCACTGCAACAGCCGCCTCCTGGGTTCAAGCAATTCTCCTGCCTCAGTCTCCTGAGTAGCTGGGATTACAGGCACATGCCACCACACCCAGCTAACATTTTTGGTCTTTTTAGTAGAGACAGGGTTTCATCATGTTGGCCAGGCTGGTCTGGAACTCTTAACCTCAGTTGATCTGCCCACCTCAACCTTCCAAAGTGCTGGGATTACAGGCATGAGCCACCATACCCAGTCCTTACTTCAAAATTTATAAACACACCAGACATAATCGGGTCAGAGGGAAGGTGGAGTATGGTGTGCTCAAGGGAGGCTGCTTCTGCCAGTGACCCAGCAGGGTCCTCCTCAGATTCACACAGTCTTTCAATGCCCTTCAAACGTATTCTTTGGTATGCAAATCAGCCTGTACGACAGAGACAAGCCAAGTGCTAGGAGAATCCCCACAGTGTCACTGATTGTTCTGAAGGTTTGTTTTGAGGCTGTTTAAAGTTAACCCCAAGGCCAGGCGCAGTGGTTCATGCCTGTAATCTCAGAACTTTTGAGAGGTCAACATGGAGAACTGCTGTAGATCAGGAGGTTCAAGGTTAGCCTACATAACATGGTGAGATACCACCTCTATAAAAAAAAAAAAAAAAAAACATTAGCAGAATTTAGTGGTGTGCACCTACAGTTCTGGCTACACGAGAGACTGAGGGGAGGACTGCTTGAGCCCAGGAGTTCCAGGCTGCAGTTAGCTGTGATTGCACCACTGCACTCCATCCTGGGTGACAGAGTGAGACCCTGTCTCAAAAATAAAGTTATCCTTAAATTTCAAAACTCTGACTACCGTCCATTTTTTCAAAAAATGGCAAAATATTAAAAGGCTCACTTTAGCAGAGTTCTATAAGGAAGGGTACCAAGTTCCTAACGGGTAGGGAGGTTTAATCAGGGCTACACTCATGTGTGTCCTCACTATTAAGACTGAGCTTATCGTGAAAAACTAAGTCAATGGAAAAGAAAAGGAGAGAAGGAGAGAGAAAGAAAGAGAGAAAGAGGAAGAAGGGAAGGTAGGGAGGGAGGGAAAAAACCCACTCAGCTTATTGATTTGTGACAATGTCTTAAAATTCTCTTTGCTTTTGCTAAGAGGGAAGTTTTATTAGAGAAAGGAGGGACTTAGGTAAGGTCATCCCGGTCCTTGCATTTTCTCAGATGGACAGTCTAGAGGGCAAGGTCAATGGATATCAAGGACACAGACAGAAGAAAAGGGAAAGAGAAATGGATCCTCAAGATGTACTGGATCTTTTTTTTTTTTTTCTATTTTGGCTAAAAGCCTTAATGTAGATCCTTGAGGGAAAATAGCCTTTGCTCCATTTTCTTCGATTTCTTTGACTGACTTTTCAGGATTTTCTCAGCATCTGCTGTGTGCCAGACACCTATGTGTGGTTTACACTGTCCCTAGTTCTCATAACTGCCCCACGAGGGGAGGGATACAATTTTCCCATTTTGCAGATGAAGACAGTGACGATCAGGGAGGTTGATCTTTGGGACGCAACAGGATTTGTGACTGTAGGACCCAAGGTTAAAAGGCAGTCTTAACTGGCCCCAGTTCTCCCATTATATCATCCTGCTGACGTAAAAGAAGACGACAAGGAGATGTGAAGTACTGTCTACTTATGAAAGGAGTTAAATATCTCATTTCATGCAATGGATCGAACGGTCTTCCATCTGGGAAGATGGCCCCATCACAGATCCTTGGACCACTCCCCTGTCTGTTACAGAGAGACCAGAGGGATGCAGTGTGTCATTCCTCTCCAGCCTATTACAGTTCTCTGTTGGCAAAATCTAAGATCATTCCTCTCCCTTCAGAGAGCAAAAGGCAAATGAGGCTAGTAGGTTTCTAAACTACAGTCTTATATGGCCTCGGAGTTCTCCCTTGCATAAATACACGCTGATACGCTAAATCAGAGGCCAAGAAGGGAAACTATAAATAGCCCCAGCTCCAGCCAGCAGAGGAAGCAGACCTGTAGTCATGCCAACTTGTGCATATAAGCACAGGAATGGAATCTTCAGGATACGTCCCTTCTGCAAGCCTCATCTATACCCCAAGGAGAATACTATGAAAAATAACACCCCCCTCTGTCACCAGTGAGCTACAAGTGGAATTTTGCAAGTAAGAGAAAGGTAAAACTCACAAGTTAGACTACTGGAGAGGAAATTTTGTTTGAGTAACTTTTCTGTACTGAAAGAGTTTTCATAGTATTCTTTCTGTTTAAAGTACATTTTAAATATAGGCACGCATATGTTTACTAATAAGCAAAAGGAAAGAGCCGGTATGCAATCAGACATCCTATAAAACATTAAACACCAAACTAAAACACACAGTGCTAAATTAAGCACTTGGAAGAAATCCTTGAATTAAAAAAAAAAAAAATCTGCTGATTTGAGCTTATCTTTACCCGAAGATCCTAAAATATTTAATGAAAAGATAAACATGCATGTCTTATTATAGCACTTTCAGAATCACGTCGTTCCAAAAAACTGAACCTGACCACAAAAATCACAGTTTTATTCAACAATGACCAGGTATGTTATAGACTAAATGGAAAGAAGGTAACAGTAGGGGTGGGAAGCAGAGGGAAATACAGGAACAAGACCAGAGAAACTGGCTCACTGTCCCTTGTACCGAGAGGCACAGAAGACCCTTATTAATGGTCTTAGGAAAACTATCAACTCTCTACAACAATTTCCCACATAGCAAGGGCTACTATGTCTGCTATTTATAACCCCTTTCTTTCTCTGTCCAGACTTCCGAGTATATGTTTACTAAGATTCTGCTACAGGGTTATTCCTTTTGCTAAAAAAAGTAGAAAAAAATTAAAGTTATTGACATTTATTTTATAGTGTTTAATTTACATTGCAATAAAAGCATTTGTGGTTACTCAACTGGTAAAAGTCTGTTCCACAGTAAGGCCTAGAAAATTCTAATTTGTTTATGTGAATATCTCACTCACAGCACAAAGCTGCTGGAAAGTTTCTGCCTCTTTAATAAGAGAGACTCAGCTGAGCCTGGTGGCTCATGCCTGTAATCCCAGCACTTTGGGAGGCTGAGGCAGGTGGATTACCTGAGTCAGGAGGTCAAGACCAGCCTGACCAACATGGTGAAACCCTGTATCTACTAAAATGCAAAAATTAGCAGGGGTGGTAGCATGCGCCTGTAGTCCCAGCTACTGGGAGGCTGAGACAGGAGAATTGCTTGAACCTGGGTGGCAGAGGCTGCGGTGAGCCAAGATCGCACCACTTCACTCCAGCCTGGGTGACAGACCAAGACTCTGTTTCAAAAAAAAATAAAAATAAAAATAAAGAGAGAGAGAGAGATTCCAGTGCTTTCTGTAGACCCACGTTCTGCTCTGTTTCAGTCATCCTCCACCTTCGCCCTGTCTCTACAGGTTTAGCAGTAGCCCAAGAATCCTCCAGTGTCTATTACCAGACCTATCCAACCTCTCTTCCCTGGGGCTCAAAGGTTCAGAGTTTCAAACAGACTTGCTAATGGCGGCTCTCCTACCAGTCTCCGTCCCCATGGCAACACAAACTTCAGAACGGAACGCAGCAAAAGCAGGAAAACTGATTCATATTTCACCGAATGCCTGCTAACCCTTCCATCTAACAGGCACCCTCGCCAGATGCTTGCTTTTACTCCAAAATGTTTCTATCACCCGTGCTAAATGGAACAAGCAAATGGGGGGAAAGAACCTTCCCCCAAATCACTCTTTGTGTGACCTTTCTCTAATCTGAAAAAAATAAAATAAAAATGAAAGGAATCAAAAAAGAAGAAATCTGTTAGTCAATTAGATCCTTGAGGACAGGACCTCTATCTGATCAATCTCTGTATGATTTCCAGTGTTTACCATTTATTTAAATTATGATATACAAGCACAATTCAGATATTTAATCAACATTTCTTGAAAGAGAAGGAATCTAGAAGATTAGGCTCTAACGAAACCTAATAAGGTAGAGTTAATGCTTAAAGTCCCATTTAAAATGACTTTTAAATCTCTCTGAAGATCTCTGGCAGCAAGCATCATACAAAAAAGAAAAGAAAAGGCTCATTTCAAAGGTAAAGTCCCCAATCCCTACCGGCTTATGACTTAAGGCGGTAACAATAAAGTCACACACTTGGGTCTACGTTACCCAAATTCAACTCTACGTCCTCAGTGGTAACCACCAAGAAAAGGAGGAGAACTTCAGGGGGTGCGCGCTCCAAAGCAAAACTGAGATGGGAGAGGACGTCCCACTATTCTGCAATCAGCCTCGTGCCTGTATCTTCTCCTGGATGGTCACTGTGCCAGTGGATGCAGTCTAGCTTCAAAATGCATATGATACGCCTCTTGCATACATACATATATATAGTGAAAGGAAAATAGAATCTTGGCACCCCAAACTCACTATGCCAAAAGGAAAGTCAAGTTTAGAAACTGAGTCACGTAAAAACTGCCTTCTTTTTCATTCCCAAACAAATAGCTATCATTCCACACGCTTACGTTATCTTATGTAACATGTTAAAATGTAGATTAACCAAGGAAGAGACAAACGCATAACTGGCTTTTCCTCTACTCCCTTCTTTTCACATGTAACATGTAGATTTACTGAGAGCTAATCAGAGCCTCCCAAGAACAGAGCTCCTTGCCTCACTGCCTACCCACCCTCCTTTTCCTTCTCCAAATGCTTGCTCTTTCTTCTTTTTTTTTTTTTTTTTGAGATGGAGTCTCTGTCTCCCAGGCTGGAGTGCAGTGGCATGATCTCAGCTCAGGAGCTGGGATTACGGGTACCTGCCACCATGCCCAACTCATTTTTTTGCATTTTTAATAGCGACTGGGTTTCACTACGTTGGCCAGGCTGGCCTTGAGCCCCTGACCTCAAGTGATACACCCACCTCAGCCTCCCAAAGTGCTGGGATTGCAGGCATGATCCACTGTGCCCGGCCTCTTTCTTGCTGAAATACTGAACTTCCCCAAACCCTCTGTGGATAAAGCACAGGTTGCAGATCCTACGGCAGCACACGTTTCTTTTTCTCAGGTGCATCCTCTACTATGGTAAAAGATACCTCTGATGGACTGAGATTGGCCTCAGTCACTTCTTGGTTTGGTATATGTATATGCACATGATTTTATGGATCATCTTAGGACTTTAACAGGCACTTCTTCTTCTGTATGTTCTCCTAATGACTTTACAACCTAAACCCCAAGTAAAGTGAGGCTGCACTGTGAAAGGAAGTTTCCCTCAGTCACTACCTAAAACATAAGGTGTACCTCCCTCACTCACCTATATACACTTTGGAATTCTCTAGCCCTAATCAAAAGTCACACTCAACTCCTCCTGATGTCCCCCTGAAACTCTGAACTGCAATGAACAACCTTCGCCTCTTAATCTGAACCATGCCTGGTCACCCGACATCCTCTGAAACATGGCTGCCCATAGGCTAGCACCGTTACGGTGGTCCTCTCAGATAGAGACTGTTCAGTGAAGTATTACTTCAGTCACACCCCATAGATTCTAACCTGCATTGGGCATTCTAGATCTCCACCGTTGGTTACAACCCACCTTCACAGACTTACCTTCCAATCACTTTCAATGTTCTTTCAATGCCAGGAAAAATATCACTCAACTATAGGAATTGTGCCTTTCCTTCCTCTGCAGCTTCACTCACCCTGGGGGATGGGAAAGAACGCCCTTCTTTCCCATCCCCACTGTTGGAGGTTCAAATTCCATTTCTTCTGCAATGCTTCTGTGATTCCCTAGTAAGAACAGTATCTTCCTACACGAAACTCCTAGAATACTTTCTCTATTTCCCTATTTAAAGCATTCCCACTGGCTGGAAGTGGTGGCTCATGCCTATATTCCAGTCTTTGAGAGGCCTAGGTAGGGGGTCGCGGGTCCGAGGGGTCCTTGGCCAACATAGTGAAACCCCATCTCTACTAAAAATACAAAAATTAGCTGGGCATGGTAGCACACACCTGTAGTCCCAGCTAGTCCCAGCTACGGGGAAGGTTGAGGCAAGAGAATTCCTTGAATCCGGGAGGCAGCGATTGCAGTGAGCCAAGATCGTGACACTGCACTCCAGCCTGGGTGACAGAGCATGACTCCATCTCAAAAAAAAAAAAAAAAAAGCATTCCCACTTTCTTCTTTTAAACACATCATGTGAATATTTTAGCTCCTCGTTAAAACAGCAAGCTTCCTGGAATCAGAGACTGTCTCCTTCATAATACTGTTCACCCTAGTCAGTGTCTTCTATTATGTACTAGGGGGTTACTCACCCCCCACAGTAACTCGTGCTTTTCCTGTGCTAATCCTGTTTGTGTAAAGCCAAACATGCACTGGTACAGTTGTGTGGTGAGCGCTGCGTGGTCACGAATGGAAGCGTGCCACTGTCTTTGGCATACTAGAAATGACGAGTGAAGGGATGAAACTTACTCATGTACAAGAGGCTGCATTCAGAATTCAATCTAGTCTCAACACGCTTAAGGTGTCTGCTTTCATACAAGAACAAACATTCACTGCTCTGAGGTTCCTACTATAAATATGTACAATGGACACCATAGTCATTTCTATTGGACACCATAGTCATTCTGGGGGAAAAATGTTTTGAATCCAAAAAACCAAAGACAGCGTGTGGTGGTTCACGCCCGTAATCCCAGCACTTTGGGAGGCTGAGGTGGGCAGATCACTTGAGGTAGTGTGAGACCAGCCTGATCAATATGGTGAAATCTTGTCTCTACTAAAAATACAACAATTAGCAGGGTGTGGTGGCAGGCTCCTGTAATCCCAGCTACTCAGGAGGCTGAGGCAGGAGAATCACTTGAATCTGGGAGGTGGAGGTTGCAGTGAGGCAAGACTGCACCATTGCACTCCAGCCTGGGCAGCAGAGTGAGATTCCATCTCAAACAAACAAACAAACACTTTTTAAATAATGCATCAAAAAGCCAGGAGACTGGAGCCCTCTATCCCCCTGGCAGTGGGTGTGTGTGTATGAGAGAGAGAGAGACAGAGAGAAATTTTTAAAGACTTGAATGAGTAGGAACCCATGAACTTTCATAAAACAAGTATTCCTCATAAAAAAAAAATTAGTCCATGTTTTTGTTCTGATCCAATTTGCACATCCTTTGACATACACCTGTCTTCATTATTTTACAGGCAACAAAGTAAACTAGTAGCAAAAAAGTGGCCAGCATGTATTTGAGGGGCAGATCTTTCTTTTCCACTTTCTGGTGTTTCTGACAACATCTTCAGTCAGATGCCTCAGTACCAGACTGGAAGCAACAGACAATGAAAGCTGCAATGACCATCTGATGCTGTAAATACATATTTCAAACAACACCGCAAGTTTTGACATTAACCAACATAATTACATGCTTTCTAACATTAAGAAACCTGGCGAATCCTAAGATTCTATAGGTCTATTTAAAAAGACTTCAAAACAAGACCATAGAGAGGTCAGTTCTCATCAGTCACATGAAACAGTCTTAGTCTCTAGCTGAAAGTAGCTAACAGAACAGATTTAATGCTATTTTATCTCTCTATTTACAAATAATTTTTATGTTAGTGATGCTATAATACTTTCCAATTTTGTGTTTCTAAATTTTTTTGTCTGGAAACCGTAGTGAAAAGTAAAAAGTTTCAATTCTTTCCAATGGATTTGTATTCTAAACATTTCTATTAGTCAAGGGAAAACTGTAAATGTAACTACTCCATAAATCTTAATTGTATTTAAATGTGAACTCATGTTAGAACAGACATCAGGCACACATACTCGTCTGTAATACTTGAATCAAGCAGAAAAGAACAAATCTCAAGTCAGAAAAAAAATGTCTCGGCTGGGCATGGTGGCTCACCTCACGCCTCCAATCTCAGCACTTTGGGAGACCGAGGCAGGCGGATCACTTGAGGTGAGGAGTTCGAGACCAGCCTGGCCAACATGGTGAAACCACATCTTCACTAAAAATACAAAAATCAGATGGGCATAGGGGCAGGCGCCTGTAATTCCCAGGTGCTCAGGAGGCTGAGGCAGGAGAATTGTTTGAACCTGGAAGGCAGAGGTTGCAGTGAGCCGAGATCATGCCATTGTATTCCAGCCTAGGTGGCAAAAGCAAAACTCAGTCAAAAAGAAAAAAAAAAAAAAGAAAGAAAATGTCTCAAACTCTCATCTTCAAAGGTGCTAAGTTTTCACTTCTCTCAAACAATAATATTAAGCAGAGACAAGAAAATTTTTACAAATTATTTAAAGGGGAACTATTAAAGAGTCTGTTTCTATTAACTCTTACAGAATGAATCCTTTTTTCACTCTGTATAAGTGTTTATTACTAGATTTGTACTAATAAAGCACTCATTTAATAAAGGCCATCTGAGACTCACCGGCTTTTTACCACTGGTTTCCCTGAACTTAGTAATTTGCAAGGATATTTGTGGTACTTTTATGGAAATGTAAAATCTAAGCATTTAAAAGTCTCTAAATGGCCAACATTTTAAAAACCTACAAAAATATAACAAGACACAGTCCTACCACCAGTTACAAACTTAGTATCAACAAAACATACAATGTGGCCGGGCGCGGTGGCTCACACCTGTAATCCCAGCACTTTGGAAGGCTGAGGCAGGCAGATCATGAAGTCAGGGGATCGAGACCATCCTGGCCAACATGGTGAAAACCCATCTCTACTGAAAATACAAAAATTAGCCGGGCATGGTGAAGGGCACCTGTAGACCCAGCTACTCAGGAGGCTAAGGCAGGAGAATTGCTTGAACTTGGGAGGCAGACGTTGCAGTGAGCCGAGATCATGCCACTGTACTCCAGCCTGGTGACAGAGCGAGACTCCACCTCAAAAAAAAAAAACGATACAATGTCCTGGCCTTTTATGCTTAGAAAACATATTATATTAAAAGGCTAGAAGAAGTGGTAATGTCTCTTTATATTCAGAACCCACAGTGATTCATTATATAATGCTACTTCCAAGAGCAAAGATATTAAACCACAAACTTGATATTGTAAGGAACCCTAAACCCACCCCCCAAAGAAGTCAAAACCATCCTCAAAGTTCTTACAGCCTTCAGCTTTTAGGAAACTCATTCCTAACATGTTCCAAAATCTCTCAACCAGGAATACATCTCTCACCTGCGTTTCTCCTGGAAGGATATATACCATCCTAAAATAAGCCACTGGCCTGGATGTTTAATTGGCACCATCTGCGCCAGCATGCACTAGGCCATGTGCAAATGGCCTTTGGAAAAGAGATTATGACAAGTTAAGACGTTTTGGTTGTGAGTGTCAATATCCCATTAGAGTATTTAAGGAATCATCCTTACTTCATCTCCATCATCTCTTTCATTTCTCAAAACAGTTTTATAATACAGGCCTTATAGCTGGGCGCAACAGCTCACACCTGTAATCACAGCATTTTGGGAGGCCAAGGAGAGCAGATCACTTGAGATCAGGAGTTCAAGACCAGCCTGGCCAACAAGGTGAAACCCCATCTCTACTAAAAATACAAAATTAGCTGGGCATGGTGGCAGACATCTGTAATCCCAGCTACTCGGCAAGCTGAGACAGGAGAATCACTCGAACCTAGGAGGTGGAGGTTGCAGTGAGCTGAGATCGTGCCACTGCACTCCAGCCTCGGAAACAGTGAAACTCCATCTCAAAAAAAAAAAATTAAAAAAAGATAGGCCTTATTATTTTCCCCATTCGAAGATAAATTGAAACTCACAAGGGTTAAGTATCTTGCCCATTGTGAGACAACTAGAGAGCCCAGGAGCATGGATCTTAATTCAGGCTTAGAGTCTATGTCTGTAACGACCAGGGAATTACAAACAAGACAAGACATTACATGCAGGACAAACACAGACACACTAGCCTTACACTTGCCCATTAGCTACAATGTCCACTGAAGATAAAGTCAAATAGGTGTAGGCTTTTAGCAGTGAAGGCTGATGACACTAAAATTAATAAAACCTGGATAGCAAGGGCAGCCTGGCATGGGCTAGTGGGTACAGGACAAGGATATCAAATCCTGTCTCTGCCATTTCCTAGCTCTGGGACCTTCATCTCTCAGCTTCTCCTTCTTCCCTACTCTCAGGGATATTGCACAATTTGAAAAAAAAATTACAAAAAAAATGCATGGAAAACCAGAAAATATCATTAAATGGCATCTCAGGGAAACAGTGAAGATTGAAGACAAGAGAAAGGCACTTTCAATCAACTATCCAGATGGAAGTGCTAGCTTTTTGCCTCTTTTGAGAAGGAGTCTCACTCTGTTGCCCAGGCTGGAGGGCAGTGGCACAATCTTGGCTCAATGCAACTTCCACTTTCCGGGTTCAAGCGATCCTCCCGCCTAAGCCTCCTAGGTAGCTGGGACTACAGGCAACCTGCCACCACGCCCGGCTAATTTTTTTATTTTCAGTAGAGACAGGGTTTTGCCATGTTGGCCAGGCTGGTCTTGCACTCCTGATCTCAAGTGATCCACCCACCTCAGTCTCCCAAAGTGTTGGGATTACACGCATTAGCCACTGTGCCCTGTGGCTTTTTTGCCTCTTGAAAGATGCCAAGATCCTGGTTTTGTAATCATGCAGCGCCTAGACTTTCTACCTTCTTAGTTTCCTCTTCCATTCATCTAGGTATATGCCTAAAGGAG
This sequence comes from Ateles fusciceps, assembly GCA_036589455.1. Classification (NCBI taxonomy): domain Eukaryota; kingdom Metazoa; phylum Chordata; class Mammalia; order Primates; family Atelidae; genus Ateles; species Ateles fusciceps. The sequence goes on from JAZHEH010001064.1 coordinate 9,406,158, forward strand.
GGTCAGTTAGCTCCACAGAGAAGACACAGAGTATTTACGAAATGTCTGTTTTTGCTTTGCACACAGTGGGGTGCAGGGGTGGGGGGCAGACACTCATAGAAGCATTGCTGTAATAATAGAAGTGGGTTATTTCCATTAATAATCTGCTTGCCCAACATCTTTTTCCTTTTTTTTCTTTTTTGAGAAGGAGTCTCGCTCTGTCACCCAGGCTGGAGTGCAGTAGCACAATCTCGGCTCACTGCAACCTCCACCTCCCGGCTTCAAGTGATTCTCCTGCCTCAGCCTCCCAAGTAGCTGGGACTGCAGGCGTGTGCCACCATGTCCGGCTAATTTTTTCTATTTTTAGCAGAGATGGGGTTTCACCGTGTTAGCCAGGATAGTCTCAATCTCCTGACCTCGTGATCCACCTGCCTGGATCCTCCCAAAGTGCTGGGATTACAGGCACGAGCCACTGCACCCAGCTTGCCGAACATCTTTATTTTATTTCATTTCACTTCCCTGGTAACAACTCCAACCCTCCTTTCTGCATTAAACTCAGAATTGTGCCCCACCACCACTCTAACGGTACTTGATCCCAACTGGTTCACCACAGTGCTTCATCCTTGTCCCAACAGAGGTGTGTGAACTAAGTCAGTCAAATCAGAAGAGGAACAGCTGAGAAGAAGAGAGCCTGAGAGCTTCCAACCGCCATGTTGCTGCCTGCATGGGGAAATCTTGTTTGGGTTAGAGAGGATGGAATACCCATGTGGGCAGATACACTCCAGACAGCATCCTGCCCCCACCCCAGAAATATCCCTGACTGTTAGTTATGGGTGGCAACAAATCTCTTGTTGCCCATGCAACTTTGAAATGGGATTCTGACACTTACAACCAAAATATTCTAACTTGCCACAATCTCCTTTCCAAAGAATAACCCTGTATTTCTCGGCTGGAGAAATTGAGTGAAACATGCTAAGAAGAGACCCTAATGCCTAGCAGAAGACAGGACTGAATGTCCTTAACAGATCTATCCAATTCCACTTGCAAAATCTCCAGTGCTGCTAAACGTAATGGAGAATTATGACTACAAAGATCTGAAAACAACACGAACAGCAATTTTCTCTGCAGGTAAGTGGAGGGTGCTTTTGAGAAGGACTCTGGCTCTGACACCCAGGCTGGAAGGCAGTCGTGCCATCTTGGATCACTGCAACCTCCACTTCCTGGGTTCAAGTGATCCTCCCATCTCAGCCTCCCAGGTAGGTGGGACTACAGACACCTGCCACCACATCCAGCTAATGTTTGCATTTTCAGTAGAGACAGGATTTCGCCACGTGGGCCACGAACCGCTGACCTCAAGTGATCTACCTGCCTCAGTCTCCCAAAGTGATGAAACCAGCAGTACCAAATATAGCACACACAGTGTTAAGCACCTTGCAAGTTGGCAAATGAATCTTCCTTTCCATTAAGATTCCAAGTCAGAGTTATCATTATTACTTTTAAAAATATATGTGCATTCTTAACATGTTAATTTCCCCCAATTAGTAAGATTCTCAAACATGTTATTAAATTTCTCTAAGATGTCTAGTATTGTGGCAAAATGTGACAATACTATATTCAAGCTTAAAAAAGCATTGTCAAGAATACAACATATTGCTTTCTAAAACCAACACAACTCTGTTTTCTCTCCAGCACATCAGTGCTGCTCAAATGTTATTAAGACCTTAAAAATTCGATTTGGCTGGTCTTCCTGTCCTCACAAGGGATTTTCACACACACACACACCCCATAAACATTCTAATTTTTAATGGCAATGGAGCATGGTTTTATCACAAAGACAAAAAAATCGAGACTTTTAAAAATATAGAGGCAGTACACATGGCTCTGAATACACATTCTGATACCAACATATTTACATGTATATTCCCAGGAAGACATATTTTCACAGACTCACTCTCAATGTCATCAGGAATCCACTTCTGCTAGACAGTAAAGGGTACAAGATAGTTTGAAAAAGGCTCGAGGAATGGCAAGGACTTAATTCTTTCACCCATCCCTGGAGTCTGCTATTTTCCTAAGCCATGTGTAGGAATCTGAGAGCTCTCAGGTCAACTTCATTCATTTTGTAAAGCTGACCTCAGTATTTTGGGTTACCATCCCACATCCATTCATTCTTCCTCCGGTAACAGCCCTCCGAGGAGGAACACCCCTCCTGATTCATAGCCCATGTGCCTTGTGTGGAGCTGACTTTCTCCCACCTCTAACGTGAACATACGGCTTGGGCCAGGCCCATCAGTGGGTCACAGATCCCCAGTCTGAGTGATTAGTTCACGGACATGCAATCATCCAACCAGAGCCAATGAGGTGCATGGCAGTACGAACCCAGAAGGAAGTAGGCCTAAAGCTGTTGGGAGCCATCTTGTCATCACCTAGAGCTGAGAATGAAACCAACATGGAAGAGAGTAGAGGCCAGAGATGGAAAGACACCAGCTGTCCAATGACGTCAATCAGCTATTGACACCTGGGCTTTGCAGTTATATGAGTCCATAAATGTCCTTGTTGCTTAAAGCCAGCCTGAGTCATGTTTGTGTTCTCCTGCAACAGAGAATTCTAATGATGTATCCTGTTTTCCCTCGTTTAGACGATCAGCATAGGGAAATTCTGGGTGAAGGATGTGAAAAAGTAGGAAGACTGGTTCCATAATAAGTGACAAGCCTGGAAACAAACACTGTGACCCAAGAAATACAAGTTCCCAATAAAGTGTTAATCTGCGCTACCTACTATGAAACACTCACCTTATAAAATATAAACATTTGGTTAAAAGCCTAAAAGTGACTGGGCAAAGTACTCTAAATTGAGGTTGAACTCAGATGACTTTATTCAGAGAGCAATATTTCTGCCACACAATTATGCGTCTTACCACTAATTTTCTACATTTTATTTTGAAATGGAAATAGATCTGGGTTGAGAGGTAATGGGCAATCTTTATTTTCTGAGTTATTTTCAAGGGAATGTATGTGCATTTTCTAATTAGAAAAAAAAACCTATTTGCAAACATAAAACAAGAATGAGAGTAGCATATATTTTAAGTTAAATCATCTGGTAAACACGTAAATTCTTTCTTAAATAAAAGAATTAGTCATTGCACACAAGACTTTTCTAGCCCTACCAACCCATGGCTATACCATTGACTTCTGATCATCTTTAAACTTATTTAAAAAAAAAAAAAAAAAAAAAGGGGGTCGGGCGCGGTGGCTCACGCCTGTAATCCCAGCACTTTGGGAGGCCGAGGCGGGCGGATCACGAGGTCAAGAGATCGAGACCATCCTGGTCAACATGGTGAAACCCCGTCTCTACTAAAAATACAAAAAAATTAGCTGGGCGTGGCAGCGCGCGCCTGTAGTCCCAGCTACTCGGGAGGCTGAGGCAGGAGAATGCTTGAACCCGGGCAGCGGAGGTTGCAGTGAGCCAAGGTCGCGCCACTGCACTCCAGCCTGGCGCCTGGTGACTGAGTGAGACTCTGTCTCAAAAAAAAAAAAAGGATGCCAAAAAGAATTCAAAAGAAGAACCAATTTCCTTTTAAATTACCACCAATGCAACATATGATCACACTTGATTTTCTTTGTAATTGTAGGCCATTACAGCTATTATTAGCATAATAAGGTTATTTAGGCTAGTAGCTAGCCACCATTTATTATGTACACTTAATAATATGGAGATTATAAATGAACTAAACGGAAGAAAACAGTTGTTTTGAAAATTTCTTGGCTGTAAGTAGACTGTATTAAAAAGTCCCAAGATCAAGTACATTTTATAGGTCTTTGCAGGGAAACACAAAGTTTTAACCAAATCACCGTCATTGCCCTATGTCAAGGAACCACAGTTAAAATCATCCAAAAGGAGCTTGTATTTGGGAAAATAATACATTTGCTTTTCAAAACAAATTCTTATAATCTAGCTAATTTTCCATTACACGCCCTAAATTTATCTTCCAGGATCACACAGCATCATAAGAAAAGACTCATTGATAAAAAGATCCTAGAGCTTGGTTTTCAAATGTTTCAGTAAAATGTGGAAAATTTAATGGCCGAAATGCATATTTCACTCCTGAGAGCAGAGAACAGAAAAGTGGCAATGTGAAGTGATTCATATATTCAAAATTTAGTTCCTTACTCCAGAAAACAAAAAACAAACAAAAAAAACACACGTACACAAAGAAGGGAGAAGGATGTAAATCTAGACAAAGATATTATCAAGAAATCATCTGTTTTGCAGAATAAAGTGTCTTTTAGGTAAGACACTTGCTCAGTCAATTTTGGTGGGGAAAATCACTTAATTATCTGGTGATTAAGGATTCTTCTCCTACTAGTTGGTTTATTCAGCAGCATTTCCTTCCAGCCTAATGAACAGCCTCTCAAGCTTGCTTTCTTTTATTTTTTTAGAGACAGGGTCTTGTTCTGTTGCCCAGGTTTGATCATAGCTCACTGCAGTCTTGAACTCCTGAGCTCAAGGGATCCTCCTGCCTCAGACTCCCAAGTTGCTATGATTACAGGCGTGAGTCATCATGTCCAGCAATATTTGCTTTTGCAGAATTAAAAACAAAAAATGCAAACCATTTTTTTTTAAACCCAGCAATATGGAACATAGAATGGCTGTATGATTACTCATTAAGAAGTAGAGGTATCTATCCTAAGTGGCTTCACCAGAATTTCCACACCAAAGGGGTTTCAGGCAACAAACTGCTTGGAATGGGGTTGGGGTGGGGGAGTGACCTGAGGGCACTTACTGAGAAGCTTCATTGGGGTAGTAAACACAGGGTATTCACTAGGGCTGCAAAACTGCTTGAATATATGACACCTGTCTTAAAGCTGAATTTATATTTACCTAGCAAATGTTCTGGTTTTCCTTAGCCTATAGATTTGTTTCTGACAACAGTGATTATGAGCAAGATGAATTAATTCTCCCCCCATGGCCACCCCTTGGGTCATTTTGTATTTTATCCTCCCTTTCCAGAGGAGCTAGGAGTTGGAGTTGATACAACATCCCCAGATGGCGCAGGTACTGAGTTGCAGGGCCTCAAATAAAACAAAGGCAATTTTTCACAGTCAACATGAGCATTTCTGAGATGAGATGCAGGGTTGAATGGTTCAGTAAGAGGGAAAATGGTGAACGTTCCCCCTACTCCGGCCCTCCTTCCCCAAGCTGTACCATCTGGGCTTCATCCTTTATTGTTTTTTATCTTATTTTAGATTCAGGAAATACACGTGCAGGTGTATTACATGGGTATATTGCATAGTGGCAAAGTTTGGCTTTCTATTGAACTCATCATCCAAACAAGTGAACACAGTATCCAATAAGTAATTTCTCAACTCTACCCTCCCCGCTTTTGGAGTCCCTAGTGTCTGTTTCCATCTGTATGCCCACATGCACCCAGTGTTTTGCTCCCACCCACTTACAAGTGAGAACATGCAGTATTTGATTTTCTGATTCCCAGTTACTTCACTCAGGATAATACCCTCCAGTTCCATTCATGTTGCTGCAAAAGACATGATTTCATTCTTTTTTTAAAATTTTTTTAATTTTATATATACATATTTTTTTTATTGCATTTTAGGTTTTGGATTTCATTCTTTTTTGAGCAGCTAAGAATTAATCTAGGTACCTTCAGCTCAAAGAACCGGGTGCAGGTGGAGTAGCAAGGGAGGCTGGAGGGCCAGCCCAGGGCTTTCCAGGTTTTCCAGTCTTATTCTCAATGAGCGGGGAGAGGAAATGGGAAGGCCTGAGGATTCAGGGGCTTTAGAGGCCTCAAAGCACTTCCCTGCTCTGCTCATTTCTTTTCTCCTCGCTGCATTCTACAGAGATCTGGGGCCCTCAATGATTTTTCTCTCTTCTACTCTATCCTGGATGAGACTTCACAAGCCAGTAGAACTGGTGGTCAAGTAATTACCTGCAAAATAATACAGGGTATCTAATCTTTCAAGCATATTTAGGAAGATTTATGAATTTAGAGATTAATAAAAACCTTGGCCAGGTGTGGTGGCTCATGCCCATAAGCCTAGCACTTTGGGAGGCCATGGTGGGTGGATCACCTGAGGTCAGGAGTTCGAGACCAACATGGTCCACATGGTGAGAGCCTGTTGCTACTAAAAACAAAAATTAGCATGGTGTGGTGACACATGCCTATAGTCCCAGTTACTCTGGAGGCTGAGCATTAGAGTTGCTTGAACCTGGGAGGCGGAGTTGCAGTGCACTTAGACTGTGCCCTGCACTTCACCCTAAGTGACAGAACTAGACTCTGTCTCAAAAAAAAAAAAAACCTCACAAATATCTGTAATGTTGATTGAATCAGGCTTCTTGAAGTTTCTTAATTTTTAAGATTTTTGTACTCTTCATTTATCCTAGAAATACTCATGACCTTAATAATATCAGTTTGCATAAGTAATCTAAATTCATTCTAAATGTAAACCTAAAGTCATCCACAGAAGGAAATGGATATATACTTGTACATATATAGTGATAATATATCAATTATGATATCAATTGATACAGCCTGTTTTTTGAGCGATATAACTTTCTCAATAGACTACTGTTGATCTAAAATCTAAAATAAAACACAACGTCTTGGACCCAGAAAGTTACAACTCTTCAAACCACAGAAATATAAACATCTATGGTCAACTTAATGTCAGCTGCAAAGGAAGTAAAAGGCATGTGGCATTTGTTAATAAACATACTTCCCTTAAAAATGTTCCACACTAATAGATCAAGTTAGGAACATATACTCTTATTTAATGTTTACTGGGATAGACTACTTTCTGTACAGGTTATTCAGAATTAATATATGTAAATAAGATGTTTCAAAGACGCATAAACATCTTCCCTGGCATAATAGCAGTCTTGAGAAAATCAAGATGATACCGCAGGTGTACTACCTATACCTGGCCAACATGGCAAGACCCCGTCTCTACTAAAAAAAAAAAAAGAAAAAAAAAACTGGCTGTGTGTGGTGATGCACGCCTGTGATTCCAGCTATTCGGAAGACTGAGGCGTGAGAGTCGCCTGAACCCGGGAGGCGGAGGTCGCAGGGAGCCAAGATCGTGCCTTTGCACTTCAGCCTGTGCCTTCTTCCCAAAAAGGACACAGGTGCAGTGACATCATTTCTCTCTGTTTTGACTTCGACACCTTCAGGACTTGGCTGCACTGAACCTATGTGGACTCAGCCAGCCACCAGCTGCAGCAGATGGAACTCACCACTTCCCATCCTTCCTCTCTGTCCTTGCACAGGATGAGCTCTTGGATGACGCATTCCTTCCCAATTTCTTCTCCTAGAACATTTCAACTCATTCTTCAATATCCAGCTCAAATATGACTTTGTTGGCAATGCTCTCTCTTCTTCCCAACAGTAGAATTAATCAGTCCCCTCCCTGAGCACTTACCATATTTTTGTATTCATCTCTTTCGCAGAACTCATAATACTGGACTTTAAAGCATGAGTACCATCAATACTTTAATATTTTAATCCAGGAACCATGTTATTCTATTCTACATCTGGCCCACTGCCTGGCAAAGGCACTCCATATGTTGGTGAAAAAAAATAATGAATGAATGAGCGAGAACCGGTGTAACAAGAACTTAGTACAAATCAAGTCTAGCAGAGTCAGGAAGTCCACGTATTTTTGGCCTGTTTCCCACACAGTTTTCACATATACACACACACAAAATGGTCAGAGAAATAGTTTTGTAGTAAAACGCAGACACCTACAAGTCCTGAATCCAGAGTTATTCTTCTGCTTTGAATAAAAAAGACTAAACACAGATGTGTGGGCTGAAACATCTGGATTTGAAAATCAGGCTACGTGTAATCTACCATCATTATAATACAGTTGATCTCGTTCGTATTATAGGTCACAGCTTCAGGATGCTCACGCTTCTTATATTAATTGCAAGAACCCGAAACAGAGAAAAACGCTAAATTGCTTCATTGTTTTGGCCTGTTTTCTAGGAATACTGTAAACATCTCCCCCAAAGCCTAACAAACACTAAGCAATTATTCTTCCAAAAGAGGGTCACTCCTCAGGGTAAAGGGCAGTGCATCATGGTAACCAAATAACCTAATTTCTTCCAACAACTGCTCTCCCACAAACCCAGATGGCCTGAGGCAGAGAGAATGGCTGATTTTCAACTTACATGACCACTAATGACCACTTCTGCACAAGGGAGAATGCCTGTTAGTCAGCAGCACCAGTTCAAAGGGGTTTACATAAGTTCACAGAAAAAGTCACAATACAGACTTAAGATAAACAGCGTAAAACCCGTGACCTTCAACTTGACATCTAGTAGAAAACCTATTTACATTGTGATTGCACATGGTTGTCTTTTATCGGTTGTAAAAGTTTATAAAGATCTTCTAAAAATTGCAAAACTCTGTAATAACCTTGCCAACAGAAAGCATCAACCTCCACCTCCCAGCTCTGATCTTTTGTGTTCTTTGGCCCTCCAAACATTTCTGAAGAGACAGACAGGCAGGACATCATCCAAGGAATCTTCCAACTCCCTTCCTCTTCCCACAATCCCATTCTGTCTTAGGATGAGTGACAGCACTGCTTCTCCATGTGTCTTAGTAAATTAGAGAGTCAACCAAGCACCACCCTTATAACCTTATAACCCTGCTCTGGGGTCCTGGTCTCTCTCACTCCTACCCTTAATTTGACCTAACCCCTGCCTACTCCCACCCACTCTACCACTTCCTTCTGACCCATACTATTAATTTTGAAAAGTTCCAAACCTGTATAAAAAGCAAAAGAATGGTTCAATTAACACCTATATAACCTTTCCGTAGGTTCACTAACTGAATACCTCTCCTTCTTGATATATGCTCAATACAAAACAGATGATCCCAATTTCTTGATGTCAGTGATGGGGCCCTGCCTGAGGCCAACTCAGCTCTTGGGATCCAATCCTCTTCCCAGGTATTGCCAAAGGTCTCAGGGGGCAAGACCTAGTGCTTCACACCCACGGTCGTGGTCACTGGCTTTGCACCTAAGGACCTGAAATCATCACCCTCTTTCTACCAGATCTCAAGTATCACTGCTGCTGAAAAGTCTCTTGTTGTCCAACAAACATCTAATATTCCCAAGAGTATTCCAATTTGATATGATAAAGACTATGTATTTAGAAGGATATATACTCAGATCAATTAATTAATCTATCAAAGTCTTCATTCATCACCTGTTAAATGGGGGATACTAACATCACCCATCTCACTGAGTTGTGCAAATAATCAAGTAAAGTACTAACTAGAGTGACTGGCACATGGTCAGCACATGTCTGCTATTTTCCACCCTTTTTCAAATGTTTTCTTTACAATGTTTGATTTTCCAACTCTCGGACCTCTCTGCATATGCTGTAAGCCTTTCATCCCCTCTGGCACACTGTTTCATATACATCCTGGCTTGCAGGTCCTTCGTGGCCTGGTGCCCTTGTAAGCTTCCAACCTCCACGTGCCCATCCATCCATCTCTTCTATCCATTTCTCCATGTACCAAGAACCCGAGCACACAGGTATGTACCATCCCAGAAACACACTGTGCACCTACACTGTTTTCCATTAATGTTGGGGATCAATGTGCAAAAGCTATCTATGCTCACTACTGAGAGGAAACATCACTTCCTCTGGGCTCACACAGGGCTTTCTTTTGCACCTCTATGAACACAGACTTCCTCCAGGTTCACGAATGGCTGATGTTAAGTAAGAAAGTCATGGCGCTGGTTTACTAATTCCCTAGGAGCTGATTCTTATCTAAGGTTTTTATGACCCAGTCTGATCCCTTGAGCTCTTCTAGGTCATAGAGAATCCACTGGGAATTGGTTTCAAAATGCACATATTCAGATCTCTGATGTTAATAATAATCTAATTGACAGCGAAAGATTTCCTAAAGATTTCTAGACTTTACTCCTTAAACACATTCTGTTTGGAAAGGAGCATGACTAGAAATAAGACACTGAAAAGAGTAAAGAGTGTTCTTCAATATGATCTACACACTGGTAAATGAGTATGCATCATCAAATAAATCAGTCAGAGATGACATCGGATCCTTGATTTTCTTTTCCTGACAAGTAATAAATCCATAGCAGGGCATTTTGACTTACCATGTGGGTTTTCTCCTTGCTTGAGCTCTCCTTATAATTATCAGAGAGAAATATTAAGTGAGGCTGTTTATTCCTCATTCTTTTGAGTATTCAATTTCTGTAAGCTGAAAGTAATAACTGCAAGAACTCAATAGATTAGGTAATGTGCTATGAGAAATGGAAGTATAAAACTACTCGTAAATCATCTTAGCATACTATGAAGGATACCAAGTTAGGTACATAATTACATTGTAAAAGATAGGCTTGTTTTTAAATAGGAGAGAGAAAAGAATAAAAGAAAACCTGAAAGTTATGGAACACATACTCATACACATATATGTACAAATGCATGTGTATATTCACTGCTGTAATGACGTGAATACAATTCATGTATTATATTATTTTTCATTTTTATTTATTTCTGAGATGGAGTCTCACTTTGTCACCTTTTTTTTTTCAATCTATGCAACGGCATGAGCTCGGCTCACTTCAATGTCCTCCTCCCAAGTTCAAGTGATTCTCATGCCTCAGCCTCCCGAGTAGCTAGGATTACAGGTGCCCATCACTACGCCTGGAGAGTTTTTTAAATGCATTTTTAGTAGAGATGGGGTTTCACCATGTTGGCCAGGCTGGTCTTGAACTCCTGACCTCAGGTGATCTGCCTGCCTGGACCTCAAGTTTCCTTGTTTTGGTGGGGGAGGGGGAGTTGTTATACAAAAATAAAAGAAATCTGCCATGTTCCAACTTTCAAATGCAACACCTGGACCACAGAGAAATCAATGAATCTTTCCATGATAACGAGAATGGGAGTCATGGAATGGACTAAACTTTAAGGTTACACCTACAAGAGAAAGAAGATGCCTGGCTCAGAGACGCGAGCAGGAAAAGCTGGTAGGGCCACAGTGTTTGGACTCTGAGATAGGATGAGTTAAAGTGATCTTGCCAGAAGTCTAAACAATCACATCATCCCCATACTCTGTTGTCTCCAGGTATAAAGTGAAAAAAGAAATGGAGGCTGGCAGTTTCTACAGATACTAATGACGTAAGAAAATATTAACGTAGATGTTAAGTTCTAAGCCAAAATAATTTTCTAGATGCTGATGACACTTTTGAAGGGATAATACAGATGGCAAAGGCAATGGCAGGGGACGGGGACTTCCTGAAGAACTTTTACTAAGTTTTCTTAAATATGAATTAACACAAGACTCTACAAAGCTTCTTTTGGCCTTCTGGGATTATCTCCCCGTTTTCTCTTCTTTATCCTCAAACTGCAATAAATAGATGGGAAATGGGAGCATGATCAGCTCTGAGAAGGGGGAGACTCAGTTCCTTTTTCACCAATTCAGGTCTTTGTAGCAGACACACATGCTTAGTCACGATTGCAGACTAAAAATGAGGTAAAAATTGGAATACTTATTCAACTGAGCCACAGCAAATATTTTTGAGATTATGTCCCAATGCCGAACCCTCAGAAACGACTTCTCCAGCATGTGATAACCATCAAACACGAGGATTTCCAGAAACAAATCAATAGAGAAAGGAACTGACTATATGTCTATCTCTAAGTGACAGAACAGGGAAGAGAGAACTATTCTTTGATCATAGTAAACCACCACCTTAGATGCCATGCCTGTGAAGACCTGAGACACATGAATAACCAACTTGAAGCTAAGTAAGCAATCTTCAGTAGTACTCCTAAATGAGCATGCATCATCAAATAAATCAGCCAGAGATGATCCTAAAAGTTTACGGTGCATCTGAAACACATGCTTTCTGTGAACTCAGAAGTTAATGAAATTCTATTTTCCTAGTCAGGTAGCTACTTTATATTAGATAATCTAGATAAACTTTCAACCAATCTAGTAGGGTTAATTCAGTTTGTGTGACTTCTAAGAATTTATCTGACTTAGCGAAACAGAAGATGAATAAAAATGGAAGAAAATGAGGCATAGGTGGGAAGTGTAATTCAAAACATATCCAAGTGTTGAAGAAAATAAAAGCACCTACAGAAAGAATTCTTGGTTTTAAAATAACATATCTTCATAGAAAAGTATACATGCAAAGATAAAAACCACCTCAATCCACAAAATTATTTCAATAACTAGAGTACTTAAGCCCAGTTTACGGAGTTCCAAACACCTAAAAATAACATGTAAATGAGGAAGATTTTTTCTAAAATCAAACACTTGTTCTCTCCCAAAATTGTGTTCAAAGAGACATGTTAAAATTAATTATATGTTCAAGTACAAAATCTAAATTCTGTTTTAATACTTTCTAAAGTACATCTATCTCCTAAAAAGAAAAAGGTAAAATGTTTTAATAGTATATAGACTTATCCTATAGGAAAAAAACAAGGGAATTCTTTATTTAAAACGGTCAACATTTTTATACTGCTATATTTAAGATGGGTTCTTAGGACACCAAACAGACTCTGCCATTCACAAAATCTAGGTGAATCCATAATAAGATAAAAAGAAATTTACAGGAAATCACAGTGGCAATAAATCTACTGAATTATTATTTATAGTGTGTTTGTGATGAATTCAGCGTAACAAGGCAACAGGCCAGTATTTAAGGGCTGAAAGATTTATCCAACCTTAAACATATCAGTGTACACAGGCCTGGAGTTTGTAATCATTATCGCAGCTTAATCTGTCTTTGCAAAACATAACTAAAAAATAGACTGTGTGCCTCTGTGGTTAATCATTTGCATTTAAAGCCAATCTGAACTAATATAAAAGGTCCAAAAATGTAGCACCAAGAACACAGTAGTGAGAGACGATGGAATTTGTTTAGAATACCATGTTCTGAAAGTGTCATGCAACCTTCTGTTAAATATTTGGTTCATTCCATTTTGTCATCCTGATTTGTATTCTGGAAGCCCTTAGAGGCTACAGGATTATTTCATTACAACCACAACATATGTTAGTGAGCAAAATCCCTGATCAGTTGCAAAGTTCTTCCCCATTCACCCCAAAGAATAACGGCGCTTGAAAATCCCAAAGAGAGTTGTGGATTCCTAAGGTTCAACTTTCTGCACAAAGGATACCAGTGTGCAACGCAGCAACCTACAGGAAAAAAAATCAGTGTAAACAGTTTGTGAGTCCAGGCTATATGCAGCAGAAGCATAGAGTAGAAAGCTCAGATGACAGTGTACTTTCAATGAAAATGGCCAAGGTGTAGAATCCTCAAAATAAAGCAAAGCTGGCAGTCATCCTCTTAGCATTTGGTGTTCAACTTTGGAATGCTGCCAGATACGTAAATGTAGCCAAGGAGAACACATGTCTTTAAGAAAATGAAGACATTTTCAAAAAAAGAAAAAGAAGAGAAAACAGGGAGGGAGGGAGGGAGGAAGAAAGAGAATGAAGAGAAGAAGAGAGATCAGAGCTGCATTAAATAGGCAGTTGCAGTTATTAACACTGCCTCCTCTACCTCCCCCTACATCAACACTGCTTTAACTCCGATGACCAGTACTTATTTGCAGATGTACATAGTTTTCCCTGACCTTGGCAGCATCAAAGAATTTATACACTTAGCAATTCTTGCACAATCTCTTGAAAAGAACAGCACAAATGTTCTACCCATCCATGCCAAACAGGACTTGTTACTCTTCTCCACCTATTTTTCTTCCAGTAAGATAATTTATCTGCTTAGGTTTTGGTTCTAAAATAAACTTCTAAGACAACGAACCTTAGGGATTTGTTTTTCTTTCTTTTGATGAATTTAGGAGAAAAGAAGTTATATGAAAAACTAATTCACTTAATAGGCTATAAATTTATGCAAAGTGCTAAATACAAAAGATTAAGAATTACAGCTTTTCCAGGTTTATTATGATGAGAAATGAAATTGTTTCATTCATATATCTATTCTCAACACATAGCCAAAGAGTTTATACTGGAATCGAAGACAACCTTGATAGCTACAGTAATCTTAACAGCAAGTCCAAGATAACTAGAGCTTTATGTATTAAATATCTTATAGTACATAAACAATTTAAAAATTATCTCCATTCATTCTAATAACAGTGCCTAGAGGTCATGTTTAACACTTTGTTCTCAATAAATTAAAATTATGACAATTTACAAAGCAAAAGCCCATATCAACTGCAACGCAGTTTCTAAAGGGGCTTACTGTAAAACCAGGTGCCATAAATATGCCTAACTTTACCCAGATTCACAAAAGGAGTGATTCATGGGCCCACATCAGCCTCAGCCAAACCTCAAAACAGGTGATTCATACTTGATTTCATTTCTGTTTATTTTCTTTTAAAAAAGAACTTTCAGAATTCAGAGAAGTTTATGTTCCTATGACTTTTGTGGGAGAAGGGGAAAAAAAATAAATGCTCCTCGAATTCCAATTCTACTTTTCATGACCAGCAAGAGTGGCAGAGGATGCCAAGCAGTATCACAAACTACGAATCTGAGGAGCTTTTCATGAGAGAAGGGAATTATGCTCATTTTTAAAAATCATGATGCCTAGTGAAAATTTACAGTGCTGAAGACATTCTCACTTTCCGGTACAGAAGGAAGTTAAAAGTAGAAGACTAACTTTTATCTTTGTATGTATTTGTTCAAAAAAACACTGGTAGGAATTTGTCTGAATGTCTTCCTCAGATCAAAGAATGAAATGGTTATTAATTATCATTTATTCATCTCCTTTAGCTACAAAGGGGTACAGCATAACCAGTAAGGACAAGAATCTGGAGTCAATCACTTAGATTCAAATTTTGACTCCAACCTTACTTGTAACGTGACTGTGGAGAAGCCACTTTGCCTCTGTGCCTCTGTTTCCTCATCTGTAAAACGAGGAGGCAGAACGTAGAGTCAGCATTTAATAAACGCTATTATTTCCCTCTGCCATAGTCTATTTCTGATTCAGGTTTTAACTAATGTCACAAATAGGCAGTAATACTTATAAATAATAGTAATAAACTCTTAATGCATATTAGGTATGGTTCTAAACAAATTACAAGTGATAACTCATGTAATCCTTACAACTAACTTTTGAGGTAAGCATTATTTTCCAGAGGAAAAGGCTGTTGTACAGAAAGATTCAGTTACTTGTCCAAAGGCCAACTAATAAATAGCAAAGCCAGAATTCAGACTCATGTAGACTGGCTTCCAAGTCCAGGCACTTACCACTAACCAGCTTCTTGAAGAAAACTGTTTAAGTAAATCTCATAACACCATGATTTACATGAAATGTAAATATACCAATTATAAGTTCAGTATGTAAGTGATCGTGTGTTGCATCTAGGTAACATTTTGTCTGCAACTTAAAAGAATGAAATTTAAAAAGCAGTCAGATAAACCATAGTTAACTTTTGTTCCAATTAATGTTTGGGGAAACTGCAATGAAAAACAGATTCTGTCTTTGAAGTATTTGATATACTGTATAAGACGAGCTAGTTTATCACTTTACAACAAGTTTATACGGAACAGAACCAACAGCAACCTCATCTTCCACAGTTCATGGGAAATTCCACTAATATCTGCCATGCACAACCAATGACCCCAATGGACAGACCCCTTCCTGCAATACTGGATCAGCACCTCAAAGTGTAACATGGAGCCAATGTCCAGGGTAAAATTAACTATCTTCATGAGGCATGTCATTTCCCCAATTCCTCCTCTGACATATCACTGCCTTCAAATAGGTTGATAATGTCAAGGGCCAGAAGACTAGTTAATTGACTAACTAATGGTGAACTGGTTTGTTAACAAAATGGAAACTTCATCTGTTTAACTGCAAAAATTCTTTCATGGTAGCTGCTGTTCTGCTTTACAGCCTAACACAGAAACACACCCAGAAGAAAACTTTACTGAAGACTAATGATTCTTCTTTAAAGGTAAGTTTCATTACAGCACCACAAACAAATGATGGTTAAAATGTACAACAAAAAGATTGGAAAGGTAAAACCAACGGTAAATGCTTTTTACCCTTTCACTTTGTAGCCTTTTTCTGCCGATGTTGCAGTATATTCAAATGTTTCATCATACTCCAATAAATATTTATAATTTTAATCAAATTGCTATAAAATTATGACTAATGAGATATTGACCGCAAAGAGTGATAAAATGCTCTCATAAAATCTTCCATGTATATCATGTGACATATGTGGTATGTAGGTGACATATTGACATATATGTAATATGACCTCTCTCTCTTCTCTAGATGTTCCCTAGGTGTAGCCACAGTTACTGTGAGTTAGACATCACAAAAACGGGTATTAGTACCACAATGAGCTACCACTACACTGTCATACAACAGACTGAAATGATAAAGACTGACAATATGAAGTGCTAGCAAAGGTGTAAGACAACTGACACTATCATCCTCTGCTTGTGGCAGTGCAAACGGTACAACCACCTTGGAAAACTGTTTCACAATATTTACTTTGGTGAACACAGGCATGCCATATTACCTAGCATTCCACTCTATTTACTGAACAAAAACGCATTTATGTATATCAAAGGGGCACTTAAGAATGTGCACAGGGACATCACTCTCAGTTCCCTCAACCAGAAAGAGCCCAGTGTCTACCAACAGTAGAGCACATAAATCAAATGTGGTCTTTCCACACAATGGAATGCTGCAAAATCACATCAACAAACCAAAATCAAACGAAGAAAATCCACAAATTACTAAAATGTCCAACACAGACACATATAGCAGCCATCAAGTTTACTGAGAGAATTCAGACACAAAATGATTACATTCACACAAAACTTCAAAAACAGGGAAAACAAATTGATGCTACTGGGAGTAAGAACAGTGATTACCTTCAGTGAGGAAAGAGAGACTGTGACCGAGAGAGATCCAAAAGGGGACAGGTTGGGGCTGACTGCTTACTTCCTTACCTGGGTGGTGGCTCCACAGGGGTGACCTTGTGACAACGCACCAGACTGGACGCGATTTGTGCCCTTTTTGGCACATATGTTATGTATATGATCAATAAGAAGGTTTATTTTAAAAGGTCAATTTTCAAGCCTAACTATATATTAATCTCTACTGGTCCGCTGGAGCTGCCGTAACAAATTACTGCAGATGGTTTCAACAGTAAGAATTAATTTTCTCACGGTTTTGGAGGCTAAAGGCCCAAGGTCAAGGTGTCAGCAGAGTTGGTTTTTGGTGAGGCCTCTCTCCTTAGCTTGCGGACAGCCACCTCCTCACCGTGTCCTCACGTGACCTTTTCTCTGTGTGCACACATCCCAGTTCTCTTTTGTCTTCTTAAAAGTATAACAGCCGGGTGCGGTGGCTCATGCCTGTAATCCCAGCAATTTGGGAGGCCAAGGCGGGGGGATCACTTGAGGTCAGGAGGTTGAGAACAGCCTGGCCCACAGAGCAAAACCCTGTCTCTACTGAAAATACAAAAATTAGCTGGACATGGTGGTGCATACCTGTAATCCCAGCCACTGGGGAGGCTGAGGCAAGTGAATCATTTGAACCTAGAAGGTGGAGGTTGCAGTGAGCCAAGATCATGCCACTGCACTCCAGGCTGGGCAACAGAGCGAGACTCTGCCTCAAAAAAAAATAAAAAAATAAAAAGTAACAGTCCTACTGAATTACAGCCCACTCTTAAGACTTCATTTAATCTTAATTACCTCCCAGAGGCCTTATCTCCAAATATAGTCACACTGGGCGTTTGGGCTTCTAAAGATTAATTTGAGGGTTGGAAGAAGGAACGATTTATTCCACAACAAACTCTCTGATATTCTCCAAGTTACTTTTTAAGTTTCTAATTCCTTTTCTTTATGTCAAATTTTCTCATTATCAACCTCTAAATCTTTTAAATCTCAGTACTATAAGACTACCATACTAAAAGTATACCTAGTGTTTCTGAGTATTTTAAAGTTTCTTACAAATAACATACTGTTTATAACAATAAAATCCAACAGTTTTTAAAATTATATAGGCATCATTTTTAATTAAAGGGCAATAGTAGACTCTAACTACAAGATATTTTAAAATAAAGTCCATTTCTGTTGGCCAAATACCTTTGTAATACCAATTATATATGTTCCCTAGCTACAGACAAGTAAACAATATGCATCGATGCAAGTCACTTGTTTAAAAAAATATACTTACGTTAAAAAAACAACATGCTAAGGGTATCTTTTCAAATTATTTAATAATCTAACGTGCAGCTGGGCGTGGTAGCTCATATCTGTAATCCCAGCACTTTGGCACACCAAGGTGGGCAGATCACCTGAGGTCAGGAGTTTGAGACCAGCCTGGCCAACATGATAAAACTCCAACTCTACCAAAAATACAAAAATCAGCTGGGCATGATGACTTGGGCCTGTAATCCTGGCTACCAGGGAGGGTGAGGCAGGAGAATCGCTTGAACCTGGGAGGCAGAGGTTGCAGTGAGCCGAGATCACACCACTGCACTCCAGCCTGGGCGAGAGAGCGAGACTGTGTCTCAAAATAATAACAGTAATAATAATAATAATTGAACATGCCCATTCTTACTATCTGCCATGTATTCCTGCAAACACTCCAGGAAACCATTTCTATTAAATATCTGGCCATCTTAAGGTAGCTTTTACTTATTTTCAAATGACAGCAAAACGGGAATGCTGTTTTAACAGAATAGAAATTAAATTACCAAAGGAGAAATAAAATTTTTAACTCAAAACTCTTGCCAAAGACACTAGTTTTCCTTTTGTGACAGACACAAGCTGGTATTTGAGGGTTTTTTATGATATGCCTGTGTAATCATTACCCTAAACTCTACGCCATAGCAAACACCTCATTGAACTGATATTCTAGGAAACAGACTTTTATATTTACCCTTTGGGATAAATTTGGTTTCGCCTTCTTACATGCTCATGTATGTTCTGGCAATATATATCTAAATGTACATTAAATCGTTTAACAGCTCTTGTTATCACTTATAATGGTGTTATAAGCCTACATACATTACTAAGAACACAAAAGAAAGTTATCATGAAGAAAAAACACATTCCAGCTAACTTATACACAATATGGTAATCCCTCCTTGCTGTGTGAATTGAGTTCCTGAAACTCCATGAAAAAGGAATTCAGTCAAAATACAATTTGAAATTGGGGTCCGTCGATTGCCTTTACGTGGCACTTCTACAGGGCTTAATGAGTAATAATAGGTTCTATACTATGCATTTCTATTCATTGTGTCCTGCTTACTTGAAACGTATCAGTTTTCGTTTCCATGCAATTTCAACAAGTGGCTTGGCATTATTTACTGCTTTGCTGCAGCTACTATGCACATTAAGGAGCTAGATTTTTTCTGTTTCAGGTCCTGCAATGTTCAGCCTTGATATGATGACTCAGAGTTGTAGATTCTAACTTCCATTCTGCAGGTTCAAACTCCTTGTCTCAGAGGCAGAATAAATATGCGTGCTTGAAATGGAAAAGGCACTGGGTAATGTTCCTTCAACTGACTCACCCAAGTCACTAAGTCCCAAGGCCTTCCCTTCATCAGCAGGACCATGAAGCCTGGATTCTGCCCACGATAACATCAGGCCAACGCATACATCTTCCACTCCTCTGACAGCCTTCCCAGCAATTGCTGACACCATTAGAACATAGCTCTAGGGCTGGGCCTCACTTGGCTTCATCTTTTTTAGTTTCTTTGCCCTTTCTTAACCAACTCTTTCTCTCACTTCCTGCAACCACAACAATTCCCAATTGGCATGGACCAGGACCAACCTTTTTCCAGTTGCTAAGTTACTTGGATGTACCACTGGCATACTCAAATGTTGCAAGGGGGTACTGGTGGCTGGAGACAGATCATCCTTTGTCTGTTTAAGGACAGTGCAAAGAGGCAGCAACCAGCCAAGATCAAAATCCCCACGGACGCTGCAGGTAGACAAGCTCAAATTCAAGTTCAGCTGCAGCTAACTATGGGACGGAAACATGAGGGAGGCACCTGGAGAGTACCATAAGGAGCCAATAAGGGCAGAAAGCCAGTGAAGTGTAACTGTCCCCAACAAAACCCAAACGGTCATAAAGGATTTACACAAGACTCACCTGCCACACAAACAGGGGGCAGGGTGGAATCTATGGCTGTGATGATGGACCCAAGCAGCACTGGGGGAAAGGGGCATCCAAATGACACAGGGCAGCTTGTCCAGTTGACAACAAGTGCTCTGGGGAGTGAGCTGTCATTGACAAGACATGGTCTATGAGAGCACTGGTCAGTCAGACACTGGGCATCTCTGAGCCCCAAGAGCGGGTTCTCTGCAGCACCCTCCTCCCCTGCATTCCACTCCATGGAGAGGAGTTAGAGGAAGACACAAGCTCACTCATCCCTGATGAGACTTCATTCTCAACACACAACCACAACCCTCAGAGGTCCAGCTGCCTCTGTGCTCTTCCTCTGGTAATGGGATTCCTTTCTGTTACCATATATAAGCGTGTTTATATGTTGGGGAGCCTGGCACTCTCTGTTTAGGGGACTGTTCCAGGCTGCTTGGCAGGAATATACTACATGTTAACTGAGATGAAGGCTGTGTCTCCAAAGGCAGAAATGGTTTAAATTATGTCTCAGTGATACCGTATGTTCTATTTAACCTCGGTAACCTCAACCATTTCAAGACCAAGAACAATTTTTCCTTTTTCAATTCGAGCCCAAAGTGAGAAGAAGAAAACTCAACTAGAGAAAGCCTAGTATCTCACAGGTCGGGATACAGGCGCACCACGAGCTCTGTCCCACTAAAAACAACGACGACGACGATGAGAAAGACTCAAACTCGCAATCATTTCTGCTGGAGTTCTCGCACGCTGTTTTGAAGAAATCCTCTGTAATGAATTCTACACTTGTCTTTCCTCAACTTGCCAGGAAAGACTGTAATTATTACTTAGTCTCACTTAAAATTAAAATACTTTAATTATGACATTAAACAGCACCACTTTCACTTCAATTAAAAGCAAGTACAATCATACTATATAGACCTTAAGGAAAAGAGCGAAAAACCACCTTTAAAAATCTAAAGTCATTTTAAGATACTTATCAAAACCATGAACTTAAAAGCTATCTTACCTGGCGAACGAAACTATTTGAGGTAGTGTCAGATGACGTGCTTCCATCAGATCCTTTAAATCTGTTTTTCCTTCTGGCTCCTTTTCCATATGACTACAAAAAGAAAAAGAAAAAAAAGACGAATAAGATTATTATGAGACCCTTTAACAGGAATACAGGCCCAGTCACAGAAAATGTCCAAGACCAACAACAAGTAATACATTGCCGTAACGTAGGCATCATTCGAAAGGTAGTATTGGCGGGATTTCACAAATCTATTTCCCGTCAGTGATTATGTGGGAAAAGAGGTTTTTTTCTTTTTCTTTTTCTCTTTTTGTTTTGAGACGCAGTTTCACTCGGTTGTGGTCCAGGCTGGAATGCAATGGCACGATCTGAGCTCGCCGCAACCTCCACCTCCTGGGTTCAAGTGATTCTCCTGCCTCAGACTCCCAAGTAGCTGGGATTACAGGCATGCGCCCCCATGTCTGGCTAATTTTGTATTTTTAGTAGAGATGGGGTTTCTCCATGTTAGTCAGGGTGGTCTTAAAATCCCCACCTCAGGTGATGCACCCATCTCGGCCTCCCGAAGTGCTGGGATTACGGGCACGAGCCAGCATACCTGGCTGGGAAGGAGAGTTTTCTAGGCAAAGCATTTAGTAACTAGTGATTTAAAACAACATATGTTATCTGTTATAAATATGTTACTAGGCAAGAGGCAAAAGCCTGTAATGATCAAACATACAAAAATAAGCATTTAAACAGGAAGTTAAAGGTAAGATGATTTGTTTGAATAATAGGATTGGATCAAGCACAAACATCTAAAAATGAACTTGCTTTTCCTATATTTATAGTTTACATTCGGAACTCTAAAAATAAACTATGCATCAACCTATGTTTAACTCTAAGCACAAATACAGTTAAGTGCAAATATTAAACATTAAAATATAAATGAACAATAGCTTAACTATGAGTTTAGAGTTAAATGCAGCACACAGGTTGGAATCCTGGCTATAGCAAATCTTGAGCACATTTCTTAACTTTTTCAAGCATCAGTCTTTTCATCTTTAAAATGGGGTTAAGTATTAGATGAAATAATACTTCATAGGATTAAGCATGAAATGAAATAATGTATTTATAGCATTTAGCATAAGATCTAATACATGATAAGGACTCAAAGTAATATATAAAAAGAGATACCCATATAGCGCTTGGAATATATAGGGACAAACTGGGCTAAAGTGTACAACATGTTGAGAATGATTAGGCTCATGGAGATTTCATCAGATTATCGGCACTTACATTTATTTTTAAAATCATCCCATTCAGGTTCTGAAAATGCTATTTGGTTATGCTTTCTCTATTCATATGGTTTTCATTAAAATATCTTATAAGCCATAATATATGTAGCACTTAGGCAAGCTGAAATCCATTACAAACATTTGTGTTATGAGTAATTTAGATGAATTTGCAATCAGAGAGAGGGGGGTATTATCTTAAAGCAAAAAATTTTCTTATATATGTTTGTTCTCTTCAGAGTATCTAAGGGATTTATGTAATACAAATGTGTTTCCATGACATTTAATTAACTCTCAACTTCATAAAAGGCAAGAAAGCTAGGTTGGGCTTTTGTAATGTAATATACAAGGTTCTCCTCACTTAACAGCTTATTCTTCTTACTTATGTAAACATTGTTCAGTAAACTGTTGAAAAATAACATTCTTTTAACCATGTTTTTTCTTTTCTAATTATGTAAAGGTTTGGACAGATGCATTTTTCTAAGTCCTAAGAAGGCTAAAATAAAGTATGAAAATCTCTTTAAAATTTTCTTTTCAATTTGTATTAACCCATATGCAAAAATACCTATTACCTTGAAGTATTTTTAGGGCCTAACGTGTTTCTTTGGAGGTGTAGGGGCAATCTGTGTTAAATTCACCATTTATCCTCAGGAGGAACATATATTATCTTGGAGAACAAAGACAAAATATCTTATCCCATTTCTTTTTTGAGACTGTGTCTTGTGCTGTCACCCAGGCTGGAATGCAGTGACATGATCATGGCTCACTGCAGCCTTGACTCCCCCCACATGCCCTGGCCTCAAGCAATCCTCCCATCTCGGCCTCCCAAGTAACTGGAACTACAGGCACACACTGCCATGCTTGGCTAATTTTTTCTTTTTTGTAGAGACAAGGTCTCGCTATGTTGCCCAGGCTGGTCTTGAACCCATGGCTTTAGGCAAACCTCCCACCTCAGCCTCCCAAAGTGGTTGGATTACAGGAGTGAGCTACCATGCCCAGCCAGTACCATTTTTAACTGAACAGAAAAGAGTATCTTTGCAATTATATTGTACTTTTATTTTAGCATTTTAGTGATGAATATGTTTTAATATTCAGCATCTTGGATGTGTAAGCTTTTTTTGTGGTTGCTCACAATTGTACAACAGGCACTGTGACGGCCACACAATGTTGAAGACATTCAGTCCCAGAGGAGGTGTTTGTTCTCTGCAAGAAGTTGGACACATTTAAAAGTTCACATTAATTCTTGCAGGCCCCTGGGAATTCTGTTCATAAACGCTATTGCAGGCATACTTAGCTACCTATGCAAAGTATATGTAATGAAATGATTACAGTTTTCTACTGTACTAAAATAGTTTACACAGTAAACAACTATGGCACACTGAATTGCATGCATGCATGCTGGTGACAGTTTTGAGAAAAAAAATTGTCCTTCAATTACTTAAATTTATAACGGGTGATTTATTTAAAGTATTCATTTATTCATGCCTTAAGAGTGTTCGAGCAAATCCCCATCATGTATCATCTTTACTAAAAGCCAAAATATATATGCTTAATTATATCTCTATTCTGCTATTTTGCTAATTTCCACAGTAATTTCTCAACTAAAATTTATTTTTTTAATAATAATCAGGATTAAAAAAATTTAAAGCATCCTTGGAAAGCTTAGTCCATTTTCAAATACCTTTAAAAATGTTAGTGAAAATTCATCCTGCCATTGCAAAATTAAGTTTCTTTTAATCTAATGTGTATTTAAAATTTAGTCCATCTTGCTTGAAAGATTTGTTTTTCAGTTACTTGAAATCCTTGAAAATAAAGACTAGACTACTTCTTCTGAAGGAATTCAGGGGGGGAAAAAAGTGAAGGCCAAACCTCTCCCAAATGAAAAAGACAGGTCAGATTAAGTGTTCTAATATTTAGTTGACTAACTTTGAAAATATATATGTATGTGTGTGTGTATATATATATATATATATATATATGTAGTTGTTTTAGTTAATTTGCTACTTCAAATGCAGCTTTCGTGAAAAATAGTTTTTCTAAATATGTTTTACCAACATTAAATATATGAACACCCAATATCTGAAACAGTTAATCCTGAGTGCAGCCCAGGCTGTACAAGGAAAAGGTGAGGCAGGAAAGGAGATCTGACCATAGCACATGGTGTTACCTACAGATTCTCCCTCACACACACAGGTCTCTGTGTCCTTCTTGAAAGAGTCCCAAAAGTCACTCATTTCCACTCATTGCTGTTAGCTATATGAAGCTTCATAAAAACAAATTATGTCACCATAGTAAAAAGAAAAAAAAACCCTTATATCCCTTTTATTTATATTCCTTTAGTTGTTCCAAAACATCAAGCTAAGATTGCAGAAACTAGAGAAAAAATTCTTTAAAAATTTCCAAAAATATAGTAATGCCTTATTAAAAAGACATTCCAAATTCATCATGATGTTAATATCAGCTTAGAGTGAATGCATATCTATCTTCCTTGGCACTAAGTAACTTAAAAAATGGACTCCAGTTTTAAAAATCAACAAATAAATGTTCACCTTGTCACCAGTAATTAAGATCTAATTTCTGTATAATTGAAGGAGACAGAGTAATTATTTATAGGAGTTGTCAGTTAACTGGAGATTTCAGCCGTGCACCCAAAGTTGTCTTGGCCGCCCCTGGGGGACAAACTGAAGAATGATGTGGCTTCCGTGCTTTGATGGTTATTTTGACAGTTCTCCTACCTACAGATGACTTCCCATGAGCATAATACCGATGCTTAGAATTAGGCTGAGCACGGTGGCTCACGCTTGTAACCCCAGCACTTTGGGAGACCAAGGCGGGCGGATCGCTAGAGGTCAGGAGTGCAAGATTAGCCTGGCCAATATGGCAAAACACTGTCTCTACTAAAAATACAAAAATTAGGCTTGGTGCGGTGGCTCACATCTGTAATCCCAGCACTCTGGGAGGCCGAGGCAAACAGATCATTTGAGATCAGGAGTTTGAGACCAGCCTGACCAACATGGTGAAACCCCGCTCTCTACTAAAAATACAAAAAAATTAGCCAGGCATGGTGGTGGGTGCCTGTAATCCCAGCTACTCGGGAGGCTGAGGCGGGAACAACCCAGGAGGCAGAGGTTGCAGTGAGCCGAGATCGGACCACTGCACTCCAGCCTGGGTGACAGAGCCAGACTCTGTCTCAAAAAAAAAAAAAAAATTAGCTGGGCATTGGTGGTGTGCACCTGTAGTCCCAGCTACTCAGGAGGCTGAGGCAGGACAATTGCCTGAACATGGAAGGTGGAGGTTGCAGTGAGCCAAGATCTCACCACTGCACTCCAACCTGGGCTACTGAGTAAGACACTGTCTCAAAAACAAAATAAAACAACAACAACAACAAAATTCATCTTCATCTCTCTCAGTTCGTATTCATTGATGTTTATCCCTTTAAATTTCCAGAGTTTCTTCACCTTATGGCCCAAAACAAACAAAGCCAAAACTATCCAGAGAGAAATCATATATCAAATCTCCTCATTTACCAATAGCTTAGTATGAATAAGCTAAGGGTAGAAGTCTTCACTAGGCAAGAAGTAGCTAAACGACCTTCCTAGAAAAAAGGAGACAATAAGTTGCCTTTTATATGGCTCAGTTCATACAAAAGCAGAAAGGAACAAGGAGGCTGCATAAATAGAGTTCTTCGGGGCGGCGGGGGGGGGGGGGGGGGTGGGGGGTGTCTAGCAGGTAGAGTTGGGAGGAGGGAGGAAGAGGAGGCCAGGAAGCAGAGATCTCTAGGCCCAGAAAGGAGGAGCAAAGACAGGGAGGGCAGAAGCCCAGGAACAGCACATGCCTTCTTCACAATCTACCTCCCACCAGACTTGGAAAGATAGTAAGACAGGCCCGGCTCCTTTAAGTGATGTCATTAAGTAGTTTTCTCTCTGTGTAGTTGCAAAAGTATCAATGTATAGTTACAATTAGTTTGTAACATGGTTTTTGACCTATACAATCTGCAGGATACAGACACGCCACAGAATTCACAGAGTACCCCCATCCCCTATAAGGTAAACATATTTTGCTTAGCTTCTCTTGAAAGGGCCAAGGCTATATAATTCAAAGGAATTAAATACAGCCCCAGATAAACTGAGTCTGCACATAAAGAGACAAAAAGAAAACAAACATAAGAATATAAGAACAACAAAACCTCAAACCATTCAGATACATTTCAAATTCTGAAACATACTCAAATTCTGATTCACATATCTGTAAATTTCTCCCACGTCACATCAGAAAAATAAAATACCATTCAAGAGGAAAGTGATGGTGGTGAGGAGTGAAGATTTCGGCAAAACAAAGTTCAGGGTCTATGATCACCAACTTTGCAGTCTGCAGAAAACTAATTTGTACCAGGGACCTAAGAATATTTCAAGAAAACAGTGTTGATTTGGTTCAGGAGCCACGAGAAAACAGCTGCTACTCCTTCTCGATAAAGCTCCTTGCTCCAGCCATTCAGGATGTTGCCATCATCAGGCTGTATAACCACAAGCTTGAAAAGCATCTGGCAGACTCAGCTGTGGTGGGACCAGCTGGGACCTGTTGCTAGGAGCAAAACAAACAGGCCCACTGCTGACTGTCTGTTCAGTTTCAGGTGTGACTGGAGGTGCCACTTACAATCTCTCTGAGGCCTAGGGTGCTGAGAACGTGTTCTTGTTACTCCTCCATTTCCTCTTCTGTTACCTATCAATCCCTGTCACCTGCTTCCCATTCACCCACCCTTCAGGCAAGAGCTACTCAATTCCCCCGGAGAAATGACCAGTTTCATACTTTAGAGTAACGTTGCCCAATCGAAATATCATCTGAGCCATATATATCGTTGAAATTTTCCAGTAGCCACATTAAAAAGGTAAATAGCAACAGGTGAAATTAATTGTAACAATGTACTTATTTAACCTAGCATATCCAAAACATGGTCACTGCAACATGTCACCAATTTAACCTTTACTAATGAAGATGTGTTATATTCTTTACTTCATCTTAAGCCTTTGATATCTGGTGTGTATTTCACATTTACAGCACATATCAGTTCAAACCAGTCACATTTCAAGTGCTCAAAAGCCACAGGTGGCCAGTGAACAACACAGGTTTGGAGCTTGGAGGGAGGGTCCTCCGTGAGCACCTCATCTTTGGAGGTAAACTGTGTCCAAGTTCACACTGAAATTGTTCAACAGGTTACCTAACAATGCAATTTTCTTAAATCAGGACTTTTAAGAATTTGCAGTTAGATTGCCACTCATTTCTCATGTAAGGAATGTATCCATTTTGGACCAGGTGTGGTGGTTCATGCCCTTAATCCCAGCACTGTGGGAGGCCGGGGCAAGTGGATCACCTGAGGTCAGGATTTGAGACCAGCCTGGCCAGCACAGTGAAACCCTGTCTCTACTGAAAAAAAAAAAAAAAAGAAAGAAATCAGTTGGGCATGGCGCAGGATCCTGTAGGCCCGGTTATTCAGGAGGCTGAGGCAGAAGAATTGCTTGAAACTAGGAGGTGGAGGTTGCATTGAGCCGAGATTGTGCCACTGCACTCCAGCTTGGGTGACAGAAAGAGACTCAATCTCAAAAAGCAAAACAAAAAACCAGGAGTTAGAGCAATGTATCATTTTGTATATGGCAATGTACTGGGGCAAAGGGACTGGAACGTATCACAGTGCTCCATCACTCTAGGCAGAATGATTTATACCGAAAAGGAAAATGACAAGAGTTTGCAAATCTACATCTTCTGCTTTCCTCACACAAATCTAATAATATAATCCAGAGGTGAAATAGAATGATTCTTAAAACCAAGATTGCTGTAGAGGTTCCATTTGTAAATAGCAACTCCATTTCTAGGTAGAACTGCCTAGTAATTCTGAGTAGAATTACTCGGTGCCACACAAAAGGAAGGTGCTCTAGAGCCTGCCTCCTTTCTCAGGCAGTTTTTACGCTGGCCTGTTCCTGCCTAAAAAAAGAGATGGAAGAGATGGCTTTGCCAGGCTTCACATAACCCTATGATACCATGATTTATTAGATATAAAATAAACAAGGCAACGTTTCCCTCAAATAATGGCTGTGAGATGAAGGAAATTCAAGTCAAATTGCTTTCATTTTTGCAAGGCAGAGAAAGCAAGAAGATGAATGTTGATGCAGTTCAATAGCTGTATCTCTTCAACTTGCTTTCAAAATCCATTCTGCCCTTTTCTTCTCTCTCCTGTATTTATGCCATCACTTGCTAGCTCCTATGAATTGATCTTTGAAATGCCTGATACATACACCTGTCATATCCATTATCTTTTCATCTCTTTTTGCTCAGGCCTTACTACCTCTGGCCCAAACTGCTACATCTGTCTGCCTCCTGGCAGCTTCACCTCTGGACTCCTGAGACTTCAAACTATCTTATAGAACATTCCCAAGTGAATATTCCCGAATGAGCTGTTACGTGGGTCCTCTTTTGAACCCCTTCTGACCAGTTCCCAGTCGCTCAATACACTAAAGGCTCCAAGTCCCCAAGATGTGGCCTCAAATTTGTCAGTTTTATGCCTAACTATGCCCAATCTTGACCTTTCCATGTTCTTTTCAAACTAGAAATGGGACTTTGTTTCATGTACAAGTGTTTACCAACTCTCTTGAAAACCTTCGGTGTTATCTGATCCATCCTTCAGATCTCTTTGCAAATGCCACCTCATCAATGAGGTCCTTACAGATTCCTCCAAATAGGGTGTTTATTATCATTATTCCTTTGAAGCCAGTCAGAACTTCTCTTTTCTATTTTTTTCTTTTCTTCTTTTTTCTTGTTTTGAGATGGAGTATCGCTCTGGTGCCCAGGCTGGAGTTCAGCGGCACCATCTCAGCTCACTGCAACCTCTGCCTCCCAGGTTCAAATGATTCTCCTGCCTCAGCCTCCTGAGTAGCTGGGATTACACGTGTGCACCACCATGCCTGGCTAATTTCTGTATTTTTAGTATAGACGGGGTTTTCGCCACGTTGGTCAGGCTGGTCTCGATCTCCTAACCTCATGATATGCCCGCCTCGGCCTCCCAAAGTGCCCGGATTACAGTCAGAACTTCTCTTACAGCCCCTAAACATTTATGCTAATTGATGCTACTGGAATATAAGTTCTCTGAAGGCAGACATTGTGTCTCTGCCCATCAGAATCATTTCCACATTACTGCTGTACAATAATTTGTTGACTGCCATTAACTCATTTTACATAAATCACAAAGTAAATTAGAATCTCTTAGCTGAATGCAGTTATGTGAGCCCTGACTTTTATCTCCAGGAATTTAGGAACTCTAGTTTTATCATAAGAATAAACACTTTTCTAAAATATCCCTCAAGGAAGATCAAAGGCAAATGAGGGTCTAAATGTCCTTTGATGGAGGACTCAAATACTGATAGCATTCAAGACCTTCATCCTAGAATAACGGAGGTCTCTGGGTACATTTTTTTCATTCTATCTAACCTGGCAAGCGTCTAGATAAAAAATCAGGAGTCCAGAACAAATGCAAACTCTGTTGGTTAAAATTCAGATCCTCTGGCAGAGGCCAGATGGGAATGTAGCTGGTTCATTACATGTCCCCACTTGGCTTGTGAAGCCAACAGCCCAGGGCAGACTAAAATCTAGCTGTTTCACACGACAAAATCAATAGATTTCTGATTACACAAGTCCTTGGTTTCCACATTCTTCTCCATCTCAAATCAAAGTGGATTATGTTTTAAGTTAGCACAACTATTTCCCAATGGTAAAAAAGTTCAGTAAAGCTAGGCTATTAACGCCACCTGGAACTGCCACGATTACAGTATTGAAATAGCTACAGCAGTCAATTTCCACCTATCAAAACAACAGCAAGAAAACGTTTGCCCCCTTATCAGGTTGTCACACTCCTGTCCCCATTACTACAGTATATGATACTCTAACATGCCCTCTCCAGTGTGTATGTGTATCTATGTATTAATATATAAGTGTACACACACACACACACACACATAAATATCTTACCACAAGTTAAAATCGGGCAAATGTAGCCTAGAAATCAACAAGCCAATACCGTTAAGCAAAGAGACATTTCTCCAAAATGCTGCCTGAAATGTAACCATGACCTCTTCACATCACTGGCCAGCCAGCCAACAGCCAGCCCGCAGCTAGGAGTCTGAAGTCATTTCCCTGATAGGAGAAAAGTTGAGCGACTCCTCACCGCCGAGACATGAAGGTGCCTGTAATCCAAACTGTATCTGCCGAAGCCTTAAGTAAAAGCCACCTTGTCACTGCCCAGCGCCTACAACTGCCATCTCCAATTTCACAACAACCTGCAGCAGCGAAGCTGACTTTTTCCAGAAACCGCGAATACTCATCGGAGAGAAAGGGGATCCTGGAGCTCCCTGAAATGGCTAACATTTCAGGGGAGACGGAAAAATAAAAACTTTCCCGTCCCCGGCTTGCTCGCTTATTAAGGGAAAGGCACGAGGTGGGCCAGGCAAACCTTGGCAAGTACCCGAGGGGAATGGAGAAGCTGTCAAGGTAGCGGCGTAAAGCCCCAGGTGCTCAGCGTGGTCCGGCAGCTCGGGGGGGGAAGGGGGGATCCGGCAGGGCGCCCCCACATTCGCTCCCCCTCTCGCCCACCTCCAGCCCTTCACCCCCACACCCACGCCCACCCCGGCTCAGAGGGTGGCCAGGAGAGTCAGGATCGTAGAAAGCGCTGCGGGAAGCGGATCCCCCTCCCTCCCACCCGGACTCACGATCTTCAGCAGGTCCAGTCCACTCGCCTGGTTCATGTCTCTCCATGTGCCTCTCCCGGGAAGGGGCGAGGAAGGCCGGCGGGGGCAGCCCGGGAGAAGTCTGGGAGGACCAGCAGGTCTTCCCCGCCCTTCCCCCACTGGCTTTTCCGAAGCAGAGAAAAATGGAAGCCGAGGCAGAGCCAGTAAAAGGCGCAAAGGGGCAGGGTCCCCGGCGTCAGAAGAGGAGCAGAGGGTGGGCAAGCGGCGAGGGGAGGAGGTGGCGGACGAGACCCAGGCAGCGGGGGAGGTGCGAGGTTAGAGATCCCCGGAGCAGAGTCGCCAGGAGAGCCCGAGGTCGGCGCCCTGCCCGGCGGCTCACAAAGGAAGGAGAAGGCGCCGCGCTCTCGCTACCTGTGCGGCGGCTCCGAGCGCCCCCGCGGGAGCCGCGTTCTCCAGCAGTTCCATCTGGATCTCCTGCGCCACCGCCGCCGCCGCCGCTGTGGGAGGCGACTTGGACATGTCGCTTTGGACCATTGGCGAAAAGTCGGCTCGGAGCGAAGCAGCCAGCCACCGGCAGCGGGTCCCTCCTGCTCGCCCCCGCCTCCCGCGCTCCGTTCGGCTCTGGGGGCCGCCCAGGGCTCAGGCCCGACGCTCACGGTCTCGGCGCAGCGCCCCGCAGCGCCCCGGGACTCCGTGCCGCGCTGCCCGGCGCTTAGTGCGCGGGATGAGGCCGGGGCATTGGGCGAAGCGAGCCGCGCGAGAGCCGGGACGCCGGGGGCGCGGGCGCGCGGCTGCGTTGCGGGGGGAGAGGGGCGCCCTCCGCGGGGCAGCCGGGACCGGGCGGAGCGGGCGCAGAGCGGCGGGGATCGAGGCGCGGGCGCCGGGGAAGGTCCTCGCCAGGAGGGGAGGGAGCTCCGGGAGCGCCAGCCAGGGGGAGGCGCGTCGGAAAGCGAGAGTGACAAGCAGCAGACACGCCGAAAAGTTCCTCACGGGAGGCGCGCGCCGCGTGGGCTCCGGCTCAGCCGCTGCGCGTCGCCGTGGCACAGGCGCTGAAAAGTTTGGGAAGCCACAAGAAGCCAGGCCCGGCGCCTGGGGGAGTGGGGGTGGCGGGGGAGGGGTGGCTCGCTCCTGTTCCCAGGACCGCACACTACCTCTCAGGAACCCTAAGAGCAGATCTCTTAACTTCAGAGGGGAGGGATAGCGAAGGCTGGGTTCCTACACTGAAAGTTTTAAATCTGTAAAAGCTGCTGGCAGCCCGAGAGAGTAAATGTCTGCAAAGAACATCACCTGGGCAGCTGAAAAGCATTGCCGATGTGAGTAATAAAGATCCAGAAAAAGAAACGGAGTTAATACAGTAAAGATCATCAGGTGATTCCACCTGAATCTGCAGCTGGCCTCTCTAACGAGGTCGGAATCCACCCAACCTGAGGCCGAATGTTTTCCTTCTGACTCCTGTTTTCATCTTTGCCAAATTAAGTTAGCACTTCTTTCCGAACAGAATTGAAGTTTGTTGTTGTTTTAGACAAAAAGTCTCGCTCTGTCGCCCAGGCGGGAGTGCAATGGCGCCATCTCTGCTCACTGCAACCTCTGCCTCCCGGGTTCAAGCGATTCTCGTGCCTCAGCCTCCCGAATAGCTGGGATTACAAGCTCTCTTCACCACGCCTGGCTAATTTTTGTATTTTTAATAGAGACGGGGTTTCACCATGCTTCCTGGGCTGGTTTTGAACTCCTGACCTCAAGTAATCCACTGGCCTCAGCCTCCCAAATTTCTGGGATTACAGGCATGCCTCACCGCACCAGGGCAGGATTGAAGTTTTTTATAGGGATGAGAGGTCTTAGCGTCACATTTTTGATAAAACAAGCACTTCCTTAAGATCCGGAACTCTTGATAACAGGGTAGTGACTACAGTGAGGGTGTTTCACTTACAACATTCTGTTCATATAGTCCCAAGGAGGCACATTTTTATGTGATTGAGTACATCTCATTTCAACAAACTTTACTACCGTGAAAATTTCTATAATGAGTTTTCCAGGCATCTGTTGATGTTATTTGGTAACAACAAAATGGAAGTTTGGTATACTGAAATATACATGCAAAAATTTACTATAATAGGCTTTAACTGCCTTCTATATTTTGCTATGATAAATTATGTGAGATACAGTACTTGTTCTTCTCAAAGATAAACATAGACATTTTAAATCTACCATCTCCACCGTAGCACCGATTTGAGCCAGGCTTAAAGAATGGATCTTAGTACAGTTAAAGATTTAGGCATAAAGCGTCATTGATTTTCCTAATCTTTGGTATTAAAAATCCCACTTTTATGGGCTACGGACAGGAACAGACAGTTCTCAAAAGAAGATACACAAATGGCCAACAAACATATGAAAAAATGCTCAACATCACTAATGATCAGGGAAATGCAAATCAAAACCACAGTGTGATACCACCTTACTCCCGTAAGAATGGCCATAATCAAATAATCAAAAAATGGTAGATGTTGGCATGGATGCAGTGATCAGGGGAACACTTCTACGCTGCTGGTGGGAATGTAAACTAGTACAGCCGCTATGGAAAACAGTGTGGAGATTCCTTAAAGGACTAAAAGTAGAACTACCATTTGATCCAACAATCCCATTACTGGGTATCTACCCAGAGGAAAAGAAGTCATTATTTCAAAAAGATACTTGCACATTCATGTTTACGGCAGCACAATTCACAGTAGCAAAATCGTGGAACCAACCCAAATGCCCATCAATCAACTAGTTGCTAAAGAAACTCTGGGGTGTGTGTGTGTGTGTGTGTGTGTGTGTGTATGTGTGATGGAATACTATTCAGTCATGAAAAGAAATGAATTAACAGCATTTGCAATGACCTGGATGAGATTAGAGACTGTTATTCTAGGCACAGTAACTCAGGAATGGAAAACCAAGCATCCTGTGTTCTCACTGGTACGTGGGAGCTAAGCTATGAAGATGCAAAGGCATAAGAAGGATACAATGGATTTTGGGGACTTGGGGGGAAGACTTACTTTTCTTTTTTGGAGTGAGAGAGAAGACTACAAATATGGTGCATGTATACTGCTCGGTTGATGGGTGTACCAGGTTCTCACAAATCTCCACTAAAGAACTTACTCATGTAACCAAATACCACCTGTACCCCAATAACATATGGAAAAATAAAATTAAAACAGTAAAAGTGCCACTTTAAATTTTGCTGAATGTTAAATAGAAGCACTGAAGTATTTGTAATAATTTCTAAAAGGGGAGCATTTTGAACAGCACCAGTCAGCCATGCTTTTATATGTATGCATATGTGTGTGTGTGAAAATGGAAAAGAAATTGTATTTAAAGTGTTTGACTTACAGTGTAATTTTGCCCCATGGTCTGTTGATAATATCACTCTTTTAAGCCTATTCAAACTGTGGAGTTAATCGTACTGTGGAGTTTTCTTGAGCGTGTGCTTAAATCTTAGGGATAACATTGAATCCATTTCTAGGCTAGACTATAAACTCTGTGTGGGCAGGAACCATACTTACTTACTAGGACACATTCAGAATCTGGCAAGTTGTCCTCTGAGTTCTTTCAATATTCATTCAATAAAGTATGAATCAAATTCTATTTTGTGCCACTCGATGAGCACAGCCAACATGGGGCTTATAGTCTTGCTAGTTAGCACTTAAAAGCCAATTAATAAATAAAGGAAGGAAGAAAGGAGGGAGAAAAGAAAAGAAGGATATTAACATGATTTAAAAAAACACCAAGTTTGGTGAAACTGAGTGTTTTCTTATGATATCTGTCCAATTTCTTCTAGCATGCTTATTTGTGCATTCACTTTCAATTAGGACCATTTGGGAAGCAGAATTTCATCTTTCATCAGATGTTTAAAGAGACCACAAAAAAATCAAAACAACCTTGAAAATAATTTTAATAATGCTTATAGCCAGAGGGCAAGTAAAGTTTGAATTAAATGTTCAAATGTGATTCAATAGATTCATTTCATATAATTTATAATATGAACTCCTTTTTTTTTATGTTTCTCCCTACCATTAGACAGGGTCCCTTGAGGGCAGTGATGGTGTCTTTCTCATCTTAGTATCCCCAGCACTACTGAGCATGGTGTCTGGCACTTAGCTGGAACATTAAAACATTTGTTATATAAATGAATGAATGAATGCCGAATGACTTCCTGTGTCTTAAAACATAGCATACAACTTTGCTAGTTTTAACATAAAAGGACAACATTTACCTAATTCTGACTCCCATGAGAACATTATACTAATTCTTCCTTTACAACCCAGGCTAGTTTAATTAGCATGTATTGAACACTAATCCAATACAGTGTATCCATTCAGACTCTTGTCTGGCTTGTAAAAGATTTCAAATACAGAGTAACAAAATGTTGCTTCTGAAAAAGGGAGCAAAAACAAAATCAACAGAATAAAAAGACCTGGAAAATGTATGGATGCCTTTGATCATTGCTGATCTTGTTTTCAATACAATGACTTGTGCAATATTGAAAAGCCACAGAGGAAAGCAAAAATTTGCTAAGTAAAGCCTAATTCTTTTAATGTTCAAAGTCAAGCAGACGCAAGAAGCTCCAGCAATAATGGATGTGCCATCGAGGCATCCAAATGCAGATGACTAATTTCTTCAAGCTGTATGTTAGCTTCCTGTGCTCCTTAGTTGTAATGGACAGGCATATTCTGGGAATTACTAATGCTCTGAAATAGGAACAGGCTGGTAAGAAACACTGGCCAAGGAAGCCAGACGTTAAGTATTTTTTTCAGTAAGTGGAAGAAACACTGATTACAAGTGCTTTTTTCTACCTCTCCTGTTGCAGATTTGTAACTACTTTTAACACCTTAAAGAGCTTTTTAGGACAGAAACACATGTATGATTTCTCATTTTACTCGGTAAATCATTTTTCACCTAACAGTCCTGTATTTCTACCACTATTAATAGCATTTTCATAAGGAAATATAGCTGTATAGACCACTGGCCTGACTTTGTATGATGCATTCCATGAAGTTACATGTTTGTTTTTTGTAAACCTAGCCTGTAAAGTGAAAGTCCTCAATTACAGGTTGCTATTTAAAAGTATATAAAGATGCAAGCAAATGCACTATAACAAACAGTATTGAATGTGTCTGTATATATGGTCAAAGTTTAAAACTGAAATGTACAAGTGTTCAGAGAAAGCTTAATTTCACTTTCAGAGAAAAGACTTCATAGGAATGAGATTCCATGAGTTCCTAAAACGACCCAGGAGACTACTCTGGAATATGCAATAGTATATAGCACTTTTTAGTTTATAAAGCACATTCATTTGAGATCTATCTGATTTATTTCTCATCTAAACCTTGTTATAACAACTGATACTTTTGTTTACACTGAGGTGCCAGACTTCTTGTTAAAAACTTAAATGCAGTATGTTTGCCTGTGGGGTAGGCAGTGCTATCCCTCCGTGTTAACTAGGGTAAGTCAAACTGCTATAACAATCTGAATAATCAATGGATTTCAAAGAAAGGTATGCTGGAGTAGGAGTTCCCCATTAGAAATAGCTCTCCGTCATGCTGACATTTAGGAACCAAGGCTTGAGTAACTAGCTACCATCTTCACAATGCAGCTTCCAATGTCACCATGTTATTCCAACAGAGGTCAGTTACAAGTCGGAAAAAGGGCATTGGTGCCTATGTGATGGTAGATGGTGGAGCACGCAAGTTTTTATGGTCCAAACTTGGAAGTGATATACATCTCTTCCACTTATATTTTATTGGCTAGAACTATGTCACATGACTAAACCTGTAAGACAGGCTAAGAAACAGTCCAGTCGTGTGCCTTAGGAAGAAAAGACAGTGGACTTTGAACAGCGAGCGAGGACTGACTTAACCAAGCCTGAATAGCTAAAGGTGGCAGAGGCGGGACTTAACAGCATGTCTTTTAAACACCAACTCCCAATCTCCTTTCCCCCGTGTACCACAGTTGTCTGTCTGGTAGACCTCAAAGAACCCTGCCACTCGGGTTAAGACTGGATTGCCAGTTGGAGAAACAGATTCCCATATTTCTTTTGTGTGCATGCTATGATAACTACAGCAATGTACTTGCTAGAAGTTGGGCTGATCTCACAAATAGCTATGAATAGCAGAAATGTTATTAATTTACGGCATCTTGTGTGTATGTGTGTATGCCTCCTATAACCCAGGCAATAGGGACAACAGTATTGAACAAGGCATGGCTCCTGTATTACAGAGCACAGTAGAGCAGGGGAAGACACAGATAAAGTATGATGAGTACGAGCGCAAAATACTATGGGAGAAATTTTAAAGATAAGGAAAAATGTTCTAGGCAAAAAGAAAATCAAAGATGGAAGGGAAGAAATTCAGTACAGCTTGAAAGTACAGCAGGAAGGTGAAAAGATGCGTAGGCATCGATTATGAAAAAATACCACTTTTCATATCTTTTGCTCTTTTATGGATCCAACCTATCTTTTCATAGGAATGTTCCATTCTTGAGCAATGCCTTTGATCTGCCATGTCTTTTCTTATCAAGCTATCTTAATTTTTTCCTATGGAAGATACACACACTCACACCCATACCCATGTATATGTTCATGTCATAGGCCTGTAGACTAATGAAACCCACTTTATTAAGAAACGCATTTGAATTTACATATTCAGAGTAGTTGGCTTATCTGCAGCTGAGATTCCTAGTTCCTCATACTTGTTATGAAAACTCTGTTTTTAGTTGAAACTGTTGTTAGGTGGAATGTTAGACAAATGCAAATTAGATTATGTTGCTTAGAGTGTTTTTTACGTTCCTCTATCCTTATATATATATGTATATATATATATATATATTTTTTGTGGGGGGGTCCATTTGTTCTGTCAGTAAGAAAGAAATGCTGAAGTCTCCAAATTCTGGTTTTGTATTTTTACCTTTCAGTTTTCCCATTTTTGCTTCATGTATTTTGAAGCTCTGTTATAAAGATGTTTATAGCTTTGCCATGAAATGACCCCTTACTGATTATGTAGTGTCTGTCTTTATTTCTGGTAATATTCCTTGTTTTAAAGTCTACTATGATTCTAATAAGGCCATTTCAGGTTTATTTTGATTACTACTTCTGTGGTTTATTTTTCTACTCTTTTACTTTCATGTTATGTCTTTATATTTATAGTGGGTTTCTTGTAGACAGCATATAGTTATATTAGCCTTATTATCTAATCTGACAATGTGAGTTTTAAGGGGATTGTTAAATAAATTTACATTTAACCTAATTACTGATATACTTTGATTTAAATATAATATTATTTGTTTTCCATATTCTCATCTGTTCTTTATTCTTTATTCCTCTCTTTTCCTATACTCCTTTGTATTAATGAGTATGTTTTCGAATTATTTTTAAAAATCTCCACAACTGGCTTACTAGATACACTTTCTTTAAACATTTTTAGTGGTGGCTTTAGGGTTTACCATATATATTTTTAACTTATTACAGTCTACATTCAAATAATATAGTACGTTTCCAATTGCATAGGAATCTTCAAACAGTATACTGCTGAGGATGACGGTTTTCACCTTCATCCATGTCCCTGCAAATGACAGGAACTCATCCTTTTTTGTGACTACATAGTATTCCATGGTGTACATGTGCCACATTTTCTTTACCCATTCTATCATTGATGGGCATTCGGGTTGGTTTCAAGTCTTTGCTATTGTAAATAGTGCTGCAATAAACACACATGTGCATGTGCAGAAAACCAAGCACCGCATGTTCTCACTCATAAGTGGGAGTTGAACAATGAGAACACATGGACACGGGGGAGGGGAACATCACACACTGGGGCCTGTTGGGGGGGTAGAGGGAAAGGGGAGGGAGAAGATGAGGCAAATACCTAATGTATGTGGGGCTTAAAACCTAGATGATGGGTTGATAGGTGGAGCAAACCACCATGGCACATGTATACCTATGTAACATACCTGCGTATTCAGCACATGTATTCCAGAACTTAAAGTGAAATTTTAAAAAAAAGTCTACTGCCAAATGTTCCTTTCCATTATGTTATTCTCATGTGTTTTACTTCTGCATATGGTATAAACCTGACAATGCTTTATTACATGTTTTGATTTAACCAGTTATGCTTTAATGATAATAAACAATTTTAAAATACTTTATATTTACCATCATTTTTACCATGTCTAATATCATATTCTTTTTTTTTTTTTTTTTTTTTTGGTGTGTACATCCAGATTTCCAGCTAGTATCATATTACTTCTGCCTAAAGAATTTGTATTAACATTTCTTATAGTACACATCTGCTGGAAATGAATTCTCTCAGATTTTGTTTGAAAAAATATTTATTTCACCTGTTTAAATATCTATCTTCTCTGGTTATAGAATTCTGCACGGACAGTGTTTTTCATTTGTTTTGTTTTCCTTTTAGTGCTTTAAAGCTATCGCTGTGGCTTACGTAGGTTTTCACGTGGTATCTGCTATAATTCCTATTTTTGTTCCTCTATAAGTGAAGCTTTATCTTTTCTGAGGTTTTCGGCAGTTTAACTATAATGTGTCTAGGTATTTTTGTTGTTTTTAACTTTCATTTCTATTATTTATTTATTTTCTAGATTAAATGGCCACTTCTAATTTATTAATGTCCACACCTATCTTTATTGTGTCTTTATCTTATTAGTCTACATACTTTGGGTTTAAGTGGCTTTCTTCTAGACTTAAAGTGTAAATTTAGACCATTGGTTTTTAAATCATTTTACTAGTGAGTTATAGTTTGCCAACACTTAATCTGAAGGAATAAAAATGGAATGTACAAAATTTAAATGTTTAATTAGAAAAGTAAATAAGGTAAATATTAAGATACAAAAATTATTTTGCATATGATTTTAAAACAGATATTTTTCTTCTGAATTTAAATATTTTTTATTAAAATGTAAATATCCATATAAGTTGTAATTAATGAAATGCCAATATAAATTATAATTAATTAATTAAGTAAAAAAGTATAAATAAAACCAAGATGTTACCTACTATTTAGAAGTTTAATTAAATATTAAGACTTTTAATTAAAACTATTTTCAATTCTCATATTTACAATCTAATTAAACCATATCACATTTCACACATTACCATCTATAGATACAAATTTGGTAACATTTAGTAATTTAGTAACATTAAGCAATTCAGTAAAGCGTAAAACCAGTTCCTCAATGTTACTAAATT
Organism: Ateles fusciceps; assembly: GCA_036589455.1. NCBI lineage: Eukaryota > Metazoa > Chordata > Mammalia > Primates > Atelidae > Ateles > Ateles fusciceps. The sequence continues at coordinate 9,446,522 of JAZHEH010001064.1, forward strand.
TCCATAGTCACCAGGTACAACTACTTCAAACAACAAGCTAATTGGTTTGTATCTTCAGAATCAAGAAATTAACAAGCACACAGGTAGTAAATTACACAGTTCATAAATGGCTAATGCTTCTGGATAAACAAAGTTGTACCTTTGAAGTTCTTCTCATTGGTGGGCAGTTACTTACATTTCGCTCTTTCACGCTTGGTCACTCTGTCGTCTGCCCGGTCACCAGGCTAACTCCAACTTCTGTCCCAGAAACTTAACCTCACCATCCTAATGTGGGATGAAGGCCTTTCCTTCCTATTTTTACTTTTATTTTGTATTTACTATATTGAGTGAAAATGTGAAAATGACAATTTGTCTGTCTTCAGCACTGTATTGGCTGGGCAGAGAGCGTCTTTCATTTTTATACTTCTTGATACTAGTACCTTACTAAGAATTCATTAAACTAAAGCAAACATATGCAAACATAGCTATTTAGAACTAACTAAACAGAGAGCATTTCTGTCATCTTAATCTGTTACCACAGCATACATGAAGTCAGTATTTGATTTTAATTCTTTGCCTGCTTTTCTGCACATAATACATGATCTAATCTCTAGAGTACTGTGCTATAATCAGGGGAGTGGGAAGGACAATAAGCAACCCACTGGCACTTGGTAAATAACATGCTCAAACTCTCATATCCCTACTGGGGGAATACATGGTTTGGACTCAGGATACGGTGATGTAAAGATGAAAAAGTCCCAAGATAAAATTATATTTTCCTCCCAAACACAGATGCCTCTTCGTTAGCTTGACTTTCACCACCCGCTCACTGCTGCTTCGGTATTCCTCTCCTCCCTCCACTGTCCCCTGGATCATTTTTTGCCTCCCCAGCCAGAAATAAACAAAACATCCCAGGAAGCATAGCAGAGCTGTCTTTTCCTCGGGTTCTCTTCTAGGTCCATAAACAGGTATTCTCTGGACCTCTGCATTTAGTAGTCAATTTTCACATTTTTAGTTTGTCATATATCAGATTGAGGAAGGTCTGTCAAGTAGAGCACCGCCACAGGGATACACTAGAACCATTTAAGCTTTGTCTACCTTGTTTAAACTATACATAAAAAAGAAGCCCTAGGCCAGGCATGGTGACTCACGCCAATAATCCCAGCACTTTAGGAGGCTGAGGCAGGCAGATCACTTGAGGTCAGGAGTTCAAGAGCAGCCTGGCAAACACGGTGAAACTCTATCTCCACTAAAAACACAGAAATTAGCCAGTTGTGGTGGCGCATACCTATAATCCCAGCTACTTGGGTGGCTGAGGCAGGAGAATCGCTTGAACCGGGGGAGAAGGAAGCTGCAGTCAGCCATGATTGTGCCACTACTCCAGTCTGGGTGACAGAGACTCTGTCTCAAAAAAATAAAAATAAAAAAGAAGAAGCTCTATACCACTAATCATTAGGGAAATGCAAATGAAACCCACAAGCAGATACCACTGCACACCCATTAGGATGACTATTATCAAAATAACAGAATATATCAAGAGTTGGTGAGGATACGGAGAAACTGAAACACTGTGCACTGATGATGGGAATGTAAAATGGTGCAGCCTCTATGGAAAAGCATATGACAGTCTGTCAAATAATTAAGAAAGAATTACTATATGATCCAGCAACTCCGCTTCTAGATATATAGATGAAATTTATTTAAAAAGCAGGGACCCTGAAAGATACTCATACACCAACGTTCACAGCAGCATTATTCACAAGAGACAAAACGTGGAAACAACCCACACATTCATCAGTGGATGAATGAATAAACAAAACATGGCATATGCATAGCATAGATTTGTATGTATTCTTTGGAGAACTGTCAATTCAAGTCCTTTGCTCATTTTTAAACTGCATTATTTGTTTTCATGTTGTGAGCTATAGGAGGTTTTGTTTGTTTTTTTGAGACAGAGTGTTACTCTGTTGCCAGGCTGGAGTGCAGTGGCAGGATCTCAGCTCACTGCAACCTCCACCTCTCAAGTTCAAGCTATTCTCCTGCCTCAGCCTCCCGAGTAGCTGTGACTGCAGGTGTGCGCCACCACGCCCAGACAATTTTTATATTTTTAGTTGAGACAGGGTTTCACCACGTTGGCCAGGATGATCTCAATCTCCTGACCTCGTGATCTGCCCGCCCCCGCTTCCCAAAGTGCTGGGATTACAGGCGTGAGCCACTGTGCCTGGCCAGAAGTTTTTAATATATTCTGAATAACCTTTATCAGATATATGATTTGCAAATATTTCTTCCATTCTGTGGGTTTTTTCATTCAACAAGTGAAAAATGTCCTTGGGCTACAAAAGCATTATAGTGTTCTCTGATGCACAAAAGTTTTCAATTTTGTTGAAGACCAATTTATATATTTTTTCTTTTGCTGCCTATTATCAAGCCAATGTCATGAAGTTTCCCTCTATGCTTTTAAACAGTTTATAGTTCTAGCTCTTACATTTAAGTCTTGGCTTCCTTGTCAAAAATTATTTGACCATATATTCAAAGTTTTATTTCTGGGCACCCTATTTTCTTCCACTGGTCTAAATGTCTGTCTGTATTCCTGTACCACACTGTTTTGATCGCTATATTCAGTGTTTTAAGACTATAGTGCTATCTTTTTTCAAAAACCATAGAAGACAATGGGCACACTGCGTGTGTGTGTGTGTGTGTGTGTGTCCGTGTGTGTGCATCAGACAGTGTCTCATTCTTTCACCCAAGATTGAGTGCAGTGGCATGATCTTCGCTCACTGCAACCTCCGCCATCCGGGTTCAAGTTATTCTCTCAGCCTCAGCTTTCTGAGTAGCTGGGATTACAGTTGCATGCCGCCATGCCCAGCTAATTTTTTTTTCTTTTGTATTTTTAGTAGAGAAAGGGTTTCACCATGCTGGCAGTCTGGTCTTATACTCCTGACCTCAGGTGACCCACCCACCTTGGCATCACAAAAATGCCGGGATTACAGGTATGAGCCACTGAACCTGACCAAGATCATCATTTTTATGGGTGAAAAGCACCATAGACAGATATTATATTTATTATCTGAGGAAAAAGTAGTTATTATTGGATCAAAATTCAACAACTGCAAAGTAACCTTAGTCTTAGTTTTTCTTACCAATTCCATTTTTAAGCAATTTACATTGCTGTCAAATTAATAATTTGAAACTACAGGTATAACCTATAAAAAACATTCACAATTATGGGCATTTAAAATAAGTATTTTTACATTTGTTTGGAATTCATGATCTTGATTTTAATGACTGTCAACTGTTCACCTACCTGATTTTAAAAGGTGGATTCTAACTGCATTAACTTTAACAAAATAATTTCAGAATGATCAAAGTTTGTAGTAGTGTCTTTAATCTCTTTATAAACCTCAGTTTCACGCTATTGAAAAACTACCAATGCTCACACTCACAGTGCTCCTGGAAGACAGCTGATTTTTTTTTTTGCAATCAACAGAAGAACAAGTTGCGAGCGAGATAAAGCCTCAGATGAGCTAGGCACAGAGAAAATGCAGAACTTTGCATTCCCAATTTTTAGTTGTGTATCTTCTTAGATAATTAGCAATCAGAAAATTATATCTATGAGAAACAGTAATAGGAATGGTGGTGATTCAGAGATGACTCTTTATGATAATCTTTAAGTATATAAAGAATTTTATATGGAATACAGGCATTAGCCCATTCCTCAAAGCATGGAAAAAGGCTCATGTTTATCTTCAAAGCTCCATGGCACTCTTCTTTCGGAAGATCCACTTTTTCAGATAAGTCCTCCTCTTGCCTCTACCTTCCAAAAACCTGAAACATGGTAGAAATATTAAAACAAAAACCTCACTGAGATGGCTTTAGGATACAGAGGTTTTTTGTCTTTAAATGGGAGAACTAATGTTTAATAATTGTTTACTCTGTGTTAGGCAAAAGGTGTATCTAAATCATCTCATGCTATCCTCCTCATACGCTTGGAGTTATCACCATCTTACAGTTAAGGAAACTGAGACTCAGAAAAGAAACATATTGGCTCCGAACATTCAGTTAATAACCAGTAAAATTCTTGTGAATTTAAGCAAAACATTAAGCCCTATTTCAATAGGAAAGGAAGAAATACTAGTGTAAAGCATGGAAAGAGCTTATTTTTATAATTCAACTTCAATCGTATTACAGATATATCCCTAGCATTTATTATGATTCCTTCCTGGTGTCTATTTTTAGCTGTTCCCACCATATTCACTGGCAAGCAGATCCACAGTAAAATGCCACTCAAGCTGTTAGGGTAACATTCTTAATTTTTCTGTTATGTTTTTACTTTTAGTTGCTGCAGTTCTAGCACTTTTTACTGGATGAGTCTTTACTTACATGATCTAAGGGTTTCATCTTAATTAAAGGATATAGGAACAAATGCCTACTATTTTCCAAATGCCTAAGACATATTTAGAACCAGTATTTTCCAGCAATTCCTACAGTATTTAAGGACATATTTGTGGACCTCCCTTTTTTATTTTAGGGTAGCTAATAACTTGATACTTTAACTTTTTTATTGATGTAAAATTTACCTAGCATAAAATTTTAAAGTGTGCATTTTAAAGTATACAGTTCAGTGGCGTTCAGTGTCTTCAGTGTTATATAACCATCACTTCTACCTGGTTCTGAAACATTTTCATCACTCCAAACAGAAACTCCATGTTGATAAATTACAAAATGTGATTTTTCTAACTTTGTCTCTTTTTTTTTTTTTTTTTCAAGATTGTTTTGCCTATTTGGGCTCCCTTGCAATTCCAGATGAATTTTGGGATCAGGTTTTCCATTTCTGAAAAAAAGCTGTTGAGATCCTGATAGTGATTGCATTTAATTTGTAGATGGCTTTGGGAAATACATCTTAATGACATTGAGTGTCCAATCATAGACATTGGATATCTTTCCATTTATTTAGGTCTTCTTTAATTTCATTTAGCAATATTTGGTACTTTTCATTGTACAGGTATTGTACCTCTGTGGTTAAATTTATTCTTAAGTATTTTATTTTTAAAAAATTCTATTGTACATGATTTTTTTTCCTTAGTATCATTTTCAGAGTATGTACTGCTAGAGTATAAAAATATAACTGATTCATGCATGTTGACATTGTACCGTGCAACTTTGCTGAATTTGTTTGTTAGCTCCATTTGTTTACAGATTCTTTAGGAGTTTCTCTATATATGATCATGTTATTGACAAACAGATAATTTTGCTCTTCCTTCCTGATTTGGATGCTTCCTATTTCTTTTTCTTGCCAAAAGGCTCTGGCTTAGACTCAAGCGTAGTGTGAAATAAAAGTGGCAAGAATGGGCATCTGCATCTTTTTTCTGATCTTAATGGAAAAGCTTTCAGTCTTTCACCACTGAGTATGCTGTTAGCTATGAGTTTTCATAAATGTTCCTTATCATATTGAGGAAATTCCTTTCCATTCCTAGTTTATTTTAAACATTATAGCTGCTTCGAGGTCAGCCCTATAATAATAAGACTCTATTCATCTGCATTCTGAAGTGATTTCTAACCTACCATCTTTACAATTTAAATCTTAGTTTATAATATGAGTAGCCTAGATCTTATTATCATCATTCCTATAACATAGGAATATGTAAACTCATGGAAATAAGTCTATAACAATGTTCATATAACAACCTTCCTATTTTTGAAAAAGGACAGAAGTCTACTTTAATAATACCTTCTTGAATATTCTGAACAATTATTTTTCTGTTTACTATACCATAAAGTGTTTATTACTGTGCAGATCCAGTTTTCTGCCAGACATAACAAGTAATAAAAAATAAATACATGTAATTGATGAATTATTGTTCATTTAGCATCCTGATAATTTGGGAAGGGGGAGAAATTACCCCTTACATCTAAAAGCAAGACACATTTGCAATCGTAGAACTGGGCTTTCCCAAATTATTAGCTAAATTAGTATTTTGCTTTCGTTTGTCTCACCAAATTAGGCCATGCAAATCTAGTCTTTTTGTTGTTGTTCTTGGTCATAGAAAACTTAATAAAACTAAAATTTCTAAGTCTCTCCCTTGATAGTTATGAAATATTCCAGATAGGCCAGAAAAAAACATTTGGCTATTATATAGAACTTTGGCTCACTGAATACAGCTTTCAGTATATCATTCTTAGAACTATCACAGATTTAAAGTAGACAATTAGTAAAGTAGGTAATTCCTCAAAAAAATAATTTGGGCAAAATAGAAAGTTGAAATGATTCATCTGTCTTGACCAATTTTTGCAAGTGCTAATCTAGAAACCAATTTGGTCTAATTTTCTTCTTAGTCCTCACCCTTACCAGCTGAGACCACATGGGTAAGACTTTCAACATCCTAGCTCTACAATAAGGGGTCTGGCCCAGGTGACATAAAACCTATTCTAGATTCCAGGACAAAATTTGTACTAAGCATGTGGCCTTTGTTTATGTGGCCTATGCTTATAATTTAACATAAAGAAATTACTTGTGATGACTTCACAAAATAGTTTAGTTGAAATTACCAATCCAACTTTAGTGGGAAACTCTGGCTATATATTTTACTTGTTATATCTTCTTTACAGTGTATCAAAATTAAAGTGTGAAATGTTGAAAATAAAAAAGCATTGTCAGAAAACTCTATCAGTCGGAGTTCTCAGGGGATGTGATACTTTTACTTATCAAGTTCAGAGGAAAACTGAGGAGACATTGAAAAATCTTTCATAACTGTTAAGTATTTTCTGACCTTGAAGTCCCAGGAAGTATCACCACTGTGAACAATTACTACGGTAAAACTAGCCAGGCTCTAGGTGATTTTTGCGTATTGTTATTGTAAATAGATGTACTGAATTGATTCTCCCATCTCCCCTGTTTTCTGCCTTTTCTAAGCATATGGGAAAATGTTTCCAGTTAGATGAGGGTTTTAGGCTTTGAAACTTTAAAAGTGCCATGTCTAAATCACAAAACACAACAGGCAGTTTCCCGTGGTAACCTAGAAAGTGTTTTTAAGATGACAGCTTGCCACGGTGGCTCAATAGATTCAAATGCAAGTGACCTTTGCAACTTAACCTTAATGTCCTCTATTGTCAAATGAGGAAGTTAGACTAAATTTTTATTACTTTTCAAGATTCCTTTCAGCTCTAAAATCCTACGTTTTTAAGAAGAATAGTTAAAAGCCAATGAAGCACTCTTTCCATTACCATTTGTTTGGAGATGCCTTCTTCAAAGGAAATAGTTTCTGAAAATAGATTCCCAGATCATTCAATATTTTTAGATCATATTCCAAAGAAAGTATCAGAGAGAATCTAAAACCTGTATTATCATGCTCAATAGTAAGATGTGTGCTGATGTATTTGGGAATATAAAACAATATTTCCTTGAGCCTAATCTCTTACTACAAATTATAAAGAGTAAAGACTTCACACATTTACAAGTATTTTGTGTTCTTCTTATAAGCCATCCAGATGCCAAGATTACTAGCTCTCTGAATTGCATACTCAAGGAAAATGTCTCAATTATACTTGAAGGCACCATAAAAAGTCTTTAATTAGAGTGCTAATAACAATATTTTCTACTGATATCCCACATTAAATCCAAGTGTTCCAAAGACCTCTACACATTAATGTAGCCTAACAATATTCAGCAACGAGATTTCACACTGCACATGAAGGATTTGGGAGGAGTGACATACTGTTGTCACTTAAACCATAGAAATAAAACAGACACAAAATGCCATATGGCAATAGTAACATAGAAAATGCCTTTCTTTCATCCTGAAAAATCTCAAAGAGTTTGGTTAATGTAAATGAATATGCTAAACAGAGCCTCCTCTAGCCTAGAAGACAGAAGCGTGCCTTTGATCACACATGTTAGCACTACAGAACAGTCTGAGCAAGAGTTATGCTTACTTGAAACTGCAGTGAAGGATTCCTCAATGACAGGATAAAGATCATGTTGGAATACTGGTAATGCAGGACAGATGAGCCCCAAAACTGGGGTGTAGCCCGCAAATGTTCTTAGCTTTGCCCAGGAGAGAATTCAAAGATGAGCTGGTGGTGTTAGGCAGCAACCTTTTTTTTTTTGAGACAGAGTCTTGCTCTGTCGCTAGGCGCCAGGCTGGGGTGCAGTGGTGCAATCTCGGCTCACTGCAACCTCCGCCTCCCGGGTTCAAGCAATTCTCCTGCCTCAGCCTCCCGAGTAGCTAGGACTACAGGCACGCGACACCATGCCCAGCTAATTTTTGTTTTTTTTTTTAGTAAAGACGGGGTTTCACCATGTTGGCCAGGATGGTCTCGATCTCTTAACCTCGTGATCCGCCCGCCTCGGCTTCCCGAAGTGCTGGGATTACAGGCGTGAGCCACCACACCCAGCGACAGCAACCTTTTATTGCATTATACCACTCCTTATGGAGCAGAGCTCATAGGCAGTGCACCTAGTAAGGGCTGTTGGCAACTGTATTTATATTCACCTATATTCACTTTCAATTATATGCAAATTAAGGAGTTGGTTAATAAAAATGGAGGGGGTGAGTTACGGAGAACTTTCTAGAAAAGGAGTGGTACCTTCTGAATTACTGTCATGGCAAGGGTGGTAACTTCCTTTGGTTGTTGCCATGGCATGTGTAAACTGTCATGGCACTGGTGGGTGCATGCTAGGCTAATAAGTATTGAGGGCAAGGGATCACTTTCTTTGCCATCTGCTGGTTCCTGCTGGTTTCTAGTGGCTTCTTCACTTGTCTGGTGGGGGACCAGGAAATAAGTTATGCCAGTTTCCTACCTCACTAAGAAATAATAGTTTACAAAAATAAGGACATAAATTAAGCACGAAACAGCAGAAACATAATACTTCAATGAAATGTAGGCACAGTTTGAATGTTTTACATGTACCAGGTGCTCACTATGTACCAGGTACTGTGCAACTGCTTTGCAGATTATTTAATTTAATCCTCACAATACTTCTGTGAGGCGGGGTGGGCCACATTATTATCCCCCACAGTTTAGATGCTCAACAAGATGAGAAATCTTGCCCAAGGCTAAACACATAAGCATGTATGTGTGCTTATATATCCACAAATGCATATGTATTGACTGGAGTGTTACTGTTTCTGCTATTCATATTAGAGATCTATCTTGAAGTAACTGAACTTAAAAATGGACAAAGAAACAGGAATTCAAAATGGTGGAATTTTGTCATCATGTAGCGTTGTAGCTGAATTTTAATCTATGAAACAAAAGAATGTTTTGAAAGAGAAGAAGGAAGGAAGAAGAAAGGGAGGTAGGGTGGAAGAGAGGAAGGAAGGGAGGACGAGAAAGAAAGGAGAGAGAGCAAGAGGGTGGGAGATGAAGGACAGAGAACAGTCTGCTGAAACCTTGTTGAACCAAGGCAGTGATTTCATTAGCGTCACAAGCCTGCTTTAAACAGGCCAGGTAGTCCAAGCCCTCACAGACGAATAAAACCAGTGTTCAGAGCGGCTCAGTGCTTTAGGGCACTGGCTATGGCCGGGGTTTGAATACTCACAAATAGCACCCCACTACTCCATGTGGCTTTGGAGGAGCGCCTCTCTGATGATAGATCAGGCTTCCTACCTGTAAATTAGGAAAAATAATGTCTTCTTGAAGTTGTGGGAACTGAGTGTATTAATAAACATACAGAATTTAACAAATGGTAACCAGCCACAAATATTCATCATTCCTTTCTTTTGCTTTCCTACTGGAAGGGAGAAGGAGCAATATTCTCTAAGGTTTGGTTGATTTCACTTGTATGTGGGAGCAGTAACGAGATCAGAGTAGTAGAGGTGAAAGAACTTCACAGTTGAAAAGCTCATGTGAATAATTCTGCCATAATTATTTCCTTCAATGTCTTATCTGAAAAACTGGCTGGCAGCTGTGAACCCTTCAAATACAGTGTTTTTATACAGTGGCCCTGAGGCCTACTTGCCTGTGATACGCAGGATAAAGGTACTGCCTCTGCCTCCTTTGTGCCCAGTGATGAATATGGCTGTCGAAATAACACATAAGTTTCACACATCACACACATAAACACACACAACACAGATACCTCACACACCACACACACCTTACACATACACCTCACACACCATACACAACACACATGCCTCACACAAAACACACACACCACATACAAGATACATACCTCACACACCACACATGACATACCCCAACCACACACCACACACACACCATACACAACACGCATGCCTCACATACCTCACACAGGCCACACATAACCTCATATACCACACACAACACACATATTTCATATACCATACACATTACACAACCCAACCACACACCACAAAACACATGCACCTTACATGCTACAGAACACGCACACTGCACACAGCACACACACACAATCCTGAGGGATGAGAGCAGGAAAACAGACACTCATAAAAAGCAGAGGACTAAAGGCCAGCAACAGGTAACCCAGGCACTTGGGGAGGGTCCCTTGAGCCTAGGAGTTAGACCAACCTGGGCAGTATAGTGCGACTCTGTCTCTACAAAAGTTTTTTGTAAAAACTAGCTAGGCGTGGTAGCACACACCTGTGGTCCCAGCTACTGGGAAGTCTGAGGCAGGAGGATCGCTTGAGCCCAAAAGTTTGAGGCTGCAGTGAGCCAGGATTGCGCCACTGCACTCCAGCCATGGATGCACTTGGGCAAAAAGCAAGACCATGTCTCAAAAAAAAAAAAAAAAAGCAGAAGGCTAGTATTCTTCACATTTTTTTCCACTTGTAATACTCAAAGGCAGATGTCAAGCAACTGCAAATAGGAAATACTCATTTAATTAAGATATTCTCACAGGAGCCCTAGATTCAGATCATAAACTATCACACTTCTATCTTCTTGCTGATGAAGGAACTCAACTCTGACATTAGTGCCATCTAAACAAAACAAAACACACTAGAAGAAAAGGCTCTGAATAGATCTAAAATGAAACCTTGTTACCAAATGTCGTGGCTTCTTTTCCATCTTAGAAACACTGTTCTCTGATCGCTTTGGCTGGAATCTTCATGCTGTCATTCTTCTCTTCTATCTCTCCCTCCAATCAGATGGGAAATTCTATTGATTTTCCCTTACGTATACCTTTCCAAGCAATTCTAGTTTTTTCCCTTCTCACTGTCATCATCCTAGTCAACAACGTAAAATCTGAATTTCTCACTATCCATCTGGAGACTCCTGCGGTGTGGTGGTCTGGAGGCCTCTTTCTCTATCCACATCTGAACACTGCCAGAGGATTTCTTTAAAACAACAACACTGCTTGTGCTGATAAGCCTGATCAAGTCTTGACAAGTCTCTGATATGTAGAAAACTTTTTAACAAGTTCTGCCTGCTGGGAGTCTCAGCCTCTGTTGCCCCTAATGGAAGTCCTTCTTGCCATTACTGTTCTCTCCAAACTCCTAGATTCTCTAACTTTAGAAATTTGACTCCCCTTCCTCTCTGTTTTTTTTATAGCATTGTATCTGCCATATAGTAGTGATATATATCTATATATCTATATACATATATATGTATATGTTTGTGTATGAAGGAATGATCTCATTCTTCAATTATCCATAAAGAAAAAGCCTTTTGGATTTCTCCTCAATTTACAAAAGCAAACCCTACACAGAGTCACTTTGCATATCTTAGAGTTCACGCTTTAACTTAATAAATGTGAATCTGAGGGGCAATGATGACTTAAAAAAATCTTAGGAAGTCAATTTTATTTTATTGCCTTAATAAATCATTGTATTAGTCCATCCTCATGCTGCTAATAAAGACATACCTGAGACTGGGTAACATATAAAGAAAAGAGTTTTAACTGACTCACAGTTTTGCATGGGTGGGGAGGTCTCAGGAAACTTACAATCATGGCAGAAGTGAACGCAAACAAGCCCTTCTCTGCATGGCAGCAGCAAGGAGAAATGTTGAGCAAAAGGGGGAAAATCCCCTTATAAAACCATCATATCTCACAAGAACTCACTCACTACCACAAGAACAGCATGAGGATAACCACTCCCATGATTAAATTACCTCCCAACAGGTCCCTCCCATAACACATGGGGATTATGGGAACTACTCAAGATGAGATTTGGGTGGGGACACAGCCAAACCATTATTAATCATGTTCTGTTTTTCAGGGAATTTTACAAGAGGATGGCTTATAAAAAGTAGATGTATGTAATTTAAATGTGTTACTAATTTAAGACTGTAGAAGTATTCATTATTGTATTTTTTCTGATAGTAAAAGCAAACTAAACAAGTAAACAAAAATTCTAGCAAAAAAAAGAACAAATTGAACCTTATGAAGGACATTTGATGGGGTCCCCCCAAGACTTGGAAATCTTTCTGTTATTACCATGTACGTACACGTTTGGTTCAGGAGTAAAAGTCCTTAAAATAAATTTTTATGGACTGAATGTATCCCCCTAAAATTAATATGTTGAAATTCTAATTCCCAGTGTGATAATATTAAGAGGCGGGACCTTTGGGAGGTGATTAGGTCATGAGGGTGGAGCCCTCATAATGAGATTAGTGCCCCCATAAGAAGATACAGGATCAACACTTGTACAACTATGGAAACTCTTTGGTTTTTCAAGGACGATTTTTAAAGATTACTTAATCCTATTTTGAGCACCTCATATCCACTTGGAAACAAACTTTTCTTTTCTTTTTTTTTTAAAGTCAGGGTCTCGTCTCGTTCTGTCACCCAGGCTGGAGTACAGTGGCATGATCTCCCCTCACTGCAGCCTCAACCTTCAGCTCTCAAATGATCCTCCTGCCTCAGCCTCCCAAGTAGCTGGGCCTACAGATGTTTGTCACCATGTCTGGCTAATTTTTCACTTTTTGTAGAGATGAGGTTTCACTATGTCACCCAGGCAGGTCTTGAACTCCTGGGCCCAAGCAATCTACCCACCTCAGCCTCCCAAAGTGTTGCAATTACAGCTATGAGCCTCTGTGCGCAGTGAAAACCTTATACAAATTCATGTTATTACCTCAGGTAAATTACCCATCTTATGACTTAATATGTAATCTAGTAAAAATGATCTCAAAACTACTCTTTTTACATAATTTTGTCATTTAAATGGACAAAATCATTTAATTTTTATCTTAAAATCTTCTCAAAAATACTTCTATATCTTGTTAAAAATGAGGATTAGAAATACACGTGAAGAATCTCCCCTATCCTGGCCCCACCATGGACCAAAAGCAGAAAGCTTTAAAAGTAGCAAATCAAAAACAGCATTGTAAAAAATAATTATTCCAATTTCTTGGGTATTATGCAATGTAACAATACATTGTAGCCTCAAAAAAATAAAAATGTTTAAATAGAGTAAATGAAAATGACATTGTTTAAAACGTGTTATAGATAATTCTGTACTGCACACTTCGACAAGCTTGGGTTAACTTTGTGTTTGTACCCTGATTAAACATAGTATTAAATGGCAAATGGGTCAGAATACCAACAAGCAAGCATTATGGGGAATAATCTTTTCTGGAGTCTTGCAGAGCAGGTTTTGAGGAAATGGTGGCAATTTTCAATAATTTTTCATATGAAAATTAATCTTTAAATTCTTCTTACCATGATACGCTGTTTTTTTCACAAATGACCTTTGCTACATTTATTTCAATATATTGGTGGTTGATGATGTAGGTTGCAGGGAGAAGGTATAAGATCTAACACATAAGCACTGACTTTATTAGTTCATCTACTTTACGAGGATCAAGATTTGTCTTTATTTGCCTGAACTAGCACAATACTTCGTTCAAGACGGATGTTCAATGCATATGTGTGTTTAATTTTCCTTTGTTGTAGGTAGTTACAGTTTGTTCATTCTGATTTCTATATAGTATTCCATGTTGTGAATATGAGACAATTTATCTTCCCACTGTATGCTGATGAATATTTGGGTTATTTTGCATTTGGGGCAATTGTGAAGAGCGTGCCTGTGACCATTCTTGTTTTCTGGTAAACATATGGATATATTTCTGTTGGACATAAGCTTATGAAAGAATTTATTTAGTTATTGACTATGATGCTCAGCTTTCACAGATACTGTAAAACAGTTTTCCAAAGTGAATATGCCTATTTATAGTCCCCAAAACATGGTGAGTTCTGATTGCTTCACATCCTTTCCAACCCTTGATATCATTAATCTTTTTATTTCTACATCATAAATCACTGAACAACCTAAGAAATGACTGCTCTTGTGTCAGGTGTCTAGAACAGTCACAGGAGGGCCTCACGGGACACACCACCACCATCTACTCCTTCCGCAGGGGTTCAGACCGCCATCTGTTCTACTCACATCTCTCATTCAACAGAGAACCTCCGTTTTTGATTGAAAGTCCAGAGACTAAAGTATGGGACATGCAAACTTCATTGTGAAAGTTAGGTAAGGATATGTCAAGATCCTGTAACTTTTAAGTATGGAATAGAAAGTTCCAGATCCATAGAAATTTGGCGTCAGCTTATGCTCTCTAGGCTGAGTGCTGGTCTCAGAGGTCCTGACTTAGGGAGACCTTAACATAGCCCCAAATCAGCTATTCTCTGGAATTTCATCGCTCACCCTGTATTCCTGAGATGGAGGGGTGGGGTGTTGCAGATTTTCCCAGAGCAATCAGATTTCCAGTGTGTGCCACTCATTAGGGGACCCACAGACATCAAAAATCAAACACATTTATGATGAGTGAGACATATCCAATTATTACTAAATTATTCTTCAGGTAGTTTAGGAATGGTCTGATTTGCTTCATTAGCAGAGATTTAGGCCAGAAGAAAAATTGATATTGAAGATACTTAATTACTAAATTACTAGAAAATGTCAGGAAGGGAAGTTGGAGTGCCTTTCCATACTGGGTCAGTTCTCACTGGTGTTTAGAATAGGCTAGGTAGACGCGGGACAGAAAGAGAACTGATTTAGCAACACGAAGTACATTCTAATCATATAAGAAAAATAAAAATTTGTCCCAAAGAAGAAATCAGCCTCTCTGTTTGTAGGTGGAGAGACAGTTGGGGACATCAGGACAGAGCCAAAGAGATCAAAACGCTGTTGCATCTGAACAGAAGAAGGGAAAGTGGGCAGGAAAACAGTCCCTCTTTACTAGAGATGAAGCTGCAGGAGGCAGAGGACTTGGCTGACTCACCACGAGGTTACGCTGAACACTGCGGGTGACATCATGTCAGGAAGGGACAGGAAACTCAGCATTTCCCTAACTGCTTGGCTTTCATTTGTCAAATAATTGAATCCTAAAGTTTTATGAAAATTTGCAGGTTGCGTGGAAAACCTGCAAGAAAAATAAACTTTCTCTCCTCTATTTCTTTCCTTTCCTTCTTATTTATTTTTATTTTTTGGAGACGGAGGCTTGCTCTTGTTGCCCAGGCTGGAGTGCAGTGTGGTGGGATCTCGGCTCACTGCAACCTCCGCCTCTTGAGTTCAAACGATTCTCCTGCCTCAGCGTCCCAGCGTAGCTGGGACTACAGGAGTGCACTCCCATGCTCGGCTAATTTTTGTATGTTTAATAGAGAGAGGGTTTCATCCTCTTGGCCAGGCTGGTCTCTAACTCCTTACCTCCAGTGATCCGCCCACCTCAGCCCCACAAAGTGCTGGGATTACAGGCATGAGCCACCACGCCCAGCCTCCTCTATTTCTTTCTTCCTCTATTCTCCTTCTCCTCTCTCTTCCCCTCTCCTCCCATCTTTCTGTCTCTCCCCCACCTCCTTTTGCTCCACCACTCCTAGTGCGTCCCCCCTGGCTCTCCCTGCTTTGCTCCCCCACACTCTTGCTCCCCTTCCTCTTGCTGTCTCTCCTCTGGCTCTCCCCTCCTCTTGTTCTCTCTCTCTCTTCTTTCCTCTCCCTCTTTTCTCTTCCCTCTCTCCCTGCCCACCACTTCCCATACTGTAGTCTTTTTGCTCTTCTTATGAGACCCTTCAGGAACCACTAGAATGAGCTATAGCACAATATGGTCCAGATAGAAGAGAGAAGGGATGGAAGAGAGCATGCTTTCCTTTCTTCTCTGCATTAATGAAAGAGAAAACCATTAAATATACACTCAATGAACACCCATTATGGAGGGGCTGGAAACGGAGATTTGGTTGCCCTCAGCAGATGTGTGAGCATTGAAGCCAGGCATATAGATGTGATCATCTAGGGACAATGAGGACAAGAGAGTCAAGAGCAGACTGAAGAGGGAGGGGACAGAGAAAGCAAAGCCCTTGAAAATATGGAGACAAACAAATGAACTCCAAAAAGCATGGACTGCAATGCTGCTCTGTATATGCAAAAACTAAGGGATATTTAGAAGTTGTGTCATAGAGACTAAGGGAAGTTTCAAGATTGCTTCTCTTTCTCTCTTGCCTATTCCTGCCGCCCCCCACACCACACACACATTCCCCTTCTTTTATGGCAAAATGAGGTCCCAAGTCATCAAAGTACTAAAAGCCGCAAAAGATCACTCCCCACTTCGCCTACTCCATGACACTTTCTTAACATTTCCGCTAATTCTAGAGTGTCAGGTCCTTAGTAAGGATGAAGAAACAAAAACAGCAATACAAACTAACCTTTGTTAAGAAACGGGTGTCGCACTAGGACGTCACATCCGATCCTCGTAACAGTTCTATATGGGTTTTAACATTCCCGTGAAGTATACAAAAACTGAGGCTCAAAAACTTGATGTCCAAAGGGCAGAGACCTTTGGCAAGTGACAAAACTAGGATTTGAGTCTGAACAGCCTATCTCCGCTCCTGCCTTACATCCAACCTCAGTGACATGTCACACGGTGAGGATTTAATTGGATGAAAACGATTAAGAATTTCACTTCGTATCTTTTCATAAGAAAGTTAGATCTAAGATAAAATTTTAAGATTCACAGTGATAGAAAGCAATGCTGGTGATTAAGAATAAACCAGCGCAGCGGCTCACGCCTGTAATTCCAGAAGAGGCTGAGGCGGGCGGACCACGAGGTCAGGAATTCGAGACCAACCTGGCTCGCATGGTGCAACCCCATCTTTACTAAAAATACAAAAAATTAGCTGGGCATGGTGGTGCATGCCTGTAATCCCGGCTATTCAGGGGGCTGAGGCAGGAGAATTGTTTGAACCCGGGAGGTGGAGGTTGCAGTGAGCCAAGATTGTGCCAGTGCACTCCAGCCTGGGCAACAGAGCAAGACTCCATCTCAAAAACAAAAAGAAAAAAAAAAAAAAGAATAAACTTGCGTATAATAAAAGAGACATTAAAACATGAGCAGACTGATGAAGGGGCCATAGTAATATAAACAAGCCCAAGTGTTGGAACATATTTCTTTATTTTATTAAAACATAGCAACAGAAACATTTGAGAAGCACTCAAAGAAAAAAAAAAAGCTGGTCTTCATGCCTGTCCTATAGACAATTTCTGACCACACTGCCCCATTTCTCCCCTTTGTCAAACTCCTAATCCAGACAAATGCTAAGTCATTTTCACTTATCAGAGAATGTCAAAGTACCTGGCCCTGAGCCCTCACTAGGTGTCCAGAAAGGCTCTCATTTCCCATATTATGCTGGCTGTTTCTGATGGAGGAATCTACAGATACGGTCTTCATTGGTTCCATGATTGAAGTCTGTTTTTAGATGGGCATTTACCAGTTTAAATAGATTAAGAGCAAATTAACTTCTTCTGCTATTAGAGACCTGGGATAATTCTGCCGCACACAAACTGAACATTTATTTTCTATAGTAAGGGAGATGACAAATGGATGTGATGAGGGACAAAACACAACATTTTAGAACTCAGAGAACTAATTAACAGTGTTAAGAAGGCACACTGGGCCGAGTGCAATGGCTCACACCTGTAAATTCAGCACTTTGGGAGGCCAAGGCAGGCAAGACCAGCCTGGCCAATATGGTGAAACCCTGTCTCTACTAAAAATACAAAAATTAGTCAGGCATGGTGGCAGGCGCCTGTAATCCTAGCTACTCAGGAGGCTGAGGCAAGAGAATCGCTTGAATCCAGGAGGCAAAGGTTGCAGAGACCCGAGATCATGTCATTGCACTCCAGCCTGGGTGACAAGAGAAAACTCTGTCAAAAAAGAACAAAAGAGAGAAAGAGAGAGACAGAAAGAGAGAGAGCGAGAAGGCACATTGATACCTTCTTTCATTAAGATGAAAGTTACTGGTTTTTCACTTATGAAAATTCCAGAGCCATAAAAAAATGTAATATTAAAAAAAAATAGATGTCTAGGATCCATGGCTGTGCTAAAAGCAAACCAAACCAACAAAATCAGGGTGAATTAGGCAGGTATATGTTTCTCAATTATAAAAGAAAAATCGGTTAAACTAAGTAATGATTAATGCAAATTGATATTTAGAGAACAAAAGACCTAACTATATTTCTTTAATCTTGCATTTATAAATAGTTTTTTTGTTGTTGTTTTTTGTTTTTTGTTTTTTTTTTTGAGATGGAGTCTCACTCTGTCTCCCAGGCTAGAGTACAGTGGTGCAATCTTGGCTCACGGCAACCCCTGCCTCCCGGGTTCAAGCGATTCTCCTTCCTCAGCCTCCCAAGTAGCTGGGACTACAGACATGGACCACCACGCCTGGCTAATTTTTGTATTTTTTGGTAGAGATGGGGTTTTACCATATTGGACAGGCCGGTCTCAAACAGCTGACCTTGTGATCTGCTCACCTCGGCATCCCAAAGTGCTGGGATTATAGGCATGAGCCACCATGCCCAGCCTAAATAGTTTTTTAATTGGACTTTAATAAAATTGAATTCTATCATAGAATAGGAAAAACTGGCTGGAAAACTATAGAGTTTCTTTGACTCAGTTAACCAATGTCTTTGGATCAAGATTCCACTGAAGAGCAGATACTCTAACTTTAGAAAAGTAAAATAGCTGGAAAGAAACAATACCCCGTGGGATTCTGCCCTTGCAGCTCCACACCTTCCAAGTATAGTTAAGATGAAGACCCCTCTCATCACCTTTACCTTCCCAGCCTCAACCTTTACTCTGACCTCACACAGTCTGTATTCCTACATATTTCAAAAATAGTTGGAATAAAATTTTGGCCATACTTTTGATATAATCACAAATCATTCATTTGCTATTTTATGAACTTTAAACAACCAAATCATATTGCTAATGTGATTTTCTCAAGCAAGAAATATTGGTCCAAAGTAGCAGACTGCCAAAAATATGTTAGAACATCGGGCTGCTGTTCTAGACACATCTTAATAACGTAGAATAGCTTTACAACCGTGGACTTAAAAATGGCGCCCAACCATTCACCATATTTTTTCCACATCCAACTTGTTAGACAGGCATCAGTAAGCAGGGAGCTTCCAAATAATGCAATAGAACTACACCTAAAGGAAATGTGGATTCCCATAAATCTCATGATGCCAGATTAGTGGTAAATGCATCAAGACCAGGGTATCGTCTTTTTCTTACACCAACAGAATGAGTAAGGTCTATAGTCACAGTGAGGAAGAAAATCAACACTGCATTACCCAGATGTGGGCATTTTCACCTCCTACTATAACTACTGGTGTATGAGACCATCCCACTTGCTAGGCTGGAAACTTCTTTCACACAGGGCATGTGATTTGTTTACGGCATATTCTCAGTGCCTACATTGCCTGATGAAGAGTCAGAGCTCCGTAAGTGTTGAATAAATGGCATTTGAAAATGGATAGACTTGTGGGTTGTATTGGAAGAGCTGTAATCAATGGTCAAGTCCACAGGATTCTTAGGATGCCCTTCCTATCATTTTAGTTTTTAATTTTCTGTTTCAGTAAATACAGGCCAGGCCAGCAGAGGGCAGTGTGACAGATGATGGAACTAGTTTCATGGAGAACTTACTAAAAACCACACTGGGGGAGCGGCATAAGGCTATTCGTCATTGGGGGACTCAAAGTTATTGTCATTCGCCTGGTACAGAATATATAGTGCTTGCCCATTTTTCTTAAAAAATAATTTTGCCACCTGGTGTCAGTTTGCTGTCATACGTCCAGTAGAATGTTCAGGAAAGAGAGAACCCCCAGTTCCTGGCTGAATGCTCAAGTCAAGAAGAGGGCATCACTTTCCCGTAGTGATGTGAGTCCCTCAAGACCGTGGGATGTGCATACTAACATCTATCACAAATGGACATATTGTAATATGGCTTTTTAACAGAAAGCATTCTCCAGGTTCCGAGGAGACATTCCATGCTCATAAAAACAGGACCAAAAATAGATGAAGGTACTTCAAACAATCCTGAATGATTTAGTGTGTTTCTGACAAAGGGAAAGACAAAAGTCACTTATTTACCCTGCCATGAGCACCAGAGAGGACTCACATTATTTTGGGCAATGGAGAGGAGAATGAAAACCATGGCTCACAGTCATCCTCAAAACCCTGTACGTCCATTTCATTTTCCAGAACATGCAGAAGTATTTCAACTGTTTGGTTCCTTTTTCAAACCAAATACCAAAGGTCATTATGAAAGCAACTGTTTGCCTGAGAATATTATTAATTAATGGCAACTTCTAGTGGTTATTCTTTTTCTTTTACCACCTCATTTTAATAATTATGGAAATATTAAAATCTGATACATTGGTGATAGTGTGCCTTTTATGGTACTCCCAAGTACCCTCGATATAATATTCATTTCTTACCTACAATATGTTATGCTGTCTGCTAGCCTCATTCGTCCCTGTCCTTAGGGAGCTCCATCTAGTTTCTTTGCATCTATAATGAGCGTACAGAAAATAGTTGACTTGATGGAATCTTTTGCCACCTTCCTCCTCCTCAAGCTTTTCTTGTCCCTGATATTAAGAAAAAATTTTCATTTCAGCTACATTCATTGATTTATCAGTAAGGGCTCAGCATTGGGAAGTACATAAAAGCAGCTTACAACTCATTCTGTCTTAGGGAAATACTGCACACCTGGGGGCTAAGCATTCAAATATAAGAAGTCTAAAGGTGCTTCATTCCAATATTGACAGGAAACCTGGGTCAGGACTAAAGGAATTAATGTCATTTACTACCTACCCAAGGGGAATTCAGCATTTCAGTTTCAGATTGATACTGAGAAAAGTAATGACTTGAAGAAATAGGATGGAGTTTACTTCCCATGATCACCATAATAAACTTACTTTAGTAATTGAGAATGTCATGTACCAAAAATCTAAACCACTCTCTAGAGTTCATCAGCAAATGAGAAAGGAGATTTTGCTCTGCTGAAAAGGAAAAGGATTTTAAGTGAAGTCAATCTGGCTGTTGATGCTTTGGATAATTTTGTTTCTTAAAACAACTCTGACTTTAATAGGTTGATGTTCTTACCATTTTGTCTAGTGCAGAGAGAATACATTTGATAGCCTTAGTTCAAGCAATGGAGTGGAAAAGCAAGCAGAGTGAATGCATTGTACAAAATCAGCAAATGCTCCCCAGAATGACTCCCCAAAGTCTGTCTTACCTCTCAAATCAGCTATGCCCCTCAGATCAGGTTTCCTGAAACTGAACTTGGCTTGATAGCTAAAGAAGAGACTGTGTGAGTCTACCGGTCTGTGTGTGTGTGTTTGTATCTTTGCAATGTGAATGTATGTGTGTGGGTATGCATGTGTGCCATATGTATGCATGTATGAGTGTACGTATGTATGTTGAAACAAAGAAGGTGTTGGAAGATTTTTCTTTGCCCAATCAGCAGGATCTCTAAAGAGTAACTGAAGATACAAAGAATGATTATCTTAGAGCTTCACATAATCTGCTTGTTACTGAAAAGACTATAGTGTTATTCTAGTAATCAACACTTAATGTTCTTCTAAAGAGAAAAATCTTTTTAGTTGTATCCCTGCTTCTGAGAAGCTCTAACTTGCCAAACTTTCATTGACAAGAAAGGGTACTCCAGCAATAATTTCAAATACCACAATATCTGCTGACCCTGTCTCTCCTTGAGGAATATGCTTACTTGAGGAGGTAGCGTAGGTAGACAGAAGATGAGGTCAGGAATTACATAAACCTGGATTTTAATCCTAGCTCTGTGGCTTACTACCTAGGTTTGAGCAGGTTCCTTAATCTCTTCCTAAGCCTCAGTTTTCTCTCCTATGAAATTGATTTACAAATGGTACCTACTTTACCGGGTTGCTATAAGAAGGAATTGAGATGATGTAGTCATATGTTTAGCATAGGAGTAGACACATGGTAAGTATTCGGTATGTGTTAATGAGGATAATGATCTTGTTTTCAAATGAAACATACACATAGTAACAATTAAACATCACTATAAAACAATAAGGAGGCAAAGCATATGGGATCTCCCATGTCCCTGGACTTCAGAAGACCTATACTATCTTCTCAACCCTACTACCACTTATTTAATATTTTATTATACAAATAAATTTAGCTTTGTTATAAAAATAGAATTTGTGAAATCACAGATTTTATGTGCTAGTTAGGTTTTTTCCCCTAGTAAACAACATAATTCTGAAACATTTAGAAATGTTTGCCTGTGTATCACTTAGAACTATCTCTGTCTCCCTAGTACTACACACTACACATTTTGAAAATAAATAACAAATAAGTGGCTGTAAAGTCAAACAGACAAATGTAACTGAGGAAGGCTTAATGTAGGAGGTAGATTTGAGCAGGAGTTTGAAGAATGAATAAAATCAGAGGACTCACATAAGAAACCATTGTTAAATGAATGAACAAATCAATATATCACCAGGTTAATCAGACCTCTGCATCAATGAGGCAGGGTAATAGAAATTATTGTTTGTATTTTTAACTTGATTTGTAGTCCTGTAACTGATCAGAAAGAGAACAACATATATATAAAACTTACATTTTATTCTGTACTTTTATGTGAAATCACTGAAAATTAGAAAAAAAAAAAACTGTAACACTTAATTATTTGTATAAATACTCTCCAGCTCTGCTAGTTTCTGGATGTCTGTCTCTTGGCCAAGTTATTTTCCCTCTCTAAGCCTGTGTTTCTCACTGTAAAATGGGGATACTACTTGCTTCACAGGTTATTATGAGGATTAAATGAGATAATTTATGTAAAATCTTTTTCACTATACTGTCAAGACCTCAACAAATGGCAGCTATTATTTAAATTATAATAGATTTATAATTATTATAAAGATTTATCACACTAGTACCTCTCAGTTTTAACAAACGGTACCAAGAAAAATACAACTAAGACTTCATATCTGGCAAAGGAAATATTTCTATTGACTGTACATCAGTACTCAGAGATATGAGTAAGAAAATGTAGTTGTTCCACAAAAAACATCATGATTAATCTTCACATCTCTGAAGCATCAATGACATTTAAGATCCTATTTAGACTTTCTCTTCTTTAAAGGATCCTGGGCATTTTCAAGTGGCAATCCTGCTTAGGAAATAATAGGTTATGCAATTGGGTGTGTTCCTATTTGCTCCTTACCCTGAAAGTTCACTTATTATAGCAAAAACCCATTTTTCAAGGATATAGCAAGGCGTGGTTCTTTTGCACCTCTAAGAAACTGATCATCCATAAGAAACATGGATGACTCATGTGCTCAGGGGACAATTTCTGGTGGATGTAATTACCGTCTGTTTTCATTCTTAGCTGTAGTAAAACAACAAGTGTATTTATAATTCAGTTTTGCTGCTCCTGATTTTTCACAAAATACCATAAACATGAAAATTCACTTAAAGACAGTAAGATTTAGAGTAAGACCTTAAAATCTGAGAATGTTCACATGTGCAAATATAGTTTACTAAAAAAAGAGTATTTTGTTGCTATGTTAAGAAATAACAGTCTCGGTATTTTCAGAGCTTGTCTCTCAGAAAAACTCAAAATATTTTGTGAAAGAAGAGCCCTTAATATTTCTCCAACACAGATTGAGGACAGTATCCTTGTTTTGCAAAGGGGAACACCAGGTTCAGCTCAATTATGTGGTTTTCTGCAATCTTTACCTCCCTCCAGAGTTTAATAGCTTGAGAAATGTTGCCTGTAGCAACTCAGCGATTTAAAATTTTCACCAGGAGGCCATGAACAAAGGACTGTCACCTTTTAATACAAGATCAATGCAACATTTATGGTCTTTCATACAATGCTTGAGAGCAGCCAATAATGGCTTTTCCCTGGGCACTGACGCACCTTGTTTGTGAAAGACCTAAGCTCACAGAAATCTTATTTTACCTTTCTTTTTCTTCCTTCTTCTTTTTACAACAAACTCTTTTGTGCTTTATATTCCTGTGACCACAAATCACTCATTTTTAATAGATGATTAGTACAGAAAGTCAAGTCATTCCCTATTTCAGAGAGTTTAAAACATAACATTTACAGTTTGTAACTTCCATATGTGGGTATTTTATGGTTATAGAAAACATGGTAAATGTCTTCAAAGCAAAAGCTGCTTGTTGCTTGGTCCTAAGTCCGCTCTGCGGTGTTCAGGCTTTGCAAGTGACCTGTATCTGGGATAGATCCACTTATTGGAGAAGCAGCTGGAACGACATTCAGCTCTGGTCTATCAGTAATTCAATTCAGGTGTTTATTCCAATGCCACATCAAAGATTCTACTCCAGTTAACTTTGTTTTGCAGTATGTGTAGTCTGGAACTTATCTCTCACTTGCAGACAGGGGTTATTGGCCCAGAACCAAGACTACAAAATAGAAATGATGCTTTAGTCATAGTCTCACTTAGCCTCTGTGTCCAGCATAAGCTGCCGAATATTCAGGCAAGACAGGACAGCTCTTACCATGGGAAGCAAACCTCAATCTACTCTAACTGGCTCAGACAGTCCATATATATATATGATCAAAACCAGGGGGCAGAAATAATAATTCATTTTTAATTCTATATGAATTGCTTATGTTCAGGCTCACGCATGGTATATGCCTCCTAGACTTAGATTATGGTTTTGAGTGAATCACTTAAGTCTTCTCGAGAGTCATATAAAGGAAATTACTGGGCATCATTTAGTGGAATTGAGAAGTGTTTACTAAAGTGAACAATCCTCCCTGTTGACTGACTGTGATGCTACTAAGAATTTACAAGTAAGGAAGGTCTCGCTCTAAGAGTTTACCTATGAGACCAACTCACAGCAGAACAGAGATATGCAAAATCACCGTTAAGAATCTGATTAACTCCCTGGACTTTGCAACCAGACTGAATATAATAAGATACTTAAAGGAAATAAAAGACCTGTTGTCAGTGGGATGTGGTGGAGGAGGTACCTAGATGTCAGAGCACAGTGAAGAACCACAAAGCCAGTTCATACACACTGCACGCGACAACTTCGTAAGTTTGCTTGTTTTTTTCCATATTGAATTCTTCGGTTGAATTACTTCCTTTTGGCCTTCGCAGATTGCTTATTTTTCAGTTTAAGGTATTCTTGAGTTTTAGCTATTAAAGAGAAAACTAGAATAAAAAACCCAAAAAATCTTTCTACTTAATGAAAAAGAATGAGAAAAGTAACAGGGAATGTCTCATTGTCAAGATGCATTATCACATCTTATTTTTTATAAGCTTAAGCAAAATAAAAGTAATTTGATGCACTTAGGACTTTTTAGCTGTGTGAACTTGGGCAAGTCGATTGACCTCTCTGAGCTTTAGTTTCCAGTCTAAAATGCTGAGAATATTTCACATACAAGTTACTATATGAATAAGTGTTTAAAGATCTGTATAGGGTTAATCCAGTGTTTGGCATATTCTAATAAAACTTCACCACTTGGTACCTAACTCTAGCTTTAAAAACCCTATATTACAAAATAGCTTTGTAAAAATGGTGTTGATAAATGTAGTGCTGTGAGAGTAGACTAGGAAACGACATTTTCCTTCTCCAAATAGGAGCCCCCACAGCACCAGTCTTTTCAGTCTCCTCCTACTACACCAGAGCAGAGATAGAAAGATTTCACAAGGAGTGTTGACGATGAAGGGTGAATTGAGCCAATATACTGAGTGCTCTCGGCCATGCCTGAAAATCCCTTTAAAATATGACCTTCTCTGATGGGCACAATGGTCCATGCCTGTAATTCCCACTTTGGGAGGCCATGGTGGGTAGATCACTTGAGCCCAGGAGTTCAAGACCAGATTGGGCAACATGGCAAAACCCTACCTCCACAAAAAATAGAAAAATAAGCTGGGCATGGTGGCATGCATCTGTGGTCCCAGTTATGCTGGGGGCTGAGGTGGGAGGACTGCTTGAACCCTGAGAGATTGAAGTTGCAGTGAGCCATGATCATGCCAGTGTAGTCCAGCTTAGGTGACAGAGTGAGACGTCTCAAAAAAAAAAAAAGAAAGAAAAAGGCCTTCTTATGTTATTCTGGAAATTGTTTTTACCTAGCCTTGGCTTTGAGATGTCACTTTCTGAAATAGCAGTGCATTTATAGATGGTATTATGATGAGAAAAGGAATGTTCCCAGGGTCATGGCATTATACTACGTAAGTCAAAACTACAGGAAAATAATCAGAGACAAAAATCAAAAAACTCATAGCTGAGTCATCCACGCTGATTAAGAGGAGGCATTATTCCCAGCTAAAGGCAGTTTGGTGGGTAGAAGTCAAATAGATGATTAGGTGTGGGGGTGACAGAGTCTTGATGCTGAGATTACCTGCCACAAACAAAATCAGAAAATCCTGTTATTAAATAGTGAGTGCAAAAGATAGCGTTTGCCTCCCCCTTCATTCGTGACTCTTTTATGTAGATGCTCAAAGGTTAGAATTCTAGCAGCCTAAACCCCTTGTCAATGAGTTGGCTGGTAACTAACGGAGGACAGACTATTTATTGATCAATCAAGATGCTTTTGTTGCTACAGAAGGTTAGAAAAGAAACCAAATCCACTGCCACTGAGAACCATGGATTTGTTCTGGATGCAAACCTAATTTCAGAAAGACAGCAAAACTCAACCCCCAAGTCCTTTCTCTTTGTTATGTCTCGTAAAAAATTATTGTTTGGAAATCTCATTTTTCCTTTCCCTAAAATTCCTTTGTAAGGTCTCAGATCTTGTTCATTCCCTTGAGTTGGCCAAACAGGGAAGTGAAAATGACACGGAACCCTCACCCTAGGCCAAGTTCTTTGTATTATCTTATCTATTTATCAATAAACCTTCAAGGTTAGCATTTTTATCTCAGCATTTCACATATGAGAAATCTCTTGGGAAGTTAAGACATTTAGTGCAAATTTGAGCAGTCAGTGAGGCAAGAGAGAAGGAAAAAAGACAGGTCTGTCTGACTTCACACTTCTTGCTATTTTTACCGGATCACACCACCACCTCGAATGTTGGTATCTGTAGTTAGGATCCCTCTAGCAGGAGCTCCATAAATTTGCCCCTAGGGTAAAGCCAAGTGGGATGGTAATTCCCCAGGAGTACTGAGTGGGGGGTTGCACAAAGAAAAGGAGAGAGCCCCGCAGAGCCTGAGAAAAGACAGGAGGTTTTCCTTTGCAGAGCAATTCACCAACCCCTACCGCCTAAGCACTGCCCCCACTGGGAGGGTTCAAGCTCCCTGGAGAACAAAACAGTCATGTCTCCCTTTTCTATAGTGTCACTTCATGGATGTTTTATTTGGAGGGAAGGGGCATGTTTTCTCCCTTTGACATAGGAAAGATACTGTTACACTATCTCAAAAAAAATCTATTAATATTAGGCAGATAAGGGATCCTTAGTTGCTCTGACAACGCTGAACTATGACTGAAAGTAATAGTTTACTTTTACTATTCTTTCTTTTCCTTCCTTCCTATTTATTCCTGTCTAATAATCTTTCTTTTCCTCCCTTCCTCTCTATTTATTGCTACTTTTCCATCTTAGGAAAGTAGATGTAAAGATTAGATGCATGTGAAGATTAAATAACTGTAAGAAATAAAGATATTTATTATTGTATTTTGGAAATATTTATATTTGTTATTTTATTATTTATTATTTTATTTCTGAAATATTTATTACTTTAGTTCTGAGACTTGATTTAATTTTCAAATATAAATGGAAATTTAAATTAAAACGTGGGTGACACAGTCAGCATATTTAGGGGTCCTTGCCATGATTTCACGAAACTTGCAAATGTCTCCAACCTCACAATTATCACACTGTTGTAATTATGTGTTTACCAATGTATTTGTTAGAATTGAGATCTCTCACTTTACTGAAATTACTCTCTAATATTCAAAGAAAATATCTTAAAATGCCCTTCCTTTGTGAAAACTCCAGCACACAGTCTTAACAATTCTATGGAATCTCCATGAAGGGCAGTTGTTTTTGTGAATATATTGAGATATATTGAGAATGTATCATGCATAGAACGCATTTCTTCCAATTGTGCAATTTTGAGAAAATCTGTGCAAACTGTGAATAACAAAGTTGCTTATTTACTTTTCTCTGTTGTTCACAGTTTGCACAGATTTTCTGAAAATTTGGCCACTACTGAAGCAGCCTCATTGTCTGGGCTAACACCCAAGGTTCGTTGTCCCAAGGCCAAGAAGACCAAGGATGTGGACACACAAAGAGTGAGGTTAAGAGCAGAAATTTAATGGGCAAAAGGAAGAGAATAGGGCTGGGTGTGGTGGCTCCCACCTGAAATCCCAGTACTTTGGGAAGCCAAGGTGGGCAGATCACTTGAGGTCAGGAGTTCAAGACCAGCCTGGCCTACATGGTGAAATGCCGGCTCTACTAAAAATACAAAATTAGGCAGGCATGGTGGTGCATGGCTGTAATCCCAGCTACTCAGAAAGCTGAGGCAGGAGAATCACTTGAATCTGGGAGGTGGTGGTTCCAGTGAGCTAAGATCACATCACTGTACTCCAGCCTGGGTGACAAGAGCGAAACCCCATTTCAAAAAAAAAAAAAAGAATAGATCTCTCCTACAGAGAGGGGTCTCAGAAAAATGGGTTTCCCATCTGCGGTGAAATACAGGGAGTTTTATAGATGAGCTGGTGAGGAGGTGGTGTCTGATCTTCAAAGGATGTGAGAAATTGGTTAGGACCAGGTAGGTCATCTGCATAGGGCCCTAATCTCTGGCAGCCCCTACCTCAATCTGTTATTATACAGGTGGGTTCTCTGCCTGAGCTTCTCCATGTTGTCTAGTTCTTTCTTACTGTACACATGCTAACAAAAAAGGGAAGGCGGAGCCCCATGGTGGACAGGATTGTTCCCCCAGGTAGCACTTTTCTATCAGTGTAGCTGCCAGCATTCCTCCATGCAAGCTGCCAGCTTCCTTATCCATGTTTGCAGCTTGATCTTTCAAGCTTACCTTTGTTAGAAAAAAAAAAAAGATTTCTTGGGCTGCTTTTTGTTAGAAGGGAGGTTCTGCCAAGGACTCTTTCGCCCTCACTATCTGCCTAAGTAATTTCTTTCAATCTCCTGTACCACAATCTTCCCGTTTATGTACCTTCTCCTCTGCCTTCTTCTCTTTTGTTAAATTTTTTTTTTAGAAAAGGTTAAATCATGATGCCTGCAACAAATACATAATGAAAAACGCCAAAGATGTTCTTTAACTTACTAATGAGATGTTACCACTGCTACGAATGAGGATTTTTAGAAATACACCCATATGCTAAAAAAACATGTACAGCCAAAGCAAAAGTAGCCAATAACCACATGGCAGTAATCAATGACATCTCCATTCAATTTGCACTTTCAAGAACAAGAAACATTTGCATTACTACTGTTTTCAACCTTACAGAGTTGTAAAATGGCTCACAGGAAATGAAAGGTGAAAGTAATACAAAAGAGTGGGCTGCACTGTTGGATACTCATTCATCGTTTTTGCTCATTAAAATGTTTTTCATGATTTATCTTGTATTTTCTTCAATGTCCAAAGAAAGTTATTATTTTTAAGATATTTCACTAAAGTTTTAGGACTTTAAAAAAGTGGGACCATAATGGATAATCACAAAACACAGAAAAGCTGAAGAAAACTTAGAATACTGAGTGTTACTTTACTTTGAATCCCCACCATCTATAGCAAAGAAATTCTCATTGGTCATCCTCCTCCTCAGACAAGGGTCTTCTTCACCCACCTCCACTTTTCTCTGTATCTGGACGTTTTCCTTCTCTTAATCTACTGGGAGGTCAACCTCTTTCTCTTTCTCTCATTCGGACTAGCACTGAAATGCATTCACTGAATCTAAAAACCTATTTGGTATTCTCCCATTATTTTTCTACATAAGCAGTATTCCTCCCCCACCCTGCCCCCCAACCTCAGGACAGTCTGCACAAAACTCTCAGCTTTGAAAATAAGAGGATTTTTTTTTACTTACACAAGCATTACGCTCTTTGAAAACAGCCTTGGAATTTTTAGCCCTACACACATTGAATCTTCAATAAAATCCTGTTATTCTACAACTAAGATAAACAAAATCATTAGAGTTCACATGAAACTTGGAAGTCTTCCTTCCTTCCACTCTAGACCCTCAGCTTTCCACATCAAGATTTGGCCTGGCTCATGTCTCTCTAAACCTCGTGGAGTTTGCATTTTTCTTACCAAAGAGAATTTACTCTTGATTAATATTAAAAAAAGACCTCTTCTCCCATCTCAAGTACACTTTCAACAGTCCACATTCCCCACCCAGGCCGTGGCTGAATAAGAGTTAGACAGAAAATCTGGCTACTAATTAAAATAATGACAATTAGAAAGCTAAAAAATAATTCTAATGCAATGTTTCATGTGCTTTAAATTATTGCTATTTGATGTATTTCCTGGATGTGAAAAACTAAATGCTTAACCTTGTTATTGCAGAAGTTTTCTATTTTTGTAAGAAAAAATAAAACTCACTCATGAAAAGATGAATTCATTTCTAAGATAATTGCAGCAAATACAGAGATATTCTTGAAAGGAAGGTCAAATCAGTATCTAATAAAAACAAGAGCCACTTGGAACTGGAAGCCAAGGATTATATCTGTTTCTACATTTGTGTTTTTATTTATTTCTTTTTTCAAAGTTGCAAACTTTAAAAATTAAATGTATAAAGTGGGGGTTGGGACATGTGTTCATACAGATTATGTAAGTGGTGGGATGTTGGTTTTGCAACTTGAAAAGAAAAGGCCTCTTATAAAGTCTCTGGCTGGTATTTGGTGGCCTGTGGTCTATAACTTGGGGCTAAACAGCCCAAGAAGTCTTTAGGTTTTCATAAACTCTCTGAAGATAGACAAGACAAGGGTCCCCTATCACACATTTATTTCTCCTAACTCTCTTAGGGAGAATTCTTATCTTCAATTTTCAGATGGTAAACAATTTACTCAAGAAAGTAAACTAGCTTGCCCAAGGTCATATCACTAAGAGCCCAGGTGGAATGTAGGTTTCTATGACTCTAAGTCATCCTATCCTCATTCTGTTTTCTACTGTATCATGCTATTACGATTTATTTGGTCAAAAAGCATGTTATCTTAAAAATACCCAGAAATTCAGAAAACATTATGTTACAGGATCGTTAGAGCATACTTTAGGAAGGAAAAAACAAGTAATGACAAACAGCTCTTCTATTCATCATATAGGCTTCCTATTTATTTTCCTTTCATATGTTTCTGTGACCTAA
This sequence comes from Ateles fusciceps, assembly GCA_036589455.1. NCBI lineage: Eukaryota > Metazoa > Chordata > Mammalia > Primates > Atelidae > Ateles > Ateles fusciceps. The sequence continues at coordinate 9,477,998 of JAZHEH010001064.1, forward strand.
GCTTATTCTCCATTCCGCTTGTCATCACCCTAGTCCAGGCTCTAACCACTGCATGCCTGAATTGCTATAGCAACTCTCTGGGCTCTGTGACCCAGTACAGGTTAACCCTTGATGTCCCTTGCAACACGCACACAGCCTAGACCGTCCTCCCCCAGCACCACATATGTTCTGACAACCCATCCTACCATGCCTGAGCTCTAGCTTGCACGAGCCCATCCCTTATGCATACCCTGCTCTCTGCATTCCCGCAGGACTAAGGGTACTTCTGTATTCATTCTGTTTCCTTGGTTAGATGATACTCTCTTCGAAGGGATGGAGTGTCAAGATTTGATGGGCAGAATGGTCTCTCCAGTATCCAGCACAGCTCTGAGCTCTGAGCAGGCAGCTAGTGTATCACGACAGACTGATTACAGTGAGAATGATCACAGAAGACAAAAAGATTCTGAAAGTAAATAAATGCCTTGGTATAAAGGGGAGTGTGATATAAAGAGGAAAATAAATAGAAATTTTAATATTGGTCAAATGCAAAAATCAGTGAAAATGACTTTGGAACTAGTGACTCAAATCTCAAGGATGCCAGTATAAAGTATTTTAGAAAATTGCCCTTTCAGTGACTCCTTAGGGTTACCATGTACCTTCCCAACCTCACTGTCCCCCTCACAATTCCCTCCAACTAGACATGAGTAGGCCCTGGCAAAGCATGACTTTTTATAACCACGTTTTTCTAAGAGATAGTTTATTTTTTTCTCTCTTATCCTTTTTCTTCCTTTATCCCACTTTCTAGTTAGGTCTTTAGAAATGCAATTACAGCCTTTTACCTCCCTTTCACCAGATACTCCCTACAGGGCAAGTTTATCTAACCATGTGCTTAGGAGGCCCAGAGTGGAACTCTCAGCCACCAGGAGGTTTCCTCAAGACATGACAGTCCAGGCTGGGTGCAGTGGCTCACGCCTGTAATTCCAGCACTTGCGAGGCTGAGGCAGGAGAATTGCTTGAAACTGGGAGGCAGAGGTTGCAGTGAGCCAAGATGGCACCATTGCAATCAGCCTGGATGACAGGGCAAGACTCTGTCTCAAAGAAAAATAAAAGAAACAACAGTCCACCTATAAACCAAAGTATACCCACTATAAGACTGTCCCACCTGGAGAGTTTTAGCCACTTTTACAACCTAGTCCTGCCCAGGAAGGCACCAGAAGTCACCAGCTTGACCACCTGGTAGATAAGGCACTGACGCCGATATGTAGACTCTTCACCTGCTTGATTCCTCCTCTGTTTGCCATTCATACCAGGCCAATCCCCCTTAAAGGGACCCACTTTCTGCTCCAAAAGTGAAGCAGTACCCTTAAGGCAGGAAGCCTGTATTTCCTCCCCTAAGCTAACTATGGAATAAAGAGTCACTTTCTTTACACCTGACCTTGCTCTTGCTAATTGGAGTCTGTAAGTGGCGAGCAACGAATCTATGTTTTGGTTAATTTTAAGGTCCACATCCTTCAGCAAGTACAGACCTTAGATCTTAAACATATAGAACCCCAGAAATGACCAGTTCACTGAGCGTGGATGACGATGGACCCAAGTCAGTCACAATATGGTGGACCACGAATGACAGATAGACCCGAACTTGCTTGTCACGTTCATCTATTAGCAGATGGGACATCTAGGCAGGTTGTGGGCACCTGCTGATGGGGGCCCATGCCAGACTGCCTGGGCTAAGGTCTGCTTAGAAGGACTCAAGTAGTTGATGTTGCCAAGCATGGTTAAAAAAAAAAAAAAGCAAATAAGAATGTGAGGCTCTAACCTGGGCAGGCTCAGAATACCAGTCACTGCAAGCTCATTTTTCAGGAGTTCTGGGAGAAACCTTAGCTAGGGTCTTAAAACTCAAAAATATGTTGAACTAACTCCTAATGTGCATTACCGTATATATTTGCCCAAGAAAGTCAATGAAATGATACTCACCTCATTTGAGTTGTCTCTATTTAGCAGCTTTCAATATTTCCCCAATAGTCAGTAGATATCACGTGACCTCGCCCAATCTATTCAATTTCCCATTTCTTACCTGGCCTCAGTGAGCTGTGACTCCAATGATATTGCGTACCTCATTCTTGTCTCTTCCCAACTCACAACCAGTTCTCCCAACCCAACTGCTCACTGGGTGACTGGACAATTTCTCCATTAGTGATTTATCTGAAATTTGCAAATATATAACTCTTCCAATACTGTTTTAAAATACCATAAAGATTTTCTCTTATAGTCCCTCAAAGATTATACCTTCTAAAAAGTATTCATCTATGTATTCATTCTCTCAACAGACACTGAGCACTGACAACTTGCTTGGCAATGCTAGGCTCTGAGAAAATGATCCACTGAGACACAGTAATTCCCCCAGGAGCTTACACAATACCTATTGAAGGACAAGCCTTCCAGCTGTCTTCTATTCCTTCACATCCTCATTAATACACAAAGAATCACTCGAATTCCCACCCATATTACCTTAATGTTGCTGGTAAACTTTAAAAACCAAATGCTGAGTGATAGACTGTTATTGTATTTTGTCTGTAAAGAAAGGAGGCAAAGTCAAGGGACTCTCTGAAGACATCAAGTTCGATTTGAATGAAGAAGTTTTTCTGTGCCCTGACTCAACTTGATTCATTTCAAAACCAGTAATCCAATCTGAAATTCTGCAAACGCACCAAGTCAGAATCCTATCATTTGGGATAACTTCCATGCTGGGAGTTTATATAAACTGCTCTTTCTACATAAAATCTTTGTCCCAACTACTATGCAATTTCTAAAGCTATTATATTTTTTTAAGTCCACCCAAAATACAGCCTGAGGAAAGCCGCTGACTAAAGGCAACGGAAAGCAGACACAGGCAGTAGGTACGGGGGAGAGCAGCACATTCTGGAATATTCTGATAACAGGCCACTGAGGAAAACAGCCCAAGTCTTCTCTAAAATGAGGATGGCCTTTTATCTGCTGGTACTCAGAATCCCTTCCAAAAGGGAGCTTTGAACTCTTGTGCTGGGCACAATTCCCAGGAGTCCTACATTTCTTCTCTGGCCAAGGGCCAGCAAACAACAGCTTGAATATGAGGCTGGGCTTTGTTTGTTTGAAGCATTCCATGTTTTCTGGCTCTAGGATTCAGGGTTGTCCGCCATGTCGTGAGCTGTCTTTTCAGCCAACCCAAGATCTTTCTTCTGAAAACAGTTTCAGCCCAGAGTTATGAACAGAGTTCAGGTTCCAATTCTGCCACTTCGCCTTCCTTAGTAGTTACTAGAAGTTCCAGAGAAAGTAACAGCTGGGTTTCCACATTAAATTAAGTGCCTGTGATAGGGTGTCCTGCTCCGTGGTTAAAGATTTCCTTTAAAAACAGAGCACAACCTGAAGGCCATGATCATCAAACTCTACACTTTGAAACTAATGAGGAGTTTTAGCCAAAAACAACCACAGAACGACGGCCCTGCTCAAATGCTACAGGAACGACTTGCCTAAAAAATAAGACTTGAAAAAGCATACACATATACACGAAATGTGGAATGCGAAAGCATACGGACACATATAGATATGAAATGTGAAACTGAGTAACATTATTTGGGGGACATAATGCTATTAAAATATCAACATAGCAACAAGTTGCCTTTTATGGATCTTTTAAGAAGCAATTCCTCACTTCTTGGGGTTTGACCAACTCTCAAAGTAAGGCATCCACTTCGTTTCTGTCACAGAATTGGATTGTGTCCCAAAGGAGGCCTGGGGCCTGCAAGATTCTCCCTAGTCAAAACTGGTTTCCCTATACAATCTCCTGATTCTGCATTTGTTTGAGTAAGAAGCTCTTTTAAAATGCAAACAGCAGACTTTTTACCTATAGTGTTGGATGTATGTATGGGTGCATATGTTTATTTATCATTATTTTTTATTATTTTATTTTATTTTTTTAGAGACAAGTTCTCACTCTGTCGCTCAGGCTGAAGTGCAGTAGATCAATCAAAGCTCACTGTAACCTCTAACTCCTGGGCTCAAGCTAGCCTCCACCTCAGCCTCCTGAGTAGCTGGAACTACAGGTGCATGCTGCCATGTCTGGTTAATTGAAAAAAATTCTCTTGTAGAGACGGAGTCTTGCTATGTTGCCCAGGCTGGAGTGTCAGATTTATTAACCCAGCAACGTAGTTGCTCTGAGGCAAAGGAGGTGATGACAGAGGGTAGGGATGGAAAGAGAACAAACCAGACAGGCATTTTCAGATGTGGCAGACCCAGGAGGCTTTGCCCTGACCCAAGGAAGCATCCACACACCAGCTTCCTCACAGGCAGCTTTTGCAGTCAGGAAAGGGGGCACGAAGTAGATGTGGCAGGTGGAGCCATTCTAAGCCAAAGGTTCTGCCTTGACATCTTCCTAGGCCCTTAGTGGCAGCGATTCCTACTCTAACACCATGGGAAAGTATGCACGCACGATGATTATTTTCCATAAGCAGAGAAATTGTTCTTTAAGTTTCGGTGACTGACATGGAGCTTCCTTAAGTTCACTGAGAAGGAGATGTCTGAGCAAAGGAGAGAAAGGGAGTGAGTGGCGTGGCTCTCTGGGGATGAGCTTTCCAGAAAAATGAAACATGAGTAGGTGCCCTGCAGGGAGAAGGCTTGATGAGTTAGGGAGGATGTAAACGGAGAGACTGGATTTAGAAGGAAGGTCAGATCTCGAAGCGTTCTGGATGTGACGTTCAGGGCTTACATTTTCATTCGACGTGAAATGGGCAGCATTGAAGGGTTTTGAGCACGGGAGTGTTGTAATTTGTCATCAGTTTTAAAAGGTTCTTGCTGCTGTGTTGACAACGATCTTTCCCTAAAAGCCATCCTTTGTGAGGAATTTCTTTCCTCTATTAAATCCAAAATTCATCTCACCATATCCACTGGCAACACTATTCTTTAGTAACTCCAAGAATGTATGCCTCAAAAGCACCCCAAACAAAGTGCAAATCATGATACATGCTATTATTCGTATAGCTATACTTGTATCAGCTGACTAAATCAAGTACTGGGGCTGGGCACGGTGGCTCACACCTATGATCTCAGCACTTTGGCGGACCATCTGAGGTCAGGAGTTTGAGACCAGCCTGGCCAACATGGTGGAACCCTGTCTCTACCAAATAATACAAACATTAGCCAGGCGTAGTGGCTGGTGCCTGTAATCCCAGCTACTCAAGACGCTGAGGCAGGAAAATAGCTCGAACCTGGGAGGTGGAGGTTACAGTGAGTCGAGATAGCACCACTGCACTCCAAGTGGTGACAGAGTGAGACTCTTGTCTCCAATCAATCAATCAATCAATCAATTAAATGTTGGGAAAACACTTATCATTTACAAATATCCAATAAAACCCGTTTGGTCATCACGTCAACTTGGCCTTGGTTTCCTTATCTATCAATCAAGCAAAGCACTGGAACTACTGTATTCATTCATTTTATCAAATATTTATTAATAATCATTTCTATGAAGAGCCAGGAGAGACTGTCTTTATCTTTGAGGAGTTCCTATTCTACTGGTGAGAGATCATAACAGCCTACAAAAGGAGGGCAGGTTTTTCTGTTTTCTTTGGGTGAGCAGAAGTGAATATTTTTAAAATTTCTACAGAAAAGAGCTATTGTATAGGAAGAAGTGGAAGATTACAAAGAGGAAGAAGAAAATTCATAGACTATGCTGTCTGAAAAGGATGGGAGAGGACTCCCAGACCCTAGGAGAGAAGGTCAAGGTATAAGGTTTACTAAAGATGCAAGGAGATCACAGGTGTTGACGTTGGAACGTGAGAGAACCGTCACACAAAGGCTTCAATCTTCCCTCTGAAGTTGAAGGTGCAGCCCTGCTGAGAGACAGGAGGATGCTGTGGGGTAGGAAGTCTGTGAAAAGCAGTGAAGTCTGAAACTAGCCACTGCAAGGATGGGAGAATGACATCCCAGGTGTTAATGCATGGTAGTGGTAGCAATCTGCTTTTGTGAGTTGTTTTTTTCCCCCCCCCACCAGAGAGTAGTAATAGATGGAAAATAAAAGCAATTTAGTTGGTTCAATGTTGGGGGATTGCTGCACAAACACGATGTGTAGACCGAGGAACAAGAGGGGGAGGAAATGGACAGGAAGCAACTGACAGGAAGAACACTCATTTTTGGCTAAATGCGGAGGTAAGAGAGGAGCGAGGAAGATCACAGCAGGGGTGGAAGTTGGGGGAGGCAGTGTTAAGGGATCAGCTATCTCAGTGAGACAATGGCAGGTAGTAGGACAATCTGAGAAAGCTGGAATGAGGAGAACATGTAGTTAGAGAATATGACATTTGGATGTCCAGTTAGAGTAACAGGATATCTGCGGTACGCAGATGAGAGTAAGAAGTGAGAGAACGAGGAAGGATTGGAATTCAGCTGGTCCAAGAACTGAGAGCTTAGAGTATAGGATGTAAAATTGCTTATGCAGACAGTGAAGGCAGTTTAGATTCTGATTGGGTTTGGGGCTAGAGATCATGTCTCAAGGTCTCTTGTAGCTCTAACGTCACATTATTGGATTTATGAAAGTAACCAACAATTAAACGAAGACTTTTTAGTGACATCCAAGGTGTAATATTAGACAACAATTGGTTAAGCATTCCTTTATTTTACTAAAGCAACCCAGTGTTTATCTTCATCCAAACATTGTGTCATGTCATCATGGGAAGTGTGATACATTTTGCTTTGGAAATCAATCTGACCAACCATTTAACATCTGTGTGATAAAACTTCTCCAGGAGTCTCTGGTTATTTATAAATTGGAAATAGTAATGTTGACTTCAACTATTGTTGAAAGTACCAAATGCTGTAATATATATGAAATGGATACCTAAGATCACCTGCCAGATACCCTTTCCTGCCTGCCTCTCCCTGTCCATCCTCAGATCCAAATGGAAGTTACTACATTAATAAAACATGTCCCTGTCTCTGGTCCCAGCTGATTAGTCCACCGCGCACCTGGCCCAGGTGAAGCCAACAAGCCTCATGAGACAATGGCTGGTAGTATTTTGCCCATGAACCAGAATGAATATGGTTCATTTTTCTTTCCTGGCTAAGCCAGGAAATTCCCTCTTTTGCCTGAATGACAGGCATGACTTTCTTAAAAGTGTCATGAAATACAGAGTGTAAAAGTTAATAGCGGAGCACCTGACATATTTCATAGGTTTCATAATTGTTGTTACTTTTTTAAAGTGTTGTTATGTAGGATAGAAATTGGGAATCAAAAGTAATCTATGTGATTTGTCAGACATGACCTGGGAGTGAGAGAGAGACAGACAGAGAGAGACTGAGACAGAGAAAGAAACAGAGACAGGGAGACAGAGACAGAGTGACAGATGCAGAGAGGCAGAGACAGAGAGACAGAGAGAAACAAAGAGGGACAGAGACATAGAGGGACCAAGAGACAGACACAGAGAGAGACAAAGAGAAACAGAGATAGAGACAGAGACAGATAGAGACAGGCAGCGACAGAGACAGACAGACTGAGAGGGACAGAGAGAGGAAGGAGGAAGAATAGAAATGCAAGGAAAGTAGAGGGGCAAGAAGACAAGAAGTAACAAATGAGAAGGGCACCTCATCTAAAAGGATAAACAAGTTTATACGGCCCTTCAAAGATCCAGAACATGCTTCCCGTCTTCCTATCTCCACCCTCTACTTTCAGCTATCTTAAAAACCAGAAGGGTACAAGAGAAGAAACTTGGTGATCTAGAGCTGAAACGTAGTCACAAGGAGCCAGAAAATGGGGGAGGGTGACTGTTCAGCTGAAAAGTCTACCTTATAATTCAGAAACCTTAGTCACCAGACTCTGAGAACAGATAACAAGAGTGGGAGGAAGGACTAGGGAGCAGCACGGGGAAATATTTAATAAAGCTCTCTAGCTCTAAAGCATCAGTCACAAATCTCTTGACAAACTCCCAGCCTTATGGAACCAACAGAAAACCAAATAACCAACTCACAGGATAAAGCAAATAGACCCCTGTTGTATTTTGCAATGCACATACAACTAACACCTGACTCATTGAGATTTTTGACATTGGAGACTATTTCTGAAAGTCACCTACCACTGGGCTTAATTATGTTCAGTCTTCATAGAAATCTGTAAAATGTGGCTGAATTCTGAAAATAACTACCATGTCCTGTCCAAACAGCCTCTCCAAAACCTGCTCCATTGCTTTGTTACATGTAAATTTTCGGTGCTGCAAAAGAAGTAGCACTTGAAAATAAACGTCCTCAGCAAGGCACTTTACTTCTGTAGAAGGGTGCGGCTCACAGATGGAGCAATGGTGAGCATGCACCTGGACAAGGGAGGGGAAGGGGTTCTTATTCCTGACAGAGGTAGCCCCTACTGCCGTGCTGTTCCCCTATTGGCTAGGGTTAGACAGCACAGTCTAAGTCAATTCTAATTGGCTATTTTAAAGAGAGCAGGGGTATGAGCCCGAGTGGCAGGGTGGGTGGTTTGGTGGGAAGGATGGTTATGGGACAGGTCAGAGCAGGTGACTAGGGGTGACTCAGGTCAAAGTAGGTGACCAGGGGAGCAGATGTGAACTACTGATTAGAACTGGCAGGAAAGTTGTTTACCAAAATTAGAGGCAAGGGGGCGCAGAGAACCAGAAAGTTCAACTTTAAAATGGAGAATTAAAGAATAAGAGAGCTGAACGTACTGACATGCTGAGTCTTTGAAGAGAAACTTGGAGTTCACTATTTCTAATAGTTTCACTCAATCCTTATAGCTGTCAACACAAATTTAAGAAAACTTGCATTAACTGTTTAAAAATGTGCTTTGTAGGGGACAATGCAAAAAACGAATGTGAATGCTGAAGTCGCCTATCTACGCTGATATGATTCCCTATTCATATTTTACATGTTCTCATCAAAATGGTGACACAAACAGTTTTCAACATTTGTAGCGATTCACAGAGCCCTGAGAAGACATCCCCAAATGACTCAAGGACTGTGGGCCCCAGTTTTCTGTTTGGGGAGCCATTTCTCAGTTTGGAGCACGGCCGTACCACTTTTTACTCACACTCTGTGGGAGGAACTGGTTGGGCAAGGGAGAAACTAGAGGCAGCTGTAATTCAGTCGCCATGGCAATAGTTGAGGCAGAAGGTGAATAGGCTAAATAACTGGGATTGGAAGGAATGGGAGGACTTTTGAAAGAAGGGTGGAAAGCAGGCAGGATTCATAGATCCTCACAGCTCACAAAGGGTGGAGAACTGAGAGAAAAGAGAGAAACCGTGGTTCCAAGTATAAGCCACATAATACATATACATTTAGGTTTCAAGGGGCCTAGTTAGAACTACTGTAATGTAACAAGACCTTTCTGTGTACAACAGATTAAACAAAAATCTCTAGAAGGAATACTTAGTCCCACTTCCAGTGGGATTTGTGATTAGAGGACTCGGATCATGTCTGAACAGCTGGAGGGCCTTGAGGCCACCATTCCGGTGGGCCCCCCCATTTCCTCCTCTACAAAGTGGCCAGTGGGGTGGGAGAGTGAATTAGCTGCTCACAATCACACGGCAAACTGACAGAAAGATCCAGGGGAAAACAAGATGGCTCCAGGCACAAGTGCATTCAGGAAATCCTTTTCACGAAATGTACCAGCTAACATGAACTTAGCTTTTAAAAGAGAGAAAGATGAAGTCAGAGATAAGATTTTTGAAAAGTAATTTCAAATAATTGCTATGTTCTCCGCAAACTGAAGTGAGTAGCTTGGCTTTCAGAATAAATGGCCACTTACAGCTGTCATGGTCTAACAGGGCCACCTACACAACCACCTCATTGTGTGTTTTCCTGTTGCCCCCATACACTGAAGACGGCCCCAATTCACAGCAAGAATTTCCACACAAAAGAACCTTTCCCTGGCACTGGCAGCAGTTGAATTAGACGGTGATTGGAGATCGGCACATTTATAGTATTGTCACACTGAGGTCTGATTTTTCTACTGGCACAAAGTCTTCTAAAAAGAATGGAAAATTACCCCTGTTTACTTCAAAGAGCCATGCTGATTTCCTCAAAATATGCAACATTCCAGTGTTGCCCAGGGCAACTAATTTAATTCACAGCATTCCCGCCTATGATTGATAGCTTAAGAATGGGTAAAGTTTATTTGTAATAGACTGGAGATTGGATTATAATAAGTATATAGAATGACATCAAGCAGTTAGGACAGCAGCCTCAGATGTTAGATCTGTTTAGCTAGTGGAGAAAAGCCTATTGCATAAGTTTGAGTTCTGGTGAGAAGTTGCATGTAAGCTATTGGATAACTTCCAAGAAAAAGACTGACCAGAGGCATAAAAATAACTAAACAAATCCAGATAATGCATTCTCATAGTGAACAGATGTCACTACATAACTTTCAATCCAAAGCATTTCATCAAAAGACTCCCCAACTAGGTTAAAAGTAAGTCAGACAGAGGTATTTGGTGTATGTCAGTGAACAGACAGTCCAAAGCAGATTGGAGATTCCACTAAATCTACCCAAGAGCCCAAATTTTATACATCTATATGAACAAACACATTTATATAATAAAATAATTATATAACATAATAAAAAATATATTTACAGTGATATATCACTGGATGTAGCTATAATTACTATCATTTTGTTGGTTTACTTTTCTTTTGAAGAAAATAAACAATGGGTAAAACTTTTAAAGACATACGTTTTCAACTAAATACCCCCCAGATGAACTGTTTACTGAACATAACTTCCAGTAAACACGAATTCGCTAGTTAAGTCTGCTGTTTGACAGTAATTATTGCTGAGTCACAGAGGGACTCTGATTTCTGATTGCACTCAGTTGGTCAGAAGCCCTGGAAAATAACTGCAACATTCATGTTTTTAGCATTATTTTTCTCTCAGATGAAATAGACAGTTTATGCGATTGTGTTCCTTTTGAATCAGGCACATACTTGTATCACAGCCTCTCGGCATTGTATTTTACTTAATTAAGGTCCATATCTGACCCCTACTAGCTTGAATGCCTATGAGGCCAAAGAATGCCTGTGAGGGTCATCTTCCATCCCTTCTAATCTTTCTCTCTCCCTTTCTAGTTTCTTGTTCCTGTTTCGAGTTCCTGTCCAGGCGCCTGGCACACCGTTAGTATTCAATAAATGTTCATTGATGGAATAAACAAATGAATGAATAAGTGCTTTCTTCTATTTTTGCTGATTTTCACACATCAAACCTACTACAGTTGTAGAAAGTCATTGAACGGCATCAGAATATGTCACCCTCACATATGCCATTTTGGCATAAAAATTATTTAGAGCTGAAAGCAACTGAGAATCAATGGATGCAGAATGAGTTCTCTATCTACCTAAAAGCAGGGCATACATTTCCCTTTGTGAGGGTGTTCCCTCCACCCTTGCCAGAAACAGAAGTAAAATTCTTATCACTGGAGATTGTGAGAATCATCCTTGTGAGCACTGACACTGAGAAAATCTGCATAAACCGATCTTACTAAAATAACCTTATTTTCCATCAGCTCCACTACATCCAGCTTGTTCAACCCACGGCCCATCGGCCGCATGCGGCCCAGGATGGCTTTGAATGTGCCCCAACACGAACTTGTGAACTTTCTTAAAACAGTATGAGATTTTTTTGCAATTTTTTTTTTTTAGCTCCTCGGCATCGTTGCTGTTAGAGTATTTTATGTGTGGCCCAAGACAAATTCTTTTTCTTCCAATGTGGCCCAGAGAATCCAAAAGATTGAACACCTCTTCCCCACACATTTTCTAGTCAATAGTTCCCCACAATTTATTCCTTGAAGCCCCAACCACCTTTCTTTTGTTAAAAGGGCATAAGAGCCCGAGTTTAATTGCTTCAGTTCTGCTTTTCTGTGAATACCAACGCATATAAATAGTAATATAAATTTTGCTTTTCTACTATTAATTAACCTTTTATTATGATAATTTGTAGGCCACCAGGAACTGAACCCAAGAAGGTAGAGGAAACGTATTTTTTCCTTGATATCATTATTTTTATTCTTATTTCTTTCTATATCCATAAAACAAAACCTTTGTCCTGGCTGTATCGACTTCGTTTCTCATCCTTTATTTCCTCTTTTAACATTTCGAAGTATAATGTAAAAGTAGCAAACTTCTACCTTGACCACATGGGACTCTAATTTAAAGAGGTTTTTCTTCTTGTTGACATCTCAACCCAGAAACAGACTCAAAAAGTCTCCGCTTCTTACCCCTGCCTTTATTATATCCTTTATTTTTTCATATTCAGGGACTGCAAAGCACATTTTCACCTTTATTACTTTTGTCTGTTATCCTTTCAATTTTCACTGTCTTGGAGACTTTTTGATTATACATTTGGCAATTTTCTTGTTTTCCAAAGGCCACTCCAAATTACCTTTACTTAGGTATATGGAGACCAGCATCTTAAAAGGGACTTTTGGCAAAGGAGCTTCTCGTCTGTCACTCGCCTTGCCCTGCCAACGCGTAATTTTTTTTTTTTTTTTTTTTTTTTTTTGTACTCACAGCATCTTGCTCTGTCACCCAGGCTGGTGTGCAGTGGTGTGATCTCGTCTCACTGCAGCCTTGACCTCCTGAGCTCAAGTGTTCCTCCCACCTCAGCCTCCTGAGTAGCTAGTACTACAGGCACACAGCACCACACCTGGCTAATTGTTATTTTCTTTTCAATTGTTTTTGTTTTGTTTTGTTTTGTTTTGTAAAGATAGGATCTTGTTTTGTTGCCAAGGCTGGTCCCAAACGCCTGGCCTCAAGCAATCCTCCTGCTTCAGCCTCAAAAATTGCTGGGATTGCAGGCATAAGCCACTGCACCTGGCCTAAAGTACAATTTTTAAAAAGTTAAAAACATGATTCTGATTTCTCTCCATCATTCATCCAGCAAGGATCTCCAAAACAGACCACAAAACTAAATTCCATTTTTGCAAATAATGTTGAATGGCTTAGTGGCCTTCTATGAACAAGAATCAAAAACAAATACATGCACGAAACCCCAAAACTAATAGGATAAAAGAACCTAAAGAAACAGAGAGTCAGCAAAGTTAAAATTCGACTGCTTTTTAATATTCAGTCTGGGAGCCAAGAAAAGGCAGACGTGGGCTCGCACAGCCCGTGAAGTGTACTGCTTAGGCAATGCATTTTAATCAGGCTTCTAAGTGAGTGCACTTGAGTACCTTACTGCAGCCTCCGAAATTCCTAAGCTACAATTTTTAACACGTTAAAAACGTACATCCCATGCATATACGAAAATTAGCATGTGTCTGATATTTTATCCAACTCAATCAATGAGAGAACCAGTAAGATTCTAGGACATATTCAAAGGAGACTGAACGACAGAGATATAGTCAGTTAAGAACGCCAAAACAAATTTACTAATAGATTCAAAATGTGCTAATATCTTACGGGGCAACAAAATGTAATGTCTGAGATTATCTTTTATAACAAGATGAAATGAATAGTTTCTCTAGCAGAACAAAGTTTATTTGCATCACTGCAAGCAAGATTTATTTGCATTTCTATCAGTTTTCTGCAAGTTAATTTCCTCCTTTACAGAGCTGGAAAATTGCCTAAATAATAAAAAGTCAGGCCGGGTGTTGTGGCTCATCCCTGTAATCCCAACACTTTGGGAGGTGGAGGCAGGTGGATCACGAGATCAAGAGATTGAGACCATCCTGGACAACATGGTGAAACCCTGTCTCTACTAAAAATACAAAAATTAGCGTGGTGGCACGCGCCTGTAGTCCCAGCTACTTGGGAGGCTGAGGCAGGAGAATCACTGGAACCCAGGAGGCGGAGGTTGCAGTGAGCTGAGATAGCGCCACTGCACTCCAGCCTGGTGACAGAGCGAGACTCTGTCTCAAAATAATGATTTTTTAAAAAATCAGTCAAAGGTGCACAGTTCTTTAGAACCAAAGAATTCCCAGAGGATTTTGCCAACCCTTTGCTAGAAGGACACTCAATAATCTCTTTTGCTCATTTCCAAGTCTTGGACAATCTCTCCTGACACCCTTTCAAAATTAGAGTCATCTTCCATTCCTCCTAATTTTCCTCTCTCCCCTTCCTTGTTTCATTACTCCTCAGATACTACTGATCATTTTCATTGTTCTAGATCAGTAGAACTTTCTGTGATGACGGAAATGTTATGTCTACATTATCCTCGTATGACATCTATTAACCACACGTGGCTTCTGAGCATTTGTAATGTGGCTGGTGTGACTCAGGAATTTTTATTTTGATAAATTTCAACTGACTTAAATGTAAATAGGCACATGTGATGGTGGCTACTGTAAGGAAAGGCACTATTCCAGCTACTGTGTGGGATTCACCAAAATGTAAGCTCTTGTTTCTCCCACCTTGCACTCTTTTTTCCCCTACAAAGCTTACAATGTTTATAGAGAAGCTCAGGCTTGTATGAAAATGAAAATCACCGTTCTAGAAGGTAGCGGATGAACAGTATGGCATGCTCTGTGAACTCAGAGGTGGGATGACTTCTAGCTGGGGTGATCTGAAAAGGCTTTTGACTTGCCAAGATGTCAGAGAAAGACACTCTGGAGGAGGAAACTACATAGCAAAAGTAAGGAGGCAGGTGGGTGCAACTTCTGTTTTTGAATGACGGGGTTGCCCTGGTGTCTCAGAGCATACAATTTAAGTAGGCAGGCTGTGAAATTTCAAGCCAGAAAAGAAAGGGGCTTGAAACTAACAGAAAAATCTTTTGAAAATCACTTAGGAATTTGGGATCTCTTCTCTAAGTGATGGGGAAACATCAAAGGCTTATTAAGGGGGTGACATGACCAGAATTTTCTTTGTAAAAATCACCACAGGCACAGTGTGGAAGACGGATTAGAAGGCAGTAGCCACTGACGTTCATGATACTGGTCGGAAGGCTGTTCACATCATCCCTGTGAGGGGTAATGAGAGCCTGCACTAGAATGGGGGTAACCAGTAAGAGTCACATCCATTTGGAATTACTATAGCCCAGGAATACACTTAATTTTCTAAGAATTAGAGTGGGTATACACATACATACATTTTATCACACATTTTTCAAGTGCTTTTCAGGCAGAATAATGACTGGGGTAAACTTGGACACGACAATCCCACGTGATAAATAATAAGAAGAAATATTTTAGTTTCTAAACCCATCTCTGTGAGTTTCTATGTGATTTAAAGAGCAGGACTTTGAGGACCTCTACAGGGTCAGCTCTGGACAAAATTGTGAAAGATTCAATTTTCTTTAGAAGCATTCAGCATTTTTCCTATTTATTTTGCATAATTAACATGTGATTATTGATTATTTATTGTGTACCTGACACGTCATTACGATCTTTAATACTGCATTAGTTTTCTATGGCTGCTGTAATCACTTATCATCAAGTTAGAGGCTTAAAACATCACAATTTTATTTGATAATTCTGTAGATGAGAAGTTTGATTCAGTTATCGTGGGGCTAAAATCAAGGTGTTGGCAGGGCTGCGTGTTTCTGGAATCTCTAAGGGAGACATTTTCTTTCCTTATCCAGCTTCTAGAGGCCACCCACAGTCCTTGGTTCGTGACCTCTTCCTCCACCTTCAAAGCCAGCAATGGCAGGTCCAGTTCCTCCCATCACACTGGCCTCTCTTCTGCATCCCTCTTCCACTTTTAAGGACACTTCCGATTTTTCTGGGCCCACGTGGATAATCAGTAAAATCTCCTTGTTTAAAATCAGCTGATTAGTAACTTTTAATTCCACCTGCAAACGTAGTTCCCCTTGGCCATCTCCTCAAGGTCCTTCATAGTAATCAATCTACAAGTCCCTTTTGATATATAAGGCAACATATTTACAGATGCTTGGGTTTAGGACATGGGCATCTTTGGGTGACATTCTTCTGACTACCACGAATATTTCATTTAATCCTCACCATACTATTACTAGTATTATTTCCATCTTCTACAGCCTTACAACCTTAGACTATCATTCTTCTGTGTTGTAAATAATGAACCTAATGCTTAATGAAGTTAGATGCAATGACCCCTAAAACGCACAGACGGTACAGTAGCCAGGCTAGGATTTGAACCCGTATCTCCTGTGATTAATCTTTTAACCACTCAACTGTAGTCATTCTCACAGACGTCACTTTTCCCCTGCCTACCCCTTTTCTCCCTCAGAGTATTCAACTTTCTGTAACACCCCCCTCAAAACATTACAGCAGGGAAAGGTGTAGAACTTGTTGAATTTTTTAAATACAGTGGCTTAAATGGTGCATTCAGTGGTACCCAGCAGCAATCACCTTTGTAAAGGGTAAGAAGTGTTAAAGGTGCTGGGCAAGGTGGCTCATGCCTGTAATCCTAGCACTTTGGGAGGCCGAGGCAGGTGGGTTGCTTGAGCCTGGGCGGCACAGTGAGACCTCATTGCTACAAAAAATTTTAAATATTAGCCAGGCATGGTCATGTGTGCCTGTGGTCCCAGCTATTCAGGAGGCTGAGGTGTGAGGATCACTTGAGCCCAGGAGGTAGAGGCTGCAGTGAGCCTTAACAGCACCACTGCACCCCAGCCTGTGCAACAGAGTGAGATCCTGTCTCAAAAAAAAAAAAAGAATCAAGGTAGATAACACTCGAACCAAAGAAACTGAAGGAAAATCTTACAAATTCAGGAGGGATGTTTTGAACTGGAGACTTTCTCAGCACTTCTGGGGCATAGCTGTTTGTCTGCTTTGCTTACTGCAGGGAGAACCTGGACCCCAGGCCAAGGCTTTGAGAATCAGAGATGGCAAGGTTTTGAGAGTGTTGTTATCTCAGAGTAAGGTCAGATAGTGCCTTGCTGCCCTTCCTGCCCTGGGAGCCATTCACTTACAGTATCAAAAGGCAAAATGGCCACATGTATTTAAAATTGGCTCTGAGCAGAACTGAAAAAGATAGAGACATAAAAATCCCTTCAAAAAATCAGTAAATCCAGGAGCTGGTTTTTTGAAAAGATCAACAATATAGATACACCGCTAGCCAGATTAAAAAAGAAAAGAGAGAAGAATCGAATAGATGCAATAAAAAATGGTAAAGGGGATATCACCATCGATTCCACAGAAATGCAAACTATCATCAGAGATTACTACAAACACCTCGATGTACATAAACTGGTAAATCTAGAAGAAATGGATAAATTCCTGGATACTTACACCCTCCCAAGACTAAACCAGGAAGAAGCTGAATCCGTGAATAGACCAATAACAAGGGCTGAAGTTGAGGTAGCAATTAATAGCCTAACAACCAAAAAAAGCCCAGGACCAGGAGGGTTCACAGTCTAATTCTGCCAGAGGTACAAAGAGGAGCTGGTACCATTCCTTCTGAAACTATCCCAAACAATACAAAAAGAGGAAATCCTCCCTAACTCATTTTATGAGACCAACAGCATCCTGATACCCAAACCAGGCAGAGACACAACTAAAAAAGAAAATTTCAGGCCAATATCCATGATGAACATTGATGTGAAAATCCTCAATAAAATACTGGCAAACTGAATCCAATAGTACATCCAAAAGCTTATCCATCACGATTAAGTGAGCTTCATCCCTGGGATGCAAGGCTGGTTCAACATACACAGATCTGTAAACGTAATCCCTCACGTAAACAAAACCAAAGACAAAAACCACATGATTACCTCAAAAGATGCAGAGAAGGCCTATGAGAATATCTAACAGCCCTTTATGCTAAAAGCTCTCAATAAACTAGGTATTGATGGAATGTATCTCAAAATAATAAAAGCTTTTTATGACAAACCCACAGCCAATATCATACTGAATAGGCAAAAACTGGAAGCAGTCCCCCTTAAAACGCACTAGACAAGGATGCCCTTTCTCACCACTCCTATTCAACATTGCAGTTCTGGCCAGGGCAATCAGGCAAGAAAAAGAAATAAAGGGTATTCAATTAGGAAAAGAGGAAGTCAAATTGTTGCTATTTGCAGACAGCATGATTGTATATTTAGAAGACCCCATCGTCTCAGCCCAAAATCCCCTTAAGCTGATAAGCAACTTCAGCAAAGTCTCAGGATACAAAATCAATATGCAAAAATCACAAGCATTCCTATATACCAATAACAGACAGAGAACCAAATCGTGAGCGAATTCTCATTCACAACTGCTACAAAGAGAATAAAATACCTAGGAATACAGCTAACAAGGGATGTGAAGGACCTCCTCAAGGAGAACTACTCAAGGAAATGAGAGAGAACACAAACCACTGGTCAAGGAAATAAGAGAGGACACAAACAGATGGAAAAACAGGAGAGTCCCCTGATTCCCCCTCATAGCACGTGCAACAGGGGTGTGCCTTGCCTGTTTGGTTGCCCCATAGCTCAAATCCCTAGGAGGGCAGGCAGACAGGCAGGTGCAGAGGCCAGGGTGAGTGCTTTGGGCTATCGGCCCTGTGGTAGTGTCTAGGGGTAGGTGCCTGTAACTCCAGTGTTACCAAGCTATTTCAGCTTTGCCATCTACAGATGGCTTGTGTGTTAATAAGCTCAAAAGACCCTCCGCCTTATCACAAGGGCAGAGGGCCAGTGTGACAGCCTTCTTTATCCTGAGCTCTTGCCCAGTTTCCTGAAAGAATCGGATCACAAAGGGCTCAAAAGATGAGTGCAAGGTTTTAGTATGAGGAAGAGGTGGCTCTAAGTGAGATGGATGGGGAGCCTGAAGGGGGGACGGAGTGGGAAGCTGGTCCTCCTCTGGAGTCAGGCCACCCAGGTGCCAGACTCTTCTCTGACTGCCCTCAGCCAGACTTTCCTCAGTGCCCAGGCATCCCTCCTCTTCTCTCTTTCTCTGCTGCATCATTCCACCATCCCTTGTCTGCTGATCTCTCCTGGTGTTGAGATTTGGGGTTTATATGGGGGCAGGATAGGGAGCATGGCAGGCTGAAAGGCAACTTTTTGGGCATGAAAACAGAATGGCGATTCTCATTTAGTGCTGCGGGTCTCCAGGCTTGAGAGTGGGGCCTTTGCCAGGGAAGCTCTCTCTTCTACTCAGTATTTCCCTGTCTCCTGTCTGTATCACTAAGGTTTTAAAGACGGTGTCCCCTCCAAAACTCATGTTGAAACTTAATCCCCAATGCAAAATTATGAAGATGTATTGCCTTTAGGAAGTAACTGAGTCATGAGGGTCCAATTCCATGAATGGGATCAGGTGCCCTAATAAAAGGCTTATTAGAGGGAGTTTCCCTTTTCATTCCTATTCGTTCTGCACAGAAAGACACAGTGTTCCTTTCCAATAGAGGATGCCGCAATAAGGCACCACTGTGGAAGCTGAGTGAGCCCTCATCTGACAACGAGCCTGCTGGTGCCTTGATCTTGAATTTCTAGCCTCCAGAACTGCAAGAAATAAGTTTTCCTTCTTTATAAATTACCCAATCTGTGGCATTTTGTTATGGTACCACAAATAGACTGTAAATAGGCTAAGACTGAGCCACAAGCCAATAAATAAAGGTAGCCTCTTTAAGTTGGAAAAGGCAAAGAAACCCCAGGTACTCTCCAGCGGAGCCCCGAGAAGACCTGCCAACACCGTGACTTCAGTCAGTGAAACTCACTTTGGAATTCTGACCTCCAGAACTGTAAGAGAATTGTGTGGTAGCCAATAAATTTGTAGTAATTTATTACAGCAGCAATAGAAAACTAATATACTCAATAATCACTCTCAAGATGTTACATCAAAGACCTCCTAGTCATAAAACCCAATGGTCTTTTCCTTTCCTCTTTCTTTCTTAGCAGCTCTTGGGAGCCTGCCAGATATAGTAGTGGAAAGAACATGAGTTTTAGAGAGGAAAAAAAACCCAGACCTGGTTCTAATTACTATTTCTATGCAAGAATTCTTTCTTGGCATTTCTCAGAATTTTTTTTTCCAAATCCTGAAAATCAGTTGAAAACAGGGAAAGTATTATAGTTCTCTAGTATGAACTGAAGCTTAACAATTAATATAGGAGAGACGTGTTCACAATTGAATCAGTTTGGCTTGTGGCTGTTGCTGTGTTGTGCGTGTATGTTTCTGGCCTTGTATGCTGCTGACAATGAGTCACACACTGGCACAGAAAATGAATATTAATAAGTTTATACCCATCTAATGCTTCATTTAAATTCTACAAATGCTGTTCTAAGAAATACTGAGTTTTAGAAGCACATAAATCCTTACGTTGGCACATTTCTACATGGGATTCTTGGTAGTTCTGCTAAGCTTGCTAGGAAATCCAATGTTACATTATTTGAATACCGCTCAATACCATTTCCTAGCATTTTCTAGTGTTTGAACATTCACTATACTTCATAATTGCTACTAAATATTTCTCATTTGTCAAACATACCTTCCAAAGATAGACATAATCATGAGTAAAGTGTATGAAAATGTTGAAATTATTTTTAAAATAACTTATAATTGGGGAATTACTGAGAAATCTTGTAAATTATGGTATCTCATTCCTGAGCCCTCCAAATTAGTATCTGTCAGGAATTTGGAAACACTAGTTCAAATCCCTGCCCTACCATTTTACTCATAGTACAGTCCTGAGCAAATTATTATTAGGTTAGATATCCTTATCGGTCAAAAGGGAACAATAATGTCACTTGGGTTTGTTGTAAGGAGTAAGTAAGATTATATATGGGAAGTGCCTGAGAGATAAGATTAAAAAAAAAAAAACAGTTCACAAAAGTTTGAGAGTGGGTTTGGTATACAGATTCTTACACACCAAAAACAAAACTAACAAAAGATAAAATAGATATATTGAATTTCACCAACATTAAAAATTGTATGCATAAGAGGATATTATCAAGAAGGTGAAATAACCTGTAGAATGGGAGAAAATATTTGCAAATTATAAGAGACATATCTGATGATCAAACCAGAATATATCAAGAACTCCTGACTCCCAACCGTAAAAACATAAACAATGCAATCAAAAATAGGCAGAGGGATTTCCAGTTTCCTGTACGGCTTAGAAGTTGCCACTGTGTCCTAACAACAAGTAAAAAGCTGAAAATTGAAAAATGAGCTTTTTCAATTCCTAAATTGAAATCCCTAAGCAAAGTGAGGCTTCACAGACACAGCATTGCCCCAGATATTGGAGAGACAGAGAGGCCAATGCAGAGAATTGCAGCTTACCAGAACAGAAACCAGTGAGTGTCCTGCCTAATTATAATTGGCAAATTCCTGGAGACTAGGTATGAACAAGTCTAACGTTAAAAACATCAGGGGACCCAGTCATAGGGGTGTCCATCCCTTTGTGAGTTTTACCTCCAGGAGTTTGACCAGGTTCTTACCGTAAATGGAGAAGAATCTCTTCCCACTTCTGGCAGAGGAGAAAAAAGAAACCATTTTGAAATGCAGCAGAACACTGCATTCTTCTTAACAAGGCCCACCCCGCAGGAAAAACCAGTAAGTTAATCAGAGAGCCCAGGCTGCTGGGGTTTTATCAGAGCCTAATTGACCTTGGAGAAGGGAAATACTGAATGTCAGCCATCGGCCACTAAGGCCTTCCACCTGGGAGAAAAAGACACCAAAATCCAGCCCACGCAAGCCATCCAGCCTCACCAAAGGAGGAAGAAAACCACTGAGAAACACTTGTGAAATTCACAACCAGAGGCATCAGCTCACTAAAAGGTTGAGCCCTAATCAAAGAACTATAAAATCATCCTCTCTCCCCTTCACCTTGCTACCACAATACTAACGGCCTATGTGCAGCAATTCCTGTTGCAATAAAATTGCTACACTTCTAGCCAAGTAAACAGCAAGGAAAAATAGATGAATCTGCTATTAGTGTTGGAGACTTCACCTCTCTATCAGAAACACACCCAGCAGGCAGACAATCCGTAAGGACACAGCTGGACTCAATACACTATTAATCAAGTGAATATAATTGACATCTGTAGACATATAACAGCCAAATGCACATTCTCCACAAGCTCACATGAAATATTTACTGGGTTCGACCATATTTTAGGCCATAAAAATATAGATTAACAAATGTAAAAGAAGTCATAAAACGTCTGCTTTCAGACCATAATAAAATTATACTAGAACTCCAGAACAAGAAGATAACTGGAAAGCCTCAAAATAGAGATTAAACAAAACACTTCTAAATAATACATTAATCACACAAGAAATTGTAAAAGAAATTTTAAATGTTTTGAACTAAAGGAAAGTCAAAACCCAACTTATCAAGAGAGAATAGTGTTCAGATGGAAATTTATAGCATCGAATGCATATAAGAGAACAATCTAAATTCAAGTCTAAACTTTCATTTTAGAAAACTGGAAAAAGAAGAACAAATTAAATCCAAAATAATTTGAAGAAAAGAAATAATAAAAAATTAGAGCAGAAATCAGTGACATTGAAAACAGGAAATTAATAGAAAAATCAATGAAACCAAAAACTAATTCAATAAAGACTAAACTAAATCAATAAGACTCTAGGCTAACATTTTTCTTCGGCTAGCTAAGAAAAAAAGACAGAAGATCCAAATTACTAACATCAGAAATAAAAGAGAGGACATCACTATAAATCCCATGAACATTAAATGTATAATACAGAAATATTATAAACGATTTTATGTCCTCAAATTGTATAACCTAGATGGAATAGACACAATCTGTCAAAGCTTGCACACATAAAGTACAGTCACTCCAAAGAGCTCTAGGTCTGTTAAAGAAAATGAATCAATAATTAATACTACCAAACACAAAAGCACCAGGCGCAGATGAGTTCACCAGTGAAATTCTACCACACCTTTAATGAAAACATTATACGGATTCTCTACAATATCTTTCCGAAGAAAGAAGCAGAGGAAATAATTCCTATGTCATTCAATGAAGCGGGCCCAGGAATAGACCCACATAAATACAGTCAGCTGATTTTGACAAAGGAGAAAAAACAGTAACATGGGGCAAAGAGACTCTTTCCAGCAAGTGGTGCTGGAACAACTTGGCATCCACAGCCAACAAAACAAAGACAACAAAAGAATACA
Source organism: Ateles fusciceps (assembly GCA_036589455.1). Lineage (NCBI taxonomy): Eukaryota > Metazoa > Chordata > Mammalia > Primates > Atelidae > Ateles > Ateles fusciceps. Next base: position 9,500,963 of record JAZHEH010001064.1, read on the forward strand.
GAGGGCAGACTTTACACCTTTCACAAAAATTAACTCAAAATGGATTGTAGATCTAATTATAAAATGTAAAACTAAAACACTCCTAGAAAATAACATAGGGAGGGGGAGGGGAGAGAAAAAAAGAAAATAACATAGGAGAAAATATAGATGACCTTAGGTTTGGGGATGACGCTTAAGTGCAATATTAACGGCACTTGTCCATGAAAGAAAAATTGATAAGACAGACGTCATTAAAGACTTCTGCTTTCCGAAAGACACTGCCAGGAGAAGGAAAAGAGAAGCCACAGAGTGGGAGAATATGTTTGCAAAATCTTACCTGACCAAAGCCTGTTACCTAAAACATGCAAAGAATTCTTGAAGCTCAACAATAAGAAAATGGACAATCTCATTAAAAAGTGAGGCAAAAGGTCTGAACAAATACCACACCAAAGAGGATATAGATTGAGTATTTCTATAGCTGCAAATCTGAAATGCTCCAAAATCTAAAACTTTTTCAGCGCTGATACGACGTTCAGAGGAAATGCTCGCTGGAGCATTTCAGATTTCAAATTTTCAGATGAAGGGTGCTAAACCAGTAAGTATACTGCAAATATTCCAAAATCTAAAAAAGTCCTCACTCTGAAACACTTTTGGTATCAAACGTTTCAGACACGGAACATTCAACCTGTGTACACATGGTAAATAAGCACACAAAAAGATGCTGTACATCATATATCGCTGTTGTAATGTATTGTTGTAGAACACTCAAACAATACAGTATTATTCAGTGCTAAAAAGAAATGAGCTATTGAGTCATGAAAAGACAGAGAGGAAACTTAAATGCATATTACTAAGTGAAAGAAATCAATCTTAAATGGCTAAATATGGTATTTCTTCAACTATAGGAAATTCTGTAAAGAGAAAACTATGAATACAAGAAAAAAATCAGTGGTTGACACGGGTTAAGAGTAGGAAAGGATGAATAGGTGAAACACAGAGGATTTTTAGGGCAGTGAAACTACTTTGCAGAATACTGCAATTGTGGATACATGTCATTCGACATTTGTCCAAATCCATAGATTGTATAACTCTAGGAGTGTCATAATCCAACAGTAATGTTATGCTATGTAGAATCCTAATGTAAAGTGGGGATGCTGGGTGATAATGCAGGTTCATCAGTTATGATAAATATACCACTCTGGTAGGGAATATTGATAATAAGAGAGGCTATTTATGAGTGGAGGCACGTAATATATGGGAAATCTCTGTAGTGTACACTAAATTTTGCTGTGAACTTAAAATGCTCTAAAAAGTAAAGTATCTTTTCAAAAAATAGGCAAAGGATGTGAATAGATATTTCCACAAAGAAGATATACAGATGGACAGAAAGCACATGACAAAATGCTTAGTATCCTTAGTCATTAGGGAAATACAAAATCAAACAATGAGATAATTTCACACCTACTAGAACAAGTATATGAAGAAACAAACACAATTGTTGTCAAGAATGTCGAGAAATTGAAGCCTTCTTACATTCTTGATGGGAATTTAAAACGGTGCAACTACTGTGGGAAACAGTTTAGTGATACCTCAAAATCTAAGCATGATGTTTCTATGCGATGTAGCAATTCCACTTCTAAGTATGATATATGCCCAAAAGAATGGAGAGTGGGAACTCAACCAGATATTCATTGCAGCGTAGTCACATAGCCCAATGGTGGAAAGACCCAAGTGTCTTTCAACACATAAATGGATAAACAAAAAGTGGCATCTGACACAATGGAATATTATTCAGAAACAAAGGGGAATGAAGTTCTCCAATACCCCATTATGTGGATAAATTTTGAAAACATTTATACTAAGTGAAATATGCAAGACACAAAAGGACACATTTTGCAAAAATCAATTTATATGAACTGTTTAGAACAGACAATTCATAGAGACAGAAAGTAGAGGCACCAATCAGAGGTGCTCCAGGACTCCTCCCACACTCCTATAACCAGAAAAACTTCAGTGATATTTGGACTTTCTGAGATTTTGCTTGAGGAAAGAGTTCCGTGGTTGGGAAATTTTGAAGCCACCTTCTTACCAGAGCTGTCCCTGAGTACTAACTATCCCCTGTCTTAACAAAGATATTTTTTACCTTTACTCAATAAAGTTTCTTTGTTTTTTTTCTTATAACAAAGAAGATTTGAATAAAGGACATATAGAAAACTACATCCACTGCAATGGAGCATTAGATAGTGATCCCACAAGCATCACTATCTTTTCTTCTTTCTTTTTTCTTTTTTTCTGAGACAGAGTCTCTTAGTCACCTAGGCTGAAGTACAATGGCACCATCTTGGCTCACTGTAACCTCCACCTCCTGGAATCAAGTGATTCTCCTGCCTCAGTCTTCTGAGTAGCTGGGATTACAGGCGCCAGCCACCACGCCCAGCTAATTTTTGTATTTTTTGCAGGATGGGGCATTGCCATGTTGGTCAGGCTGGTCTCGAACTCCTGACCTCAGGTGATCCACTCAACTCGGCTTCCCAAAGTCCTGGGATTACAGGCCTGAGCCACCTTGCCCAGCCACAAGCACCCTATCTAATGCTCCATTCACAGAATAGAATCAGAGAGCCCCAATCCCTGTTCCTTTAACTTTATGTGTCCTCACTCCTAAATTATAGGGCAGAGGAAAGGGACCATGCTAGATGTCTGAAAATGAAGAAATGTAGAGAGAAGAATGGTATTTCAGTCTTATTTAAACAGCAGCAGTTCAACTTGGTGGAGTGGGAGGATGCCAGAGGGAAGACACTACCTCTTTCTTAGTTTTTCTACATTCAGAAAGTCTTTGTTTTCAACTTTTAAATTTTTCAATATTTAATGTTTATGGATACATAAATAGTTGTACATATTTATGGGATGCTTGTTACATTTTGATACAAGCATATAATGTGTAATAATCAATTTTAAGTCATTGGGTTATCCATCAGCTCAAGCATTTATCATTTCCTTATGTTGGGAATGTTATAAGTAGGATTTTCGATGCTGCAAAAGAAGTAACACTCAAATAAAAATTTCCTCAGCAAAGCAATTTATTTCTATAGAAGGGTGTGGCTCACAGAGGGAACAATGGCGAGCACACACCTGGACAAGGAGGGGAAGGGGTACTTATTCCTGATGGAGGTCGCCCCTACTGCTGTGTTATTCCCCTATTGGCTAGGGTTAGACTGCACAGTCTAGTCTAATTCTGATTGGCCATTTTAAAGGGAGCAGGGATAGGAGCCAGAGTGGTGGGGTGGGTAGCTTGGCAGGAAGGATGGTTATAGGCAGGTCAGAGCCCGTAATCAGGGATCGGAAGCAAGTGACCAGAGCAGGTGACTGGAGCAGGTGACTGGGATGAGTCAGGATGGCGGCAGGGGACGGGGGAAGGAGTGGGGGAAAGGGGGCGGGTTGGGGGGAACAGATGTGAACTACTCATTAGAACTGGTGGAAAAGGTTGTTTACTGAAACTACGAGGAAGTTAAAATTAAAAATAGAGAATTAAAAAATAAGAGCTGAACATACTGACATACTGATTCTTTGAAGAGAAACTTGGGTTCACTATATCTAACAAGAATATTTAAAATCTACTAGTTATTTTTAAATAAACAAACAGTTTTATTGAGCCATATTGCTCTTTTGAACACTGTATCTTATTCTATCTAACTATATTTTTGGACCTATTAAACAACCCCTCTTTATTACCCCCTCCTCCCCACTGCTCTTACATTCAGAAATTCTAAATCCCTCCAGTCAGGGGTAGAAAACAAGTGGGTGGTTTTGAGTCAGCCCTGAGCAGACAATGATAGCCACAGCCCCAGGTTTAGCCTGAGAGCAGCCAAGTACGGGGCCCCTACCCCTAGCGGGTTGACTTTTCTGTTTGCTTTCTCTCACAACAGATTCATCGCAATGGGAGGCTCGACCCAGCTTATCTGTCACCATAAAACACTAACACGAGGCAGGGCCTACTGCAGCGTTAACCTTATCTGAGAGGCATTATGTGATCAAGGGAGGCTTGGCAACCTTCCTGCGCTCTGCTCCACACAGCGGGCTGAAGCGCTGATTTGCGCTTCTCCAGCTCATTTTGACTCAGCTAAATGAAGGAATAGCAAACACGATGTCAGAGTGATGATGGAAAGGACACAAACCAGATACGGGCTCGCTAAGTTAAGTACATTCAAAGGAGAAATATTTATATTTTACATTTTAAATAGTCCCCGAGGGTTGCACAATATGTTTTCCATCTCACTTGTGTTTAAGAACTTATCGTACTTGAAAGGCAAAGCAGCCCTCTCAAGCTGTGGATTCAAATGATAGAGATTTTCTTATCGAATAGATCAAAATAACAGACTCAGAACATGTCTGAGCTCTCCATGCAGACACACGGAACACAGATCCCTCACAAGACAAGGTAAACGACTGCACTAATTTTGAGTGTACATTGTGTTGTGAGGCCTGGCTTTTTGGATGCGAGCTGCTAAAAGGTAACATATGTCCCCGTACTTCTCCTGCATAATCATGAAATGCAAATGCACATTTTCTGGAATGTGTTTCCTGGGACTCTGGGGGAATGATACCCAGATTTGGGCAAAGGAGAATTAGGAAGAATCTGTGAATCTCACAGAGGGAGGGGAAAAAGACAGGAACGTTTATAATAAGGTTTGACCTACACCATACAGTGTGAAGGGAAATCAGATAGTTTTGAACTACAAGTCTCCTAAGAGAGAACGGTGATTTTCAAGGCCCCTTTGTGATCAGGAAGAGGAAAGGGACCTGTGGAGTTGGGTTGCTCTCTGTAGAAACAAAGGACCACCCAAGCAGATGAAGAGAGAGAGAGAGAGAACTGGATGTTAGAGGATTGAAAGAAATCATTATGGGAGAAGAGGAACGAAAGAGGTAACATGCAGAACAATGCAACAGTGAGTCACACCCCGCATTTCCGTCATGGGGTGCGTGTGTGGAAAATACCAATACATTTTGCTATGGCACTTAAATGTAGGGGCTGCAGGAGACAGCTTGCTGGGGTTCGCTCCCAGCCTCACCACTTTCTAGCTGCGTGACTTGGCTGAATTCCCCAATCTCTGTGATTAAGTAAATGTAATCCCTATAATTGACTCGATGGAGAAAATACTAGTATTGATCTTTTTTCACTTTAAGAAACATATATAGCACTTATTGTATGCCAGAAATGATTCTAAGCACTTAAAGGTACGTCACTTCACAAGAAGAATATATTCTGAGAAATGCCTTGGTAGGCAATTTCGTGGTTGTGTGAACATTGCAGAGCGTACTCACACAAACCTCGGTGGTACGGCCTACTACACACCTGGGCTAGATAGCACAGCCTATTGCTCTGAGGCTACCACCTGCACAGCATGTGACTGTACTCAGTTCTGTAGCAACAGTAATACAATGGTAAGTGTTTGTGTATCTAAACATAACTCAACATAGAAAAGGTATGGTGACAATACGGTATAGAAGATTTTTTAAAGTACACCTCTCTGGGGCACTTACCGTGAATGGAGCTTGCAGGAGTGGACTTTGCTCTGGGTGAGTCAGTGACTGAGTGGTGAGTGACTGTGAAGGCCTAGGACATTACTGTTGTGAAAGGAAAATAAATCTTGGGGCCCCAAATCACTAAGCTAAAGGGCAAAGTCCAGGTAGGAACTGCTAAGGGCAAACCTGCTTCCCATTCTATTCAGTCACCCCTCTGCTCACCGAGATAAATGCATATCTGATTGACTCCTTTGCAAAGGCTACTCAGAAACTCAGAAGAATGCAACCATTTGTCTCTTACCTACCCATGACCTGGAAGCTCCCTCCCATCTTCAAGTTGTCCCGCCTTTTCTTCAAGTTGTCCCACCTTTCCGGACCGAACCAATGTTCATCTTACGTATGTTGATTGATGTCTCACGTCTCCCTAAAATGTATAAAACCAAACTCTGACCACCTTGGCACATGTAGTGAGGACCTCCTGAGGCTGTGTCATGGACCTGCATCCTTGATCTCAGCAAAATAAGCTTTCTAAATCAACTGAGACCTGTCTCAGATATTTTGGGGTTCACGCTGTACACTACTGTAGACTTTAGAAACGCTCTATACTTAGGCTACACTAAATTAATTTTTTTAAGTAATTTTGTTATGATGTTACTATGGCTATGACATCATGAGGCAATAGGAATTTTTCAACTCCATTATATTATAATCTTATGGGACCACCATCACAGATATGGCATGCTGTTGAATGAAGCAGTGCTGTGAGGTGCATGACTGTGTTTACTCATCAATTCTCCTAATGATACCATGAAGTAGATAGTAAATGTTGTGAGAATTAAATGAGATAATATAATTATTTATAGAACAGTACTCCAAACATACAAAATGTTCAACAAATGTTGCTGCTGTTATTATTATTACAATTGCTTTTGAATGAACTCAGTGTAAACTTTACTCATTTTCTAGAAACCACACAGATAAAAAAAATATTAACAGAAGTGACGATATAATGGTAGCTGTGATTTATTGAGTACTGATTACATGGAAGGAGCTGTGTTAGGTTTCTTACACATACCAATCTTACCAGGCAGAAAGTGTTAGATCTGTGATGGAAACTGAGGCTCAGAGAGGTTGACGAATTTGCCCAAATTAACACAGCAAGTTTTCGGCAGGCTCCAAAACCTACGTTCTTCCCCTACTTCATGCTACAGAGGGTAGAACTAATAAACAGATTTCATTATCAGTAAACAAACTACAAAACCTAAGTTTATGAGAATTGTTGAATGATCCCTATATATGGCTACATCTGCTCTCTAAATACCAACGTGTTCCCGTAAAAATAACTACCTCAAAGTAGTGGATATCTGCATATTGCCTGGAACAGTGCCAGGTACACAGTTGGTGCTTGACAAATGGAGGGGTTGGTGTTACTGCTGACAGTGTTTGTTTGATGTGGAGGGGAGTAGCTACTCCCATTGTGTGACGCAGACATACTTATTTTTTCCAGCGTTGCATAAATAATATTGTTAATCTTTTTGCAAGGGAAGTTCTTGTTTAAGAGGAAGACAGTTGAAGTCTGAAAAGAAGATCAGAGCAAAAGACAGGCAGCAGACTCAAAAAGGTGGTCAGGAGGGCTGGGTTTGGGGTGCAGCTCTGCCCCTCACCAGCTGCAATGCTGTGGTCAGGGCCATCCTGCTCTGCTGGTTCCCCAAGTCCTGGATTCTTAAATCCTCTGACGAGCACACGGCAGGAGCAGGATTAGGGGCAAGAGGTCTAGCAGAGCTGTCCTTGGGGTTGGTGTTGGAATTCAGACACGCTCCTCCAGGGCTGAGGTGCCGGGACCCAGCCATGATTCTGGTGGAAGCCTTGGACCAGAGCCCACTAGACCCTGAAATCTGGATCCTTTGACATCACGTGGAAGGAGGACTTCTGGAATCAGCACTGAGTCTGTGGCACCTCTCTAATGTCATGTCTGAACAGCTTGTATTCCGTCTCCCAAATTCCTCCTTTCCCCTCAGCTAAGCCAGCCTCTGCAAACCCCTTTCCGTTACTTTCTCTCCTTTGCTGCCAGCCCCTTGTCACCCAGAACCACCCAAGAACATATTTTTAATCACACTACAGTGAGCTGTAGGTTATTAAAGGCTTCTTTGATAGCAGCCTAGGATTCTGTGTAAGAAACTGTATCTGCTCATATTACACATCTATTTCAGAGAAGAATTCTGTTTAACTGTTTAGGCTGTAAGTGACCAGATTAACAATTGTCTTGATGCAGGGCATAATTGGACAGTCAGACAAATATTAGTACCTGACCTCAGATTGGTTTGCATCTTTTCTTTGAATAAATTGTCAGCAATAAAGTCATCTTCTGTTTTATATATAGATTTACTGTTTGCATATACTCTCAAATGCATTTTCTCTTGTGTTCCTTACACTAAACCTGACAGATAGATGCTATTAACCCCTTGCCAATAACTTATAAACATCAGTGAACTCATGTAAGATTAACTCCTCAAAGTTGCATTAAAGATTAAAGGAGATGATACAATGCCTTGCACAGTGCTGGGTACACAGTCAGTGTTTAATATATAAGGATCACTCTAGTACTGGCAGTGATATATGCAGGGAGTTATTTTCATTACATCATATGATGTAGATGTGAAATTCACCATCAAAAGTTCACTTCTAAACTAAGATAACTAAACATAGATCCTGTCATATTTTTTTATTTTAAAATTTTTATCTATTTTTTTTAGACTGAGACACCCAGGCTGGAGTGCAGTATCATGATTAGGGCTCACAGCACTCTCCACCTTTTGGCCCAAGTGATCTTCCCACCTCAGTCTCCTGAGTAGCTAGGACCACATGTGTGCACCACCACCACACCTGGCTAACTCATCATATTTTTTACCTAATTTTTAATGTTAATCATAAGGAAATGTCTGAGCAGTAGCAAGTCAATAATTGAGTTCTGGAACTAACAGTAACCTAAAGAATCTGTTATTGACTTGCTATCATAGCATATTAGTTCCAGGTGCTTGTCAATTTCTTCAGATTCTCTACATAGATAATCATGGAATCTATAAGCAAAGGCAATTTTACATCTTCCTTCTTAATTTGTGTATCTTTTGTTTCCTTTTCTTGTCAGATTACATTGGCTACAACTTCCAGGATCATGATGTGAAAGAGTGGTGAGAGGAGACATTCTTGTCCCATTATTGATTTCAGTGGGAAAGCTTCAAGTTTCTCACCATTTAGGTATAATGCTAGGTGCAGGGTTTGGCGGATGTTCTTTATCAAGTTGAGGAGACTCCTCACTATTCCTAGTTTACTGAGAGTCTTTTTTCCCTTTTTAAATCAGGAATGGGTGTAGGATTTTGTCAAACACTTCTTCTGGATCTATTGATATAATAATATATATTTTCCTCTTTAGCTGATATGATGGAATAATCAGTTTTCAAATGTTGAACCAGACTTGCGTACCTGTGATAAATCCCACTTGGTCATAGTGTATAGTTCTTTTTATACATTTTTGAATTGTTTGCCAATATTTTGTTGAAGATTTTTATATCTATATTCATGAGAGATAATGGATAATAATGGCTTCATTGAGTGAGTTAGGAAGTAGTCTCTCAGCTTTTATCTTCTGGAAGAGATTGCAGAGAATTGGTATAAATTTCTTTCTTAAATGTTTAATAGAATTTACCAGTAAAGTCATCTGGGCCTGGTAGTTTCTCTTTTGGAAGGTTATTAATGTTTGTTTCCATTTCTTTAATAGTTATAGGCCTACTCAGATTATCTCAGTCTCTTTGTGAGTTTTGGCAGATTGTGTCTTTCAGGGAATTGGTGCATTTTATCTATTGTGAGCATAGAGCTGTTCATAATATTTCTGTATTATTCTTTTAATAACTGTGGGACCTGTAGTGATGTCACCTCTTTTATTTCTGATATTAGTAACTTGTGTCCTTTTGCTTTTTCTTAGTTAACCTCACTAGAGATTTATCAATGTTATTGCTCTAGAATCAGCTTTTGGTTTCTTTGATTTTCTCCATTAATTTCCTGTTTTAAATTTCAGTTACTTCTTTTCTAATTTTTATTATTTATTTTCTTCTGCTTAACGTTTTTTTTCTTTTACTAGTTTCCTAAGGTATAATAATAGATTGATTTTTGACCTTTCTTTTTTTAAATATATTTATTAAGATGATAATTTCTAAGTATTACTTTCACAGCATCTCACAAATTTTAGTAAGTTGTATTTTCATTTTTATTTAATCAAAATACATTAGTTTCTCTTTTACTTCCTTAATTCGTGCGTTATTTAGAAATGTGTTGTTTAATTTCCAACTAATTGGGGGTTTTCCAGCTATCTTTCTATTAGTGATTTATAGTTTAATTCCATTGTGATCTGAGAACAGGCATTATATAATTTTTATTGTTTTAAATTTGTTAAGGTGTGTTTTATGACCCACAATGTAGTCTGTTTTGATACATGTTCTCCGTGTGCTTGAGAAGAATGTGTATTCTGCTGTTGTCAGATGAAGTAGTCTGTAGATGTCAATAGATCTAACTAATTGATGGTGTGGTTCAGTTCAACTATGTCCTCACTGATTTTCTGCCGCCAGATCTATGAATTACTATTTCTTTCTTCTATCTACTGATAGAGGCCAATTGAAGTATTCTATTACAATAGTGGGTTGATCTATTTCTTCTTGCAGTTTTATTAGTTTTTGGCTCACATATTTTGGCACTCTGTTGTTAGGCACATACACATTAAGAATTATTGTGTTTTCTTGGAGAAGTGACTCTTTTATCATCATGTAATGCTCCTCCTTATCCTTGACAATTTTCCTTTCTCTGAAGTTTTCTTTGTCTAAAATTAATATAGCCACTGCAGCTTTCTTGTCACTAATGCTAGCATTGAATATCTTTTGTTTTTATTTCTATTAAAGTAAAATATACATAACATCAGGTTTATCATTTTAACCATTTGGAAGTGTACAGTTCAGTGGTGTTAAGTACATTCACATCATTGCATAAACATCACCACCATCCATCTCCAGAACATTTTGTTATCTGAAACTCGGTATCTACTTTTTGCTTCTGCAATCCCTGACAACTATCATTCTATTTTCTATCTTGGTGAATTTCACTACTCTAGATACCTCACATATATCAAATTATATTTGCCCTTTTTTGTCTAGTTTATTTCACTGAGCATATCTTCACAGTTCATCCATGTTATAGCATTTGTCAGTATTTTATTCCTTTTTAAGACTGGATAATATTCTTTTGTATGTATACACCATATTTTGTTATTCTATTCATCAATTCAGTGAAATTTTTTTCCACCTTTTTCCATTGCAAATGCGTGGATATGAACATTGGTATACAAATATCAGTTTGAGTCCCTGATTTCAAAATTTTGGGGTACATACCCAGGAGTGGAATATCATCCCTTTGCTATTAAATTTAATTAATGCATTAAATTTTTTATGTAGAAATGATGTCTTGCTATGTTGCCCAGGCTGGTCTTGAACCCCTGGCCTCAAGAGATCCTTGTGTCCTGGCCTCCCAAAGGATTGTGATTACAAGTGTGAGCCACCACACCCAGCCTCTTTTAATTTTAATGTCAAATCCGTGTCTTTATAGTTAAAGTGGCTTTCTTTACATGGTTAGGTCTTAGTTTTTGTATCCAATTTGACAGTTGATGTTTTTGTATCCAGTTTGACAATTTTGTATCCAATTTGACAGATTAAAAGACAATCTGTCTTTTAATCAATGTATTTAGACCACTGGTGTTTAAAATGATTCATACAGTTCATTTAGTATCTATCATAGTCGTTACTGTTTTCTATTCATTGCTTTTTTTTACTTGTTTTGTTTTGGTCTTCCACGTTTTTTCTGTATTCTCTGGTTTAAATTGAGCATTTTGTGTCCTTCTAGTTTTTCTCCTCTGTTAGCATATCAAACTTCATTTAAAAAAATCTTTTTAGCAGTTGCCCTTGATTTTTCAGTATACATTTACAGCTAATCCAAGACCTCTTTCAAGTAACACTATATCCCTTCCCATGTGGTGCAAGTACCTGAACAGAGTGCTCTCAATTTCTTTTCCCACTCCTTATTACATTGCTTCTATTCATTTCAGCTATCTGTAAATGATAATTACCACATACATTTTTCATATTATTTTAAATAAGTTGTTATCTATTAGACCAATTAAGAAAAACAAAATCTTTATTTATGTCTTTATTCCTTCTTTAGTGCTCTTGCTTTCTTTATGCAGATGTAAGTTTCTAACCAACTTTATTTTCTTTCTGAAGAATTTATATTTAACAATTCTTGCAAAGCCAGTCTACTGGCAATGAATTCCCTCAATTTTTGTTTGTCTGAGAAACTCTTCGTCTCCTTTACTTTTGAAAAATAATTTTATTAGATGAAAATTGTAGGTTGGTGGCTTATATCCCTTGAAACATTAAATATTGCATGCCACTTCTTTTGATTGAATGGTTTCTGAAGAGAAGGTCGATATAATTATTATTTTTCTCCTTGATCCTGCAAGGATAAAAACACTTTTCCTTTGGCTTCTTTCAATGTATTTCATTTGCCTTTTTCTGCAGCTTGAAAACGGCATGATTAGGTATACACTTTTTGGTATTTATCCTGCTTGTTGTTCTCTGAGCTTTCTAGATATGGGGTTTCATGTCTATTACTAATTTTGGAAAATTTTAAGTCATTATTGCTTCAAATAGTTATTTTTTCTTTCTTCTCCTTCACATTCCATGTGTGTGACACCTTTTCTAACTGTCCTACAGTTCTTGCCTATTCTATTTTGTCTATTTAATTCCTTTTCCTTCTTGTATTTGTTTTGGATGTTTCTATTGGCATTTCTCCAGGTTCAATGATTCTTTCGTTGGCCATGTCCAGTCTACTGAAGAGCCTATCAAAGGTATTCTGCATTTCTATTCCAATGTTTTGGATTTCTTTTATTTCCCTTTTCCTTCCCTTTTCCATCCCTCCTTCCTTTCCTCCCTTCCCTCCCTTTGTTTTCTTATTCTCTTTTTTCTCTAATTCTCTCTTTCTTTCTCTTTCTTTCTTTATCTTTCTCTCTCTTTCTCAGGCTGGAGTGCAGTGACATGATCATGACTTATTGCAGCCTCAACCTCCCAGGCTTAAGCAGTCCTCTCACCTCAGCCCCCAGAGTAGCTAGGTCCACAGGTACTTGCCACCAGATGTAGCTAATTTTTAACTATTATTTGTAGAGCTGGGGTCTCATTACATTGCCCAGGCATGAACTTTTGGGCTCAAGTGATCCTCTCAACCCAGCCTCCCAGGCATGAGTCACCACACCCAGCCCTTTTGTTCTCTCTTAAAGATTCTACCTCCCTGCTTACATTTTCCATTCATTCTTGCATGGTGTCTGCTTTTTCCATTAGAGGCTTTTGTGTTTCAATCACAGTCATAGCTGTTTTAAATTACGGGTCTGATAATTCTAATATCTTTGCCTTATCTGAATCTGGTTCTGATGTTTGCTCTGTATTTTTAAACTATGTTTTTTGTCTTTTAGTATGCCTTGTAATTTTATGTTGAAAGCCGACATGATACACAAAGTGAAAGGAACTGAGGTACTAGTCCTTTACCTGTCCAGGGGTTAGGTTATAATTAGTGTCTGCTGGAGCTATAGTTGTCAGAGGCCAAAATTTCCTCTCGTGTCCTTGTTTTTGTCTCGCATGTTCTCTTTGCATTTCTCTTTACATTTCTCTAGATACCTCTTCTGAAATCACATGTGAGATTCACAGTTCTTACAGTTGCATGCCCTTATTATTATACAAGAGCCCTCTTGATGTGTTTGTAAAGTGTAGGGAAGGGGAAGTGTTCTGAAATTCTATGATTAGGGCTCAACCTTTTAATGAGCCCAGGTCCCTGGGCTGTGACCTCAGTTTTTATTCTCTCTCCCTTAGGAAGACAGAAAGGTTAGAGGGAGCTGGAGTTGGGCATTTCTCTTTTCCAGGCTGGTAGTCTCTGGTAAAATATTCATTAGGCTCTGGTAAAATGGCTTCTCTTGAGGGCAGATCTTGTTAAGAACAGAATGCTCTGGTGTATTTCCAAATGGCTACTTCCCCCACTCCCCATGCCAGAAGCACCGAGTGATTTTTCTCCAGTCTTCACTGTGAGAACCTGGTAAGGATCCTGGAGGTCAAAGTCACGCAAGTGAGGGCCCTCCACCCGAAATCGGTCCATTCTCAAGTTTTTAGCTCTCAAACTTGTCTACAGTACAATTCAAGCAACTAATCAATGCCTATTTCAGTTTTTTCTACCTTGTTACTGGATGCTGGTGCTGGGTCCTGCAGTGTTTTCTTCTGCTTTGAAGAAAACAGAAGTGGGCTTCTGCTTTGATAACTTGAAATTCTCTGTATCTGTCTCTTAAATTTTGAGGCCAAATATTTGCTCTGTGACTTTTCTCTCTGAAGGACCTTAGAAGAGTTGTTGCTTTTCAGTTTGTTTGATTTTTTTCTTTGTAATGATTTCTAAGTTCCTTACATGTCAGAGTAAAATCCAGAAGTCACATATGGCAGATTTTTGAACTCAACGGTGACTGCACTCGTTATCTTTCTGAAATTTCAGGTTCCTTAATATTGGCCCAATATTCCAAAGTTCTTACATAACTTTTAAAAACATTTATTTTACTCATTGCTTCTTCCAAAACTAAATATAACATAACTATAGCAAAAAATAAGGTTTTTTATAAATAAAAAAGCAAAAACATATCATTTAAATACCACCCTTTAGGAAATATTATATTTTACTGTATAGTCTTTCAGAAATTTTTCAATATGGATATATATGTAATATATAATACTGTATATTCACAATGCTGGAATTATATACTCAGTTGGTAAATTGCTTATTTACTCAATGGCTTGTAAACACTTTTTATAACTACAAATATTTGAAATATTTACTTACAATGCAGGATTTTATTCTTCTGAGAATATCAGTAGGAATCCCTTGGAGACTTCTATAGGAAGTGAAGGGAGAGACCAAGAAATGAGGGCCCCGGTTTCCATTCTGTGGCTTTTACCAAGGCAGTTTCAAGAGCATCTGTATAGATTCCACACAAGTTTTTCTTTACTAAAAGGGTCTTATTGCTTAAAATGTAAACCTATATATTGAAAGTTGCTGCTCTGTATGTAACTTTCTGATGTGTAGTGTCATTCTCCTGGGCTGAAGGGCATTCTGTTTGAGGCTTACTGTTGAGGTTTATGTAACCCTATCATCCATCATTTAAGTTGCTTTCAGTTTGTCATTTTTTTTTAGAAGTGTCATTCTGTTTTAGACATAATTACACATCTTCTTGGTTGGGTGTCATCTACAAAGGTAATAGTCATGTTCTCTGTGTTGTGTCCAGTTTGTTGTTCCCAGGCTCTGCTCTCAGCATTACAACAACACCAGGCCAATTCCCCATCCCTAAATACGCCCTGTCCATGGATGATAGATGTTCACATAAGATTTTTGTGTGCTTTGCTCTTCTTCTCCAGAAGCATTTCTAGTTCAGTTAAAAAAAACAAGTCAATCACCAAGTGGAAATACACTGGAATGCTAAGTTTATGCTTGGGAAAAATAAATACCCTCATGCTATTGAGAAGTCTGGTTTCAAGGGAAACACCATTCACCCCAAAGATCAGTGAGTTATGCATAACTTAGATAGCTTAAAGCAATGACGCTATGTAGCCATCCCAAATTTAGACTCTGTGCATATTTAGAAAGCAAATACTTGTCATCATCCTTTCATTCTTGCCACTCAGTTTTGAGGAATGGTGATTTCTAGCAATTCTAAGATTGCTTGTGGCTGGAGGTCCATCTCAGGCTAGCGTTTCTTATCTGGAACCTGGACTCTTTGGAAGAACACTGAACGAATGATAAGGCAGAGAAGGGGAGAGATGGTGAGCTAGAAAGGTGTCCCCAGGAGCCATGGCAGCACGCTGTTCTTCAAATGACTTCTGCAGATGACCACAGGTTTCTGCTTACAATAAAGGCACTTTGGTGATAGGCTTGCAAACACCCACCGAGGAGGTACCTCTAAATCCTTCTGACAGCTCACTCCCTTTAAGTTTCTCTGCATCCTATTTCCAACCTCAGCAGAGGATTAAATTCAACTTACTCTAACTTGAAGGTGAGCAGCTCATACCAACAATTTTAAGTTAGCCAGCTCCAAATGACTCCAAACTTGAACTTGGAACAAAGTCGTCCATCAGAACTCTTCTAATTAAACTGGCATAAATTAGAGCTTAATGTCAAAATCAGAACCCAGTCATAGAAACCCAAACACAGACAGCGCCAAGTATTTTGACATCCACACCATGCTGACCTGTACAAAGGGATTTTTGTTCAGCTGCAGTTTATCCTCTAAAAAAAAAAAAAGGGGGTAAAGCTCTATGTGTCAAATCTGCTTACCTTTTAGGGAAAATATAAATATGAAAAAAAGTGCTGCATGAAATCCTAATCGAGTAACTCTTGGGACTGATCTGATGTCACATAGCAAGCGGACAAAGGAAAGGCAGTTTCAGCCCAGGAACTTGAATCTAGCATGGGGTTTGTAGATGTGTTAGCCTACTTACTCAAAGGCACATGACTCGACTCTAGGGCAACAGAGGTGTGCACCTAAACATTCCTGAAGCCAAGTCAGCCCAACATCGATCACACCAGTAGTGCTGAGTGGTGCCCCAGCCAGCAGAAGCAGCATCATGTGGAAGTGGTTCAAAATCAAGGTTACAGACCTCACTCGAGACCTACAGAATCAGAATCAAGGGATGGAGCCTGGCAATCTGTGTTTTTGTTTAGTTCTTGAGACAGGGTCTTGCTGTTGCCCTGGAGTGCAATGGTACCATCATAGCTCACTGCAGCCTTGAACTCCTGAGCTCAAACAATCCTCCAGCCTCAGCCTCCCTAGTAGCTGGGACTACAGGCATGAACCACCACACTAGGTTAAGGTTTTCTGGGTTTTTTTTTTTTGTTTTTGGTAGAGATGAGGTCTTGCTATGTTGTCCTGGCTGGTTTCAAACTCCTGGTGGTCTCAAATGATCCTTCTGCCTTGGCTTCCCAAAGCATTGGGATTACAGGCATGAACTGCCCTGCTCGGCCCATCTGTGTTTTCACAGGTAAGTATTCTGGTTAATCCTTGTTTGTGCCAAAGTTTTAGAACTATTGCACTATCCAGTGATGATGCATGGCCCTTGCTTAAATTAAGCTCTAAAGATAACTGAGGAAGAAATCCATGTCATTTTGAAATCAAAGAAAGATGGATGAAAAAGATTGTGTTTGAGTAGAGCATAGCAAAAAAATAAATAAAAAATATCTACTGGAGAGTAAGAAACAGGAGAGATGTTTTTGACTGAGCACCATGAATCACTTTGGCATTAAGATAGGCTTTTTTCTCTTGTCAAGATATATCATTGAAAAAATAAGAAAAATATAAGGCATCCATTTTCTAGGAAAAATGACTAAAGCCAGGGTTATTTTCTGTTTCAATACTTTCACTAGGTTATCAGTAAATTGCATGCACATTTCATGAACTTTCCAACTGAAATCTTGTTCAGGATTCTGTTTCCTCAGAAAGCAGGTAAAATATATCTCACTTGATCTTTCATTTGACCAATGACATTCTCAATGTCAGTGAGATCATTCCCATAAATATCCTCTGTTAAATTGGTCAGAGTTTAGGCATTGATCTACTGCCTGACTCGTTTTGTTATTTTAAAAATTTTGAACTTCATCTTATGTTTCCAGCTCCCCTTGCCTGGAGCAGATTTCATTTGATGACTTACATGGAGGAATGCTGACATGTCATCCTTTAGGTCTCCTAAGATGGCTTGTTCACGAGCACTCTTGAGTCAGCGGGTGAACTATATATTGGTTCTTTAAGAGATGACTCAGAATCTGACATCCAGTAACAGAAGGTAATAAAAACCACCACATTAAAACTAGTCTTTATTACGTTTGCTTGTCACTTACTTAACTTGCTTATAGTTTATAAATGCACAGGGAAAAAAATTAACATCAAAGACGTTGCAGCTGATTTTATCCCAACAGGCATCTGTCTACTTTAAATGCTACTAACATTCTTTCTTAGGGAAATGATCTATTTTTTAAAGTTTATTACAATTCATGCAGAATTTACTAACTACTTCCTAAAAAGCAAGAGTTTCATCATGGTGTTGGAAACCAAAAACAAAATTTCAATCAAGGACAGTCTGACATTTCTGTTTCCAAAAATAAAACTGCATTATAAAATTAATAAGTTAATGAATTAAAAGGTACACACTTTGCCTAAGATAAAAAACACTTAATTTGCAAATCACCGTAGAGTGCAATGAAAGAAACAAAGTGAGACTACATAAATGCGTGTTTGAAAGATGCTGAAGATCCTCACTTATATTTTAATATTTTGCTCATATATAGCCAAGAGTAGGAGAGAAAGCCAACCTAGGATCAATCCAAAGTTTTGCAGGAGAAACATCATCCAGGGTCGTTGTGTTTGAACATGAGTCATTTCAGGAAGCTAAAAAAAGAATAAAAACCAGAATAAGATCCAGATATATTCAACTGCTGGGAAAAGCTTGCTGGGAAAACATGAGAGACTGTTATTCAGAACTTAATAACCTTTAAAATTCCCAAAACAGTTACAAATGTGAATACCTACTCTACCATGATTTTGAAATGTAAGTCATTTGATTGTGGTTATGAGGATCCCAGTATTGGCAAAAGTCTTTTTTTTTTTTTTTTTTTTTTGAGGCAGGGTCTTGTTCTGTCACCCAGGCTGGAGTGCAACGGCTACGATCACATTTCACTGCAGCCTCAGCCTTTTGGACTCAAGCGATCCTCTCACCTCAGCCTTCCAGGTGCGTGGCACTGCACCCAGCCAGTTTTGCATTTTTTGTAGAGATGGGGTTTCCCTATGTTGCCCAGGCTGGTCTCGAACTCCTGCTCAGTCTTGAACTTGAACTCAATCTGCCTGCTGCGGCCTCCCAAAATGCTGGGAATTAGAGGCATAAGCCACTGCACCTGGCCTTTGGCAGAACTCTTAAAACGACATGGTTATCAACCAAAAACAAACTCTTACTTTTCAGAAAATGTTTAAACGTGAAATAGATAATCCATGAAAAGTATTATTTTGGACTGTTCTATTAGCTTTATAAAACTACTAAACGCACAGGTTGTTGTAAGGCATATATGTATATACAACCAAGCATATGTATGTATATATATGGGAGAGGAAAGAAAAAAAAACAGAGAGAGAGAGGAATGACTAAGGTCTTCCTGATCTTTAGAATAGTAAGGACATTATCTTGAGTGTGTGTGTGTATATGCGTGTGTGTGTATTTTGGGTTTGAGACAGTGTCTCACTCTGTTGCGCAGGCTGGAGTGCAGTGGTGGGATCTTGGCTTACTGAAACCTCTGCCTCCCAGGTTCAAGCAATTCTCCTGCCTCAGCCTCCTGAGTAGCTAGGACCACAGGTATGCGCCACCACACCTGGCTAATTTTTGTATGTTTTGGTAAAGACAGAGTTTCACTCTGTTGACCAGCTGTCCTGTGGCTATATTTTATTCTCAGAGAAACACGTGGCGACTATTTCATGTTTGGGAAATACCCTAACACCATTTAGTGGGAAATGTTCACTCAAGCATCTATATGAAGTGCCCCGAGGTGTATTTGTCTCAAATTATTTCAATTCCCTCACCCTGAGAAGTTCAGTGCAAGCATACTCCCTTCCCAACACAGTCATTTCTACCAGGGCACAGGCTGGAGTCAATGTGGATTGGAGATTTAACTCAATCTTGCCATTGTTGACATTTTGGGCCAGATAATTCTTTCTTTTGAGACCTCTCTCCTATCCATTTGAGGAGGTGTGGCAATATCTCTGCCCCCCAGTCATGACACCCAAAAACGTCTGTAGACATTGTCAAATTTCCCCTGGGGGATAAAAATCACCTCCAGTAGAGAATGACTCAGATTATTTCACGGGTCAAATGAAAGATCAAGGACTTTAGGTTTATGGCAATAGAAAATGGGTTGACACATTTTTTTCAGATGGAGTTTCATTCTTGTTGTCCAGGCTGATGTACAGTGGCATCATCTCGGCTCACTTGGGAACCCTACGCCTCCCAGGTTCTCGGTGATTCTCCTGCCCTAGCCTCCCAAGTTGCTGGGACTGCAGGCATCCACCACCATGCTCGGCTTATTTTGTATTTTCAGTAGAGACAAGATTTTGTCATGTTCGTCAGGCTGGCCTTGAACTCCTGACCTCAAATAATCCACCTACCTTGGCCTCTCAAAGTGCTGGGGTTACAGGTGTCAGCCACCATGCCCAGTCAGGTTGACACATTTTTAAGTACATGAAGAGCATCCTGAATGTTCTGTTTGGGTGAGCTTGAGATATTTTTTTCTTAATTTGATGGCACATGAGGGTGGATTACTATGACCTGCCATCTCACACCCCGGCGTGGACCACTAGCATGATCTCAGCTTACTGTGACCTCCCTACCTCCTGGGTTCAAGCAATTCTCCTGCCTCAGCTTCCTGAGTATCTGGGATGACAGGCACACACCATCACACCTAGCTAATTTTTGTGTTTTTAGTAGAGACGGGGTTTCACCGTGTTGGCCAGGCTGGTCTCGAACTCCTGCCCTCAGGCGATCCGCCCACCTCGGCCTCCCAAAGTGCTGGAATTACAAAATTGTCCCCAATTTTTAAAACTATCGTTCAATCTATTATGCTTCTCAGAAGCCTAAGCTTATAGACTTGCTGCTTGCTTGAGGGATTTAATACCTATAGAATTGAATGCATTTCTTATGAGAGTCAGTGGCCCTGCTCCCAGTAAGAAAAGCAAGAATCCTTGATTTTTGTATATAGATGACAGCATTACCCACCAAAAAAACACCATTAATATTTTCACAACTCCAGAGGCAACATTTACATGGAATACAATGTCTTCAGGAGTTGCAACAGGCTTCTGTATTTTTTTTAACCAACATAATGGATAACTTGCCATACGGTTAGCTGTGCCTTCTAACAGCACTATTTTCCTGCTGGGTCTTTCAGGTTGTTCTGGCTACAAAGTCTTATGCAATGCTTATTTTATTTCCCTTTCATTTACATCTTTCCTCACATGCAGTGACACTTTTATGCCTAATAGGTTGATCCAGCCTATTGACATTTTCCATTTTTTTTTCTAATTAGACCAGTTCACTCTCGGTCATCATAGATAAGGACGAATTTCATTTATCGCATCTTTTCCTATATATTTCCCCCCGCTTTTTCTTCTCATAATCCTGCAAGTGATAAAACTATTAACTCCTTTTAGTTTTGAAGAAACATTAGCTCAGAGAGGATAACAGCTCCCCCACAGTCACACGGTTGTGATGTCAGGAGGAGGATAAGAAACCAGGTCACCTCGTAACTGTAGTGGACATACGAAGAACTGCAAAGACCAACTCTCTATCTGAAATTCATCCCTATTTATGATGACCAAGGGTGAACTGGTCTAATTAGAAAAAAAATGGAAAATGTCAATGGCAAAAACAACCTATTAGGCATAAAAGTGTCACTGCATGTGATGAAAATTTGATAAAATACATGATGCAATCAATTAATACAGAATTAGTTATCAATAATCAATAATCAACATTTAATAAATCAATAAAGAGTAACAGCAAACACACCAACAGAAAATTAGGCAAAAGATACCAAACAAGTAATTCAAGAGAAAAAAATTAAATGGTCCAAAACATTTGGGGAAAAGGTATAATCTATAATAATTTTTAGGCCAGGCACAGTGGCTCACACCTGTAATCCCAGCACTTTGGGAGGTCAGGAGTTCAAGACCAGCCTGGCCAATATGGTGAACCCCAGTCTCTATTAAAAATACAAAAGTTAGCCAGGTGCAGTGGTGGTCGCCTGTAATCCCAGCTACTTGGGAGGCTAAGACAAGAGAATTACTTGAACCTGGGAGGCGGAGGTTGCTGTGAGCCGAGACTGTGCCACTGCACTACAGGTTGGGTGACAAGAGCGACTCCATCTCAAAAAAAAAAAAAAAAAAAAAATATATATATATATATATATATATATATATACTTACGTCATAATTTTAAAAATGCTAACTACAACATGCCATTGATATAGCTATTATGCTGCCTTTGTTGTAAAAGATACCACAGTACCGGTACTATGTTTTCAAGGCAGACAATATGCATTTCAAAAGACTAACTTTGTAAGCTCATAGATGTGGACAAACAGTACAAATCAATATTTCAAAAAAAAGTTTAAGGAGCTTCTATCCTGAAAGTCTCAATTTCAATTTTGGCGGCGTATGGGAACTTTCCGAGTTCAGGCATAAATCAGTTTGGTAAGAAACGCAGCTAAACTTGCTTTTGTGACAGTGCTTGGCTCTTTTCAGTATGATTATGGGTGAACACATGAACCACAATATCTCTTGGATACCAAATACTAGAGAGTCCTGCATAAAGTGTTTCCAAGAACTCAAACCCTATCTAATTACAACTTTCCACCTTCTCTTAATCTCCATATATATATATATATGGTGCAATCTTGGCTCACTGCAACCTCCACCTCCCAAGTTCAAGCAGTTCTCCTGCCTCAGCCTCCTGAGTAGCTGAGACTACAGGTGCATGCCACCATGCCCAGCTAATTTTTCTATTTTTTGTAGAGATGGGGTTTCACCATGTTGGCTCAGGATGGTCTCAATCTCTTGATCTATGATCCATCTGCTTCAACCTCACAAAGTGTATTTTTTTCCATCATTTTAGCCAGTAAATTTTGAAGGAAAATAAAGGTTTATATGAATTAATTTTCAAGAGAGTGTGTGTGTGTGTGTGTGTTTATATATATATATATATATATATATATTACACATGTATATGGTTAGAAATTTAAAATTTCTGGTAAGAGTTTAAATGCCACCATTTCCCCTCTGAAATTCAAAAAAGAAAAAAAAATCACTTCTTCCTCCAGAGCAGTTCAATTCTGTTATTGAGCAATTTTACGGTTTCTGATTTATACTCTGAGAGTAGAGGAGTTGAAATGATAAATAGAGTGTATTAACAATGATGTAAAGGAACAGAGAAAAAGGAAGACCTTTAGCAAAAGTGTCTTGCCCAGAGGTAGCACTATGAGAAACGTTCTTTAGATTTTCTGCCAGAAGCTTGGAAACCCTGAAGTAGAAAAGAAACTTCCTTTTTTACCACCATGTTTCACAAGTTGTCCAACCCAAATCAGCAGATGCAAAGAGTTGTTAGTCAAGCAGTTGTAATTTTCTAGAAATAAAAAATCTTTAGCTAAAATGCATCCCTTTGGTCTGCCATTGTTGAGTTCTTTTTTCAATTGTGAATAAAGGCACAGGTAAGAAATTCCTTAAACTGCACCAGAGTCCACAGACTACAACAGAGAATGGTCCCCACAAATTCTGCTACCTAATTGAAACCTATTTATGATGGCTAACTCTAAGTAGCATTTCTGAACATTTTAGAAAGTGATATTAAGAAAATGTTTTTGCTGGGCATGGTGGCTCACGCTTGCAGTACCAGCTCTTTGGGAGGCCAAGGCGGGTGTACCACCTGAGGTCAGCAGTTCAAAACCAGCCTGACTAGTATGATGAAACCCTGTCTCTACTAAAAATACAAAAATTAACCAGGTGTGATGGCAGGCGCCTATAATCCCAGCTACTTGGGAGACTAAGGCTGGAGAATTGCTTGAACCCAGGAGGCACAGGTTGCAGTGAGCCGAGATCGCGCCACTAGACTCCAGCCTGGGCAATAGAGCAAGACTCCATCTCGAAAAAAAAAGAAAAAGGAAAGAACATGCTTTAAACTTGAGTCAGTACCTATAAATGCAATCCTAGACAAGTTGAAGCTTTAAAATAAATATTCATGAGAAAAATTAGGAGAACGATCAATAAAGAAAGTAGACAAATATCAGCATCTGGTCCTGTGTGATAACTGTATACTAAGGAGGACCTGCCACAAAGGATTATCTATGAAACGTCCTCTGGAAGCAGTGTTTTGTCTTTCTTGTACATCTGCTTTTTAGACTCTCATGACAAGCAAAGACTCTGCTATCCACTTCCATCTGTAATCTGAAACTGGTTTCCTATTGGCACCACTAAAGACCCATTATCAAATATTTCAACATTTGCCTTTATTCATGATTCATAAATATACACACTGAAGAAGGAAGATCAGCCTGCAACGCCTCCAAGATAAAGATGTCGAAGAACGTTCATTGTTAAAAATTTGCAATTCAAATATAGAAACAATATTCATTTACTGATGACATTTAGAGACGTCTTCTATGAAGGTGCGGTTGTACTTTAAATATTTTTCTCTCTCAAGAGTGCATAGCTTTTGGCATTATGAACATTTAGAAGTGATTTGCTTCTCCATTCATAAAGTTCACTTAACTGATGCATGACATCTTTTTCCAAGAGGGGTCCTAAAAGTCACTGCACACTGAGGCAGGCATACCTTTGCATTTGATAAGCCGAACCGTGTTTGTTTCTATGAAATATGATAAAGACGAAAACTCAGAAACTTATTTTGGAGGGCATCCTAATTATGCTTAATCTCTGGAGGAGCACAGATTCCGTGGGAGTCTCTAACTCCAGCCCATTTGTAAATGGCTTAGTCTGTCCTTGCAGAAAGCAGACATCTAAGAACAAAATGGAACTTGATGGTGCACGTCACCATTTGGCTTACAAATGTGCAATTTCCTGTTTGTATATGCAAAGCATATACTTAGCAGTTAACTACCAGGAACTTCTGGTTTCTAGTCCAGCATATAAGGAGCTAAGAAGTTGCCACTCTGTCCTAACAGGTAAAGCTGATCAACTGAAAAATCAACAGCTTTTTCTAGATCTGTCAGGGAAAGGTACATACTGTCTCAGATATTGGACAGACAGCAGGTAGACTCAGAGAATCAGAACTTACCAGAGCAGAAGCCCAGTAGCAGAAACCTCTGCTAGAACAAGTCAGTGCAAGGTTAAGAAAATCTGACTGCAATGAATGAACTGCTGAAAGCTCAGCCTGGACAGCTCTCAACTTTAATTCTGGAAGACCTAGTCATGGAAGGCCCCCAGACTGTGTGAGTTTTACCTCCAGGAGCTCTACAAGTCCTCACAGTAAAACTCAAGAAAATCTTCTTATGTTTGTCGTAGGGGAAGAGGGAACATAACCATTTTGAAATATACCAGAGCATTCTGTGCTTAACAAGACCTGCCCTCAGAGGAAACTGGTTAATCAGAGCCTAACCTATTGGGGTTTTATCAAAGCCTAGCCACCTGGGGAAGGAAAATACCCAATTTCAGCCCTTTTAGCCATCCTGTTTTACTTAGGGGAAGAGATAATGAGAAACACTAATGAAGTTCATAGTCCAAGGGCACAGGCTCACTAAAAGACTGAGATCTACCAAAGGACTATAGAACCTTCCCCTTCCCCTATGGATTCCTTACTACCACATTACTAATGGTCTATTTAGCACAATTTTGTTCACTCAGGACAATATGTCCACCTTGCAAGTTACAAGACATATTAAAAGGCAATAAATGGTTTAAAGAAACTGAACAACCATCAGAATCAAAATCAGATGTAATAGAAAAGTTGAAATGATTGGACCAGGAGTTTTAAAATACTATGATTAATATGTTAAGAAATTTAATAAGAAAAGGAGACAATATTCAAAACAGAAGGAAAATTTAAGCAGAAAAATGCAAATTATAAGAAAAAATAAAAAATAAATGCTAGAGATTAAAAACACTGTAAAAGAAATGAAGAATGTCTTTGATGAGCTAATTAGTAGAGTAGACACAGCTAAAGAGAAAATCTTTGAGCTTGAGGATCTTATAAAACAAACTTGAAAAACAGAAAAGCAAAGAGAAGAAGGACTGGAAAAAAGAAAACTCTGAACAGAATATCCAAGAACTTTGGGACAACTACAAAAGGCATAACGTATTAGACAGAGGACGAAGAGTCAAAACACCAGAAGGAATATTTGAAATGATACTGAAAATTGCTCCAAATTAATGTCAAACACCAAATTACAGATACAGGAAGCTCACAGAACATCAAGCAGGAGACGTGCTTTAAAAAAATCCCCTAAATCTATGCATATTATCTTTAAACTTCAGAAAATCTTGAAAGAAACTAGATGAAAAAAATATCTTACTTTTAAAAAAGCAAAGATGAGAAGTATCTGACTTCTCAGAAACCATGCAAGCAAGAAGAGAGTGAACTAAAATATTTAAAATGCTAAGAGAAAAAACCTACCCATCTAAAATTCTGTACTCTACTAAATAATATTTCAAAAGTGAAGGAGAAATAAAGACTTTCTCAGAAAACAAAAATAGAAGGAATTTGTTTTTTGCCAGTACCCACACCTTGTGAGAAATGTTACAAATTCTTCAGAGAGAAGGGATATAATATTGGTCAAAAACTTTGATCTACGTTAAAAAAAAAAAAAAAAAGAATAGCACTTGGGAATAAGGGAAGGTAACCTAAAACCTTTATTTTTCTTATTCTTAGTTGATCTAACAGATTACAGTTGTTTATAATATTGGATACAATTATGTATGCTCATATATAAGTGAAATGAATGAAGATGTAATACAAGAGACAGAAAGGAAGAATTAGAGATATTTCATATAAGGCACTTGCACTACTTGTGAAGTAGTATAATATTATTTGAAAATAGACTTGGAGGCCGGGTGCGGTGGCTCACACCTGTAATCCCAGCACTTTGGGAGTCCAAGGTGGGCAGATCACAAGATCAAGAGATTGAAACCATCCTGGCCAACATGGTGAAACCCCATCTCTGCTAAAAATACAAAAAAATTAGCTGGGCGTGGTGGCACACGCCTGTAGTCCCAGCTACTCGGGAGGCTGAGGCAGGAGAATTGCTTGAACCCAGGAGGTGGAAGATGCAGTGAGCCGAGATCACGCTACCGAACTCCAGCCTGGCACCGGATGACTGAACAAAACTCTGTCTCAAAAAAAAAAAAAAAAAGAAAGAAAACAGACTTGGATTAGTTGTCAACGTATAGTGCAACTCCAGGACAATCATTAAAATAAATTTTAAAAGAAGCATGATTTATATGCTAAAAATAAGAGAAAACAGAACCATGTAAAATGCGTCATTAGAAACGAAAAGGCAAAAAAAGTGTGAAAGACAAAGGTAGCAACAGAGAACAAAGGTAATGAATAAAAAACAGTAACAAATATGGTAGATATTCATTCAGCTAAGTCAGTAATCACTATAATAATTATCTAAATATACCAACTAAAGACAGAGATTTAAGAGTGGATCAAGAAACAAGACCCAACTACATGCCATCTACAAGAAACCTGCTTTAAATAAAAAGAAAGTATAGATTATAAATAAAGCGTTGGAGAATGTTATATAAGTGGTTGTAGCTATCTTAAACTTCCGACTGAGCAGAGTTCAGAGCAAAGATAGTTGTCAAGGATAAATGATGTATTACATAATGATAAACAGGTCAATAATCCAGGAAAACACAAACTCCTTAATGTGTATGTACCTAACAAGGCCGCATTAAAGTATGTGAGACAAAGACGGACAGAACTACAAGGAAAAGTAGATTTATTCACAACTAGGTTGGAAGACTTTAACATTCATCCAACAGAAATGAACAGAGGGGTTTGGGGTCAAGATGGCTTACTAGAAACAGCTAGTGTGTGCTTCGCTGACAGAGAGGACAGAGAGTGGCACGTAAACACTGGCTCTTCAACGAGATCATCCAGGAGGACATGTTTAGAATCGTCAAGGAAGTAATGAAACCCATGGAGAGTTCAAAAGAGTGAGAAGGGAAAGCTGCCCACTACGGACTGAAGTGGAGCCAAGGCAGGTCCCCACCAAGAGAAACATTAAGTGAGCAAGAGTGCCTGATGACCCACGCTTCTTCCATGGACCTTTGCAATCCTGGGCACAGGAGATCTCCCCGGCCTCCCCACAGGTCCTCCAGACTGACATGGAGAACTACAGAGAGTGTGGGCAGAGCCACTGTTCATGCCCATGAGGAACCCCAAGGGCACTGGATTCCTGAACACCATGGCACCAGATGTCTTAGCTCCACCAAGCAGGGAAGCCAGGCTCTCTTGCAGCCACAGTGCTGAGGAGCAGACAAGACTACAGGCCTCACTTCCATTAACACCTTGCCAGGGGGGCCCCAACGCAGCCAGCCCACCTCCACCTGGGCACTAGGGCCAGTAGCTGCTCTGCATTTCTCTGGGATGGTGATTCCAGAGGTAACCAACAGGTCTGCCCTTTTTGCCCCTGCCACAGCCCTCACCCCCTACTGCCCTTAGGCTGCAGTTAGAGGAAAGAACGTAAGACTCACAGGCCTCCAGCACACCACAGCCGCCTTACGGAAAAGTGGCCAAACTATTTTCCACACGGGTCCCTGCCCCTGCTACTCCTCACTGAGCAGCACCTTGTGACCTGGGTCTACAGCACAGCCTCCCTGCCCCAACTCGAGCACTTCAGTGGTGGCTCTGCATTTCTCTGGGGGGAGGAAATCCCAGAGACAACCCACAGGCTCTTGGCCATTGCTGCTGCAGCAGTGCTGCCCTTGCTGCCCTGAATAAAGACCCTGCTCACTTTGTGGACGCCTCCAGCACACTGCAACCAACGTAAGGAGAGGAGCCCAGTCTCTCTTCTCTGTGAGCCCTTGACTCCCTGCTCTTTACTAGACAGGGCCCCCAGCTTGGGCTTGAACGTTCATTGGGGTGGCCACCCCACCCCCAGTGAACAATCCTATTGGCAGTGGCTTTGTGTCTCTCCATCATGGAGTTCCCAGAGGCAACTAACAGCTCCCCTTGCCACTGCTGTAGCAGCAGAACCTTCCTTAACAGTGCTACCTGGTCCCCTGCCACCAGGCTGTGGAAGGGGCAAAAAGACTGAGTGCTTTACTTGCACCTCTAGCATAACCCAGCTGCCCTACAAAGGAGAGGCCAGATCGTCTTCCCCATGAACCCTCTGAGCCCCCTGCTCTTTGCCAGGCAGCCTGGGCTTGCAGTGCAGCCACTTTACCCTGGGCTGATCATTCTAACTGACAGCGGTTCTATGTTTCTCTTGGGTGGAGCCCCAAGAGACAGGTGAAAGGGCCTCTGTCATTAGCACTGCCAAGGTCCCCATCCCTGCTGCCCCACAGCTAGGGAAGGAACAAAAAGCCTGAGCTTGCCTGAGGGCTGTGGTGCACAGCACTGGAGGGCCAAGCTGAGATCTGTGGCCAGCACTCAAGGAGGAGAGGAGCTACACTCTCACAGCACTGAGAAGGGGCTGCAAACACAAGGAAATACAGAGGAACCAAGTGGCTAAGAGCCTGTCTGCTGCTCATTGCTCTTAAGCATCATCTATTGGATTAGAGCCCAAATTTCAACACCAAAAATACTATGCTAATACAGGCCGCTGTGAAACTAGGGACTAGAATTCAGCCACAAAAACAGACCCTGCACAAAGCCTTGGCCCTATGGGAAACATCCAGAAATGAAGCTAACTGACTAGATTCAAATTACACCACAGCAGTTAAAGGAACATCATCTCACACAGATGTGAAAGAACCAGCACAAGAATCCTGACAACTCTAAAAGCCAGGGTGTCTCCTTACGTCCAGACTGCCACACTAGCTCCCCAGCAATGGCTGTTAACCAGAATGAAATGGCTGAAATGAAAGACATAGAATTAAGAATCTGGATAGCAACAAAGATCATCAAGATTCAAGAGGCAGTGGAAACCCATTCCAAGAAATCTGAAGAATCCAGCAAAATCATTCAAGAGATGAAAGATAAGAACCAAACTGAGCTGACAGAAGTGAAAAACTCACTACATGAATTTCACAACACAATCAGAAGTATTAACAGCTGAATAGACTAAGGAGAGAATATCAGGATTCGAAAGAGTGGTTCTTTGAATTAACTCAGTCATACAAAAATAAAGAAAAAAAATTTAAAAAATAAACAAAACCTCTGAAAAATGTGGGATTATATAAAGAGATAAAATCTATGACTCATTGGCATTCCTGAAAGAGAGGGAGAGAAAGCAAGCAACTTAGAAAACATATTTGAGGACATTTTCCAGGAAAATGTCTCCAACCTTACTACAAGGGTTGACATTCAAATTCAGAAAACTAAAAGAAACCCTTGCAAGATACTATATAAGACAACCATCCCCAAGACACACAGTCATCAGATTCTTCAAGGCCAATGCAAAAGAAAATATATTAAAGGCAGCTAGAGAGAAGGGGCAGGTCAACTACAATGGGAAACTCATCAAGCTAACTGGATTTTTCAGCAGAAACCCTACAAGGCAG
Organism: Ateles fusciceps; assembly: GCA_036589455.1. Classification (NCBI taxonomy): domain Eukaryota; kingdom Metazoa; phylum Chordata; class Mammalia; order Primates; family Atelidae; genus Ateles; species Ateles fusciceps. Next base: position 9,530,847 of record JAZHEH010001064.1, read on the forward strand.
AAGATGCTGGGGGCCTATATTAAGAACCTCAAAGAAAAGGAATTTCAACCAAGAATTTCATATCCAGCAAAACTAAGCTTCATAAGTGAAGGAAAGATAAAATCCTTTACAGACAAGCAAATGATAATGGAATTTGTAACTACCAGACCTGACTTACAAGAGGTCCCTACGGAAGTACTAAATGGAAATGAAAGACTATTACCAGCCACCACACAAACATATAGACTACTGACACTCTAAAGCAAATACACAATCATGTCTTCATAGCAACCAGCTAACAATATAATTACAGGATCAAATCCATACATACCAATACTAACCTTGAACATAAACAGGCTAAACGGCCCACTTAAAAGGCACAGAGTGGTAATTTGGATAAAGAAGCAAGACCCAATGTATGTTTTCTTTGAAGAGACCCATCTCACATACAAGAACACCCTTAGACTCAAAGTAAAGGGATGGGGAAATATCTATTAAGCAAACAGAAAATAGAAAAAGAGCAGGGGCTGCTATTCTTATCTCAGACAAAACAGACTTTAAGCCAACAATGATCAAAAAGGACAAAAAAGGGTATTACATAATGATAAAATGTTGGATTCAACAAGACCAAATTATCCAACCAATGGAACAGGTTAGAAAATGCATAAAACTGTACATCTACAATGATCTGATCTTTGACAAAGCAGACAATAACAAGCAATGGGGGAGAGGACTCACTATGCAATAAATGGTGCTGGGATGATTGTTTACCCATGTGCTGAAGATTGAAACTGGACCCCTTCCTTTCACCATATATAAAAATCAACTCAAGATAGATTAAAGACTTACATGTAAAACCTAACACTATAAAAACTCTAGAAGAAAACCTAGCAAATAACATCCTGGACATCAGTCTTGACAAATATTTCATGACAGAGACTCCAAAAGCAATTGCAAAAAAATCAAAAGTTGACAAGTGGGACCTCATTAAACTAAACAGCTTCTGCACAGCAAAATAAACTCTCAACTGAGTGCACAGAAAACTATGGAATAGGAAAAATATTTGCAAACTATCCATCTGACAAAGGTCCAATATCCAAAATCTATAAGGAACTTAAATAAATTAACAAACAAGAAACAAATGACCCCATTAACAAATGAGCAAAAGACAGGAACATACATATCTCAAAAGATGACATACACATGGCCAAGAAGCATATGAAAAAATACTCTATATCACTAATCATTAGGGAAATGCAAATGAAAACCACAATGACACATCATCTCACACCCATTAGAATGGCAACTATTAAAAAGTTAAAAAAATAGCAGATGCTGGTGAGGTTGCAGAGAAAAGGGAATGCTTATATACTGCTGGTGAAAATGTAAATTAGTTCAGCCACTGTGGAAAACAGTCTGGAGATTTCTAAAGAAGTTAAAATAGAACTACCATTCAACCCAGCAATCCCATTACTGGCTATATATCCAAAGGAATATAAATCATTCTACCATAAAGACACATGCACACATATGTTCATCACAGTTCTATGCACAGTATCAAAGACACAGAATCAACCTAAATGCCTGTCAGTGGTGGAATGGATAAAGAAAATGTGGTACAAATACACCATGGAATACTAGACAGTCATAAAAAAACAAGATCACATTTTTTGTGACAACACGGATGAAGCTGGAGGTCATTATCCTAAGTGAATTAAAACAGAAAAGAAAACCAAATACCACATGTTCTCATTTATAAGTGGGAAATAAATATTGACACAAAGAAGGAAACAATATATATTAGGGCCCACTTAAAGTGGAGGGTGAAGATTGTAAAACTACCTATTGGGTATTATGTTGATTGCAGAGGTGACAAAATTATCTGTATACCAAATCCCTACAATATGCACCTTACCCATGTAACATATTTGTACATGTATCCCTTGAACTTAAAAAAAAAAATGGGAAGATAAAAAAAAATGAACAGATATCTAGCAGGCAGAAAATCAGTAGACATAGCTGAATTCAGTAGGACGTCAATCAAGTACATAAGTGACATCCATAGACCACTTTATCCAACAAAGGAGGATTGCAAATTCTTCCCCAGCTCACCTGGAACATTCACCAAGACAGACCACATTCTGGGCTACAAGACAGACCTTAACAAATTTAAAATAATAGAAGTCATACAATTTCTATTCTTAGGTCATATGGATTAAACTAGAAATCAGTAACAGAAAGATAGCTGGAAAATTCCAAAAGAACTTGAGATTAAAGAACATACCTACAAATAACACAGGAGTTAAGAAATCTTAAGAGAAACTAAAAATGTTTTGACTGAATGAAAATAAAAATAAAATTTATCAAAATTTGTGAGATAGAGTGAAAGTGGTGCTCAAAGGGAAATTCAGAACACTGAATACATATCTCAGAAAAGAATAAAGATGTAAACTTAATATTCTAAGCTTCCTTTTTCAGAGACTAGAAACAGAAGAGCAAATTAAATCCTAAAGTAAGCAGAAGAAAATAATGAAAGAGCAGAAATCAATGAAATTAAAATCACGTAATCAATTCAGAAATTCAACAAAACCAAATCTAGTTCATTGAAAAGATTAATAAAATAGATAAGCCTCTAGCTAGGCTAACTGAAAAAAAAGGAGAGAGGATACAAAGTATTGATAGTGTAAATCAAAGAGAGTATGTCACTACAGATTCTGTGGACATTAAAGGATAATAAAGAAATATTAGGAGCAACTCCATGCCCCCAAATTTGATATCCTAGATAAAGTGGACCAATTCCCTGAAAAACAAAGTCTGCTAAGACCCAGACAAGAAGGAATAGATAATCTGAATAGGACTTTATCTATTAAAGAATTTGAATTAATAATCAATAACCTCCCCAAACAGAAATCACCAGGCCCAGATGAACTCACCAATGACCTCTACCAAACACTACAGGAAAAAATTTACCAATTCTTTAACATTTCTTTCAGAAGATAGAAGTAAAAAGAATATTTCCTAACTCATTTTGTGAGGCTAGCAACAAAACCAAGCAAAAGACACTACAAGCAGGAAAAAAAAGAAAACTACTGACCAACGCCTCCCAGAAATATAGACACAAGAAACAAAGTATCGGCAAATCAAATCCAACAATGTACAAAAGGAATTATACACCACAACCAAGGGGGATTTATTCCAGGTATGCAAGGCTGATTCAACAATTGGAAATCAATTAACATAATCCATCACATCAACAGCTAAAGGCAAAAACTATATGATTATATCAATAGGTATAGGAAAAGTATTTGACAAAATCCAACATTCAGTCACGATAAAAACTCTCAGTAAACTAGGAATGAAGATAATTTCCTCAACTTGATAAAGAACATTTACAAAAACCAGTAGCTAACATATACTGGTGAGAAACTAGAAGCTTTCCCACTAAAATCAGAAAAAAGGCAGGGATGAGTCCTTTCACTGCTGCTTCTCAACATCAGACTGAAAGTTCTGGCTAATGCAGTAAGATAGAGGGCACCTACGCAACAACCCCCCCCCCCCAGAGCACCCCCAACGCAAAAAGGGAAAAAAAAAAAAAAAAAAAAAGAAATGGAAATAAAAGGCATGCAGATCAAAACAAAGAAATAAGACTGCCTTTGTTCACAGATGACATGATAACTATAAAGAAAATCTAAAAGATTCAACATAAAAAGCTCCTAGAACTGAGAATCAAGTATAGCAAGGTTGTGGAATACATGGTTAATATTGTCAATGAACAGGTGAAATGTAAAGCTAAAAAACATTACCATTAACATTTGGGCTTCCAAAAATGAAACACTTTGTTATAAATCTAACAAAATGTGCACAAGATGTGTATGAGGAAAACTACAAAACTCTGACAAAGGATATCAAAAAACTAAATAAATGGAGAGGTATTCTATGTTCAAGTATAGGAAGACTGTATATCCTCTAAATGTCAGTTATTTCCAATTTGACATATAGATTCAATTCAATCCAAATGAAAGTCCCAGCAAGTTATTTAATGGGTAACAACAAATTGATTTTAAAGTTTATATGGAGTGGCAAAAAAGCCATAATAGCCAACTCAATATGAAGAACTGACACTGAAAAATATTGGAGGCCTGACACTACCTGACTTCAAGACTTCCTGTGTTACAGTAATCAAGACAGTGAGATGTTGCTAAAAGAACTGACAAATAGATCAACGGAATATAACAGAGAGTCCAGAAATAGACTCACATAAATCTAGTGAGCTGATCTTTGATGTAAGGGAAAACACAATAAAATGGACCAATGGCCTCTTCAAAAAATGGTGCTGGAACAATCTGAAATCCACTTACAAATAAAAGGAATCTAGAAACAGAGTCTTACATTCTTCACAAAAAATTCGCAGTAACATACAGACCTGAATTAAAAATGCAAAAGCATAAAAATTCTAGAAGGTTATGATAGAAAAAATCTAGGTGACCTTAGGTATAGCAATGACTTTTTAGACAAGATGCTAAAGACATGATCTATGAAGGAAAAAATTCATAAGCTTGGCTTCCTTAAAATTAAAATGTATTTAAAATATATATATATAAGTAGATGATTTATTTGGACCAAGTTTCAGGACTACAATCCGGGAACACAGATTCAATTTGCCCTGAATATACACTCCCAAAATTAAAACTTCAGTTCAGTGGAAGACAATGTCAAGAGGATGAGAAGATAAGCCACAGACTGGGAGAAAACATTTGCAAAACATTATCTGGTAAAAGAATGGTATTCAAAATAGACAAGGAACTTTAAAAAGACAACAGTAGGAAAACAGACAATTTCCAGTTAAAAATGAGAAGACCTGAATAGAAACTCCCCAAAGAAGATATAAGATGGCAAGTAGTCATAAAAAAGATGCTTAGCATTTTATATTAGGAAATTACAAATTAAAAAAACAATGAAATACCCCTATATATCTATTAGAATGGCCAGAATCCACAACACTGACAGCAACAAACGCTGGTGAGGGTGTAGAGCAACTCGAGCTCTCATTCACTGCTGATGGAAATGCCAAATGGTACAGCCACTTTGGAAGACAGTTTGGTAGCTTCTTACAAAACTAAACATACTCTTATCATGTGATGCAGCAATCATGTTCCTTGGCATTTCCTCAACACATAAGAAAACGTGTGTCCACATGAAAACCGCACAAATGAATTTACAGCAGCTTAACCCATAATTACCAAAATTCGGAAGGAATCAAGATGTCCCACAGTAGGTAAATGGCGATACATCCAGACAGTGAAATATTATTCAGCACTAAAAAGAAATGAACTATCAAACTGTAAAAAGACAGAGGAAACTCAAATTTGTATTATGAAACGAAAGAAGCCAATCTGAAAAAGCAGCATACTGTATCATTACAACTAGATGACATTCTGAAAAAGACAAAACCATGAAGACAATAAAAATAGTAGTGGTTCACAGGAATTCGGGGGGAAGAATAAACATGCAGAACAAAGGGGACATTTAGGTAGTGCAAGTATTCTGTATTATACAATGGTGGGTATGTGTCATCGTCTATTTGTCCAAACCCATAGAATGTATAAAACCAAGAGTGAAACCTAATGGGTGATGATGATGTGTTAAGGTATGTTGGTGAATTGTAACAGATGCATCGCTGTGTTGCAGGATGTCGATAGTGGGGTGGTTGTGCATGTGTGGGGACAGGGGACATAGGGGGACTCTGTACTTTCTGATCATTTTTGCTGTGAACCCAAAACTGTCCTAAAAATAAAGTTTAACTTTAAAAAATCAATTTTTCAGTTACACTAGCCTCATTTCAAGGCACAAAAGGCACATGTAATTACTGGCCACCATTTGGACAGTGTAGCTGAAAAAAAAATGTTAATTACTTATCTCTAAAAAAGCACTCTTAACAAGAGTTACACATCCACTTTGAGAAGAATCATCACGGTTATGACTCATTCTGTACTTTTTATGTCTCACCCACATAATTCTATTACTCTAAAAATATTTTAAAGTACAAAAGAAGAAAAAACTAAAGCATATTTCGAGTTACTGGACTGTTTAATGTCTAGGGTCCAACTAGACTGTGACCTAGACTGTTTAATGTCTAGGTCAACTAGGCTTTTGTTGATACTTGGGACAAGATTTAGTCCAAGCATTTTCCACGATATTATCCACCAACGCACCTCAATTTTTTTTTTTTCCAAATGTGATCACTGTTATGAAGAGTCACTGGAATATCTCCCTAACATCAAACACAGAGAAAAATCGAAAAAGAAACCTTTTGAACATTCACTCATTCACATATTGAGAACAATGTTAATAAGGCATTCAGCTTATTTTTTCTCTCAATTTTTGGAGTCTTTTGATGATTATTTATTGATGACATGTCAACTAAAAAATGATTAACAAGAGATATGTCATCTTTCTATGAAATAGATATATAGATAGATTAATATGGTTCTTAGGGGAATCCACAAGTTTACACAGTTTTGCCCAACGTAATACTCATTCTGTATAATCCTTTATCCATGCAGCGTCTCCAAGAAAATCCACTGAAAAATTCATCTATGAGATCACAAGTTGCTGAAAAGTGGTAAATTAGAAAGACTATCTGGCCTTTATAAGCCCAGAAAGTACATGAACTGACTTAGCTCGCCTTTCTTCTCGCATACATCATCTAGCCATCTCGCCAGCTGCAGTGCTGCACCGTGAAGTCAATCACACTACTTTTTACTTTTCTTCCAGATAGTTGGCAACACAAAGCCATACACAGGTTGTCTCTTCACAGCCGTGATCATCACGACACTCAAACTGTAGATGTATTAAATCTGTAAACCTATATTAGTCCTAAAAAGCGAGCCGGTTTGTACCTGGCATTCACTATCACGAACTTCATAGCAATACCAGAAAAGTTGCTCTAGCGAACAACAAAGAAATTCACGCAAAAATTCATACAGCACAAATTGACTTAAAAGGACATGATTACTTGTAACATTGAAAAAAGATAGAGATTTCCTTTATTTATTGTCAAAAATGCGTATTTCTCTGTTCACACAAGTTAAAATTGAAGACAGAAAAAGTAGACACTGAATGAGTTAAAATTTGATTTCTGTTTCTAGTGTTTCAAAACCAAGAGAAAAGAGCTTACGTGATTGTTGTAGAACCCTTCTGACCTGTACACGTGTCTTTAATGTACACATTTTTATGCATTATAGCATATTTTTAAAAATACTTCTTGTAAAATACATCTCTCTCTTAAATAACAATTTGTTAAGCAGTAAGCACATATTATTTTACTCCCAAGATGTTAAAACAAAATCTAAATACATAAATTTAGCAAAGTTGAAAGACAAAAATCAACACACAAAATCAGTTGCATTTCTAAATGCAAACAATGAACAACCCAAAAAAGAAATGAAAACACATTATTTGCAATACCATCAAAAAGAATAAAATACCTAGAAATAAAATTAGCCAAAAAAGTGAAAGACTCGTACACTGAAAACTATAAAACAATGCGGAAGAAATTAAAAACAAATAAATGGAAAGACATCTCATGTTCATGAATTGGAAAACTTAATATTATTAAGATATCAGTGCTACTTAAAGTACAGACTAAAGGTAATCTCTATCAAAATCACAGTCACTTCTTTTAAAAAAACAGAGAAATCCACCCTAAAATTCAGAAGAAATCTGAAAGGACCCTCAAATAGCCAAAACAGTCTTGTAAAAGAATAAATTTGGAGATCTCACATTTCCTGATTTCAAAACTTACTACAAAACTAGAATAATCAAATGAGCGTGGTACTGGCTAAGGACAGATATCTAGACTAAGAGAGCCCAGAAACAAAGTCTTGCACACATGATCAACTGATTTTCAATAAGGGTTCCAAAACCATGCAATGGACAAAAGACAGTCCCTACAGCAGATGATGTTGGGGAAACTGGATATACACATTCAAAAGAACAGTCTGAACATGGTGGCTCACGCTGCAATCTCAACACTTTGGGAGGACGAGGCAAGAGGATCACTTGAAGTTCAAGACAAGCCTGGGAAACACAGTAATACCCCAAATCTACAAAAAATATGTTTTAAAATTAGCTGGGCATGGTGGCATGTGCCTGTAGTCCCAGCTACTTGGGAGGCTGAGGCGGGAGGATCATTTGATCCTAGGAGCTCAAGGCTGCAGAGAGCTATGATCTTGCCACTGCTTTACAGCCTGGGCAACAGAGCAGGACTCTGTCTTTAAAAATAATAATAATAATGAATAAAGTTGGATGTTTACCTAACATCATATATAAAAATTAACTTAAAATGGATCAGACCCAAACATGATAGCTAAAACTCTAAAATTCTTAGAGTTTAACTGTTTAGATTTTTAGCTTATTGAGAGATATTTAGCTTATTGTAATATGCATTTAGCTTTTTAGGTTATTAACTACTTATCTTTTTAACTTATTGCAATATCATTGTTTAGCTTTTTAGCTTATTATAAAGATTATACTATTACAATATTTTAAATAAAGCACCATTTAGATTAGATCTAAGAACTTATGTGATAATAAGAGATGTCACTTGTTGCCTGATAAAGACTTTTTGTCATTACTTTCCACTAAAAAACATGAAATTCTGAGTTTTGTTTAGATCTCAAAGTCCCTGAGCATAAACTCAGCTCTCATGTCCTCACACGTCATTAAGAACTACAAACCGGCCGGGTACAGTGGCTCACGCCTGTAATCCCACCACTTCGAATATTTTGATTTTCTTTGTGATCGTTTGCTGTAAACAAGATGGAGGGGAAGTCTGGAGTCTCTTTCCTTTTAATAAACCTGGCTGACCCTCTGACTGGACCTTGGTGGAGACTATTACCTATGCACAGAAATGAGGTTTTATCAGCCACAGAGTTTTAAAAAGGCCCTCCGGGATTTCTCTTCTACAATATTCTGGAGAATAAAAATCTTCTCTGGAATGTTTGCTTACAAATACTATATCAATTCTTGCTTTTAACAATCTTCTGAGAGTTGAATTTGAATTAAAGTTTGGTAATGGCTATCTTGTGCTTATTAAATAAGTTTTTCCTTTTTGCATGGAATTCATTTTTTTGGTTGTCTCTTGACATCAATCAAAGAGGGATATTAGAATATGTTCTATTTTAGAATCATATTTGATTAGTAATTGTAGAATCCTCAACACTATGTTACTCAAGAATCTCCTGAAATTGGGAAGTGGGTTCCCACTGTTTTGAATTCAGGTCTTTTTCAACTAGTATTTATATTCAATAAACAACTTAACATAGCTGTTTTAACCTTCCTTATTAAGCAAGAAAGCAAAGATCACAGCTCTCAGCTTATGTGGGATAGCTAACCTGGAAGCTTTCCTCAAGGTTATTTTAAAACCTTCAGCATTAAAAATTTTATTTGCTGAATAATTCAAATATACACTCTTATACACCTATCACTTCCCAATGGGATCCTCTTAAGGCAATTCATGAAGCAGTTTGCAGCAGAAGACAAATTAAACTTTTTTAAAAAACTGTGAGTTATAAGATGAAGAGCCCATCACTGTCACATACAATTAAGACAGACAAAGGAGTTACCTGCTTTAAACTTGTATTTAGCAATTCTCTTCTCCTTTTCTGCGTTAGGGGAAGTGATTCAGTTAGACAAATTCTTAGTCGTAAAGGAGCTCAAAAAGACAGACATCACCCAGCTTTAGTTCAGCTGAATAACGCGGGGGTTAGGACGCAGATCCCCCACACAGTTGAAAATTCATGTATGACTTTGGACTCCCCCAAAACTTAACTACTGATAGTCTACTGTTGACCAGAAGCCTCACCGATAACACAATTAACACATATTTCATATGCATTATGTACTATGTGCTATATTCTTACAGAAAAGTAAGCCAGAGAAAAGAAAATGTTATTAAGAAAATCATAAGGGGGATGGGTGCAGCAGCTCACGCCTGTAATCCCAACATTTTGGGAGGCTGAGGCAGGTGGATTACTTGAAGCCAGGAGTTCCAGACCAGCCGGGCCAACATGGCAAAACCAGTGTCTACTAAAATTACCAAAATTAAAGGGCATGGTGGTACACGCTTGCAATCCCAGCTACTTGGGAGGCTGAGGCAGGATAATTGCTTGAACCCAGGAGGCAGAGGCTGCAGTGAGCCAAGACTCTGAGTGACAGAGTGAGACTCTGTCTCAGGAAAAAGGAGGAGGGGAAGGAATAAAGGAAGGAAGGAAGGAAGGAAGGAGGGAGGGAAGGAAAAAAGGGATGGAGGGAGGGAGGGAAGGAAGGAAGTAAAGAAGGAAGGAAGGAGGTAGGGAAGGAAAAAAGGGATGGAGGGAGGGAGGGAAGGAAGGGAGGAAGGAAGGAAGGAAGGAAGGAAGCAAAGAAGGAAAGAAGGAAGGTAGGCCTACCTGAGCTTTGTATTATTTTGTTTTGAAAAAGAAGACAAAAATAAAAGAGAAGAAAATTATAAATTAGAGAAAATACAATTACTACTCATTAAGTAGGAGTAGGTAATCATACAGGCCTTCACCCTCCTCATCTTCACACTGAGGGAACTGAGGAGGAGGAAGAGGAAGGTTTGGTCTTGCTCTCTCAAGGGTAGTAAAGGTGGAAGAAAATCTGAATATAAGTGAACCCATGCAGTTCAAACCTATCTTGTTCAAGGGTCAATTGCATTTTTTAAACAATTGCTTTGGAAGAACTCTGCGTGTATTTGTGTGTATGATTTGAGAAATGAGTTAGAAGAAAAGAGGATTGAGGATAGAAAAATACCAGCATTTCTAGTGGTCAATGTCTTTTAATCACAAAGAGAATTCAGCCTTCACCAAAATTGGCTTAATTAATCATTTTCTCAGTAGAAAATTTCTAAGTGTAGGGTTTGACTGATTTTTACAGAAAGAGAAGTCTTTCAAAATTGTTGGTAAGAATGATTCGCCCTTCTTGCTTTTGTTAAGAAATAATTGTGAATGTTACATTACATCAATTTTGTTGCCTGAAATGAGTTTTGAATGCTTGCTCTTTCTCAGTCAAAGGATATTTAAAATGATGCCCAATGGAACTCATTCATTTTAACTACAATATTTGTTGAAAACAAGTATGTATATCAAGGTGACTTCGTATATCTTTTTCAAACCAAGTCTCTTCCTATGAGTTGATGTTTAGCAGAATTACATTTAGGTATTGCCTAACTTCAAAGAAAGAAAGACTTACTCATCTTGTGGATGGAGAAAGGATTCATTTACCAGACCCAGTCCTGGTGATTCTAGATCTTTGAGTTGCACTGAGGTCTACATTTCTCTGATAAGGAAAGACAAACTCAATAAATTGCAAGAAAAAGAAAGAATAATGGGGAGGAGGAAATGTGATCACTATTCTAAAAGTCTAGGATTCCAGTTTAGTTTAATTCTATAGTCATATGATGAAGAAGAGAGGAGAAGCCTGGCAAGAAAGGTGGATGTTTGTCACTCAATTAATGTTTTTCTTTGTTTTTACTCAATTCATGATCTTGAAGCTGCTACATTTACTGACCTACAATAAGTGTAGAGAGGATGAACTCTACACTTATTTATAGTGTATAATCCTATTTATTGACCAGATTTAATACTCAGATTTGATTTTTGCACTTTTGGATTTTTTAAAGGCAGAGGATCTTAAATTCATAGTCAAAATACCTTTTTGATCCTGCCTTTCACATAAGGAAAATTATCTGGAAATTGAAAGTGCTCCAGGCAAAGGTCTGCTGTGATATTACTTCTGGGAGAAACTTCTCACAAGAGGGAAGAGAATTTAATTGCTCTAAATGACCGCTTTTTAGTTCTTGAGGTTCCTGCCCCATCCCCCCCCCCCACTTCCCCTCCACCTGTACAGTTATTAGATAAGTAAAATAAGGTTGAAGAAACAGACGGGATAGTCTTGGAGAGGAGATGAAGTTTTAAAGAGCATCCAAAAAACGTGAGGGTTGGGGGAAGAGATCTAGGCGAGGGAGGTTGGTAGGGGAAGAGGGTTTGAAATTGGGTATTTCCCCTATTCCAACTCATTTGCCTTGGCTATACCTGGTGGGGGCATCTAGGCTTTATTTTGTTTCGGCATGAATTAGTCAGATACCTTCTTCTCCATTAGCTGCCTCCCTGAGTCACAGCTCTGCCACCAGCTTGGGTTCTATTAATGTACTGAATTCCTGGGCAGTTGTCCAGTTCCCCCCATTGTTGGGACATCTCTAGTTATATCTACAGTGATAGCCCCTCGAAGTTTCTAGAGTCCTGTTGCTATGGAAACACCATTTCGGCAGGATCTAAAAACCTTAGGAAAAATGCCTAAAGGTTTGACACTTTGAGTCAGATCCAAAATAAACCTTTGCTTGGCATAACCCATTTATGGTTTTTTAACAAATTAATTAATTTATGCTTTAAATAACAAATTTTGTTAGTTAAAAATAAAGTCTCTCTTATTCAAACTGCTGGAAAAAAATAATACTTTGAGGGCTTTTTTTTCTATTTGAGCAATTTTTATAAAGTTTAGAGAAGCTGGATTTGAGAAATTTTCTAGATTTCCAGTTCTGAGAATTTTTTTAGAAGGAACATTCAGCTCTCAGACAAAATGAGATGCTCTTACATAGCTGCAAGAAAGTAAAGGGAAAATTAAATGAAAAGTAAGAAGGAAGGAAATCACGGAGATTAGAGCAGAAACAATTAAAAAAATTACAAAGCAATTGATAAACAGGGATTGCTAGTTTTTTTTTACTTGGGGTATTTATGCTCCCTGTTCCTGGAAACTTAGGTACTGTCAGACCACAGATCCCTGTTTCTGGGGGAGAAAGCACCAGGGAATACAATCAAGCAGTGGTCCCCAACCTTTTGGCACCAGGGACCAGTTTCACGGAACACAATGTTTTCAGGGACTGGGGTTCGGAGGTGAAGGTGACGGTTTCAGGATGATTCAAACACATTATATTTGTTGTGCACTTGATTTCCATTATCATTACATTGCAATAGACAGTGAAATAACTATGCAACTCACCATAATATAGAATCAATGGGGACCCTGAGCTTGCTTTCCTGCAACCAGTCGGCCCCATCTGGGGGTGATGGGAGATGGTGACCAATCATCGGCATTAGATTCTCATAAGGAGCGCGCAACCTAGACCCCTCACATGCACAGTTCACATGAGAAACTAACGCCTGCGCTGATCTGATAGGAGGCGGAGCTCAGGTGAGCAATGGGGCACGGCTGTAAGTACAGACGAAGCTTTGCTCACCTCCTACCGTGCAACCTGCTTCCTAACAGGACCAGGGGGGTGAGAACTCCTGCAATAAAGTTTCCAGTAAACTTGAAATTATCACCACCACCTGCTCATCTGTGGTTCCCTATATTAGTGGATCAACCAACAGTGAAGAAAGTTACTATACTGGTAAGAGTAATTATTAGTGATTATGTCAGAGGTGTGTGAACAAGAGCAACTCCATCTTGAATAGGGGCTGGATAAAATGAGGCTGAGACCTACTGGGCTGCATTCCCAGATAGTTAAGGCATTCTATGTTACAGGATGAGATATGAGGTTGTCACAAGATACAGGTCATAAAGACCTTGCTGATACAACAGGTTGCTGTAAGGAAGCCGGCTAAATCCCACCAAAATCAAAAGGGTGACAAGAGTGACCTCTGGTCGTCCTCACCGCTACACTCCCACTAGCACTATGACAGCTTACAAATGCCATGGCAATGTCTGGACGTGACCTATATGGTCTAAAAAGGGGAGGCATAAATAATCCAACCCCTGTTTAGCATATCATCAAGAAATAACCCTAAAAATGGGCAACCAGCAGCCCTTGGGGCTGCTCTGTCTATGGAGTAGCCATTCTTTTACCCCTTTACTTTCTTAATAAACTTGCTTTTGCTTTGCATCAGGGACTTGCCCTGAATTCTTTCTTGTGTGAGATCCAAAAACCCTCTCTTGGGGTCTGGATTAGGACCCGTTTCCTATAACAATTACCATGAGGAGTTAGGGGTGCTGCTGCATGGTGAGGAAGGAAGAAACGCAGCTAGAAATTCACATTTTCTGGAGCATCTCTCGGTGCTTCTACACCTGGTAACAATGGTCACCAGGCGACTACAAGATACAAAGCCTAACAAGGACAAAGCAGTGAACAGTCAGACCCTTCCGTGAAGACCTGGGTTGCCCCTACCAGGAGTACAATGTAGATCAACCCAAGTGCTGCTTGGAGCCGATGAGGATCAGGATCGGATGCTGGAGGGCAGAGATGACGAATATCACCTATGGCCTCAGGGCCAGCAGGATTTGGAACTTCTTTCACTTATTATTTTGTATTAAGTCATTGTGGTATTTTGGCGGGCTACCACCATGAAGGGACTTGGGGAGAGATGCGTCTTCAAAGTAAAGGAGAGCATTTGAGGAGTGGAAGGGGTCAACTATTAATAGACATCACATGTGTGCTATCTCATGTGGCTCAGCTCCATCTCTGACCCCAGTCACTGCTGCAGAGACCCATTCCAAGGAGGCACGGACTGGTTTTGCAGAGTCTTGCTTCTGGTCCACACTGCATTCCTCTTTCTCCTGACCTGGCCTTCCTTGATGTGATGGCATGAGCCCCTTTACAGGAATGCTGTTAGCACTCAAGTGCGTATAACCTGGAAGTGGAGATGGGGAGATAATGCCAGCTGGGCCAGTGTTGAATGTTAAAGCCTCTTCCTTTCCCAGGTAAACTATTCTGAGGCATATTTCTTGAGCCTCATCAGAAGGTCCTGTGTGATGGTGTTCCCATAGTCCTGGTCAACTTAATAAGAACACAGATGGTATTGACTTTTTTCCTTCCTTCTCTGTTTCAGTTTGCCAGCCCTTCACTTCTGCTCCCTGGGATCACCTCCCAAATGAATTGCTTTCACCCTGCCCTTTGTCTTCCCAGCTGCTTTGGGGGAAACCCAGTCTAGGACACAGATCTTCGTAACAGAGCATTAATTTCCTCTGGCCACCCAGAGCGGCATTCATTCTTAACTTCCTTTAGAAATGCTTCAATGCGATTTGGAGTTAGTGTCCTTGAATAAGCCAATTCTACTTTGGAGAATTAAGGCTGGCACTTCTCCCTGGAGACCACTTTCTTCCTTGCTGACCTCACTGCTAATGGCCTTATTTATGTCTCTAGTTCTTGTTCTTTTTGGAGTTTAAATAACACATCCAGTATCTTAGAAACAAACAAACACAAAGGAAAGATCTAACTAGTCTTTCACATTCACCTTGTTCAGAAGGTACCTGGTAAATATCCAGGATTTAGCAAATAACTAGTATATTCTCTCTAGTATTCCCCTTTACCCTTTAGATGTTGCATTTATTTTCTTTGCTATTTCAGAGTCTTGCAATCTTGTTTTCTTCCCTTTAAATGACCGACTATTTTCTTTGGCATGGACACAGAGAACCGCAACAGTTAAGCTTATTGCTATATGAAAGGGCCGCGTTTGTTTAGAAGTTGCTCAGAAGGCCGTGAGAGCAAGTGACCTGGATGATAGGAAGTAGCCCCGGGAAACTTACAAGTATTTTTTTTTCCTGTCTTTCTGCCAGGATGCTGGTTTTTCCTTGGCTAATAGTAATTTGCAATGGTCAAGATTTATGCCAGTTGGAATCTCACAGGGTATCAGTCACATTGCTTTCTTATAAGCAATTGCTTACCCGTACAAGAAAAGGAGCAGGAACATTGAAAGGAAAATGACATATTTAGCTTAGGGTTCTGCTTGACGAATGGCTCTTGATAACCTTCCCAGGTCAATTCTGGGAGACTAGACAAAAGCAAACAAAACAAATTGACTGCAGACAATGACATTCATCATACTTAAAGAGAGAACCGGTCCATGTGAAAAACAGAATAAACTTCGAAAGAATCCAGCAACTGCCCCAAACTGACCCATACAGAGAAGTTACAAATTGAAAGTTGAAAATCAGGAAGCTCAGAGAATGAATCTGAGGACTGATGTGTTCCACACATTACCTTCAAGACTGTTCAGTTTCAACAAAGGATGGCTCACATCATTAAATGGTTGAGTGACTGTGGTTTCGAAGTCACAGAAAAGCTGTAAATACAGATTTGTCTAGGTGGAAGAATCTCAGGATTCCATAACATTGATCTCAGTTTGGAAGACAGGCTCAGAAAAAGGGGTAAAATTTGCTCCACTTTATTTTATCCTATTCTATTTGTTTAAGTTCCAGGGTACCTGTGCAGTTTGTTACATAGGTAAACGTGTGCCATGGTGGTTTGCTGCACCTATTAAACCATCACCTAGGTATCAAGCCCAGCACACATTAGCTCTTTTCCCTAAGGCTCTCCCCATCCCCAACCTCCCCTGACAGACCCTAATGTGTACTGTTCCCCTCTCAGTGTGCATGGGTTCTCATTGTTCACTTCCCACTTACAAGTGAGAACATGCAGTGTTTGGTTTTCTGTTCTTGCATTAGTTTGCTAGGAATAATGGCTTTCAGCTTCATTCATATCCCTGCAAAGGACACGATCTCATTCCTTTTTATGGCTGCATAGTATTCCAAGGTACATATGTATCACATTTTCTTATCCAGTCTATCATTGATGGGCATTTGTATAGATTCCATGTCTTTGCTATTGTATATAGTGCTGCATGTATCTTTGTAATAGAATGATTTATATTCCTTTAGATATATACCCAGTAATGGAATTGCTGGGTCAAAATTTGCTCTGATTTTCACTTTACTATCAAAATTACAATGTTTTCTGAACATCACAAATAATATATAAGAACATTTCTAAATATGGAAGAATATTTGGTGTTTACCTCATCTGCATGAATCTCCTAAGAATTAAGAAAAACAACCAGAAACTCAGGAGCCTTCGAGTGGGGTTTAAAAATGGTAGTATTTACTCTGAGAATCCCCTTATTAAGACTTACTTCAACAATGCACTGCTTTCTGGTTGTACTAGCACAGGTTTCTGCCTCCTGTATTATTTTCCTTATAAAACATTTCATTTACTCCAGGACAATGGTTGGATTCTGCTTCCTTAGTAGTCAATCTCAATCAATCTGTTCCACATATTACCTTCCAGATTCATTTACTTTTTCTTCTCCAGGACGCAGGTAATAACACATCTGATTTCAGTCTTAAGTGCTACTTTTGCTAATTTATTCCATTTTAATTTGCCATATTCCAACCCACGAGAAGGGATAATCAATATGATTTTACCTTAAGATATTTTAAAAATCGTAAACAAGCCCAATAGAGAATGACCTTCAGAAAGACTTTTATCTTATGGAGACCAGAATTTAAGAAGCAAGACAATGTGAAATTTCTCAGGTTCAATTAGTTCCTCAGGTTATACAGAAACCAAACTAATGACTGAGTTATCATTAGGGCCAGCAAGGACCTCTTTAAGAAACATATGTTGCAATTTTAGAGACCAAATATAAAAATCTTCTTACTTTTTCATTTCATCAGCATAATGGTCCTTTGGCAATTAAAACTTAAAGATGTCATTATTTTAAAAATACGGTTGGTTAAGTCAGTCAAACCGATTTAATTCAATGACAAATTCAGCTGAATTATTTTCCATTGTATAAATAAAATAGCTGGTTGTTTGACAGAACTTTTCACAGGCATCACATATGGATACAAAGTTGGAATAGAATGAGCTGATGATTACTTTTGGATGATTATGAACATTTCATTCTTTCCACTTAAATTCACTAAAAGAAAAGTCTTACATGCGTCTGCTATCACATACCTGACACTTTTAACACTACAGAAAATGTCCATATTTCCTGTATCTCAAATTACGTTCTTTCTGCCTAGAATGCACTTTCTGGTCTACAAAGAATATTTCCTTAATGGTTTATATTGTTTTATATATTCATCTCTTCTACTCATTTATTCTTCCATTTTTACTGCTTTTTCTTCCTCTGTTTTACATTTTCAGTGTTTAGAAAAACCAAATAGAAAATTCACAAAGCTTACCATTTCCACCAAGGATAAATACAAGAACATCCCAGCAGTGACCGTGAAGATCCATTCTTGAACACACGGATCAGCTGATACAGAGAGGCCAATGTATAACCCTATGAAGGCAGTCAGAGCGCTTATAAAATTCATCAGGATGGCAGTCTTAATAGAAAGTCCAGAGCTTAAAAGCACAGCAAAGTCTCCTGCAGTTTAAGGGAAAAGGAAAATATAATTATCATTTAACGGAAGATGCCTTTGCTAAAGTAACAGGCTATCAGCTATTTTGAATGTCAGCAACCGGAATCAATTTTATAGGTAGAGTTGAGCGATCAGTAAATAAAATGCTTTCCTATATTTCTTCAGGATTCATAGCTAATTCATTTACTATTAGGAAGTTGCATTTCAAGAGTTCTTTCCTTTGGCTGCTCCTAAAGATTGTATATACAGAGAGGTCTGTGACATATTCTTGAGTTCTTGATATCCTGTGACATTTCCAACTTAGATAAACGCAACATAGTCACTTGCTGTCCCAGAGTTTCTAAATCTTTGGGCCTGGAAATTTGCCAGGTGAAATCGTGACACTATATGGGATTTTATTTACTTAAGCAGGAACTGATGTGGGGGAGAGAAAACTACCTAATAAGAGATTTTTAAAACATTGCAAAAGTTGGTTAGGAAAACAAATTTTTACCCTTTAGAAAATGATTATAGGAAAACATCTCATTCTCTCCATGCCTTCCCTTAGAGAAGACTGACCTGTTAGTAAATCTGAGCACACTTATTTCTTAGTTTGGGGGATTGAGACTACAATTCAATAAAAGACAGCTTGGGGGACCCAGTTTCCCAGTTCCATTGCGTAATTGGTCCCATGAACGGGGCTTTAAACATCTCTGCTGGCCTGCTGCAGACTATCACACCACCCTGTGGTTTTGGGTTGAGGATTGAGAACTACTTCACTGTCATAGCAGCAAGACGCAGGTCCATAGTTAGGGGATAGCTTCCAGACCAGGTGCGCTTTAATGCGCTCAGGAAGGACCTTGGAAAAACTGTTCCAAGAAGGATACATCAATAAAGAGTCAGTGTCAGAACTTTAAGCAACAGACTCCGAGCTCAAGAGGGCAAGAGTTTCCTAGGGGCAATGTAGGAGTAAAAGTGGGAAGCAGAGAGACTGCAAAGAGCCCTCTCCCTCGGGAGCCTGTGCCAGACCAGCTCTACTAATTCTGGGTCTGTTTCAGAAATGTCTATTCTAAACCATCTTGTGCCCTGGGAGGTAAACTACAGGGCTATATTGTCCTCACTTATCTGTGGGATCCAAAAATCAAAACAACTGGATTCATGGAGTTAGGGAATAGAATGGTCACCAGAGGCTGGGAAGGGAAATGGGGTGGGGGAGGAGGGAGGGAGGGGGAGGTGGAGATGGTGAATCATTACAAAAAAAAACAGAAATAATGAATAATACCTAGTATTTGGTAGCACAACAGGGTAACTATAGTCAATAATAATTTAATTTGTATATTTAAAAATAACTAAAAGTATAATTGGATTGTCATGCAAACAATAAATGCTCGAGGGGATGGATACCTAGTTTTGCATGATATGATTCCTATGTATTGCATACCTGTATCAAAACATCTCATGTACTCCATTAATAAATACACCCACTATGTACCCACACAAATTAAAAGAAAAAAAGTTACAGGGCATCCAAGATTATGCAGAAAAAGAGACTTATAAGCATCTGCCACCACACAACTGTCATTTCAGTGGTTTTAAACATTTTTGTGTAAGTCAGATTGATGAGACCATGGTTTGTTTTTTGGTTTTTGTTTTTGAGATGGAGTCTTGCTCTGCCGCCCAGGCTGGAGTGCAATGGCACAATCTCAGCTCGCTGCAATCTCTGCCTGCTGGGTTCAAGCGATTCTCCTGCCTCAGCCTCCCAAGAAGCTGGGATTACAGGTATGGGCCACCACGGCTGGCTAATTTTTTGTTTTCAGTAGAGACAGGTTTTGCTATGTTGGTCAGGCTGGTCTCAAACTCCTGTCCTCAGATGATCCACCTGCCTTGGCCTCCCAAAGTGCTGGGATTACAGGTGTGAGCCACTGTGCCTGACCAGTTTTCATTTAAATGTTATTTTATCTTACTGGCCCATTTGCTGACATGATGGGTAAAGTTCCCCTCCTAATATTTTTCTCATATTTAATATGCAGATTTTAAAGTCCTTGTCAAAACTCTTCAAAATATTTCTCTGAATGACTCTCTCCCATATGGAATTCTCTGGAATCCAAACAGAATCATTCCCGGCCCTGGGGAACATCATAAAGGAGTTTAACTGGATTTTATTCCAAGGTATACGAGTTATTTTTCTAGTTCTCCTCTCCTTATGGTTTAAATAAATTATCAAAGGAAAGTATTCATCTTTCAATCATGGGTTAGAAAAAAAATCCTGGTAAACCATAGCTGGAAAGATTTCTTTCTCAACAAGCTGGAAACAGTGATTCCACGGTTTAACTTACCCATTTCGTGTGGGATTTCATGACACAAGATAGCAATTGTGGTGGTCACTCCTGACTCGGGCGATGATGAGAACGCTGCCCCTATCGCTAAGCCGTCTGCAAAATTATGCAGGCTGTCCCCAACCAGAATCATGATTGCTAACAAGCTAATGGCTTTACCTGAAGAGCCAAATAAACACAGAAGAAGCATTAACAGAGCTCTACGTATTTCACGAAATCCTTCAAAACCAACCAACTTTCCCACCTACACTTGACATTCTCGTATTCCATCTAATTAAATAACATCACTTTGTTTCAGCAAAAGTCAGGACTAGGGATTCGAATGTGATAACTCACACATTTAACATATGGTCACTGTTTTACTAACCCGTCTAATGAGACAAATTATAGGCTGGCATTCATTATTTTAACATCTTACGCAGTTATGCCAAAAGAAGAAAATTAAAACCATGTTATCATCTCCCAAAATACCACTGATGACCTTCCCATATGTCTCTTGTAATGCATTTTAAAATAATTTAAGAACCTTGCTAGAGACTAAATGTTTGTGCCCCGCCCCCGCCAAAATTCATACGTTCAAACTTATTCCCCTAGGGTGGTGATATTAGGAGGTAGGGCCTTTGGGATGAAATTCACAGCTTTATAAAGCGATGCCAAAGAGTTCCCTTGCCCCTTCTGCCACTTCCTGCTGTAGGAAGGCACCATCTATAACCAGAAAGTTGGCTCCCGTCTTCTTACACCTTGATCTTGGACTTCTAGGCTCCAGGACCAGGAGAAAGAAATTGTTGTTGTTTATAAGCCATCCAGCCTATGGTAGTTTGTTGTAGCAGACCGAGCAGGCCAAGGCACACCTCCCAGTAGAAGGTCATTAAAACGGAGTCCATTTCCCAAAGCTGTTATTTGAGTCAGACTGTTCTGTCAATCTATGGCAGTGTACTTTCTGCCACTGTGTGACTGTTCTGTTTCCCTTTCTGATGAGTGCTAATGACTTCCCTGAAGTGCCCCAATCACTCGCCACTGTGACTTCAACAGAACCATGACCAACATTTCCGGCCCCACAGTCAGCTTTGGAATAACTACTCTATGTTTTCATCTTTCTGCAAGGTAACTTTCAGTACCCGGCCAGTTAGATGTTGAACAAAATAAAGAAAAGCTTCCATCTTCATGGAATTCTGTTGCATAATACATATTATCTGGTCAAGAGAGAGCCAATGAAATGATTTTGATCATAATTGAGTTCAGCTTTTTAAGGGACAGAATTTCTTTTCTGAAAATTCTAAATTGTATGTTAGTATGACTCAATTGTAGAGTTGAATGACTCACAAACACAGAAAGTATTTTGAGCATAGTACTTATTTGGGAGTAATCTGCCTACGTAGACCATTTGATAAGAATAGTCATTAATCAATTGTCATAGGTTATAGTCTAAAATTTCATATTAAGTTCCATATATGTTGTGTGACAGGTGTAGGTAGTAGTTATTGTTAGTGTTAGAACTGAATGAATGCATAATTCTTTTTTTTTTTTTTTTTTTGAGATGGAGTCTTGCTCTGTTGCCCAGGCTGGAGTGCAGTGGCATGATCTCGGCTCACTGCAATCTCCGCCGCCCAGGTTCAAGCAATTCTGTCTCAGCCTCCAGAGCTGTTGCAACTACAGGCACATGCCCCCATGCCTGGCTAATTTTTTTATAGTTTTAGTAGTCAGGTTTCACCATATTGGTCAGGCTAGTCTAGAACTCCTGACCTCAGGTAATTCACCTGCCTCAGCCTCCCAAAGTGCTGGGATTACAGGCATGAACCACAGCACCTGGCCGATTCCTTCTTTTTTTTTTTTTTTTTTTTTTTTTGAGACAGAATCTTGCTCTGTTGACCAGCCTGGAGTGCAGTGGCATGATCTCGGCTCACTGCAGCCTCCAGCTCCCAGGTTCAAACAATTCTCCTGCCTCAGCCTCCCAAGTAGCTGGTATTGCAGGTGCATGCCACCATGCCTGGCTAATTTTTTTTGCATTTTTAGTAGAGATGGTTTTCACCATGTTGGCCCGGCTGGTCTCAAACTCCCAACCTCAAGTGATCCACCAGCCTCGGCCTCCCAAAGTGCTGGGATTATAGGCGTGAGCCACAGCACCCGGCCTGAACACATAATTCTAATAATTGTGCTCAATAAAAATAGAAAGAGAATACTTCCTGGTTTCTACTACGTGGCCTAAGACTACAAGGGGATTGCGTTATAATGTGGTTTGCTATCTTATTTGGGGAATGTGATTTGATTCATATCATATCCCACATCATGAAATAAATAACCTCAGTAAATAGCAGATATAGCCCAGATTACCATCTAGGAGGTAGCTCCATTTACTGTGTTCCAAAGATGGCCTGTGCATTTCACTTCTAAAATCATGAGTATTTAGAAATATCACTGTAGGACTAACTTACATCCTTCTTGTGGTTTACTAATTTATTTTAGTCTTTGCTAAAAGGGGAAAGATTTCAGGCAACAGCCATATGAATACAGAATAAATACTGAATTATTAAATTCAGAGAGTTCTTATTGACATTGCCTGGAAACTCTGAGTCCAATAATGCTACCAGATCATTTAACTGTTCCTGCCAATTTTCAGAGATAAAACTCTTCTTTGTGAAAGAAAACTTAAAAAAAACCTTCAAGTGATATATTTGACATGCAAATAAACTTGTAATTTCCTACATGTAGTCTTGATATTAATAGCATACATTCCAAAGGAGGATTTTTAGCCAGTATTACACTCTACTAGAAACCAGTGTGGTCTATGTTTGCTATTATTTTATTATCTCTGATCATGGGTTCCTAAATATTAGATCGTGGATAGGTAACGAGCCACAGGCAAATAAAAATATTTGCATGTAAGCCATAAAGAACACACTGTGCATATTTCTTAAAATAATTTAAACATTATTTAGCAGGAGCCTGATACAGGAGACTTGCTTGAACTCAGGAGGTGGAGGTTGCAGTGAGCTGAGATCGTGCCACTGCACTCCAGCCTGGGCGAGAGAGTGAGACTCCACTCTCTCTCTCTCTCTCTCTCTCTCTCTCTCTCTCTCTCTCTCCATCTCTCTCTCTCTCTCTGTCTTTTGAAACACAAGTTGAATTCCACGGATGAGGTAACACAAAATAAGTCATCAAATGTTTGAAGCTTAATTCACTATGTCCCTAGCAAAGGGGCAGTTGACTAATGTAATGTGGATATGTTCACTATTCATTCTGTGTGCCAAGCTCAACAGTAAGCAAGCACGTAGGTAGGAGGCCTACAGAATGTTTGAAGATGACCATCGTTACTCCCTAATCTACCATCCTCTTTCAGCTCCTGATTTGACTGGGCATATCCTTCTCCAAGCCCAAAAACAAAGGGAAAAAAAATTCTATTGCAGATCTACCATGTGCCCAGCATGCTAAAATTACTCTTGGAACCAAAAGTTCAGAAGGAAAAATATTACTAGCAACGTTCTGAAAGCAGAAATGGACAAAATGTGTAATTACATATTCTGAATCAAATAAATAAATTACATGAGTTAATGTATCTAAAACATTTAGAACAGTAGTTGTTATAAGAGTGTTTGTTCTTAGTAGTATTTCTATCCCTGACTACATTGCAAGCTAAGGGTAAAGACCATGCTTATGTTATTCTGCACTGCATAAAGCACGGCTGAAACATGGCAGGTCTTCACACATTTCCTGAATGAATAAAATAATGTCAGAGAATGCATTGATGCATGCATGAATGAATGATCACAAAAAAATCGTTGGTGCATTTAGTTCCCCAGCTCTGGGGTTGACTAGCTATGTAATCTTGAGCAGTGATTGAACCTCTCTAATAACTGGTTTCTTCATTTGTATAATTCAGATAATATTTACTCTTACTTCATTAAGTTGTAGGAGAATTGAATGAATTGATTAGCATAGACCCGTGCCTAGCATATAAGATGTGCTTAATATCTGGTAGCTATTTTTATTATTTGCTAAGTTATTACAGTAAAATGAGAATAACTAATCATGACGCATAACGTTAAAACCATAAGAAGTTTGTGTCACAAAAGGGTAAAATAAACGAGAAAAATAAGGCAAAACTTCAAGAGTAACAGATGAAAACCAAAACAGGCAAAAGAAACAACACCAAAAACTTCCAGAATTATTCAGAAACGTAAGCAGAGGTTAGTCAGGTGCCATCCTAAATTGGTAAATTAAATGCAGAAGAAGGAAAAGTCATAGAAAAAAAAAATCAACCTTTTTAAATTAAAAATTAAATGAACAAATGAGTTATAGAATAAGATGTGAATAAATGAGATCACTGATTTGAACTCCACTATCTCAATGACGGTATAAGACACATTTGTGAGGACTTTTCAGTAGACTGTGATAGAAGATGAAAAATCGATATCTTTACACTTCATAGTGAAATAAAAGCCTCAATCATCGCACACAAATATGTTTAGGAATGAGCTATGATAAACACATATGTGTTTACATTAATTGAAGTTTTCCCTAAAGGGAATTAGTCTAAATCAATTAAGAAAAACTTCATTTTTAAAAGAAGGAGTAAAGTTGAGATGAATATGTAGTAAATTTGAGAGCCGGATAGGAATTAGTTTTTATTACAAATCTTATTGAAAAGTTTTTTGTAATAAACTACATACCCAATATGAAATCTATATGGTTTTGACATTTTATTTCAAAACAGACATAACTGTTTTCTACGGCACTTTCTACGTGTAAAGTTTAGCTTGGTACTCACATTTTCTGTTGGAGGTTGTCATACTGGCTATAGGCATTTCAGCTGCCTGTGAATCTTCCGGGCTTTGCTATTTTAAATAAAAAAATAACTGATGAAAGATAAGTAATGGCCATCATTTTTTTTTGGAAAATGAAACATCTGGAGAGTTACGTTGATTTTTAAAGATGTTTTAACACTCTAGATGTGTATTAGAACCTCTAGGTTTCATAGACACATACAACGGAGAGCCAAAAGTCTATGGCAAAGCAAGCCTTTTACACTCTTCATATTTAGATGAAAATAGCACTCTCAGGTAGATCAGAATCTTCCATAGAGAGCTGAAGGCTACTGAGACAGTCTGTAATTCAGACTCATAAATTATGTAAGGCTTTATGAAATTCAAAAGCTATTAAAAAAAATGATTCTTGGCCTAACTTGGCACTTCTCCTGTATGGTGGATTGTGGCTTTAGGATTCATCCTCTCATCTGTGAGCAGTTGACATATACTGGATAGAAAAGAAACCCAGGCAAACTCAACACCTCATTTCATTCACTGCAGCATAATATTCTGTGTTAACTGCTTTGCTAGTCAGTAAAAGAATCTTGCCCATTAAGAAAGTAGATCCACATACTTATAAATGACAACTATAATAAATTCAAAGCCTTTTTCATTCTTTTATATGACAGAGAAGTGAGATTTTGAAATTGACTTTATGAGTTAAGATTATTTGAAAAGATAATTTCTGAAAAGATATTTTCCCTCTTTGTGCCTCTGATTCTATTATTTAAAAAAAACTTTTCATCTGCATATTAAATATGTCCTTTTAAAAGCATATTCATAGAATTCTATCACCCAAAGCTGTATAAATTTTGACACAAATGTAATGAGATAAATGCATTTTTTTGTGTGAGAGAGAAAGTAAATTTTACATATTAGTAAAGTTCACATATTAGAATAGCAGCTATTCAGAAGACATAATGATAGGCTGTTTTTGGAGAAGGATGGCTGAGAAATAAGGTAGAACCTGTAGGTTACAGAGAGCAGGAAGTAGACCTCTTACTTGAAATCGGGTGGATATAGAAACAAAAAACAATGTGATCCCTTTACGTTATATCAAAAACCTAATTATAATCACAATGCTTTATAGTTCTGTGAAAAGACCAGATCAGATACTTATTCTAGAATGTCTTGTTTTTCAAAAAAAGCTATTTATTGTCACATATATGTAAAGTAATTTAGAGTCAAATATTCAGGACTTCTTATTGATTGGGAAAAAATGTATGTTCTCCTTCCTTATCCTCAAGTTTCTTCAGAAAACAAGAAATTACACTCATCAAACGTTCCTAAATGTTCATACGACTTCTATTTTGCTTTAGGTTGAAACTGCAGCTTAAATAACAAGAGGAATTACACATATATTAGTGTGCTGGAGTGTTCAAATAGCTCAAGACTAAGTTACCTTCAGTGATTTGCTTACATGCATCTTGGGGCTCTGAGCACTTCACAGAGAAGGAATAAAGTCAGCATCAAAGTGATTTTTAAAACTAACCCCACCTGAAGTTACCTTCTTTCAGGCCATATTTAGAATATCCAAGCAATTAATGTAATTAAGGCTCTTAAAATCGTATTTTAAAGGAAATTTCTGGTTTGTATCTCTGAATTAGCACAACATCTGAAATCTACTCCCAGACTTTTGTTTTGCTATGTCAATGTCTGAGGAATAGCCTCCTCATTTCTACTGAGTAATCTGTCCTTAAACTGTAAACCCCTTTCCCCAAGGTCATGGTTCCAGGGGGCAAGAATCCTAACAATTATATTTTACTTCATATTGTTCCCATTCCTATACTTGTTACTTTAAGAATTCAAATGGGAGTAGTGTTTTGAACATGATTGGACATTGTACTTTGAGAATTAATACAGAAGTTATTGTTGTGGAAAATTTAGTAGAATGAAGGCATTTGCTACGAAACATCTCATTGGGCAGAATCAGTTCTCTCCTGCATTATGAAATGAACACCCCAGTCCTAAGTGCTCTAAGTAATCCGTTGCTCAACATCTGTTTGTATGCACCTAGTCATGGCTAAGGATTACTCGGAATGGAAAACCCAAAGGTCAACTGGTTTATGAAAACTTGCAAACACAAGGATTAAGGACAAGTCTACGATGTCGAGTCTGATCCACACGTGTTTGAAAGCGATCCAGAGAACAATGGTTTGAATCTGTAGAGGGTGCTTGCTGCTCTTTACAACAGCTTTCAGGTGCTTGGCAGAGTTTTCTAATCAGTATTATCACAGTCAAAAACCGGCAAATCAGGAGTGTGGAATCTATTTATAAACCCTACTGATTTTCACTTGTTCATTGAGGAATAAAGAAAAGAAGGTAAGGAGATGAGTAGAATGCTTCAGATCAAAAACCTACCAACTGGATAGTTGAAGCAGATTTGCCTCTGCCTGCCTGGTCACTTAATTCAGAGTTGAGTGCAAGATGGTGGGAATGTCCCACATGCCCATTAACCAATGACAGGCCCTGGTGGATGAGGATGGTTTAAAATTAGTGTTGAAGCCAGAAGAACACAGGTGTAGTCTTTATCAATGCCATGGTTCCATTCAATTGCTTATTGGCCAAAATGGTGGATGCCACAAAAGAGAACTGGGATGCCTTAAGAATGGACTGCAACTTCAAAGATGTCTAGTGATGATTAAAGGAGGCTTGAACAGTGGTAGTCTTTATACTGCCTTTTTATTTACTAAAAAAAGATATATTTACACAAAACTACATTTTGAATTCTTTCTCACAGAGATACCACAATGATAATAAAACTATCAAAACTGTATTGTACCCTGTGACTACCAAAATAATGTCTGTGGAAATGTATTCGTCAATTAAAGCCTTTGCAGTTCCTAAACATACACATTCCTTTTATTTAAGGCAATATTATAAATCTTGGAATTATGCCCTTAAAACTCATTTTAAGTTCCCTGATAAGCCCATAAACAATCTGACTAAACCCTACATTTTTCGATGTTCAGAATTTCTTTTCTTTTTTTTTTTTTTTTGAAAAGGAATCTCACTCTGTCTCCCAGGCTGCAGTGCAGTGGCGTGACTTTGGCTCACTGCAACCTCCACCTCCCAGGTTCAAGCGATTCTCCTGCCTCAGCCTCCTGAGTAGCTGGGATTACAGGTGTGTGCCATCACGCCCAGTAGAGACAGGGTTTCACCATGTTGGCCAGGCTGGTCTCAAACTCCTGACCTCAGATGATCCACCGCCTCGGCCTCCCAAAGTGCTGGGGTTACAGGTGTGAGCCACAGCACCCGGCCCAAAATTTCTTTCACTCATTACCACACTGGATTTCTAACTACGGAGTTATGTATAGATTGGTATACTGGCTTTCTAATTTAGTTTTCCCAATCCAGACATGTTAATCCATTGGGCATAAGTGGGGATTTGTTATTTGTTTAATGCTTCATGAGATTAGAATTTCTTTAAGGTAAGTTTCTAAACTTTTAGGGTAAGCACTATAATAAAAGTAGGCATTCCTAATTTCCAAATTACCATAGCATCCTAGTTCAAGCCCGAGGCCAAAGAAGTCCTGCTTTATTAGAAAACTTTTATAAAAGTTGACTTGTAGTCTATTTGAATTCATGACATCTATTTACTGCTGCAAAGTTTCAAATACACATAAAGTTGAAAGAATTGTATTGTAATATAAATACTCAAATATCCACTTTCTGGATTCTATGACAATTTTATTAAATCTATTTTTATCATGTATCTATTCATCTATCAACCCCCTTTTCATCTATAAGTTCATTTTATTTTTTGATGCATAAAACAAAGTTTTGAACAAATTTAGGAATGATAAACAGTAAGTGCTGCTTTGTTTTTGTTTTTGTTTTTGTTTTGTTTTTTGAGATGGAGTCTCACTCTGTTGCCCAGGCTGGAGTGTAGAGGTGTGATCTTGGCTCACTGCAGCCTCTGCCTCCTGGGTTCAAGTGATTCTCTTGCCTCAGCCTCCCAAGTAGCTGGGACTGCAGGTGCCTGCCACCACACCCAGCTAATTTTTTTTTTTGTTTGTTTGTTTCAGTAGAGACAGGGTTTCACCATATTGGCCAGGCTGGTCTTGAACTCCTGACCTTGTGATCCACCTGCCTCAGCCTCCCAAAATGCTAGGATTACAGGCATGAGCCACAGCACCTGGCCCATATTTGTAGACATTTATCAGCTACTGGCATAATACAAGAAATTACTAAAGCTGAAAAAAATATTTGCTGCAAATTTCCAAATTCCTAAGCTGCTTGTTTTTTAATTTTAAATGCCTTTAAGGTAGAAATGACATGTGGTTTTGTGACTTTTCAATGTTTTTGTTTGCTTATTTGTTTAGGTTAAGAAAGACATCCAAAACACTGATTAATAGCTAGAATGTTGGGCCTCTTCATTCCCCAAACATGAAATAGTCCCCAGTTCCTATACCGACCATGAAGGTTAAACAGAAGGTTGTAACAAGTACATTAACTGCCCAGGAATAGATGTTTTAAAAAATTAATATTCTATTAGAAGGAGCTGTATATTCTTGCAATCAGAGCTCCGCTAGACATCCCTTACACAGGCAACTTCGTTACTTTTGAACAAGTACTTTTGAAGTAACAGATGAATGTATTATAAGACTCTAAAGCACAAGACAAATAAAACTTAAAATATACCTTGTCATTTGGTGACACAAGAAGAATAAAACATTTTTCTATCAAGAAAAATCCATGGATGCCTCCAATTAATCCCAACAGTTTCCAAATATGACCTTTGCTTTCATGAAAATGCCCAAATTCTGAGGCTTCCTGCTTATGTAAACCAAGAACCTTCAGCGGAAAAAAAAAAAAAAGTCAGAAAGAAAGGAGGTAACTTTTGATGGCTTAACTATCAGATAGTAGGTCCAGCATTGAATATATTTAGTTTTCATTCTAGGAAATGCCATGACAACTATTAATACAATCACTGAAAGCCCAGTTTGCTTTTGGGTATGTGAATACTTCCACTACACGCTTTAATCAGGGTCAAATAAATGTGTACAGTAGAAAACAAAGGAGAGCTTTGACTAGCTTGTGCTAATAAACAGAATGAAGCCTAAGCTTTATTTCTACAAGTGCCCTAGATTTTCATACAAACGCGGTCCTTTGGCCAAATTGTTTTTCAGGAATCCAATCTGCATCTATCTGTACAACAATGCTTCATAAAATATGAATAAAGTTTATATTTCATCTGGGGTTAGTTCTCCTCATGCCCCATTGCAATCAAAGTAAACTTTTGTTAAATACTCAGATAAGTAAGAAATCCACCATGAAGACTTGTTCTACCGGGGGAATACCGTATGAACAGCAATATTGTCAGGTCTCTGGGACACAAAACGATACAGAAATGTGCTGGGAATTTTACTGTAATTGCCTCATCCCATTGGTTGAGTTATCCCACTGGTCAATGTCATGATTTCTTGTGAGCCAGAGCAGATCATTCTGTACCACATCCTTT
Source organism: Ateles fusciceps (assembly GCA_036589455.1). Taxonomy (NCBI): domain Eukaryota; kingdom Metazoa; phylum Chordata; class Mammalia; order Primates; family Atelidae; genus Ateles; species Ateles fusciceps. Next base: position 9,561,614 of record JAZHEH010001064.1, read on the forward strand.
CTCTTAGAGAAGGGAATTTATGGACTACACCATAAATGGTTTCCAGATTTAGGATGTTACTATTAAATTTTAAAAAGGAAAAAGAAATTACATGTGCATAGATTCTATGTGCATACATTCATACATATATGTATATTGGCATTTATGTGTGCATACATATATATATACGTGTGTATATGTGAGTATACATATGTATCTACATATATACATTGTGTATGTAAATATCACTAAAAACCAATATATGTTAGTAAACGTTTTCTCTTGCTAAGGGCATTAAAGGATACCCACCTAATACTTCCAATGACCATTACTGCACAAAATAGACAACATTTGTAATATCATAAAATAAAACAGAAGAAAAGCCTCAGATCTCAAAATAAAACGTAGATCTTTCAATTGAACAGATTTAGCTGACTAAAAAGGGCAATCATATTAGCATTTTCCTCATTTCTGTGCAGACCTTTCTTTGAAAACTTGCCACAGATCACTGATTTTTCTAGCATGCCACCACACTTGTCCTGCATTTTTCTTCCTCTTTCCATCAACTTTCATCCTTGTCTCTGTTTGTTTTTTTTTTTCTTGAGATGGAGTCTCGCTCTGTCCCCCCAGTATAATGGCGTGATCTCGGCTCACTGCAACCTCCATCTCCAGGGTTCAAGTGATTCTCCAGCCTCAGCCCCCAGAGTAGCTGAGATTACAGGCATTTTATTAGTAAAGGCAGGGTTTTGCCATGTTGGCCAGACTGGTCTCAAACTCCTGACCTCAGGTAATCCACCCGCCTTGGCCTCTCAAAGTGCTCGGATTACAAGCAGGAACCACTGCACCCAGGCTTCCTCTCTTTTCTTAAGCAAAAATCTGCCAAAAAATTTCATGAAACCCAGCTCATCTCTTAAGTTCTCCTCTGTAACATGCTGCGCCCATCCCCAAGTCCACCCTCGCTGTGGGCTCCCCCACTGCGGGAGACTCAGGCTGCCCCCGAGAGCCTTTTTCTGTTTCCCAGGCTCCTGGGCAGTAAACAATTCTGCCACCACTGCTGTGACCTAGAAAAAAGGCCTCGGCCACCACCTCTAGTCAATCATAAGCCCCGAAATATTTCCAGAAAATTAGATTATGAGGGAAATTAAAACTCATAATGGTTTTATTTCTCCAATGCTCCCTTTGAGATTTTCGGAAAATTGAATAACAATTGAGCCTCTAAGCAACAAGAGTGACCCTGCAGGAAACTGCCAGAGGCCTGTGGAAAATTTTAACCAGCTCAGGCTTTGTTGGAGTGGGGATCATTGGTCCACTCTCATTATACCTGGTGAGAGACTTCAGAGAAAAGAGATAATCTCATCTGTAGATGACCTCAAGTCAGGTTTTAGTCCTTTCCTTTCTGGCAATGAGCCTGCACACTTCAACAGGAGGCAGCCTCCTGGGGCTTATCTGCTCCTTAAGGGAAATCTAGACACTATTACGTAAGAAGGAGACTTCTACTGTGATGGCTCAAATAAGGAGACATTGAAGATAAGACTATTACAGAGGTGGGCAGGGCCAAGGGCATCAACAATAAACAAGGGATAATGAGGCCCCCAGAGACTGCCAATCCCAGGAAAGCACTGCCACCCCTAGAGGTGAAAGGAAAAAGGGAGGAAGGTCAGTGAGCCGTGGAGCTGTGAGGAAGGTGTCCACTGGAGACGAGCCTAAAGCAGATCAGCCTCTTCTGGAGCAGATGCCGTAGCCGGGGAGGAAGCTGGGCAGAAACACCACTGCCTCTCTCTCCTCCTACCCTGCGTTTTCCATTGGGCCCTCCATTGGCTGACCCCAAACAAAAATCCAACCTTCAAGGTAGCTGAGGAGGTGCAGCCTTCCGGTAAGAATAGAGAAGGGCAATTAGGCCATTTTTGCATTGCTACAAAGAAGTATCTGAGGCTGGGTAATCTACAAAGAAAAGAGGTTTAATGCGCTCGTGGTTCTGCAGGGTGTACAGGAAGCATGGTGTCGGCATCTGCTTCTGGTGCAGGGCCTCAGAAAGCTTCCAGTCATGGCAGAGAGGGAAGGGGAAGCAGGTACGGAGAGAGAAAGCAAGAGAGGGAGCAAGGGGAGGTTCTGGACTTTTAAACAACCACGTCTTGGGTGAACTAACTGAATGACAACTTTTTTTGAGAAAGAGTCTCCCTGTGTCACCCACGCTGGAGTGCGGTGGTACGATCTCGGCTCACTGCAATCTTCACCTCTCGGGTTCAAGTGATTCTTCTGTCTCAGACTCCTGAATAGCTGGGATTGCAGGCACACGGCACCACATCCAGCTAATTTTTGTATTCTTAGCAAAGATGAGGTTTCACCATGTTGCCCAGGCTGGTCTCGAATTCCTGACCTCAAGTAATCCACCTACCGCAGCCTCCCAAAGTGCTGAGACTACAGGTACACGCCACCATGCACAGTTAATTTTTGTATTTTTAGTAGAGATGGGATTTCACCATGTTGTCCAGGCTGGTCTTCAACTCCTGGGCTCAAGAGATCTGCCCAGCTCAGCCTCCCATAGTACTGGGATTACGGACATGAAACACCACACCCGGCCACCTTTTCTCTTTTATTTCAAAAATACTACTACTATGCGGTGAGCCCAATATTGCAGCATCTCTTTCCTTCTACAAGGGCAGAGGGGATTTGTAGAAATAACATTTCTTTTTAAAGGAAAACACCAGCCACCATATTCTCTGTTTGAAGTCTCAGTATAATTTTGCATAAATACCTCCAGTGATTAAATGTGAAGAGAAATGAAATGAACTTTATCTGAAATGTAAAAGAGCAGATTACCTGAGGGATAAGGTGGAGCAGAGCATCCCCAGACAGTGTACCGACGGCCAAGCCCACAAACAGCTGTAAGATAAGCCTGTAGTTCTCCTCACAGCTATGGAAAAGGACCAGTGCTGTCCCCAGCATGGAGCCCAGTGTAAGAAGGGTGACAGCCACGGTGCTGTAGCCGTATTCTAAGTCAAAAAAGATCATAAACACTTTTATAATCCTTAGAATTTCATGTTTCTAGGCTTCCTTTTTAAAAATATTCATAAAGGACAATTTGTAAGCTTTTTCCAAAGAAAAACAAATACATATAAGAAGGGAGAAGAAACAAAGGAGGAAAAGGAAGAGGTAAGATTGAAAGAGGGAAGAAATGACTTTCAGAGTCAAGTACAGATGACAAAGGGATAAGGAGTTATTCTTGGCGTCATTTTCATCTGCTTGTAGATAGTCAAAGCAAATGGTTATTTCTCTACCTATTCAGAAATTACTAAAAGTCATGGCAAACTAGTTTGTAAACAATGAGGAAGGCTAATTACAAAATTAAACTATCATTTTCTTCAGTGACGACAGATATACAGTAAGTTAAATCACACAATTCTGGTGTCAAAATACTTAAAGCTCATTGCAATTTTTTAAAAAAACTATCCTCTTAAAGTTTGTAGAAAATATTTCATTCTCATCATCCTTCCATTTTTCTAAAAGGTTTACTCTTTAAATTATTTTATTTTATTTTTATTTTGAGGCAGAGTTTCTCTCTGTCACCCAAGCTGTAGTGCAGTGGCACAATTTCGGCTTGCTGCAACCTCCACCTCTCAGGTTCAAGTGATTCTCCTGCCTCAGCCTCCCAAGTAGCTGGGACTATAGGCATCCACCACCATGCCTGAAAAAGTTTTGTATTTTTGGCATAGGCGGGGTTCCATCATCTTGGCAAGGCTGGTTTTGAATGATCCACCCACCTTGGCCTCCCAAAGAGCTGGGATTACAGGTGTGAGCCACTGCACCCAGCCTAGATCATTTTAGTAATATAACTGGTAAAAGAAATATAGGCTTCTGATATTAAGAGGACCTTTACTGAAATATAAGTTCTGAATTACCCAGGGGTTTAATATTAAAATAGAGTTGGTAGTGTACTCAGTAGCGGTAGAAAAACTTTAAGCATTTATTCTCATACCCCCACTAGCACATTTTCCCTGCTGTAGAACCTCTATAAAATGGTTTAGAAGGTGAAATAAAAAATTGTTCTATGGGCATAGCATTTTAGTTTTGCAAGATGAAGAAGTTCTATTATCTGTTGCACAACAATGTGAACGTACCAAATCGTGCGAATACAAATGGTTAAGATGTCAAATTGTATATCATATGTATTGATCGACACCTATATCACTTTTCTTTCATCATTCTAATGTAGTAAAAATGCCCATCTTATAGAAACTTTCCTGAAAATATTCAACCAAGTTTCATATCCCATTCTTCCCCAAGTAGACTCTATGTGGGAATGCCATTCTTTTCATTTATACATAAAGTAAAGACCTTTGAATATTAACATGGGCACCTGGATGTTTAATAAAATTTAAAGCTGTCTCATTTTAAAAGAGGTAACTGCAGGCCGGGTGTGGTGGCTCATGCCTGTAATACCAGCACTTTGGGAGGCCGAGCAGGGTGGATCATGAGATCAGGAGTTTGAGACCAGCCTGGCCAACATGGTGAAACGCCGTTTCTACGAAAAATACAAAAATTAGCCAGGCATGGTGGCGGGCACCTGTAATCCCAGCTCCTCGGGAGGCTGAGGCAGGAGAATTGCTTGAACCCAGGAGGTGGAGGTTGCAGTGAGCCGAGACCACACCATTGCACTCCAGCCTGGGCGACAGAGTGAGACTCCGTCTCAAAAAAATAAGTAAATAAATAAAATAAAGTGGTAACTGTAAAAGACCACAAAATGCCAAGAAAGAAAAATACAATGACAAATTAGGGTATGACATTCCCAGGCAAAAGGCACAGTTGAAACTTCTTCAGTTATTTTGCTACCCCCTCACCCCCGTGGGTGCCTACCATGGGGGAAAAGGAATGTTTCCGAACTTCAGAGGTTAGCAAATCTTTTTAGATTTTCTGTGAGTCATATTTCGCTTGCTTTCATGTAGGAAGGACAGCCACAAAACCGTAAAATCTCTGACCTGTGGTCACAGGACTCTGCTAATTTACCCCAGGTCCCTGCTTAGGTGCCATGGAGTCTTGAGTGGCGTCAGGCAACTTGCAGACAGGTTCTAAAGTTTCCCATTATCACAATAGAGCTTGACCTATCCACTAAATTCTCAGCCACTTCTGAGCAGCTACTTTGAATAGGTCTGAAACTTAATTTGTACATGGCCATAATACTCTTTCCTGGAAACTCAACTGAAGGCGGTGCTTAGCAGTTGAGTTTCAGCATACTGAACAGTATTTTCTTAATAATGTCTCCCCAAGTTCTCCTCCCTTCAATAGAATATCATACATTTCTATCATTTCAAAAGACCTTTTGAAATTACAAGCCTTTCCCTATTCACATAATGCAACATTTTCGACTGAGGACAGTAATGTTTTTCTAGGTTCTTGTTTTGAAGACAGGCTCTCTCTCTGTCACCCACCTGGAGGGCAGTGGCACTGTCAATAGCCCCCTGCATCCTCCAACTGTTGGGCTCCAACGATCCTCCCACCTCAGCCTCCCACGTATCTGAGACCACAGGCATGTACCACCATGCCTGGCTAATGATTCAGTTTGTAGAGATGGGGTCTCCCTATGTTGCTCAGGCTTATCTCAAACTTTTGGGCTCAAGCAATCCTCCTGCCTTGGCCTCCCAAAGTGCTGGGATTACAGGCATGAGCCAATGTGCCTGGTCTTTCTAGATTCTTTAGTGAGTGGGACATGTTGGAATGTTTCTCAGGAAGACTACTCCCCAGAAGCATCTAGAAGTTCATTCGAAAGGAGATACAACTTTTCTCATAGGTCTTAAGTTCAAAACCCTTTTCCGAGCCGCCTGTATGTTCCAGCCCCGAGCCAGGCGGTAGGAATAAAAAGGTGTCCAGGGATGTGCCAGCTGCCACGGTGTAATCTTCATCTATTTTCTGAGCCTCACTGAATGACCACCACCGGGAGCTGAGTTATTTAGCTGCTCACTATTAATGAAGTTGTTTTCCTCTCAGTGAATGCTGAATCATATATATTTAGGGCTGGGATGTTTTTGTTCACGTAACATTTTTGTTGTTGTTGTTGTTTTGTTTTCTTTTGTTTTTCTAAGACATCTGTGTGAACACGTAACATTTTCAATTAAGCCACTTGATGTTACAGAATCCACTACGAGTTAGAGATGGGTAACTGAACAACTCGTCTATGATCGGTATTGCGGCTATCTCACAGAGAAAGAAACACAGCTCCGAGAAAATAACGTATCTAAGACCCTCAGATCAATGGTAAGTTAACGGTCACATTTTTACTAGATAACATAGATAGTTAGTTCACAGACAACCATTTTTTTGTCTTTTCTACATGCAGAGCTTTAAATTTACTGAACACATTTTTGTACACCGTATTTCATTTGAACCTCACAGGTACCCAGTGAAGCCCTCAGAGAGATCTCATCTATTGCAATGACTCAGTGGGATACAGGTAACTGCAAATACTGATCTCTTCCCCCTCCTGGGGCTGACAGCTACGTCTGGGAGGCAGGTATCTCCCTGCATGGGTCACCTTCACCCCACAGCAGCCCCATGTGCTTTGGTTTATCATAATATATTTTCATTTTTCATACATGCCATGATGTGAGAAAGGCAGCCCTATAGGATATCACTGCTTTCCACTGTGCTGGAAAAGAAACAGTCCTGGGGGAGAAATGGCTTAAGATTACAAAGTGTCTGAGGAAAGAAGGCACGACTCAGCTCTGCATTCCAGATTCCAATGCTACCGCTTTCTCTTATACTATACCACCTCTTGACTATGGTCTTTTACGTTGACCCATGATTGAGTCAACTATAGAAGACACAATTAATTTATATAAACCATATACAAATATAAAATACTCATTGAAGAGTAGTATGTATTGTGGCTAGAAACAAGGACTCCAGGGCCAGCTTGCCTGGGTTTGAATGGCAACTCCATCACTTCCCAGCTGTGTGTCCCTGGGAAAGTCACTTAATCTCTCCGTACCTAGTTTCCTCATCTGTAAAATGGGGATAATAACATCTACCTTGTAGCACTGTTAGAAGTATTAAATGAGTTGATAAATGTAAAATGTTTAGAACACGGCCTGGTATATAATAGGTATCCTGCTTTTACTATTATTATTGCACACGTTGTGCACATCAGCTTTCTGAAGGAAGATCTAGAACTTACTCTCCAGAGTGGTGGATGGCAGCTTTGCTTGTTGGTCCTTTGGCAAGTGGCAGGAGCAGCTGAGGAGTTGCTGGATGATCCCTGGACTCATTTGCTTAAAGTCCTCCTTAGAAATGGAGAAGAGGCCCTTCTGCAGAAATATCTCCACCAGCTGCCTGGCAGAGAAGCAAGTCTGTGTGAACAAAACATACATTGTTACTAATGTCCGCACTAAACTAGATTCTCCACCAGTTGTCATTCTTGAGGATTGAATACTAGACGGAATGACTAGGACACACGCATGAAGCCAGTAGGACACGTGTTTCCCTGCAAACTTTCATCTACATGTAATTCCTAAGGATATTTGAAATCCTGATCAAAGTCTGCAATACCTCGCTTTCATTCCGAGCATTATTTAGAAGTGTTGCACACTTTTTTTTCCTAGAAAGACACGCTGGTGTTCAGTGTTGTTTTACAGGAGCCTTAGGATGCCTCGATGTTTTTGTTGTTTTTCAACGAGGATAGCTTTGTGTTAGCAAAGACTTCATGCAATAAATAGAAGTCCTATGGTAATGAGGTCACTGTTGTTAATACCGTTTGATTTAATCAGCCTGTGCAAGCAACATGTACTTTCAAAAGTTATAGAAGTAAAATTTTTGAAAGTAAAGCTGTGTCAACTAGCTGCTGTGTGAATACCAAGTGATATGGCTGCCTCTATCAATTGGTATCCCTTATCTACACACACACGACAGCTGAAAGCACCATATGAGACTTCACTGATTTTTACCTAAATCTTTACAATTTGTTTTCATATTGCATAGCAATATTGATGAAACAGAAGAATAAGTAAAAAAACAAATGCCAGTCTCTAAAAATGGCCGCAAGACATTTGTCCATCTCAGAATAAAGGCTGACACTGTGCACATCAAAAATTACAATTTAAAAGTTTTAAGGGGGTCAATGAGAATGACACATTTTGCTAGCACAAATGGATGTTTTCTATTGAAATAAGACTCCAGTGCAATGTCTCTGTGATCTTTAGTTGCGATCCATAAGGTATTGTTTTAAAAATTAGTGGTTTGCAAGCCTGGTCTGGTTCGCCCTGCTGTAGAATTTAGGGATTTTTAACAAAGGCACTTTGCTAATTAGTTAATAATTATGACACAGTTGCTGTTTGTCTTTTCTCCCCACATAAAAATCTTGAGAGACGATTTCAGGGATAAAAAGTTTAATCTTGATCAGGAAATGTTTGGGTACATGGAACAGAACCCACTGAAATAAGAAAACCAAGAGGAGATTGTATTAGAAAGGCACAGATAGTCTCAAAGAAGCCAGGGATTGAAAGAAAGCCCACACTTCACAAGGAATGACAACCTCAAGCTGGGAAAACAGAACCAAAGACACATGATCTCTGCCCACACCCTCCTTCCTGCCCCGCCCCACTTTCCCTCCTTGAGCCAAGGATTTTCTTTTTTCTTTTTCCCTCTACATACGTCTATTTCCTTTCACAGTTTGGCCCTCTCTCATTTAGTAAACTCAAGGCCATGTAAGCCCCAACTTTCTACTTCAAAACCCAAGAATGCTGCAGCCGATTGATTCAGCAAAGCCACAGATGGTCTCTCCTGGGTCAGGTGTCCATTTAGTTCAATCAGTTTTGCCCAAGTAGTAGGAGATGGAAAAAAGCTGTTCAAACATGGGTGCCAAACTCACTCCTGTAGGTGAGGAAGGCATTTCTCTGTAAGGGATCAGGCAAGAACTCCAAACAGTTTCTGCTACAAAAAACATCCACAGAAAGCTAAACTTGTGTCTTTTTCCCTTTATCAAAATAATGCATACCAAAGACAATATTCTCTTTTGCACCACTTGTTTCTGACAGAATCTATTTCATCATCAATAATATTGACAAAAAATAAAGGGAAACTGCCAACTAACTTTTGATGAAAGTTTCATAATACAATGCCTACCAGAAAATGCCTGACTGGTAAATGAAGGAATGGAGAGAGAAACAGGAACAAAATGCCATCCATCTTTCTCCAGTTAGTCACCAAGTTGAATAGTTTCTAGTTTTACAATACCTTCTCACAGGCTGGGTGCAGTGGCTCATGCCTGTGATCCCAGCATTTTGGGAAGCCGAGGCAGGCGGTTCACGAGGTCAAGAGTTCGAGATCAGCCTGGCCAACATGGTGAAACCCTGTCACTTCTAAAAACACAAAAAATTAGCTAGGCATGATGGTGCACACCTGTAGTCCCAGCTACTCAGGAGGCTGAGGAAGGAGAATCGTTTGAACTTGGGAGGAGGAGGTTGCAATGAGCTGAGTTTGCGCCACTGCACTACAGCCTGGCGACAGAGCAAGACTCTGTCTAAAAAAAAAAAAAAAAAACAAAAACACATACACAGAAGAATACCTTCTCACAGAGTAAGGTTATTGGTTATTCTATTACAAACTTCTGTGTCCTTCATCTTCGCTTGCTGCTCTGGTGCCATTCAGTTCATTGTTTTAAGTAAGTTTCTTCTGAAATCACTAATATAAATGTCCTTACTGGGGACTCATAATATTCTATAAAATTTTGAACACAACCTATTTTTAATAAGGAATAAAATCAAAATGTAGATTAAGCAGCCACTAATACTTAAAACATCTTTATTCATTCATATGTAACTTTGAAATATGCTTGCACTTGTGTCGATGTTATCAGGTTACTATGGAAGCTTTACAAACATACTCAAAAGGAGTCGTTTCTAATCTTTAGTTTTGAGGATCACTTGTAGGGCTTGTTAAAAAACAAAGTTCTAGGATCCACTCTTGGGGTTTATGATTCAGGAGATTCTGGGTTGGGGTCTGAGGATGTACATTTCCAACAAGTTCCCAGGTGATGCTGCTGCTACTGGCCCAGGCACAAGCCTTGGAAAACCATCGACCTAAATAATATAGGTAGAGTCCTCAAATCTGGTGACCCACGTTAGGATCCCATCAAGAATCACAAAGAAAGTCACATGTTGGGACTGAGAAGAATTACTGGAGAAGAGGTTGTTTTGTTTAATTTGCATAGTCAGCACAGAAAATGATTATCAGCATTCTTAGAAGATGCATGCCTTAAGTAACCCTTAAATTTTAAAATATAACCTTTATCCTTTATTCAAATAGGGTCTCCATAAAGAGACATGAACACAAGTGCAAGCATATCTCCATAAAGAGACCCTATATGTTCTCTTCCTGAGAGTTGGCCCTAATTAAGGCAACTTCACACACATGGATTAATATGGAGATCAACTCTTGGCACCTGCAGTTGAATATGGTAAACATGAGTTTGAAAGAGTCAGCTTCAATAGATGCCTTTTACACATGGCAGAAATAGCAGAAATTGACTTTTAAAATATATAATGGGAAAAATATGTGCCTATTTTTGTTCAACACTGTATCTCTCATGCCCAGGATGACTACTGGTGTGCAGTAAAATGCTCAATATATGTTTTCTGAATTAATTGCTAATGCATTCAATCTGAACTCAAGGGAGGAAAAGTAATATATTTCATTCGCCTAAATACCTTGGCTTTATTTTTATGTCTACAGAGATAGACTTGTAGAAAAAGAAGACCGTAACTACATGGGGGAACTAGAATATTTTTACTTTTCACGACAATACACAATACCCTTTCAGTTTTCTACAACTCTAATAAAACTTTCACAGCTGGGCTTCCTTTCACAACAGCAAATGTTTGCATAAGAGGAATAATGGCAATACCTGATCCCAGGAAGTTGGACCACCCTCAGACTCTTTGTCCAAAGATGAAGGGAAATTAGAATAGTCCTGATCATGGGTTATTGCATTGTTTTGTTTCCTTTCAAGTTGATGGATTTTATCCTTTTTGATACAGGTACTTCTGGTCCAGAGAGTGTTGAGGAGCTGGTCTAGTTCTAAAAATTTCATATAAAATCTGGTGTCACATGGAATATAGACAGGTCAAGTTCAGAATAGTCACAATTTCACATAGTCACAGCATAGATATTCCCTTACAAAGATATTCTCATCTTTTTTAAGCTCTAGAGATGATGGAATGGACATTTTCATCAATGAAAATGCCTTCCATGGAGTCAAGTATTTTCTTTTTCTATAAAAATGTAAACTAATGATGAAACTGGACTAATCCTTATGAAATTATTCCCTTGAGGCATTATACATCCTTAGTAGATTAATTATTACTTTAGTTAAGTCAATCAAATTGTTCTCCTTTTAAGTGTATATGCAAAAGAGGGAAAAACCGTGAAAGGCAGACAAGATTCTAGAAACAATCTAGACCTGGTTTTCTAATGCAACTATGGTATGACAGTCAGCTGAAAGATTGCAGTTTAGTTTCCCTTAGTATAGCTCTAGGCTTTTAAAAAATAATTTCTACAAAGAAGAAATAAATATAACAGTAAATTTCTATGGATTTATGCATCTTCTCACTTGTGAATAAAATGGAATTTTCCTAAATGTTATCAGCAGCAGTAGGGGGAAAAAAAGCAGTCAGTAAGTACATCTCAGTATTTTGAGATGTTGCATTCAGCAAATAAAGACTATAAAGCAATTATTATAAGTATGTTTAAGGAACTAAAGAAAATTATATTTAAAGAATTAAAGGAAAGTCTGACAATTATAAATCGATTAATAGGAATTTTTTAATACAGAAATATAAATTATATAAATGTTCAAATGAAAATTCTGGAGTTGAAGAATATTGAGACACTAGGTGAAACAAAAAGTTTACTACAAGAACTCAGCAGCATATCTGAGAGGGCAGAAGAAAAAAATCACTGAATATAAATATAGATTAACAGAAATAATTCATTCTGAAGAACAGAAAGAAAAAAACAAGTGTCAGAGACCTGTAACAAGAGCAAGTATAGCAATGTGTATATATTGGCAGTCACAGAGAGGAGAAAGAGAAAAGGATCGGAAAAAAATATTGGAGGAAATAACGACCAAAAACTTTCAAACTCTGATGTAAAAGCCTGAATATACATGCTCAGGAAGCATATCAAACACAAGTAAGATAAATACAAAAAGATTCACACTCAGACATATTACAGTCAAACTGCTGAAAGCCAAAGATAAAATCTTGAGGCTGGGTGCAGTAGCTCACGCCTGTAATCCCCACAGTTTGGGAGGCTGAGGTGGGTGATCAGCTGAGGTCAGGAATTCGAGACCAGCCTGACCAACATGGTGAAACCCCATCTCTACATAAAAAAATACAAAACTTAGCCAGGCATGGTGGTAGGCACCTGTAATCCCAGCTATTGAGGATGCTGAGGTGGAAGAATCGCTTGAAACCAGGAGGTGGAGGTTGTAGTGAGCCAAGATGGTGCCGCTACATTCCAGCCTGGGCAACAGAGTGAGAATCTGTCTCAAAAAAAACAAAAACAAAAGACAGTAAGAGAGAAAATCTTGAAAGCAGCAAAAGAAAGTAACTCATCACCTACATGGGAACATCACTACAATTAATGGCTGACTTCCCATCTAAACAATGGGGTCCAGAAGGTAGTCAAATGATATATACTCAAAGAGCTAAAAAAAAAAAAAATTGGAGGCAGGGCAAGATGGCAGAATAGAAGGCTCCACCAATCATCTCCCCCACAAGGACACCAATTTAACAACTGTCTACACAAGAAAAGCACCTTCATAATAACTAAAAATCAGGTGAACCCTCATAGTATCTGGTTTTAACTTCCTATCACTGAAACAGGCACCGAAGAGGCAGAAAAAACAGTCTTGAATCTCTGATGTCACCCCTGTCCCACCTCCCCAGCAGCAGCAGTGTGTTGCAGAGAGCACCTCTGGGCACTGACAACAAGAGAGCACAGCAGTTGTGAGGCATTCAACTCAATGCTGCTCTGTGATAGCAGAAGGGAAATAGGACCAAACTCAGCTGACATCTGCCCGTGCAGGAAGCATTTAAAGCAGCCCTGGCCGAGGGGAATACCTGATCCCAGCAGTTAGAACCCGAGCTCCGCCCCCATCCCCCCACCTCACCCCCGGCTACCGCAAGGCTTGCCACCTCAGGCTAAAGTGCTCTGGGTGCTAATAAACGTGAAAGGCAGTCTAGACCACAAGGACAGCAACTTTTATGTGAGCCCTAGTGCTGTACTGGACCCAGAGACACTGGACTTGGGGGAGTGGGGCACATGACCTACTGAGACACCAGCCAGGACAGTGCTGGCCATTACCCCTGCCCCAATCCCAGGCTGCAGAGCTCACCACTCCAGCCCCTTACTTCCACGTAAGGAGAGGAGAGGAAAGAGTCAGGGGGACTCTGTATTGCATCTTGGATACTAGCTCAGCCACAGCAGGATGGGGCAGTGGTTAGAGGTGCAAGGTCCTTTTTTCAGGTTCTAGCTCTCAGATCACATTTCTAGACATGTCCTGGGCCGGAAAAGGACCTGCTGGCTTGAAGGGAAGGACCCAGTCCTGGCAGGATTTGTCACCTGCTAACCGAAGAGCTCTTGGGCCCTAAACAACCAGCAGTGATACCCAAGTACTATGTCAAGAGGCTAGGGTGAGGCTCTGAGATTTGCTGGCTTCAGATACCAGCTCAGTCACAGTGTATTAGAGCACCAAGCAGACTCTTGGGGTCCCAGATTCCAGGACTTAGCTCTTACATGGGATTTTTGGACCTGTTCTGGGCCTAGGGGGAGCCCATAGCCCAGAAGGGAGAGTCCTAGGCCAGGTAACATTCACCAGAAGTTGATTCAAGAGCCCTTGGGCCTTAAGGGAACAATGGCAATAGTCTGGCAGCTCTCCCCCACGGACCTGTGGTAGTGGTGGCCACAGGGTAAGGCTCCTCTGCCTTTGTAAAGGGGAGGGAAAACTGAGAAGGATTATGTCTTGTGGTGTGGGTGCCAGTTCAGCCACAGTTCTAAGGTTTTTGACTCTAGTCGCTGGCTCCTGTACGACACCTCTGGACCTGCCTGGGGACTGGGGTAACTTGTCGCCCTGAAGAATAGGACACAAGCCTGGCTGGCTTCACCACCTGCTGATTGCAGAGTCCCAAGGCCTTGAGCAAACATAACCAGGGAGTGGTTACAGTGGGCCTTGGGTGAGACTCAGTGCTGTGCTGGCTTCAGGTGGGACCCAGTGTAGTCACAGTGGTGGTGGTCACAGTGGTGCTTGTGTCAATCCAGTCTCAGTTTCAGGTGACTCAGAACAGAGAGTGAGAGACTCCATTTGTTTAGGAGAAAGGGAAGAGAACAAGAGTCTCTGCCTGGTAATCCAGAGAATTCTCCAGGATCTTGTCCAGGACCATCAAGGTGGTATCTGTATGAATCTGCAAGAACCACAGCGTTAAAGGGCTTGGGGTGCAGATACAGCAGATCACAGCAGGTATGCAAAGCACATCTGTATCCTAAAGCAGATGCAGCATAGATCATAACACCTAAATCCTTTCGATTACCTGGAAAGCCTTCCCAAGAACAGTGGGTACAAACAAGCCCAGACAGTGATGACTTCAATAAATATCTAACTCTTCAATACCCAGACACAGACAAATATCTACAAATATCAAGATATTCCAGGAAAAAATGGCCTCACCAAATGAATTAAATAAGGCACCAGGGACCAGTTCTGGAGAAACAGAGATATGCGGCTTTTCAGATAGAGAATTCAAAATGGCTGTTTTGAGGAAACTCAAAGAAATTTAAGATAACACAGAGAAGGAAGTCAGAGCTCAGATAAATTTAACAGAGACTGAAATAATTAAAAAGAATCTAATAATTAAAAATATTTTTAAAATATTAAATAATTTTAAAAACTTAAAAAGAAATTCTGGAACTAAAACATGCAATTGGCATATAGAGAATGCATCCAAGTATTAATAGTTGAATTGATCAGGCAGAAGAAAAAATTAGTAAGCTTGCAGACAGGCTACTTGAAAATACACAGTCAGAGGAGACAAAAGAAAAATAGTAAGTACAACTACTGAATCTGGAAAACAGCCTCAAAGGAGCAAATCTGAGTTACTGTCCTCAAAGAGAAGGTAGTGAAAGAGATAGGGGTAGAAAGTTTATTCAAAGGGATAACAACAGAGAACCTCCCAAACCCGAAGAAAGGCATCAATACCCAAGTACAATAAGGCTATACAGAACACTAGGCATATTTTACCCAAAGACGACTACCTCAAGACATTTAATAAGCAAACTACCAAAGATCAAGGATAAAGAAAGGATTCTAAAAGAAGCAAAAGAAAAGAAATAAATATAAAATGGAACTCCAATTTGTCTGACAGCAGACTTTTCAGTGCAAATCTTACAGCCCAGAAGAGAGTGGCATAACATATTTAAAGTGCTGAAGAAAGAAAACTGTTACCCTAAAATAGTATATCCTGTGAAAATATGCTTCAAACACGAAGGAGAAATAATGACTTCCCTAGACAAGCAAAAGCTGAGGGATTTTATTAATTCTAGACCACCCCTATGAGAAATGCTAAAGAGACCACTTCAGTCAGAAAGAAACTGATGTTAATGAATAATAATAATCACCTGAAGGTACAAAACTCACTGGTAATAGTAAGGAAATAGAAAAACACAGAATACTATAACACTGTAACTGTTGTATAAACTACTCCTATCCTAAGTAGAAAGAATAAATGATAAACCAATGAAATACAATAACTACAACAACTTTTCAAGACAGACAGCACAATGTGATATAAATAGAAACAACAAAAAGGTTAAAAGTGGGGGAAAAAATTAAAGCAAAGAGTTTTTATCAATTTTCTTTTTGCTTGTTTTTTTTTTATACAAACAGCGCTAAGTTCATGTAAGCTTAAAATAATGAATTATAAGACAATATTTGCAAATCTCATGGTAATCTCAAACCAAAAAACATACAATGGATACACAAAAAATAAAAGCAAGAAACTAAATCATATCACCAGAGAAAATCACCTTCACTAAAGGAAGACAAAAAGTAGAGACGATGACCACAAAATAACCAGAAAACAAATAACAAAATGGCAAGGGTAAGTCCTCACTTATCAATAATAACATTGCATGTAAAAGGACTAAGCTCTCCAATCAAAAGACACAGACTGGCTGAATGGATTTTTTAAAAAGTCATTGATCTATTGCCTGTAAGAAACACACTTCACCTAGAAAGACACACATAGACTAAACATAAAGGGATGAAGAAGGTATTCCATGCCAATGGAAACCAAAAGAAAAAGCAGAAGTCATTATCCTTATATCAGACAAAATAGATGTCAAGACAAAGACTGTAAGAAGGGACAAAAGTCACTATGTAATGATAAAGGCGTCAATCTAGCAAGAGGACTTAATAATTTTAAATATCTATGCACCCAATGCTGGAGCACCCGGATAGATAAAACAAATATCATTAGAGCTAAAGAGAGACACAGGCCACAATCCAGCAAGAGACTTCAACACCCCACTGTCAGCATCAGCCAGGTCTTCCAGACAGAAAATCAGCAAAGTAGCGTTGAACTTAATCTGCACTATGAGACCAAATGGATCTAATAAATATTTACAGAACATGGCATCCAACAGCTGCAGAACACACATTCTTTTCTTCAGCACATGGGTCATTCTCAAGAACAGACTATATGTTAGGTCACAAAACAAGTCTCAAAAGATTTTTTAAAAATTGAAATAATATCAAGCATCTTCTCCGACCACAATGGAATAAAACCAAGAAATCAGTAACAAGAAAGACAAACATTTCATGTTCTAACTTATTTATGGGATCTAAAATAAAAAACAATCGAACTCAGGGACATAGAGAATAAAAGGATGGTTTCCAATGGTTAGGGAATGTACTAGGGGGGAGGGGGACAGTTAATGGGTATAACAAAACTAATTAGAAAGAATGAGTAAGACGTATTATTTCATAGCACAAAAGGGTGACTATAGTCAATAACTTACTTGTAAATATCAATATTAAAATAACTAAGAATATAATTGGACTATTTGTAACACAAAGGATAAATGCTCAAAGGGATGGATGCTCTATTCTCTGTAATGTCATTATTATGCATTGCATGCCTGTAGCAAAACATTACATTTCATGTACCCCATAAATATATACACCTGCTATGTACCCACAAAAATTTGAAAAAAGTAAAACAAACAAACAAAAAAGATCAAGAATTTTATATCCAGCAAAATAATCCTTCAAATTGAAGGTTTTAAAAAAAAGCCATTCTCAGATAAACAATGAATGAGAGAATTTACTGTTAGCAGACCTGCCTTGTAAGAAATACAAAATGAAGTTTTTAGGCTGAAAAGAAATGACCCAAATTTACCCCTTGGGTAAAGTTCCCATTTTGTTCAAGTCCACTCCAAGAAATGACTAGCACTGGAGATGTGAAAATGTGGGTTAATATAAAAGACTCTATAAATATATTTTTTTCTCACTTGTTCTCTAAATTTAATGAGAAAATACTATAGGTTCCTCTTTCAAAGTCAGAAATATAGTAAGGATGCAGATCACCTCCACTGCTATTTAACATTTTATTAGGGTTACTAACCAATGCAATTAGATAAGAAAGTAAATAAAAGCATGAGAATTAGATATTAATAGGCAAAACTATACATATTTAGAGATAATATGATTATATATCTGAAATCCCTAAAAATCAATATAAGTACAATCATGAAGCAGGTTATAAAATTAACCTTTAAAAATTAGAAACATATATATATATATATGTATACACACCCAAACACACATACACACACATACACACACACACACACACACACACACAAAGATCAACTAGAAGATACAATGAAAGAGGACCTCATTTAAGAGAGTCAAAAAGAATGTTAAAGGCATAGGTGTAAACATAACAAGAAATGCTTAAAATCTATGTGAGGGAAATAAATATTTATAAAAGCAAATCTTTCTCTTTTGAAGGATGCATGGCCACTGTGTTATTATTTTAAAGACTGGCAAATTAAAGTGTCAAGAATTTATTCTTAACTTCCCCTTAAGAACCTCAATAAGATAAAGTATTAAGGAGAGGAATTTTTTCTATTATAGGATTATTACGCTAGTAAGAAAGAAATGGGAGTTAGATCACCATTTTATAAGCCCGAAATAATCAATCTAGGCAACTATCATCAATAGCTTATAACTTCTGAAAAAGAGATGACCAGATGTTATATGCTTCCTAACGGAAGGTACTAACTATAAAACAGGTAAGCAACCTTATCAAGCCTCTACATATAACAACCCCTAAACATGAAACACAGCGCATAGAAATGCATGATAGATGCCTAGAAATGCAATCAGCAAAAATCCAGATGGAAAACAACCCCCTTTCCTTTCAACAAAAAAACTTCCAAAAAAATAGAGAAGGTGGAAGAAGTGTGACAGGTATAAAAGAAACTTAAGGGACATACCAACAATTTACATTTTATGAACTTTATTTTGATCTTGATTCAATAAAAAAATAATTTTTTACAAAATGGTAAAAACGTGAACACTGACTGAATTTTTTTTAAGATGGAATCTTACTCTGTCTCCCAGGCTGGAGTGCAGTGGCACCATCTCGACTCACCACAACCTCTGCCTCCTGGGTTCAAGCAATTCTCCTGCCTCGGCCTCTTGAGTAGCTGGGACTACAGGCACGTGCCACCATACCAGGCTAAATTTTTTGGAATTTTTAGTAGAGACAGAGTTTCACCATGTTGGCCAGACTAGTCTCGAACCTTTGACCTCAAATGATCACCCACTTCAGCCTCTCAGAGCGCTGAGATTACAGGGGTAAGCCACGGCACCCAGCCTGAATTTTTTATCATATTAGGGAATCGTAATCAATTTTTTACTCATGATACTGATAATGACGCGCTTTAAAGAAAAATCCAGCTGAGCACAGTAGCACACTCCTGTTATCCCAGGACTTTAGGAGGCCAGGATTCAGAGACCAGCCTGGGCAACATAGTGAGACCCTGGTCTCTACAAAAAATAAGAAAATTAGCTGGGCATGGTGACACACACCTGTAGTTTCAGCTACTCAGGAGGCTGAAGTGGGAGGCTTGCTTGGGCTCAGGAGTTGGAGGTTACAGTGAAGTATGGTCCCACCACTGCACTCGAGCCTGGGCAACAGAATGAGACCCTGTCTCTAAAAACAACAAAAATCCATCTCAGGGGCATTTTGATGTATATTTTAGTAATTAGCCATTTCATTTTTAATGCCTTGTCAAGTACAAAGAAGTGTGCAAAACAAACCTTCTAATTCCAGTTTTGACATCCCATTTCATCCTGGAGCCCCAAAAACAGGAAGTCAGGAACGCAACAGGATGGCTATTTCATGTTACTTCTATTTGAAATGAAATGACTTTTACGACTGCAAGGAAACTGCTTCCAAATATCTTGCACAATTTGGAACATTATTCCTCCATTCTACAAGACAGTTTGTTAGGCCTGGCCCAGCGTAACGTCCCAAATAAAAAACTATTCAGTGACTTTTAAGGCAGATCGTAAAATCTCTTCCTCCCTCTACATCCACAATTCCAATCACTTAGAAATAGACCAAATCCGTGTTTTTGCCTCATCACCACATAGCTTTCACAGCACGCTTGCCTTGAAAGGCCACCTAAGCTGTCTGACTTCATGACTCAATAAAAATGGTATTTAAAACACACCTGCACGAATTCAGTCATCAAGAGCTTCAGCCTTTGTTTTGGCAGGGTGTATTTAGTAGGTGTGACTTCAAAGTTAAATTCATGAAAACATCCTTACCTGATAGTTGGAGGGTATTCGTACGATTCAAAGAACTGAAAATGTACTCTGTGAAGTAGTCTGGGGAAGGCAAGTTCCCCTGTCCCAGACAAACGCCCTGGAGGGACAAAGTAATGATGGTGGTTGCCAACTGAGGAAGCGTGTTTTCATTAGCACCTTCGCTGCTCACTATTCCAGATTTTTTCTGCAGTGTTTTGGTTTCCATACACTGAAATCAGATACAAAACAAAGAGAAAATTGTAACTTCTGAAGTTATTTTGATTCAAACACCACTGGAATTTCCCCTAAAAGATAAAAAACAGTTTGCCTAAAAGAAAATTGAATCATTTGGAGAAATATGACGATCATCTTTTTCCTGTCTCAGATACAACTCTATTTGGAAATTAATTATCTACCATGGCACTGAATTTTCTAACCCTCATCCCATTGGTCCTTATTTATCCAGTGTTTCTCACTATCCCCCACCCCCTGCCCTGGCCCTTTTTTTTTTTTTGATGGAGTTTCACTCTTGTTGCCAAGGCTGGAGTGCAGTGGCATGATCTCAGCTCACTGCAACCTCTGCCTCCTGGGTTCAAGTGATTCTCCCACCTCAGCCTCCCAAGTAGCTGGGATTACAGGCGTGCACCACCATGACCGGCTAATTTTTGTGTATTTAGTAGAGACGGGGTTTCACCATGTTGACCAGGCTGGTTTCAAACTCCTCATCTCAGGTGATCCACCCACCTCTGCCTCCCAAAGTGCTGGGATTACAGGTGTGAGCCACCACACCCGGCCTCACTATCCTCCTAAAGATGTGTTTTCTCCAAGGGGATCTCCTGCTCTTAGTGTTTAACACCCTTAAAACTGGTGTGTTGTTTCTCTCCCCCGCTTTAAGTACAGCTTGCAGGAGACTGATTTTCAAGCTGGCATTCCCTGCCCTGACTTCACACAGGCTCTGCTGCCCTGCGCCCCTCACAGGGTTCTCTACCTCTCATCTACCATTAGTCCCAAGCTCAGTGTCTGCTCATTGCACACCAAACCTAGCACACTGATTGTGTTCTGTGAACTTCCCAGAAGACACAGGACCTTTTTCAAAAGTGTATCAATTTTCCTCAATTAAATTATAAGCATCTGAAAAGCTCTAATTTTGCCTTATATCCCGTTCGTAATCCCATTTGGACATGTGAGTGCCCAGGATATGTCAGGCACTGTCCTAAGCCCATTTCATATGACGTGGAGGAGAAAATGAGTTCATCAAAAGAGATCAAGGGAAGGTTATGGTGTCAAGATTGCATTCTAATGGCTTAGGATAAGGAGGAAAAGTGCCCATTGAACTTATTTTTTTTAAGTCTGTATTTGAAGAGCTTGGCAGGAGCATATTTATAACCATGGTCCAGAGCAGAGTGGAAGGCTAAGAGTCAATTACCAAAATTTTGATAAATTTGGAGAAGTAGCCACAAGATCCACGGGTAAAAAGAACAAGTTGAAATAATAGAGTTTAAAGCTGATAAAAGCATGAGTCTTTCATGCAGGCTGTGAAACCATAATGGTCTCAAAACACCATTGTGGATAAAGGAGAATTCCAACCATCGTTCCCATCCCTGAAGTCTTTTGGGTGGGGTCAGGAACACCAGCCTCCATGCAGTAGGCAGGACTAGGGGAACACTATGGAGGGATCCCTGTTCATTTACCATGGAATCAGCCAACAGTGGAGAAAATTAAAGAGGTGGGAACATTGAGAGATTGAATCAGGAAGATAAAACACAGAGAGTTTTGGATGAGAGACAAGGAACGGAGAGATGTTGCTTTCTGGGCCGTTAGGGAGCTTGCCTGGATTAGGGTAT
Source organism: Ateles fusciceps (assembly GCA_036589455.1). Lineage (NCBI taxonomy): Eukaryota > Metazoa > Chordata > Mammalia > Primates > Atelidae > Ateles > Ateles fusciceps. The sequence goes on from JAZHEH010001064.1 coordinate 9,583,301, forward strand.
CAAGCTGATTCTCTCGGGGAGCTGGTTGAGGCCCACTCGGAGCAGCCATTAGTGACTTGATCTGTGGAAGCTAGCTCCCGTGCAGACCAAGACCTGGAAACTCAAGTAATGATGGGCCTGGTGAGCCAGAACCCCCCACCCCTGACCTCACACCATCTAGTCAGAAAGAACAGCTGACGTGGTGAAGTCCCAAAAGCCTCCTACAAAGTCTGGACAGATTGACATCCTACAGAATCCTAGACCAGTTGAATGGGCTCACGGACCCTTCCCAGGAACTAGAGACAGTGGTGTCATCCAGGTGTTCACTGGTCTGAGGCCTAGCAAAGGGTTATGACTCTGTAGGTGTTCAACTCTGAATGACTGAAACTAGCTGGATAACAGAGTTCTAGACACAATACTGATTTGTTCTGTTCTGGGGCTGTTTTATCTCAGAAACACTCAGAAGCCTGAGTATTTGCAGTACGTGTAGGATAACCAGAAACATGAACATACACCCCACACAATCTTCTTTTTAGTGCTGAGTTTCCATTTCATCTCCATCGAAAGGCAATAATGGATAGGATTAAAATCTTAGCGGCCAGCTGGGTATGGTGGCTCAAGCCTGTAATCCCAGCACTTTGGGAGGCTGAGGCAGGTGGATCTCAAGGACAGGAGATCGAGACCATCCTGGCCAACATGGTGAAACCTCGTCTCTATAAAAATACAAAAATTAGCCAGGCATGGTGGCGTGCCCCTGTAGTCCCAGCTACTTGGGAGGCTAAGGCAGGAGAATCACTTGAACATGGGAGGCAGCAGTTGCAGTGAGCCGAGATCACAACATTGCATTCTAGCCTGGCAACAAAGCAAGACTCAGTCTCCAAAAAAAAAAAAAAAAACTTAGCAGTCAATTTGAATCAAATTTGGATTATATAGATGTTGCACAGAAGAAATTATATGTAGGCACACCTCCTCGTTTAAGTAAAAAATGGTTCTGTAAAGGAACCCCTTCTTTTCTTCTTCTTTTTTTTTTTAGAAATAGGGTCTCATATTGTTGCCCAAGCTAGAGTGTAATGACACTATCATAGCTCATTGTAACCTCAAACTCCTGGGCACAAGCGATCCTCATACCGCAGCCTCCTGAGTAGCTGGGACTACCAGCTCATGCCACCACATCCAGCTAGTTTTTTAAATTCTATTTTTGTAGAGACAAGGTCTTTCTATGTTGCCCAGGCTGATCTCAAACTCCTGGCCTCAAGTGATCCTCTTGCCTCAGCCCTGCAAAGTGTTGGGATTATAGGTATGATCTGCTGGAACGGACCTAGGAACCCTTTTTCCTAAAAGGAAAATAGGAATTATGGCCAAACTTTGAAATTAACAGGATTAGAGCTATGGATGTGATATTCACAAAGTCCTTAGCAAACAGCTTCTCCATTTGCTTTACCAATAAAAGAAATTAAACATATTTACAGCAAATTGGAGGATATGTTTACTGGTTGTTAAGCTGCAGAACGCCAGAATTGAGAGCAAGAACTAAATCTGTCTATACATGTTTATGAATAATTCAAGAAAAAAGTGATTTTCCCACACTCTTCAAAATGTAATAATGGCTTCTTAATTAATTGAAATAAAAAAACCAAAAACTGTGGCTTAAATAAACCTTATGCTCAGAGAACTTCATCTGCTAAGATTTCCCACTGCAAACCAGAAAGTGAAAACCTAACTGAAAGGCCAGTTTTGCTAGAATAGTAATAAAGGCAACAGAGACCAGGTGGGGAGCTGGGAGAGAGAAAAGGCATTTGAACAGAACCTCTACACAGGCAGCGCAAATCAAAAGCCACAAAGGGATATCATCTAGGGCTGGCAACCATGAGTAATGCTTTTTGCAAGCTGCCTCTTCAGTGAAATAACTAATGATAATTCATCTCTTTCGAAATGTCTCTGCCTTCTCCTTTCCCAGCCAGAAGGCAAAACAAATAGACACCCTGCTCGCCACCACTACAGCTGAGCCCCTGGAGACTGGTCAAAAAGCCCTGGGTCACACTGACTCAAGTGCTCAAAAGGACCCAGGAGAAGAAAACTGCCCCGTCACCTGGACTGCCTACCCACCCACCCAACTTCTGGCGAAAACTCCTCTTCCAATTAGTCATTACACTTCCTCTCTTGGACTCAGAATTTTAAATTATGTCATTTAACATCTCATAACCAAAACCCACAAATACTTACCTCCCTTAGAAGTCCTTGAATGTCTTAGAAATAAATAAGGAACAAAAAATAAGGCTCTAGGACTGCATCTTAGTAGCAGAGCCAGTTTGCAATTTTGCCTTCTTACCTGGCTTTGAGAAGTGTCAAAGTACTTCCTGGTGAAAGCCAAGATATCTTCTGTCTCATTCTGTGAAAGGAAAGAGGAGTCTTCATCCTGCCTGAGGCTCAGTAGACTATGTAGGTAAAATTTATACTCTTTATTACTCATGTTGAGCTTTGAAGAACAGATCTCTTCCTGGTGAATAATGTAGTAGAGAAGGAGAAGAGAAACTCTCTGGACCACTTCTTCTCTAAGCTGATCTTCAGAATTTCCTCCAGCTATTAGTAATAGTGCATCTGGTTCAAAGCACTGTGGAAGAAAACAGTAACAACAACAGCAGCAAAAGAAACAAAGATTAGCAAATAGTTCCAGAACACTAAAGACCACCTGGGTCTTCAACGCTTACCATTTTACAAACAGAAAGGAAAAACGGGCAGGTCCAATAGCCCGATTCAGAGAGCTGGACTCCTATGTAACAATGGTGCCCTCCTAGGGACCCTTTCTTTCCACTAAGAGTAATTTCCTGTCTCCAATTATAGTGGCCACAGGTTGTCAATCTGTCGCCTTGTGTAAAACAGATTATTCTTTGGTTTTTAAATTGATGCCCATTTGCATTGAGAACAAAATCCAAACTCCTCACAATCTTCTTTTTGGTTTGGCTCCTGTCTGCTCTACCCTCTTTCTTTCTCCCAGCCTTGGTCCAGCATCTCATTAAACTCCTGCCCTGTGATTTTATGTCAGCATCACCAAGTTCTTTCCAATGATCTTCCAGATCTCCTTGTTCCCCTCATTTGTCAGGTCTTCCCAAAGATTCCCAACCTGTGTTCCCTAGTACAGAGCTGTCTGATAGAAATATAAGGCAAGCTGCAAATATGAGCCACATATGTCATTTGAAGTTCTTTAGTAGCAAGGTTATAAAAAGTAAAAAGTAACAGCTATAAATAACTTTTGTAATATTTTAACCTTATATATCCAAGAATAAATTATTTTGGCATATAATCAAAATTTTTAAAAATTAAGATATTTTGCATTTTTCTTGTTGAATAAAGTCTTTGAAAACTGGTGTGCATTTTACACTTAGCGGCACATCTAAATTTGGATGAGCCACGTATCAAGTGTCCAACAGCTACATGCAGGCTGGTGGTTACTCTGCTGGACAGCACAGTTCTGGAATGTACCATTAAAAAAAATTTCTTCATAGCCCTCATACTCTAAAATTGCTTTGTTTGTTTATTTTCTCTCTTCTCTATGAGAAACGGTGGTCCATTAAGGGCAGATTTCATCTCCATCTCCTTTGTGCGCAGTTCTATCCTCAGCATACAGCACAATATCTGGCACTTAAGAGTTATAAAAATTTAACGAATGACGTCCATCTGCCCCCTCTCTATCCTATTTAGGGAAATCGCTAAAAATGATTTTGTTGAAGGGAATTGGAACATACTGCCCCAAAATACGCCACTGTGGCATATTCATTATTTTGAGCTGAAGGCAACTGAGAAACAGCAGGTACAGGAAGGATTCTCTGCCCCTCCCCTTACTATCTAAAAGCAGGCCATACGTTTCCCATTAAAAAGGATTCCTTGCTGTATCAGCGAGAGGAGAACATTCTTATCACTGGAGATGGGGAGTTAATGCTGTGATAACCTTACCAAAATAATCCTCCATTGGTATAACTGTTTTAAAAAATCATTTTGGTTTCCCATATAAATTTCCTAGTGACTTTCCACAATTTACCATCTCTAGTGCAAATTCCCTTTTTTTCTTACTCTTGTCACATTCCCACAATTTATTACTCTTTGTTAAAATGGCATATAAGCCCCTGCTTCTTTGAGGTTTTCACTTTTTCTATGATGCCCCTATGCTACATAAAAATATTAACATCAAATAAAATTTGCATGCTTTTTCTCATTAATCTATCTTTTGTCCATTTAGTTCACAAGCCCCAGCCACAGAATTTAAAATGTTAGAGGAAGAGTCTTTCTTATCCTACACTGTGATGCCTTATTTGTTTGACAAACCACAAGCACATGCCCAGCACCTGTAATATGAGAAATTTACGTGGCATAAGGGATTTGGATAAATGCTGTGGGACAGTGAGAAAACAGACACAGGAATTGTGGACTGGAAACTTAGCTACCTTTCTTTGGAGACAGTTGGGAAGCTCCCGAGAATTCTCACAGAATATGAGAAGCAGCCCCAGAACACAGCCTCAGAGTGAAAGCATTGAGAAATGCCTGTCCTGAGTAACAGACAGATTTGTCCCATGGTGGGGATATTGTACTACAACATCTTTTAATCTAGTCTTCTTTGAAGTGGAAGTTTTGGGGGCTCTAATTCCAGGTCTGCTGTATAACCCACTGTGTAGCATTTGCTATGTAATCATCTGAGTCAGAAAGAAACAAATGTCATCTATCTCTAAATCAAAGCGTAATCACATTCTTCATAAAACCACACAGATTTAACCCCTTCTGAACCCAACTACAGGGGGTCAAGAACCCAGGGGTTCCATCAAGACCAACTCTCACTGTAGACATTAGGCTCCACCTCTAAAACCTCAGCACCCCTTTTCTGCTCCCTAAGTAGCCCAGAAGAAAAGTCCACACCTTGGCAGCTGATGGCAAGGCTGATACCGAGACCCAAAAGGTGAATCTGTCGAAACAAAAGAGTAATAAAGCCATTATTTGTACCAAATAAACTCCTGAAACCAAACTATTGGTATTATTAGCTACAATTTGTTGGTAGCCATGTGCCCAGCAGTGTGCAGAGTATCTTTGCATTCAGTTATTCCTTGGTGTATAATTGGTTCTGAAAAATGCATAATGAATTTTTTGATAGTAAGAACCCTGTTACGTGTGAAAAACAAAATGTCTCCAGCCTATGTAATAATCCACCACCTATTTCTAAATATTTTCTTTATTTAAAGAAAATATTTCTTTATATAAATATTAGAAAGCAATTAGAAGACCAATTACTCGATTATTTAATGTACCATGCATTAATGGATAAATTATATACAGTATGCAAGGATACTACAAAGAATACAGGAATTACATCTTTCTTCATGAGAAAAGTTGACTCACAGAATATGTGAAAACCAAGACTAAAGTGAGTAAGAAAGTTCCCCAGAGTTACACAGCTAATGGTGGTGAGCGCTGTTAGTCTCAATTCCTGCTCTTCCAAGAACAGGCCTCGTTCTTTTACTTCTTTTGTGCCATGGAGAACACAGGCTGTGGACACACTGACATACCTGATGGGTAACCCCTTCAACCAGTAATTTTCTCTCCCTTCCATTTGATGAGAGTAGATGTCACATACATGGCTAGGAGATTGGTCCAAATCTAACATCCATCAGAATAAGAACATGGTACAACCAGAGCACTGAATGAGTTAATGTTATACTTTCAAGTGCTACTCAGGTTGCTTGATGGGGCTGGGTAGGTAGAAAGAAGAGTGTCTGTGATGGAAGAAGTAGGACATTCATGAGGCCACAAGACCACACACGTGGCAGGGCTTGGGGGACGGGCACATGGAAGAGCAGGTAGCCACATTTCAACCCATCTGAGATGCTGAGACTCCTGTCCATGCATCACTCTTCCTCAGTGTCTTTGCCATGTACCTTTCCAGGGTTGGAATTGGAATGCATGTCACAGAACAGCGGAGAGTAGGGTCCTCACTGTAACCGTGCAGGGAGGCATTCCAGAACTATGCATAAAAGGCATACGACCTGGAAGGTACAATTGGTTTCTGGCTTTGGAAAGCTTAAAATAGTTGAAGTATCTTCTTTTGTCTGAACGGAGATTTTGGTAACCTTGAATAAACAGGTGTTGCTTCACATTTGCTTTATTTTGAGGCCTGCTAAATTAAAGCTTAACTGTGAATCAAATAACCATGGGCTGGAGACTTTGCTCCCTTTTATGATATTTGAATCCTAAAGAATTTATTTTAATACACTAGGCAGTGGCGTGAGGAAAGAATACACGTGGAAGCCTCGAGAAAAGCTAACATAAAATAAGAATTCCTCCCCTGGACATAGATATGACAAAAGGCATTATTGGGGCTGCTGGATGAGGGCAGAGCTGGAAATTTCAGTTCATCAGCACTAGATTTGTTTTTGTTGTTTATGATTTAAAAGTTGGCTCAGTTGTGTTTGGGAGAGGACGTGTAGCAAAATTTTACAAATACTGCCACCCCACAGGCACCAAGATCTGCCCAAGGCTGCTCCCTCTGGTGAAGCAATTCTTTGTTTAAGAAGAATGGACTCATTCAGGAATAATCCATTGATTTTCCTTTCAATCTTGTGGGGGGATAAGGTTTAAGGAGGGGGAAAAAAAACCTCATAGATTCTGGGAATTAGTTTTAATGACTTTATAAGGAAATAAACTTTGGGAAAAGACTGATTAAAATGCAAGGAGAGGCTCCCCTTACAAGCTAAACAGGCTACTCAGATACTTGGTAGTAAATATCCACCACATCCTATAGCTACATTACACGGCCTCCCCTAGCCTTGAAATACAGCATCGCTTATAATCTATGCCAGGTAAGAGCCTCAGTGGACAAAAAGCAGCATAGTAGCTGTCTTCTCCTACATTAATAAGACAGCTGTGAGGCCTCCAGGATAAATTTCAGGGGTTTTAGACTGAAAGATGTTTAAAATTGAATTTTCAGTAATGGGTAAATCTTTTATTATAGAAATCTAAGAACTTAAAAGACACTGTCCTCTTTCAATTTCTTAGGTTTCTATAAGGTCGTTTTTTTGGGGCGTAGCTATAATTGACTATAAATGTAAGAGGGAAAGTATATTTCATTTTTTCCTGTCAAAGAGCTGGAAGGATGTCGGTGATGGCGGGTACTGACTCTTTAGGGCCTGTACTAGTTTAGTGGCTTTTCTGACTGACAAAAACTTTTTAACTGAGAAGGGTTAAGAAAAAATTGATAGATAATAGACAAAGCTGGGTGTTTTCCACAGTTTATTCCATGACAGTTATAACAAATGAGTCAGTGGCGAGGGCCAGGTGTGAATCAAATAGATACCCTTAAAGCAGTAGTTCTCTCCCTTGAAGGTGTCTAAGAATCACCTCGAGAAATTGGTTTAAAATCCTCAAATCTAGGACAGTGGAGCAGGGCCTGGGGCACAGGAGGGTGGGAGAGTCTGAGGAATGGCACTGCTCTAGTGTCCCTGGAAAAGGAGGAATCAGACGTTGCTGTGAGGTGCAGACAACAGAAGGAACTTGAGCTCCTATATCTGCATGTGTGTCCAAGAGATCCTCAGAGATCTGATTCCTAAGGAGAACATGTGTGCCCATGAGATCCTCACAGACATTTTCCAGGGGGAGCGCACATGTATCCATGTGATTTTTCACAGCTATCTCCCTCGGGGGGCACATATATATCCATGTGACCCTCACAGAGATCTGAGCTCCGAGGAACATGTGTTTGTCCATGTGATCCTCACAGATCTCCCCTAGGAAGGGCTCCTTATCTCAGCCTTCCAGGTGAGGAAGCTGAGGCTCCTCATGTCCCAACAGTAGAAGGTGCCAGAAAGGGCTCTTTTCCTTTCAGAAACCTGTGTAGGGTTATGGTTCTCATAATACTGAAGTGGAATGTATTGTTTGGAAGTTATTTAATCCCTCATGAAGTTCATTAAAACTATATTCTGACCCTTCTCATGAAAGAAAGAAAAAGCCAGGATCAGCCAAGAACTCTTCACTTTCAAAGACTGCAGCTTGACCGAATTTATTTTAAATGTGCAATGTTCTCAGATACTTCAGATTGGCTTTTTGAAAGACTCACTTTCCACACAGACCTAAAACTAAAAGCATTTTTCCTCCCCACAAATTCAAGATACCCATTTCCCTCTTTCTTCAGACATTTAGGGATATGAACAAACTCCCTTAACCTCTCTTTTTACCACAGAATTTGTGGCATGAACCCTGCGAGTCAGCAGACAAAGTCCTCAGTGACAGAACAGACTGGACCCTAAGCTGAAGCCCTGTGGTTTCCACCATAACCGGGTGTTTGTGAAATCAACAGGACTCCGTTTCCTCTCTCTCATCATGAACGATGGGACACATTTCCTAAGCTTCTTCCTGATGGCTGATTCAGGTGAACTGAAACCTTCTGAGCAGGTAACGCTGAGATTTACTTCTCAGGTTCTTTCCTAGAGTAGGAGGGTGATGCTATTCAAGATGGTGTTTCAAGTCCTAGGGATGGAACCAATCCAAATGGGGGACCAAATCACCTAAACTCCTGATGATGTCACAGAAAACAATAAGCGCAAAACAATCCTTCCCCCAGCCCTGAAAATGGAGAGCAATTTTGCATATTTACCTTCCCCGCAGCAAAACTAATATTGGACCGGCCTTAATAAGGCACTTCACGTCATTAAAGGAGAACATTCCCCTGAAGCAAATCCTCAGAGGACATGAATAAGAGATGACTTCTGGTTATTTCCAGTGGGATGTCTTGTGTTGCTATCTATATATATTAATGTCATCACAGACGAGTTGCCTATTATAACACATTTCCTCTGGGAACCATTGGGTATTTTAATAATTATTGAATTATTTATTGCTCACGCAAAGCAGAGAAAAAGTCTCTATGAGCAAGACGTCTTCTGTTAGGAAGAAACAAAACACTTAGTCAGAAAATGTTCCTCTCCCCTCCCCCTCTCCCACTTCAGAGCTATGCATGATTGCAAAAGTCTACCAAAATGTGTTTTGGAGACAGTTATTAACTTTTGTTTTATTTACATATGCATGCTTTCTTTTATGCTTTTATGGGTTCATCCTAAAAATCTTGTGGGTCAGTAACGGGATGGTGGAATATGTCTCATTTTTTCTGCAGTCATTTAAACCCATGAGCGTCACCTCCTACCATCCTACGCCACCCTCTGTAATGAAGATTCTCAGCCACCACTGATGGCATATTAAAGTGACCTGGAGATACTTTTAAAAATTTTATCCTAGGCAAGTAAAATCTCAGTCTCTAGAGGATGAAGCCGAAACATGGGTATTTTGGGAAACCTACTCAGCTGATTCCAATCAGGGTTGAGATTCACTTTGTAGCCTAAGATCAGGCTGTGAATCAGGTCTCAGGAGCCATAGGTCTGACTTCAGCTCCACCTACAGCACCTGTCAACCCAGCTCAGATTCCCCATCGGTAAGAAGATGATTATCCCATCATTAACTACCCGCCATGCATAATATTAGAAAATGCCAAGCCAAGAGAAACTACTCAAAAATCTAATGTTGGACAAATATCAGATCACCATTATTGTGCTCCAGAAAACAAATAGCATCTAAAACTAGTCACGTGCAGGTGCACTGACGGCTTTAAAAAAGATTAACCGGAAAAGAGGACTAAAAGTTCACGCTCCCAAATAAATACCTCTAAATATGCAGAAAGGTTCTAGAAAGCCTTATATAAACATTATTCCTCCTACAACAACAAAAATGGCCCTAGGTGCTATACACAGAATGCCGAATGATTTGCTGTATCCCAAATATGGAAATTATTTTACCAGAATGCATTGCCCAATTGCATATTGGAAGATTGGCCTGTGATTTAGCTTCACTGAAATAAGCCCCGACAGAATCCATTGCTTTCTTTTGGACATGTCCTGATACCTGACACCATTCTATGTTACTAACCAGATTGCAATCTCCTTGCATTCCGTTTCTCCTCCGTGGACACCCAGTTTTCTCCAACAATGTTTTGATGACACTTCTTGAGTAGTTATAGGGTGTGTGGTCACCAGCAGAGAGAACCTGCAGTAGGTCTGCCAATCGGCCTGAACTCCCACGGCCTTTGCTGTCTTGGGTTGAGGGTTTGTCTGTCTCAGTGGAAAAAACAAGGCCCAGTAGAAGAAACAGCGGCACCCAGGATACTGAAAGCTTTGTCCAGAAGCACATTTCCACACTTCCTCCACCTTGAGTCTGTCTTGGATGGAGATGAGTGTGTTGCCGTTTACAGAGTAAACTTGTAACAAAAGGAATTTCTGTGGCAAAGGGGAAAATAAAGCCTTCAATTATTGTGCCTGCAACATTTTTGAAAGGACTTATTAATTGGGTGGCTAAGCTGATTTGCAAGGACAAGCTGTTTCTACACAGCAAGGAGTCTGTAGGTAATTTGTTACCCCAAATGGCAGGAAAGTACCATGGCTGTAGACTCTCAAACTGCCCAACAGCCAAAAAACTTGTTAGATTTCCTCTCCCTAAACTAAACATAGTGTCACAAATGAGGAAGAATAAGTTTCTTCATTTACCAGCAGGTGGTACAAGTTATAGGACCCAGGTTGGGAAACACCTTATATTTATCCCATTATAAAGAACTCCAAGTTATTTGTGGTCCTCGTCCCTAAATAAAAGAGAAAATAAATTCTACTGAATCACCAACATCATGTTAAAAGGTTTTAGACAAGGAAAAGTACTGGAAGAAAATAGTAATGGCCCGAAAACACAGGTCTGTTTTTTCAGTTTAATGAAAGTCAAGATTCTAGAGTAGGAAGCATCTTAGAAAAACAGAATTCCAAGACCTCGAGAACATGACAAACACGCTCACTCAGTGGTGACTAAAGGAGTGGGGGGCGAGTTTAGAGACAGTCAACTTTCCGGGAAGAAAATTATCTTTCTGTTGATGGCTGAAGGCATGTAAAATGTTAACAGCATCTCATGTCTGATCCTGGCCCAGAGATGAGCTAGCTGGTAAATGACTGTAGGCTAGTAACAAAGATACTGGGATTACTTTTATGAGTTTTAAAAAAAAAAACCCAAAGACACTTTCAGGCTGTTATGTTAGCATTTTAAAAGTGACAGAGAAAGATGCAACCATTTCTAACCCCAGTGCTTACCTTCAGAAGAAAGATAAACGATTCTTTATCTGCGGCTCCACAGCCTTTTAAATCTTGGAGAGTATTTCACAGTTACAAAGTTCCCTGTTTTTAAAATTCTTTGACTGTGCACTGAGAGCTAGAGAGGATTATTTCAGCCCAGAGAAGTTTTCAGTTGCTATGGAGAGAGCTGCTCTGAAGGTAACAATGAAGGTGGATAAAGGGAGAACTTTCTGTCTGGTAGGTTTTCAGGGTAATCAAATCAGTGTGGTTCATGAATTTAACGTTTTAGATCAAGATTTAACCAATGTTCTTAGGCTCACCTACTGTCACTTGCCTTTCAAGGGACAGAATCTAGGTCAAAGGATTTCACCTCGCAGAATAGAAAGACTAGTGTTAGATGAGAGTTTTTTTCTCTCTAGTTGATTTTGTAGTAACTGTTTCATCCAGGCTCTAACCAAGAATTTGTTGAAACTATAGGCTCCTTGCAACCATATTTATTTTGCAAGATGCAGATGCCTAAAAGATTGAAGGCTTTCATAATTAGATGTTTTCAAATGAAAAGTATTGGTTGAAGGAATGAAATTCTTACCAGAGAAGTAGGCGGTGTAAACCAGGAACTTTAATCAGCTGCATATATTGTGAAGACCAGCATCCCTGGTAGGAGTTACTATGTCAGATTCTTCATGCTCCACAAAACAAAGGCTCTCAACGAATTATTAGTGAGTAAATGACTGAAGGAACAAAGTGTTTCATTTTCTAGAAGGCAAGAGAAGTTAAACCCTAAGATTTCGGAGCGGGCAAAGTACACGCCACAGTACAGGGGTTTAAGTCTGCTGGTGGGCAGGTAGAGGAAACTAGAGATCAGCATAATTAGCCTCATCATTAACTGGATATGAAATCTGGGGACCACGGGGTGGGATATTCCTGAGAGAATGCTGGTAACACTGACAGAAATACAAAAGGCAAATATTCCTAGAAAATTCCAGACCTTTTTTTGCGGGGTGGGGATGGAGTCTTGCTCTGTCGCCCAGGCATGAGTACAGTGGCACGACCGTGGCTCACTGCAACCTCCGTCTCCTCGGTTCCAGTAATTCTCCTGCCTCAGCCTCCCGAATCATTGGGATCACAGGCGTGTGCCACCACACCTGGCTTTTTTTGTATTTTTTATTAGAGACAGGGATTCGCCATTTAATGATGGCCAGGCTGGTCTCGAACTCCTGACCTCAGTTGATCCACCCACCTAGGCCTCCCAAAGTGCTAGGATTACAGGCGCGAGTCACTGTGCCCAGCCCAGGCTTCTCTTAATAAGCCCTTAGGAAACAGTGGGGTTTAACTAAACTGTCAAGGAGAGGGACTTGGCTTGTGTCTTGTGAGCTCTGTGCTGAGATTAACTGAAGTTAGAGTCTGGAATGAGCAATCAAAGAGGGGAGCAGGGAGTTGGACTGAAAGTCAAGCCCTTTAAGCCGAGAGTCCAGTGGGCGGAGAAGGGAGGAGGGAGCAGGCTGAAGACCAGAGGGGCATGTGAGACCACAGCTCCCTACCAGCTCCTCTCAGTGCCACCTGTCATCCCCATGGTGGGGACCAGAGATTCTGGTACATTGTGTCTTTGTCTTCATTGGTTTCAAAGAACTTATTTATCTCTGCCTTAATTTTGTTATGTACACAGTAGTCATAGAGGAGCAGGTTGTTCAGTTTCCATGTAGTTGTGCGGTTTTGGGTGAGTTTCTTAATTCTGAGTTCTAATTTGATTGAACCATGGTCTAAGAAACTGTTTTATTCTGTATTTGCTGAGGAGCGTTTTACTTCCAATTATGTGGTCAATTTTAGATTATGTGTTACGTGGCACTGAGAAGAATGCATATTCTGTTGATTTGGGGTGGAGGGTTCTGTAGATGTCTATTACGTCCACTTGGTCCAGAGCTCAGTTCAAGTCCTGATTATCCTTGTTAATTTTCTGTCTTGTTGATCTAATATTGACAGTGGGGTGTTAAAGTCTCTCACTATTATTGTGTGGCAGTCTAAGTCTTTTTGTAAATCTCTAAGAACTTGCTTTATGAGTCTTGGTGCTCCTGTGTTGGGTGCATATATATTTGGATAGTTAGCTCTTCTTGTTGCATTGATCCCTTTACCATTATGTAATACCCTTCTTAGTCTTTTTGATCTTCACTGGTTTCAAGTCTGTTTCATCAGAGACTAGGATTGCAACCCCTGCCTTTTTTTGCCTTTCATTTGCTTGGTAAATATTCCTCCATCCCTTTAAGTTTATATGTGTCTTTGCACATGAGATGGGTCTTGACCATCCAAAGAAGAGAGAATAATCAAATAGACACAATAAAAAATGATAACGAGGCTATCACCACTGATCCCACAGAAACACAAACTATCATCAGAGAATACTATAAACACCTCTACACAAATAAACTAGAAAATCTAGAGGAAATGCATAAATTCCTGGACACATACACCCTCCCAAGACTAAACCAAGAAGATGTTGCATCCCTGAATAGACCAATAACAAGTTCCGAAATTGAGGCAGTAATAATAGCCTACCAACCAGTGTTTCTTAAAGTGACGCTTTCAGGCTTAAAAAGGCTAGTGGAAATAGAGAGTTGGTATCAAGAGGTCTGGTGGGAGTGGGCACTTCATTTCATAGCTATTCTGAGTCACTATGTGTGAAGCACTGTGTACACAGGTGTATTCGTGATCCATTTCTGCATGGAAAATCGACACAAACTTAGTCACTTACAACAAGTCAAGCGGATTATTTCACAATTTCTGTGGGTTACAAGTCCAGGCACAGCTCAGCTGGGTCCTTGCTTCTGAGCCTGTCACAAGGCTACAGTCCAGGTGTCATGCAGCGCTGGGGTTTCTTATGAAGGCTCAACTGGGGAAGGATCCCTTTTCATGCTCATGTGGTTGTTGACAATCTAATGCAATCTAAACACAGAGTGACAGCCCATATTTTACTGGTCAGAGGTGAATTGCAGGCCCTACCCACGCTTAAGTGGAGGGGACACCATATAGGTTTGAATACCAGGAGGTGGGGATCACTGGGTACCATAAGGTATTGAGGATAGGGATGGAAAATTATGAGTCAATATGACAATTTACATCCAACCTGTGTTTGTCACCTTTACTCCCTTCAGGGCAAGTAGGTGGGACTTCTAATGACATTTTCTTTATCTCCTAACCCACTCTGTAATGTTGTCTTTAAGTCCCCCTGAATTAGCTACAAATAATACCAACCAAAGGTCATCTTCAATGTTTGATATTTATTCAGAATCTTGAGAATTTTTTTCTTTTTAAATTAGCCTTATTTGTTTGATCCTAAAATTAAGAGCTCTAATTTCATATTAAAGAATATTCAAGTACAGGACTATCAGATGTGGATTTTTACTCCACAAACCAAAAACATTACTGTTTCCAGAATTTTTTTTAGAAAAACAGAGGGATGATATTTAATACTTTATTCTGCTTTTAAGATTTTGGTGTCAATTGATGGATATATCAAAATTGTGTGACTCATGTTAAAATTTCTATCTTTAAAATAGCCTTTAATGATAGCTTTTTTTAAATGTGAACTCAATTATTTCCAAGAAAGAACAATTTGATGTTATTTATATGGTTTGAACTAATGGCATTGACAGCATTCTACCAAATAAATTGATCAATGATTATGCAATGGATTTTTGTCTCAGTTTAAAAAGGGATCATTCAAACATTTGTGTAATTATTAGTATAACATGTAGTAAAAAGTAAAGCATTTATGTGTAATACACAGATTAGAACTATGTAAAATACATTCATGGCAAAAACACTGGGTATCAATAAACTATTAATAGCCCACTGGTGGTAGGAATGTAGGTGATTTTTCCTTCTATCTTATATTTCTACATTCCATTGAAAACTTGTACAATTTTACACAACCAGAAAAAAAAAATCATTGTCTTCGTCTGTTTTGTGCTGCTGTAACAGAATACCATAGATTGGGTAATTTAACAACAGAGCTTTATTTGGCTCATGGTTCTGGAGGTTGGCAAGTCTGAGGTTGAGGGTCTGTATCTGGTGAGGCCCTTCTTGCTGCATCATAACATGGCAGAAGTCAACATTGTTGGGATCTACTGCTAAATGTAGAATTAGAAGCATCAATCAATGAATGGAATTCCTATTATGAGGGGGAGGGGCTGGAGCCAGCAATGGAAGATTCCAGTATGGCAACAATACAGAACTATCAAAATGCCCTTGAGCTGAAGAAGTGGGCACAAGCCCCACACTATGGACGTGGACCTCAAGTGAATCCAGCAGCTTTTCCTACAGAATGTTAAATTCACTGAGGAAATAGTACTTTCCATTGAGTTGGTTAAACCCACCTCTCCAATATTGAGGAAAACCACTGCTTTCTCAAATGGCTTATCTATCAGTCAACGATGACCAACAGTGCTGTGACAGAATGGTAAACTCATGTGAAAAATGTCACCTTCAGTCTGACTCTGGGCCTCCATGCAGGCTGATGGAGGGAAATTCCATCCTCAGGTTTGGCCAGAGTCCTAGGTGAAACATCAGGGAAACTCATCAGTTGTGCACTTGAGTAATTGCTAAGAACCTTCACATCCTAATCCCCATTATCTGGTTAGTCCAGTTTAGGTTATGGCCTCTGCTATTTCTACTCTGCACACGGGGCTCAGAATCTTTACAAAAACGGAACATTTGTCTCGATTTTAGGCATTCCTCTGAGGCCTGGCTTCAGAGGCTGTGTCACCAGGGGCACTGGAAGCAGTGCCCGCATGGACAGCATTTTCCTCCTTTTCTTCCTCCTCTCAAAGATGCTTTCATCTCTTCCCTCATCCTCAGAGCCCCTGGCATCATCTCTTTCGTGAAAGTTGGCTCTTCTAAAAGCCAGACAGCCCCTTTGATATCAATCAGTTCTGCTTGCTCTGTGCAACAATTCCCAAAGCAAAAGAGCAATAAGATTCCAGCTACTGGTTCGGAACAGGAAAGGAAGTAGAGCACTTTTTAAAAGAGCTAATCCCAGAATGATTAACGTTATAGAAATGGATGAAAATAATTCTTAACATTTATTAAAGAAATGCTTCCTTTAACAATATATTTTTTCAGAAATAATTTCTAGAAAATTTTAATTCAACAAATTATTCAGCAAGAACATGTTTAGAGCCTGCCAAGTGAAATATACAACTATAGATATAGTGTGTATATAACACAAAGACGTATAGCATCAACACCCTGTTCTCCCATGTGCTACGTCTAGTGGGAGACCCCGGCCCCTCCTAATGCAAAAAGGTTGAGGATATCCTGTGTTCTACCAGTAAAGAGGATTTTCCTTTTAATTAAACTTTGGAGAATTGCAAATAATATAAAAAGATAAACCCAGCTGGGGGGTTCATAAAGACAGGGAACCACAAAATGAGGTAGCCTTACCCTGAGCAGTGGGTCTTGATCTTGTTTTGCCTCTGCACCTTCTTCGCACAAACTTTTCCCAAACTACTTCCTAACCTTCCGTTCTCCATTTTTCTGAACTGACTCATGCATCATCTTTCAATGGCTTCCCATAAGTTTCCTTCATTCTGTTCCATTCAATAAAAGTAAGTTATTTCTGTCATTATTTGTTTAAACTCTGTCTACTCTGCCGGGCTATAAAGTCTGCAAGGAGAGGGACTGTATCTTTCTTTCATTGCTGTATCCCAAGTTTTCACATTGTGCCTGGCATATAGTGAGTCCTCGACAGATATTTGATAAATAACTGAATATATGAGCCAAAGGAGGGAAAGTTGATTAGAATTGGTTGATCCGTGAATGAATAAAAGGCAATTGATGGATCAGGAGATCCGAATCTAGAAGAGGGGAGGGCTAGCTTAAAATAATGTGACTCAACCACTGAAAAAAAATCCATTAGAAAGATCAGGTGCTGAGTAGAGAAAATGGTGACATGAGAGCCATGCCGTGATCTCGTTTTACTCACAATCTCCACCCTCTGAAGAGAAGATGAAGGAAGCAGCTCCAGCTAATGCCCGTACCTCACTTGCTAAATGAGGTACCTTTGTTTAAATAACTTTTGCCTTCTCCAATCCCACTATGAAAACCCAGATCAGATCTTCCTCGAACTGGAAGATAGTGTATATTATAAGGAGGGATCTCGTTGGGATTCCATAACTACTAGTAAAGAGCCCTAGATTCAAGAGAGTAAAGGTAACTAGCCTCATAGGCTGCACAACTCTACCCGATATCATTCACATAGCCCATGATGTATGTAGCACCCCCTGAGAGATTTGCGATGCAGTGTTCCAGTATGTACTTTGGGAGGGCCAATCCAACTGTATTAGTTAGGGGTATCCAAAGAAATAGGAGATGTAAATATAGACATAGACACAGATAGACATACAGACATAGACATAGATAAAGATGATAAGGAACTGGCTCATAAGACTGTGGAGGCTGAAAAGTCCCAGGATCTACAGTGTGAAAGCTGAGACCCTGGAGAGCCTGTGGTATAAGTTCCAGTTCAAGTCCAAAGGTGAAAGAAGACATGTCTCAGCTTGAAGACCATCAGGCACATGGAGTGAATTCTCCCTTCTGCCTTTTGGTTCTAGTCCAGCCTTCAGTGGATTGGATGATGCTGACCCACAATGCAAAGGGCCATGTGCTTTAGTCAATCAGGCAACTTAAATGTTAGTCTCAGAAAGAAATACCCTTACAGACACACCCAGAAGTAACGGTTCACCAATCATCTGGGCATCCTGTGGTCCAGTTGACACTAAAATTAATAATCACAACAAGGTAATATTGTTAAAACCCAGCATCCTATTACATTAGAACTTCTGGCAACTTCAGCTTCCCGTTGGGGATACGTAGCATTTCCCATTTGATACGGTTTGGCTCTATGTCCCCACCCAAATCTCATCTGGAATTGTAATTCCCATGTGTTGAGGGAGGGAGGTAATTGGTTCATGCAGGGCAGTTTCTCCCATGTTGTTCTCATGATAGTGAGTTCTCACGAGATCTGATGGTTTTATAAGCATCTGGCATTTCTGTGCTTGTACTTATCTCTCCTGTCGCCATGTCAAGAAGGTCCTTGCTTCACCTTCACCTTCCAGCATAATTTTAAGTTTCCTGAGGCCTCCCCAACCATGCAGAACTGTGAGTCAATTAAACCTATTCCTTTTATAAAGGGAATGACAGTCACAGGAAGTTCTTTGTAATAGCGTGAAAATGGAAATTTTTAGACTTTAGAGTCTAAAAAGGTATAAAATGATTAAGACCAATTTAGGGGGATACTGGAAGTACAGAGTGTTTAGGATGGCACTGGAAATGATGGATGGAATGTCATTAAGCAGAACTAAACAAATTCACTCTTATCAACCAGTTTCTAAGATGGCACTGTTCTTACTTTCAAACCATTTGAGGAGAAGAGAAGACCCCGGAAACCTGCACTGAGCATCTGTCTCTTCTCTGGCATACACTGGTTCACAAAACTGAAGCTTGATCCTGAATCTATTCTTGGTCAGGAATCTTCCATAAGCAGTATATACTAAACAGGCCCAAGAGTTAAATGTTTCAGGTAGATGTAAATGTAAGTCCCTGCCATTGTCATTTAAAAGATTTGTGAACTTGAGAGCCTTCTAAGATTCAATGTCTTCATTGCTAAAGGAAGATAATGATTCAGTACCTATCTCATGTGAAGATTAAATGAGGTAGATCATGTGAAATGTAGTATCTGGTTATTAGCAAAGCCAGGATTTTGTTAGACTCATTTATTCTTTAAGTTGGTTAAACATCCATCGATATCCAAGATAACTGCCCAATTCTGGGTCCAGTTCCCAGCTGTGCTACATCAATACCATCAATACCTCTTTTCAGACCATAAATATGTAACAAGACTTCTGGTTAACACGGTATGTATTTTCTCAAATCTTTCCTCCAAACACATTTATAACAAAAACAGGGAATTAAAAAAAAAAAGCATAAATAATTGAATAAAGAGAACAGAGAAGAGACAATAGAAATTTTAAAAAAAACAAAATTAAAAGCTGAAAATGGATGAGTAGGCATGGCTTGACATACCGAATTGGACATCTATTTGCATGAAGAGGAAGAAAATGAAAAGAAACAAAACCCTGTGTCACAGTCCAACAAGGAGGCTCAGGAATGGAGCCCCTGGTACCTTTGAAGACTTGGACTAGGCTAAGTGTAAAATGGGGACTGGCTGGATGTGGTAGTGTGCTGATTTATGTGTAACGACTGTCCTGAAAGGTAAGGAGCGCCTCCCGAAGATGACTGAGTTCTGTAGTATCAGTGCTCCCCACCATGGCTTATTTCAGGCTACCAATGAGAGAACACTGAACCGTCTATTGGGAAGAGCTGGGTGTGACCCAACTCCAACACACCACTGGCTGAAACTCCTATCAAGAAGCAGTTAGACTCCAGTCCTCTTCAAGCCACATGACTGCAGGAAAAGAAACACTTTTTCCTCCCTGGAGGAAGGGTTGAAGTTTACTCTCTGGAAAGGCTAAGTCAGAAGAATTCTGAACTTGGGGATAATAGATGTGGTTGGATATATGTGTGGGGTGGGAATAGGAGAGGAGGATGACTCTATAAAAAAGGTATAAATGTAATACTCTATCCTAAATGTTGGCTCCATTCAGGTACAGCTTTTATCCCTAGAGAAGATATTGTATATATGAATCAGGAACAGAATAATGTAAAAAAAATTATTAAAACAAAGAGCTCTTGAATATTATGAATGGGACAGCAGTAGTAAATATTTCAATAAAAGGGTTAGAAAAGAAGTATTACAGATGAGCAGAAAGAACTGAAAAACAAAGATGACAGGTCTAGTTTTCAAGTCATAAAAGTTGAGAAAGAACAGCGAAAAAGAGATCAAATTATAAGTAACACAACAGTATTTCCTAGACTTGAAGGACATGAGTTTCCAGACTGAAAGAGGTAACTCCAGCATTGTAACGTTACCCAGCACTGGAGATGAATGAAAGATCCAAATAACCTCCAGAGAGAACAAAACAGGTCACACAAAAAAGTACAGAATTGGAAATGGCACCAAATTTCTTGACAGCAACTCTGGAAGCTGAGAGATTGTATAATAATTTCTTCAAAATTCTTAGGAAAACCAATTCACAAGAAAGGAGAGAGGAGAGTCCAGAATGAATGTCTCCTAGAAAAATCATGAATCTAATAGATGGCCCTATATGTTTGGGTGAAGAAATCATTAAGTATAGAAATTAAATTAGGGATAGAGCCTTCAAACACAAAGCAAAAAGAGAGAGAACATTTTAATGGAAGGCAAAACAAAGTAATATAAGAAAGACATAAAAGCCTACTATGTGACTCATGAGAGTATAATGTCATAGCACTGAATATTGATTTAACAGAAAAGAGGTGTTAACTTTGTTGAGAGGATGGAGATAAAGGAACTTGTGAGGGCAGTGGTTGAAAGAGCTGTCAGATAAAATGCTTCTGGTTATATATCCTAGAGAAACACTTGTATCTTTCTCTCGAAGAGCCAGGAACATGTTAAATGATCTTCATATCAGTACTGTTACCATGACAATCTGCAACCTCCTAACTGACCATCAACAGGACATTCATATTTATATTTTTCAGTTGACCATATGCAGCCAACAAATCAATAGACATTTATATGTACTAATAACAAGAAACAATCACTAAAAGTAATCATAGGTTGGGCACAGGGGTTCATACTTGTAATCCCAATGTGGGAGGACTGCTTGAGGCCAGAAATTTGAAACCAGCCTGGGAAACATAAAAGACCCCCATCTTTACAAAAATAAATAAGCTGGGCACAGTGGATCATGCTTGTAGTCCCAGCTACTCAGGAAGCTGAGGTGGGAGGACTGCCTGAGTCCAGGAATTGAAGACCGCAGTGAGCTACGATTCCGCCATGACACTCCAGCCTGGGCCACAGAGCAAGACCCTGTCTATCCACCCATCAATCACAATCATAAGCAAAAAAAATAAGGCACTAATTTTTACATTTGCATAAAAAGAAAAATGAGGGAAGGTAAAGCTTGCTTTCTGTGTCTCTCTCCATATATATGCATATATAGGTATGTGTATGTGTATATATAACTGTTCAAAGTTAACTATATTTTGCCAAAATGTTATGTATACACAAAAATGAGTTTGTATACATATCTATATTATATATACAATTTGCATTTTAACATTTATATACCATGTATTTGCATCATCTATTCACTGATAACTGTAACAAACAGTATAAGATACCCAATTCGTTGTTCTCAGGGCTGATAGTGGAAAAGCAGCTTGAAGCTCTTGGTATCATACTCTTCCCTCATAGAAAGGCCTCAAGGGCCAGTCGTATCCAAGCGGGAAGAAGCAGAGTTGCCCTGGGAAGCCCACAAGCCCTTACCTGTCACCAGTCCCCCACTCATCACCAACCCCTTGCTCTGGGTCACTGTCTCTGGTGAATATAGCTTTTGCTCTGGGGCCTTTGGCCTGTGCTGGCCTTCAGTCTGGTTTCACCAGGGATCTATCCCAGGGACAGTTCTGTTGACCTAGCCTACCTTCAGGGACCTGGGCTCCCTCTTGCCTAGGAAAAAAATTCAGACAGATAAAAGTTGTTTTTCTTGTTTTTCTTCCTTTCTTTTTCCTTTTCCTTTCAGAATCAATTTAGTGACTCAAGACCCAGAATCCCCAAGCTCAAATTCTGGTTCTGCCACTAGCTGGCTGTGGGATGAGCTTCTGAAATTTTCTCTCAGTTTCCTCAACTATAAAGTCAACGTTACAGTAGAAACTTACCTTCATAGGGCTGTTGTGAGGAGTCAAATAAATAGTAATGAGGCCAGGCTCGGTGGCTCACGCCTGTAATCCTAGAAATTTTGGTGGCCAAGGCTGGTGGATCACTTCAAGTCAAGAGTTCAAGAACAGCCTGGCCAACATGGTGAAACCCCGTCTCAACTAAAAATACAAAAATTAGCTGGGTGTGGTGGTACACACCTCGTAATCCCAGCTGCTGAGGAGGCTGAGGCAGGAGAATCACTTGAACCCTGGAGGTAGAGGTGGCAGTGAGCCAAGATTGCACCACTGTACTCCAGCCTGGGCCACAGAGCAAGACTGTCTCAAAATAAAATAGTAATGTGAGTAATGCCATACATAGCACGTAGGAAATGTTCATGAGGCTTAGCAATTATGTGTACATTTACCCAGTATCACACTCAGGTATTTGAGTATCTAACTATGTTACTATATTCTAGGTGTTGGTGATATATAGTGGACAGGACAGTCACTGCCCACACTGAGTTCTCAGTTTGTCAAAGAAAGCCTGGTAATCAGTCAGTCAGAACGCTGCGGGGTCAGTACTGTAATAAGAGATATTCAGTGTGTGCCATGGGGATCCCTAACTCAGTACTGAAACCACAGGAGCAATAAAAGGCAAGTTAGCTTTTAGCACTATACTAAAATGTAGATGTCTATGAAATCAAATGAATCAGAGAGGCTAGAAAGGTTATTGAACAAAGTGGTTATCACTGAACACAAATTGCCAACTAGCTACAACCCAAGATCCTCTCTGCTGACTAAGAAATAATACCTTCAAAATGACCCATGCATGAGGAGTCGCAGTTGATACTGACTCAACAGATAGAGATCTTTGAGCACCTACTTGGTTTAATAGCTTGGGCTGTGCAGGTTTTTCCTAAGACAGGGAGCGTTGAGAAAAGCACATAAGGTTGAATCTTGAATTCACATTGAGGTTCAGATTTCTGTAAGCGGTGTACTGGCACACCCTAGAATGTCTCTTGGACACAGGAACTTTCATAGCATGAACTTAATGGGGTTTTTCCATCCCTGCTCACTGAAGTAGGAACTCGGAAAGGTATTTTTTTTTCTCATTTAGATCTTTAATTTTAAGATTTTCACTGTAAACACAGGTGTGTTTTACAGGTTTATTTTTGTAAAATAAAGGTTTTTATTTTACAAAACCACTCATTCTACAAGTACTTCGAAAAATTTCCTTTTAGATACTTGCATTCTTCAGGGTTCTCCAGAGATACAGTGCTAATTCTGTGTTCGCGTGTGTGTGTGTGTGTGTGTGTGTGTGTGTGTGTGTGTGAATAAAGGGATTTATTTTTGTTGCTGAGACAGAGTCTTGCTGTCACAAGACTATCCTAACTACCACACACCTGTTGGGATAATTATCAATGTTTTAAAAGAAACTGGAAAATAACAAGTGTTGGCAATGATTGGAGGGAAACTGGAACCCTTCTGCTCTCTTGGTGAGAATGTAACATCTAGTGGCTGCTATGGAAAGCAGAATGGAACACTTCCTCCAAAATGTAAAAATAAATTTGTCATATGGTCTAACAATTCCATTTTGGGGTATATACCCAAAAGAATGTAAAGCTGGGTCTTGACGAGATGTAATTACACCCACGTTCATAGCAGCATTGTTAACGATAGCCAAAGATTGGAAGCAACCTGATGTCCATCAACTGGACAAACTCGTCTACTCATACAATGGAGTATTTTTCAGTCTTAAAGAGGAAATTCTGATATGCTAGAACATGGACAGACCCTGAAGATATGCTAAATGAAAGCAGCCAGTTATGAGAGGATAAGTACTATATAATTTCACTTCTGTGAGGTTCCTAGAGTCATCAAACTCAGAGACCGAAAGTAGCATGTAGCGGCCAGGGCCTGGGTGGAGGAGAAATGGAGAATTGTTTAATGGGTGCAGAGTTTCAGATTTGCAAGATAAGGCGTTCTGGAGATGGATGGTGGTGACTGTTTTGCATAATGTGAATGTACTTACTACTGACCTGTATGCTTGAAATTGGTGGAGATGTTAAGTTTTATATGTATTTTATCACAATTAAAACAAAATGAATGTGTATATGGACTCACGGCCGCTTGGCTGGCTGGAGGTAAAGGTAGCTACAAGTCCTTTTCTGCTTCTTGCTGGTGAATTTGCTCACTACCTAAGTCAATGTTTGTCTCTCTCGCAAGGTCAAACCTCTCTTTCCAAGAGTTGTTTCAATACAAAAAACAACACAAGGAAGACGGTTACTTAAATCAGTGTTTCTCAACCATGGACTGTCACTGGATGAGGCTGAAGTTTCATAAAAATACCATCCCCAGACTCCACCTCCAGAGATTAAACTTAATTATATTGGGGTGGGGCAGTAGTTTCATAGAATGGGACCCTAGATGAAGTCTCTCCTTTATTCCACCTGGGCCCTGGGCTCTCCACCCACCATCCCAGGGAGACCACACTCTAATGGTTACAGCCTCTCACCCGTGGTCCTTATACTTTGCCCCTCCCCTAGCTCCTTTTCTGTACTCAGCTGTACTGAGATCTTTCCCTTTAGCTACTTTTGGTCTGTCTCCTTCCAACTTCCTGAAAATGCTTTTGCCAAGGTCACGATGACTCTTGTAATGTTACATTTAGTAGACAGCGTTCAACTCCTTTTTTTTTTTTTTTTGAAACAGAGTCTCGCTTGGTCTCCAGGCACCGGGCTGGAGTGCAGTGGCACAATCTCAGCTCATTGCAACCTCCACCTCCCGGGTTCAAGCAATTCTCCTGCCTCAGCGTCCCGAGTAGCTGGCACTACAGGCGCGCACCACCACGCCCAGCTAATTTCTGTATTTTTAGTAGAGATGGGGTTTCACCATGTTGGCCAGGATGGTCTCTATCTCTTGACTGCGTGATCCACCACCTCGGCCTCCGAAAGTGCTGGGATTACAGGCGTGAGCCACTGCACCCGGCCAACTCCTATCTTATCTGATGCAGCGCAGCCTTTGCAGAGCCTCTTTCCCCCGACTCTCCTTCTCAAAGTACACTCTTTCCTTGGCCTTTGGAAAACTCTTGTAGAATCCTCCCTCTCTGACTGCTTCTCCCAAGTTTCCTCGTAGATTTTTCTCCTGTCTCTCCAATGGTAATGTTAGTGCTCCCTCAGATTCTGTCTAAAGGCCTCTTATTATTTCAACTCTTTCATTGATTCAGTGGAGTTGACAAATACCATCAAGCGCCATCGTGTACTGGGCATTGTCAAATGTTCCAGACATTTCACTGACTAACTTAACTAGACCTGGTTCTTGCCTTCATGGAGTTTACATTATATTGCAAGGGGAGAAGAAAAGAGCAAAGGAAAAAAAAAAAGAGAGAGAGAATTCTGATCATTTATGAATTCTGATTATTTGTGAAAATAATCAGGGGGGGCTGAGTTGAACAATGGGGTAGTTTGATTCTTACCTTAGCAAGAATGACCGGAGAGATCAAAAAGGTTGAAGATCTTGAAGAGTGAGGATAAACACATTCCAAGAGTGGAAACAGCATGTGCAAAGGCCCTGGGGTAACAGCTCAACTTGTTTGAGATGCTGAGGGAGGACCAGTGTGGCCAAAGCATAGAAAATAAGCATGTGGCAGGCCAGGAGCGGCCACGCATGTCCTCTAGATTGTGGTAAAAAGGTTGGGTGCTCTTCTAAATGAAACTGGAAGATATTGAAAGGTATTAAATTGATGAGTGATATAGTGTGACTCAAGGGATATAGTGGTCTCTTAGGAAGACCACTCGGTACACTTGCGCAATGATCGGGGGGTGATACAAGTTAAAGTAGGGAAGTAGCTGCTTGTTGTATTTCAGGTAAGAAATAATGGTGGCTGGACTAGGGAGTGGCCAGAGAGAGGCAGACATGGACAAGCAGAATTGAAAACTAGAACCGAACACACTTGATGATATATACGGAGGGTGAGGGGAAAGAGGGAAGCAGGAAGGGCTCCGAGGTTTTCAGACTCAGCAGCTGCGTAGATCATGTTGCCATTGACTACGATGGAAACCATCAGAGTGACAACCGCACGGAGGAAAGGCTGTGGTCTGTTTGGTTATGTTTCAGACGTCTATGAAGCATTTAAGTAGAACAGTCAAGTAGGCCAGTCAGACGTTCCAAGACGAAGTTAAAGCTGAACATGTAAATATGAGGTTCATCGGCATGAAAATTACATTTATTCATTCATATATTTATCTTTTTAGGATCTTATTTTTCTTTTAATTAAATGACTATTTTCAGAAACAAAACCTATTACTCACCATGCATTTCACAGGAGTTCTAACTAGAATGGATTATAAACATTACATTATATCAAAAGGAAGAAAAATGTCAAGCTCCCCGAGAATTTTCTTTTTAGATCTCATCAAGTTGAAAAATGACCCAGTGAATCATGTCCACGTTGAGGTTAGGATCACCTACCACCTACACTGATTAAATTATTTCCTTCTGCTCAACATTATAATTGTTTTAATTTTGAAAAGAGAAGGAATGATTCAGTCATAATGAACTTAATTTCATAATATGTCTATTAAGTATCTGTCATTTTTCTTAAACAGCAAATAGCTTATACAACAACATTTGGTTTAGACTTACAGACCAAAAAAGGAGACACACCCCCAAATCTTTAAGGCACACTTAATACACTCATAACTGTCTAAATGTCCTTCCAATGACTCCTTCATAATCTGTCTAGATATAGTCACTAATTAAGTGCTTTGATAGTTATAGTCTTACTTGTTGCTTTTAAAGGTGAATAAGGCACCAAAGGCAAACCTTTACCGACCACCCTTCAGAAGCCTTTGAGACAAGGAGCAGGCACTGCCTGATGGATTTGCACTGCCCTGGGTCTGCCACTGGCAACTTCAACATTTGTCTAAGCCCTGCCAAGGCAGTACTGAGTACCGGGCCTTCCACCTCAGACTTTTCTGTCATCAAGAATCTGCATAACATGTCAAGTTTCTTACTCCAAGTTTTAAGTTTGGTGGTGTCCACGTGATATTGAACATGACCTTCAGCTCTTTGATCAGAGCAGGTGGTACACAGGCTGTTGACTCAACTCTTCATGTCTTTGCGGTGATCACTGATATCTTACATATGAGTCTATAGAGGCCATGGTGTTGATCATCCCAGTGGTTACAGTTTTGGTCCCAAAGCTCAGATGGGTATAGGGCTGCTTTCTGTGCTAACTGTAAAACAGCCTGCTAGGACCCCTAGGGTTATAGCCTTTGCTAATCTATCTAATGTTTGGGGAGTCATGATGTTATAACTGGCTTGTTAAGAATGGAGTGCATGTATTTGACCCCTTGCTCTCAGCTAGGGCCCAGCAATAGCTTTTGAACTCATAGCTTATGCTACTGTCAGTCTTCTGTTTTGGTTCTTTACAGAACTTTTCAACTTCACACTTCAATATTAGACGCAGTTGAAATTGAAGTTCCATTAGTCAAAGAACAAAATTAGAACTGAAAAATGCATGAGTTATAGATGTTGTTGGCTATCCAGGTGTTATACCTACTACAGTCCTTGAAACACATTTTCACTTTGATAGTCTTCTTGTGAGTTCCTAGGGGTTGAGGCGGCTACCTAAGTACCTTTGGTAGGCAGATAAGGGGAATTGCTGGAGAATGAGTGACTGTGGCTTATGGTCCTTGAGCTTTTTTTCAGTTTGTATCTTAACCTATGTGAGATCCATTGGCAGGCATGCCCTCTTGGCTAAATCATTCTTTTCCTTATGAAGGAGGACATATTTTGTAAGAAGTTCTTGATATCCTGAGGCTTGGCCCCAGGCACTATGCCTGGCTGAAGATAATCCAAATGAACTCCGTGGTTTGGATGCTCTGAGGATCAACTTTGAGAAATGGTTGCCTGATATGGCCTGGCCTGGCCTCCCTAAGCTCGTTCTGCCTGCTCCTCTCTACTCACACGGGAAACCCAGAGATTTTGCTGCCTTTCAAGGGAGAAAACTGGCCTTTAAACAAGAACAAGGAAGAAGCAAAACAAACACAAGGACTATACCCATCTTGAGGGGGAGCTCAGAGGAAAACTATGGCTTCAGAAATACCAGTTGGCTGAGACATCCCAGAAAAGGTGCCAGATTCCTGCTGCTTGGCTGTGGAGTTGAGTCAGCTGCTTAGGCGAAGGTCCCAAACTGGTGCTGCTTCCTTCTTTGTGCACTACAGGTTTTGCCTGGGCATGAGGGATGGCCGTATAGATAATAAACGCAGGAGACCCAGTACCTGCTTCATGACCAATACATCACAGGTGCTTGAGACCAGTAGCAGGTGTATCCAGCCAGGCTGCGACTCACATGGGGAAGGAACTCACAGCAGAGGTGCTGGGCTCCAGGGCACATAAAATACTGGAACAGCCTCTTCTGACAAAAGCATCTCTTATAAAATTCATCTCTAGTTACAGCCTACTGACACACGGTAACAAGGGCCGAGAAAGCAGCCTGGCATGGCCAGAGAAACTCAGGGCTTTTTATTGTAAGACTCAAGATCAGTAACAAAAAAAGCTCAGACCGTGGAGGCTTAGCTCCGCTTTTAGCCTAGAACTTCCTTGGGGAAATCAAACCTTGCCAGATAAACCCATCATATTCAAAGAACTGGTTCCAGGGGATGATGAGTCCCACACCCTCGCTTTTCTCTGCTGGAAACTTTAAATCTACTTCCTAGCCCTACCCACTCAAGAGCCAGGACCTCTGAGTTTTGGAAGTAGCCCCTGGGGTCACACATGGCAGCCAGCAGAACACACTTGGGGAATATATGAAATCCTACTTGGTTGCATGCCACGGTGCCTGGCATATGACAGGCACTTAGCTTCCCTATTATTTTCCTGGCCAAGTGTTACTCTGACTTTCAGAAAATTAAGGGAGAATAAGAGATGGAACTCCTTTCAATATATTTATTGCAATTTTCCTCTGAGAAGTGGATGCATTTTCTTCTACCCTCTAACTTTGAGAGAATAAAGCTGAATTATCTCATTTTGATGGTTATGAGTATCAAAAGGTTTCTAATAACTTCCTTTTAGAAGGTGAGCAAACCTTGGCCCAAGCAGACCGGCACTTTTTTATGATGTACGGTATCTCCATGGGTCCAAGTGACATTGGTGGGCGGGACGAGATTCCTGGCTGCCGGTGGGGACCTCAATTCCAGCCCGTTTCCAGGCTCTTGACACCATCGTGAGAAGAAGTTCAGAGGATGAGTCAAAAATTAGTGCAAGTATGGAGATTTACCGCAAAGTGAAAAGTACACACTCCAGAAAGGAAGTGCTGGTGTACTCAAGAGAGTCACACAATGGGGTTTAGGGATGCTACCTCTATGGTTTTTTTTTTTTTTAAGGTGGACTGTTCATGAGAATTCCTGCAAACAAGTGATTTCTCTGAACTACGGAATCACCCATTTTTACACCAAAGATTCTCAGAACTGTCATAGTTCTAGTGGGTGTGTCATTTGTATGTTAATGACCATATAATGAGGACCTAGGTGAAACCTAGGTCAAACCCAGCGCCATGTTGAGTCCAGGCTGTCTTAGCTTGGTTCACACCCTGGTTTTTCAGGGTCTGAGCCCCTAGCCTCTAGTCACATGAAACTGCTACCTGAAATTTTGTATTCTCCTGTGACCAGCCTGTATTAGTCCTGTATCAAACCAATTTACTGTTATTACTCATAGCCTGCGAAGATGGTTCTTTCCACAAAGACCTAGGTTCTGCCCCAGGCTCCATGATGTCTGTCCTACAGTTTTCGACTCTTGGAGTTCATATTCTAAGACTGGATAGTAGAGACGGAGCTTCACTCACACAGGCTCATTAACGGTGATTATGAAGGGGATGTGAGAGGAGTCAGGCACTGGGAGTTGTAGAGGTTCAGGGAAAAGTACGGGAGTGGATTTTAGTATCTGTAGTTCCTGAAGAACAAAAGCACAGGGCAGCTGCAGCTTCACTTAACTCCAATGCTCTTGGAGTTAACTGGGCTACACTGCTTTTACCTCATGGATCAGGTGAGATTTCTAACAAGCAGTTTTGGAAAAATGCTATTTCAACACAAAAGGATTCCAAAATAGAGCGCTCTTCAAAGTCATAGGCTAAGGGCCATGTGCCTCAGAATCTTTTGGGAAATTGATTGAAATGCAGATTCCAGGGCTCTACCCCAGGTCTACTTAATCAGAATCACAAGCATGGACCCAGAGGAATCTGAGTTTTAGGATAAGCTTTTCATGTGGGCTCTTAGCCTCAGCAGTGTTTGAGAATTCCTGCTAAAATCCTCAATCGGGGACAAATTTCAAGTTTTGAAAAGAAAAAAAAGTAAATCAATGGGAAAAAAGAACATGGTAGTTTTGTAAAGTTCCTTAAAACTCTGAGGCAACCGTGAGCACATGAGCTATAACCACATCCATAAGGAGAAAACTGTGATAGGAAAGGTTTCCACTCATCCCACAGAGCTAGTCAAACAAAGTCGGTAACCACTGCCAAAACCTATTCTTGCAAAGCTGCCATGAATAACGTTAATATTTTAAAGCTCCACAGAAGAGTCCAGATCTCCAGCCAATTCAAGGAGCCTTTCCAATGTCACTGTCACTTACTTTTAAATAAAGTGCCTGTCAAGGGGCATTTCCGAATAATAACATTTACACAACACCAAAGAAATACGAGTGCCAATATGTGTTTCTGGTATGTGGGGGGGGCAGTTTGGGTGGAATTACCAGGGGGATGCAATCTCCCGATACATTTTTACAACATCTACTGAGGCCTGACCAAAAACAATATTTTAAGGAAGGTTTCTTATTGTGTATTTAGATATAATCCATATTTAAATCCATGCTATTTCTTATTTACCATGTAAATATAATCCATATTTAAATACTAAACTTTTAGTTTCTTATTGAAAACTTCTAGCTTCAACAAAACTTTTAGTTTCAATCACCTCTCAAAAGCCCCACCCGCCAATATTATTGCATTGACCCGTAAGTTTCAACATCTGAGTTTTAGAAGGAACACACACACAAACTAAAGATTTTAAGAAAACTAAAACCTTTCTTAGCATTTAAACATGAATTTTCTGAAAAAGAAATCACAGAAGCATGAAAAGGCGAAAACTGTAATATCAGATTTTTTGGTTGTATCCTCTCTTTGGTTTAAAAAAGATTGCATTTTGGGTAGCCATTCTACATCAGGAAATTTACCAACTGTTTTCCCATAATTGTGAGAGAGATTTACTACATTCACGTTCCAAAGAATTTGTACCAAAGAGAGAATACCAAGGATTAACTAATACTTAGCTAATACTAGTACTAGCTAACATTATTTATTCATGTCTTAATTTGTGCTGCAGATAAAGGGGTGACTTATAAAGAACAGAGATTCATTTTCTCACATTTCTGGAGGTTAAGAAGCCCAAGGTCACAGCACCTGCATACGGCAAGAACCTTCTTGCTGCATCCTCTGGAGGAGAGAAAGTCACGTCCTCATGTAGTAGAAGGTGGAAGGGGGAGAGAGCTGAATACTCCCAGAAGCCTCTCTTACAAGGCCGTAATAAGAATCAGGAGGGAGGAGCCCTCACGTACAACCTAATCACCTCTCAAAAGCCCCACCTGTCAATACTATTGCATTGATCCTTAATTTTCACCATCTGAGTTTTAGAAGGAACACGTGCAGACCATAGCCCTCAGGACCCAGATCACTGAAGCACCTGGAGTTTTTGTTTGATTGGGTCTAGTCTGTTAATTAAGAAAATGCTGGAGTCCCACTCCCAGATTCTGGTTTAATGGGTCTGTAAGCACCCAGTGGGTTCTTCTTGCCTTTTGCCCAGACAGAAGATTTATCAAGACAGGGGAATTGCAATAAAGAAGAAGTTTAATTAAGGCAGAGCCAGGTGAACAAGAGACCAGAGTTTTATTACTTAAATCAGTCGCCCAGAAAAGTCAGAGGATGGAGCTTCTTAAGAATAATTTGATGTGTAGGGGCCAGGGAGTAGGGTGTTCTGATTGGTCAGGTTGAAGATGAAATCACAGGGGGCCAAAGAGGGTTCTTCTTGCTGTCTTCTGCTGCTGGGTAGGATCATAGAACTGACTGAGCCAGGTTACCAGCCTGAGTGGCACCAGCTGGTGCATGAGCATGCAAGGCCTGAAACAGTATCTTGAGCACCAACCTTAGATTTAACAATAGTGATGTTATCCCTAGGAGCAATTGGGGACATTCAGAATCCTGTGGCCTCTGGTTGCATGAGTCCTAAACCATAATTTATAATCTTGTGGCTAATTTGTTAGTTTTACAGAGCAGTCTGGTCCCCAGGAAAGAAGGGGGTTTGTTTCAGAAAAGGGCTGTTATTATCTTTGTCTCAAAAGTAAATGATAAACCAGGTTCCTTCCAAAGTTAATTCAGCCTAGGCTGAGGAACGAACAAGGGCAGCTTGGAGGTTAGAAGCAAGATGGAGTTGGTTAGGTCAGATCCCTTCACTGTCATAATTTTCATATTGTTTTAATTTTTGCAAAAACAGCTTCGGGTCTGGGGTGAGGTCCAGGTGATTACAATGTGTACCAATGTTGAGAACGCTCATTTACAGTCAATGAAATAGATTTTCCATAAGTTAACAGAGAATAAAGTCTCATGAATATAGATGCTTTATAGTCTTAGTAATACAAAGGTTTTCAAAATAAGTTAGAATTTTCCACCTCCAGCTTTATTATGGAGAAAAGTCAGCTGTTCTATGCATCCCATAGTTATGTGGTCTAAGCCTTCAGGCGTCTGTAATTCTTCATGAGTCTACTTGAGTAACTTTATGTCTGTATTTGTCATTCTCACGCTGCTAATAAAGGCATACCTGAGACTGGGAATTTATAAATGAAAGAGGTTTAATGGACTCACAGTTCCACATGGCGAGGAGGCCTCATAATCATGGCGGAAGGCAAAGGAAGAGCAAAGGATCATCTTACATGGTGCGGTGGGGTGGGGGTGGCAAGAGAGCTTGTGCAGGGGAACTCCCCCTTTATAACCATCAGATCTTGTGAGACTTCACTGTCACGAGAACAGCCCAGGAAAAACACACCCCCATGATTCAATTACCTCCCATGGTCCCTTCCATGACACATGGGAATTATGGGAGCTACAATTCGAGATTTGGGTGGGGACATAGCCAAACCATATCAGTCTGCATGTAAAGGGGTATGATTTCTGCTCTTTTAAATTAGGCCAGGTGACACGTGTGGCTTTAATTATGCAGTGAAACATGTAATCTCCTTGCCTGAGTCACACGGGCAGAACCTGACACCACATCAAAGGGCCCCGAGCACAGATGAAGTAGGAGGAGGACCGAATGGAAGACTGCCTCTTGCCATTATTCAAGTGTGTGATCCCTAAACTTTAGCCCCTTGCTAATCTCTCAACATTCATCTCACTTTACGGCTTACTTAAACCAGCTGTTTCTCATTTCAGTGGCTTTTCTCGAGCTTTTCCTCTGCCCAGTGCCCACTCCTGCCTTTCTTTTTCCCTTATGATGCTTTCTTTTCTACTCATCTTTGAATATCTGTTCTGGTTTCACTTCAAGTGGCTTCTCTCAGAAGCTGTCCTTGGCATTCAGAGTGATTCTAGTGACGCTAATGAGCTTAAGTTTCAGGGACGCTCCCTTCATGGGTCCCTTCCAAGGCCCTCGGAGGGCCTTAGCAGTATTTTCACATGGCCATGTTTTTAAAAATAAAATATATAGATAATATTTTAGCCATAATTGTTTTAGACTCTCCATTTCAACGACCCCTCAATAATACTTCCTCTTGTGATGGGTGGTGTTGGAATAACCAAGGACATTTTGGAGAATTAGGGTAAAGGGATGTTGAATTTGGAATACATTAGTTTGGGTTTTAGTGGAATAATATTTTTATGTGGTTGTTAATATAGGAATGGTGTGGCCAGACACGGTGGCTCACACCTGTAATCCCAGCGCTTTGGGAGGCTGAGGCAGGTGGATCACATGAGATCAGGAGTTTGAGACCAGCCGGACCAACATGATGAAACCCCGTCTCTACTAAAAATACAAAAATTAGCCAGGCATGGGTGCCTGTAATCCCAGCTACTCAGGAGGCTGAGGCAGGAGAATCGCTTAAACCTGGGAGGAGGGTGCAGTGAGCTGAGATCACGCCATTGCACTCTGGCTTGGGTGACAAGAGTGAGACTCCATCTCAAAAAAAAAAAAATATAGATATATATATATATATATAGATATAAATCCTATATAGGAATGGAAATAATGTATTAATGTGGTTGTTAATATAGGAATGGTATATCAGGGTTCAACCAAAGAAACAGAACCAGTAGGAAATATGAAAAGAGATTTTAGAGACATATTACAAGGAATTGGCTAATACGATTGTGTCAGACTGTCTAAGAAAGTCCAAAGACTGTAAGAAAGGTCATGAGAAAGGAAAGATTAGGTCACACCTGTAATCCCAGCACTTTAGGAGGCCAAAGCAGGAGGATCGCTTGAGGCCAGGAATTTGAGACCAGCCTGGGAAACACAGGGAGACCTCATCTTTATGAAAATCAAAGAAAAAAAAAATTAGCCAGGCATGGTGGCACATGTCTGTAGTCCTAGCTACTCAGGAGGCCAAGGTGGGAGGATTGCTTGAGCCTGAGAGTTTGAGGCTGCAGTGAGCTATGATCAAGTTAATGTGCTCCAGCATAGGAAACAGAGTGAGACTCTGTCAGAAAGAAAAGAAAACAAGTAAAAGAAAAGAGAAAGGGAAGAAAAAGGAAGGAAGGAGAGAGAGAGAAAGAAAAGGAAAGAAGGAAGGGAGGGGAGGCGGGGAGGGAGGCGGGGAGGGAGGCGGGGAGGGAGGCGGGGGAGGGAGGCGGGGAGGGAGGCGGGGAGGGAGGCGGGGGAGGGAGGCGGGGAGGGAGGCAGGGAGGGAGGGAGGAAGCCAGGAAAGGTCAGGACCAAGCTGGAACTGGAACTTCATTTGGAAGTTGTTGAGCCAAACCTGTGGTCCATAATCAGGAGTCTTCACCTCCAGGAAAAGCCTGAGTCAATTTTAAGGCCATTCAACTGATTAAGCCAGGCCCTCTCCAGATGATTTCCCTGACTTGAAGTCACCTGATTAGGAATTTTAATTCCTTCTACAACAGCCCATCACAGACCACCTAGATTTGTGTTGACAGAGTCACTGAGTACCACACTATAGCCTAGTGAATGAGCACATCAAAAAGCCACCTCACGAATGGGTTCTAGCAATATACCTATCATCCCTTTTGCAAAAACATCCAACTATTACTAGAATGTTAAAGGCTAGATTTTACAGAGTACTGTTAGTGTATCCTAGGGCACCCAGGATCAAAGCAAGTGGGGATTAGAGGCAGAACAAGGTTTGAAATACATGAAACGTGCAGTTAGTCTGTAGAAATTATTTTAATCACCAGAGTGTAAAAAGTGTAAGTAGAAATTTCAGTTATCAGTTCAAGACCAGTCTGGCCAACATGGTGAAACCCTGCCTCTACTAAAAATACAAAAAAGTTAGCTGGGTGTGGTGGCACAGGCCTGTAATCCCAGCTACTTGAGAGGCTGAGGCAGGAGAATTGCTTGAACCCAGGAAGTGGAGGCAGCAGTGAGCCGAGGTTGCGCCACTGCACTCCAGACTGGGCAACAAAGGGAGAGTCTGTCTCATACAAAGAAAAAAGAGAAAGAAATTTCAATTATCATCAACACTTAATCAAAATGGAAGGTTTAAGTAACACAAAAAGAAGGTCTAAGTAATTGAATGAAAAGTGCATTATTGTCTACAATAGACAATTATAAAAGAACTGCATATTTTCCTTTTTTCTGTTTTGATAGGAATGTGGTATTGGAGTTTTGTCAAGTATGTCATTTTAACTGCAACTTGGAAAAACATTTTTGGAACATTTCAACTAAAACAATTGAGAAATTCTTCCGTAAATACTGGCAGACTGCAGGTTTGGATGTAAAGAAAGTATATCTTGTCATTTAAAAAATTATTAAAGAAATAGGAAAAATGCATATAAGATTAATGGGGATATAAAACAGCAAAAATTTGGCCATGAAACCAATATAAATTATTCTGAGATCAAACAGGAAATAGTAAGAATAGTAAGAATACTGTACACACACTTATATGTCACACACATATATACTGCACACATATATACTATACACTTACTGTATATACACATATATACTATACACACATATATATCACACACATATACTGTACACACATATATACTGCACACTTACTGTATATACACATATATACTACACATCACACACATATATTGTACACACATATATGCTGCACACTTACTGTATATACACATATATACTATACACACATCACACACATATATACTATACACATATATACTGCATACTTACTATATATACACATATATACCATATACACATATATGTTATACACACATACTGCACACACATATATACTGTACACTTACTGTATATACACATATTGCTATACACACATGTACTGTACACATACTGCATGCACACATATATACTGTGTACACACATACTGTACACATACATTTATGCTGCACACACGCATATATACTGCACACATATACATATATACTGCACATGCACATAATGTACATATACTGTAACACATATACACATCTCTATACACACAGTATACATATACAAACAGTAGTACATGCACAGTATATATATTGCATAAACACATTCTGTATACACACATCCACTGCATGCACACACACATACATATACTTTATACACACAGATATACTGCACAGATATCTACCGCATGCATACATATACACGGTACACACACATACTGCACACACGTATATACTGTACACACTTACTGTATACACATATATCTACTACATGCACACACACATGTATACTGTACACACACATCTACTGCATGCAAATATACTGTATACACATACAAATATACTGCTCACAAACACACCATACACACAAACTTTAAACACATGTATATACTGTACACACACATACACTGTACACACACATATTCAATTCTTATTGTTTCCCTGGAGAAGATTCTGGAAAGTATCTTTCTGTTGTTTAAGTCACCCAGTCTGTGGCATTTTATTATGATAGCCCAAGCAAAGTAATAGGAAGTACATCAGGAAGGTAATTACTAAAAATAATGTGTAATTGTCCCCCAATGTGTGATGTTTGTTGTAGTTATCAGCTTTTAAGAATTTGCAATTTCTCGTGATTTCTTTCCTTGTTCTGAATAAATTTTCACTTTTGTACCAATTTTTTTAATATTCTTTTTCCTTTTTTTTTTTTCTGAGACAGAGTCCCACTCTGTGGCCCAGGCTGGAGTGCAGTGGTGTGATCATACCCCACTGCAGCTTTGAACTCCTGGGCTCGAGATCCTCCCACCTCAGCATTCCCAAGTAGCCAGGACTACAGGCATGTGCCACCGTGCCTGGCTAGTTTTTTAAGTTTTTTGTAGGAGACAGATTCTCACTATGCTGCCAAGGCTGGTCTTGAACTCCTGGCCTCAAGCGATCCTCCTGCTTCAGATTCCCAAAGATCTGGGATTGCAGGCATGAGTCACCACACCCAGCCTCTCTTTCTTAAAGAGGGCCCCCAAAAGCCAGATCTCCAGGCCCCACAAACCTGGCTCTGCCCCTGCCAACAGCCGTCTCTGCATTTCTTGCTGCTCCATTAATACCTTACGCACATTCTACCAATGCATCTGCATGCGGTTATGAAATGATCTGTTTGTGGTCTGGACGGCCACTAGACTACACTTTGTGGCTGGGGCCTGCTTCTTAGCAATATCTGAAATACAAGGATGAGCGCGCAATGCCTAACACGTGTATTAGATGCTCAAGAAATATTTAATGAAAAAAATGGATAGAGGGATAAATGGATGCAGGAGTGAATACTGAGAAATGGATGCATCATGTGTCCCTCAGTCTCTACTGACATCCCCATTATTTTCACAGTTCAGCTTACAAACAATTCACACTGTTTGAGTCAACTGGGAAAAAATATCCTTAACAATCTTCCAGCTCCTGGCCGGGCGCGGTGGCTCACCCCTGTAATCCCAGCACTTTGGGAGGCCGAGGCGGGAGTATCACGATATCAGGAGATCGAGATCCTCCTGGCCAACAGGGTGAAATCCCGTCTCTACTAAAATATATTTTTTTAAAAAATTAGCCAGGCGTGGTGGCACGCGCCTATTAGTCCCAGCTACTCGGGAGACTGAGGCGGGGGAATCGCTTGAACCCAGGAGAAGGAGGTTGCCGTGAGCCGAGATCTCGCCACTGCACTCCAGTCTGGCAACAGAGCAAGACTCCGTCTCAAAAAAAAAAAGAATCTTCCAGCTCCTGAGCCCTGATAACAACTTCAAGCAAGGGCAATCACATAAACCACCACCACCAAAACCCAAAACCAATGAATAAACGAACAATGCAGAAACTGCTCTTCCCTACCTGACACCCGCCCCTACGTCTTCACCAAAAAATACCCTTGCTATTTTAGTACTGTGCTCGGATGAGTATGTAGATACACACGACTTATCTCGTTGAGTACGTGTTTGGGTGGATAACGTGAGAGTGTGAAATACAATACTCAGCAACTCTGTCAAACACAGACTGTTTCCTGAAATGATAAGACATTTAGTCTGAGATATATGTTGCACAGAGTCCAAAATATTTTCGGTGAAACTGCAGCTCTGAATGATAATGAAAAAGACTTGTGTAAAGAATTTGTAAACCATATTCACTCAAGCATTTCTTCTCGTTCCATATTTCTAATTCTGTCTTTTATCCTTCAGGGGAAAAAAAATAGCTAGCCAGCTAGCTAGGCAGACGGAAGGAAAGGGATTGCCTCGGTGTAATTCACCACATATCTCCTTATACTGCAGCCATTGTTTCCACTGGAACTTCTTCAAGTCGAACTTGCTTTGTTCTTACCAAGAACATAAAAAGCAACTTCTTTTCTATTATGTGAGGTGTTGAATGGAGTTGCTTGTACTCAGAAACCTTTCCCACAGTTGCAGCTTTTTTTTTTTTTTTTGAGATGCAGTCTCACTCTTGTTGTCCAGGCTGGAGTGCAATGACGCAATCTCGGCTCACTGCAGCCTTTGCCTCCCAGGTTCAAGCAATTCTCCTGCCTCAGCCTCCTGAGTAGCTGGGATTACAGGCACCCGTGCCTGGCTAATTTTTGTATTTTTAGTAGAGATGGGGTTTCACCATGTTAACCGGGCTGGTCTCGATCTCCTGACCTTGGGTGATCCTCCTGTCTTGGCCTCCCAAAGTGGCTGGATTACAGGCATGAGCCACCGCACCCGGCCTACTTCTTACTTCGTATTTGTTTCTTAGTTGGAGTAGTGGAAACTTTATCCTACCCCAAATACTATGCGTTTCTTAATATTTTTTGAATGACAGACTTTCTGGAGAATCTAGCTATTTTCTTTCCAGAAAAACAAAGGCACGAAACAAACACAACATTTTGCCCTGCAATTTGGAAGCCTTCCCAGACCCCTTAATGCTGTCCGAGGAGTCTCTTCCACTGATTCCAGGTAAAGAACTGCTGCTCGTGGGCAATCTCATAAAACAGTAAAGGTGAGCTGGCAGTGTGGTGCCTGTGTGAGATGTTGATAGGGTTTGGCTGTGTCTCCACCCAAATCACATCTTCGACTGTAGCTCCCATAATTCCCATGTGTTGTGGGAGGAACCCAGTATAAGTTAATTTAATCATGGGGGCAGTTTCCCCCATATTGTCTTCATGGTAGAGAATTAGTCTCAGGAGATCTGATGGTTTTATGAGGGAAACTGCTTTCACTTGGTTCTCGTTTTCCTCTCATCTGCCACCATGGAAGATGTGTCTTTTGCCTTCCACCGTGATTGTGAGGCCTCTCCAGCCACATGGAACTGTGAGTCCACTAAAACTCTTTTTCTTTATAAATTACCCAGTCTTGGGTATGTCTTTATCAGCAGCATGAAAATGGACTAATACAGATGTAAAGTCTCCCAGATATTTCACAATATACCTCAAACTTTAAGGCAAAATTGTTAAGTGAAAAGAAATCATTAAAGAGAGAAAAGAATATTTAGAATTCTGATTCTCAATGCTAGTAGCTTTGATTGTTGAATTCTGATTGAGTCCACGTTATAGGGGAAGATCTGGTAAAATCGTTATGGGTAAAAAATTGCTTTTACATACAGCATTTTAGCAACACTCCTTTTCAAAATAGTTGAAGAGTTTCATTTAAATAATTTCTCTATGA
The DNA here is from genome assembly GCA_036589455.1 of Ateles fusciceps. Lineage (NCBI taxonomy): Eukaryota > Metazoa > Chordata > Mammalia > Primates > Atelidae > Ateles > Ateles fusciceps. The sequence continues at coordinate 9,623,500 of JAZHEH010001064.1, forward strand.
ATAACATCATAAGCATAAAGTTAAAGTGTAAAGTGAGTGGATAAATACATCTCATTTAAAAGCAAATTTATACTAAGACCACCAAAATGCAAATCTATTAAAAATAGACCTTGTCTTTAATGTTTATTTCACATTATCTAAGTATGTCCAGTTATGCAAATTTACATTTTTATTTCACATCCTTGTATTTCTGATATACATATATCAGGACAAAGAACATATTTGGAACACTCAGCCTGTAAAACTCTCTTGGGGGGAAACAAGATTCTCGGCTGCCTTATTCTTCTGCACATGTACAAATAAAATTCTAAGCAATTGGAGTGGAAATAAAAACTGGTAGAAGAGAAAACTAACTACATTTTTATGCCACTTGAGGCTATTTGTACCTGATTTTTCAAATGGTCTTCTACTTGCTGAGTTACAATTTAATAGCTGACACATCTTTGGGGGCACCTTAAAATATGCCAAGAAGCTTCATTGTTTCTAGAGTGCTTAAAAACCACAGGAAGCTGACATCAGCTACACATCACTAATGCTTAGATTTTGGTGCTGTAGTGCTGTGTATTCACCTAAGACATTTTAAAAGGTGGTGATCAGCATTATTATCCCTCTTTTGTGAAAACATCTTGCCAGGCTACAAAACAAGCAATTATTTCTTCAATTAGGCAAAGAAAAAAAGGACAGACTAGTACAATTCAGTGCTCATTTTAAAGGAAACAATCACATCGAACTAAACATTTTAAATTTCAGTTACAATTTTATGAAATTCAAGTATCTCGGAATCCTATTGAGATACTAGATGAGCGCGTGTTCATTCTGTTCGATGTTGCCCACGAGATCTTTCGTATCACTAGTTCCTGGGCTGGACTGACTGTTAAAATACAGAGTATTTTCAAAGGCGCCCTCTTGAGGTAGCTGCACACGTCTTTTCTTGTAAAAGAAATAAGCAGCAAGGCCTGCACCCATTAAAACCAGGAGGATCACAATGACTACTCCGGCCACGTTGGAAGACGGTTTAGAAGGGTCTATCTTTCTTGGGTCAGCTATAAATAAATAAAACCATTAGGGAAAAGGTGGAAGGAGGCAGAGGGTTGAATGCTATGCAGAACTTTGCTTGTTGAAAAACTAAAATGTATAAATATTCTTTTAAGTGACATTTGTCAAACGGAAATGAAAGACGTGAAAACAAGAGTCCCTATGGTAGAGAGGATTATTCAGAATGTTAAAACGATGATTCAGTTGCAAGAATAATCCATCTATGTAGCAGTGGGCTAGCTATAAATGTTTATATATATATATATATATATATATATATATATACACACACACACACACACCTTATTTCAAAATAATTTAATAGATTAGTAATGATGATGATGATGATAACTAAAAGAAAATGAAAAAATGAACAGAAAGAGAAAATAAGAATAGTGGAAACTTGAATTCACAGATATAATTAGTAAGCAAATAGCACTCATGACGTTAATAAGGTTACAAGCAAGCCATAAATCTCACTTTCAGTTTTTTTCAAGCAGCCAATAAAATGAGTGAAACAGGATAAGTTACCTACTCCAAGTAGTCTATAAAAATTAAAACAAAAAAAATTGCAAAGAAAAGAAAAAAAACCCACAGAGATTCTTGAGAGAAATTTTTCCCATGGGTTCAAGGCAGCTGTTTGTAACAGAACAACAACAAAAAAAAATGCCTTCAGTAACTGCTTACAGTAAAAACACCAATCTGACTTCAACGCCTCTTTTTCTAAGGTATTATTCAAAGTAGGCTGATAACAAAGGATAGTTAAGCAAATTCTACTGAATGAGCGGGGGAGTTGGAAGGGATTCTTATGCCTTTTAAAACAAACAGTATGAAAAAAAAAGACAAAAAAAAAAAACAGTATGGATGTATTACTAACATAGAACTTGAAATTTTGCAATAGTCTTACCTTTTGTTGTAAGCAATTCTTGAGTAGGTTTGGCATCAATAACTGTGAAAAAAAAATATTTATAAAAACCCAGAATAACTGCATGTAAATAGCAAATATTATTCACTTCACAAATATATGGAATCCTCCACATTTGGTCCATGTTGTTGATACAATATATGGTATTATGTGATAGAGATAAAAATACAGGTAGAAAAGAAGATACATATCTTATCTATCTATCTACCTACCTACCTATCATCTGTCTGTCTGTCTAAGCTAAACAGCCTCCTATGGCTGTATGGTGACTTTGACTACATTAGAAGATCTGGAAATGTGATTACCCAAGTTGCATGTCAGCAACTGATACTCACCCTTTAAATCTACCCAATCTATCCATAAGATAGAGGTTAGGAGTTTTGAAATTAGCTCACTGAAGCCTAAGATGTTACAAACTATTTGAATGAAAAGTAAAATAAGACTCCAGTCAGCCGTGGTGGCTCACTTCTGTAATCCCAGCACTTTGGGAGGCCCAGGCGGGTGGATCACCTGAGGTCAGGAGTTCAAGACTCAGCCTGGTCAAAATGGTGAAACCCCATCTCTATTAAAAATACAAAACTTAGCCAGGTGTGGTGGCACATGCCTGCAATCCCAGCTCCTTGAGGGGCTGAGGCAGGAGAATCACTTGAACCTGGGAGGCGGAGGTTGCAGTGGGCCAAGATCACGCCACTGCACTCCAGCCTGGGCAACAGAGTGAGACTCTGTCTCAAAAAAAAAAAAAAAAAAAAAAAAACAAAGGACTCCAACATTGCACCAGAGGGTGTGGTGTCTTAGAACAGTTAAAGAAGGCTAACAACTTGCCAAATTCTAAAACGGTAAAGTCTACCCCGTCTCTACTAAAAATACAAAAATTAGCTGGGTGTGGTGGCACATGCCTGTAATCCCAGCTATTCAGGAGGCTGAGGCAGGAGGATCGCTTGAACCCAGGAGGCGGAGGTTGCAGTGAGCCGAGATAGTGCCACTGCACTCCAGCCTGGTGACAGAGTGAGACTCCGTATCAAAAAAAAAAAAAAAAAAAAAAAAAGAAATCTATTATCTAATCAGCAATTTCTTGGGAGGGATATTAGGTGACATGGCATGGCAACAACAATTTTTAAATTCCAGATAGAGACACCTTGTGAGCATTCAACACCATCAATTCCCGATCCCGTTCCTTTCATGCTCTCACATTCCATCTTAAAAGGAGACTGAATTAAGCTGATGTGACTCATTCCACAATCAATTCTGGTCCCTCTCCAGAACGCTGCCCTCGTCTGGTTTGGGCTGGTACTGCCTTTACCACCTTTTTCCTCACGCAATAACACTTTGTAGATGGGCTCCCCCCGACTGTTTGTGGCTTGACAAATCCTTCAGATATCCCATTACAAATGCATCAATAAGCGAAAATCATGACAACAACTAAGCAGACAGGGAGTGGCTCTTGCTCATGCAGAGCTGCAGACAGTAATGGACTACAATGGCAAAATGGATTTTTCATGCATAAAAGGTGAAAGCTTACAATGGCCTCGTAATCACATTATGATTCCATACCTGGTATTGGACTATTTGAAAGAAATGTCGGCCGATGATATGCACTATGTGACAAACTTCTTACTTACTTTTTGGTCTTTTACAAATGAATCCCTTGTAGGAAGAACAGTGAGCATTACTCCAAAACCCAGAAGATGCCTGTAAACCTACACAATCATTCCGTTCATTGGAGGGGATCTCCTGTGTTCCAGTTGACAAAGGAAACTGGACTTGTTATTTATCCACAGCCACGTTCCTGATCATCGAATAAAACCAGTAAACATACAAGTTAAATATAAACCATCTTAAAATAAGTTAAGCCTATTTGTGCAAAATTTCTAAGCATATTCTTTTATACTAGAATCAACAGTCATTTATAATCAGACTTAACAGGCAAGACTATAATGACTAATTACTACAGGGAAGGCAACCACAAATAGGTTTACTATATAGCTTTAGTTGAAAATGTATTTCTAATTAGTGCAAATATTTATACTTATCTTTCCTTAGCGATTTTCCCCTGGCCCCACAAAAACATAGAAAATGCTTTGTAAAGCTTCTTAAACTATCTTAGCTACAAAAGATATTTTTAATTAGCAACTTTGAGGATAGCATGATATAAAAGTCATTTTAAGTTTTGGTTCTTAAATAAAAATATGAGTCTGAATTTTCAAATTCTTCATGAATTAATCCTTTTTTAAGGCAACACATTTTGGAAATGAAACCTTGTTTTACGTACAACATTTTAGGATATTTGTGTTTAAATAAGCATGCTGAAAAAATTACCTTGAATATTTCTGAACAAGCCTATCCAAAAATCGGTTTTACTTTTAAGTGGCTCAACCCGGTATGATAGAAAACTGGATTCTGCAGCACTTTCAATGGAAGCCAGAGAGGAACCTGAAAAGCATAAAAGGATAAATATGATAGCTGCACATTTAAGTGGCTGAAAATATTTTTGTAAACAGCACCGCTATTAAGAGCAACAAGAATCAACCTAACATCTCCACTTAAGGGGAAGAACTTCAAAGGGCAGATGTTTGTCTGCTCAGAATTGTAGTTTGCATTCTGAAATGTGTTTTTAAGCATCATTAGCATCATTTGAGTACAAGCACTGAACCAGTTCCTGCAGGATATTCAGAGATTAGTAGGATGTAGAATATGTCTTAAGAATATTATGGCTCAGTGGGCAGTAATAAGAGTACAAAGAGGCCGGGCTTAGTGGATCCTAGCACTTTGGGAGGCCGAGGCGGGCAGATCACCTCAGGTCAGGAGTTCAAGACCAACTTGGCCAACATGGTGAAACCCCATTTCTACTAAAATACAAAAATTGGCTGGGCATGATGGCGGGTGCCTGTAATCCCAGCTACTCGGGAGGCTGAGACGGGAGAATCTGTTGAACCCAGGAGACAGTGGTTGTAGTGAGCCGAGATCCTGCCACTGCACTCCAGCCTGGGTGGCTGAGCAAGACTCTGTCTCAAAAAAAAAAAAAAGAATACAAAGAAACAAAGAAATATTATAGAAGAGAAAATAAGTACAATATGCTATGGACATGTCAAATATTCATTCTTGGCAAAGCAGCTAAAAGGGAGGATAAAGGAAACAATTTAGAGAGAAGAATAGGATTTCAAGTAAAAAGGATAAAAAATAATTCCAGGAAAAACAGGTAATGAGAGGAAACACAAAGAGAAAGGGAAGCATAGAACGTCTTCAGGAACAGAGAGCTTGGTGTGGCTGGAGTGTAGCACCAACCTGGTCCATCGACAAAAAAAAAAAGGCATGGGTTACGTCTCATTGCAGAAGGCAGGAGACTGGTATTAAGGGCAATGTGGTGATAAAGAACTCTTAGTTTTTTTCAGGCAGCTGAATAATGCAATAATAACCCATCTCCTTGTTTTGACTAGTTCTATACATATCATCAGCTAGATTCTCCACTTAAGAATGGCCTATTATTAGTTATTACTGGAATCCAGCTGTTAGGTATAAGACCATTCAAAGCAAGGAGATAAAACAGGAAGAACAGTTAGATGGCTATGGAAGTGACCACTCACATTAGATTGTCAGCATTAAATTTTAGAGTGAAAATCTCTAATTTTTAAATAATAACATACATATATGTGTGTGTATATATATATTTTTATTATTATTATTACTATTTTGAGACAGACTCTCACTCTGTCACCAGGCTGGAGTGCAGTAGCGTGATCTTGGCTCACTGCAGCCTCCGCCTCCTGGGTTCAAGCAATTCTCCTGCCTCAGCCTCCCGAGTAGCTGGGGCTACAGGAACATACCACCATGCCTGGCTAATTGTTTTGTATTTTTTTAGTACAGACAGGGTTTCACTACGTTGGCCAGGATGGTGTTGATCTTCTGACCTTGTGGTCTGCCACCTCAGCCTCCCAAAGTGCTGGGATTATAGGCATGAGCCACTGCACCCGGCCATAACTAATATCTTCTAAGCATTTCATGCCGAATCTTTTGCTTTGGAATTTACAAGCTTTATCCCATTAAATTTTTACAATCACCTCATTAAATAGCTACCATTATTGCCCCATTTTACAGATAAGGAAACTAAAGCCCAGAAGATAAGTAATTTGCCAAGATCCTAACACTAGCAGAGGGCAGAATCATGGTATGATCCAGATTTTCTGAACCTTGAGGGTCCGCACTAACCACGTGCCTATATCCCGTATTACTAAGATCTGAATTATTACCTTGTGTTCATTGCATGACTACATAATCCATGTTAAATATATTTCACAAACAGCCATTTCAAAATGATTGTGACTCCTATTTTGAGAAGGAGAACGACAAGCATTCATTTAATTTACCAGAAAAGAGTCACCTAAAATGGAAAAGTTTCTACATATTCATTGTAATTTTTTTTCAAAAAAATACTTAGCAATAGGAAGAAACGTTTTTTAATTACAAAAGCTCAAAGAAGGCATCAGGTGGCATCATCAGAAATGCAGAATAAGTTCTTCTGAAAAAAATTGTTTTTCTACAAAACCAATCAGAACACTGGAAAACTCTAAATCCACTGTTTTGGAATGCTGAAAATTAATCAAAGGCTTGCAAGAATCCAAGAAGCACTTATGTAAGAAAAATGACTGAGTCTTGGTAATAATAGTGAGTTTTATAGTGTTTTAACTTGTCCTAATCTCTTTGCCTTCTTCCTAGTTCTGTGGTAGCTATAAAAACCAACAGGCTGACAACCACAGTGAAAACCAGCAGCCTAGAAGGCATAGGAGGCTAAAATGGGGTTGGAGCTATTTTCCAGCCCCATTCTCAGAGAATCTCCATTACTTGACCTGTCTTACAGTTCCCTAGAAAACCCCCTTGCAAAGTTTGTCTTTATTTGACCTGATTTAGAGCTCAGTCAGTGCAAACAGACTTTTCCCTTCAAGTGTTTGTAAAAAACTATCGGTGGCAATTGTCTAACATTGTAGCCATCTAAGGCAGTGATAATTGTTGGGGCAAAATCAAGCTAATTGAACAACTTAAAAGAAAATGCTGGGAAAGGAGATGTTCATAGGAGACTTTCAAAAGCATTGACAAATTCAGCAGTGGCTCACGCCTGTAATCCCAGCTACTCAGGACCTGATACAGCAGAATCACTTGAACCTGAGGTGGAGGTTGCAGTGAGCTGAGATCATGCCACTGCACTCCAGCCTGGCAACAGAGCAAGACTCTGTCTCAAAAAAAAAAAAAAAAAAAAAAAAAAAATAAGGATTGACAAATTCTGGGGAATCTAGAAGGCTACATACATGCATGGAAGTATGCCCATGCCCAAGGCTATGTGCATGTCTCAGAAAGACCTGAGAAGGTCCTAAATTCTCGCATATGGCTGACCTTGAAGCACTACACAAGCAGGAAGTGAAAGCGAAGGCACTTGGTTACTGCTTGGACAAACATTACAGGCACATCCCAACCAAGAGAGATCCTCTGCAAAACCTGGGAGACTTAATTAGTTATAGGCACTTAAAGCAATCTGAACCTACCACATGTAGCTCTACATGTCTACACGTCACAGTAAAACTATCAAAAGACAGAGAGTCTTAAAATCTGTGAAAGAGAAGGATCTCATGTATGGGATCTTAACACTAATTTCTCATCAGAAACCATGGAGTCCAGAAAGTAGTCAGTTTACATAGCAAAAAAGATGAAAGAAAATGACTGTCAAGTAGGAATTTTCTATTTAACAAAGCATCCTACAAAAATGAAGGAAAAAGTCAGAAATTTCTAAACAAAAATGGAAAGAAATTATCACTATAAGAAATACCGAAGAAAATACTTCTGGTGGAAATAAAAGGACCCTCAACAGTAACTCAAATCAACACAAAGAAATAAAGAGGATCAGTAAAGGAAACATCAGTAAAGGAAAATAGTTTGAATGTACTTTTTATGTATAACCCTTCTTTATCTTTTCTAATTTAAAGATAACTGCATAAAACAATACTTGTAAATTTGTGCTAATGGGTATGCAATGGATAAAGTTGTTTTTGTCTGCCAATAACAGCACAAAGGAAGGCAGAGGGAATGGAGCTACTTAACAGCAAAGTTTTTGTACACTATTAAAATTAAATGTGTATTAATGTGAACTAGATTTCTATAAATTAACATGTTAGTTGTAATCCCTAGGGCAACCAATAAGAAAATAATCAAACAATATATAGTAAAAGAAACGACAAGAAAGTTTAAATGGAGGCTGACCGCAGTGGCTCATGCCTGTAATGCCTGCAATTCAGGAGGCCAAGGCAGGTGATCATCTGAGGTCAGGAGTCTGAGACCAGCCTGACCAATGTGGTGAAACCCTGTCTCTACTAAAAATACAAAAATTAGCCAGACATGTGGCACATGCCTGTAGTCCCAGCTACTTGGAAGGCTGAGACAGGAGAACTGCTTGAACCTGGGAGGCGGAGGTTGCAGTGAACCAAGATCACACAGGTGCACTCCAGTATGGGCAACAGAGTGAGACTCGGCCTCAAAATAAAACAAAAAGAAAATCAAAATGGTACACAAGAAATTCTCTACTTAACACAAAAGAAGGCAGTAATCAAGGAATAAGGGAGCCATAAGACATATAGAAAAGAAATGGCAAAATGGCAGATATAAATCCTACTTATCTGTAATTACATTAAATGTAAATGGAGTAAACACTCCAATCAAACAACAGAGATTAGCAGAATGAAAATTAATTAATAAGAAAGATCCAACTATGTGCTATCTAAAAAAGACACCTGAGATTCAAAGACACAAATAGGTTAAAAGTAAAAGTATGGAAAGAGATATGCTAAGCAAACAATAGCCAAAAAAGAGCTGGAGTGGCTACACAAATATTAGATAAAATAGGCTTTTCAATAAAAATGATTACTAGAGACAATAAAGATATTTCATCGTGAAACAATTTTCAATATATCAGGAAGATGTTATAAGTATAGACACATATGTACCTAACAACAAGGCCCCAAAGTACATGAATCAAAAATGGACAAAGCAATCTTCATCTCACTCAGAATTTAAAGTCAAAAGTCATGGCTGAATTTTGAAAGAACCTGGAGGAAAAGAGGCTATAACCTGTGCATACCACGGTTGCATGAAGAACTCTTGAGTTAGGGCATTAAAAACATGACGTAAAAACAATTTAGTAAAATATTTAATGGGAATTAATTACATGGCTTTGAAATGTACCCTAAAAATAAACTTTATTTGACATTTTTTACTTCAGGGGGAAAAATCATTCTTCTATGTAGTGTCTGTTTAAGTTTTGTTTTATTTACCGTCACAAAAACAATAACTAGATCAAAATAATTCTCTATTAATAATGAAATGTTTCCTGGACACTTATAAAACTTCAGCTTATCAGTGATAAGGGATGAGTACAGCCCTTGGAACAACTGAGAATGAGAATCCTAACAATTTAGAACATGAAGTCTGAAAGGAAGAAAGCTATGTTCAACAAATTGCTCTTTTCTACCTGAATCCTCTAAAATTTGAGGCTACAAACTTAGAGATTACATTTGGGAAGCATGATATTGGCCACTCTGTTAGAAAATAAATCCTTAAAAATATAAACAGTATTTTTACATTCTTTGTATGTTTGATATATAGTGTTATTCATGTCAATGGACCCCAGAATAGATGATTATGGAGTTTTCCTTCAGGAAATGTGGCACTCACCCATTCGAAGACAATCCAGAGAAGCTTGGCCCCAGTTCCTTGTATATGAGGACTCAATATAGTAACAGTGACCATGGAAAGGAATCCATGCTGTGTGATCTGACTCCGGACATCTGCCAGGCAGTTGTGGGGGTTCAGTAGCAGGGATTTCTGTTAATAAAAACACATTTTAAATAAAGAAAAACCTGAAGCTTCTGTAGTATGTAGCATAATGTATTAGCAGCTACAAAAATTGATCTTTATATTTAAAAACCTTCCAGTAGTTGTCATTGGGATCACCATTCTTATTATTGGGTTTCCTTTATCAATGTTTTGCACCTTAAATATATTTCAATAGAATGTGCTATGATATAGTGTCAGCCCATTACATTCAGAGTTAAGACTATAGACCTATAGATAACTGCAAAGGTAAATTTTTTAAAAGTCACTGCAAAGTAATTTGCAAAGTGACTTCCCTTTTTTAAAGTCAGTTTTCCTTTTCTGGGATCCTAATCCCTACAATCCTTTCTTAGCTATTAATAGCACCTGGGATATAACTAAATGCTATATTTAGAATTCTAGCATGGTGTCCATCATTGACTCTGATGAACCTACGTGTATTCTGACAAAATTCCTTTGATATAGATGTGTTGTCGACACCAAAAGTAACCAAAATTTCCTGGGGAATCTGTCATTATAGATTCTGAGGAAAACTTTGATAATAAACATTCAGAGATTTATTAAGGAGCAAATAAACTCTAGAAATAAAGAAAATGTTTATCTCCATCATTTTGATCGACATATATTGGTTTATAGTCAAGACAGTTTTTTGCTAGGTGAGAAAGTATGTTGTATATTATTCTTAGGTATCCAAGACACATTACTGTTTAATAATATCAACAGTGGTATGCCGTAGCTTATTCAGAAAATTTCAGGTCCCCTGATTGTTTTTATATATTCAATTACCATCTGATTTTTTGCAGAGAAAGTAAAAACTTTCATTGCAATGTGCTGTCTTCCAGTAGCTATCAACATCCAGATAAACACATGCTGATTTCAATTTGGGCTCATCAGCAGCCCAGTTAGTGTACCTCACCCTCCACTTATCAATCCAAGTGTATTTATTATCAGTCTGCAACAACAAAAACAAGCATTAACATGCAGCATTGCTTCATTTAGAAAATACCAGAAGAACCAAGCCAAGAATAAAGAGTAGATTTAAGATTGTGATTTGACATAGAACATCGAACATTTGAGAATAAAAAGAACACTATAAATCATTCCTGTCAACTTAAATTCAGTAAATGCAGCCTTTCTTAAAAACAGTTATTTCTTGGAGATCCACAGAAATACATCCTTGGAAGTTATTTCAAAAAACACTAACAAAAACAAAAAATCTATCTCTTATTCCATGAAACTCTCTTTGTTTGCAGGTTTTCAGGGCAAAAGAGAAGTTTTATCTTCATAACAAATGAAGTATTTCTTGTATTATTACTGAAATTATAATAAAAATTAAGTAATTTTTATTATATTCATGGACCACTGAAAGAAATACTAATCTCTTCATATCTTCTCATTATTCTGCTGTTGAAACAACTTCAATGGTAAATAACTTAGCTAAGGTCATATGGGTAAGGAACAGAGGAGCCTTGGTCTGTTGATTTCTAGTGAGGCGGTCTTTCAGCTGTATAAGCCATGATGTCATTTTGTAAAAAGCCGATCGTTTTAGTCTACTTGCAGTCAATTTCTTATTAAGCTTAGTAAACAAATTTATACTCATTACAAAATACTGATAAACATCAAAAATAGTATTTATCAATAATATCCTTTTAACAATCTAATAGAGATTTTACAGATATTGTCTAAGAACAGATGATATATAACATTAATCAGAGGTAGCTGAATTTTTTAAAGATTCCAGCAATTATCACCCTTTTGACTGCAATATTTGCCAAGCCAATTGCCAAATATTCAGTGACAAAAGTTAGAAGTATGTGTTATCTCAAATTCGAATTTCGTAGTATTATACCATGTTTCACCAAATAATGCTTGTATAATCATTAACTCTATAGACATAAGGAACATAACGATACTGCTGTAGTCATAAAAATTTCTACAATGAAAAACTAATCTTTCTAAAAGTAAGAGCTTACTTTAAACTCATAAGAGAATTGTGAACATGTCTGTGAGAAAACAAATGACTTATCAAATGACTTAATCATAAAAACATAGTCAACAGGGATGTAAAAATGTCTTGCTTAAGTTTAATCATAGAAATCATTCTGGAACTTTTTACTTTTAAATATACACTTCCATACTTAGGAAATCGTCATTGCATAAATTGCAAATTTCTATCTCTGCATCATGGCCTTGGAAGCTCTATAACATCTGACACTCACCTGCTCTCCAGTTTATCTCCATTTTTTTTTCCTCTTCTTGATATTCCTTCTTTATGTTCTACCATCCTAGACTTTATCTAGAAACTCTGAGGAACCTTCTTGGTCCTCCCCACTGGCCCAACTGGTACCTTTTCTCTCTTCTCATGACACTTTCTATATGCCTCTCTTTGACACTTATTATATCTTAATTGCTGACTGACATATCTATTTCTTCTACTAGGAAGCTAGTTGGTTGGCTGGCTAGAAGAATTAATACAGGAAAGAGAGACGGAAGACCAGACATCAGAGGAGACTCGTTTTAGGGATATTTTGGCAACTCTATCCCCATTCTTAGCTTTGTGCCTCATCCCTAGTCTTTGCCAACCTTAGTCTATAATGGAATACTAGGAACTGACTGCAATGAAATATTTCTCACGAACAGATGGGAGCTCTACAACCTCAGGACCTACAACAAGTCTAAAATGTCTTGCCACAACAAATAAAAAGTGTCCCCATCACTGGCAATTATGTCTTAACGAGCTTTCTTAATTCTCATGGCATAGTTATAATCATGACCTTGGAAGCAATTCGTGAATAAATTAAACTGTTGAGATTCAGAATATAATGTGCACAGTCTAATGGAATAAGAGAGTTAACATTCATCAGATAATTCTTAGTTTGATTTCTGACACACATCACCAGTTTGCCAGATCCTTAAAGGCAGCACATGCCTGAAAGACTGGATCTTTTTCTGGTTAGTATCACTCATATAGCCTAGCACAGTCTCTCACACATAACGGGTATTCAATAGAACTAACAGGAAGAGAATCATATCCAACCATAATTCACTGATCATGTCAAGTTGCACACATTTCCAGCATCTTACCAAGTTACTGTTCAGGGCGATCCACACACGTTCATCAGATTTTTCCATCTGCAGCCACGCAAATGCATGACTGTAGGGATCCAGAATGCTAGCTAAAAGGGAATTGTGAAGCTTGCAGTATGTCTCTGCTTCATGCCATTGTAATTTTTGTCTCATGATCGAATAGCTGCTTTTGCCATATTTAATAAAGCCATCTGTTGGAGTTGTTGCTGGAGGATTAGTCAAGGAAGGGTCTAGATAAACAGATTATTTTCATTAGCATTATCAATAAACAATAATTGAGCACTATCAGTAATGACAAGTATATCTCATCAATCATAAAAATAAGCAAAATAGCATAACTCCAAACATTCAGCTGTTAGACACATTTTTATAAGTCATTTCGCACTGGAAAACAAACCATTATTTTTTTCATAAGTATGCCTAATCAAATTAAATTAATTCCAAAGTATATTTAGAATATTAGGGCAGATATATGATCAAGTTTTTAAACTAACAAACAAAACATATTACAAATTCAAGGCAACATAGATGAAAGAAATGGCAGAGTTTAATCCCCACAAATTAAAGAACATCAATTATTGTGTCATTGCTGATCTTTATTTTTCCATGTAGGTTAAATCTCAAGGTCAAGAAAAGTCTTTCTCTTTCTCCCCTGTTTGTTCTGCTTGATCCATGAGTTTGTATCAGTTTGACTTCACTAGTGAGTAATCCACCTTCAGGTGACTGGTTTAGGTTCTGGAAAGAAGCCACACACAAGTCCCTGGCTGGTTTAACCTTGATCTCAAGATCAAGCTTTACTCTTGATGATTTTCTATGCCCTTCACCTAGGGGAAAAGCCTCCCATATGTTATCCAAACTGACCCAGTGGTTGGAGCCCCTCAAGCCAAATCACTTCAGCTTTCTGATCTTTCCTCCTCGATATCCTAGCATGCATTTCTAATCACTGCATTGTGCCCCCTGTATTCTAAACCACTTCATGTCAAGACCCCTAAAAGAGAATGTTTCTGCCTGTCTTCGCTGATGCCCTAGAAGTCACCAAATCACAGCCAGAGGATGAAACCTGACCTGTTGTCTGTCTTTGCATCCTATAAGCTACAAAGGTGTTTATATGTTTGGGTATGGAGGAGAATCAAAGAATAATAATATTTTTTGACATGTAAACATTACGTGAAATTCAAATTTGTGTCCATAAATAAAGTTTTACTGGAACACGGCCATATTCATTTGCTTATGTATTGCCTCAGACCATCTGTGACCACAGAAGAGTTGAGTATTTGTGGTAGAGACTGTATGCCCTGTAAACCCTAAAATATTTTCAATCTGGTTCTTTACTCTGGTCTAGGGATCTATATATCCTTGCCTACCAGTGTGTATCCTGGCCAATTCTCCAGCATGTTCTACTTCATGCCTACAAGACCTGCCATCTGCCTTGTCCTGCACTACGGAAGTGCCAACTTTTTTTTTTTTTGAGTCAAGGTCTTTTGTTCTGTTGCCCAGGCTGGTCTTGAACTCCTGGTGTCAAGCAACTCTCCTGCCTCAGCCTCTCAAAATGCTAGAATTACAGGTATGGGCCACCACAGCTGGTGATAATTTATAGTTTATAAAAGTTTATGTGCTACCATTTTTCATTTCAACACTGTGAATCATTCCTTAAGTCATTAAAAATTTGCAAAATATTTTTGTTTGTGGCAAAATATTCTGTCATGTATGTGTATATGGAAAAGAAAGAGAAGATTTTAAATAAGTGTGTGAATCACCATTCACTCCTGGAAGGAGTGTTCCCTCTTGGCCCAAAGAACAGAGGCAAAGATGGCATGCTTTGGTATTACTGGTGATCTAAGATTCTGGTGCTATAGAGGGTAATATTGAGAAAAATGACATGCAGTGAGATGGCTTTTAGATTCAGAGAAGGTTAGGATTTCTGGAGTACTTCTCAACCATCTGAAAATATCTTAGATGATTTTCAGTTATTGTCACGAACTAACATTAGTTCCCTGATTTCTGAAATAGTACAGAAAAATTCATTAGGTTTGGGAGAATAATTACCTTCCAACTCACATCCATCTTTTAAGAACTGTACTCAGGATAACAGCAACCCTCCCCACCTTCAACCCTCTTGTCTAATCTATTTTTAAATTTCTGACCCCTTTTGTGTAGCTATGAGGTAGAAGGCAGGACTCCCTCCAGGCCAGATTGAAGACTAGCTGAAACCTCTCCCTAAGGCACACCCTCCAATGCCATGACAGTTTACCATTCCCATGGCAGTCCCCAGAAGTTACCATTTCTTTTCCAAAACTTTCTGAATAACCTACCCCTTCATTTGCATGTAATTAAAAGTGGGTATAAATATGAGTGCATAATTGCCCCCTGAGCTGCTTCTCTGGGCTCACTGCCTATGGTATAACTCCGCTCCACAAGTAGCAGTATGTCTGCTGCTGCTGTGAACTGCCGCTTTAATAAAAGTTGTTAACACCACCAGCACGCCCTTAAATTCCTTCCTGGGTGAAGCCAAGAACCCTCCCAGGCTAAGCCCCAATTTTGGGGTTCACCTGCCCTGTCAGCTAGGCATTTTTATTCTAGTTTCTCTAGAAACTAAAATGTATACAAACACCATCTTAATTGACAGTAAATATCTGCATACTGCATTATTTTCATTTAACCATATTGTGGCTTCCTAAGATGAAAAAAGAAACTAGATCATATATCCACATGTTTAAGGTACACAAGATATAGAACAAATAATGAGGCATATATGATGCTTTACACCAAAAGTTCTCAAATTACATGAATTAAATGGAAGTATTCCTATTCTGACATTTAAAAAAAGGCACAGGTAAGCAAATACCCAAATTTCTAATAGAAAGTTTTAGTGACAGGTTTAGTCTGTCCAAAACTACAAAACTATCTGGTTAAAAAAAAGAAAGAAAGAAAGAAAGCAGACTCATGAATCAAGTAAAGAAAATATCACCCTATTTGTCTGTCACAGGTTTCCAGGGATTAAAGCAACAATCAAACCTGTTGCTATGCAAGGGAATGATCATGTATTTTATTTTACTTGTTTGTTTTTGCTTTTATTTTTATTTTTGTGAGATGGGGTCTCACTCTGTCACCCAAGCTAAAGTGAGTAGCACGATCATAGCTCACTGCAGCCTCAGCCTTTCAGACTCAAATGATCTCTCACTTCAGCCTCCCATGTAGCTGGGACTATAGGCACAAGTCACCACACCTGTAGTCCCACCCACAATAATAAACTAATTTTGTTAACATACAAAATAATTTTTGAGTTTTTTGTAGAAATGGAATTTCACTGTATTACCCAAGCTGGTCTCAAACTCCTGGGCTCAAGCAATCTGCCTGCCTCAGTCTTCAAAAGTGCTGGGATTACAGGCATGAACCATAGTGCCCAGCCATGATTATATATTTTAAAGTACATTTAAAAACACAGCTCTTCATCAGGACAAACAGCTAATGCATGTGGGGCTAGGTGATGGGTTGATAGGTGTAGCAAACCACCCCGGCACACGTATACCTATATAACAAACCTGCACATTCCATACATGTATCCCAGAACCAAATAAAATTTTAAAATTAAAATTAAAAAGTGAAGTCAGGCACAATGACTTATACCTATAATCCCAGCACTTTGGGAGGCCGAGGCAGGCAGATCACTTGAGGTCAGGAGTTCGAGACCAGCCTGGGCAACATGGAAAACCTCAGCTCTAAAAGAAACACACAGATTAGCCAGGCATAGTGGTGCATGCCTGTAATCCCAGCTACTCAGGAGGCTGAAGCAGGAGAATTTCTTGACTCAGGAGGCAGAGGTTGCAGTGAGCTAAGATCACGCCACTGCACTTCAGCCTGGGTGACAGAGCAAGACTCTGTCTTAAAATAAATAAGTAAATAAACAACCAAAAACAAAACCCAGCTCTTTCAGGAAGGTGAGGTTTGGTAGAACTTACCAGGAGGTGTCTGGCATATGTAGCCTCGTTTTTTATCACAGTTATCATCCATCCATTTTCCTGCTTCATTTGATGGACCTCCAATAATAACAACACAGTCAACCTGCATATTTGTGGAGAAAGAAAGAGAAAACATTCATGAATCAATGACTATTGAAATCAATTCATTAATAAGCAAAAAAATCTCTCATTATTTCTAATTTCTAAATGTTAAGATTGACCTAATTTAAAATAAGCTCAATCCCTCATTACTTTCTACCCAACTGTACCTACTATGCATATTCTCCACATTTGAGCCCTTACTATATGGATTGAAAACCCCACAGATCTGGATAAATTTTGGAGATAGGCCCAAGAAACTTTGCTATCAGACCTTTTATTAATCAGTACCAAAACTTAGAACCCAGAGGGACTAAGAGAACACAGTATTCTCTCCATACAAATTACGAGTATCCAAATCCCAAAGTAGGCACTATATTTTTAAAGGAAAATGAGTGCAATCTATATACTTCATTGCTAAACTGATTTGTAAAAGTATTATTATAGATTCAGAGTATGTGGCTGGTATAGCTAGAAAGTTTCACATCTTATTTATAATCTTACAGGAGAGTATGCCAGGGCTGGAACAATACTATATTTGTTTGGTTGTGAATGTGTGTGCCATTCCAAATTCTTCTCTGTTTTTTTATTTTCTGAAATGCCATTATTTCCATTCTAATCCTCATATCTGGTCCTGTTGGAGTAGAGGTGAGAGAAACCATGCTGCCTGCCCCATTTCAGTATACACTCTGTACTTTAATTTAAAATGTGGTCTCTTGCTCATTTAAAATAAGAGAAGGCCAGGCACAGTAGCTCACACCTGTAATCCCAGCACTTTGAGAGGCCAAACTGAGAAGATCACTTGAGCCTGGGAATTCAAGACCAGCCTGGGCAACAAGGGAAACCCTGACTCTACAAAAAATAAACAAAATTAGCTGGGCATGGTGGTGCATGCCTGTGGTCTCAGCCACTCGGGAGGCTGAAGTGAGAGGATCACTTGAGCCTGGGAGGTTGAGGCTGCAGTGAATTATGATCATATGATCATACCACTGCACTCCAGCCTTGCTGAGAACAATGATCATATGATCATACCACTGCACTCCAGCCTTGCTGGGAAGGGAGGGGAAGGGAGGGGAGGGGAGGGAAGGGAAGGGAAGGGAAGGGAGAAAGAAAGGGAGGGAGGGAGGGAGGGAGGGAAGGAGGAGGGGCCGAGAGAAGCCAGAAATAAAGACAGGAGACATGGTCAAATCATTCTGCATTTTTGATGGAGCCCCCAAATTTCATTGTGTTTATTTTCATAGTTATCTTCTATTTATGGTGACTATATCAATTTTCTACCTTCTCCTAATAAGAAGTTTTCTTTTAAAGTAAATTTAAGCAAAAAAATGAGTAGCCTTAAAGAAAATGTTGAAGATTTTAAGTTTCTAGTTTGATATGTAAGAAGCTTAGAAGTTGTCACTCCCATCCTCAATGCAAGAAAAAGGCTAGAAAAGTTGAAAATCAACAACTCCTTTTAAATGCATTGGAAAATGGAGGTCACGAGACCAACAGCTGTCCCCCAAATTGGAGACACAGACAAGTGGATATAGGGAATCAGAACTGACCAGAGCAGAAGCCTGGGAGTGGAAAACGGGAACCAGTATTGAGGTAGGAGATACTAAATGTCATTGACACATTGCTGGAGGTTCAATGTGGACAAGTTTGAAAAGTAAAAACTCTTGGCAGAGGAGTGCATGGGGAAGGCAGTCTTAGGGAGATTCCAGAGTTTAGTGAGTTTTCCTTCCAGGAGCACCTACCATGTTCTTACAGTGCAGACTGGAGAAAAGTCTCCTCTTCCTTCCAACAGGGGAGGTGGGAAAAGAGCCATTTTTAAATACAACACAGCTTTCTGTTCTTAATAAGACCAGCCTTCAAGAACAAGAACTTTATCAGTGCCTAACCAACTGTGGTTTTAACACACCATAACTAAACTAGGAGAAAAGAAATACCCAGCTCCAGCCTCTCTAGCTTTCCTGTCTCACCCAAAAGGAAAAAGCAACAAAACAAAACTGAGAAGAACTTTTGAAGGTCACAGCACAGATTGCCTAAAAGTCAGACCCCCCCCCATCATAGAATTATGAAACACTTCCCCTCCCCAGTGTTTTACCACCATATCCTTGGGGCTCCTGTATGATAACAGGCAGATACAGCTGAAGAATTGTGCCTCTCTGACATTATTTAAGTCTTTAGGAGAACCCAAAGTCAACAGGAGAGACAGAAACAAGGACACCAGAGATTTTCACCTCTGACACCTAAAGTGACAGCAAACAGCAAACACAGCCTAACTCTTAGCTAAATAAACATAAAACCTCACACCAAATATCTATTTACCTCTGTTCTCTTTATTCACTACATCAGAAGCCCCCAACCTTTTTGGAACCAGGGACCAGTTTCATGGAAGACAATCTTTCCACAGACTGGGGTGGAGGGTGGTTTCAAGATGATTCAAGCACATTGTTTATTGTGAACTTTACTGCTATTATTATTACTACAGTGTAATATGTAATATAGTAATATTACAACTCACCATCATGTAGAATCAGTGGGAGCCCTGAGCTTGTTTTCCTGCAACTAGATGGTCCCATCTGGGGGCGATGAGAGATGGTAACAGATCATCAGGCATTAGGTTCTCATAAGGAGTGTACAACCTAGATCCCCCACAAGCACAGTTCACAGTAGGGTTCACGATTCTATGAAAATCTAATGCCACTACTGATCTGACAGGAGGTGGAGCTCAGTCAGTAATCTGAGCGCTGGGGGAGTCGCTGGAAATACAGATGAAGCTTCACTCACTCACCTGCTGCCCATCTCCTGCTGTGAGGCTCAGTTCCTAACAGGTACCTGTCTGTGGCCCAGGGGCTGCAGACCCCTGCACTACAATATATACCCAGCTTTCAACATAAAAATATAAGGCACATTAAAAGATTAACACACACACACAGTTTGAAGTAAACAGCAAGCATAATAAGCAGACTCAGATGTGACAAAGACAGTGGGATTATCAAAATTTTAAACAACTATGAATAATATGCTAAGGACTCTAATGTAAGGCGTGGACAACAAGCAAGACTGGGTAGGTAATGAAAGCAGAGAGATGAAAATGCTAAGAATCAAAAGGAAATTCTAGAAATCAAAACCACTTTAACAGAAATGAAGACTATGATAGGTTCATCAATAGACTGGGTATGGCCAAGGAAACAAGAGAGAAAGGAACAGAAGAAATATTTGAAGCAATAATGACTTAGAATTTCCCAAAATTAATGACTGACAGCAAATCACAGATCCAGGAAGCTCAGAGAACATCAGACAGGATAAATACAAAGACACAACATCTAGACACACCATACTCAACTACAGAAAATCAAAGATAAAGAGAAAACCTCGAAAGATGCCAAAGGGGGGGGAAAAATCATCTTATCTATAAAGAAGCAAGAATAGTAATCTTGGATTTCTTTTCAGAAACCATGTAAGCCAGAAGAGAGTGGAATGCAATATTTACAGTGCTGAAAGAAAAAAACCCACCAACCCAGAATTCTGTCTCCAGTGAAATTATCCTTAAAAAGTGAAAAGAAAACAAAGGCTTTCTAGGACAAACAAACATTGAGAAAATTTGTTGCAAATAACTTGGCTTGAAAAAAATGTTAAAAGGAAAATGATATATGTCAGAAACTCAGGTCTATCTAAATAAATGAAGAGCATTAGAAAAGGAATAGATAAAAGAAAAACAGAATTTTTCATTTTCCTTATTCTTAATTGATCCAGCAGATACCAGTTTGCTTAAAATAATAATAGCAACAATGTATTTGGTGATAACACCTTACAGATAAGTGAAATGAATTACAGCAATGTTACATGGGAGAAGAGGAAGGAATGGGAGATGCTTTCTTACGTGCTATTTGAAAAAAGACTTGGATTAGTTGTAAATGCATACTGCAAACTCAAGAGCAATCACTAAAGAAAGTTTGGTTTTGGTTTGGTTTTAGGCCAAGAAAGGTGGCTCATGCCTGTAATCCCAGTACTTTGAGAGGCTAAGGTGGGAGGATTGCTTGAGCTCAAGAGTTCAAGAACAGCCTGGGGTAACATAGAAAGACCTCCATCTTTATTTATAATAAAAGTAAAATAAAATAAAAAAGTTTCTTAAAGTATAATTGGTATGCTAAGAGTGGAAAACAAATAAAATCATACAAAATACTGAAGTAAAACCAGAGAAGCCAAGAAAGAATGGTAGACAAAAAAAAAATGAAATACAGAATAAAAACAGCAAACAATAACAAATATGATAGATGTTAATCCAGCTATATCAACAATCATTTTAAATGTTAATGGTCTAAATACATGAATTAAAATACAGAGACTCATGTATTGGTACAAGAGATTCACTCTAAATATGAAGATACACGTAAGTTAAAAGTGAAGAAAAATGGAGAAAGATATGCTATACTAACAATAATCAAAAGAAAGCTAGACCAGCTATATTAATTTCAGACATAGCAGACTATAGGGCAAGGAAAGTTACCAGAGGTAAAGAGGAACCTGACACAATGATCTAGCGGACAATTCTCCAACAAGACACAACAGTCTCTAATGTGTATGTGGCTAACAATAGAGCATCAGAATACATAAGGTAAAACCTGATTGAACTGCAAAGAGAAATAGATAAATCCACAATTCGAATTGGAGACTTCAATACTTTTCTATCAAAAAAGGAGATCAGCAGGGAAAAAAATCAGTAAGAATATACTTAAACTGGACAGCACTATCAATCAACCAGATCTCATTGACATCTGTAAACTACTTCATCCAATAACAGTAGAATATATGTTCCTCTCAAGTTCACATGAAACATTCACCAAGAGAGACCACATTCTGGGCCATAAAACATGACTTAACAAGTTTACAAAAATAGAAAACACATAAACTATTCTCTAAGACCACAATGGAATTAAACTAGAAATCAGTAACAGTTAGAAAATTCCAAAATACCTAGAAATTAAAGAAAATGTTGTGTCAATAATAATATACTAATAGTGATACACAAAGACAACCAAAAAAAGGTGACTGCAGTTTTCCTGAATAAAAGTACTTAAGAGAATCGTCACTGTGAAGTCAATACATCTTTAACGCATCCCTTGAGCTACAGTGAATCACAGCCTACACTCCTGCCACAGACATCTTGTCAATCTCCAGTGTCTTCATCCCATGAGCTACAACTATCAGGCAACCTGAAACTTACATTTCAAAAGTTCTCCACCCATCCCCATTTCCTTTCTTAGCTATTTTAATCCCCCATTATCCTGGCTTAGAGTCTCTGATAAAGAAAACCTGTTGCAATCCAAGCATATTTGCACCACAAAACACATATTAAAAGTTCTCTCCATTCTCTTTTCTAACTATATTTAATCCTCTCCATTTTAAAGTCCTGAAATTGGTTTTTAAAAAGCATTGCCAGATGCAGTGGCTCATGCCAGTAATCCCAGCACTTTGGGAGGCTGAGGTAGGTGGATCATGAGGTCAAGAGATCGAGACCAGTCTGGTTATCATAGTGAAACCCTGTTTCTACTAAAAATAGAAAAAGTTAGCTGGATGTGGTGGTGTGCACCTGTAATCCCAGCTACTCGGGAGGCTAAGGCAGGAGAATCACATGAACCTGGGAGGCAAGGCTGCAGTGAGCCAAGATAGCACCATTGCACTCCAGTACTGGTGACAGTATGAGACTCCGTCAATAAATAAATAAATAAATAAATAAATAAACAGACAAATAAATAAATGGATTATGTGTGTTTTTATTCCATCTTTGTGAAATATAAACTTTATCTGTTTATATATACTATGAAAATGTCTGGGAGAAAAGTCAACAAAAAATTAGCAGTGTTTTTTTCTGAATGGTTGAGATTACAGATTTTGTTTGTTGGTTTGTTTTTATTGTTTCTGCCTTTCTTTCTCTTCTAAAAACAACAGATATGTGTGTAATAATGAATGTTTTCAATTTACATGAAATTCACCTCTCATCCATAAAAGCTGTCTAAGCAAATGCTGTCTTGCACCATTCTACTTTAACTTCTTCAGTAAGTCTTCAGCCCTCATTGATGTCATGAAAGTTAAAGAATTTTTCCACAGAAAGTTATTTACCCGCCACCAGTTATTTTTTTCTAGAGTAAAAGCAAGTTTATCAGAGAAGTAAAGACACAAAAGAATGGCTACTCCACAGACAGAGCAACCCCAAGGGCTGCTGACTGGCTCCATCACCAAAATGTATTCACCCGGCAAATAGCTACCAAAGTATTAATGGTCACAAAAATGCCATTTTGAGTAGATCATTTTTCTACTCAGACCTTTTTTGTTGCTTATTTGACAAAGTCCAAATTCCATCATAGTACATCGAAATCTCTCTAAATTCTGCTTTCCACCTTTTGAAGCTTACTTCTACTTCTTTTTCTGCATAAAACTCCCACCATATTCAAAGCCACTTACTCTATTTGCCCAAACACATCTTGCATCTCTTGCTTGAAGACTATGCCACCTTGACCATCTAACATGGCCTTTCTCATGCTTTTGCTAAGATCCCCTGATAATTATGTTTTAAATTTCTTGAAATAAAGACCCAGCGGGGTATGGTGGCTCATGCCCGTAATCCCAGCACTTTGGGAGGCTGAGGCATGTGGACCACCTGAGGTCAGGAGTTGGAGACAACCCTGGCCAATATGGTAAAACCCCATCTCTACTAAAAATGCAAAAATAAGTTGGGCATGGTGGCAGGCACCTGTCATCCCAGCTACTCCGGAGGCTGAGGCAAGAGAATCTTTGAACCTGGGAGATGGAGGTTGCAGTGAGCCAAGATTGTGCCACTGCACTCCAGCCTGGGCAGCAGAGTGAGAGACTCCATCTCAACAACAACAACAAAAAAGAAACAAAAACCCGTAGTTGATTCTTTCCTCTACCAGGACATGCAAAGACAGGGTCTAGCACATAAGCCACCATAGATGTGTACTCATTGATTAAATCACCCCATCCCATAGTGAGTTTCTTTCCTCTTAGCTACTATAATGCTTACATCGGATCCTGTCATTAGACATGCTCGTTTCTTTCCTATCTTCCTTCTTATATAAGACTTGCGGTCTAGTTTAAGTGTACACGCTTTTAAGGTAAAAACAAAATCTTCCATTTCTTCAAGCTTTTATAATCCCCAACGTGGTGTTTGATGTTGATAAGTTGACTCTTCAATTGTATAAGAATAAAAGTAGTAAAATAAAGAAGCAATCTGTCTCCCCGGTTAATGTATAAAAGCATTTGGCACATAATAAGCTGTCTTCAAATGTTAGCTCATGATCATGCTGATGATGATGATGGATGATGATGATGATGTGATCTTTAGAAGCAGTAGTAGCTTCCAGGATACACCCCAAATACTACAACAGCTGCAAGGAATAAGGAGAAGGTGATGCAAGGAAAGTTGGTAACTCTACGTTGAAGTGTTTCTTCTGACTGCAAGTAAGGCTCAGAATGGAACTGGGTTTTCTGTCCCCTCACTATCGCCACTTCCCCAAGCCAAAGATTTTCTAACTGAATTTACACCCCTTCCCTCAAAGTCAGCTCAGTCTGAAACAGGTAAAATCTGCAAGCATGGACCAGATCAAGAAGTACTCTGGTAGATTCTTTCATGGAAAATTAATCAATAAGATGATAACCCTATGCAAGCTGATGGTGTGTAGAGAGGTGACCTGAAACTGATACTTACATCTTCATAAGAAAGACTGCTTCTCTTCCACCAGGGTAACCTTTCCCCCAGTTTGTGTAGTGAACTCCTCGCCCATCTGTCCAAAGGAACATGTGTTCTGAATTGACATCATTCAGCCCAGTCCAGGCACTAAAAGTGGAATCCTTCATATGATAGGTAAGAAATGCTGAAAGAAGATTTTATGAAATAATTTTAAACTTTGAGAGTTAATACCCAAAATATGGAAAATAGTCAAAATATATTAATTTCAAAATACTAAGCATGTGACTTGTCATTATTATTATTTAAAAACACATTAAAATAAAGACATTCTAACATCAGCATTGTGTTATCACTTGAGCTTTGAACTTGAAAAAATTCTCACAATAAAAATCTAGGTTTTATCTAGGCCACTGAAGACACTTGTGCAAGTTGTACCCTGCCTGAGGACTCCATTCTGTGTATCCCTATCTGGGTTGTGGCTGCCTACAACCACAACCTTTTCTAATTCATAAAAAGTCACCGTATGGGTTAGTGACTGTCCTGACTTGGTAAATAAAATAATCTGATTTAATATAATGACTATGGGACAGAGGACTCCTAAACTCAGACAAGTTCTGAAAAAATAAAAACTGTCAAAACAAGAATCATTAGGCTGTTAATATGGTTTGGCTCTGTGTCCCCACCCAAATCTCACCTGGAATTGTGATAATCCCCATGTATTAAGGGTGGGACCAGGTGAAGGTAATTGAATCATGAGAAAGGTTTCTCCCATGCTGTTCTAATGATAGTGAATGAGTTCTTACAAGAGCTGATGGTTTTATAAGGGGCTTTTCCTGCTTTGTTTTGCACTTCTCTCTCCTACTGTGATGTGAAGAAGGACGTGTTTGCTTCCCCTTCCGCCATGACTGTAAGTTTCCTGAAGCCTCCCAAGACATGTGGAAGTGTGAATCAATTAAATCTCTTTCCTTTATAAATTACCCAGTCTCCAGCAGCTCTTTCTAGTAGCATGAGAATAGACTAATACAGCTGTCAAATTATCAGTATCTCAGATTGCCAAACCAAAAGTTTCCCAGTTGAGATTCCTCCTGGGGAGGTTGGGGAGCAATCCCTGGAGATCAGTTGGCCATCTACTCAGTGTGTTTGGACCAAGGGACCATCCTGATGCTAAAGTGCTCACATCAGGGGCTGGGCATGGTGGCTCATGCCTGTATCCCAGTGCTTTGAGAAGTAGAGACAGGAAGATTGCTTGAGGCCAGGAGTCCAAGATCATCCTGAGCAATATGGTGACACCCTTTCTCTACAAAGAAATATAAAAATTAATGAAGCGTGGTGGCATTCACCTGTAGCCCCAGCTTCTCAAATGGCTGAGGCAGGAGGATCACTTGAGCCCAGGAGGTTGAGGCTGAAGACAGCCATGGTTGTGCCACTGCACTCCAGCCTGGCTGACAGAGGGAGACCCCATCTCTACACAAATCAATCAGTAATAAAGTGCTCGCATCACTATAGAATATGGCTTATTGTTTCTTCATCAGTTCTGTGGCCAAGAGGATGGTGGCAAACATCCAGGAGACAAAAAAGGTTGAACTGTATGTATACCCCTCCCCTTCCCTCAGCCCACCTCCAGGCCTCCCATGGAAGCTGCCATCTGGGGCCAGCACCACCTCCTGAGCCATTAACTCCTAGACTGACAAATACCCACTCTACTCAACAACAATTTGCAAACATTTACACTTAAACACATCTCCTGAATGTAAATAGGAAATGGAATGACTAAGTACTCAGGGTTACTAACAGAAAATGCAAAATAGAAATCTGCAGAGATGTAATTATCTGTGTATTCATGAACAATTTCATGTAAGAGCCATTGCTATACACTTACTCTTTCTGCAGAGTAGAAGACGTAGCTATCATCTCACTCAGAGACCTCTGTTTTTCTCAATTAAATAATTTTTAAAAATTCTTCCAACATTTTTCAGAAAAGAAGAAGAGCATGGGTACAGCCAGCTATGGTGGCTCACACCTGTAATCTCAATAATTTGGGAGACCAAGGTGGGAGGATCACTTGAGGTTAGAAGTTTAAGGCCAGCCTAGGCAACATAGCAAGACCCTCTCTCTATAAAAAAATTTAAAAATTAGCCAGGTATGGTGGTGCACGCCTGTAGTCTCAGCTACTCAAGAGACTGGAACAGGATTACTTGAGCCCAGGAGTTGGAGGCTGCAGTGACCTATAATTGCATCACTGCTCTCCAGCCTGGGCGATCAGGCCAGACCCTATCTCTAAAAAGAAAATGACATGGATAGATATTTGTTTTGGTTTGATTTTGTTTTTCTAAATAAGATCATAACTTTTGCCTCATCCCCAGCTTGAAATAAAACGTGAAAAAGTTCTACCTGCCAAGATTCAGCACTTTTTTCTGCCAACAACCACAATAAGAATTCAACAACGTGTGCTTGTTTTGCCAGGAATAATGTTATTTTATCTGAAAATTGTTTCCTTCTGCACATCTCTATTATCCAGTTTCAATTTCATTATGTCAGGAATCAGCACTTTGTGGTTAAGAGAGGAAATCAATTACTGTGTTTCTCTGCTGGGTAGCTAAGCCCAAAACGGGGTAGGCCAGTTGGAGAAATGTGAATGCTATGTTCTTATACTGTGTGCTTTGGTTTGACCGTTGCCTTTCAGTGCCTGACAAATTGCTCAACTTATCAAATGTCCTCAGTGAAAGCTTGGTTGATTCATTGTACAACGTGTTCTAAGAGAGCACATGGCGGCATTCATAAAGCCAAATAAACTTTTGAGAGAGCACCCTACATGACTCTAGTGTCTTTCTTATTTCCTCTGTTTTTCTTATATTTTCCTTCTCATATCATTTTTGAAATAAATGATTCTAGAAGTCAGATAATCTCAGAACTAAAAGAGAACTTACAGGATATTCAGTCTATATGTCTCCTACCACGTCCTCGTAAAGTTCTATTTGCAACTAACAACTGTTGAGCATCTTCTATGCTACATAACAGCCAACATACAGAACAATCTAGCAACCATTTGAGTATCTTCCAGTGTAAGAATTTTCAAAGCCCTTTTCACCTTCCTCATAAAGCAGTCTATACAATCGGTTCTGTAACAATGTCCCCCTAATTTTGAGCCTAAATCTATTTCCCTGTGACCGTCACTCATTGGTTCCAGGTCTTCCATCTGAGACGACACAGGGTGATCCTTTAAAGTCCACATGCTCTTTTCCAAGCTGTAAAACCTGAGAGTCTTTCAACCCTGACTCATTTGCAGTGATTTTCAAACTCTTCATCAGTTTAGGCTGAATCTCCCGCAGTTGGTCAACACCTCCTTAAAGTGTGAGTCACAATTTAACCTAATACCTATTTCTGTGGAGGCATCCACAGAAAGATCATGTAGAAATGGTGGGTACATTTCTTTTCATGACAATATCATGATTTTTACCATCTGCTCTATGGATACAGTGACTATTCTTCATAGTTCTGGTTTATTTTCATGTTTTATCAAAAACTGTTTGGAAAACAGGTATGGTGGCTCACACCTGTAATCCTAACACTTTGGGAGGCTGAGCTGGGAGTTTAAGACCAGCCGGGGCAACATAATGAGACTCTGTCTCAAAAAAAAAAAAAAAAAAAAAACCCAAAAAAACAGAAAAAAAATAACGAACAAACAACAACAACAACATTAAAAAAATTAGCCAAGCATTGTGGCCCAGGCCTGTCCCAGCTACTCAGGAGACGGAGCAAGGGGACTGCTTGAGCATAGGAGTTCAAGACCGCAGTGAGCTGTCATCACACCACTGCACTCCAGCCTCGGCAACAACATGAGAAATTGCCTCAAAAAAACATCAAGGCTGGGCACGGTGGCTCACGCCTGTAATCCCAGCACTTTGGGAGGCTGAGGCGGGCGGATCACGAGGTCAAGAGATCCAGACCATGGTGAAACCCCATCTCTACTAAAAAAAATACAAAAATTAGCTGGGCGTGGTGGCGCACGCCTGTGGTCCCAGCTAGTCGGGAGGCTGAGGCAGGAGAATTGCTTGAAACCGGGAGGCGGAGGTTGCAGTGAGCCAAGATCCAGCGTGGCGCCTGGCAACAGAGCAAGACTCTGTCTCAAAAAAAAAAAAAAAAAAGTCAAAATTTGTTCAAAGTTCATATTTAAAATAGCAGTTTTGTTGCTTCACAAGTTATATGATCAAGTGACTAGAATAACGATAAATGGGAAAGCAGCAATTTTTCATCTTATTCTTAGGTTCTCTTCTTTGACTCTTTGGGAGCAAACTGATTTGGTAGAAGGCTGGACACGCGTGGGTTTGATTCCCAGCTCTACTGCTTAACGGGCAAGCTCCTTCACTCGAAGCTCTCTACACACCATTTCCCCACTCACAAAATGGGGTCATAATACCTGCTTCTTAGAGTTGCGATGACTTTATATAAGGACTTTATATAAAATAAACAGCCCAATATGGGCTGTAATTGAATAAAATAGCTTCAGTAAGCATTTGATTCTTCCCACTTTCTTAGTTTTTACACTGGAAAATGAAAAAGTCATTTACTGTCAGCAATATTTTACCATTTTGCAGTCAAAATTCCGTATTGAAATGCATCACTGACTGCAAAATGGCCTGCATACCTTGCTCTTTTCATTCTGTATGGAGACAAGATTCCCTCCAAAGCCTATACAAGCTTTCGTGCCTCTTGCCAATTTTTTCTTTCTTCTTTAACAAATCCAAAGATTTTGAAACACTGAGATGAAAGGCGGAGGTGGGGGGGGGAGAGAAAACCATAGGGGTTAATTAAAGATGATAAACTTTGCTCTACAAAAAGCAAAATTATTCATGAAGATGATAGCTAAATCAGAATTTTCTCACAACCAACTGGAGATGTTTTAAATTGTTAGTTTTATGATCCACCCACTTTCTTTGCTAAGTTTTACTCTCCCTTGGGATAAGGGGTACATGAGTGTGGATAATATCTCAAATATGCTCTCAATTTCCACAGAGCGTTTGTCACGCGAATCTTCACCTAGCCTTGCCAAAAATTTTCTAAAGTGATGAGGTTAGCAAAACTTAACTTTGAGCTGAAAGATTTGCATCACTCTCCATACTGATCAGTGCCAAGATTGCAACTAATTCTCCTAGTACCTTGTTGTTGTAGAAATCCCAGTCTTCCTTGCATCCTGACGGACCGAGGGTGTGGCAGGCATAACTGTGGTGGCATTGATGCTATTGTTATGTCGCTGGCAAATGAAGGCATTTGGATAGCCACAGTTAATGTCATTCCAAAACCCTGGCAAAGAAAAATATAGTTAAATTAGATTTATATGTTTATGTTTAAAAACATTATTTTAAAAAATATATTTGTATTTTACAAAAATTCTCAAAAATTATTTAGACTATAATCAAACTTTATTTTTACATGTGACTAGAGGTATCCACGCAATATCCTTCTGCTCTTTTACTTAAACTAATAATAGTTCTACTTTACAGAGAGCATCCTATGAACCAAACATGTCCTTGATATTGCAGATATATTATCTTAAATGATAATAGCTAATAATAATAATCTAACAATAGCTAAGCTTTGTATACACCAAGCATCTGCAAAGTATCTTAGACATATGATTTCATTTTAGCTTCTTAATAATCTACAGATTCTGTCATTATTCCCATTTTGCAGAATCATAAAGAGCTAAGAGAGAAATAAAGGAGATTGGTAAACAAATTCTGGATTATTTTTTTCAAATCAGAACGTGAAAAAATGGTTTCTATTTTGGGAAGAATTGAGAAGATTAATTATGTCATTTACTAGTGTAAATATTAAGCGTCCATTCTTCTTACAAATTGAACTGTTATGCTGCTAAAATTAGAATTCCCCTTTATTCTATCTTTTTATCTTGCCTAAAGTAAGCGCGTACTTTTCATCTAGGGATGTGGCAAATGACACACGACACCACAAAGCAAATTCAAGATGCATGACTTGCCTACCTGAATTTGAATACATGGTCACACAGTTTTCATCCTCATTGGCAAAATTGGGTTCACCTGTGGCCCAAGACACATAATCTACTTTGCTTCCATCCATCCAACTGGAAAAGAAAATTCAGGCATTTTGCAACAATCCAATCATTAGAATAATTGGATACAGTCCAGGCGCAGGTGGCTCACACCTGTAATCCCAGCACTTTGGGAGGCCAAGGTGAACAGATCACCTGAGCCCAGGAGTTCGAGACCAGCCTGACCAACATAGCGAAACCCTATCTCTACTAAAAATGCAAAAAAAAATAAAAAATTAGCCGTGTGTGGTGGTGGACTCCTGTAATTCCAGCTACTCAAGAGGCTGAGGCTGGAGAATCACTTGAACCCAGGAGGCAGAGGCTTCAGTGAGCAAGATCGTGCCATTACATTCCATCCTGGGCAACAAAAGTGAAACTCCAGAAAGAAAGAGAGAGAGAGAGAGAGAAGAGAGAAATAATTGTCTACAGCCTACTGGTGGGACAGGACAAGTCAACCTAGAAGAGAGAGACCCCCAGACAGTGGCAGGAAAACCCCCGATGCCTGAGTATTCATTGTGTCCCATGCATTGTGCTTCTTGGTAGCAACCCTGATGCCATGGCCAGGCTATCCTCTCTTCCCTCCCTCCTGTAGTCGCAAAGTGGAGACTTCAATTACTCTGGAAGTGAGCCAGAGACAAAAATCCTCCCATCGTACTCCCGGGCATGATTCCCACAAAACCAAACCACCCATGGAGAGACAGAGTGTATAGATTATATTCCAGAGCCGGGAGGGAAAAAGAGAAATTCAGAGACTGTGAGAGCCAGAAGGGGACTGACCATGAGATCATCAAATTTGACCTTTTCACTTTAGAAATGATAAAATTATGTTCCTTGTCCAAGGGAACATCCAATATTTTTGCTCTTTAAAAATAATGACTTGGTGGGGTATGGTGGTGCATGACTATGGTCCCAGCTACTTGGGAGGCTGAAGTGGAAGGATTGCTTGAACCCAGGATTTCAAGGCTGCAGTGAGCTGTGATCACCCCACTGCACTCCAGCCTGGGCAACAGAGCAAGACCTGTCTCAACAACATAGAAAAGGAAGAAGAAGAAGAAGAGAAGAGGAAGGAGGAGGAGGAGGAGGGAGAAGGAAGAAGAAAGAAGAAGAAGAGAGAGGGGGGGGAGGAGGAGAGGAAGAAGAAGAAGGGGGGGGGATCTTGAATTTAGGTCTCTGTTGCTCAAAGATGGCAACCGCAGTCCCCTGGATACACGAGGCTAAAAAATCTGTACATGAGCCAGGGAGACATAGCTCATCTTTAAACTCTAGAGAATATGTGTATTAATGTACAAGGAAAAAAAAACCTAAAATGCATTAATTTCCTCATGTCCCTACAGCTTTTTCTGGCTCCTATATCTAACAGAAAATGGTACAATCATTCTTTTAAAGGAAAAGTATTGTCCAGGCACGGTGATGTAATCCTAGGACTACACCACCAAGTAGTCAAGACGGGCGGATCATGAGGTTACGAGATTGACACCATCCTGGCCAACACGGTGAAACCCTGTCTCTACTAAAATACAAAAAATTAGCCAGGTGTGGTGGCGCATGTCTGTAGTTCCAGCTACTCAGGAGGCTGAGGCAGGAGAAGCACTTGAACCTGGGAGGCAAAGGTTGCAGTGAGCCAAGGCCATGCCACTGCACTCCAGCCCGGTGACAGAGCAAGACTTCGTCTCAAATATAAATAAATAAATAAATAAATAAATAAATAAATAAAAGGGAAAATATTTCGTGCAATTTAAAGTGTGCTTAAAAATAGTGCTGCTAACACAGGAACAGGGAATAGGAAATGATACTATGGTTTCCAGCAGCAAGGTTAGCAAGGTTATCATCCCAGATGAGACCGTAAATTTTTAAATGAATTCAGTATTTGTATACGTCTAAAACAACAACGCTTTAGTAGATGATTTACTGACAGATGATGACATCTGAAAACAAAGAAAAGTGTAGTTTTGCGAAACTGAATCCAATTTTGAGTTGTTGTTTGGAATTTATAGTGATAAAAATATTTAATAGAAGTACTTTAAATTCTTTTTTTTAAGTTGTTTTTTCGATTGAGAATGCTGTAGGAGTTTTAAAAATGCATTCCATAAAGCAAAAATCTCAAAATAACTCATAGGTATTTGTCAGAACGCTACCCCAAGCAAAATTACTTTTAGCTTGATTTACTCACGCAAACGTTTTATCCAAGCTGATCAATAAACCAATAAAATATGCGGACTGTGCATCATTTCTGTTTACCTGAAACATGGAATTTTATATTTAGTTTAATTTAGAATCACACAATGGGCAAGTTCTTAAACAAAACATACACATCAATGAGGCAGCCTAATCGAAACCTTTTCTAGAAAGGAATTTATGCAGAAATGTAGTACATTCTACATTATGTTCTACCTAGAAGTAAAAAATGAAAAGTATGCACACATTTTAATAATTTGAATTTGCAAAGCAGGAGATTTTTCTTTGATGCATAATCTTATAATCCTGACTGGTTATGTTGTTTTAAAGAATATCTTCAACGATGTAACTATCATAGGCACTTAATATTAGAGAGAATGATTTAAGGTATTTGCCTTACAAATTTGAGTTATTAAATTGTGTACAAATTTTTCTTACTTATATAAAAAATAATCATATATATGATTTATTTTACATCATTATAAATATATGATATTATATCATTATAATGATAAATATATATCATTATAAATATATATGTAAAATAAATCTATATGTCAAATATATATATTAAAAATAATGACCCTGTGGGACATGGTGGTGCATACCTGTAGTCCCAGCTACTTGGGAGGCTGAGGTGAAAAGATTGATATGTATAATATAATATATATTATACATATATTACATAAATTTTATATACATTTATATATTTATTTTACATGCATCACATATTTATTTTATATATATTATTCAAATATTTATTTTATATAAATATTTTTATGTATAGATTACAAATCTATTATAATTTATATCTGTGTATTAGCCAAGAGGATATATCTGTTCTTCAAACTTGGGAGAACATGTGTATTCATGAACAAGGAAAGGAACCCCAAAATGTATTAATTTCATTATAAGGTACTATTTCACTATATAGATATAGATATATTTGATTTTGATATATATAGATGCAATATTAGAAAACATCTTGAGAATTTCAAAGCAAGTTACATCCACAAGATGATGTTAAGTCAGAATACACTCTAGTACCTTTATAAATCAAATAAATTTTTAGTCTTCCAGTACTGTTCAACTTATTCTTTCCTGACCTCTCTGTTAACCTCCTCTCTGGCAGTGAGGCCATGAAGAATTTTAATCAGAAAGATACTGAGCAAAGCACTCTTAGAAAAAATAAATTATGTCTTCAGTGATAGGTATATCAATGATATCACAATTTTGTCACAACCAAGAAAGATGATTATAATAAATAATCACACTGTGTTATATGTTGGCCAACAATTTGGGCCAAGGAAGCCAGATTTTTAAATTAAAAATTAAGCTGTATGATACACCAAGGGTCCAGGACTGACATATAACAACTCTTTAAGAATTACAATCTTAATAAGAAATTAAAAAAAAAAGAAATAAGAAAAAAATTGAAATTAAAATTAAAAAAAAAGAATTATAATCTTTGCAAATGAGATTAGCGAACTCTAAGCCATCAAGTGTGGATCTTCACAAAATCCAAGCTAAAAAAACGGTTCTGAGGTTGGGCACAGTGGCTCAAACCTGTAATCTCAGTAATTTGGGAGGCCAAGGAAGGCCGATCACTTGAGGTCAGGAGTTGGAGATGGACCTGGCCAACATGGTGAAACCCCATCTCTACTAAAAACAAAATATTAGCTGGGCGTGGTGGTGGGCGCCTGTAATCCCAGCTACTCAGAAGACTGAGGCAGGAGAATTGCTTTAACCTGGGAGGTGGAGGTTGCAGTGAGCCACAATCACACCACTGCACTCCAGCCTGGGTGACAGAGTGAGACTCATCTCAATATCATACTGAATGGGCACAAACTGGAAGCATTCCCTTTGAAAATTAGCACAAGATAAGAGTGCCCTCTCTCACCACTCCTATTCAACATAGTATTGGAAGTTCTAGCCAGAGCAATCAGGCAAGAAAAAGAAATAAAGTGTATTCGATTAGGAAAAGAGGAAGTCAAATTGTCCCTATTTGCAGACAACATGATTGTATATTTAAAAGACCCCATCGTCTCAGCCCAAAATCTCCTTAAGCTGATAAACAACTTCAGCAAAGTCTCAGGGTACAAAATCAATGTGCAAAAATCACAAGCATTCCTATACATCAATAACAGACAAACAGAGAGCCAAATCATGAGCGAACTCCCATTCACAATTGCTACAAAGAAAATAAAATACCTAGGAATAATACTAACAAGGGATGTGAAGGACCTCTTCAAGGAGAACTACAAACTACTGCTCAAGGAAATAAGAGAGGACACAAACAGATGGAAAAGTATTCCATGCTCATGGTTAGGAAGAATCAGTATTGTGAAAACGGCCATATTGCCCAAAGTAATTTATAGATTCAGTGCTATACCCATCAAGCTATCACTGACCTTCTTCACAGAACTGGAAAAACCCACCTTAAGCTTCATATGGAACCAAAAAAGAGCCCGCATAGCCAAGACAATCCTAAGCAAAAAAAGAAAAAAAAAAAAAAAGCTGGAGGCATCATGCTACCTGACTTCAAACTATACTACAAGACTACAGTAATCAAAACACCATCGTACTGGTACCAAAACAGAGATATAGACCAATGGAACAGAACAGAGGCCTCAGAAGCAATGCCACACATCTACAACAATCTGATCTTTGACAAACCTGACAAAAACAACCAATGGGGAAAGGATTCCCTATTTAATAAATGGTGTTGGGAAAACTGGCTAGCCATATACAGGAAGCTGAAACTGGACCCTTTCCTTACACCTTATATAAAAATTAACTCCAGATAGATTAAAGATTTAAACATAAGACCTAACACCATAAAAACCCTGGAAGAAAACCTAGGCGATACCATTCAGGACATAGGCATAGGCGAGGACTTCATGACTAAGACACCAAAAGCAATGGCAACAAAAGCCAAAATAGACAAATGGGATCTAATTAAACTTAAGAGCTTCTGTACAGCAAAAGAAACTATCTTTAGAGTGAACTGGCAACCAATGGGATGGGAAAAAATTTTTGCAAATCTACCCATCTGACAAAGGGCTAATATCCAGAATCTACAAAGAACTTAAACAAATTTACAAGAAAACAAACAAACAACCCCATCAAAAAGTGGTCGAAGGATATATATGAACAGACACTTTTCAAAAGAAGACATTTATGCAGCCAACAAACATCAAAAAAAAGCTCATTATCAATGGTCATTTAAGAAATGCAAATCAAAAGCACATTGAGATACCATCTCACATCAGTTAGAATGGTGATCATTAAAAAATCTGGAAACAACAGATGCTGGAGAGAATGTGGATAAATAGGAATGCTTTTATACTGTTGGTGGGAGTGTAAATTAGTTTGACCATTGTGGAAGACAGTGTGGCGATTCCTCAAGGATCTAGAACTAGAAATACCATTTGACCCAGCAATCCCATTACTGGGTATATACCCAAACGATTACAAATCATTCTGCTATAAAGACATGCACACATATGTTCATTGCGGCACTGTTTACAATAGCAAAGACATGGAATCAACCTAAATGCCCATCAATGATAGACTGGATAAAGAAAATGTGGCACATATACACCATGGAATACTATGCAGCCATAAAAAAGGATGAGTTCATGTCCTTTGCAGGGACATGAATTAAGCTAGATACTATCATTATCAGCAAACTGATACAAGAACAGAAAACCAAACACCACATGTTCTCACTCATAAGTGGGTGTTGAACAATGAGAACACATGGATACAGGGGAGGGGAACATCACACACCGTGATCTATTGGGGGGTGGGGGGGCTAGGGGAGGGATAGCAGAGGGTGGGGGGATTGGGGAGGGATAACATTAGAAGAAATACCTAATGTAGATGATAGAGGGATGGATGCAGCAAACCACCATGGCATGTGTGTACCTATGTAACAATCCCACATGATCTGCACATGTACCCCATAACTTAAAATATAATAATAATAAAAAAAGAATATACATAAGAAGGCTGGGCACAGTGGCTCATGCCTGTAATCCCAGCACTTTGGGAGACCAAGGTGAGTGGATCACCTGAGGTCAGAACTTCAAGACCAGCTTTGCCAACATGGGGAAACTCCATCTCTACTAAATATACTAAAGTTAGTCAGGCGTGGTGGCATGCACCTGTAGTGCCAGATACTTGGGAGGCTGAGGCAGGAGAATTGCTTGAACCTGGGAGGCGGAGGTTGCAGTGAGCCTAGACCACACCACTGCACTCCAGCTTGGGTGCCAGAGCAAGACTCCTTCTCAAAAAAACCAAAAAAACAAAGATATTCTTGAAGTCTTAATCCAACTACCAGTAGGCAATCTCCCGGAAGACTGTAACCTTATAGGGACTTATGCACTAGGGAATAAATTGTTTGTTGAAACTGAGAAAAAAAAGGAACTAATTTTTGGTACCCCCTTCCTCAAAAAAAAAGATTCTGAGTTCTGCAATTCTGCACTAAATATTTCAACAATAAAGGGTAACTTCTGTTACAGTCCCTTCCTCCTCCTGCATTCCCATCTTTACCTTGACCTCTGGAGGTACAAATTCAGCACATAATTAGGAATTGTGCTATGGGGTAGCAATTATAGACACTATGTTTATCATATGTCACTGTTCCATCCTTAAATCAATGATGTTCTATGAAAAAATGCTCAACATCACTAATTATCAGAGAAACACAAAATCACAATGTGACACCATCTTACTTCTGCAAGAATGACCATAATTAAAATATCAAAAAATAATAGATGTTGGCATGGATGTGGTAAAAAGGGTACACTTTCACACTGCTGGTGGGAATGGAAACTAGCATAACCACTGTGGAAAACAGTATGAAGATTCCTCAAAGAACTAAAAGTAGAAATACCATTTGATCCAGCAATCCCACTACTGGGTATCTACCCAGAGGCAAAGAAGTCATTATATGGAAAAGACATTTGCACACACACATTTATAATATTGGTACAATTTGCAACTGCAAAAATATGGAACCAGTCTAAATGCCCATCAGCCAATGAGTGGATAAAGAAAATGTGGTATATACATACCATGGAATACTACTCAGCCATAAAAAGGAATGAAATAATGACATTCACAGCAATCTGAATGGAGCTGGAGACCATTATTCTAAGTGAAGTAACTCAGGAATGAAAAACTAAACATCATATATTCTCACTCATAATTGGAAGCTAAGCTATGAGGATGTAAAGGCATAAGAATCTTACAATGGACTTCAGGGACTCGGGGACAGGTAAGAGGGGAGTGAGGGACAAAAGACTATACACTCAGTACAGTGTACTCTGCTCGGGTGACGCGGGTACCAAAATCTCACAAATCACCACTAAAGAACTTTTCCATACAACCAAACACAACCTGTTCCCCAAAAACTATTAAAAATTTTAAAAAGATTACTGATGTTCTTACATATTTCCATAGAAACTTCTTTTCACTTTCACTCTGAATAGAAACAAGATCACCAAAATTTCTCTGGCAAAATGCTCGTGCGTTGTCCATGGTTTCCTTCTCTTTGCTGAAATAATACTGGCGGTCTTTGTAAATAACCCACCCATCTTCAGTGACTGGTGGATCTGAAAAGTTAATGACAAAAAGCAAAGAGTTTTACGTAGACAAATTCAAGAATCTGGTGTGTCCAGCACACAAAAGTGAAAAGGATAGAGTCGGTACATCAAGAGGTACCTGCGACTCCGATAGACCAGAATAGCAGAATGTCTACATCAAATACAGACATTTGAACCCTCAGGTCAAGTATCCACTTTCTATCAATTCAGTAAAAATGACCCATTTTGTATTCCCAGCTAAGTTCCATATGTCATTATTGGGTAAAAGAACTCCTGGTGTCACTTTCATCAATACGATAGTATAGCTTGGAGGATTTATATACAATGCATCTAAAATATTCTAGATCAAAGGAGTGGGAACTATGAGAAAGCGGCTTTCACCCCTGTATAAGAAGAAAAAAACTTCTAATAGATGGGCTTGGGTGATTCAGGGTAGAAGCAAGGAATTCACATATCAAGTGAGCACCTGAGGCTTTTTCCAACCCATGGGATTCCATAATTCTGTGCTACAGTAGGCTGAATAAAAGCCCACAGAGGTATCTGGTTCCTAATACCTGGAACCTATGAATGATAGCATATGTGGAAAATGGGACTGCATAGGCACGATTAACTTAGGATCTTGAGATGGGAGAGTTATCTTGGATTGATTAGGTGGGCCTAAATGTAATAACAAGTACCTGTATGGAGAGGGGTGGAGGGAGATTTGACTACAAGAGAAGGAGGCAATGTGATCACTGGAAGAAGATGCTACATTGCTGGTTTTGGAGGAAGGGGCCATGGGCTGATGAGTTCATACACTGCAGCTGTAGATGCTGGTAAAGGCAAGAAAAGAGATTCTCGTTTACAGCCCCTAAAGGGAGCACGTTCCTGCCAACATCTGGATTTTGGTATGGTGAAACTGATTTCAGATTTCTGACTTCCAGAACTGTAAGAGAGTAACTGTGTGTTATTTTAAGTCACGAAGTTCCTGGTAATTGGTTACAGCAACCATTGGACACTAATATATGTGCTAAAGAAGGAGGAACCCGGGACCTTGGAACTGATTTACGAATCCTTGAGAAACTGTATTAACATGCCTTATATTTGTGCATATGAGCTTTTCTCTGGAGAGGAAGACCCAAACTTCCATGACATTCTCACTCAGAGGTATTAAGGACTTCTGCTCTACCTTCCTAGGGCAAGTAATTTTTTCACTGAGAAAGGAGAGAGACAGGGAAAAGGGTTATCAGTGTAGAGATCAGAAAATAAAACACCTACTGTCTTGAGGAGCTGGCGTTGGCTCAGGTTTTGGTGTTTGTCCTGTAAAACGAGAGAAAAGTAGAAATACAGTGTGCTTAAACTT
Source organism: Ateles fusciceps (assembly GCA_036589455.1). Lineage (NCBI taxonomy): Eukaryota > Metazoa > Chordata > Mammalia > Primates > Atelidae > Ateles > Ateles fusciceps. The sequence goes on from JAZHEH010001064.1 coordinate 9,663,366, forward strand.
CTGCTAATTACATTTCCTTCTATTTTCTCTATTTTCACTATTTTCATTAGTCAATATTGTTAAAAACTTGGTTATTCCCTTTTTTTTCCCTTCCCTTTCTTTCTCCAATTTGTACATCATGCCGTGGAGAGGAGAATGAAGAAAAAGAGAACTAGAAGTCAAGAATTAAACAAACTAGATACAATAATAGCTACCAGATATTAAAACACAGTTTTTAGGCACAAGTAGCATCATATAAAGGAAAAAAGGGAACACAAGTTTTAGAATCAGAAAGCCTGAGTTTAAATCATTTAGCCTAAATTTTGTTGACTAAACAAAATAGATTAGTTTGTGAAAATATGTGAGCTATTGGTATGTAATAGGTGCTTAAGAGATGTTAGTTTTCCAGTCAGACATCTTATAATTAGCTGTGAAATTATTTACGATTTCATGATTTGAAACGATTAAATGTGAACTATTTATTTATAAAATAGGAAATGTATTTTCTTTAAGCAAATCTATTTTTCTTAAATATATGGTTTACTAAAAGTTAAATGAAATGTTTTTCTTTCCAGGTAGTTAATGATATATCTGGATTTTGTTAGAAGCTTATGAAGGGACTCAGGTTACTTAGCTTTTGGGTTAATGAATTTAACATCTGTAAGAGTAGAGGTACAATAATGCAAAAAGGATACTAGACATTGGTAGCTAAGAGACCTTTAAAGGACAACTGGCCACCATTGACTTCTATTCTGGAAAATCTGAAAGCAATAATCCAAGCGGGAGGATGGAAAAGAAACAGAGCAGTAAGGCATCTCCAGCCATAGAGTGGCGATGGTTGCCAAGATTCTCCATCAGCAGAGGGCAATGCGGTACCATTTATCCATTTACAACAGAGGTGTTGATGTGTATTTTGGTTAGAGGGTACGGTTGTGTATTTGCTCATTGGTTTGTTGCTTTCTCTTAACATTAGAACTTGGATTTTCTGGCCTGACTTGGATATGCAGAACTTTCTGAGTCCCAGATAATGACTGCCAGCATGCATATTGTTTGACCATCAATAACATGGTGGGGCTAATAGCAACAGAGGTCACTCCAGCGTGATTGTTCACTGTGTTAAACATTTATCTGAGACATCAACACTTAGAATATTCAGACTTGGGGAAACGTTCACCTACTTGATGATTAACATAGGTCACAAGATGAAAATTCCAAAACGGAAACTGTATTTGCATTATTCTGTTTACGGCACAGGACACCCACAGACTTCTGCTGCTACGGAACCTGGGCCAGGATCATAGCTGCTCGTGGGAACTATTCGGGAGAACATGACTCTTGCCCAGAACTTCCAGGTGGCCTTTTGATCTTCTCTGTTCCTTTGGCACATTTATCTGTGCTTACCGACTTCATCCTCATCCTGTGCAATGATGGCCATTGACAGTTCCCTGATTATGTTATTTTGTTTGTTTGCTTCTGCTAATAAAGGAAAGATACTGGGGTGTCAGGAGGTTAGTCTACCAAGCTGAAAATAAGGGAGAAAATAGGTGATCATACCTTTGCGTATCTGGCAAATCCAGTTGTTAAGGTGTTCACAATTAATATCATTCCAAGACATACCAGGTTCACCTTTCAGCTCACCACAGTATTCGACATTTTGATAATTATTAGGTTCTCCAAAAGCCCAGTTTTCATATGAAACCTATATTAGAAAATCAAACTACCACAATTAACCATGTACATCAGGTCAATGCCGATCATTCATCCAAACAGAAAAGGAAAGATACGTACACATTGTTGTATCAATTTTCTTTTTTTTCACAATAGCTTTGATTTTTTTTTTTTTTGAGGTGGAATTTCACTCTTGTCACCCAGGCTGGAGTACAGTGGTGCCACATTGGCTCAGTTCAACCTCTGCCTCCTTGGTTCAAGCGATTCTCCTGCCTCAGCCTACCAAGTAGCTGGGATTACAGGTGCCCACCACCACACCCAGCTAATTTTCATATTTTTGGCAGAGACGGAGTTTCACCATGTTGGCCAGGCTGGTCTCGAACTCCTGACCTCAGGTGATCTGCCCACCTCGGCCTCCCAAAGTGCCGGGATTACAGGTGTGAGCCACTATGCCCGGCCAATAGCTTTGCTTTGAAAGCACAGTTTACAAACATGGGTAGAAAAGAAACAGCTTTCATTACATGGAAACTCGAGATGTTGAATAGAGTACCCTAATGATTATTCTAAAATTTTCTTTACTCTTATTAAATAGAACGGATCCAAGGGCCACAAAGGCAGGGTTTATATATAAAAAAGCTTGGCAACAAAGTTCCACTTCTCTGTGTTGGGAGTTCCTAAATTTACAACCCACTGGAAAGGATATTATTTCAGTGTATTGTTGGAAGTTTCCTCTTTATTAAATGTGTAAGATAAAGAAATATAATTAATTCTCTTGCAGAAGAAAAAGACCCACAAAACAGTGCTAACAGAGCTACTAAACATTGCCAAAATGAACAGTAGAAACAGAGGCCCTGCGTTTAGGTCCTCTATGGAGTTTGCAGTGTGAAATCATAACCCACAGGGTTTTGGTCTAAGCACAGTGATGTGTTTTCCTGAGATATAAATATAAAACCCAAATGTCATTGAAGTCATCAAATAAAGCCTTGAAAAGTGGCTGGTGGAAGAAGAACTGAAATTAAGAGGTAGAACTGAAATTATCCAAAATCACTTCTTGTGACGACTAGGGCTTCTAGATATTGCCAGCATGTGCCAGAATCTCTCGCTTCTTCATTCTGGGAATAAGGAAGTCTGATGAAGCCTAATCATTGTTAATGAGAATATAAAAAATGTTTCCATTTCTATTGATCTATAAGAGGCTATAAAGCACTCAAGTTTTAGGAATTTTACCCGCACATCAATTTTGCATGGCCGAATAAACATATTATTTTTTATAAACTAGTGGAATGAGTTTTCATTTTCTTTCTTTTCTTTCATCCAGTCAACCATCGCTATTCCTTGAATGAACAGAACTGAACTGGAGCAGGGCAGGATAGTGGCTATCGTAACAGCCTGTCTTACTAAAAGTTTGGATTAAAGAAAAAGAAAACATGAAAATAAATACAAGATAAAGTAAGAAAGTAATATAGTAAGTCAAACTACTCACAGGAGAACCATCACTCCAAGTAAAGCCTTCTGAAGGGCTTCCGTATGTCAGTCCCAACCAAAACAGTTCATGGTAGCTTCCGCTAGCTCTGTGAAATCCAAAACATAAAGAAAGCATACATCGTTACATGAAACAAGTTCAGTAACTTATGAGGACTAACCACATTTGAAAGTTACCTCCAAAACATAAATTAGTAGCACCCAAGTAAAGAGATTTAACAGCTAAAGAGAAGACTTATACAATAGATGTATGTTTTGGCATATCCCACAGATAACTTAAAAACAGGCCACTGCTTGAGAATAAATAATTGGATAGCATTGAAAGACAAATATGTGTGGAGCATCTTGTACTTTTATAGAGCAAGTCATCGCAGAATTTACACTTATAAAATTAAAGGATTTGAAAGCGAAACCAAATCAAACAGGGCCCACAGATTTGGGAGATGATACAGGTACTCAAACTAGCACCCTGAGCCAACAATTTCAGAAACAGACAAATTTTCTCAACTTCATAAGCACCAACTAGATAACAAAAAGGAGTAGTCCATAAAAATGACACTTACGTTATTAACCGCCATATTGTTTGCTGTTCCTCTTTGTTACTGATGCTAGCTAGGTCTCCACCCAGAGCTCGACAAAAATCTCGAGATTCAAACCATGTTTTCTTCTCATGTTTTCCTTTTGCAAACAGCTGAAGATGACATGGTTACAAAAATTATTTCATACTTTGTAGTTTATCGAATTAAGAGAAACAATTATTTACTTTTGATGAGAGTTCATTTACAGAAAAGCAAGACATTTCAATGACCCAAGACAATGTAATTATTTTGCTTTAAAATCAATTTATGAGTGAATATTTGGGTGACAAAACTTGGGGGATTATTTTGTTGAGAAAACCTTAGAAAATAAAATTATTTTATAGCACAAGAGACATTAGATGAAAATCTTAGGAGCTTTAGACATGTGGGTTATGTACACAGCTCTTTCTGGAAGACAAGATTAATTTGGTTAAGTGTAAAAAGTGCCATTGAGATGGAAAAAATGAAAGAAGCTTTTGATACAGAGAAAGTAAACATGAATAAGAAGAATTTTAAGGAAAGAAACTTTCCTAAAATTGTGCATAGTGTGTTATTGTGTTTAGCTTAAACAATGAATAACCTAGCAATGTTTCAACATTTTGTTGGTAATGTCCTTCACAACTGCCTTGTACTTTTCATTATGGTTGTACATTTTACCAACTACTGAAGCACATGAAACCACAGACACCCATCTGGCAGGGAGTTATGAGCTAAATTAAATTTAAAAGATTATATAATTTAGGAATTGTGCCATATTATTCAGAGGACTGCAGACAGAACAGTGAAATGCAGTCAACCAGTGACTGCCTGGTACACACCCACCAGTATGCAAACAGTAAAGGAGGTGTTTGTGACCACTGACTTTTCTAATTCTCATGCATTGCTCCTCATGAGTCATGGCCCCCATATCACAGGCTTGTAGAAAGAAGAATTTGCTTCCAATGTCCATCGTTGCCCAAGTTGTCATTAAGTAGTCACAGACAAGCTTCACCTTGACCCTAACTTGACTCAAGCTATCTGGACAAAGGTGTTAAAGTAAGCATCCACATCAGCGTATTCCAAGACGCCTATGATGTCTTAACTTGCTAGACTATAAGATTTTACTTTCTTAAATAAATTTACTATCAGCTAAATTTCATTAATAATTCTCACACCTTAATATTTATAAAGGTGGTCTATATATTTCCAAACAAACCTTAGCCCAAATACCTCTAAAACCACCTAATTTCTAGTCAAGCACATAATGATTTGTTGAACATCAACCTGGAAACTGTCTCTGCTGAAGCCACTGGTTCACTTCTCAGCTCTGAGTTGTGTTTGTGTTGCTGGTTGTGTTTGTGGGTCTAAATGCATCCACCCAAGAAGCTCTCCTAAAGCAGCTGATGCCCAGGTCAATCAAATCAGAATTTCTCAATATCTACAGGTGGAGGCTGGGCAGAGTGTTTTGGTTTTTGTTTGTTTGTTTGTTTATGTCCTTAGGTGATTCTTTAGGTGAAGTATACTCCAAATTCTCTTATCAGCTTCATAATTGATACTCACCTTGAAACACAAGCTCGTCCTACTGCTGGTGCCCCAATCCTCCGGACATCTGGGTTCGGGAGTCGTGGTGGGCTCCGGTGGGCGGGTTACTCCTTCTGCCCAGTGCTTACACACAAATTTTGCCTTTTCATCACATTTCAAAACATCCCATAAGCCCCCTGCAATCCCGGTTCTCATGGCAACACACCCTGGCTTTCGCCCTGTATTAAATACATAAAGGAGAAGACACTCAACAGGTACCTGTAAAGGCCTGCTGTGCTCACAGAAGGCACTCAGAACTGAGCGTCACGGACGTGGTGAAGCCTGCAGGTGATGAGGAGATGCAGCTGGCCGCGTCGGGCATTCAGCAACTGGTCTGTGCTATTTTTCAATCAGTTTGAGTTTTATTTGTGTGGTCTATAATTCCAACCCAATTATGATCTCAAATGTAGGAGGGGGTTGTAACATTCCATATTTCTAACATCTGGCAAAGTGCCCCACACACAGGCATTTAACGATAAGATATTTTTATATTATCAAATTCACCATAATGGCAAAAATAGTAATTTAATGTTTCTCTCTCTCCCTCCCTCCTTTCCTCCTTTCGTTCCTTCCTCCCTCCTTTTTTCTTCCTCCTCCCTCCTTCCTTCCCTCCTTCCTTCCTTCTTCCCTTCCTCCCCTTTCTGGTTTTCTCCCGTCTTTCTGTTTTAATTCTTTAAGATTCTTTTTCTTCTACTAAGGTGCATGTAGGTTTTCCAGGACCAAAGTTTCTCACAGATTTCAAAATGAGACGCCTCAACTAGAGATTTTAGGTAAGTGACTCAAATGCTCCGAACTTGCTTCCTCCTCTTCAAATGCAAATACCAAGACCTGCCTCATAGAGTTATAAGGAATGCCAGCTTTAATGCGCAACAAAGTACGTAAAACAAAATGAGGATGTACTGAGCTTAACAGCTTATAATTCTGTCTTATAGTCAAGTTTATTCCAAAATAGCAATTAACTAAGAGCTCTGAAAGCATCAGGAGTCCTTGCTGCCATCATGAGGTAATTTTTTTTGTTATTAAACTTCTAAAGAACATGAAGTGCTTACGATCATTCACGAAGGCCAGGTGCGGTGGCTCACACCTATAATCCCAGTACTTTGGGAGGCTGAGGTGGGTGAGTCACAGAGTCAGGAGTTCGAGACCAGCCCGATCAACAAGGCAAAACCCTGTCTACTAAAAATACAAAAAATATTAGCCAAGTGTGGTGGCACGCACCGGTAATCCCAGCTACTCAGGAGGCTGAGGCAGGAGAATCACCTGAACCGGGGAGGCAGAGGTTGCAATGAGCCAAGATCACACCACTGCACTTCAGGCTGCTGGACAGAATAAGATGAAAGAAAAGTAAAGAAGGAAGGAAGGGAGGGAGGGAGAGAGAGAGAGGAAGAAAGAAAGAAAGGAAAGAAAGGAAGGAAGGAAGGAAAGAAAGAAAGAAAGAGAAAGAAAGAAAAAGAAAGAAAAAAGAAAGAAAGAAAGAAAGGAAGGAAGGGAGGAAGAAAGGAAGAGTAAGAAAGAAAGAAGAAAAGAAAGGAAGGAAGGAAAGGAAGGAAGGAAGGAAGGAAGGAAGAAAGGAAGAGTAAGTTCTGGGGAGGTACACCTATTTTTAGAATATTTTCTCTGAAATCTCTGATTTCCTGACACCCTAAAGGTTTTCTCTGATTCCTGATTGTCTCCTCTTTGTAGCACTGAGTTAAAACCTGGTAACTGTGGAACAGATGACTACAGAGACTGTGGCATCCCCTGAACCGTCAGAATCAGTTCAGTTGACCTGATGCTCAGACTCATGCCCCAGGATCCTTGCCCACTCTTCCTGAAGCTGTAAAAACTCAGCCAAAGAGGCCTTTCTTTTCTTTCTTTCTTTTCTTTTCCTCCCTTCCTCCCTTCCTTTCTTCCTTTCTTTCTTTCTTTCTTTGAGACAAAGTCTCGCTCTGTTGCCCAGGCTGAAGTGCAGTGGCGCAATCTCGGCTCACTGCAATCTCCGCCTCCCAGATTCAAGAAATTCTCTGGCCTCAGCCTCCTGAGTAGCTGCGATTACTGGCACCTGCCACCACACCTGGCTAACTTTTGTATTTTTAGTAGAGATGGGGTTTCACCATCTTGGTCAGGCTGGTCTTGAACTCCTGATCTTGTGATCCACCCACTTGGCCTCCCAAAATGCTGGGATTACAGGCGTGAGCCAATGCACCCAGCCGAGGCCAGCCTTCCTTAAGAGGCACCACCGTCCTTCCATCAAGGATATACCGTGACAGTGGTTGCAACTGAGTTCTGTTCCAGTTCCTTCCGTTGTTATTTCCTGAGGACATTCCAGGGCTAGCTCCTCAGAATCCTGCTGCTGGATGACACCACAGGCAAAGTTAAGCAGTTTCACTTACAGAGTAAGACTTATCACTCCTGCCAAGATGTTTTTTCAAAGTATGTACTCAGCTGTTAATACACTATCCGGTTATTTTTTAAATCAACTGAAATCTTACCATGTTTCAGAAAGTTCAACAATTCCATAAACAAGAATCACACTATTTAGGTTATTGATCTATTTTCCTTATTGAAAGCTGAGAATGCAAATTATAGAACACTGAAGGTTAGGACGTATTAGGTCAGGTAGTCAATCGATATACTCGAGCTATTATTTCTTTTTAGCTTTTCACCCAAACACAATGAAATGTTTGCTATAAATGATGTTGAAATTCCTCCGTGTGTTGTCATATTAAATAATGTTGTGTACTAGTGATACTCATGTACAAAAAGTTGAAGAATCTTTCAGAGATGATTTCAGAAATAACTTACAACATCTTACTAGGGAAGGTAAATCAAAATATACAGAAAGGCAGCGTGGTGTGAGTCTAAGTAGCATGGATTTGAGGAAGACAAAGATTAGTCTAAATCCACGCCTAAAAGCTTTCTAGTCACGTAAATTTCCTGAGTCTCAGTTTCTGCTTCTTCTTTTCTGCTCTTGTTCCCCAGGCTGGAGTGCAGTGGCACAATCTCAGCTCACTGCAACCTCCACCTCCCAGGTTCAAGCGATTCTCCTGCCTCAGCCTCCCAAGTAGCTGGGATTACAGGCGCACCACTGTGCTCGGCTAATTTTTGTATTTTTAGCAGGGATGGGGTTTCACCATGTTGGTCAGGCAGGTCTGAAACCCCTGACCTCAGGTGATCTGCCTGCCTCCTCCTCCCAAAGAGTTGGGATTACAGGTGTGAGCCACCATGCCCAGGCTCCACTTCTTTTAAATGAAGATACGGAAGCTTACCTGGCAGGGTTTTTATGAAGACAAAGTAAAAATCCAAGGCACATGAAAGACGAAACACAGTAGCATGTGGAAGATACTGACATAATGAGTTCTTCATGAACAATGTCCTTTGCTCCACCGCCCAAGCACTCTAATATTTCAACTCCCAGTGGCACTGAAAAGCTTTATGTCCATTTAATATAGTTTTAGGTTTTCAGAAATAAGTCAACCAGGCCAGGTGCGGCGGCTCACGCATGTACTCCCAGCACTTTGGGAGGCTGAGGCAGGCAGATCACTTGAGGCCAGGAGTTCGAGACAAGCCTGGCCAACATGGTGAAACCCCATCTCTACTAAAAATATAAAAATCAACCAGGTGTGGTGGCACACGCCTGTGGTCCTAGCTACTCAGGAGGCTGAGGCATGAGAATTGCTTGAACCTGGAAGGCTGAGGTTGCAGTGAGCCAAGATGGCGCCACTGCACTCCAGCCTGGGCGACCAAGCGAGACTCTGTCCCAAAAGAAAAAGAAATAAGTCAACCATGTGAAACATTTGTGACCACTGAGAATTGCATGAATAGGTTTTAAGTAGACCAGTACCAGATAACCTAGCAATTTTTTTTCTTCCTTTTTCTTTAGAATACTGTAAACTTATTGGGAAATTAAAATAAAAAAAGGAAGAAAAGGAAAAACAAAAAGAGAATGAAATACAAACTGTTACTAAAAGCATGATTAATTTACCTAGTCTATTTGGACAGGTACCCAGAGGAATGACAGACTTAGTCCAGTGGATTCACAGGGAGAATGCCACCCTCAGCTGAAGCCCTGCCCATACCTGGCATATCTGAATTCCAGTGGGTGAACTGAACTTCCTCCTCAATGGTCCACTGAAAAGTCCCTTTGGTGTGTATATCTGAAAGTCCTATCCAGAAATATTTTTCAGGCCTTAATCCAATGAAACTCGTCAGGAACGCTTGTTCATATCTTTAAAAAGAAGAATTAACATGCAATTAAGTTTTTGAAACATTTATGCCAATTTTCAAAATTAGCAACATGAAAAGTATCTCAGTTCTATGTCTGAGCTATAATTGAATTGGTAATTCAAATATATCGTGTTATATTTGTATGTCATCTAAATTATACACATTTTCACCAAGGAAACATGAGCTCATGATGGAAAAATACCATATAGCTGAGTATACAAAATCATTCAGAGATATTCAAACTATCTTCCTCTAGCCCTCACCAGCAATGTCAGAGAATTTTGAGAATACAGAGAAGAAAACGACTTCATTTTAAAACACAGTGTTTAAATAAAAAATCAGTCCACTCTTCAAATAGTTCTAGTCAATTCTTAATTAAGCAAGTTCAAGGTTAATAACATTATCAAGGATAATACTCATGGAATAATCTGCATGGATTTCCCCCCTTCGATTTATTCTCTCATATGTTAGCTCTAAAATAAAAGAGAAAATTATCAAGAAATATAGAGAAGCAGAGACTCAATCTCCAGAATGGAGAAGCAGAATCATGAATTCCAACACTTTCTCTCCCTTTGGATTCTGGGTCTGTGTATTTGGCATTAATCTGGGAACAATAAAATACAGTTGACAAGGCACCCAAAATATGTCTAAAAGGACATACATAAAACAATGTCAGCGGCAACATAGGCAAAAATCTGTCTTTCCAGAAAAAGAAAAATGGTGTCCGAAGTTTCCAGAAACAGAGAGAGTTGTAGATGACTTCAGGGGAGAGCAGGAAGAGAATACAGAGAAACCTAACAGCAACAGAACATTTTATTTGACCAGAGTCTCAATAATTTCATTCCCTAAACAAAACAAAATAAAAAAATTCAAAGTTCCAAACCTGACTTAGTTTTCTTAAATGTCTTGAAACCATATTTAACAAGAGTTAATGAACTCCTGAGTATAAATATTACAGAAGATACATAAAGAAAAATAAATGTAAAATATAGTGAAATCACGTACCTAATACTCCAATAAACCAAAAGATCAATTATAGTGCAGACCAGAATATGTTCTCATGGTACTTAAAGGTAAACAATTCACCTCCCTCACAGAAGATAAAAAAGTACCCACATTCTGACTTTCAGATGTTAGCATTATATCAGGGTGCTACTGCCATATATTAGACATTTAATTATACATGTAACTTGCATGTGGATAGAAACAAAATTCTTTTATAAACACTATGAAATGTTATGACATCTCTCATTTTTATCCAAAGTTTTTTGATATCTACAGTATCTGCTACATTTTATTAGGTCTGCCTCAAAAGTCCAGTAAATGTAACTTATTGCACTAAAACTCCACAATTTTTTTACTTCTTTACAGCAAGTGAAATAGGTACTTTTCAATTTTTGTAAACTTTCTTCTGTGGCTAATCCAGGGCTTTGCATAGAGTAGGTGAAGAGTAAATAAATAAATCTTCAAAATAAATGGGACCCCAGAGATAAAAAAATTACATAAACTCCTCTATGCCCATGTGATTTTCCTGATCGATGAGTCTGTTAACCTAACAAAGCAAAGCAGAGAATGGAAGAATGGAATGAATGAATGATTTTGTAAACTTCTGCCTTCTTTTTTGGTGGAAAGAGTGGTAAAGATAAATCGTGATTTTGAGCTGGCAACTTTTAGTTACTTTCCTGCTTTAAAAAAAAAAAAAAAAAAAAAAAAAAAAAAAAAAAAAAAAAAAAAAAAAAAAAAAAAAAAAAGAAAAAAAAAAAAAAAAAAAAAAAAAAAAAAAAAAATAAAAAAAAAAAAAAAAAAAAGAAAAAAAAGAAAAGAGAAAAAAAAGAAAAAGAAAAAAGAAGAAAAAAAAAAAAAAAAATAAAAAAAAAAAAAAGAGAAAAATAAAAAAAAAAAAGAAAAAAAAAAAATAAGAAAAGAAAAAAGAAAAGAGAAAAAAAAGAGAGAAAAAAAAAGAGAAAAAAAAAAAAGAAAAAAGAAGATAAGAAATAAAGGAAATAGAATAAAAAGATAAGAAATAAAAAAAAAAAATAAAGAGAAAAAAAAAAAAAAGAGAAGAAAAAAAAAAAAAAAAAAAAAAAAAAAATTAAATTTTTTTTTTTTTTTTTTTTTAAAAAATTCAGCATGTAATGGATCAGAAAAAAAGTTCTATAAACTGCATTGACTAGATCATTATTTGCAAACTGTTCTGAATGTTGCTTTATATTACTAAATGTAGCAAAAACACTTTCTAACGTTTGCAATGAAGAATCCAAATATATTTTTAATGCTTTTACCTTTACAAATCATACCTCAAGAATCACACATAATTTACTCAGAAATGTAGAGCATGTTGATATGTGGGCTTTTTGGAAACTTTTTTCTATTTGACATATTTTAAAATGAAATTAAAATAGTTACATACCTGTCTTCAACAGTTGTTAAGTAAGCTTTCTCATTATTGCAAGTTTGATTTGCTTCTGCAAATGTTGAAAGTGTATGTCCAATCAAATAGCAGTAAAAGTGATGTCTTTTCCAGCCCTATTAATGTTATCAAGCAATGAATAAATGAGTGGAGTTCATGCATAAATATTACAAATTATTATTATTATTATCATTATTATTATTTGAGATGGATTTTTGCTCTTGTCGCCCAGGCTAGAGTGCAATGGTTCAATCTTGGCTCACTGCAACCTCCACTTTCCAGGTTTAAGCAATTCTGTCTCAGCCTCCCGAGTAGCTGGGATTACAGGTACCTGCCACCACACCCAGCTAAATATTTTTGTCTTTTTAGTAGAGATGACGTTTCACCATGTTGGCCAGGCAGGTCTCAAACTCCTAACCTCAAGTGATCCACCTGCCTTGGCCTCCCAAAGTGCTGGAATTACAGCCATGAGCCACTGTGCTCAGCCTTAGAAAATATTATTTTAATATTTTTTCTATCATGAAACTATTGGATAAACAACAGGAATGTCTAAAGAACACAACTCTGAAGAATCTGAAATGCGATGAAAATTATATACATAAATGAATAAAAGAAACAGTTGTACTTCATTCCTCTTATGACAAATTATGCTACTTAATTGGGGGCAGTCATTCTCTTTAATGTATCCTGCAACAAAAAATATTTGTGAAATAGTCACTGAGGAAACTGAACAGAATGGCGAAGACAGCAGTTTTAGAGTAGGTAACCACAGGAAAGAATTGGGGAAGAGCAAGACTACTTGCCTGTGGAAGTCAATACTAGAAGATGGATATAAAGCTACATCACTTGGTCGTAGGAGAGCACTTTTCAAACTTCAGGCAGCATGATTCGGCATGGTTCCTCCTTCTCCCATACTCCAAATACACAAAAATGGCCAGGCACAGTGGCACATGCCTATAATCCCAGCACATTGGGAGTCCAAGGTGGGAGGATGGCTTGAGGCCAGAAGTTCAAGACCAGCCTAGGCAACAGAGTGAGTCCCTGTCTTTACAGAAAATTTTATAAAATTAGCTAGGCATGATAGCATGTGCCTGTAGTCCCAGCTACTCGGGAGGCTGAGACAGGAGGATTGATTGAGTCAAGGAGGTCGAGTGAGCCATGATCACACCACTGCACTTGAGCCTGGGTGACAGAGTGAAAACCTATCTCAGAAAAAAAAATACACAGAAATGCTAAATAAAAACATAACAGTAAATGAAAAGTCCATACTACAGTTTGAGAGGAAGAGGGGGAAATCTCCAGGTACCCAAATTTAGTAGAATACTAAAATCGAAATGGAAAATGCACAAACTAAATTTTTATTGCCCGAGGACATATCAGATCCTAGATTAAGGTCCTAGGGGCAGTGATGTTAGTGTTCATACAAAATATGATATTTTGCCTTTGTCCCTCTTGAGGCAGGGTGTTGGAACTGAGGTCCTTACATAAAAATGATACCACTAATCCCTGTAAGCCCAAGGAGAACTAGAACATTTTGCCCACAGAACCAAGAAATGACAGTGTCTTGTCATCTACCTGGGGTTCTGAGTACCGGGAAAACAAATTCCTGAGTTTGAAAACAAATACCAAGTTTGTGCTGCAGATGAGTGACAGTTGCAAGTTTACACTATCCACATTGGATGAGAATCCACAGCAAAAAAAATGGTCATACTTAATCCATAAAAGGGGAATCTCTAAAGCACTCCAAGAAGTAGAATGCAAAACCATACATCAGAAATATGCTGCCCACCAACCAGGTCGAGAGACACTGTGACATTTGGGGGGAGAAGGATGGGGATGGAGAGGTCACTAATTTACAATCAAAAACTATAAATCTGCCAGGCGTGGTGGCTCACACCTGTAATCCCAGCACTTTGGAAGGCTGAGGTGGGTGGATCACTTGAGGTCAGGAGTTCGAGACCAGCCTGACCAACACAGTGAAACCCTGTCTCTACTGCAAATGCAAAAATTAGCTGGGTGTGATGGTGTATGCCTGTAGTCCCAGCTACTTGGGAGGCTGAGGCAGGAGAATTCCCTGAATCCATGTGGTAGAAGTTGCAGTGAGCCGAGATCGTGCCACAGCACTCCAGCCTGAGCAACAGAGCAAGGCTCTGTCTCAAAACAACAACAACAAACCATAGAAGAAAATATCCCATTTTAAGGAAGAGTGAACAACTCAACATAATAAAACACTCTGAAAGCTCCCCAAAAAAACCCAGCACGGTTGAGATGATTACGTAATAGAAGAATAAATCCAATAACAAAAGATCAAAAAAGTATGCTCAAAAAACAAGAGGATGTGAACCAAAGGATGGAATGTCTATAAAAAAAAAACAACATAGCAATGAAGTTAAAAACTAAATGATCAGATTAAATATAGTAACCACGGTTTCATAGAAAATTAGTAAATTGGATGAAAAGATAAAAAGATAGCAAGATAGAAAAGATAGTATAGGGAGAGATGAAAATATGGAAAGAGATTAAAAAACATGTTAATAGAAAGCATAGACAATAGAATGAGAAGGTTGAACAACCACCTATGATAAGTTTCAGAAGTTTCAGAAGCAGTAAATAAAACTAACGATGGGTCAGTTTCAAGAACTGAAAGATGGCTGTGAAACCTCAAAATAAAGAATCACACTGGGCCCGGCGAGATGGCTCACACCTACATCCCAGCACTTTGAGAGGCCGAGGTGGGTGGATCACGAGGTCAGGAGTTCGAGACTAGCCTGGCCAATATGGTGAATACTCATCTCTACTAAAAATACAAACATTAGCCGGGCGTGACAGCATATGCCTGTAGTCTCAGCTACTCGGGAGGCTGAGACAGAAGAATCACTTGAACCCTGGAGGCAGAGGTTGCGGTGAGCCGAGGTCGCACCACCACACTGCAGCCTGGGCAAAGAGGGAGACTCCATCTCTAAAAAAAAAGAAAAAGAATCACACTGAGCAGCAAAGGCAGCAAATAAAATAATTCCAAATCTAGACACATGTAGTAGACCTGCAGAATGCCAATGACAAGGAGAAGAGATTAAAATCAATCAGAGAAGAACCGCCAGCATGTCTACTTCAAAACAGAAGAAGAATTGGTGTGATAGCAGGAATTCTAGTAGCAAAAATAAGAGCCAGGAGAAAGTATAATAAAATAATATGTAAATCACTGTCAGAAAACAACTGTCAATCTAGAATTCTAAACTGACCTAGTTAAACTATTATTCAGGGTGAGGATAAATTTAAGACATTCTCAGACAATTTGGTAGCTGATCAATGGTTTCATTTCTATCTTTTTCTGTAAACATTTTAAAACACATTTATTTTAATGTCATATCTATAAATTTTCCCCATATGAAGATCCTGGTGGTATGTCTTCTAATTTGGGATTTCAGATTCACCTGTGGGGTTCCCACAGCTTGAATGATGAAACTCCTTTATGATGAGGATTTACATTTATATACATCAGGCATTCCGGAATATTAGCAACTCATGATCACTTAGGTTGATTTTGTGGTTTAGGGTTTCCCACACTGATAGCATTGAATGGAGAATTAAATCCCAGGTCTGTGGGACAACAACAAGCCTGTGATTTTGAATTCTTAGAAAGACCCCTTGCACCACTACATGCCCAGGCCCGAGAAAAAAAGTGTGTCTTATTATCTTCCTTCGTTTATGAGCAGATTTTTTTCTTCCCCTAGTCTTCCCAGCCCGGTTTGGAAGGCACTGCCCTGAGCAGGTGTTTTTAAAGTGATCAGATTTCTTAAACTCTTTGTGTTTCAGTTTCCTCTTCATTTTAATCAGGATTATAATATTCACCCTGTAAATCTATTAGAATGTAATAATTGTACTTGATAAAGGACTGTTAAATTGTTTTATTTTTATTATCCTAGCGATCAAACAGGATTATTGTCAAGACTGTAGATGTGCAGAAAATAGAAAAAAATAAAACGGATTAAAAGTAACAAAAATTTCAGGTTTGTTATTTTAGAAAACTACAGTAATATACAGTCTCTTGTATAAGCATATGACAAGGCAAAGAATATGTTCATATGCTGGAAATGAAACAAAGGATAGTGGTCTAGGGACAGGAGACCTGGGTTCTAGCCTTGCCTCTCTTGACTATCAGAAAGCTACATAGCTTCTCTAAGCTGAAGTTTCCAGAATGCAAAACTTAGAAGAGGAACTGTGAAATCACCAGATCCTCCGCATCTGTTCCATACTATGATTTTCTGTTATCTGCTCTATTTTTTATGGCTTACTTGTGTGGTACCAAATTATCAGCTTTCTGGTATGTGTTGTAAGATTATGTGACCACAAAACAATATTCTTGAAAGAAAATTAGTTTCTACTTCATTTTTATTCAAAGAAAATGAGAAAGGACAAAAGAAGAAGTCACAATCAAACAGGAAAATGATAACCATAAACCCTGTGTTTTCATAGCTTCTGTGTGCTTTAAAAAGCTATTTCACAGGGACCACTGAGTTGCTGTGGGTACCAGTTGGAGGCTGGATTTCCTACCTCCCCACTGCAGTGACATACTGAGAAGAATCCTCTCCAGGAGACACCTCATCAGAAATATTATAAATGGGAAAAAATGACTAAGGATCATTTGCTGTCAGCAACTTGGGGATATCTGCTGGAAATGTTCTTAGCAACCCATAGCATGACAGACTAGAGTAGACTATGGATGACACCTTCTCCCAGGGCCTGCCTACAACTTAGCCAGGCTCCCTCTGATGGGCCATTTTTAGTTCCTGTTCTCTCTCTTCCACTTCTCATGACATTCTGAAAGGAGCTACCGGCCATGTGTACCTTCATATTAACTATAGAGAATCCCCCCAAAAAAACTTCAAGGAGAACAGTGAGATCAAATACTAGCAATAAACCACTGAAGATTGAGACAGTGGAAACAGTTGGCTACAGCAATAACAAGGCACTTTCACGCATAAAAATAAAGCCAACAGTATCAATTCATCTGTGCTGAGCTTGAGTCACTGTGGACATGTTGTACTCACTTTCTTGCAGCCTGTTTCTACTTCCACTATTTCTGGACCTTGGCTTCGTGATTTTATCTTGCAGATGTAGCCAAGAGGCCACTCGCAGGCCCGATCTGCCCAGTACCCATCCTGCAGCGAGCAAAGAGAAAAAAAAATAAAGGATTATGAGTTTGGGGACTTTTTTTTTTTTTTAAGGCGGAGTCTAACTCTTGTCACCCAGGCTGGAGTGCAGTGGCGCCATCTCGGTTCATGGCAACCTCCACCTCCCAAGTTCAAGTGATTCTCCTGCCTCAGCCTCCCAAGTAGCTGGGATTACAGGCGCCTGCCACCACGCCAGGCTAATTTTTTGTATTTTTAGTAGAGATGGGGTTTCACCATGTTGGCCAGGCTGGTCTGGAACTCCTGACCTCAGGTGATCCGCCCACCTGGGCCTCCCAAAGTGCTGGGATTACAGGCGTGAGCCACTGTGCCCAGCCAATTTTGGATTTTGACATTATTTTCTTGTAACTGTGCCTCAGAAAAAGAAAATTGAGATCCAATGTTATCAAGAGAAAATCATCTACCAAAAGGAAAGGTAAATTGACATGTTCACATGTAAACGGTAATTTTGACTCTGGCTACAAACACGTAAAAAGAGACCGGCACCCCAATATGATTTTATATCTGAGATGTCCAAGCCACTGTTTAGAGGAATCCAGGGAGAAATTTAAAATGTCTGTAAGTCCTTAGATGATGATGTTCACAAGAGGTTTGCATGTAGCCTTTCATCAATCTCTGCAGTCAGCTCTGTCTTCAAATTAATCAAGTTCATATAAACCATCCAGAAAAATCTCCTGCACCCAACACACCAAACTTGAAAACAAACATGAAACCACAGTCACCTTTCCTCCCTTCTTCCTATTTCTACTGATAAGTGTTCTCCTGGATCTGACGCTTAGCCTTCCGCTGTGTTTCAGATTGTATCCCCCTCCCCTTTCCTTTGAGATTTTACCTTAACAGGACTTCTCCTCTCCTTCCCTTCGCTGCTAATCGTCTCAAAAAAAATGTTTCCCGTATTGCCTGTCTTTAACGCCTCATCTCTTACTTGGCCTCAGCCCACTGCAATCTACTTAAGCTTTCAGCCAGAGTAATATTTATAAATTGCCACTTTTTTTTTTTTTTTTTTTTAAGACACGGTTTCACCTTGTTGGTCAGGCTGGTCTTGAACTCCCGACCTCAGGTGATCCTCCCGCCTTGGCCTCCCAAAGTGCCTGGATTACAGGCATGACCCACCACGTCCGGCCCGAGATTTTACCTTAATAGGACTTCTCCTCTCCTTCCCTTCGCTGCTAACCATCTCAAAAAAAAAAATGTTTTCCGTATTGCCTGTCTTTAACTCCTCATCTCTTACTTGGTCTCAGCCCAATGCAATCTACGTACACTTTCAGCCAGAGTAATACCTATAAATTGCCACTTTGGTCTTGCCCCTCTGAGACAACTCATGTTTCTTGAACCTCAGTTTCTACGCATTCTTCCGCCTCTAACTTTATTATTTCAGCCACTTGACTTTTCACCTCTTCTAAATATGCTGCTTTCTGGTTTCTCTGTCTACTCTTTGGATACTTAACACCTAGTATGTTCTCAAACTCCATCACAATAAAAACCACAATGACAAAAATAGTAGCCACAGTGACAAAAATAAACAACCATAATGACAAAAATTATAGAACAATAAATATGGGCTGGGGAACTGTGTACCATATATCCCTTATTTAATACTCATATCCTGGGCCTGGCACAGTGGCTCACGCCTGTAATCTCAACACTTTGGGAGGCTGAGGCAGATGGATCTCTTGAGCTTAAGAGTTCAAGACTAGCCTGGGCAACATGGCAAAACCCCATCTCTACCAAAAATACAAAAAAATTAGACAGGTGTGGTAGCACACACCTATAGTCACAGCTACGTGGGAGGCCTGAACCCAGGAGGTCAAGACTGCAAAGAGCTGAGATCGCGTCACTGCACTCCAGCCTGTGTGACAGAACAAGACTCTGTCTTAAAAAACAAACAAACAACAACAAAAAACATCTCCTAAACACAGGTGAGCTGAGTACAGTTCTTATTCCCATTTTGCAAATAAAGGAGTCAGTCATGCAGCAAAACCCCGCCTCTTAATCACTGTGTTTGTCATCTATTAATAAAGGATAAATTTGATGACATTTTTCAATTACTAAGGTCATATTTAAATCATAGAAGCAATCATTTCATATGACATTTCCATGTAAACTGAAAAAAAGGAATGTAGCTCCCCAAGTACAGATTTCAGGCCTAAGCCAGAGTAGTTCTAAGTAGGTCTGCAACTATTTAAAGCAACCAGTTGAAGGCAGAACCAAAGTTCTCATTTGACCAAGTCAAGACACATACATATGTGTGTGTGTGTATCTATATCTATCTACCTATCTATCTATCTATCTATATCGATACAGCACATATATATGGGGCTACGATCTCTTTTTACATACATACACATACATATATCTCTCATTACATATATGTAATATATACGGCTTATAATCACTTTTTACATATATACATAATCATATATATATGGCTTGATTGATCAAATAAGAGCTTTGGGATATGTGTGTGTGTGTGTATACACACACCTTTATATATATGGCACTATATATTGTTCCCATGGCACTATATATATCTATTATATATATATATATATATATAATGTTCTACATATATATATATAGTGCCATGGGAACAACATATAGTGCCGTATATATAATGTTCCATATATATATGCCAATATATATAAGTTGTGTTCATTGGTATAATCATAACTTATGAGTATAGGTCTCAATGTATCCACCTGAACATATGACACTATATATTGTTCCTATGGCACTTATATATATATATATATATATATATATATGGAACGTTATATATATACAGGGAACATTTTTATATATATATATATATATATAGTGCCATAGGAACAATATGAATATTAGTTATTGGCCAATTTCATCCTTGAACCAAAAGTTTCTGTCCTGTGCTTCAGTGATCCTCTTGAAAATTTGACTTTGCCAGACAATTGAGAGAGATTCAAGAAATCAAATCTGAATTTTGGTTCACCTTTGATCCATGCCAATTCATGTAGAACAAAAACAATCTAAACAAACATATGTAAGTGAGTGGGACAGAAGGAAAAATCCCCTGTGATTTGCATTATAAATACCAGTAATTCAAGTGCCTTTACCTTGCCTTTCATCACCACGCAATCCTCCTGTCTGTTGTTTTCATGGCTTGGTTCTCCACGAAGCCATTTGGTGAATGTTACAGGGGTCCCATCACTCCACTCAAAGTACATTTGAATCTTAATGTCATTTAAGCCAATCCACAGTTCATCATTTGGCTCTAAACAGGAAGAAACACACAATAGTATATACAAGGGTTGCTTTCCAAAGGTCAGGCGGGTATCAGGAACGGAAGGCACTCTGCTTTATCAACAGGGCTCTACTTCCCTTGATATGATCACCATCATGAAAGATAGTCCTCGTGAGTGTTCATCTAACCTGCATGCTGTACACTTAAATGCCAACTACATTTTACCTTGTTAGTTTTCAGCTGTGTAGTCTACTCTTTACATTGTTAATATGACTGCATTCTTTTGTGGGAATATTACAAATTTTATCTCCTTGGAGTGACAAAAATAAAATTGGGATAGGTCTATTACTATGCTGTATCTTACAAAGCTGCCTTTACTGTTTCAAATAATTTACCATGCCAACTGCATCCTATTATTGGAAATATGGTAGCCTATTTATATACATCTATTTGACTACGATTAAATTGAATATTTTTAAATGACAAAAATTTTAAACTGCTTCTATTTTACTGTTGTCATCAAGAACATTCTAGGTGCTTCCATTAAAGATCAGTCACTGTACTGGGAGTGAAAAGGATCTATATAGTGAAAGAATTATAAATTATAACCAAGAGGTTAGACTTGCTCCTGACATTTGGTACCTGTGTATAATCATTTTTACCATGAAATGTCATGAAATTCCAGCAAAACTTCAATAACAAATGAGGTTAAAACCAAAACAATCAATATAGATTTAAAATGTGATCATTCTGTTCTGAAATTCTATGGAGAGCATTATTGATTTTATAAGTATTTGTCATGCTAAAAATCCTAAATCCAAATATCACAACCAAAATGGGACAAAGGTAAAGTCATTGAAGGTTTAAGATGTCATGGCTGAAAAATAAACTTGTCTTAATAAAAAAAAAGAGAGAATGCAGATCAATATCTATCTAATTCACATAACTGGGAGTTCCATCACGAATGCTTGACATATGATCATTTAGGGGAAAAGTAAAATTAGTTGCCAAAGGACTGTAAAGATGATGTTGTGGTAGAAAATGAGGGAAATGTCACAACATGTAAGACTCTCCCTAAGCGGTTTAGTCTCTTCCTCCTGAAAGTTGTCATCCAACTTTGCTTTTGGAGAAGTCTCTGGCTGGCCTGGTGCCAGCCCCAGCAGATGTTTCCAGTGCCGTGGAGAATGAACGACATTGCCAAGATGATCCTCTTCTCCTTTCACTTGATTTGCAGATCGTGATCTTTTGACCAACAAATACAGCCTTCACAGTGACCTCCTGTACCCTTCTAAGACTTCAATTGAAGAGCAAAGAAAAACTAACCTAAGTCCCACAATTATAAGATAGTATTAAGAGTTTTCTGTATACATGTTTCTCACTAAACTGTTCTCCCCTACAGCTTCTTCAATTCCTAAGCACAATCTTGATCCTAGAAAAAAATTGAAGATGTGAGTGTAAAGTTGTTATGCTGATTTTTATCAATCAGTTGGGGAAGTTGTGTTCATTGGTATAATCTTAACTTATGAGTATATGTCTCAATGTATTCACCTGAAATATATTTCCATGATTAATATAAAAGATATCATCTCAACACAATAGTTAGATAGTTGAGATGATATCTAACTATCTAAATATCTAAAAGGATTTTTTAGGCTTTTGTTTAGCAGCAATAATTTTAACTTTACAGTTTTACTTTTATTAATATTATTTTATTGTTTAAAATAAATCCTTGTCAATAATTTTTAATGGAAGGTTTTCTAATTTATTTAGTAATTCTCAAGCTGAATTTCAAAGCAACTTTGGCCATCCAATTTCCCAAAATAATCATAGCAATGAAAATGTCAGCTTTTTTCTATTACTATATTGTCATAGGAGGTAGAGTTAAATGTCATCAGCACTCTAGTTCTATAGCATCCTAACCTGTTTTCTGCTAAATCATTTGCAAGCTTTACTGACTATTATCAGTGCCATGATACATTTAAGTAACTATTAGTCAGACATATCAGTTCTGATTCCATTAACGTCTAGTGTGAATTTTCCAGGATAGGTAGACACAGAATAACCAAGAAATTGCTCATAGGCTGAAATTGGGTGATTCTCATGGCCTAAGACACTCAACGGGGTCGACACAGGAGAATGGATACCATTTGGCAGGTGCCAGGAGTAGGAGTGGTTCGGGGTCTTTTAAGTCTTTCTATGCTCCTGCTCTATTTTTTTTCTCATCTATTTGTTAGTTGCTTTTTCCTCCCCTCCTCCAGCTCCCATGAGTTTCCAGGCACTATGTGCCAGGCAGCTGTCTCCACCATCTCCACCATCCATTTCCTCTTGTTTTGCTGGGGGAAATGAAAAGCAGCTGCAGCTATTCAGCAGCCTCATCAGTGGAAGATGAAAATGATCATCAGTTAATCAACAAGCATTGCTGAGTGCCCATTATCAGTATGCTGTTTCTCAAGCCGCTCATCTTCGGGACAAGCATTCCCGACTCATTTTTTTCGTCTTTTTTTTTTATGTATTTTTAAATTATGCACCTAAAATTGAGATATATATTTCTTTAAAAAAATTTTTTTTAGTAGAGAGGAGGTCTTGCTATGTTCCCTGGGCTGGCCTCAAACTCCTGGGCTCAACCTATCCACTCACCTTGGCATCTCAAAGTGCTGGGATTACAGGTGTGAGCCACCGTAACTTGTCCAAGACATGTATTTCTTTAAAAGGTTTAGGCTGACATCTAACCACTTCAAAAGAAAAAAATCCGGCTGGGCACGGTGGCTCACACCTGTAATCCCAGCACTTTGGGAAGTAGAGGCAGATGGATCACCTCAAGTCAGGAGTTTGAGACCAGCCTGGCCAACGTAACCCCATCTCTACTAAAATTTAAAATAATGCTTGGCATGGTGGTGGATGCCTGTAATCCCAACTACTCGGAAGGCTGAGTCATGAGAATCCCTTGAATCCAAGAGGCAGAGGTTGCAGTGAGCCAAGATTGCGCCACTGCACCAGCCTGGGTGACAGAATGAGACTCTGTCTCAAAAAAAAAAAAAAAATCCTACATTTTTCACTGTTTAGCACCCTCACAGCATCAGCTAAATTCATAAAGAAAAAAGAAATCCAAAGTGTGAGATGGTTCATTTAGAGATCTTTCTTAGGAGATAAAATATGGACCTAAAAAAAGAAAATACACACACGCACACACACACACACACACACACACAAATAATTCCAAGGAATTAAAAACTGTTGACAAGTTTAAGGTAGACTGCTCTGAATCCAGATAATACATGGAAAAATAATGTTTTAAAACTATCCATAAATGGATTGCACATTAAAAGAAAAAGAAATCGGATTATCTTTCAGTGACAAGAATTCTTTCAATTATTATACAATTTTCACATTGTGGGCATTTTTAGCATTTGTTATTAAACTCATCTATTGTTCATTGAATTAATAATTTACATTTATTAAATTTGATGTTTACAATAAAATTTTCCAGAGTTTGGTAGAGAGGAGCACTCCCAGAATTAAAGCCAAGCACATGATCACTGTAAGGTTTCTCACCATATCCTAGCTGGGAGATAATAAAGTCAAATTCCTCGATGGTGTGAATGCTTGCTAGGTCACCGCCCTCCTTCCGGCACGCGGTCAGAGCATCTCTTTGGATTTTCTTCTCCTCTCTGTGAATCTTGTAACAGTGACCTGCATATGGCCACCACTGAGTAGGACAGTTAGTAGGCACATCACTTTCTAGAAGTAAAAAAGGGGAGTGGAAAAAATTTTTTTAAAGATTTGATTACAACTGTAACAATATTTTAATCATTTTACATAATACATGAAACAGTTTGTAATTAGGTAAATAAAGATAATATTTACTTTTTATTTTTGTGGCATATATATTCACAAAAGATAGACTAGCCATATTCTATTGTGTTGGTTTTTGACAAAAATTTAAAAAGAACCTACCTTTTGGTCAAACGGGAAATCACTTTATCAATTTTCTTTTCTTTTTTTAAGAGACAGGGTCTCACTCTACCCCAGGCTGGAGTGCAGTGGTGTGATCATGGTTCATTGCAGCCTCAACATCCCAGGCTCAAGCAATCCTCCTGCCTCAGCCTCCTGAGTAGCTAGGACTACAGGGCACAAGCCACTATACTTGGCTATGAGAAATTTCTGTTTAGAAAGTTGTACCAGCAGGCGCAGTGGCTCACGCCTGTAATCCCAGCACTTTGGGGTGCTGAGGAGGGTGGATCATGAGGTCAAGAGATCAAGACCACCCTTGCCAACATGGTGAAACCCCGTCTCTACTGAAAATACAAAAAAAATAGCCAGGCGTGCTGACACGCACCTGTAGTCCCAGCTACTCAGGAGGCTGAGGCAGGAGAATCGCATGAACCCGGGAGGCAGAGGTTGCAGTGAGCCAAGATCACGCCACTGCACTCCACCCTGGGTGACAGAGCCAGACTCCGTCTCAAAAAAAAAAAAAAAAAAAACAACAACAACAAACAAAAAACAAAAAAACAGTTGTACCTACAACACTATACCAATATACAATAGATTATCTAAATCTTGACAGCAAACCTGAACTAAGCATCTGTTATGCACTGTTTAAATATTGGAGGCGTGAAAGCTTTGGCATATAACACATCCCCTAAAAGACTTGAATTTACTTTATTCTATGGATAGAGAGCCAGTCACTCTTAAGAGGCAGATTAGTATTAAAGTAGAGAGTTGGAATGGCTGGGGGACAGTCCCCAAGGAGCCTCGGCCACCATAGCCACATGAGCCAGCCACTGTTGTCTCAGAATGGACCCACTACCATTTACTTGCTCCCCAAAACTGACATGTGCTCTTGCGACTAGGAGAGGGATCTTGAGTCAGAACTCATAAAACCTGAATTTGCCGTAAGAGGTGTGATCGTAGGCAAGTCAGATCACATGAACGGACGTATCCATATATGTGAAAATTTTAAAATAAGATTAGTACTAACACTAAAATCAAACCAACCTGTGTTCTTCTAACTAGAAAAGAATAGAGATAGTGTGCTTGTAAATTACAAACGCCACACAATCATTATTTAATTAAACCAGTTGTCAAATCCTCATGATTGCCACTAACAGTTAGGATCAAATTGTATAATCTTGATTATACACTGTAAACATCTAATAGTAATGAGCTAAGGAAAAGTGACGATAAAGGTGTTTGAAGGCAGAAACTCACTTTATTCAACCCTATTGCCTTGAGCCTGGCACAGCGCCTGGCACACATAAGTGTATTGAGTATTGGTAGAGAAAAAGAATTGAAGTTATAGCTGACATATGACTACTTGTTATTACTATTCCAGAAGTACCGTTTCGAACAGCAACTTGGCAACATATCTCGCTTAGAGGGTAACTATATTACCAAATGGAAGTGAACCTATATATTATTTAAGCTCATATTAAATGTTTTCAAATGGCTGCCTTTCTTTACTATTCCTTCAATGAATCGGTCCTATTTTCCCTTAAAGGTGGAGAGTATCTGAAACATGATTGTTTTAAGTCCAGGATTCTGTGCCTGTAGTCAAACAAGTAACTAGTCAGTCATGATGCTGAAAGGCTGTACAATTGTAATAGAAAAGCGCATGTTTTTAAAAATCTTATTCCCCTCAATACAATTGAGATTCCATGCACTTCCAGTGGTTACAAAAAAAAAAGAAAAGAAAAAGAAAGGTTAGTATACTAACCAGACTTTGGAGCCCTCTGGTGGGTTATTTTAATTTTGCTACCTAGGAAATTGAAAATAGTATCAGCCAATGCTGAGCGCTTCAAAAAACTGAATTGACAAACTTTAAAAATATTTGAAAACATGAAAACAACTAACTCAAGTGAACTGAAGGGGAGTTCCCTGGGGCAGCCACAGAAGAGGATTTGTTACTCTAGCCACAGCTCATGTGTTCAGTGGCCACATGTGGTTAGTGGCTGCTAAGCAAGACAGTACAGCTCTAGAGACCTGAGGATTGTGGACGAACAGATTAATGCTGCGAGGATTCACAGGGTTTGAGGTTGAATTCCTGCCTGAGGATGTTGCCGATCCTGTATGCTGCATAATTTGATCTCAGATATAATTTTCCAAGTTCTGCTTTATTTGCGTTTAGAGATAAAACAGATTAATCCAGAAAGTATAGAGATGTTCAGAAACTGATGTCAAGGGTTTAGCAAGTGAAGGAGGCATCATAGAGAAATAAGAATGTACTGAGTGCTTGACAAGATGAACAAAATTTCATCTCAGGAAGAAAAGTCGTGAATATTTCCATTTTACAGATGGGGGTTCCGACACCAGCAGGTTAAGCAGTAAGGCCATGTTACAGAATTCTGAGTGCTGTGCCAGAGAAACGACAGAATAGCTAGTCTCCTCTTTCACAACATGGCAATTCCACTTCTTAAGAGAATTATATGAATGCTTTCAAAGAGGAAAAAAAATACACTATTTCTCCTAGAGGAGGAAGAGAGGAGGTAAAATGCAAAAAAATCATGGGCTTTCCCTGAAGATACCCACGGTCATCATGGAGAGCCTGTAAAGTACAATGAAACCCAATATCTATGACCCTCATCTATATCTAGTTAAGATCTTGGCCAAATCTATATTAATTGAAAGAGCAGTGCGGTGCGGTGGCTCACACCTGTAATCCCAGCACTCTGGGAAGCCGAGGCGGGCGGATCATGAGGTCAACAGATTGAGACCATCCTGGCCAACATGGTGAAACCCCATGTCTACTAAAAATACAAAAATTAGCTGGGCGTGGTGGCAGGTGCCTGTAGTCTCAGCTACTCAGGAGGCTGAGGCAGGAGAATCGCTTGAACCTGAGAGGTAGAAGTTGCAGCGAGCTGAGATCACGCCACTGCACTCCAGCCTGGGCTACAGAGCAAAACTCCGTCTCAAAAAGGAAAATGCAAACACATCTACTCCCTAATCCAACAAGTTCACTTCCAGGAATTATCACATGCATGAAATAATGTACATAAAATGTATACGTTATTTACTTCAGGACTGTTTGTATTAATAAAAGATTGGAAGTAAATTAAATTAAAAATCCATTAACAGGAGACCGGTCAAAAAACACATATGTGCTGTCTGCAATAGCCTTTGGACATCCATAAAAATAAACATAGAAGATATTTATATTCTATGTGGAATGATGTCCAAAATTGCTATTAAGTGGAAAACTTAGGGTAAAAACGTATTATCGTATACTGCCATTTGGATGAAACAATAATTATAAACATATCTGTTTATATATTCACATAATAACTAAGGATACACACCCAGAAACAATTATTCATCAGCAAGGCAGACCAGGTGTTACTGGTAAGAGGCAGGGAAAACTTTTATTATTTATCATGTTGTCCCTTTTGAATGTGTAGCCATGTCAAGCATATTTTAAAATAAATGAAATTGCTTTCAAAGCCAATGAGACCAAAAAAATCAAGAATGCCACATTGTCAACTTCCTCCAGCAGAAAAACATAAATTAAACCATTTAAAGCATTAGTTGTCCCTCCAAAAACAGGTATTAATAAAAATATAAAGTTTGTCTTTCATCAATTTGAAGAAAGAACTAATTATTTCCTTAATAGTTTAATTCTCCTATAAAATTGTAAAAGACAGCAAAATTGCTTTTTTTTTTCCTTGAGGTCTAGCTGATACTTAAAATTCAGTTACAGGCCAGGCACAATGGCTCATGCCTGTAATCCCAGCACTTTGGGAGGCTGAGGTGGGTATATCACCCAAGGTCAGGAGTTCAAGACCAGTCTGGCCAACATGGTGAAAAAAGTCTCTGCTAAAAATACAAAAATTAGCCGGGTGTGGTGGCACATATCTGTAATCCCAGCTACCCAGGAGGCTGAGGTAGGAGAATCTCGGAGGTTGCAGTGAGCTGAGATCGTGTTGTACTCCAGCCTGGGTGACAGAGTGAGACTCTGTCTCAAATAAATAAACAAAATTCAGTTACAACTTTTTAGATATTTTATTCTGTTCTGTGAAAACTTCAGTGTGATTTGCTACACTGAATAACAAGGAAGCCCAGATAGAGCCGTGAGGACCTAATATAACATCCCTTCCAAATATTTACTTTCTAGCTTGGATTGTGGTTTTGCCATGTGTGCAGGGTTTCTGTATCCTCTGAATATCTTTTTCCTCATCTACAGCATGTGAATAATGACACCGACCTCAGAGGACTGCTTGTGAAGATAAAATATTCATTTAGGTCACAGCATCTGCACAATGCCCAGACACCGCAGCACACTCAGGAAACGTTTAGCCACCAGCACAAACAAATATTGCAGTCATATCATTAAGCTTACCCTATAAACTATCAACAAAATCTCTGGAGGCATTCCATCAGTTACAACTATTAAGTTGTAATGTTACTTATCTTTCAATTCTAATAGTTTAGGCACTTCAGATCCCAGAGATCACTTACCTGAGGGAATAACAAAAGAATTCAAAGTAGTGTTGCCCTTTTTGCAAATATAGCCCAGTTTCTGAACACATTCCAGATTTTCCCACTTAGCATTTTTTCCAGGATTTAGTGACACACAGCTTTTTCCAGGTTCAGCTGATGGACTTCCTTTGAGGAAAAGGAAAAGTTAAAGTGGGATGATTACAGCTATTCCCAGCAGATAGCATCCCTCCCATGTATTCTGGTGTCTTCATCCTTGGGATTCAATGGACCTCCATTCTGTCTTTTGCTACACATTCAGAAAAAAAAATTTACTGACTGCAGAGCAAAAGACATGATGGGTGTCTATTGTTTTCTTATTGTTGGATCATTCCATACCTAGAATGTTGATAAAGCAAATAGACTTCTTTGAGATAACATTTTCCCCCATTATCAGCTAATAAAGCTACACCTTAAAATCTAAACAGTTGTCACACTGGATTACATTCAGTATCAAAGAGAGGTATCTAATGAAAAGAATACATGAGTATGTCTCCCTAAAAAAAACCCTGAAATCATCACATCCTCTGCGACAGCATGAATGCAACTAGAGGTCATTATCCTAAGTGAATTAACACAGAACAGAAAACCAAATAGCCATGTTCTCACTTCTAAGTGGGAGCTAAATGTTGGGTACCCGTGAACATAAATATGGTAACAACAGAAACTGGGGACTATGAGATGGGGGGAGGAATTGGGGAGAACAAAGGTCGAAAAACTAACTACTGGGTACTATGCTCACTACCTGGGTGATGGGATGTATCATTTATACCCCAAACCTCAGCAGCATGCAATTTACCTAGGTATGTAACAAACATGTACATGTATCCCTAAATTTAAAATAAAAACAGAAATTACAAAAAACAAAGAATACATGATGTTCCAAACCAGCCATGTTAAACATTATTAGGGCCGGATGCAGTGGCTCAGGCCTGTAATCTCAGCACTTTGGAAGGCCAAGCGGGCAGATCATGAGGTCAGGAGTTTGAGACCAGCCTGGCCAACACAGTGAAACCCCATCTCTACTCAAAATATAAAAATTAGCTGGGCGAGCGAGACTCTGTCCCAAAACAAAACAAAACCTCATGTGAAATGTATCAATGCCTGTATTCATCCCATTAGCAAAGTTGACTTTATCTGGTTCTTTAATCAGTTTCCACTAAGAAATGGATAAGGCCTAAGTATTCTTCAATAGGCTGAGTTGAGGTATTGAGAGTTTTAGTTCTGGTAGCACAGCATGTCGCCCTTTTAGCCCTCCCATTAGCTTTTTCTCCTCCATTTATTTTTATTTTTATTTTTGAGACAGAGTCTCACTCTATCACTCAGGCTAGAGTGCAGTAGTGCAGTCTTGGCTCACTGCAACCTCCGCCTCCTGGGTTCACGCGATTCTCCTGTCTCAACCTCCCGAGTATCTGGAGTTACAGTTGCCCGCCACCTGCCTGGCTAATTTTTTATATTTTTACTAGGGATGGGGTTAAATATTTGTTGATACTGTGACTAAAATAACAGGATACTGAACTAACAAATAAGGTATCAGCACTAAAAAGAAACTTTCAAGAAACAATAATATATTTTCTAGCTATTAGTAATTAATGTATTAATTAGTAAATCATGTTAAACATTTGTTTATCAGTATTACCTCTACCAACTTTGAGACATCAATTAGTGGTTTTAATGTTTGCCATAGTTATTATATATTTGAATTCATACTTGTACATCATTTATGCAAAATATCCTCACTTCAAAAGTGAATATATTTCAATAGATTCATTACTTGGTAATTATTCAATTGAATGCTTGGCTGAACAATTTATATGAAACCGATTTCTAATTTCCACAAGATTTCTAATTTGCATTGGAAAAAACTTCTCACACTGTTTCACAAGGTGATTTAATCTGCACCCACTTCTTAGGAATTGAGGTTTAATTTTAAAAAGCATTACTTCGCTTTCTTAATCATATTCTACTTTCATTTTTTACTTCACCCAAAGTTAACCCGCAAATTTTCTCCCTAACTTGTAGGATGCAAGTGGTTAAATATTATAATCATCACCCCCAAATTGAACAATAAATAAAATGACCCCCTAACGTGTATAAAAATTTAGTAACACAGAGAAGAATAAATTCTAGTTCCCTAATAAATTTTATTGTCTAATGATTTGATTGAGCCCAACTGGTATTCCCTAATTACATCTGACTGAATGGGAAGACAGACACCTTAAACCTTCACCCATAAAAAAAGGATATTTTATATGCATTCCCTTGGAGTAAGTCTTCCCATATTCCAGAAAGTTTGACTTCCCATATTCCAGAAAAAAGAAAAGAAATTGAACTGATTATGAGTTTGAGACTTGAGTGACAGACCTGTAACCATCACACGCTGAAGTAATGCTTTGAAACCGGAATTTCATAGTAAAATCTAATTCATTCAAACCAAAATATATTCTCCAAAAATTTTCTCCCATGTTTTAGCATCTATTTGAAATGTTATTTTATCAAAGGTTTTCTCTTTTAATACAATAAATTGATATAGAAAATGGAGAGTTTGCTGGGCACAGTGGCTCATGCCTATAATCCCAGCAGTCTGGGAGGCCAACGCAGGCAGATCACCTGAGCTCAGAAGTTTGAGACTAGCCTGGCCAATGTGGGGAAACCCCATCTCTACAAAAATTAGCCGGGCATGGTGGTGCATGTTTGTAATCCCAGCTATTTGGGAGGCTGAGGGACGAGAATCACTTGAGCCAGGGAGGCTGAGGTTGCAGTGAGCTGAGATTGTGCCACTGCGCTCCAGCCTGAGCAAAAGAGTGAGACCTTGTCTCCAAAAAAAAAAAAAAAAAAAAAAAGGAGAGTTTAATTTTTTTCCAAGCCACTCAATGGCTTAAAAAAAAAAAAAAGAAGTCTGACTGTCTGAAGAACACCGTATTATAATAGTATGTCCCATAAGAGAATTGATAAGATGTAGCCAATATGATATTTCTCTCCTTTCCACACTCACGGCAGACATCACCAATCATTAATTGCACTCTTTCCTAAACAAAATTGGCACTGGGGTGGGATTGAGGGGTGGGGATTGGGTTCCTACCCAATAAAAGGCCTGGACCAGCTACTAACACCAATTGGTACTGACAAAAAAGATAAAAACTTTATATGATTTTTTTTGTTTTCTCTGAATAGTTGCTCTCTATGTAAAATTACTTTATATTCTGTTACTTTTATGTTATGACAATGTAGAAATAATAAGTTCACAGCATTTTCTAGCCTCTAAAAAAAAATTAGAAAACTGTTGTAAGTTTTATCATCCCCAACTCTGTTTTTCCACAAACTACAAATTGTCAAGAAACTTGCGAATGAATTTTTACGCTAGCATGAAATATCATAAGCTGTAACTGAGACAGTATTTTTAATCCAATGCTATTAAATCAAAAACAGGAAAAGGGAGTGTTAATGTAGATGTTAAAATCATTGTCACAAGGACAGCAATATTGCAAATACCTCATGACTCAAGATACAGTCATAAGTAGTTCTCCAACTCCACATAATTTCAATCCACTTGTCAAACTTTACAAAGAGATGTTGGCTCATCCTCTCAAGGATGGTAACAAAGTCAAACAGCAAGTATACACATACTAACAATGCAGTTAACGTATTTAGTAAAATCGTGTCTAAGAGTAGCCACAACATCTGCTTTTGAATATATTACCCAGCAAATCAGGGATACTCTGAGAATTGAGGCTTTGAACAGAGACCTTTATTGATTGGTATGATAATCCTGGCAGACAAATCCCTATCCCAGGAAGCTGGTATAATGTTATAGTTTAGTACATGGAAATCTAGCTGGTAGATTTCAAAGCAAGGTGAAAAGAACTGTATTTGATGAAGTCTCCCAATTCTTCTCTTTGAAATCAACAGGTGAGATAATAAAGTTCTTCATGGCATCTCAATGACTTAAATCTGGATTAATTCAACACAGACAGGTTTAACCCTACCTGGTAACCAGTTCAAATATCGGAATGGACTGCGGTCACTCCACTGCCAGCCGCTATTGAAGCTCAGACTGTTAAGTCCAATCCAGAGTCCTGAGGTCAAGGAACTCGTTAATCCTATATGTTTTTTAAAAAAGCAAAACAAACAAAAAACTGGCATTCAGAAAACAGTTGAAATTAAATTCAGAATTAAGTGCTTGAATCAAAATGTAACTGAGGGAAGTAACAATAATCATGGCTACCATATATCTCCTTTGATTCTCCTAATAATCTAAGGCAAGTAAAATTATTACCTTCATTGACAGGTGGGGAAACTGAGGCAGAGAGTGCATAGGTAATCTGGTAAGATTTTTTTTCT
Source organism: Ateles fusciceps (assembly GCA_036589455.1). Taxonomy (NCBI): domain Eukaryota; kingdom Metazoa; phylum Chordata; class Mammalia; order Primates; family Atelidae; genus Ateles; species Ateles fusciceps. The sequence goes on from JAZHEH010001064.1 coordinate 9,696,465, forward strand.
TTTTCTTTTTTTTTTTTTTTTGCTGAAATCACCAAAAACCAGAGATCTGGTAAGGTTTTTAAGGTTCCAAGCCAGATCTAATGAGGCTTCAAACCCCATCATCTTGACTATTATCTACTTTCTCAAGGATAGCATAAAAGTTTCTTGTGTGAATATGACTAGATATTACCTCAATTGCATATTTCAAAACTGATTCTAAGAATTTTATTTTATGATTTTTCAAAGTCAATTTCTCTTCTTCCTTAAAACGATTAAATACTAATCAGTAAATGCTATGCTAACACCAAGAATGCTTTGCGTAGGCAGTTAAGAAATCAAAATTACAATGTTTCACCTTCGGTACTAGGACTGATCTGGAAGTAATAAAACCAGAAACAATGTGGACCTCAGCTCTCCAGGGGGAAACACTGTAACCTATCATCACCTCTATCTTTTTTAAAACCATAGATGAGAATTCTCTGTGCTGAGTTATTTTAATTGATTAAAAGCAATTAATTAAAATGAAAACTATCCTTTGGCTTTTAAAAACTTTTTCTTAATTTATTTTTATTTTTTAGAGATGTAATCTCACATGGTGCCCAGGTTGCTCCCAAACTCCTGGGCCCAAGTTATCCTCCCACCTCAGTCTCCTGAGTAACTGGGATTACAGGTGGCTCACCAGTATACTCAGCAACCTTTAAAAAAATATTCTTTAAAAGAATTTTCACAAATTCTTTAAAGTTGTACAAACTTGAATAATAATTATCTCTATACTTGAAGAGATGTATTCTACAGAACAGGCTCCTAAAAGTAGCATTTTAATACTATCTATTCCCAAAAACAATTACTCTGGGATTTTAAAAAACTTTGCTAAGAAAATAAATGTATGTAAGCTTTAAAAATTATAAATAATTTGCTGATTAAAGAAGAATTAAAGTAGATTTTGTCTGAGTTTACGTAACTAAATTACTGTGTTTGGCATGATGAGAAATCATAATAGCTCTTTAAGGGAATTATTTATCTTTTTGACATTCTTTACCAGCTCTAAGTACTTCTAAACTGGTCCTGTAGAAGCAAATTAATTAATACATTTTAAAACAAGGCCTGACATATAGTACATGTCCAATAAACATAAGTTACTACAGTTATTACCATTATTAGTATTACCATCAATAGCTTCATACTGATCATATGAATTGGTAATAGGGTTGGCAAAAGTTGTAATTTAGAAAGAAAATTCAAGCCTTGGGTTAAAATACATCTCTTAAAGCAGATGAGTGCTGTCTACAAATATTTTTCTCTAATTTGCTTTTGTAATTGTATAAAAGAGCAGACCAAAATATTTTAGTATTTCTGCACAAAGCAACAATTCCACATGCTAATTTTTTTGTTGTTTGTTTTGTTTCCAGACAATAACCCAAACCAGAAATTTTTTTGGACAGTTGGGGTCTTGCTATAGTGCCCAGACTGGTCTCAACCTCCTGACCTCAAACAATCCTGCCACCTCAGCCTCCCAAAGCACTGGGATTATAGGTGTGAGCCACTGCGCCCAGCCTCACATGCCCAAGGTGTAACTTTTCTGCATGTATTGTCTGAAATGGCTAATTGTCTGAAATGGTTATAAACCAACTTTTGAACTTAGATGCAGTAGAAGATATTCGAATGTCCAGTATTACACTGGTATTTTTCTCTTTTGTATTGAGGTCCAATGTGTTTTCCAGGCAGTACCAAAGGAAATTGGTAAAAACAATCAGGGAAACAAGCCAAATTTCACTTCCTATATCTTATTTCGGTTCTGTAAATCCTCATCCTGTCCATATGGAGTCATAAATCTGATTCAGGACTCAGAGACTCCATAGAATGTCCCAGCATTTTTCAGGGTAGAAACAGAAGGGAAGATGATAAAACAGCTGTGATTGGTGTGCAAATGTGTTGCTGGGCAGAACATTTCACCTGGCAGACAGTATGAAACCCATCTGCAATACATTTACTGGAGCCAGAAAATGTTGACAAAATTAAAGGTTCTCATCAGTTTGTTGGGAACTAGCAGATTCCTGGGCATTCTGTGCATGAGACACAGGCAGGGTGAAACAGAAGACAGGGATGAATTCCAGGTCAGCGATTTTTTTAACAGGAGGCAGTAAGCAAGTTTCCTAACTTCTCCCTCCTAGTCTACTATCTCATCTATGCAGTGGGACTAATAATATTCATTCAGGAGGTTGCTGTGGGCTTTAGAACTAAAGCCCAGAATCTAGCACATGGTAGCTCTTCAGTAATTGGCAGGCAATTTAATACAGAGTCATCAAACATTTTTTTAAAATGATACTGACTCTGGCCAGGCACAGTGGCTCACCCCTGTAATCCCAGCACTTTGGGAGGCTGAGGTGAGCAGATCATCTGAACTCCGGAGTTTGAGACCACCCTGGGCAACATGGTGAAACCCTGTCTCTACTAAAATGCAAAACATTAGCTGGTTGTGGTGGCGCGTGCCTGTAGTCCCAGCTACTCAGGAGGCTGAGGCACGAGAATCACTTGAGTCCTGGTGATACAGCACTCCAGCCTAGGCGACAGAGTGAGACTCCATCTCACAAAAAAAAAAAAAAAAAAAAAAGATACTGCCTTTTCAAAACCTTCACATAAAAGAAACTTATTTTAAAAGTCAAATATTTTGTAGACTGTTTTTTCATTTTAATGGCATATTTTCCAGAACAGAGTGGATCGCAATCACACATTCACACCATTGTTTTCTAGATTCTTCCCCAATATATCTCAATCAACACCGAGTGTCATCCCTTTCTTTCAAATAAACAGTGGGAAGGGGATTTCTTTCCCCTATTTTTTAAATTCCCTGTCAGACTTTTTCTTGTCCTAATGCCTGATATTTTTGACTTAAAGAAAGGCAGGAAGTACTACAAATCTCATTAGAGATGCCATTCTTATCCAGATGCCAGTGAAAATTTGCTGACTGAAATTCTGGAGGCTTGGATAAGATTCAAGTAAGTATCTGAGGTGAACTTAGCCTCCGAATCTCCTGGGGCTTGTTTTCGGTCCTGATGGACACAAGAATAGCCCTGGCTGATTAGGGAAGCATTTCCTGCAGCCCGAGTCTGATAGCAGAGTCCGAGAACCAGGAAATGAGTCTGTGCTTGGGCAAAGCTGCTGTCCACTCAGATCACTCGCTCCTTCTGTGCTGGTGGAGAGAGTACAGAGTAACCTGAGCTCTGTCCCTAGGCTTCCAAGAGGCCAGAAAACAAGTGCAGATTGGAAAAGTCAAGATAACACACCCCACAAACAAATTCAAACACAAAAACAAAAAACACACCAACTGAAACCACTTCACCTCTGATACATTGTCTTCTCTTTCTTTTTTTTTTTTTTTTTTTTTTTGAGATGAGTTTTGCTCTTGTTGCCCAGGCTGGAGTGCAATGGCACAATCTCAGCTCACTATAACCTCTACCTCCCAGGTTCAGGCAATTCTGCCTCAGCCTCCCGAGTAGCTGGGATTACAGGTGCCTGCCAACATGTCCAGCTAATTTTTTGTGTTTTTAGTAGATGGGATTTCACCACGTTGGCCAGGCTGGTCTTGAACTCCTGACCTCAGGTGATCTACCCGCCTTGGCCTCCCAAAGTGCTGGGATTACAGGCGTGAGCCACCGCGCCCAGATCACCGCTGATACATTTTCTCTCATGCCTGCAAGTCTGTCCAAATAACCACAGGACTGCCTCAAATCATCTTTTCTATTCCTTAATCATCTACATACGTTTACTTTTGTCCATTCTGTACTTTCTCCTCTTCCTGCTTATTTTTGTGCATGACTGTCAACATGAATCACTTCAGTGCTTTGCGTTCCACTATTAGAAGGCTCCCAAAGGCCAATGCAAAACAGAGCAATTCAACAGACAGAGGAGAATCCTATCTCTAAGTTTATGAATGCACACAGTGACACCACATTGTGTTTCTATCCTCAGCCTCCTTAATAATAACTTATAGGAGAGATGTGTGATGGTTGGTGATGGGGGTCATCTGAAAATAGCTGGAAAAAGGGAGGGGCTAAGAAATGAGTCAGGTAGGGAGTGTGCTCTTGCCCTTGTATTGGTTCACACACATTAGCTCCTTTAACAGACAAGGTCACCAAGGCACAGGGGCCTCAGGAAATCCCTACAAGCTCCCCCAGTTTCACAGAGCTGAGACCTACACAGTCTGGCTGCAGAATCTTTGCTCTTAGCCCCTCTGCTCTGCTGCCTGATGTTAGTACCTGGACACAGCAGGCACTAACATGGTGTTTTGTCAGATGTGGTCTCTCAATCTTCTGCCCCAGAATCGCCCGGGAGTTTGATAAAAGGCAGATTCCTGGGCCTTGTGTCACATCTACTGATCTAGAATCTTTGGGGTCTCGTCCCAGGCATCCTCACTTTAACAGAGTTCCAAGGTGATGAATAAGCCACTTGACATAGAAGAACCACTGCATTTACTGTCTTCTGGCCATGAACTGTCTAGTTTTCCCAACAGGAGGCTGGATTTCTAAGTATCTTTATTTTGCTTCATGTTCATTTGTCAGTCAGCAAACGTTCAGCAAGACTCTTTCTTGGAAGGCTCTGCGTGAATCTCCTTGAGGGAAGAGGGGGCATAGATATTCACAAGACATTCCCCATTTTCAACTATTTGCCCCTCTGATGCAATCCCTGCACGGCCTTCAGTTTGCTTTCTATGCAGGACTTACTGTAATTGGTACCAATTCATCGGTTTGTTTCCTTGTTTACATCTGTTTTTTCCCATTGGACTTTAAGCTGTATGTGGACAAGACAGGGTCAGTTTGGATGTCCCCAGGATCTAGCACAAAGCCTGGCACATGGGCACCAGATATCCTGTACATAAATGAAGGAATGAGTAATTAAATAATAACAAATTAATGTATTTATAGTTTTGTCAAGGAAGGACATATATGTATTATATTAATAAAAGTGGTAATAAGCAAATAAGAGAAATGCAGATGGAAATAGACTTGCATTTCAGCTGTATACAACTGTGAGAATTCCAGGCAAAAGAAACAACATTGGAAAAGGTGTGAAGGTGACAATGGATGAGGAAAAACAAGGAACCCAAGACTTCTCTTTGTCGGGACTGTAAAATGCAAGACCAGGAACAGTACAGATGTTGGACAGATGGTAGCCTTGAATGCCAGGCACAATGTATTTTGTTAATTATTTGATGGGAAATGAGAAGTCATAGGAGCAGAGATATGTTAATATTAATCTAGTGCCGTGTCCAGAGAAACTGGAGGGAGGAGATTTTGGAGGCAGCAAATCAGGGATGCTTTTGCTCTCACAACTAATTTCTGGTCCTAATCTCTCTGTTTTCCCAAGTGTATATTTTAGAAGCTAAAACAGATAGTGTCTTTTTAAGCAAACTTTAGCTCTTTTATCTTCACAATCAGATAAGAACAGATGTTTAAAAAACAAATATATTGTGGAAAGGGTATCAATAAAACTTGAAAACCAGTAGAGCCTAGGAGTTCAAGAGACAGGAGGCAAAAATAACTCTGGGGTTTCAGAGCAGCCCTCGACCTGCCCCTGCCGGTGGTAGCAGTGTTTCGATTTATCATTTTTGACCTCTGTGATGCTAGTGAAAGACCTGTGGCTTCAGGTGAGACCTGAATGATGGATACTTGACCAGCACCATTCCATTGCCTTGTGTCCAAGAACGACATCACTAATCGATTGTGGCATCTTTTCTTGTGATCCCAGAATCCTTCTTACCACTGGCTCTAGAGACTGTTAGAACCAATAGTTGGCTCAGGAGATGAGAGCTATTTGTCATCCCTGGTGTCATTTTCAGAGTATAGACTTGTCATATCATCTGCATAAACTGCTTAAGAACTGCTTCTGTCAATAAACACTTGTGCTGTTGACGTCTAAGTCAAATTATATAAAAATAAAGCAGTCGTGATTTTACGACGTTTCTTTTCATATTACCTGTGAGGTATGTTTGCTCATGTATCTCTGTGATGCTCAGGAGCTCAGCGCTCTGTTGCTGGCAGCTTTTCCTCGCCTGGTGCCACGTTAAAGCAGATTGGGAGTTTATCTGGTAGGAAATGCTAGTCAGCGGGTCTTTATTCCATAGGCTTTCACTGCCCTCAACTGTGAAAGAAATCAGATGGAATTTGGTACATTATGCATAGAAAGCACTTTCAGTGAATAGTATTGTTTAAACCAGCCTAGGAGCACTTTTGCCTGAAGCACTGTCTTTCTTTCCTTCTCTTTTTTTCCACTTTTACTTTTTCTTCTTATTTATTTTATTTTATTTTATTTTTTGAGACAGGGTCTTGCTCTGTTGCCCACGCTGGAGTACAGTGCTGTGATTTTGGCTCACTGTACCCTCCAGCTCCTGAGGTTAAGCAATCTTCCCACCTCAGTTTCCCAAGTGGCTGGGACTACAGGCATATACCACCATGCCTGGCTAATTTTTTTAAAGTTTTGCAGAAATGAGGTCTCTCTACATTGCCCAGGCTAGTCTAAAACTCCTGTTCTCAAGTCATCCTCCTGCCTCGGCTTCCCAAAGTGCTGAGATTACAGATGTCAGCTACCATGTCCGGACTGTTTTACTTGTTTTTTGTTGTTGTTGTTCTGTTTTTGTTTTTTTTGTTGTTGTTGTTTTTGAGACGAAATCTCATCATGTTGCCAGGCTGGACTGCAATGGTACAATCTCGGCTCACTGCAACCTCTGCCTTCCAGGTTCAAGTAATTCTCCTGCCTCGGCCTCCTGAGTAGCTGGGACTATAGGCACCCACCACCACACCCGGCTAATTTCTGTATCGTTAGTAGAGATGAGGTGTCACCATATTGGCCAGGCTGGTCTCGAACTCCTGACCTCATGATCCGCCTGCCTTGGCTTCCCAAAGTGCTGGGATTACAGACGTGAGCCATGGTGCCCAGCCTGTTTTACTTGTTTTTAAGATGGCTTTGAGATTTTCTTTACTCCGGAAATGAAGTAAGAGGTGGGGGATGAGCTTTCAAAGGATCAGCCACAACCAGTCTCTTCCACACGCCTAAAGAAAGGCAGGCAGGCATCATCTCCCTTTTGGGATCTGTTGAATTGGGAAGTGAGACAGCTATAAAGACAGTAGACCTTGGATACTACAAAAGGTGGGCGGGTGGGAGGAGGATGAGGACTGAAAAATTATCTATTGGGTACAATGTTCACAGTTTGGGTGACAGGTACACTAAAAGCCCAGACTTTGCCGTGATGTAATATATGAATGCAAGACATTTACACGTATACCCCTAAATATATAAAAATAAAAATTAAAAAATTTAAAAAAGAGCAGAGATACCAGCCCAACCTCCTCTATCTACAAAAGGCATGAGAAGCATAGGAAATAAAAATACATCTTCTCAGCAAGTAGATATTTTGCCTTTGCCTGTACATTCTAGTCTGGTCTTTTCTGGAAACATAAGGTGTCAGCAGGGAAGGTCACGAACTCCTGCAGACAAACTGGCCTGAGCCTGCACCTGAGGTCCTATCACCCACTGGACACTTGACTTCAGATGCTGCTTGTAACTTTTTCATTCATCAGAGTAAAAAAAATCACAAGCAAATTTCTTTCTTTGCTATTTTATGATTCCTAATAAATTCCATAAACCTGGATGTACTCTATAAATGGCCAATAATATATAGATAAATATTATTGATAGCATTTCACATTTAAGAGGTTTGGGAAGCTAGTAAACAAATGAAATATTTTTGCATGTTTCATGTAGTGAATAATATTTCTTTTTCTTTTCTTTTTTTTTTTTTTGAGATGGAGTTTTGCTCTTGTTGCCCAGGCTGGAGTGCAATGGCACCATGTCAACTCACCGCAGCCTACTTCCCAGGTTCAAGGGATTCTCCTGCCTTAGTCTCCGGAGTAGCTGGGCTTACAGGCATGCTCCACCATGCCTGGATAATTTTGTATTTTTAGTAGAGATGGGGTTTCTCCATGTTAGTCAGTCTGGTCTCAAACTCTCAACCTCAGGTGATCCACCCACCTTGGCCTCCTAAAGTGCTGGGATTATAGGCGTGAGCCACTGTGCCTGGCCGGCCTCTTTTTTATTTTTAATAATATAAAATCCTACTTAGAAGCCATGTGAAATAATAATCTTTTCATTTATTTGCGAGGATAAAAGGAAGTATCATTTAACTTCTCTGAAAATTTTCTGAGAAATACTCAATTTGCTAAGAAATTAGGCAATTTTCCATAAGCACATAGCCTACGCTGCTGTCTCTGTATCTAATTGCACATCATATATGATGAGGAAGTGATCACAGATCTTTTTGTCAAATGCAAAACACACACCATGATTTGAAACTTGTGGTCCCATGACATATTGAAGAGGAAGAAAACATATCAAACTTTGATTCAGGCAACAACGTAGAAATTTTTAAGACGTTTTAACTACAAAATCATTATATGTTTATATAAAAGTAAATTCGAATCAGCAATGCTAAATTTAAATTATAATGATCTGAGGTCTTGCTGGTTTCATGTTTATGTCAGCAAGATCATTCAAATGAGACTAATTTGGGGTTTATTTGAAGGTAGAGATGTTTTAAACAACTCATTTTAGAAATGTGGAGGACAGATTTGTTTATAATATAGTAGAAAATGCCAGGCGTGGTGGCTCACACCTGTAATCCCAGCACTACTGGAGGCTGAGGTGCGGGGATCATGAGGTCAGGAGTTTAAGACCAGCCTAACCAACATGGACCAACATGGTGAAACCCCGTCTCTACTAAAAACACACAAAAAAATTAGCCAGACGCGGTGATGCGTGCCTGTAATCCCAGCTATTCAGGAGGCTGAGGCAGGAGAATCACTTGAACTAGGCAGGCAGAGGTTGCAGTGACCCAAGATCACCCCACTGCACTCCAGCCTGGGAGACAGAGCAAGACTCTGTCTGAAAAAAAAAAAAAAAAAATATATATATATATATATATATATATATATATATATGGTAGAAAATGTGAGATATAAAAAAGGGGGGTAATTTTCTTTACATGGGAATGGAGGAAAGTGACACAAATGACGTAAGAAGGAAATGCAATTGACCTTTCACTTAAAGAAAGTAGATTTTAAACTAAGGGATTTAAACATGTTTCTCAATGAATGTATGGGTTTGCTGATTGCATATCATCTCTCCAAAGAATTCAGATTCCCACAGTAAACCAACACACCTGATGTTAGAAGCTAAAGTTGCTACAGAGAATTGAGACAACCAGGACTTTTCCTTTTCCTGTTCTCATGATACTTGAAAATAAATATCTACATGGAAGGAAAGGATTACAATAAACAATGCAATGGACAATAAGAGCATCTATTAAGAGTTACTAGGTCAATAACTGGTCCCTCATCCTCCTGTAGAAAACCTGCCAGTTTTAAGGCTGATATAAAATAAAATGTTCAGCTGGGCATGGTGGCTCACACCTGTAATCCCAGCACTTTGGGAGACCGAGGTGGGTGAATCATTTGAGGTCAGGAGTTCAAGACCAGCCTGGACAACATGGTGAAACTCCGTCTCTACTAAAAATACAAAAATCAGGTGGGCATGGTAGCACATTCCTGTAATCCCAGCTACTGGGGAGGCTGAGGCAGGAGAATCATTTGGAGCCTGGGAGGCAGAGGTTGCAGTGAGCCGATATCACACCAATGCACTCCAGTCTGGTCAAGCAAGTGAAACCCTGTCTCAAAAATAAATAAATAAATAAAATAGCATGCTCTTTTGAAAGGAACACAAAATGAAACAGATTGGAAGACTATAAAGCTGTTTAAGAAAGATATTAAATGTGTAAAATGTGCTTTAAAATTTCAATGCATATTGAAATCAAACAATTATTGTCTACAATTATTTTACAGTTAACAGGAAAAATTACATAATTTGACAGTGAAGGCATAAAATACAAGTAATAAGACTAAAAAACTATTCCACTGAACAAACTCAGGATGCGTCTCCAACACACATCCAAGAATCTCCAAGATTGAGTTTTCTTTGTGATTAGTAACTTACCGTTTGTCCTCCACATTTCATTCATGAAATCACACATTCCTCTAACTCCTTTGTCAATTTCACTTATGTGGAGGATGCTATAGTTGGACCCGTGAAATGTATACCCTTAAGAAACTCCATGAAACAGATTAAGAAAATATTATTTCTATTAAGTAAAGGAGAAAGACACTTTCAATCGCTTAACAATCAAGTATTGCTTTATCTTAGAAAAAATTGCTCAATATGTTTCAGACAAAAATACTTCTAATACAAAAATTCAATATCTATAAACCTTGAATACAAATTAAATGTCTTTCTAAAGATTGACATAAAAGAGGCAAATAGAACTACCTCAGTTAAGACTGAGAGAGCAGTGTCGCTGTGAACAGAAAAGCTGTGAGTTTTGTGAGTATTCATTCAGAACAGAGATTGCACTCTGAAGACAATTACAATACTATATGGGGCTCAGAAATTAAATTTACTTTTTGTGGAATGATTAGGGATTATAAATCCAGAGAGATCAATAAGGACAATTCTTAGAATTCTGGCTTTCATTTGTCAAACTCAGATATGTTTGTTAGTTATTCTGTTTTACAAAAATGCTTGAAATAGTGTGATTACATGTGGATTTGTGGTCTGGAAAGCTGAGTTGTGATTCTACTGTGACTCAGGCGGTTTCACAATCATCCCAGACCATATCAGATGCTCTTTGCTCCACCCAGTCCCTTTGCAGGGCAGCAGGAGAAAGAGTTCTAGGTGATCCAGAAAACAAGAGCTGCTCTGATCTGATCTAAAGGAACAGGTGAGAGGTTGGGAAGGGTGGAGCCAGCGTAGGAAGAGGGTGTCTGGTGATGGAGAACGTGAAGCAAAGAGGAACGCTTCCTTTTCCTCTTTCCTCAACCCTAGCTCTGTCTCCCAACCTGATGCCCTCCTCCACCCCACCTAAAATTTGCTTTGCTGTTTGCTTCTAGATTTTTAAGCGTGTAAGAACACCAAGAATTCACCTGTTCTGCTGCTCTCCCACTAAGATAATGTAATACTACTTATTTTGTATTCTTGCAATAAAACTTGAATTTTCATTTTAAGAAACCTTCAAACATATAAATTACCCATTTCCATTGATTTCTAGCTGTGTGTGTGAAACTAAATGGGACTCTTTAATGTAAACTTAAGAGTATCATGACTATCATTTTCACTGTGAAGAACGCTTTTCATAATATTGACACAAAATTCAGGACCCTCACGTCTTGCTCCATCAAACCACATGCTTGTAGCTTCCTTTTAATTCTGTTTTTGATCAATGGTTTCATAAAGGTAAGGCATTTCAGAGAGGAAGGAAAAATAGCATGCCTACCTACCTCCAGTGTTAAGTATATATTATTTTGTGTACAGGATAACTTTCCCTGAATAACTGATAGTTGGTAAAAATAAAGAGGTCGACCAGGCATGGTGGTTCACACCTGTAATCCTAGCACTTTGAGAGGCTGAGGCAGATGGATCACGAGGTCAGGAGATCAAGACCATTCTGGCAACATGGTGAAACCATGTCTCTACTAAAAATACAAAAAACAGCCAGGTGTAGTGGCGCATGCCTGTAGTCCCAGGTACTCGACAGGCTGAAGCAGGAGAATCACCTGAACCCAGGAGGTGGAGGTGGCAGTGAGCTGAGATAGTGCCACTGTGCTCCAGCCTGGCAACAAAGTGAGACGCAGTCTCAAAAACTAAATTAATTAATTAATTTAAAAAAATAAAGAGGTCATTTGATGGAAGGAACATTGGGACCACGGGGATGCAGTCTAATCCTCTTAGCATGATCTCAAGGAATGTTGAGATAGTAGTGGTGAGTCTAGTCTTGCTGGCAAGATCAAAATACACATACAAAGTGCAGGGTAAAAGTCCAAGATCTCTATTTTAGTCTTCAGCCAATATAGATCATTTTCTCCATTGAAAAATGGAGACAATGACCCTGTAAAGGGCTATCCAAGGTACAATGAGGTCATAAATGTGAAATAACTTTAGGGGAAAATGATCTAGATAAATTCAAGGTCTTTCATTGCATTATCAGACAAATATGCCCAACTGTTCTTGGTGTTACACAGTACTTACATTTCAATGGACAATATCCATATAGCTTGTCTGTGTCATAGTCAGTAGTGGTTCCACACCAGAGCCATCCATCTGACCGCCCAGCACTCGTGCAATCTGCATACCACTTGTTTTCAAACTTGAACGGAAATGCGCAGGTTGCTCCATTGGCGTTGCCCCGTAGCGTATACATGGCTGGAGAAACATATTGACTTGAACTTGGAATGTGAGTGACATTTCTGAACATTGACTTTCCAGTAAGAAACCTACTGAAAGAATTGGTTGGTGCACCCACACAGAGATTTTTTTTCTTTTGGGTTATTTTTTTCCCCCTCTCCTTCTACCCTAGTCTTTTGCTGGGTGCACACAGCAGTCTGTACTTAGCAAATAACTCATAGTACCACTTAATTTCCGCTCTGTTTTGGAACATTTTCTAATGGTATTCATTTGTTAAGTTTTACCATTTGAAAATGTTCCAATGGTACAATTCAAAGTGGTACTAATAACAGTGAAAAGTGAAATAGTACTAGCTAAAGTGGCACTAAAGACTCATAGTACCACTTTATTTTCCACTGTCTTTTCCTCCTTCCTCTATTGACACCACCTTTAACTTCTGCATTTCCTCTGAAACGAAGAGGTTGTTCATTCTCTTGATTGGAATCATAGAACTACAGAATGTCTAGATTAAAAATAACCTTAAAGCTGTATAGCTCAAACACATAGTCAATACTCAAATCCCTTCCAACCACTTCTGGTCAAGCCAGCCTTCTATGAGTACCTCAACGGCGACCATAAGGAAGAATAGACATTTTGGCACTGCTCTCTAATCTACATCATGAAAAGAAACCACTCAAAACTGTTAGATACCATCTGCAATCGAGGTTTTCTTTTCAACAAGTGAAGGCCAACAGATTAAGTGGGAAGCTCTGGGTTCAACTAGAAATGTTCATTGAAATAAATATAGAATCATTGTTAATTACGGTTTGGCTTAAGCCGAAAAGGTTAAGGAAGCTCATATCTCCACTAAGAACCAAACGATGCACATAGCTACATTGTGGAGTATGGGTCAAGTCTCCATCTTTGTAGAAATAACAACCTTGTACATTAAAGCATTTGACCTCTTGCCACCAATTGATATCCAGAATTTATCCTAGGTAGGAATTCTTTATTACATTTTGCAGATTCTATGACTTGAAAAAGTTCTTAGCTGGGTGCAGTGGCTCACGCCTGTAATTAACGTAATTTTTAATAACTTTAAAATGTTATTCTAGCTTTAGTTCCACTAAGTTATGGGAATGGTCTCTGAATCATATATTTTATAAGGAACATGCTGTATTCAGGAATAATTGTGCCATTCTTAGTCACAGGGCTAACTATTTCTTCGTACAAAGGAAACCAGTTAAGACCACCTTGGGGTTAGTTGCACTGTTCATCATTAGCCAATAAATTTTCAGTGTTGGGGATTTATGGATCCCAATGAGATATAGCTTTATTCACTTATTTTATTTTTGAGACAGGATCTCACTCTGTCACACAGGATACAGTAGGTGGTGCAATTATGGCTTACTGTAGCCTCAATGACCTGGGCTCAAGTAATCCTCCCACCTCAGCCTCCTGAGTACCTGGGCTACAGGTGCATACCACAGTGCCAAGCTTATTTTTAAATTTTGTTTAGGTCTCACTATATTGCCCAAGCTGGTCTTGAAATCCTGAAATCAAGCAATCCTCTTGCCTCAGCCTCCCAAAGTGCTGGGATTATGGGCGTGAGCTATCACACCTGCCAGCTTTATTAACTAACTCTATAAAATAATGACTGAGCCATTCTATGCACTCAACACTGATAGACCAAAAGAACCTCAACTACCCCACTGACACGTCATGTAATTGCAGTCAATTTACTCTTCTCCTTACAGTCTGAACTTCCAACCAACCATCAAATCTGTCTAAGTCTACAATTCTCATTCCATTCTTCTAAAATAATTCCTATATTTCAAACAGTTCCACCATTCCATCCCTTTCCCCAAGTGCTCATCAGAGATAAACAGACCCTACAATACATCCCCTGGACACTGTCTTCAGTTCTAATGTGTCTTCCCCAATCTCATGGTCACTCTGAGGAGCTAGAACCTCTGGCCAGATTATCTTAAGTGCTGGGAGATCTTTGGAGAGTATGCAAAACCTAGTCAATGGATCCTATGCCGCAGAATCACCCAGATCTTCACAGAAATCATTGAATAGATTCCTAGGCTTTTCCTCGATAATGTATATTCAGAATCTAGTAGAAGGAGGAGCTCAGGATCTGTATTTTTAACAAACTCTCCAAGTGATTCGTAAGCATATTAAAGTTTGAGAACTACCAGCCCAAACGCTATGCATTTTGTCTCAAAGTCAGTGGGGAAACAGAAATGGTAGAGGGCGACGGAAGTATAATAATATATTTGAAAATAAAACAGAAATTTGATTTTTTAGCATCAATCTTCCTCAGGTGAAACTCTTCAATCAGAAACATTTAGAATCCCATGTTGTCAAGGGATCTACCGAGATTGAATTTTAGGCAATCCAAATTGGGAAAGAATGTTCTATGGATTATCTTTCCAGGGATAACTTAAAGGAAGAAAAATATTTAGGTAAATGTATTTATCACTACAACTTTATAATGTTAAATAGGAGGTACTGGGTCAAAGTTCACAGTGAAAATTATTTTCTGAAAAATGTAGCCCATAGTTAAAAAATAAAACCTCAATTAGCACAACTGTCCCATCTGTGGAATTTGACTCGGTCAAGTTTAATTCACCCCTTATCCTTACTTGTAATTTTCTGCTGAGTTTCTCCTCATAGGTTTTTTTGTGTTCACTTAGGTTGCCTCTCATATCACTTCTAAACCTATATTATGTTTGAAAAAATGCTTCAAAATAACTTATTTCTGAGCCCTACTCTCTCCCTACTTCAATCCCTACTCTCCCCTCTTCTGTATATAGATGGAAAATAGAAAGCTCACAAATTATCTCCTTACAAAGAACTAAACTGCTATGCTCAGTCTTAGCTGAGATAAGATACATTCAGCCAGTCTTAGTAGCCCAGTAACATAGCAATTTTGGAAACAGGCTATCTCTCGCCCCAAAAGTAGGCTCTTTCTCTGACCTTGAGGTTTTTCTAGATAACACTTCACAATAACCAAGTATCCAAACCTAAAATGTGATTATAACATCATATGACTCAAGAGACCAGCCTTTGTAAAAAGGCTTCAAGTTGCTTTGTATTTTGTCTTGTTTTCTGTGCAGCTGCCAGATAATGAAATTTGGTCAATATAAGAAAGAACTAAATATTCTGATTTTATTTAACCTTCAAGAGGTCAAGAAGCCAACTACCTATAAGAAGATTCCCCCCATCGCATTAGTGCTATCACCTTCTCTGATGGCTACCTAAACAGACCACATATTAATTTACAAGCTAATTCCTCAGATTTTATAATCTTCAGATTATTACAGTCTCTTAAATACCCACAACTTGACAAAATAAATAAAAAACATTTAGAATCCCAAGTTGTCAAAGGATCTGCTGAGATTTAATTTCAGGCAATCTGAATTGGGAGAATGTTCTGTGGATCATTTTTCCAGGGATAATTTAAAGGAAAAGAAATATTTGGCTAAATTTATTTGTCACTACAATTTTATAATGTTAAATAGGAGGCTTTGGGTCAAAGACTACAATGAAAATTATTTTCTGAAAAATGTAGCCCATAGTTAAAAAAATCAAACCTCAGAGAAAGTTAAAAGAGTGCCTTCCCAGCTGGGCACCGTGGCTCATGCCTGTAATCCCAGCACTTTGAGAGGCCGAGGTGGGAGGATCTTTCGAGGTCAGGAGTTCGAGGCCAGCCTGGCCAACATGGTGAAACCCCGTCTCTACTAAAAATACAAAAATTAGCGGGGCGTGGTGGCGTGCGCCTGTAATCCCAGCTACCCAGGAGGCTGAGGCAGGAGAATCGCTGTAACCTGGGAGGAAGAGGCTACAGTGAGCTGAGGTCATGCTACTGTACTCCAACCTGGGTGACAGAGCAAGACTCTGTCTCAAAAAAAAAAAAAGAATGCCTTCCCGTTTATAAAAATAGCTGAAGTATCAGTCAGGATCTTTTACCACATTTATTCACCAGCATGTTCTCAGAATAGTTCTACAGAATAGTTGAAAACACAAAGAAGGTGATCAATTGATATTTCCAGTACACACCAAACAAGGACATGTCTATTTTCTTAAATTACGTTCCAACCAAGAAGATGAGAAAATTTTGACACAAAGGTAAAAATTCCAAGCATCTTACCTTCATAACCTCTAGAGCATAAATTGTCTGCGGTTCCATAGATCTTCCACCTGCTCCATAAACCTGATCCCTTGTAGAGCATAATGTTCTTTTCTTGTCTATTGCCATAGTTAAAAAATAAATCTTCTCCTTTGATCCCCAAAAGTGTGTCATTTTTGCACTCCCATTTCTGAAATTCACTTTTTGCGTCGCAGGCGTAGAGAGTGATAGGAACCCAGTCAGTTTTGGATGGCACTCCCAGGCATAATTTAAATGCAACACTCATAATCTGAGACTCGGACACCCATCGGAATTTCTGTGATTCAGCATCCTGATTGCAAGCCGCAGTTTGGACTGCGCTGGGATTTACTGCTTCCACACAGCGCCTGTGATCTTCATTATAGATTAAAAACT
This sequence comes from Ateles fusciceps, assembly GCA_036589455.1. NCBI lineage: Eukaryota > Metazoa > Chordata > Mammalia > Primates > Atelidae > Ateles > Ateles fusciceps. Next base: position 9,713,257 of record JAZHEH010001064.1, read on the forward strand.
GCCCGGTATCTGTTTAAAAAGGAAGAAGCAGAAAAGGAAGGAGAAGCAAGCATGGTTACATGGATTCATGTAACAAGGACGAGATCTTAGGTCAAAAGTTTCCAACTCTTCCATTTCCCTAAAGACTTAGGATTATAGGAGAAAAGGTCATGATGACTGTCCCTGGGCCAGTTTTCTTTGAGGATCACTGAAGCTGGAGGGAGAACCTGGACTGAGGGCCTGCTAAGGTGCTAGCACTCAGTTGGATGTCCTCAAAATGTCCTTGTTCACTATGAGGAGTCTCATGAAAAGGTCCACCTTACATGCCCAAGGATTGTCCAGGAGTGAACATACAAGGCAGATAACAGAAGGGAATAATATCAACCGAGAAAAGAACATTTGGATAACGTGAATATAATAAACTGTAAAATTAAATGCATGTATGTCCTAAAAAGGTGTTTGTTTGTTTCTTTGTCTGTTTTTGAAACAGAGTCTCACTCTGTCACCAGGCTGGAGTGCAGTGGTGTGATCTCAGCTCACTGCAACCTCCACCTCCCAGGTTCAAGTGATTCTCCTGCCTCAGCCTCCAGAGTAGCTTGGACTACAGGCGCATGCCACCAAGCCCAACTAATTTTTGTATTTTTAGTAGAGATGGGGTTTCACAAAGTTGGCCAGGATGGTCTCGATCTCTTGACCTCATGATCCGCCCACCTCAGCCTCCCAAAGTGCTGGAATTACAGGCATGAGCCACCGTGCCCAGGCTGTTTGTTGTTTTTAAGGGACAAGGTCTCACTCTGTTGCTCAGGCTGGAGTGCAGTGGTACAATCATGGCTCACTGCAGCTTCTAACTTCTGGGCTCAAGTGATCCTCCTGCCTCAGCCTCCCAAGTAGCTGAGACTATAGGCTTGCACCACCATACCCAACTAATTTTTTATTTTTTTGTAGAGATAGAGCCTCACTGTGCTGCCCCGGCTGGTCTCGAATTCCTAGCCTCAAGCATCCTCCCACTTCGGCATCTCAAAGTGCTAAGATCACAAGTGAGAGCCACCTCGCCAGGACTAGAATAGGATTTTGAAGTGTGACACATCTCAACACCCTTTGAGACACAGAGGTGAAACCTATATATAATTACTCTCATTATAAATAACACTAGGGGTTTATTTTTTTAATTTTAAGAATATTTTTACTTTAGATAATATTACCATCATTTTACGTCCCACAAATTTTTGAACTAAATGCTTTCTAATTAGCCCAGGTCAAGTCAACTCGACAAGTTTTTTTGTTTTATTTTGTTTGGCCTTCCAACAACAGGTATCTTCAGAGATGCATCTAGAGATAAATGAGTATCCATCATATTATGTTAACTTTCATCTCTTTGGCAAACTTAATCTAAACTCTGTATAACAAATGATACCAAAATGTGTTTAAGAGTTTAATAGTGAGGTTTGCAATAAAGGATAAATAAATGTAAGTTTTATATCATTGGAGATAATATTTTATGAGTATAACTTTAAAAATAATACTTTCTATATTTGTAATTTGGAACTGGTGATTTAAGTAAGTATGTAAAGATGACTTATACTTAACAGCACATAGCTGCTAGCTGGCAAAACGGAACTTCCTCTCGCAAAAGAGGAAAAAAGGATCTGGTAAGCATATTTTTTTCCTTTAAATCAAAAATGAATTCATGTAAAGTTTTCTTTTTTTTATTTGTAAGGAATATAGAAATGAAAGTAACTGAGTGCTTTAATTTCATGACATAAGCATAAATTCAACTCATCTTGTGAAGTTTTCCTGAATTCCACGTACTCACCTTGCGCTTTCCAAATGATCTGGTAGCAGTACAGATGTTTGAGGTTCTGACAAAATGAGCTCATTATTTTTAATTAAATAATTCCAGTGAAATCAAACACAGTTACAATCATGCCACTAGTAGAATCCTTCAGTTTTTCCAAAGCATTCTCGCAAGCCATATTCTATTTCACATTCTGAATGCCTCAGTGAGGTCAGCACCGCTTATACTCTGAGATCAGTTCTAGACCCATAAACTTAAAGTTCAAAATAAATGTTTGCCTCAAAAGAGGATTTTCTCCTGATATGCTCTTGTCCACACCAGTTCCAGACCTCCTGCCCCTATCCTACCTGCGTTCCTAGTTCTTTGCAACTTCAAACCTCTGCCTGGGCTTCTCTGCTGGGTTTCTGAAGTTGACTGCTTTGATTTCTTGGAATCGGAACTCAATAAAGCCTGGATCCAGACACCTGACTCCGCTGGCTTCTCTGAAATTGACATCGGTCCACTGAACACGCAATACCTGTTCCAATCTCCTCCTGTATAGCTGAGCTTCTTTCCACACTTGATCTCCTTTTGTAACTGCTTGTACGCTAGTGGGACAAAATGAGTAATTTTCTGCCTTGACAATAAAATGAGAATTTTTATAATAGAGGGCTTTGCTCACAATGAAACACAGGAAATAGGAAAATAAAAACAGTTTTTTAAAAAACAGTGACTATGATCATTCACTTTACGCAAAGGTAAATTAACTTCTCTAATCTCAAAATGTAATGAACACTGAAAATGTTGCCATATATATTTGTAAGCTCAACTGTACCAGCCTCTAAATTTAACGTAATTTGTGTTATTCCGCGTACTTTTTTTTCTTTTACCCTGGACTTATCTTCCACTTTTCAGATAGCTTTGCTTAGTAATACCTCATTGTTAATAATAATAAACATATCTTCCACCTTATACTTTGGCCATTTTCATTGTATTGTCAAACAACAAGTCTTATTAACTGGTCAAATTCAGTCAATTCGCCAGTTGGTAACCAGTCTTTTAAAAGAAGGTGTTCAAGGCTGGGCTCAGTGGCTCACACCTGTAATCCCAGCACTTTAGGGGGCCGAGGTGGGTGGATCACGAGATCAGGAGTTCGAGACCAGCCTGGCCAACATGGTGAAACCCCGTCTCTACTAAAGATACAAAAAATTCGCTGTAATCCCAGCTACTTGGGAGGTTGTGTCAGAAGAATCGCTTGAACCCAGGAGGCGGAGGTTGCAGTGAGCCAAGTTCGCGCCATTGCACTCCAGTCTGGGCAACAGAGTGAGACTCTGTCTCAAAATAAAAAAAAAAAAGACAAGGCATTCAGAATTCTTTATGAATGGTGTTCCTCCTTCCGATGTTTTTACACTTATTTGACTTTTACGTGCTTACTTTTTATCTGCAGTCCATCTTTATTTCACTCTGAGTAAGACAGCATTTAATGAGTAACATCCAAATTTCTTTTCATTCTTGGCACCACCATCCCCCAAAATCCATAAGCTAAAAACTTAGGAGTATTCCTGGATTTTCAGCTTGTTTTTGCATTCTAAGACAATAGTGAAATCTACCGGCTCTACCCAAAAACACACTGCAGTGGTTAATTTTATGTGTCAGCATGGCTGGGTCTTGGCACTCAGATATTTGATCAAGCACCAGACTGGATGTTGCTATGCAGGTGATTTTTTTAAAGATGAGATAATCATTTTAACTGGCCAACTTTGAATAAAGCAGCTCACTGGTCTCAATGCGGGTGGGCCTCATCCAATCAGATGAAGGTCTTAAGAAAAAACAAACTGAGGAAGAAGGAGAAGGGCGGATTCCCCAAAGAAGGAATTCTGCCTCTGGACTGCTTTATTTTTATTTTTGTTTGTTCATTTGTTTTTGAGATAGGATCTTGCTCTGTCGCCCAAGTTGGAGTGAAGTGGTGCAATCACAGCTCACTGCAGCCTTGAATTCCTGGGCTCAAGCGATCCTCCCACCTAAGCCTCCCGAGTAGCTGGGACTACAAACCTGTGCCACCATGCTCAGCTAATATTTTTATTTTTAGTAGAGACAACAGTCTCACTTTGTTGCCTAGGTTGGTCTCGAACTCCTGGGCTCAAGTGATTCTCCACCTCAACCTTCCAAAGTGCTGAGATTACAGGCATGGGCCACCTTACCCAGCTCTAGGCTGCTTTAGACTCAAACTGCAATATCAACTCACTCCTGAGTTTCCCCCCACCCCCTCTACCCTTGCAGGGTTTGGACTTGCCAGCTTCTGCAAATGTGTGAGCCAAGTTCTTAAATAACTCTCTCTCTCCACCCTCTTCTCTCCACTTTCTGTGTATACACACACACAGAACTCTAATGCTTACACATACCCTAATTCATTCTCCATTCTCCAACTCCATTTTTACCACTCCAAACCAAGCCACCATGGGCTGGCTCTAGTCTTCCTTTCTTGAAAATGGAATCATCAAAAAAGATAACACCTGATCTCCCAATTTTCTGGGAGGGGCCAGGCCTGACTTATCACCTGATGCCAAATTGCAAAACCTACCTAATATAATAGGTGGTCTTCACTGAGCTACCTGAAAGAGTGAGTTTCCTTTCTGTTTTCACCATCACTTTTGCAGATTGTCTATGATGTACACCACATTCTGGTTGAATGCTCACTCAATAATAAAATTCTTTTCTTTCTCATCTACCTTTACGGAGAGGTTTTCAGGGTGGGGAAGGAGATTGGGTTTCTAACTACAAATCCTCAACAACTTAAAGGATACCAGAGTACCCAGGAAAAATACATCTAGCTTCTATATCACTGACTATTGGAAAGGACATGATTCAGACCAGTGACCCGTCTGCCCTCACCACCAACTCTACACCTTTCAGGTCCTCAAACCCTCCAGGCTCACTTCCACATTACTAACTTCATGTTTTGAGTTCCTTCTTCTTGGGATGCTCACTAAGGTCACAGCTCAAGTGTCAACTTTTCTTTTCTTTTTTTTTTTTTTGAGACAGAACCTTGCTCTGTCACCCAGGTTGGAGTGTAGTGGTGCCATCTTGGCTCACTGCAACCTCCCGCCTCCTGAGTTCAAACAATTCTCGTGCCTCAGCCTCCCAAGTAGCTGGGATTACAGGTGCATGCCATCACACCCAGCTAATTTTTGTATTTTTACTAGAGATGGAGTTTCACCATGTTGGCCAGGCTGGTCTTGAACTCCTGACCTCAAGTAATCTGCCCTCCTCAGCCTCCCAAAGTGCCAGGACTACAGACGCGAGCCACCGTGCCCAGCCAAGGGTCAACATCTTAGCAGGCTAACCATCTTAACTCATTTTATTCTTTTATTTACCATGTAGTATCCATAACCATCTTAAAATATATCATTCTTCCTTACTTTGTTTTGTTTGTTTGTGTTTTTGTTTTGAAAAAGGGTTGCACCGTGTTGGCCAGGATGGTCTCGATCTCCTGACCTCAGGTGATGCACCCGCCTCGGCCTCCCAAAGTGCTGGGATTACAAGCGTAAGCCACCTTGCCCGGCCCTTTAATTTGTTTACTTGCATTCTGTCCATATTCCTCTACTAGAATGTAAATTTCATGAGAAGGGAAGCTTGATCTTTCTGATTTAGTGCTGCAATCTCTATTCGGGGAGCATAAACAATCTCTCAACAAATAGTTGAATGAATGAAAATATTTACTAAACCAGAAGCATCTTGACTAGTAACCCAGATGAATTATTTATTTAATAATAGATTAATGATTACAGGTGTGTTGAATATTTGTTTTTCCCCAAAAAGCTTATTTTTACTGAAGAGCAATTTAGAAATGTGTATACTTATGAAAAGAGTACTTAGAAATGAAAAGCTTCTATTTCAATACATACTTATCTATTCTTGTTTCCTTTATTTATCTTCTGCCATTGGGAAGCAGTGTAAAGTTTGATATTGCCTTTGCCAGACAATACAAGGAAACGTAGAATTATCACCCTATGGCGATACGTTCATCGTGTGTTATTCTTCTCCCCAAGCAATCAGCATGAAGTTTTGCTTTAACATCATCTCTGCAACACGTCTGATTTAAAATGTCATACTTTTTCCTCTGAAGGCATATTCAAGATGTTGGCCAAAAGACAGCCTGTGACATTTTTACCAACATTAACCACACTAACATTTACAAACATCCTATTTTTGTCCATACTAATTATGTTTTTGTAATAGAAAATTGGCAAAGATTAATGGATGGACACAGCTAGGTCGCTGTTTTCATTTCTCTGCAATCTCATTTGTAGGATCTAATATGTGAGTTTCTTTTTTTTAATACTTACACATCAGAAATTTATTTCCAGACTTGCAGCAATTCTCCTTCCATCCTAACTTGATCTTACTAATCTCACATTTATTTTTCAACAAATATTTGACAAACATTGACCACATGCTAGACACTATGCAAATGAGAATACAAAGACAAATGAAAGAGGGAAGTTTCCGGCCACGCTGAGCACACTCTCTGCTGTAGTTAACTCAGGGGCAAAAATATCAAGGGCAAAAAATATCAAAATACATGTAGTAAAGAAGCAGTAAGTTTCCACCCAGTATCTCAGGTTAAAAATGATTGGAGACTAAACATCCAGTAGCCTAGGGGTAGATTTTCTTTTCTTTTCTTTATTTTTTTTTTTTTTTTGAGACAGAGTCTCACTCTTTCACCCACACTGGAGTACAAACGCGCAATCTCAGCTCGCTGCAACCTCTTCCCCCAAGGGTCAAGCAATTCTCGTGCCTCAGCCTCCTGAGTAGCTGGAGGACTACAGGCATCTGCCACCACACCCGGCTAATTTTTGTATTTTTAGTAGAGACGGGGTTTCACCATGTTGGCCAGGCTGGTCTCGAACTCCTGATCTCAAGTGATCCGCCTGCCTTGGCCTCTCAAAGTGCTGGGATTATAGGTGTGAGCCACCGCACCTGGCCTGCATTTTCTTTCAGGCATTTTTAAAATTATTCTACAACATTGAGCAAGTCATTAAATCCCCAAGCCTACTAGCAAAGAAAATTAGGTTATTAAAGGTGCCTGTTTAGGGATACGAGTACGATGCGCTACGTTTTCTCTACATTTTTAGATTTTTCCATCAGCAAATGAAATGCTGACATTAAAACATAAAAGACACTAACTTCTGGAAGACAGAGAAGCCGGATGAGAGGAAAAGCAGCAAGTAGCTGTAGCAGATGCCACCAGAATTGTACTATTTCTCCTTGGCCTTTGCTGAGTGGGGCACACAGGCCCCACTTCAAATGATGGCACCACGTCTTTTGGCCTGCGGGCTTTTCTTGGCTATCAGAGCCCTCTTGGCTGAAACATGGCACAAATTAGATGGGTCAGAAAATTAATGTCCTGTACAAGGAGGCCTTCATCACAGACCAAGAAGAACTGCTGGAGGCTCTAAATCTCTTGCACCTTGGATGGGATGAGTTTGAGGCACCCATTCCACACCATCACCCAGAGCTCTGAAGCTCCATTACCCACAGCCGTCACTGGCTGCCCACACACCTTCCCTTTCTCTCTCACTTCCCCATTCCCCTGCCAGTGTTTCCTGGACTCACTTCCCAAATAAACTAACTTGCCCTCAAGCCAGAGTGCAACTGTCCAAGGACAGCTTCTTGGGGAACTCAAACTAAAAAATACATTCACCAGCCTCGGTTAAATAAATGTACATATGTTTTCCCCAAAGACCCCAAATTAAGTGAAAAATGAATATTTACCCTGCACCTAGTCCATTCAAGAAGCTGTACCAGGTGCTGAGGGCAGCTGGGGGCTGTCTGTCAGAGTTTAGGCTTAAAAATGTTAAACAGGAGGCCAAGGCGGGAGGATCACCTGAGGTCAGGAGTTCGAGATCAGCCTGGCCAACATGGCGAAACCCCATCTCTACTAAAAATACAAAAATTAGCCAATGTGGTGGCACACGCCTGTAATCCCAGCTACAGTCGGGACTGACGCAGACGAATTGCTTGAACCCACGTGGCGAAGGTTGCAGTGAGCTGAGATCACACCACTGCACTCCAGCCTGGGTAACAGTGAGGCATCGTCTCAAAAAAAAAAAAAAAAAGAGAGAGAGAGAGAGAAAGAAATGTTGAACAAAAGAAAAAAAAATGGAGAATTACTTCATTTGTCACTCTGATCCTTCATTCATACCCAAAATATTCAGGGAATATATTGATTTAAGTGATTGCATTTGGCCATTTGGAAAAATACAAAATAAAGTCCCATGCGAGTCTGACTGCAAGGAGAGAAAGAGGCCAAGAAACTTCCAACTTCCCTCCTACCTCCTTAAAGATACGAATATCTACACCTTACTGGGGCCATTCACTCCCTTGTCGGTAGAAGAGGCTTCCTTCCTCCTGCTGACCGCCCTGCCTGTGTCCTGGATTCTGAATCCTCCTACCTTGCCACCAGCTAGTTTCTCCTCTCACTCCTATTTCTTCAGCCTCTGAATGCCAGCCTCCCCAGATCCCCCTGAAGATAGATAAATAACACCCTTTACTAGGTAAGAAGCTGGTGCTACACTGGTCTTTCTTCTTCCAAGCAGAGCCTCACTAACTAATTAGTTCACCTCATGTATGTATCACGTCAGTTTGATCATGACATAATCAGAGCTCTAGGGTTTGGCTCCCAGGTAAGAGATTCCACTGCTCACTGGCTGTGTGACCTTGGCCAAGTTAACACTACTCTGTCCTTCCATTTCCCCATCTGCAAAATAAGAGGGGGAAATAGCAGGAGCTCCTCGTGGTCGTGAAAATGAAATGAGATCATCTAAATAAAGTGCTTAGAAGAGTTCCCAACACAGGAATCGCTTAATACATGTTCATTATTATTATTATTATTGTTAACTTGGCAAAATCAGTCATACAGTGTGAGATGTTTCAGAATAGGATGAAATGAGAGAGCAGAGAACTGTTGCAGCAGTCTAAGAAAGAGGGACCAGCCAGGCACAGTAGCACACGCCTGTAATCCCAGCACTTTGGGAGGGCAAGGCAGGTGGATCACATGAGGACAGGAGCTCAAGACCAGCCTAGCCAGCATGACGAAACCCATCTCTACTAAAAATACAAAAATGAGCCGGGCGTGGTGGTGCATGCCTGTAATCCCAGCTACTCGGGAGGCTAAGGCAGGAGAATCACTTGAAACCAGGAAGCGGAGGTTGCGGTGAGCGAAGACCACGCCATTGCCCTCCAGCCTGATCCACAAAGCAAGACTCCGTCTCAGAAAAAAAGGGACAGAAGGACAGAGAGCCCCGAATCCCTGGGTTTCCAGACTCAGGAAGCTGGTAGCAGGGTGCAGAGGGTTACGTTCTTTGGGGCTGACAGACTTTCAATCAAATCCTGGTTCCGCCGTTTTAGGTGTGTTGCCTTCGTACTATTCGCCATTCTAGCCTCCACTTCCTCATCTGTAAAGTGGGGGATAATAATGCTGTCTGGTAAAGCCACCATCAACTTCTAAATGAGATCATTTATGTAAAGCACGCAGCATATCATTTGCATATAATACACACTTGATAAATACTAATTCCCTCCATTCCCCCTCTTGAAGTGAAAAGTCTAAAAAAAAATTGATACAGAAAAAGAAATCTAAGCCCTTCTTGGAACATAGTGTTATTTGAACCACATTTGTATCTTCCCTGATCAACACATTCCAGCTAGTAAATTATGTCTACTTCTTAGCCTCAGAGTCCGAAGACCATAATGAAGAGTTAGCTCTGGTCCTTACTGGCAACCTGACTTTTGCAAGCCCCTTCATATTCAGAGTTTCAGCTTTCTCATCTAGGGAAAGGTACACAGTGACACCTTCCCACCTGCTTTATAGGAAGTTATGGGCCCCTGAGGTCTAAGTTTCTACTACAGTTATTCATGTGCAATATTTATAGATTAAACCAGAAGTTACACAACTGTCAAAATGTGAGGCTGAGCACTGTGGCTCATGCCTGTAATCCCAGCACTTTGGGAGGCCGAAGTAAGCAAATCTCTTAAGCCCAGGAGTTTAAGGCCAGCCTGGTCAAGATGGTGAAACCCCATCTCTACTAAAAACACAAAAAAAATTGGCAGGATATGGTGGCGGGCACCTGTAATCCCAGCCACTCAGGAGGTTGAGGCACAGAACTGCTTGAACCCAGGAGGCAGAGGTTGCAGTGAGTTGAGATGGTGTCACTGAACTCAAGCCTGGGCGACAGAGCAAGACACCATCTCAAAAAAAAAAAAAAAAAAAAAAGCAAAAGTTAGCCAGGCCTGGTGGCATGCACCTGTGGCCCCAGCTACTTAGGAGGCTGAGGTGAGAGAATCATTTGAGCCTGGGAGGTCAAGGCTGCAGTAAGCCATGATCATGCCACTGCACTCCACCTGGGTGACAGAGAGAGACCCTGTCTCAAAAAAAAAAAAAAAAATGTAATCTAGCCTTATGTTCCAAAGCATAAAAATTTGCTTAGCCTTCTAGATAAAAACACTGAGAAAGATGGAGTACAAATTAAAAAAGGAGAAAGGTGCTTGTATTTTTCTCCCACTTAATTCAGTTTTGTGAAAAAATAAATAAATTGAAGAATCAAGATTTTACTTAAGACATGCATTTATATTGGAATCAAAGTTTTCAAGGGTGATTGTGAAAACCACTACTATGATAATTACATGATAATAATGATCTTTCTCAGCATTTCAATGAAGGAAATGAAATAGAGGTATATCAGGATTGTACCTTTAGTGTGATGTCAATGTCAGAACACAGCTGGATCCCTTCCAGCCAAATGTGAGCCCCACAGATGACAACAGGAATAACCTAATTTGCACTCAGTTGATCTAATAACGCAGCAAGAAATCAAAGCAGAGGTGGAAAAGTACAAGCTGCTGGGCAGAGGCCTGGATTACCTCTACCTGCTCTACCGTCCCCTTCTGGACATTTTTACCTCCCTGAGCCTGTGCTTCATCTATAAAATGATGATGATGTCAAAAATGCATCATTTCCGAGTTCTTTCTTGCTTTAATGCTCCATGATTCTAAGGCTTCTCTGTCCACCAAGACGTCTCTGATTTTCATTTTTTGCAGATGTTCTAGCCTTTGCATGACACCTGGCCTGCTGTTTGAACTGCCTTCCCAGAGCCTAGAAAGGCTCCATATTGACCTGGGCCCAATGGCAGCAGCTAGTAAGAGCCTACCGTTGGCATCTCCTCGAACTCTGCCCCCAGTGGTGTCAAGTCGCTAGTTTGAAATCAACCACAGTGGAAATATTTACAATAGGAAATCAGTAAACATCATCAATCAAATCAGTGCTTCCTTTATTTTCTTTCTTGGAACCAGTAGTTAAGTTTACCAATAAACCACTACCTGTGAGCCAAACCCTCCCATTTCCAAGTTAAACGTCTTTGCTGTGGTGTAACCTCTGTGTCCCACTGGCTCTCACGGTGCATCTACCATGGTTATAACCCAACTGAGCTCTAAACGTTGGGGCTGAGTGCTAAAAAGACAGCACGGCAAGAACAACGGTAGGAAGAGTGAGAAGCTAGCCCTGTTAACCTCTAGCCTCCTGGACCCCTCCAGGTAGAACCAGCCCATCCGCTGGCAGCTGCCCACAGAGACTTATGGTGCTAATGCTGTGGGATGCTCTCCCCGAAGGTGGAAGGAAGGGTTGTGAGTTGAAAATAAATAAACCAACTGCAAGTAGGAAGACCTTCCCATGGGTTTTCCACTGGGCAGGAAGCAAGAGGAGAGGTCATGAGGCTTCATACACCTTTAACCTTGCTGCTAAGCAGGTGCTCTGCCTTTACACAGATTCCTCTAATCACAAGCTTCTTAGGCCAAGAAGAGATAAAATAAGAGTTACAGGCTGGGTGTGGTGGGTGGCATCCATAATCCTGCACAATGGGAAGCCACGGTGGGAGGATAACCAGAGCCCAGAAATTTGAGATGGGCCTGAACAAGAGAGTAAGGCCCCATCTCTAGAAAACAAAAGAAACAAACAAAGAAACCTTTTTTTTTTTAATTAGCCTGGCATGGTGGGTCATGCCTGAAGTTCCAGCTACTGGGGAGCTGGGAGCGGGGCTGAGGTGGGAGGATGGCATGAGCCCAGATGTCAAGGCTGCAGTCAGCCGTGATCACACCACGGCACTCCAGCCTGGGTGACAGAGTGAAACCCATCTCAAAAAGCAAAACAACACAAATTACAGGCTTCCAGGTGAAAACAAAAATCTGGAAGGGGCTCCCTTGAATTTTTTGTTTCTTTGTTTATTCTCCAAGTAAACTGATCTTCAGCATCTCCCTTCCCTCCCCCGGTATCTGTCCTATGAAGAGGAAGACATTAGTCAGAGGAGGGCATCCTGCTGTTGGGAACAGGGGAAACACTCCAGAGCAAGCCAACAAACACTCTTGCTAGAAGCATTACTCAGTCAGTTAAAGAAAATTCGATATATACCCAAAGGATTATAAATCATTCTATTACAAAGACACATGCACACATATGTTCACAGCAGCACTGTTTACAATAGCAAAGACCAGGAACCAACCCAAATGCCCATCGACGATAGACTGGACAGGGAAAATGTGGCACATACACACCATGGAATACTATGCAGCCATAAAAAACGATGAGTTCGTGTCCTTTGTAGGGACATGGATGAATCTGGAAACCATAATTCTCAGCAAACTGACACAAGAACAGAAAATCAAATCACTCATAGGCGGGTGTTGAACAATGAGACTACATGGACACGGGGGAGGAGGAGAATCACATACTGGGGTCTGTTGTGGGGGGGGGCCAACGGAAGGGACAGCGGGCAGGGTGGGGGAGATCAGGGAGGGATAACATGGGGGAGAAATGCCAGATGTAGGTGATGGGCGGATGGAGGCAGCAAACCACATTGCCATGTGTGTACCTATGCAACGATCCTGCATGACCTGCACATGTACCCCAGAACCTAAAGTACAATAAAAAATAAATAAATAAAAATATAAATAAAAAGTTTAAATACAACTAAAAAAAAAAAGAAAATTCGGCACCGTATCTGTGCTGCCTAACATGACAGCCAGTTGCCTCATGTGACCACGGTACACTTAACATGACACTGGTGTGAATTGAGACGTGCTGTAAGTATACAATACACCCCAGATACTGAAGAGTTAATTTTGAGAAATGAATGGAAAATTATCCTAAATAGATTAAATGTTAAGTGATAATATTTCCAAGTTACTGGGTGACGTAAAATATAGTAATAAAATCAGGGCTGGGCGCTGTGGCTCACGCTTATAATCCCAGCCCTTTGGGAAGCCAAGAAGGGCAGATTGCTTGAGGTCAGGAGTTCAAGACCAGCCTGGCCAACACGGTAAAACCCCATCTTTGTTAAAATACAAAAATCATCTGGGCGTGGTGGTTGGTGCATGCCTATAATCCCAGCTACTTCAGAGGCATGAGAATCACTTGAACTCGGGAGGCTGAGGTTGCAGTGAGCCAAGATCATGCCACTGCACTCCACCTGGGTGACAGAGAGAGTCTGCCTTAAAAACAAAAATAAAATTAATTTCATCTATTGTTTTTATTTGGTCTTTTTTTTTTTTTTTGAGACAGAGTCTCACTCAGTCACCAGGCGCCAGGCTGGAGTGCAGTGGCACGACCTTGGCTCACTGCAACCTCCGCTGCCCGGGTTCAAGCATTCTCCTGCCTCAGCCTCCCGAGTAGCTGGGACTACAGGCGCGCGCCACCACGCCCAGCTAATTTTTTTTTTTTTGTATTTTTAGTAGAGACGGGGTTTCACCATGCTGACCAGGACGGTCTCGATCTCCTGACCTCGTGATCCGCCCGCCTCGGCCTCCCAAAGTGCTGGGACTACAGGCGTGAGCCACCGCGCCCGGCCTATTTGGTCTTTTTTATACTTCTTTTCTGCCACTGATTTTAATAGCTAACAGTTATAAGGCACTTACTATGGGTCATACTCTGTTCTAAACATTTCACATATTGTTACTCATTGAATCGTCACAAGAACTGATGAGGGCAGGTAATATTTACTCTCTCCATTTTATAGACATGGAATCTAAAGCACAAAGAAAGTAGCCTGCCCAAGGTCGCAAAGCTAGTGAGTGAGAGAGACAGGGTGTAAACCACAAAGCCTTCGCTTGTGTTTTTCGCATCACTACTACTCAATGCTTATTACGATTTAAACTTTGCGGTAGTAAAATACTCTCTTCCTAGGAAACTTCCTTCCCACCGTGACAGCAGTGCATACAGTAGGTCATAAGCACAAACCACATTCTGCAAGTGTTTGTTGATTTCATAGAAATAAAGGGGGATCGGAAACCAGAAAATCGAATTTGAAATCTCTTCCACAGCATCTCCAAATAGAACTAGGAATGCAAATCCCCCAAGGCGCTCCCATCCTGAAGTTTAAGCAATTGAGTCTAGAGAATTACAAAAGACAGACTGGAGAATGTGTTTGAAAATGTGAAAAACTCTGGAGCTGTTCCTAATGAGTAATCTCTAATCTCCGAAAAAGAAGAAAAACAGGAATCAATCTGCTTATGCGGCAGTTTGAACAGTCTAGAATACAGATAAGGATGAACTTTCCAACAATCAAGTGTATGAATGATCCGAGCAGAAAAAAAAAAAGAAAATGAGCGTGGAAACTGCTTAGAATCACTTGTGGGGTGATGATCTGTGATTATATCCTCGGACCTAAGTAAGATGAGGGGGAGACATCAGGGCTGCCCTCCTTCCAGCCAAAGACACTCAGAAGGTATTTGTTGGTGATGAGAGAAATACTGTGAATTGAAAACCAGAAAGAGTAAACCACAGAGCAGGAAGTTTCTGTACGAAGAAAACAGGGAAGGAACAATGAGCGATGAGAGAAGTCAGGAGGAGACTGAGGGTCTACAGGGCTCCAGGCCACGCAGCGACGGAGACCTAAGACACGTCCTCCTCCCTCCTCCGGCTCCAGGCCTCCATGCCTGGCCGCCAGGTGAAGGCAACAGGCTTAGCCCAGGACTGCGTGGAGCAGGTGAGTCGCGTGTCCTCCTCACAAAGGTGTGGTTCATAGCCCCGCAAACAGAAAGCCCCCTGCCGCAGAGCAGACTTACCCAGTAGCTGAACAGCACCCAGAATGACAGAGGCAAAAACCAGGAGCAGAGGTAGCCTCATGGCTCAGGGTTTATCCTTTCCTTCCTCAGATGGAGAGGAGGGCGGAAGAAAGCAGCAAAACAATAGGTCTCCCTGACTGCACCTCCACCTAATCCAAGTTCTCAGAGCTGCCCAGCTAAAAGAAGCACAGAGGAAGCCCTCGCTTTTAAAGGGCTCCTGAATTTAGGGAAAGCCTCCACTAAGGAGACATCCTGTCACATGAGGATGACTGGAAAAACAGGAATTCAAAGTTACAACTTTGCTTCGTAAGCTAACTTCTGAGAAGAGCAGACGCAGAGGAAGAGGAGAAAGGGACACGTGTGGGGAGAGGGGTGACGGGGTGGGGGAGGAGAGAGGGTGATGGTGATCGCGAGGAGTCAGGAAGGAGAGAACTGAAACAGCCTGGGAGCTCTGGCCTGCTCAGATAGGGCTGGGTGGAGACCAAACTGCAGGCCATTACCTGTGCCAGAAACGGGGCTTCACCCCGGGCAGCAGCTGAGTCAGGGGTCTCTCCGCAGACAACCTCTACTCTGAAGCTCCAGCCACAGCGGGCCCTGGAAAGGGCAGTTGTACGTTGGAAACACTTACTTCGGAGTTGAAGCTCATCCCCCCTCATTCACATTCAGTGCTTAGAACCTTTCTTATTTTCTCTTGGAAAGTTTCAAGAGAAAGTTCCCATGGAGCTTCATTTCCTCCAGGCAGAAGAAAAGTGAAAGGGAGGCTATGCCTAACGACTGTCAGGCCAGGAGGGAGAAAGTTGCAGAAACCTTTTCTAGAAAGTTCTCCAGAAAGCCAGAAAAAGTAAAGGAAAAGAAAACAGTGGCAAAGGATTTGCAGTAAAGCCTTGCTGCCCAGCCTCAACCACCGCGGTCCTCTTCAAGTTTAAGAGGGTCCGCTTGCTGAGAAAAGAAAATCTGGCCCGGCGCAATGCCTTGAACCCGGGAGGCCGAGATCGCACCACTGCACTCCAGCCTGGGTGACAGGTGTGAAACTGTCTCAAAAAAAAAAAGAAAATCTGGTTGCTTGGTCAAAAGATATATATTCATTTAAAGGCAAGTGGAATTCTTTCTTAGAATAAAACACGTTCCCAGATCTTTCATTAAGCAGAAAATAACCCCTCAAACATCTCTGTTGTTATTTTCCAGAAGTAAAACATGAATTTAGAACGTTTTAAAGCAGAAACTAATGAATAGCTGGCCAAACCGTAACTAGAGTGTGTTAGTAACTCAAAAAGAAGCTGCCGGAAACATTGTAATTTTTAAACATTTTTAAATGAATAGTTTTATCTTCAAATGGAAAGCCTCCACATTCATCCTCTTTGTGATAAAGTTAAAAACTCTGCATCCTAATAAAAATGTGATATAGTTCTCTAACTGATTGATTTTAACATTGTAAATTTGAGATTATTCTGACCGGAGGGAAAAAGATAGTGAAAGTGGAGGACAGAGGACCAGTGTTTCTTTTTCACTAAGCCTGGACCTGACTGAAAAAAATTGTTGGTTATAGAACAGAACAGAGAAAACAAAAATGTTTCTAAGACACTGTTTCACTGAGTTATGAAAAAAGCAGTTTAAATAGGTCATTTGTGGCTTTCAAATATAAAATAAATTATATACAAAAAGTGACTGCCTAATTTAAATTTATATAAATTTCAGAAGCAAATACAATTTAATTGAATTATGTATATAATCACATTCAGGGTTTTGTTTTGTTTGGTTTGGTTTTTTGTTTTAAGACAGAGTCTTCCTCTGTTGCCCAGGCTGGGGTGCAGTGGTTCGATCTGGGCTCACTGCAACCTCTGCCTCCTGGGTTCAAGCAATTCTCCTGCCTCAGCTCTCGGGTAGCTGGGATTACAGGCATGCGCCAGGATGCTCGGCTATTTTTTTGCATTTTTACTAGAGACGGGGTTTCACCATGTTAGCCAGGCTGGTCTCAAACCCCTGACCTCAAGTGATCTGCCCGCCTTGGCCTCTGAAAGTGCTGGGATTACAGGCATGAGCCACCACACCTGGCCCACGGTTTTTTTGATTACATAAGTGTGTGTATCACATTAGTGAAATTAAAAATTCGGATCAGTAGTAAAATCTGTGAAGTTTAAACAAAATGCAGCCAACCACCCCACAAAGAATTTACCCCATGACCTTGACCTTGTTGAAACAAAGATTTATCAGGCTAGAAGAGGCCACCAGGGCAAATAATAAGTCTAAATCTTGGGGACGGGATGTCACAGAAGATGGTGGTGTAGGAAGCTCCAGGAATTCATCCCTCCTTCTAAGCAGCCATCAGATGATCAGGAACTGTCCGAAGAAACGGCAGGTGCTCCTCTACTCATGATGGAGTTAGACCCTGATAACCCCATTGTGAGTTGAAATATGGTAAGTCAAAACTGCACTCAATACAGCTGACCTACCAAACATCACTGCTTAGCGTAACCTACCTTAAACGTGCTCAGAACACTTACATTAGCCTCTAATTGGGCTAAATTGATATGGCCAGGAGGCAGGGAAGTGCTAGGTAGAGAAGGGTGGGATCCCTGGTGAGGGCTCCACCCTCCGGCCTCTGCCTGCTGACCTAAGTGAAAACAGGCACTCCCATTTTCACGTCCAGATATTACATTTCCAAGACCACTCTGGCCCACCACACACCCCATCTTGTGCCCATAGAAACCTGAGACCGCTGGCTAGGTGCTGTGGCTCATGCCTGTAATCCCAGCACCACAGGGTCAGGAGATTGAAACCATCCTGGCCAACATGGTGAAACCCCGTCTTTACTAAAATCCAAAAAATCAGCCTGGCATGGTGGTACGCACCTGTAGTCCAGGAGAATCGCTTGAACCCAGGAGACAGAGGTTGCAGTGAACCGAGATCGAGCCACTGTACTCCAGCCTGGATGACAGAGCAAGACTCAGCCTCAAAAAAAAAAAAAAAAAAAAAAAGAGGACATCGAAAGGAGCAGAGGAACAGAGTGGTGGAGAGCAGTGGGGTGGCACAGCAGAGAAGGAGAGAAGAAGGACCTCTGGACACCAAGGGCCATTTGGCTGGGGGTGGTCAGAGAACAGTCCGGCTGCCTGACTCCAGGGGAAGACCACCTTCCCATCCCATTCCCCACTTCTGGCTCCCCATCCATCTCGCTGAGAGCCACCTCCACCATTCAGTAAAAGCTTGCACTCAACTTCCTTGCCCTCAACCACTCAACCTCAGCCCACATGTGATCTGATTCTTCCAGTACACTGGGCAAGAACTCAGGCTGTCACACTGGCTCCTCGTCCTTGGTGATAAGGCAGAGGGTCTATAGAGCTGACTAACACAAGCTGCCTGCCCACGGCATAGCTGAAAGAACACATTGTAACAAATGCTCAGCTGGGCTTCAGGAGTCCTAGATGCCAGCCATGGGGCCAGAGCCCAAAACACTCCCCCACAGCCTCTGCACCTGCCCATTGTATGCTGCCTGCTCCCGCTAAGGGTTTGAGCAGCAGGGCACCAAAGGAGCAAGCCACGTCCCTGTCGCAAGCCCTGTGAGGGTCATAAGGGAACAATTGTGTTTCAAAATCATCTAACACAAAGCCTATTTTATAACACAGAGTTGAGTATCTCATGTAATTTATTGGAAATGGTACTAAAAGTGAGAAGCAGCATGGGTGAATGGTCTTCGAAATATGGTTTCTACTGAATGCACCACTTCTACTTTCGCATCATCGTAAAGCCGAAACATCATTTTGTCTAACATCCTAGGTCAAGGACCATCTGTATTTTGGAAGTCAAGAGTCTAGTCAAAACTTGGAGCATCCAAGAGAGAGCTTGATAAAGAGGCTGGTACATTTCAGTGAATTTCAGCCTCTTCCTGTTGTCATGGCTGTGCCAGGCAGCTGTCAGGTGAGCAGCCCACATGCCCAGTGCAGCTTGCTGAGGCCAGGCTGGGCAACAAGGATTTAGTCCTCCAAATGTTAGGACTGTGTGTTCTGATTGGTGCTTTCATTTGCTTTCATCACTTCTCTTCAACCTAGTACTGGAAGTCCTAGCTAGAGCCTCTAGGAAAGAAAAATAATAATAAAAGCATCCAAATTAAAAAGGAAGAAGTGAAATTATCTCTGTACACAGATGGCCTGATTTTAAATATGGGAAGTCCTAAAGCTTTCAACACACACACACACACACACACACACACACACACACACACACACAAACTGTAGAGCTAATAAATTCAACAAATTTGCAGGACATAAAATCAAAACACAAAAATCAGTTGTATTTTGATATACTTGTAATGAACAATCTGAAAATAAAATTAAGAAAACAATTCTATTTACAATAGGATCAAAAAGAATAAAATACTTAAAAGTAAATTTAACTACATAGACAAAAGACTTGTCCACTAAAAACTACAAATGGTTGCTGAAAGGAAAAGACCTAAATAAATGGAAAGATACCCTGTGTTCATGAAATAGAAGATTTAATAATATTGTTAAGATGTCAATACTATCCAATATAATCTATAGACTCATGCAATCCCTATCAAAATCGCAACAATTTTTTTTTTGCAGAAATAAACTCCATCCTAAAGTTCATACGGAATTTCGCGGGAGTCCGCACAGCCAAGACAATTTTGAAAAAGAATGAGTTGAAAGATTCACACTTCCTGATTTCAGATCTTACTACAAAACAGCAGTAATCTAAACAGTGTGGTACTGGCATAAGGATAGCCACATAGCCAATGGAATAGAACAGAGAGGCCAGAAATAAACCCAGGCGGGCAGTTGATTTCCAACAAGGTACCTAAAGCATTCAATGAGGAAATAACAGCATTTTCAATAAATGGTGCTGGGAAAACTGGCCATCCACAGGCAAAAGAATGGATTTGGACTTTTACCTTACACCAAATACAAAAATTAACCCAAAATGGATCAAATGCCTAAACCTAAGAGCTAAAAACTATAAAACTCTTAGAAGACAATGTCAGGAAAGAAAATCTTCACAGCATTGGATTTGACAATGATTTCTTGGATACGATACCAAAAGCACAAGCAACAAAAAAGTAGATAAATAGGCCTTTATCACAATTAAAAACGGTGTGCATCAAAGAACGCTATCTGGGAAGCGAAAAGACGGCACAAAATAGAAATCATCTGTAAATCACATATCTGATAAGGGATGAATATTCAGAATATATTAACAACTACAACTCAGTAACAACAACAAAACCAAATACAAAATGGCCAGTGGACCTGAATAGACATTTCTCCAAAGAAGGTATACAAGTGGCCAATAAACACGTGTAAAGACGCTCACCATCATTAGTCATTAGGGAAATGTAAATCAAAATCACAATGAGATACAGTTTCACGCCCAAAAGAATTGTTATTATTAAAAGGAAAAAAAACAGAATAACAAGTGAAGTTGAGAATATGAGAAACCGGAACCCTCAGGCGTTGCTGGTAGGAACGTAAAATGGTGTAGCCATCGTGGAAGACAGCTTGGCAATGCCTCACAAAGTTACACATATAGTTATCATATGACTGCCAATTCTACTTCTAGTGTATACCCAGAAGAACTGAAAATAGGGACTGAAACAGATATTTGTACAACAATGTTCAAAGAAGTATTATTTATGATAGCCAAAAAGCGGAAGCAACTCAGGTATCTGTTAGCAGATAAACAAATGTGGTATGTATATACGGTGGAATATTATACAGCCATAAAAGGAACCCCGATACCTGCTATATGTACAATGCTTCAACATATTGCTAAGTGAAATAAGCCAAACATAAAAGGACAAATATGATGTGATTCCACTTATGTGAGGTACACAGAATAGGTAAATTCTTAGAGACAGGAAGAAAAGAGTTTACTAAGGGGTGGGGGAGGTAGAGGATGGAGGAGAATGGAGAGTTATTGTTTAACAGGCACAGAGTCCATTGGATTTGGATGATAGAAAGTTCTGGAAATAGAGAGTGGTGATAAACAACATGGTGAATATATTTAAAGCCATTGAATTGTACAGTTGAAATGACTGTAATCATAATTGTGTTATGTATCCTTTACCACATTTTTCTTTAAATCCAACTCATGCCACCCCGTCTACACCCTTCTACTAAGTTCTGGTTCTGAATTTTGGTTAGCTATTGATGACGGTGGTTATTTTTAACTAGTCCTTTCTTCAAGCTAAAAGACAAAGGAAATTCTCATTTTTTTATTAGCAAGACAATCACTGAACTATGTCATTTCCTCCTAGACTTTCTCAAACATCAGCCGCCTCCTACCCACTCAGTTTCATGTAAGATGAAGTTTGCTCTGAAATAGTTCCGAGAAAATTAGCTGGGCAAATTTTTTCATGACCTGTTACATCATTTCTCACAGATAAAACTGGTAAGCCATTCGGAAATGGTGTTTTTCAGTAAGCCTATCTTTTAATGAACAAATTTACTCAAATCTTATCAAGATAATTCCTACTCAGCCAGAAGAAAAAAAAGATACGATGCAGCTGAGTAAAAATTTAAAAATTTAGATGTTCTTATATCTCACATTTTTCAATCCTTATCAAAATACAGCAAAATATGTACAATTCATTTACAGTTTAATAGAAAATGACTACGTCATAGCAATCCAATTTCTTTGCATTCAATTACTTAAATAAAATTAGGCTTTAATTGTAATTGTCTTCAGATAATATGTTTAGATTTATCATAATCTACAGTGTGTAGATTTATGCTATTTGAAGGACCTATGAGTTTTGTATTTCTATAACCAATACTTTGTTTCATTTGGTTTTGTTTGTCTTGGAACATATCATTTTAATATACTAAATTTTACAAAGTAATTTAATTAGAAGGCTATTTGAACCATTTAATTTTTGAAACAAATTTTTAGAATAAGATTAAACATGTATTTATAATCTGAAATTGACATATACTTTACAGATGGAAACCAAGACACAAAACTGTTGGGCTGATTCTTCCAGAACAACCCTAACTATGTAAGGTTATATATAAATTTAAGCAATTTGAAATGCAAATTTTCTATTTATTCACTCAAATATTCTGGAATACCTCTAAGGCATCTGAGTTAAATATTTAAAAGAAAAAAGTTTTGTAGAGAAAGAAGGCATTCCTTAAAGGTCCATTATTTCCATTTCAATGTAAGAATAATTATGTTAAAATAAAAAAGTCTTATTAAAAATAGGCATATCTTAGAAAATTAAGATTTGTGGATATATAAATGCAAACTTTCACAGCAAGTGTTACTTCAGTAAATATTATCCTCAAATTCATATAAAATCAATTTATAATACGTTTAAGACTAAACTACTTTTTAAAGTAATGCTGCCAGTTTTACCAACATATTTTTGTGAATAACTCATTCATAAAAAACATACCTACTCTGTAACAGGCACTCAAATTTGTCAGATGATTAATGAAATGTCCAAAAATTAATTTTTAGCATAGATATGGTAATATATGTAAAAGCTCTTATAAATAATCAATTGTTAATACAAATATGTTAGTAAAACTATTAATCACTGGTACTCAGGGATGTAGAGGTAGTGCATTGTTCCACCTGAAGGGGCGCTGTATGATTTAGATTTCATTAATTAATGTCACGTTGTAAAGATCGGAAACGCCTTTCTAATGCAGTTGGATCTGGTTCTCAGTGTCTCTATGTGGGCAGGTGTACATAGCTGTTTCTCTGTTTTCTCACCTTCTGACTCTACTATATGTGTGTTTGGATCCTATTATTACAGAGGACAGAAGGTGGATGTGAGACAGGCTACCAGGAAGCTGAAAATTGTGTAGAGGCTATGATGGTTACTACTGAGTGTCAACTTGATTGGATTGAAGGATACAAAGTATTGTTCCTGGGTGTGTCTGTGAGGGTGTTGCCAAAGGAGATTAACATTTGAGTCAGTGGATGGGGAGAGGCAGAGCCACCCTCAATCTGGGGTGGGCACCATCTAATCAGCTGCCAGCGCAGCTAGGATAAAAGCAGACAGAGGAACGTGGAAGGACTTGACTGGCTGAGTCTTCCTGGCTTCATCTTTCTCCTGTGCTGGATGCTTCCTGCCCTCGAACATCGGACTCCAAGTTGTTCAGCTTTTGGACTCTTGGACTTACACCAGTGGTTTGCCAGGGGCTCTTGATCCTTTGGCCACAGTCTGAAGGCTGCACTGTCGGCTTCCGTATTTTTGAGGTTTTGAGACTTGGACTAGCTTCCTGCTCCTCAGCTTGCAGATGGCCTATTGTGGGACTTCACCTTGTGAATCAGTCCTCCTTAATATACTCCCTTTCATATATACATCTATCCTATTAGTCCTGTTCCTCTAGAGAACCCTGTCTAACACAAATGCACAGACATCCCAACAAGAGATTTGCTTAAACATAGAATTTTAATTAACATGTAAAAATAGCCCCTTTGCAAAACAAAATGGCTTTAACCATTTCATTTTTTTTCTTCTATTATTTACTACATCTTCTATGGAGTATAAGCAGTGTTTTTTTTTTCTAATATATATTTTTTATTGCATTTTAGGTTTTGGGGTACATGTGAAGAACATGCAAGATTGTTGCATAGGTACACACATGGCAGTGTGATTTGCTGCCTTCCTCCCCATCACCTATATCTGGCATTTCTCCCCCATGCTATCTCTCCCCAACTCCCCCACCCCCCGCTGTCCCTCCTCTTTCCCCCGCCAGACACCAGGGTGTGATGCTCCCCTCCCTGTGTCCATGTGTTCTCATTGTTCAACACCCTTAAACTTCATATGGAACCAAAAGAGAGCCCACATAGCCAAGTCAATTCTAAGCAAAAAGAACAAAGCTGGAGGCATCACATTACCGGACTTCAAACTATACTACAAAGCTACAGTAATCAAAACAGCATGGTACTGGTACCAAAACAGAGATACAGACCAATGGAACAGAACAGAGGCCTCCGAGGCAACACAACACATCTACAACCATCCGATATTTGATAAACCTGACAAAAACAAGCAATGTGGAAATGAGTCCCTGTTTAATAAATGGTGTTGGGAAAACTGGCTAGCCATGTGCAGAAAACAGAAACTGGACCCCTTCCTGACACCTTACACTAAAATTAACTCCAGATGGATTAAAGACTTAAACATAAGACCTAACACCATAAAAACCTTAGAAGAAAATCTAGGCAAAACCATTCAGGATATAGGCGTAGGCAAGGACTTCATGACCAAAACACCAAAAGCATTGGCAACAAAAGCCAAAATAGACAAATGGGATCTAATCAAACTCCACAGCTTCTGCACGGCAAAAGAAACAGTCATTAGAGTGAATTAGCAACCAACAGAATGGGAAAAAATTTTTGCAGTTTTTTTTTTTTTTTGAGCCAGTCTTGCTCTGTCGCCAGGCTGGAGTGCAGTGGCACGATCTTGGCTTACTGCAACCTCCGCCTCCCCAGGTTCAAGAGATTCTCCTGCCTCAGCCTCCCATACTTTAAGTTTATATAGTTTCTAAGTAGTACATTGTTCTTTTTTGTGAAAAGCCATTGATATATTCACTGTGTAAGGCCCTGCTCCAAGGAACTCAGCACAAGGCAATCATTTATTAGGCAAACAGCATGGTGCCCAGCACACAGTAGGCCTTCAGCAAGCAATTTAATTTCCCTTTTCTTTCCTATGCCTCAATTCAATTGTCATTCAGTGAAAGGGGCCTCAACAAGATAAACAAGACTATATCATTTACACATCGAAATTTCAAACATTAACATTTAGAAGGAAAAGACACTAAAAAGTCTATTACGGGTATTAGAATATTTTGTAAAATTATAAAATAAATAAAATTTTATAAAAATTATAGCATCAATAAAATTTTATAAAATTACACAATTATTACTATAATGCAATAAAATTATTAGACTATATATAAGTAATCTAATCATAGGTTAATTTTTAAATGTTCTTTCCTATAACTAACTGTATTTGACTTTTTTTTTGAGACAGAATTTCACTCTGTCAACCAGGCTGGAGTGTAGTGGTGAGATCTCAGCTCACTGCAACTTCTGCCCCAGGTTCAAGCAATTCTCCTGTCAGCCTCCAGAGTGCTGGGATTACAGGCATGCACCACCACTTTCAACGGCAAAAGCCACAATTACTTTATACCAACCTAATAATTTTTATAATACATGTAACTTTTAATTACAGTGTAGAACTATCAATGTTTTCCCAGTGTAATTTGCTGTAATATCTATTAAACACCATAGAATTGCACTCAATAAACATGTACACTCTAATTAAAATATTAAATTAAATTAGCTACTCAATTTTCCTCCTACACATACTCTTTTGTATATGCCTTCATTATTTGTATAAAGTGTTGTGACTTCTGAAAATATTAGGCACATTAATATTAAAATATTAGATTAAAAATGCACTCTAAACTCAAGTAATACTTCTGAGTTTATCTGAGCACTGGTTCTAAGTTCTAATATAGAGATAAATATATGTTTGCATAAAACATTTTCATGTTTAGCAATATTATAAATGAATCCCTTGGTTACAGGCTTTTCTTAATAATAAAAAGCTATCCATGGCAGAATTTGAAAGAAATTACTTGTATTATAATTTTTTTTTTTTGAGATGAGTGTCACTCTTGTCAACCAGGCTGGAGTGCAAAGGCGCAAACTCAACTCATTGCAACCTCTGTCTCCCGGGTTCATGTGATTCTCCTGCCTCAGCTTCCTGAGTAGCTGAGACTACAGGTTCGTGCCACCACCCCTGGCTAATTTTTGTATTTTTAGTAGAGAAGGGGTTTCACCATGTTGGTAAGGCTGGTCTCGAACTCCTGACCTCAAGTGATTCACCTTCCAAGGCTTCCCAAAGTGTTGGAATCACTGTGTGCGCCACTGCTCCAGGCCTTGTTATAATTTTTTTAAGTTATAAGTCTGGTAAGCACCTGCAGGGTTGGTTGATGAGGAGAGAAATGCATTGTTAAACAAGATGCTTTCAGGCTTTTCTTTAAGGAATTTAAAGATGAATAGGATGTTCAGAAAAGTAAACACATAATGTAAGTATGAATAAAATGCTGTAATTCAGATTCTATGGGAACTCAGAGGAGAACACTCAAATGTCCAATGAGCGGAGGTTTGTGTCCATTTTAATCTATACATTAAGCAGATTGATCACTTTTGAACACAATACTGCTCAGTGAAAAAGTATAGTCTGAATTAGCCTTAAGATTGTATTATTTTTTACAAATGCAAGATTTAAATGATAATTCCCAGAGGACAAGCAGGGACACAGAGAAGAACAAAACAGGAAATTTCTAAAAATGCATTGAGATACTTGTTTCTTGGAGACTTGGTACCAATCCAGTGCTTAACATTTACCAGGTGATGTGCTTTGCCATTTGCCAAATAATGTGCTCAGGGGATTCCTTACCCTTTATTCTTCCTAACCTTATTAATGTAGTACTAGTATTACGCTCATCTTTTAGATGTGGAAACAGAGACCCACAGAGGTCAAAGAACCTACCTCAAATCAGAAGGCTGGAAGGTAAGCTTTTAACAACTGTGAGTAGATCTTCTCTAACCATGTGACAAAAATCCTAAAACACAGGGAAAGGGAGACGGGGTGGCAGGGGGTGGGGCATTTGGTGAAGTGTAGAATAACACAAGGTCAAATTCTCTTTTATTTTTGCTTAGATGGGTATCACTCTGTCGCCCAGGCTGGAGTGCAGTGGCATGATCATAGCTCACTGCAGCCTCGATCTCCTGGGCTCAAGCAATCCTCCTGCCTCAGCCTCCTAAGTAGCTGGGACTACAGGTGCCTATCACCACACCCAGCTAATTCTTGTATTTTTTGTAGAGGTGGGGTCTCTCCATGTTGCCCAGGCTGGTCTCAGACTCCTGGACTCCAGCGATCCATCTGCCTTGACCTTCCAAAGTGCTGGGGTTACACTCGTGAGCCACCACACCTGGCCACATGTCGAGTTCTTAAGCTATTTGTTACCACAGATCATTGAAGAAACTGACCATATAAACCACTACTCTTGCATACATAAGCCTCTCACAAATCTCTCTAGCACCTGAAAATTTCTATCAAATGAACAGCATTGACTGGGAATATCACCCCAACGGGAAGAAAGCAAGCTGCACGATTTTGTAGCTAATTATTTCATAACATCAATATATTCATGATACAGTATCACATAAGACACTGATACATTGGCTATTATATTTGTAAGCTGAACCTTTAATTTTAAACAGGGCTTGTACTTGATTATTTATCACAGTATCAAATTCTACAAATAAAATATTCTTTTACTTTGAAATCTCTGTCTTCACTTTACGGCTTTTTATTATGAAACTTTATCTTGGTATTACTGATGTACCTTGACTTCATTATACTAAACAACAATCGTATTAGTACTTCAGTACTGGCAAAACAGCTAAGCCTTAAACTCAGCCAAATATCTATTAAAGTGCATTGCTTTTTATGCTGAAATCAATTTATTAAATAAAAGTCCCTCGACGCAATGGAATAAAGACTATAATTCCATGTTTGAAGAAACCCCTAAAACTACAATTTTCAAATTTTTAAAAAGTATAATCTAAAAATGATTCAATAACTTCAAGTGTGTTTTTTAAAACTAAATTTAATCAATCAATTCATATAATGCTCTCTAATTTATATAAGAAATAAAAATCTTATTCTTGGGCTAACTTGATAAAAAAAAGGTTCTTAGTTTTTAAAAGGGCTCTATTGAAGAGTATTCTTAGAAAAAGTGTGGTATACATCAGTGGTCCCCAACATTTCTGGCACCAGGGACCAGTTTTGTGGAAGACAATTTTTCCCTGGCTAGGGGTGGAGGTGGGGGTGGGTGGAGGATGGTTCTGGGATGAAACTGTTCAACCTCAGATCATCAGGCATTAGATTCTCATAAGGAGCACAACCTAGATCCCTTGCATATGCAGCAGTTCACAGCAGAGTTTGAGCTCCTATGAGAATCAAATGCCACTGCTAATCTGACAGGAGGCGGAGCTCAGGCAGGAATGCTCAGCTCGAGGCTCACCTGGTGCTGTGAGGCCTGATTCCTAACAGATCATGAACCAGTACCGGGACCATGGTCCGGGGGTTGGGGACCTCAGTATACATGAGGTCAAAATAACTAAAATTAACAACTAACATTTTCTAGAAATACTTGAGAGCCAACGACTAAGAATATAACTTTGCTTAAATTTAGCACCATTTGTATATGTAAAAAAAAAAAAAACTGATATGCCAGAGTTAGTAAAAATGGCTTATTCTCTACAATCTAGTTATTTCTTTTATAGTGCAAAAATGTACACCCCAAGAAAAAAAAAGGATTACAAATGTGCACACAGGTATCACAAAGAGGTCTTACTCAATCCCATTTTCTTTTTAAAATGGAGACATTTCAAAGGTAGAAAAAGACCTGAGTCTGGTTAGGTAATTGAAGTAAATGTAAGAGAGAGTCACGAGGACATTTTTACACAGGCCCAGTACGGGTGTGATGGTCCCCCAGCGCAATGATTAAACCAAGTCTAACAAAAACGAATGGTAAATCTTGCAGCAGGATGCCCAGGGAATTGAGAAGAGGGTTTTGGGGAGTGAATGTAATTCGAAGGAGAGAAATAAAACTGAATATGTAGACTGGGTATAGCCAGCTTGACTTGTACACGTTGGGGTGACCGGCCACACGCACCATTTCTATCGTGTCAGACCACAGGAGAAAGCTCCATAAGAATATCTCCGCCCGGACATCTCTCCGGGACATCGTTCTCAGGATTCCCGAGTCATAGGAGGGCTCCTGGGGCCCCGTGAACACAGACACCTGGCTCTGTGTCCTGGCTCCTGCTGGCTGCGACACCTGGGTGCTGGTGGTTGCCTGGGGGAGATACAGCATTTTCTTGACTTTGTCTCACTTCCTCTGTCACAGTTTTTATTTGTTGCAAAGAGGTTGAATGGATGTGTCCATTTTGACTACCTGCAATAAACAGATTTATTTACATTTTAGTTCAAACGTTATTCAAATTTAAAATTCCATTTAATGGTGGAATTCTCCATATTCTTTTTTTCTTCACTTAATTTAATTTTAGTTTAAGTTCCAGGTTACATGCACAGGACGTGCAGGTTTGTTACATAGGCAAATGTGTGCCACGGTGGCTTGCTGCACCTATCAACCCATCACCTAGATATTAAGCCCTGCATGCATTACCTAATTAACCTGATGCTCTCCCTCCCCCCATATTCTATTATTTGAGGCCAATTTTACCCATGGAACTCCAAGATAACACTGAAATAGCACAGTGAAAAAACACAGAGGTAGAGAAGGCTCTTGGTGTCTTGGTATTTTCCTGGATTCAGATCCAAAGTCATTTTTTACCACTCCATAACGAACAGTGTTGGTTTCTAAGCTATGCACTTTCACACATGATCTCATTTAATCCTCAGAACAAAGGTGAGAAATAGGGATTACTATCCATTTCACAACTATGGAAACTGGGGCCTGAGAGGTTAAAAATGCCCATATTCAAATGCAGTTAGTATTGGGCAGAGCTGGAATTCACACCTAGATTTGTTTGACTTCAATTGACGAACTCTTAACTTTATGGCTGCTATTGCCTGTCTAGAAGCAATAGATCACGTGCTAATTATAAAACATCTGAGTGTCATAAAATCAAATGAACCTGAAAGTCCTCCAGTCCAACCCCGTCATTGTGTGTGTGTGTTTTTGAGACAGAGCCTTGCTCTGTCATCCAAGCTGGCGTGTAGCAGTACGATCTCGGCTCACTGCAATCTCCACCTGCCAGGTTCAAGCAATTCTCCTGCCTCAGCCCACCCACCCCGAGTAGCTGGGATTACAGGTGCACACCACCATGCCTGGCTAATTTTTAGTAGAGACGGGGTTTCCATGTTGGCGAGGCTGGTTTCAAACTCCTAACCTAAAGTGATCTGCTTGCCTCGGTCTCCCAAAGCGCTGGGATTACAGGCGTGAGCCACGGTGCCAGCCTAGAGGGGATCTATTTGACCACTAAAGATTCGTAGTGAAGACTGACATGCTGAATCCAAGATTTTTAAGCTGTTCTTTCACAAAGGTTCTTGAAGGGATCGTTAGGATTGGTTAACCTAAAGCCTCTCTTCCGTGACCAGGTCAACACACGAGTGATCTGAATGAATAGGGCACATGATATAACACCATTGTGTGTGTGTGTGTGTGTGTGTGTGTGTGTGTTCTCTCCATGTATACATGAGTGTTGAGGTTGAATTATGAACAAACTCAAATCTCAAGACCTAAAACAATGTCGATGCCATTGTTTTTATACACAGAAGGTATAATGTGTTCTGTTTCAAATGTTTATCCACTAAAACACCATTTTAGTTGCTACACGTTTATCAGGCCTTAACAAAGTTTACTCAGCAAACATGCTGAGCTGCCATATGATGAGATAAGACAAAATTTAAAGGGAGTCATTAGACCGAATAGCTCTAAAGGTCAAAGAGACAAAGTCAGTAAGAATTTGTTGAACAGCATGAAGCTGAACATGAAAACATTTTAAAATAAATAAACGATGATTGATAACTAAGAAAATGCTTGACTACTATAAGTACAAGTTTGTTTAAACAACACATTTCTATTTTCTTTTATACAATTAACTAATTATTGTTAAAGTTTAAGTGTGAATTGAGCATTTTTATAAACTAAAAAGATAATCTAAATTCTCGATGACACATTACTTACTTCCAGTGTGAATCATTGACAGGTAAATGTCAGCACCCATGACCTTAGAAACTTCTTTACCAGTCTTAGAATTCACAGTGGCCTGAGTGGGAATCATCTTAACAAATAACACTCAAGTAAAGGAGAAAATTAGATAACAATTAAGTTTTCTTAAATTCATAAAACCACTTCTTATTAAACTCAGATGCTCATTTATATCCATTGAACCTCTTATATTATTTAAAAAATTCATATAGAGCCAGGTGCGGTGGTTCACACCTGTAATCGCAGCACTTTGGGAGGCCAAGGTGGGCAGATCACCTGAGGTCAGGAGTTCGAGACCAACCTGACCAACGTGGTGAAACCCCGTCTCTACTAAAAATACAAAAATTAGCTGGGCATGGTGGTGGGTACCTGGAATCCCAGATATTCAGGAGGCTGAGGCACAAGAATTGCTTGAACCCCGTAGGAGGAGGTTGCAGTGAGCTGAAATCGCACCACTGTGCTCCAGTCTGGGCAACAAGCAAGACTCCATCTCAAAAAATAAAATAAAAATCAATACAGAAAATGTGCCTTAGAATATGTCATGTCCTAGAGAAATTTTCTTCCCCTCTCTTGTAGATGAAGCTGTCATAATGAAAATCCAAATGCCTTTGTTAACATTCAGAACACAGTATATAATTTGGGCTTTTGAAAAATGATTGCAAATTCAGCATTGTTTCAAAGCCAGGAAGTGGAAGCCCCACAAGTGACACATTAACATTTTTTCAAAAGTCAGTGAGAGTCTTAACATTTCAGATGCTAGGAGCCCTGCTATGAACAATGAATTCTCAGCTGGAGTCTGGTTTTGATGAGATACAGGTGTATGTGGTGAAATTAGGTCTATGAACTTATCTCTCCACAACTCAAAGGGGACTCATTTAGATAAGAAGGTACAGGAACTCTGCTTCCTCTTTTCAAGTGAGAAGTACTAGAACTATTAACTGGAAAGCTTTGATGACCTCCCAGAGGCCTGGGGAGAGTTGAGGAAGCTGAGAAATCTTTTGGTCTTTGGAAGGGACCAGCAATTACACCTCTGAGCAAAGTACAGGGTCATGTATTCAATACTATTCCCTTTAGCTCCATGACGAGTTTTCTCTCCAAATGAGTACTTTCTTTCTTTCTTTCTTTCTTTTTTTTTTTTTTTAATGGAGCCTCACTCTTTCCCCCGGGCTGGAGTGCAGTGGCTGATTTCAGCTCACTGCAACCTCCGCCTCCCAGGTTCAAGCAATTCTCCTGCCTCAGCCTCCTGAATAGCTGGGACTACAGGGACCCGCATCAGGCCCAGCTAATTTCTTTGTATTTTTGTAGAGACAGAGTTTCACCGTGTTGCCCAGGCTGGTCTCGAACTCCCGAGTTCAGACAATCTGCCCGCCTTGGCTTCCAAAAGTGCTAGGATTACAGGCATGAGCCACCGGTGCCTGGCCCAAATGAGTACTTTCTAAATGTCTACTTAGAGCTAGAATTCTTTTTTTTCTTCCTCGAGACAGTCTTGCTCTGTCGCCAGGCTGGAGTGCAGTGGCGCAATCTCAGTTCACTGCACCCTCCGCCTCCCGGTTCAAGCAATTCCCCTGCCTCAGCTTCCCGAGTAGCTGCGACTACTGGCGCCCGCCCCGACGCCCAGTTAATTTTTTGTATTTTAGTGGAGACTGGGTTTCACCATGTTGGCCAGGATGGTCTCTATCTTCTGACCTTGTGATCCGCCCGCCTCAGCCTCCCAAAGTGCTGGAACTACAGGCATGAACCAAAGCGCCTGGCCGAGCTGGAATTCTTTTTCCCATTGTTGTTTGTTGTTATTTGTTGTTTTGGTAAAACAATATTCATTAATGCAAAATCCATAGAAGATATAAGTATAAAGAGAGTGATCTCCTCAGCTCCTGAGAGGCTCCCATTGCCCTGTAAGTCAAAACAGCAGCCTTTCCGTAGTTTCCCACATCTGATTCTAGTTGCTGAAATGACTTTTGGTCATCACTGTATAAGCTAAATAACCAAGAAAATGTCATTTTGATAGCAGACAAGTGTTTAAGTAGGCAACTATAACATACTTTACTTTGTTGTTTATTTATAGGAATTTATTTTTACCTCTAAATTGTTCCCAAAAAGTTTTTAATACCTAACAGGAGGGGGAAAAAAAAAAACAGGACAGAAGATAACAATTCAGTAGTGAGGCATTTTCTAGAGTGTGCATTCCTCTTGCAAAGAGGAGGAAAACAATATATTATCTAAATAAAAACAGAGGCTGGGCGCAGTGGCTCATGACGGTAATCCCAGCACTTTGGGAGGCTGAGGCAGGCAGATCACTTGAGGCCAGGACTTCCAGACCAGCCTGGCTAATGTGGTGAAACCCCGTCTCAACTAAAAATACAAAAAAATTAGCCGGGTGTGGTGGCGTGCACCCGTAGTCCCAGGTACTCAGGAGGCTGAGGCAGGAGAATCACTTGAACCCAGGAGACAGAGGTTGCAGTGAGCTGGGATTGCACCACTGCGCTCCAGCCTGGGGAAGGTAGGAGAGGAAAAGAGCTGATGTCTATTAAGAACTTTCTACATTTTAAAACCTATGGTTTTAATAGGATTTAACACACTTATTAAAACCCTATGGTTCCTCCATTTTATCTTACTTTATTTTAGAGACAGGCTCTTGCTCTGTTGCCCACACCGGAGTGCGGTGGTACAATCATAGCTCACTGCAGCCTCCAACTCCTAGACCCAAGCGATCCTCCTGCCTCAGCCTTCCAAATAGCTGGGACTACAGGCTTGCACCACTACACCTGACTAATTTGTTTTAATTTTTATTTTTTATAGAGACATGGATGACTTGCTGTGTTGCCCAGGCTGGTCTCAAACCCCTGGCCCCCAAGTGATCCTCCTACCTCAGCCTCCCAATGCACTGAATTACAGGCATGAGCCACTACACACAGCCTATTTTCCTGTTTTAATGATGAGTAAACTGAGGCACAGAGAGATTAAACTCTATTTCCAAGGTCACATACCTAGCAAGTAGAAAGATCAGAACTTGAGTCCCAAACCCTTAACCCTTGTACCACACTGTCTGTGGCAGAGACAGATTAGAGAGTCTTATGGGCCAGGATAAAAGTTTTGGATTTTATTCCAAGTTTAATATTAGGTTGGTGCAAAAGTAGCCACTTAGAAGAGAATGTCAGGCAGTAAAATCAAGACACAGAGAAGTCAGCAGAGCAGGTGAAGTGCAATGAGACCCTTACCCAATTCACAGCAGCCAGAAGATAATGGCTCAGAAAATAATATAACTGGTCTTAATTAACAATCCCCAAATCTACTTCTCCCAAGGGGAAAATGGTTAGAGGAATCTAAAATCGAATGACTTAGGCATAACACTGAGAAAAAAATCTGGAGCAGGAGAAAATTACTAGTCCTTTTAAAATGATTTTTGAAAAAACATTTGGCACACAAAGTACTGATGATCATAATAATCTCAGAGGATGGGGGAAAAGGCAATAAATTAAAATACACTCCAAGGTAAACTAGAAACACTGTTCTTTCTTTCTTTCTTTCTTTATTCATTTATTTGACTTTAGAGACATGGTCTCACTCTGTTGCCCAGGCGGGAGTGCAGGGTTACAGTCATAGCTCACTGCAGCCTCGAGCGCCTGGGCTCAAGTGATCCTCCTGCCCCAGCCTCCCAAGTAGCTGGGACTATGGTCTCACTCATTCATCCATTCATTTGTTCACTGTCTCAAACACCTAGAATGTCTAAGATACTGTACTAGGAAATGTGGAAGATGCAACAGTCAGTAGGTATGATTCCCACCTCTTAGCAGCTTCCATTCAAATACAGCACTCGGGACTAAACCTTAGAAAGCACAACATCATCATTTATTTATTTACTATTTTTGAGACAGAATCTTGCTCTATCACCCAGGCTGGAGTGCAGTGGTACAATCCTGATTCATTGCAGCCTTGACGTCCTGGGCAATGTGATCCTTCCACCTCAGAATCCCAAGTAGCTAGGACTACAGGCATGTGCTACCATACCTGGCTCGTTTAAAAATTTTTTGTAGAGATGGGGATCTCACTATGTTGCCCAGCCTGGTCTTGAACACCTGGCCTCAAGTGATCCTTTGGCCTCACCCTCCCAATGCACTAGAATTATAGGCATGAGATTCCACACTCAGCTAAACACTGTTATTTTGACATTATATACTCACTGAGGTAGGGAAGACAAGTAATATTGCCAAAAAATAAACGACAAAATGGGACACCTCTCTCACGCGTTGGTACTAATGAAGGAATACATCAGTATCTGTAAAGCACTTAAAAACAGGTTTGGCATATAGAATGGTCATGTATGTGTTAAATAAATAAAAAGTAGCAATAGTGAAATAATTTATTTTTTCAAATTAATTGGGACAAAATAGAATATATCAGAATGCAGTAAATAGTAAGAGTAACATAATTTGTTTAACTTTGGCTATAGTTACACTGTAACTCAGTATCTGGCATATCGGTGGGGGGGGGGGTCACAAGTTTGAGAAAGACTGTCACACTACAGAGATTAAACAAGATCATGAGTTTACTTCACATATTTGCCTGTTCACATCACAAAGAAAAATGCTACCCTACAGATATAACCCATACAGGTGAAGGTAGCTTACACCAGCTAACAAGAGACTCTTGTGTGTATCTCTTCCTAATTCCATGATCAGTGTTCAATGATATCATCTTGGTAGCTTGAAATTAGTCATAGTGGAAAAATTTACACCACAGACATTGGCAAATGCTACAAATCAGAACTTCCCCCACTCCTCAACCCCACTCCACAAAGGCAATTGATTAAACACTGACCAGTATACTACTGCCTGTGCTCAAAACTGTACAAGCTTTCACCAAATAATAATAACGAGTTCAAGACAAATATTCAACCCATTATCAGTTCTGGAAAAGCCTGTGGGCATACATTCTCAGCTGTGAAATAGTTGCGGCAACTTTTTTTACAGAAAGCATTAGATTGTTATCCAGTTAATTCAAAAATCCTAAGATCCTGTTTCAGTTCTTTGCCACACACTGCATAAATCTGACAATAAATAAATGTATCATTTCTGTATTTTATACAATGTGCAATGTTCAGAGAATTCTTTTGTCAGAGGACACAACTAGAAAGCTAGATGGTTTAAATTTTTTTAACTTTTTTTTTTTTTTTTTTTTTGTAGACATGGGATCTCGCTATGTTACTCAGGCTCGTCTCAAACTCCTGGGCTCAAGCTACCCTCCCACCCAAACTCCCAAAGTGTTGGGATTACAGGTGTGAGCCACCATGCCCGGCCCACTAGATGGTTTAGAGATCATTTTCCCCTCTACCACTGCTTTATAGACATCTAACACTGGACAAGTATTACTAAACTCTTAATATTATCAATTTAAAAAGTCTATTTTTAAAGATTGAGAAAAAGTTCCAATTTAAAATTCCTAATCCTCAGTTTTTCATTCATATTGTAGTCCTTCTCCCCTAGAGGTAGATGGTTAGACTATAAAATGCTATTTAATTTATAATATATGTATTATATAAAAATTACGTTATTTATGCATATCACTTATAATGATATATATTTCTAGATATATTTGACTCAAAATAGGTAACATGTAAATAAATGCTGAATTCTTCATATTCCATTATTCTTATCAGTGTCCCTGAAATATTTATTTATTTTATAATATATATTCATATAAATAATATACTGTTGAATATGTTTAAAGAAAATATATATAGTAAGGTAGAATGTCAACATGCATATTGTTACCTCACTGCCAAAGAGAAATAATCCTAATCTTTGAAATGTTCTGAAATGCCTCTACCTGTATTTCCTCCTTTATTCCAAATACTCAGGAGTTTTGAGTGGTTGGATACAGACATGAGCTAGCAATGCCAGCAGGAGCTGGATGACAGGAACTGATGTGTAATGGATTGAACCTAAAGCATTGCATTCTGGATCACCTCCGTGAGCTTGAATTATGCATATTTACTAGTGTAGTTTAAGAGTCCTGGGACCCCTAGACCAGGAGCTCCCCAAAGTCAGCCTCTGTCTGTTTCTGCTCTCCTTTGTAACCCTAGCACTGGTGGAGTGCCTGGTATTGGTATGGAACAGATCCACCATAAAGATTTGCTGAATAAAAGGTGCGAGCGGCCGGGTGCAGTGGCGCACGCCTGTAATCCCAGCACTTTGGGAGGCTGAGGCGGGCGGATCACCTGAGATCGGGAGTTCAAGACCAGCCTAAGCAACATGGAGAAACCCCGTTTCTACTAAAAATAAAAAATTAGCCTGCATGGTGGCACATGCCTGTAATCCCAGCTAATTGGGAGGCTGAGGCAGAAGAATTGCTTGAACCTGAGAGGCGGAGGTTGTGGTGAGCTAAGATCATGCCATTGCACTCCAGACTGGACAACAAGAGCGAAACTCCGCCTCAAAAAAAAAGTAGGAGGAATTTCTTTTCTGGAAACTATTAGCAGGAGTAAGCAATGAGCATCCTGAGGGAAAAACCTGCACTAAGGCAAGGAAGCCAAAGCATGAGAGTTTGCCCCAATCATTGACTCTGATTCCCTCAGAGTCAATGAGTACAAATGTGGGGTCCTGCAAGGAGTCCACCACTCAGATGCCCCTCTGGCCCAGTCCTGGAGGGAACCCCTTAAGCAAGGCCATGAGGACTGATTCCACTAAAACACCCTGGAAGGCATCAGGGGCACCTGGCAGCACAGGCTGGGGGAACTGTGCAGCTCAACAGTAAGAGAGGATGTACTGTGACATCGGGCCCCATAGAGGGTGCCAGCATAGTCTGGCATGGCATAGTCCACAGTGCTTGGGCAGACAGTTGGCACCAACAGCAGCAGCAGTGTTTCAAAGCATCCCAGAGATCACCCAGGCACCAGTAGCATCAGGAGTCACCATGCAGGGGGCAGAAAGGGCATGTATTAGTCCATTTTTACACTGCTGATAAAGACATACCCAAGACTGGGAAGAAAAGGAGGTTTAATTGGACTCACAGTTGCACGTGGCTGGGAGGTCTCACTATCATGGTGGAGGGCGAAAGGCACGCACTTCTTACATGGTGGTGACAAGAGAGAATGAGGAAGATGCAAAAGCAGAAATGCCTGATAAACCCGTCAGATTTCAAGAGACTTATTCAAAATCATGACAATATCTTGGGAAAAACTGGCCCCCATGATTCAATTACTACCCCCTGGGTCCATCCCACAACGTGGGGGATTCTGGAAGATACAATTCAAGTTGAGATTTGGGTGAAGACACAGACAAACCATATCAGGGCAGATGTGTGATTCCAAGATTTTGTCTGTGATCTCGTGAGAAGAAGCCCAGAAAATGCTCCAATCCACCCACCTTCCCACCTATGTATACACATCTAGAAATAGAAGCACTTAGGCTCCCAAAACAGCAAATGGAAGCAGAGCATGAGAAAAGTGACGTTCTTCTAGATAGGATCTTACTATTAGTATACACACAATATCAACAACAAATGATCAAGGACATCAGCTGAGCCAGTGGCTCATGCTTGTAACCCCAGCACTTTGGGAGACCGAGGCAGGAGGATAACTTGAGCCCAGGAGGTCGAGGCTACAGTGCACTGTGATTGCGTCACTGCCC
Source organism: Ateles fusciceps (assembly GCA_036589455.1). Taxonomy (NCBI): domain Eukaryota; kingdom Metazoa; phylum Chordata; class Mammalia; order Primates; family Atelidae; genus Ateles; species Ateles fusciceps. Next base: position 9,751,536 of record JAZHEH010001064.1, read on the forward strand.
TCCAGCCTGACAACAGAATGAGACGTTGTCTCAAGAAACAGAGGAGAAAAAGAACATCTACGCATTATGCAGGTGATCACCTCTCTTTGACCGGAGACAGGAAAATGTAAATATTAAAAATCGGTGACCTATGCCTTTAATTTCAAACTGGGGCCATAAACTTTTCTTGGTTCATAATTATAAGGAGCCCAAGGTTTGGTATTTATAAAGTAACATGCTGAATTCTTTTATGTCCTTATTTCTATGAGTCTCCTGACATATTTATTTCCAAAGTATTCTGCGAATTGCAAGTGTCTCATTTTATACACTAAAATTACTCACAATTCTTTTGCCCACTTAGGAAAAAAAAAAACAATTTAATGCCAAATTGTTAAAATCATATAAAGCTGTCAAAATCAAAAGGGCGCCTTCACTGAAATTTTGATAGCACCTGACATTCTATGTCTGTTCGTACCTGGCTCACTCTAGGATAGTTTTTGGCTCAATCTCATGGGTCTAATCCAGACAGCTGGCACTTCATTAGAAGATATAAATCAGAAATTCTACCCTTCTCTTACCCCAGTCTAGTAGATGGCCACTTATTTCTTGAGAAGAGGAAAAAAATCCTAGAACTAACACACTTTCCTGAAACTTCCTTCTTCTAAATAGCAAAGGGAGGGTAGGAAAGGAAATAGCCCCCTTTTTGGCCCCGGACACAGTGTTCCTCATACTCACCCCAAAACACATTGCAAAACAACACATTATGGACACCCAGCTCACACTCTGGGCTCATCTTGTATAATAAGCTATTTCTTAAAAAGAACCAAAGAGGAACTCAAAATGCCATTCATTTTATTCAGAAAGAAAAAAAGCTGCATCCTTCTTCCTTTTAAGCTCTCTGACATCTCTTACATGCTATTTGGGTTAAATGTCATGAGTTACATTTCAAGGAAATTAGGAAAGCCAGTTCCATTATGAATTTGGGTTGGCCTGTGCTTGGATTGGCCTATCTGCTTTTAACTTGATATTTATTATAGCTCCTAGTACTTCTTGTAGTAAAGGGTTCTCAGAGTGGACATCAGAATAAATAGAGCTTTAAAAAATGACAGATACCAAGTTCTGTCTTCCAGCCTGTTGATGGGTAGGTAGAGCTCACGATATGTATTGTGAAGACACCTTGATGATCTCTAGTGGAAACCCATGGCTAAGAGTCTCTGTATTTGTGATAACAGGTGGCCTCCAATGCACTGGCAGTAGTTTAGACGTTCAATAAAAATTATCATTGGCATTCATTTTCAGAAATTATATTTTGGTAAGTCAATACCAAGAAGAAATAACTCAGAAACAGTTCCTTTTCCTCTTCCTTCCTGCTCTGCAAACTCCCAAACCTGGGTCAGTCCTAACATTTCTTTCTTTTTGACATGGAAGGCCCAGATTTCTGAGCCTCAGTGAGGAAAAAAATCACATAATCTGGATCGGCTACAGAGCAAATTCCTGGTACCATTTTCTGTGCACACTCAACATCACACACCCGTCCATCTCCCGGTCCCTACCCCGCTTCGTCTCCATTGCCACAGCTTACCCCAGAGCTTCCTCATTCTCTTGGGCCCCCCTCCCCTCCATCCATCTCCACTGTTTTCAGCAGAAAATTTGCTTCCTATTTCATGAAGAAATTGGGGTGTAAATTGCCCTTGCTTGCTTTCTCCCTATCCACTCCTATTATTTTCACAATTGTAAATCACCTGGGGAGTTTTAAAAATTAGTAGTGCCTGGGCCTCGTTCCAAAAAATTACAATTTCATTAACCAGGGTGCATCTTGGGCGTCAAAAACTTCCTTAGTTGATTTTAATGTACAGCCGAGGGTGAGATGCACTGCTCCCAATTAGAGATGTAAATCAGGGTCACGCAATGAGGTTTCCTTTTTTAAAATCTAAATATGATTAATCCCATCCCCAGAGATCCAGATTCAGTTCATCTGGGGCAGCTGTTCTTGGCACTGATATTTTTAAAGCTCTCCATTAAGTGCCTTTTATATGTTGGAAACACCAGAAGAAACAGAAGAGAGCCAGAAGTCTGAAAACTCTGCCAGCTCAGGTAAATAAACATGTTGATGATCATGTCAAATTTATTGGTTATTTATAAATTAACCAGTTTGTACCCTATAGAGAATTCAACTTTTCTTCATTAAACATTTAAATGTACACAGCTTTGGGAAAATAATTGGTAAATAATTTTCACTTGCAGTGAAAAAAGACTTTTTAAGCATAACTACACCCTACAGAAATACTGATAGCTTGGATGATGTCAAAATTTAAAATTCTTTATATTAAAAACACCATAGTAAAAATAAAAGGGAAATGAGAACGCTGAAACATACATTACACCTATGACAGGCAAAACCTAAGATCATTACTATTTATAGAACGCATGAATTAGTAGAAAAAAGAAAGGAAGAACAATGGGCATACCAACAGAAAAGCAGATCAAGGATCTAAATATAGGGTTTCTAAAAAAAATACAAACAGCCAATAAACCTATAAGAGATGGCAAACACAGCTACTCTTTAAAAAGCAAATTATAAAGGCGGTAAGGTACTATTTTGCCTATGATTCTATTTTGGAAGAGAGGAAATGGAATAAATTTCCAGTGTTGCAAGTTTGTAAGGTTAAGGAGAAACAGGTTATTTCCTTGCATTGCTGTTTAGAGGGTAAGTTCTTTAGAGGGAGCAATTTAACTACACATATCAGAAACCTTAAACTCTTGCATGGACTCTGAGCCAGAAGTTCTGCATCTTAGCATCTGACCTAAGGAAATCATCATCTATGCTGCTGAGGTGCCTGCAGGCACTGACTCAAGTTTCTGGTATTAAAAGACCACACAGAAGGCAATGGACAAGGGCCAGTGGGAGCAGATTTATCTGAAAACCTTACCCTGCCAACATCATACCCGGCACCTCTCACTGATGTGATAGTGGAAACCGCCTCCTTTGCAGAGCACTGAGGTTTTCCACCCAAATAGCCTGCTGACCTCCCCCTCTAGCCAGCCGTCTCTGACCACTCGGCTCTCTCTAATGCAGCCAAACCCCTCTTACCACATCCCACGGTACATACGATCCCTCGATGGGCCCCTCTGTATTCCCAGCATGTGCAGCCAGTCCCAAGTAGTCACTTTCTTCTGGTAGCGTTCTTGCTGAGGAGGCTGGGCATGAGCAGATGCTCCAGGTCTTCTGAGGACACTCTGCAGTCATCATCCTGATATCATTCGGCTCCCATCCAGTGGCACTTAACTCCCTCCATCCCCCGGCTTATGTTTTGCCAGTCACCTCACTGAGAGGTTTCTGACTCCCGCTCACAGCACAGGGCCCTTTAAACACAACCCACCTGCACTATGCATTGACACGTGCTTTAACCATGACTCGTCTGCCCTGCCCAACTCAAAATCACATCACCTTACTCCTTCTATCCATATCTTTGCCCTTCTCAACCCTTTTACTTCCGAACGAGATTCATCACAACAGGGTTTATCATGATTAAAAACAAATCTAGTTGTTCAACAACTGGGGATCTGCTAGATATATTATCATGGTTCACTAACATAATGTAATATAATTCGACCAATAACACCTTCTGCACAGTAGAATATGTAATAATGAGGCTGGGTGTGGTGGCTCACATCTGTAATCCCAGCACTTTGGGAGGCCGAGGTGAGTGGATCACGTGAGGTCAGGAGTTCGAAACCAGCCTGGCCAACATGGTGAAACTCTGTCTCTACTGAAAACACAAAAATTAGCCAGGCATGGTGGTGCATGGCTGTAGTCCCAGCTACGCAGGAGGCTGAGGCATGAGAATCACTTAAGCTCAGGAGGCAGAGGTTGCAATGAGCAGAGATGGTGCCACTGCACTCCAGCCTAGGCAAGGAACGAGATTCTCTCAAAACAAAATAAAAAGAAGATGTAATAATGAGAATGAAGCCCCCTACACACTAAAAGAAAGAGTTACAGAATAGGTTTTCTTAAGGATGAATGTACATCAAGTACTATCCAGTTATAAATTTCTAGTTTGTAGGATTATGGTTGGTTTACGTTTTCTTTTTTTATCTCTGCTTTATAACTTTTAAAAATGAGTGTGTGTTCTTTTGGAAAAACAAAACATTAGAAAGAAAAAACTCAATATGGCATGTTAAAAGGGTTATCTGTTTTTCAAAGATGTTGAGCCTCCAGCCAGTGTGTACCCCACCAAGATGGGTCACTCTCCCTACAAAGCTGAAATTGCCCAGAGCGGCAGCAGCAGTCACAAGACCTTAGAAAAGGGCTCACTTTGCCTCTAGGTGGTGCAAAGTCATGATGCCCACGCAGCAAGGCCTGGAGAGAGTTGGCAACCTATCTATCTCTCCATAGAAATGGGAGGGCACTAGAAACAGGTACAGTTACAATGCTAATGAAGCCCAAGATTAATGATTTGTAAACATTTAGCAGACAAACCTTTTTCTCCCCCCCAAATGGAATCTCATATAAAACATCAATTCTTAAACACAAAATTTTTGTTGATCATGATGAAGCAAGAGTCAAGGCATCTACAGACCCCAGTTCAGCTCGCCTCTCCTCCCCCACACACACACACACAGACACACACACTCACACACACACTCACACACACTCTCACACACACACACACAGACACACACACCTCACACACACACTCACACACACACTCACACACACTCACAAACACACACACACTCGCACACACTCGCACACACACTCACACACACACTCACACACACATACACACTCACACACACTCACTCACACACACACACATACACTCACACACACTCACACACTCACACACACACACACACATTTTTTTCTTTTTTTTTTTTTTGAGATGGAGTCTCACTCTGTTGCCCAGGCTAGAGTGCAATGGTGCCATCTTGGCTCACTGCAACCTCCTCCTCTGAGTTCAAGTGATTCTTCTGCCTCAGCCTCCCCCCACCCCCCCTGCCCACCCACAGTAGCTGGCACTACAGGCGCCCACCACCATGGCCGGCTAATTTTTGTATTTTTAGTAGAGACGGGGTTTGACCAAGTTGGCCAGGCTGGTCTCAAACTCCTGACCTCAGGTGATCCACCCACCTCAGCCTCCCAAAGTGCTAGGATTACAGGCGTGAGCCACCGCGCCTGGCCGCATGCAGATTTTCACAGTCGTTCTTGAAGTATCATTGTAGGTTTCTTAAACGACAATTTTATGAACAGTAGTTGGTTTTAAGAAGGCAACTTGCATCCCAGCACCAGGTTTGTTGATTCAAGGTTTGAAATCCAGCCAAGCTTATTTTTGACATAAGAGTTAAGAAAAATTACTTAGGCAGATAGTGAGGGTATGGGATGAAAAGCAGCCCCAAATCATTTTCTTTTCTAACAAAGAGCAGCCTGTAAAATCGAGCTGCAGACATAGACAAGCAAGCTGAAAGCTTGCACGGGTGAATGCTGGCCGCTATGCCAACAGGAAAAGGCTGCCTGGGACTAGGAATGGTCAACATGGCAGCTCCATCTTCACTTCTCTTTGCCAGTCACGTGTACAGTGAGGAGCAGACAAGATGGTACTGGCCAAGTGGAAAGTCCATTTGCATAATAAGATTAGGGTGGGGTGGCCAGCCTTCCCCCAAGTGCTATGTAAATATCACAACTGGTCCAACCAATCAGTGGGCCCTATGTAAATTAGATACCACCTCCTCAAGCCTGTCTATAAAATCCAGTGCACTCTTGCCACAGGTCAGAATTCCCGTTTGGGAGCTTCTCTCTCTCAAAAGAGAGAGCTGTTCTTCTTTCTTTTTCTTTGGTCTATTAAACCTCCGCTCCTAAACTCCCTTCTTGTATGTGTCCATGACCTTAATCTTCTTGATACGAGATGATGGACCTCAGGTATTTAGCCCAGACGACCACGCTGCTTCATTTTGACTTCCCAAACATGCCCATTTGCTACATACACACCTGAGTTCTTAAAGGCCCAAACTTTCATCTATGTAGAAAGCTTTCTTTATCATGTCTACCTACAAAATCCTGCAAATCCAAGACCTTCCCTTTAGTTTTTTCTTCCCTGCAACACCTTAGATAAAATGAAGTTTTCCTTCATCTGTAACCGGGTGTCTGGACTGAGCTACAAGTCCTATTCAAATTAGTCTTGAAGATAGGACTGAAAACTCCCTCCCTATTCATGGACACTTTCATGGGTCTGTTTGCACCCACTGGTTTTGATGGGGGTTAAGGAATCTAGATGGTGACAGGGAGAGGCCTCTAATGGTGGCCAGGATAGAGGTTCAGGCAATAGAGCTAAGCCTGATTTGAGGACCTGTGAGACCCCCATGGAGAAAAGCTGCCTCAAGGAAGGAGTCTGGCTCTTGCCACATTCGGCCACAAGGTCTACAGGTGGGAGGGGAAGTGGTGGCCTCCAGGGAATTAGAATGGCCATTACTTGAAATCACTGAAACCCACCTAATCTGTGGGTACATATACACTCTAAGGGCTAAAAGTCTGTTGTTTCCAAGCAAAAACAGCTATTCTAGTACTCTGTTTGACACCTCTATAGAAAACTACAACTCAGTGGCAGGAAGCCAATATTCCAACTAACAGAAGAAGAAGTCAATCTAAAGCACCAGTGACACATCCACCAATATCTTAGACATAAGCAGCAGCAGCACCCACAGCATTTAGATTAGACCCAAGCAGGAGTGGTAGAAAATAGCATGCCGAGGGGTTTGCACATGAGAGTGAGAAGCTGAGCACAAAGCAGATGCAGCGCGGTAGTTAGCGGTCTGGACCAACAAATAAGGGAACAGGAGGCCCATCGTGGGTCTGGTTTAAAATGGGAGCAGTATCTGGGTGTGGTAGCTCATGCCTGTAAACCCAGCACTTTGGGAGACTGAGGCAGGTGGATCACTTGAGGTCAGGAGTTCGAGACCAGCCTGGCCAACATGGTGAAACCCCATCTCTACTAAAACTACAAAAATTAGCCAGGCATGGTGGTACCCTCCGTCATCCCAGCTACTCGGGAGGCTGAGGCAGGAGGATCACTGAGCCCAGGAGGCAAAGACTGTAGTGAGCCAAGATCATACTACTGCACTCCAGCCTGGGCACCAGAGCAAGACTCCATCTCAAAAATCAATCAATCAATCAATTAATTAATTAAATGGAAGCAGAAACAAGACAGGTGAAGAAGAGGAGATGGAGGTCTCTTATTAATAGGCTGAGATTCAGTTAGCAAAATTCAGATGGAAATGTTAAGGTGCGCTCCTTTGCACCCACAGGGTATCCTTTGTTTTCTTGCTGTTTGTGCAAGTGACTAAGGATTGCCATTCCTAGGTACCACGTACATCTGTGAGATTGCCGTGCTGCAGAGATCCACATGTCAGAAAAATACTCTCATGTAAGGCTCGATGCACTTAGAAGCTGTTGCATGATAATTACTTGATTCTGAGGAATTTCCACTGATAACAGGAAGTTATAGAAAGGATTCCTTGGTCCAGGGAAGGCTGCTTTAAGCATAAGCGTATTTCATCTGCAGAAAAACTTTTATTTAAAAATTTTGGAAAGGAAAAGCTACACAAACATAAAAGTTTTGTAGCTTGGAATGAAGATGGTTAGGAAGCTGTAAGAGTGTTCATAAATCCAAGCATTGTAGATGATGTTAGTTTCCTCTAGCATAATATCCAAATTGCTGCTAGCTAACAGACACGTCCGCATTTCAAACTACGTGGGTAGAGCACAGAACATATTCACTTTTCCCACATTTCCTAAAGAGAGCCAAATTATTCTAGACGTTGTTCATCACCTGCCTCTACTCAACTTCTTTTATTTGCAAGTACTACTTGTAATGAAATCATACTTATGGCATACTTGCTTAGGTTCAGATTTATGTGTTTAAGATTTACACATTAATGTAGTTATGTATTAATTCGTGTCCCAAGGAATAAATGAGAAAATCTCATGGATTCAAATTTACATAATTTATATCATTAATTTCATGTTAAAATGACTGTAGGAGACCATTTGGGTTCAAGGTTTGCATAAAAATTAAATACCTGTATCATTTCATATTTACAAAAGCATTTCAAGTGACTGCTAGTTTTTTAAGAGTGAATTTATTACATGGTGGAACTATCAAACCAGACACGAATCTTCCTAAATTTGGGCAGAGAACAGCTCAAGAAGGAGACTCTTCAAGTGAGAAGCAGTTGTACAAAATGTTCTAGAGTCTTCTCCTCCAGATCTACTTTTTCTTTAGATGTCTTATTTCAGTTCTGTGTCATTATTAAAATTATGGATACAAGCAATAGTCTCCTTTAAAAATCCAACTCACAGCTGGGCACGGTGGCTCACACCTATAATCCCAGCACTTTGGGAGGCCGAGGCAGATGGATCACCTAAGGTCAGGAGTTCGAGACCATCCTGGCCAACATGATGAAATCCCATCTCCACTAAAAACACAAAAATTAACCAGGCACGGTGGTGCATGCCTGCAATCCCAGCTACTCGGGAGACTGAGGCAGGAGAATTGCTTGAACCTGGGAGGCGGAGGTTGCAGTGAGCAGAGGTCACACCACCGCATTCCACCCTGGGTGACAGAGTGAGACTCTGTCTCAAAAAAAAAAAAAAATCCAACTCATCACTAACAAAAATAAAATGCCATTAACTTATTCCCAAAAAGATACATGTGTCTTTCTTTTTAAAGAAGACTTTTTAACTTAAACTGGAAATTTATATTAATATGGAAAATACAGAGTCATCGGGAACCATCCAATTTAAGGCTGAGTGCAGCCGTGCATACCTATAATCCCAGCTACTCAGGAGGCTGATGTAGGAGGATCTCCTGAGCTTAGGAGCTCAAGATCAGCCTAGGTAACATAGCAAGACCTCAGCTCAAATAGAAAAAAATCAAGTTTAAAAATAGATTCGCACTTTTTTTTTTCAGACAGTCTTGTTCTGTCACCCAGGCTGGAGTGCAGTGGCGAGATCTCGGCTCACTGCAACCTCTACCTCCTGGGTTCAAGGAATTCCCTGCCTCAGCCTCCTAAGTAGCTGGAATTACAGGCAGCTGCTACCATGCCCGGCTAATTTTTGTGCTTTGAGTAGAGACGGGGTTTCACCATGTTGGGCAGGCTGGTCTTGAACTCTTGACCTTGTGATCCACTTGCCTCAGCCTCCCAAAGTGCTGGGATTACAGGTGAGAGCCACTGTGCCCAGCCATAGATTTGCATTTTTAAGGAATCTAGAGATGTAGCAAAGAATTTGGAGATTCCCAGCTCACCTGAGTTAAGACAAATACACTTGACGCTGGAGGGCAGATGTGACTTGGGTGTGCTTTCTGCTCAGCAGATGGCCCTGGCTGCCATCTTTACCTACATGTCACCTGTGTTATGTTAGACATAAGAGACTGTCATCTCCCACCCAAGGATGAAGTGCAAAGTGACAGGCTCAGATTCTCCCATTTCCGAGTGGCCTCCAACTCAGTTTTGCTTTCCTTCTGAGCTGGCAAGAGTGACCGGAAGGCACCGGTACCTGACCCATAAATGATTGACGGCACCTGTGGTGACCCCCGTCACTCTGAAGCTGTTTTCTGAGGTTCATTTCGTTGACTCCATTCACCCCATCAGAAAACTATCTGACAAACCTTACCCATTTCAAACGCACAACATGACAATATCTTAGCCACACAGTAACTAGCATACCAATATTGCCAAATAAACACAGATACAACCGCATGAAATTTAATGAAAGCTGGAGTAATTTATGTATGACTAAATAAATAAAATATTCCATTAACAAAATACCCTTTTATAAGGGCCAACCTGTATTTAGTTTCAAGGCATCACTTCGGAGGAAATGTGGCATATCTTGTTGGGTTTTCTTTAAATTTTGTTTTTTATGGGGATGGTGTCTTGCTGTGTTGCTCAGACTGGTCTCAAACTCCTGAGGTCATGCTATCTTCCCATCCTGGCCTCCGAAAGTGCTGGGATTACAGGCCTGAGCCACCACGCCCACCCACATCCTGGTTTTATTAGTGTGATCTCTGGCACTTTTATAATTTATAATTTAAAACACATGATTATCTAGGACACAGCTACTGCAGTCATGTTAATTCCTGTAGTAAAAGTCTCAAAACTAAACTTTTTATTAATACATCTAAACACAAGGTTTAAGAGATTTCCTAGAAAAATATAGATCTATAATAATTTACTAGGATACTTTCTTGCTGGAATACACATTAAGGTTTTGGTATTAACTATTTGATAATTTTTAATTTATCAGTACTACCAAAATGCAGATAGGAAACAAAAACAGCTATCTAGCTATCAAGGTAGTAAAATCATTATATTTAGATATCTTCATTTGCAATCTTCATCAGTAACGTTAGCCCTAAGAAAAGGTGTCATTAAACCTGTTGTCAGATAACAGAGTGGCAGAAAGGTAAAAGATATATCAAACTTTTAAAAAATATTTATATTTAAAAGAACACTTACTCTTTTGACACCCTCTAAGAGGATATATCCTGAGTTTTTCAATAATATCAACCATGATCAGGGATGACAGAACCAGAGATACCGGCAGGTCAGGTAACATATCAGGTAAGACATCAGCGGACCCATTAACGCTCTTTTGAACCTGTTTAGAGAAAACCATTTAGAAGCATTAAATTATAATTTAATTCAAAATGCATTCAACAGTCTGAAGGCAGCACTAAATTAATTATAATTACATTTACTCAAAAAATAGAAGGTTTTGAGCTTGTCAGGTTTTAAACTCCACAAGGTTTCGAACCATTTCTAAAGCTGTCATAAGGAATCATATCAATGGAAGCGTATTTTCAGTTAAAGACAGACTTTGGTAAATGCATGCAGAAATATAGTAGTGGACTTGGTGTAATATTGAAGGGGGTAACTCCTTCCAACTCTACTGCTGATCAGAGATTCTAAGAATCCAGCCTCAAAGAGCTAGGGGGAACAAATATTAACATTTAGGATCTTCCAAGAAGGCAGAACTCAGGTAATTCCAGCTAGACTTAGGAACACTTCCTTCATCTGCTTAAAGTATTTACAAAAAGCTATGGCAAGGCCAGGTGCGGTGGCTCACACCTATAATCCCAGCACTTTTGGAGGCCAAGGTGGGAGGATTACTTGAGCCCAGGAGCTCGACACCAACCTGGGCAACAACACCAGAATCCATGTCTACGAAAACTTAAAAAATTAGCTGGGTGTGGTGGCACAAAGCTTTGGTTCCAGCTACTTGGGAGGCGAGGGGGGGGAAGAGGCCGGGGCGGGGCGCAGGAGGCTGAGGTGGGAGGATCACTTGAGCCCAGGAGCTCGAGGCTGCAATGAGTCATGATTGTGACACTACACTCTAGCTTTGGTGACAGAGTAAGACCCTGCCCCACCAAAAAACAGAAACAAAAACAAACAACAATAACAAAAAACTATGTCAAGCGCTGTATTAATGGTGAAATATTGAAAGTTTTCCCTCTGAAATCAGGAATGGAACAAGACGCCACCGTGACCATTTCTGTTCAACATTGTCCTGGAGGTCTTAGCCAGGGTACTGGGCCAGAGAAAGAAATTAACAGGGTAAGCTGGGCGCGGTGGCTCACACCTGTAATCCCAGCACTCTGGGAAGCCAAGGTGGGTGGATCACCTGAGGTCAGGAGTTCGAGACCAGCCTGGCCAACATGGTGAAACTCTGTCTCAAAAAAAAAAAACTAAAAAAAAAACATAGCGAGTCATGGTGGCACATGCCAGTAATCACAGCTATTTAGGATGCTGAGGCAGGAGAATCACTTGAACCCAGGAGGCAGAGGTTATAGTGAGCTGAGATCACGCCATTGCACTCCAGCCTGGGCCACAGGGCAAGACTCCATCTCAAAAATAAAAATAACAGTGTAAATATTGGAAAGAAGAAAAACAAAATACAATTATTCATAGACTATTTGATTGTACATAGAGAAAATCTCCCCCCAAATGGATACATTATTTCTAAATACCAAAGACAAAAGAGTTCACATATGTGAATTTTTTTTAAATGATACTATTCAATGCAACTTCAATCAATATTCTAACTTTTTGTGGAAAAGGACAGGCTGATACTAAAATTTAAATGGAATACAAAAGGCAGGAAATTCTAGAAGAAAAAGAACAGGCTAGGAAGATTTACTCCTCTGGATATAAAGAACCAGTATCAACCTGCAACAACTAAGGCAGTGTGGTGTTGGCATAGGAATTATGTATACCTGCACTTGATTTATAACAAAGGTGGCACAGCAGAGAAACGCGGGAGGACAGACCTTGTAATAAAATGGTGCTCGATCCATTGAACATTATATGGAAAAAACTTAACTCACTGCTGCACAACATATACAAAAATCAGTTCCAGATGTATCGTGAATCTAAAAAACAATGAAGAAACAATATAGCCTTCAAAATATAATTAGGAGGTGGGGCACAGTGACTCACACCTGTAATCCCAGCACTTTGGGAGGCCAAGGCAGGTGAATCATTTGAGGTCAGGAGTTTGAGACCAACCTAGCCAACATGGTGAAACCCAGTCTCTATTAAAAATACAAAAATTAGCCAGGTATGGTGGCACACGTCTGTGGTCCAAGCTATTTGGGGGGCTGAGAGGGAGAATCACTCGAACCCAGGAATCGGAGGTTGCAGTGAGCAGAGATCGCACCACTGTACTCAGCCTGAGTGATAGGGCAACACTCCATCTCAAAAAAAAAAAAAAAAAAAAAAAAAATATATATATATATATATATATACACACACACACACACATATACACACACACGTATATATATATACATACACACACATACATACATATACATATATATTTACAATATTTAGGGAAAGATTTTAAGACTTTGAAGTTCAGATTCACAATTTAAAAATCTTCTATAAGGGACCAGAAGCACTGTCCATAAAGAAAAGAAATAGATAAATTGGACTATTTTTAAGTTAAGAACTTCTTTTCATCAAAAATATATAGAAGTGCGAAGGCAAGTTACAGAGAGGAAAGATATTTGCAATACATATAATCAAAATGGGCTTGTGTAATCTGAATATGAAAATAAGTCTTCCAAATAGATTTTTTAAAAATAAGCAACACAATAAAAAAATGGGCACAACGAAAAGACACTCAACCTTGATAATTACCGGAGAAATGTGATTTAAACTACAATGAGATGCAGGATCACATCCACCAGAAGAGCTGAAATAAAAAGACATGATGATGCTGGGCGTGGTGGCCCATGCCTATAATCTCAGCATTTTGGGAGGCCGAAGCAGGTGGATCACTTAAGGTCAGGAGTTCAAGACCAGCCTGGCCAACATGGTGAAACTCTGTCTGTACTAAAAATACAAAAGTTAGCGGGGCATGGGGTGGGTGTCTGTAATCCCAGCTGCTAGGGAGGCTGAGACAAGAGAATTGCCTGAATCCGGAGGTGGAGGCTGCAGTGAGCAGAGATTGCACGTGCTACCACTCTCCAGCCTGGGGAGCGAGACTCCGTCTCCAAAAAAAAAAAAAAAAAAAAAAGACACAATCCAAGCGGTGGTGAATGCTCCTTCTCTGCTGGTGAGTTCTATAGAGATGCTATAAAAATCAGTACAATCTGTTTGGAAAGCTGTTTGAGCTTATCTCTCACAATTTAACGTTTCAATATCTCATGATTCATCAATTCTGCTCCTGCATATGTAACCAACAGAAATACGTACACACCAAAAGGCATCTTCACAGATGTTCACAGCCACATTATTTGTAATTGCCAAAACTGGAAACAACCAAGATGGCGACCAAGAGTAGAACATAAGTTAATTATGATCTTTTCATATAAGGAGATACTCTACGCTGAAACTGAATGAGCTTCTGGTATTCAGAAATACACGAATGATCCTCACAACCAATATTTTAAATAAAAGAAGCCAGATATCATTTGATTTCTCCTTGGAAAAAGTTCAAAAACAGACAAATTAGCCTGCGGTAGCAGAAGTCAAGTAAGAAGTGACTTCTGGAAAGGAGGGGAAGGGAGTCATTAAAGAAGCATAAAAAAAAGGGGGCAAGCCATGGGTTTTTTTATACAAAAATAAAATAAAATAAAGGAGCATTGGTGTGGAGCTGGCCAAAGTTTTCTTCTTGACTTTGACCTGAGCGATGTTTACCTGGGGGTTGCTTTGTGGTATTCCATTCTTACTATACTTTTTTAGGTGTTAATACGTGTTATACTTTGGTGAAAATTAAATAAGAAATAAAAGGAAAGGAAAGGGAAAGATGTAACAATGGATGAGACATCATAAAATAGAACCAAAAAGGGCTACGAAGCTCCAGATGTGCCATCAGTTTACCGCAGTAATGTTTCTTGAAAGGTTGTAAACAGAATTTTTACAGCTTTTGGGAAACTTCCAAATGATTTACAAGGTCTTTGGGAGGGGAAAAGACAGATCTAGATAGAAACATTCATCTGTTGCAGTTCATTTGATGCAAAGCACACCTGTATGATCTCCCAAAATTATTTCAAGCATTCATACATTGTCCTAATGTAGCATTTATGATGGATTCTAGTAGCACCTACGATGCATTCTAACAACCATGTAATTTCTAATCTCATACTTTACTCGGTACTGACCTGTCTCACAACACTTGTGATACTTGTTCTAATTGCCCATTTATTTTTCTCTCTAATGTCAGAAAATTATACCAGAGACTCTGCCATACTTCCTGAGTCCCCTATCCCCTGTACCTAATAGTGCCTGGACTGTAATATACACCTAGTGAAGATTTGCTTCACATATAAGTGAAATATCACAAGGTAAATTAAGCAATTTAACTAAATTAAGTATGCTTTGGGGAAATTAAAATTATCTTTCACAGCACCTTGCAAATTAATAAGATTAGTGGGGCATTCTTCTCTGACCTTCTTGGATAATTGCTCATAGCCTGAAAACTCTGCCTAAAATACTCCTGCCCTGCAGGTGTCTATCCAAGACCTTTTGAAGCTATATTTGGTCAAAACATAAACTCAGCATTATTTTCAAATAAATAACACATGCAAATTATTTATCAATGGACATCTTATCAAGGTGTTACAATGTAAGTGGTCCTTCCCTTAGATCGTGTCGTATTCGTTTAGAATTGCGGATGATCACGAAAAACATCAGGTGGACAGAAGAAACAAATATAAATTATCTTTCAAATTTTTCACTTTTTAAATGTTCAAATTTCATTTCTATCTCATACACACAAACACAAAAGTAATTTTTTTAAAATTGGCTATTAGACTTTCCTTCACAATCACAGAGGTAAAAATGATCTTCGTACTTTAAATAACATATACTGCAACGTGGAAGAAGATTGGATGACATAAATGTCAAGAAATTTGTTGAGCACGCTGCTCTATCAAATTCTAATAATGAGAAATTATAAAATCTCAGAATCTTGTAGCAGAAGAAATCAAAATTCCATACCTCAGTCACTGCTATGGAAAAGGCGAGGCAGGGCAGTGTGGTGAAGACCACACACATCATCAGAACAGGTCTCCTAGCAAAGGAGAAAAAATAAGCCAAAGCAATCATGGACAAGATCGACAGTTCCTCTTACATGTTGCTAACTTTGCAGTTCCTGTTCCATTCATCTATAGTTTTTCTAAGAAGCTGCTGCTTCCCTATTTCCATTTCCCAAATGTTTGAGTATGGCAAAGAGGAACACATGCAGAAACCAGAATGCTTCTTCTAGAACAAAGGGGTGAGAGATTTCCAAATAATTAGCAAACCACAAACTATTAAAAGCATCAAATCACAAGTCAAATGACATTCAACATTTTCTTAATTCATTAATTAAAATCCTACCCAAGAGGTCAGGCTGTAGTGACAACTGAATAAATGAACAGCACGAATTTCAAGTTGTATTATACCCCATGTCCTACAATTTATTTTTCAAAAAGTACATTTAGAGATGATAAATTATTAGATACTGAAAGATCACTGAAAAACATTTAAATTTTTTTACTGGAACCAAAAAAACAACATACATACATTAAAAAGACATAATTTTTCAGACTTGATTTTGGACCACATCTTTTTATTTTTTTTTTATTTTTTTATTTTTTTTTTTTTTTGTATTTTTAGTAGAGATGGAATTTCACCATGTTGGCCAGGCTGGTCTTGAACTCCTTACCTCATGATCTGCCCGCCTTGGGTTCCCAAAGTGCTGGGATTACATGTGTGAGCCACCGTGCCCAGCTGGACCACTTCTTAAACCTTACATGATCAACAAATCAAATAGCCATTGATACATAATATGTATAAAATAGTATACCTTATGACAGATAAAATTTAAATGTATGTTTAGCATCCTTAATTTATGGGATGACAAAAGAGACTTACTGAAAAGTTTTCTACAAAGAAATATTGACCTCCTCTTCGATTTGTTAATATGTATTATGTTAATTCCATTTATGTAACTATGTTTTCTACATTCAATAATTTGTTGAATGCTTTCAAATTATTAATTTCTCCACAGCCATAAAAAGAATGAAATCATGTCCTTGGCAGCAACATGGCTGTAGCTAGAGGCCATTATCCTAAATGAATTGACTCAGAAACAGAAAGCCAAATACTGTATGTTCTCTTATAAGTAGGAGCTAAACGTTGGGTACTCGTGGACATAAAGCTGGGAACAGACACCGGGGACCATTACAGAGGAACGGTGGAAGGGGGCCAGAGTTGCAAAATCACCTATTGGGTTACTATTCTCACTACCTGGATGATGGGATCAATCACACCCCAGACCTTAGCATCGTGCAACATACCAGTGCGACAAACGTGCACCCCGTACCCCCTGCATCTAAAATAAAAGTTGAAATTATAAAGAATAAAATAATAATGAAACAATTTCTCTTTGATGTTGTCTTGCCTCCCCCCATCCCAGCGCCATCTTAGAAGTCCTAGGTTTAAATGTAAATTAAAAGATGAGATTACCCCTCTCATAGCCAGACGCAGCACAACCTGGTTAAGACTAGTCTGATGGAATTTCCAAGTGGTACCTCTGTCTGTTTGTCTGAGCCTAGATCCAAGTTCCTACAGCACTAAGTTCTCTAAGTAAGATTGGACAAACCACTCATAAAGTTCTCTTCTTCTCAACTTGACCTCTAAACAATGACAGTGCCCCAGAGATTATTCCCGGGCCTGTTCATTATCTACATGATCTTCCTGGATTATTTCATCCATTCCCATTGCTTGAAATACCACTCAATTGCCCAGGACTCCACAATATCTTCTGGTGTTTTCCTGAACCCTGACTTGTCTACCCAACTATTAGAGACTTCCACTTGGACAGCAAAGACACAATTCAAACTTACCATGTCCGAAACGGAACCCAAGTCCTCCTCCATACCTGTTCCAGCCCATCATCTAATCCTGTCTGATTTACTGCCAAAGATCATTTCAAACCCATTTTCTGTCAACACCATAGTTCATCCACTGTCACCTCTCGTCTGCCATACTCCCTAACTGGTTTCCTGTTGGCACTTCTATTCTTGCCTAGCAACATTGTCTTCATGCTTTTTAAATGAAGTCATGCTTTTAAAATGTCAAACACATCATGTTACTGCTCCAATGATGAGGAAGGGAAGGGGGTTATTGGTTAATGGGTACAGAGCTTTAGTTTTGCAAAATAAAAAGTCTCATGGATGACGGTGGCAATAGTTACACAATAATGTGAATGTACTTAATGCCACTGAACTGTACCTTAAAATAATTAAGATGGTAAATTTTCCATTAAGTGTATTTTATCACAATTTAAAAAATCTTTGATGGACACACAATGTGATTAGGATAAAATTGAAACTTATTACACTAGTCTACATGCTGTACATGATCTGGTTTCTCTTATTGCTCCTACTCTCCTACATACAGGCAGGCACATACACACACACGCACACACGCACGCACGCACGCGTATGAGTTGTATACACAGACCTTATGACTACCTAAAAATCTGCTGATTCTCTGTCTATTGCTTGTCATCTTCCTCTTTCCTCATCCCCCGAGGTAAGTTTGTGGAAGCCGGGACTGACTTGTTTGCTACTTTATTTCCAGCATCTCGAATAATGTTTCTGAATCATTTTTTTGTGTGATGAAACTTCTGAAGAATCTGGTGAACCCGATGAATCCTTCTCAGGACAACATTGTTAAATGAGTAAAATAAAATACACAGATTTTTAGAAAATAAATCAATTATCTTGAAATTATCCAAATTTTTTTAAGTACCCAAAATATTATTCTAAAACTGTATACAGTTTACAGTTTTGTTTTTTTTAAGAATTACGTAGTAATCCAAATTCCTTTTAAAGTTTGATGTAACAATATATGTGTCTATCTATGGACATACTATCTTGTTTTATTTTCTTTGGAGCAGGCCAGGCCTAGTGGCTGAAGTCTGTAATTCCAGCACTTTGGGAGGCTGAGGTGGGTAGATTACTTGAGCCCAGGAGTTTGAGACCAGCCTGGGCAACACAGCAAAACCTCGTCTCTACGAAAAAAAATACGAAAATTAGCCAGGTGTGGTGGCTTGCACCTGTAGTCACAGCTACTTTGGAGGCTAAGGTAAAAGAATCTCTTGAACCACAGGAGACAGAGGCTGCAGCAAGCCAAGATCACACCATTGCACTCCTGGGTGACAGAGCCAGACCCTGTCTCAAAAAAAAAAAAAAAGGTGGGGGGGGGGGAGTACTTAGATCCAGCAAAACCTGTAATCATTCATAATTTCAAGTTAGTGAAGATCATAACCCATACACAGAAGTCTCTCCTGCAACTGTTGTGTCATAGGAAAAGATCTGTGGTATATGGTATAAAAGCTCTATGTGATAAAGTTACAGGTCCTGCTAACACTACTGTGGTTTGTTACCAACATCCATATCAGAAAAGATTGGTAGTTTTCAATTAGAGGTTAATGAAAGATACGATGTAAATTCTTTCTCATCCAAGTTCAAGAACTCCACGATGCTAGAGAATGTCCAACACACAGCAGGAATTCAATAAATACTAAATGAATGGACTCATTAGAAAATATATAACAACCCAAGTGTATGTTTTATTTAACTAGAAGATATGTTAACCTGTGTTTGAAAATCTGACTTACTGCTAGGATATGCTTATAATTTTTTTTTTTTTTTTTTTTGAGACAGAGTCTCGCTCTGTTGCCCAGGCTGGAGTGCAATGGTGCGATCTCGGCTCACTGCAACTTCCGCCTCCTGGGTCCAAGTGATTCTCCTGCCTCAGCCTCCTGAGTAGTGGGATTACAGGCGCACACCATCATACCTGGCTAATTTTTGTATTTTTAGTAGAGACGGGATTTCGCCACGTTGGTCAGGCTGGTCTTGGCCCACCCGCCTCGGCCTCCCGAAATGCTGGAATTACAGGTGTGAGCCACCACGCCTGGCTGGAAATGCTTACAATTTATTTTGAGTATTACAGATCAAATGGTGTCTCCAAAAAAGATATGTTGAAATCCCAAACCCCGGTACTTCAGAATGTGATCTTATTTGGAAATAAGATCTTTACAGAGATAATCAAGTTAAAATAAGATCATTAAGGTGGGTCCTAATCCAATATGACTGATGTTCTTATACAAATGGAGAAATTTGGTGACAGTGTTGCAGAGAGGGAAGACTATGTGAAGAAACCTAGGAAGCATACCATGTGATGAAGGCAAAAATCAGAGTGATGCATTTACAAGCCAAGAACCATCAAAGATTGCCAAAAAACCACCAGAAGCAAGGAGAAAGACATGGAACAAATTCTCCCTCATATCCATTTGAAGGAACCAATCCTGCTATCTTGATCTCTGTGTTTTCGCCTCTGGAACTTTGAGGCAATAAATTTATGTTGCTCAAGTCATCCAGTTGGTAGTACTTCGTTATGGAATTTCTAGGAAACTTACACTGGTTTTGTGATTGGAATGTGGAATGCTGCTGTAACAAACACCTAAAAATGTAGAAGTGGTTTTGGAATTGAGTGATGAGTAGAGACTGGGAAAGTTACGAGATGCATGACAGAAAAAGCCTAGATTGCCTTGAAGAGACTGTTGGTAGAAACGCAGGTGCTAAAGGAGGTTCCAGCGAGGGCTCAGAAAGAAAAGAGGAGGGTTGTAGAGAAAGGTTTTAGCCCCTTAGAGAACAGATACACTGTTGTGAACAGAGTATTGCTAGAAATATGAATCCTAGGGTACTTCTGGTGAGGTTTAAGATGGAAATGAGGAAAATATTATACGAAACTGGAGGAAAGGTGATCCTTTCTATGAAATGACAGAAAATTTGGCTGTACTGTGTTCTGTTGGATACAAAGTAGAACTTGTAAGTAATAAATTCAGATATTTAGCTGAGGCTGTTTCTAAGAAAAGTGTTGAAGGCACAGTCTGGTTTCTTGCTGCTATTTATAATAAAATGTGAGTGAAGGAAGAGAGATAAATTGAAACAGAAAATTTTAAGCCAAAAGGAACTAGAACTTGACAATTTGGCAAATTCTCAGGCTATCCATATTGCAAATAGTAAGAAAGCATGTTCGGAAGAGAACACCAAGGTTATGGTTTGTGAATCCAGCCAACCATCTCAGCAGAAATACTGCTGGCTTGGACTGAAGGTGGCAGAGATCAGATGAAATGAAGAAATGCTGTTGTACTTCTAGGACGCTAGGGAGGAAATGGGTTGATAGACCTATTTGCCTGCAAATGTGTTATCTTTTGAAAAAGGGAAAAATGACTTTGATAGCGGTTCCAAAACTGGGGAGACTTGTGGCTGCAAACACAACCCCAGAGGTGCCCACCATGAATCCACAGGGCAGAGCCATGACCATCCAAGGCTGAGGGGTTGGGGTTGCTACCCTCATAGGCCTGGATGATGAGTCCAGAGGAATCAGCATCAAGACACAGAGGATTATTTTTAAGCCTTAAAAGCCAGTGGGATTTTCCTTCCTAGCTTTTGAACTCTTGAGGGACCCATGACTCCTCTTTCCCTTCCAATTTCTCCCTTTCTGAGTGGTAATGTCTATCCTGCCCCACCACTGTATGTGAGAAGCAAGTAACTTTTTGTCTGGCTTTGCAGGTTTGCTAATGGAAGGAAGACTCTGCCCCAGGTGGAATCATATCCCAAGTCTCGCTTACAACTTGCTTGGATGATTTCGAGGGAAGGTTTTGGGATTTTGAGTTGATGATGTGTAGCTGAGATTTGGGACTTAGAGCTGATGCTGGGACCATTAGGACTTTTGGAGATGTTGAGATGAATGGGTCTATTTTGCACACCAAAAGAACATGAATTTTGGGGGGTCAGAAAGTGAAATGCCACGGGTTGAATTGTATATCCCAAAACAGACATGTTTAAGTCCCAACCCCTGGTACCTCAAAATGTGACCTTATTTGTAAATAGGGTCTTTTTTTTTTTTTTTTTTTGAGACAGAGTCTTGCTCTGTTGCCCAGGTTGGAATACAATGGCACAATCTTGGCTCACTGCAACCTCCACCTCCCAGGTTCAAGCGATTCTCCTGCCTCAGTCTCCTGAGCTAAGTTTTTTTCTTTTCTTTTTTTTTTTTTTTGCATTTTTTAGTAGAGATGGGGTTTCACCATGTTGGTCAGGCTGGTCTTGAACTCCTGACCTCAGGTGACTCACCTGCCTCAGCCTCCCAAAGTACTGGGATTAAAGGTGTGAGCCATCATGCCCGGTGTAAATAGGGTCTTTATAGAGGTCATCAAGTGAAAATAGGGTGTAACGGGAGACTCTGATCCAATATGACTGGTGTCCTTTTTAAAAGGGAAAATCTGAGGCCAGGAGTGGTGGCGCATGCCTGTAATCCCAGGACTTTGGGAGGCTGAGGCGGGCAGATCACAAAGGTCAAGAGATCGAGACCATCCTGGCCAACATGGTGAAACCCCGTCTCTACTAAAAATACAAAATTAGCTGGGTGTGGTGGCGCATGCCTTTAGTCCCAGCTACCTGGGGGGGCTGAGGCAGGAGAATCGCTTGAATCCGGAAGGTGGAGGTTGCAGAGAGCCAAAATCGCACCACTGCACTCCAGCCTGGTGACAGAGTGAGACTCCATTTCAAAAAAAAAGTGGGGGAGATCTGAAAACAGACAGGCAGGTGGGTAAGACTAGGCGAGAACACATAGGAAGAATGCCATGTGAAGAAGAAGGCACAGATTAGAGTGATACACCTATAGGCCAAGGAACACCAAAGATTGCCAGCAACCACCAGCAGCCAGGAGAGAGGCATGAACAGAGGCTTCCTTACGTCTCTCACAAGGAACCATCCTTGCTGTCACCTTGATCTTAGACTTCTCACCTCCAGAACTTTTAGGTATTTCAGAATTTGAAACAAATTTCTGTGGTTTAAGCCACCAAGTTTGTGATACTTTGTTATAGCAGTCCTAGGAAGCTAATATACAAGTAATAGAATTTACATTGGAAATATCATAGACACTTATTTGAAAGACTATTCATGCTGAAAAGAATGCAAGTTTGCAATCATAGCACAACCGGCTAAAGAAAAGGACACGTGGGCGTGGTATAATTTCCACATGAAAGACTGAGTTAGGGCAGTGCCCGTAGCCCTCTGTGTGCATCTGTAATAAACTAGCCATGAGAAGGACCCTTCTAGGAATGAGGCCCATTAAGGATGAACTAAATCAGCTCAGCCACATTAGGTAAAAAATTCCTGTGTATGCAGCAAGCATCCTGGCCCTGAGATTTCTCATAGAGGAAGCATGGTGGATGGAAAGCATCAGATGATAACTTGGGAAATGACTCTCTGCTCATAAACGTAAATTATTTTACCTAACTCATGAAGTTAAAGTTTTCCTGCCCATCTTTTAGGGCTCTCCAAAATCTAATCTTAACGTTCCAACACATAATAACACTGGGCTCTTAATGACAACTCAAGAGCTCATATGATACCACAGGCCAAGTACTACAGGGAAGAATTTTACATACAACAACCCCACAACAACTTTCTGAGTGAGGTATCAACCCCGTTTAACAGAAGATGAAACTGACGTTGAAGGCTGAATAAATTTGCCCAAGATCCCTCGGCTAGGAAGTGAAAGATGAATTCAAATCCAGGTCTTTTGGATTCCAAAACTCACACTCCTAACCACTCCGCAGTGCTGCCAACTCACTCCTGGCCACCTGCTCCTCTCTAAGCAAGTAGGTCTTTTCCCACTCCTTAAGGAATTCACTACATCAACTCATTCCACGTACTCATCCTTCTCCTCTGGATGCCCTCCCACACTCATCTTTCCAAGCTCAGTGCAAATCAAGGTTTCCTTATAAGACTTTCTCTGACTACTCCAAAGCACAATGTTTGTCCAATAAACCTCAGTCCATAAACCATATGTACTAAAAAGCTGCTAAGTTCAAGGCACTGTGGTGAGCTGGCGGGCAGGGTGGAAAGGGACGGGTAGGAAGGGTGAATCAAAAAGGATATCTCCCTTCTCTTCTTTTTTTTTTTTGAGACAGAGTCTTACTCTGTCGCCCAGGGTGGAGTGCAGTGGCACCATCTCAGCTCACTGCAATCTCCGCCTCCCGGCTTAAAGCAATTCTCGTGCCTCAGCCTCCCCAGTAACTGGGATTACAGGTGCCCACCACCGCACCTGGCTAATTTTTGTATTTTTAGTAGAGACAGGGTTTCACCGTATTGGAAAAGCTGGCCTTGAACTCCTGACCTCATGATCCACCTGCCTCGGCCTCCCACAGTGCTAGCATTACAGGCATGAGCCATCACGCCTGGCAAGTTCTTTTTCTCTCTCTCTTTTTAATAGGACAGAGTCTTGCTATGTTGATGAGGCTGGTTTCAAACTCATGGCCTCAAGTGATCCTCCCACCTCAGCCTCCCAACTAATGGAGACTACAGTCATGCACCACCATGCCCAGCTAATTTTTTAAAAAATTTTCTGTAGAGACAGGTTCTTGCTAGGTTGCCCAGGCTGGTCTCATTCTCCTGGTCTCAAGCAATCCTCCTGCCTCAGCCTTCCAAAGTGCCGGGATTATAGGTGTGAGCCCAGTCAGTATGAAGCTTTGATGATGCTCTTCTCTGGGATAATAAAGGACTTGTGGTGGGTCATATAAAATGTAGTGATTTGTTACATAGTGGTTTCTATCTCTTTCTAGTTTTTTCATATATAACTATCCAGACTCCACAGTGGACTACAGAGTCCCTGAGGATGGAGGCATTCCCCTGAGAACTAAGGCATGCACCTGAAGTAGCCTGGAAATAATGCTGGCTAACATGAGGAATTCATGTAGGGAGGCTGGACATGGTGGCTCATGTCTATAATCCAAGCACTTTGGGAGGCCGAGGCAGGTGGATTGCTTGAGTCCAGGAGTTTGAGACCAGCCTAGACAACGTAGCAAGATCCTATCTCTACAGGAAATTAAAAAATCAGTCAGTTGTGATGGTGCACACCAGCAGTCCTCAGGTGGCTGAGGTGGGAGGATCACTTGAGCCTGGGAGGTTGAGGCTACAGTGAACTATGATCATGCCACTGCACTCCAAACCCAGATGACAGAGTTTCTGTCTCAACAAAAACCTGGGTGACAGAGCAAGACCCTGTCTCGACAAAAACCTAAATATATATATATATGCACACACACACACACACACACACACACACACACACACACACATAAAGAAATTGAGAAAGGTAAATTTATACCTATTTAAACAAGCCCATAGAGTTGACTCATGGATCTCTGTTAACCTGGAGGATTTCTAGTAAAACTAGGAGATTCAGTCAATCATGCACTGTTATGAAATAGGTGACATGGTTGCAATTGAAGCCAAGAGCGTTATATCAATACCTGAAGTCAGTAGCTGCATCTAGAGGACATTAAGGTGCCAGTGAGACAATATCCAGGCATTAAAAATCCAGCCAGCATCCCAAGGAGACTTTCAAAAGAGTAAAAAGTCCAGAAATCATGGGATAGGAAGGGCCGATGGAACTCTGTCCATTGGAAAAAGAAAACTTAACACACCGAGACGTGGCGTGGTTGAGATGGCAGAATGATTCCACTGCCTTCGAATGTTGGAAAAGTTTAACGCAGATACAGTAAGCTCAGAGAACTCAGCCCTGGAGACACAATTTGGGGAGCTGTCATCATATAAGTGGCAGTTTACATTCTGTGAGCCGATGGGAGTGCTCAAAAGCAACGGGAATGAGGAAGTAATCAGCGATGGACACAGCTCCCGGCCACGGTCAAATTTTACTAGTTGATAAAGAAAGGGCAGAGGAGGTGAAGTCTACAAAGCAGATGGGAAAGAGAGTTACATAGTGATAGGTTTTGTTTCAACATAAGGGGATAAGAAAGGCTGTTCTACTAATTAAAGCCACAGAAAGTAGTGAGTTCTCTGCAGCATCAGAGGTAGGCTCTCACCTATTCGCATTGTGAGAAATCATTTCGTAGATGAACACTAAGGGTTCGCCCATTTCCAGGATGCAGTGAAATAATGTCAGTATCTGATTTAAAAGCAAGGGGAAGAGGAGATTTTTAAGGGGCGGGGCTGAAGTACAGAAAACTTTTTTTTTTGAGACAGAGTCTCACTCTGTCACCCAGGTTGGAGTGCAGTGGGGTGATCGCAGCTCACTGGGAACTCTGTCTCCCAGGTTCAAGCTATTTTCCTGCCTCAGCCTCCTGAGTAGCTGGGACTACAGGCACGAGACACCATACCTGACTAATTTTTGTATTTTTAGTAGATACGGGGTTCCATCATGTTGGCCAGGCTGGTTTCCACCTCCTGACCTCAAGTGATCCACCCGTCTCAGCCTCCCAAAGTGCTGGCATTACAGGTGTGAGCCACTGAGCCCGCCCCAGGAAACTTTTTTTTAAGAAGAGGATTACCCTATTGACAAGAACTGGGAGGGAATGATAGGAGAAAAGCAAAAAGCAAGAAGACCAGTGAGTGAAGGCTGCCAGAGCCCAAGTGTTAGTTAATAAAACGGTCTTCATTTTTCCTTGAATAAAATCAGGACAAATCAGGTCTGACACTGGATTTAAATATATGAAAATATGAAGGAACTACATCAGAAACTCAAGTTTTGATGGTCTGGAAATGAGGGCCTA
This sequence comes from Ateles fusciceps, assembly GCA_036589455.1. Lineage (NCBI taxonomy): Eukaryota > Metazoa > Chordata > Mammalia > Primates > Atelidae > Ateles > Ateles fusciceps. The sequence goes on from JAZHEH010001064.1 coordinate 9,777,658, forward strand.
ATTGGGATGAGAGAAACAGTCATGGAAAACAAGAAGCTGATGCAAGAGAGATGAAGAGAAAGAATTACCAGAACCTGGTGACTTCTTGCATAGGATGAGGAGAGAAAACAAAAAGTAAAAACATTCGTGCTGGTTTACTGGGTGATATGATTTGGCTGGGTCCCCACCCAAATCTCACCTTGAATTGTAGCTCCCAGAATTCCCACATGTCATGGGAGGGACCTGGTGGGAGGTAATTGAATCATGGGGCGGGTCTTTCCCATGCTGTTTTCATGATAGGGAACAAGTCTCACGGATCTGATGGTTTCATAAAGGGCAGTTCCCCTGAACATGCTCTCTTGCCTGCCACCATGAAGGACATGACTTTGCTCCTCATTTGCCTTCAGCCATGATTGTGAGGCCTCCCCAGCGATGTGGAACTGTGAGTCCATCAAACTTCTTTCCTTTATAAATTACCCAGTCTCAGGTATGTCTTTACTAGCAGAATGAGAGCAGACTAATACACAGGGCATAGTAGGGCAAGGAAAATAAAGTCTGCAGTCAACTATGACAAAATTATTGATCCTTTTAATGTGTAATGCCCAGGAACAAACTGTAAAGGAAATATTGATAGCTTAAACTATGTGAAAATTAAAAACTCTCTATATCAAAAACACCAAAGTAAAATTAAAAGACTAATGATAACCCTGAAATGTATGCTACATCAAATTCAACATCCTTATTGCTTGATGATATCGTACAATTAAAACAAATTCACATTCTTAATGTTTATAGAACTCATAAGTCAGTAGCAAAAAAAAATGGACATACCAACAGAAAAGAGATCAAGGACAAAAATATATGATTTTTAGAAAATACAAATAGCCAATAAATCTATAAGAAAATGTTAAACATGATAGATAATAGATTCACTAAGAGAAACTGAAGGCCAGGCATGGTGGCTCACACCTGTAATCCCAGCAGTTTGGGAGGCCGAGGTGGGCGGATCATGAGGTCAGGAGACCGAGACCATCAGGAGAGCAGCTAACATGGTGAAACCCCGACTCTACTAAAACACACACACACACAAAATAGCCAGATGTGGTGGCGCACACCTTTAGTCCCAGCTACTTAGGTGGCTGAGGCAGGGGGATCCCTTGAACCCAGGAGGCGGAGATTACAGTGAGCAGAGATCTTGCCACTGCATTCCAGCCTGACAACAGAGCGAGACTCCATCTAAAAAAAAAAAAAAAATAGAAAAGAAAGGAAAGAGAAACTGGGATGTTCTGAGAAGTAACTGCTAAGCAGCAGTGTCTAGTTAATGGGGTCTTACCAATTAATGATCTCTCAGAGGTGCTGAAAAGTGAGCTCCACTTCCTTCAGATTAGCCCGTGTGTCCAGCAGTGGACAGACGTCTCAGTGCTGTGTGTTTCAGTTGCGGGGACAAGCGCGGAGCAGTAAGGGGCTCAAGACTCCCTTGGGGCAGCCTTGGCTCAACTACTCACTGGCTCTGTGATCTTCAAACTCCTCTGCCTCAATTTTCTCATTTGTAAAGTGGAGACTACCATTGTTCTTGCCTATCCAGATTAGGAAATCAACTAAGATAATACAAACGTTGTGTTTAAAATGATGCTTGGTACATAGTAATTGCTCAATAAATATTTGCTCTTACTTTACTACAACTGCAACAGCTACTACTACCATGATCACCACCACCATTGCCTAAAGCATATCAACAGCAAAATCTCATGGAATATGTTAAAAACTTAAGCCAAGTAAAATGTTGTCCAAAATGTTAGGGTTGTTCAAACTTGCCTTGCCCAGGATTCCTGATATGCTCATGGTCTGAAGTAACTGTACTCCAAAGGACTCAACAGAACACCCAAAATGGGCCGGACGTGGTGGCTCACACCTGTAATCTCACCACTTTGGGAGGCCGAGCCAGGCGGATCACAAGGTCAGGAGTTCGAGACCAGCCTGGTCAATATGGTGAAACTCCAATTCTATTTAAAAAATATAAAAATTACCCAGGCATGGGGGTACATGCCCATAATCCCAGCTACTTGGGAGGCTGAGGCAGAAGAATCACTTGAACCCAGGAGATAGAGGTTGCAGTGAGCTGAGATCATGGCACTGCACTCCAGCCTAGATGACAGAGTGAGACTCCGTCTCAAAAAACAAAAAAGAACACCCAAAATATAGCTTTAGGTCCCAAGGCAGTCTGGGAATCTCCACAAATACTCTAGGACTATCCTGCCACCAATGTACCTTCTCAATGAAGATCTGCCCCCAGTTTCAGGCTAGCCTTTAGATGGCATCACACATCTACTGAGATTCCAGGAAGAGAGCTCTCTTTATTTCCTGGAATACACAGTTTGATGTGTATATAAATAGCTTTCTTCATTCCCCCGAGCATCTCCCTTGTGGATTATGAATTCTGGCAGTCAGCCCTAGAAAGGAGCCACAATTCCAGGAAAATCAGGAAGTGTTAACAGGAGTAGAAGAAGGTACTGAATTAAAATTCAGACTCCAGCACTGATTCAGTATATGTTTCAAGCTCTCTGAAATGGTTTCCTCCCTTATGAAATGGGAATTATGTCTACTTGGTCAACTCCACAACACTGGCATGTAGGTCTAGTGAGAAAATGAAATGAAACCTGTAACAAAATAAAGCATAAATATAACAAAATAAAACGTAATAAGTCAATGCAAAATATGTCTAAGATACTAATTATCTCACCATGTTGGCGTTCATTCTTCTCAAAGAATAAAAGAAACCTACAAAATTCCCCAAAATCAAGGATATTACTGACAACATATATTTTCCTTCAGTTTTGCTATCACTTCTACCACTTTTTACAGTCATTCTGAAGATTAAACACGAGCACATTTTTAATGAAAATAGTAACTTCAGTCTGAGGTCATAACACTTACATTCATTGGGTGATTACTACAGACCAGGTACAATGTTAGGAACTTTATATACATGATCTTAGGAAGTTTCTTAAAACAACACTCTAAGAAAGAAACTAAGTTGTCTCTGTTTTGCTCATGAAAGAATTAAGGCTCAAAGAATTCAAACAACACACGTAAGTTCTCACAGCCAATGTCAAAGCTAGGATTTGAATCCACGCCAGCTTTCTTTTACATATATTACTGGGACACACCCTTTAGTGACTGATGACTCACTCCCTCCTAAAGACCTGTCTCACGGGGCACATGACACCATCCTGGACCTTCAGGGAGCTCTCAGATAAGTCTCATCAACATCAAATCATGAATGTTTAGGATCTATGAAATTTCACATAAACAACTATTTGACTATTCCTCAAAAATATTCATATGCTCAATCCTTATTTTCCCTAGTAGCAATTATTTTTGCTTCATCTTCATGTAGCAATCAAGATATGACACCCTATGTACTACCCCATTTATTATAATAGCCAAATACACGTCTGGAAGAAATGTATGTTAATGACATAAAAAGCATCACATTCTTCTGGCTGGGCATGGTGTCTCACGCTTGTAATCCCAACATTTTGGGAGACCAAAGTGGGTGGATCACTTGAGGTCTGGAGCTGGAGACCAGCCTGGCCAACACAGTGAAACCCTGTCTCTACTAAAAATACAAAAATTAGCAGGGCATGGTGGTGCAAGCCTGCAACCCAGCTACTTGGAAGCCTGAGACGAGAGAATGCCTTGAACCCCAGAGGCAAAGGTTGCAGTGAGCCGAGATCGTGCCATTGTACTCCAGCCTGGGCGACAAAGCAAGACTCCATCTCAGAAAACAACCAACAAACAAAACACATTATATTTTTCTTGAAACACACTTGGCATTCAAAGTCAGAAAGAATAAAGGAAAAGAAACTTGCATGCCATAGAGGAAATTGCATGGAATCAGACAGACCCAGGCTCACAAATCCTAGTTCCCCCATTACCTAGCTTTCTTTTTTCTTTTCTTTTCTTTTTTTTTTTTTTTTGAGACAGAGTTTTGCTCTGTCAACCAGGCTAGAGTATAGTGGCATGATCACAACACACTGCAGCCTTGATCTCCAGGGCTCAAACGATCCTCCCTCTTTAGCTCCCAGAGCAGCTGAGACTACAGGCACATATCACCATGTATGGCTAATTTTTTAAATTTTTTTGTAGAGACAGGGTCTCACTATGTTGCCTAGGCTGGTCTTGAACTCATGCACTCAAGCGATCCTCCCACCTTAGCCTCTCAAAGTCTTAGGATCACAGGCGTGAGCTACCATGCCTGGCTCCACTTGCCAGCTTTATCAGTTGACAAAGTTAATTACTTTAAGTTTCAGTTTCTTTGTCTATAAAATGAGAACACTAGCATCTACACTTCACTGAGTTGTAAAGCTTATATTCAGTAGTACGGAAGGTGTAAAGCTCCTCGAGCATTTCTCAGTAGCTACTGCTTCTCTTCTATGCCAGTAAAAGATAACTGTATGATAATGCTCATGAAATTGGCCAGGAAAAAACAGTTTCAGTTTCACTGAAATTACAGATAACCTGTCCACTGTCTATTTAAAACACTTGTGGCCAGCCACACCCGCAAACAGAAACTAAAGACTGGGAAGTCTATTTCCCAAAAGAAATCACTGAGAGATGTAGCTATGACAACCCAAAACACTTCAGCACATGGGAGGCGCCTGGGCCAGATGTACAAACAAAATCTGAGCAGACACCAAAGGTTACTGGTATACCATGTGCACTAAGAGCAGAAATGAAAGCCTTAAACTCAATAGTCTCAGGAGATGGGGACCTTGTGCTTCAAAGAGGCAGTTTAGGATAGTGGCTAGAAGTACCCATTTACGGAGTCAGACAGATCGAGGTCCAAAGTCCGGCTCTTCCACTCTCTCTAGTTCACTGACTTGGGGAGAATTGTTGAACCTCTCTAATCAGCAGTTTTCTCTTGGGAATAATAACGATAAACTTACAAAAATTCCACTTTAGGCCAGGCACAATGGTTTATGCCTGTAATCCCAGCACTTTGGGAGGCCGAGGTGGGTAGATCACCTGAGCTCAGGAGTTCGAGGCCAGCCTGGCCAACATGGCAAAAACCCATCTCTGTTAGAAATACAAAAATCAGGCGGGTGTGGTCGTGCACACCTACAATCCCAGCTACTCAGAAAACTGAGGCAAGAGAATTGTTTGAACCTGGGAGGCAGAGGTTACAGTGAGCCAAGATCGTTCCACTGCGCTCCAGCCTGGGTGACAGAGCTAGACTCCTTCTCAAAAAAAAAAAAAAAAAAAATCTACTTTATGAGGTGAAGTAGATATTTCTCTTCTTTTTGTTTTTCAGAGACGGGGTCTCACTCTGTCACTCAGGCTGGAGTGCAGTGGTGCAATCATAGATCACCGCAGGCTCAAACTCCTGGGCTCAAGCCATCCTCTTGAATAGCCGGGACTACAGGCACACACCAGCACACCCTGCCGATTTTTGTAATGTTCACACCCTGCCGATTTTGTAATGTTTTGTAGAGATGAGGTCTCACTATGGTGCCCTGGCTGGTCTCTAACTCCGGGCTTGAATCAGTCCTCCCAGCTTGGCCTCCCAAAGTGTTGGGATTACAGGTGTGAGCCACTGCACCCGGCCTAGGAGGTACATATTTCTGTACCGCCTCAGATCAGCACTTACATGGCATATAATCAATGATCTGTAAAGACTGAATTACGATAGCCTAATAATAGTAACAGTAAGTTATATGGGAAGGTTTGCTGCCTAAATGACATTCAGAATCTAGAGTCCCAGGGATATGAGTCAATGTGAACACAAAAAACCAAAGCACAAAAAACCCAAGAGCTTTTCCCTGGGCAGTGGTGGGCCAGTTTTCCATTGGTTTATTCCTGTTGTCATTTGAACCTTCCACCATTCCCTCAAAATTCCAACCCAGCCAGGAGTCTCAGATGGTCAAAGCCACTCCTACAGGGTGTGAGAGGTGCAGGGCCCAGTCCAGTTCCCAGCTACCTCTTAGGTGACCCTGGGGCTCTGGTTAAGGTCTGGAAAGACTCTAAACCCTACTGATAAAAGCAGGGCCAACAACAAAATGCTTTATTCCCAGAAATGCCTTAAGACCCCCTGCTCCCAGGGAAATAAAAGTCTCCCAGCGAGGTTCACAACAGGGGCCACATCCAGGATCAGTAGCTGAAGAGGGTGTCACGAACTTCACATGTCAGCTCACCTTCGGCATCCTCCCAATCGCAGTAATGGTATTTCTAGCTCTAGTGCAGTGTCTGTTATTTGTACATTTCTGCCAGTGTGTATGTGCAAATTCCCAGTAACTCACTGTTCACATGTGATCTATGTTGTTCACTTTCAAAATAAAACATCGGCAGGGCACAATGGCTCACACCTGTAATCCCAATGCTTTGGGAGGCCAAGGCAGGTGGATCACCTGAGGTCAGGAGTTCAAGCCCAGCCTGGCCAACATGGTAAAACCCTGTCTCAACTAAAAATATGAAAAAAAATTAGCCGGGAGTGGTGGCAGGTGCCTGTAATCCTAGCTACTCGGGAGGCTGAGGCAGTAGAATCATTTAAACCTGAGAGGTGAAAGTTGCAGTGAGCCGAGATCGCGCTACCACGCTCCAGCCTGAACAAGAGTGAAACTCTGACTCAAATAAATAAATAAAATGAAATAAAACATCAGTATGCAAGAAAAATTAACTTATCAAAGTAAACAGAGAGGTCCCAGATGAGTAAGAATCAGATGTGAAGCTCTAAAAGGAAAAATACATTGATATCAGAGACTCTTTGTTCTTGATACCTTTATGTGGATCAGTAGAGCCATTAGCTAAGCTGCTAGTTAAATCAACACTAAATACTGATTATTTAAAGTATCTCTGTATTGTTATCGAGTACTTTCCCCTCCTACAAGTGTAATAGAATTTACCAACATGGTAAATTATTTATTTTTAAAGCCTAAGTAGGCAAGCTTTGGTGGCTCACACCTGTAATCTCAGCACTTTGGGAGGCCAAGACGGATGGATTGTTTGAGACCAGCCTGAGCAATAGGGCAAAACTTCATCTTTACAAAAACACAAACAAATTAGCCGGGTATGGTGTTGCACACCTGTAGTCCCAGCTACTCAGGAGGCCAAGGTGGGAGGATGACCTGAGCCCACTGGGGAGGTCGAGGCTGCAGTGAGCAGTGATCATGCCACTGCTCTCCAGCCTGGGCAACAGAGCCACACCCTGTCTCAAAATAAATAAATAAGTAAATAAAAAATCTAAAGGAACAGTTGTTTTAAGAAAACTTAGTTAATGGTCAAAGTATGCATTAGGCCTGCAAAATGCAATGTAAATAATTAAAAGTAGACATTACTTTCCGTTTTACGCAAAATTAAAATTCTACATTATCACCTTGTGATTATGACTTGTATACGCTGACTCTGATAAGTTTATACAGTATAGTGTACAGGAGAATTAGGTCCAACATTTACCACTTAGGGCAGCATGAACTGGCTCCAACTCCAGTCTTACTGACCTATTCATGTGTTATTATCACTCAGAATAAATGACTGTAGAAAAATAATAGAAGATACCATAATATCTGTACATTTACAGAAGCAGTAATTCTAACCTTCCATCAATCTCACTTATGCTCTGCTCACATCCTTACCCACAGTACGTTAGAACATATCTTTCAGGAATGCTTATACACTGTGAGTGGGAGTCTAAGTTAGTTTAACCATTGGGGATGACAGTGTCGTGATTCCTCAAAGACCTAAAGACAGAAATACCATTTGACCCAGCAATCCTAATACTGGGTGTATACCCAAAGGAATAGAAATCATTCTATTACACAGACACATGCACCCGCATGTTCGTTGAAGTACTATTCACAGTAGCAAAGACAAGAAATCAACCTAAATGTCCATCAGTGATAGACTGGATAAAGAAAATGTGGTATATATACTCCATAGAATACTATGCAACCATGAAAAAGAATGAGATCATGTCCTTTGCAGGGACACGGATGTCCTTAATACCTGGGTGATGAAATAATCTGTACAACAAACCCCCATGACACAAGTTAACCTATGTAACAAACCTGGGCTTGTACCCCCAAACTTAAAAGTTAAAACAAGCAACAAGCAAATGTATCTGAAAGCATCACTGGGATTCCCTGCTAAAGAACTCTTTTACGGGCCGGGCACAGTGGCTCACTCCTGTAATCCTAGCACTTTGGGAGGCAGAGGAGGGTGGATCATTTGAGGTCAGGAGTTCGAGACCAGCCTGGCCAACATGGAAACCCCGTCTCTACTAAAACTACAAAAATTAGCTGGGCATGGTGGTTCAACCCTGTTAAATCATCTGTACAACAAACCCCCATGACACAAGTTAACCTATGTAACAAACCTGCGCTTGTACTGCTTAACTTAAAAGTTAAACAACAAATGGCCGGGCCCAGTGGCTCACGCCTATAATCCCAGCACTTTGGGAGGCCAATGCAGGCAGATCACGAAGTCAGGAGTTCAAGACCAGTTTACTAAAAATACAAAAATTAGCCCGGCATGGTGGCTTATGCCTATAATACCAGCTACTCGGGAGGCTGAGGCAGGAGAATCACTTAAACCCGGGAGGCAGGGGGTTGCAGTGAGCCAAGATTGGGCCACTGCACTCCAGCCCGGGCGACAGAGCAAGACTCCATCTCAACAAAAACAAACAACAAACAAATGTATCTTTGAAAGCATCATGGGGATTCTGTGCTAAAAAATTCTTTTATGGGCCAGGTGCGGTAGCTGACTTCTGTAATCCTAGCACTTTGGGAGGCCGAGGCAGACGGATCACTTGAGGTCAGGAGTTCAAGACCAGCCTGACCAACATGACGAAAACCCGTCTCTACTAAAAATACAAAAATTAGCCAGGTATGGTGGCGTGCAACTGTAATCCCAGCTACTCTGGAGGCTGAGGCAGGAGAATCACTTGAACCTGGCAGGTGGGAGGTCACAGTGAGCCAAGGTTGCACTCCAGCCTAAGCAACAGAGCAAGACTCCATATTGAAAAAGAAAATTCTTTTACTTACCATCCTTTGATCTTTTTGTAAAGATAACGTTTCTTGTACAGGAGAACCTTTACAGGAACCCATATCAGTAGAGTCACCAAGGCAACATAGGCAATAGAACAGGAGACGATGAGCCAGTAGTGTGTGTTCTCAGATCTGGCCCTTGTTTCTTGGTAGGTGGTGGCAAACTGTTCCGTGATCACGAGTGTAGGGACAGAGAAAGCAGCAAACTCTAGGAGCTCAAAAACCACAAACTTAATGAGCCGTCCAGAGCCATCCCGAGGAAAAGCAAGCTGCCACGGACCTGGGACTCTCTCTCTGACTGTGGGCAGCATACGGATCCACAGATACTGAACTGGGATCAAGTTCCTTGTCCTCGACTTGCTAACCAGTGACTTTTTATTCTTTTATTGACCCTCATATGGTTCAATAATCTCCTAACTTAACAACCGTGATCTCTTAAAGGAATAGGACAGTTGTGGAAGTGATCACTCAACATATTTGCACTTCCATTATTAGAAGTCAAATAAACTCTAGAGCATGCCTGGGAGCATGGGTAAAGCAGAGTTTTAAAAATGTGTTTATTGCTAATGTTAGCACAAAACCATTTGTGTAATAGTCAACTCATTAAGTAAAACTGCTGGAATAATATAATTTTAGAGTTAAAGGGGAATAGACAGAATCAAATCCTCTATTTTTACATAAAAGCAAATTCAGGCAAAGAGAGATACTCAAACCTAAGTCTTTATCTTGGGAAAACTACCCTCCCTTTCAACTGCTTGAAAAGGGAGGGTGAATTCACTTTATCAACTTTCTCACCAGGATTCTCCCTGATACTTAAGATATTCATTCGTTAGTGTGCATTAGTTGTCAAATAACAAAGATTAATGTTGTTTTCGCTTTGCTGCTCAGCAAACTAAAATGGTGACATTAGAAACCTGTTATCAGCACTAACACATTAAGAGCTATCTATAACTAGCTCAAGCACATATCAAATATTTAAAAGACAGCAATCGTCTCCATGAGTATCCTTCCTTCGAAAAACATAGTTGAGGCCAGGCATGGTGGCTCACACCTGTAATCCCAGCACTTTGGGAGGCCAAGGCGGGTAGATCACCTCAGATCAGGAGTTCAAGACCACCCTGGCCAACATGGTGAAACCCTGCCTCTATGAAAAAATACAAAAATTAAGGCTGGGCGCAGTGGATTATGCCTATAATCCCAGCACTTTGGGAGGCCAAGGCAGGTGGATCACCTGAGATCAGGAGTTCGAGACCAGCCTGACCAACATGGTGAAACCACATCTCTACTTAAAATATATATACATATAAAACTAGCCAGGAGTGGTGGTATATGCCTGTAATCCCAGCTATTCGGGAGGCTGAAGCAGGAGAATCGCTTGAACCTGGGAGGTGGAGGTTGCAGTGAGCCAAGATTGCACCACTGCACTCCAGCCTGGGCAACAAGAGCAAAACTCCATCTCAAAAGCAAAAACAATACAAAATGTAGATGGGCATGGTGGCACATGCCTGTAATCCCAGCTACTTGGGAGGCTGAGGCAGGAGAATCACTTGAACCGAGGAGGCTGAGGTTGCAGTGAGCCGAGATCATGCCACTGCACTCCAGCCGGGGCGACAGAGCAAGACACCGTCTCAAAAAAAGAAAAACCTATCTGAGCACCTACAATGAGCATTTTAGTGTGTGTTAGGATGTGAAGATGAATGAGTGACAGAAGGTCCTGTCCTGAAAGTGCTTGAGGTCCAACGGAGGAGACAAACTGAGAACAATAAACTGAGGTCAGAAGTGTAAACAAAGCGCCGCAGCGACACCCGGGGAACTTCACCTTGCTTCTCCCTGGGGTTGTGGGAAGGGGACGGGTATGTAAGCATGGTCAGGATGGACGGGGACACTGCGGTGTCAGTGATGTTTCAGACAGAGCCAAGGATGCTGCCGTGGTTCATGAGAATCTGGTGTGGCACAGCAGGAAACAGGAGAAGGCGATGTTAGAAAAACAGTGTGGGGGGGTCGGCTGCAGTGGCTCACACCTGTAACCTGGCACTTTAGGAGGCCAAGGTGGGTTGATAGCTTGAGGAGGCCAGGAGTTTGAGACCAGCCTGGGCAACATGGTGAAACCTCTTCTCTGCAAAAAATATAAAAAATTAGCCAGGCACAGTGTGGTGTGCCTATGGTCTCAGCTACTCTGGAGGCTGAGGTGGGAGAATTGCTTGAGCCTGGGAGGTCGAGGCTGCAGTGAGCTGTGATCGTGCCACAGCACTCCAGCCTGAGCAACAACGTGAGACCCTGCAACAACAACAATAAAATAGGTTGGGGTCACAGTGTAGTGTCCCATTAAGGGTTTGGGGTGTGTGTGTAGCTGGCAGTGAAAAGCGAGGTTTTCTGAACACAGTAGTCCTTTGTTCATCACAAATGGAGCGGGAGTGACAAGGGGAACATCACACTAGCAGACATTGAGCCTGTCCCTTCTGCGGCTTTCCCTGTGCCTGCTGTCACACTGATGCAGACCGTATTTCTCTAGGCTTCTCTCTCCCAAGGCCCTCGGCAGAAGGGACCCTGCACTACCAGACTTCCAGAGTGCATGGGAGGCTCCTGGTGTGGCCCTGAGGATGGGTGCCTTCTGCTTTCCCACTGCAGGACAATGAGTCAGCTGCTTCTTCAAGCCATCTAGTTATTTTATTTGAACTTGGATTTTGAATCCATCGAAGTTCAGCAGAAGTGCTTTCAAGCCAAAGAAGAGATTCGGAACAGTGATAAAATACGAAGGATGGGGTGGAGACCCGTCTGAGCAGCAGTTCTGTCATCAGCTACTTCTTTACTTTGAGGTGCAGTCTCGCTCTGTCATCAGGCTGGAGTGCAGTGGTGTGATCTCAGCTCACTGCAACCTCTGCCTCCTGGGATCAAGTGATTCTCCTGACTCAGCCTTCCGAGTAGCTGGGGCTACAGATGTTCACCACCATGCCCGGCTGATTTCTGTATTTTTCGTAGAGACGGGGTTTTGCTATGTTGCCCAGGCTGGTCTCAAACTCCTGACCTCAGGTGATCCGCCCGCCTCAGCCTCCCAGAGGGCTGGGATCACAGGCATGAGCCACCACACACCGTCATCAACTACTTCTAATAGCCTATCATTGACATCAATTGTCAGTATCATCCCTGATGAAAATGCCTATTTAAATGATAGTGCATATGAATTATATTTTAACCTAATACTCCGTCTTTAGTCACTAGCACTCTGTTGAATCATAACTTCTGCTACAAATTTTGTGTATGAATGGGAATTATTGAACATTTGAAGAGCGTTACTGAATAAAAATAGCTTGGCTCTTGAAAAGAAGTCTCTTGCCCAGGTCTGTAATTCCATTTTGAATGCTCAATTTTTATTTCCATTCATGAGAATTTAAACTGACACTAGCTTTCTACTTCTCACCTGTAACATTCCTCTGGTTCATAATCTTCCTTCACCTTTACCTTATTTTTTAATTTTTTGAAACAGAGTTTCACTCTGTCACCCAGGCTGGAGTGCATTCGTGCGATCTCAGCTCACTGCAACCTCTGTCTCCTGGGTTCAAGTGATTCTCCTGCCTCAGCCACCCTAGTAGCTAGGATTACAAGCACCCACCACTACACCTGGCTAATTTTTATATTTTTAGTAGAGACAGGGTTTCACCATATTGGTCAGGCTGGTCTCAAACTCCTGGCCTCAAGTGATCCACCCACCTCAGCCTCCCAAAGTGATGGGATTACAGGCATGAGCCACTGCTTCCGGCTACCTTTATCTTTAAAGATGACACCAAGAGTGTGAGCATTCATGTGACATGACCTGTGACTGGTGTCTCTACCTCCTGGAATGCTCTGGTCACTGGCTGTGCTTTCTTTAGGAAGGAGGCTGTGATTCTCGCTTTCTGCCTGCCATGAGCCCAACTCTATGTAAAGTAACAGTTGAATGTGTTCACATTGTCCATTGAACACTTCCTATGTGCAGACCATGGCAGTCCCTGTTAACTCATGCTCTGCTTGGGGAGATAGCACAAGTGCCCCAGAAAGACCCGAATACATTAGTGGAGTAAGTACACAGGGCAAGTTAGGGCTGGGAAGGGTGACCCGCCCACAGTCCATGTCCCTTCACCAGCCACATCTCCTTGAATGAATGGGCCCTGAGTTCTAGAGTGTCCAGCAAGCTATATGGAGCCTGGCATAAACCAGGTCAATCAGATTCTCACTCTTAGCAATTTTTTCAAATCAAAACACCTTTTTTTTTTTTTTTTTGAGACAGAGTCTTGCTGTGTCACTCAGACTGGAGTGCAGTGGCACAATCTCAGCTCACTGCAACCTCTACCTCCGGAGTTCAAGCGATTCTCCTGCCTCAGCCTTCTGAGTAGCTGGGATTACAGGCATCCCCACTATGTCCAGTTAATTTTTGTATTTTAGTAGAGATGGGGTTTCACCATGTTGGCCAGGCTGGTCTCAAACTCCTGACCTCAAGTGATCCACCTGCCTTGGCCTCCCAAAGTATTGGGATTACAGGCGTGAGCCACCATGCCTGGCCTCAAAACACCTTTTGGATGCTTGTAGGGTGGTACAAATGATACAATGTCCTTCTATCATTCATTTATATACTGGGTCCGCTACAAAACCATGAGCTCCTGGGAAGCAGAGAGCATCTGCTTTTCATCCATGTATCCTCATTTCTCAATGCAGGGCTTAGCACACAACGGTCCCTTAATACATATTCCGAGAAGGAAGGAATGCGTAAATGAAGTATAAGACATGTAGAGACAGCCAGGCACAGTGGCTCATGCCTGTAATCCCACAATTTTGTGAGGTTGAGGTGGGTGGATCGCTTGAGCCCAGGAATTCAAGACCAACTTGGGCAACATGGCAAAACCCCGCCTCTATGAAAAATACAAAAATTACCTGGGCATGGTGGTGCACACCTGTAGTCCCAGCGACTCAGGAGGCTGAAGGGGGAGGCTTGCTTGAGCCCAGGAGGTTGAGACATGATTGCGCCACTGCACTCCAAACCTGGGCAAAGAGTAAGACCCTGTCCTCTTCCCCACTCAAAAAGAGACAGAAGCGGTGAATTAGGAATAAAAATTAGAAATTTTTTTTTTAAGAAACAAGAATTAGGCAGGGAAGAAAAAGAGAGAAGCAGGCAGCAAAGAGAATGTGCAGGGATTTGATCATGGTTAACTTTTTATTCCAAGGGAATGCTCCCTCCCATGCTGACATTTCCAAAGGAGGAATCACATTCTATCAGTCTCAATTCAATCCATTCCCTCAGTCTACAGGCTTCAGTTGCCTCGCTCGGTCCTCCTTACCCTCGCAATGCATGGACTCCAGTTAAAGCTACCAGATCTCTTTTCTTCATAGCATGGCTCCTTGTGTTCTCAAGGTAAAAGAGAAAAGACAAAGTCCCTGTGGACTGCAGAATTCATTCATCTCAGGACGCCTGTTGAAAAAGACTAGGACCCTTTCCAAGCATTCACCTAGGCTTCATAGATGTGAAGGCTTCAATATTTCCCCAGGCTCCTCCAATCTGTGGGCCCGCAAAAAGTACACATGCCCTAATGGGTTTACAGCATGAATGAAGGAGACTGGCGAGGACTGTCTGGTATTTGCCTGGTCCAAGGCGTAGCCTTCAATCATGTCAGAGTCTTCAGCCCTTTTTTTTGAGACGGAGTCTCACTCTGTTCCCCAGGCTAGAGTGCAGTGGTGCAATCTGGGCTCACTCCAACCTCTGCCACCCGGGTTCAAGCAATTCTCCTGCCTCAGCCTCCTGAGTAGCTGGGATTACAGGCGCTTGCCACCGCACCTGGCTAATTTTTGCAGTTTTCAGTGAAGACAGGGTTTCACTATCTTGGCCAGGCTGGTCTTGAACTCCCGACCTCGTGATCCACCCGCCTCAGCCTTCCAAAGTGCTGGGATTATAGGCATAAGCCACCACGCCTGACCGTCTTCAGCCCTTTTAAGGTGTCATTTGCCTGAATGTTACAGAAAGGTTTAGGAGGCAGTGAAGGGTCCTTCATGAGGGACAGAGCAACTCGTGAGCTTGGCAAAGAAGAAGAACGCTATTATGCCAACACCAAGCTACCGGGAGGAAATAATCCCAGGCCCCTGACTTGGAAGACAAAGACAAGGGGAGATGAAGAAGGTTTGAGATCACCTACCCTTCAGCTGGGACCCGTTTACTCCAATCCTCCAATCCTGATTCCTGCCCTTCTAAGTCCTCTGTTGAATCTGCCATGCAATTGCACTGCAGTAACTGGAAAGACATGGAAGGGGACATTTTCAATCCACCCCAAATTCTTTACTTGGATTAACCCAGTACTGATTCGAGGAACTCTGCGCCTTAGTTTGCTGCTCTTTAATGCTGGGTTTAACAACTTCCTGCTAGGAAACAGATTTGGGTTTCTGAAGCTGGATCCATGGTGAAAAGACTGAGTCCTGTGGTTAGAGTTCACTTCCACGTAGGAGTGTTGATGCAGTGTTTTTTATTTTAGTAAGCAGAAGATATCATTCTGTTCAGGGTAACACCTGTTCTCCACACTTCCAACTGTCATTTCCTTCCTGCAGGCAGGAAGTCAAAATTGAGTCTCTAAAATTGTTAGTAAGATCATTTGTAATCTCAAGGTTTGTTCATTGTTTTCAGTGTAGGGTCTGTGAAACACAATGTACAAACTGCCAGGAATGTTCTGGCATATCCGTGGTTTGTTTCCTATGATTTTATGATGTGCAAAAAGACAGGAGCTAGTGGCAGTGAAACCGCTCTTGGGATCGAGCTGAATGTACATTAGCCTAGGGAAGAAGTGAAAGTATGTTCCTGGGCCTGATTTACTGTTTATTTAAAATTCCCACAGAGTTGCTGATCATCGTACGCAGGTGTGAACAAATAAATCGCTTGAAGTGAATTTAGTGAGATGACGTTACTATCTGATATAAGCCCCCTTGACCAATTTTATGTTATCACAGTACGGATTATGCTAAATACATACAATAGGAAAAAGTATCATTTCTTCTGTCTGGCTATCAAATCAGCAACTTTGTAAAAGCAAAGATGATAGCGTATTCACTTTTGTAGCCCTTTTTATAACTGGTAAAGAACGCTGTACTTGAAATTAACAAAAATGTATAGGAAATCCTCACTTAGAAAAATAATTATGTTCCCTTAAAATGTCATTCCATTAAAATTTCCCAGATCTTAAAAGAGAAAGTGAATTAAAATTTCCCAGTCCACTGTGTAGTCTTCATACAAATTGTGTGTATAGTAATGTATAAATGAACAAAAAAATTTTTAAAAAACAATATTAACGGAAAAAAAGTCACTTCATTGTTTGCAACAATTCTCAAATTTTTTTTCTCAAGGGACTAAAACAAGTTAGCCTTTTGATATCCCAGAGTAACAAATTTAAGCAGACAAAAATGTAGGTATAGCCCTAACCAATTAGCATAAATTCACCCCAAAGTTCACAAGGATGCTGTAACCTAAATTTCTCACATCTTCACTGTTGAGGACTTGATAAGTTTGAAACTCTCCAATTCTTCCTTACGTAAGTTAAACTATCTTGAAATAACTATTAGTAGTCCTGCCCACCACAGGTTCACAAAATAAGCGAAAATGGTCATTGTGCAGTTAATGTGATCACTGCAGATAAAAGTTAAAATTTCCAAGTGATTTGCCTATATGAAGTGTTTCCTAACTCCACTGGGTGGTGCAGGTTTGGTTTTGTTTTGTTTTCATCACAGTTTTTGAGTTGATATCTATAAATACTTATGTATTTTCTTGAGATACAGTTTCGCTCTGTTGTCCAGACTGGAGTGCTTGGCGTGATCTCAGCTGATCGCAACCTCTGCCTCCTGGGTTCAAACGATTCTCCTGCCTCAGCCTCCCAAGTAGCTGGGATTACAGGCGCCTGCCACCACGCCCGGCTAATTTTTTTGCATTATTATTAGTTTCATCATGTTGGTCAGGCTGGTCTTAAACTCCTGACCTCAAGTGATCTGCCCCCCTCGGCCTCCCAAAGTGCTGGGATTACCGATGTGAGCCACTGTGTCCGGCCTTGAATTAATATTTTAAAAGATATTGTAGGTTTGAAATCTTCCAACCTAAATATTCCTTTTTAAAAGGTAGGCTATTAAGTTGTGAGTCTTGTGGAAGATAATACGTCATCTTGAACTATGTAAATTTGGTTCATTTAGTTTGACATTTAGTGAGGTAAGTCAGAGCTCATCTCAAAAGCCACTTGGATAAAAGCCCGAGACTTCACCATAAGTGTCCAGGCCTTCCACGATCTCTCCCCCGACCACCTTTCTCTCTGACTTAATTTCCTCTCTCATTTTCCTCCTCGATATTCTTCAAACACACCAAGCATAAAGGCTTCGGTTCGAATTTGCCCTGTTGTTCTCTTGGCCTGGAGAACTCCCCCGGAGATATCCAAAAACCCAGCCACCTCCCTTTCTTCAGGTCTGAAGTGACATTTTCTCAGTGAGACAACTTACCTAAAATCTCAGCACCTCCCCCAGCTTCCTATCCCTCTTCTGCCTCATTTTTACCACTCAACACTATCCAATGTCATATTTTACTTTTATGTTAACTGCCCATCTCCCTCAGACTGGAATGTAAGTTTGACAGCAGAAATTTTTACAACTTTTTTTCTCTGAGACAGTTTCATTTTCGTTGCCCAGGCTGGAATGCAATGGAGCGGTCTCGGCCTACTGTAACCTCTGCCTCCGGGTTTCAAACTGTTCTCCTACCTCAGCCTCCCAAGTAGCTGGGATGACAGGCACCTGCCACCAGGCCCGGCTAATTTTTTTTGTATTTTTAGTAGAGACGGGGTTTCACCATGTTGGCCAGGCTAGTCTCGAACTCTTGACCTCAGGTGATCTGCCTGCCTCACCCTCCCTAAGTGCTGGGATTACAGATGTGAGCCACTGTGCCCAGCGACAATGTCTCACTCTGTTGCCAGGCTGGAGTTGAGTAGTGCAATCCTCGCTCACTGCAGCCTTGAAGTTCTAGGCTCAAATCATCTCCCACCTCAGCCTCCTAAGCAACTGGGACTTAGGTGGTGCATACCACCACCTTAACCACCACCTTAACTGCCACCTTCACCACCACCTTAACCACCACCTGGCTAATTTTTATGTAGTAGAGACAGGGTCTCATGCCTGGGCAATAGAGTGAGATCCTGTCTCAAAAAAAAAAAAAATTACAATAAAATTCATTTAAAAATTGAACTGGCGTTTATTTGCAACTCACGAATCGGGACAGCATCTCATTCTATAAAATAGAATAAGAGCCTTGATGAGTAGAGCAGAAGAGACTGGCTGTATAGACAGAAAAGGGCTGAAGAAAGTAGAAATAAGAAACAAATAGCAGATTGGTCTTTTAAAGGTTACTTTCTTCATAAGGTTACATCAGAGGGGGCTTCCTTAGCATGTTGGCTCAGGTACACGGGGCCCCTCTGACCGGCTGCTATAATCTCCAGATTTTTGGAAAACTTCTCGAGGTTCAGTTTGATGACATGGCACTTTCAACCAGTGGCTGCATGTGGGTTTAGTCTGATCTGCTGGGAGCCTAGATCAAAATAATGGCCTCCCATAAATTTCATTTAACGCTAGTCTGGCTGGATTCTTTCAAAGGTCCTAACCGAAATACACTAACCTGGCTACAAAACACGGAGATATCTGAAGACTGGATCTACTTACCCAGCTGCAAGCAATATCAGTCCCTATTTCTTCTTACTATGCTTACATCCTAACCTTGTGCTGTAGTTTCAAATTTTCCCTTATTCATTTTACTTTCTTAAAGGTGGTGACAGTATCTTGTGTTGGGGGAAGCCCAACACCACCACCCATTTCAATAATTTTCTAGGACTTACAGGAGTCAGACATGATTGTGCTCCCGGCTATGATTTTTTTACACTGAAAGAACTTGGAGGAAAATCAGCAAAGGGAAATGGTACAAGGGGTGAGGTCCATGGGAAACCAGGTTCCAGTTTGCATGGGTCCTCTCCCAGTTGAGTTAAATAGGACATGCTTAGTTCCCACAGCAATGAGTCATGACAACACATGAAATGTAGCCACCAGGAAAGCTCCTCAGAGGCTCAGTGCCCATGATTTTGTTGTTGTTGTTGTTGTTGTTGTTTTTGAAATGGAGTCTGGCCCTGTTGCCCAGGCTGGAGTGCAGTGGCACCATCTTGGCTCACTGCAACCTCCATCTCCCAGGTTCAAGCAATTTTCCTGCCTCAGCCTCCTGAGTAGCTGGGACTACAGGTACCCACCACCATGCCCGGCTAATTTTTGTATTTTTAGTAGACACGGGGTTTCACCATGTTGGCCAGGTGGGTCTTGAACTCCTGACCTCAGGTGACCCACCTGTGTCGGCCTCCCAAAGTGCTGGGATTACAGTCATGAGCCACTGCACCCAGCCAGTACCCATGTTTTTACTGGGCCCTGGTCACTTAGGCACCTTCTGCCTGGAACCCACCAAAATTCCAGACTCCCAGCAGGAAAGCCGGTGTTCAGCATAAACCACAACATTCCTGCGAACCGTTTAGGCACAGTGAGACACTCTTGTCAATTCTGGGAATTGTGGGAACCTGTAAACAGACCTTTCAAAAGGCAGCCGTCCAGCCTGCTCGGTTAACTGTGTTCTGCCCATTTACTCCTTGTTAGATCCTGCTCGTGTTTAAACATCTGCTGAATTCTATTTTCACCATTATATCATTGTTAAAATGAACCAATGCGAATTAAATTAAAACATAAAACATACCAAAAATTAGGTACTTTTTTTTTGAGACAGTTTCACTCTGGCACCCAGGCTGGAGTGCAGTGGTGCAATCTCGGCTCACTGCAACCTCTGCCTCCCGGGTTCAAGCAATTCTCCTGCCTCAGCCTCCCGAGTAGCTGGGCTATAGATTTCAGCCACCACGACCAGCTAATTTTTAGTAGAGAGGGGGTTTCACCGTGTTGGCCAGAATAGTCTTGATCTTTTGACCTCATGATCTGCCCACCTGGGCCTCCCAAAGTGCTGGGATTATAGGCGTCAGTTGTGAGTTCGACCCAGTTAATTACATTTTTCAATCATTTGCATGTATATTTTCAAAAACTGTGTCTTGCCACTTCATTTGGGTATATTTTGTGTTCCTATATTATTTAAGCATGGATAAACCAATTTAATGTAAATATCTAGTCATGATTCTAATTACAGAAGTAAACAAAATGTAACAGTTTAAATCAACACCACAGAGGTAGTGGCCCGGGTATGACTTCTGTTTTCAACATTTATGTATAATCTGACTTAAGGTATTTAAATTAATCTATATGCCCCTCCTCTGTAATGACAATGATACTTTGAACCTATATTACAAGGCCAGAATTAGACTGTTGATAGATTGATTCGGGCTACTAATAAACCTACTAGTCTCAACAATTTAAAAAATTTGAGTGACTGGGAGCTGTGTGTGGTGGGTTGCTGGTCCTATAGTCTCAGCTACTTAAGAGGCTGAGATAGGAGGATCACTTGAGCCTAGGAGTTCAAAACCAGTCTGGGCAACATGGCAAGACCCTATCTCTTTTAAAAAACAAAATCTTGGCCAGGTGTGGTGGCTCACACCTGTAACCCCTGCACTTCGGGAAGCCAAGGTGGGTGGATCATGAGGTCAAGAGATCAAGACCATCCTGGCCAACATGGTGAAGCCCCGTCTCTACTAAAAATATAAAAATTAGCTGGCCGTAGTGAACCTCCACATCCCAGGTTCAAGCGATCTGCCTCAGCCCCTCGAGCAGCTGGGATTACAGGCATGCGTCACCATACCCAGCTAATTTTGTATTTTCAGTAGAGATGGGGTTTCTCCATGTTGGTCAGGCTGGTCTCAGACTCCTGGCTGCAGGTGATCCACCCACCTCAGCCTCCCAAACTGCTGTGATCACAGGTGTGAGCCACTGTCTGGCCAAAACAACATTCGTGGGCCTATTTCTGTTGGTAAAAGCCTGTGGTATCTATTTCATGAGGGTTGGTAGGAAAATGGCACCGTGCAGGCTCACTTCTGATACTGTCAGAAGACATGGCTCTGAAGTTCTTCACATGTAATTCTCTTCTCCAGAAAATTCAAATGGTACTATTTAAAAAATCCCGATACACATTATGATTCATTATGTGACTCTCTAACAGAAAATTAAGACACAAAGGCAACAGCTACCCTTCATCTAGCACATGGCCTAGAGCATGTCCATCCTATTTCTGCAGAGAAACATCAGCTGCTGCTCTTTTGATTGTTGAGCAAACCCAGAATGGTCCATATCACTAAGGAAATAAAATTACAAAAACCGGTGCTTTCCAGATGTCATGGAAAAACAGTGCATCATAAACCGTCCTGCAATGTTACGTTTTTCCCCCAAATAACCTGTCTGAAGTCTAGATCATCTTCCGTTAAACGGTTAGTTTGGATTTTTCCAGAGGCAGTCTCAGCAGCACCACCTACTGATAATTTAAATTCAGTACTTTGTGTAAATTCTTAGCAATGTACACATCAAACAACTCGAACACACCTAGAACATGTTTTGGGTTTTCATAAAATAATATGCATGGTGGATTGGGTGCAGTGGCTCATGCCTGTAATCCCAGCACTTTGGGAGGCTGAGGCAGGCAGATCACAAGGTCAAGAGGTTGAGACCATCCTGGCCAACATGGTGAAACCCCGTCTCTACTAAATTTTGTTAATACAAAAATCAGCTAGGTGTGGTGGCACGTACCTGAAGTCCCAGCTACTCGGGAGGCTGAGGCAGGAGAATCACTTGAACCCAGGAGGTGGAGGTTGCCACTGCACTCCAGCCTGACTACAGAGCGAGGCTCTGTCTCAAAAAAAATAAAAAATAAAAATAAAAATAAAACATGCATGGTGATATAATTGCTAGAGGAAAAATGTAATGTCTTCGCAGGTGGTGAGTTAGACAGTGCATGCTGCAATTGAGTATGTCTCCAGCATGCTGGCTCTCCTCTGCTTCTCTCCCCCTCCTCAATATTTCCCCATCACTCTGCATTCGAGCTGGCAGGTCCTCTGTATTCGAGTAGGAGGACTAGCAGGAGGCCAGTGGGCAGTAGGAGAAGCAAGGGCATTGATTCCCTTGTCCCTCTTTCCCACACACTGTGCCAGTTTCAGCTGTGTCAGTCAGTCCCTCCTCCCCAGGCCCAGCAATCCCTGAGCTACACACTTGCCGCTGAACGCTCGCTCCTTTGAGCCCAGGGTGGTGACAGTTGAGGGTGTCTGTTCCCTTGGCTTTGAGTCAGTAGTTCCTTCAGGAAAGCCTGTCCCCTGAAGCTCCCGAGTGTGATTCTCCAGGGCTCTGGAGACCCAGCTTGCAAATGGTGAAGTGGAACTGGCCACCCATTCAACATTCATTAAGTGAATAAAATAGCAAAACCCATTGCGCTTGGTGCAATGGTAGGTAATAAAGATTCCATTCTTATCCTCAAGAAGCTCATATTTACATACATAAAGGGGATTTGGGCTGGCAAAAACCATTTTTAAGGGACGTGAATCAGCCTAACTACTTTAATTTCTATATACAATTGTATTAATCTTAGGTATTGAATAGGTAGAACTTTGGGCCAATTATGTCTGTGTAGTTCTCCACAAGAGTCTAAGCTAGTGTACTGCCTCAGATTAGAACTCTAAGGTTTATTTAAACAGTCTTAAATAAGCAAATTAAAAACCTGGAACCAGCGGGCACAGTGGCTCACCCCTGTAATCTCAGCATTTTGGAAGGCCGAGACGGGCGGATCACAAGGTCAGCAGTTCAAGACCAGCCTGACCAACATGGTGAAACCCCATCTCTACTAAAAATACAAAAATTAGACACGCATGGTGACACACACCTGTAATCCCAGCTACTTGGGAGGCTGAGGCAGGAGAATTTCCTGAACCCAGGAGGTGGAGGTTGCAATGAGCCAAGATAGCACCACTGTACCCTCGCCTGGGAGACAGAGGAAGACTCTGTCTAAAAAAAAAAAAAAAAACTGGAACCAATTCTTTAACCTACACTTAATGTATACCTCTGCGTTCTAACAAGGCATTCTTACACGCAAATGCTTACCTTGGAGTCCTTCTGTGAGACACACACACATTCACAGAGAAAAATACAAAATTCCCCATTAGTGCCAAGACCCTGGAGAACAAGGACCGCTTCATTCTCCCTGCGGCCTCCAGCATTCTCAGGAGGTGCCC
Source organism: Ateles fusciceps (assembly GCA_036589455.1). NCBI lineage: Eukaryota > Metazoa > Chordata > Mammalia > Primates > Atelidae > Ateles > Ateles fusciceps. The sequence continues at coordinate 9,800,891 of JAZHEH010001064.1, forward strand.
CACACACCGTGGAGACTGACTCAGTTGTTCAATGACAAGATGGGAGACGGCACAGCACGGTGGACAAGTACAAAGGCTGCCTATGTTTGTACCCCAGCTAGGCCACCTGCTAGCTGGATGAGCTTGGGCAAGTGGTTAACCTCCTGTGCCTCAGTCTCCTCACCGACAGCAGGGAGTTATTAGTATCATCCTAGTTTAAATGAGTTATTTGAGAAACACTTAGAGTGTTCCCTGTCCCATAGTAAGGACAAGGCAAGAGCTTGTTGAATAAATAAAGTGATGGTATTTTTCATATTACCTGGAGACACTGTAGCTGAAAGGGCCTTTAAGAGATATAATTTTCTCATTTTATTTTTATTTCAATTAATTATTTATTTATTTTTGAGATGGCATTTGGCTTGTCACCCAGGTTTGTTTGTTTATTTATTTATTTGTTCATTTATTGTTGAGATGGAGTTTTGTCTTGTTGCCCAGGCTGGAGTGCAGTGGTGCGATCTTGGCTCACTGCAACATCTGACTCCCAGGTTCAAGTGATTCTCCTGCCTCAGCCTCCTGAATAGCTGAGATTACAGCCACACACCACCATGCCTGGCTAATTTTTGTATTATTTTTTTTAAGTAGAGACAGTGTTTCACCACATTGGCCAGGCTGGTCTTGAACTCCTGATCTCAGATGATCCACCCGCCTTGGTCTCCCAAAGTGCTGGGATTACAGGCGTTGAGCCATCATGCCTAGGCAATTTTTCATTTTAGAGATAATAAAACTGAGGCCCAGAAAAGGTGAATTCAGTAAGCCACTGCAAAAGATGTGATCACCTCACTCCTGGGAAGAATTGCTTGTTGATACACAAATTTTATAAATCAGTGGGAGGACTTTATCCAACAAAGCAAAAATTGTAGCCCCGCCCCTAGGGAATAAAAAACGTGGACTTCCAAGCCTATTTTGGGAAAGGTTTAGTGGATTAAACCTCATAAGTGGGTTAAATTCTGTTCCACAAAAGACAACTTTTTGACTTTATTATTACCATGCAACACAACTGTCAAGACCTACGAAGGCAAGCTGAGAAGTTAGGCAGCTGCAGTGCCCGGAACGCTGACAGGAGCTCAGAGGCAGGGCTCCAGGACAAAGGACTACGTTACTCACAGTGTTAGCAGGAGCCAAAGTATCATGTCCTGTGCCAGTTCCTCAAGCACAGACGAGATAAGAAGGGCAGATGACATGGGCAAAGGCAGTGAGCTGCAGAACAAAACAGGAGACCTGAGCTAGGGAATCTCAGTCTTTCATCAAGTCAGCCTGCCTGTGCTTTGCTCTAAAGGGGAGACACCAACTCCATCTTCCAAGGGTGTAAACAAACCTGCACTTTGCTCTAGAAGAAGACGCTGTCTGTGTCTCCCAAGGCTGTGTGCTGTGCAAATATCCTGGAAAAGGCCGGGCACAGTGGCTCACGCCTGTAATCCCAGCTCTTTGGGAGATCACGAGGTCAGGAGTCCAAGACCAGCCTGACTAACATGATGAAACCCCATCTCTGCTAAAAATACAAAAATTAGCTGGGTGTGGTGGTACACTCCTGTAATCCCAGCTACTCAGGAGGCTGAGGCAGGAGAATCTCTTGAACCCGGGAGGTGGACGTTGCAGTGAGCCGAGATCATGCCACTGCACTCGAGCCTAGGTGACAGAGACTCCATCTAAATATATATATATATATCCTGGAAAAGATGGTCTAGAAAAAGCACTGCCATTGTCTCTGCTTGCAAGATGTGCAGTAACACAGAAGAACTATGGAGGATTATCTCCCAACAATTTCTACTTTTCGTTTCTACACCATTAAGTTTTTGGCAAATGTTTCCATGCATATGCCAATCTGTCAGCCACTATGATTAATCTATCTGACAGAGGCTGGGGCCCAATCTGTTCCATGGCACATTTAATTAAAACTACCACCAACAAACTGCAAGCAGTAGGATAAGGCCAACTTCAACCACGCCCCAGTGACCTGGACCCAGCAACTTAACCCTCACAAACAATGAGCTTACCTTCAAAACTCAGATGGACCTGAACTTCCTCTCCCTGAAGCAGACCTACGTAGGATGCAAGTAATCATCACAAGGACAGTCAGCTAATCAGCACCAAAGCCGCATCAGTCAGCACCTGAGAAACAGCTTATTCAAAGGACCAGGACACTTAAGCAACACCAGCTAAGATTTACTCTCTTCAGATTTCCCTTTTGCTAGATTGCCTTTTTTTTCTCTCTCAACATTTTTTTTTTTTTTTTTTTTGAGACAGAGTCTCACTCTATCGCCCAGGCTGGAGTGCAGTGGGGTGATCTTGGCCCACTGAAACCTCTACTTCCTGGGTTCAAAAGATTCTCCTGCCCCAGCCTCCTGAGTAGCTGAGATTACGGGTATACACCACTGCACCCAGCTATTTTTTGTATTTTTAGTAGAGATGGGGTTTCACCATCTTGGCCAGGCTGGTCTCGAACTCCTGGCCTCAGGTGATTCACCCACCTTGGCCTCCCAAAGTGTTGGGATTACAGATGTGAGCCCCCGCTCCCGGCCTTCCTCCCAACTTTTATTTTAGGTTCCAGAGCAAATATGCACTTTTATTACATGGGTAAATTGTGTCAGGGGTTTGGTGTTCAAATTATTTCATCACCCAGATAGTGAGCACAATATCGGATGGGTAGTTTTTAGGTCCTCACCTTCCTCCCATCCCGCACCCTCCTTTTGCTGGATTTCCACAGTTCTCTGTGTGCCTCTGCCCTTCCTGGTCACATGTTTTCTATTGCTGCATAACAAATTACATTTAATAGCTTAAAACAACCTACATTGATTATCTCACAGTTTCTGTGGGCCAGGAGTCTGGGCAGGGCTTAGCTGAGTCCTCTTCAAGGCTGTGATCAGTGTTGGCCAGGGCTGGGTTCTCTGGAGACTCGTCTTGGGAAGGCTCTGCTTCCAAGCTCAGCTTGCCAGCAAAACCATGACATAACATCATCAAGGAGTGATGGCCCATCACATTTGCCATAGTCTACTGGTTTTCAGCAAGTCACACGTCGTGCCCATACTCAAAAAAAGGGAATTAAATAAAGGTCTGAACAGCACAAGGAAGGGCTCATGGGGACCCATTCCAGAGTCTGCACATTCTTTAGGATCAGGGCCAGGTCCTAGAAGCCACAATCCAGCACTGTCCAACAGAAACAGAATGTGAACCACATGTGTCATGTTAAATTTCTAGCAGCCATATTTAAAAGAAGTGAAAAGTACATACAATACTATTTTATGGGAATCAGTGGTTACCATGAAATATAGTCCCACCAAAATAGCTTACACTGCTGGTTTTTAAGTTTAAATTAATTCAGATGAAATCAGATTTAAAATTCAGTCCCTCAGTTGCACCAGCCCATTACAAGTGCTCAACAGTCCAAATGAACAGGGAGGTCTTAGATCCACCCTCTCTTTAAAGCAGGAAGCAATGCTTCAGATATCCCCTGGGTCAAGCAAAAAAGTGAAGTGGTGACAAGATGCTCTCCGTGACCTCTAAAACCTCTTCTCAGGCTTTGACCTTGGCCACTGTCCTTGCCAGGCCCGCACAGCCCAGTTTTAGCAAGAATCCTGCTAAGTCAGTTTAGAGAGAAGCCCTCCTGCTCTTGAAATCTGATCAAATTCCTCATCGTCCACCCTGGATATCTGATCACCCCGGCCGGCTCTTAGCAAGAGTCTTCTCTGTGGTCGAGGCCTCCTCTTAGTGATTTTCCACCCATGGGCTACTCCCCACCACTCTTGGCTGTAAGTCCCCATCTGTCTTTACTGTATCCCACTGAACCCAGTTCTGGGTGCAAGTCTGTTTTCCCTGTTGCAATAGTTTCTGTATAAAATCTCTCTTCACTGCTTTGACGAGAGTCCATCTCTGGTTCTCCTCAACAGTTGGGGAGGGCTCAGTAGCAAACTGGAGACAACATGGATAGTTGCGAGAACACAGGCCTCACATTGTGAGATCTGGAATTTTTCAAGAAGCAAAAACTCTGTATTTTTGGTGGGAAATCACCTAGACATGAAATATCTATTTAAAAAACGTTTTTTAACTCTCTGCAGGCCAAATAAAACACATCAGACTAGATCTGGCTGAGCCAGCAGTGTTTAACCTCAGCTTTAAGGTATCCATCTCCTACTGCAGTTCCTTCTTTACTATTTTGTCAATTTGAATCACAGGGTAATTTTATTTCCTGAAAGTTTTGGGGAGCGATAGCTCTGCAGTCTTTAAGAAATGACTGCCTGGGCACAGTGGCTCACGCCTGTAATCCCAGCACTTTGGGAGGCCGAGGTGGGCAGATCACGAGGTCAGGAGTTTCAGACCAGCCTGGCCAACATGGTGAAACCCATCTCTACTACATACAAAAAATTAGCCAGGCATGGTGGCAGATGCCTGTAGTCCCAGCTACTTGGGAGGCTGAGGCAGGAGAATCGCTTGAACCTGGGCAGCAGAGGTTGCAGTGAGCCGAGATAGCGTCATTACACTCCAGCCTGGGCACAGGGTGAGACTCCACCTCAAAAAAATAAAAATAAAAATAAAGAAAGACCACACACAGGGAGAATCCCCCCAGGACCAAGGCCTCTCTTGGGCAGTGGGAGTTTCTCTGGCATAGCCTGTCCCGTGCCATCCCCACCTACCCTTGCTTCCCATTTCACTAAAGGGACAGTTGAACCAGGAAGCAGGAAAGCAGAAGATCTCTTTTCTTATCAGGCTCTTTCCCAACTCACAAATGTCCAGAAGAAAAGGAACATATTTTCCTGATTAGTTATACTCATTCTTTTGTATATTTGCATTTTCCCCCAGTTAAGAATGAAAAGCAAGACAGGGCAAAGGTTTACCGAGTTCACCTTGGTGCTTCCTACAGCAGAATTAACAAAACATGCCATAAAACTGCTGGAATCATAAGGGATCATAATGTAGTGAATGTTGACTTTCAAACTCTGAGAGAGCATTACAATGAGAAGATTGTTTGATGAGGTGTTTAAGGGGAGGAAAATGGGCCACCTTCCTTTCCCCTGCCCCGCTTCCCACCAAGGACCCTGCTCCAGTAACAGCTGTTGCTCAGCTGCCTCTAAGGATGGGTGCAGAGCTTCGGATTCCTCCGGTGAACATGTAAGGTGTAGCCTCTCAGAAAAAAATAATGAAAATAAACAAATTTAGGGATTATCATGATAAACAGGTACCAAATTAGTCTGCCTAGGGCTTCTATCTGTTTCAGTTCAGCCTTGGGGCCACTGGAAAGCCACAAAGTTGCTTCAGGGCAAGAAAAGGAGGAGCTGAGGAATTGTCTTTAGTCTTTCCATGGATCAGGTAAGGTTGTCAAAGTGGAAAGAAGGCAAGTAGATTTATCTCTGGGACTCCCAAAAAAGGATGACAGCACACTGGCCTAGACCAGGTATTCTGAGAGTAGCGATGAGACACCTCACCACTTTCAGGGAGGTGGAGGAGCCTCAGAACCCACAGATGGCCACTAGGAGATATGCCTGTGGCAACCTCCCTTGGACCTGCCATGCCTTCCTATAAAGCACTCGAAGGGTATGAGCTAGACATACCGGTAACACAATGCTACACTCTGGTTATATCACGGATTAACTGGGGTTTAGACCCCAGCCCAGCACCATAGTCACCAAATTCAGCATTGTTCCAAAATGTTGCCTAGAACTTATGTTGCAAATGAGCTTGTAGAACATATAAATGAGGGAGGACTTGTGCGAAAGACCTTATAATATATGGTGTTAACAATTAAATTTCACCACGAGTGGACTCATTGCTATGTTTCCTTACTGTTTTTTTTTTTTTTTTCAGTAAGTTTTCACGTTGTTATCAAAATGAACTTGTAAAAGGACCTGCATTCAAGTTTTCTGATTTCTAAAGGTACTTAAATATTTAAATAAGTGCCTTCCATATTTAGTGCTACGAAATATAAAACTTAAGGAGGGTGTTAGTGGATCTTGAACATAGTATAAACACTCAAGCCAATGAAGACCAAACCATCAACAGTTAATAAACAAAAATAATTTAAGGCCATAATGGCTGTGACCACTTATCTTATCTCAACAAGGGATGTTTATCCTTAATTTTCTTTCCTTTCCCTGTTTTTTGGGGGAGATGTAGGATTGCAGGGCATATAATTTCTCACGGGCTTTATGTGTTTTGTGTTTTCTTACCAGGTTTACAGGGCATTTAATTTCTCACAGATTTTATACATTTTAAGCAAAACACATAAAATAATTATTTGAATCTAAATGTGTTTACATGTTCAGTTGGGATCATTTCTGATCTGGTAAGGAGGAAGAAAGAGTTTTTTATCTTAGATGTCGACAATTCTTATTCATTTAGAAGTACAGAGTATTTTTCTAGGTAGAAATAAATGGCAATTAGCCACTCATTCTCCATCTCGAAATGTCTTTTAAAGTCAATATTGGTATCACAAAGGAATAATATGAGCAGAACACAAATTTGACAATTTGCTTATGAATGGTTTCATCCAGGAGCAGCGCTGGGTGAAATGTGGAAAACCACACCCAGCATCGGAACACACGGACATGCGTGCACACACGCACACACCTCAACCCACCACCAGCAGCCTCCGTTCACTGCAAGTACTGAGTTCACACTTATCCACTCCTGAGATGAGAACTCACCCTCTGGTTTCAGCTGACTCTCCTTCCACAGCTTCACTAACTCTCAAGCTGCAACCCTTCCTACGGTTACTTCGACAGGCACACTTCAGGTCTTCTCCAAAGTAAAGCGCCATATTTATTAACCATTTAACATGTGTCAAACCGTGCTGCCCTTATTAAGTTCCTATCTTTATTCTTGGGTATGTCACTGCTGAAGTTTTGGGTTGTTGTGCCTCTAATGCAGTTTTCCCCGTAAATCCTAGGCTTCTTTATTGTGCAATTTTGCAGAGCATTCTTATTTTTAGAAGGCAAGTGCGCATTAACAGAATTCACTGCATTCTATTATGAGCATCATTTCATCAAAATTATAGCAATTAAAGTCCAATATCCAAGAAGCATCTGCCGGAAGCCACCCCCAGTGTTCAGATTTCCTTGATTTTAGGCATTCTGTATAACATTTTACATTTCTCAAATGACGGCTCTTGGAATAAACATCTAGAAACAAATGAGTTATAAATAGCATTTGATTAATAAGCCACGAATCAATATTTAGAAATGTCACTTTCAAAAGACATTAAACAGTAATTTAGACCATGCAACTCAATTTTAATTTAGTGATGTTTACCACTTGGTCAAAAACAAGCAGTAGCACATCAAAGTTTTAATCTCAAAATATTTACTTGTGACAAAACTACTAAAACATATTACCTGAACACCGCTCCTTTAGCTTTTAATACCACTATCTTCCTTTAAACTTTGAAAAAAAAAAATTCCCTGAGACCATTTTCAATTACTACATACATAAAACAAACATTTGGCATAAACCAGACACCTATTCAACTTTAAATTTTCCCCCACTTGATGCATAAACAAAACTATGCTTCAACAAATATGTTCCGACAAATAAAAATTTGGGGGGTACTTTCTGCCTTTCAAATATACAAGTCAGCAGAGTTAAACACCTATAAAAGTTGGTGAAAAGTTAAAAAAAAATGGAATTTGCTTTCATCATGCTAAAATTATTCTTTTTCAATACAAGAGAGGCATGAAGAACAGTAGAAATACTCTACCACTTAGCTTAATGAAGGAAGCAAAAGCAGTCATTAACTTGTAGCCTAATGTAATTCTATTCTAGCTAGTAGGTCTTTCCACATCAAATGCTTACTTAACTTAACCTGAAGAGAACTCACTCTACCTACCCCACCCCCACGTAAATGAATATTCAGCAACTATCTGCATGAAATGAGGCTGTTCTGATGTTTTGATATTAAAATACTTCACTAAAAGCTATTAGAATCTAAGTTGCTTTTTTTAAAGAAAGAAAAAGGCATTAATTGTATAAACACAGAATTGGTATTTACTGTAAGAATTCTTTTCTTCTTGTTTTTTGGTAGAATTCAACCAGTACTCCTTTCTGTGACCATTCTTATTTAAAAAACTAGCAAAAGATAGCAATAAAGATTTTAAAAGGTACCTGTTTACAAAGGGAGACAACACAATCCGATAAACACCTGGAAAACTTTGTCTTTCACCCTCAACAAATATAAAAGCCTTATCTAGTTTACTTGATACTTGAAGTAAACCCCAACCTCTTCATCAGATTCCATTAAATAATATAAACTAATTTAGGAAAGCTTTTTAAACACCAGCATGGTATCTAATCTTCTAAAGCGCAAAAAGGAAAACAAAAAACAAGTATTCTTAAATCTTGCGCAAATAGGAAAACTAAAAACAAGTATTCTTTAATCTTGCAATTGTTTTACAAAACTATGTAAAATAAATATAACTGACAACACAAGAAAAAAGTTTAAAAACAAATCAACCTTTCTTGAATTTAATGTCTACTTTAATACGTCTTTATACTAGTAACTTGTAACTGAGCAGTATATAATTACATTTTTCTAGGCCAAATATTTATGATGCAAAAAAAATCACTGCTGATATTGCACCTTACTTAGTACACAATCTTAGCCAGCACAAAAGATGGAAACTACTAGTTTTCATAGTACTCGAGGATCTCAGCAACGAAACAGCGAAAGAAAGGCAAGTGTGTTATACTGGCAACATGATCATTTTCAGTTCACCAAGACCAAAATGCTACTTTGCCTACAAGAACATCAAGAAAAAATTTCATGTAGTCTGATGCTACTTACCTCCTTTAGTGTGAAGCAGTATACAAATACAGTATATGCCCCAGAGTTCGAACTATTTATTGTTATTTTTTCAAACCAACACGCATGAAAGTGAAAGTACTATGACTGAAGCGCTTCTACTTGAAATGCAGATGTTCCTGGTGGATCACTCAGAACAAATGGCTCACCAGATACTAATGGAGATAAAGTACCCCCAGATTACGTTCAGAAAGTACATTGCTATGACTATGTGCTGGAAATCATGTGCCCAAGTTTCAGTACCATGGTACCTAGCTCCATTCAATGTTATAGGTGAATTATTCAGGCTTAATGACAGGGATATTCAAGGTAGGCAGAAGTAGATGATATAAAACACAAAATTTCTACAAGCTACAAAAGATCATGTAGTTACATTAGCCCTACAATGCATTAAGTAAGTAGACGACCCAGAAAGATATATGAAGCTGCCTCAAATCACATACCTACCAAGATATTCTTTCAACAAAAGATGTATCTGGATTAAAATCTAGTTCTCTGAATCCCTAGAGCCATGAACTGAAACGCCCACTTCACAGCAAAACAGATGAGTCAATTTCTACAACTTAATTTAGTTCTTAGTCTTATCTTCAGTCTAAAATACCATCACCACTATCCAGCCCTTTCTTTAGAAGAAATCCACATAGTCTCAAAGTATGACACATTTACAATACCAATCAATGAAAACACTTTCTCATGAGCCATCCACCTTTTACAGGAATGAACTTGTCAGAATGGTGCCTCTAAGTGAATTTACCTGTATTCCTGATTACAACTTCTTCAGTCATTTTCAGCCACTTCTTTAGCGTGTATTGTATTTATAAATTACAGAATATCAAAGATACTTATATCAAGCCCTTTTCTCTGAAGAAATACAAATTCTGAAACAGTAAACAAATTTTTTTGTGTTTTTGGTTCAGAGAAAAATAACCATGCATGGACGTTTCACATAAATTTTCCTATTTGGCTAACAGACAACATCACCTATAATTAACCGAAAACATTCTTAACTGTTTATATAGCGTATCTTTTTCTAAAGTAACAAGATAATATGATCACTCTGCAGTTAACAAACCTGATGTATCCTGCCATAGAAACAATTGATTACAAACATTTATTCTATTTTTTAAATGCCATTAACCAACTGAAACAAGTCCTAACTAGCTCTTTAATAAGCTGATGGCACATGTTACTGTAATATGCATGTGTTTCAAAATTGACTGTGGTTATGTATTTTATTCAGTCTGCTTCCAATTTGGTTACCAACGTGAGGAAAATATGTAATAATTAGAACTTTTAAAAAGAAAGGATTTTCCCTCCCCTTCAGTGATTTCAGTATCTTAAAAGGTTATGACTAGGGTCATGAGAAGTCTTTTAAAACAAACATGCCAAAATGTACGCATCTAAAAACACAGAACTCTATTTGCTGACTACATTTCAAGAATTACCTAAAGCCATCCAGAGTGAATGAGGTGGGTAAACAAATGAAGAGAAGCTGACTTGGGTTTGAATTGAGAAAGGGCACAAATTTTCTTCAGCCACTCTGAATGCAATTCAAGATGAAGCACATAAACCGTGCTAAGCTACAGCAGCATCAGTGGCCTGAGGATACAATCTATCACAGAGCAGCTACATGTTAGGGTTAACAACATTCATTTATGGGTACAGCTTCCCATTCAAGCCTGAAAAATTTAATTTCATTACCTCTAACCAGAACTCATATGGTTCTGATTGCAATTCTTTTAAGAGTAAGTAATAAAGTTGAGACAATGAGAATACAGCATCAAATTAGAAATCCAGAATATAATAAATTCTACAAGACAACTGGCATGGGTCTTTAAAAAGTCACTGTCATGAAGCACTGGGGGGGGAGATGACAAGGAGATTAACCCAGATTAGTAGAGAATCAAAGGACATTAGGAGTGTGGTTACAGGCCGGGCGTGGTGGCTCACGCCTGTAATCCAAGCACTTTGGAGGCCAAGGTGGGCGGATCACCTTAGGTCGGGAGTTCAAGGAGTGTGGTTATATATTCCTGGAATGGATCCTGGATTTAAAATATATACATATCTATAAAAGACAGTTTGAGGGGCATTCAATAATAATGTCTTACAGAATTAGTTAATTTTCTGAGATGTGAAAATGGTTTAGGTTATGTGGGAAACTATCCATATCCTTACAAGATACAAGGTGAAGTACTTAGAAATATACTTTACAATGTTTGTAACATGTTTGTTACAAGATATAAGATGAAGTACTTAGAAATATAGTTTACAATGTTTAGAATGCATCTGTTCACACAATAAAGTACGTGTGTATATACAAATAAACACTCATATATACATACACACACACACGTGCATATATAAGCATACACAAGGATAAAACGTGGCAAATTTTTAATGATTAGCAAATCTAGATGAATAGTATTTATATGTTCAATGTATCACTCTTTGAATCTTTCTGAAGATATGTAAATTTCCCAACAGTTTTTTTGAGAAAGTGCCACTTATAGCAACAGATACCTACTTCAAGGGACCAACTTAGCATTCGACACTCCTGCCTGTTTAATCTCAGCCTCTAAAACAAGTGGTCTCCAAATCGGGTTCTTATATTCTAGGGCAGAGACAAACCACTAAGATATAGAAAGAAAATATTTAAATTTCTATTAATAACTTTTTATCTCACCCTTTTAAGATTTCTATTTTTTGATGTGTTTCATAATGTACAATATGCATTAATACAGTAGAACTTGTAAAACTTGTGAATAAATATACATACATATTTTTAAGGCTATGTACTCAAAAAATGTTACTCATCAGGGTATCTAGTCAAAATCTTTGGATACAACTGTTGTATAAAACAGACATGAGTTTTTAAGTCTCTGACCACCAAAAGACCATTAAAATCAGTCCCTTTTGCTTTTATCCAGGGGTTTACTGACTCTTAATAATTAATTAACAGAAATCATAGGTCTAACAGCAGCAGCAAAAGACAGTAATGGCAGTGGGAAGTGTTAGCAGAAGCTAGGGAATCAGAGAATTGGCAAAGTGTGGTTTGGCCACAAGTTAGCACCAATAAAATGCCCAATTTTGTTCATCAAAGAAATCTAGAATTTTAAATACTGAGATTTAAAGTGTTCTAGAATGTCATAGGAAAGAGCATTTCTGAAGTTTGGAAAATTTCAGAAAAAAGATACTACCAAGTACTAAGTAATTTCAAAAGAAGACTATTCTAAGGAAGGATACATATAATACAATGAAGGCAGCTTTGCTTAAAAACGTGGGGGTGTAGTGGCCATGTCAGTATAAAGAATACAGAAAACAATCTAGGTAACTGACAAGAACACTTAATGGAATCATGATTCTAAAATAAAAGATAATTGAATATAAGGCCTTTGAGAAAATGTTTACGTAAGTTTCTTCTACATATTTTATTCTAAGGGGTACAAGCAGTTAATCCACAAAAAGAAAAATGATACAACTGAAAAATGTAAACTATAGCTTTGTTATTATTTAAAAAATGATAGAAGGCAAGCCATCATGATTAGAACTGGAAAGTAAACCAAGAAAATAGATGAGAAAAGAAAATAGTGATTTTACTGTATATTAAACAGATGAAAATTTGAGCCATTATACCAATAAATCTCATTCTGGAAAATAATTTCCCTAATTTTTATAGTTGCATAGTTTATCAGGTAGGGGGCTAATTTGTCTCATATAAACTTGAAGCTTTGGGAAAAAGATGTGTGCAAACTAAATTATACGTATTGCATAGGAAAGCTATATCTATCAGAGACGAAAGATACTGGTCTTTTAAGGATTTTAAATGCAGAAACTATGAGGTATAGAAACAAAGTGCCAGAAGTATATGAAAAAAGAAATCTGTAGGCACATAAAAAGGTCCCTCGCTGCATAGGGAAGGAAGGTAACAGTTAAGGAGAAAGGTGGAGTTCGAGGAGACTATAAAATCACACTACGTATGCATTACAAAGCCACTTACGGGTTCAGGGCACTGGAAGAACATCACATCCAATTGGCCCTGGGCCTGCTGGCTATTGATGCTAGGTTGTAACTGGATTCGATTTTTTTCCATATAGATGTCACTATTTTATGAAAAAAACTCAAAATTTTATTTTAAAAAGAGAGAGAAACAAAATTTGCTTCACAGAAGTTTATGTTACAGTTAGTTCTCTTTTTTTTTGAGATGGAGTCTCGGCTTTATCTCCCAGGCTGGAGTGTGGTGGCATGATCTCGGCTTACTGCAACCTCTGTCTCCCGGGTCCAAGCAATTCTCCCGTCTCAGCCTCCTGAGTAGCTGGGATTACAGGTGCCTGCCACCACACCCAGTGGCATTTTGTAGAGACGAGGTTTCACGATGTCGGTCAGGCTGGTCTCGAACTCCTGACCTAAAATGATCTGCCCGCTTTGGCTCCCAAAGTGCTGGGATTACAGGCGTGAGCCACTGGGCCCGGCCTATGTTACAGTTAGTTCATTGTATGCATTATTCTATTCCTTGAAAATAAGGTCAGCTACTAATGAAAAGATTTCTTGAAAGTGCAAGGTATGCAGGTTTCAGAACTTAAAATCATTCATGATCTTAACTGGCCCCTCCTATTTCTACCCTCGTCATGTCGTCTGAAAGAAACGCCAGTGCTTCATTTTCACTGGAGTTTTCCCCCGGTATTCTCATTTTTAATAACTGAAAGATATACACTATTACAGTAATAGTTTTAAAGAAGTCATCAATTAAATCTTTATAAGCCTGGTAACGTAACAGGTAAAGAAAAATGTATATGGGTTGTAATAAGGGTAGTTTTTTCTATTCACTGTTCTTTGACTTTTATAGGGCAAAAATCATACTAGAGAATATGTCATTTATTTTACAGCATGAAAGATATCAAAATTAAAAAGGGGAAATATGTTTAACATTGGTAAACAGGTATTTATCAAAAGAAAAAAGAGAAATTGGGGAAAAGTATATCAGTTAAACCACAGTATTCAAATTGGAGTGGAAAAGATTATAATCTGATTGACGATGTTTATCAAAAAGTAACATAATATTTAAAATGTATAATCTGACTTCAGGGAAGGGCAACATACTTTAAACACAGGAAACCACAACACGACACTTGAGCAAAACACTTAGGTTACCCTTAGACTATTTTCACAGGCTCAGATTTAAAACTACTGTGCTTTAAATCTGAGCCTGTGAAATTCGTCACCCTTAAGATTACTCACCAAAGAGGTAATCTTCTCTCAAAAAGAAAATAAACAGACTACCTGATTACAATAGTCTTACAAAATAAAAGTCAAATTTTCATTTACAGTATAAAACCTGTTAAATCAATTCATTAAATATGATGTTCAACTCAAGTTTTCAGTTAAGTAGTGTCAAAATAATAGTATGGCCTAGCCAGGGAAATGGTAAATATTTAAGATTACACTGTCAGTGGAAACAGTTTTCACATGAATTAAAAGAAAAGCATTCATTTGAAAATATTCCCAAGTAGGAAGCCAAAACAATTCCAGTAGAATTTTTAAAAGACTGGAAAAAGCAGCCCAAAAATCCAGTTTGAAAGACAACAATAAATACATAAACTGTTAAGCAAAGCCAGGAATGTAGATTACTTTGAAACATCTACTTATTTCCATTTTAATGAAGAATTAAAAGATACAATGTGTTAAAGACATATTTAAAAGACTAGCAAAGGGATAAGACAGATAAATTAAATTTTGTTGATATCCCAAATAATTACAAGAGACTCTGAAAATGTAGTGTAATTCAGGTTTTCTTTCCAGTTTAAAAATTTCTATCCATTGCCTCTATCTTTGGTGTTACTGCCACCAATAAACACACTATACAGCTTACAAACCTAATTACTATCTTCAACTAGGAAAAGGTAAACCAACATCATTTCTTGAAAAATAAGAAATAAAGAATATGATCCTACTTAATTTTGTCTCATGGTCCCACAATATTGTGAAATGTCATGCCAAAATGTAAAAGTTCAAAAGGGAACATTATTATTTACTATAATTGCACCAAAAATTTAGCTACTGTACGCTGGTGTGATGACAGCTAGTAGTACGCAGAGGCTACAGAGAGACGTGTGTGTATATATATGTGTTTATATATATATGTTTATTATATATATATACATATATATATACATATGTTTAGCTCACAATTAGTAAAAGGTTCAGTTTAATGTGAAACTGAAATACACAACATAATGCCTTCATGTAAATATGCTACAACTTTGTTTTCTTGCAGTTTAAAAGGATAGTGTAATTACCTTAAATTTACACAAAACATTAAGAAACATGGTAGTTGTCTATGATTAAAATAAAATAGCAATGTAAATTAATTTAACACAATGTTAAATATATTCACATGACCACCACTGTGATTCAACATAGCCACTAATGCAGTTACATATC
Organism: Ateles fusciceps; assembly: GCA_036589455.1. Taxonomy (NCBI): domain Eukaryota; kingdom Metazoa; phylum Chordata; class Mammalia; order Primates; family Atelidae; genus Ateles; species Ateles fusciceps. The sequence goes on from JAZHEH010001064.1 coordinate 9,816,153, forward strand.
AATATATGTACATAACACTTGCCACAGCAGTGTTTATAAGTTTGACTTTTTGCAGACCAGGTTTACGAGACAGATAACCTTGTATCGATTCTTTCATATTATGAAAGGAATTAAATGTTGTAAGTAGTTTCATTCCTCTGGGGGAGTGGGAGGGGAGAACCTCTAAAAACAGTGTCAAATGAAGAGAGTTCTACCTTCCTGAATATTTGAACTTGTTGACCAAGAGAGATTCCTATAAGCTGAGGATACACACATCTTAAGATAGTAATGAATCTCATAACATTGTCAGTGGCATTTAGCATGTGTCTGCCACCAAGAGGAACACCGTGTCCTATAGCAGAGCCTTCTGAGAATATGGTTGCTGTGGCTGAGGTGGCTGTTGGCTGCCTCCGGGCTGAGGCAGGGTGGACGATGTTAAGTTATAGTTTGGCACCTGGGACATATTAGGTCCTGCGTTCTGGTACAGAGTGACATCGGCAGTTGCAGCAGCAGCAGTAGCAGCAGGAGGAGGACTATAGACTGGAGCCTGGCTGGGATACGTGTTTCCTTGAACAGAACTCACCATTGTACTGTGGAGGAAAAAAAAAAATCACTCAATTAGATCAATACTGATTTATGGGGCAACTTAGAGATAAATGGAAAAGCTATTTATTAAGCATTCATTCATATAGTCAATTCACTTAATAACCTTTTACTAAATAGCTATCAAGTACCAAACATTGGTATTTTAGGCACTGTGATATTAGGCATTGTGTTAAAAAATGTGTGTTATTTAGGCATTGTGTAAAAAAGGCGGGGGTGGGTTGCGGAAATAAGTCTATAGCACCATGCAGCTTCTTTCTAGTGGGAGAAAAAGGGTGAAAAACACATGTATCATGTGTCAAGTGGTTATAACTGCTAAGAAGAAAAACAAAGCACAATAAGGAGGACCAAGAGCAGCTGTGGCGAGGGATTCTGCTTTACTGTAGGGGGCCTCTCCAATAAGGCAATATTTAAGCAGAGATGTGAAAAAAGTGAGGGACTCAGCCAGAGTCTCTAGGAAAGTGCATTTCAGGCAAACAGAAGGCTTTGAGGACAGAAAACACCAGGTGTTTTCTGCAGCAGAGGGAGCCAAAGGGAGAGCAGCTAAGATCACCCAGCGGAACTGGGGTGGTGGGGGACAGGGCTGGAGAACACACCGCGCCTGACGGCCACAGTAAGGGCTGTGGCTTATACTCTGAGTGAGACAGAAAGACAGTGGCTGGTTCTGAGCAGAAGGGTGACAACATTCCACAGGGTTTAACAGGCTCCCTCGGGACCAGGATAGCTGACTGCAGGCTGTTATAATCAACCAGGAGAGAGCTGAGGGGCAGTAGAGCCACGGTGATAATGGTGGAGATGGGAGAAAGGGTCAGATTCTAGATATATTTTGTAGATAATGCCTTCAAAACATGACAATGAACAGAAGAGTCCAAAATGCCTGAGGTTTAGAACCAAAAAACTGGCAGAAATAACTTGTAGAGTGGCCATTCACTGAAAAGAATACTATGATGGGACTACAGGAAACTGGGGGGTGGGAGGAGTGTGGGGAAGACCAAAGTAGTGATCTTGGACCTGTTAAGTACGATGTCCAAAATATACATAAGCAAAGAGAATGCATAGGCAGTCAGCTATTTATGCCTGTTGTCCCGTGGGGGAGACGAGGTGGAGAAATACGCATCTGGGAATCCTTGGCAGATCCACGGCATTCAGAACCACAGGGCTGCATGAGATCCCCTAGGGAGCGGCTGCAAACAGAAGAAGGCAGTCCAGTCCATCTACTGAGCACTGGACCTTGAAGTCAGGAAGATAAAGAGCCAAGAGGCAAATGAGACTGAGAAGAAGTGGTGGTGAGGCAGAAGGAAAAAGAGAACCGTCATGGGCAAGTGAAGAAAGTATTTCAGAAAAGAGGAGGGGAAGAGCAAACTGTCAAATGGAGGAGGAGGAGAATGGTGAACTGACCAGGAGTCTGGCAATATGCAGATCACCAATGTCCTTGACAAGAACTGTCCCAGTGGACTAGCGGAAGGGAAGGCCTCATAACCTCCTTTCTCATATTTCCCTGAAAATACAGAAGCACAAGCTCCACCAGCACACTGATCAACTCTCTGCAGCTGTACCCCCTCGGGTACTGAGCTTGGCCTCCTGCTCCCACTGCTCTGCTGCCAGTACTCCCATCTCAAGCCCCTCCACTTGTGCACTGCCCTAAAAAAAACTCCTTCAAAGGGTTGTCTTTATCCACTGCCTCTACTTCCTGTCTTCCTATTTCCAACTGAATACATGTGTTTCCACTGTAAGACACTAGGTTAGCTATGCAAAGAGAGGTACTAAGATGCTCTAACACTGAGAATTCCCCCTACATTTGTATTAAAAATATAAAACAAACTATATAAAAAGCAACTGCCAAATTTTCAAAATACTGCCTATTTCTAAACTTTCCTCCGATTGTTAAATTACCTATAAATCTACTGTTGGTAAATTCAATGCTCTTGTACTCTACACAAATGCATTATTTAACGGTAATTGAATTATTATGAGATAGTAATTTAATGCTACATTTCAGTAACTAATGTGGTGACCGAAGGCATTATTTTTCATCACTCCATGTATGTGAGATATAAAGTTGATTAGAAGATGTCAAATTTCATGCTATTATTTACAATGGTATGGGCCACACTATTGCCATAATATGAGTCTATGTGCTGAGTTCTGGAGTCAGAATGTCTGGTTTAGAATCTTCGCTAAATGGGACGTTAGTTTTGTCTCCAGGTCTCAGTTTCCCCATCTATAAAATGGGAGTAATAGTTTACTGACTTCATAGGTTATTACAAGGAATAAGTAAGTTATTTGTGTAAAGCATACAGCACAGTGCTCAGCACATACTAAATAACCCTTAAATGTTAGCATTACGGTAATCATTCTCAATTCACACTTCCACCGTCCACCCAGTTGCCTGGGGCAAAACCGTGCAATTCGCCAACACTTCTTTCTCTTGTCTCTGCACTGTGCTATCTCCCAACCATGTCACCCAATGTGCAATTATTTGCTAATCTCCTAAATAAGTCTTTCCAATTAACAGCACTGTATCTTGCCAATAAATACTCATCATTTCTTGCCTAATATCCGTGATCTCCCAGCTTTAATCTTGCCCCTATGAATCCATCTACACTACTGCCATTTAAAGCCCTTTCTGAACTTTTTCATTATCCCTAAGATGATAACTAGGACCTGCATTCTCCGAACCCTGGCAGTGTCTTCAAATACGTCTCTCCCTGCTCCCACAGATGCTTTAATCCACTGGTAAATGTGCTGCTGGAATGCCGACATGTGCCACGTCTTTGACGCCTCCCATCTTTGCTCACTCCGCGGGTACCACGCCATTCCAGACTACCACATCTTTGTCACGACAGAATATCTTCCTCGCTTTTTTTCTACTGGCTAAGAGTAACACTCTTGGAAAATTTCCTCAAACCCTGAGGCTCCTAAAGCACAAGGCATATATCTTTCTTTATTTGTAAATCATGTTGTAATAAATTATATGTTTTTTATGTGTTTGCCGCTACCACCCAGTAAGCGCCTTGAAGCTAAAAACTCTCAAGTGCCTAACATAGTGCCTGGCACATGCTGAATGTAGTAAACTAAGATCAGAGACAAATGAATACATAAGCTTCAGTGGTCTTATAATATTAACAGTAATTATCACTTATTATCGCCTTATAATACTACCATCACTACAGGTAGCTTTAACAAACTGTCATCAGTGACACCTCCCCCAACTAATAGTAAGACTGTCTTAGGATGACAGAAGTCTGTAAAACAGTTAACTCTAACACCAAAATTTGATGTAACAAGAGACAGCCTCTCAGATATACATAAACTGAGGAGTGCTAAAAACCTGCCTATCAAATACAACAATTCTCACTGACCTTGATTTGTCACTAGAAAGCTTGAGTCAAATATGCAGGACACCTCTAGTCAGGAGACTTCTAACCCTGGCCCTCACTCCTTCCAATCTCCTAACCCTACATATGCTCTACCAGCAATCCATCATTTCCCTGTTTAAACATACAGACACTTACTTGTTTTTATATATTGATAAATATATATTACATGTTGTACCTTTACATAGAGATATTTAAATGGCCTCTAAGCCTTTGTGAAGCCTTTGCAGGGAATTTTTAAAAGTACACCTAACTGGTCTAATACAAAAATTGAAATTGTCATTAACACTGAAACATGTATTTATAAAATATTTACTGAGTCCCTATCCAGTGTAAAACTGTGTGCTACACAGTATGGCTATAAGGTGAAAGAGACAGTGCCAGCTCTCAAGATATTGTCGTTCAGTGGGGGATACAAACAAGTAAAAAGGCAACTACCAGCCAGGAAACAGAGTACACACAGTCCTCTGCCAGCACCCAGGAGGAACAGTGCTGTGAGGTGGGGAAAGCAAGGAAGATGTCCCAGTAAAAATGCAGCTAAGCTAACAAGTAAAGAATATGTAGGAATGAGCCAGGACCAGAGGGCTAATATTTCAAGAAAATGCTCTCCAAAAGGCACCTGTTGAAATGAACATGTGTTCCTGGAGAGGTGACATTAATAGCTACACTATATGGGTAGGGTTGGGTCCATGCCCGGGATTTCACATCCCGAATGCAGAAGCAGAGTCACTCACAGAGTGAGTGAGCAGCAGGGCGCCACAGCGCTACAGAACCTCACTGTTAAAGCACCTACCAACAGTTTCTCTCGTTCACAAGGATAATTTCCCAAGGCCTTGACCTTTAAGAATAAGTCTCAAATAATCTCTAGTAACAGGGTAGGTAGAACAGCATGTGACACATTCAAACAGAGGCCTAGCAGGGGAAAGGAGGCATTTCTGGCTAATACTGAAATAGCTGAAGGGTCCTATTAAGTCAGGAACCTTAGTTGTCTTCTCAGCAATTCCTACCTTCTACCCACTTTGCATCTAGTTTTAAAGCAACATGCTACTCTAAGAACAGCTGCTTGCTTATTTTCCATAACAGTATTCATTTCCACCAGATCTCAACTTAAAAAAAAATCCTGCCAGAGAGCAAGCTACACTTAACATTTTTTTCTAAGCTACATAACCCACTAGGGAATGCCCTGTTTTCTGACACTTAGAAGAGGCCTCACCATCATCACCCTTAAGGTCGGAATACTAGATCTGACAACAAAATAATGCTTGAAAATCTCCAAGCACCTCCAACACGTAACTCTTTGAGGAAGAATAGTGCAACAGAGAGGGCGGGACAGGAGCATTCCTGGGCACCCCCGACACTGCTGGAAAGGTTTCTAGAAGTTGTGCCTGTGCTACCTAGAAACTTCTGTTGCCAGCCAGAATATCATAACTTCTAGAACACACGTTGGTAAACTCTTAAAAGCCCATCCTTCATTTGCTTCAAGGAAAAGATTTCAGCTTAGAGTCCCATTAAAGCAGAAAAACACACTTACACCATAATCATTTAACTACATGACAGAGAGTACTGTAGGTACATGGGCCTCTGTCACCACATCTTCAGCCAGCTGCCTCCTGAGAAACAAGGGCGCTTATCTTCTTGTATCTTCTTGTTTCAAATGGGGTGCCTTGCTATAATGTGAACTACATTCCAAAGTAGGGCAAAAATAAGAAAATATCTGTCTTAAAGAGACAGCCCAGAACTATATATTTTCAAATCTCAGGATTTAGATTTTATATCAAATGTATGGGAAAATGACAAACTATAGTCATTAAATGTAAATTTCATTAACGACATTATCAAATATTATAGATACAAATTAAAATAACAATAAAAACTTATGGTAAGAGTAGTATTAAAAATATCAGGCTGAAACCAAATTATAGGAGTTCAGTGAGTCAGGAAGCAGAGGACCAGCTTGCTGGCTGGTCCTGTAACACCACAGAGCCTCCACTACTCATCACCACAAATGGGGCCACTGTATGACGCTGACCACAGATATTTATTAGCCAGATTTTATAGTTATAGATAACTGGTGGCACTTTGCCAGCTGTAACAGCACTAACTCCAAAGAAGAAGCAATAGTCAAATTACTTTGGGTAAGCAGCCTGATTTGGCTGACTAGGAAGGGCTGGGTTTGCGGACGGCGGGCCCACTGCCTGGCTGAGAGAAGACAGCTGCTCTGGTGGAAGACTGTAGCTCTGGAGGTGGCTCATCTGCGCCGTTCCCCGTGACCAGGTAGGCACCACTTGGAGGAGGCCCTGCATATACCTGGGACAATTAAAGAGAAACCATATTCAATTCTAAAATTTTAATAAGCACACCAAACTTTCTCTGTACAGGCAGTCAGTTAAAAAAACAAGAAAAATTACCACTCTGGAATCCTTTCTTAAAAGTTACTTCTGTCAACAGACATTTTGAAAAACACTTTCAATGAAACAGGGTGTGGACAGTTTTCATTTTTAGTTAAACATTAGCTAAACTCATGTTTATCTCCATACTGAAGCATTAAAGAAACTGACCCTGAAACTTTATACTAATATAATCTCCCTTTCCATTAAATATATTTTAATAATCTGCATGCTGGTATTTTTTAAGGAATCCCAAAGGATATTTGGAAAGTGTATTTGAACTCATTGTTTTGTAGCCATAGACTGCAATGGATACAAGACACATGACCTAAACTGCAGTTTACCGAACAACAGAGCAAGCTAGTTTTCTACAGCAGTGGTCAGCAAACTTTTCTGTGAAGGGCATGACAGTAAATATTGTAAGTTTTGTGGACCATGTGGTCTCTGACACAACTATCCAGCTCGTCTGGTAAATCAGAGTGGCTGTGTTCCAATAAAAGTTTATTAAAAAAAAAAAAAAACAAAAAACAGGCAACAGGCTGGATTTGTTTGCCTCCTTCTGTATTTAAAAATGTATTTTTTAATCTAAAGAGACTGAAGTCTTAACTACCCAAAGTCTGAAATATATAATGTCGTAATTTTCTGCAGTATTCATTAGCTCCTTCCATTTAGTACTTTTGTTCAACAGATCCACACGGGGATCCAAAGGGTCTTCATTTATAAACACAGCTATACCAGTCCTCATAACTGTATTTTGCCGTTCTTCAAAAACTGAACATGAAGGTTTTTTGCTTCTCTGTCTCAAACTGGTGATCAAGACTCTAAAGCAGGTGCCCTCTAGCCCCAAGTTTCTTGGGCCTAGCTGTTCATCTACAGGGTGCTGGCCCCTCATTTCTGCTAAACATTAATCTGAACACAGTCCGTGCCCACTCTACGTGGAAAAAAATGGAGTATCTGACTAGTTATTCCCTATATCCTCACCTTGCTGAGTTTGTGAAAAGGCGGCTCTTGAAATAGTTGCTTGGGCTGAAAAGAGAGCAGAGGGCTCTATACTGCCTTGCATGCATTCTCAGGTAAAGGAGGGAAGAATTCCACATTAAAGCAGTTTTAATCATGGAATTATATTTTGTTGGTTTATAATAATAAAAATAAGGTTTTTACCTCATTTTTTTTCACTGCATTTAAGTTTTCCTTTTAAGGATAACTAGACGTTCATTAGACGTTTAAGAGCATTTTCCTAGCTCTAAAACATTTTGTGTTTTTACAAAATTACTTTACTGAAATATGTTTGACCTGCAAAAGGCTATACATATGGCGTGCATACAACTTGATGATTTTGGAGATAAACACCCATGAAACCATCACCACAATCTATGCCATAAACATATGTACCACCTCCGAGCGTGTCCTCTCACTCTCATTTTTGTTTCTTAATAAAAGCACTTAGCACAAATAGATCTTCATATAAATAAAAACTCTGAAGGATTCAGTAATAATTAGAAATTCAACTTAAATTCAAAGAAACCTAAGGTCCTTAGGTAAATAATTACATATGACGCTTTAAAAATATGGGCCTCAATCCTGAAGATTCTGATTCAATAGGTCTGGAGTGGGACTGGAATATCTGTGTATTTTTAAAAAGCTTGATGGGTGATTCTGCTACATACTCCTGTATAAAAGCAATTTCTTTTAAACAAACAAAAACCTATTAGCATAATTACTCTATTACATACTTTTAATTGTCAAGGAAAACAATTCTGTTAAACTTTATTTTAATTCTAAACATTACTTTTAGAAAGTTTCACACAGCTATTCCAAATAATCTCAAATGCATTTGAGAATTTATTTATTTATTTATTTTAGAAACAGGGTCTCGCTGTTGCCCAGGCTGGAGTGCAGTGGCGCAAACATGGCTCACGGCAGTCTCAACCTCCTGGGCTTAAGCGACCCTTCTACCTCAGCCTTTCGAGTAGCAGGGACCAAGGAACATGCCTCAGCCTGGTTAACTTTTTTTCTTCTGGTAGAGACAGGGTCTCACTATGTTTCCCAGGCTGGTCTTGAACTCCTGGTCTCAAGCGATCCTCCTGACTCGGCCTCCCAAATTGCTGAGATTACAGGTATCAGCCACCATGCCTGACCATGCATTTGAGAATTTAAAACAACATACTTGGGCTTTTAAAAGCTTACCTGAGAACCAGAAACACCAGACGACTGCATATAATACGGCTGATTCTGTAACTTTGCATACATGGAATACATGGGATCTTCGTTCATTAACTTGGTATATAAGGAAAGTGCCTCCATCACTTTCACATTAAGTTCTGAGAGTTCTGAATGTTTTCTGAAACATGACACAATAATGTGAAATACAGTTGTTGCTGAAATGATACAATGTTCTAAATAATGATACACCAAAATATCAAAAATAGCAAAAAGTAGTACTAGTAGACATTATTAAAAATTTCACCTATAACGAAAATATCCTGCATTTTAGCCCTGAGGCAACCAAAAGTGTTTAAGGTTTATTAGGTGCTGTGCTTAAGAGAACTCCAGCTTATCGTACCTGACTCTACCAGAAATAGCTTGGCTTCCCTAGTTACTAAGACATGTGTCATTTGTGAGCTCTGATAATGCCACTTCAGCAAAGATGATTACATAGCTAGCCCTTGTTTTTACAAAGATCTATCTATACTGGTCTTTTTGACTATATTGTAAAGGTCAATCAAATCTTCACTTTAAAAAAAGGACAAATGAGTCTAATTCTCCACATCTAGCAGAACACAAGTGAATTAGAATTGGTTCCTCCAGAATATTTTTTTTTAGAAACAGGCAGTTATAGCCCACTTTGCAGTTTATAGAGATAGCTTCAGGAAAGAAGGTACACAATATAATGTACCCATGTTCTTTTACCTATCAATATCTTCCAGCTTTTCATCAATGAGAGGTCCCATCTGGTGACACATTGCTAAAATGACAAGATTTGAAGAAATAAAAGAAAGTACAAGAAAAGAATGTGAACCTTTCATAGATATTTATATGATTTAAGGAAAAAAATTTAATTTCGAATAATAAAAATATACATTCATTAACCTTAGTCCACAGGACCCAAAATTGATTTTCTTAAAGTATAATGGTGCCAACTTAATCTAAAATATTAATTTCAAAATCTTAAAGTATCATTTTTCATTTTACAAGATTCCAAAATGTTGAATAGAACATGTAGTTTGGATAGAAAACTATAAGAACTCAAATTCTACCCAAGGTTTAAACTGCATATGAAAGTAAGCCTGGGTCAAGGAGAAGGGAGAAATGTTCCATTTTTAATACCATTTTCAAAACCCATTCTTTAACAGGACGCCAGTTATTAAGCTCTAAGTATTCTTTATTTGCAAGGTAAATTGAAAACAAGTTTTACCTTCAAGATGAAGTAGCTCTGGTAGGTCTGGCTGATCATCACTGGGATCTGTACTTTGCAACATCTGTAGCAACTGGTCCATTTTATCCTACAGGAATTAAGTAGTTAATATAAAAAGCAACCAATCTTTATGCAACTTTATGTTCTCACTTTATTAACTCGACAAACTTTCAAAATTTATAGTTATGGAGACTCCAATTTTGCTTTTATGTTTTCAGTGTCCCATGTATTTATTCTCTTTAGAACCACATGAAATCAGAACCTTGAAAGTGCTTTCTACATATTTTTGAAACTGCTCAGGAGGCTGAGGTGGGAGGATCACTTGAGCCCAGGAGGTCCAGGCTGCAGTGAGCTATGGTCTCACCATTGCACTTCAGCCTGGACAACAGTGCAAGACCATGTATGTATGTATGTATGTATGTATAAATACAACTGCTAATAGAGATTCTCGTAAATAAGAAGAAATTGAGCCACACTTAAACTTACAGTGTGTGAGTTCTTCAACCCGTTATGTCATGCTGGAGGATTTTGCTTTGTTTTGGAGCAGCTTTAGTTTAACCATGCCAACAAGTGTACTATCCATCTCAAGATGGCATTGCTTATGACTAACAACTTGGTGGTTTCTTCTCCCCCCAGGTGAATACAACAGCTGTTTCAGTAAGGCAGAGCTCAGCTGTATCACAGCTACTCTTCTATGTGGAACTCTCAGGATTTAGTCTACATTTTCTTTCCACCAGTATTTCAGTTAATCATAAAAGGAAGGAAGAAGACCAGTGGTTTCTCTATTTTCCTATGTGGGAAAGGCTGGAAGGTAACTCAAACCAGTGACACAGATCTATTTCAGAATCTTTTGTTATACAGAACAATGGAACTAATGAAACCATCATTACATAAACACATCTGTATGATATATAAGTACATATGTATTTATGTTTTTTAAAAAGTCAAAACGTATCTATTCTACCATGACTACTACTAAAATAATTCCAAACCTTTCTCCGTGCATGGTTTTTACATGGTTATGCTACTATACATAGGTATGTAGGGCAACTAAAGACTACTAATTCTAAGCAAAGTAATTATTTAAAATTTCAAAATTATGTTCTGTGTAAAAGAAAAACAGCTTGAGAAACAAATTAATCATCAGAGAGTGAAAGTGACATAAGTATATAAAAGAAACTCTTCCCAAGTCAAAAGAATTCTGTATTTTGAAATAAACACTAATTTTCAATGTAAATGATTCACAATTTTCATTTTAAGCAGTCTTAAAAAACAAAAGCACACGTCAGAAAGTTTGCGTACCACACACAAAAAAAGGTCAAATAAAAGTGAGTCAATTAACACATGGGTGGTTTCTGTTGTGTTTGCTTACAGAATACTATACAATATTTAAAATTATTTAGTGTCAAAGAAATAGGGTTCCTAGATAGACCACTAGTCTACCTCTGCAAGCATTTTCTTATATAATGCAATCACCCAAACATAACTTCCCCTAGCCCAGGTGGATTTCTTGCCCTTAGTATAGTCTTTCACAGTTTGTTTTGCTCTTCAAATTTTGTTTCTGTCTCCCACAAAAGACTGCTAAAAGCCCATAAACCCCTTCACATATTTCAAAGATAACATCTCATTTTTCGTAAGTTTAAAAGGTTACAAAGGGTAAGATTTCCAGGACATTACGTGTTAACATTTTAAGGTAAGACGGTCAAAAATTCCTTTAAAGGGATTTAAACACGATAGCAATCTGCTGCAATCACCATTACAATTCAAAACACAGTCTCTGTCAGGTATTTCAAATTGTTTTTCTCCTTGAACTTATCATATTTCCACTCAATTTCCCCCCAAAAATTTTATCCTAATATACTTGAAAGTCTACTGATGATCATGAGATTTCTTTGCACTAAAAATATGTACACTGATAATACTCTAGGTGTTAGATACATTCATATGTACGTTTATTATTATTAATATATTCTTATTTTTTTTATAGTTGAAAGTGAGGAGAAATTTGTTCATATAATCAAGCTATTATAGCAATATCATTAAGTTCTTTCAGTATCTTCTGAGTTCTATGCCAGGAATGATAGTGGTCTATCATTAAAAATTATTTTTAATGGACTAGCTGAAAATTCACTTTGGTCCTGTTTTTAAAAGCAAAAACATGAAACTATTTCAGCTGTGTTAGCTCATCATTAGAGTCATTACTTTCTTAATACCAACACCAATATTTGGAATCATCCCTGGTAATCCTTATACACTGAGGCAATGTACCACAGTAGTCTTCACTATGGGCAAGGGGTAAGCCTTCTTCCGTAAAGCGGGAGAGGAGAGGGGAAAAAATGACAAATGGTAGGAGAGAATGTTCTCAGGAAGATCAATTTTAGGAAAGAATGCTATGGCAGTAAATGAGGATCTGAAAAGATTCTCTTTAAATTATCTATACCAGGGGTCAAGCAAACTTATTCTATAATGGCCAGCCAGTAAATATTTCAGGCTTTGCAGGCCATATGATCTCTGTTGCTACTACTCAAGTCTTCCACTGCAGCACAAAAGCAGCTACAGACAGACAATATATAAACAAACCTATCTGCATTCCAATAAACAAGCAACAGGCTAAATTTGGTCTGAGAGTTTGCCATCCCTGATTTATACACTGTGACACTTGAAAAATCCTGTATGGGCTGAGTGTGGTGGCTCCCGCCTATAATTTCAGCACTTTGGGAGGCTGAGGTAGGCAGATCACAAGGTCAGGATATCAAGACCATCCTGGATAACATGGTTAAACCCCGTCTCTACTAAAAATACAAAAAATGAGCTGGGTGTGGTGGGACACGCCTGTAATCCCAGCTACTCTAGAGGCTGAGGCAGGAGAATCACTTGAACCTGGGAGGCAGAGATAGCAGTCATCACGCCACTGAACTCCAGCCTGGCGACAGAGTGAGACTGTCTCAAAAAAAAAAAAAAAAAAAAAAAAGAAAAGAAAGAAAGAAAAATCCTGCATGGTTTGCTGGTGGCATAGTTTAATGTATTATTAATTCAACAGTTATGGTAATGTTGCTATTTTTAAAACACAGTAAGTTTGAGTAGAAAAAGATAACCACAAACAGGTTTTTTACTTTTTCATGAACATGCTTAAAGATGAAAAAGGTAGCCAGTTTTAATCTTTTCTTCATATGTAGTAACAGCAGATATTTCTATAAAGCTTAAGTAAATAGAAGGGGTTAACTTAATTCAAGAAATCGCAAATTTAAATCCCAATAACACAAATTTAGGTACCACTATGTGGTTCCAAAAATTATGGTATGTCACCAAGTTGTTATATTTTTGATCATAATTACTAAAAATATACATTGTTTCAGGTGTGACAATGACATATGAAAACATTTAACATAAAATTAGCATAAGTTTTTCCTCAAATACTAGAATGTGTTCAATACAAGGAGGAACCATGAATCATCTCCAGTGAGATTCAATATATTAGCACTGCTTTTATGAAATGATTTATGTAGGTGTAATTTAATGACAGTTTTATTTTTAGAACCATAATTTGTTTCATTCAACAGATAGTCAATGAGTGTCCCTTCCTCAGTAATGTGCAAACAATCTTAACATTCTTGTTGAGTAGTGGGGAAGCAGTTCTTGCATGGTATCAACAGGAGTGTAAAAACCTGTTTTGCTCAACAATTTGACAGTATCTATTAACGTGGAAAACACACAAATCCTTCGGTTCAACAGTTTTACTCCTGGATAGCTACCCTAAAGAAACACAAAGATAGATGTTAAAAAAAAAAAAATCTCACTACGACACTGTAAAAATTCTAAACAACCTAGGCATTCAACGGTAGATTCAATAAATCATGATAAGCCCACTCTATGGAATATTCAGCAGGAATTTAAAATGAGGCTCTGACATGGCAAACACAGGACTGGAGAGGAAGTTTCAAAAACAATCCGCATCATCTATATTGCTTAAATTTTTATAACAAAAAAATACAATAACGTTTACAACAAAAAAACTCAAGTAATCAATTTTCTTTTTAAAAGCCAAACCATTTAAATTTCAATACAAAGTACCAACTCCTATCACCATGGAAACCACTTACCTCATCAATAAAGGCTGGTTCCGGCTCTGGTTCTATTGTTTCTACCTGAACATCATCACTAAATTGTACCGTCTTCTTCTCTGTTTTAACTGTAAGATATGTAAAAGTTATCTTTTCTTTATAACAAATTTAACATTCTGCTTTAAAGCACTTTAACTTCCAAGAGAGATCTGGGGATTTTTCTTATATTCCCAGCCAGCTGAAAGGCGCACTTTAAGAAATAACTGAGTTGCAGATTTGGGCAATAATAACACAACATTACTTTATGAAATTCTATCAAGATTTCTTAATTTTCTCTTGTAAACATCTTCCATTTTTCATAAAAAAGAGATTTCACTAAAAATAAGAGTTATATTTCTGAAAAAAGATTAATCACCCACTACATATCAGAGTTTAGTAAGCTGGAGGACAAAAGCAAAGTTTTACAATGGCCTAAGTGAATTCTCCAACTTAAAATAAACTCCCTTTTTAAATTACCAATCCTTCAAGGAAAAATCTCATTTGATAGAACAAAATCTGGTTTGAGAGAAAGATTACACTACTCCAATGTAATAAATGGGAAAATCAGCTATGTATTCTCTAGCATGCCAGTTAGACTTTTACTAAGAGAATGACGTCCAGGGCAGTGGGGGAACTTTGCAAGTGGCCTAGGCAGGGATCTCAGTTTTCCAACAAATCAGCCTGTATTTTCTAGTTACATAATATTATTTGACATTAAAAAGTGGTCATTGAGGGATCAACAATCCACTGGCCGGAAACACATACTTTTCCTACTCACCAAAGCAATCTTTAAAAACTATTTAACATAGTGGTAGCTGTGTGACAACCTCCATCGTATGATCTCTGTTGAGAGGCACATTCAACTCTCATGGACACACTTTCTTTATTTTTAATCCTTGCATCAATGTGGTCAATCAGAATTCATAAAAATATTAATAATTATGATGAAAAGGGAGATGGGAGGGGGCAATTTAAGGAAGGGAAGTAATGTTTATTAAACTATTGAAAATGCTTGATGGAATATTACATTTCCTCCAATGAATCTCCAAAACAATCCCGTAAGATAAGCCCATTTTATAAATAAGGTGGTTTGAAAAGATTAAAAACTCTTGTAAAAGGGAAAGCTTTTAATGACAAAGCCTGTATATGAATGCCAATCTATCTTCCTCTACTAGCCCACACTTCTGAAATTTGGCCTGTGCTTGTGATTTACCCCGAGAACATGAAGTCTGATCACTTACGTACTCTGTGTGGTGTGCTTCTGTATAACATAGAAATAGCTTAATCTCCAACCTAAGAAATATAATCATTCCATTCAAGTCACCAAAAGCAAAATTCTACATACAAAAAAAGTTTCATCTGATTCAGTTTCCTAGGAAGGAAAAGAAACATCTCCTGCAGACATTTTTGCTTTTTGTATCTTGAGCTACTACAAGTAGAAAGCTGGAATAGCACTGCATTGGCCTTTATCATAAGAAAACACATGGCAGACTTCATATTCTAACAGCTCTTGATGCATAAGTTTGCAGCCCCTTTTCTTACAGGAACTAATACTATGAGTGTATAAAAAACATTATTTATATATAACATATAACAAAGCGTTTCCACAATATTTTACTGTATCTCCAAAACAAAAGCAAGCTAAACAGGGCAGTTATTTCTATTTGACAGGCTAAGTGATGAGGGCTTCTATTTCCTCAAAAGAATGATGCTCTGAGGATCATGCTAGCGCCTGCTCTCCACGCTTGAGAACTACAGCCCCATTACATAAGCTTGGATTTTTCGGTTTCTGTTTTATATTGTCCAGAGTGAAAAACCTAAGAATAACTAGAAAACTCATATTGAAGCTGTATTGCTATATGACTTAAAAAAAAAAAAAAAAAGATGAAATGGCTCCAGGATCTACATGAGATCCTGGACCTTATCTTGAACGGCACTCCAAGCAATTCTATCCTTTCCAAGAACTGATTCAGAGGAAAAAAAAAAAAAAAAAAAAAACCTCCAAGGGGAAATAAAACATCATTACCAGCCCAGGTTATTAAAAAGTCAGCACACTATGTAATGCCATTTTAAAAAGGTGGACATATTTTTGAATTCTCACAGACACAGAAAACATCACTGAAAGACTGGGTCTCACCAGTCTGTCTCCATAAAAGTAACACCAGACACCCTGGCAATAACTATGAGAGCACATCATTTTCTTAAAGATCTGTAATTTCTGATTTGTTGTTAAAGCCTTCTCTTGAAAGAGTCGTATCTCTTTATTGTTAACACATATATTTCTGTATCATTTATTCTATAAATATTTATGTAGTATATATTATGAATAAGATTCACTACTAGGAGCAGCTAAAAATAAAAAGATGACCAGGACAAAGATGTTTTTTCTTAAAATTCGTATAAACTAAAAAAACACCTAAGCATCTTGTGGTTTGTAATTTTCTTTGATCCCTTCTATCTAGCATTAAAATAAGATAATATGAGCTATTATGCCAAGTAACTGTAGCATACCAACCTATAAGGCTCTTTAAAAATTTTAAACATTTTATTATCAATACAAATCTTTCTAGGCTGGTACATATTTTTCTGTTTTCCTAAACAGAGGAAGATTATGACTTAAACTTTGTTTAGGGTTGGGAGTGGTGGCTCACACCTGTAATCCCACCACTTTGGGAGACTGAGGTGGGAGGGTCACAAGGTCAAGAGTTCGAGACCAGCCTGGCCAACATGGTGAAACCCCGTCTGTTCTAAGAATAAAAAACTTAACCAGGTGTGGTGGTCCGCACCTGTAACCCCAGCTACCCAGGAGGCTGAGGCAGGAGAATAGCTTGAACCCAGGAAGCAGAGGTTGCAGTGAGCGAAGACCACACTATTGCGCCCTAATCTGGGCGACACTGCTCTAAAAAGTTCAGTTTACTCAACTTCCATTAAGAGGAGGATTAGAAAACATCATTTATTGGTAGGCTGGAAAATACTTACTCATTTCTGGTTCAGCAGTAAGATCTGCAGTCACAAAATTAGAAGGAAATAATCCTATGCCTTGATGGGTTTCACCTTTCCACCAGTTAGGATCACTATGACGAACAAAAAACAGTACTTAACCATAACAAACAGTTTTATTTCTATAAATCTTTATCTTCTGTAGTATTTAACTTACACTATTACAAAATTTGAATCTCACAATAACCCACTGAAAAAGCCAGTGAATCTTTCTTCATAATAAATGAAGAAGCCTCAGAAAAGCTAAGAAGCACACAATTGTTTATCTTTTTGACTGCTGATACATGCCTTGTAGTTAAGGACTCTCTCCCAAAAAAAGGCACCCATACGAAAAAACTGTCAGCTTCAGGTGGTTCACAGGCTCCAGAGTAAGAACGCTTTGTAATGAGATCTACAGACAGGCTCTTACCTTCAGTCTCCATTCCTAAATCATTGCTCTTTCTAGTACACAGCAGCAAGTTTTTTTTTTCTCCCAACAGAATAAATAAGAAAGATGACACTGTTCACAGTGTAAAACATTCACAAGGAGTACACTCCTAGGCGTAACCTCTAGTACATGGAAAGCTAGCGAGCACTCAATGTTTCTGAAAAAGTGGATGCAAGGTTTTGTGCAATTTCTAGCTAACCAGCTCAAACTTTACTTCATTTTCTTCTACTCAAAAAAAAAATTAAATTAAATTATGTCTGAATGTTTGTGTCCTCCCAAAATTCACAGGTTGAAATCCTAACCCCCAAAGCCAGGGTATCAGGAGATGGGGCTTTGGAAAGTGATTAGGTCATTAATGAGATTAGCGACCGTATAAAAGAGACCCCAGAGAGCTCATTTGCCCCCTGCTGCCATGGAAGGACACAGCAAAATGACAGCCTTCTACAAACCAGGAAGTGGGCCCTCAACACACAGTGAATCTGTTGGGTCCTTGATCATGGACTTATACTCCAGAACTATGAGAAATAAATTCCAGTTGTTTTTAAACCAGTTTGTCTAGGGTAGTTTGTTACGGCAGCCCAAATGGACTAAGGCAGTAAGTGACAGAGATATTACAGGAATAACTTTAAATCAATTTGAGCTGATTTTTAAAAACCACCTACAAATTTTAGTACTTCATTATCAGCAACAAGCATCAGTAACAATATTGTCAAGTACATCATCACAAAGCTATAGTGAAAAAATAGATACACTGATGCACTGTATCACCTCCTGAATGATAATGTAAATGTATAATTCCACATAAAATAAATTTGTTCCACATGGATATACTGTTATACGTAAAACAAAACAAAAAACAAACAAAAACACCCTCAATAGAGTATAGATTTCTCACAAATTCTAAGTACATATACATACCCAGTGCTTTTCTAAAACTGTCACTTTTAAAATAATTTAACAACCTACATTATTAGATGGAACCAAAAATAAATAGATTAAACTAGGCCTCCAAAACAAATTAAAAACTATTTAGGTAATAAATAAGAAAAAAATTAAACAACAAATAAGAATCCACAGAGAATAACACAAGCAAATCAGCCAACCGTCTTACAGAGAAGCATCTGGGCCAATATTTACTATTATATTGGTAACTGCAATCGACAGGAATAATACGAAACACAGAAGCCATACCTATTTTCATATGAATTTTCAATGTAATATTAACATTACCTGTCATCAAGAACTGTAATAATTTCTCCAGCTTTAAAAGTAAGTTCATTATCTTCAGCAGCTTCAAAGTCATATATAGCACGGACTTTTCGGCCTTCATGTTGGTGGTTAGTTAAGAGGTTGGATGTGCTTGGATACAAAGTGGAAAGGGTGGCTGACTGCTGCCTTTGTTCCTTGAGGGGACAACTCAATGGCTAGAAAACAATGAGTTTTAAAAGACCCAAAAATGTTATTATATCCAACAATCCAGAGAAGTAGAAAAAGATATCAAGGTAAAAGGTATTCTTCTTTCAATAGTATACTTAGAAATTAGAACATATCCTGATATATTGAACAAAAATCATTTTGTCAGTTTATTCATTCACTCACAACTGCAAGTTTAAAAATAAATTAACAAAAAAATGGAACAGCATGATAACTCCTATTTTTACTGAACAAATACAATTTAAATTACCCTAATTAAAAAAATAACCTCTTAGATCTACTTTTTTTTTTAACAGCAGATACTTTGTATTTTTCTTGACCTTTTTAACGTATGCCTATAGCTTAAGTTTTCAAAATAATATCAAAATTGCCTGGAAAGTCAAGAGTATGAAACTTCACCACAGACTTATTAAATCAAAGCCTTAAAGGCAATCTCTAAGAATCAGGATTTTATTGCTCCAAGGGTAATTCTTATCATTCATAAGACTCAACCTAACAAACCCTCCAAAACAGATCTCAAATGAGCCTCCTCTGTCTCCACCACTACTCTCCCAAGTGCAGACCATCACCATCTGTCAGTCAGGCTCTGCCATGTAATCTCAATGCATTGATTACGCTGCTCTCAATTCAACCCAGAGCCCTTTCTGCTCTTTCACTCTTGTTTTAGATTAATAAAAGAACAAATATGAAAACAAAACTTTAAAGGTATTAAAAGTCAATATAGAAAGTTATCTTTTAGGACCTTGAAGTAGGGAACAATATTTTTTAAAAGCCACAAAAAAGTAAAAATCATAACAGAAAGGCAAACAACTTTAGCCGTCTCAAAACTTAAAATTTCTTCGTGATGAAATACACCATTATCAAAGTTAAAGTCAAAAACCAGGAGTAGATATCTACAATAACTGTAACTGGTAACAAATTAATATTTCAAATAAAGACATCTACACATCATTATTTTATTTAACAAAAGGTAATTTACTCAAGAGAAAATCAGAAAAGCCATTTAATATAAAAAAGGACTCAGTCTCACTAGCAATAAAAAAAAATTAAAATAACAGGACATCATTTCAAACCTACCAGATTCACAAAAGTTAAACTCTTAAGACTACCAAATATTGTCAGAGATTAGTAAAAACAGCTTTCATACATTGCTAACGGAAAAGAAAATCACACAACCATGTATGTACCAATGCCATGATCCAACAATCTTGCTTTTAGTCACATGTAACAGAGATAATCACATATATGTGCGCAGAGAGTATTTATAGGAACACTCACTGCAGCTTTATTTTAATTAAAAAAATCAGAAATAATCCACATATTCATCAGTAGGATTGGTACACCCATTAGTACACTGGAATATTACAGAACAGTTAACCAA
Organism: Ateles fusciceps; assembly: GCA_036589455.1. Lineage (NCBI taxonomy): Eukaryota > Metazoa > Chordata > Mammalia > Primates > Atelidae > Ateles > Ateles fusciceps. Next base: position 9,836,256 of record JAZHEH010001064.1, read on the forward strand.
TGTATATGTCACACGAATAGATCTCAAACATAATGTTGCATGAGAAAAGCAAGAGCCAAATGGCACTTAGAGTGTACTATCTACGAAAAACAAACTGTTAGACACAAACACCACTTGATACTGTTTTTAGATACACAGTAAAGTAAAGCTGTCATAAAAACATAGACTGAAAGGACACATACGACAGTAATTGCCTCTCAAGAGAAAAGGAAAGAACATTGAGGAGGGAAACAAAGTCGATTTCAGCTTTAGCTATAATGTTCTATTTATTTTAACTTTAAATATCTCAGAGGAAAAATAGAGGCTTATCCTCTTCCCACCATCAGGGACTTAAAAACGCACCTTTTGCTAAATCTTCTTCTTCTTTTTTGTTAGCCACAGTACCAGGATCCTTGGCTACAAGAGCTGGGCTTGCTTTTGCTTGCTCTGCCGCCTAACAAAGAAAGAGGAACACAGTATTTGAGGGCTGTTATCAAATTTTCCTCCTCTTACCTACCCTAAGAATTTGCAAGACCTTTCTCATCAATCTAGCACAGATTTCTGAAAGAAGAAATCCAAACTGCAGCAGCTTCCACCTTGAAAGGAGAGGAAAAGAATCAGAATCGGGAACACAGGGAGAGAGCAACTGGACACTTAGAGGAGGCAGCCTAGGCACACTCTCCCAGGTTTGTGTCAAGAGGTTCAACTAAAAGCACACAGTACACAAATCAGAGAAGACTTCAGTGTTTAGAAGAACTCCAAAACCAGAAATGGGGCTGGGAGAGAGAAAGAGATACTTATTTTAAACACAAATAGTTTTAAAAAAAATTAAAATATCTATTAATACTTGTAGTTATTTCGTTTTGGATCAAGGGTCAGGATGTTATCTTCAGCAACTCAGATTTATATATAATGATATAAATGCTCAAAACGCCCATTTTGTAAACCTAATTACAAATAGCTAATTCTGACAGTATTTCACTGCCTACCTTAAACAAATTGTGTAAATAAGGGAATGCACGGCAAATACATAAATCAATTCACACTTGTGGAATTACAAGTTTCTAAGCCTATGGGCTCCTTGGCCTCTCAGTTTTTCCATAGCATTCAAGGCAAATCAGAATTTAGCCTCTTACCAGTCTCCTTTCCAACCATTCTACCAGTTACCAGAAACTCCTAGCAGTTCCTGAGCAGTCTATATACTGGTAGTTTACGTGTCTGACACTCATTTGCTTCTATTTACAATGTTCTCCCACTATAACTCCTTTGTTCCATTCACTTTTTGCCTTTTGAGTTTGAACACATCACTCAGTAATCAGTAATAATCATTCTCAATGAAACATCCTTAAACCTGTTAATGACACATTCTCTTGTTTGTTCTTATGATAACACCTTTAAACAAGGTGCTGTGACATGAGTGGTTAAAAATGTAAGTTGTGGAGTCGGGCAGACGTGAGTTCAAATCCCAAATCTGCCACTTTCTAGCTGGCTGACATTGGGCACATTAGTCTCTTGGTGCCTCAAGTTCCTCATCAATCAAGTGAGTACAATAATAGCACCCACAAGTCATGGGCACCTTACAGCCTATTTAGAGTATTGAATTAACACATGTGATTCCAAAATCAGATGAGATGGGCTCATCCAAGGTTTAAAACAAAGAGTATATAACATGACCTCCAGAGGCTTATAATGTATGTAGAGGCAACACGCATGACAACTACAGCGTGAATGGATTTCTACCTCTACAGATGCAAAGTTTCTATATTTTACATCAAATATTAACTCAAAGTAGATCATGAAAAGTTATGAATGTATACTGTCATTCCCAGAGCTAACAACTTAAAAATGGAATTCTAAAAAATATTCCAGTTGCGACATGTATAGCACTTAGACCAGTGGCTGGAATATAGTAATAGGCAACAAATCTCAGCTTCTGTTATAATTATCTGATTACATGTCTGTCTCCACAACCAGACTGTATGTTAACTGAGGGAATGTGCCTAAATATTACAAGCAATCAATAAATGTTTGTTGAAGGTATGAAAGGCAAAATAGCCAATATTATATGAAAATACAGTTCCGTATTACTTACTGAATTTCGTATTGCCAAACAAATGCACAGGCATTTATTTTTAGAAGAGCTGAGAAGAAAAAACTTTTTGGTTACTGAATACAACTTTAAACACTCTCAATTCTGACCTATCTCTAAATTTTCTTTAGATACTGTTTTAGTTATCAGACACTTCTGAAAATTAAATGTATGCCTGGTGAGAAATAACTTTTATGGTTTACATAAATTTTTGTTCACAATCTGGCAAACTTCACAATTAGATATATTTGAACTTCTATGGTGTGTGAAGAAATCTCCATCAGTTGAGAAGAAAGTGCAGAAACAAGCTATGTGACGCCCCGCGTTCCTGAATTGCACTTTTGATTCAGAGTTCCTTACTATCATCAGGTTCTAAGTGTAGCAATGAAACTTGTCTTATTAAGTAGCCAAATACAGTAGCAGTGCTGCTAGCCTACTTCTATCTCCACATCAAAAGTTAGTGCTAACAGAACTGCTATCACCATGAGTCAGGTGACTTTCTGACTTTTCTTAATATTTTTACATAATTTTCTTCTGTACTCAGATGAAAAAATATTTACTTAGAAAAATATATTTTCAGAGGTTTTTGTTGAGTCTGCCCTAACAAAAATCTAGTCTGATGAAAACACAGTAACGACTTACATAACTAAGTAGCTTTAAAATCTAGAGGGAGTTCTGCAATTGAACTTAGATGATTTATTTTTTTCATTTAATGTGAAGTTCGTTACATGTAGTGCTTCTAATAAGCTTTTCAGAAACCACTAAAAAAATCATTCTATCTCATCATATTTTACTTTATATATATTTCTCGTATGTGAAATATAGCAACTATGACAAGATTAGCTGTTACATACTTTATAACATCTAGATCAAAGGATGAAAAGTAAGTCTAGTCTTTACTATTGCTGTTCTATGTCCTGAATCTCATGAAAAAGAGAATAAGCTCATTTCTCTACCATCGAGACATAATGCTCTTGCCAGTGTTCACTCCAGTTCTTGTACCTGGAAGCCTGGTCTGGACAGACCCTTACCCACTAACCTCTCTATTAAAGAAGGCAGGCTCGGGCTGTGAAAAGAACACTGGACTGAGAATCAGCACGCCTGTGTTCTAGTTCCAGCTGTCACTATTAGCTGTGGCCCTGGACAAGTCACTTAACCATTCTGAGTCTCAGTTTCCTCATCTGCAAAATGAGCAGATTAGATTAGCAGCTCCCTAAAACTGTTTTCCGTGGCTAAGATTCTAGATTAACCAAACAAGGGTACATATGGCACAACCATTAATTCTTCTTCATTTTCTTATAAGAGTAAGTCCCTCTGTGGACTGAAATGCAGTTTTCGCTTGCATTGAAGGCTGTTCTCTAGAGCAGCAGTGCTTCTCAAACCTCAATGTGCATACAAATCCTCTGAAGACCTTGTTAAAATAGAGATAATGAACCCATAGGTCTGGAATGGGTTCAACCGTGTTGCATTTCTAACAAGCTTCCGGGTCATGCCAGTGATGCTGGTCCAACCATGTATTGAATTAACAAGAACCAAAGACTCTAGATATTTAGTGGACTTGCATTTTCTCTACCTATTCTAGGTGGGTTTGCTGCAGTGAGTCTACTCTTTAATCAATAAACACTGTTTCTGTTGTCAAGGAATGCATAAAGTCTTGGACCATTCTGCACATGATTTATCCCTTAATTACACAGATTCTTTTTTTTTTTCTGAGACAGAGTCTTGCTCTGTCACCCAGGTTGGAGTGCAGTGGCATGATCTCGGCTCACTGCAACCTCCCCCTCCCAGGTTTAAGTGATTCTCCTGCCTCAGCCTCCCAAGTAGCTCGGACTACAGGCACTCGCCATCACACCTGACTAATTTTTGTATTTTTAGTAGAGACGGGGCTTTACCACGTTGGCCAGGCTGGTTTCGAACCCCTGATCTTGTGATCCACCTGCCTCAGCCTCCCAAAGTGTTGGGATTACAGGTGTGAGCCACCGTGCCTGACCAATTACACAGATTCTAGAAACTATACTGAGTAGTAAAACCATCTATCAATTATGAATTAATGAATTTCAAACACATAATTTATCATTGTAAAGCCAATCATAAACCAAAAAATTTTAAGAAGAAAAATATCCTTTGCTTCCTTCCTCTCCCAGATATATTTTGGAGTCTTCACATCTCAAGAGCACTCAGATAAACTGAAAATGCCTTGGGAAGAAAGTCCACATAGGTCCAGATGAATGTAGATAAGCTACATGACTCCCTGAAGCGGTCAAAATGTAAGCCCTCCACACTCACAGATTTCCGTTCATGGATTCACACAGCTCATTATAGTCTGTCCCAGTCAACACACTAGGAAAAGACAGTGTAGTAAATCAGCACATATTTTAAGCCTCTTGATTTAGTTGAGCATCCTAAAGGAAGGTTACCCAAAATAGAAATATGAATAAGAAAGATATTTCTTATTTTTTCTATATGACAAATGTTAGAGACTGAATTTTTTTGGCACAAGGGTGGACAGGAGTGGAAAGTTAAGCTATTTAGCCATATCCACTGGGGGAAAGGAAGACTTATGTTCTGGTCAGCTCTTATTAAGGAAAAAGATGCTTCAGGTGCTTCTCTTCCCATTTATCCCTTCTATATCCTTCTCATGTTAATACAGGAATGCATAAATTTCCTCACCAAAAGAATCTCTCAAGTCATCCCTAACTTTTTTTTTTTTTTTTTTTTTTTGAGACAGAGTCTCACTCTGTTGCCAGGCGCCAGGCTGGAGTGCAGTGGCACAATTTCGGCTCACTGCAACCTCCACCTCCCGGGTTCAAGCAATTCTCCTGCCTCAGCCTCCCAAGTAGCTGGGACTACAAGGGCCTGAATTTTGAGCTGTCATTCTTTGTAGAAAATTATAGCATTAAGAGCATTTAACAAGATAGTGTTACCTAATTAATAAAGCTATTCTGTGTATATTATTAAAACTGTACTAGCCAGCCCGGTGGCTCAGGCCTATAATCCCAGCACTTTGTGAGGCCGAGGTGAATGGATTACAAGGTCAGGATTTCAAGACAAGCCTGGCCAAGATGGTGAAATCCTGTCTCAACTAAAAATACAAAAATTAGCCGGGCGTGGTGTTGTTTGCCTGTATTCCCAGCTACCTGGGAGGCTGAGGCAAAGAACTGCTTGAACCTGGGAGGCAGAGGTTGCAGTGAGGTGAGATCATGCCACTGCACTCCAGCCTGGGCGACAGAGCAAGACTCCATCTCAAAACAAACAAACAAACAAACAAAAAACCCAAAATTTTCCAGGTGTGGTGGCACATGACTGTAGTCCCAGCTACTCAGGAGGCTGAGGCAGGAGAATCATTTGAACTCGGGAGGCAGAGGTTGCCATGAGCTGAGATCAAGCCACTGCACTCCAGCCTGGGCGACAGAGTGAGACTCCATCTCAAAAACAAACAGAAACTATACCAAGAAATTTCAAAAACTGAAAAATGTTAAACCAATTCATTTATAAAGAAGTAGAGATAACATAAAAGTAGAGGTTGGAGAACATTAATATTCTATTGTAATACTTCTCTGGCACTTCTGAATGCCAGTAAACTAGTATTATTACCCAGCAATACAACTAATTACTAATACAACTAGTATTACTAACAAAAATTCCTCTGAAGTAGTAAAACTTACCTGGAAATGAAGAAAAACAATTCAAATAAACATAGCTATTTAAGAGAAACAAACTGTAGCACACACACAACTTCATTCACAAAATACCTGAGAGCCAATAGCTGGGAATGTAACTCCTTGTTCCTTAAGGTTCTTAATCATTGCTGATATTAGACTAAGCTGTGGGTCATTCTTAAATTCATCTGTCCATTCAACCATAAGAGCCTTTAATTTTTCACATACTTTAGGATGACCCTGTAAAACAGAAAAAGAAATGAAAGAGCACCAATTTCCTAGCCAATGATTTAATATAGACATTTTAAATATAAAAATTATAAAGTTACAGATATTTTCTGAATCACAAATTACCCATAGCTATAGACAAATAAGAAAATATAGTTATCAGAAATCAACTAATGTTCACACTATCAAAAAAATCATCATACATATCTCACTTCAAAATTAAAGCAATAAATAGGTAATAACATTTTGGAGATCTTAAAGGACTTTTCAGAGAATTTTGCAACGAAGGAAGGTTTGTACATCAGTAAGACAATGAAAAGCGTTTGCTTTTTGCAAAGCAATAAAAAAGTCAGAAGGAGACAATAAATGATATAGTTCCTTTATTCCTAATTCCTGACTTTTTAATGTTCACGACTGTGCAGTTTTTCCATGATGCTTAATTATCTGGAGCCTAGTTTTAGGTACATTGCATGTTAATCATCTTGAAAATCTGATTCCTTCAAAATAACATAACTCTTTATGGTTGATGGATAACGATGATTCAAGTTAGTCTAAGGTAGGTGTGCAGGGATTATTTTTCTGTATTAAAGAAAGAGATAAATGTAGTGAGTTTCAAAATAAATTATTGTACTCATTATTAAGGGAAAAAAACATGGTCAGTTCATTAAAATACTGATGTACCTTCACAGTGGCAATAATTTGATCAATTATTATTTGATGTGATGGAAATAAAGAAACCTTCACAGATACCAGAGAAAAGAGAAGATAACTCCTCTATCAGATGTCGTAAGTGTATTTCAAATCACTGCTTACTAAATAATTAGCTTAAGCTTTTAAAAATGGAGAAGGCTAGACTTTTAGATTATTAGAAGAAAAAGAATTCTTCCTAAGTGTATATAATCTGTATTTTGGCCAGGGAGCATATAATGGATTTGTAAATGCTTTACTGAGACTATGTATGAACTTAATTTGCTTAACAAAAGGAAATTTTTTAAAAGGGCGGGATGTTATTAAGTACAAAACCAGTATGTTCATAGTAGAACATTCAGAAAGAGAAGTCCTCTTGCCTATAGGTAGTTGTTTTTTGAAATGATTGTTTGCACTGTTATACACAAGTTTGTATACTACATTTTTCACCTACATTACAAAAAACATGGCATTAGAGTCTCTTCATAAACAGTTGTACATCTTGATGGACATTCAGGACAACAAAAGACAACGTTTACTGATTAGAAGAAAATAACTAAATATAACTGCATAAAGCAGGAGAGAAAAAGAACAACTGTTTAACCATGATGTTTGAAAAGTACAGAATTTTGAATTCTTACTATATATATATATATATATATTTTTTTTTTTTTTTTTTTTTTTTTTTTGAGATGGAGTTTCACTCTTGTTACCCAGGCTGGAGTGCAATGGTGCAGTCTCAGCTCACCACAACCTCCGCCTCTTGGGTTCAAGCAATTCTCCTGCCTCAGCCTCCAGAGTAGCTGGGACTACAGGTGTGTGCCACCATGCCCAGCTAATTTTTTTGTATTTTTAGTAGAGATGGGGTTTCACCATGTTGACCAGGATGGTCTTCATCTCTTGACCTCGTGATCCACCCGCCTTGGCCTCCTCCCAAAGTGCTGGGATTATAGGGGTGAGCCACCACGCCCAGCCTCTTACTATATTTCGATACTACCTTTTTCTAATGTAACCTGGAACTACTCATTTTTCCCAAAAACATGAGGCATTTTCCCTTTTAACATACAAAAACTTTTTCTTGATTTATAATACTACCCCTAAAAAAGCCAAAAATAATTACCTTTAGAATGCATAATTCTTTACTAGGAAAACTCACATATTACTAGTTTAAAATTTACAAATTTCCTGAATTGTATGGTTGGAATTCTACATGCAACTGAATGGGCAATTGTGGGGTACCCCAGTTCTCCTTGCTTTCTGTGTCCCAACAGAAAAACAGAGTGCCTTGACCTGCTCTGGGACCCAGCCAGCTGCATGTTTTCCACCACAGGTTTGGACCCAAACTGGGGCCCTGAACATTCTCAGGCACTGATAAAGCTGTTCGGGTTATTGCCCAAGACACGAGAAGATCAAATATGTTACTAAACACATAGAAACCAGCCCCAGCCCTGAGCGAAAGTCCTTACACCCTCCTATAAACTGCAGCCCTCGTGCGTAAGTTCCCCTAATAAATGCTTTAGACTGATCACCCTGGCATTTAGTGCTTCTTTTTTTGGAATTGCAATTGGCCCTATCTGGAACAGTTTGGGGCAGTCCCTTGTGGGAACTCCCCCGCCACCTCTTTTGAGGCCACTCCAGCTGTGGGTTCGGCCAGTAAGAACAGCAGTATAGTATTAAAATCCTGTGATGACCAGGCAGTGACCTTATTGATAAAGAGAAAAACTCAACAGTGCCATAGATTTTTGGCAGTATTTCTGAAAGATTTTACATTAGGAAAATACCTTGTAGCTACAAAACAGTACCTAAAATAGACTGATATTATTTAATTAGATATAGAAATACATGTTTTCTTACCAGATGAAAGTATGATGGAGAAGAACAGGTTTAAAATACTCTAATATGGCTTGGAAAAACTAACTCAAAGTTACACGAATCTGTAGTCTCTTCAGCAAAACATAACATTTATTTACATACTGGATAGACAGAGCCTAGAAAGGATTTCTTAAAAAGCACAGAATAGTTGTTTCTGAAGATTTAAACAATAAAATATGTGAAGAAGAAGACTGCCATAATTAATTTCTGGAAATAATGCTCCTTACCTTATTTAATACGTTGCTTACTTCACTAGCAAAATCTCTTGAACATACTTCTAAATGAAAAATTTTGCCACAGTTTGATACACATGCTCCTAGAAGCTAAAAGCACAAAATCAGAAGTTAAAGGGACTCCATTGCAGCAGATAATTTTGTGGTACAGGTTAAAATGAAACCACTCACAGTCAAAGCTTGCATAGCAACGTGAGGATCTTGTGGTTCACTCTCCTCATAATAGACCGAAGACAATCCTTAGGTCTAAAAAATGAGAAAAGTAAAAATTACTTAATAATACATCTAGCTTCCCCCTGCTCCTTAACTGTTATAGACAAAAGACTATGATTCAAAAGGGAGACTATGATAAAGTGGAGCAGTTTTTTATTAATGACATGGTTGAAAAACTGTAAACTAGTTCCTTTAAATTTTTCAAACAAAATTAACAGGCTCTCTTATTTAGCAATCATTGATGAGGCATTTCAGGCTAATTCTGGGTGGGGAAAAAAAAGCTTTGAAAATAAAATGGTAGGCCATGACTTACACTTCCAACCATGATGGAGAAACAGACCAGACTTACACTCCCGTTGTAAACAATTAGAAAATTGGAAAAATAGATTTAAAATATACACTGAGGTAACTGTTTGGAGATATGATGCCACAGGCAGTACTGAATGAGAATCCCCAAGAAGGAAAAAGAATTAAATAAGGCAGAAGTTTGCCTCAACTTTCTGCCTAGAGGCACTTTGCAAGTATCAGTGAAGACTTTCTGAAAAAGCCCTGCAAGCACAGGTGAAAAACTCCATGAAACTGGTCAAAAAGTGACTAAAGGTGATATGCTAAAGAGATCCCAAAGCTCACACAGTTGTCAGAGATGAGACCAAAGTGAAGCATCTATTGAAAATCCAGAGCATTCTGTGGATATACATACAGAAGAGTTTAGACCCCAGCAACTCAACTATACCCACATACAGCCTAACAACTTAAAAATAAGCCACAGACAAATGTACAACTCCTGAAAAAATAAAGTCCAATATTCCTTAACAGGAATACAACACCTGATGCTCAACAATGTAAAATTCAAAATACTAAGAATTTAATAAAATGATATGAAGACATGATATAAAGAAGAAAACTACCATACATAACTAGCAGAAAATTCAGTCAACTGAGAATGCAGAAATAACAAAGATGATGAAATTAGCAGTCGAAGACTTTATATAAGCTATTATAAGCATGCTGGAAATCATCCACATAATGATGAAAGAAACGGTATATTAAAAAGGGCCCAGATAAGATTCCAGAGACAAAAAAATATGTAATATTAAAAAGTGGATGCAATTAATCAGGTAAAAATGAAAGATTAGTAAATTTGAAAACATGCTGAAAGTATCCAAACTGAAGTAGAGAGAGAGAAAAAAAAGAAAAAATTTAACAGAGAGCCACTACTACAAATATTTTTAAGAGAGAAATGAAAATAAAATAGCTTGGGTACAGTGGCTCACACCTGTAATCCTAGCACTTTGGGAGGCCGAGGTAGGCAGTTGGCTTGAGCCTGGGAGTTCGAGACCAGCCTGGGCAACACGGTAAAACACCGTCTCTACAAAAAAAATATAAAAATTAGCTGGAAACGGTCCCAGCTCCTAGGGTCGCAGTGAAAGGCCTGAGGTAGGAGGTTCACTTGAGCCCCAGAAGTCAAGGATGCAGTAAGCTGTGATGGCACCACTGTACTCAATCCTGAGAGATAGAGGGAGACCTTGTTTCAAAAAAAAAAAGTTTTAAATTAAAAAAATAAAACCATAAAAACTATTTGATTGAGACATAAAAGACAAATAGACCGAAGACAATCCTTAGGTATAAAAAATGAGAAAAGTAACAATTACTTAATAATACATCTAGCTTCAGAAGACAAGAGAAAACAGAAGAAACATAACCAATCATCTAGAAAAATGGCAGATTAAGACTGTAATCCAACTACACTTGTATCAATTCACAACCTTTAGCAGTTTTCACAACAAGGAATACTAACAACGATAAAGAGGGACAGTACATAATAATAAAAGGGTTAAGTCCCCCAAGAAAACATAATTCTAAATGTGCATGAATGAACAGAACAATAGAACTTCAAAATATAAAAAGGAAACACCGATAGAGCTGAAAGGAAAAACAGAAAAATCTACTGGAAACTTCAACATGCCCCCTCAATGACTTAACACAAGAAAAAAAAATTACTGGTAAGGAATACTTGAACAACACTATTACACAACTTGACTTGGCTGACATTATAGAACAATTCACATACCCATGGCATTATACCCATTTTTTTCATGTGCATGGAAAATTCAACAAAATGGACTACATTCTGTCCTATAAAGCAAACACTGATAAATTTAAAAGGACTAAAGTCATACAAAGTACATTCTTTGACCTTAACAGAATTAAACTACAAATTAATAACAAAATGATAGCAGAAAAATACCCAAATATTTGGAAATCAAATAACACATATCTAACACTTACATCAAATGAAATCACAAAACCATAATTTCCCTTAAGGACACAAAAATGAAAGCACACTATCCAGTATTCTATATAAGAATGTTCACAGTAGGTCTGTTCATATAGTCAAAACCTGGATACAATCCAAATAACTATCAACAGATGAATGGATAACATATTAATACAATGTAATACCTCTTTGCATAAAAAAAAATACTGATACACACAAAAATTTGAATTCATCTTAGAAACATATTCAGTGCTAGACACAGAAGTACTGACAATACCATTTCATTTTGTAAAATTCTAGAAAAGGAAAACTTAATCTATACTGACAATGCCTATCAGTAATTGTATAAGGTGGAAGGAACTTTTGGGGGTGATTAAATGTTATCTTGGTTGGGGTGATACTTATATAGGTGTATATATTTGTCAAAACCATCAAACTATCAAATCAGTGACTTACAAGAGATGCATTTTGCTATGGATAAATCATAGCTCAGTAAAAACAGATTTCTTTAAATAGCAGGCAAAGCATGTAGCAAACATGCATTTCATGGGGATGCTTTATGATAATTAACAATAATAGTAAAGCAGAGTAACCATTCATATAACCTATGAAACATCTTGTGCTTAGGTTCCCAAAAATTATATAATAAACAAAGGACTCATTCAGTGTTCAAAACATTCACAGCAAAATGAGTCTTCCATTTACTGAAGCTCAGTTCCTTGCCCAGGATGCCAGATACCAGGCAGTAATAGGCACTAACAAGATTCATACCTATCACTCTAAACACTCTATGTTCTAGCCACAGATGTGCGTCACAATGAATTAAGATAACATAAACAGGGAGCTCTATATAAGTCAAAAGGAGGATAGCCTCAAGATATTAAATCATCACACTAAAATGATATATATTTTCCTCTAATAACAATATATTATCAACATCTATAAATTATTTCAACTAAAAATAATACAATATATTCTTTGCAAGTGCATATGAAACATTACACAAGATAAACAATGTTAGACCATGAAACAAGTCCCTACAGATTTAAAAAGATAACAATCATAGAAAGCATGTTCTCCAAAGACAGAAGAAAATTTGAAAGAACAAAGAAATGTAGAAAATTAAAATATGTAAAAATCAACATCCTCCTAAATAGCCAATGAGTCAAAGAAAAATCACAGGGGAAATTAGAAAACACTTTGAGATTAATGAAAAGGAAAACATAACACAAGAAAACTTAAGGCTGCAGTAAAAACAGTGCTTACAGGAAAATTTATACCTATAAGCACCTACGTTAAAAAAAAAAAAAAAAAAAAAAAGATCTCAATACCACCTCACACCCATCAGGATGGCTACTTTAAAGAAAAAACAAACAGAAAATGATAAGTGTTGACAAAGATGTGGAGAAACGGAAACACTTGTGCACTATTGGTGGGAATGTAAAACGGTACAGGCGCTGTGTAAAACAGTAGAATGGGTCCTCAAATAACTAAAAATAGAATTACCATATGCTCCAGCAATTCCATTTCTGGGTATATATCCCAAAGAACTAAAAGCGGGCAGGGTCTAAAGGAGATAGCTAAAAGGCAGAAGCAACCCAAGTGTCCATCGACACATAAATGGAAAAGTAAAATGTGGCACATACATACATGGAATACTATTCAGCCTTTATAAAAAGGAAATTCTGACATATACTACAACAGGGATGAACCTTAAAGCCATTATGCTAAGTGAAATAAGCTTATCACAACAGGACAAATACTGTATGATGCCCCTTAGATGAGGCACTAAGAGTAGTCAAAATCAAGCCCAGGCATGAGGCTTGCACCTATAATTCCAACACTTTGGAAGGTGAAGGTGGAAGGATTGCTCCAGCCCAGGAGTGAGAAACCAGCCTGGGCAATATAACGGAACCCTGTCTCTACAAGAAATTTTAAAAATTAGCTGGGCACGGTGGCACAGACTTGTAATCCTAGTTCAAGAGGCTGAAGTGGGAGGATTGCTTGCTGCAGTGAGCCATGATTGTGCCACTGCATTCCGGCCTGGGTGACAGAGTGAGACCATATCTCCAAATAACAATAATAATAATAATAAGGAAAGAAAGAAAAAAAAGAATAGTCAAAATCACAGACAGAAAGTAGAATGGTGATTGCCACGGGGCCTGGGAAGCAGGGAATGGGGAGTTATTGTTTAATTATTAAATGGGTATACAGTTTCAGTTTTAAGGAGTTCTTATGCAGGTATTGAATACCATTAAGATGGTAAATTTTATGCTATGTGTATTTTGCTACAATCGAAAGAATCAAGGAAAAAGATCTCAAATCAATAACCTAAGATTTTACCTTAAGAAACTAGAAAAAGAGAAAGTAAACACAGAGCAAGCGAAGCAGAACGAAAGAAACAACAAAGAGAGGCAATAAATGAAACAGACAACAGAAACACCAATGAAAACACAACAGAAAAACCAATGAAAACACAAGTTGTTTTTTTTATTTTTTAAGGATCAACAAAATTGAAAAACCTTTGGTTAGAATGGCCAAGAAAGAAAGGTGACTCAATTTATTAAAATCAGAAAACAAAGAGGGAACATTCCTCCAAACTTACTGAAATAAAAATGTTTTTAAAAAACACTATGAACAACGTTATGCCAACAAATTGGATAAACTAGTTAAAATGGACAAATTCCTACAAAGACAGAAACTATTAAAACTAACTCTATGATATGCTTAGGTGCTGAAAGAAAAAAAAGAAAAGAAACTGACTTAAGAAGAAAAAGAAAATCTGAATAGACCTATGTAACAAGTAAAAAGTCTAAATTACTGATTAAGAAAACCTCTCACAAAGAAAATCCTAGGAATAGAAAGCTTTACTGATGAATTACACTAAAAGTTTAAAAATTAACATGAACTCTTTATTTTTTAAAAAATACACAAATTAAACATTGAAATTGAAAGTTTTTCTGCATTAAAGGACATTATCAATAAAGAAAAGTCAACCCATAGAATGGGAGAAAGTATTTCCAAATCATATATATGACAAGGGACTAATAGCCAAAATATATATATAAATAACTCCTACATCTCAACAACAAACAACCCAATTCAAAAATAGGCAAAGAACCTGAATAGACATTTCTCCAAAAAAGATGGACAAATGGCCAATAAACACATACAAAGATGCTCAACATCACTAGTTATCAGGGAAATGCAAAACAAAACCACACTGAGATGCCACTTCACACTCACTAGGCTGGCTATTTTTTAAAGAAAGGACACATATCAAGTATTGCAGGGGATGTAGTGAAATTGTGCATTGCCAGTGGGAATGTAATATGGTGTAGATACTGTCAAAAGTGTGGAAGTTCCTTAAAAATTAAGCATAACCACATATAATCCAGCTGGGACGCAAACCAATATCCATACATCCATGTTCAAAGTAGTATTAACAGTATTCACAACAGCCAAATGTCCATCAACAAAAGAATGGATAAACAAAATGTGATACACAGTGAAACAGTATTCAGCCTTAAGGAAATTCTGACACATGCTATACCACATGGATGGAACTTGAAAACATTATGCTAAGTGAAATAAGCCAGACACAAAAGCACAAAAGGATTCTATGTTTCCACTTACATGAGGTACCTAGGCTAGAGAAATTCATAAAGATAGAACATAAAAAAGAAGTAACTAGTGGCTAGGAGGGAGAATGGAGAGCTATCATTTCACAGGTACAATAAAAAAGTTCGGAAAATGGACAGTGGTGTTGTTTGCATAATACTATGAATGTACTAAATGCCACCTAATAATACACCTAAAAACAATTAAAATGGTAAATATTATGTTAAATATGTTTTACCGCAATAAAATAAATGAAGTACTAATATCAGCTACAACATAAATGAACCTCAAAAAAATTACACTAGATGAGGCTTGGCACAGTGGCTCACACCTAAAAATCCCAGCACTTTGGGAGGCCGAGGCGGGCAGATCACCTGAGGTCAGGAGTTCGGGACAAGCCTAGCCAACATGGTGAGATCCCGTAACTACTAAAAATACAAAAACTTAGCTGGGTGCAGTGGCATGTGCCTGTAATCTCAGCTACCTGGGAGGCTGAGGCAGGAGAACTGCTTGAACCCAGAAGGTGGAGGTTGCAGTGAGCTGAGATCGTGCCACTGCACTCCAGCCTGGGTGACAGAGCAAGACTGTTTCAAAAAAAAAAAAAAAAAATTTACACTACATGAAGAAAGCTGGTCACAAAAGAATACGTATTACAGAGCTCCATTTATATCAAATGTCTACAATAGGCAAATCCATACAGATAGAAAGTAGATTAGTGGTTTCCAGGAATGAGGAGATTTGGGAACGGGAGTGAGTGTTAATGCGTACAGGTTTCTTTTTGGGACGATGATTGTTCAGGAATTAGATACTGTTGCACAAACTTATGACCATATTAAAACCTACTGAATTATATATTCTAAAATGGTAAATTTGATGGTATGTGAAATATACATATTTATAAAAGTGAAAACATTTATCGAGCAATTTGAACTCCAATGAGCCCTGGAAAGTAAAGCAATGTACTTAAGTATAATTAGTTAGCACTGTAATTTAAAAAAAAAATTACTTTTAAAAATTATAAAGAAAAATTAGAATACAAGGTAGGATTCCTGATTTTAAGGAGGTTCAACTGCCTGTTAGGCTGCTTCCACCTAAAGAGCACGGTGAAGGGAGAAACAATACACAAAAGAAGTAATGTTTATTGAATGTCTACTACATGTCAAGCATTCAATTTTTTTTTTTTATTCTAAAACTTTTTTCTTGGCCCGGTGCGGTGGCTAACGCCTGTAATCTCAACACTTTGGGAGGTGAGGTGGGTGGATCACCAGGTCAGGAGTTCAAGACCAGCCTGACCAACATGGTGAAGCCCATCTCTAGTAAAAATACAAAAATTAGCTGGGCGTGGGAGCACATGCCTGTAATCCCAGCCACTCAGGAGGCTGAAGCAGGAGAATTGCTTGAATCCGGGAGGCGGAGGCTGAAGTGAGCCCAGATCGCGCCACCGCACTCCCGACCAGGCGACTGAGCAAGACTCCATCTCAAAACAAAAGAAAACAAAAAAAAACTTTTTTCTTCTACTTTACTGATTTTGTAAGATATTAAAATTTCTGGATAGCAGCATCATTATACTATTAGTATAGTAATGATACTATAGTATAATTATAGTACATTAGAAATTATGTACTATAACACTATTATTTAGATTTTGCCTTTCTCACAGTTGGACTTATTCTAAGAGCCAGAGTCTGTGATCCCAAACTAACTTGCACTTATAAATACCATGCTGACATAAAAACATAAAACATTCATCTCAAAGCATGATATAAAGGCCAGATATAAAGAATTATTTGAATACTAAAATTAAAATCAGTGAAAAATAATCCAAAGACGATTCAGTTCAATACATAAACATTTCAGAAAATAATCCTGTATATGTTCTTTATCAAATTTTAAATAAAATCAATCATGTATTTTGTTTGTAAACCCCCTTTTTTTTTTTTTAAGGTAAGAAACCTAAACCTAAACTATGGTGACTTTTGGAAACGGTAGTAGGGAAAGGGGTGTTGAAATGGAATTCTTCGTTTTTATTTTAGATATTTCTATGTTGTTTGGATGTTTTACCACAGCCAATTGTAAAAACCCAGGCAAAGATATCTCTGGCACCAAAATAAAATTGGCTACTGTATCATAAAAAGGACCGAGCTGCAAAGCCAGTGAGAAAGCTCCTAAGGGCTGACAAAAACCCTGTTTGTGCAAACACAGCAGTATCTTTTTGGATACTAGCTCAAAAATCCCTTCAGAATTGTCTATAAAACAGAACTGACCCAATATTATCAACTATCTCATTCTGTCATATGCATTTTTAATTGTTTTTTAATTTTTCCACCAGATAAGTAACACTGAACTATATATATATATATATATATATATATATATATATATATATATATAAAATTACTAAATCTTATGATTTAATGAAAAGTATGGTTAAAATACAATTTTTTAAAAGGTGTAGGGATAATAAATGAATTTAAAGTGAGTAATGGCTATTATCCTCCCAATGACAAATGAAAGTTGATTACAAGTATGGTGTCTATGTAATTCATCCTCTAAACAAGTACCCTTGTTATGCTAACTGGACGTAACAGAGGAAGAGCAGGCATAAACTACAATTGTCCAAGGCATACTGGATGTTATGGTCACAACAGCCAAAACTATGTTCATCCACAAAATCATCTTTTTATGAATAGATCTGGGTCATGTAGTTCGTAAGAGGGTAACGGAAAAGGGGGCAGTATTTCTACACCACTGCAGCTTCCAATGTCTTTTTTCTCAAATCACAGACCAGATAGAAAATAGACTTTGCAGGAATGTACATAATTGACTACACAGCATACGTCAGTTGATGAACTGAAAGCATCAAAGTCAATTTCATTATTTACCAATATTACTCTAACCCGCCTCAACAAATTGCACTGTGAAATTCAAAGAAAGCAGATTTAAGATGGAGCTCCTCCCTATCACATCCTCCCCACTCCCACTCCTGCCCCATCATGCCACTCCCAACCATTCAGTTTCTATGAGAAAGTCATAACCATTCAAAACAAGCTAGCTCATGCCTGGAAGTAAATAAAAATTAAGGCGTGAACCTTCCTTAATCAATCAATCTTTAGACACAAATATCCAAACCATGCCACTGTGCTTTCTTTTGCAATAGACTTTTCTAATGTCTCAAACAAAACACAAACTCTGCAGAACTTGAGGTTCTTAAAGCAAATGTGCAAAGGAGACTTTTTTTTTTTTAACGAATTATATCAGCAGTCACTTCTCTGATCTAATGGTAAATTAAGAAACTTCTCATTCTTGTTCATACCCAGATAATTTGATTCTACCACATAGAGAGCTATTTGTATATATCAGTGCTTTGGATTAATCCAATTAGGTAAGCAAGACTTTCAGGGTGAATCATCTCCATAAAAATCACAGTGACACTGTAAAAAAAAATTCAATACGTACAAAAGAACTCTGTTAATAATACTTTCCATAAATAATGCTCATTAAACCTTCTACGTGACAAGTATTATGCAAGGCTTTAGGAATAAAGCAGTGAACAAGAGGAGACTGACCCCGCTTCATGAAGTTTATAGTCTAGCCTAGTGTCTTTTTCCAAAACTTAAGTGAATCTCTGTGTAAATTAAAACTGTGACATAAACATAAATGGTTGTCCAAACTTTATATAAATTATAATATCATTTTTAAAACTATCAACTTCAGTAAATGCTATTACCTCTTTTTTTTTTTTTTTTTTGAGACGGAGTCTCACTCTGTCTCCCAGGCTGGAGTGGTATGATATCAGTTCCCTGAAACCTCCACCTTGAAGCAATTCTCCCACCTCAGCCTTCCAAGTATGTGGGATGATGGGCAGGCACCACCACAACCAGCTAATGTTTGTATTTTTAGTGGAAACAGGGTTTTACCATGTTGGCCAGGCTGGTCTCGAACTCCTGACCTCAGGTGATCCACCCACCTTGGCCACCTAAAGTGCTGGAATTACAGGTGGAGCCACCACACCTGGCCACAAAATGCTATTATCTTTAATTTGGCTTTTATGAATTTTCATAAACTAAAAGCTTTATCAGGCCATGTGTCTAAAACCAAACCATAAAAAGGTACCATAAAAGAAAATCTTTATGACCACCTAATCAGTTAAGATTCCATATCTGTCAGCTGTTGATATTTACAAATATGCACAAATGGGTAGATCTTTCAACACAGAACAATTTTTTCCATGTCAAAAGTCATAATTGTTAGATTATAAAAATGAAGAAACCCTTGTATCACATTTTGTCATTTCGGTTCTTAAGGATTGAGTGTCTCAAGTATCAAAAGTGACATTTATAATTTTATTAGAATTATTTTTTTCTAATGGTATATTTCATTGTTTTGTTAAGTTCAAAGCTCTGATTTAACACTTACAGAACAGGCCTTAGGCAAGGTATGAATTCCAAAGATAACCATGATAATAATTCCCTTCCCACATGCTTTTCTACAATATGACCTTACCATTTCCCATCAAGAGGTGAAATCTAACAACCCTTCCCTTGAATCTGGACTGACTTCTGTGACTTGCTTGACCAATAAAATATAGTGGAAGTGACCTTCTGAGACTCAAGGTTTATAAGAAGCCATGTGGAGTACACTTGGGTCTCCTGGAGCACTGGCTCTTAGGATGCTCCCTCTGGGAACCCAGCCATCATTCTGTGAGAAACTCAAGCCACAAGCAGAGGCCTTGGGTACGAGTTTCAACTGATAGCCCAGGTATGATCCCAAGCGATGGCCAATCATCACTGCTCGCCATACTAAGCATCCATCCCAGTGAAGCCTTCAGATGACCCCGGTCCCAGCCACTAACTAACTACAACTTCATGAGAGACCCCAGGCAAGCCGTTAACCCACGTAACTTTGAGATATAATAAATAGCTCTTTTAAGCTAAGTGTTTGGATGGTTACTACTGAGTTGTAGTAAGAGACAACTACTAGAGTCTCAGCCTCGCCGCTGCTGCCGCTGCCGCCCAGAGACTGCTGAGCCCCTGACCGTTCGCCGCCACCACCCACTCCGGACACAGAACATTCAGTCATCATGGATAAAAATGAGCTGGTTCAGAAGGCCAAACTGGCCGAGCAGGCTGAGTGATATGATGACATGGCAGCCTGCATGAAGTCTGTAACTGAGCAAGGAGCTGAATTATCCAATGAGGAGAGGAATCTTCTCTCAGTTGCTTATAAAAATGTCGTAGGAGCCCATAGGTCATCTTGGAGGGTGGTCTCAAGTATTGAACAAAAGACGGAAGGTGCTGAGAAAAACAGCAGATGGCTCGAGAATACAGAGAGAAAATTGAGACGGAGCTAAGAGATATCTGCAATGATGTACTGTCTCTCTTGGAAAAGTTCTTGATCCCCCAATGCTTCACAAGCGAGAGCAAAGTCTTCTATTTGAAAATGAAAGGAGATTACTACCGTTATTTGGCTGAGGTTGCTGCTGGTGATGACAAGAAAGGGATTGTGGATCAGTCACAACAAGCATACCAAGAAGCTTTTGAAATCAGCAAAAAGGAAATGCAACCAACACATCCTATCAGACTGGGTCTGGCCCTTAACTTCTCTGTGTTCTATTATGAGATTCTGAACTCCCAGAGAAAGCCTGCTCTCTTGCAAAGACAGCTTTTGATGAAGCCATTGCTGAACTTGATACATTAAGTGAAGAGTCATACAAAGACAGCACGCTAATAATGCAATTACTGAAAGACAACTTAACATTGCGGGCATCGGATACCCAAGGAGACGAAGCTGAAGCAGGAGAAGGAGGGTAAAATTAACCGGCCTTCCAACTTTTGTCTGCCTCATTCTAAAATTTACACAGTAGACCATTTGTCATCCATGCTGTCCCACAAATAGTTTTTTGTTTACAATTTATGACAGGTTTATGTTACTTCTATTTGAATTTCTATATTTCCCATGTGGTTTTTATGTTTAATATCAGGGGAGTAGAGCCAGTTAACATTTAGGGAATTAATCTGTTTTCATCTTGAGGTGGCCAATAT
This sequence comes from Ateles fusciceps, assembly GCA_036589455.1. Lineage (NCBI taxonomy): Eukaryota > Metazoa > Chordata > Mammalia > Primates > Atelidae > Ateles > Ateles fusciceps. The sequence continues at coordinate 9,857,156 of JAZHEH010001064.1, forward strand.
GGGGATGTGGAATTTTTATACAAGTTATAAATGTTTGGCATAGTACTTTTGGTACATTGTGGCTTTACAAGGGCCAGTGTTAAAACTGCTTCCATGTCTAAGCAAAGAAAACTGCCTACATATTGGTTTGTCCTGGTGGGGGATAAAAGGGATCATTGGTTCCAGTCACAGGTGTAGTAATTGTGGGTACTTTAAGGTTTGAGGCACTTTCAAGGCTGTGGTAGAAACAAATATCCCATGGATACCACATGTTAAACCATGTCTATCTGTGGAATACTCAATCTCAATGTTCACGCCTTTGACTACAGCTGCAGAAGTGTTCCTTTAGACAAAGTTGCGACCCATTTTACTCTGGATAAGGGCAGAAACGGTTCACATTCCATTACTTGTAAAGTTACCTGCTGTTAGCTTTCATTATTTTTGCTACACTCATTTTATTTGTATTTAAATGTTTTAGGCAACCTTAGAACAAATGTAAAAGTAAAGATGCAGTAAAAATGAATTGCTTGGTATTCATTACTTTGTGTATATCAAGCACAGCAGTAAAACAAAAACCCATGTATTTAACTTTTTTTTAGGTTTTTTGCTTTTGTGATTTTTTTTTTTTTTTTTTGATACTTGCCTAACATGCATGTGCTGTAAAAATAGTTAACAGGGAAATAACTTGAGATGATGGCTAGCTTTGTTTAATGTCTTATGAAATTTTCATGAACAATCCAAGCATAATTGTTAAGAAAATGTGTATTAAATTCATGTAAGTGGAATAAAAGTTTTATGAATGGACTTTTCAACTACTTTCTCTACAGATTTTCATGTAAATTAGTCTTTTGGTTCTGAAAATTCTCTAAAGGAAATTGTACATTTTTTGAAATTTATTCCTTATTCCCTCTCGGCAGCTAATGGGCTTTTACCAAGTTTAAACACAAAGTTTATCATAGCAACCACAACAAAAATGCTACTGCTATAACTACTGTTTCCAGCTGGGTCCCGTGATCCCCTCTCTTCCTCCCCACCCTGAGAAAAATGAGTTCCTATTTTTTCTGGGAGAGGGGGAATATTGATTGGAAAAAAAAAAGTAGTATGTTCCATTTAAGATTTTGGTATATGGCATTTTCTAACTTAGGAAGCCACAATGTTCTTGGCCCATCATGACATTGGGTAGCATTAACTATAAGTTTTGTGCTTCCAAATCACTTTTTGGTTTTTAAGAATTTATTGATACTCTTATAGCCTGCCTTTGACTTTGATCCTTTATTCTTTCTATTTGTCACAAGATTACCTTCCTTTTTTAGCCTTCTGTCTTGACACCAACCATTCCTACTTGGTGGCCGTGTACTTGGAAAAAGGCCACATGATCTTTTCTGGCTCCACTCAATGTCTAAGATACCCTGCTTCCTTTGCTTGCATCCCACAAACTATTTCCCTCATCCTATTTACTGCAGGAAATCTCTCCTTAGTTGATGAGATTGTGTTCATCTCCCTTTAAAACCCTACCTATCCTGAATGTCATTGTCTGCCTTTAAAATCCTTCCTTTTTCTCTTCCTCTATTCTCTAAATAATGATGGGTCTAAGTTATACCCAAAGCTCACTTTACAAAATATTTCCTCAGTACTTTGCAGAAAATACCAAACAAAAATGTCATTTTAAAAGAGGTGTATTTTTTCTTTTAGAATGTAAGCTCCTCAAGAGCAGGGACAATGTTTTCTGTATGTTCTATTGTGCCTAGTACACTGTAAATGCTCAATAAATATTGATGGGAAAAAAAAAAAAGAGAGACAACTACAACAGCCTCCGGTCTGAACAGTACTAACTTATATTATTTAGAATTGTTTGGGTCTTCTTTTAATCTTTGCTTAAAACATAACTGAAGCATAATATGTACTTAAATAAATTTACTTCAAGTTTATAAAGTCCCAATTAGGTCAGGCTTACAAAATCTACCCATGAATCTCATCTCTGGGCCACTTCTCAAAAGCGCCCTGCTCTCTCTGACCTCCAGTCCCTCTACAGGACTCTCCCGCCCTGCTGTTCTTAGTCAATGCTAACTCATCCTACACATCAGAGCTAACCCATCTCTTAAACTGAGGAACATAGGCTCTTGACAGCTCCCCACAACAAGCTGTGCCTGGAATGTTAGGTATTCCAGCTGCAAACTCAAATATTGAACTAAATTTGTCAGATAATTGTTGTAACACTAAAAGTTAACACTTAACGGAGTGCCTGCTTTGTGTTAGATGCTACGCTAAGAACCTTACAAGCAGACAATCTGACTCCAGAGTCTGTGCTCTTCACCACCACATGATAAAGCTTTGGCATTTAATACCTTTCGTCTGTTGGGTTGGTTTGTGGGGTGCTTTTCCATAACTATTTATTTCCCCATCTTGAGGGCTGCTGAAGGCAGGACCCAGGGTTACACAGCTCATCCTTGGCATGCTTTCCTTAACCATGCCCTTTGGCCCATAACACACTCTCAACTGAAATTTGAGGAGATGAAAATACGAATTATTTAGGAACTGCTGTTGCTCTCCAGTGACTGAAGTTAAAACACTGTCATTGTGAATGGGGCCCAGAATTGTGCCTTCAACATGGCTGATGCTCAAAAAAAAGGTCACTGAGCTGAATATGAAAAATACCACTTTTCACCATTATACAATTAATATTCACTATTATACAATTAATATAATTATAATTATAACTCATCTTCCTTATAAAGCTCTATTTATTACGAAGTTCTGCGTATCTTCCACTGAGTTTGCTAAGTGGAAAACGTACATGCTTTCATAAAATATAGTTAACAGAACTATAATAAAACCGTAAGGGGGAAAACGCACAGTAAGTAGTGCTGGGAGGAACAGAGGATGTGAGAAGAGACGGATGGCAATAAACACAAATAAAATATTTTGCAAAAATACATGATAATAGAAAATCTGCACGTGCACTTAGAAGAGTCTACCAAAGGTTTCCATCACCTACCTTTTTAAAGAGTGGGCAAATCCTCATCTCTCTCAAAAAGCTTCTTAAAACCCCATTTTGGTATTTTAAAACTTTTTGTAAGACACATCCTCTCTTTTCCTTATCTTGAGATGGGAAAAGAAAAAGATAGGGGTCAGGGACAGGGACAAGAACAGGAAAAGGAGAATTCTCTCTCACTTTTCCCAGTTTTCCACCTAAAAATATCTATTTCTCTTATCATTTGACAAATGACCATAACACAAATCACACTATTGTAAGATGTCACAGAAGAGCAACATTTCTTAAGGTTAATTTACAAAGTTAGGGTGTAAGGCCCAAACTGCAGTTAATCTATTTTCTTTGATTTGGGATTTACCTACTGGAGAACTCATGAACCATCTCTCAAATATGTCCAATACAGCCAACTTCTCCTCAATTACTAAAGCAAAACTGTTACTTTGAGCACCAGCTGAAGAAGCTGGCTTGCATACAGCACCATGTTAGATAAAATACACGTACTCTGAGCAAGGATGGCCTTCAGCACAGAGAGGTATTGACGCTATGAGAAAAAGTGGGAATTGTAATTGTGAGACAGCACATATAAGCTCACTAAATGGACTGGCAGGCACAAGTTTTTAGGGAAAAAACATGAGGCAGCTGGAAAAAAATACAGTTAAATTCAGTAGGTTAAACATGTATACGATATAGCTCAATTCTACAGACAGAGGATCAAAGAAAACTAAAAGCAATTTTGGATTCCTGCAATTCTCTTTTCCAAGAACAAGGAAATTTCAAATCTCTTTGAATGACCCACAGTAAGTTTCCAATGTCACTATATTATTTATAAATGTCTATCTATTTATATGTATATTTACATAGTTATGAGAGATCTACAGCTTAATATTAGGCTCCAGTCACCAGTTAATGAGATTATCTGAAAAGGTATTTCCATTATAGATAAGGAGGAAGCCAAGAATATTTAATGCTACTGTTGGAAAAAGGAGTCAAGATTTGTGACATCTTATGCTGTATAAAACTTTTGAAAAGTCTCTCATTTCAAATATGTCTACATCTCAGTTGAAAAGTACTTTTTAGTATCATGAAAACCATATGCTGAGCAGTGACAGGAAAGTTTTATACTCTTAAGGAAATTACTGTTACTGTCACTGAAAAGACAGTAAATTTAAATTCTAACTCCTGCACATATTACTAAATTAATCAGTAATTTTTAGACCAATCACCTTTTCAAAATGAGGATATCATCTCTTCATTATCCCTATCCCAGGGCCTAACAAAATCACAGGGTATTTGCCTAAAAGTACTGCAAATATAAAAGAAAAATGACAAAAACAGAAATTATCAATAGCAACAATAATAAAAAACATAGTTAACAAAAATGTTTGCATGGTTAACCTGTAATCACCTATTAAGTAGGGCTGAAAAAGTACAAGGATCCTAGCAATATGATTCTAAGTAGAGACGCTTCTTGGTATTCAGGACAGAAAATCTCTTCATAGTGGAAGACTATCTGGCATGTTGCATCCCCATCCTTGCTAGTTACTACTGATCAACATGAGTAGAAACCACCCCGTCATGGGACACCTGAAACCATTCCCAACAGAGCAATACCACCCAAGTTGAAAACCACTGCTAAACAAAAGAAGCACTGTGATACAGTAGAAGAAGGATTTGAAGCTTTGACAGACCTCATCTGTAAAGGGGAGATGTCTAATACCTCCTTATCAGAATGTTAATACCAAACTCCTAGACTCATGCCAGGGATTTAGAGACTCTAAACAATGTTAGTTCTTGAAAGCACAAAAATGTCTCATTCTTTCTCGTTACTTTTACAACTGTAACTTTCAAAGTTATTTTAGAGTGATTTGAACTTTACACCTTCATCTATAATGCTATGAAAAAAGCTTTACTACGGCTTACCATTCAAAGACATATGTATGTCTATGCTGGAGGAAGAGGGAGTACGTACATGCACAGCTTTGATAGGTCTTAGTATATACCAGGACCTAGCAGGCATGCAGGAGCTAAAAGACATGGGAACTCAAATCTTTGCTGAATGAACTAAATATTTTTAGAAATTAACAGATAATAAAATGTTCCTTGAATATTGAATAGATCCTTATTTAGATGCCTTTCATAACTGTGAAGGCATTTCACAGACTGTAAGGAAATTCTAATTTAGGTTGGGTGTGGTGGCTCACGCCTGTAATCCAAGCACTTTGGAGGCCAAGGCAGGTGGATCACCTGAGGTCAGGAGTTCATGACCAGCCTGACTAACATGGTGAAACCCCGTCTTAAAAAAAAAAAAAAATTCTAATTTAAAAATACAGAAGAAATCAGAACAGAAATAATGCAATCCTTATATATGAACATATTCAAAATGCAAATTTGATTTGTAACACACACACAGCATAAAACATAATCCACACAACACATAAAAAGGGGCAAAATATAGAGTACAAATATAAAATTCTTCCCTTAATGTTAAGTTTACTAAGTAGGCATTTCTTATGAGATAACAGAACATGAATATAGATTAAATATACACAGTGATGCTGACTATTTAACAAACACATTCATGTAAGTCCCAAAGGACTTCACTAGAAAAGGAGGTAAACTGAACTACATACCGAACCAAACAATGAGGATTAAATTCAGTACCATGGTACTTTGAGTTTCCCAGACAATGCAACATAACATTAAGGTACATTTCAGTCAAACAAAACACAATGCAACATAATGTAAGGGGGAGATAGGAATCATCAAAACTTTAATGTAAGATTGGTATGGCTTGATTCATAATTTTAACCTTCAAATATAACTGCTCATACAAGCACTTAAGCACACAGCACAGCAAAGGTAGGAAAAGACATAAAATGGGAGTTAAAGAAATCTGACTTCTAATTTTGCCTCTGTTCACTCTTTTTAGACAAGTCACACTAAATTCTGACATCTTTAGTTTTCTCATCTGCAAAATCAGCTCTACAGTCATTAGAACTCTACAGTTCTCATTCTATAAAATATATGGTGTTTTTAAGACTTAGTAAAATAAAAACATTAAAACCACTGTCTAGGCAAGTAAAGATAGAAAAATCAACTCGCATCAGATCCCGTTCCCTACAGCCTTGTGAACGACTTGGCTCCTGTTGTTATCCCAGTTCGGTCCTGAATCATCATCTCAATTTCCCCCTCACAGTGCATCATTCTCTTCCAGATACAAAGATGCTATAATCTCGTCCATCCTTTAACAAAGGAAGTTCCCAAACAACCAGTGAAAGAAAAATCCCACTGAAATAGCAGCAAAAAGGACAAAACACCTCATAAGAAACATTACAAAAAATGTACAAGACTTTTAAGAGGAAAACTTAAAAGCACTACTGAAGGTTATAAACAAAAAGATATGCTATATTCCTGGACAGGAAGATTTAATCTCACACAGACATTGATTTGTTAATTTAAAACTAAGCCAATTTAAAAAGAAGGTTTTATTTTTACAACAGTCAACCCTATCTGAAAGTTTATCTAGGGAGAGTAGGGAGGGGCAAGAGTATCTAAAAAAAACTTCAGAAAAAATAAAAAACGAAGACCACGTGCTGCCAAATGTTAAAACATATTAATAATTAAAACCATGTGACAGCAGAATGTGTAAACACATACCAATGGATCAAAAGGGAAAACAGATTCAAATACATATGCAAATATCACATGTAAAAGAAGTATTTCAAATCAGAAGGAAAAAAAAGATGGACTATTCAGAAATTGGTGTTGGGATATTTGGTAGCCAAATAGAAAAGAATAAAGTTAGAACCATACTCCACACTGCCTAACAGCATAAATTCCAAATAGATCAAAGACTTGAATATAAAAAACAAAACCATACAGAGACTGTGGGGACAGTCTGGTGGCTTCTAACAAAGATAAACAGTCTTACCATATGGTCCAGCAATCATGTTCTCACACATTTACCCAACCGAACTGAAAATTATGTCAACACAAAAGCCTGCAAATTAATGTTTACAGTAGCTTTATTAAATATTACCAAAAACTGGGAGCAATCAAGATGTCCTTCAATAGGTTAATAAACAAAAGTAGAACATCCATATAATGGAAGATTATTCAGCAATAGGAAGAAATGAGTTACTGAGCTATGAAAAGGCACAGAGGAACCTTAAATGAACATTGACAAATTAAAGATGCCAGTCTGAAAAGGCTATATGGTTTATGATCCCAATTAGACAACATTTGGAAAAGATAAAGTTGTAAACAGTAAAATGATCAGTGGTTGTTTAAAGTTCAAAGAGAGGAAGGGAAGGAATGAACAGATGGAACATAGGTCATGTTAAAGTGATACAACTATTCTGGATGGTACTGTAATGAGAGATACATGAATTACACAATGGTAGACATACCTCATTACATACACTGTCAAAACCCATTAACCTGTACAAAACACAGGGTACCTTAATGTACAACTATGGACTTTAGTTAATAGTAATGTATCAATATTAGCTCATATCTCACAACAAATATATGTACTAACAAAAAATGTGAATAACTGGAGAAATAGTGCCGGGGCTGGACCTCTGTACTATCTGTTCAACATGCATTATGCTTAGCAACGTGCACTCGTTCCCCGTGCCTCTTCCAAACCATTCTCCCTCTTTCCTAAAACTGCCCAGCTCTGATCATGTCAGTCTCCTCATGTTGCAGTTCATTGTAAAACCTCAAATGCCCCTTCTGTCAATTATTTTAGCTACTGGCTCACTGCCTGTCTCTCCAACACCACTCCTCTCCTAATTCTCGGAAATTTTAGTAAGTGTACGCGATGCTTCCAACACCTTGGCTTTTCAACTTCTATAACATCTTATTAACTCCGATGGACCTTGGAGTCATTAGACCTTGTCACTACCAATCATTGAAAACCCTCTATCATCTTAATTTAAAGCATCCTACATGCCAATCATCATCTTCTATTTTTCTAACTTACTCTGATACCCAACTCTGTGCTCATTCAGGGCAACTGGCTTCTGTTCCAGCTACTCTGTAACTTTCAAGTTCTTAAAAGGCATCAAGTTTTCTCTTCCTTGCAGCATTCAGCATTCACCTACATGCTATTGCCTCTTTCAGGGATACATTGCTTTGAACTTTTTGTCTCTTCTCAACAATAAAATTACAGCATAAATGTAACCCCTTCATACCAATCTACCCTTTTATTTTCCATTATAACACACTGGTTATTAGCTTCTTAGCTATTGACCATCATCTGTTTATCTGTTTATTTCATATCTTCCACCATTAGAATATCAGCACTGTTGATGACAAAGGCTATGCCTGCTTTATTCACCACTGTATAGCCAAAGCAGGATACTCAGTATTCAGTAAGTGTTTGATGAATAAAAGAAAAAACAACTAATGCAAAGGGAATGAAACGAATTAAAGAAATTCTGGCATGCTACAAAACTGAACAAAACATGGAAATCAAGATCATGTTTTAAAAAACAATTCTCTAATTCTGCTGGAACCCTTCCCCTATTTTAAGTTATATAAAAGAATCCTAAATATGGTTAGATTCCTCACTTGTAAGCTGGGAAAATCTACAGTACCTAGAACTGCTGTGATGATTAAACAAAATGTTCATAGGGCACTTTAGCAGGGCCTGGCAAGCAATAAGTAGTCAATAAGTGACCATTATTCTTATTTATTTATTATGTATGTATTTATTTATTTATTTTGAGACAGAGTCTCGCTCTGTCACCAGGCTGGAGTGCGGTGGCACGATCTCAGCTCACTATAACTTCCACCTTCCAGGTTCAAGCAATTCTCCTGCCTCAGCCTCCCGCGCAGCTGGGACTACAGGCACGTGCCACCACGCCCAACTAATTTTTGTATATTTAGTAGAGATGGGGTTTCACCATGTTGGCCAGGATGGTCTCAATCTCTTGACCTCGTGATTCGCCTGTCTCAGCCTCCCAAAGTGCTGGGATTACAAGCATGAGCCCCTGCGCCTGGCCATGACTATTATTTGTAAAAGAGCACTTAAAAGACTTTGAAAAATAAAGTCCTGTAAAATGAGGATATGATTATAGGAAAAAAAAAAAAAAAAGACTTGAAAGAGGTCTCTTTTTCCACCTGATGCTGCCCTGTCAACTCTAGGATATCCAGATCAGAGATTATTTTTCCCTTACAAAATCAGGAAATACTCTTTCAACTTCCTACTGAAGGTTGGAAATAGTCACAGTCCAGTCCAGGACAAAACTATACAAAGTTAAGGAAAAACATTTTTAACAAACTCCTTCCCAAAGGCTTACATTTATATTTTTCACAAAACATCAGTAATGACTATCATATTATCTAATTCTGTTGGAATAAACCAAAAATTTAGTAGCAAAATATATTCATCAGGTAAAGAAAAAGTTACATGATGCTTTCCAGCTTCAGTCAACTATATTTTTGGCTAACGCTAAGCAAAGACAGCTAACATATAAAATAATAGCAAAAATTAATCTAGAAGTCAATTACAGAACTTTAACTTGTTATTGTGGATAATCAGTAACTACCCTCACATCTATGTTTACACATGATAATATAAACAAATCAACACTAACACAGAAAAATTACTTATGTGAAGACATGTTAAAGAAAACTGCTATTTTCATTGTGAAAGTTCTCCTGATTTCTAAACAAATGAAGGCTGTTCAGCCCATCATATGACCTAATTGGCTGGGCATTCTGCACTAGTTACTCATACACTGGAAACTGCATACTAAAAATCATGTGAATATCTCGAGACGTCAGAAAAAAATTTCAGAATGTTTGTTAAAGTTTTAGGTTCAGCATAATCAAATATTTCAAGCTTAAAAAAAAAAAACTATAACCTAAATGAAGTAAACAGGGACTACAACTAGTAGGTTTTCTAAAATTGAGATAATTACTAAAAATTATTAATTTTTATTCGATAATTACCACTAACCAAAATTGTTATTAAACCAGAAAATAATTTCTAAATTTGTCCAATGCTAACAGACTTAAAAAAATACACTTCTAAGATTGACAGGACACATTTAAAAATTAAGTAATAAATGCGAAAGAGTATATACAATATGTTTACTACATGTAACTGGGGGAAAATGTATTCCCGTTTGTGTAAAAGAATAATGGATAGATACAAAATAAACAGAAGTGGTACCTACAGAAGATGAGAGCAGCGAAACAGGGATAGGAATGATAGGAATCAGACCTGTCAATGTTCATCTTTTTAAACTGTTTTAACTTTTGAGCCATGTGAATATATGCTTATTTTTAAAAGAATACTTTATATAAGCATGTGTTATTTCTTTAAATCGACAAACATAAATACATTTATATGTATATGTGTAGTTTAAAGAACAGAAAATGGGTTTGTCTGTTTTTTTTTCTTTTTAAGAGAAGGAATTAAAAATTTTCAAAACACCACTGAGAGTCACGTTTCTGGGTCACAATTCTGACTAAATGAAACTTCACAGGAATAGCTGTTTTCTCCCCCTTTAAAACCTAAGAGTATTTTTCAAACTACCATAATTCTAAGGCAGATGACTTTAAATAATTCTACCATATATTACTAGTTACAAATTGTTTTGATTTAAAAAATACAAAATTACTGAAAGTGAAATGCTCCTCTTAAAGTTCTTCCACCATCTCTGAATCTGTCCTCTTAAAAAAATCACTGCACTTTACAAAATTTCATTCAGGCTAACACCAAATGGCAATAATAATTTTTTTTCTAAATCTAGATTGTTGCCCGAATCACAAATCACTTCTGAACTGCATTCCAATCTACAACATCCCTCTACTTCAAAAGACTCTATCTGAATTTGTCTCTGGGAAACTCATGTCCCCTTTACCCTCTCATCCCACATCCATGTTTTAGTCTTCTCTAAAGCACATCAGGTATTTGGAATACCTCAGTGGCAGCCTACAATACTGTTCAACATTCTTATGCTATCGTCAGCAACCCATATCCAATTACAGCTTCCTACTAAACATAAACCAGATTTCTACAAGTTGTCCATATATACTAATTATAAAATGATTTAAAATATGACAGACAAATTAAAAATGGTTAAGAGGAGCTAGAGGGAAAGAGAATGAGTTGTTTTGTGGGCACAGGGCTTCAGTGTGCGTTGATGGATAAGTTCTGGAGACACCAGGCATGCCTGCCCAACAGTGTAAGTGTACTTAATGCTACCAAACTGAACACTTTAACACAGTTCATTTTATTTTATATATATTTTACCACAAAAATAAAAACAAATGACATATTAGGAATGCCACAAGTATTCCATAGTTTAGTGCTCACCTGAAAGAAACCTAACAATTTTCTAAGTTGATCTGTGAATATATAACTCAATTCTGTAAAAGCTTATGCATTAGGTATGTAGGCACAGTGCCTAGGACTCAATAATTTTAGAAGTACACAAAAATGTTTTGGTTTCTTTTAAAATACGAAAATGAACTTTTGCTTCAGAGAAAATGTTTTAATAATACTAATATATTTTTCCTTAAAACAATGTAGTCATAAGATATTTTTAATTTTTTTTAACAGAAAGAGGGGCCCAAGAAGGCAAAAGTGCCTAGGGCCCATGACAGTCCTGTATGACCCTTATATTTACCATTTCCTAATATGAGATCATCAAGGGAGAAGAAGAAAGTAAAAACACAACTGGACATGTGTATAAAACAGTATTCTTGAAAGAAACTGCATATATGAGCAATTACTGAAGACCTGATATTTTTTAAAAACCTCAATAATATTAGAATGGTATCTCAGTTATTATTTAACCCTTTTCAAACAACTCTTTATTAACAAGAGCTATAACAAGCTATATCCCATTTATTTACATAATACATGCTTGAAGATTAACTTAATGGGGATTTAAAAGGATCAGAGGAGCAATAACTATTAAGGGAGTCAAAACTAAGTGAGTAAGTGGGAAGACAAACGAAGAAAAAGGAGAGAGGAAGAAGAAAAGGAAAAAACACTGACTAAAGGAACAAACAGAGCCACCTTGGTTATCGAATTTACTAAAGTTGAAAATACTTCCTAAGTAAATTCATAGACTTAGTATAACGTCAATTAAAATCCCCAAATGTCAATTGAAATATTAAGGAATATACTGAGAGAAAGTATATAGTTTAAAAATAAATTTGAAAAACTAAAAATAAAATAAAAGAAAATAAAAGAGCCTGTATCTCAACCTATTGATACTGGATAAAAACAAAAAGCAGACAAATGAAAAATATTTTTTAAAGCTATAAATTAGTAAAATTCAACTATGAAAGGAAATAAAATAGGGAAAAGAATAATAAACATTTCTGGTATCATAATATTAACATGAAGAAAACCAAATTGATCTCTACAGCTTTGTTATACATGATACAGAAATTCAGATGCTTTACAAATTGATTTTTTAACTGGAAAAACATGGAATATTTCTAGTTGTAAAAGGGGGTTTGCCTTTTGACAAACAACCTCAAGCAACTGGCCCAAATACAGAAAGTATCTACAAAATGAAAAATGCCAAAATAAAGATAAAAAGGAAACCAACAGAGTGAAGAGAAAGAGGATGGGCTTTGCAGCTGTAATGCTAAATAAAACTTTTATCTCCAAAATACACATTAAGTGGTCTAGGTTAGTACCCAGTCTTAAACAGAAACTGTCACAAAACATGACTTCAATCAGAAAAGGGCAGAGTTGAACTCATTAAACCATGCGCCAGGTACCGTTATAAACACTTGATAAAACTAATCTCATAGTCACAACAACTGCCCTATGAAGATGATACTATTATTATTCTTAGGCGGAAAACTGGAAAAGTTAAGGCCCAGAAAGATAAGATACTTACCCAGTATGACATAGCTAAATGACTAGAGCCAAGATCTGAAGCCAGGCAATGTCCCTCCAGAGTACATGATCTCCACCACTAAGCTATTTGCCTCTTTCCCATGCACAACAAAAGCAAATCTACTAGATTTACTATATCTAAGAAACTTAAGTTCATTAGGTATAAGTTACTAAAATGCAGGAAAAAACACAAATAAGAATAGTTTTGATAGAGTGCTTTAAGGATGCAGCGGATCATATCATTGTCAGTAAAGGGTTCAAGGAAAGGTTCTATGGAAGAAGTGGTATCCACACTGGTCTTAAAGGATATGAGACACAGAGATGGGAAATGAAAGAGGAAAACATTCCATCCTCAAGAAACAGAAGAATCAAAAGCATCAAACTAAGGTAGAAAAGCACCGGAACTCAAATAGTTGAGTTGAAATGAATGTTATACAGGAGGGAAAAAAATGAAAATGAATGATTCAGAAGACTAAGGAGTTTAAACTGAATTCAGTATAGAAGATAAGGGAGTAACATGAACACAGCTGTTATATGGCAACTGGATATAAGAATTAGAAAAGAGATAGAAATGAAAAGAAATGCCAGTGGGTTAATTCCCTAGCCTAGGCAAGGTAAGGAATGTCCAAAGGAGGGCAAATAAAAATGGAGAAAAGGGAACATCATATGTAACACATAGTAGTTAAAAAATTTCAATTAAATTAGTGAACCAGATCACAATATGCTAAAATGTAAACACAACAAAGGGGATGGATGGGACCACATTTGGGAGGAATCTTTGGGAACCTCATGAGAGAGACATTACAGGCCAAAAAAAGCTAGAGTGGAAGGTAGACAGCCCCTGAAGAAAACTGCCTCTGCACCATTTTGGCCATGCTCAAAAACTTGATTAAGCAGACTTTAAAACGTCGACATTTTGAGAGGGATTATGAAGGCAGATGGACAGAATTAAATAATAAATGTGGAGGTGACAAGTTTTAAGTGCAATGAAAGAATCATCTTGTCATTAACAGAAATGGAAAAACTGAGGGAAAGTAGGTTTAAAGCAAAAAGAGACAGGAGTTCTGGTTTCTCATGGCGAGATGAAGGTTTATCCAGAACAACATCCAGAAATAATGCACTGTCCACAAGACTAGTGCTTGAGAAAGAAGAGCTGAAAATACAGATGCCATCCACATAAAGACAGCTGGAAGTTGTGTGACCAAAAGAAAAAATCCTAGAAAAAAATAATCAGGGAAAGTTTTAGGAACATCTATATTTAGGGGTGAAGGAAGAAGAGGCAAAGAAGACACTGGCAAAGGCTCAACACTACCATTGTAAAAGTCAAGTATAATGGAGCAGTGCTTCCTAATCTTTTTCACATGACAGTGCACAAAGCAGTAAATGAAACTGCTAATGCTAAATGCTGTTAGCCTGGGAACCGAAGCAATCACTCATATCCACACCAAGTAATCCAATTATTGTACTGTCTGGAAAGCTCTGTAATATATGCCAAAAAGTTTAAGATTCTATTCCTTTAATCTTTCTATAGAAAGAAAAAAATTCTTTTCAATTCCACCTAAGTGATTAGTTAGGTGGAATGTTACAAATGTGACAAAGGAGAAAAGAACTCAGAAATAACCATGAATCCTGGTAACTGAGAAATCACTAATGACTCTAAAATCAGTGGAAAAAAACTAGATTCCAGAAGAAAATATGAAGGAGGGTGATTACAGTATCAACTTTTTACCCGTCATGTTTGTTATCCTAACTGGTTAAAAGGTATATAACCTAAATGAGATGATTCTTCAAATTTTTCTAATAAAAATATTCTCTTTTAAACTAAATTTAATGGCAATATATTTTACCTCCTGATCCTTCTTTTTTAAGAGACGGGGTCTCACTATGTTGCCCAGACTGGAGTACACTGGCTGTTCATGGGTATAATCATCACATGCTGCAGCCTCCAACTCCTGGGCTCGAGCGATCCTCCCACCTCATCCTACCAAGGAGCTGGGACTACAGGTGCAAGCCACTGCACCTGGCCCTTTGTGTTTTTTAAAAAGGAAGAATAAAAATCCTTTGAAACGTTAAATACTTACCCAGTGCGAGACTGACCAACTTTATCGCAGATATCCAAAATGAGGCCCCAGTCCTCAGCAGTATTCATCTCGCTGGTTGCTTTCTCTGTAGATTGTAAAGGGGGTTGCAGAAACATTATTTTTAAAATCTTTAAAAGATATATAATCACCTTTAAATCACAAAACTATAGTATCATCAAGTTTTAACAAATCAGAACAGTTGCCAGCATTCTAGTTATTTTCATGTCTATCTTTAAAAGGAGAGATGTACCCTCATTATCTCTTGCAATTATTTTCCCTATTCACAATTCAGTTGCTTCTTAGTATAAAATATAAGGCACTGATTTTTCTTTTATAAAAAAATTATATATAGGTCTACCACCATCTGCGAAAAGAAAGACTAAAATAAGAAATATTATTTTCATTATCAAAAGATTATTTACTTGCTAGTAAATCTTTATAAAAATGTTTCAGGTAATTAAGTTAATCATTTAGCTAGTTTTGTTGATGTGTTTTTTTGATAATATGGAGAGGGGGACTGATGGAAAGAAAACCAAGTTTTGACTGAATGTATCTCCTTAAATAAAAACATATTCATTTAAGTGTTCGGAGAAAATAACTGCCTGTTATTTATCTTGTACCCTAAGAAAGTATTCTTCAAAAGTGAAGAATAAAGACTTTCTCAAACAAAAATTGAGAGTATCTACTGCAATACACCTGCCTTGCAAGAAATGTTAAAAGAAATTCTTCACAAAGAAGAAAAATGATGTAAGTCAGAAACTTGGATCTACATAAAGAAAAAAACAGCATTAAAGGCCAGGCACAGTGGCCCATGCCTGTAATCCCAGCATTTTGGGAGGACAAGGTAGGAGGATCACTTGAAGATGGGAGCTGGAGACCAGTTTGGGCAAAAGAGCAAGATGTCATCTTTAAAAAAAAATAATTAGCTGGGCCTGGTGGCATTTACCTGTATTCCCAGCTACTGAGGAGGCTGAACTGGGGGAATCACTCACTTGAGCCCAAGAGATTGAGGCTGAAGTGACCTATGATCGTGCCACTGCAGTCCAGCTTAGGTGACAGAACAAGAGAAAAGAGAAGAGAAGGGGAAGGGGGAGGGGGGAGGTGGAGGGGAAGGGAAGGGGGAAGGGGAAGGGGAAGGGGAAGGGGAAGGGGAAGGGGAAGGGAAAGGGGAAGGGAATAGAGATAGAATACCTGAAGGCAAAATAACTTTTATTTTTCTTCTTAATTAATCTAACAGAAAATAGTTTATTCAAAATAACAGCAACAATGTATTCATTACCCATGATTTTATATATATTCTGATATTCTTATGTATGCTTCCATGTAAGCAGAACAAATGACAGCAACGATGCAAGGGATGGGAGGAATTAAAAATATTTTTATTTACTATAAGATACTTGCACTACCCATGAAGTGGTACAATGTTACCTCAAAGCAGACTTGGGATTAGTTGTGAATGTATATTGAAAACTCTTGGGCAATTGCTAAAATAAAAAAGTTTTTTAAAAAGTACAATGGATATGCTAAGAAAGGAGATAAAATGGATTTATGTAAACTGCTTAGTGAAAATCACAAAAGCCAAAAAAAGAGTGAAACAGAAAATGAGAACAAAGAACAAGGGCAATTTATAGAAAATGGTAACAAATATGGTAGATATCAACACAAGTATTTAATAGTAACTTTACATGTCAATGGTCTACATACTATTGTCAGAGTGAATCAAAAAACAACACCCAGTTATATGCTGTCTATAAGAAACCCACTTTTGACATGAAAACACATGGAGATTAAAAGTAAAAGGATGAGGCCAGGCACAGTGGCTTATGCCTGTAATCCCAGCACTTTGGGAGGCTGTTGTGGGCAGATCACTCGAGCCCAGGAGTTTGAGACCAGCCTGGGCAACATGACAAAACCCTGTCTCTACAAAAAAAAAAAAAATACAACAATTAGCTGAGCACACTCAGGAGGCTGAAATGAGAGGATCCCTCGAACCCGAGAGATGGAGGTTACAGTGAGCCAAGATTGCACCACTGCACTCCAGTCTGAGTGACAGAGACCCTGTCTGAAACAAACAAACAAAAAAGTAAAACAATGGAGAAAGATATATCATGCTAAAACTTGTAAAATAAAAAAGCTATATTATTTTCAGACAGATTAGATTTCAGAGCAATTAAAGTTATCAGAGATAAAGAAGAGCATTACACAGTAAGGGGTCAATTCTCCAGGGAAACAATCTTTAATGAGCATGCGCCTAACAAAATAATGCCAAAATACAGGAGGCAAAAACTTGTAAAACTGCAAGGAGAAACAGAAAAGCCATTATTACACATGGACACTTCAACATGCCACCATCAGAAATGGACAGGTCAGGTAAGCAGAAAATCAGTAAGGACATAGCTGAACTCAACACCACCATCAACCAACTGTATATAATTGACAACTGACATCTATAGACTAATTCATCCAAAAACAACAGAATACACATTCTTCTCAAGAGCTTGAGAAGAATGCAGCATTGACCAAGACAGACCACCTTCTGGGCCATAAAAAACCTAAATCTTAAAAAACAGAAATCACAAAATGATTACAATGGAATAAACTAGTAATCAGTAACAAAGATAGCTGGAAAATGTCAAAATATATTGAGATTAACACACTACTAAACAAGAGTCAAAAAAAAAAAAACTTTAAAAGAAATTTTTAAATATTTTGAACTAAGTGAAAATGAAAATACAACTTCTTAAAATTTGTGGGATGCAACAAAAGCAGTGGTTAGAGGGAAATTTATAGCACTGAATACATAATTTTAAAAAGAATCAAGATCTAAAATCAATAATCTAAGCTTCTACCTTAGGAAGCTAGGAGAGCATATTAAATCCAAAGTAAGCAAGCAGAAGAAAACAAACAACAAAAATCAGAGCAGAAACTAATGAAACTGAGCATAAGACCAATACAGAAAATCAGCACAACCAAAAGCTACAGATATGCTGCTAGGCAGGCTAAACTAAGAAAAAAAAAAAAAGAAAGAGAGAAAACATCAATCACTAATATCAGAAATGAAAGAAGGGAAATCACTACAGATCCCATGGACATTAAAAAGAAAATGAAGGAATATTATGAACAACTATATGCCCACAAAATTGATAACCTAGATTAAATGGATCAATTCCTTGAAAGACGTAATCTGTCAAAATACATACAAGAAACAGACAAGCTAAATAGACCTATATCTACTTTAAAAATCGAACCAATAATTAATAATCTTCTAAAGAGAAAGCACAGGCCCAGATGGGTTCACTGGTGAATTTTACCAAACATTGAAGAAATTATACTAATTCTATGTAATCTCTTGCAGTATATAGAGCATAATAACTCATCAAATGAGGCCAGCATTACTCTAATATCAAAATCAGACAAAAACATTACAAGAAAACTATAGGCCAATATCTCTCATGAACATAAATGCAAAAATCCCCAACAAAATGTTGCAGGTAGTGAGACAGGTATGAGCGGGGCAGGAGAGGGTTCTCCCACACCCACTAAGAATGTTGGGTGATAGTTCAGCAATTATCACATTGCTCCCTAAAAGTGATAAATTGGCAGACAATCTCCTAACAGTCCACAGCTGTTAAATATTCAAGTGTTAACTGAATACAGGCACCAGGGAGAAGCAAAAAGGGGCTCCAGTAAACTCTCAGGCATTGGGTGAGTGAGACCAGGTATGTGCATTAAGAGACAAAATGGCAGTATATGACCTTCCGGTGCACTCCACCGGAAAAGGGAAGAAAGCCTCAGATGGGCATGCATACAACTTCCTAAACACACTGTTCATGCTCACCTCCCAAGTATAAGGAGGGTACTGTGCATGCGGTCAGCCCACCCTAAGGGGAAGAATCATGGGGAAGGGACCAAGCTATAAAGTCCTGGGATCCAGGTTAAACACCACACTTGTTCTTGAAGTGGCCCACTTGGATCTCTTCCAAGTGTACTCACTTTCCTTTCTCTCCTGCTGTAAAGCTTTTTTCATAAACTTCCACGTCTGCTCTGAAACTTGCCTCAATCTCTTTCTGCCTTATGCCCCTCAGTTGAATTCTTTCTTCTGAGGAGGCAAGAACTGAGGTTGCTGCAGACCCATACAGATTTGCTGCCAGTAACTGGGATACCTTCCACCAGTAACAAAATCAGCAAATTGAATCCAACAATGTATAAAAAGAATTATATATGCCATGACCAAGTAAGATTCATCCCAGGTATGCAAGGCTGATTCAACATTTGAAGCATTACCCTCCAAGAAATTAGAAGACTCTTTTCTGGGGGACTCCATGTCAGCCTAAGAGGAGAGACCTAAAGACAGTAAAACTGGGGAGGAGAAGGGAGGAGGCAGAATTCCATAGTCAATGGCCCATCAGACAACCCACAGTGAAGTTAAGTCAATGAGACCTAACCACATGATCGGAACTGCCAATGTGCTTGTGATTTCTCCGGTATTAATCATGGGCAAACAAGCAAACTATTTGAAACTATCTTCTAATGTGAAGATCAAAAAAAAAAAAAAGAAAGAAAGAAAAGAAAAAAGCAACTTAAGAGAAAAAGAACATATGTAGGAGGAAAAAATACTTTTAAAAAATCATTATATTCCAAAATAACCCCTATACAGAAGGAGAGCGTAACCAGTCTTGACTGGAGCACTGCAATTCAAAGAGCAGATGCTGAAAGATAACATCACCAACATCCTCCATAGCAGTCTCCATTTTTTTAACCAAAGATGGGTGGAGGGAAGGGTAGAAATGACTCAAACCAAGATTCTTATCTGTAATGGTTAGTCTTGACCATGTGATAATGAAATTCTTGCTCCCATACTCTCCTCCATGCCCTGCTGCCTAGATCAACAGAGTACACTTATTTCCTCAGTTTGACCTACTACGAAGAGCAGGAGGTAGGTCATGTGAGTTTAAAAGCAGAAAATAGAAAGCAGCCAACTGACCAAAAAGGTGTATTAATACCTGGTCTATATCACAGCATCACCTGCTAGTGAGTCACTACCTCTGGAGAACTAAAATAAGCATCTAGTGAAAACAAAGTGGGTGATAACCAATAGGTATTGGTTAGGTACGGTACCTAGCTACCCTGCAATCTTCTAACATAGAAGATAGCAAAGGCAGGTTATTCACACAAATTAATTCCTTGCATAAGAATAAATACAAAGATCCAAACAGTTCATGATCTCAATAAAGCGATTTATTTGCAGGCAATTATAAAATTTGAACACATATTCAGAAAAATTGAATAAGCTTCCAGTCCATCCCATACCCTACCAGAAGTAGCTTACAATCTAAAAAAGGAAATGAAACCAGCAGATAAACTTAAATATAAGCTAGAAAAAGTTTCAAATAATGCAGAGCAAACTGAAAGAAAGTCAAAGAGCCTGGAAAGAAAATACAGAAGAATCAGGTAGGGCTTCCTGATGTATTTAGAAAATAAGAAGAGAACAGAATAATGAATTCATTTGTTTCTAATTAAGTGAAGAAAGTAAAAAGTAAAGTCATAAAAAAAGAAAAGAAGTATAATGAAGAATCTAGGCTGGCTGAAATACGAACTACTTTGTTAAAGTTTGGAATAATAAGAGAATAGCATGAAGACCTAAAATACTAGCTCAGGTGTTTGTACTGATTCAAGAAACATCATAATGCCAAGAGTTTTAAACAGGGAAATAAAACAATAAGAACTGGACTTTTTTGAAAAACATTAATCTATCACCAATATGTAAAAGTGGCTTGGAAAAGAGGAGAACTCACTCAAATTTACCTATCATTGTTCAAGCTTTTGTAATATATTGTAAGTCCCTTAAAAATAATAAGTTTTACTTTGGGCAATTATTTCATTAACCATGCTCTTAGTCTTAAGTGCTCAAAAAATGCTAAGACTACTCCTGTATCTGCAACATGAATCCACAAAAAGCCACAGTAACACATTGACCTTAAATAATACCTGGTTTAATGGTTTTCAAACTTAACTTTCAAATGCAGAAACCCTTTACAAGGCAGTAACTACCCAAAGGGCTAGTGTACTTCTGATGCTAATTACCCAGTCAGCACAGACTTCACAGGTTGAAGGCACAGCTCTCCACAAGACTCCCTTCACTTCAAACCTCAGGCACAAGCACTAGAGACCCCAGGCACTTCTGACCAGCTGGATACAGACTGGGAGTTCCCACTATCCTTCACGATTAATTCACTATAGCAACTCACATAACTCAGAAAGCACTGTACTTACAATTAGAGTTTTATCATAAAGGACATAAATCAGGGCCAGCCAATACAGATATACAGTTGTCTCTTGGTACACGTTGGGGATTGGTTCCAGGACCTTCCACAAATACCAAAATGCATGGACCAAATATCTTTTTTTTTTTTTTTTAAAGACGGGGTTTCACCATGTTGGTCAGGCTGGTCTTGAACTCCTGACCTCAGGTGATCCGCCCACCTTGGCCTCCAAAGTGCTTGGATTACAGGTGTGAGCCACCTTGCCCGGCCTGGACCAAATATCAAATTTGTATGGATGCTCAAGTCCCTAATATAAAATGGCACTGTATTTGCATATAGCCTGTGTATATTCTCCCATATACTTTAAATTCTCTAGATTACTTATGATATGTAATTCAATGTAAATGTTATGTAAGTAATTATACTGTATAGGGACAAACGACAAGAAAAGTATGTATGTATTCAGTACAGACATATGGTATTTTTTCCTCTAAAAGGTTTGATCCACTTTTGTTTGAATCCATGAATGCAGACCCCTAGATACAAACAACCACCTGTACAGAGGTAGATCTGCGAGAGTCCCAAACGTAAAGCTTCTGTGCTAGGAAGATGCATCACCCTCCGAGCAGATCAATGTGTATCACCTATCAGAATGCTCAACTGAGCTTCAGTATTCAGAGTTTTTATTGGGGTTTCATTATAATAGGTATGATTTATGCAATAACAGACCACATAGTAGAAACCAATCTCTAGGTCCCTATCCTTCCCAGGAGGTCCTATGACTCAAAGCCCAAATCCTTTAATCACATGTTTAGTCCTTCTGGAGTGGCCAGCCCTCACACTGAGTCATCTTATTAGCATAAGCTATTATCCTAGTATTACCCTAGGGACCCATCATAAATAACAAAGATGCTCCTATTACTCAGAAAATTCCAAGGATTTAGAGGTTCTCTCCTAGGAAACAAAAACTAGTCAAATTATTTATCATTCAACACTCTATAAGAGAATTTTATCTTCAAAGAAACCCAACATATACAGTAAACCCAAGTGGAAGTGCTCTGATTGAGGAGTTCCAGAGCCTGCTCCCTAGGTACTCAACCCCTCTGAAGCCCAAGAATACTGAGTGAGTCATTCTGAACAATATCACTTAGCTTAACATTTACTTCAGCTTAGAAAAGGAAAGCATGTTATTACTGTGGTCTGTTGTGCATTTTAATAATTAATTCATCATACTTACTGACTGGTAGCCCAGCAGCCTTTTTTTTTTAAGTGCATTTTTTAAAAGAAAACACTTTAATTCTAAAACCTGCCACCTTATTTAAAAACATAATAGCTAAGCATATTAAAACTTACTTATTAAAAAGTTAATAGTTTGTGTGATCAAATATAAATCACCTACTAATTGAGTACTATCTTACAGTTCTTGTATTAATGATATACTCAGGAACACACGATACAGTTATCAGCAAATATTATGTTGAACACTCATGAACTACCTTCATTACTTTCCTACACATAAATAGGACCAGCATCTGACTCAAATTGGTATGGATGCATCGGAAACACAACCCACTTCAGAAATCTAAAATTGTTCACATCATTTATTACAGCTGCTTCAGAATCATCAAAATCAGTAGCACAATTCTTCTCATTTATAAAAGAACAAGTTTTTTTTTTAATCAGAAGAATATAAACTACCTACAACATGGTTCTGTGAATAGCAAATGAAGTCAAAACTATTTATTTTCTAAGACAAAAACAGAGTTTGTGGGAAAGGGAAAAGAGACAAAAATAACAGACTTGCTTCTAAAGAATTCAAAGCTTCATAATGATCTCATTTTATCCTGACATTATCCTTACACTAATACTCAAAAAGAGGAGATTGAGAAATCTGCCCAGTAGTACCCAGAAAAACACACACTCAGAGCCTCATTTGAATTTCAATAGTCTTTTCAATAGATTGGAGAACTTTTTTCTGATAAGCAGCTACTTTTGATTTTTCTCAAAATTTACAAGTGTCAAAGAAAGAGCTGGGGAGGTGAGAAAGGCTGACAGGATGACTTCCCGTCACATTCAGGCTGTGGGGGAAAGGACTGCCTTCAGTCAGCCTCGAGATGGAACAGTTCATTAAAAATAGCCAATGGAAAACTAAGTCTGAAAGAAATTATCCTCTTTGCAAATCGATTCCTCAAAAATGTTTCATCTAATGTCCCTGATCCTCCTGGAAACTGTATCTGCAAAGAAAAGCAATCTGAAGCTCTGCTAACCAGAAAAAAAAGTAGGTATCAAAAGAACAGCATGGAAGCATCTCAGAGAGGAGGGCAAAACAGAAATGATAACCTAAAAGCATTAGAAAGAACAGCCTGGAGGAGAGGTACAATAGGAACAGAAGAACCAAATACAAGTTCTTAATCCAGTGGATATCAGACCGTTAACATACCTGTATTCTGAATTTTCACATTTCTCTCCTGTTTTGACAATAACTGATGGCACACCTTAGAATCCAATAGTCCTCACATCTATTTCTAACTTGATTATAAAAAGAGCTAAAATGTTGTTTCCTATGAAAAAAGAAAAAAAAAAAGCTAAAATGTATCCATTGCTTACTATATGCCAGGTGCCATGCTAAGTGCTTTACATGCATCATCTCCTTAAAACAAACCTACTGAGGATTAATGAACAAAAAAGGTATGTCAAGCCAGAGGATCCACATCTGAAAAGCACAGTGTTATAAAACCAATAAGGAGTGAAATACACCTTTAAGAAAAGAGTAGAAGGTGAGGCTGAAGAGTTACAAAGAAGCCAAAGATAAGAGGCCTTACATACCCTGGTGAAAAGTTCAAAGTACTGTAAAAGCTGTAGATTCTTTAGAAATATTTTAAACAGAGGAGCGACGTGCACATTTACATTTTAAAAATATCACCATCAGCCACCTGGAAAATAACTAGGGAAAGACTGGAGGCAGGGAAGAACAGCTGGAGGCTACTGTACTCATCTGAGAGAATGGGGATCAAACCTGGAATCCTTGAGGGCATATTTGGTACCAGGGTATCTGGCACAGGGTAGACAAGATATATTTGTTGTTTAGAATGCAGAAAATTACGACTCCCCCAGTTCTAGACTTTTATGACTAAGTAAACTAAGGTACCAACCATCAAAACAGAGGAAAAGCATAACTGAGAAAAAAAGTTTCAAATGCTGAACTTGAGATATCTGAATCCTATTCAACTCTGGTAAAGAGTTAGAATGTCATGTGTTTTTACAAGCAACACTCATAGCATCCCATAACGGATAATGGATATTTCTATCCCTATTTACCAACATAAAAAGTGACCTCAAAGGGGTCCTATAGCTATACAACTAGATATTCTGTCCAATCAATTAATTAATTAATAGTATTAATAGTATTAATCAATTAATACTAATAGCGAATGCTTCAGGTGCAATTTAAACCCAAAGCCCAAGGTCGTTCTATCACATCACACTTCAGGAGAATATGACATTTAACATTTAAGATTAATCTGGCAATGATATATGAGGCTGGCTGGACTAAGCAAAGCAGACTAAAAACATGTCCAAGAATGTAGGATGTAGACTAGCCAAATGTAGTCTGACTGGGAACACAAATATTCTATTATAGAACAAAGACATGTGATGATTTAGCAGAAGCAGGGAAATGATTCAAAGATGCCTTTTGGGTTTCAAGTCAAGATAACTACAACACTAAAATACTACCAAATTGACTGGGCCTGGGTGGCTCACATCTGTAATCCCAGCACTCTGGGAGGCCGAGGCAGGCAGACAACTTGAGGCTGGGACTTTGAGATCAGTCTGGCCAACATGGAAAAAACCCATCTATATTCATCTAAAAAAGATTTAAAAACAAACAAACAAATATATTACCAAATAATGAATGAAGAGCCAGACTGAGAAAGATAACTTCAGTTTTCTGACAGATGAATTTGTTTTGGAGGGAAAAAGAACACCAAAGAGAAATACAAGGCTGACGTTCTAGAAAAATATCAATAATTAATTATTTGATAATTAGTAAGTGCTTTCTATGTACCAGCCACTATCCCTAAAGTATTAGGGAAAAAAATGAAAAGTTCTCATCTTGACGGAGTCTACATTCCACACAAAAGATAATCGATTAATGTCAGGTAACTGAGTACCATAAAGAAAAAAAAAAATGGAACAAAGAAACAGAGTCGGGGGGGGGGGTAAACATGATTTTAGATTTTTATTTTTTTAAAGACAGGGTCTCACTCTCTTACCCAGGCTACAGTGCAGTCATAGCTCACTGCAGCCTTGAGCTCCCCACGTTCAAGCAATCCTCTGGATTCAGCATCCCGAGTAGCTGGGGCTACAGACACGTAACACCACGCCGCTAACTTTATTACTGTTTGTAGAGACAGGGTCTCATTATGTTGCCCAAATTGGTCTCCAATTCCTGGCCTCAAGGAATCCTCCTCCTCAGTCTCCCAAAGTGTAGGGATTCTGGGTGTGAGCCACTGCATCCAGCCCAAGATGGGTATTTTTTATAGAAGGTTATTAGGGAAAGCCTCTCTTAGAAAATGACATTTGAACAGAGTCCTGAATGGGTGTGATGAATATCCAAACCTACAAATACCTGGGGGGAGGAGTATTCCAGGCGAAGAAAAGAGTACAAGATAGCTACAGAGGCAGGGATGATCCTGGAGAGTTCAGACTCAAGAAGCCTGGAATTCAAGACAGTAAGTTTGGAGATCATAATCACATTAGACACACAAGAAAGGGCCATATTGCAGGCCACAATAAAAAAATTGCATTTCCCTTTAAGTAGGATAGGAAGCTACCAGAGAGCTCTGAGCAGGTAAGTGACATTAACATTTTTAATAGATCACTGGCCTTCGAAAATGAGAACTGATTGCAGGGGCTAGAGTGGTAACAAAGAAGTCTGCCAGGAGCCTCTTGCCACAGACTGAGAGAGATAAGCATGACTGAAGTAAGCCAACAATGGTGAGATACAGAGAGGTGATGAGATTCTGGATATATTTTTAAAGTACAGCCAAAATACCTTGCTGATAGAATGAATGTGAAGTGTGAAGAAATAAGAAGAATCAATGATACTCCCAGACACTGGAGCTCAGTGACAGGAAATATTAATCATGTTGTCTATTGAGAAGGGCAAGGATGAAGGAATGAGCAAGTTTGGGGAAAGAACTAAGAACTGAGTTTTTGAATGTTAGATTCTAAACAGAATCCAAATGGAGACGCTCAGTAAGTAGACGGATATCTAGG
Source organism: Ateles fusciceps (assembly GCA_036589455.1). NCBI lineage: Eukaryota > Metazoa > Chordata > Mammalia > Primates > Atelidae > Ateles > Ateles fusciceps. The sequence goes on from JAZHEH010001064.1 coordinate 9,883,631, forward strand.
TCGAGAGCTCAGGCAAGAGGCAGAGAGTAAGAACATAAATACAGGAGTCACCAGAATACGCGGGATACCTACAACTAAGAAATTAGATGAGGTTCTTTTTAAAATCTTAATAAAAAGTACGGAAAGTTTTCTAAGTGCTTTACAAATATTAACCCTCTTAAAAACTCTCTGAGATAAGAACTATTATTACCCTTATATTCCATATTAAAGATAAGGAAACAGAGAGTATCTAAGCAACTAGCCCAAAATCACACTGCCGGTAAGCAGCAAACCTGGGATTGAATCCAAGCAGTGAGGTTCCAGAGTCTGAATTCTTAACACTAAGCTAAATTGCTTCCTAATACTCTAAGGAAAAAAAAAAGTGGAAGGAGAAGAGGCTCCGGAACTGAGCCCCAGGGCACTCAACATTTAGAAATTGTAAAAAAGAGAAGAAGAAAAAATAAAAAGGAGCTAAGCAGAAAATGAGAAAAAGTTTGGTGTCCCAAGATCCCATGAATAAATACTGTATATAAAAGAGGAATGATTAAGAAATCAACAAAGAAATGGAGTAGAAAGTGATCACTGGATTTGGCAAGGTGGAAATCACTAGAGACTTTCAAATAAAAACTTGATGGAATAAGTTATCTGTACATTTGTTCTAAATTCCACTCTTGAATTATAACGTCCAAAGTGAGATTCGTTTATTCCATAATAATGAATGTTCTTCAGCATCCCAAACACTGGTCTGCAGACTAGGGATACAGGAGTGAACAAATCAAACAAAAATCCTTGTCCTCATACAGCTCACATTCCAGTAACATCCTTCAGTGTTTCTTCAAGGGAAATGCTATCACCAGCATTTTGTCTCTTTATAAAAAATGTTACATAAATCAGTCAGTGAATTTCTGATTCAGCTTCAGATTAAGACTGAAGACTATTTTGAAGACGTGCAAATGTATACAAGTGTATACAAGTAAATAATTGTATCAAATGAGTTATTTAATGTCATGACATACTCACTGGTGGACATGGTAAAAAAAATTAAGTGTATTCTACACACTGTATTCTATATGTTATACTATTTAAAAATAATATAGAAGTTTTCTGGACTCTGTGCAAGGACTATTACTGGGAGTCTCTGAGGAGTCTTCCTAGATAAACCTTTCGTAATATTTCAATACATGGATTGTGAGAAGAGAACTACTGGTCCAATACCAAAACCTGAGCAACTTCAAAAAGTAAGCTCTTTGGCTGGGCACAGTGGCTCACTCCTGTAATCTCTGAACTTTGGGAGGCTGAGGCAAATGGATCACCTGAGGTCAGGAGTTCAAGACCAGCCTGGCCAACATGGTAAAACCCCGTCTCTATCACAAATACAAAAATTAGCTGGGCGTGGATGCAGGCATCTGTAATCCCAGCCACTAGGGAGGCTCAGGCAGGAGAATCACTGGAAACTGGGAGGCAGAGGTTGCACTGAGCCGAGATTGTGTCACTGCACTCCAGCCTGGGAGACAAGGGAAACTCTGTCTCATTAAAAAAAAAAAAAAAAAAAAAAAGTAAGCTTTTCTGGAGCAAAACAATCCTGCTACATTGAAAAAGTGTACTCTCAGAGGGCAGACTCAACTGACACATTCTCAACTCAACATTTACTAAACACCTCCTATGCAGCATCCACTCACTAAGGAGGAAAATACAGTATATGACTATCTTTAATGCTAAATAATTTGGTAAAGACAAAAATGTTAAAATAAGTTAGAGGATTTTGTAAAAGGGTGGAAATTAGAGTGGACTAGTGTTGTGGTTCTCAACTGGGAGGTATTTTGTCCCCCCAGGACATTTAGCAATGTCCTGAGACTTTTAAGATAATGAGTGGGTGCTGGCTGCCAGTGGCATCTAGTGGATAAATGCCAGGGATAAGGCTGAAAACCCTACATTGCACAGGACAAACCCCTATGACAAAGATATTTATCTGGTCCAAACTGTCAATAACATTGCTACTGAGAAATCCTTTGCTACAGTAATCAGGAAATGATTCAGATATAACAAGTTGGATTCTAAGTTGGCCTTAACACATAAGGATATGTTGAAAGATAAAAGAAAGCGCAAGCAAAAGGCGAAAGCATAAAGGCAAGAAGGTGCCTGTGTTTGAACTGGGTGTACAGGTACTAGGAACGGGTTTGACATTAAGAAATTTACCTGAATCCAATGCAAATAAGTGTTCACAAAGTCAGAGAATATAAAGGCGATTGGGTGTAGCTAACTAAATTATACAGGACCATGAAAACTAGACAAAGTGCTGTAAACAGAAGTAGTATTTTTTTTTTTGAGACGGAGTCTTGCTCTGCTCAGCCCAGGCTGGAGTGCAATGGTGCGATCTCAGTACACTGCAAACTCTACTCTCTGGGTTCAAGCGATTCACCTTCCTCAGCCTCCTGAGTAGCTGGGATTACAGGCACGTGCCACCACGCCCGGCTTACTTTTGTATTTTTAGTACAGACGGGGTTTCACCATATATATTGTTCAGGCTGATCTCCAACTCCTGACCTCGTGATCCTCCGCCTCATCCTCCCAAAGAGCTGGGATTACAGGCGTGAGCCACCACGCCTGGCCGAAGCAGCAAGCATTAAGTTGTTTTAAGTATTTGCCCTATAGATTCATGCAGTAAGATGTAAAACTGCTTTAGAGCAGCAACTAGGTTGTTCATCACTGTATCTCTTATGTCACTGAGCGCTGTGTCCTGCAGTGTGTGCTAACTGCTTATTAAATTAAATGCCATCTGCCAATTCATTAAGAATTATCGGTGATCTCTAAGGTTCTGTCCACTGCTAAGATTCAGGACATTCATTTAAGCCGGAACAAAAAAAGGTAGCATCTAGTAAGTGCCTACCACGGAAAGGCACTGTAGTAGGCCCTCTACACATATTATATCGTTTAACCGCAGAACGGAATGATGTATTTTCCCCTCTTTAAAGACAAGAACTCAAATAATTTAACTTGCCTATGATTTCACTGTGAGCTGAGAAGTGGCAGAGGTAAGGACTGAACCTTTTCTAGTCTTATATAAGCTCGAAGGAAGAGTTAAAAAAGCAACATTCAACATCCACCTTTCATAACTAAAATACACAAAGACGTACGAAGTAACTTCATAAGGTTGTCTTTATCCACAGTAATCATTAAATTCTGCCATAAAGGATTTGGAGACGGGATATGGCTTGCTTTTATTCCACACTTGTGTGCCACGGTAGTTCCTACGTGCGTTCAAATTAAACCAAAATTCTCTCCCCTGGAAACTCAAATTTCCCTAATTATCTTCAAGTCAGAAAAAAAAAAAAATAAACAAAAAGCAAACCTCCTGAATTGACATGATCACTACCTAATATGATTCAGAAAACAACAAAAATGTAGCATTTCAAACGCCTTTCCAGATTCAACAACTTCTTCCACACTTCTTTATAGTTCTTCAAGTGCAGAGATCTAGCCTGAGAGAGACATCCCAAAAGCTCAGGTCCGCAACTTGGTTTCAGCTGTTGCCAAGTATTTCATCTTCAATGCTCCCAACATTTTCGACAGTCTACCCTTAACCAGAGCTCCCTCCTTCAGTTACCTTTACCAAAGAGATTTTTTAATCCTCTAAGGAACCTTACCTAAAACATTCTGCAAGTTCTAGACGTTTACCATTTGTCTAGGCAAGCACTTTTGGTATAGGGTTCATAATCCTAATCTAGTCGACATATGCTAAAGCCTTTCGCTGTTCTTCTAGAAGCACAGTCCCTGCACCAGATGCCACACCAGCTGCTCCTCCAGGCCCTTTACACCAACCCCTTCAGTAGTTCTTTGGAAACCTACAATCCTAGCTCAAGGCCCATTCACAGGATGAGTCCCATTTCTTTCAAAGAGTGTGCGCCAAGCCCCCAACCTCCTCCCAGCTCTGAAGGAGGGAAGCTCAGGAAAGGGGAAGAGCCAGCTCTTCCTTGGCCCTGGCCCGAGGGTCCTGAATGCAGGCACGGGCTGGCAGAGTGAGCGTGCAGTCCGGTGGGGGAATGGGCAGGGAGCGGCGAAAACACTTACCAACATCCTGATCGAAGGGATTGGTGGCAAAGAGAGGCATCTCCACTGCGTGCCGAGGCGTCCGTGGGGACTCACCCTCGACAGCACCGGAGTCAGGGCTCGACCGAGGAAGGAAGGCTCTTCAGGCGAAAAGAGCAACAGAGACTGACTCTACAGGGTCCGCGACAGCTACTCCTCTCACCCACCCGCAGCAACCGCGGCGGTAGCGGGCGGCGGCGGCGGCAACAGCGAAGGAGCCGAGGAAGCCTCCGCGCGGAGCTTGTCGGGAATCTGGGCGACCTCGGCGCTGCCTCTTCCAAAGATGCCCGGAGCCTGCCTCGTCGTTAAAGGATAAACAAGAAGTCCCCCTCTGCCTGAATTCTCTTTTGATTAGTCACACAGAAGAGTGGAATTAGTTCTTGTGTTTTTTGCTTTTCCCTTGGCTAGTAGCCTCCGGAAGACGGGGTCCTTCAGGCGTGCTGAAGCCTACTAACGACCCCAAGAGTGACTGGGAGACCCAGCAGACAGCAAGCAGCTTGAGTTTGGGTCGAGCCGTGCCCCTTTTTTCCTCTCGCTCTCTCGGTTGTCATAACCTTGTAGTCCCTCTGGAAGGAAATGAAATTCCTTTGGATCATCTTCTAGGTAAACAGTTTAATTCGCTGTGTGAGGTGACAAGAAACTTGCTCGGATGAAGTCATTGGAGCTGAACGGATTGGGTTGAATCCCCAGAGATGGGAGTGTCAGGGCGCGCGGCTCCCTCTGGGAGGCTGAGGTAACGCTGGTTCCTTCCCGGGAGTCCCTGAACGCCCGGCTTCGGAATCTGCAAACAGCTCAGCTAGTAGGGCGTTGGCACCTACTGACTAACCGTGCAGTCACTAAGCTGCTGTGATGATTAGTGACATGTCCTTCACAGCCCAAGATAACCTCCCTAGACTGAGCAAAAAAAGAAAACAGAGAAAAGCTGGAGCTAGGAGTTGATCAGTGAGTGACTCCTAGCAACCCAGAATTCTGATTTAATTATTTTACTTGTAAGTTTACTTAACCAATAAAAATTATTCTCTGTGTCATGGAGAAGTTTTAAGGAGCATCTACTAGAGATTTTGCGTCCCACTTGGAACAAACGTAGTAAGCTCATCTTGCACGTAAATTGAAATTATGGAAATTATCCCCAAATTACGGCACCTCCAATTGTAGCATGGAAACAAATATTGACATGTCAGCACAGGATTAATAAATAGTATACAAAGAGTGCTTACAAAAGTCATTAAAAATGAAGTCCCACTTCTAAAGGTGAAATATGCAAATTAAAGTAACAGATAATGTTTTTGTCATTGAGGTAAAAATTACAAAGAATCAGGGATCTGGGGAATTGGACACTCACATACTGTTAGACGAAGTGTAAATTAATACTGTATAATCTTCCTAAGGGAAATATTTGGAAGCATGTAACAGATTTTTAAAACCTGAGGACCCAGCAATTCCATTTCGGTAAATTAATCCTAACGACATTCTTTTAAACTATGAACAAATGTATACATGGCAACATTGTCTATAGGATCAAAACGTTGCTAACCACTAAAATGTCCAACATTAAGTGGTTGGACAAATTGCTTCACCTCTTGGTGTCTGTTTCCTCATGTGTAAGAAACAGGAGTAACAGGGTTGCGAATATCAAATGAATTAACACAAGCAAAATGCTTGTTACACTGCCTAGCATAGAGTAAGCACTAAATAAGTGTAACTGATCATTATAATTAATATTAGTCAATTAAATCATAGTACACAAGATGTGAAAACTATACAGCTATTTAAGGTGCATAATATAGATTCATATTTACACAGACACAAGAATACATAAGTTTTCAGACGGAAGTTACAAACCTTGTAAAATTACAAATGCCCACAATTTTAAAAGTCTGAAAGGAAATCCATGAGAATACTATGACATGATTATCTCTGAGTGGCATGATTTGGGACAATGTTTTTGTTCTTTATGCATTTTATATATTCAAAATATTTTAATGATGAGCATGTATTTTTCTCAAAAGCAGAAAAAAATGTTAAAACACAACAACGTAAAAAAATGATATGTTGGTACCACCAGTTTCTTAATATTTTGAGGGGCCAGTACCAAAAGCGTGTTTGTGTTTCATTATGAGAAGTTATTCCAAAATATCACAACTGATAGGGAAGTCAGAGCATTCCCTCTCAAAAATGTGCTTTGATTGCTGGGCTGAGAGAATTAGGTGACCTTAAGTTCCTAAGCAGTGTCTTGGGCCATTATTGTAAGTGCCAGAGCTAGATATTAGTGGCTCAGACTGGCTGTCTCAGAGCCAGATACTGATGAAAATGCATTTGGATGTGCTCTGTACTCCAGACTGAAGTACTCTGTTGCCAGCAATAAGCTAGGGCACAAACTGTTCAAGCTTTGATGATCAGTATGTGTGCAACAGGAATAATACGTACTAGTATTGAAAGCATTATCCATTTATTCTGACCTAGAATGACCTTAGCTGTGGGGGGGGGGGGGGGGGTCTCAATGATTAATGTGCTGTATAAATAATAAACATTTTTAAAATATAAAATTTTAAATATTATATTTAACATAAAAGCCAAACATAAAAAGTGAAATGCTTTGTGTTTTGTGGTTAACTTCCCTTATAATCCATAGAGTTTCACTTTTAGTATTACCACAGTTTTTAAAACGTTTTGAAGACTACATATCAATGTCACATTAAAATGTTTCTGTAATATTGTATGTTTAATAAATTCCGTGGTTATTTTTTGTATGTTATATCCCTTTATTCTTAGTTTGATTTTGAAAATTCTTCTACCTTACAAACAAAAATACTGGCTGGGCGCCGTGGCTCACACCTGTAATCCTAGCACTTTGGGAGGCCAAGGTCAGGAGTTCGAGACCCTCCTGTCCAACATGGCAAAACCCCATCTCTACTAAAAATACAAAACTTAGCTGGGCATAGTGACAGCCCCTGTAATCCCAGCTACTCAGGAGGCTGAGGCAAGAGAATAGCTTGAACTTGGAGGATAGAGTTTGCAGTGAGCCGAGATGGGGCCACCTCATTCCAGTGTGGGCAACAGAGTGAGACTCCATCTCAAAAAAAAAAAAAAAAAATACTGACGTGCAAATAGAGTTACTACAGGAAAAAGTCTATAATTTTAAGGTCAGGAAAAGGAATATCCTACGAAGGCTTTTAACAGTTTAATAATTCCAACCTAAGTAGGAATGATTACTATTTCTCAGTCTTTCCATTTCCACTGCCTTCTCACTACTTTAGTTTAAACCCTCCTCATCTCTTAGGCACGTTACTACATTTACCTCCTGCTGTATTTTCTCCTTTCCTACAGCTGTGGACTGAATTGTAGCCTCAAAAATACAAATGTTGAAGCCCTTACCCGAAATGTGATGGTATTTGCAGACAGAATCTTTGGGAGTTAATTAGAGTTAGATGAGGTCATGAGTCTGGGGCCTTGCTAATAGGATTAGTGCCCCTATAAGAAGGACACTGGATTGCTTGCTCTCTCTGCCTCTCTCTGCCATGTGAGGATACAGTGAGAAGGCAGCTATCTGCAGTCCAGTAAGAGAGCCATCATCAGAACCCACCCATGCTAGTACCCCGATCTGACTTCCAACCTTTAGAATGGTGAGAAAATTAATTTCTGTTGTATAAGTCACTCACTCTGTGGTATTTTGTTATGGCAGCCCAAGCTGGCTCATACAGCTGTTATCTCTAAACCATTCTCTGCACTACTGCCAGAATAATTTTTCTAACACACAATGCTGATTATATGTCATTCCCTTAAAATTTTCATACAGTTTCTTCAGTTACACGGTCATTCAGTAAGTATTTATTAACCCCCATGTGTGTCAGGTAACATTTCAGATGCTGGAATTATAGGGATAAAAGCTCTGTGTGATTTAGCCTTTTTGGAGTACAGCTCATGGGGAATATATCACTAAGTAAAAAATTAAATTAATTACACGATTACAAGTGTGCAGGAGTAGCCTTACCTTCAGGATTCAACCCCCATTCTTTAGCATTACCCCCTTAATGAACTGGCCTCTCAGTAACTCATCTCTTCAGTTTTTTTTTTTCTCATACCCTCTACTTCAGTCTTTCTGAACTACTGGCACTCACCCCCATGCTTTTTATATCTTCAAACAAGCAACTCTTTCTGCTTTTCCTGCTTTTATTCTATTTAGGTCCTAGACCTCCTCTAAACTTCCACTTAGATTTCGCTTCTTAAAAGCCTTTCCTGACTCAGTACCTGACCAGTAATAGGGACATAATAAATATTTGTTAATTCAGTGGTTAACTGATCACCTCTATTATAGCACTTAATGGTAAGATACGTGTTACAGCTGTCTATTACTTCATAAAAACCCTCTCAAATGTAGCATCCTGGGGCAACAACAATCATTTATTTTGCTTACAAACAAATTTGATTAGAACTTACTGGGGACCACACAGCATTGGCAGGGGTAGCTCAGAGGCTGGAATGACTACAGCCAGAACTAAAATCATTTGAAAGTTTGCTCAGTTATACGTCTGGCAGTTGGTCCTAAGCAGTTGGCTGAGTCACTGGGGTTATCAACCAGAACAACTAGATGGGGGAGCTTCTGTATATCTGCTTGGTTCCTCTCAGCATGTTGGATGGGCATATGATCGAGCATTGCAAGAGTCAGGAAACTTGCCAGTTTCTTAAGGCCTGGGCTAGGAAGTGAGCACAGCATCATTTCAGTCATATTCTATTGGACAGGCAGTCACAGCACCTACACTCAAGGGAAGAGGAAACAAAATGTATCTCTTGGTGGAAAGAGTGTCAAAGAATTTTGGGGTCATACTTAAAAGCTACCACAATATTGTAACTTTGTAATTGTTTATATTAAGCATTAGTCTAGGAATCCTTTTTCTCTATTTCTGGGCTCTTCACAGTAAGTATTCCATAAATGTTTATTAAATGCAGTAAATAAATAAAGTTTATTATGACTAAAATGGCAAATTTCCATTACTGGCCATGAGAGAGTAACAGGATCAAGACTTAACCTTTTTACAAGAAGCAAATAGAACACTGGACAAAATATATGGAATGATTTCAAACATGGGAGAACGGGCAGCACTGGACTATGATTTCAAGAAGAAAGGAAGCATATGCAGTGAGCCCAATGACTGCAACAGCTTTCTGCCTGGAATCAGCTTCTAGGCTGTGGCATGGGAGGTGGGACTCAAAAAGAACCCGAAGGTCTTATTGTATTGAAGAGACAAAAACCATAGTTTGAGGAAGCCAAGAGACTAGAATTTAGAGGACAATATATTAGGAGGGTGCTATGCAGAGAAGAGCTTTAGAAATCTGCACAGGGGTTCCCCTTGGGCCTTTGAATGCTAATCTAGTCATGGGTAGGGTAAAGCTCTACAAGTCTACAAAGTCTGTAATAGTTCTTTAGGCAAAGAACTATTACCAGGGGAAGCCAAATCCGAAAAATCCCAAGAGTTCATACAAATCGGGGAATCATTTCAGTTCTCAAAGCCAGAGGAACGACAATTGGTTGAATACGCTCAGTGTTAAGTAAATACCCAAAAAGGGTAATGTCTTAGTAGTGGGGGAGTGGCCTGAGAGGGAAGTCTACCTCTACCTTTGCTCTAAAAAACCTTAAATAGTAACTTTTGAAAGGTAAGCTGGGCAACATAAATTAGGGGCAGAACAAAGTATGAAACTCTTAACAGGAATGCATACATTTATGGCACTCAAAAATATAAAAATCTTCAATGGCCAGACCAATAAAATATTACTGAACACAAAAAGGGGCGGAAAATGTGGCTGATAACCAGTAGAGCAATCAGTCCATAGAAACAGACCCGGAAATTAAAAAAATGATTAAACTAACATAAGAATGTTGAAAGAGTTCTGTGATCATTATGATATGACGGGGAGAGAAATAAAAGGCATCAAAAAAGAAGCAAATGGGAATTCTAGAGGTTAAAATTACACTGATATAAAACTTCCACTAGATAGAATTAATGGGAGATTAGACACTGCAATAGAAAAAAATAGAGTGAACCCGAAGACACAGCAACATAACTATACAAAATTTGAAGCACATAGAAAAAAAGACTGAAAAGAAGAATCAACAAAATCTCAATGACCTATAGAAAAATATAAAGCAGTATAGCATATGGGTAATTAGAGTTCCACAGAAAGTGAAAAAGAGGAGTGGGGGAGAAAAATATGTTTAAAAATGATGCCCAAATTTTCTCAAATTTAATGAAAACTATATTCTTGCAAATCAGAGGTTGTAAGGGAACCCCAATCATAATAAAAAACAAAAATGACACTAAAGCACAGCATGATCAACTTACCGGAAATCAGTGATAAGGGTAAAATCTTAAAAGCGTCTAGAAAACAAAAAGACACATTATCTACAGAGGAATAGATAAGAATTACAGCATACGCCTAATAAAACTGCAAATTTTAAAAAAAGATAGTGGATAGTACCTTTAAGTCTGAAAATTTAAATATCAATGTAGAATTGTATATCGGCAAAAATCTTTTTCAAAATGAAGTTGAAATAAAGGACTTGAGCATCTGTGGATTTGGGTATCTTCATGGGGGTCCTGCAGCCATCTCCTGAAGATACAAGGGACAACTGTGCATACAAAAAAAGATGAAAGAACTCATCATCAGCAAAACCTACACAATAAGAAACGGTCAAACAAAAATTGAAAATTCTTCAGGCAATAGAAATACGGTGTCACTTGGAGATTTGAATCTAAAAAAAGGAATCAAAAGAATCCGAATGGTCATGTGAGAGTAAATATTAAAGACACTTCCTTCTCATTTTAAAATGTCTTTAAAAACAATAATAATTGTATTATGGGGTTGATAGCATAGGCAAAAGTAAAATATATCAAAATAATACCACAAAAGATGGGAGAAGACAAATAGAAATATAGTACTGGAAGAGTTCTTACATTATACATGCAGTGGTATAAATATTATTTGAAAGTAGACTATGGTAAGTTAAAAATGCATACTGTAAGCCGTAAAGCAATACCCCTCAAAAGAAAAACAAAAGAATAGAGAGAGACAATGGTGGAAATACATAGAAATTTTAAAAATTCACATAATTCTACAAAAGGCAGCAAATGAGGACAAGAAGAAAAAAGAACAGAAGAGACAAATAGAAAAAGATGATAGATTTTAATTCAATTACATTAATAATTACATTAAATTAATAATTACGTTAAATACCAATAATCTAAACTGCAATTTCAAGATTTGTCATAAAGCTATGGTAATTAAGACAATGTGGTACTGGCATAAAGACAGACAAGAAGATCAACAGAACAGAATAGACCTAACAGAAATATATTCATACATAAATGGACAACTGATCTTTGACAAGGTACAGAAGAAATTCAGGAGAGGAAGGATAGGTTTTCAACAAATGGCCCTGAAACACTTGAATATTTACAAGCAAAAATATGAACCTCATTTCATATCTCATATCATATACAAAAGTTAAAATGGATCATAGACCCAAATGTTAAACCTCAGATATAACACTGAAAACTCAATCCTTCAAAGAAAAAAAAATTGATAAACAGAGCTTCATCAAAATTAATAACTTCTGCTCTTTGAAAAGTACTGTCAAGAAAATCATCCTACTGGCTCATGCCTGTAATCACAGCACTTTAGTGGGAGGATTGCTTGAATGCAGGAGTTCAAGACTGACCTGGGCAACACAGCGAGACTGTCTCTAAAAAAATAAATAAAAATTCTCCCATGAACTGGGAAGAAATATTTGCAAATCATATCTCTGATAAAGGATTTTTATCTAGAAAATATATAGTCGTCTCAAAACCTAGTAATTAAAGAAAGCAATTAATTCACCACAAAATTCAGCAACAGGCTGGGTGTGGTGGCTCACGCCTATAATCCCAGCACTTTGGGAGGCCAAGGAGGCCTTGAGGTCAGGAGTTCAAGACTAGCCTGGCCAACATGGTGAAACCCCGTCTCTACTAAAAACTACAAAAATTCGCTGGGCATGGTGGCTTGCACCTGTAATCTCAGCTACCTGGGAGGCTGAGACACGAGAATCGCTTGAACCTGGGAGGTGGAGGTTGCAGTGACCTGAGATCAGGCCACTGCACTCCAGCCTGGTTGACAGAGTGACACCCTGTCTTGAAAGAAAAAAAAAAATTGGGCAACAGATTTGAACAGTAACTATAGTAAGGAAAATATACAACTGACAAGCACATGAAAAGCAACAGCATAATAAGTCATTAGGGAAGTGAAAATTAAAACCACAATGAAATAATACATCTATTAGAATGTCTAAAATTTCCAAGACTGACTATACCAAATGTTGGCTAGGATGTGGAGCATCTGAAACTCTCCTGCATGGATGATGAAAATGTAAAATGATGCAACCACTTAGAAAAACTGGAAAAATGTGAAAAGCACATGTGTGTGCTAGCTCCTTCCTTTCACTTCTCACTCCTAAGGGCAATATGGGTCCCCAGCAGCTATACTAGAGCCACTTGTGAAAGTGGCCAGGGTTCTTGCTCAAAACAGCATGGTGTAATCCAGAAGTACAACTTCAATATGTGCCCCAGTGTTTCCAACAGGACACAAAGGATACAGGTTTCATTAAGTTGGACTAAGTGAACTTCCTTGAATGGATTATCCAGGCCTTGAACTCCTGACCTGAAGGCCTCCTTGGCCTCCCAAAGTGCTGGGATTACAAGCGTGAGCCTCCACACCTAACCTGTTGCTGAATTTTGTGGTGAATTAATTGCTTTCTTTAATTACTAGGTTTTGAATGGATTATCCAGGTCATTCCCCTCATGAAAGAAACCACGAAAAATTTTTAAATCTCTTTAAAAAATTAGAAAACAGTGTGGTTTCTTAAAAAGTTAGACATACACTTAAGATGTTACTAAGTCATTCTGCATTTCAGTATTTACTGCTCTGTCCCCCAGGCTATAGTGGAATGGCTGATTTCGGCTCACTTTTTAAAAAAATCATTTCCACTAAGAAAACTGAGGCATGGAGAGATTAGTTGCCCAAGTCCATACAGCTAATAAGACAGGAGGAGTCAGGAATTTGGAGTTTAGATTTCAGTAATTGATTCCAGCGCCTGCCTTCTTAACTGCATGCTTTAAGGGGACAGAGTAAAGTGTTAAGAGGGGGAAAGCATGAGCATTGACAGGAGAGAAAGTAGAAAACAGTGGGATCTTATCTTCCTTGCCTGGAAAGAGTTCTGCTGGCCCAGTGGCTAGGTTGCCGGTATCTGTACAAACGTTTCTTGTTTGCTGCCCTTGGCTTGTCATGTCCTTTTTTTTCTCCAGCTCCCCTAAGACATCCAACCTTCTGCGCTGAATTGACATCATTACCCTTCAATCAGTGGACTTGGTAAATAACACACACACACACACACACACACACACACACACACACAAAGTGGGGCCAGGTGTTGTGGCTCATGCCTGTAATCCCAGTACTTTAGGAAGCCAAGGTGGGTGGAGCACTTAAGGCCAGAAGTTCCAGACCAGCCTGGCAAACATGGTGAAACCGTCTCTACTAAAAATACAAAAATTAGGTGGGCGTGGTTGTGCATGACTGTAGTTCCAGCTACTTACGAGGCTGAGGCAGGAGAATCTCTTGAACTCGGGAGCCGGAGGTTGCAGTGAGCCGAGATCGCGCCACTGCACTCCAGACTCTGTCTTAAAAAAAGAAAGAAAGAAAGAAATCACACAAGTGGGACGGTCTTCTCACTGTAATCCCCTTCTACCTGTTGGACAAGCTGCTAAAAGGGAAACAGGGCGAAATGGGCGTTTCTTCCCCCAGAAGCTCTTAAGAATGAATGAATGTTTGGACCAGCGCTGTAGCTCTCGCTTGTATTCCCCGCACTTTGTGGGAGGCGGAGGTGGGAGGATCGCTGGAGCCTAGGAAGTTACAGTGAGCTGTGATCGCGTCACTGCCCTCTAGCCTAGGAGACAGACTGATATCCTGTCTCTAAAAAGAACAGGAAAAGAAAAGAGAAAAGAAAAGAAAAAGAATGGCGAGAAGATCCCGCTGCCTGCCTGCGCATCGACAAACCGCCTTACAAAAGGCCAAGCCAGGCAGAGCCACGCCAAGTTCAGGTGCGTTCCCTGCGTCCCCACTAGATGCACTCGCAGGGAGCACATCGCCAGGGCGCAAGGCGTCTGGGCGCCTCTCTAGGAAGAGGCCCTCCCACGCAGCTAGCGAGGAAGAAGGGTGCACTTTCCAGGCGGGAACGACAGCGCCGCCTGGAAAGCTGGGCTCGTGGGTCCCGGATCCCCAGTGCCGGGGCCGTGGGTTCTGGCCCCCGAGTGGCGCGCTCCCCAGGGGCGGGGCGGGCGGCGGCCGGGGCGGGGTCAAGGGCAGGGGCGGGGCGGGCAGGCAGTGGCCGGGGGCGTCCGCTCCTCCCCCTCGCGGTCGGCCGGGCTGGCGGCGCCTAGCCCCCAGCGAACGGCACATGGGGCGCCTGACGGAGGCGGCGGAAGCGGGCAGCGGCGCTCAGGCTGCGCGCTGGGCAGGGCCCCCTCCCACGCTCCTGCCGCTCTCTCCCACGTCCTCTGGGTGCGCGGCCACCATGGCCTCCAGCGACGAGGACGGCACCAACGGCGGCTCCTCGGAGGCCGGAGAGGACCGGGAGGCCCCTGGCAAGCGGAGGCGCCTGGGCTTGTTGGCCACCACCTGGCTCACCTTCTACAACATCGCCATGACCGCGGGGTACGCGCGCCGCGCGGCACCCTCGGGCCCTCCCTGCGCCGCGGTCCGCGGAGGTTCCAGGCTTGCGGGGAGCGGGCTGGGGTGGCGGGGGCGCGGGCGGCGGCCGTGGGGGAGGGGGAGCTGTCGCCACGGCCACCGCCGGAGTTGAATGGAGCGGGCGGGGGGGCCTGGCCCTCCGCGCCGGGCATTGCCTAATACGGTGCACGGCGGGGCGCGGGCCGGAGGTTAAGTATAGACCGAGGCAGGAATGCGGGGCGGGACCGCGAGGGAGGCGCCTGCGGCCCGGGCGCCGCTGCCTCGGCTGCTGTTGAAAGAGCGCTCGGCCCCGGCCACTCGGTGGTCCGGAGAGCGCGGAGCCTCCTGCTGCGATAGCTGGGCAGAGTTTTCTCCCCTGTTAATTTCACGGCGACTGATTATTACTATTATTTTTTTTAAAGCATAGCACGTCCTAGAGCTTGTCACTTGGGACGATTTTGAAATAACCACCCCCCTTATCCTAGCCTGGAGCTCCTGCCCAGCATCTTTATGGCCTCAGGCTCCGTGGCTGATACCCTGGACTTTGATTTCTGGCTTTGAAGTGTGACTTTGCAAGTTAAGGTTACACAAGACTGTCGCTCTTCGCAGAGCTGTCAAAGTGACTTGTCAGCTGCTTCTCAAAACCTGTTGGGAAACTGCTTTTCCATTTCTAAATTGCACTGACTTCTAAAAAAGTTATTTTCCCATTATCATTAGAAGTATTAACTTACGTAAATGCGAGGAAAAGTTTAGTATTTTATTTTTTAGACGGAGTCTCTGTTGACCAGGCTGGAGTGCAGTGACGCGATCTCCACTCACTGGAACCTCCGCCTCCCGAGTTCAAGCGATTCTCCTGCCTCGGCCACCGGAATAGCTAAGACTACAGGCGTGGGCCACCACGCCCTGCTAATTTTTGTATTTTTGGTAGAGACAGGGTATCACCATGTTGGCCAGGCTGGTCTCAAACTCCTGACCTCAGGTGATATGCCCACCTCGGCCTCCCAAAGTGCTGGGATTACAGGCGTGAGCCACGGCGCTGGGCCTAATATTTTATTTTAATTTTTTAAAAATAGAGATGGGGTGTCACTGCGTTGGCCAGGCTGGTCTCAAACTCCTGGCCTCAAGCAGTCTTCCCACTTTGGCCTCTTAAAGTGCTGGAATTACCACACCCGGCCTAATATTTTAAACTTTCTTCAGGGTTTATAGAAAAATATGATTGACAAAGATTTAATAAATCTTTACCTATGGGGATTGAGTTTCTATTATATGCTTAGCCTATGACACTGAGTACCAAATACAGTTCATACAAATATTATTTACTGAGGATTTACTATGCAGGGGACTGTATTGGTATTTTTAGTCCTTTAAAGTCCTGTGAGGGGCACATGATACGACATTACATAGAATAGGAAAAGTGAGGCATGGACACTTGCCCAAGATCACAGCCAGCAAGTGTCAGACATGGGTTTCAACCCAGACTCTCTGACTTTATTGTCCTGCTACTTAATCTTTCTTTTTTCCTAAATTATAGTCTTGGAAAGAGAGAAAACTAATGTATTTACAACTGGAGAACAATTCAGTAATCACCAAATGATGCTGAGTTTAAATGCGTTCAGAGCTGAAAGAATTCTCTCTCCTCTGTGATAGACTACTTAATAAACTTTTCCTGGTGGGGGTGCCGCGGCTTACGCCTGTAATCCCATCACTTTGGGAGCCCGAGGTGGGTGGATCACCTGAGGTCAGGAATTCAAGACCAGCCTGACCAGCATGGTGAAACCCTGTCTCTCCTAAAAAAATACAAAATTAGCTGGGTGTGGTGGTGGGCATCTGTAATCCCAGCTACTTTGGAGGCCGAGGCAGGAGAATCAGTTGAACCTGGGAGGCAGAGGTTGGAGTGAGCCAAGATCATGGCATTACACTCCAGCCTGGGCAAAAAGAGTGAAACTCTGTCTATAAATAAATAAATAGAATAAACCTTTTCTTTCCTTTTTTTTTTTTTAAGGCAAGGTCTTGCTCTGTTTCCCAGGCTGGAGTGCAGTGGTGCTTACTGTAGCCCCTAACTCTGAGCTCAAGGCCATCCTCCCGCCTCAGCCTCCTGAGTAGCTGGGACTACAGACACAAACCACCATGCCTAGCTAATTAAAAAAATTTTTTTTTGCTTTTTATTTATTTATTTATTTTTTGACACTTGGCATTCAAAAATTTTTTTTTTGTAGAGTAGGCCGGGCACAGTGGCTCACGCCTGCAATCCCAGCACTCTGGGAGGCCGAGGTGGGTGGACTGCTTGAGGTCAGGAGTTTGAGACCAGCCTGGCCAACGTGGCAAAACTGTGTCTTTATTAAAAATACAAAAATTAGCTGGGTGTGGTGGCACACACCTGTAATCTCAGCTACTTGGAAGGCTGAGGCAGGAGACTTGCTTGAACCCAGGAGGCTGAGAGATGTACCACTACACTCCAGTCTGGATTACAGAGCAAGACTCTGTCTCACTCCCAAAAAATAAAATAATAATTTTTGTAAAGATATGGTTTTGCCATATTGCCCAGGCTGTTCTCAAGTGATCCTCCCACATTGGCTTCTGAAAGTGCTGGGATTACAGGTGTGAGCCACCTCGCCCAGCCAGTAAACATTTCAAAATATCTGCGTTGTGTTAAATGGGTATCTGCCCCTTCTCTTTTCAGTTGACTCTTCGTCTTGAAAGCCAACTTAGATTTCAGAAACTGGACATCAATGCATAGCTCCAGTTTAAAGACTTTGGCGACTCCCTGCCACCTCTACCCTGATCTAAGGGATCCAGGCTGTTTGCCATTCAAGGCTTTTTGCAATCTGCTCCTGATTTCTCCTTTCCAGTCATCTTGCATTTGCTATCTCTGACTCTTCTCTCAAAGCACTGTGTATTTTCACAATGCTCTGCCTCTGTGCTCAGGCTTTTCACTTTTTTTATAATGTTCTCCTATTGTTCCCGTGACTTCTAATCAAATCGACCTCTTTGAAGTTCTCCAGGTCTCCTGCCTTACCTGGAGCAGAATTAAATGCTCTCTCCATTCTTGTCCCTCTGACCCTTCCCCAGCAAATCAGGGCTTACTCTAAACTTGTCTCTCTCTGCCTCTATTGAGAAGTTTCCCTGTTGTTTTTATGGGAAAAGGGACACTGAAATGGAATAATCTCTGTAACTAACTCTTCGCAGGCTTTCTAGAGGTGTTGAGATTTGAAGACGGAATAAGATTTGCATACATAGTAGACATTTCAGGTGATATAAATTCTAGATATGATATACAAGCCTGGTGTATTCTCTTGATTGAACTGGAGGATGCTGTTGGAGAATAGTGGTAAATAACATTAGAGAAGTTGTAGTGTTGAAACTGGGACAAGAAAGCATCTGTTTCAAGGGGTGGATAGCAGAAGTCTAGTTGAAGTTCTCTTTGTTCATTTAACTTATTTCTCTTTAGCACAACTTTGGAGTGTTTATTAATTTTTTTTGTAATAATTTTCAAAACAAGCTGGGGGCAGTGGTATGTGCCTGTAATCCCAGCTACTCAGGAGATTGAGGCAGGAGGATGGCTTGAGCCCAATAGTTTAAGACCAGCCTGGGTAGCATAGCCAGACCCCATCTCAAAACCAAAACACACACACTCTAAATTGTAAAGCAAGAAAATAGTATTTAAGAAATATTATAAAATTTTACATAAATGTAAAAACCAGAGAAGCCCATCATAAACTTTCATTTTCATCTTTCTTATGAATATCTCACATCTTCCAAGTTTTTACTCAAAACTTCATTCTCAAGGAGGCCTTACCTGGCCATCTTAATTTGAAAAGTGAAATACATACTCCTTATCTCCCTTGCCTGTTTATTTTTCTCCATCCCACTTTCTTTCATATGACTGTACATTTACTTATTCATAATGCTTATTGTCTGTCATCCTCTTTAGAGTGTAAACTCCATGCAGTACTCAATAAACATCAATGAATGAATGAATGAATGTATTAGAGCATTGTTGTTACAATATCTGCTCTATTGTATATTTTTCCATTTTCACTTAGTAGTCTGTCACGTTTTCATAACTGTACTTTTTGATGGTTGCATAAGAATGTGTAGAATTAATATACAATAATGGATTAAATCATGCCTCTAATGACATTTTGCTTTTATTTGTTTCTATTCAATTAGTGGCTTAGTGTAATACATTCTCAGAAGCAGAATTATATCTTTAAAGGATGGAAGAGTTTTCTTTTTTTTTGAGATGGAGTTTCACTCTTGCTGCACAGCCTGGAGTGCAATGGCAGGATCTCTGCTCACTGCAACCTTTGCCTCCCGGACTCAAGAGATTGTCTTGCCTCAGCCTCCCGAGTAGCTGGGATTACAAGCGTGCACTACCACACCTGGCTAATTTTTGTATTTTTAGTAGAGATGAGGTTTTACCATTTTGGCCAGGCTGGTCTTGAACTCCTGACCTCCAGTGATCCACCCGCCTCAGCCTCCCAAAACGCTGGGATTATAGGTTTGAACCACCGTGCTCGGTAGAATTTTTTTTTTTTTTTTTTTTTTTTTTTGAGATGGGATCTAGCTTTGTTGCCTAGGCTGGTCTCAAACTCCTGGGCTCAACGGAGCTTCCTGTCTTAGCCTCCTGAGTAGCTGGGATTACAGGTGTGTGCTACCACGCCTGGCAGATGTAAGGATTTTTATGGCACTTGCTCATAATAGGGAAGTGAGCATTTCTCTCCCTCACTCTTTCTTTCCAACAAATATTTTTGAGCCCTTATATGTAAATGCATTGTCCTCCAAATACTTTAGGCCTCTGTCCTTGAAGCAGTCTAACCTGGGGCATTAATATATAAACAACAATTGCAATAAAATAAGGAGATAACTGCTCAGCAGATGTGTCAGAGGACACACAGGGAGAATCAGAGGTTTTCTGTGGGAGATCACAGCATTTAAACTGTGAAGGGTTGAACAGGACTTAGTAGGCATATATGAGGAAACAGCATGAATTAGGTATGGAGATCTGAAATTGCAAGACATCTGTTGAGGCATCAAGAAGAGAGCCAGGGCCAAGCATGGTGGCTTACGCCTGTAATCACAGCACTTTGGGAGGCCGAGGTGGGTGGATCACGAGGTCAAGAGATCGAGGCCATCCTGAACAACATGGTGAAATCGCATCTCTATGAAAAATACAAAAATTAGCCAGGTGTGGTGGGCGCCTGTAGTCCCGGCTACTCAGGAGGCTGAGGCAGGAGAATCGTTTGAACCCAGGAGGCAGAGGTTGCAGTGAGCTGAGATTGTGCCACTATACTCCAGCCTGGTGACAGACAGACACTCATCTCAAAAAAAAAAAAAAAAAAAAGGGCATGAAGTGTAGAATGAGAAATGAAGGTGGACAGGTAACTTGGACCATTGCACCAGGCCTTAGATGCTTTGCTAACATGCTTAGATTTTAATCTGTACACAATACAGACAGGTGTTGTTTAAAGCATGTGTCTCATTCTTTTGTAGCTGAGTAACCTCATATAAGCTACTTAACCTCTCTGACTTTTAGTTTTCTCATCTGTAAAGTTGGAACAGCACAACTACTTAGCTAGATTTAACAAGGAATAAAGAGATAACGGATATGAAGTTCTTAGCAGGACGCCTGATACTCAGTGGATGTTTATAAATGTTCATTTTTATTCGTAGTGGCTTATTTAAAATTGTATTTTTTTTTTCTTTGAGACAGAGTCTGGCTCTGGAGTGCAGTGGCATGAGCTCAGCCTGCTGTAAACTCAGCCTCCCAGACTCAGGTGATCCTCCTCCCTCAGCCTCCCGAGCAGCTGGGACTACAGGCATGTGCCACCACACCCGAGTAATTTTTAAATTTTTTGTAGAGACAAGGTCTTGCCATGTTGCCCAGGCTGGTCTGAAACTCCTGGGCCCAAGCATTTCACCCACTTTGGCCTCCCAAAATCCTGAAATTACAGGTGTAAGCCACTGTGCCTGGCCTAAAATTGCACTTCTTGTAGAAAGAGAAAGTAAGATATTTTCACAATATACTTATTATGATTTAATACAAGAAAACCAGGCTTCATTTCCTAGAATGTTAAGTAAGAGCTGTATCTTTTACTGCTGAGTAGAATCTATTTTATTACTGAGGACAGATCCAGCGAATGGATCTACCACAAGTTGTTCATTCATTCATTTGTTGATGGACATTTGGGTTTTCAGTTTTTGCTATTACAAATCAAGCTATGAACATACACGTACATATCTGTGTATGAACATATGCGTTTGTTTTACTTGGGTAAATACCTAAAAATGGAGGGGGCTGGGTCATAACATAGTCAAGTGTTTAATTTCTTTTTTTTTTTTTTTGAGTTGGAGTCTTACTGTGCCACCCACACTGGAGTGCAGTGGTACTATCTCAGCTCACTGCAACCTCTGCCCCCCCAGGTTTAGGCGATTCTCTTTCCTCAGCTACCCACGTGTCTGGGACTACAGGTGTGCACCACCACTGCCGGTTAATTTTTTTTTTTTTTGAGATGGAGTCTTTCCCTGTCACCAGGCTGGAGTGCAGTGAAGCGATCTCTGCTCACTGCAGCCTCCACCTCCTGTGGTCAAGTGATTCTCCTGCCTCCCAAGTAACTATGACTACAGGTGCACACCACCACACCAAGCTAATTTTTGTATATTAATATAGACAGGGTTTTACCATGTTGGCTAGGATGGTTTCCATCTTTTGACCTCGTGATCCAACCATCTTGGACTCCCAAAGTGCTGGGATTACAGGTGTGAGCCACCACGCCTGGCCAATTTTTTTTTGTATCTTTAGTAGAGATAAGGTTTCACCATGTTGGCCAGTCTGGTCTCAAACTCCTGACCTCAAGTGATTCACCCGCCTTGGCCTCGGCCTCCCAAAGTGTAATTTCTTATGAAACCTCCAAACTGATTTCTGAAGTGGTTGTGTGCTTTTATCTTCCCACTGGCAATGAATGGGACTTCCCATTGGTGCACATCCTCGCCAACCCTTGGTGTGGTCATTCACTGTAATTTTCGACATTCTGATAAGGATACTGTGTTCTCTCATTGGGATTTTGATTTTGTTTCCCTAGTAACTAATAATACTGAGTATCTTTTCATGTGTTTCCCTTGCCAGTTGTATATCTTCTTGGGTAGTGTCTGTTCAAATCTTTTGCCCATTTTTTTCTTTAATGGGCTGTCTGATTTCCTATTGTTGAGTTTTGAAATTTCCTTATACAATCTGGATACAAGTTCTTTAGCAGATATGTGATTTGCAAATATTTTCTTCCAGTTTTGGCTTGACTTTTTATTCTCTTAACAGTGCCTTTCAAAGAGCAGGTGTCTTAATCTTTGTGAAACTGTTTCTCAGCTTTTTTTTCTTTTATGAATTTTTCAGCTTGACTCGTTATTGGCATGAGTGCCAGTATACACTCAGTTGAAGTACTCATGTTGGCTGCTAAACAAAAGTATAACTTTTATCTAGAAAAGGCAGCTTAGAGGTGTCAATGAGCAATATATAAAAGCATGGGCCACACATTGTGGCTCACACCTATAATCCCAGCACTTTGGGAGGCTGAGCAAGGCAGGCAGATCACTTAAGGTCAGGAGTTCAAGACCAGCCTGACCAAAATGGTGAAACTCTGTCTCTACTAAATATACAAAAATTAGCTAGGTGTGGTGGCGGGCACCTATAATCCCAGCCACTTGGGAGGTTGAGGCATGAGAATCACTTGAACCTGGGAGGTTGAGGTTGCAGTGAGCGGAGATCGAATCAGACTGGGCAAGAGACTGAGACTCCATCTCAAAAAAAAAAAAAAAAAAAAAAGTATGGAGTGTATATGAAAGTTGACTATCTTTGGTACAAGCCTCCGAATGGCTAAAAAAGGTAAACAAAAGAAATAGCAAGTTAGAATATTGTTTTTCAATAACTATTGAGATAATGGATCTAGGCAATATCATCAGTAACTGCTAGCATCACAAAAGAGACTGGCCAGGTGCAATGACTTACACCTGTAATCCCATTATTTTGGGAGACTGAGGCAGGCAGATGGCTTGAGTCCAGGAGTTCAAGATTAGCCTGGGCAACATAGGGAGACCCGACCTCTACCAAAGAAAACCCCGCAACAGCAAGAACAACAATGAGCCGGGTGTGGTGGTACACCCCTGTGGTCCCAGCTACTTGGAAGGCTGAGGTGGGAAGACTGCTGAAGCCAGGGAGCTCAAGGCTTCTTGAGCGAGAATCTGTCTCAAAACACACACACACACACACACACACACACACACACACACACACACACATTCTAACTGCAGAAATTCCTATTGCTTTTGACATATTTTGTTTGTTTTATTATAGTTACTAAACTGGTAGATGAACAAAGTTCAGAAGTAGTTCAATATAGGGCCCTTAGAGAGACTTTGATTGTTACCCCTTGTGATGGAGGGTTTAGGAAGTGAACCCTGATTCAGCTGACTCCTGGCCTTATTTACAGAAAAACAGACAAGAGGTTAGAATAGATGGTTCTAGATGGTCGTTTCAAACCCCTGAGCATGACAATTTCTTTTATTTCCCACAGTTTAGTGAGTGGCATGATCATTATACTATACTAGGTGGTACAATACTGCCACCTATGGAACAACAGTAGAACTTGTTATAATATTAACGCATGGGTTTTTATACAATGCTGTTTAAAAATGTAAAAAAGTCCCATTCAAATGACTCCCTTGATTGGTACGTTAATAACTGCATCTCAGACTTATCTTTTGTGGACATCTGATTTGAGTTTACCTAAAAAAGACAAGTGTATAGAAAATGTGCATGAAAATATCTTAAACTTTTTGTTTCCTTAGTAGAAGAAATATGGGGACTTGGAAGTAAAGATAATGAAGTTATAACACTTTAGTTATGGAAGATACATAAAGGGTGATTCAAAAATAGTGCTGTAGGATCAGTCTAGCACTGAATTCAGGGTTGGCTCTCACATGAGATGAATCCATCAGTTACAGCCACAGTGAAGCTGGGGCAGAGTGGAAAGGGGTCAGGATTAGGGGGTCTAGAGACTGCAGAGGTTCTATTTCAGACTCAATCATTAACTTACTCTAAGACTCGGGGTAAGTAACTGAATGTCTGGAAGACAGCCTTCAAACTTTTTGGATAGTATGCTATTATCAATTAAAATATTGAGCATAGACTCTCCATGTAACTTTAAAAATATATTTGTAATGTAAATATGAATTGCTATGATTAGCTAGTATCTTAGGGCGTAGTATATACACTTCGAGCCAGACCAATAGAGCATAGTGGCTTAAGAGCATATACCCTGGGCTTAGTGGTGGCTTTGTGGCCCTCTCTATTGCCTCAGTAGTGAAATAGGATAGTAGAAGACCCTTGCCTCATAGGGTTATTGTGGGGATTTGAGGTTAATATGTTATGCAATGAAAACAGTGTCTGGGACATAGAAAGCACTCTGACAGTACACTTACTATTGTCATCGTTATTATCATCAGTATGTCTGCATTTCAAAGGTCCTTGTGGTCGTTGCAGATATTTACTTGACTTCTTGCCAATCTGATAAGCAAGTCATTGCCTTTACCTTATTATGTTCTAGGAACAGAAGTGTCATTCTGCCATCTTATTATTCTCTTGAGCTTGTGTTTTCATCATATTCAGTTAGTAGATTCTTTGCAGGAATCTTTTCAAGCCACTTGTCCACTCTATGAGTACTGTTTGGTTAAAAAAGTTAAAACTGCACGATAATTTTATGTTTTATAAATCCACTTACTAGACTCTTTGGAGACTATCTAAAAGACTAGGGGAGCTCCTCATTCCCTGGGTGAGTTTTTAGAGCTTTTAAAAAGCTGCAGATGAGGCAAGTTTCTTAAACATGCTTTTGTAATTCCAAGGGAAACTGGGAAAAAAGTAACTTCTCACTGGTCACTTTAGGAAGAGTAACAAGTAGAATGAAAAAGTTGGTCTCCGTAACTCTAGCTTATATTTAAAGTACCATTAATTCACAGAACATAAGTATATTTAATATGCAAATGTAAGTTTAAAAGTGATGGCATATAGTATTTTTTTCTTTCTTTTTTTCTTACCTCTTTTTTTTTCTTTTGAGACAGGGTCTCTGTTGCACAGGCTGGACTACAGTGGCACAAACATGGCTTACTGCAACCAGACCCCTGTGCTCAAGTGATCCTCCCACCTCAGCCTTCCAAGTAGCTGGAAACACAGGCACATGCCACCATGCCTCTACATTTTTTTGTTGTTGTTGTTGCAGAGACAGGATCTCGTCATGTTTCCCACACTGCTTTTTCTTCTTCTTCTTCTTTTTTTTTAAAAGACAGAGTCTTGCTCTGTCACCCAGGCTGGAGTGCAGTGGTACCATCTCAGCTCACTGCAACCTCCGCCTCCTGGGTTCAAATGATTCTCCTGCCTCAGCCTCCCAAGTAGCTGGGACTACACGTGCCCACCACCACACCTGGCTAATTTTTGTATTTTTGGTAGAGATGGGGTTTCATCATGTTGGCCAGGCTGGTCTCAAACTCCTGACCTCAGGTGATCCACCCACCCGCCTCTGTCTCCCAAAGTGCTAAGATTACAGGCGTGAGCTACCACGCCTGGCCTAACTGATGACTCTTATAGATTTCTACTTATACATACTTATTGTGTCTACATGTAATTATATACTATATACTTGTGTAAAATACATGTTTATACACACACAGAGCTTTGACAGCTTTTTACTCCAAGATACCGCTATAGTAATTATTAGATGCTTTTTGATATTCTTGTTTTTGGTACATAAAGCTAATTTCTTCAGTCAGTTTATTTGCTGAAGCCAAATATATCTTGGACATTGTTTTCTATGTAGTTGGTCTTATATATGTTCTTTGCCTTCTCCTAGAGAGTCAATGTAAAGATACCATTTGTGGTCAGGTGTGGTGGCTTACGCCTATAATCCCAGCACTTTGGGAGGCTAAGGCAGGAGGATCACTTGAAACCAGAAATTCAAGAACAGCCTGGGCAACATAGTAAGCCTTGGTCTCTACAAAAAATTAAAGGATAAATTAAAATTAAAGCTAGAGGATTGCCTGAGCCCAGAAGTTCGAGGCTGCAGTGAGCTGTGATTATGCCACTGCACTCCAGCATGGACAATAGAGTAAGATCCTGCCTTAAAAAAAATGAAAAACAAAAAAAGTCATTTTGTCATTTTTTTTCCTGTGGATTTTTTAAAAACAATGAACTGAGAGTATAATAGAACATACGTATTACTATATAATAGAACATACGTATTACTATATAAATTACTATAAAATTTCTTTTCAGGAAGTTTAGTTGGTGTTTTTTAAAAATTGTAGTAAAACACCCATAACATTTACCATCTCAGCCTTTTTATTATTTTATTATATATATATTTATTTTATTTTTCTCAAGATGGAGTGTCATTCTGTCACTCAGGCTGGAGTGCAGTGGTGTGATCTCGGCTCACTGCAACCTCCGCCTCCTGGGTTGGAGCAATTCTCCTGCCTCCCGAGTAGCTGGGACTGCAGGCATGTGCCACCACGCCCAGCTAATTTTTGTATTTTTAATACAGACACGGTTTCACTGTGTTGGCCAGACTGGTCTTGAACTCCTGGCCTCAGGCGATCTGCCCGCGTCAGCTTCCCAAAGTGCTGGGATTATAGCCAGGAGCCACTGCGCCTGGCCCATCTTAAACTTTTTAAAGTCTACAGTTCAGTGACATCAAGTACATTCACATTTTTGCGTAACAATTACTTCCTTCTGTCTCTATAACTTTTCATCTTGCAAAACTGAAACTCTGCACCCAGTGAACACTAACTCCTCACTGCCCTCTGTCCCCAGCCCCTAGCCACCACTATCCAACTTTCTGTCTCTGTGAATTTGACTACCCTAGGTATACCTCGTATCAACTAAATCATACAGGCCAGGCATGGTGGCTCACACCAAGTAAACTTAGCATTTTGAGAGGCTGAGGTGGATGGATCACTTGAGTCCAGGAGTTTGAAACCAGCCTAGGCAACACGGCGAAACTCCGTATCTACAAAAAAGATACAAAAATTAGTTGGATGTGATGGTGCATGCCTATAGTCCCAGCTATAGGGAAGGCTGAGATGGGAGGATTGCTTGAGCCTTGGAGGTCAAGGCAGAAGTGAACCAAGATCGTGCCACTGCACTCCAGCTTGGGTGACAGTGTGAGACCTTGTCTCAATCAGTCAATCAATACTTATTTATTAAAGATGACAGCAACACATGCAAAAAAAATTTTTTTAAAGAAAGAAAAGATCATACAGCATTAGTCCTTTTTACCTAGCTTATTTCACATCACCTAAGGTCTTCAAGGTTTATCCATGCTGCATGGTATGTCAGAATTTCCTTTCTTTTTTTTTTTTTTTGTTTGTTTTTGAGATGGAGTCTCACTCTGTCACCCAGGCTGGAGTGCAATAGTGTGATCTCGGCTTACTGCAACCTCCACCACACAGGTTCAAGTGATTCTCCTGCCTCAGCCTCCTGAGCAGCTGGGATTACAGGTGTGCATCACCACGCCTGGCTAATGTTTTTATTTTTATAGTAGAGACCCAGTTTCACCGTGTTGGTCAGGCTGGTCTCGAACTCCTGACCTTGTGATCGATCCCTCCACCTCAGCCTCCCAAAGTGCTGGGATTACAGGTGTGAGCCACCGTGCCCAGCCAGAATTTCTTTCCCTTTTAAGGCTAATATTTCATGGTCTGTACAGACCCCCTTTCATGTATCCATGCAGTCACTGAGGGACACTTGGGTTGCTTTCACCTTTTCACTATTTTGAATAATGCTGCTGTAAACACATAAATCAGTGTTAGTTTCAAAGAACTTTATAAAATACTTTTGTTTTTTCTAGGTGGTTGGTTCTAGCTATTGCCATGGTACGATTTTATATGGAAAAAGGAACACACAGAGGTTTATATAAAAGTATTCAGAAGACCCTTAAATTTTTCCAGACATTTGCCTTGCTTGAGGTAAGTTTTCCATCATGCTGTGTTTCTATTACTGTAATATTTATGTGAACATTTTTTTTGTTTTGCAAAATCAGTATGATTTTGCTGGTTACATACCACCTATGGATTTGCTTAATACCAATGTTGACAGCGGTTTGCTTAATGTTTTCCATCACTGACATAATGATTTTTTTAATTTGCTTACAGATAATTCACTGTTTAATTGGTGAGTTTTTGCTTTAATTTTATACTTTTATTATAAATTGCCTTTAGGGCAATAGTTGACTTGTTTTTCTTTTTAAGGAATTGTACCTACTTCTGTGCTTGTGACTGGGGTCCAAGTGAGTTCAAGAATCTTTATGGTGTGGCTCATTACTCACAGTATAAAACCAGTAAGTGATGCGAACATGTTGTCTACTTGAGCCTAGAGGAAAGCTTTCCATTAACAGGAATCTAAAATATGAACACTTATATATTTCAGGAAGTGGAATCATTGTACAAAAAGGAGTTGGGTTTGAATTTTAAGTATTGTGCATGGATTTAGTGCCTTAGCAGAATGACTTCCAAACACAAGCAAAACCAAATATTGGCATCGTCTGTCTGTAATAGATTCTCCTTTGATATTTTCCAGTTTTTAAAATTAGTATTCAGAATCTGTCAAATAACTGGCAGAAACTGTTATTTTCTATAGAATTTTTTTTGTTTCGATCCAAGTTGTCCTCTTGGGTATGTAATTTAAGTTGTCAGTATAAAATTTATTATTTTTAGCCAGGCACAGTGGCTCACGCCTGTAATCCCAGCACTTTGGGAGGCCAAGGTGGGTGGATCACCTGAGGTCAGGAGTTTGAGAACAGCCTGGCCAACATGGTGAAACCCCATCCCTACTAAAAATACAAAAATTAGCTGGGCATGGTGGCAGGTGCCTGTAATCCCCGCTACTTGGGAGGCTGAGGCCTGAGAATCGCTTGAACCTGGGAAGTGGAGGTTGCAGTGAGCTGAGAAGGTGCCACTGCACTCCAGTCTGGGCAACAGAGTGAGACTCCATCTCAGGAAAAAAAAAATTATTTCTCATTTAGCATTAAGTATTACAGCAACAGACATAAAAAGCAAATGCAGTTCTGTAGATCTGAACAAATGGAAAAGACTAAAAGTTAGAAGGGGTCAAAGGATAAAAATTTTAGTTAGAGGAATTAAGTTCAAGAGATCTATTATGCAACGTAGTGACTATAGTTAATAGCAATGTATTGTATATGCGAACATTGCTAAGAGAATAGTGGTCTTACCATAAGTATATAAGATAACACGTAGCTTCATTAGCTTGATTTAGCAATTTCACAATGTGTAGATGTTTCAAAACATCATGTTGTACACCATAAATATATGCAATTTTAATTACCAGTTAAAAATAATTTTCAAAAAAGTGCTAATGAACTTAAGGAAAAATAAACAATTTTTATTAAAGCATGACAAGAGACAGACCTAATTACTGAATCTGATTAAAGATTCAAACCTTTTAGATGAGACAGACACTATGCTGCTATGTCAAGATATTAGGCATTTTAAACCCATGACAGGGCTGGGTGAGGTGGCTCATGCCTGTAATCCCATCACTTTGGGAGGCCAAGGTGGGTAAATCACCTGAGGTCAAGAGTTTGAGACCAGCCTGGCCAACATGGTGAAACCCTGTCTCTATCTAAAAATACAAAAATTAGCTGGGCATGGTGGTGGGCGCCTGTAGTCCCAGTTACTCGGGAGGCTGAGGCAGGAGAATCGCTTGAACCTGGGAGGGGGAAGGTGCAGTGAGCCAAGATCGCACTACTGCACTCCAGCCTGGGTGACAGAGAGACTCCGCCTCAAAAACAAAAACAAACAAAAACTCATGACAGAAACATTTCCCATGTCAATTCTTCTGACCTTCTTGACAGCCTTTAGAGCCTCCTGTCTGAGGACAGATCTCTGGCCTCCTTTCCATTTCTCAGATGCCTTTCTTATCTCAGATGCTTGGGGGACTGACACCTGACGTCTCCTCTGCTCCTCTTAGCTTCACCGGCCTCCTGTCTGTGTGGGGACAGCTCACTGACCTCCTGCCCTTTATACTTTAGCCCTCTTGACTAGTATCTTTCACTCGAGTTGCATGATTTACTTGTTCCCTACAGTGACTGCCATGCAGATAGTGCAGATAGCAGTGCGGGAGAGGCAAACTTAATTAACTTTGCCTACTAGTTTAAAAGCAGAAGGGCAGCATTAATAGACTAGAAGAGAGACTCCTCCAGGCAGTGAGGGAATATGATAGCTGAGTTAGGACCACAGCGAGTCTGAAGAATGAAGAAGACAACCTTAACTTGACACTAGAGAGAAGGAGGTAAAGGGAGGCTTGAGAACGGCAAGTTTAAAAAAAAAAACAGGACCCATCTGCCCCATTTATCCTCCAGAGAATCTCTGCCTTAATGTTCCTATTTATCTTTCGCTGACAATAGTTTCCCACTGGTACCTCTTCAGCACTCCTTAATTAATTCAACAAATATTATTGAATGCATTCTGTACACCTGGTGCTGTGCAAATTTCTAAATTTAAAGAAATGGATAAGGTGGGCCGGGCATGGTGGCTCACACCTGTAACCCAGCACTTTGGGAGGCTGAGCCAGGCAGATCACTTGAGGTCAGGAGTTTGAGACCAGCCTGGCCAACATGGTGAAACCCTGTCTCTACTAAAAATATAAAAATTAGCTAGGTGTGGTGGTATGCAGCCATAGTTCCAGCTACTGGGGAGGCTGAGGCAGGAGAATCACTTGAACCCAGCAGGTGGAGGTTGCAAGGAGCCCAGATAACATCACTGCACTCCAGCCTGGGTGACAGAGCAAGACTCTGTGTTAAAAAAAAAAAAAAAAAAAGAAAGAAAAAGAACAAGGCAATCCCAGCTGTCAAGGGTACTGGCTGTTTGGAAGTGGGGGACACCTAACGTGGAATCATGCACAGATGCTAATTGTGTACCTCGTCTGTGCCCGACAGTGTGCTGGGATATGGCTGTTGATAATACAAACATGGTTCTCACCTGATGGAGCCTACAGTTAGGAGGGAAGCTAAACAAGTATTTAATTATGTAAGTGTTAACTGTTTTGAAGCTAGAGCCTGATATGCTTTGCCCTATACCTAGGGACTTAGTCTGACGTAGGGAGTGGAAGAGGCTCCCCTTAAGGAGTGATACAGATGTTGAATGCTGACATGTAAAAGAGTAAGCCAGACAACTTTTAGTACAGATTGGCCAATGCCACAATACAGATATGAACAAAGTAGAGTAGAGGGAGGGTGGTGGGCCGGGCATGGTGGCTCATGCCTGTAATCCCAGCACTTTGGGAGGCCGAGGCAGGTGGATTACTTGAAATCAGGAGTTCGAGGCCAGTTTGGCCAACACGGTGAAACCCTGTCTCTACTAAAAATAAAAATTAGCCTGGTGTGTAATCCCAGCTACTAGGGAGGCTGAGGCACGAGAATCTCTTGAACCTGGGAGGTGGAGGTTGCAGTGAGCCAAGATCACGCCACTGCATGCCAGCCTGGGTGAAGAGCAAGACTCTATCTCCAAAAAAAAAAAAAAAAAAAAGGGGGGGGTGGTGGGCAAGTAACTGCTCAGGGTGAGACAAGAGGGTTGGGAACAGTTTTCTAGAGGGTGAGATGTTTTAGCTGAATCTTGAAAGATGAGAAACGATATGTTATGGAATAAGAGATTAACATTCTGAGAGGGAATAGCATGTGTAAAATTGCACAAGTTCAGAGCACATTCTGGAAATAATGAAATCTAGTGTCACCAGACCGAGAAGTAGGTAGGAGGGTTGAGTAACTGTCGATGAAATTGGAGAGATTTCCAAGCAAGGACTGTAAAGAGCTTTGAATATGGTGCTCAGGTATTAGGGCTCATCCTTTTATTCTGTTAAGTAGTGTGGGACCGGTGAAACTTTTAAATCACAGCACTTAGCTGATTCCAATTTGTTTTTTATTGATTTGCTTCTTTGACTTATTTTTTAAAAGAAAAACTTGCATTCATGAGGAGAACAAAGAGAGGAAAGACTATTTAGGAGACAGTTACTGTAGTCCAAATGAGAGATGATAAAACCCTAAATTAAAATAGTGGTAAAACGGGCAAACATGAGTGAGCAATTCAAGCGTCGGTCTTACAGTAGAACAGGTGTGATTCAATGATTAATAGAAGTAGGAAGGTCAGATTGTTCTCATTTGGGTTTCATCAGGGTAACTCTGTCCTCAGGTGATAGCGTTATTGCCTGAAGTGAATGAAGGATGAGGGAAGAAAAACCAGTCGATAGTCAACTATTCCTGTGCACAGGACACATTTATGCTCCATGTTCATAATTAATTACGTTAATAGTGACTGCATTAAGTTTTCTGTATTGCATTTGTCTAACCCTAGCATTCCATTCTAAATAAAAGGCAATACATAAGTAAAGAAAGTACCTTCATTGAAAAAGAAGTTCAAGGTTGAACGACACTGTGGATTTCTCTGTAATTCTGCAGATCCAGAATGAGGAGAGTGTGGTGCTTTTTCTGGTCGCGTGGACGGTGACAGAGATCACTCGCTATTCCTTCTACACATTCAGCCTTCTTGATCACTTGCCATACTTCATTAAATGGGCCAGGTGGCGATGTCTTGCAGTTTAGTTTCTCACTGTCCTGTGCATGCTGATTTTGTGTGCTAACACCTGAGAATTAAAATTTGTGTTTCAGCCCCAAGATGCCAGAATGCTGCTGCTTTAGATATTAGCTAGTATAACTAATAATTATACAAGTTATGATTTGTATTCTAAAAGCTTAACGATCAGAGAGGAATCATATTAATGTATATTTTGAATGAAATCAATGCAAGACAAACTATTGTCATATCCTTAATGTCAGAATTGGTCATTCATTTTTTTTGGAATGCACAATATACATTTTTGAAATTAGCTTAAATAAGCAGTGCCAAAAATATGGTTTTTTGTCTGTGATGTAAATTATTTTAATAGTCTGGCAGCCACAGTGTATGTCACTTATACAATACAACTGGTTTTTTTCTTTAAGTTGCAGAGATATTTTAAAAAGTCACACTTACTTAAAATTGTATTATTTGGAATGTGGGCAAAGTTTGTATTTGAAGGGCTTCAAATATAAACTTTTTAAGGCAACAGTTTTTAAAGCAAAAGGTATCTGTTCTTTTTGAAGTTGGAATTCTTTGAGCAAGTGATATTTTAGAAAGTTATTATAAAAGCAAAACTGCTCTGTGGAGAACAAATCACAAATCAGTACAGACTTGTTCATTCTGTTCTTTATATTGTACTTATAGTAGCAATAACAATGACAAATGGTATGTGCCTACTGCATGCCTGAGATGCAGGTATAAACAAAACAAATTCTCTGTCTTAGGACGAAGACAAACATAAACTAATATATATATGATATGTCAGGTGGTGATAAATGGTGGGATTATAGGTGTGAGCCACCATGCCTGGTCAATTGCTCCTTTTTAATCTCATGTATTACAACACATGTTTGAATCTAATAAATGAGAATATATAAACCTAAAAGAAGGAAAACTGCCTTTAAAATTACTTTTAATCTCTCTACCCAAGGATAATCACTGTGAATTGTGTTTTATGTTTTTTTTGGTTTTTTTGTGTTTTTTTTTTTTGAGACAGGGTCTCATTCTGTCAACCTGGCTGGAGTGCAGTGGCACGATCTTGACTCACTTTAATATCCACTGCCTGGGCTCAAGCAATTCTCCTGCCTCAGCCTCCCAAGTAGCTGGGAGTACAGGCACAGGCCACCACACTCAGCTAATTTTTGTATTTTTTGTAGAGATGGGGTTTCACCATGTTGCCCAGGCTGCTCCCGAACTCCTCAGCTCAAGTGATTCACCCAGCTCAGCCTCCCTAAATGCTAGGATTACAGGTGTTAGCCACCGCACCTGGCTGTGTTACCTATTTGTTTAGACTTTTTAATGTTCTCTAGTTCTTTTTTAGACACTTGTGGCTTACCACTTTGCATATGATGAAATACTTTAAAATTATAATTTGAGCTTAAGTATCCTTTCTGTCATAAGAAGGTTGCACTACCATTTATATGGATTTGTTTGGTTTTAATCTTACTGTACATGAAAACGTATTTACCTTTAGTGACTGGGCTTTTTTAAAGGTTGGAAGTTTTGAATGTAGCTGGACTCTAATCCTAGAACACATGAATAGCATTTTGCATGACAGTGTTCTGGACCTCTGGCACCTTTGAAAATACTAACTCATGATATAGTCTCTTTTCATGTGCTGAATTTACAAAATTTGTCTGAAGAAGATAGTGGAATGTACACTGCACATTTTCCTGAGGTCAGGCACGTTACTCTTGATGGCTTGTGTGTCTGCCTTTTGCAATGCATTTGCATGTCTTCAGTGTCTGGAAAAGTTAAAAACTCTGCCATCGTATGTTTAAGTTTCCTATTTAGAAACTGCTTATCCATTGCAGGCTCGGTGTGGTGGCTCATGCCTGTAATCCCAACACTTTGGGCAGCCGAGGCGGGCGGATCACTTGGGGTCAGGAATTTGAGATCAGCCTGGCCAACATGGTGAAACCCCATCTCTACTAAAAAATACAAAAATTAGTCACATGTGCCTGTAATCTCAGCTACTTGGGAGGCTGAGGCAGGAGAATTTCTTGAACCAGGAGGCAGAGGTTGCAGTGAGCTGAGATCATGCCACTGCACTCCAGCCTGGGCTACAGCGTGAGACTGTCTCAAAAAAAGAAAGTGTTTTTCTATTACCTTGATGTTAAACAAGTTATACAATGTTTCACCTTTGAAATCATGTTTTGCATAATATAGCATCAGTGGATACTAATCATAAAAAATTATGTTTCATGTGAAAAAGCTCTCAAAAAATCTCAGCCATCTAAATATATTTCCCGATCCCATTAAGTAACGTAAAATAATATTTGTATTTATGTTCAGATGTTGAAGCTGTTGTTCTCAAATAAAACTTCACTTTAGAAATGGCGACTTATAAGTAGTTTGGCCTATTGTTACAGTTTGAATATACTTTGATTCTATTTATGTGTTACAAGTGTTCTTGGAAAAGTCCTCAGAATAGGTAATTGTATAGTAAGTTATGTTTTTCATATTGATTTCCATTTTGATTTAGAAAATGCACTCCCTTGGGGGCCGGGGCGGGGGGGGCCGGGCCGGGAGCCCGGGGGGGGCCCCCCCGGCGGGGCCGGGGGGGGGGGGGGGGGGGGGGGGGGCGGGCGGGGGGGGGGGGGCCCGAAAAAAAAAAAAAAAAATTGCGTGCTGCCCGGCCCCCCCCGGGGGCCGGCGGGCGGGGGCCCGGGGGGGGGGGCGGGGGCCCCCCCGCCGGGGGGCGGGCCGGGCGCGCGGGGGGGGGGCGGGGGGGGGGGGGGCCCCCCCGGGGAGCGCGAGAGGGGGTGGGAAAAAAAAAAAAAAAAAAAAAAAAAAAAGAAAATGCACTCCCTTCAAAACAACTTTAGACAGTAATTGGGAACCTTCAAAGATGCATTATATCTTTTTTTTTTAATGTGGTCTATCCATAGTTAAATCTCTCACACTGCCTTCAGAACTTAGAGAGTTAGTGACATGCAATGTTTTTGAAGTGCAAGTAAAGTCAAATAAATTATATTATTTGTTCCCATTTCATTAGAAATTTTCACTGCCTTTAAGACTTTCAACTAGCTTATTGTAGGAGTGATAATTTTTTCTTCTGTTAAAGAACAATTCTACCAAAAAAATTATTTGAAAGCCACATACAGTAAAAATTACAACTTAATCAGTTTGGATATTTTATTGAGACAGGTATGTAAAATGTCCAGTTATGTGATTTAAAAAATTGAGGTATAGGAAAGGATTGATTTAAACGATACACAAAAAACTACACCAGACTAGTAAGAAAGCAGGGAGTTTCTCCAAGGCCAGGAAGGGATAAACAGATACAGTGAAGCAATCATTCTTTCCTGAACAGCTCATCTGTTTTGGCAAATAATTCTGCCCTCCTCCCCATCTTTTATCTTCGCATATCCCTGACATACAGGAATAAGATGATTTTTAATTTGTCTCTAACCTTCTTCAATACTGACAACTTTGACTTTTCTTCATAGGTATTTCTTAATGCCAACAAAGTGATTAAATAAAATACAGATTAATTTGATTTCTTTTTCCATCAAAATGTTGACCTTTGGTTTTATATTAAAAACATTTTTCTTTTTTAAATTAAATTTAATTTTTTTGAGACAGGGTCTCGTGGTGTCACCCAGGCTGGAGTACAGTGGTGTGGTCTTGGCTCACTGCCACCTTGACCTCCTGGGCTCAAGCAGTCCTCCTGCCTTAGCCTCTTGAGTAGCTGGGGCTGCAGGCATGCACCATTGTGCTCGGCTAATTTTTTTTTTGCTAATTTTTTTTTTTTTTTTTTTGGTAGAGACGGAGTCTCACTATGTTGTCCAGGCTGGTCTTGCACCTTGGCCTTTTGACCTTAATTTTCTGTGGTAACTGTTACATTGTGAACAACTTGGAGAAAAATGATTTTCTTTTTTCTTTTTATTTTTTTGAGATGGAGTCTCACTCTGTTACCCAGATTGGAGTGCAATGGCGGAATCTCAGCTCACTGTAACCTCCAACCTTTGGGTTCAAGCGATTCTCCTGCCTCAGCCTCCTGAGTAGCTGGGATTACAGGCACCTGCCACCGCATCCAGCTAATTTTTGTATTTTTACGAGAGATGGGGTTTCACCATCTTGGCTAGGCTGGTCTTCAACTTCTGACCTCGTGATCCAGCCTCCTCAGCCTTCCAAAGTGCTGGGATTATAGGCATGAGCCACCGCGCCCGGCCATGATTTTCTTTAATGAAGAAATGTTGTCATCTTGGATCCTTTAGGCCCCTCTTACTGGAGACCAGCCAGTAGAACACAGAGTGTTTCCTAATTAAAGGTATACATGATGCCTGGCTTCCTGTGTGTTGCAGACCTTGCCACAGACCGAATGAACACATGGTGACTGTGGATTTAGAGTTGAACTTTCTGAGCTCCATTTTAAACAAGCTAACTACTCCTTTAATGTGGGAATTCAGGAAGTAACTTGTCCACCTGGTTTGTTATGGGAGCAGTTTTAAACAATATAATATACTTTTCAGTAGTTACTCATGCTTTAGGTGATGTTATCAGTTTTCTGCAATAATTGCTTCTCGTTAGTAACCACAAAGACTTTTCCAAATGCCTCTTAAAAATAACTACCTTGGCAATTTCAAGGTTGAGATATAAAATTTAGGATAATTACTGGTCTTTTTAAATGCAGCATTTGATCAATAAATTATTAGCTGCCAGGGACAAAAGCAGTCATTTGTGATTCTATGAACCAAAGAAGTTACCATTACAATACTTTTTAAAAAACTACAGAGGCCAGGTGCAGTGGCTCACGTCTGTAATCCCAGCACTTTGGGAGGCCGAGGCAGGTGGATCACCTGAAGTCAGGAGTTCGAGACTAGCCTGGCCAACATGGTCAAACTCCATCTCTATTAAAAATACAAAAATGAGTTGGGCATGGTGGTGAACACCTGTAATCCCAGCTACTTGGGAGGCTAAGGCAGGAGAATTGCTTGAACCCAGAAGGTGGAAGTTGCAGTGAACCGAGATTGCACCACTGCACTCCAGCCTTGGTGACAAGAGCGAACTCCGTCGCAAAACAAAAACAAATAAAACTACATATACATTCTGTAATGCATAAAATTATTTTGGTACTCTAAAATTAGTTGATACTATTTTATTACAAAGACATTGCCTTTTAAAGAGGAAACTGTTATTAGGAAAGAAAGATGATAATTGATAAGCAAATGATTAAAGTAGAAATATTAACTTTATGTGAGGTTATTGTAAAGAAAATAAAATTTTGAAGTTTAAATTTAGTAGTAGCAATATATCTGCAATGTAAAGTCTAATAACTATTGTACAAAAATAATTCTCTGAGATTTTTCTTTCTCCAGATACAATTTTTTTATCATCTTATATCCTGTTGGAGTTGCTGGTGAACTTCTTACAATATACGCCGCCTTGCCATATGTGAAGAAAACGGGAATGTTTTCAATAAGACTTCCTAACAAATACAATGTCTCTTTTGACTACTATTACTTTCTTCTTATAACTATGGCCTCATATATACCGTGTAAGTATATACTTGTTAGTACTTTGATTTGATATAGAATGTGGAAATTTTTGGAAGTAGAGCATAATAAGCAACAATTAGTAATTAGAAATAATTGCTTACAAATACATTAAAACTTCAGTTTAATGCCATATTTACTGATAATTTGGGAAAACTGAAGAGAGAGTGAGGCAGAAGACATTTCACTAGCTATGAGAATAAAGACAAGTAGGCCAGGCGCGGTGGCTCACACCCGTAATTCCGGCACTTTGGGAGGCTGAGATGGGCAGATCACTTGAGGTCAGGAGTTCGAGACCAGCCTGACCGACATGGTGAAACACCGTCTGTACTAAAAACACAAAAATTAGCCAGGCGTGGTGGCACAAGCCTGTAATCCCAGCTACTCAGGAGGCTGAAGTAGGAGAATCACTTGAAGCCGGGAGGCAGAGGTTGTAGTGAGCTGAGAAAGTGCCACTGAACTCCAGCCTGGGCGACAGAGCGAGACTCCGTCTCAAAATAAATAAATAAATAAATAAATAAGGCAAGTAAGTTAATGCTTGGATGATTGCTGTCTCAAAATCATTTAAACATCAGCTTAGTATGATGTTTTTTAAAGAAAGATAAAAATAAATCATGTTTAAAGCATTAGTGCACTTTTTACAAGCATTTAGAATTGTATGTCTGAGTATAAACAATCTATCCAAGAAAATTTCAGATCATTTCTATCTATTCATTAAGCATATACTTGGAAAAATCATCTAGGAGTAGGTTTGAGTCTTATTTGTGTTGCTCTGTGTACTTGAAAACAATAAAGCCACTTTTCTTAAAGGATTTTGAATAACTCAGCCTCTTCACTAATTTCTCATCACCTTTCAGTAGTTACAATGAATTAGTGAGGCTTTACTCCATTTAAGTGCTAATAGTGAGGCCGGGCTCAGTGGCTCACTCCTGTAATCCCAGCACTTTGGGAGGCTAAGGCAGGTGGATCACCTGAGGTCAGGAGTTTGAGACCAGCCTGACCAACATGGCAAAACTGCATCTCTACTAAAAATACAAAAAGTAGCTGGGCATGGTAGCGGGTGCTGGTAATCCCAGCTACTCAGGAGGCTGAGGCAGAAGAATTACTTGAACCCAAGAGTCAGAGGTTGCAGTGAGCTGAGATAGCACCATTACATTCCACCCTGGGCCATAAGAGTGAAACTCCGTCAAAAAAAAAAAAAAAAAAAATGCTAACAGTGATATATTTTTAGGTCAAATATTGATAGCTCTAAAATCTACACTGAGGTGATATAAACTATTTCATCTAAAGAGGATGAACATAAAACTTGGCTAGCCTCTTGAGGTGTCCAACTTTTTTTGGTTTTTTGAGACTGAGTCTTGTTCTTTTGCCCAGGCTGGAGAGCAGTGGTGTGATCTCGGCTTACTGCAATCTCCGCCTCCTGGGTTCATGGGATTACAGGCACCTGCCACAATGCCCACCTAATTCTTCTATTTTTAGTAGAGATGAGGTTTCACCATATTGACCAGGCTGGTCTCAAACTCCTGAACT
The DNA here is from genome assembly GCA_036589455.1 of Ateles fusciceps. Taxonomy (NCBI): domain Eukaryota; kingdom Metazoa; phylum Chordata; class Mammalia; order Primates; family Atelidae; genus Ateles; species Ateles fusciceps. The sequence continues at coordinate 9,923,146 of JAZHEH010001064.1, forward strand.
CAAGGGATCTGCCCACCTCCGCCTTCCAAAGTGCTGAGATTACAGGTGTGAGCCACCACTCCCGGCCAATGCCTTTAACTTGCATCATTCCCAAAGTCAGAATTTACTTAGTGGTGAAAGATGTGTTTTCCCCTCATATTCTACCATTTCAACCCGATTCTGTATCTGATTTCTACCCGGGCCAGTTAAGAGAGCTAAGGAGGGGGAAGCCTACTCTATTGGTTCATATCCCTCACTTTTCCCAGTGGCTAATGGTAGCATGCCTTGAGCAGAACCAGAGCTTGCTTAGGTGTCTGACAGTTACAGGTTCAAGCAGTGGGTTATTTTCTTCCTCATGGCCTTTGAGGCATCTCCATGGAAACAGAGGACCTGAAGCACCTTTTACAGGTGTCCTGGGAGATGTAGACTCTGGCCTGTACAAGTAGCAGCCTCCCAGTTCACCATGCTGCCAGCTGCTGAGTCCCACTGGCCAGAAGATGACTCGGCCTGGGACATGTTTTTCACTGCATTCTTTTTTTTTAAATTCCCTCCTCCCCCTGCATTCTTGATGTTAGTAGTAGATCAATTAATTTTTCTTTGCTTATTAAATCCTTTGCTAATTAAAAGTACTTTTTGAGTACTTAGTACTCAAAAGTAGTATAATTTATCATTTACATTAAGATGAAAGAGGTTAAGTGAGTTGCTTAAAAATCACTGGCTGGCGGCCGGGCATGGTGGCTCACACCTGTAATCCCAGCACTTTGGGAGGCCAAGGTGGGTCGATCACTTGAGGTCAGGAGTTTGAGACCAGCCTGGCGAACACGGTGAAACCCTGTCTCCACTACAAATACAAAAATTAGCCAGACATGGTAGTGGGCACCTGTAGTCCCAGCTACTTGGGAGGCTGATGCAGGAGAATCACTTAAACTGGTGAGGCAGAGGTTGCAGTGAGCCGAGACTGTGCCACTGCACTCCAGCCTCAGCGACAAGAGTGAGACTCCATCTCAAACAAACAAACAAACAAACAGAAATCACTAGCTGGTGAATATGGTGAATAAAGCCAGGGTTTGACCTCAAGCCCATACCTTCCGTTCAGCTACTCAGAATTTTATGAAAGTATTTAAATAATTGGTCAGTGAGTTTAAGTAATTATGACCTGAATAAATTTAGGCCCCTAGGTATATATAATATAATGGTTACCTTTCTGAAGCTAGGAAGTACCTAAATAAAAAGAAATAAAACCTATTGTGCATGTCGGCTCTGTTTGAGCTAAGTACTACAAAGAAATTTTTACCTGAAGTTGCCTAAGCAGGATAGTCAAAGCTTGTTTTGTGATAAGGTTCATTGGTTTGATTATTCTCATCATTATATTCAGAAATATTTTTACACTGGTAATGTTTATAGCTGATATTAATTTGTTTATCCACCAACATTTATACTGTGATTTGAAACACTGGGTCAAATTGGTTCAAAACATTCTTCAGATTTGACTGAGAAGATGACAATTTGTCCAACTGACCTAATGACATATATATTCACGTGTTTATTATGTAATAGACTAAATACCCTTATACCCAACCAGGAAGAGCTTCTGCTTTAGGCCCCATTTGGAGGACCTTGTTGTAGCCCCTCGCTGTCACTCCACACAGCACCCCACTGCCTTTTTTTTGAGATAGAGTCTTGCTCTGTCACCCAGGCTGTACTGCAGTAGTGTGATCTTGGCTCACTGCAACCTCCACCTCCCAGGTTCAAGCGATTCTCTTGCCTCAGCCTCCTGAGTAGCTGGGACTACAGGTGCATGCCACCATGCCCGGCTAATTTTTTGTATTTTTAGTAGAGACGGGGTTTCACTGTGTTAGCCAGGGTGGTCTCAATCTCCTGACCTCGTGATCTGCCCACCTCGGCCTCCCAAAGTGCTGGGATTGCAGACATAAGCCACTGCACCCGGCCACCCCTGAGACCATGGAATTTGCTATCCAGATGGCAATGAGCATGCATCTGGGCCCTAACTAGACTTCTTCCTTGATCCATTGTCCTAAGGTTAACCAGGTATCAGTATATGCACCCCTGAGTAAATAGGATAGCTGGGGGGTAGTTATTTGTGAGCAGTACGAAGTTTAGATGTATGCACCAGGATCTCTACGTACAGGTTCAGGAGACCCCTCGCAGTACAGGATACGGCCAAGAGAATAGAGAAGAGGAAGCTGTGTGGACCAGTTTTCCCTGTGCTGTAATGTTCTGGCACAGCATTCCAGAGAATTCAGAATTCTAAATTCAAACATGGTCTTCCATGTCATTATGAAGGTATTTTTTTTAAAAGGTATTTAAGTTTATTAAAAACAAGCAAAAGTAGGCCAGGTGCAGTGGCTCATGCCTGTAATCCCAGCACTTTGGGAGGCCAAGGTAGGCAGATCACTTGAGGCCAGGAGTTCAAGACCAGCCTGACCAACATGGTGAAACTCCATCTCTACTAAAAATACAAAAATTAGCCGGGCGTGGTAGCATGTGCCTGTAATCCCAGGTACTCGGGAGGTTGAGGCAGGAGAATCGCTTGAACCCAGAAGCAGAGGTTGCAGTGAGCTGACATCATGCCACTGCACTCTAGCCTGGGCAATAGAGCAAGACTCTGTCTCAGAAAAAAAAAAAAAAAAAAAGCAAAAATAAAAACAAAACCCCAACAGTTACAGCATTATAATATTTAGGCATGTGGTATGTAGTCTCCATTTGCACTCTTTTTTATTTCAGTCAGAGTTTCGCTCTTGTTGCCTAGACTGGAGTACAATGGCGCGATCTTGGATTACCGCAACCTCCGCCTCCCAGGTTCAAGTGATTCTCCTGCCTCAGCCTCCCGAGTAGCTGGGATTACAGGCATGCACCACCATGCCCAGCTGATTTTTCGTATTTTTAGTAGAGACGGGGTTTCTCCATGTTAGTCAGGCTGGACTTGAACTCCCGACCTCAGGTGATGCGCCCACCTCGGCGTCCCAAAGTGTTGAGATTACAGGCATGAGCCACCGCACCCTACCCATTTGCACTCTTACACTCTCTGTAAATATCCAGGGAACAGCAGTGGTATGGAATGTATTTACTCTCTTACATTGCCATATTTAACAGATTTCAAGTATAAATGATTTTAAAGCATTTTCTTTGTTTTCTTTTTCAATGAAGTGTTTCCACAACTCTATTTTCATATGTTACGTCAAAGAAGAAAGGTGCTTCATGGAGAGGTGATTGTAGAAAAGGATGATTAAATGATCCCTGCAAACAAGGTGCTTTTTCCAGAATAACCAGGATTACTTGAGTCCAGGTTTTAATAACAAGAATAAACAACTTTGTGAAATATCATGGATTGTATGGTTTCTTAAAATATAACTTGAGACATGTGGTATTTGCCAATATTTGTGTTCCTCTTATGCCAGATCTATTTTTTACAAGAACTGTGCAAATATCAATAACTCTTGGGTAGGTGTTGATTACTAAGAATATAATTAGGTGTATTACCTGAGGGGGGGTGGAAACTTTTACTAAATTTTTTTTAAACATGCTCAAAGCTTTTTAAATCAATATTTAGAAATTAGTTTAATGATTTACTATTATACCTGCCAGTGATATTTATGTGATATTTATAAATGAAAGTAAATGCAAATTTGTAACAACTTGTTAATAATGTATTGGTGTTTTTGAACCCACAATCTATTTTTTCAGGAAACAAGGCAGTATTATGATTGATAACAATTTTTGGAAGTGTGGATATAATTTGCTAAAATAAGACTTTTGATGTCAATAAAATAACAGCGTAAAAACACACACATATTCAAGTAGATGTCACAGTTGAAAAATATTCCTTGGAAATATTTCTAGGCAGTTGAAATTATTTATACCGCTAAAGAAATCTATTTTTATCTAAATTAGCCACTTAAAGACAAGCTTTTCAACTGGGAAGATTTTAAGAGGTTAGGAAGAGCATAAGTATCTGCCCCACTGTTAAAAAAATAACAGGACATCTGATTACAATGTTGTATTCAGGCTGGGAGGGGTGGCTCACACCTGTAATCCCAGCACCTTGGAAGTCTGAGGCAGGAGGATCATGTGAGCTCAGGAGTTCAAGACCAGCCTGGACAACATATCAAGACCCCATCTCTTAAAAATATATATATACAAAAAAAATTAACCAGGTATGGTGACACATGACTGTAGTTCCAGCTACTTGGGAGGCTGAGGTGGGAGAATCACTTGAGCCCAGGAATTCCAGGTTATAGTGAGCTATGATAGTACAACTGCACTTAAGCCTGGGTGACAGAGCAAGACCCTGTCTCTGAAAAATAGTAATGATGATGATGATGATGAGGCTGTACTCAGAACTTTGGTTGAGAAGGTCTTCTCTATACTGTGGAATTATCTCGCAACAATTGTTAGGATAATCCACTTGTGGTACTTAGGTAACTAAACGTTTTGGGGTATGATCTAAAAACAGACTTGTCTCATTCTGAATTCCAGCAAACAACAAAATGTCTTGTAATAAAGTTCCTGTCCTTGTATTTAATAAAAAAAGATACACCAGAGATACTTTAATGCCTTAATTTGTAAGTAGGGCCTTTAAAAAATGCCCCTCTTTTATTCAGGAGTGTTGATTTACTACCCAGTTTTTGAGAAAATATTAAATATGTGACTTAAAAAGAAAAGGAACTTTTTTTTTTTGCCCACTATAGATATCTAGTTCTAATTTTGGCTTTAAATGTTCTCTATTGTTTCCATTTACAATCAACATGTAACATTACACTTTTAAAAATTACTCCATTTTGTGGTGGTAACCTCCTTTACAGATATTTTTCACATAGAGATTTGTAGTTTAGAATACTGTTGCAAACGTTTACTTTATAACTTGGTTTTTCAAAGGTGCTATTTTTTTTATTACATTACATTGTAATGTTTCCTCTGCAGCTTAATGTTTCATTGAGCAATACGGATTAGGTTGCTAGTTCTCAAAAGTCCTAATATTCATTCTGCTCTTACTCTACTGAATCAGTTTCGTCTTGGATTTTTTATATGGAAGAAACTGTCAGGGAGTCTTTACCTTTGGTAACACAGTATAAGAAATTCACATACTTATTTTATTAAATGCCTGTCTTGTGAAAAATATTTTAAATCATATTTTAAAAATTTGCATTAATTCAATTGGTACTGCCTTCAAGTAGCTATAATATTCCTTTTCTTATGTTGTGGAATATCTTGAAGTAGGAATTGTGAATAATAAAAATAAAAACCCATAAAACTATTTTGTGATCCTTTAATATATGCAAAGTACACTTAAACTTTAGATTTTGTTTATCTTCAATATTCAACCAATTCTAAATGGTTTAGAAAATAAAGTGCTAAGCAGTAGTTTGATTTTAAGAGGAAAAAAATTTGAAATTCCTTTACACTTTGGTTGACAAAAAAATAGTCAAACCCTGTAAAATATTTGAAAAGATTTATTCTGAGCCAAATATAAATGACCATGGCCCATGACACAGCCCTTAGGAGGTCCTGACAACATGTGCCCAAGGTGGTTGGGGGTGCACGTTGGTTTTATACATTTTAGGGAGGCATGAGACATCAGTCAAATGCATTTAAGAAATACATTGGTTTGGTCTAGAAAGGGAGGACAACTTTGGGGGTTTGGGGTCCCAGCTTATAGGAAGATGTTAGAAGTAAAAGTTTGAAGTTGCAAAGAAAACAAACACTCAGAGTAGTGCTCAGCAAGGCAATTTTACTTATGCAGAAGGGGACCACCTGCGAACCTGCTCGCCACAAGAGCACCATGAACAAAGGAGAGGGGGGACTTTTATCCCTAACGCATGAGGCTTCAACCATGTGTCCAGTCTCCATTGGCTGGAGTTGGACCTCACAGTCTAAGCTAAACCCCAATTGGCTAAGAGCTTAAAACTATCCTAAATTGGTAAAGACAATGGAGAGCAAAGGAAGGGAGGAAGTCACTTGCTAAAGAGCTAGGAAAGCAATAACATGTCTAAATAAGGAAAGGAGTATATGCTATAAGCTAAGACATGCCTGGGGGCATGTCTAGGCACACCCTGGCAGGTTAGGGAACCAGTGGGTTAGGCCTTTTAAAATTCAAAGAACAAGGAGACAGGGTATGCTTTATTTGAGGAAGAACTTTAGTGTATCTATCAGTAGATTTTAAAATTTTCTAGTTGACAATTGGTTGAGTTTATCCAAAGACCTGGGATCAATAGAAAGGAATGTCTGGGTTGTGATAAGAGGTTGTGGAGACTCAGCAGTTTGAGACCAGACTGGCCAACACAATGAAACCTCATCTCTACTAAAAATGCAAAAGTTATCCAGAAATGGTGGCATACCCCTGTAATCCCAGCTACTCAGGAGGCTGAGGTGGGAGAATTTCTTGAATTTAGGAGGCAGAGGTTTCAACAAGCTGGGAATGCACCACTGCACTCTAGCCTGGGCGACAGAGTGAGACCCCATCCCAGAAAAAAAAAAAGTTGTGGGGGGACCAAAGTTTTATCATGCACATGAAGCCTCCAGGTTGCAGACTTCAGAGAGAATGGTTGTGAAACGTTTCATATCAGACTTAAAATCTGTGTTGATGTTATCTCTGGAGGTGTTTAATCAAGCACGTCTCACCCCTACTTCCTGCCATGGCCTGAACCACTCTCTCAGGTTAAAAGAGCCCTAGCTGAGGAGGAAGTCCATTCAGATGATTGGGGCAGGGGGACTTAGAATTTGTCTTATACTGTTTTCTGTGACTGCATCTTCTTTTGAGCTTCTCCATAAATCACCGTAACTTTCATTAGGCAACTCAGGGTTTTCAATAGGCAAGTCAGGGCTTGCATCAGATAGAACTTTAGAATGCCATCCTGTAGACTTTGGCATTTGAAACACAGATCAAGAAATTTTGATACTAGCAACTTTCATTTATACTTGGTGACAATTCCTTTATATTCTGTTTTCCATTTTAATAGCTTTATAGCTTGCTAGATTATACAATATGCAAGTTTTAGAAGATATTTTTCAAGATGTTAATTTGATATGAATACAGCAACATCCTTGATAGTTTTAGCTTTTTAAAGAAGCATGCCAAAAATATAGGAAAGTAATTTTCCCCAAGAGTCTTTGTTGCTTGACATCTGTTGATTTTCAGAAGCATTATTTTCTTATCTTTAGATGTTTAAGCATCTAATTATCGTGCTGCTATTTCATAGTTTCTAGTGATATATTCAAATGATCTAAATTTTGCAATAATCCCTTTTCCTCCCCACAAATATGTATCTCAGGCCTATTGCTTGTCAGGTCCTGTTGTAGGGAATGAACATCTTCCTCATATCTTACCTTTATCTTCCCTACACAGTAAAGCTTTGGCAAAATTACTGGGTTAGATTGGTTAGTAAATCACATTGCAAAATAATTGTCTGTATTTTAACAAAATACGGCGTGTTGGTAATCTGATGTGACGGGTTCTTTGTTAATTACATGTGTATAAGCATATTAGGGTACCACTAAGTAGACAGAATTCTGGCTTAAAACGACTTCGTAACAAAGTTAGTATTAGTTATAGATGATGAGACATACAATAGATCATTAAGAGATCTTTGAAGGAAAACATAACTGCAAAAGGCAACATTTAAAAATACTTTTCATATGCATATGGGAAGCACAGAGGTACTTTCCTTTCACATACATTTAGATTTGGATTAAACATAATTGATAGAATAAAAAATAAGCAATGAAGTGTTGTAATTTCTAGTAGGAAGGCACTGAATAGAACTTAAAATTCAATTTGTTTATAGTTTTAGTCTAAACTTACAAAATATTTAAATAGACATAGATATCTCCTTGAGATATGAAGCTTAAAAATATATTGTAAACATTTTAGATTTTTTTTTAATGTTCTGTTATAGCTTTCAAAATATACTGGTTGCCAGGTATGGTGGCTCACGCCTGTAATCTCAGCACTTTGGGAGGCTGAGGCAGGCAGATCACCTGAGATCGGGAGTTCAAGACCAGCCTGACCAACATGGAGAAATCCCTTCTCTACTAAAAATACAAAATTAGTCGGCCGTAGTGGCGCATGCCTGTGATCCCAGCTACTCGGGAGGCTGTGGCAGGAGAATCACTTGAACTCGAAAGGCGGAGGTTGCGGTGAGCTGAAATCAGCACACCATTGTCCTCCAGCCTGGGCAACAAGAGTGAAACTTCGTCTCAAATAAATAAAATTAAAAATATATATATTGGTCATTTTTTATTTTAAAATAATTCTAAAGTTACAGGAAAGTTGTTAAGAATAGTAGAAAAAGCACTTCTAAATCCTTCACTTGAATTCCCTAGTTAACATTTTGTCCTACTTGCTGTAGTTTTCTCTCTTCATGATATTTTGTGAACCATTTGAGAATAAGTTGGAACATTAACCCCTAATTTCGTCAGCGCATATTTCGCAAGAACAAGGACATCCTCTGACCTTGCCACTGTACCATAGCCTGAATCAGGAAATCAACACTGATACTGCTATTAGAAAAACTTCAGCCGAATCAAATTTAAATGAGTTTAATTGAGCAAGGAGTGATTCGTGAATCGGGCAGCCCCGAGAATCAGCAGATTCAGAAAGACTCCAGGGATGCCCCGTGGTCAGAAGAAATTTATAGACAAAAAAAGGGAAGTGACATACAGAAACCGACAGTGAAGCACAGAAACAGCTGGATTGGTTACACATTGGCATCTGTCTTATTTGAACACAGTTTTGAACACCTAGCAGTCTGTGAGTGGTTGAAGTATGTCCCCTGGGATTGGCCAAGACTCAGCTACTGTTACAGGTGCATACTTTTAGTTAGGCTATCAATTTTGTCTACCTATTAAGTTAGGTTACAGTTCGTCCACAAGGTCTCCAATATAGAAGTACAGAGTGCTTCTCAGGCCTTATTTAGTTTAACAATACAATACCTTTATCTAATTGGTAGACCTTATTCCAGTCTCATAGGCATGTATGTATGCAGCACATGTATATTCTGGGTTAAGATCCAATCCAGGTTCAGGAATTACATTTGGTTATCATCTCTTTTAGTCTAGAGTGGTTCCTTAGTTTTTCTTTGTCTTTCCTGATTTGGACATTTTCTATAGCACAGGATCGTTGTTTTATAGACAGTCCCTCCATTTAGTTTGTTTGATGTTTCCTCATGATTAGATTTAATTATGTACCTTTGGGCAGGAATATTTGTTCCATTTTCTGGTGATGTTAACTTTGATGTCTCAGGGCTTTTGTTTCTTAATGTTTTGGTTGCACATAGGTATTTTAATAATAAAAGGAGTTCTAATTCATAGTAGTTTGTGAAACACGGCATTGAGTTTTTTTTATTTATTTATTTATTTATTTATTTATTTATTTATTTATTTTTGAGACAGAGTTTTGCTCTTGTTGCCCAGGCTGGAGTACAGTGATGTGATTTTGGCTCACTATAGCCTCTGCCTCCCAATTCAAGCAATTCTCCTGTCTCAGCCTACCAAGTAGCTGGGATTACATGCATGCACCTCCATGCCTGGCTAATTTTGTAGTTTTGTAGAGACGGGGTTTCACTATGTTGGGCAGACTGGCCTCGAGCTCCTGACGTCAAGTGATCTACCCACCTTGGCCTCCCAAAGTGCTGGGATTATAGGCATGAGTCACTGAGTCCGGCCTGGATTTTTAAAACCAGATTAATATGCCTGTGATTGCATACATGAAGATTTTTAAGTGCTTAAAAAACACTAAATTCTTTATACATATGCAATTTCCAGGCATATTATTAACCCAATCTTTATATTGACATTTATGCCCCTAGATTATACCTTAGAAAATTCTGTGATTAATTTACTTTCATTTTGCTCAAAAGTTCTTAACTGCAGCATTCTGTTCCACATTACTTTATATTCTTACCATCCTCTCCTGCTTTGCTAAAATTACATATGACGCAAAATTGAGATTGCTGTAAAAATACATTTTATTTCTTGACTTACCGTGCCTTACATATTTAAACGCAGTTTGTGCAATTTGAAAATTAACAATTATTCTTAAATTCAGTTAACATTTTGTGGTTTAACTTTGAGGATAATAACTTTAGAAAAATGGCTTTCAGATCAAATCATTTATGAGTCATCTGAGGACCTCAGAATTCTTTCTTTAGAGATTTTGCATCAGCAGCTGGGGGGCCAAGAAATCTGAATTTTTTAGCAAGGTGCTAGACACTTCTGGTGTAAGCAGCTTAGTTATCCCATCAGCCTTTGAGAAACACTGCACTAGAGAAAGGCCAGGTGCAGTGGCTCATGCCTGTAATCCCAGCACTTTAGGAGGCCAAGGTGGGCGGATCACTTGAGGTCAGGAGTTGAAGACCAGCCTGGCCAACATGGTGAAACCCCACTCTACTAAAAATACAAAAACTAGCTGGGTGTGCTGGCGGATGCCTGTACTCCCAGTTACTTGGGAGGCTGAGGCAGGAGAATCACCTGAACCTCGAAAGTGGAGGCTGCAGTGAGCCAAAATCACGCCACTGTACTCCAGCCTGGGCAAGAGCGAAACCGTGTCTCAAAAAAGAAAAGAAAAGAAAAAAGAGAAGAAAGAAGTATCAAGAAGGGGTGAGGAGGTAGGGAATGACTTCTGACAAATGCCATATTCAATGTACCCAATAGAACTGAAACAAAAAAAAAATTAGTCAATCCTCAATGTTTTTTATCAAAATGAATGCTGTAGTTTTAAGTTTATAAAAATGAAAAATGTTATTTGCATAGTCTGACAGGAAGATATTTTTGGCAAATATTATTTTATAGCCATACAATGTTTCTGACTTAAGTGTGTAGCTCGCAATAAGGAACAATAGTAAAATCCAGTCAGGTTTTTTTGTTGTATTGAATTTGACGACATAATATAAAAGATATCATTACAACTACAAAGTATGCTAAAAGATGTGTGAGCCACCACACCTGGTCTAAAAAATATAGTAGTGTTGTTACTTAAATAGAACTTCTAGTGTCTTATTTTTTTGTTGTTAAGCCCTCCCCACACACACACGCACTCACGCACGCACGCACATACACATCCCCTTTCTTACAGAGGATCATACTCAAGATTGTGGGAAATGCGTATGTGTCTATTTTTGAGAAATATGCATGACAGAAAATAATTATAATTTGCCTGAATGATTTTTAATTTAATCATAAGTTGACTAAAATAGGTTTGTGGCTAAATTAATGTGTTTCAAAAGCTGATTTTATTGAGTTAAACTTTCGCTGAACTTTGTTAAAACCTTTACAACAGAGATTAATCTTAAGAACTGAGGAAATGGAAAGGTTAATTTACATTAAGTGTACTCGAGAAGAAAAAATGAATTTAAAACAGTGTTTAGCTTGGAGTATGCAGATTTTTATGCATCAAATATTCATTTTCTTCAAAGTTACAACTTTATTTGTAACTTGGGTGCATAAACATTTGCTCCAAAATCTGGTATTACCTTTTTGTTTCAATTCCAAAATCAACATATGTGAGAATTTTATATAGAAACTTTATATATAGCATTAAAAATGTATCATCCACTATACTCTGGCCTGGGTGACAGAGTGAGACCCTGTCTCTAAAAGAAAAAAAAAAGTATTATATCTTATGAACACTGAAATTTCAAAATTTCAGAATAGATTTTTTTGAAGTAGAGTTAATACTGTTAGTTTGCATTGACAACGAAGAAAAAAAATACTGTTAGCAAGCTGTATGAAATAACAATGACAGGTAGCAAAAGTTAGGTGTGAAAAGGTAAAAAGGCTAATAAAAAGGTCTTTCAGAAAACACTAGTTTAGCTTGGCACGGTGGCTAACGCCTGTAATCCCAGCAGTTTGGGAGGCCGAGGCAGGCGGATCATGAGGTCAGGAGTTCGAGATCAGCCTGACCAACATGGTGAAACTCCGTCTCTACCAAAAACACAAAAATTAGCTGGGCGTGGTGGCATGTGTCTATAATCCCAGCTACTGAGAAGGCTGAGGCAAGAGAACTGCTTGAACCCGGGAGGCGGAGGTTGCAGTGAGCCGAGATCACACCACTGCATTCCTGCCTGGGCTACAGCTCAAGACTCCGTCTCAAAAAAAAAAAAAAAAAAAAAGAAAGCATTGTTTTACGAAATGTTGCTTATTTTACAAGTTGTATGTTTATAGTTATGAAGCATTTTTGGCCCTGGAAAATTCCAAATTATTTAATATGCTTATGGAGTTAATATTTGCTTTGTTTTTGAAAAAGCATTTAAAAATATTTCTGTGAATTAACTTTAGATGCTTGTAAACTTTGTTTTCTTACTAAAAACTATATTTTGAGTTGGATAAACATTAAAATAGAAAAAGAAACCTTTATTGCATATATTTTAAAGTTTTAGGAATTAAGGTTGAGCTGTTTTAGTACCAATTATAATCCTGTAGTAAATGATACAGATTCGTTTAAAGCTATCAATATTTTCTTAGGGGTAAAATGGACTTACTATGTATTTATTTTTTTGGCAAATACTAACAAAAGTTATACACAATACCTTAGGGTATTATTGTTATTAGATTCTCATGACAGGTCTTCACAGATTCTCATTAGTCACATTCAGTGGTGGAATGGTGACATATGTCATGGTTAAGGGCTAAGGCCTGGGAGTGAAACCTGTCTTCGATTTGGGAAAAAGTACTTAACTTTCTTAAGCCTCAAAGTCCTTATCTGTAAAATGGAATAAGCAGTTATCTGAAGAGCAAACGAGGTAATATCTATAAATTTGTAGCACAGTGGTTGGCCAATATAAATACCCAATAAATGTTAGTTGTTACTAATGGCATTGCTACTTTTCATGGTTTTATAACGGTTGTACTAGGTGAAATTTCTGAAGTCATACCTCATTTGTTTCTTGGGCAAAATCACTTGCGGAGAATAGTTCTGGTAGCATTTTCTTTTCCTGTAGTTTTTTTCTGCTTTTATCAGTTTGAAAGATTGCCTATGTTTAGCTGTTTTCCTTATCTTGAATTAGAAGTAGAAGGCTACAGTTTCATTTAGTAGTAGCATAATAAAGAGGAGTTTCCTGTGGCTTAGCCTCCTTTAGGATATATACGGTATCCTGCTGGTCATGGTTTTTGACAGTATTTCAAATGAGTCAGACACTGGTGAGGTATTTCCTGACCCCCTGGCAGTGCATTTAGGGCAGGCAGAGTGGGATTTTGCTCTCCTCACATGCCCCAGGGCAGTTGGGGGGGGGTGGTGCAGCTACTATCTCCACAACAGAAGATCTTTTAGAGAATTCCATTGTGTCAGCATATTAATAATTTTTATGTATAGTATTAATGGAAGAATATAAAAATGTTATAGCTTTCTCAAATGAGAAGTTCCTTAATCAGAATGTGATGAAATAATTTTGCTCAGAAATGCTTCATTAATCTGCCATTGTTAGGAATAAGATGATTTTTCAAAAAACTTAAACTCATTACCCTAAGTCTGAATCCAGGGTGGCTGGATTCAGAGAGGCTGTGTCCCAAGGGAAATGAAAGGTGGCATTCTCGCTTGTAATAGAGAATTCTAGTTGTCCCCCCCAAATCAGTTCTCCACTTTTCTAGTAATTGAACCATTCAGTTTTAACTTGGCACTGAGAATAAAGATCTTTTGCAGTCTCTCTCCTAGCGAGGCATGGCTGTATGAGTAAGTTTTAGTTAACAGAATGTGAGTGGAAGTGACATGCAACTTCCAGTAAGCATCCCCCCTTGGGATATGGATGTCATGTCAGCAATCCATCTTGGGACATGATGGATCTTGGAACTCCCTAGGAATAGTGGAGCAATTAAAATAAAGGAACTTGGATATTTACCACCATGGAGCAGCCCCAGGGCTGCTGAATACAGCTGTGCTGTTGTGAGCACCATTCCCATGACCACAGTGTGAATGGGAATCCCCAGGAGTTGTGCGGTGCACATCCTGCACAACCACACACAGTAGTCCAGAAACACCTGTGCAGGTAGGATAGACTAGAGGAGTAAGTCTTGGGAAGCTTCCACCTGGGCTGTGTCTTATTATTTGGATCTCTGTAAGGCTGTAAATCATGGACAGCAAGTTGGGTGTTTTAGTGTCCTTTAGCAAAGGAAGAGAAGTCGAAAGGAGTAGTAGTGAAGGGGTGAAATGAAGATTGCTTGACTGCATGCTGAGTGGAAAGCACTATGGTAAGGGCCATGGAGAGTATAAAGAAAGCACAGTGCCTGCCCTTCAGGAACTTAAAATCTAGTGAGGAAAAACCTATTTATGCCAATAATTTTACGGAATATCACCCTCAAGAAATGTATACTTTAGTACAGAAAAATGTATTTATCCCAATTATTTTACTTTATTTTTATAGAGACAGGGTCTTGCCATGTTGCCCAGGCTGGTCTCCAACTCCTGAGCTCAAAGGATCCTCCTGCCTCGGCCTCTCAAATTGCTGGGCTTACAGATGTGAACCAATGCACCCAGCCCTGTATCAATAATTTTAATACACAGGAGTAAAGCGTGGCATTAGAGACAACAATCTAGTAAGAAAAAGACACTGAGACCAATAACATCAATATAAGCAGTGAAGCAAATCCTGGAGCTGCCCTGATAGTGAGTAGAATATAACTAGCTAGCTTCAAGTTTCCAAATAAGTACATTTGTCAATTTTCCCTTAAGATATTCTTATATTATGAGGTTTAGCCCTAATTTTTTTATTTCAGTGCCCTGAGACATCTGGCTTCTGCAGCACATACGCAGTCTGCCTAGTGTATTTTAAAGATGGTTTTTTTCCTAAAAGGAAAAATCAATATTTTTTATTTGCGCAAGGAAATGAAAACCTGCTTGGCCTCAGCGGAACAAAACATCTAATTTATTTTACAATGTTTTCTAAATATTACTCTAGAGAAGCTTATATTTATGGGTAGTATTTGAATATGATCTTTAAAATACATTGTTTTGGTAGTATTGTTTCAAACAGACTATAATAATAATATATTAAAAGGGAAAATGCAGTTGCAAAATGAATGTGTACATGTTTACTGTTTATGTGAGGGCCAACCCCAAATCCTGCAAAACCTTTTCTCAAAGTTAAGACCATTCTCATTGCAGCAGCATCTGGCGATTAAAACCCACAACAACAAATATTTATTAAGAACCTATTAGGAGAACGACTCTACTGAACCCTGTGGAGGTCTGTTTTCTCAAATTTTTATTTTAAATTTAATATTTATTTTTAGTTGTGGGACACATGCACAGGATATACAGGTTTATTACATAGGTAAATGTGTGCCATGGTGGTTTGCTGCACCTGTCAACCCATCACCTAGATATTAAGCCTCACACACATTAACTATTTTTCCTAATGCTCTTCTCCCCCCCCACCCCACCCCTTGACAGGCTCCAGTGTGTGTTGTTCCCCTCCCTGTGTCCATGTGTTCTCATTGTTCAGCTCCCACTTGTGAGAACATGCGGTGTTTGGTTTTCTGTTCCTGTGTTAGTCTGCTGAGGATAATAGCTTCCAGCTTCATTCATGTCCCTGCAAAGGGCATGATCTCATTTTTTTTACGGCTGCATAGTATTCCATGCTGTATATGTGGCACATTTTCTTTATCCAGTCTATCACTGACGGGCATTTACGTTGATACCATGTCTTTGCTATTGTGAATAGTGCTGCAATGAACATAAGTGTGCATGTATCTTTGTAACAGAATGATTCATATTCCTTTGGGTATATACCTTTGAATTTAATTTTTAATTATTTGTAGACACAGAGGTCTTGCTTTGTCACCCAGGCTGGTCTTGAACTCCTCGGTTCAACTGATCCTGCTGCCTCAACCCGCCCAGTGCTGGGATTATAGGTGTAAGTCACTGTGCCCTGCCCAGTATTTTGTGTTTTTTGTGAGACAGAGTTTTATTCTATCACCAAGGCTGGAGTGCCGTGGTGCAATCATGGCTCACTGCAGCCTCAAACACCTGGGTTCAAGTGATCCTCCCACTTCAGCCTCTTAAGTAGCTGGGACTACAGGTATGTGCCACCACACACCAGCTATTTAAAACAAAAATTTTTTTCTTGAGATGGAGTCTTGCTCTGTTGCTCAGGTTGGAGGGCAGTGGCCCCATCTCAGCTCATTGCAACCTTCGTCTCCCAGGTTCAAGCAATTCTCCTGCCTCAGCCTCCTGAGTAGCTGGGACTACAGGCGCATGCCACCACACCCGGCTAATTTTTTGTATTTTTAGTAGAGATGGGGTTTCACTGTGTTAGCTAGTATGGTCTCAATCTCCTGACCTCGTGATCCGCACACTTTGGCCTCCCAAAGTCCTGGGATTACAGGCATGAGCCACCGTCCCCTGCCAAATTTTTAAAATTTATTAAAACAAAAATTATATCACTGTTTCCCACGCTGGTCTCCAACTCCTGGCCTCCAGCAATCCTCCTGCCTCAGCCTTACAAACTGTTGAGATTACAGGTATGAGCCACCACGCCTGGCCTTCTATATTCTCATACAGTAAGTCACTACCCAAAAGGAGACATACAAAGATAAAACTAACTAATACACAGTGTTAAATAGAGGCCCAAAGGGTTGTGACTATGTAGGGGAGGAAAGGATTATTTTTACTGGGTGAAGCTTATAGCCTTCATTGGAGAGATGACTGTTAAAGGATTGGTAACATTTTGACATGAACAATTAGAAATGAGGATGGGGGCTGGGGCAGGGTTGGGAGGAGCAGATGGTGCAAAGAGAGGCAAGGAGCATGTAAGATAAAAACAAGGCGGGCCAGGCATGGTAGCTCACATCTGTAATCCCAGCACCTTGGGAGGCTGAAGTGGGTAAATCACTTGAGGTCAGGAGTTCGAGACCAGCCTGGCCAACATGGAGAAACCCTGTCCCTACTAAAAATGCAAAAATTAGCTGCGCATGGTGGTGCATATCTGTAATCCCAGCTACTCAAGAGGCTGAGGCAGGAGAATTGCCTGAACCTGGGAGGCGGAGGCTGCAGTGAGCCGAGATCGTGCCACTGCCTTCCAGTCTGGGTGATGGAGCAAGACCCTGTCTCAAAAACAGAAACAAAAACAAAACAAACAAACAAAAAACAAGGGGCACATGTTGGGCCATGTGGATTCTTGTCTCTTAGAGAGGCATGGTCTTTGTTTAGCAGGCAGACCAGCAAAGATTGCTGAACACAGTGTGACAATCCTGTCTGTCCTTTAGTCAAGTGTGGGAAAGACAAGGAGGGTCAAAGACTGAAGCCTGGAAACCACTTTAGGAGGCTGCTGCCTGATTCCAGGCAAGAAGTCCTGAGAGCCTAAACAGAAGGAGCATGACTAAAAAGACAATGGTGGATGAGCTGTTTGAGACATTCTTGAAAAAGCAGCTTCAGAGTCTGGTTACTGGGAAGAACTGGAAGAAGAAAAGGAGCACCTAAAATAGTCCTCAGAATTCTTAAGCATATAAGTTATAGCTATAATTTTATAATCTAACACTAAACAAAAATAAAGCATTGTATTTTCCCCAAAGATACATGTTAATAAACTCCCACATATCAGTAAACGGCAAATCTATTTTGCTGTTCCCTGACCTTGCAGTCATTGTTGATGTGGTATTTTCTCTCACATTTCTGTGTGTTGGTTTGACCTTCAAAACATATCCAGATGCATGAACAGGCGTGTGGCTCAGGCCTGTAATCCCAGCACTTTCGGAGGCCAAGGCAGGTGGATCACTTGAGGTCAGGAGTTCAGACCAGCCTAGTCAACATGGTGAAACCCTGTCTTTACTAAAAATGCAACTATTAGCCAGGCATGGTGGCACACGCTTGTAGTTCCAGCTACTTAGGAGTCTGAGGCAGGAGAATCTCTTGAACCCGGGAGGCGGAGGGTTCAAGAGATTACAGTGAGCCAAGACTGAGCCACTGCACTCCAGCCTGGGTGACAGAGCAAGACTCAGTTTAAAAAACAAAACAAAAACCAAAGTATACCCAGATGCAGACATTTCACCCTTCCATGGCTGACACTGTCCTGGGCCGGGCCATCATTTTCTTTTGTCTGTATCATTGTAGTTGCCTCCTAACTGCTTTCCTCAATTAATCCCTGGGTCCCTATAGACTACTCTTAACATAGCAGTTATTTTATGAAACTAAAGTGAAACTGGCGCTTGTAATCCAGGCTACTCGGGAAGCTGAGGCAGGAGAATCCCTTGAACCAAGGAGTCAGAGGTTGCAGGGGAGCTGAGATCGTGCCACTGCACTCCAGCCTGGGCAACAGAGCAAAACTCCATCTCAATAAATAATTAAAAATAAATAAATAAATAAGTTGAAATCGTGTTATTCCTTTTCTCAAAACTTTCCACAAATTCTCCACTTCTACTTTTACTATCAGAGTAAGTCAGCGTCCTAACTATGCAGCCTACTAAGCCCTCCGTAACCTGCTGCTTCTCCTCTGCTGTTACAATCACCTTCTACCTTATTGTCCTTTGCTATTTTACTCCAGCCACATTTGACACCTTGCTGTCCATAGAAAATGCCAACCATGCGCCTGCCTCAAAGGCCAATGCACTTGGCACTGCTTCCCTGTTTCTGCTCAGTGTCACTTTTTGTCACAGAAGCCCTCCCTGACTACCCTGTGAGGAAGCAACCCTCTTCCCTCCACTGCGTTCTATATCCCCTAACTCCAAGTTTATTTTTAAATAACAGTTGACAAAACACGTATCTATATAGTTTGTGGGTCCCACTGTATAGATCCTAGGGTTCTATAACACAAATCTGCTGTTACTGGCTGTACAGTAGTCAATCAGTAATTTTTTCTTTATGATATTAGGTAGAGTATTTTCAGTGTTTATTGATATGGTAATTTCAAACCAAAACTATGAAGTTTTTTTCTTAGCTGAAAAAATAAAGTCTAATCAGGAAAAAGGGAGATGACAGGTAAGAGAATAGAAGAGTTTATATTGAGAGAAAGAATGGAATCAGGGTTCTCTGTAAGGGGCCTACAACATTTTAACTTGAAATTTTTTTTCCTGTTGAGTTCCAACTTGTTTCCTTCTAATTTCTTGCTAAAACTAATTTGAATCCTCAAACTAGGGCAGGTGTGGTGGCTCACGCCTGTAATCCTAGCACTTTGGGAGGCTGAGGTGGATCACTTGAAGTCAGGAGTTTGAGACCAGCCTTGCCTACATGGTGAAATCCAGTCTCTACTAAAAATCCAAAAATTAGCTGGGTGTGGTGGCGGGTGCCTGCAATCTCAGCTACTGGGGAGGCTGAGGCATGAGAATCGCTTGAAGCTGGGAGGCAGAGGTAGCAGTAATGCAGTGAGCCGAGATCATGCCACTGTACTCCAGCCTGGTTGACAGAGTGAGTCTCCGTCTAAAAAAAAATAAAAAAAAAGAAAATCCTCAAACTAAAAGTGGGTAGTAAAGCTAGCTGCTTTAACCAATGTATCCAGAAGTTTCAGCAGGTTAACATAAAGTCGAGAGGGTGCATAACCCACCTCCGTGCAGTGGATCCAGGGACCTAGGGTCCTTCTATCTTACGGCTAGGCTGTCTTTAACATATGCCTTTCAAGGTCAACGTGCCTGTCTTTATCACCCTAGCACAGCAGAAGAGACACACAGATTTGCATGCAGGCAGTTTTTATGGGCTAAATGTGGAAGTGGTATTCATGGATATTCCACTAGCAAAAATGTAGTTGCATAGTCAAAACAAATTGTATAAAATGCTGGTGCCCAGGAAGGTACAGACGGCACTTTAGAACCGCATTAACATGGCTAGATGCGGTGGCTCACACCTGTAATCCCAGGACTTTGGGAGGCTGAGGCAGGTGGATCACCTGAGCTCAGGAGTTTGAGACCAGCCTGGCCAATATGGCGAAACCCTATCTCTACTAAAAACACAAAAATTAGCTGGACGTGGTGGTCAGCACCTGTAATCCCAGCTACTCAGGAGGCTGAGGCAGGAGAATTGCTTGAGCCTGGGAGAGCGAGGTTGCAGTGAGCCCGAGAGTGCACCACTGCACTCCAGCCTGGGTCACAGAATAAGACTCTGTTAAAAAAAAAAAAAAAAAAAAAAAAGAATTGCATCGACAGTGACTACTCCAGCCTGGGTGACAGAATAAGACTGTCTCAAAAACAAAAAAAAAAAGAATTGCATTGACAGTGATTACTAAGATGACCGTTCTTCCCCAGTGTTTGTATCTATGGAATTCTTGATGCTTTAAAAATAAATTTTAAAGAGCTGTTTATGTGATAGGGACATTTATCTTTTGTCTATTGCTTCTCCTGCAAATTTTCTTCCTTTCTCTTGTTCCTTGTAGTTATGAGCTTCCCACATCCCCGCTGCAGTGGACACACATGCTTTGGCATATGCAAGCTGATTATATTTTGCTTTGTGAGGTCTCTCTTTATAATTTGAAATCATAGAAATCCACGTATAGAGGGATGTATATGGGGCTTTGTATTTTATGCCATTGATCTACATGTTTACTTTTGCATCAATTCTGCCCAGTAGGAAGCTGAAAGGTATTACAGAGATGAGGGGAACAATGTGTATGATGAAAAAAAGAATCAACCAGTTAAGTTTGCATTCAATGTCCTTATTCAGCTGATTTCAGTCTCTCAAATAGCAGCTGAGCATGTGTGTCTGTGTGACTGTGGCAGAAAGATGAAGAGGTGAGGATGGACAAATGAAAATAGTGAGAGATTGTGGGGGACTGAGACTGTGATCTGGTAAATTGGGATTCACATTGTTGAAGAACATTTCAACACATTTTGTTAAAATATTAAATTGGCTTTTATTAACAATCAATTCATGAATTAGGTAGCGTCTCATCTATGAAACAGAAAAGACCCTCCAGTGGGCTGAGCAAAGGAGATAGGCTTTATAGGCATAACAGAACTGAAGAAGCAGAAACAGGGAACAGAAAGCAGACTGGTCATTTCCAGGTTACTCTCCTTCTAGGGTTCAGACAGAGAGAACGTTCTCATCATGCCTATTCTGGATGCTCCTTTTGACTGTCTGCTGTGAGTTTTCCTGTTCCTTGGAAAAGCAGCCCATTTTAAAGTTCAATTAGACCATGTGGCACTTAGCATGACTGACTCCATTCTGGTTTGCTCTGGTTTGTTGGGGCTTACTGCAGGAGCTCAGTCCAAAACAACGCCCTCCTATTAAATTTCATTTGGCAATGCAATAATGATTCTATATTTGCGTATTGATTTCATGAATTCCAAACAGCTTCTGAATTGTCAAACTTGTTGGAGCATAACATTGTATTTGAGTGTTGGTATCTGATTTAAACAAGGTTGCAAAATGAGTCATCAATGGCAGTAAACTAAATTCAGTTTCTAGATTTTCCCTAAAACGAATCAAGCAAACAACCTAGAGAGGTATTAAAATTAAGGGCACGATAAAAATGCTGTTAGCAAGGTAGCAGTGTGGTGTTAATACAATAATTTTGCTTCTTAGGAAGACATAGGATAAATGACTTTTTGAATAAACACTGCAATAATTGTGTATAGAATGCATATTTCTTTAAGCTGAAAGACAATAAAAGGAATTACTTTGAGTGCAAAGAAATTTACAGCTCAGTTATGAGTACGCATTGAAAAGTGGAATTATGGCTGCCTCAAGTGTATTTGAATTTATAAAGGAAATTCAGAAGTAAAGCAGTGTAGACTTGATATTCCCAATGTTGTGACCCTTCCTAAAACTCTTCAGGTTTCTTGATCATATAAAACTTGCTTGCAGCAGAGATATTGGCAGTGTATAAAATCTGGATGGAATCCAGAACCTAGCACAGTTGAGGGGAAAATGTCCTTTCGGGTGCTGAATATATAGAGGCATGAAACAAACAAGCCTTCATCTATTTATCATAGTTCATGGTCTGGTCATGTCCCCTGCCAAAGCTTTTCTGGGAAGCTGTAAGGAGAAAATGATTTGCTGGCCTAACTTCTGACTTGACTTCATTCCTCTCTGTGGGGGGATCACTTTACATTTCCTTAATTGCAGGGACAGCTTGTGTGGCTGGCAGTTGTTTGAACTGAGAAATGGACTTTAATGAACTACAGTTTCTTTGGCTCAGCTGGAATTTAAGTAGTCATAGACTAAATTAACAGCCATGGTCAAAGCCCAGATGACAGCTGTGTCACAGAAAAGGAAAGGTAAGGGTTTATTTTGTGCTACTATATTAGGATCATGCTTTTAAAATAATGAGTTTTGCAACTTCACACTTTTGAGTTATATTGCCATTTTTTTAAGGTACCAAAAGACTCCTCCAAGGTAATGTTAATAAACCTTAGGTGTGAGGATAGGGAATGCAGCCTGACTGACTGCAGAGAGTAATTTGTATTCATTTTGAGATTTATAATACATAGTTTTTGTTTCATTGTGACCGAATGCAATAGGTCGTGAACATTATTTCTATTTAACATCTAAGGTTACAAATGTGGGTAAAGGTTAAGTCGCATGGACGAACAAAATAAAAATTAGAACTATCATCCTTAACCTTTAATTTTACAAGTGGTACCTCTTCTACTACTTCTATGGGCGTCACAAACATTTCTTGACGAGTTTTAAAGACGTTATGCAAATTAAGGCCAGGTTTGGTGGCTCACGCCTGTAATCCCAGCACTTTGGTGGCCAAGGGGGGCAGATCACTTGAGGCCAGGAGTTAGAGACCAGCCTGACCAACATGGTGAAACCCCGTTTCTACTAAAAATACACACACACAAAAGTTAGCCAGGTGTGGTTGCACATGCCTGTAATCTCAGCTACTTGGGTGGATGAGGCTGGAGAATTGCTTGAACCCAGGAGGCAAAGGTTGCGGTGAGCCAAGATTGTGCCACTGCACTCCAGCCTGGGTGACAGAGTGAGACTCTGTCTCAAAAAAAAAAAGACATTATGCAAATTAAAAGTATTACCATTAAATCTGTTCATTCTTAGTTTGTTAATTCCTAGGGAACTGAACTTGCCCAATACTCTTCCAGGAAATTGTTTGTTAATGATGTGCTTTAAATGTGTTCCTACTCCTTCCTCATTTTGACAAATGGATTTGGATTAACAGATGGTTTTGTCTGTTTCAAAGCCATTTAGCAAATTAGCAGCAGAAAATGGAAATTGTGACAGAGTCTTGCTGTGTTGCCCAGGTTGGGGTGTAGTGTAGTGATCACAGCTCACTGCAGCCTCCAACTCCCAGGCTCAAGTGATCCTCCCACCTCAGCCTCCTGAGTAGCTAGGATAGGGACCTGTACCACAACACCTGGCTTTTTCTTTTCTTTTTTTAAAATGCAGTCTCTCTGTGTTGCCCAGGTTTGCATTACCTTCTTAAAGGCTTGGATGAAACAAAATGAGACAAAAATCTAGTGAGAAAAACTACATCACAAAGTCTCTGCTCTTTTCTCGAAGTGGCATTTCACATCGTATTTCCAATGATAAACTATAAAGATACAGCAATTGCATGTATCTCTTGCAGCAAAGGGGACCAGCATACCCAAGTTTGGCTGGGACTTTGCAAGTTTTAGCAGTGAAAGTTCATCTTACTGGAAACTCCTCAGTCCCAGGCAAGCCAGGATAATTGGTTACCCTTCTTGCACATGGATGTTCCATAGGTAGAGTAGGGCTCAGGAGGGGGCTTGCATCAGTGCTCAAATAATGTCATCGGCATCTCACCTCTTTGGTCTACTGCAGGGTGGGCTGTTTATAGGCTTTAAAAAACTGACCAGCGATGGTTTCAGGCTCCTCAGTTTAATTAAAAGAAGTCAAATTTCAAACATGTCCTCCCTCCATTAAAACTAGTGGAAGTGGAAAAAACATCTCTCTTCAGAAACCCTCAAACATCATGGGATTCAGTGAGTTTGTATGTCTGCTCTTGAGCCAATTACTGTGGATGAGTGGGTGAAATAATTTAATTGTGGTCATCAGGGTCCATGTCTGAGGCTAGAGATGGAATTTATGTCACCCTAACCACATGGTTGACAATAAAGTTTCCTTAAAAAACATTGATGTCATAACAAAGGGAGGTAATATTTGCTATCAAACAGCAACACTGCATTTACATCATGCTAATAATTAAGAACAAGCGCAGAAAACTTTTGCTTCTATACAGGACTCAGTAAATAGCAGCTGGTCATAGTATGTATCAGAATCACTCAGAGGGCTTGTTGAAATGGACTACAGGGCCCCATGCTGCAGAATTTCTGAATCATTAAGTATGAGTTGGCATTTATTCTGTAATTCTGCAGTAAAGGCAGAATTCTGCAGTAAATTCTGTAATTCTGCAGTAAAGGCAGAATCACTATTCCTCAAATTGAGGAACAGTGAAAAGAACAAAGGAAAAAAGGACTTGGCATTCCTTTTTCAACCTTCTTCGAAGAGTGGGAAAAGCTGTTATTTGCAAAAAGGATTTGCCTTATTTAGTGTGGTTCCTGATTAAAGGTTACTGTGGCTTGATACTGAACATCTGTCTTCTCCAAAACTCATGTTGAAATTTATTCTTTCTGTGTGTGTGAGATGGAGTCTCATTCTGTCACCCAGACTGGAGTGCAGTGGCACCATCTCAGCTCACTGCAATCCCCACCCACCTCCTGGGTTCAAGAGATTCTCTCGCCACAGCCTCCCAAGTAGCTAGGACTACAGGTGCATACCACCACGCCCAGCCAATTTTTGTATTTTTAGTAGAGACAAGATTTCACCATGTTGGCCACACTGGTCTGAAACTCCTGGCCTCAGGTGATGCACCCACCTAGCCCTCCCAAAGGTTATAGGTGTGAGCCACTGCACCTGGCCTCATGTTGAAATTTAATACCCAAAGAGGCATCATTGACAGGTAGGGCCTTTAAGAGGTGTTTGAATCATGAGGGCTCTGCCCTCATGAAGGGATTAATCCATCATAGATGAATGGATTATCATAGGACGGGAGCTGGTGGCTTTACAAAAAGAGGAAGAAAAGACCGGAGCTAGTACATTAGCATGCTCAGTCTCCTGGCCACGGGATACCCTGTGCCCCCTTGGGACTCTGTGGGGTTCCCACCAGAAAGAAGCCTCTCATCAACAGATGAGACTCAGCCAGGATCAATACTTTGTATTGTTCAAGCCAATCAAGTTGACACTCAGTATTAACCATCACAAGGATAAAAGACATGTCCTTATGTAACTGCCAATAGGGAGCTAGCTGGCTGTCCCCTTTTTGTCATTCCCTTATATAAGAAACCCTTCTTTCACAGTGGCAAGGTTTATCTCTTCTCTGTTGGCCATACCCACTGATCTCATTAACTGCCTACAGACTCAGCTTGGAACTCATGCTGTTGAAGAGCTCAATCTTCCTTCCCTGTATCCCTTAGTTGTCGGTCACCTCATTGGAGCTCTGCTTGTATTTCCAGCCAGGCTGCAGCTGGTGGCATTAGACTGAATTTCTGTGATGCACATTCTTCTCTGTCCTTTAATGAAAGTATCACCAATCTTCACTTTCATAATTTACTTCTCTTAGCCCTGGATCTGTAACTCTGGGGAAGTCAACGTGAGTCAGAGATGGAGGGTGAGGTGGAGATGGTGGTGGTGATGGTGATGGCAGGTATGGTGGATTCTCAGTCTTTATGTATCCTCTGCCTGGCCATACCAGGCTTTTTTCTCTACTCTAGCAGTACTTATGTGGCCCAGTGAGTGAGATGCCAATTCCTCCTCTTACCCACATAACTACAGATCTTTTTAAAATATTAACAATTATTTTTTGTAGAGATACAGTCTTGCTATGTTGCCCAGGCTGGTCTTGAACTCCCAACTTCGTAGAGTCCTCCCACCTCAGGCTCTTCAAGTACTAGGAGTACAGGCATGAGCCACAGCACCTGGCTATAAATTTAACTCTTTTGAGGGTTGTACCCTTGGCTTTGCAAAGGAGAGGACTGCATTCTATCAAAATAAGCCCTGGTCTTTTTCTGTCCCATTGATCTCATAGCTCTTGTTAGTAAAGATCATCAACATAGCTGAGGACTCGGACAGACATCTCATACCAAGAACCAGACCCCTACTGAAATGCCGCTTGGGAAAATGTAATAATGTCATTCTTCACCGAGATACCTGCACTATTCTATAACTGAGGGCTTTAAGAGTAGTGAGTAACTCACTTTTTATTTTGTTACATGTATCAGCTGCCTCTTCTTATTGAGTTTGCAGCCAATTAAACCTTGTTTTCTGACACAAGTGTGTGAAACAGATAATCATTTGGAGAATGACATGCTAATGATGGGCAAAAAAAGTTAAGAAAACATTTCTTTTGATTTTTGTCCTGGAAAAAAAAAAAAAAAGCATAGGAATGCAATGGGATGAAAGTCCAGATTGAAATGGCATGAGCAGGAGTGTGGCTATGGGACTGTCTCAAGAGTGGAAGGATGGGGAATGGGGAAGAGGGCGATGGGGTTACAGAGGGTGTTAGCTGATCTGCAAATCTGTTCCCATAGTCTTGGCAGACACTGTTGAATAATTTACAGGGCTAAATTCTGAAGAGACTTGAATCTAGGCCGAAGAATTTAAACAATGCTATTAAGAATTTTTGAGACAGAGAATTACATGTAGATATTACATTATACATATATATACATATATAAGACTATATATGTATATACAAAATATGTGTATATATTACATTTCATATTACATTTATATTTATATATCATACACACATATACATATATACATATTTATATGTATTATACATACACACACACATATTTGGAGAGAGAATTTCACTCTGTTGCCCAGGCTGGAGTGCAGTGGCACAGCCACGACTCACTGTACCCTCGACCTCCTGAGGTCAAGTGATCCTCCCATCTCAGCCTCCCAAGTACCTGGGACTACAGGCACACACCACCACACCCGGCTATTTTTTGCATTTTTTGTAGGGATGGGGTTTTGCCATGTTGCCCAGGCTGGTTTGAACTCCTGGGCTCAAGCAATTCATCTCTCGGCCGCCCAAAGTGCTAGGTATACAGGCATGTGCCACTGTGCCCAGCCAACATTTGATATTAACATAGTGATCATGATCAGGATCCAAGTGTGTTACATGCAGCTAAATCTAAGACGCCATAGATTGGTATGCACTATTAGTTTATATAACGCTAAGGAAAAAAATATGCTTTCAAAATATATTACTTCCCTATGGCCAGGGGTGGTGGCTCACGCCTGTGAATGTTAGCACTTTGGAAGGCTGAGGCAGGAGGATTGCTTGAGTCCCAGAGTTTGAGACCAGTCTAGGCAACATGGAAAAAACCTGTGTCTACCAAAAATATAAAAATTAGCCAGGCACACGGCATGTGCACCTGTGGTCCCACCTACTTAGAAGGCTGAGGTGGGAGGACTGCTTGAGCTGAGAAGGCAGAGATTGCAGTGGGCTGTGATTGTATCACTACACTCCAGCCTGAGTGACGGGAGTTAAAACCTGTCTCAAAAGAATATATATATACACATGTATATATATTCTTTACATATATGTGTGTGTGTGTGCGTGCGCATGCATATGTATATGTATGTATGTACACATATATATGTATATAATTTCCCTATGCTTTGTTATCACTTAAAAGTTTTCAGCTGGGCAAGGTGGCTCATGCCTGTAATCTCAGCACTTTGGGAGGCCAAGGTGGGCAGATCATGAGGTCAGGAGTTGGAGACCAGTCTGGCCAACACAGTGAACCTCCATCTCTACTAAAAATACAAAAATTAGCTGGGCATGGTGACAGGCGCCTGTAAGACATTTTCAATGACAAAAAAACGTCTTTTAAGCTTATTTTTGCTGAGGTGAAAGAAATTAATTATACATCACTCCTTTGCATACATGAGGCATACAGATGCTCAAAGAAATAGAGGCAAAACAAATTGGTTAGAGTATTACTAAAACTTCAGCTTGTAGCCAAATTCCTCTAAATGAGTTTCCACATGAAAGCATCAAGATTTGTGTTTTAAAGATCTTGTCCTCTGTGCCAATAAGGGTGCTGTTGATGCAGCATTTCTTAAATGAGTGCTCCACTCCTGACTCAGGGATAGCCTTCCAAGCGGCTGGCACAGATGCAGAGTCTGGCAGTTTTGATGTTCATCCACATACAATGATAACTGTGTCGAAGTTGCTATATGAATGAGAGCAACTGCAAGGTACCTCCCAATCTGAGAGACACTGAAATGTGCAAAATACATCTTATTTATTTATTTACTTATTTATTTATTCTGAGACAGAGTCTCACTTTGTTGCCCAGGTTGGGCAGCCTCCACCTCCCAGGTTCAAGCAATTCTCCTGTCTCAGTCTCCCAAGTAGCTGGAATTACAGGCATGTACCACCATGCCCAGCTAATTTTCATTTTTTTAGTAGAGGTGGGGTTTCACCATGTTGGCCAGGCTGGTCTGGAACTCCTGTCCTCAAGTGATAAACCCGCCTTGGCCTCCCAAAGTGCTGGGATTACAGGCATGAACCACGGCACCTGGCCTAAAAGTTCATGTAAGAATCGATGAAATCTGTATTTGCAGAACACTTGGAAATTACTGACAAGTAGAGAGAACAATGTGTACTCTTACCTAAATTAGTACTTTGTTGTATTTTCTTTCAGTATTAAAAACATTTTTATTTGTATAGTTACAATCAAACCAAACCTTTAACTGTGTATCCTGCTTTCTCTCTTAATATGAGCATTATTTCATACTGTTCTATTTACAAGACATGCAGTATTCCATTATGTGGATGTCCAATCATCTGCTTTATTATCTAACTGATCATTTAGCTAATCAAATTCAAAAGCCACAGATGAATTTCCAGACAATTTTAAATGAATGAGAGTCAGGTAGACAGTAAGGAAAACGGTATCAACTATATAAGCTTTCAAGGCTTTTTTCCCCCCCCCTAAAAATAGTCCTCAAAATCGTTAATAACAGTTTGAGGCTGGCACATTGGTTTATGCCTGTCAGGGGGCGCCCCCCCACCCCCCCCAGGCTGCAGTGAGCTGTGATCATGCCACTGCATGCCAGTCTGGGTGACAGAGTGAGGCCCTATCTCAAAAAAAAAAAAAAAAAAAGTTGAAATATTAACCTAAGCTATTCACAGATTTTGCAGCACAAACACTCTTTCCTGGCCTTATAAAATAAATATTACCCCATTGCTGCCTCGACCACCAAAACATACACAGAACTCCCATTTCAGAGTAAGAATGTATTTTGTCCTGAAAAACATTTTATCAAAATGCCTTCTAAGAGTGTTGGAAGAAGATATAACTATACAAATAAAAATGGTTTTAATACTGAAAGGAAATATATCAAAGTACTAAGTTAGGTAAGAGTGCACATTGCTCTTCTTGCTTGTCAGTAATTTCCAAGTGTTCTGCAAATACAGATTTCATCGATTCTAAGACGCACTTTTAGGCCAGGTGTGATGGCTCATGCCTGTAATTCCAGCAGTTGGGAGGCTGAGGCGGGTGGATCACTTGAGGACAGCAGTTCAAGACCAGCTTGGCCAACTTGGTGAAACCCCATCTCTATTAAAAATACAAAAATTAGCTTGACATGGTGTTGCATGCCTGTAAACTTAAATGCTAAGAGGTCAGGTTTTAAGAAAGACCCAAAGAGTGAAAATTATATTAAAAGGAGAATGAAAAACTAAGGTCAGGTTAAGGTTATCATCTCATAGAAAAAGCTATGAGGAAGAAGCTAAAAGAAAGAGGTGGTGTGAGTTGATGCCACGTCAATGGCTTTCTGAAGATGGAGAGGGGAATGAACACAGCCAGAAAAAGAAGGAAAAGAAAGAAAGTACAAGTAGTACCCTCTAAAGGAAAAATAATCGGAGCCACAGAAGAGTAATGTCTATTTTATTCCAGGACAATTACTTAGGTTGATGTTCCCTTTTATATAAACTTCTGGGTTATTAAAATTCTGAGACAGCCTAAACGGAGATTATCACTTACACAATTAAGGATTATGGCTCCTAAAAAGACTGTCATGTTTGAAAAGCACAGCAGCCAGTCTTGACAGCAGGAAAGAAGAAAAAGCAGCCTTTAAATAGAATAGGAAGTTCATCCCTAGTTATTCTGAATTTTGACAGAAGCAGTCTGTGGGGGATTACCTGGAGCTACAAGATGGAATATTAGCCTTGATTTTATGAGTAAGACACAAGAGATGAGAGCACTTATTGGAAAACCCTTTATTTTGGGTTGTTCATAGATAAAAGGCAATGAAAACTGCAGTGCATGATATAAAGAGCAAGTGGTTTATAGAGAAATGGACTATACATTCAATGTCAACGTAATATTTTTCTTTGACAATCACAGGTTAAATAATTTTAGAATGGTTAACACTGAACTTTAAACCAGAAAGAAAGAAAAGGAGAGAAAAATACTAGTGTGAAAGGAATTACATCCAGAGGAACTGTTTCTGGCATTGTTGTAATCTCAAATAAGCAAACATAAAGTGTGTTTGGTTTTAAACAATTAATAACATACACACAGAGTGAAAAAATATTTGTAAATCATATATCTGATAAAGGGCTTATATTCAAAATATATAAAGAAATCTTATAACTCAACAATAAAAAGAAAAATAACTAAAAAATAGTTGAATAGAGACATCTCCAGAAAGACTATTTCAACCTCATTATGATTACAGGAATGCAAAGTAAAGCCATAACGAGACACCACTTCGTACACACTAAGGTGGCTAATTTTAAAAACCGGACAATAGCAAGTGTTGACAAGGTTGGATGTCTAAAAACTGGGGTCCTCAAACACTGAGCGTTGCATTAGGCCATTCTTGGTTTGCTATAAAGAAATATACTAGACTAGTGAGTTTATAAAGAAAAGAGAGGTTTAATTGGCTCACAGTTCTACAGGCTTTATAGGAATCATGGTGCTGGCATCTGCTCAGCTTCTCAGGAGGCCTCGGGAAGCTTAAAATTATGGCGGAAGATGACAGGGGAACAGGCATGTCACTTGGCAAAAGCAAGAGCAAAAGAGGGGGGGAGGTGCCACACACTTTTAAATGACCGTATCTCATGATAACTTACTATCACAAAGATAGCACCAAGCCAGGAAGGATCTGCCCTGGTGACCCAAACACCTCCCACCAGGCCCCACCTCCAGCACCAGGTATTACAATTCAACATGAGATTTGGCAGGGACAAATACCTAAAGTTTATCAGTGGTGGAGCTGTAAAATGGTGCAGCAGTTTGGAAAACAGTTTGGTTGCATGATGGCCAAAAACAGTGTGATGGCCGTAACAGCTCAAAATGTTAATCATACAGTTCCCACATGACCTTGCAATTCCATCCCTAGGTATATACTCTAGAGAAATGAAAACTATGTCACACAGAAACTTGGATACAAATGTTCACAGCAGCATTATGTGTAATAGCCAAAAAGCAGACATACCCCAATTGTCCATCAATAGGTGAATGAATAAGTACAAGGAGATATAAGCACACACTAGAATATTACAAGCCCCTAAAAAAGAATAAAATACATTCATGCCTCAACATGAATGCACCATGAAAACATGCTAAGCAAGAGAAGCCAGTCAAAAAGATCACATATGGTATGATTCCATTTATGTAAAATGTCCAGAATACATAAATTCAAAGAGACAGAAAGATTTGTAGTTGCCAGCAGTTTGGTGAAAGGAGAAAATGAGGGGTGAATGCTAATGGGTATTGTCTTTTGGGGTCTGATGGAATGTCATAAAATTAGACAGTGGTGGTGCTTGAACAACCTTGTAAGTGTACTCAGAACCAGGAATGGCATACTTTTTTTTGTTTACATGGAGTCTTGCTCTGTCACCCAGGCTGGAGTGCAGTGGTAGAGTACAGCTCACTGCAACCTCTACCTCCTGCGTTCAAATGATTCTCTTGCCTCAGCCGCCCTAGTAGCCAGGATTACAGGCATGTGCCACCACACCTAGCTAATTTTTATATTTTTAGTAGAGATGGGGTTTCAATCTGTTGCCCAGGCTGTTCTCAAACTCCTGACCTCAGGTGAGACAGGTGGCCATCTTGGCCTCTCAAAGTGCTGGGATTACAGGCATGAGCCACAACGCCGAGCTTGCACACTTTTATAAACACGAATTTTATGGTATGTGAATTATAGTTCAAGAACACTGTTACAAGAATTGGTAACAATTACACTTAGATTACAAACACTGAATTTCTAAGGAATAAGTATAGAGTCAGGTTTCTAGCTTTACATTTTACCTTTTCTTTCTCTTATAATATTGTAACTACATTATCTTTATTTCTGATTGAATCATGAAGGTAAAACTGAAGTGATAACTATTCTATCATTTGACTGAACCAATCTTGACTTTGATTTCATTCATTTATTTCCCATTTCATTACAAATTAGGAAGGGAAATAAAACTTTTAATTATTTCTTGAGATAAAGAAAACATGTACCATTTTTCCATTTTTAATTACTGTCTTTGTGTGTTATAATAAATGGCAGACATTGTTTTTCTCCAGAATATACCATTAAAAATTGATATCTTCTCCAGAGGAGGAGGGATAGGGGAAAGAAACGCATCTGTGTTCTTGCTATTTTTACAGAACTTTTTTCACTTTTTTTTTTTTTTTTTTTTTTTTTTTTGAGACAGAGTCTAGCTCTGTTGCCTAAGCTGGAGTGCAGTGGCCCGATCTCGGCTCACTGCAACCTCTACCTCCTGGGTTCAAGCGATTCTTGTGCCTCACCCTCCTGAATAGCTGGGATTACAGGTGTCCACCATGCCTAACTAATTTTTGTATTTTTAGTAGAGTCGGGGTTTCGCCATGTTGCCCAGGCTAGTCTCGAATTCCTGACCTCAGGTGATCTGCCTGCCTCAGCCTCCCAAACTGCTGGGATTACAGGTATGAGCCACCAGCCACCATGATTTTCTATTCCATGTGTACATTTTTATATGCCACGTAATAATTTCAACTGTATATTTTCTTTCAATTAATATATCAGGAATGCTCTTCTGTGTGATGGCATAGTGTCAGGATCATTGAGGTAAGCAGAATAATCACCTACTTCCTTTCACCTCCAGGAATGTCACCCTGTGGCAAAAGAGACTTTGCAAATGTGGTTAAATGGAGCACCTGAGATGCAAAGATTACCTTGGATCATCCGAGTGCACAATCAATTAATATGGTTCTTATGAGAGAAAAAAGGAGGTGGGAGAACCTGACGAGATGTGATCATGGAAGCGGAGCTCAGAGTGAGGCAGAGACCAAGGGCTGAGGAATTGGGGCTGCGTGTGAATACTGGAACGCAAGGAGACAGATTGTCTCTTTAGAGTTTCTAGGACGAATACAGCCCTATCGATCTCTTTTGGACTTCTGAACTCCTGAATCGAAGATAATAAATTTGTGTTGTTTTAAACCATAAATTTGTGGTAATTTGTCAAAGTATCAATAGAAAACTAATACAATCATCATTTTAAGTTGCTGCCTTGCCTCTAGTCCCAGCACTTTGGGAGGCTGAGGTGGGCAGGTTTGAGACCAGCTTGGTCAACATGGTGAAACCCCATCTCTACTAAATATACAAAAATTATCTGGGTGTGGTTGTGGGCGTCTGTAATCCCAGCTGCTTCGGAGGCTGAGGCAGGAGAATCAGTTGAGTCCGGGAGGCGGAGGTTGCAGTGAGCTGAGATCTCACCACTGCACTCCAGCCTGGGCAACAGAGCAAAACTCTGTCTCAAATAGATAAACAGACTGATAGACAGACAGACAGATAGATAAATAAGAGAGAGAGAGAGAGAGAGAGAGAGAGAGATAGTTGCCTGTTGGCTGGGCATGGTGGCTCACTCCTATAATCCCAGTGGTTTGCGAGACAATGGTGGGAAGATCCATTGAGGCTGGGTGTCCAAGACCAGCTGTGCAACATACCAAGACCCCATCTCCACACAAAATAAAAATAAATTAGCCAGGCATTGGTGTGTACCTGTACTCCCAGCTATGTGGGAGGTATGCTTGAGCCCAGGAGTCTCAGGTTACAGTGAACTGTGATTATACCACTGCACTCTAGCCTGGGCAACAGAGCAAGACCCTGTCTCTTAAAAAAAATGATTGTCTATTATTCTCATAAGGAACTATAATTTCCCAATCATTTGTTTGGGAAGAGCAAACATCCTTAACAGCAACTGAATCCATTCAGCCAAGTCTGTGTGTGAAGGTTTGGTTCCTGATTGCAGAGTGTGACCAACTTCCATGATGTCGGCTATCAGGGTGGTCTGGGGCCATGTCTATGGACACTACCATCTTGTTCTCCTCTCCAAAGAAAGCTTAACATTGAACAGTACCACAGGGCACTTTGTCCACCACTACACACAAACTTCATTGTCTCAGGACTCATTACTTGGGTAACATGCAGCTGGGCATTCACAAACCCTGAGGTCAGAAACCCTGTTTTCTGAGCGAAACATTGGGAGACAGAAGATTTGAAATCAGAACTTTGGGAAATCTGGAACCTATTGCTGTCAGACATCTGACTCAGTGAGGGATAGTTTATAATCCCCTTAATTGGTGGGTAACACTGTAGGCACTTCAGAGAGCAGAACTTCATGTGGCTGCTTTCTTGATTCATGATCAAGAAACAATTCCAAATAATTGCTTGTTGAAGCAATGGAAGTTTCCATCTTGCCTCTCACAGTTAGCCTGAATCCTAACAGATGGAGGCACAGTAGCAGTGACCATGAACCATCATGGAGAGAGACTTGTAAACAAAAGGAGATAACAGAGATTTTGTTCCCAACTGTGGAAAGCCCAGAGCGTCCCAGCATTCAGATTTTAACTGGGGCAGGGGGGTGGGGGTGGGGGTGGGGGGGTGAGGTGGGGGACCCATGGGACTAATGTTTCATTAGATTTTTTCAACCTGTGGGCAGATAGGCTAGGTTAGGCTACATGAGTTATGAACTGTGATAGAGAAAGACAGAGTACACATTGTCCAATTAAAAGCACTTACTGTGACATATGTGATGTGGGCTATTATTAATATGCTTCGTGGTGATTAGTGAATGGCTGCGTGTCCATGTGAATGACTGTAATTGACATTATTTGCAGAAAGAGTCTTTTGTAAATTTTTTATGAGATGGAGTCTTGCTCTGTCGCCCAGGCTGGAGTGCAGTGGTGTGATCTCGGCTCACTGCAACCTCTGCCTCCTCAGCCTCCTGAGTTGCTGGGACTACAGATGCGTGACACCACGCCCATTAAGTTTTTGTATTTTAGTAGAGACAGGGTTTCACCACGTTGGCCAGGCTAGTCTCGAACTCCTGAGCTCAAGTGATCTGCTTGCCTCAGCCTCCCAAAGTGCTGGGATTACAGGCGTGAGCCACCACACTGTCCCAGTACTGACTTTCATCAAGAGCTTTACTTCAGGTATTAATTGGATGTTTTGCTCCTTTATTCTGCTAATGTGGTGAATTATACTGTCTTAGTCCATTTGTGCTGCTATAACAGAATACCACAGATTGGGTAATTTATAAAGAACAGAAATTTATTTTCACAGTTCCATAGGCTGAGAAGTTCAAGATGAAAACACCAGTATCTTGTGCCATTCGTTCAGGGTGGAAGGTGAAAGGGTGAGGAAAAGAGAACCTATTCCAGCAAGCCCATTTAATAGCAGTATTAAGTCATTTGTGAGGATGGAAGCCTCATGATCTAAATACCTCTCACGAGGCCCCAGTTCTGAATTCTGTTGCATTGGGGATAAAATTTCCAATACATGAATTTTGGGGGATCCATTAAAACCATAGCACACATTATCTTTTTTTTTTTTTTTCGCTCTTGTTGCCTAAGCTGGAGTGCAATGGTGCGATCTCGGCTCACTGCAACCTCTGCCTCCCAGGTTCAAGTAATTCTCCTGCCTCAGCCTTCAAGTAGCTGGGATTACAGGCACACGCCACCACGCCCAGCTAATTTTTTGTATTTGTAGTAGAAACAGGGTTTCACCATGTTAGCCAGGCTGGTCTTGAACTCCTGACCTTAGGTGATCCACCTGCCTCAGCAACCCAAAGTGCTGGGATTACAGATATGAGTCACCTCGCCCAGCCACATTACTTGCTTTTTGAATGTTAAACTGCTTTTCCATCCTAGAATAAACTGTCCTTTTGGTTGACACATTGTCCATTTGCTGGACATCTGACCTTACAATCTTTTGGCTTCATTGATTTGCTAATTTATATACAAAAATTAGCTGGACACAGTGGCTCATGTCTGTAATCCTAGCTTCTCAGGAGGCTGAGGCAGGGGCAGGAGAACCACCTGAACCCAGGAAGTGGGGGCTGCAATGAGTCAAGATAGCGCCACTGCACTCCAGCCTAGGCAACAGAGCAAGACTCTGTCTCAAAAAAAAAGAGAAAAAGAAAAGAATGTTCACTGGAGTGGAAGATATGACTCAAGATATTCCCACGGTTAGGAAAAAAATGTAATGATACAACTCAGATCTGAGCTGTAAAGGAAGCACCATTTTCAACTACTCTAAGTGAAATTTAACCTAAACTAAGTCATTTTTGTTTTGCTTTTAACTAACAAAAAAACAAAACAAAAAAATACAAAAAATAAAACCAAAAGTGATTAAACTAACATAACGTGCCAAGTATTTTACATATGGAATCCAAATTTCCCCAGGATTCTGAGTACAAATTTAGTGATAATAAAGATCTTACTTCATGAATTCATACCTCTAAACTGAGAGCACAGTCCACCACCATTTCAAACCTACCCAGTCAGTTCTGCGACCCTGTGCTGGCATCGCCCTTGAGCTTTCTGGACGCACCTGAGGATCACACTTTATTAGTTCTGCTAATATTTCCCTTACTTACTGTTTCTCTCCCCTTCCTAGTTCCACTCGTGCCTCCATCTCCCTTACACAATCCCACTGGCATCCATTGTATTATATGAAGAAATTAAATCGTTTTTATATTACAACCTAATTAATAGAGATCCCATATTATTATGTATTAAAATGCTAATTCAGGTTTTTAAAATGAAGTATTGTACTTTCACAAACTAAATTTAAACATACGAATTGTCTGATATTAAGGGAAAGGCACAGCAGTTTTGAGTATGCTCTGGTACTTAAATGATTTTGCCTTTATTTTTTACAAGAAAGACTGTCCATTCTTTCATATTTACTCATGTCATTTATATAGGTTTATTGCAAATAACATATTCATTCATTTTTGTTAACAAATATTGCTAGAGAGCTTCCTATGTGCAATTCCTGCAAGCACTGCAGATACCCCCATGAGCATGGAATTGCAGAACAGTGGTGGAATGGACATCAAACAAACCATTACATAAGCAACCTTTAGCAACTCACCTGGTCACAGAGGAAAATGCAGGGTGTGACATATATTGGGACCATTGACTTAGAATTGCAGGTTGGGAAACTTGTGGAAATTTCCTCAAATGAAGGCAATAAAGGATGAATTAGAGTTAGTCTCATAAATGGTGGAAGAAAAACTATTTCAGGCAGGGGAAAATGAATGTACAAAGCTCCAGAGACAAGAAAGCGTTTACAGCATTTGGACAAAAAGAAGCCTACAGTGGCTAAAGCCAAGAGCAGAGGCCCCATTGGTCAGACCATGCAGCCTTTGTTGAGGATTTGGAGTGTTTTCCTAAGATGAATAAAAAGCCTTTAGAGGATTTTAGGCAGGGTGGTGCCATGATCAGATGTGTAGTCTGAGATCACCCTGGATGCTCTGTGGAAAATGGGAGAGGGAGGGGAGGCAGTGACCCTGAGGAGATGATTAGGGGGTTATTTATATTAGTCAGTTTTCTACTGAGAAACAGAACCAACAGGATGTAGATATCCATATATATATACAAAGAGATTTCTTCTAAGGGCTCATGTGATTATGGAGGATGGCAAGTCCCAAGATCTGCAGCTGGCAAGCTGGAGACATGGGAGTGCTGAACATGTAGCTCCAGTCTGAGTCCAAAAGCCCAAGAACCAGGAAAACCAATGGTGTAAGTTTCAGGCCAAAGGCCGGCAGGTTTGAGATCCAAGAAGAGCTGAGGTTTCAGTTTGAGTTCTAATGTGGGAAAAGACCTGTGTCCTACCTAGGGCATTCAGGCAGGAGGGATTCTCTCTTACTAACAAGAGGCTTGGCCTTTTTGTTCTATTCAGGCCTTCAACAGGTTGGATGAGGTCCACCCACACGAGGGAGAGCAATCTGCTTTGGTCAACATGCCTACTGAAACATTAATCTCACCCAGAATCACCCACACAGAGACACCCAGAGTTGTTTGACCAAGTATCTGGACACGCTGTGGCCCAGGCAAGTGGAAACACAAAAGTAACCACTGATACACCTTATACAATAATTAACTCAAGATGGATAAAGACTTAAATGTAAAACCCAAAACCATAAAAACTCTAGAAGAAAACCTAGGCAATACCATTAAGGACATAGGCATGGGCAAAGACTTCATGACGAAAACACCAAAAGCAATGGCAACAAAAGCCAAAATTGGGAAATGGGATCTAATTAAACTAA
This sequence comes from Ateles fusciceps, assembly GCA_036589455.1. Lineage (NCBI taxonomy): Eukaryota > Metazoa > Chordata > Mammalia > Primates > Atelidae > Ateles > Ateles fusciceps. Next base: position 9,961,596 of record JAZHEH010001064.1, read on the forward strand.
AGAGCTTCTGCACAGCAAAATAAACTAGCATCAGAGTGAACAGGCAACCTACAGAATGGGAGAAAATTTTTGCAATCTACCCATCAGAGAAAGGTCTAATATCCAGAATATACAAAGAACTTAAACAAATTTATTTAAAAACCCCAAACAACCCCATCAAAAAGTAGGCAAAGAATACGACAGACGCTTCTCAAAAGAAGACATTTATGTAGCCAACAAACATATGAAAAAAAGCTCATCATAACCGATCATTAGATAAATGCAAATCAAAGCCACGATGAGACACCATCTCACACCAGTCAGAATAGCAATTATTAAAAAGTCAAGAAATACTTGCTGGCGAGGCTGTGGAGAAATAGGAATGTTTCAACACTGTTGATGGGAATGTAAATTAGTTCAACCATTGTGGAAGACAGTGTGGTGATTCCTCAAGGATCTAGAACCAGAAATACCATCTGACCCAGCAATCCCGTTACTGGGTACATACCCAAAGGAATGTAAAACATTTAACTATAAAGACACATGCACATGTACGTTTATTGAAGGACTATTTGCAACAGCAACAACATGGAACCAACCCAAAGGCCTATCAATGATAGACTGGATTAAAAAAATGTAGTACATGTACACCATGGAATACTATGCAGCCATAAAAAAGAATAAGATCATGTCTTTTGCATGGACATAGATGAAGCTAGATGCCATCATCCTCAGCAAACTAACATAGGAACAGAAAACCAAACACCACATGTTCTCACTCATAAATGGAAGTAGAAAAATGAGAAAACATGGACACAGGGAGGGGAACAACACACACCGGGGCCTGTTGGGAGGTAGGAGTCAAGGGGAGGGATAGCATTAGGACAAATACCTAGCACATGTGGGGCTTAAAACCTAAATGATGGGTTGTTAGCTGCAGCAAACCACCATGGCACATGTATACTTATGTTAAGAAACCTACAAATTCTTCACATGTATCTCAGAACTTAAAGTAAAATTATAAAGAAGAAAAGTAACCATGGTGACTCAAGCCTATAATCCCAGCACTTTGGGAGGCTAAGGTGGGTGGACCCCTTGACACCAGGAGTTTGAGACCAGTCTGGCCAACATGACAAGACTTTGTCTCTAGTAAAAATACAAAAATTAGCCGGGCATGGTGGTGCATGCTGGTAATCCCAGCTCCTTGGGAGGCTGAGGCATGAGAATCTCTTGAGCCCCAGAGGTGGAGGCTGCAGCAAACTGAGATTGTGACTGCACCACTGTACTCTAGCCGGGGCAACAGAAGGAGACCCTGTATGAAAAAAAAAGAAAAGAGGTACCATCATACAACTACTCCTAAAAAGAAGAAAGGGTGAAGACTGGAAGTAGTGTGGTGCTGGGGGAGTAATGAATGCTTTTGACAAATGAGTAAGAGGCAGAAACGACAGACTTGGATATGAATGAGGGAGAAGGAGGAGTAAGAACTACCAGCAACTTGTAGGATAATTATCTGGGTGAATGACATTGCCTTTTGTTGGGAGAGGGCAGGTGAGTTCCAGCGGGGGAGAGTGTGAGTCCACTCTGGACTCACTATGTCAGTGGGACATGCAAGGAAAGCAGTATTAAGTAGACAGTGTGGAGTGAGGAGCGTGGGCTGACTTGTTGCTGTATAAAACGTTTTGTCTTTGATTGAATCCAGGCAGACTAATTTTTTAGAATGAAAAGTCTTACTTCCAGACCTCCACTGACTTTTCTGCTCAGTTTATTTTATGGTGATTGCAGCCTCCAAATGGATTTTGAAAGACAGGAGCTGGTTGAAGAGGTGCAATGAAGGTGAGGAAAGACTGGTAGCATCAGGAGTGTCTCAAAAGTCCGCACATGCAGAAAAGCAACAGCTGCTCAGTCTTCTCCATGGTCCGGGTCCTTGGCAAATGATACTGGAGCAGGAAGAGAGTCTTTTCTTATTCACTTTAGTCAGGCTTATTTTGTTTGCAATTCTGTTGGACATACATTAAGTTGAAATTATCCCCAATACTAGATTTTCCCAGTGGTACTGATTTTTTTTTTCTGTTGTTGCATAGCATGTTTCAATGGAAGTTCAAAATGCTATACCATAATTACTAGACAAAAACCATTTCAAACTGGTAGTTAAACTTCATGCTTTCTTTTTTTCTTTTTTCTTTTTGAGATGGAGTTTCACTCTTGTTGCCCAGGCTGAAGTGCAACAGCTCGATCTCGGCTCACTGCAACCTCTACCTTCCGGGTTCAAGTGATTCTGTTCCCTCAGCCTCCTGAGTAGCTGGGATTACAAGCGCCAGCCACCACACCTAGCTAATTTTAAATTTCTTGCCTTCTGATTTAAAAACAATAATAATTGGATTTAGTTGAGTCTACGTAAACAATATCTTGTTTAGGACATTTCCCTTTAAATCTAATCAGACATGCACAAAAATTGTACTGTATTATGTTAAATAATTTCCCCCCATTTTTAATTTTTTTTATTTTTAGTAAAGATGAGGTCTCACTATGTTGCTCAGGCTGGTTTCGAACTCCTGGGCTCAAGCAATCCTCCCACCACGGCCTCCCATAGTGCTGGGATTACAGGTATGTATCACCATGCCCAGACTACCCCAATTTTTAAAGGCAGAAAATTAAAAGTGATGATAAGAGCTCAACAAGTCCTTTAGTTTTTCAAATTTATATTTTAATAGATGAATATTTAACATAAATGGGGCATTTTGTTTTCTCCCATTGAATGACAATATAATGGACCATTACGTTTTTTTCCAGTCAGGGAATTTGGCATTACATCTTAAAAACAAAAGTCCTTATAAAAACAAAAGTCCTTATAAATCGTTCTACTATAAGGACACATGCACACGAATGTTCACTGCAGCACAGTTTACAATAGCAAAGACCTGGAACCAATCCAAATGCCCATCGATGATAGACTGGACAGGGAAAATGTGGCACATATACACCATGGAATATTATGCAACCATCAAAAATGATGAGTTCGTGTCCTTTGTAGGGACATGGATCAACCTGGAAACCACCATTCTCAGCAAACTGACACAAGAACAGAAAATCAAACACCGCATGTTCTCACTCATAGGCGGGTGTTGAAAAATAAGAACGCATGGACACAGGGAGGGGAGCATCACACACTGGGGTCTGTCGGGGGAAACGTGTGGGACAGCGGGGGATGGGGAGTTGGGGAGAGAGAGCATGGGGAGAAATGCCAGATATAGGTGATGGGGGAGGAAGGCAGCAAATCACACTGCCATGTGTGTACCTATGCAACAATCCTGCATGTTCTTCACATGTACCCCAAAACCTAGAATGCAATAAATATATATATATAAAAAAAAAAGAAAGAAAAAAAAAAGTCTTGGTATTTACAAGCAGTAAAAGAACTATAGCCTTACCTAAGGATTTAAAAATATACGTATTATTTAAGCTCTTGTTCTTTCGGGCATATCAAGAGTACTCAAGATAGCTTTCAGTTTAATTCATAATTAAGTTAATGTCTAATTCAGTCAGTTGGAGGATTGAAAAAGATAACATAAGGGTGAAATACATTGATTTAGGGTTTCTTCAATGAAAATATAATAGACTCTTGCACTTTATTCATTTCCCTTGTTTCCCCTGGGCTCCTCACCTTATGAACACTTTAACAAATATATTTTCACTGTAATACGTAAAATATGTCAGGGCGTCAGCAGAACGTAAACACCATTTGGACCAAATACCAAGTTATCAAGTTAGTCTTTTCAGTACAAACAGAAGGCCAGCTTTCATAGTTTTCTTTTGTGCTGGTAAAAGCCTCTCTTCCTTCCCCTCCCTCTCTTCTTCTTCCCTCTTCCTCCCTCCCTTTCTTCCCTCCTCCTTTCTCTCCCTCCCTCTGCCTCCTTTTCACTCTCCCCATTTCTCTCTCCCCCTTCCTCTCTCCTTTGTTTCCTTTCAACAACGCACAAAACAAAACCATTCTGCCAAAATATGTCGTGTCTTAGTCCATTTCTACTGCTATCACAAAATACCTTAGACTTACGTAATTTATAAATAATAGAAACTTATTACTTACAGTTCTGGGACCTAGGAAGTCCAAGTTCTAGGTGTCAGCAGATTCAGCGTCTGGCGAGGGCGGCTCGCTCTCCGCCTCCAAGATGGCGTCTTGTTGCCGTCTCCAGAGGGGAGCGAATGCCGTGTTTTCAAATAGTAGAAGAGACGGAAGGTGAAAGGGGGACAAATGTGTCCAAATGCCGTGGTTTCAAATAGCCGAAGAGACGGAAGGGGAAAAGGGACAAATGTTGTATCTTCACATGGTGGAAGAGAGAGAAGTGCGAAGTACTCTCTGAAATTTCTTTCTTTCTTTTTTTTTGAAATGGAGTCTTGCTCTGTCACCAGGCTGGAGTACAGTGGCAAATCTCAGCTCAGGCGCGCGCCACCACGCCCAGCTAATTTTTGTATTTTTAGTAGAGACGGGGTTTCACCATGTTGGGCAGGCTGGTCTCAGACTCCGGCCCTTAAATGATCCACCCGCCTCGGCCTCCCAAAGCGCTGGGATTGCAGGCATGAGCCACCACACCCGGCCTTGCAACCTCTTTCATAAGGACATGAATCCCTTTTCATGAGGCCAGAGTCCTCATGACTTAATCACTTCCAAAAGGTCCTACCTTTTAATACCATGATATTGAGCTTTAAGCTCGACAGCTGAATGTGGGGGGAAACATTTACGTTCACACCATAACATGTGGGTGGTATGTTGATGTTGATGGTATATGTGTACCTTAAAATACCTACATTTAGTAGGGGAGGACAGATATAAATGTATGTAATATAAGAAGGGTAACCAAGAGATTGAGTGAGCTGAAAGTGCAGACTGAATTTGGAAGCAGCCAACTCTAGCATTCCAAATTTAAAAATTGAGTTTATGGTGTGGTCTTGGCAGGGCTGGGAGCAGGAGAACTGGCCAGATGGAAGGGGCTCTTTGAAATCACCTCAGTGACTATAGATGAAGTGGTTTGTTGACAACATTTCCAATTTGGTACTAAAAACGAGTATTTTTATGATTGAAAAATGTTATGGGTAAAATTAGAAGCCATTAAAAGCAACATTTAGCTGCAAATGACTTCACTTAACCAAGGGCACACACGGCTTTGTGGATCACAGTTGCTAATGGGAATTGCCCTCGGAGGTGAATCCAGAGCCAGAACAGACTGGGGCCCAGTTTTTTTGCATCAAGCCAGCACGTCTAAGTGAACAAGCTGCTGCACTGTGAAACCCCTAACACTTTGAGCTGTTTTCAAGGATAGCGGCGAGTAGAGAGAACTCAATCTTGGCAGTGGTTCACTCAATGGTGTTATAGATTGAAGATAAAAAAAAGTCTTGTAGTCAAATAAGCTTACCAAACACTGAGTAACAACAAAGTTAAACAAGATTTTCTACTGCAGGATTTACTACTCTAAGATTCACTCCAAGATTTGAACACATTAATATGAATGGTGAATTTACAAGAATATTATTTCTCAAGATTATTTGTCCAGCGAGCTCTTTTTCCTTGAGCATTTCCTGAGTTATGGTCCACAAAATACACTTTGGGAAACATTTTATTAGACTAATCTTTGAATATAGCCTAAAGCTGGGCTAACAATATTTTTTTATCCAAAGTGGGAGACTTTGAGAGTATGCAGGGGGCTGTTAATAATTATGCTTGATAGAAACTATAATCTGGGATTATCTTGGGCAAATCAGGATGCATAATTCTCCTAGTTATAGCTAATAAGGGATGTCGTAACAGCAGTTATCCTCTGTACGTCAACGTAAAAGCAACAGGACAGCGTAGCCTGGATCAGTTCAGGTCCTCTGGAAAGCAGGTCCTCTGGAAAGCAGGTCCCAGAATGAGTGTAGACATGCAGTAGATTTATTGCGTGAAACTTCTGTGAAGGATAAAGGGAGAGAGAACAGAGGGGGGGTGGAAAGAGCTTCAGATGCTAAGGAAGGTCTGATACCTTCGGAAAGAGAGAAAGGAGGAAGGAAGGGAGGGAAGACTGGTTGGGAAGAGCTTCAGATTGCAGCACATTTCTCTTTTTTTTTTCTTTTTGAGGCGGAGTCTTGCTCTGTCACCCAGGTGCTGGCGTGCAGTGTTGCAGTCTTGGCTCACTGCAACCTCCGCCTCCTGGGTTTAAGCAATTCTTCTGCCTCAGCCTCTCCAGTAACTGGGATTACGATTGCATGCCACCATGCCTGGGTAATTTTTGTGTTTTTAGTAGACGTGAGGTTTCGCCATATTGGTCAGGCTGCTCTCGAAATCCTGACCTCAAGTGATCCGCCTACCTTGGCCTCCCAAAGTGCTGGGATTATGGGCGTGAGCCACTGCGCTGGGCCCAGATTGCAGCACAGTTCTGAGAGACTTGAACAGGGTGAGGAGAGCCCCAAGCAAGGTCACCTGTTGGAGCAGTCCTGCACAGGCCAGCTCTGGTATCCCCATTGTGGAAGCAACACGGAGGACTCTTGTCCTCAGAATGAGTGTCATGATGGATTCCAAGAGGCAGCAAGTAAAGGCTCCCTGCAGTAGACTCTCTTGAAGGAAATCTGAGAGGCATAGCTCTGTGGTTACTGCCACAGTTAACCTGCAAAAGGACAAAATAGTATTTGCTGAATTATCATTATATTTTTTTCAATCCTATTGTTTGACTCTGGAGATTGCATCTTGGCTAGGTCCCCCACAGCCTAAAGGAAGAAGAGGTGGGCATTTCTTCATAACTGGGAGAGTCCTCCTTCTCCAAGCAGGCATTCAGTGAATGAGCTGTCAGATTACCCACAAAGATGCATTTCGTCTGGAGGAACACTTCATGAATCAGTGAGAGGATTCCATCCTGGGCTTGTTTGTAACCTGGCTTCCAGTGAAATGATATTAAATAGATGTGCAGATTTGCGATGGCAGCAGGACTGTCCTGACTCCGTGGTCCGGGGCTACATGGATGATTCCCACTCTTGGGAAATTCCAGTATGGAGAAGAGAAAGCAAAATTTCAGCTGTTCGAATTCAAGGCTTAAAAACTTAACGTGACCCTGACTTGAGTGTTGAAACAGTTCTCAGAGATTTCAGTTTACTCTCTGCAGCAGCATGTTATGTCTCATCAGAACTGGCGAGCTATCTGGTAGATTGCTCTGTCCGCGTCTACAACTGTTAGGCCTTGGTGAAGATGGATTTTCGTTCAGCAAAGCAAGAAGTAGCATTTGTTTATGATAAATCTATTGTAATCATGCCTCTGTGACAGTTAATTTTATGTGTCAACTTGGCTAGGCCATGGTAGTCAGATATTTGCTTAAACACCAATCTGGGCTGGGCACAGTGGCTCACGCCTGTAATCCTAGGACTTTGGGAGGCTGAGGCGGGCGGATTACCTGAGGTCAGGAGTTCAAGACCAGCCTGGCCATCACGGCAAAAACCTCGTCTCTACTAAAAATACAAAAAAAAAAAAAAAAAAAGAGCCAGACGTGGTAGTGTACACCTGTAATCCCAGTTACCCAGGAGGCTGAGGCAAGAGAATCACTGGAACTTGTGGGGCAGAGGCTGCAGTGAGCAGAAATTGCACCACTGTATTCCAGCCTGGGGTGACAGAGCAAGACTCAGTTGCAAAAAAAACAAACAAAGAAACACCAGTCACCAGTCTGGATCTTACTGTGAAAGTATTTTTAAAGATCTGATTAAATCAGTAGATTTGAAGAATGCAGATTATCCTCTGCTAGAGAACGAATGTTTGCATCCCCCACAAATTCGTATGTTGATACTGCAGTCCCCACTGTGGTGGTATTTAGAGGTGTGGCCTTGGGGGAGATGATTAGGTCACGAGAGAGCAGTCCCCACTGTGGTGGTATTTAGAGGTGTGGCCTTGGGGAGATGATTAGGTCACGAGAGGGGCACCCCTATGAATGGAATAGTGCCCTTATAAAAGAGGAAGAGACACAAAATGTCTCTCTGCTGTCCACCATGGGAAGATACAGTGAGAAGGCAGCCCTCTGCACAACAGGAAGCAGACACCCGCTCTGTTGACACCTTGACCTTGGACTTCCCAGCCTCCGGGAATTATGAGTAATAAATGTTGTTATTTATTACCAACTCTCTTACTCAGTTTATGATAATTTACTGTAGCAGTCAGAATGGATTAGATACCCTCCATAATGTGAGCGGGCTTCCTGCAATCAGATGAAGTACTGAAGAGGAAAAAGGCTACAGTGTCCTGGGGAAGAGGGAATTCTGCCTCTTGACTGCCTTTGGACTTGAGCTGCAACGTCAGCGGCTCCGTAGATCTCTACCTGCTGGCCTCCTCTACAGAATTCAGACTTGCCAGTTCCTATAATCTCATGAACCAATTCCTTAAAGTAAACCTCTTTCCCTCTCCCATGGAGATATACACGTGCTATTGGTTCTGTTCCTCTGGAAACCCCTGACTGATACAGCCTCCTGATAGTCAGGAGTCATCATGTGCACAATATTAAATGGTGACTAATTGAATTTGTTGGTAGATTACATTGAAACACACTATCTGCCAACCCTGTGCCTCATCCTAATGAAGGGGAAAACTGTATATAAGAATACTGATTGTAGTACTGGGAAAAGGAGAGATTATAGTCAGAGCGCTCTTGGAGCACTTGCTAAGTGTAGGCACTTTACATGTATAATGCTTTGAATATGCACTTAACAGCTGTATGAAATGACCACAGTTGTTCCCATTTTACGCGTGAGAAAATGGAGGCGTAGAGAAATTATGCAGCATGGCTGAGATCTACAGCTAGGAGGTGGTGGAGGTAGAAAACCAACCGAGGTGGTAAAGTTCAAGAGTCCATACTCCTAACCATGGCATTCTGTGGCCTGTCATGCAGCCGTACATGACATGAGTGACACCCACTACATTTCAGCGGTGCTGGCTGGGTGGCACCAGTCTCATCTGCTCAGCTTGGTCTCTTCCCTCCACACCCAGATAGACCAGGGAGCCCTGGGCTATGTGTACTCCTGTCTGTTTCTCCAGAGGCTCAGAAAACACACCTGTCCTGTCCAGTTCCTCCTCTCCCCTCAAAGAAAGCTGTATTTTGGCTTGATTTCTAAGCCCAGGTAAGAAACTTTCTGTGGCAGGACCTCCAAATTTGTTCCACTTTTTCTGGGCTCTCTGAGAGGGTCTGGAGCTGACCTTAGAGATGGAAGGCAGGAACTGCTGTGTTGAATGAATGAGACCAATGCCTAGAGGACACAGAGACTGAAAGCCATTAAAGCTGTGGAGCATGAAAGAGGAATCCATTTTAAACAGGGATCTGAATATTTTAGTGCCTGTGGATCTCTTCTCAGAATGATGTTTTAAAATGCATCAAACGGGATACACAGGATTACGAGGCACACCAATTCTACTGGAATATAGTTACCAAACTATTAAAAATATATTTGCAATGTAGCAATATAGGTGCTTCTTTATGGGCGTCTTAACATAAGATTTGGTTATGTTAGTCTTGTAACTAACAGAATTTCAAAGTAGTGAGTAGGTAGAAGTGATCTTTTAAGATTTCTGCAAACTGCTGTGATATGAAAATATATGTGATTTCAATTGATCACAAAATCACAGGTATTGCTAATACTATTACAGTTTGTTACCAATATTTATAGCTGAAGAAAATGCTCGATTTCAGTGAATAGATAGTGACAATAAAGATGTCATTTCTCCCCCGAAGCAAGTTTTATGATTGTCATATTAAAAACCATTGATTTGGGCTAGGTGCATTGGCTCATGCCTGTAATCCCAGCACTTTGGGAGGCCAAGGCGGGAGCATCACTTGGGGGGTCAGGAGTTTGAGACCAGCCTGGTCAATATGATGAAACCACATCTCTGCTAAAAATACAAAAATTAGCCAAGTGTGGTGGCTCATACCTGTAATCCCAGCTACTTGGGAGGCTGAGGCAGGAGAATGGCTTGAACCCAGGAGGCAGAGGTTATAGTGAGCCAAGATTGTGCCACTGCACTCCAACTGCTGAGCAACGGAGCAAGACTCTGTCTCACAATATATATATATATGTAGCCAAACCATTGTTTTAAAAGTTTCCAGACACTTCTCATCCAGATAAGAGACCAAAAATCACCTTGGACAGTAATTTTTATTCTTTATTCTTCAAAGGATCGCTTGGGTGGCCTCTGTCTACCCAGACATATAGGTGCCTAATTGCTCTGTGGAGTGGATCACGCAATTCCTTCTGTTGTTTGACAAAGTCTTTGCTCTATAATCTTTAAGGTGTCGGGTTTGGGGAAGTAGAGAGGAGGGGGCATCCTTAAACAGGGCTCAGGGAACCTCCAAGGAAGCAGAGACTTCGATCTCTTCCCTTTGAAATTTAAGGGAGCTGTGGTTGGAAGCATAGGCGTGGAGTCAGCCTTCCTAGGTTCAAATCCTCCCCCCTCCTGCCAGTTACTAGCTATGCTACCTAATCCCTCAAGATCTCCATTCCTTCATCAGAAAAATGTGGCAAAAATTGGTATTTACTTCACAGGATTGCTATGTGACTTAAATGAACAAAATACTTAGAACAGACTTTTAAGTATTCGTGTTGTTACTGTTCCTGTTATTAAAGAACTCCTTTGAGAACGAGGTGGTGCTGACTGATGTCTGAGGCTGGCTTGCAGGGATTCCAGGAATTTCCAAGATGGAACTCAGATCAGGAAAAGAGTGTCTGGGTTCATGGCCAGGGATCAACATAGGACCTTACTTGTTGGTTTCAGGGCAACATTTGGATGAGGCTGGAAATTGCTCCTTCTTCTGCTAGCCTGGGTGGGCTTAGGGCACTGAATAGGTGAATGCAAATAAAAGGGCTATAGTCATAGAGCCCTAATATGAGGTACCATAGAGAGAGGAATCTTTCTCTTTTTACGAAACTTTACGGGCTGAGCAGTAGGATCACTTCAAGGAACTATCTGGCAGCATCGTAGACAATGACAATGAAAGTCAGGACTAATCAAATTCACAGTTTTCTCTCCACTTGGAAAAACTTCCAGAATTCTTGGGCAATTCTGGGCAAGTGGGCATTTAAGTTATTAATGTCAAAATTAAAGATGTATAATAACCTTGTTTGTGTCTGAATGTGGCAAGATAGTCATGCTATCAAAAATTTTCTTTAGATGGATATTATAATTATTTTAATTCTGTGAGTATATGTAGTTTTGGAAGAGGCACTAGGATTGGGGAATAAAGGAGAAAACTAATTTAGAATTTACAAGTATACTCGAGACTTGTTTTATAAGTAATTTTTATTAGTTCTTGTTTTAAAATATCACAAACCTTGGCTGGGTACAGAGGCTCACACCTGTAATCCCAGCACTTTAGGAGGCCAAAATGGGAGGATTGCTTGAGCCCAGGACTTTGAGACAAGCCTGGTAACATAATGAGACTCCATCTCTAAAAAAAAAAAAAAAAAATTAGCCTCGTGTGATGGTGTGTGCCTCTTGCCCCATTTACTCAGGAGGCTGAGGTGGGAGGATCGCTTGAGCCCAGGAGGTTGAGGCTGCAGTGAGTTGTGATGGCACCACTGCATTTCTGCCTGAGTGACACAGTGAGACCCTGTCTCAAAAATGAAATAAAATAAAATAAATGCAAATCATTTGCTAGTGTTCTGCAGTAGTATTGATAATTCAAAATTAATTCAACTTCTCCCCCTACAACTTCCAGAAACAGATGCAGAAATTCAAACCATAACAGATACTTCTTGAAGTCACAATGAGTCATATAGGAAGTGTGATGATCAGGAAGATGGGCTGATATCACTCATGGCCACCCATCTGGACTGTGGACATTCTTGTTTTTCAAATGTATTTGAATGCATATAATAAAAGCTATAAATTTCTGGCTGGTCTGTAAATTGCACGTATCTTCTTTGGGGCTTATATGTCTACTTCCCTTAGCTGGGATCAGTGACTTCTCTTGGTCATTTCCTCCAGCAGGCTGGGTCCTTTCTCTGTACAGAAGTTGAAAGGATGTCATCAGCACAGAAAGGAAAGTACATGGAGGAACAAGAGACTAAGGTTCTTGACTTCTCTCTACCATTTAGTGGCAAGGGGGATCTGGATAAGTCACTTAACCTTTCTGGATAAAAAATGCCTTAGCTACTCAAGATAGGAACTGGACCAAATAATCTCTTAGGCTCATTGCAAAAGAGCAATACTTCTAACCAGCTATTAAAATTTTGTACAATGTCTCTGGGCAGGATTATTGTCTTTTAACATTCTCCTCTTTCAAAAAAATTATACAATGAGCATTTACTGCTAGTTAAAATTATTTAACAAAGAATTTGCACTATTAATACTTCTTTTTTTTCCCCAGCTAAAAAGAATTGCTGAAATGTTTATATTACAAATTTAATAGTTTTTGCTAACATAACTCTGATTTCCATATGTTATTTTTTAAATGGGCTGGGCATAGTGGCTCACATCTGCAATCCTAGCACTTTGGGAGTCTGAGGCAGGAGGATCGCTTGAGCCTCGGAAGTCAAGACCAGCCTGGATACCATAGCAAGACCCCATCTCTATTTAAAAAAAAATCAGATGGACATGTTGGCACCTGCCTGTGGTCCCAGTTACACAGGACTCTGAAGCAGGAGGATAGCTTGGGCCCAGGAGATCAAGGCTGCAGTGAGCTATATTTGTGACACTGCACTCCAGCCTGGGTGACAGAGAGTCTGTCTTGAAAAAAAATTGTTTTAAGTGTGTGGAATTAATGATCGTGAGCCTAAATCATTAACAACACTGTCAACCTGAAGCACTAGAACGGAAAAGAGAAACTCTCCTCTGGTGTCACAAAGGCCACCGATATTCTTGTTTGGGGTTTGTGCTATGAACGTTAAACTTTAGAGTCCCAAATTCCCTGTGGGTTGTGAGACCACAGGCCAGTTTCTTAGAATCTCTTTTTTGTTACCTGTAAAAGAAGAGTTGCTTTATGAACTAAATAATGTCTGCAAAGCCTTATAGATAGCATCACTCTAGAAAGGGTAGATATTTATCAGCATTTTATAAATTAATTGTGCTAACAGAAGAAAATTCTTCAATATTTGTTTCTCTGATTAAAAATATTTTTGTTTTTCAAATCATAGTCTCTGGCTACAGATTGCCAAATACAAGCTGTTATTTTATCTGCAATAATTTTCATTATCTTAAATTCAAACCTCAATATCATAATGTGATGCATTTGATATGTTTTGATTCTTTAAAATAGGATGTTCTTATTAGAATAGTCATACTCTAGACACAGTAAGAATGAGAAAGTATAGAGAATCAAGAACAAGTCAACTTTGTTTGTTTTCATCCAAGTATAATATGTACTTGAATCTCATGTCTAAAATACCATTTCTACCAAACGAATTTGTTCACTAGTGTGGAAATATAGAAGGAAAAGTAAAATTATGGAAACTTTTAAGGAATTATTAGAAGTGAAACATGCTTTTGACAACATAACAGTAGATCTGCCTGAACATTGCAAACAATTTAATAGGATAATATTTCAAAATCTATACTTTAATAAATATCGGGTATATACACAATTAAGTTGGTTTATCAAGAACCTGATCTGGGTACAAAAATAAGGATGTGCAAATCTCAATCTAATTTTTTTCTTTCATTTCATACAGAATATTTTACTAAAGTTGCTTGATATTCAGTCTCTCTCTTGTCACTTTGAAGACCTTTGTCATGAAAACAATAATTCATTTGCCTGATGATTTGTGATAGACTTCTCAGTTATTACATTTAGTCTCATTACTGAATAAAATTTGTGTGATCATGAAACGGTTTTCAGTGTCTTAGCAGTTTCTGGGGAACTCTGATGAGTTAATTAGCTTGTCACTTGACTAGCCTGTAGAATGGTGTGACATGCAGAAGTGAGAAGATGGGACTTTCTCATTGCAAAGCTTCCCATCCATTAGACTTGGGCTTATTTTTTCTGTCGGGAAATTTTCCGCAGTTTTGAGATAAGATTGCTTCCTGTCTGACTGCTTAATTGGCAACGATCACAGCTTGTGAGTTTGGTTTCACCAAGAACGTCCATGGAACTCACCTGTGAGCTTTAATCCATGCACTTCTTACTTTGCCTTCCCCGGGAAATCGGTTTCCTGGAATATATGAAGGAGTACATTCCACTCCTTTGCAGCATTCCCAGAAAAGCATCAGCATCCAGGCCTATGTGTACATGTTTGTGTATGCATGAACACAGTCATCCATTCCAGCCTCCTTTTCGAGTGGCTTCGATCATTCTGCAGTGCATTTCCAGAGATTTCCCAGAGATTCCCCATCACCAGCTCTGACAACTGGCTTACTAACTTTGGCTGCCTTACGTCTCTGTATCAGTTTCCCCCCTCACCTATCTATATTTCTTGCACCTTTCAATAGACTACTGTTTTATTCCCTTTCTCCCCACCCTGCAAACAGGAATGAGAGACCTCAGGAAGCTATTGTTTCTGTGTTGTGTCATTAGGCTTTCTGGGATTTTGCCATATGGTTTAAGTTTAGAAGTGTCCAGAAAACCCTTCAACTGAATCCCAGTTTGTCTGCACTTTCTTCATCTTGTCAGAATTGGCAACAGCTTTCTGGTGGCTTGGATGGATACCTCTTTACTGCCTGATGTGGTTTGGCTGTGTCCATATCCAAATCTCATCTTGAATTGTAGCTCCAATAATCCCCCACGTGTTGTGGGAGGGATCTGGTGGGAGATAATTGAATTATAGGGTTGGTTTCCCCTGTACTGTTCTCGTGGTAGTGAATAAGGCTCACGAGATCTGATGGTTTTATAAGGGAAACCTCTTTCACTTGGTTCTCGTTTTTCTCTCTTGCCTGCTACCACGTAAGACATGCCTTTCGCCTTCTGCCATGATCGTGAGGCCTCCCCAGCCACGTGGAACTGTGAGTCCATTAAACCTCTTTTTCTTTGTAAATTACCCAGTCTCAGGTATGTCTTTATCAGCATCATGAAAACGGACAAATACACTGTCCACCTTTCAGGAAGCCACCGACTTACCCAGAAGTTTGTCCACACATCTGGTCTACTTACTACTCAAGGCACATATGTTGTCAAACCACCTCTTCATTGTCACCAGGACAGAGAACCCATTTCAGTTCTCTATCTGTGATTCAAGACTGCCATTTCTCATAATTTGCTGGACTCAGTTGAGATGTTCGTCTGCTCCACTTAGTATTGATTGTGGTGACTCCTGTAGCTGCATTTAGCTGGAGCTCTGTTGAGGCTGCAACATTCACATGTACCAGATATGTGAAAGACCATAACGTTGGTCTTTCTGGTGGCTTGGATGAATACCTCTTTACTGCCTGATATGAAAGACCATAAGGTTGGTCTTTCACATGTCTGGTACCTCAGCTGGGTGATGGGACTGGCTTGGCCTCTGTTTCTTTTCTTTCTTAAGAGAGAGGGTCCTGCTCTGTGGCCCAGGCTGGAGTGCAGTGGTGCAGTCATAGCTCATGGTAGCCTTGAACTCCTGGGCTCAAGTGATTCCCCCTTTCTCAGTTTCTCAAGTAGCTGGGACTACAAGCACACACCACCATACCTGGCTAATGTTTTATTTTCTGTAGAGATGGGGTTTTGCTGGTCTGGAACTCCTGGCCTCAGGTGATTCTCCCGTCTTGACCTCCCAAAGTGCTGGGATTACAGGTGTGAGCCATTGTCTCCATATGGTTTCTCGCCGTGTTATACTCTAGCCTATGATAAATGGCTTCCAAGAAAGTGAAAGTGGAAGCTACAGTTCTTTTAAGGACTTGGCTTAGAAGTCTGGGTGAAGTGATGTCCCATCACTTCCGTTGTGTTCTCTTGGTCAAAGCAAGATATGGGCCAGCCCAGAATCAAGGGGGAGAGAGAGAGATTGATCAAGCTTGATGAAAGGAGCAGCTGGCACATTCAGGGATTGTGGCAATTATTGGGAGCCATCTTTGTAAATGATCTAGCATTGCACCTAATCACCGTCACTGGTGGTCAGCGGCTTGTTTCTCCTTCTCTTCTAATTACTTTGATTGCTCTGGTCAGAGATTTTCTTTCCATTTTCAGGGGGTCTTCAACCTACCAAAGCTAGTCTTCTCTTGATAATAGGCCTCTTTCATACATATTCCACAGGGCATAGCTTACCAATGGGTATATCAGCAGAGATATTGCTTATATAACAGCATTGGTAGTACCTTTGGTAATCATTTAAATGGTTCCTTTTGTGCTTTAATCTAATTAATTATTCAAAAGCAAACAGAACTGTAGACATTTCAAGGTGAATCTATATACCTAGTCTTTACAAGAACCTGGAAACTGCTGTGGGTATTCAACTATTCCTGTTACATGGTCCTCTTCTCGTCATTTATAAGATGCACACAAAACAGGAATTTAGAGTTGACTACTTGCAAAATTAGCCTCTTTTTCGTAGAATGTTAATGGACGTGAGATCTAAGAAATGTACAGTTGCATTTCTGGAGCTGCTGCTTGAAGCAACGAGTTGGCTTTGTCCTTGGGGAGACCCGTGGAGCCTTTCTGCCTCGTTATCTCCTGGAGTTTTCTCCTAGTGGAGTAAGTCGATGGACCTTGACGGTTTATTCTTCTTTCCCCACTCCCACCCTTCAGAGAGTACTTCTTGAATTAAAAACAAGTAGGAGATCAGTCTTCACGTAGAAGTGTTTCTTCTTTTTCATTCTCCGCCTTTTTTTTTTTTTTTTTTTTTTTTGAGACAGTCTCACTCTGTTGCCCAGGCTGGAGTGCAATGGCATGATTTCAGCTCACTGAAACCTCTGCCTCCTGGGTTCAAGCAGTTCTCATGTCTCAGCCTCCCAAGTAGCTGAGATTACAGGCATGCATCACCATGCCTGGCTCATAATTTTTTTTGTATTTTTAGTAGAGACAGGGTTTCACCATGTTGGCCAGGCTGGTCTTGAACTCCTGACCTCAGGTGATCCACCCACCTTGGCTTCCCACAGTGCTGGGATTACAGATGTGAGCCGCAGTGCCTGGCCTGTTTCCCTCCCTTTTTGTTATTATTTTATTTCTATGAAAAGATTTTTCCCCTAGCACCAAGATAATTTTGGGACAGTGTTGCAGAGATAAATTTTAAAGCCATGTTGTATTTATCTTTAGTATGAAAAGAAATTATTTACTAGCTGCCCTTTCTCAGCAGGAAAAATCATTATTCAGATGACTGAAAGCTATGGCCTCTCACCTCATTTTACAGATACTTTGAAACCTCTTTTGGCTTCTCTAAAGGAGCAATTCAAGGAGCAAAGGAATTTGCCTATTTAATTTCTCCTTTTATAACTGAAATAGAGCCATCTAAGAAACAGACGCCAGGCATGGTGGCTCACACCTATAATCCCAGCACTTTGGGAGGTCGAGGCAGGAGAATCACTTGAGCCCAGGAATTTGAGACTGCAATGAGCTGTGACTACAGCCACTGTGCTCTAGCCTGAATGCCACAGTGAGACCCTGTGTCTAAAATAATAGATAAATAACAGGTGGTGGGAGTGTAAATTAGTTCAAACATTGTGGAAGACAGTGTGGTGATTCCTTAAGGATCTAGAACTAGAAATATCATTTGAACTAGCAATCCCATTACTGGATATATACCAAAGGATTATAAATCATTCTGTTATAAGGACACATGCACGAATGTTTACTGTGGCACTTTACACAATACCAAAGACTTGGAACCAACCCAAATGCTCATCAACAATAGACTGGATAAGAAAATGTGGCATATATATACCATGGAATACTATGCAGCCATAAAGAAGGATGAGTTCATGTCCTTTGCAGGGATATGGATGAAGCTGGAAACCATCATTCTCAGCAAACTGACACAAGAACAGAAAACCAAACACCACATGTTCTCACTCATAAGTGGAACTTGAACAATGAGAACACATGGACACAGGGAGGAGAACATTACACACTGGAGTCTGTTGTGGGGTTGGGGGCTTGGGGAGGGATAGCCGGGGGTGGGGAGATTGGGGAGGGGATAACATTAGAAGAAATACCTAATGTAGGTGATGGGGGGGATGGAGGCAGCAAACCACCATGGCATTTGTATACTTATGTAACAGTCTTGCAAGATCTGCACATGTACCCCAGAACTTAAATTTAAAAAAAAAAAAGATTCAATGAAAGGGGGAGAAAATCTCACTAACTTCACAGTTGCAGTGAAGGTTGAATCAGATGTGGACCATGGCAATATCCATATCCACAGTTGCTAGTCAAGATCCCTCATTTCCCAAATTAACTTTATATTTATTTTTACTATTTTTTGAGCCAGATCTCTCTGTGTCACCCAGGTTGAAGTGCAGTGGCATAATCATAGCTCACTGCAGCCTCAGCCTTTTGGGTTCAAAGCTATCCTTCCATCTCAGCACCCACTCCTTCAAGTAGCTGAGACTACAGGTATATACCACCACACCCAGCTAATTTTTTGTTCAGATGGGTTTTTCACCATGTTGCCCATGGTTGGTCTTGAACTCCTGAGCTCAAGGGCTCAAGGGATCCTCCCATCTTAATCTCCCAAAGTGTTGGGATTACATGCATGAGCCACCAAGCCTGAGCCCAATTGAACTATTTTTCACTAAATCCAGGCATTTACAATTTTATTGCTCTAGACTTAGCTGAAGAGGTGAGAATTAAATGAGTTGTAGAGTCTGATTTCTTCCCAAGATAAATTTTAGAATTTCGTAGACTGTAACAAGAAGAATTCGACATCTAATAATATTAAACAATTCCCTCTCAGGTCAAAAAAATAAGATCGTGGTTTCTTTTTTGCAAACTCATCTTTTCTGTCCTCGAGTCTGTCCTCAATTCAAGTCAATGAGCATGAGTTAAACACCTCTTGCACACTCCAGCGCCATGCTAAACATTTTAAGCAAAGCCAAACAAGTTGAAGAGCTAACCTTTAGATCCATTCACTAGCATTTATTTTGCCAAACACCATGCTCGTTGCTTTATGTACATATCTCGTTTAATCCTCGCGATAATTGTTCGAGGTATTGATCCAGTTATTATTGCTGTGCTACAAATAACCCCAAAACTTGGAAGCTGAAAAGGACCATTTTATCATGCTCGCAGCTTCCGTGGGTTAAGAACTGGGCTCATCTCTCTTCTCTTGCATTTTATCACAGACAGAAAGAAGTCAAGTGGCTCTTTTAATATTTTATGGGGAAATACGCTTAGCTAGGTCATTGAATTCCATAGGTATATTTCTATGTTTTTTAAGTTTTCAGTAATTATTATTTTTTTCATTGCATGTTTAGATTTTTTTATTTCAGTAGTTTTTGCGGTACAGTGGTTTTTGGATACATGGGTAAGTTCTTTAGTGGTGATTTCTGAGATTTTAGTGCATCCATCATCTGGTCAGTATATACTGAACCCAATATGTAATCTTTTATCCCTCACCAATCTCCCACCTCCGCTGCAAAGCCTCCGAAGTCCAGGATATGACTCGTATGCCTTTGCATCCTCATAGCTTAGCTCCCACTTGTAAGTGAGAACATGTGATATTTAGTTTTCCATTCCTGAGTTACTTAACATAGAATAATGGCCTCCAGCTCCATCCAGGTTTCTTCAAAAGACATGATTTCATTCCTTTTAATGGCTAAGTAATATTCATGGCGTATATGTACCACATTTTTAATCCAACATTTTCTATTTTTTTCACATTACCCCATGTGACAGTGTGTCCAGACTTTCACCACTAGGCAAAATGATTTTGCTTTCCACCAGCTTCTAATGACAATTTCCTCTCTCGTCTGCAAGTTTCCACCAATAGCCTCCTCCAGCCTAAGATGATAATAGTCTCCTCGAAGTCCATTCAGCTGCTGATAGACAGTGGTCTGAAAGCCAATGCCTCATGCTTTAGGGTTTTTTTGTTTTGTTTTGTTTTGTTTTTTTGACAGAGTTTTACTCTTGTTGCACAGGCTGGAGTGCAATGGCGTGATCTCAGCTCACTGCAACCTCCGCCTCCCAGGTTCAAGCGATTCTCCTGCCTCAGCCTCCCGAGCAGCTGAGATTACAGACACTTGCTGCCATGCCCAGCTAATTTTTTCTTTCTTTTCTTTTTTTTTAAACATTTTTTTATTTTTAGTAGAGATGGGGTTTCACCGTTTTGACCAGACTGGTCTTAAACTCCTGACCTCAGGTGATCCTCCCACCTCAGCCTCCCAAAGTGCTGGAATTATAGGCGTGAGCCACTGTGCCCGGCCAATGCTTTAGGTTTTTCATATATAGCACTCAATTTCTAGGTACCAAATTTCTGTTCCGATTATTGTTGTTGCATAACGACTTATCCCCAAAGTTAGTAGCTTAAAGAATCTATTTTGTTATGCTCTTGTGTGCTATAGCTCAGGAATTTGGACAGAGCAAAACAGAAATGGGCTGGGCGTGGTAACTCATGCCTGTATTTTCATCACTTTGGGAGGCTGAGGCGGGCAGATCACGAGGTCAGGAGATCAAGTCCATCCTGGCCAGTGTGGTGAAATCCTATCTCTACTAAAAATACACACACACGCACACAAAATCAGCTGGGGGGGGGCCTGTAGTCCCAGATAATTGGGAGGCTGAGGCAGGAGAGTCACTAGAAGCAGGGAGGTAGAGGTTGCAGTGAGCTGAGATTGCACCACTGCACTCTAGCCTGGTGACAGAGTGAGACTCCGTCTCATAAATAAATAAATAAATATATAAATAAATAAGAAATGGCTTGTCTCTGCTCCATGAAGGTTGGTCCTCAACTGGGAAGACTCAGTGATCAAGCGGGAAGTTGACATTTGAGGGCTGGCATCATCTCTTCAGTCACGTGCCTAGCCGTGGATGCTGGCTGTTGGCTGGGAACTCAGCTGAGGCTTCCTACCAGACATCTAGCCAATGGCCTTTTTGTATGACCTGGGCTTCCTGATAGCCTGGTGGCCTCAGAGTGATTGGACTTCTGAAATGCTAGTTTAAGGCTTCAAAAGTGTATATGTCAGTGAACAGGGAAGAAGCTGCATAACTTTTTTTTTGATTCAATCTTAGAAGTTACCCAGTGTCCTTTCTCCTGCATTTCATTGTTAACAAACAAGTCACAAGTGTACCTAGTTTCAGTAGGAGGGCATATAGACCCTGCCTCTTCACGGAGCATTGTCAAATAATTTATGGATGTATTTTAAAGTTTTGTGTATTATCATCTTGTTTCACAGATGAGGTCAAGTAAGTGGGCTGAACCCAAGCTGAGTTAACTTGAAAGCCACATGTCTCAATTATCAAGGTCTATTGCTTCCAAATATATTAGAGAATAAGCAACAATCATAGAAGGGAGACCATTTTGGGCTAAAAGATACGTTTTTTGAACTGAGCTTGGGAAGAAGTGATGATACAAAAAGTTTTCAATATCAATTTAAAAAAATGAGGCTGGGCATGGTGGTTCACACCTGTAATCCCAGAACTTTGGGAGGCCAAGGCGAGTGGATCACCTGAAGTCAAGAGTTTGAGACCAGCCTGACCAACATGGTGAAACCCCATCTCTACTAAAAATACAAAAATTAGCCGGGTGTGGTGGCAAACACCTGTAATCCAAGCTACTTGGGAGGGTGAGGCAGGAGAATCACTTGAACCTGGGAGGCACAGGTTGCAGTGAGCCCAGATCATGCCATTGCACTCCAGCCTGGGTGACAGAGTGAGATGCTGTCTAAAAAAAAAAAAAAAAAAAGACCAGTTTGTTTTGTTGTTTTAAAATCATAAGTTCATTAAGTGGATCATTAATATGTTGATGTTCTTAAAATTAACCAGGCTGGGAAATAGGTTAGAAGGAAAGATGGCAAGTGGCAAGAATTAGTTTCTGTAGACTTTGGAAAGAGGGGGAGGAAAAAAGTCTTAAAGATGGAGAAAAAAGGGCAGGTCATGTCCAGAAACACATAGTCCAAATTTTTTTGCAAGGAGGTTACGTTAGATCTGGGTAGAGAGCAAAGGCTTGACAGGTAAGAGGGTGATCTCTTATTTTTTTTGAAGCTGAGTTTTGCCTCTTCCAGGCTGGAGTGCAATGGCACAATCTTGGTTCACTGCAACCTCTGCCTCCTGGGTTCAAGCGATTCTCCTGCCTCAGCCTCCCGAGCAGCTGGAGTTACAGGCGGCCATCACCATGCCAGGCTAATTTTTTTGCATTTTAAGTAGAGACAGGGTTTCACCATATTGGCCAGGCTGGTCTCGAACTCCTGACCTCAGACAATTCACCCACCTAGGCCTCCCAAAGTGTTGGGATTCCAGGTGTGAGCCACCTCGCCAGGTCAAGAGGGTGGTATCTTACAAGGATTTGGAATGCCGTGCCTAGGAACTTGGCCTTTACTCTGTAACCGTGTCATCTAATGTTCCAGAGCAGGAAAGTAATATGATCAAATCTTTCAGATAATTACGTAAGTACTATGATTATGTAAATTATATAAGTAATGTGATTTAATCTGTTTTTAAGACAGATAATTAATTTCAAGATGATAGAAGATTAGAGTGTGGTAAGATTGCAGGAAAATAACTAGAGAATAATTATTTGGCATGATATTATTTTATTTCAGATGTATTTCTCTAAAGAGGTATTAATCTTTTGTCTTAGCTATACCCTCCTAAAAAGACCTCTGACTTTCTGAACGGCTTTCTATAACTGAAGGACTTATTTATATGTACAAGTTTATAAATATAAATGTAATTTCCACGTATAAGTAATATGCATTTATATGTATACATATGTATTTATATGTGTCTACTTTCATTTATTCTACAAAAAAATTTGATGTGGTTTAAAAGCTATATATAATGTGAAAGTAATTTAAAAAAATCAAGGCCAGAGGAAATCTACACTCATTAAGCAAGATAAACTAAAAAATGTTATGGTGCAATGCAAGGCATAAGGCCATCAGAGTTTACTAAATTGGGTTACAAGATTGACCCTGAGCATCCAGAAAGCCAAAGCAAAAAGGAAAACACAAGCTCCTACAAAATGTATATCAACCATGAGACAGAAATTTCCTAAGAAGAAGCAGAATGAATGATGGTCATGAATTTGAAAGCAGTTATCACGTATAGTCAAATAAAATTAGTAATTTGATCGGTTTGAGTAATAGAAGGAGTACATTTGTGTAGATTTTTCTTTCTTTTTTTTATAGACAGGGTCTCACTCTTTTGCCCTGGCTGGAGTGCAGTGGTTCAATCTTGGCTCACCATAATCCCTGCTTCCCGGGTTCAAGCAATTCTCATGCTTCAGCCTCCCGAGTAACTGGGATTACAGTCGTGTGCCACCACACTTGGCTAATTTTTGTATTTTTAGTAGAGACGGGGATTCGCCATGTTGGCCAGGCTGGTCTTGAACTCCTGACCTCAGGTGATTTGCCCACCAAGGCCTCCCAAAGTGCTGGGATTACAGAGGTGAGCCACCATGCACGGCCAGACTTTTATTTTTTTCTTCAGAGACAGGTTCTCACTCTCACCCAGGTTGGAGTGCAATGGTGCAATCATAGTTCACTGCAGCCCTGATCTGAACTCAAGCAATCCTCCCACTTCAGCCTCCCAAGTAGTTTGGACTACAGGTGCATGCCACCATGCCTGGCTATTTTTTTTTTAAAATTTTTGTTTGTAGTGACAGGGTCTCACTGTGTTGCCCAGGCTGGTCTCAAACTCCTGGCCTCAAGTGATCCTCCTGCCTTGGCCTCCCAAACTGGTGGGATTATAGGTGTGAGCCACTGTGCCCAATAGATTTTGGTAAACTGAGGTAAATGAGGTACAAACACACAGAGACTAGAAAGAGAAGAAATCTGTCACAGCAGGTCCTGGTCAGGGTACAATGGGAGGTCAAAACAGACAAGGAGGAGTCTCACTCTCATTCTATATCTCACAGAAAGACTATAGATACACACACGCACGTGAAACATGTATCACCAGTTTTTGTGTTTTTTTAATTTTTATTTTAGGTTCAGAGATACATGTGCAGGTTTATTACATAGGTAAACTTGTGTCATGGGGGTTTGTTGTACAGATTATTTCATCACCCAGGCATTAAGCCTAGTACCCATCAGTTGTTTTTCTTGATCCTCTCCCCTCCTCCCACCCTCCACCCTTTGAAAGGCCCCAGTGTCTGTTGTTCCCCCTCTAGGTGTCCATGTGTTCCTATCATTTAGCTCCCACTTGTAAGTGAGAACATGCAGTATTTGGTTTTCTGTTCCTGTGTTAGTTTGCTAAAGATAATGGCCTCCAGCTCCATCCATGTCCCTGCAAAGGATATAATCTCATTCTTTTTTATGGCTGCATAGTATTCCATGTGATTACCAGTTTTTAAACATTTTAGTAGGTATTTCATGGGAATGTATAGGATTTCTATTATGCGCATATTTACTTTATGGTGTCTAAGATATTAAAGAACCCACCAATTTAATGAATTGACTTGTAGCAAAGAACCCTATTGATGATGGCACCCTAAATGTGAAATTTGGCTGCAGGGTAAAAACCATTCCATGAGCCATGAAAAGAGTCGGGAAACCTACGAAGCCGATGGTAGTGCTGCTGTATCTATTCTATGAATCTTTGCCTGTGTGGTATCTAGCATTGGTATTCATTCCCTCTCACTTTTATCTTTACTCTTTTCAAGAAAGATCTCATTTTTGAAATGTAACTATTCAGGGCAAATGGCCAGGGATAGTTTTCAGGGGAAACAAACTTAAAACAAGACCTTTGACAGCCCCGTACAATGTGGTAATGACTACACAGCAGGCGGCACTGAGTCTCTTGATAGACAGATTTCTCCCATCATGAAAACAACCCAGCCAGACACAGTGGCTCATGCCTGTAATCTCAGCACTTTGAGAGGCTGAGGTGGGTAATCACTTGAGGACAGGAGTTCGAGACCAGCGTAGCCAACATGGTTAAACCCTGTCTCTGCTAAAAATACAAAATTAGCCAGGCATGGTGGCATACACCTGTAATCCCAGCTACTTGGGAGACTGAAGCAGGAGAATCACTTGAACCCAGGAGGCGGAGGTTGCAGTGAGCCAAGATCACACCATTGCACTCCAGTCTGGGCGACAGAGTGAGACTCTGTCTCAAAAAAAAAAAAAAAAAAGAAAAGAAAAAAGAAATGAAGGGACACATGTCTCACTCAAAATGGTTACCTAAAATTTAGAAAACATCTTTAGCTATACTACAGATTTAACATCCGGCAAAACTGGAGGTGAACAGCAGACGAAACATTTCCTTAACCGAGTTACGGAAACCAATAAACTGTATGTCCCCTAGTTCGAGTTGCTGTCAGAAAACATCTCGTTCCTGGATGAAATAACGACTCTGCCTGGAAAAGAACTAAGCTGAAATAGACACACACTCAACTGCACAGATGCTGAAGAGTAGAATTTGTTTAACCAGTTGTACATAATAGACAGGTCAGCTCTGAAGTGTTTAAATGTTGGCAGACAATACGTCCTTTTGGGTCTAGCTTCTTTTCCTCCACTTCCAAAGGATGGAATAGCTTTTAGGTTTTTTTGCATCTGTAATTTAAGTAAAAACAAAACTAGGAATGACCCTACTTCTCCTAAATTTTCAAGGGAAGATGAGCTCATGATCTCAAATGATGTGACTTTTTATCTGAGATACGTCATCCAATTGAGGCAATTTCTAGTGGAAGCTTTACTGATTTCCTGAGAAATAGCTTGCAAAGAAAGCTTTAGCTCACATATCTAAAGTAAAGGAAGAATGATAGAGAAGAAACTATGGTGCTCATAATAATAATTAAAAATGCTTATTGATCTTCATTCTAACAGGTCATTGACGGACAGGACATTCATAATCTTAACACTCCGAAAAGAAGGTTTAGCATGAGAGGAACTGTTTTTGTATAAGATCGATCTGTTAGAATAATAGAAAAAACCCAAAGGAAAACTTGAAATCTCGAGCCATAAGATAAACGAATCTGTACAAGTTCCCAGTCTGTTAATATTTCTTACTTGTTCAAAGAGAAGCTAAAATGGAAGAATAATGTGTGATGGGAGGAAAAAGAGCTGAACAGGAAATCAAGAGACCAAGTTCTACCATTCGTTTGCTATAGCACCTCTGTGAGTTCAAGTTTTCTCATTTCTAAAACAGGAGTAATAAAGACTCTCATCAATCTCTCCTAGGACTACTTCTTGGAATAAAGTAAGGCAGTAGGTACAGAAGTTTGTTTGAGTAATGTAAAATATAAGCTAACAATAATTATTACCATTTCTACACATTTATATTATCGTTTATACTCAGAACGGTTAGGGTATACCAGACGCAGGCTTTAAATATCTTATTCAAGTGCCACAACAACCTTAAGATGAGTATACTCGCCATTCTACAGAGAAGACTGTGATTTAGAGAGGCTAAGTATTTGCAAATGATCAGGATGGTAATAAAGGATAGAGCTAGAATTCTCTGATTCAACAACTGCTACATAATAATGTAAATATTTAGTTTATTTATTTTATTTTTGAGATAGGGTCTCACTCTGTTGCCCAGACTGGAATGCAGTGGACCAGTCACGACTCACTGTAGCCTCAACCTCCAAGGCCCCGGTGATCCTCCTGCCTCAGCCCCCTGAGTAGCTGGGACTACAGGTACATGCCACCACGCCTGGCTAATTTTTTGTATTTTTAGTAGAGACGAGGTTTAGCCAGGTTTCCCAGGCTCGTCTGAAGCTTCTGGGTTCAAATGATCCACCCGCCTCGGCCTCCCAAAGTGCTGGGATTGTAGGAGTGAACCACCGTGCCCAGCCAGTTATGTAAGCATTAGAACCGGAAGGACCTAATGGGTCATTTTTTAAAATCCTATCATTCAGCAAGTATGCCTATTTTCTTTTTTTTTTTTTTTTTTTTGAGACAGAGTCTCACTCCGTCACCAGGCGCCAGGCTGGAGTGCAGTGGCGCGACCTCAGGTCACTGCAACCTCAGCTCACTGCAACCTCCACCTCCCGGGTTCAAGCAATTCTCCTGCCTCAGCCTCCCGAGTAGCTGGGACTACAGGCGTGCACCACCACGTCCAGCTAATTTTTTTGTATTTTTAGTAGGGATGGGGTTTCACTATGTTGGCCAGGATGGTCTTGATCTCTTACCTCGTGATCCACCCGCCTCAGCCTCCCAAAGTGCTGGGATTGCAGGCGTGAGCCACCGCGCCAGGCCCTTATGCCTATTTTCTTATCTTCCTCCTTCATTCTATTTTTTATTTTGAGACAGAGTCTTGCTCTGCTGCCCAGCCCGAAATGCAGTGGCACAATCTCAGATCACTACAACCTCTGCACCCGGGGTTCCAGCAATTCTTCTGCCTCAGCCTCCTGAGTAGCTGGGATTACGGGGGCCTCTGCCACACCCAGCTAATTTTTGTAGTTTTAGTAGAGACGGGATTTCCCCATGTTGACCAGACTGGTCTCGAACTCCTGACTTCAGGTGATCTGCGTGCCTTAGCCTCCCAAAGTCCTTTTTCATTCTAAATCTTCCATCGTTGTTGTGTACTCATCCTTTCCCTAAGCACCACTGAATTTCCCCTTTCTCAAAACACTCCTGTCCTTGACTCTTCATCCTTCTAACTCTTAACCCTCTTTCAAGTGTCAACTCCAGCACCACTGTAGGGAGGTACTATCACACTTACCCCTATATTGCTAACTTCAGCACAAATCTGGGCACTTAGAGGGTATATAAATATTTACTCAATGAAAGATTGAATGAGGAAAACAGAACTAGAGAAAGAGTGGACCAATGCCATGTGGCGGTGCACCTCCAGATGTCCAGATCCGCTGTGCTTTCTACTATATTGCTGGCTGTAACATTTATTTCTGGTCCAAAATAATGGATTTTGAAGCTGAACACTCTGATCATAATCCATTAATTAAAACTGCAGTGATTGCCTAAATTAGTCATGTACTGTAAAAATAGAATGATATACTATTTTGGTTAAGAAAAAAATCAGCCGAGAGGAACACTGAGATAGCTAAAACAAGATTTGCGACCAATTAATAACAGGAGAATGAAAAGGTGGAAGCAACATGCAGCTGTAAGAAAGAAAAGCCCAGGGCTACTCACTGAGTTTTGCCTCATGCGGAATACTTTGTGTCATTCCAGTTTGAAGAATACAGAATTCTTCCTCCTACTTAGCTATGGAAAGTTCAGTTTCAGCTTTTTCCTGCTAGGGTGCAGCCATGTTAAAATAAACTGGATGATGAAAAACATGCAGCAATAAAAATTATTACATAAGTAGAGGTTTTAATATATTATGTTTAGGTGAACTTGGAATGCCAAAGCAGGATAATAATTTTAAATGAAAAAAGATATTTTCATCTGTTAAGAAATGGGATAATTTCAAAAGTGATGTCACCGTGCCACACAGAATTGATAGATGGTGTTATTCATGCCAGTGGTATAATCCATTTTCTCTTTTGCCTATTTAGTATAAAGCAATCAGTATGTCACTGAGTGTTTATTAAAATTCATTGACAAATGATATAAACCAGCATCAAGGGAAATAAGTCACACTTACAGTATGATTTATTCTTTTAACTTAGGGCCCATTTTCAAATGGCTTGGTAACCTGAAAAGTTAATCTAGCATACGCATAGTAGATGAACTGGATGAGATAAATTTGGAGTAGAAAAAAACAACAACAAAGAAAGCAGAACCATATGTGTGTTTTAAATTCCTCCCGAGTGGAAATTTTAAGGATATACAAAAGTGTAGACAATAGTACAACAAACTCGAAGTCTCATCACTCAGTTTTAACAATTATCAACTCAAGGTCAATGTTGGTTCATTTATACTTTCTTGCCTCACCAGATTATTTTGAGGCAAGCTCATTTTTAATATCTGAAACAGTCAGGCCAGGCGCGGTGGCTCACGCCTGTAATCCCAGCACTTTAGGAGGCTAAGGCAGGTGCATCACCTGAGGTCGGGAGTTCGAGACCAGCCTGACCAACATGGAAAAACCCATCTCTACTACAAATACAAAATTAGCCAGACCTGGTGGCGCATGCCTGTAATCCTAGCTACTCGGGAGGCTGAGGCAGGAGAATCACTTGAACCTGGGAGGCGGAGGTTGTGGTGAGCCGAGATCGCACCATTGTACTCAAGCCTGGGCAACAAGAGCGAAACTCCATCTCAAAAAAATAAATAAATAAAAATAAAATAAAATAAAATCTGCAACAGTCTCATGATATTCTTTGCTCCAAAATTATGTTAGTGTGTATCTTTAAAGTATAAGAACTCTTTTAAAATATGAGAGCATCATTATTAAATTTAAAGAGTTAACAATTTGTTAATGTTATAAATGATTCAACTAGTGTTAACATTTGATAATCTCATAATTTTTCCACTTGATTTGTATGAATTAAGATACAAATAAGATTCATATGTTACAATTTGTTAATATGTCTCTTACATTTCTTTTTATCTATAGATTTCTCATCTTTCCCCTTCTTTTTGTTCATTATAGCTTATTTCTTAAGGAAGGCAGGATACTTCTCTGTTAAGCTTCCCATATTCTAAAATTATCTGATTGCATCTCTGTATATATGATTTAACGTGTTTCTTTTTCTTGCATTTCCTGGGTAGGTTCCTATCACCTGTATGCTAATATATAAATAATAATCTATTTTTATTATTTTCCTTCCATTCAGTTTTTCACTTTTTTCTTATGATGTTTATTTGTCTTTGCTCGAAGCTTGATCAGTCTGGTTTAATTTTTGATGGTAACACTTCCTAAGTGGAGTTGTGTATTTCTATCAGGAGGCACATATGTCTGGTTGGCTCTCTGCGATGTCAGTGGCCATTAATGATTCACTATTTCATTAAGGTTTGCAAATAGAGTGATATTCTAATTCTATCACTGTTTCTTTTTCTTATCAGCTAGAATACTTTCAAATTTTCCCCCTCATCAATTACTGTCCCAGGTACAGTTCAAACACAAGGCAAGATAACGGCTTGATTTCATTTTACCTGCATCAGTTTTCAAAATAAGGAGTTGATTCCTAGCATCTTCCATATGTGACCAATGAGGTCTTTTAGTATCGTTACTGACTGAAGGATTGAGACATATCTGGCCTATTTCAATTAGTGGTGGTTAATATTTCTTCAATATTCCATTGGTCCCTTTTTGGCTAGTTAAATGCTCTTCAATTTGACTCCTTAAGGCATTTTGACATGACGATTTGGGCTTGTTTTGGCACAAAATATTTTAGGTTTACAAATTTTTGGCATTTGTAATGCCAAATATCTTGGCGTTACAAAATATCTGTGTATTTCTTGCCCTAGACCTGCAATTAGCCATTTATCCAAGAAGCTCTGGTTTCTTTTAGTGCAAAATAGTACTTATATTTCACATCTTAGACACAGGGGGTACTCACTGCTACTTGGCTTATTATTATTAAGTCCTTTCAAAGAACAGAACTGACATCTATATGTGTGTGTATATATTTTAAAATTATATTATTAGTTCATATTTACATTTCCAGTTGAAATGTTAGGATTATAAAGTTGTAATGTATTTCTTTGATCTTATCTTTTTTTTTTCTCATGTCAAAAATCCTGATTCCTAACAGCATGCATAGAATTATTACTTGATTTCTCTTATATAATATGTAACAGTTTGGTGGGGCGTGATGGCTCATTCCTGTAATTGCAGCACTTTAGGAGGCTGAG
Organism: Ateles fusciceps; assembly: GCA_036589455.1. Lineage (NCBI taxonomy): Eukaryota > Metazoa > Chordata > Mammalia > Primates > Atelidae > Ateles > Ateles fusciceps. The sequence goes on from JAZHEH010001064.1 coordinate 9,992,263, forward strand.
GCAGGAGGATCACTTGAGCCCAGGAGTTTGAGACCAGCTTGGGCAACATAGCGAGACCCAGTCTCTACTTAAAAAAAGTAATAGTTTCAGAATAGCAATGCCAATAGTATTAGTAGAAATTTGATTGCTAAAAGGAACAGATTGAGACTTTCTCCTTGTTTGATTTTATGATACACACCACTAGGGATGCATCCTCAGACTACTGTACTTTAAAATCTCTTAAAATACTTCCTCTGTCTGTGCTTATGCCACCAACTCATGAAACAGTTAGGTTTATTCATTTCATTTTGCCTTGTTTTATAAAGATTGCTTTTTAAAAAATTGTGTGATAATTGTTTATAGTAGTATTGTATCATATAACAACTACATTCTATGCAGTCACCCTGCATCCATCATTGTAGTGACTGTTACACATGTAAATATGTCTATTCGACGCCCACCCGATACTTATGCCAGTTCCTCTTCAGTCGTTTGGTTGTCTTTTTCTAGTAGGTTCCTTGGGAAGGACACAGAGAACAATACTCCCTGAGTTCTTGCATATTCATAACAGTTTGCACATGACTTTAAACTTGACTGGATATAAAATTCTCACCTCCTTTCCTTTCCTCTCCTCTCTTTCTTTTCTCTCTCTCTCTCTCTCTTTTCAGAGGGTCGCTCTTGTCGCCCCAGCTGGAGTGCGGTGGAGTGATCTGGGCTCACTACAACCTCCGCTTCCTGGGTTCAAGTGATTCTCCTGCCTCAGCCTTCCAAGTAGCTGGAATTACAGATGCATGCCACCACTCTCGGCTAATTTTTTGCATTTTTAATACAGACAGGGTTTCACCATGTTGGCCAGGCTGGTCTTGAACTCCTGACCTCAGGTGATCTGTCCGTCTTGGCCTCCCAAAGTGCTGGGATTACAGGCACGAGCCACCATGCCCGGCCTCTTGCCTACATTTCCTTACTGTTGGTAATATACTTTATTCCATTGCCCTATGGTATATAAAATGTTGCTGTTAAGAAATCTGACAGTCTTAGTTTCTTTCCCTTATGAGTGGCTTGGTTGTTTTACTTTGATGTCTGAAGATTTTGTGTTGTTTTTCCCTTTTCTTTCAGTTCAATAAATTGACTAAAAAATGTCTCATTTCGGCCACTATCAATGGAGTTTCTGAGGTACCTTGTGTGTCTGTTAAAGATGTAGATTCAGATCTATGTGATATCGGGAATTTTTCTGAACTATAGTTCCAGTTTGCATTCACTCCCCTTGCTTTTGGTTTCTTCTTTTGAGACTCTTATTAGGTATATGCTAATATATAAGTAGTGATCTATTACTCCGTCTCCAGACCATTTTCAAATTTTTTTAAAATACATTTTTTATTTTTACAGAGATAAGATCTTGCTATGTTGCCCAGGCTGGTGTTGAACTGCTGGCCTCAAGCAATCCTCCTGCCTTGGCCTCCCAAGTGCTGGAATTACAGGTGTGAGCCACCACGCCTGGCGTCTCCAACCCTTATTATCTTTGTTAAAATTTTGTTTTAATTTCTTATTTTCCTTTCATTCTCTTTTCTCTCTCTCTTTTTTTTTTTTTTTTTTTTTTTTTTTTTGAGACAGAATCTTACTCTGTCGCCAGGTGCCAGGCTGGAGTGCAGTGGCACAGTCTCGGCTCACTGCAACCTCCACCTTCCAGGTTCAAGCAATTCTCCTGCCTCAGCCTCCCGAATAGCTGGGACTACAGGTGCATGCCACCATGCCCAGCTAATTTTTGTATTTTTAGTAGAGATGGGGTTTCACCATGTTGGCCAGGATGGTCTTGATGTCTTGACCTTGTGATCCGCCCACCTCGGCCTCCTAAAGTGCTGGGATTACAGGCGTGAGCCACTGCACTCGGCCCTCTTTTTTCTTATGATGTTTATTTGTCCTTAAGCTCATCTGACTTTAGTCTTCATTTCTGAAATAATTTTTTCTTTGGCTCCTAGTTCTTTCTAAAATTCTCTTAGCTCACTTTTCAAACATTTCTTTGTCCAGTCATCTCATTTTCTTTTTCTTTCCACTTCTTTTTAAATTTTTTTGGAGACAGGGTCTCACTCTGTCACTCGGGCTGGAGTTGCAGTGGTGCAATCATCGCTCATTACAGCCTTGACCTCCTGGACTCCAGCGATCCTCCCACTTCAGCCTCCTAAGTAGCTAGGATGACAGTAGCACAGCATCATGCCTGGCTAATGTTATTTTTTATTTGTTGTAGAGACAGGGTCTTGCTATGTCACCCAGGCTGGTTTTGTACTTTTAGTCTCAAGCAATCTCCTGCCTCAGCCTCCCTAAATGCTAAGATTACAAGCTCATTTTCTAATTCTGATTTATGGCATTCTTCTGTAGCTACAGTCATTTTCTGAAATTCTCTAAGCTCATTTGGAAGTATTAAGCTAATATTTTTATTATTGTAAGTTGATGTCTTTATGACATGATTTCATTGTCTGTAGGAATAATATTGTCTGTCCACTTAATCTTTTCTTTTTAAATTACATATGGGATTGCAGGACAATTATGCTTTAGCTCACGGTTTTCCTATCCTCTTAGAGAGGAGGGTGCCAGGAACATCTTCCCTAGGCTCAGTGTTCTAGGGCTTCGTGTTTTGTGGTTACTGTGCTGCATTGAGATCTGTGAACTTAGATCCAAACACGGACTTAGGTCTGAACACACCACGTTCTGAGATGTGCTCCCTTTCCTCTCCGCATGGCTCTCTTCTCTAAGTTTTAGTGTCCCTGTTCTGCTCTGTTTCCATTCAATGCCTGGCAGTCTCTCCTCAGTATGGGGATTTGTCCTGCTTTATGAAAGTGGTGTTGAGCATTTTGGTGCATAAATATTAACCGTTTTCTCTTCCTTGTGAATTTTAACTTCTAGAATTACAAAGATTCTCTCTCTCTCTCTCTCTGTTTTTTTTTTTTTTGAGATGAAGTCTCGCTCTGTCACCCAGGCTGTAGTGCAATGGCATGATCTCGGCTCACTGCAACCTCCGCCTCCTGGGTTCAAGCAATTCTCCTGCCTCGGTCTCCTGAGTAGCCCGGCTAATTTTTGTATTTTTAATAGAGACAGGGTTTCACCACGTTGGTCAGGTTGGTCTCAAACTCTTGACCTCGTGATCCGCCCACCTCGGCTTCCCACAGTGCTGGGATTACAGGCGTTAGCCACCAAGTCCAGCCAAGACTTCTCTCCTTTTAAACACATTTTGAACTGAGCAATCACAGAGTTTGCAGGAGATCTGGAGCCTACAAAGGTACCCGCCCCCCAGGCCACCCCCCCCAATAGTTTTGGCTGCTTTTGTCAGATTGACCTGATGGACTGAAAGTGTACTTCATCCTCTGGGTAATGGGTGGCTTCCATGCTGAGAGTGGACTCTTCCTTTGGGAATGGGTACTGTGGGTACCCTCCATGCTGAAAGTAGACTCTTCCCTTTGGGAATGGGTACTTCCCATGCTGAGAGTGGGTTCTTCCCTTTGGGAGTGGAATTTTTCCATGCTGAGAGTGGATTCTTCGCTTTGGGAATGGAATTTTTCCATGGTGAGAGTGGACTCTTCCCTTTGGGAATGGGTGCCTTCCATGCTGAGAGTTTACTCTTCCCTTTGGGAATGGTATTTTTCCATGCCGAGAGTGACTCTTCCTTTGGGAGTGGGTAGCTTCCGTGTTGAGAATAGACTTTTCATTTTGGAAGTGGGTGCCTGATGCCAATTCCCTTTCTAGGCCGTTTTTTTTTGGAAGTCATTTTTCTTTCTTCTGTTTCTTCCCACCGCCGTTACCATGCATATCTTGTTGCTGGTAGTGGTTTGACCCCTCCTCCTCATGGGACTATCTTATCACGTTTGTTGTATATATTGTCCATGAGATTTTGCTTTGCTGTATCAGTGGTTCTGTCTATTTTTGCAGGGGGATTAGGGGAGACTAAAAACTTTTTAGCTGCTCCTGCTACTTTTTTTTTTTTTTTTTTTTGCCTGTGGGTAACTTTGGAGCAAATGGGGCACTGTAGACATTTTGAGGCGCGTTAACTCAAGGTGATGTTTTATTTGTTTTCTTTATAATAATATTATCCTTTCTCCTTAAACCTATCAGATAATGAACATGATACTGTTGGAAAATACAATAAAAATCATTGAACAGAATCTGTAAAATCTCAGAGATCCCAGGAGAGAATGCTGCTTGGTCTGTGTTTGTAACATTATGGAATAAATTATTCCAATCCTCCTCAAAATAAATTCTGAGAATTATGACTTTTTTTCCCCCTATGACAAGCCTCTTGCAAAGTCAAGTTTAAAGAATGTATGCATAATAAACCAAGAAACACAAACTGAATGAATGAAAATGAAATTAATTTCTAGATTTTCAAGATCTGCCCATTATTAGTCTGTTACTATATAATATGCAGCGGCCAACATCTTACATCACTTATTTTCTATTCAAAATGATTAATAACAACCCATAATTTCTTATCACATGGTATGACAATCAACTTATATAATTATTTCTGTGTTGTTGTTTTTTCTTTGTCTAAAAAAGATTTGATTCTTTTCATGGAGTAACTAAGTACAATGTGTAACATACAAAATCATTTCAGTTAGCAGCTTCTATTGTGTATACAGCTACTACCTTAATGTGCCCACTCCAGGAAATGACTCTGCCAGCCACTCAGTTGCCCAAGCTGGAAACTCGGGTGTCATATTTGACTCCTTCTTCCACCTCACCCCACCTTTAAATGAGCCATCACGTCCTGATGACTTCATCTGGAGATGTGTCTACTTCTCTCTTCTCCCCGCTGTCACTTAGTCCCTGGCCAACGTCTCTCTTGCCTGGACCACTGTACTATGCACCTTCTCCCTCCTGCTATACCATCTCCAAAGGATGATTTTCTGTTTACTTTTGAGACAGGATTTGCTGTGTCACTCAGGCTAGAGGGCAGGCACGATCACAACTCACTTTGATCTCCTGGGCTGAAGCGATTCTCTCATCTCTTGTCTCATCTGAGTAGCAGGGACTACAGGCATGTACCACCACATCCAGCTAATTTTTATATTTTTTGTAGAGACAGGGTTTTGCCATGGTGCCCAGGCTGGTCTCCAACTCCTGGGCTAAGCAATCCGCCTGCCTTGGCCTCTCAAAATTCTGGGATAATAGGCATGAGCCACTGTGCCTGGCCTCAAATTTTGATATCTCAAAGCAGAGATGTAGCTAGGTCATGTTCTCTATTTAAGACTCTGTAAGGTCACCTCATTGCTCTGTGGATAGAATCCAGAATCCTTAATATGACTTTGAAAGTCCTCCACCCTCTACCTGCTGCCTGTCTTTGCAGTTTTTGCCTGACGTTTTTTATTCCTCACAAATACTGAACTTCCTTTCCTGTCTCACCAGAGACAAGCTGTCTTGCTTGTAGGCTTTTTTATACTCTCTCAGAACTCTCACCTCCTAGAACACTTTCCTCTTCGTAGAGTACCCATCTCTGAACTCATGGACATAGAGAGTAGAAGGATGGTTACCCGAGGCTGGGAAGGGCCGTGGGGGCCGAGGGGCATCTGGGGATGGTTAATGGGTTAAAAAAAAATCAGAAAGAGTGAATCAGACCTAGTATTTGATAGCACAACAGGGTGACTAGGGTCAATAAAAACTTAGTTGTACATTTTAACACAACTGAAAGAGTATAATTAGATTGTTTATAACTCAAAGGATAAATGCTTGAGGGATGGATAACCCATTCCCCATGATGTGATTATTACACGTTGCAATCTTGTATCAAAACATCTCATGTACCCCATAAATACATACACTTAATATGTACCCACAACAATTAAAAATGAAAAAGAATATTCATCTCCTCTCTACCTCCTCATCATTCTTGGTAATTCCTATGTGTCTTTTAGGACTGAGTTGAAGTATCCTTTCTGCACCCTCACCCTTTACCAAGGTAAAGCCCTCTTGTGGCTGGGCGTGGCGGCTCGTCTGTAATCCCAGCACTTTGGGAGGCCAAGGCGGGTGGATCACCTGAGGTTAGGAGTTCAAGACCAGCCTGGCTAATATGGTGAAACCCTGTCTCTACTAAACATACAAAACAAAATTAGCCAGGTGTGGTGGCGCACACCTGTAGTTTCAGCTACTCATGAGGCTCAGGCAGGAGAATCCCTTAAACCTCCGAGGTGGAGGTTGCAGTGAGTCGAGATCTCACCACTGCACACCAGCCTGGGCTATAAGAGTGAAACTTCATTTCAAAAAAAAAAAAAGCCCTCTTGCTGTAGGTTCTCCATGTTGTTTGTATTTTCTCCATAACTCTCATCATCTTGACTGTTTCATGTATGTTTCTTTTACTTTACCTAGAGCTTTGCGAGGGAAGGGACTGACTGTCTTGCTCACTACTCACTTTCTAGAACTGAACCCCATGCCTGATACTCAGTAGGCGTGCAGTCAATATTTCTTAAATTGTTTGGATTGTCATGAAATCTACATATATAACACAATACCCGTGGTCCAGAGCTGGAATTTGGCTGGTCCCCAGGACCTCACTCACTTCTGGTGTAAAATTTCAGAGGGTACGAACAAAAACCACTCAGTAATTAGTATAAATAGTATTTGCAATGGTTAATGTTCTGTGTCAATTTGACTGGGCCACAGGATGCCCAGATATCTGATTAAACATTATTTCTGGGTGTGTCTGTGAAGGTGTTGAATAGATTTTTGGAACAGCCATCTCACTCTGTTGCCCAGCCTGGGGTACAATGGCATGAACACGGCTCACTGCAGCCTCGACCTCCTGGGCTCAGGTGATCCTCCTGCCTCAGCCTCCCAATCTCTTAAATACTGAGATTAGTATTTAAATGGAGGGACTGAGGAAAGCAGATGGTCCTACCCAATGAGGGCTGGGGCACCACCCAATGCATTGAGGACCTGAATAAAACAGACAGACAGAGGAAGGAGGAATTCACCCTTTTTCTGCCTGATCGCTGAGTTGGGAAATCAGTATTCTTCTCTCCCTGATGCTTCTGGTTCTCAGGCCTTCAGACTCAGATTGGAAGCTACACCATTAGCTCTCCAGCTCTTAGCTCTTCCAACTACACCCCTGGCTTTCCTGGGTCTCCAGCTTGCAGATGGGAGGACTTTTTCACCTCTATAATCACATGAGCCAGTATCTTATAACACATCTAAGAAAAGATTTAGATTGATTCTCCTATCTAAATTGGTTATGTTTCTCTGGAGAACCCTGACTAATGCAATATTTTAAGATATCAAAATTAATGCAAAAATATCCATGATGAACAAAATATCAAAATTTTAGATAAACCAGGCATGGTGGCATGCACTTATATTCCCAGCTCTGCAGGAGGCTGAGCTCAGCAGAAGCATCCTTTGAGCCCAGGAGGTCAAGACTGCAGTGAGCTATGATCATGTCAGTGCACTCCAGCCTGGGGACAGAGCAAGACACTGTCTAAAAAAAAAATTCAGATAAAGTCAGAATCAGTCACAGTGCTGTGTTGAGCCAGATTTGCAGCCTGAGGCAAAAAGAAAAAAAATCAGTCATAATGATCCTGTCTTTATTTAAAAATTTGATATTTGTCTATTGTGGCTCTTTTTGCATTAATTTTGATTTATTAAAATATTGTATGAAGGGTGGGCACCGTGGCTGACGCCTGTAATCCCAGCACTTTGAGAGGCCAATGCAGGAGGATTGCTTGAGCTCAGGAGTTCGAGACCAGCCTGGGCAGTGCAATGAGACCCCTATTTCTACGAAAAAATTTAGAAACTAGCCAGTCGTAGTGGTGCACACCTGTAGTCCAGCCTTCTTGGGAGGCTGAGGCAGGAAGATTGCTTGAGCCCAGGAGGACGAGGCTGCAGTGAGCCGTGTTCATGACACTCAACTCCAGCCTGGGGAACAGAGTGAGACTCTGTTTCAAAACTGTATGAATATTGTATGAAAATATAATTTGTCTGGATTACCAAGTGTTCTGGAGCATGCTTACATTTTTATTTTTTTAATTTTAATTTTCAGTTTCATTAGTTTCTCCATGCATTCACCTTCCTACAGTTTGCTGTTCCTGAAAACCCAAAGCCCTTTTCCTTTGTCTTGTCATTTCTCTGCAAAATGGTTGTTCTTTTATCAGGATGCTGTATATGCCCAGGTTCTAACCACCTCTTTGAGTCACTCATCCCTAACTTCTGTGTGTATGTAGGATGCACATATTAATAAACTGTTTTTTTTTTTTTTTTTTTTTTTTTTGAGACAGTGTCTCACTCTGTTGCCCAGGCTGGAGTGCAGTATTGTGATCTTGGTTCACTACAACCTTTGCCTCCTGGGTTTAAGCAATTCTAGCGTCTTAGCCTCCTGAGTAGCTGGAATTATACACACACGCCACCATGCCCAGCTAATTTTTGTATTTTTAGTAGAGCGGGGTTTCACCATGTTAGCCAGGCTAGTCTTGAACTCCTGACATGACCCATCTACCTCTGCCTCCCAAAGTGCTGGGATTGCAGGCATGAGCCACTGTGTCTGGACTTTCTCTTGTTCATATGTTTTTTACCAGTCTAATTTGCAGGGATCCAGCTAATGAACCTAAGGTGAGTAGAGGAAAAAGGAATTCCCCATCACTCTGTCCACACTGTACTGTCTTCTGAGTTCCCACCAGAAAACATAGTTTTCATTCCCATCATTCCATTATGCAAAACAAGCAAGCAGCTTTGCCTAAATTATTCTCTCTATGACTTGCCCAAGGACTCCTATTTTCTAAACCAAAAAAGTTCATGTAGGTGTTTTTCTTTCCCCAATGAATATCCCATCTTCTACAAAAATATGTAAGCAGATGCCTCCACTGTCTTAGAATGCAAAGCTCAGCTATCATTCTTTCCTAAATAACTATTGATTTTTTTTTTACATGTGGATCTTATATTTACTAACAGTTTACTGTTTGCAAGGAACTATGCTAGACACTTTTCAGATATTTTTATACATTTTCTGTTCTTGCAACTATGCAATATGAATATTATTGCCTCCATTTTATAGATGAGAAAATTGAGGCTTAAAGAATTGTAGTATTTTGAATGTGAGGGTGACCTGCCTGTGACATCTGTCACTCCGTTGGTTGCCAGGGTTGATTAGGCTGATCTGGCTGGCTAGGTATGTGTCTCCTTCCTCCCTTACCGCCCATGTACATCCCTCCTCAAGCTGCATGCTAGGTTGAAGAGGACTGCCATCCCCGATAGAGGAGGACAGGTCTTTGGTCAAGAGTATATGAGTAGCTGCACTCCCCCTGCTAGAACGTGTACACAGGCCCTCAAGAATCAGAGTATTTTGCTTGAAGTCATACGGCTAGTAAGTTGGTGAATAAATTTGAATTAGATCTCACTCCAAGTCTGGGCACTTGTCATGAGACTGTGTCACCTCATGTAATTTAGCTTCCCTCTGCCTCCCTTCTGCCTTCCTTTCTCTCTTCCTCTCCCCTTTCTCCCTCTTTGCTTCCTTTCTTCCTTCCTTAAACAAATACTGACTCTAAATGTGGCAGTGCTCCAGGTGCTGAGGATACAGCAGGGAATAAACCAAGTCCCTGCACTCATGAAGTTTATATTTGAGTTAGTAAAATCAACTTTGCAAAGATTATGACAATGAGAGAAATCTAGCATGGCTGACTCCATCTTGCATCTAGCCCCACAGGCTGGCTGTCCTCACTCATTCCTGGGTGGAGGCCACACTAACCATGAGAGGAATTTAGTTTATAGTTTAACTTGGAAGGAAAGATGATAATAGACCCTCCCTAAAACTGATCCCCTCCTTGTTCAGAGACTGAAACTGACTTTGTAAGGCTAAGAAGGCCAGAAGATTAGAATTATGAGAGGGACCTGAAATCTGCTAAAATGCAGGTATAGTTTCTGTGATCCTTTACTACTCAGGAGTCATGTGGTCAGAGGTCACAAGATTCATGACTTCCCCAGTTGCTCCCATAGATAACATCCCTATTGTAGAACCTAACATTTGTCTTTTGAGATGTTTTTCAGAATTTTGCATTCTGGCAACTGACTGACCCCACTTGGATTTGTGGTTCATGACTCAGCTGGTCCTGTAGCACCCCCCCACCCAGAGATGGACTCAGTGCAGAAGGACTATTTTCTACACCCCTATAGTTTCACCCCCAATCAATCAGCAGTACCCATTCCCTAGCCTCCTTTCCACCAAATTATCCGTAAAATCCCTAGGCCCTGAGTTCTCAGGGAGACTGATTTGAGTTATAACTCCGGTCCTTCCACTTGGAGGCCTTGTGTTAATGAAACTCTTTCTCTACTGCAGTACCACAGTTTGAGAGAAGTGATTTTACCTGTACAGGAGTCAGGAAGAACCCACATGGCAATTATATTAGGATTGAGTGTAGAGACAGACAATAAACAAATAAGCAAATCTGTATATGTTTATGTTAGATAGTGGTAAGTGTTGAAGCTCCCCCCCATCATTCCTCCATCCCCCCAAAAGGGCAACAAGATATGAGGAATAGGGGGTGCTGGGCAGGAGGTTTGCTGTTTTCTACAGGGCATGCATAGACATATGTAGCACAAGACCCACACATTTACTATTTATTACAATGGAAAAATCTCTCCATCAGCCTCTTTCCCATGTAAATCTTTACTAAAATGAAAAATAATTTGTCACTCATGTCATTCTTTTTTTCTGTAAGTTTTAAATGCTTTTAGTGAATAATAGCAATATTGCATACTCTTCTGTTGAATGCTTCTCAGCTCTCACCAACATAGCCTGTTGGAAGACAAAGCTGAGTTTACTGCTTACCACGCTCTGGGAGAATATTACCTTGGCAGAGTTTCTACAGAGTTTCAGGGAGAAAGGCAAAGTCAGATTTTACTGACAATTGAAAGTTTGGTTTAAGGTGGGGCTTTCAAAGCATGAGTTTGACTAGGATTGGGTCAGGATCATGTTAACAGTTTAGAGTTAGTGGAAACAGCATGGCAAAGAATTTGAGGCAAGGGGTTCAAGAGTCTTAACAGAATGGTAAACCAACAGTTGATGCTTCCCAGTGAAGAGTTGATCAATCTTTTGGGAACTTCCGGTAATGAGCAATTAAGTCGTTTGTGAGGGCAAGAATACCATGGAAGAATGAAGTTATGCCAATCAAGTTATACTAATAAAACTATAAAGACAACAAGATAGTAAAGTCTTGTTAATGTAAATACTTTGATTATATAAATAGATGGAATGCATAGTAAAAGTAGAATTAAAAAACTTCATGTAGTTTCCATAAACCATAACATAGATACATTTTTAAATTTTTGAAAAGTTGGGTTTGGGAACTGTGTGAAATGTCGTGATCAGAGATGATTGTCGGTGTCAAATTTGTTTTCTCCATTTTCTGTTCTGAAATTTCCAAGGTGTTTTGACATCGATTCTTTTTGGCATCTGGCTCCACAGTCTAAAATAGGACAGAAATTGTGTTTCTGACCCATTTTAAATCTGTACAGATAGATGATATGAGCATATATTATTCTATTTGCTTAAATTGGCTGTGGTTCAAATAGGGGCGACTCTAGGCCAAAATACCTGTTCTTTGCAACTTTGCAATTTGGCATTTGATCACCGGGTCTTTGCTCCACTTTATTCGCTTTTCACACCAGGGCCCCAGTTTTCCACACTGCTTCATATAGATGTGATTCTTTTATGATGGTGGTAGTGGTTAGGAAGAGGTGAGGAGGTGGAATGGAAAAGTCTTGGCTGGCAAGTTCCCCAAAACACTTTTTAAAACTCTCTGCCCAATTTGGAGAAGTGGATCGTTATTCATGTGTGTCAGATTGGGTCATTCATCCTCTTTGATGCATTTCAGTTTCAGCATAGCTGTCAGGCCAAGGAAGTTATAAATCTTTCTACATGTTAACATTCACATTTAATTAATACTGATAGGCGAAAGTGTCTCTAGAGGGAGATGATGCGATAGAGAGAAGGAAGTTTGAGAAGCAGATAATAAAGGTAGAGTGTGATACCATTATATCTGGATCAATCCAGTTTGATTACTAACAATATTACCTTCTGTTGATATTTTTAATGGTTTACTTTTTTTTTTAACGGGCGCTTCTGTGGTTTGGATTTAGAGTTTTCTAATGCTTATTTTAAAAGATTAGACACCTCTCTTTTTTTCTTTGAAAAAGTAAGAGAACAAACTCAGACCCATCCAATTTCTCATGCAAGATTTTCGAACTTTTATACCCATTCCTGACATCCATCAGTTTAATGAAAGTCCCAGACAGTTTCTTTTGGGCATCAGGGTATGACAATGTCCAGAGGCTGTGATTTCTAAATGGTCCTTGGGCTCAGTCAAAGTTAAGTTGACTCAGCAGCAATGAGCTATGCAGGCATTAATAGTAATTTGACAATTTCACCCTGCACTTTTACATGCTAAAAAGCAGCCTAGAGGATGACCTTCCCTCAGGTGCCTAAACAGCCACTATTTAGATAATGAACAACCCATGCAGATCTGGTGTCAAAAAACCCCAAACACCACAGCACACCAAGAACAGTCCTATTTGGTTGTGTTTAATGTGTGATATGCTTCTGAGATGTGTGATAGGAAAGGAAGCTTCATTTAACCTCTCTTCGTATGTGCCTACTCTTCACCTTCAGAAGCAATCTATGGGATGCCTGCAGAGTGGCCACCTAGGGAATTTCCAGATATTACTCCTCCCCCAGGTCATGTCTTTTACCAGAGATGATCTCAGAGATAGTCTGAGATCTACAAGGCTCAAAGTACCTTGTGGCCACCTACAGAGTGTGGAAAAGCAGTAAAGTAGTCCAGCAACGTCTCATCTAGATGAATTTACTTTCTGCTCCAGGCTCTAGTGAGGGTAACTTCCCTTCCTTCCAGGTTAAAAGTCTCACTATTAATGTGTCAATATTGCCAATTGTTAAGACCTCTTTTTAAATTTAGTTATTTCTAGAGATGGGGGAAGGTCTCATTATGTTGCTCAGGCTGGTCTCGAACTCCTGGGCTAAAGTGATCCTTTCACCTTGGCCTCTCAAAGTGCTGGGATTACCGGTGTGCATTACCCCATCCAGCCAAAGCCTCTTAAACAATTCCTGTATCTGATTTTTTGGCTTCCCGTTAGGATGGTGAGCTAGGTTGGGTTGCTGGCTTTCTTTTTCCAAATCAACCTTGGGGAATCTCTTTGTCTAAGACGGAAGGATGGATCTGAGAAACTAACATAAACATGGCATGAACGTCCTGGGGAATGTGGACAGTGGGGTGAACTGCATGTGGATGGTGGGTGAAATGGGGAACAGGTTGGAGAGACGGAGACAGCTTGAGGAGAAGGATCTCCCAGGCACAGCGAGAGCATAGGCTGAAAAAAGCTTTTATGTTCTGCTATTGCTTCTTTCTTCCATGACCTTGGGTTAATGGTTGCTACATCCTTTGATGCAGGAATAAGCCATTTTAGCCTGGGTCTTCAAGTTAATATCAGACCAGAACAAAAGCCTTCCAAGAGTGAAGCATTTATAACAATACACGAGGAATGACTAGCCACACTCTAGCACTTTCTTCACCTCTGTCTCTCTAGGGCAAGTAGGTTATAATTAAGGGAGACTATCTACTCACAATGCCTATTCTTTTGAGGAGTTTAAAGATGAATTCTTGACCAGAACAGGTGCTCACCAAGTGTCAAGCGTGATGTATATATTAAATAAATAAACAGCAACAAAACCTCCCTCATCTAGATGCTATAGTCATGTTTCAGAACATAGAAGACAAAGAGAATTGTAAGTTTCTAGAGATTAATAGCAGATCATCTACAGAGAAACAAAAATCAAACTTTTCAATAGCAATGCTGGATACAAGGAAAAAATGTCTTAGTATTTTAAAGTAGAGAAATAAACTTTGAGCCAAGATTTTTATATCTAGCTATATGACATTTAAACACGAGGGTATAAATGAAAATTTAAGTACTTCCTCCAAGTGTGTGTTGTTTGTACGACAGCAGTTCAGGATTAATGGGGCAATTTCATGGTATGGGGGCCTAGTCTCCTTCTATTATGTTGATGTGTCATCCTGAGGTGCTGACCTCATATGTGTGATCCACTGTTCTTACTGAAGACACCACCATTATATCTGCATGTCAGCCATCAGAAATGATGAATGGGGGGACATACTCTTTCTCTTTTTAAAGTTGCAAGGAAAAGCTCATCACATCACTTCTACTCACATCCCATTGACCAGAACTTAGTTACAAGGTCACATCTAGCTGCAAGAGAGGATGGAAAAGGTAGTCTTAATTCTGGATGGATGTAACTCTAGTTAAAATTCAGAGTTTCTGTAACAAAATGAAAAAGTGAAAAAAGGAGATATTTTTGCTACTACTATATATATATTCACTTTATGATAGAGGAAAAGACAAGAATGCCTCTAATACCACTACTGCTTAACATAATTCCAGTAAATGCCATGAAAAAAGAAAAACAAATGGTGGATAAAGTTTGATCAAGAAAGAGATAGATAATATAATTTACCTAGGAATGGAATCAATAGTTAAGCTGCTAGAACCATTAAGGGAGTTGATCAAGGCTGCTGGATACATGATCAACATAAAAATAATTATTTAATACTATTATCAACTGTCCAGAAAACACAAGAAAAATAAGATGTGATTTACAATTTCAATAAAAACTAAAGGTATTTAGGAATTAACAAGGAATAAACCTTTTTTTGAGGAAAAATGTTAAACTGAACAAAGGAAATAGAAATTAACTGGAGAGTGGCCAACATGTCCGAATAGGAACGGAGTACAGTTTCCAGCGAGAGTGACACAGAGGGCAAATGATCGCCACATTTCCAACCGAGGCACCAGGTGCATTTCAATGGGACTGGCTGGACAGTGAGTGTAGCCCAAGGAGGGTGAGCTGAGGAAGGGTGGGGCGCTGTCTCACCCGGAAAGTGCAGTGAACTGGAGAACTACCCCCTCCTACCCAAAGGAGGCCATCGGGGGCTTTTCCAGCCTCTCCAGCATTCCGGTTCAGATACTGCGCTTCTCCTGCAGTCTTTATGTCCCACAGACCAGGAGATTCCTGCAGCCCAACAAGCGCCGCAGGTTTCTAGCATGGCTGTTTCAGCCTGCGCCACAGGTTTCCAGCACAAAAACCCACACAAATCTGGGTGGTCGTTTTAATGGGCACCTGAAACACCTGGGAGACAGAGCCACCCATTCACCTGAAAAAGAGGGGGCTGAAGGCAGGGAGCCAGGTGATCTGGCTCAGCAAGTCCCACCCCCCACAAAGACAAGCAATCTGAAATGCACTGTCTTTAGAGTTTCGCAGCCAGTGCAGCAGTTTGAGCTTGACACGGGGCGGTTGAGCTCCGTCGGGGAAGGGAGTCTGCCATTACCGAGGCAGTTTGCCATTACCAGGGCAGTCTGCCATTACTGAGGCAGTTCAAATGTTGCCTGTGTAAACAAAACTGCAAGGAAGTTTACACAGCAGCTGGGCAGAGCCCAGGCAGCTCAACAATGCCTCTGCAGGCAGACTGTGACTAGACTCCCTCCTTGCTGGGCAGGGCATATCTGAAAAAAGGCAGCAGCATATCAGGGACTTATAAATAAAGCCCCACCTTCCCAGGACAGAGCACCTGGGAAAAGAGGAGGTTGTGAGTTCTGCTGCAGCAGACTTAAATGTCCCTGCCCGCAGCTCTGAATGGAACAACAGTGCTCCCAGCACAACACTTCAGCTCTGATAAGGGACAGACTGCCTTCTCAAGTGGCTCCCTGACCCATGTATATCCAAAGAGACACCTCATAAAGGAGAGCTCTGACTAACATCTGGTGGGTACCCTTCTGCGACGAAGATACCAGAAGAAGGAACAGGCAGTAACCCTCACTATTCTGCGGCACCTGTGGGTGATTCCCAGGCAAGCAGGGTCTGGAGTGGACCTCCAGCAGTCCTGCAGCAGAGGGGCCTGACTGTTAGAAGGAAAACTAAAAAACAGAAAGAAATAGCTTCCACATCAACAGAAAGGACATCCACTCAGAAACCCCATCTGAAAGTCACCAACTTCAAAGACCAAAGGTAGATAAATCCACTAAGATGGGAAGAAACCAGTGCAAAAAGGATTTAATCACCAAAAACCAGAATGCCTCTCCTCCTCCAACAGACCACAACTCCTCACCAGCAAGGGAACAAACTGGATGGAGAATGAGTTTGATGAATTGACTGAAGCAGGCTTCAGAAGGTGGGTAATAACAAACTTCTCTGAGCTAAAGGAAGATGTTCTAACCCAATGCAAAGACAGTAAAAACCTTGAAAAAAGGTTAGACGAACTGCTAACTAGAATAACCAGCTTAGAGAAGAACATAAACGACTTGATGGAGCTGAAAAACACAGCATGAGAACTTCATGAAGCATACACAAGTTTCAATAGCCAAATCAATCAAGCAGAAGAAAGGATATCAGAGATTGAAGATCAACTCAATGAAATAAAATGAGAAGGCAACATAAGAGAAAAAAGTGAAACGAAATGAACAAAGCCTCCAAGAAATAATGGATTATGTGAAAAGACCTAATTTACATTTGATTGATGTACCTGAATGTGACTGGGAGAATGAATCCAAGCTGGAAAACACTCTTCAGGATATTATCCAGGAGAACTTCCCCAACCTATAAAGACAGGCCAACATTCAAATCCAGGAAATACAGAGAACACTGCAAAGATACTCCTCAAGAAGAGCAACCCCAAGGCACATAATCATCAGATTCACCACGGTCGAAAAGAAGGAAAAAATGCTAAGTGTAGCCAGAGAGAAAGGTTGGGCTATTCACAAAGGAAAACCCATGAGACTCACAATGGATCTTTTGGCAGAAGCTCTATAAGCCAGGAGAAAGTGAGGGCCAATATTCAACATCCTTAAAGAAAAGAACTTTCAACCCAGAATTTCATATCCAGCCAAACTAAGCTTTATAAGTGAAAGAGAAATGAAATCCTTCACAGACAAGCATTTGCTAAGAGATTTCATCACCAACAGGCCTGCCTTGCAACAGCTCCTGAAGGAAGCACTAAACAAGGAAAGGAGCAACCAGTACCAGCCACTGCAAAAACATACCAAATGGTAAAGACCATCAACACAATGAAGAAACTGTGTCAACCAATGGGCAAAACAACCAGCTAGTATCAAAATGGAAGGATGAAATTCACACATAACAATATTAA
The DNA here is from genome assembly GCA_036589455.1 of Ateles fusciceps. Classification (NCBI taxonomy): domain Eukaryota; kingdom Metazoa; phylum Chordata; class Mammalia; order Primates; family Atelidae; genus Ateles; species Ateles fusciceps. The sequence continues at coordinate 10,009,440 of JAZHEH010001064.1, forward strand.
CCTTAAATGTAAACAGACTAAATGCCCCAATCAAAAGACACAGACTGGCATATTGGACAAAAAGTCAAGACCCATCGGTGTACTGTATTCAGGAGACCCATGCATGTGCAAAGACAAACATAGACTCAAAGGGATGGAGGAAGATTTGCCAACCAAATGGAGAGCAAAAAAAGCAGGAGTTGTAATAGTAGTCTCTGAAAAAACACACTTTAAACCAACAAAGATCAAAAGAGACAAAGAAGGGCATTACATAATGGTAAAAGGATCAATGCAACAAGAAGAGCTAACTTTCCTAAATACAAACTCACCCAATACAGGAGCACCCAGATACATAAAGCAAGTTCTTAATGACCCACAAAGAGATTTAGACTCCCACACAATAGTAGTGGGACACTTTAACACTCCACTTTGCAATATTAGATCAACAAGACAGAAAATTAACAAGGATATCCAGGACTTGAACTCAGATCTGGACCAAGCGGATCTAATAGACATCTACAGAACTCTTCACCCCAAATCCACAGAATATACATTCTTCTCAGCATCACATTACACTTATTCTAAAATTGACCACATAATTGGAAGTAAATCAGTCCTCAGCAAATGCAAAAGAACAGAAATCATAACAACCAGTCTCTCAGACCACAGTGCAATCAAATTAGAACTCAGGATTAAGAAACTCACTGAAAACTATACAACTACATGGAAACTGAACAACCTGCTCCAGAATGACTGCTGGATAAATAATGAAATGAAGGCAGAAATAAAGATGTTGTTTGAAATCAATGAGAAAGAAGACACAATGTACCAGGATCTCTGGGACACACTTAAAGCAGTGTCTAGAGGGGAAATTTATAGCACTAAATGCCCACATGAGAAGTGAGAAAAGATCTAAAATCGACACCCTATCATCAAAATTAAAAGAGCTAGAGGAGCAAGATCAAACAAATTCAAAAGCTAGCAGAAGACAAGAAATAACTAAGATTAGAGCAGAACTGCAGGAGATAGAGACACAAAAAATCCTTCAAAAAATCAATCCAGGAGCTGATTTTTTGAAAAGATCAACAAAATAGACCTCTAGCCAGACTAATGAGAAAGAAAAGACAGAAGAATTGAATAGATGCAATAAAAAATGATAAAGGGGATATCACCACCGATTCAACAGAAATACAAACTACCATCAGAGATTACTGCAAATAACTCTATGCACATAAACCAGTATATCTAGAGAAAATGGATAAATTCCTGGACACTTACACCCTCCCAAGACTAAACCAGGAAGAAGTCAAATCCCTGAATAGACCAATGGCAAGGTCTGAAGTAGAGGCAGCAATTAACATCCTACCGAACAAAAAAAGTCCAGGTCCAGATGGGTTCACAGCTGAATTCTACCAGATATACAAAGAGGAGCTGGTACCATTCCTTCTGAAATTATTCCAAACAATACAAAAAAGGGAATCCTCCCTAACTCATTTTATGAGACCAGCATGATCCTGATACCAAAACCTGGCAGAGATACAACTAAAAAAGAAAATTTCAGGCCAATATCCATGATGAACATTGATGCAAACATCTTCAATAAAATACTGGCAAACCAATTGCAACAGCACATCAAAAACCTTATCCATCATGATCAAGTAGGCTTCATCCCAGGGATGCAAGGCTGGTTCAACATACGCAAATCTAGAAACATAATCCATCACATAAACACAACCAAAGACAAAAACCACATGATTATCTCAGTAGATGCAGAGAAGGCCTTCAACAAAATTCAACAGCCCTTTATGCTAAAAACTCTTAATAAACTAGGTATCAATGGAACGTATCTCAAAATAATGAAAGCTATTTATGAGAAACCCACAGCAAATATCACGCTGAATGGGCAAAAACTGGAAGCATTCCCTTTGATAACTGGCACTAGACAAGGGTGCCCTCTCTCACCACTCCTATTCAACATAGTATTGGAAGTTCTAGCCAGAGCAACCAGGCAAGCAAAAGAAATAAAGCATGTGCAATTAGAAAAAGAAGAAGTCAAATTGTCTCTATTTGCAGATGACATGACTGTATATTTAGAAGACCGCATCGTCTCAGCCCAAAATCACCTTAAGCTGATAAGCAACTTCAGCAAAGTCTCAGGATACAAAATCAATGTACAGAAATCACAGGCATTCCTATACACCAATAACAGACAAACAGAGAGCTAAATCACGAGCCAACTCCTATTCACAATTGCTATAAAGACAATAAAATACCTAGGAATACAACTAACAAAGGACGTGAAGGACCTCTGCAAGGAGAACTACAAACCACTGCTCAAAGAAATAAGACAGGACACAAGCAGATGAAAAAACATTCCATGCTCATTGTTAGGAAGAATCAATATTGTGAAAATGGCCATACTGCCCAAAGTAATTTATAGATTCAATGCTATCCCCATCAAGCTACCGTTGACCTTCTACACAGAACTGGAAAAAACCACCTTAAACTCCACGTGGAACCAAAAAATAGCTCACATAGCCAAGACAATCCTAAGCAAAAAGAACAAAGCTGGAGGCATCACGCTACCTGACTTCAAACTATACTACAAGGCTACAGTAATCAAAATAGCATAGTACTGGTACCAAAACAGAGATATAGACCATTAGAACAGAACAGAGGCCTCAAAAGTAACGCCACACATCTACAACCATCTGATCTTTGACAAACTGGACAAAAACAAGCTATGGGGGAAATGATTCCCTGTTTAATAAATGGTGTTGGAAAAACTGGCCAGCCATGTGCAGAAAGCTGAAACTGGTCCCTTTCCTTACAGCTTATGCAAAAATTAACTCCATATGGATTAAAGATTTAAACATAAGACTAACACCATAAATAGCCTAACACAGTGTGGCTATTCCTCAAGGATCTGGAAATAGAAATACCATTTGACCCAGCAATCCCATTACTGGGTATATACCCAAAGGATTATAAATTGATCTATTATAAAGCCACATGCACAGGTATGTTCATTGCAGTGCTGTTTACAATAGCAAAGACTTGGAACCAACCCCAATGCCTATCAAAGATAGACTGGATAAAGAAAATGTGGCACTTATACACCATGGAATACTACATAGCTATAAAAAAGGATGAGTTCATGCCCTTTGCGATGACATGGATGAATCTGGAAACCATCATTCTCAGCAAACTGACACAAGAACAGAGAACCAAACACCGCGTGTTCTCACTCATAGATGGGTATTGAACTGAGAACACATCACACATTGTGCTGTTGGGAGCTAGGGGGTTAGGAGAGGGTTAGCAGGGGGTGGGGGAGATTGGAGAGGGATAACATTAGGAGAAATACCCAATGTAGGTGATGGGGGCATGGAGGCAGCAAACCACCATGGGATGGCATACCTATGTAACAATCCTGGAAGATCTGCACATGTACCCAGAACATAAACTAAAAAAAAAAAAGAAAGAAAAAGAAAAAGAAATCTAACTAAATACACTTTCAATGTCTCTGGATGAATGTTAATATTATAAAGATAGCAATTCTTCTCAAATTAATCTATACATTCAAGGGAATTTCAATGAAATTCATGGTTGAATTTACAAAATTCATGTGAAAGACTAAAGGTCCATGAATGGCCAATTTGATCTTTAGAAAAGGGAGAAATGTGGCTGTTCCTGTTGTATCAGATACTAAGACACACTAAAAAGCCTCACAGCAATAGAAACAGTGTGATATTGGTACACAAGCAGACAGTAAAACAATGGAACAGAATAGGCAATTCAGTAACTTAATATATGATGAAGGTGGCACTACAGATTAATATGAAAGCATTTATGTTAGTAGATGACGTTGGGAACATTGATTCCCATACAAAGAAAGATGCAACTGATTCCTGTTTACCATGTGCAAAGTTGGACTCCAAATAAAGACTTGGATATAAAAAATATACATATGTGATTTAATAGAAGATATAGTATGATAGTATCCCCTTACCTGAGGGATAGAAAAAGGCGGCATCTACTTTCGCAAAGGATATGTCATAAAGCAAAAACTAAGGATTTCCATGCAATGAAAGATGACATGGGCAAGGTTAGAAGTGACAGATATAGAGAAATCATTGGCAATGCCTAACGATGACAATGAACAGAAACCCAGAAAACACAAGGAACTGGGGATTTCTGCCCATCAACCAGAAGAAGGTAGGAACCTTGACATAAAATTAAAAAAAAAAACCTCAGAATACAAATAGGTGATTTACAGACGGGAACATCCAAACAAAAGTTAACAAACAGCAGAGTTGTTCCAGTGTATTATTTCTCAGAATTTTAAGTCAACATGACAATGAAATATCGTTTCACACACAATTGCCTGGCAAAAGGATAGGGATGTGGAATTACAGACACCCTCATGAATAGACTGGTGGAAATATGAATTTGTGTTGCAGTCTTGAAGAACATCTTGGCAAGAAATGATCAAATTGAGTATGCACATTTCTAGGATACAGGAATTCTCTTCTTGATATTTCCAGAAGGAATTCACACACAGGCCCACATTGGAACAGGCTTACGGATATTCATCAAAGCATTGTTTGTGGGAGTTGGAGGTCATCAGGGTGCCCATCTCTGGGAGAGAGGATTGTCATAAAGTTCTGTATGTCCACTGTGGAACACAGGGCAACCCTTAGAAGCAATGCACTGAACGTCCACACAGCAACATGGCTCATTCTCAAAGACAGAGTGCTGAGTAATAGTTGGAAGAAAGAATGATATCTGTAGCTCAAGACCATTTATGTAATGCAGTAAGAAATGCACACAAGGCTGGGCATGGTGGCTTATGCCTGTAATCCCAGCACTTGGCTGAGGCAGGCAGGCAATCTGAGATCGGGAGTTCAAGAGCAGCCTGACCAACATAGAGAAACCCTGTCTCTACTAAAAAGAATACAAAATTAGCTGGACATGATGGTACATGCCTGTAATCACAGCTACTCGGGAGGCTGAGGCAGGAGAATTGCTTGAACCTGGGAGGCAGAGGTTGTGGTGAGCCAAGATCATGCATTGCACTACAGCCTGGGCAACAAGAGCAAAACTCTGCCTAAAAAAAAAAAAGAGAGAGAGAGAAAGGCATGCATGACTGAGCATGGTTGCTTACGCCTGTAATCCCAGCACTTTGGGAGGCTGAGGTGGGCGGATCACCTGAGGTCAGGAGTTTGAGACCAGCCTGTCCAACATGGTGAAACCCCATCTCTGCTAACAACACAAAAATTAACCGAGTGTGGTGGCACGCGCCTGTAATCCCAGCTACTCAGGAGGCTGAGGCAGGAGAATCGCTTGAACCTGGAAGGTGGAGGTTGCAGTGATCCGAGTTTATGCCACTACACTGCAGCCTGGTCAACAGAGCAAGATTCCATCTCAAAAAAAGAAAAAAAAGAAATGCACACAGACCTAAAATAAACTTCTTGAAAGCATAGACACAGATAAGAGAATATGCATCAGAGATGCTTGAAAGTTTGGTGGTGGCAGGGAGGTTGTAGGAGTGAGAGTGGGAGTGGGGAAAGAAAGAGAATAACTAGAGAAAGGAGGGAGGAGTCCAGCACAGACCATTACTGAAAGCATTTTCTGTTTGTTTCCCTCCTGAAAACATTCGGAAGGGTGAGCCCACCGAGGGATCCTGGCTCTAAAGGCACATAGGTGAGAATGGATGAGGGATAGCGTGAGGGCATGGGTTTGAGACTGGTGGGAGTAAGGGATAACTTGAAAGGTTATTTGCTACTGATAAGAATCCCAAAGAGGAGAGAATTAGAATCCAGGTGAGTACTGCCTTCTTCCTACTTTTGATGGCTTTTCCTTGGGAACACATAATCTTAAGATTGAAAAAAAAAATCAAGGCCAAGTACAAACCACAGGGGGGCACTTTTCCCTCATTAAAATTGAAGATCCAGCATCTTAGAAAAAGAAGTCCAGAGAACACGGTGGGGAAGGTTTTGTCTCACGTCACTGGGGGAGTTTCTGGCTCCACAGTTAATTGCCAACATCTGAGCTTATTTCCCCAGGTGTAATTTATCTCCACAAGGGGCCAACCTTTAAATCCTTAGAATGCATGAAATATAGCAGAGAAAGTACAGTTGAAAGAAAAAAAATAGTCTTTCAAACTTTAAAATCACCTGATCAAAATAATATTAAATAGCATAATACTGGTGCAATGCTGTATTTGTTTCTTCAGAGTCCCCAGAAATGCTTTATAACTCTATACTTTAAAAATATTTAAACTCTTTTTTCTTAAAAACCTTCCTAAATCCTACAGTCTTACAGTTTTGGAAAGCTCTGATTTATTTCTTCCTAAAGCTTTGATTTTGTTTCTAATTTTGCGCTTGAAAATGATTTCAAATTCACTCATAAACAAATGAAAATAACTTAATAAAAATTTTTGGAATATGCCCGTGTAACAAAAAGCTCAGCTTAGGAATATAACAGCTCTATAGAATATCATCTTATATAGAGACTTTAAAATGCTAAAATGCGTATTATTTCATTTCTTATGAATAAAGGCAGTTGGGGCAGATATATTATCTTGAATTCAGAAAAAGACAAGTCTTTTAAATGAAAATTTCAAGGGAAGTGTTGGTATTTGAGGTAGATTTTGAAAAATGGGTAGACTTTAAGTGACAAAAAGGTCACTGAAGGCAGAGGGACCAATTTGAACAAAAGTTCATGTATTAGTCCATTTTCACATTGCTATAAAGAACTGCCTGAGACTGAGTAATTTATAAAGGAAAGAGGTTTAGTTGACCCTCAGTTTCTCATGGCTGGGGAGGCCTCAGGAAACTTAAAATCATGGCAGAAGAGGAAGCAGGCACGTCTTACGTGGCAGCTGGCAAGAGAGAGCATGTGAGAGCTCAGGAAAAACTACTATTTATAAAACCATCAGATCTTGTGAGAATTCACTCACTATCACAAAGACAGCATGGGGGAAATTGTCCTCACAATCCAATCACCTTCCACTAGGGCCCTCTCTTGACATGCGGGGATTATAATTCAAGATGAAATCTGTGTGTAGACACAGAGCCAAACTGTATCACTTGAGAAATGACGAAAGTGAAGACATGTTTGGGAAATGGTGAGTGTTCTTATTTATTAGGTTCTAAGACTGGTCATAACAAGAAACACCAAGATAATACCTAGTAAGTGCTTGGTACTATTCTAAGTGCCTAACATAATATATTAACTCACTTAATCTTTACATGACCCTAACAGAAGACTTTTCAAGTGGAGTAACTGACACAGAAAAAGTTGACATCTGAGCTCACACAGGTATTGAACCCTGGTGTATGGGTGCTGATAATAACAAGGATATAGTTTGTAGTTTGGATATTGACTGTGGAGTTGATGCAGGACAGGTGAGCCTCCAAACTGGGGCTAAGCCCAGGATGGTTCTCAGCTTCACCCAGAAAAGGATTCAAGGATGAGCCAGTGGAGTTAGACAACAATCTTTTATTGAATGGTACTGGTCCCTGTGGAGCGGGGCTAACTCAGAGGCAGTGCACTACAGTCAGCAATAGTCTGGGCTCTTGGCAACTGTATTTATACTCATGCGAATCCACTTTTAGTTACATGCAAATAGAGGGGGAGTTACTTTGAACTTTTAGGGAATGAGGCAGTAACTTCCCGGGTTGTTACCATGGAAAAGAGAAGTAACTTCTTGGGTCATTGCCGTGGCATTTGTAAACTGTCATGGCACTGGTGGGAGTGTCTCATGCTAATAATCAATGAAGATAGCTAGTGATCACTTTCTTCACCTTCCGCTCATTCCTGCTGGTTGGTTTCTTTCTTCTTTTTCTTTTTTTTGAAACAGGGTCTCACTCTGTTGACCGGGCTAGAGTACAGTGGCATGATCATAGTTCACTGAAGCCTTGATCTCCCAGGCTTAAGCAATCCTCCCACCTCAGTTTCCTGAGTAGCTGAGACTACAGGCACAAATCAACACGCTCAGCTAATTTTTGTAGAGAAAATGTCTTGCTATGTTTCCCAGGCTGGTCTTGAACTCCTGGGCTCAAGCTATCTCCTGCCTCAGCTTCCCAAAGTGCAGGTGTGATCCCAGCCTGGTTTTCTCACTTCATCCTTTAAGACTGGGAAATAAGTCCTGCTGGTCTTCTAATCAGTTTCATCTCAATTGCAAGGCAAATTTGCTCTTGGAACAGCAGCATGGCATGAGACCTACATTTGACAACTCTGAAGAAAAATATTTTGGAAGTGCCATATAGTATTGATCAGGTTAGGAAGTAAGTGAAGTCAAGGGAGCAGTTTTGATGCTAGGAGAGGGGGAAGATGGTGACAGAGAAAATATCTTGAAGAGGTGAAAGAGAGGGGGAGAAATTAAAGATAAATCTAGGAAATCCAGCCTGAGAGGCTTGACAGTGACTCAACAGGTCATCATAGGGAACAGAGAGGCCAAGAGGAAGGTCTAGTTTGCGCAGGAGGAGCAGATAAACAAGAAATTAATTGAGGTACTGGTGGGAAATTAAGGTGGCGAGACATCCAGGAAGCTTCTAGAAATGGGAATGTTTTCTATTCACTAGAGAGGACAAAGCTGGAGGTAAAATTTAGGAGTCATCCAATTAAAGAACAAGGAATCCAATCCGCGCATGCGCAGTGTTCTGTGAAAATCACAGCAGAGGACTAGAACTAAGAACTGGACCACAGAGAAAAGCATTTTAGCCTATACTTTTCAAAGATTTTTGACTTTCTTCCACCCCCTAAATCCAGAGCCATATAACATAGTCATGCCACGAACAAATCCTTTAACCGATTATTACGGTACTCAACATCAGTTTAGGACAAGGTGGTCTAACCGGGGCCTCTGGGAAGGCTGCTCTCAGATGTTAAGGCTGAAAATATCTTGCTTCTGTGTTAAGGATGATTCTTATTCTCCTTCTTCTGCTTGTTGTTTCGGTGTGAATGGGTGTGGTGGGTTCACTTCTTATACCTGTGGATCTTCATCAACAAGCTATTCTATGTCGTACTTTTTTTTACAGATGGGATCTCACTATGTATTCCAGGCCAGTTTCGAACTCCTGGCCTCAAGTAATCCTTCCACCTCGGCTTCCCAAAGTGCTGGGATTACAGGCATGAGCTACTGTGTCTGGCTGCAGCTATTGTTGTATACTTTCTGCTTTTTCTGTTCCTGAAAGAATGCTTCAGATGTGGACATCACTGGAGAACTGCCTCCTTTCCCCAGTAAAAATGGAATGTTAGTCTGACTTGCAGGGAGTCTCAGAAGGGGAAAATGTTTTGCCTGTGTGTTTATCAGCCTTGTGAACTCCATGGATCTGCCATTTTCAAATTCAAGAAGTCTCCCAAGTTAAACAAAAAAAAATTCAAGATACTGTCCAGGCCAAGGGAAAACTTTCCCTTTACCCTCTGAAGGTTCACTGGAAATCACTGAAAAGAGGCAGATTAATAGAAGAAAAAGCATACGCAAGAGAGAGAGCCAAGTGAAAAGGGTTTCTCCTCATAAGAGCATTAGAGCTCATGAGACTTATTCACTCCCCACAAGAATAGCATGGGAAAAACCGCCCCCATGATTCAGTTATTTCCCACCAGGTCTCTCCTACAACATGAGGAAATTACGGGATCTATAATTCAAGATGAGATTTAGGAGGGGACATAGCCAACCATATCAGTCAAACAAGGTAGATCAAATAATTTCCTTATGACTTGTGGGTATTTTGTTTTGTCTGAGTTAGGGTTTTATTCTGACACCCAGGTAGAGGGCATAGCACGATTGTAGCTCACTACAGCCTCAAACTCCTGGATCTAAGCAATCCTCTGGCCTCAGCCCCTTGAGTGGCTGGGATTACAAGCCTGCACCACCATATCCATCTAATTTTTAAATTTTTTGTAGAGTCTCAGTCCCAGGCAGATCTTAAACTCCTGAACTCAAGTGATCCTCCTACCTTGGCATCCCACAACGCTGGGATTACATTCAAGGGCCACCATATCCAGCCTTTATTGGTGGTTTTTACACAGAAAGGTTGGAGCTGGGGGAGTTAGAATGATATTTTTAGGTTTTATAGCTTGTTTGGGGGACAAAGCATTTCTGGTTTCTGTGACCTGCCTTGGGGAAGAGAGATTCTAGTTTCCATGGCTAGCTTTGGGAGAGAATGGGATGAGAGATGGAGGGCAGGAAAAAGTCTGAGAAAAACTTTTGCTTCTGAGACCTTCATTTTGGGGTATTGTTTTCTGAGTCCCAACAATACTGTGACATGTATTTATATCTATGAGACATTATCATAAAGCACATTTTACCAATGAGCTCCTAATCTGTGTCTGTAATATGTTATGTATCCATTCATTTGGCAAATGTTTTCTATCACCTACTTAAGTAGAAGGGTGGTTCTGAGTGCTGGGGATACAGTGTGAAGAAGACAGTCAACATTCCTTTCCTCTAAGAGCTTTGACTTCCAAACAGGGAAACCGTGAGTCTGAATGTATTTCCTTAAATGAAAAGAACAATTAAAAAGAAAATAAGAAAAATGGTAAATTTAAATTTCTTAAATATAGAGACAAGTAAAAATCAATTTAAAAGGTTAATAGGTCATTCCTTTAAAAGAAAGTATGGGAGAACTATCTGTTACTTATATGTAGGGCTCAAAGTAAGTCATATTATTTCAGTACCTGTATTGAAACATTAAAAATTCTGAATATGTGTTTTATGTAAAAATGAATGGATGAGAAAAAGGCACGAGGAATTTTCCTTCCCTCGGGTGTCTATTAAACGCTGTTTGTTTCAGAGAGAAAGAATCTTCCTTCCCTAGGTTGGTTAATATCCATCTGTTCAGCTCTGCTTAAAACTGATGACCAGCTCTACAAAAAGGTGTGTTCTTAAAATGGGAACTCATCTTTAGCCTGTAATTTTAGATTTGGCAATCTTTTGTATTAAATTTTTATTATCTGGCTGTCCTTTCTTCTAATTAAATCTCTAAAATTTTTTTTGTGTGTGTGTATGTGGTGACACTGGTCTATTCCTATACCTCTATTCTATTATATCACTGACAAATGCCTATAATTTATAGCTACTTAACAAAAGACTCCCGAGTAAAAATGGCTTCATTTTAACGGCATTTTCTCTGAAAACATGAGTCCCAGTAATACTACTGATATTATTGTACTTATTTAAGCTGTTTTCCTGAACAGATTTAAAATAACTAGGACAACATTAGTAGTTCTAAGGTGGCATGAAATCAGTAGCAGCAATAACATGACGTAGTTCTTAGGAAGAATGGAAAAATATCTTCTTCCAATTCAGTGGTGACATGAGGTCATATTTGATGGGCACCTATGGAGATAGTAGAGATTCCTGGCTTCACAGCTGCTAATAACTTGCTTTGGGACCTGGAAAAAGAATTATTTCACTTCCCACTGGTTGGCTTTCACAGCTGGAATAGAAAGGGTAATTAGACTGTTGTTTGGATAAGGGATGAAAGAAAATTTTAGCTGTGCTCTTCTTAGTCCAATAATTTAAACACAAAATGTGATGTTGGCTCAAATGATCTGAATAACTCCTTCAGACTTTTGTTCTGTGTGCCTGTTGGAGACTTGATTGAACAGACAAGGTGGTCATCAAAGAAAAATTGTCAAAGCAAAACAAATAAAAAATCCTTGTTGGGGGAATACAACAGTGAAAGTAATTGGCCAGAGAAGTTCCAAGTTAGTAAATTTCTCAGAGAAAGCAAGAAGAGAATGCCAAGTTGTCTCGGCTCTGTAATATTAGTTACAATATAAATTTGACTAAATTTATATTTTAATTACATACCTATAAGATGTTAAATATCACTGAAATGTCTTAATAGAGTTAATGAGGTGATAAGATAGGGTACAAAATGCCAGCTAGGTCAAACATGAAAAGTTCATCATCAAAGTAGGCAAAATATAATTATATTCATTCTCTAGCCTAGATAATCAATTCATTAGAATCAGGTGCCTCTGAACACAGGTGCAAAGTAGGAATCATTCAAATATGAAAAACATAATTAGAGGAACATTTTCCAAGGGAAAATTAATTAAGCTGGGTAAACATATGGTTATCTCATAACTTAAAAGTGAAATTACCACTTACACCTCGTGTAGAGTCTGGGGAGAATAAGAATTCTGGTTTATAACCTCAGTGATTTGGAAGAGTGAGGTGATCGGCATCCTTGGGATGGAGCCATCCTAAGTAATTCAGTGAATGTAAGAGTATATGAAAATGCTCTCCGGAAGCATGGTGAGTCCAATAAGCAGAGATCTTCTCATCAAAAATTCTTCTGAGGGGTGCTCAATTCCATGTCCAAATATAAAGGAACGGAAGGGAGAATGTCTAAAAGGAAGAGATCTGAAATGAGGTATTTTATTCATCAAGGATTTTTTAAATTAACAGAATATTTGGCTTTAAATAACAATTCCTGTGCTATTCATGTGACTCCAGATCAAAAATGCCTCCAGATCTTAATTTCTCACCTCCTACTCTTGGAGGGTACAGAAGAAGAGAGATTTAATTTCTGTGCAATTTCCTAATCACAATAGTACTATTTGTTAATCCACAAATGGCAACTTTTGATTTTCCATTTAGATATCCAATTTTCCATATTTAGCTTTTGGAACAAATAAGTTTCTTGGATCAGTGTTTGATTTTACTAAATTGTACTTTTCTGGGCTCTCAGGCTTGCTTTCTAAAAACTTTGATAGTGATCCAAGAAACCTATTTTACCTGTGGAAAGAAAAGATGAAATATACTGGGTTTTGAATAATTTACAGTATCTTTTTAGGGAAAAAAGGTAAACATTTTATAGTAAATAAAATATGTATTTAGAAGAACAACATAAAAATGTGATAGGTTCCTGGGTGACTGTTTGTTCAGAATGCCTTTGCATAGAATGTGTTATATATTTAGACCCACAATATATTTTATTATTTTTATTTATTTATTCATGTTTTTTGAGACAGAGTCTCACTTTGTCGCCCAGACTGGTTTGGAGTGCAGTGGCGCAATCGCAGCTCACTGCAACCTCCACCTCCCGGACTCAGGCAATTCTCCTGCCTCAGCCTCCCCAGTACCTGGGACTACAGGCACCTGCCACCACACCCAGCTAATTTTTGTATTTTTAGTAGAGACAGGATTTCATCATGTTGGTCAGGCCGGTCTTGAACTCCTGACCTCAAGCAATCCACCCACCTCAGCCTCCCAAACTGCTGGGATTGCAGACGTTTACTTTGCAACAACTTTGGGAGAGACATATTCTTATGCAATTAATGAAATCATTAGAATCGTTAAAACACATACCTAGTACTTAATTCAAAAAGACCAAAGGAATATATGGTGGAACTTTCAGTCTCACGCCACTCCGATGTTTCCTCTCCTGAAGCAACCAGGGCTACCGCTTCGTGTATACATGGCCATACTTGATGAATACACTCCTTTTCCTAAACAAGGCAAATGGGACTGTACTATACATAGTTCTGCACCTTGCTTTGGGCTCTTACTATCAAGAATGATATTTTTGTCCTGATTTTATAAATAAGGAAATTGAGGCTCAGAGAGGTTAAGTTCACCTTAGCAAACTGAGCGGAACTGAGAATTCAGGTTTTTCTGGCCCACGTCTCTGGTTTATTTTCTTTTCTCTTGTTGACACTTGAAAGCACAGGTGTGCCTTTTCATCTTATAAATAGCAGTGACTGCCACCAAGCCTGGCTGGATTTACAAAGCACTGGAAGTCCGTCTTCTCCTCTTCCTTTGTGAATTCTTCTCCCACCTCCTAGGACTCTCTCTCCCAGCCCTGAGCTTCCGGTGCCTTCACACAACTCACAATGCCCTACTTCAGCTGTGTCCTTATTATAGGTCTCTATTGTTATAGCTTTCTCCAGAAATGCCTAATGCACCCCTTTCCAATTTTCTCTCCTTTACACCTCTCACTCACAATCAGAAATTCTTTTTCTAAATAAAATAGCTTAGTATTGAGCTATCTGGGGTAAGCACCCCACAAAGGGGAAGGGGGGTGGATCAGAGAACTCTGCAGGTGGTGGCATAAGACAGCCACAGCCTTATCCCTCTTAGTAGAAAAATGAACTCATGACTCCAGCTGGGTCCTGTGCAAGGACTTTTCTAACTGCAGCTGGGGTGAAAGCCATCTCTTTGGGATGCTATAGAACCCTATAGGTATGAAGCTGAATACAGCTGCTAGATGAAGAGAGCCCTCTTGCATTAGAAAGAAGGAAGTTCACATGCAACGTGTTCAAGAAAGGCTTTCTCAGGGAATTTGAAGCTGAGATCCAAAGGACAAGTAGACATTAGCCAAATGAAGGATGGATAAGCGGGTGGTGGGGGCGGTGGGTAGGACAGACAGGGGAGGGTGTTGGAGAAAACACGGCGTGTGCAAAAGTCCAGAAGCAATAGAGAATATGTCCCGATAGCTCAACTGTGGGAGGGTGAATGTGGCTAGAGTACAAGACGAGACGAGGAAACTGGAGAGGTGAGAGATGCTTGAATCCCAAAGCAATGCTAAGGATATGGGGGTGGACAGGAGACCATTGGAAGTGTAGGTGTGTTTGCAGGGCATGGAGGGAGTGGGCATTTCATGATGTGCCAGGAGTGCTCCTGATTACAAGTAATTGACCTGGACAGCAGTGGAATTTAATGGGAGGATATTTATTGGCGAGTTCTGGAAACATCAGGAGGACTGAAGAACAGGGATTGGGAAATTGACATGAACCCAAGGAGACCAGACAGCTAAGTTATGGGACTCTGATCCGGGTGTGGCCATTCAAACACTAACCACCCCAAAATCTGAATATTGAGGAAGTGACACCAAGCTGCAGGGATGCTTGGGAAATTATTCAGCATGGTGGCAATGGCATCAGTGAGATTTCTGTGGTGCTGGTGGTGTGTGTCCATGGAGCAGTGCCTGTAGCAGCTCCCCCCATGGGATTGTTTCTGTTGCCTTCCCTGGCACTGACTGGCACATCAGAGCACCCTGTTGTAAGATACAGAGCATGAGGATTTTATTTAAACAGGTTTGGTGTGGATTTTGGCTGTGCCATTCACTGGGTATATGACTCTGAGTGCGATGTTTAACTTCTCTGAGTTTCTTCAGCTGCAGAAATGAGTGTAAAATGAACCTACTAGGGACTCTGTTTCTCCTCCTGGGTTCTCTAAATCAGGGGTCCCCAGGCCCCAGTACTAGTCTGTGACTTGTTAGGAACCAGGCCACAAAGCAAGAGGTGAGTGGCAGGCCAGTGAGCCAAGCTTCATCTGTATTTACAGCTGCTCTCCATCACTTGCATCGCCGCCTGAGCTCTGCCTCCTGTCAGAACAGCAGCGGCATTGGGTTCTCATAGGAGCATGAAACCTATTGTGAGCTGCACATGCAAGGAATCTAGGTTGCATGCTCCTTATGAGAATCTAATGCCTGATGATCTGTCACTCTCTCCCATTACCTTGTGGTGGGGACCATCAAGTTGCAGGAAAACAAGCTCAGCACCAATTCTACATTATGTCGAGTTACATATTTATCTCATTATATATTACAGTGTAATAATAATCTAAATAAAAGGAACAACAAATGTAATGCCCTTGAATCAGCATGGGAAGATTGCAGAGTAATCTGTTAAAATCTCAGTACTATATTTACACATCACCTTTTCCAAAGAAATGCATCCAAGTGAAATTTTTAGTGGGGGAAAAAGTATTTTCATGGGAAAACAACTTGCTAGAAATTTTTCAGTCTGTGGCTGACACATTTATCTGCCCTTTCATTCTGCTTTATTCTGCAGTGTTGACTGACAAAAGCGTCTCCTTATATTTACTTTTCTATAATTACTGTGATTGTACCCAGCATTTCTAAAGGCCATTGAAGTTTTCAGAGGCAAGGCAGTGGCTAGGCTAGCCACAGAAAAATGTCAGCTGCATATTATAAACACTTTGGCATTTACGTTCATTTCTGTATTTAACAAATGCTTATTTTGCCCCTTCTATGTGTTTTAGGCACTGGAAATGCAGGAATAGGGTGAAATAGACCAAGTCCGTGCCTTCGTGGAGCTTCCATTGTAATTGGGAGAAGTCTTGAACAATGCACAAATAAATGTGTAATGTATTTAGTGGTGACAAGTGCTAGAGAAAACATAAAGCAACGTAGGGAGGTAGGAGATGTTGGGTGACTAGGGTTGAAAGGTAGTTTTATTTGATTAAGGTAGTATTCGATTGGACTAAAGAAAGAGGGGGGTAAGCCCTGAACATATCTGGAGCAAGAGTTTTTCTGGCAAAGAGAACAGAACAGCAAGTGCAAAGGCATGGTGACAAAATCATGTTGATCTTGTGTTTCACAAATGCATCAAACATTCCCTTCCCAAGTATAGAGAACTGATAAAAGGGATTAAGACGAAAATGATCTGAAGTTGATACCTGATTCCCAAATATTCCTAAATATTTATCCTCAATCTTGACATATCAGATCATGTTCTAGAAAGATGCCTGGGGGAAAAAGAGGCCTTTAAATGAAAAGAAAAAGTTGAATTACTTGTGTCAATAGAGATGGGAATTTTTTACCAAGTCCAAAACCTACATACATACAGGTGGGGACAAAATTGGTCCTATAAATCAGTAGTGAGGATTATTATTCTGCTTAGTTGCCAATGACCGTAAAATCAGCTATTTGCTAATTTTCTGTTCCCTATTTTCAGAGATAAATACAAAATCAATACTGATTTTGAATGTTAAATATAGGAATGGAACAACTGATACTTTTCAGTCATACTGGTTCATAAACTATGGATAAAAGTGTTGAGCATTTAACATGGTTTTATTTAGGTTTAATGCTTTGATGATATTGAGAAACTTATTTTTAGTATGTTGAGTACTCAAATGACATGCTAAAAACCTGTACAGGACCGTGGATACACTTTACTCAAACAAATATTAAGATCCTGTCTCAGCCGGGTGCTGTGACTCCCACCTGTAATCCCAGCACTTTGGGAGGTCAAGGTGGGCAGATTACAAGATCAAAAGATCGAAACCATCCTGGCCTATATGGTGAAACCACATCTCTACTAAAAATATAAAAATTAGCTGGGCATGGGGGCGCATACCTGTAGTCCCAGCTACTCAGGAGGCTGAGGCAAGAGAATTATGTGAACCTGGGAGATGGAGGTTGCTGTGAGCTGAGATCGCACCACTGCGCTCCAGCCTGGAGACAGAATAAGACTCCATCTCAAAAAAAGGAAAAAAAAAAAAGAAAGATCCTGTTTTTTTCTTGATTTGAAAGAAATTATTTTTATTAAGCAATAAATTAAGCATATGACTCCCTTTTTATTTGAGATGTTAATTTGTTTTATCATTCTATTTGAAGTTGCTGTGATATCCATCTTGTTTTACTGAAGTTTTCTTTTCTTTCTTTCTTTTCTTTTTTTTTTTTTTTTTGAAATGGAATCTCACTATGTTGCCCAGGCTGGTCTTGAACTCCTGGGCTCAAGTGATCCTCCTGCTGCAGCCTCCTAAGTAGCTGGCATTACAGGCATGAGCCACTGCACTCAGCCTCAGTTTTGTTTTTTTTTTAATTTGGGAAAGGTTGCTAAATATGTCCTTTCTAAGATGATAATGTTTTCCTCCAACACCCAAATAATATGGTAAATAAAATTTGGTTTTCTCATGTTGAACCATCCTTGCACCATAAGCATAAATAGTAATGGTTCTTGTATTGTAATTTTGGGTATTTATGGTATATAAACTTTGCTCATTCATTTGAATTGCTGAATAAACAAGCCACAAAATATTACTGTTCTACTGAGGGACAATTACATAATTTCCATTTCCTTTCTTGGTATAAAATTCTAGGTTGGAAGTAATTTTGCCTTATAATTTTGAAGGTGTTTTCTAGCTTCCAGTATTGCTACCAAGAATGTAATAGTTATTCATCTATCTAGTGTTTATTACATGCTGGACACTGTCCTAACCTCTTTATATAAATAACTCTTTAATCTTTACAATAGCATTATGAAATATATATTACTATTATTATTATCTCCATTTTACATATAAAGAAACTGAGGCAGAAAAAGTTAAATACCTTGCAGGTTAAACACCTGCAGGTAAGTGGAATGACCCAGGTATGAACCCAGGTAGTCAACTTCGAGAGTTCTTTCTCAATCGGTAGATTTCACCACCTCTTATGACAGTTTAATTCCTGATCTTGTGTATGCGACCTGTTATCTGGCATCTAATGCTTAGGTTTTTATACTAGTGCTAGTGTAAACCTTAGCTTCCCAGCAAATCTCTTCTTCATGGAGCTTTTTTTGATACCATGGTATCATGCTCATATTTCTGCAGGAACCGATCTGGTCCTCACTTATGTGCAATGTGGAAGTGTCAGGGAATGTACAGCTCAGGGGACAACCCCTGACAGATGAGAAACAGTGATGGATAAAGGCTTCCTTTCTCTGCCCTTTGGGTGAACGATTCTGAGATGTATTCCATATGGTGCTCCAGTGGGTGTGTCTAGAGGAGTTGGCCTCCAGTTTCCCGTAGAATGAAACAATTGAGTCATTTCACCATTCCTCATTCCTTCTGCTGGAGAACACTTCTCAAATAAGCTTCCTGCTTGCAAGTCTTTGCCTGAAGCTTTGCTTGGTGATTTGGATGTGATGAGTAGGTCAAGCATTGGTATCAGAAGTGGCCCTGGAAAGCAGAACCTTAGGAGGGGGCTCTGAAATGGAATCTTAGCAGTTACATAGCAACAAGGATCCCATTGTTGGTGGTGGATGCAGTGGCAAGAACCCTTGACATCACAATGAGGGTCTCACCGACATGAATTCAGAGAGGTGCAGGTACAGATGAAGCGTCCAGTTGAGAGACAGGCAAGGCCTTTCAATAGTGGGAGGGCAATGGTAATGAAACGGATGATGAACTGCCTGGTTTTCGTCAATGCTTTAGAAGCTTTAAATTAAGAAAATATCAGCCTTAGGTTAGCTAAATATCAACTCAACGCTGGCTTTGAAAGCTGGAAGACCTCTATGGCAGCGTGTAAAGAGGGGATCGTCACCTGTAGCCGCAGATCATTTTGGCCCAGGATTTAATCTTATGGTGGCAGCACTGCAAAAAGGACGGAAACTACAGCCTTGACAGGTCACCTGTGCAAATGCCAAGGTTATGACAGGAAAGGAATGGGACTTTGAGAGCTGTCATGGTGACATTTGGGTGGATTAACCTGAGCATCTTGAAACTCCAGGCTCCCCTAACTCTCTGGGCTGGCAGAAGCAGCCCTTTCCTTTCAATGAGGGCAGCTTCATCTTACCTGGATATACCTCAAAGACCTCAATGGAGGCAGATACTTCTTTTTATGATGTCCTCGTCAAGAGCTGCTTCCACCTCTCTCGTTGCCTCCAGACCAATAACTAGGGTAAGTCACAGCATTGCTTGAGAAAGAATATGCAGTCTGGACTCCAAGGGGGAAGAGCATACAGACCAAAAGAATGGGCCGGGCGCCATGACTCACGCCTGTAATCCCAACACTTTGGGAGGCCGAGGCAGGCAGATCACTTCAGGCCAGGAGTTTGAGAGACCAGCATGGCCAACATGGTGAAACCCTGTCTTTACTAAAAATACAAAAATTAGCCTGGCATAGTGGCAGCCACCTCTAATTTCAGCTACTTGGGAGGCCGAGGCAGAGGAGTCATTTGAACCCAGGAGGCAGAGGTTGCAGTGAGCCGAGAACGTGCCACTGAACTCTGGCCTGGATGATAGAGTGAGACTCTGTCTTGAAACAAACAAAAAGAATTGCAGCACCTACTAGCAGAAACCGAGGGAGCACATTTGGGCATGTATCTTGAAGGTCTTGGGATGGACAAGACAATAAATATAAGACTGAAGAAGAGAGAATTTGTGAATATAGGCACTTTCTCTTGTGAATCAGTCTAATGTGGGGGACACAGTTCCACTGTAGGATGCCTGTCACTCGTTCTTGTGCAACCTGAAAATGCAGTGTGCAGTGGGAGCTGAAGGGGTAATGCTAACCTGCCCCCAAGCAGAGAACATGGAGGCACTTTCTACGAAGTTCATCACAGACTCCCTGGCATGATTAAGCCTTTTACTCTCAGGGATGTCCAATTTGATGATGTGCTTTTACACTGGCTTTCTCTCCTCTGCTTTCCTTTCTCTGTTTTCTCATTCCTCCTACCAGGGATTTATTCATTCATTTATTTTTTTGAGACAGAGTTTCGCTCTTGTTGTCCAGGCTGGAGTGCAATGGCACGATCTCGACTCACTGCAACCTCCACCTCGCGGTTCAAGCAATTCTTCTGCCTCAGCCTCCTGAGTAGCTGGGATTACAGGCATGCACCACCATGCCTAGCTAAATTCTTTCATATTTTTAGTAGAGAGGGGGTTTCTCCATGTTGGTCAGGGTAGTCTTGAGCTCCTGAACTCGTGATCCGTCCGCCTCGGCCTCCCGAAGTGTTGGGATTACAGGCATGAGCCACCATGCCCAGCCAGAGGTTTATTTTTAAATAAACTACCTGACTGGGCACTATGGCTCATGCCTGTAATCCCAGGTACTTTGGGAAGCCCATACAGGAGGGTCACATGAGCCTAGGAGTTTGAGATCAGCTTGGGCAATATAGTGAGACTCCATCTCTCAATTAAAAAAAAATACATTTTTAAAATTACATGGCATGCACCTGTAGTCCCAGCTACTTGGGCTCTAGTAATCCGCCTGCCTCAGACTCCCAAAGTGCTGGGATTACAGGCGTGAGCCACTGTGCCTGGTGAATTGGTATTCTCTTTATCATTTGCTTACAAGTCTGAGTTTTCTTTCTCCCCTACCTTCTTTGAAAGATTTTTGTGCTTTGTTGGGGAGGAGGGGAGTAAAACAATTGTGACTTTTTCTGACTAGCAGGATTTTTAATGATTTAACTGTATTTATGTACGCTGAAAGATGAAGCTTTTACTACCTTCTTATTTTATCCTTTCTACTATTTGCCATAAACTGAAATTTTCAAGATTTATTACATCAACATGTTATTTCATATTTACCTAGCTATTTTTAAACAAAATGTAATACTTATATTATGGAATTCTAATATTTAAACATAATTCTATTTTTAAGTGGTTTATTTTCTCATCTGAATTATTTATGAACAAGACTTCATTGTAAAGTCCTTATTTTGATTCATGTTTTATGGCTGGGTTATAGCTCAAGTTGATTTTTCTTTTTTTAGGATACACACATAAGCTTTATGTATTCTGAGCTCTTAAATATTTGAAAGTATTTGAAAATCTCATAGTTAAAAGCATTTGCTTTTACCTATGAAAACTCTTGGCTGGGCATGGAATTTGTGACCCACATCTTTTTTGTTTAAAAACTCTGTAAATATGATTTTGTTCCTGTTTGGTTTAAAGTTGCTCAGTTGAAGTTGGAAGCAAGATTGATCTTTACCTTTTTCTTCTTTCTAGGTGCTTTTAGGATTCTTTGTCTTTGAATAATATCTGCAACAAATAAGTCATGAAGTGAGTCATTCTCTATTGAATTTATTTGTAACCCCATGAGTTCACATAGTGAGTTCAGACAAGAAGAAGACATGTTGCAGATTCACATGTTCCTTTGTTCAGGAAAGTTTTCTTCTATTATGTTCTAAGTGTTTTTAATGTTTCATTGTAATGCTTTTTGAAAAGAACATCTAATACCTATTAAAACAATAGTTGTATGTTTAATATCTGTCTTTGGGCCAGGCACGGTGGCTCACACCTGTAATCTCAGCATTTTGGAAGGCTGAGGCAGGTGCATCACCTGAGGTCAGGAGTTTGAGACAGCCTGGCCAACATGGCAAAACACTGTATCTACTAAAAATACGAAAAATTACCTGGGCATGATGGCACACACCTGTAGTACCAGCTACTCCAGAGGCTGAGGCAGGAGAATTGCTTGAACCGGGGGAGGCAGAGGTTGCAGTGAGCCGAGATCATGCCACTGCACTCCAGCCTGGACAACAAGAGCGAAAGTCAGTCTCTGTCTTTTGATAAGTGCAGTTTCCCTGTCCTTTTCCTGTGTGCGTTTGGTTGGTTGGTTGGTTTTTGCAATTGCCACCAGTCCAATCTGACATTGATTCAGATTTTTGACATATAAGTTCTGCCAGATATTCTGCGTTCTGCAACATTTTTCTGTTTTTTTTGTTTTTTGTTTTTTGTTTTTTTTTTACCATGATAGGAATGTCCAAAGAAAGAAAAACTGAAAGAGTTTGACCACATAGCAAAAGCTGGAAGGGTTTTTGTTTCTCTGGACTTTGCTATCGTAGTGTTTACATTGTAATTTCCTGGGGAGTATGAAGTGGTTGTTGCTCAAATTTTCTGCTATTTCCTGGAGTAAGTCTTGTTCCAACACATATTCTTTACTTCCCTTGTTACTGGTTACATTTCTTTCCTTTTGTCTTATATTTTGCAGAACCTTTGCATAAGTTCCTTTCCTGTCTGGTCATCTTTGAAATAAGTCATGTCTGCTCCTTTCTGCTACTCACTAGGAATATTGTGAATGGAAATTCTCTGGCAGTCCTTCTCTTCTCTCGGTGCTCTTATTGAAACTTAGTTTTGCGTTACAGATCGGCTATTGAATTTTTTTTTTTAAGTTTCTGTTTATAATTTATATTATATGGAAGGAAGAGATGGGGAAGAGAAGCTGGAGGAACAAATTTGACAGAGAGTTTGACATATTATCTCTGCATGCTCACTCTCCATCCATCTATCTGTTGAAACAACTCGAGTTTTGCCTGGTCTGACAGACTCTAGAATTAGGCAAGATATTCTGACCCTGGGAGAGGCCAGTTTGGTGTGAAAATCAATGGCTCAAAAACCTTTTGTTTATCAAATAGGTAGAACAGGTGTTTATTTTTCCTTGGTAAATTGACTTCAGTCAGTAGCCACAACATTCTTTTGTAGCATATATTATGCTACATAATGCGTACACGGTATGCACATATCATGAAAATTCTATTGTAGAAAGATCAAATAACTTAAATAAAGTCAACCAATTAATAGTTGAGAATAGAAAACATTTCCTTATTTCCATTTCAGCACCTCTAAGTAACTAGCATTCCTCTGGCAGGAACCCTGCATTTGCCGAAAACAGAAATATTGGTCTCCGCTCTCTTTTAATCCTGCATTCCCAGCCCTTCACACTGACTGTTACTTGTTGTTTCTGTGGTCTACCCCTAGACTTTGCCCTTTCAAACTGAGAATTAGTAGGGCCTTAAACAGTTTTCTACTTTTTTTTTTTTTTTTTGAGACAGGGTCTTTCTCTGTCACCCAGGCTGGAGTGCAGTGGCATGACCTTGGCTCACTGCAACCTCCGCCCCCCCGAGCTCAAGTGATCTTCCCACTTCTAGCTGCCAAGTAATTAGGACTACAGGCATGAGCCACTATGCCTGACTAATTGAAAAAAGAAAAAGGCTTTTTGTAGAGACGGGGTCCTGCTATGTTGCATAGGCTTGTCTTGAACTCCTGGACTCAAGCAATTCTCCTGCCTCAGCCTTCCAAAGTTCTGGGATAACAGGCATGAGCCACTGCACCCAGCCAACTTTTCTACTTGTTTCCCACAAATATAAGATCATAAATAGAGGAGACATGCCTTGAAATTGGCATTCTTGTCCAACTAGTTCACCTTCAGCAGGGAGTTTGTGAAATGGGGTTGCTGCCGTTTTATAGTCTTGAGATATTAATAAATAGTGTGCATTTCCCCCTTTTGGTCCTTTATGATATTTTAAGTGCATTTCAAAGAGAGAAGTTTGGGAAATTTGAATGTTTATACATTAAAAATCTATTTTATAAAGTAAATAATAATTCTTACATTTCGTCCTGTAATTTTAGTTATGCTCTTTAAGTTAAAACGACTTTATGCATAGAATTACTTTTTTTGTTTTCTTGAGACAGGGCCTCACTTCATCACCCAGGCTGGACTGCAGTGGCACCATCTCAGCTCACTACAGCCTCCACCTCCTGGGCTCAAGTGATTCTCCCACCTTGGCCTCGGAGTAGCTGGGACCACAGGTGTGCACCACCATGTCCTGCTATTTTTCTTTTTTGTGTGTTTTGTAGAGAAGGGGATTTGCTATGTTGCCCAGGTTGGTCTCAAACTCCTGGGCTCAAGCAATCCACCTACCTCAGCCTCCCAACGTGCTGGGATTACAGGTGTGAGCCACAGTGCCTGGCCCCCATTCCTTAATATTCAACTAACGGCATGCAAAAATCTGTAATAAGACATATTTGGAGAGATTCTGAGGTCATTGATTTCTTCAAGTCATTTCTACTTTTATTTATGTCCTATGATTTATTGAAAATACATAGTCTTGGTTATCATATTCTTATAAACGTCCTCCCCAAGGTGTAGTTTAATGTTACAAATGACCTATTGTCCTTACAAATCTTTAATGTTACCCAAACCAATCAAGCCATCTGAAACACCAGAAATCATCCTTTCTAAACAGAGGTAAACATGTCATCTGAATGAAGGAAAGATTCTTTGGTTCATCAATTTTTTGTGTTTCTCACAGCATTCCATTTTTCCTTATATTGAAGATGTTGATATATACCAGTGAGATATATTTATATCTATTATGTATATAGTGTGTATATTCATAGCATGCATGTATGTGCATTATATATACACATATTTGTTTATATAGTGTATATATATACATATAATCTAGTAGAGATATAGATATAGCATATCTATATACACTCATTCACTGGTATGTATCAGTAAGAATTTTCAATATAAGGAAAAAATGATGTAGATATATATATACATAGTATACATATATATACTATGTAGTATATATATAGAAAAAATGTAGCTATATTACATATACATGGTATACACATATATTATATATGTATATATACATACTATGTAAACAAATATATGTATATATAGTTTCTATATATTTGTATTGTATACATATATACATAATGTATAATTATGTATATACACAATATATATATTATACATAATATATACATTATATTATATAACAATTTTGCAGATGCATAATTACATGCAATGTATATGCATAGTGTATATTATATACATAATATATAACCTATGTTACTATATACATAGTATAATGTATGTATACACACTATATATACATAGTATACATTATACAAATAGTATACACTATATGTATATACTATATTATGTAATATAGTATATATTATGCATAGTATATACTATGATTACATAATATATAATGTATATATACATAGTATAATGTATAGTGCATATATAGTGTATATACGTTATATATGATATATATACATAATTTGTGTGTATATATATTATGTGTATATCAAGTGAATCACTTGATACTTGTGGTTCATCTTTCTGAATCCCCCAAATCCACACCTGTGGAAATCTTACACATTTCTAACTTTCCCCTGAGTCACCTTTTTTGTGGAAAGTCACTTGTGAGCCAAATGTAAAAACCTTACATTCCATATCAGAAACCAACTTTCAAGATTTCCTTAGGCCTGGACACTTTTTATATATCAAAACTGCCCAATCATTTTTTAAGAATTATTTTATGAAGGTAAGGACATTCATGATGATGAATAGAGAATAAGAAAGACCAAATGAGAGGCCCGTGTGGAGTGGACTGGGTGAGTGACGTAGGCTTGCCACTTGTCACAAGCTTGGGAGCAGCGTCTGGATGTCAACCTGAGTTTATGTTTCAATTCCTGGCCTCAGCTGTATTTCAAATTACTGCATGGCATAGATCTTTAGGGTTACAAGTCAAACTTGCAAATGTTAAATTACCAAATGCACACTTTTCCAGTGGTGGTTCTATGGCTAATAATACTAAGGAATCCTGTTCTTGTCAGGTTTCTTTGTCTCTCAAGGATAAGCAAGATAATTCATATCTTACCCACCCAAGTCTTAAATTAGAAAGCTGTGGTAAAGTTCCCTACTGTCAAATTTTAACACTGGGCTCAGAATTCCCATTGCAAATTTACACTCGGTTTTCCAATTAAAATGGGCTTTTGTGAGTCCCCTGCTGATAGCCATTGGCTTGATAAAAAGTAACTTCATTTGCAGCAAGGGTGTTTAGGGAACCCAGTGCAAGGCTGACTTTTCTGCTGTTGCCTTGAGACCAGCTGTGCTGAAATATTAAACTTTAGTAAATTAGGTGAAATTGCAGCTTCCTGGCTGATACAATAATGCCTTTTTCTTTTTCTGCAAACCATGTTCACCATTAGTTTTCTGCACAATTTTCTGCACTGAGATAAAAATTAGAGTATGTTTCAAATCCAGACAATTCTTCATTTTCTAGACAATTGTGCCATATTCTACTTATTTAACAGAGGGCTTAAACTTTCAGATATGTAGAATTAGATTACTGTATTATTTTGTCACTCCTTGAATGTGGCATTACTTTATTATGTCATACTCATCTGAAGCAAATGAATCCCTGTAAATGTTTGTCTTATGTAAAAGTAGAACCCTATTTTTATTCTTGATTAGTGCATATATTAACAGCAATGATGAGCTATAGGATGAAATCATATTCCTAGTCACATTTATTTTTAGTTTTTTTGCTCCATTTTCTCTTTAAACATGACACTAGATCTTATGTGTTTTTATTAATTGACCAAACATTTATTGATCAATTACTATGTGCAAACTTCTGCTTTGTATTCAACCAAATGTTTTTAGAGTAAATCCAGAATTAGCAGAGAGAGATGAGGGACACCTGTATCTCTCTTCTTGACATGTGTTTTCTTGCGATGGAATTTCTGGTGACAGCTTTATTTAGCTATCTGGCCTGGTTGCTCCGAAATGGCTCTCACTTTGTCCTCTTTCAGATGAAGACCAGATATTGTATTGAAATACAATATTTTTGTTGCTTGGGAAAGTGAACTTATCAAAACCTTTTCAAAATTGAAGTCATTTCAAAAGATCTATAAAGGTACTCCCAAGATGGTGGAATCGAAGAGTTGCATTTGGAAAAATCTCAAATCTATACAAAAGTAAGAGTGAATAGTTTTATAAGCCCACATCTAACCAGAATGGAATTAAAACCTAGGGAAGTGGCTAAGTGGGGGCTTGGGCAGTCAGGATAGTTTAGGGTAGAAAGAATTGAGACTCACTTCTAAGTAAATAATTGGAGAGCCAGTCTGTTTCACAGCATGGCTGGCTCCCTCTCCTGCAGTAGATGAGATACCTGTAAATGAGATGCTAACCAATACGATCTAGACTGTGGTTTCTTTCTGGTGGCCACAAGAAGAACACCATAGGCTGCGTGACCAAAAGAACAGAAATTTATTTTTCACAGTTCTGGAGGGTGAGAAGCCCACGATCAGTGTGCCAGCATGGTCAGGTTCTGGTGAGAGTCCTCTTCCTGCTTGGCAGAAAGCTGCCCTCTTGATGTGTCTTTACACTGCACAGAGCAGAGAGAGAGGAGGCAAATTCTCTGCGGCCTGCTCTTAGGAAGGAACTAATTCCACCAGGAAGCTTCCGCCCCATGAACTGATCAGGTACCAAAGGCCCCAGCTCCAAATACCACCACATCACATTGGGGGTTAGGGTTTCAACATATGAATTTTGTAGAGACACAAACATTCAACCCATAACAGTGTTAAAAGAAAAACATCAGACAAATTAAATTTAGCACAATTTATTTTAGCAAAGGATTCATGAATTGGGCAGCACTCACAACCGGAGGAGGTCCAGTGAGCTCCACCCAGTGCTGTGAGCAACAAAGCCTGACAGGCCAAAGTCGGAAGCACAGTAGAGAAACTGATTGGCTATAGCCATGCAGGCTGCCTTATGGGGCCTGATGTAATGAGTTGGCTGCATGTGATTGGCCAGGAGCCCTCTGTGCATTACAGCCTAAGGTAGGTTTCCGTTGTTAGGTGGGGACTCAAAGTACAGAGACAGCCTCAAGCTAATGTCCTCTTGCTTATTTAAGAGCAGTATGCAAATGTTTTCTGGAAAGCTTCAAATGGCAAATATGTCGGGCTTTGTGGGCTATGCTACCTCTGTCACAACTACTCAAATCTGCCCTCGCAGACCTAGATCATACAGCCATATACAGACATTGATAATACAAAGTCATGGCATGGAGGTTTTCCATAAAACTATTTGCAAACACAAGCAGGGGTTAAATCTGCCTGTGGGTAGTCATGTGCTCACGCCTAAAGGTCTCCTAGTCCCTGATACCAGTTGGCTGTCCCTCTGAATCTAGGTGAAGTAAGCACAGGTTACTGCTTCTGTTCAGTGTCATGATCCACCCAGCAATTCCCCCAGTCCCCAGTTTTCTTAATGCGTGGGAGGATCTGGCTGAGCAACTGCACAGTTTTGAAAGTTTTCGAAGCGGCCCCTTTCTACCCTCCTCTCTGCAGGCAGAGTTGTAGTGTGGCTGGGTGGGCTGCGTGGGCTTCGGGGGACGTGCGGGCACTCAGGGCGAGGCGAGGGCGCAGAAAAGTTGGAGCCCAATCAGCACGGAGTTGAGCTTCCGCGCCCCAACCTTCAGGTGACCCCGCGTGGCGGCGGCGGCGGCGGCAGCAGCAGTGGCGACGGCGACCGGAGCCCGCAGCAGCTCGGAGCGCCTCCGGGAGGACAGGCGGCGAGCTCGGCGAATCGTCATCTGCCAGCTGAGCGTGGAGCTCCGCGGGCCAGGGCCGGGGTGGGAGCCCGGAGCGAGCTCGGACGCGGCTTCTGCCTCCGCCCGCCGCGGAGATTCTGCCGGCTGGGCTGGGGGCGCCACTCGCCGCCGCCTGTGAACGTTGTGGGTGCGCGGGGCTGCGGCCACAGCGGCGGTGGCGGCGGCGGCGGGGAGCCGCGAGTCGGAGCCGCCCGGGCTGCGCTTCGCCCCGGCAGCAGCGGCGGCGGCGGCGCCTGTGGCTCAGGATGCGGCCGGGGGGCGCGCTGCTCGCCCTGCTTCCCAGCCTACTGCTGCTGCTGCTGCTGCGCCTGCTCTGGTGCCCGGGCAGACGCGCCCGCCCGCGCCAGGTAACCCTTCTGCCCGCCGCGCCCCCGAGCCGCGAACCGCGCGTCGGGCGTCCCTGGACCCCCAAGCCGCTCATCGCGTCCGCTTGGGCGCGGAGACTTTTGGCCGCGGCGAGGAGCCGCCGACCGGCGGCGACGGCCTGAGAGGAGTGGGGAGGGGGTCGCAGGGAGGCGACCCTTGGAGCGGTGGGCTGCGCCTGGGGGAGCAGAGGGACCCGTCAGGGCTGCGGGGGCTCCAGCGCGCATCGCTGTGGGCGAGGCAGCTGCGGAGCAGGACCTGCCGTCGGGTTCCCCCATCAGGATCCTGGGCTCCCCATTCTGGTCCTTGCTGTCTCTTCCTTCCCGCCCTAAGGCTCTTCCAGCTCTGGGGGATGGGGATCTGACCGGGGAGCCGGGGAGCGCGACATCTCCCCGCCAGGCTTGGAGCGCTACGCCCAGCCTGTCAGCTAGCGGCTCCCGGCGGGGTGTAGCAACTTAAGTTTTCTCCCTGGCTGGGCAGGATCGTGGTGGAGGAAAGCAGGGAAGCTACCCACGGCACTCCCGCAGCGCTGAGGACGCTCCGGAGCCCGGCGACCGCGGTACCGCACGCCACGAACAGGTACAGCGGGCACCCAACGCGGGCGGACTGGGGCTCCGGGGCTGAGAGCGGGGCGCGGGGCGTGGCTGTACCGGCTTGGACTCGCTTGGAGGGGGCAGGCTGGGACGACGCGATTGAGCTTGAGTGTGTGTTTGCAGAGGGCTGGGGGGACTCTTCACACTCTCTCAACCCTCTAAGCCTTTCCCTCGATATGGATGGTTTTTTGAATCAAGGGGGAATCCTCCAACAGCTGCATTTGAAAAATGAGTGCTGAGTTTCCCCTCTCCACGACAGTGTGTTGAAAATCGCCCGAGAGAGGCAGCTCAGCCTGTCTTTACGGAGGGATTTGTTTGGTTTGCTTTTTGTTTTCAATGCTTTAAAGTTCACGCGTGTTAAGATTCAGGTTTGTTCTGTGTGCTAGGAATGATTTTGCCCTTAGTGATTGGAGGCTTAATTTTTTTTCTTATCCTTCATTTGTGTATTTATTCATAGGCAGTCATTGTTTTTGTTTCAGATTGTAAAAGTAATACGGCTTTGTGCAGAAAGTTAGAAAATAGAACTGTATAAAAGAAAATGTTACTCGTTCAGAGTCCTTACCTCTCAGAGACCATATTCAGGTTGGTTTTGGTCTGTATTTCTTCCAGTAGTCTTTTCTATATACATATGTTTGAAAAATAGAGCTGAGATTATACATTGTAGTTTATGTTCTGACTCTTTTTTGGTAAAAAAATCACAGACCTACACCTGTCATTACATCTCCCTCCCCCTACAAAAACTTTGCTTTGGATTGTTCCATAATTTATCATCTGAACGTGCCATACTCTATTTAACAGTTTCCATTTTCAGACATTTAGGTTGCTTCTTGTTTTGTTTTATTTTGTTTGCCATCAGTAATTCTATGAAGTGCATCCTTGTATGTAAATCTTTATCTTCATTTCAAATTAATTGCCCAGGATGGACTGATAGAAGTTGGGATTATTAAGTCACAGAGTATGTACTCTTTATGTTCTAAGTCACATTGTCAGTTGCTTCCTCGAAGGGTTGAATCAATTTACATTTTCACAAGCAGAATGTACTGCTTTCTGCCTTAGCATTGCTATTATGATTGCAATCTACTATACGGTCTCTTTTCCTCTTTTTATCTCTTGCAAATCCTTTTTCTTCTGTGTATGCTTCTCTATATTCTTGGCTCTTGGATCCACCTTAATCTTCTGATGGTACGACTCCAGGCAGCTCCAGCAAGGCTCTAAGAAGGGTCTAGAAATGGCTGGAAGAAACCCTGAAGTGAGGAACACCTCTGCTGCCACCCCTTCAGTGCAATTTCACAGCGTATTACAGTGTTACTTCACTCGGACCTCCTGAAGTAACAAAAGCATTTGAGAAAAATAGTGTCCTATAGTTTTATTCTATTCAGGTTGGTGTACTGTAGGTAGCCTAGCTTTCTTGATGAACTGGGAAGCATTCCATCTTTTCCCAAGTCCTGTGGCTATTACCCATTCTAGGGTTGCCTCTTTGGGAAAGTTTGAAAGAATGTACTCATTAAATGATTTGATCTCAGGTCGTTTTTAGAGGTAATTCTTTGATGAATTTTTCAGTTTCTTTTGATATACTTCTTTTCTACTTGGCTTACTTCTTGGGCTAATATACCTAACTCATAATTCTGAACATGGCCCATTTTATTAAGCATTTTAAAATTTATACCATTCTTCTGTGTTTGTAAAAGCCTCTTTGTCTTTTGACAATGATGTCCCCTTTATCATTTACGATTTTGATTATTTATGGAGCAGGGGTGCAAATTTTAACCCATCATACTCCTTGGTTGTATAGAGAAATTGTAATCCCTTCATTTTTCTGGAGCTGGTCTGACATTCCCCCCATGAGCCCCACGGCGATGATGCCAATAGGAATAAGGAGAGCCAACGCTGAATGAACTCTTCTTATGGGGCAGATGCTGATCTAAGCACTTGACATTTTTAATTTAAAAATTTTTTGAAATAGGTTTGGGGGTAAAGTGCATTTTTGTTACATGGATATATTGTCTAAGGGTGAAGTCGGCATTTTAGTGAAACCATCACCCAAACAGGGTGTACTCACTGTACCCAATGGATAATTTCTCAGCTCTCACCTCCCTCTCCCACCTCTGTTTCCAGTGTTTAATATTCCACAGTCTGTGTCTATGTGTACCCATTATTGAGCTCCTATTTACGAAAATATGTGGTATTTGATTTTCTATTTCTGAGTTATTTCATTTAAAAGAATGGCCTCCAGTTCCATCCCCTGTTGCTGCAAAAGACGTTCAATCCTTCTTTTCTTATGCCTGAGTTGTAGTATGTGGTATGTATATATGCCACATTTTCTTTATCCAGTCCTCTGTTGAGGGACACTTAGGTTGATTCTATGACTCTGCTGTTGGGAATAAGCACTTTTCCTTTAATTCATTTAATCCTTAAAAAATACTAAGAGAAACTGTTGTTACCCTAATTTTTATAGATGAGGAAATTGAAGCAAAAAGATTAAGTACATTGCCCACAATCACAGAGTTAACACATCGTGGAGCCTGGAGTGAAAGCCAGGCCAGGGGGAATGCAGAATCCCACACATGTAATCTCCCACTGTGTTGCCTGTCATAGGTGCTGGGAAAGATGCTGTGTGTGTGTGTGTGTGTGTGTGTGTGTGTGTGTGTGTGTGTGTGTTCAAAACGTTCGATCCAGGTGAAAGCTTAGATGTGACAATTTAAGAGACTCTTTCTGGCAATATTTATTCTTTCTAAGAACAAATGCCAAGGCTCTCAGATTGTTTCTGCCATCTCTTCTTACTTTAAGATGCCATCCAAGTAGGCTGGGTGCAGTGGCACATGCCTGGAACCCCAGCACTTTGGGAGGCAGAGGCGGGCGGATCACTTGAAGTCAGGAGTTTCACACCAGCCTGGCTAACATGGTGAAACCCTGTTTCTACTAAAGGATACAAAAATTAGCTGGGTGTGGGGGCACGCACCTGTAGTCACAGCTACTCAGGAGGCTGAGATGCGCGAATCGCTTGAACCTGCGAAGGGGAGGTTGCAGTGAGCCAAGATTGTGACACTGGACTCCAGCCTGGGTGGCCAGCCAAGACTCTGTCTCAAAAGAAGAAAAAAAAATGACATTCGGATATATTAGGGAGGGCGCTTTAGGTGATGCAGTGGAGTCAAGAGCTGGAGCTCATGATCATGGTTTCTTTTCATTCTAATCTACAGGGTGACGTTGATCCTTTTCCATCTGGTGGCCAGGCACCCTGTTGAGAGTCAGTGATAAGATCTGCAGCTTGTGGCTCTTTCTTTTCCCTCAGGTGATGCACCTGGTGGTGCTCCTGGCTGTCTTGGCCTCACCTGAGATCCTATTGGTTACATTTCAGGGATGTGGCAAAGATTCTCTTTTGGTCCTCTCTTGGATTGTCTCTCTGTGACATTTGCTATGATGCCACTCACTCAGCTGTTGCTAGCTAGCTCCACAGCCAGCCTCTCACCTATTTCTGGGCTTCATCTAAACATATAAGAACCAAAATTAGTTCAGAAAACTAAATATCAGGGCCTCCCTCTACTTGCTCCACCAGGTAGATGTGACCCTACTCTTGTTTATCTCAGGATAGGGTATTGCCCAAGAAGTGATGTATTTCAAAATCCTAATTGGAGGAGGAAGCAAAGCCCTTCTGTCCTTGTTATTACTCTTGTCACTGGCTTTTTATTGCCCCCATCTTTCTCCCTCTACAAGCCAAAACTTTTCTCTTTCTTTTTTTCTTTTTCTCCCCCTACTGACTCAATTACAGAAATGTGCAGGCTTCCCCTCTTCTGTTTCATATTCTATTTGCCCTGATGCAAACCTCCAGGTCTAACTCAAATTCAAGCCTTAATGATAAATTGTGGGGACCAGAGGGAAAAGACTGGGAATATTCAAGGATCTGGGTCTTCCAGGTAAGACGGTTAATGTGCTAAAGTGGGAGAATGAAAAGAATTTGGAATATATTCTCTTAAGGCTGCAGAAAATTCTATCTTACTTGTCTAAAGTGGATTATTACCTTATTTTCTCTCTTTGCATTATTTCAGGAAAATGTCTTAATCTCTCTTTCCTCCCTGCAAAGATGTT
This sequence comes from Ateles fusciceps, assembly GCA_036589455.1. NCBI lineage: Eukaryota > Metazoa > Chordata > Mammalia > Primates > Atelidae > Ateles > Ateles fusciceps. The sequence continues at coordinate 10,043,144 of JAZHEH010001064.1, forward strand.
TCAAGTTGACTAGGGGAAGGTCATATACTCAGAAAGACAAAAGATAAAAATAAACTACTAATTTTCAAAATATAACCCCATTACAATGGATCCTTTCTTTTGCTAGTAAGTTTTGTTAAAGGTTTTCATTGGTTTGCTTGTTTTTTTAAATAACTAGCTCTTGGATTTATTTCTCAATTTTTATATATTTCCATGTTCTATTTCCTTTGTGTTACTTTTATCTTTGAAAATATTCTACTTTTCAACTTAATGTCTTGAAATGAATACTTGATTTATTTATGTTATTCTTTCCTTTTTTTGTAACAAAAATATTTTAATACTATGAATTTTCCATCAAATGCAGCTTTGGACTCATTTCTTTAGTTTCTATATATAATGTTTAGATTTTAAAAAATATATTCTAAATTGTATATAATCATTAGAAATGAGGGGTTGAAGTGTTGTGAGATTAATGAAATGGTCAGCCCAAGCTTGTGTAACTAGCTAATTTGGAGTTCCATGGGAACTTCCACGTCTCGGCTATGATTTGACACCTTTTGGTGGCAGCTGTCCATTTTGGCTTTAAACATCTATGGTGATGATTTGGGATTTTGTGGCAGCCTGTGACTTCCTGTACAGCAGCTGCTGTTATTCTTTGAATGTCCTGGTTAGTTGGTGTCTGTTTCATTGGCCCATCTGGGATGACTGAACCAGGGGTTTACCAGAGATAGGGGACCTCACCTTCACATCTCTGTTTTTCTAGAGAGGTTCACCTGCTATTTCTCTTAATGGCCTTTCTCTCCCTTTCCTGTGGTCCTTTTTATCTGTAGAAGGACTTTGGCTTTCCCTTACTTGCTAATTGCTAAAGCTGAGTAGAAATCCTCAAACTAGGCTGGGCATGGTGGCTCACGCCTGTAATCCCAACACTTTGGGAGGCCGAGGCAAGCAGATTACTTCAGGTCAGGAGTTTGAGACCAGCCCGGCCAACATGGTGAAACCCTGTCTCTACTAAAAATACAAAAATTAGCCAGGTGTTATGGCAGGTGTCTGTAATCCCAGCTACTCAGAAGGCTGAGGCAGGAGAATCACTTGAACATGGGAGGTGGAGGTTGCAGTGAGCTGAGATCACACCACGGCACTCCAGCCTGGGCAGAGCGAGACTCCATCTCAAAATTTTTAAAAAAATTTTGATATTCGTTAAATTAATCTAAATAGTTTTGAAGGTCATGTAGCAAAGTGGTGGGCTTTTCAGTTAGTAATTATTACTTTATTATATACTTTTTTGTATGAAAAATTGTTTTTATTTTAATTGAGTTATTGCTTAACAACCTAGTACCATTTAGATTCTCTTTTCAATGCTTAGAATTTATCGTTTTAAATGATCCCCTCCCCCATTTCTTCAGTTCTTTGTTTTTATTTCTTTCTTGGTCATAAGCTTAGTATCTATTTGCATAAGTCTACTATTTTTAGCATTGGAATATGGATTATAGTTGTGAAACTTTAAATATTTAAGGGCGCAATATTTTTTTGCTTAGTCCATGAAAGCTTTTATTTTAAGGATACATTTTTTTTTTTTTTTTTGAGATGGAATTTTGCTCCTGTTGACCAGGCTGGCGTGCAGTGGCGCCATCTCGGCTCACTGCAACCTCTGCCTGCAGGGTTCTAGCCATTCTCTGGCCTCAGCCTCCTGAGTAGCTGGGATTTCCGGTGCTCACCACCACACCTGGCTAATTTTTTTTTTTTTTTTTTTTTTTTGTATTTTTAGTAGAGACGGGGTTTAGCCATGTTGGCCAGGCTAGTCTTGAACTCCTGACCTTGGGTGATCCACCTGCCACACCCTCCCAAAGTGCTTGGATTACAGGTGTGAGCCACTGTGCCTGGCTCTTTTTTTCTTTTTCTTTTTAAAACTTTGCAGACATTTTTCCTCTATTTTGTGAAGTGAATCTTCATTTTCTGTATTACATAGTTCTTAGTCTGTCTTTTCTTCACCATCCTCTCCCCAAGTTAATAACTTTATCTCTCTTTCCGATTTTGGCTTTGTCTTTTTTCTCTGCTTTTTGGAATGGCTTCTCAAATTTATCTTCCATGTTACTGAATTACTTTTCCAAAGTGTCACTTCTCTGTTGTGCCCTATCTAAAACAGTAAATTGGTTACATTTTTATTCTTACAATTATTTTCTTCTTTCAGCCTGAAACTTACTGTATCAGTTTACTTCTCAGAAAGCATCTAAGTAGCGTTTTACATCTCACTTTCCATTTGTGATTTTGTGTTTTCTTATATTTCATTGAGAACATGAAGGGAATGTTTTCTAAAGATTTCCTGCTTCTTGCAGTTAACTGTTTTTCAAAAGTATGTTTTCTCTGCATTTTAAGAGCAATAGTCTCTTCCTACATTATAGAATATTTTCATAAGTTTTATGATTTTTTGGTTTGTTTTCAACCTAGATATCCCCAAATGAGGAGTCCTCTGTCCCACTGTGCTTATCAGATCAGAGGACTTAGGACTTCTTGCTGTCCACCTTGGGGACTAAAAGATTTCCATTTTTGCAGCATTATGGATACCAGAGCCATATAACCCTTAAACCCCTGAATGTTTAAAATGTGAACTTTTAAAAAGTTGTGATATAATACACATAACATGAAATTTACTAATTTGAATTTTTGAATACCAGACCCCAAAGCTATCGCTTGCTCTCCTGCCTTGGCTTCATGACTGTCAGAAGTACCCGTATTCCTAGGTGATCCTGGTCACCCTGACCTGCTGCTGCTGCCACCAGGAATGATGCCTGACAAATGTCATCTAAAACCCTGGGAGGGCTAGGCTCACCAGGCTGTCCCAGTATCTACCACCCTCTTCCTATGCCAGGGTGCAATGGCCGATTGACTCCCTTTCCTGTTTCCTTTCATTCTTTCAGTATTGCTGTATAATGTAATACAATACAATAGAATATAATGTAATCAACACGTAATCTCAAGAGGATGTAGGAAGAGAGAAATGAATGAGCACTGGGGACAGAGGCACCCAAACAGTCCTTTCTGCCTCAGGCAGCAGATTGCTTCCTGTGTGGGAGAAACTACCTGATTTTCCAGTTGGGGCAGGCTCCCTATTCTTAGATAAAGAAAGGCAGACAGTGGGATGAGAATCAAAACCTCTCTAGTTTTTTTCTCCCTGGACCTGGTCTGTTTCCGAGGTGAAAATTTACATCAGAGCTAGTAATTCCTCAGAGTGGTTCCATATTTGCTCTTGTCAATGATATCTCTTCTCCAAGCCAGACAAATTCTGAAGCAGCTGATCAGTTGCCACCAAAATGCATGCTTGTCATTTTGTGTAGACTTGTGTCTGTTTGTAAGAATGTAAATAGTCTGGAAGAGAGAAAATCAGGCGCTGTTTACTCTCTGCTGTCTTATATTGAAAGTTGTAATAATGTTTTATTTGACGTTTTTTGTTGTGTATATTCACAATGGGATCGTAACTACAGGCTTTGGAAAATTCAAGATGAGTGTGAACTAGAGCTTGAAAAAAGAACCATAAAACTAAACCTAACTCTAGAACACTTGGTTTTTACCCTTTTACCCCTTTCCTCTCCACCTCATGCTCCAAATAGATGAAGGCTATTGGATTTTACTTCTGAGAGCAATAACAGCTTTTTCACGATTCTTTGCTTTTTGAAGTAATGATACTAACATGTGTCCTAATTTCAAACATTTAGAATGCTTTAAAGTTGCCTTGAGTCTCGTTTCCAAAATGCTTTGAAAAGAGGCTTTAAATCTTGCATTCTGGTTCTTTTTTCTACTTTCTAATTCCATCTTAAATTGCAACCCTTCTCTTTTAAGACTGAGAGGGATTTCTCCATCTCTTTCTTGTGTGACTTGCTTTTCTTCTTGCCTTCCCTGTTTGGAAATGGGTTTCACATTTGCTTCCCAGTGCTTTCATTCTCTGTCACCTCTCTGGCTGCTCTGCTCTGGAAAAGCTATCATGTGCAATTGTTCAGGGCAGCTGACCAGGTAGAGGGCTACAGAGTATGAGCTGCAGTTACCCCTGAGCTTCTACGGGTGTCTTTCCACATGCACAAGAGAGCCAGGGAGAGTGTGAAGGACACAAATAAATGCCCTGCTCTTCCCTTTCCTTTGTGGCGTGGGTAGAGGAACAGGGCAGGATTTCGTGAAGAAATGGGGTCTTCATGCCTGCCTCCCATTTCAGAGGTTGTTGGAGGTGGAATTTTATTTTCTGTCTCACTCGTATAACTCTACTACTTACTTGACAGCACTTCTCTTAACAAAGAGGCTAGGATGTTTCTTTTTATGACTCAAGAGACAACATTCGGCACACGATACCATTCACACATGTATGTTCAAGCAAAGGTGGTTTGTTTCCTTGCAACATAAATCAAGACTTCCTTAGTGGGGTAGTGTTGTCTGCTCTTGTGTTTTAATTCAGTGTCTCCTTATTAGACAGTTCTTTTAAGGCAACAGCTATTAGCATACATTTGAAAGAAGAAAAAAACCTGACTGCCCAGTGGAGGCAGGAAAAATATCTTTGGAGAGGTGGTTGTAGAGAAACAGACATTTTGGCATATTAGGTGCTAACAGTGGAAATAATAAGACCAGAGGCTTGGATACAGCAGAAGGGATATGAAAGGAAGAAAAGGAAAGAAATATATCTCCTCTTCTGCCAGGTACAGCGATTCCTTTCAGAGTCACTGGTCTTTAGCTGTTCTGTGATCTAAGGGTATGAGGGTTCTGTGATCCCTCATTTGCAGGACAAAAAGAAAAGCCCTTTAAAGAGCCACTGATGTTTTGGGTAAACAGGAGAAAGGTGCTCTTTTTTCCTGATGCCTTGTTTTATAGCTTCCTTTGCCGCTAAGAAGATGGTCATTGCCGTAGTGTAGTTATCTACATGCACTTAGGAGTTTAGCTTGTCCAGAGCAGCTAAGTCCATCTTTTCTGTGCTCTCAGATTTAAACACATTTATTATTATTTTTCACCAAGTACTAAGAATGATTTGTACATGCTGTAGATAATCAGTCATTAATTCTCAGGAACATTTATATCCATGGGCATAATTATTTCTAAAGATAATTTTATAGGGCATAACCTGTGCTTTTGCATTTACTGCAAAACATTTTTTGTTATCTTGCTAGTTATTGTTGTTATTGAAAAATACACCGAAATTCTCTACCATATAATTGTTAAACTGTAGCATTCCAAAAAATTGAGGTTGTAAAGAGACCATTAATTTTGCAGATGATTAAGTCTCTCACTGGTTGCTGGAACCTCTGTTAGAATGCTGTCTTTAGAAGCTATATTCTTATTCCACATTTGTTTTTGAGATTATATCCCATTATTTCCTAACTCTATAAAATAAATGTGTGATTCCAAAACCTGGTGTTCCCCCGGTATCTTTCATGGCTATAATACGTATTTTATAATATTGTTGGTAGTTCGCTATTTCAAGAGGACACCTATATCCTACGTATTTATATTTGCCAATGTGGTTTTACTGTTTGCACACTAAGTTGTGGGCATATTTTTGTATTTTTGAGCTGGGAGTTCATCCAACACACCATATTCACTTTGGGGATACCAAAGTACATATGTTTCCTATATCTAGGGAATATTATACATGCAGTAGATTGTAGTTCTGGGAGGTGGGGAACCTTGTCTATCTTTTTCACCACTGTCCTCCAGCTATAATCTAGAACACCAGCTTTTTGGGATCGGAGTCTTGTTGCCTTGTCTAGGTTTTTGGAGGTACACTTTACCATGCTGTATTATAGGACAGATAGACAGTGAGATTTACATGATTAAATAGCCAGAGTTTATAGTTGTGTGCTTATGTGTGAGCATACGAAATAACATTTTATAATTGGAAGAGGATGATTTAAACCTGCAGAGTTGAAAACCCATATCTATAATTATTTCTTAAAGGTAAACTGTATATTGACAAAGAATTTGAATAATAAGCTGGTATAAAGTCTTATGATATTTGTACTTAGGATAATTTTTTTAAAATAAAAACTTGGAAGATTAAGGATCACATATCTCTTCAGTCAATGTTAGCACTCTTGCTGCTGTAGGGTTTTGAACTCTCTTTGAAAAGCTACAGATGAATGGAAACTTTGTATAGAAATGTAACCTTAGAAAAACAATGATTTAAAAAAAATGCATCTCTAAGGCAGAAATTCAGTGTTTTTCAAGTTACACTGGGCTGCTTCTAGAAGATCCTTCTGAAGAAAAATGGCATATTTTAAGCTAAAAAGTCTTCACATAAAATTTTTGATTTTATAGTATATTACTACTCACATATGCAAACCTTGGGCTGGTTTCCAGGAAAAAGCTGTAACAACCTGGAAAATATTGCATTTACTAAATATTGCCCACTGTATAAGTTTCCTTCCATTTTTCTTAAGAGTGTGTTTTGGCAGAATGAGACATAAATAACATTTTAAAAGATTGTTTTGGCCAGGTGTGGTGGCTTATGCCTGTAATCCCAGCACTTTGGGAGGCTAAGGCAGGTGAATCACGACGTCAGGAGTTGGAGACCAGCCTGGCCAGCATGGGGAAACCCCATCTCTACAAAAAATACAAAAATAACCCAGGCATGGTGGTGCACACCTGTAATCCCAGCTACTCAGGAGGCTGAAGCAGGAGAATCACTTGAATCTGGGAGGCAGAGGTTGCAGTGAGCTAAGATCACGCCATTGCACTTCAGCCTTGGTGACACAGCAAAACTCCATCTCAGAAAAAAAAAAAAAAGATTGTTTTATATTGTCTTTACCCTACAAACAATAAAAAATAGAACTTGTGTTTAGGGCCAATTTCAAATGTAGAACTTTCAAGTAAGTTTAATAAATGTAATTTTATTGAGTTTGACAGATTCTTTCCAATGAAATGTAATTAAATTAATTAACAAATTTAGAGGCAGGACTTCCAGATGGTGGAGCGAGGATAGTTTCCAACAAAGGGTGCTGGCACAATGGGAACTCTGTAAGCAAAAAGATAAGTTTAGATTCTTACATGACACCATACACAGAAGAATGGTTTCCACATGGATCATAGACAAAAGCTACAGTGTAAAATGTCCAAAAGAAAACATAAAAGAAAAATTTTGAACCTTGGATCCGGTAGAGTTCTTAGATGTGGCACCAAAAGCATAATCGATAAAAGAAAAATTTGACAAATTATGTTTTTCCTAAATTAAAAAAAAAGTTTGTGCTTCAACAGACACCATTAAGAATATAAAAAAGATAAGACATAGAGAGAAAATATTTATATATCATATATCCAATACAAGACTTTATCAGAATATGTAAAGAACTCTTGCAGCTCAATTAGCAAGAAGACAACGCAATTGAGAAGTGGGCAGAAGATTTGAAGACCTATGTTTAGCAAAGAAGACAGATGGCTAATAAGCACAATGACAAAATGTCCAACATCATTAATCATTAGGGAAATGCAAACCAAACCACAATGAGATACAACTCCATGCCTTTCATGATGGCTTTTGTAGCAATGCCACCATGACGTGGAGAAGGCTTCCTCCCAAGGTAAGCTCCTACTGCTGAAGCTCATGACAGTGGTTCTTTGGTGGGCTCACAGAAAGGTTTATTAGTCACATGGGCAGGAAGTCCTGGGGTAGGGTTAGAGGAGGATAAGAAGTTTTAGAACAGGGAGAGTGCATAGCCGGTGCAGTGCCCAGGGGTTTGGTATACTTCCTATGAATTTATGGATAGCCCTGAGACCTTGAGGCAAAGTTTTACATTTGAGAAACTGTTACAAATTATATTTGAGAAACTATTGAGTTGACAAACTATTACAAAAGTGACTAAAAATCAGTATCCCTTTGCCTCCAGTAGTTTCCTATTGCTTATATTTATGAAAGCTATGGGCTTTGCCAGCCAGATTCCCATAGTAATCCCCCATTCAAATTGCTATAATGGAGTGAAGCCAGAGCCAGGATCTCATTTAAGATTGCTGGCACTGGGAGTTCATTTAAGATCTTCCTTTCCTTATTGGAAGATCCACACCATTCTAGGGAGTGTTGAATCTGTGTTGTACAGTTGAAAATACCTCCACTTGTGTTCATGCACTTTGCAGGAACAGCTGCATAGATATTTTAGTGCCCTAATAATTTCTAATGAGCCACTTCCTCCTTGGAGATAGCCTCAGCATGTTCTGTAGTGATGGTTCTTCTTCACTTGCCATTGGCCTGGGAGTCTCTAAACTGACACATGGGAAGTGGGGGATAAAGTGAGCCTTATTAGAATTGTGCAGAACGCAACAGACCCAGGTGAGAGATGAGGCTTAGAGATTGCTGGCACTACATCAGACATTCATGGAGGTCCAAGTGCAACTACTTTGGAAGAGAGTTGGGTAGTTTCATAAAAAGTTAAACATAGGCTGGGCATGGTGGCTCATGTCTGTAATCCCAGCACTTTGGGAGGCTGAGGCAGGTGAATCACCTAAGGTCAGGAGTTTGAGAGCAGCCTGGCCAACATGGAGAAACCCTGTCTCTACTAAAAATACCAAAATTAGCAGGGTGTGATGGTGAGTGCCAGTAATTCTAGCTACTCAGGAGGCTGAGGCACAAGAATTACTTGAACACAGGAGGTGGAGGTTGCAATGAGCTGAGATTGTGCCACTGCACTGCACTCCAGCCTGGGCGACAGAGGCTCCATTCCCCACCCCACCCAAAAAAAGGAAGCAGCACAGAAAGTAATGAACTATAAATCACAAGTAGTGAGATGTGTAAAAAGCTGAACACTTGAGATATGAATCTGAAAAGCTTGAAGAGGAAAATTCTATCTCAAGAAATGAAATTATCATTTTAAATGAAGAAGATAGCATTTTCAACTTGAAATTAAGTAGAAACTGTAAAACAGAAAAAAGGTGTCATTTGGAAGGTGGTTTGTAAGGTTTTTTATTTGCCATAATATATCATCTTACGGAGGCTGTGAAGCCCATTTTTGGTAAAGCAGTTGGAGTTAGTGACCAGCACACTGGATTGAATAAAGAATTGTTACCTCTGAAAATGTGACTGAATTATATGAAGAGGCTCAAAAGGTAAGCATTATTCTAACAAGGTCTGTGAAGTATTCTCTTGGTCTCAATCCCTTGTCCTCAGAGATAATAGTTTGCCTTTCCTTTAGTACAGAGAAAGTGTCTTTTACATGGGTATTTCATCTTTTGCTTTTAATAAATATCACAAAGGTCAAAATGATTTTCTTTGTTATCTTGTGGTTTCCAAGTGTCTTTACTTAAATAGTCAGTATGACGGAATAGCTGAGGAGTTTTGGAGAAACAGAGCTTAGCTTAGAGAAAGATAAAGAGGAGGAGGTGTAGAAAGGGAAGGGAAAGGCTGTGGACCGGAAAGTCTCAGCTAGCTCAGAGACAGCATTTTGAAGCGAGGTAGCCTTTGAGTCCTGAATGTGTTTTAGAGCCTTGAGATACCAATTGAGATATGCATCCTATTTGGACTGTATTTTATAGCTGTGATTTTTTTTTTTTTTTTAGTTTAGTTTTCAGAAAAACAGACTCTTTGAATGATCTCCATAATGTTTGTATATGCTACCAGCTGGAGTCCCAGAGCGAGGAGCTATACTGGCATGCCTTTGAATTTTGAGAGCCCATTTGTAAATAAATTTATCGAGGTGATTTGGTTTAGTGCCGAATACACAAAAGCCAAATTAAACTCTAAGTGTGCAAATGAATTGGAGAATAAAGTACTTACTGGAGAAGAGTTATCATCCTTCTTGATGAGTATGTACTTTTTCCCAGGGGAAAAAAAACCCTCCCTAAACAGGAGATCTCATAACCAGGAAGGGGAAAGACTTCTCTTAATCAATTCCCAAATAAAATAAGCTCAACCAAAAAATAAAATACAGAAAAAAAAGAGAGTTTAATCCAAGAGAGACTCACCAGGTGGTAAAAGAGGCAACCTACAGAAACAGGGGGGCCCAAGTTTGGGTACCGCAAGCCATATTTCCATGGCCTGTTGTTGATCTCTCTAAGGTGAGTCTGCTTCAGACCCCACTTCTGACACCAAGTATGCTGAAATCAAAATAAAATATAGAGATGGTCCAGGCATAGTGGCTTACACCTGTAATCCCAGTACTTTGGGATGCCAAGCCAAGAGGACTGCTTGAGGCCAGGAGTTCATGACCAGTCTGAGGAACATAATGAGACCATGTCTCTATAAACTAAAAATTAAAAAGTAAAATAAAATTAGCCAGGTATGATGGCACATGTGTAGTCCCAACTACTTGGGAGGTTGAAGCAGAAGAATTGCTTGAGTCCAGGAGTTCAAGGCTGCAGTGAGCTATGATTGTGCCACTGCATTTCAGCCTGAGGCAACAGAGCAAGATCCTCCCTCAAATATATACGTGCGTGTGTGTGTAAGAGAGAGAGAGACAGAGAGAGAAAGAGAGAGAGATGAATCTGTAAGTGAAATGTTTTATTTGCGAATCACAGAATTGCAATTTGGGGCATACAAACAGACAGGGGTGGTTCTCGGTTATGCCTGAAGAACAAAGAGAAGGTTGGGAGTTTGTATTAGCTAGTTTTCATGCTGCTGATAAAGACATACCCAAGAATGGGCAATTTACAAAAGAAAGAGGTTTAATGGACTCACAGCTCCACATGGCTGGAGAGACCTCATAATCATGGTGGAAGGTGAAAGGCACATCTCACATGGCGGCAGACAAGAGAAGAGAATTTGTGCAGGGAAACTCCCCCATTATAAAACCATCAGCTCTCATGAGACTTATTCACTATCATGAGAATAGCACAGGAAAGACCTGCCCCCATGATTCAGTTACCTCCCCCATGGGTTCCTCCCACAGCACATGGAAATTAAAGATGAGATGTGGATGGGGACACAGCCAAACAATATTGGAGTTTTATCAGAAAGAGAAGTATTATGTACTATTTTGAAAGAAAGCTCATTGGCACTCTAGAAGGTTTTGGGAGCTGGCAAGCTCTGACCGGTGAGTGACTGTGGTAAGTAAAACTAGTCTTAAGAGTCATAGCAGGAGATTCCAGCAGCTGCCACGTAAAACTCATCTTAGGGTTATAGCACATTGTTTTAGTAGCTCGGTTTGTGGATAATTTTTGAAGCAGGTACTATGTGCCGAGTGCTTCCCCCCCACCCCCTGCTGGTCCCTAGAGTGCTTTTTTTGGGGATGGCAAGAATCACCTAATTCACACAATCAGCTTTCACAGAAGTAAAATTGTGTTGTTGGGATATGAGAGGATGTAATTATTTTTGAAGAGCACCAACTTTTAAGAAGTCTCCTTAGGCAATCCACATTGTTATCAAAACTATTTTGAGGTGAGACACAGACAGAATGGGCAAGGTCCTCCATTAACATTTGGATTTCTTGCATTGCCCCCCCCATTTTGTAAGCAGTTCAAGTCAGGGCTGAAATGCTGTATATTTAAGATAGAGAATAGTCACCCAAATGGGAGTCCCTGTGATGTATGGGGCTTTGTGTCAAGCTCAATAGGACCAAGGAAGTTTAGCAATTATTCAGCTGTTACTAAGCACTAGGTTTCAGCAGCTTTGTATGATTTCAGTTAATTCTCACCACAATGTTATTATGTAGAACTGGTAATATTCTCATTTTACCAAAGGAGAAGCCAAGTCACAGAGAGATAACTTGCCCAGGCCATAGAGCTGAAGGCTATGCTCCTCATGGCCTTTGCCCTCATGGGTTAGACTCTGGACGGTGAGACAGAGATAAGTTGAAGTGTGTCTCATAGGAAATGCAGATCGATCTTTCTGGACATTTAGGGAACCTTGGAAGAAGGAGGTGAGCACATGTGACAGGCTTTTGGGGGACAGAGGGCCTTGGAGAGACCTAGAGGTGATAGAATTTGGCCTAGAAGCCACATATACTGAAAGACAAGAGACCAACCCAGATCTTTGAATCTCTTCAGATTATGAAGTCAAACACCATGAATTCAGATGTGCAGCAGCAACAAGGAATGCAGAATAAGACAGGCATGGAGAGACATCAGCCTCAGGGGGCTTTCCAGGGGGCAGGCATCCCCCCCCCTGGGTGTAATTCAGGCCTCAGGTCAATTTTGAAAATATCCTGGAGAGCTTTCTCAGCATGGGAGTCCTTGCCAAATCTGGGAGCTTGGAGCTGCCCCAGTCTGCGTGGGTGGGTCGGAGAGTCTGTGCCCAGCTTTAAAGGCAGAAGTTGTGTGTTCTAGTGGCCACCTCCAGAAAGTTGCCCTCTCATGTTACAAGAAAAACCATAAACCATGCCACTGAACGTGGGCTGAGACTTCATTATTTGCTTTACCCAGGTTGGAGTTAACCCACTCAGACAGTTTCCCTTTCGCGCGCGCGTGTGTGTGTGTGCTCCCAACACCTACAGGCACAGATTCACCCTTTATTCCTGCTGCATGCAGACTGTATCTGTGGGATTGCATTGTACTTTCAGGAAGGTTCAGGGAATAAGAACATCCACCTCATTCACCATGAGTTTCATTAAGAGAAAGTCCCCTAAGAAAAGAATGAATTTATATCCAAAGATTCTATCCCAACTCACTCAAAAAGAAGATTTTCTTTTCATTTGAAAATATGCATCTCAGCACAGTACTGACACCAGCACACAGTCAAAAGATTATTAATGGATTCATTCATCTATTCAGAGGATATTTATGCTGCAGGAAACCTGTACTCTTATCTTAGAGCCTGGCCACCAACAGGGTGGATAGGCAGGTGGTACCTAATTTGATTGGGTAAGAACATCCTTCTTTCCTTAGGAAGGCAGGTGCTGGGTCCAGCTCTGCAGTGTTTGTGGCAAAGCACATCAACTGTCAAATCTCTGAAGATTTTCTGAGACCCTGCCCTGGTCAGCCGGAGTTTCAGAATCTGTGGACATAGTCCCGAGAAAGCATCTATCCTTGATCCCAAGGAGTCCGCCATCTAGAGAGTGGGAAGAAGCATGTGTAATGACCATTGTGCATAAATGCTGTCCTTGAAATATGTCTAGGAATGAAGAGGGGGATACCCCAAGGGAGAGAAGCCAGGGGAGGCTGAGCAGGTACAAGTGCCCATTTTGAGTCTTGAAGGATAAGTAGAAATTCCTTGAGCAGGCAAGGAGGGAAGTAGACATTCACACCACATGTAAAGGCTTGGGGGATGTAAGAACAAGATGGGTTTGTGAAGCGAAGAATCTCTCAGGATGGCTGGATCTCAGGGTATATGTTGAGGAGAGGTGAATGTGAAGCTGAAAAAGTAGATTGGGGGCTAGAACACAAAAGGGAACAGCCTATTGAAGGCTTTTCAGGTGGATGACCTGACGAAGTCCGTAATTTGGGGAGATGAAGGGGTTACAATGAGGCAGAGCTGATGTTCAGCTGGGATAGCTATACCAGTTATTAAAGTGCTGAGAGGGCTACAGCCCGAGTCCCAGGTGCTCTGTCCCCAGCCCCCCGCCCTCCTTCCAGGGACTCCAGAGGTGGATACCTGGTTGAGTGGGTGCCTACACTGGGGGAGTGGGTTCTTACCATGGGCCCAGCATCTCTTTCTGATCAGTTGGGGTTTATCATGAACATTAAGTATTATTATGTTTATATTTTTGTTAGTTTGATGGGTGAAAATGGTATCTCTTTGTTTTAATTAGAATGTCTTCGATTATCAATGGTTGGATATTAAAGCTCTATCTTAGAGCTTTAACCTGGCAAATAAATTAGTGATATCTTGTGATTAGTTTTTTGGATCATAGGTGTTTAACAATCATTTAAGCAAGGGTGTGTGTGTGTATGTGTGTGTGAGTAACAACTTGATATAGATGTGTCACGTGCATTTAACAAGCTGATATAAGAATGTGTTATTGTCCTGTTGAGGAAAGGTATAGGTTATTTTTTTTCACCAGATGTAGAATGTTCATTAGTTTCCTGAGTCATATAAAGAAGCCAGTGAAGTAGGGATGTAACCTGTAATTGGTCTGTTAATAGAGAACTTCAGCCAAATTAAATTTAAAGGAGTTTAATTGAACAATGAACGATTCATGAATCGGGCAGTTCCCAGAATCACAGCAGATTCAGAGAGACTCCAAGGATGTCTCATTGTCAGAGCAAATTTGTAGACGAGAAAAAAAGGAAGTGACACACAGAAATCAGCAGTGAGGTACAGAAACAGCTGGGTTGGTTACAGGTTGGCGTTTGCCTTATTTGAACACAGTTTGAACACTTAGCAGTCTATGAGTCGTTGAAGTGTGGCCGCTGGGATTGGCCAAGACTCAGCTATTGTTACAGGCGTGTACTCCTAAGTTAGGGTTTCAATCTTGTCTGCCTGTTAATCTAGGTTACAGTTTGTCCGCAGGGACCCAAATATAGAAGCATGGAGTCCTCAGGCCATATTTCGTTTGCTTTAACAGATATCACTCATCTGTTTCCTTGAGCCATTAAGTAGGATCTAAATCAGACATCAATTTGGCATCAACTCTTTGAAAAGCTGAAAAGTGTGTTTATCATTGCCTGTGAGTTCATATACAACTGCATTTGTTGGCTGTATGTTTTCCTTCTAGCATGTTTTTAGCATAAAGGTCATAAACTGGCAATAATAACGTATCATAAACGCAGGCAGTCTTTTGAAATTCACATTCATACACATTACATCATGGCAAATTGTTGAGGTGGAAAAGGACCTTCTCCTCCTGTCTGCCTGGATTGTTGTAATTGCCTCAGAACTAGTGCCCCCTTCCAGAATCTATTCTCAAAACAGCACACTGAGTGGTCCTCTTAAATACAAACTCCATCCTGTTGCTCTCCCCCAGTGACTCCTCAGTTCACTCAGTGAAAGCCAAAGTCCTTTCCATGGTTGGTGAGTCATTAAAAACTCTGGCCCCCACTGCCTCTCTGACTTCATCTCTTTCAACTCTCCTTGCTCACTGTGTTCCAGCTGTATGGAACTTACAGCTATTTCTAGAACACGCTATGCTCTGGCGCCTTGTCTCTGACAGTGTTCTCTGCCTGGACCAAGGCTCTTTTATGAATATCCCCCCCCCCCGCAGATACCCACCTAGTCTGCTTCCTGCTTCAGGTTTTTGTTTTCCGGCTTCCGGCTTTCTGCTTCCGGCTTCTGTCTTTCTGCTTCCGGCTTCCGGCTTTCCGTCACTCCCTGCAGTCGCCACTCCTAACCCTACTCTCTGCTTCCTCTTTCTTTGCTCTGTTTTTTCCGGTGCCACTTTTCGCCATATGACACCACATACATTTCACAGTACTTGTTCTTACTTATCTCCTCTCACTAGGCAGCAAGCTCCATGTGGACAGAGATGTCTGTCTGTTTCATTTACAGTTGTACCTGGAATAATAATGGCATATGATAGAAACAGAGTATTTGTTGAGCAAATTCCTTTCCTCCCCCCCTAAACAAAAACCATGAGGCAAAGAGAAATTGCAGTGATTTGCCTAAGGTCACACAGCTAGTAGGTGTACAACTTGGGACTTGAACCCAGGACGCCTTCCTGCAGGGTTGTTTTTAGGACAGAGAGGATCTCACACTGACTGTCTGAATTATTTCCTTGTTTTTGCAGCGGGCTCTGCGTTGTTGTTCTAATAGTTTGTGGTTTTTTCACTATAGCCTGGGCAGTCTATATTTTTCAGAAATCCAAATAAATCTATATTACAGTCACGCCCTTTCCCCACCTTTAAAACGAAACTTTTATTCACTAAAGTAACTGCTTTTGAATCGGTGTATCGTTATTCTGGTCACACTGTGAAGTGATGTACTTAAAATACCTTTAACACAGCACTGTGGAGAAATCACTTTTATATAAATGTCACAAATGTGGTTCAAAACACCTGCCCTGACTTTCTTTCCCTTACCCTCCATCTTGGGGTGGGAGATACCTGATCTTCAGGTGCCTTCCAGCCGTCCTCAGTGGCTGGTTCTCATCTTCTCCTTGGCCAAGGGTGGTAGCCCTCGGGGCAATCTGCTTTACAGTTGAGAAGGAGAGAAAAGGACCAGAGCAAAGGGCTTTTCCCTAATCAGGCTTTGCCTTTGTAGTTGAAAAGGCAATCTGTACTCAAAGATTGCTGCTTAAATCTTTTTGGCCATAAGTGTCACATGCTCAGCCTTAGCTTCTGGAAGTCTAGAAAGATCAATGTCTCACTTGGTAGCCTGTGTATTTGAAGGCAGGCAAAGAAGTTTGGGAATAGCTTCCAGCCACTGTCTGCCACAAGAGGGAGCCCCTGATCACATTGAGCAAGTCTTTCATGTAACCTTAATAAGAATATAAAAGGAATAATCAGCAGAGTGAACAGACAACCCACAGAATAGAAGAAAATATTTGCAACTTATGCATCTGACAAAGGTCTAGAATCCAGAATCTACAAGGAACTCAAACAAATCAGCAAGAGAAAAATAATCCCATCAAAAAGTGAGCGAAGGACATGAATAGACAATTCTCAAAAGATGTAAAGATAGCCAACAAACATAGGAAAAAATGTTCGACACCACTAATCATCAGGGAAATGCAAATTAAAACCACAATGAGACACCACCCTACTCTGGCAAAAATGGCTATTATTAAAAAGTCAAAAACAATAGATGTTGGCGAGGATGTGGGGAAAAGGGAACACGGGAATGTAAATTAGTACAAATGCTATCAAAAACAGCATGTAAATTCCACTAAAAGTGGATCTACCATTCAATCCAGCAACCCCGCTACCGGGTATCTACCCAAAAGAAAAGAAGTCTATATGAAAAAGACACACATACACACACACACACACACGTTTATAGCAGCACAATTCACAATTGCAAAGATGTGGAACCAATGTAAGTGCCCATCAACCAATGAGTCGATAAAGAAAATGTGGTGTATATACACCGTAGACTACTACTCAGCCCTAAGAAGGAACAAAGTAATGTCTTTTGCAGCAACTTGGATGGAGCTGAGGCCATTATTCTTAGTGAAGTAGCACAGGAGTAGAAAACCAAAAACTGTATATCCTCATTTATAAGTGGGAGCTAAGCTATGAGTATGCAAGGGCATACAGAGTGGATATAATGGACTTTAGAGACTCAGAAGGGGAAGATGGGAGGAGGGCTAGGGATAAAAAAAAACTACACATAGATACAGTGTACACTACTCGGGTGATGGATGCTCTAAAATCTCAGAATTCATCACTGTACAATTCATCCATGTAACGAAACAACCACCGTGCCCTAAAAACTATTAAAATAAAAATTTTTAACAAAGAATATAAATATTCAGAAGAGAAGGGACACTATAGAATAAAGCATCAGATGTTAAATGACGCTCCAAATGCTAAAATGTGAAGTACAAATAGAAGTTGAAAAAGTAAGACCAGGCATGGTGGCTCACGCCTGTAATGCTGGCACTCTGGGAGGCCGAGGCAGTCAGATTGCTTGAGCCCAGGAGTTCAAGACCAACCTGGGCAGCATAGTGAGAACCCGTCTCTACAAAAGATACAAAAATTAGCTGGGCATGGTGGCACACACCTGTAATCCCAGCTACTTTTAGGAGGGTGAGGTGACAGGACCACCTGAGTCCGGGAGGTGGAGTTTGCAGATTTCGTGGGCACACAGGGAGAAAGTTAGAGGGAGGAGAGGAAGTTGGAAGGGCTTCCTGAGAAAAGCATCCACTGAGCTGTGTCTCCAGGGAGGAGCTTAGCAACCATCCAGGTACAGGAAGAGGCGGTCAAGCAGAAGGAACAGCAAGTAAAAGAAAAGCTGATTTCATGCCACTTGCACTCCAGCCTGGGCAACAGAGGGACACCCTGCCTCTTAAAAAAAAAAAAAAAAAGGAAGAAAAGAAAAATAGAAATAAAAGGTAGAAAAAGCACTGAGGGGTATGTGTGTCGGGGTGTTGTTGGTAGTGGGGTTAGTGGTGGTGATGAGCCATTATATCCCTAAAGTGAAAAACTGGCAGTATAAATGAATAAGCGATCATAAATTCCAAGGATAATTGATGTAGTCCAAAATACGAAACCAGTTTTAAAGAGATATATCTACTAATACAAGATATAAACCAACAGCAGGAGGCGGTACTACAGAACAAAACACAAGATGTTAAATGAAACCCCAAATCGTGCTTCCCGATTGTGCTACTGAGATCATCGTGAATCCCCCCCCACACAACAGAAAGGAGGCGTGGCAGTACAGCTCAGGCCACAAAAGCCACATAACATGTTGACAGCGTTCAACTCCTATTTATTTCTCAGGTTATCACGGACTCACTTCTGCCCCACCTACTGTTCTCCTAGCAGTCTCTCTGCTGAGATCATCGGCAATGTAGTCAACAGACATCTATCCTTGTATTACTTGCCTCCTTGTATTTGGCCACGCCTTCCGCCTCACACTGGTTTTCTCCTTGGACTCCCACGATGCCAGCTTTCTGGCTGTCCTCTGCTTCTTGGCGCCGCTCTTCACCTTTCTGTCCCCTTTTCTATCAATTCAGACTCATTCTTCTCCCCGGCCTCTGAGCCCTTTTCCTTGCTGCTCCTTCTGCTTGGCGGTCTCCTCCTCTACCTAGCCTGTTGCTTAGCTCCTCCCTAGAGACACAGCTGAGCGGCTGCTTTCCTAGGAAAGCCCTTCCAGCTGCCTCTCCTCCCTCTAACTTTCTCCTGGTGTGTTTCTCCACATAGCTCAGTATCACACCAATGTTGACTGACTTTATTTGCATACTTCTTGGGTAGATTGAGAACAATGTAACAGCAGGGACTACCCAGCATTTTTGTATCTCCAGCATTTACGGAGTGTCATATATCAAATAAAAATAAGTATTTGCTACATCAGTGAATGAATGAAAGTATTAGGGTTTGCAATGTACTCTACAGACAGGAAGCCATCAACAAGACAACTAAGGAGGAAGACAGAGTGTGGGGGAGGGAGGGGAAGGACCCATGTCCTGCTCTAGGACACACCCAGCTGGGTGCTTGGCACATATTATTTTCTTATCATCACAGCAGCCTATGGAATACATGTTCGAGATTTTTTGTGATAGCATTTAAAGAAATGGACATTGAGGGAGATTTAGTCACTCGCTTTAGTGAGGAAATCTGCTAGGGATAATACTAAAAGTTAATAGGGCTTAAAATGAAGTCAAAACAATGTCTCAAAACACTCCAACAATAAACACGAAGATCTTGTTTCTTTTTCTTTGTACAAAGAGGACTCTTGTGCACTTATGCCCTACTTGAACTCAGAGGCAAAAAGAGAAAGTGCTAGTCAGGGCTGCCCTCTTTCATCAGCATGTGTGTTTCCATGAATCCAAGATACCTGGCGATTTCCAATAGGCCGTTGCTCCTGCTCCTTCAGGGATAAAGGATGGAAATGCAAGGCATCCCCTTATCAACAGACAAGTGCCCGATGATTGCCTCTGTGAGATTGACTCTGACTTCAGTATTCAATATTGTCTCTTTTGGAAACCCCTTGTCATCCTGTCCATGGAGAAGAATGTCCATGTATATTAGGACCTTGGCTGAATTCACATTCAGGGGCCATCCTCAAATTCTCATTTTCACTCAACTGTCTCCTTGATCTTGATGTATAGAAAGGAAATCTCATCACCTTCTCCTCTCTAACTGCAAGACAGCAAAGACAAAGCTGCTGATTGCTCCATGGCTTCGGCTCATGCTTTGATGGTCCAGCACACTTTGAAGAGGCCTCTTCTGGAATCATTCTGACTCTGTCGTATGCCCACCACAAGTCTCCATCACTCTACATTTGAAAACCTTTGGTTGGAGAACCTTGGTCTAGAGCCAGGTGTGGTCCCCAGACCAGTAGCATTGGCAGCACTAGGGGAACTCGTTAGAAATTAAAGTTCTAAGATCTCACCCCAGAAGACTTAATGGGAAACCCTGCAGTTGAAACCCAGCCCCTCCTAAGACTTTGATACATACTGAAGTCAGAGGACTCTCTCATTCCTCAATGCTGGAGGTTAGAGAGAGGAATTAGCAGTAGCTTTTATCAAACCATGGCATTTAGCATTTTTCTCTGTTTTTTTTCTTTATCCCCTTTCAAGCATAGAGCTTTTGTTTAGTTTTGAGACAGAGTCTTGCTCCGTTGCAAAGGCTGGAGTGCAGCGGCAGGATCTCAGCTCATTGCAACCTCTGCCACCGGGTTCAAGCAATTCTCCTGTCTCAACCTCGCAAGTAGCTGGGACTACATGCCTAGCTAATTTTTGTGTTTTTAAGAGAGACAGGGTTTCACCTTGTTGGTCAGCTGGTCTCAAACTCCTGGCTTCAAGCGATTGGTCTGCCTCGGCCTCCCAAAGTGCTGGGATTAAAGGCGTGAGCCACTGTGCCTGGCCCCATACATAGAACTTTATCTGTACCAAAAAATAAAGTCTATCTGCCTGTAGATGCATGAATTTTGTGAAAAACATCAAGAAGGGGAAGGAATTTGGTGTAAAGGACCACCACTCTTTTGCACTGCAGCAGCCAGGCTCAGCCCATAGCCCCTCAGGTCTTAGAACGACAGTGCTTGCAGGTCAACTTCCACCTGCCAGCCTGAACGTTTCTTTGCTTGAGGGCTTTCTCTGGCTGGCTCAACTACTTTCCTTGAGATGTGGGAGAATTAATGTCCCTGGGAGCAGCCTTCCGTTAATGACTGACAAGTGTTGGCTTTTAAAAACGCCAGCTCTTTTCCTACTTGGATATCTCTGAAGCTGGTACTCACTGGCTCTCAGAACTCTCCAGATTGTTTTTACTGCAATTTCTCTGTTAGCCATTTAAAAATTCGTTGATAGCATACATTTTATGACATGCATTTCCTTATGTACCTGTTTTAATTGCCTCCTAGTCACCTCATTGGTAAAGGAGGATTCTCGCCCCAGAATTATGGGGATGCTCAGACCGTGACACCCAACACTGGATAAGGAGATGAATGGCAGTGTATTAGTTCCATATGCTCATTGCAGGGCACTAGAAGACACCGCGTGCCACCCAGGGTCACCAGCACTTGGGAACCGAGTGAACAAGCAGAGGCTGTGGGAGGCACACTTTGTTTTATCAATAGGGTGGAGCGCCCCCTAGTGCCTGTGGGAGGATGTGACTGTCTCGTCTGAATAATGCCACAGGCTGGCAGGCAACTGAGGTCCACTACTCAGAGATAAGCAGAAACTGTGACTGGTTCCTGTGATAAGGAGGACAGCTTGGCTACGGCACCTTATCTGTGTGAAAAGAGTGGGGATGGGAACTTGCAGTTAGGGCGTTTGAGGCCCTCACAGTGTTTTCCGGATGTCAAGGCATGCATAATACTGGATCTTAATTTTAGGCCTTATACCGTCACATCTCACCTTCCCTCTCTCCTCCCATCTTACCTGCGATTATCTCCTAAACAACCTACTTACATTTTCTTTTCTTTTTTATTTTTATTTTATTTTTTTTTGAGACGGGGTCCCGCTCTGTTGCCTAGACTGGAGTGCAGTGGCGCGATCTCTGCTCACTGTAGCCTCCGCCTCCCAAGTTCAAGCAATTCTCCCACCTCAACCTCCTGAGTAGCTGGGATTACAGGCGCACCACCACGCCCAGATAATTTTTGTATTTTTAGTAGAGACAGGGTTTTGCCTGTTGGCCAGACTGATCCTGAACTCCTGACCTCAGGTGATCTGCCCACCTTTTCCTCCCAAAGTGCTGGGATCACAGGCATGAGCCACAGCACCTGGCCAACATAGTTACATTTCAGTCCTTGCCTTGTGGTCTGCTTTTGGGACAACCCAAATAGAGACAACTATATGTATACACGTAAGCATATCCTGCTACTAGAGATGTGAGCGTGTATATGTAAAAAAATATATATATATGTAATTTCTGAAAGTAATTTCACTTTATGGAACATTCCTAAGTTATTATTCTAATTTTGAGTCTCAAATAACTGGTGGTAAGATGAAGCAATTTTTTTAGAGTTAACACTGATGGGTGGCTGGGCATGGTGGCTCATGCCTGTAATTCCAGCACTTTGGGAGGCTGAGGCAGGAGGATCAATTTAGGCCAGAAGTCCAAGACCAGCCTGGCTAACAAGGCAAAACCCCCGTCTGTACTAAAAAATACAAAAAGTTGCCAGACGTGGTGGTGCATGCCTGTAATCCCAGCTACTCAGGAGGCCGAGGTGTGAGAATTGCTTGAACCTGGGAGGCAGAGGTTATAGTGAATTGAGATTGTGCCACTGCACTCCAGTCTGGGTGACAGAGTGAGACTCTGTCTCAAAAAAAAAAAAAAGAAAAATGATGATGTTATATATTATTTCTTCCTAAAAGAAAAATAATTAATGTTTGATGGGCACAGCTACAAGTAAAACAGGGAGATAATGAGATAAGTATGAATAAATGGAGTGAGAGGAAATCTCATATTAGACCTGTCGAAATGTCCTGTGTAATGAAAACACGGTTTGTCTTCTTTATCATTGACAATCAGAGCACAGTCTTTAAATAACTACATTAATAGATGGCAGGTTTACACACATACACTCACACTCATACACTCACACTCCCACACCGTTCAGGGATACAGGCAGGATTGAACTATGGTGTCTGTTATGACAGTGATGTAACAACAGAACTTGGAAATAGGCCAGGAGCAGTGGCTCATGCCTGGAATCCCAGCAGGTTGGGAGGCCAAGGTGGGTGGATCACCTGGGGTCAGGAGTTCAAGACCAGCCTGGACAAAATGTTTAAACATCGTTCCGACTAAATATACAAAAATTAGCCAGGCATGGTGGTGTGCACCTATAATCCCAGCTACTCAGGAGGCTGAGGCACGAGAATTGCTTAAACCCAGGAGGAGGAGGCTGCAGTGAGCTGAGATTGCGCCACTGCACTCCAGCCTGGGCCACAGAGCGAGACTTTGTCTCCAAAAGAAAAAAAAAAGAACGTGGAAATAATGCTATAGAGGTCAAGGGTAAGGCAGTTAAGGCATCAGGTGGGTGATGGAGAGAATGTCGCTGCAAGGTGAAAAGTCAGAAAGCGTGAGCATGACCATAGCTGGACAGAAGGATTCAAGGGAGATTTGTTATCTGTCTGTCCTTGATGTGGGGTAGTTTTGCGCTGACTGGCACGTAGTAGATACTGGATGAACGTGTGTGGTTTCTGCATCACTTTAGTTACCTACAGAGCACCTCCAAAGATATATATTGTGCTGTTCTGAAGATGATTTCAGACAGAGATGTAAGATTCCGCTGAGATTATCACCAATGTATTTTGGGGCCCATCAGGGATGCCTGATTGCACTGTAACAAGTGATCTATTTTGGTGTGCAGAGTACAAAGGGGTGGGGAGAGGCGTGCCCCTTTTCTGTAGATGTCATGTTGTTCTAGGGATGCTGTCTGCTATTGTAAGCTCATCAGAGTGGTAGTGGAAGAGAAAGGAAGAGCATCTAGAGAGAATGCAAGTAACAACCGAGAAAAGACTGGAAAGTGAAGAGAACCGCTGATGTGTTGAGAAGATTATTAATTCATTAAAAAGTATATTTGGAGCACTTGTAAAGTATCCCCACACTGTGCCAGACATACAAGGAATCAGACAGACATGAGGTCTCTAGACTCATGGAGCTAGTTGAAGGAGGGAAACATAAATTACTGAATCCCAGGAATATTACATTATGCACAGAAAATGAAAATAGGATGCTATGAAAACATATGACAAGGAAACCAACTCTGGGGGATTCCAGAAGTTCCCCCCCAGGAAATTATTAGGATTTCAAAAACAGGAGTAAGCAATTGTAAATACAGTGAATTTCACAAGCTTCCACTTATTTGTTTTAGTGTATGTTTGGAATTTCTGGGATAGCTGTGGCTTCTGGTGCAGTTTTAATGTTTCTGTCTAATTACTTGCTAATTTGGCTGCATAATTGATCAGGTCCATATGTTTTTCGTTACCAAGCACTCCCCGAGTGTCTCCTTGGCTCCAGTGCAGCCAACAGGCAACACTATTCTATTAAAAATTGCACCCATGCACATTTATTTCCTGCTACATTGAAAGGGATTTTCATCATTTTCCAGTTGGCTATATTCAAAGTGAAATTAGCATTGTCCGTCATCCTGTCTGGAACGTATTGTTCAGTAATTTCTATACTTTCGATCATTCGCATCTCTATCTCTTAGCATGCTTAAAATTGTTCAGTATTTCTTGTTTCATTTTTGAGCTTTTTAGCAAAATTCTGTTGACTTTTGAGTGGTACTGAGTCAGTGAAACCCAGTCATTTCAGGTAATTTTAAGTACCATTGACGGTAAAGACATAGACACAGCATCGTCATTAAAGTAGAAGACAAATTGTTGTCCCCAAGAGTCAGTAAAATAGTTTTTTACAGTCCATTTCACTAAGTGTTTAGAATGTGAATTACCTGATTAATCAATGTGTCGTGAACCATGACAACGTCAATGTATTCTCACTGTTCGGTGGAGGGCTGGCAGCAAGAGAGGAGTAGAATTATTAAGGTCTATTTGCCATGAAGTAGCACATTATGAGGCTTATGATTAAAGTAGCTGTTGGCTACCATTCGGTAAAGAGATCAGTATTATGGGAGGACAGAAAAGGATATATAAATTTTGTCTTTCTGATTTACGGTAATTGGATCTGACTGGCTAACTCTTGTCCCATAAAATAACTCTTAATTACTTGGGAGGGAGGTGCTTCAGGCAAAAATGTGGACCAGGGAATAAATTCGTTATTTTGGACATTGAAAATGGTATTTCGTAAACGTTTTAGAACAGTTGACTCTTTAATTTTTTTTTTTTTTTATTTTTTGAGAGGAGTTTCGCTCTTGTTGCCCAGGTTGGTTCACCACAACCTCCGCCTCCCAGGTTCAAGCAATTCTCCAGCCTCAGCCTCCTGAGTAGCTGGGACTACAGGCTAGTTGTATTTTGTATTTTTAGTAGAAACAGCGCTTCTCCATGTTTGTGAGCTGGTGTTGAACCCCCGACCTCAGGTGATCTGCCCACCTTGGCCTCTCAAAGGCCTGGGATTACAAGCGTGAGCCACCATGCCTGGCCTGACTCTTTCAAATGTAAGCTTTTCCCCTAAAGGTTTTTAAATTTATTTTGCTCTTCAATATTCAGGGTTTTTTTTTCTTTTGCAGTGTGATTTAAGGCTGTTTCTATTGGCTTAAAGATTGTTCTCTTGATTAAAAGAGTGCTCTAATATCATTGCTCTACTTCACTGACACAGATTTGGGATTGAAATTATCTTTATGTATGAAATTATAAATTCTATATTATAATAAAAAATCTATAGTCTAGTCTGTAATAACTTCTGAAAAGGGCTGTATAAAGCAAACATTTGCAGAATCTTTCTTCTTCCTTACTTGTTTCCTTTACACTTTGGTGACTGTGTACCCATGGAAAATGTTGTCCTCAAAAGGAAATAAAATTAAAGGCCAGGCACAGTGGCATGCCTGTTATCCGAGTACTCTGTGAAACCAAAGAGGGAGGATGTCTTCAGCTCAGGAGTTCGAGACCAGCCTGGATAACGTAGTAGAACCCTGTCTCTACAGATTTTTTGTTTTTAAATAAGAAGGGCATGGTGGCACACACCTGTAGTCCCAGCTAGTGGAGAGGCTGAGGCAGGAGGATCCCTTGATACCAGGAGGTTGAGGCAGCAGTGAGCTGTGATGGCACCACTGCATTCTACTCTCTGAAACAGAGCAAGACCCAGTCTTTAAAAAAAATTAAGTTTAAGACTTGTTCTGCTGGGTGTGGTGGCTCACGCCTGTAATTCCAGCACTTTGGGAGGCTAAGGTGGGTGGATCATGAGGTCAGGAGTTCAAGACAAGCCTTGCCAAGATGGTGAATCCTGTCCCTACTAAAAATACAAAAAAAAAAAAAAAAGCCAGCTGTGGTGGCACATACCTGTAATCTCAGATACTCGGGAGGCTGAAGCAGAGAACTGCTTGAACCTAGGAGGCGGAGGTTGCAGTGAGCCAAGATCGCGCCACTGTACTCCAGCCTGGGCGACAGAGTGAGACTCCATCTCAAAAAAACAAAAAGACTTGTTTTAATTTGTATGCATCTTTTTAATTCTAAGATCTCACTAATTCAGGGCTAGTTAATTGGACAATTTATATACACAATTTTTTTGCATGCCTGTTAGAAGCACAGGTCAATTGCTATACAATTTCTTTTGTATTATGGATTGCTGTAAATTGGATTTCCTGGGCAACACGGTCTGGGATACAGATTTGTATATAGGACACTTATTAGGAAGTGCTCTCAGGAACAATGCCCATGACAGGACTGAGCAGCCGGAGGAGACAGGTAGATCCCAACGTAGTTGGAACAGAGGACTCAGCCAATTCCACAGGGGCTTGAGGCTGGCATGGCCCTTCCCAGTTGAGTGCCACCCCAGGTAAGGAGCTCGCCCTCAGTCAGTCATGACATGACTGTCCCCAGGAGCTGTGCTGTGGTTTGGCTCTGTGTCCCCCCGCAAATCTCCTGTCTCCCTGCAAAATTGTCATCTCCATGCATCAGGGGAGGAGCCTGATTGGATCATGGGGCCAGATTCCCCCCTTGCTGTTCTCATGATAGTGACTGAGTTTTCATGAGATCTGATGGTTTAAAAGTGTGGGCACTCCCACCTTTGCTCTCTCTCCTGCTGCCATGTAAGATGTGCCAGCTTTCCCTTTGCCTCCTGCCATGATCGTAAGTTTCCTGTGGCCTCCCCCAGTCAGGTGGAACTGTGAATCAATGACACGTATTTTCTTTATAAATTACTCAGTCTCAGGTTCTTTATGGCAGTGTGACACCAATGCAAGGTGTCGACTTGGAAGAGACAGTTCCTTTCACAGAGGACAATTCTTTGGGAAGGATCCAGTGTGGGATCAGCAGACAAAACTGCCAGTAGCTGGCGGGATAAAAACAGAGGGCCTGGGTGACTTGCCACTGCATTCTTTACTGGTGTTACCATTTCATGGTGCCTAAATCAGTCCCAGGAGGTATGCATCACTATCTACTCTCCAGATGACCCTTACAGAGTTTTTGGGTATGATCACATGCAATGCAAATATTCACGTGACTTTCACCATAACAAAAAAAGTGCATTGTTTTATAAAGCACTTTAGAGTCTTCAGTCTTGGAGGTTATAATTTTTTTAAAAAAAAGTTAGCTATATCATGATTATCATTTTAAAACCTCGTTCTTATTTGGAAAACATGTCTATTTAAAGCTCACCAGGTGGAAATACATTTTTAAAGAAAATTCTGATGATATAAATGCAAATGAAAAAATAGGAAAGCATCTTTTAAAATTAGCATGACTGCACGATATCAGATTCGGAAAGGGTAGGTGGAAAGATAAAGTGTGTGTAAAAAAAATGTGCGCAAAACAATGGCTGTGAAGTTGTAAGAAGATTGTAGGAAAAAAGCTAAGGAATACAAGAACCTCCGGTGTTTCTGAATAGCCATGTTTTAAACAAAAAAAAGAAAGGGATATGATGCTCATTGTTTGGAGCAGATTACATATTGTTCCCCGAGGGTGGGGAAATCAGAACGGCTCCTTTTTTTCCTCTGTCTATGACTTCCTTTTCAAAGACAATGATCTTCACACCGGAAACATCTAGCCATAAAGGAGGGGATGGAAACCCGACTGTGTGGAGTTAGTCAGAAATCTCCCAGTCATTTTTTTTTTTTCGAGACAGAGTCTTGCTCTGTTGCCCAGGCTGGAGTGCAGTGGCACAAACGTGGCTCACTGCAGACTTGCCTTCCCGGGCTCAAGCCGTCCTCCCATCTCAGCCTCCCGATAGCTGGAAGCACAGGCACACGCTGCCTTGCCCAGCTAATTTTAAATTTTTTTGTAGAGACAGAGTCTCACCATGTTGCCCAGGCTGTTCTCGAACTCCCGGGCTCAAGCGATCTTCCTGCCTTGGCCTCCCAAATTGCTGGGATTGCAGGTGTGAAGCACTGCACCCAGCCTTCCAGTCATTTAAAGCAAATTTCGTTCTCCAGATGGAGACAAATTACAGCCTGGTGCTAAAGGTTCTTAACACGTATAATTCCATACTTGCTGCTGGTGATCATTAATGAATCACAGAGAAGAGGGAGGTGATAGAAAATGACGAAAGGAACAAATGTTATTTTGATATGTAAAGGGAGGATACAAATATATTTTGGAAACCATAAATTGGTGAGCTTGACTTAAATTTCTGTAAACAATTAGAAAGCAAAATGATAACAATTGGAGGCCATATGTCTGGCTAACCTCATTTCTTGCTTTGGAGGGAAGCAGGGGAGAATGCTAATAGCAAGGACACTGGAGGTAAACGCCATGGGTTTGAATTCTCCTTTTGTCATCAATCAACTGAATAGCAGTGGTCATATCCTACGACCACTCAGAGCTTCAGTTTTCTCATATGTATGTAACCTTGTTGAAATCACAAGCCCATGGCATTCAGCCCAGGCTGGTATTTCAGGAAGCACAACTCTACATGCCAGAAACAAAAATTGCGTCCTTATTTTCCTTCTTCTGAAAGTACATAAAAAGGGCTCCAGGCTGCACTTGGTGGCTCATGCCTATAATCCCAGGACTTCGGGAGAATCACTTGAGCTCAGGAGTTTGAGACCAGCCTGGACAACACAGCAAGACCCCATATCTTAAAAAAACAAATTAGCTGAGTTTGGTGGCACATGCCTGTAGTCCTAGCTACTTGGGAGGCTGAGGTGGGAGGATTGCCTGAGCCCAGGAGGTCCAGGCTGCATTGAGCCTTGATTGCACTGCTGTACTCCAGCCCGAGTGACAGAGTGGCGCTAATTCAGAACCCTCATCTTTGCTGCAATCCCATTTACTCCTCTCAGTTATTTATCTCCCACACCCTCTAGAAACTCAAGTTTGACAAATGCAGAAAGAACTTTCTCACTTACACCTGGCCTATATAGATTTCTTTCTCTTTCCTGTACTCCCTCCCCTTCCTCCTCACATACACCTCTGTACTTTATTATTTTTGACTGACAATGGATTTCTCCAAGTCTTTCCCCCTCCTAAGCCTTTTTCAGGTTCTCTCTTCTATTAATTCCCTGTCAACTCCCTTAATCCTGATGTGTGAAGAGCCCAGGACTGGTCTAGCTGAGACAGCTCTCCCTAGGAGACAGATGGGGCAGGAACAAAAGGAGAAGGCGGGAAGGCAATTAGGGGCTTATTTTGGCATCCTGGAGCTAGGTGAAGAGTCTGAGATCAATTTCATTCTTTCTGTGAACGTTCATTGTGCGCCAGGTCTGTGCTTGGTGCTGGAGAGTGTGCAGGGTGCGTGCCAGACAAAAGCCTGCCCTCCAGGAGCTCATTGTGCTAAGTGGTATGAAAGAAGTAGAAATAAATGATGATGGCAGGGGTGGGAGGCAAGCTTTCCATAGGGAGTAGCAAAGGTCACTCTGAGTGGCTGACATTGGAGTTAAGACCTGAAGGACAAACAGGAATGTTCAAGGCAGAGGGGAATAGCAGCCCTGAGCCTAGCATATTTGAGAAGCAGAAAGAATGGATCGTGGAGGGTGATGGGGTTTGGATGTTTGCCTCCTCCAAATCTCATGTTGAAATGTGAGCTTCAATGTTGGAAGTGGGCCTAATGGGAGGTGTTTGGGTCACGGGGGCAGATCCCTCATGAAGGTCTTTGCAGTAATGAGTGAGTTCTTATTCTTTGAGTTCACACAAGATCTGGTCGTTTCAAAAAGTCTGGTGCTCTCTCTCTCTCTCTCTCTCTCTCTCTCTCTCTCTCTCTCTCTCTCTCCATCTCCATGTGATATGCTGGCTCTTCTCACCTCCCACCATGATCGTAAGATCCCTGAGTCCCTCACCAGAAGCAGATGCTGGCACTATGCTTTGTGTACAGCCTGCAGAACTGTGAGCCAAATAAACCTCTTTTCTTTAAACTGTCCAGTCTCAGGCATTTATTTATAGCAATGCAAATGGACCAATACAGAGAGCAAAGGGAGAAAGAGAGAGATCTACTAAGTCAGGTTATGCTGTAGGATGCAAACCTTGGTGAGGATTTGAGTTTTATTCTAATAATAAAGTGAAGCCACGAGGGCATGACAGTATGTCATCTATGCCAAGTATGATTTAAGTTTTTAAAGCAGTACTCTGATAGCTGCATAGAGAGTGGACAGCAGTCAGGCAATGGAAGCAGAAAGACTAGTTATGGGGCCATGGCTTCCATCCAGACAAGAGCTGATGTGCCTTGAATAAGGGCAATAGAAGTAGGGATAAAGAGAAGTAGATGGATTTAAGGCTGAATCATCAAAAGCCCAGGCAGAGGAGAGAAGAGAAGGAGTGGAATCAGAATGATAAATGTTTGGCTTGAGCAGTTCATTACCATCCATGGAAATAGGGAAGACTGGAAAAGACAGAAGGAAGCCAAAGGTTATGTTTTGGATATGCTACATTTGACAAGACTATTAGACGTCCAGTTGGAAATGTCAGATGGGCATTTCAACCGTATAAATGAGTCTGGAGCTCAAGGGAGAGGTCAGAGCTGCACATATCAATCTGGGTGTCATCGCTAGAGAGATAGGACTCAAAGCCAGAGAGTGGAATGAGCTCATTTAGCTCTGGAGATGGCTGGAGAAGAAAAGGGGATCTAGGATCAAGTTCTAGGGCATTCCCACATTTACAGGCTTGAAAGAGGAGCAGAAGCCAGCAAAGGAGGAGCAGAAGGAGCAGCCAGGGATGCAGAAAGAAAACCGCAGAGTGTGACGTTGTGGATCCCGTAAGAGGAGAGTTTTCAGGGAAGAGAGTGGTTGACTGGGTCAGACGTTCTTGAAAGATCAAATAAGTGAGGCCCAGCATGGTGGCTCACACCTGTAATCCCAGCACTTTGGGAGGCTGAGGCAAGTGGATCACTTGAGGTCAGGAGTTCAAGACCAGCCTGGGCAACATGGCAAAACCCTGTCTCTACTAAAAATACAAAAATTAGCTGGGTGTGGTGGTGCACCTGTAATCCCAGTGACTCAGGAGGCTGAGGCAGGAGAATCATATGAACCCAGGAAGTGGAGGTTGCAGTCAGCTGAGATCATGCCACTGCACTCCAGCCTGGGCAACAGAGCAAGATTCTGTCTCAAAAAAAAAAAAGATAAGTGAGGTGTCCATTGAATTTGGAACATGGGAGCTGTTGATGAGCTTAAGAGGAGCCATATTGGGGTGAGAGATCCCTTTCTTTCCACTCTGCATGTTCGATATTTGAATCTGAGAAATAAACTAACAGATTACTTAACAAGAGAAAAGGCAAATACTGTGTGTACATGTGCATTCCTGGGAGGTGAGTACCCAATGACCCAATGGGATTTAGAAGCTTGTATACTCTTCTTCACAGGGGGACGCAAGGGTGGGATGCAGACAATTTAGAAGAGGAGTAAATGAGTTTTAGGGAAGACAAACGGGCCTGAAGAACAGATGGTATTCTGAGACAAAGCCCATCTGGGCTCCTGGTGTGACATCAATTCTACTCTTCTCTTCCTGGGATATGCTTCAGTTTTCTCCCAAGTAGAAGAGATACCCCGGGGAAGTGATTGACAATTGAGTCCCTTAGGGAGAATCCAGCCTTTAGGTAGGGAGGGAACTTTGGGGAAAGTCCTTCCCTGCATTTGCTGCTCCCCCACATGCTCTCAGTTAGAAGTCTAAAGTGGCATATTTTGGGCTTTCATTTTCTGAGCCTCAGAAGTTCCGTTAGCCAGTTTGAAGTCTTCTGATGAGTGAATAAATTGTTGAAGAAGGGGAGGCAGTAGTTTTAGGTAATTTGTTAAAGAACTGGTGCTTAAAGGGAGGTAGAAAAATGAGTTGGGCGATGGAGAGGGATTATGGAGTCAAGGGAGAAGTGTGCTTGTGTGCTTGTGAGAAGGACAACCCTAATTATGTAAGAGAAGAAATGAGGGGTTGGGCTGGGCGCAGTGGCTCATGCCTATAATCCCGGCACTTTGGGTCATTGAGGCAGGTGCATCACCTGAGGTCAAGAGTTTGAAACCAGCCTGGCCAACATGGCAAAACCCTACCTCTACTAAAAATACAAAAAAATTAGCCAGGCGTGGTGGTGCCTGCCTATAGTCCTACCTACTCAGGAGGCTGAGGCAGGAGAATTGCTTGAACCCAGGAGGCAGAGGTTGCAGTGAGCTGAGATCGTGCCACTGCACTCCAGCCTGGGTGACAGAGTGAGACTCTGTCTCAAAAAAAAAAAAAAAATAGAAATAAGGGTGTCAGTGATGTTAAGAAAGTAAAAGGGGCAGGGGCCAGAGCATACTGGGGGGCTACTAATTTTTGATGAGAGCAGGGAGATTTCTTCTGTTGGAACACATGGTAAGATGAAGAACACAGGCACTATTAAGGACTGAATTCTGTCTCCCCAAAATTCATGTTGAAGCCCCAGTCCCAAATGTGACTGTACTACAAAATAAGGTCTTCAGGGAGATAATTCTATTTAAATGAGATCATAGAGCTGGCCCTTAATTTGATAGAGCCAGTGTCTTTATAAGAAGAGGAAGAGACACCAGCACTTTATAAGAAGAGCAAGAGACACCTAACCCTGTCCCTAACCCTAACCCTGACCACGCATGCACCACAAAAAGGACACATGAGGACCCAGCCAGAAGGCAGCTGTCAGCAAGCCAGGAGGAGAGCCCTCACTGGGTACCAGCCATGCCAGCACCTTGAGCTTGGATTTGGAGCCTGCAGACTGTGAGATGAAAAATTTCTGTTATTTAAGCCGCTCATTTTGTGGTATTTTGTTATGGCAACCTGAGCTGACTAAGACAGGCACAGAAACTTAGAGGTTTTTAGATACAGTGGGAGGAGTATGAACGTGTTGCCCCTTTGCAGGCTTTTATTATGAAGTGACATCATCAGCTGAGAGTGAGTGTGGAAGTGGGGATATGGGAGGCTGGAGGAGAGGGGGAGGAAAAAATAATAATTTTGAAAGAAGAAAATGAAATTTATTAGGAAAATGTAGTAGGATCACCATGTATCCTTAAATGTCCATTTCAAGTTCATAGAGCTGAGTTTAGAGTGAAATCATTCAGGAGAGTTTCTCCAGCAGTTTTTGGCTAGGCAGGGGTAGCCCCAAATGTCAGAGAGTTGGGTACATGCATGGCTCCACGTTTGCCAATCAAGGGCAGCAGAAAAAGAAACAAGAGAGGTAAGAATGTTTTCGAGGGTGTGAGTTGGGGAAGGAGAGAAGTGAAGATGTGAGGTCTGTATTGGGCATGGTGGTTCTCAAAGAGATTAAAAAATCAATGCGGAGAGAATACGAGAGTGAGCTGGGCAAATAGAATGTATTGACATTAACAGGAATAAATTGTTTTCATTATATGAAACTAGTGATAAAAATACCCTCTTCACAGGATTATTCCAAGGAACAAATGGAAATACTTGGTAAACTATAATGTGAGTTACCAGTCTGGCAACTAAAGTAATGTAGACGATACAACAGAGCTTGATTTCCTTAGGGCATTCTACTACAACTATCATGAACAAAATCATAATACGTAAACGATAACATGCTTACTGGATTTATGACCATTGAAAAAGAATATCAAAATTGTTTATTCTGCCTATTTCTAGCTCTGACCCAATGCTAGGGCCATTCCCTTCTCAAAATGATCAGTATTTCTGTGTAAGACAACCTTTTATGTGAGAAATTTCAGAGTGGGTGCTGCGTAAATAAGGCATTTGGTATTTTCCAGGTGCCAGCAATAATTAGACAGAAGTGGTATCAAGGAACCATAATTTTAATTTCAGGAATTTTAAGCAAATAGTTGGAGGAACTCTGAAGAAATATAGACAGTCTGTACTTCTTATATCTTGAATTGCTCAGGCAGAATGAGAATGTGATAAGACTTGTAAATTCCAAATTACATTCAATTGTATCTAATAAAGAGATTTAAGAAGTTGAGAAAATATATGTTATTACTGGGAAAGAAATAGAAAAGAAAAAAAAAAGATAATAAGTAGTTGAACTAAGTGGAAGCATTCAATGCCCAAGGCTAAACCCACAGCTGTAATAAAAACAATCATTCTGAATATTATATTCCTTGAATTTAAAAACACATTCAATCTTTGGTAGAGTTGAAAAAGAGGTGTGCTTTTTATTTTTTTATTGTATTTGGGCTCTGGGGTACATGTGCATGTCCTGCATCCTGCAGGATTGTTGCATAGGTACATACATGCCATGGTGGTTTGCTGTCTCCTTTCCCCGCCCCCGACCCCCATCGCATACATCAGGCATTTCTCCTGGTGTTATCCCTCCCCATCCTCCCCCGCCCCCCACCGCTGTCCCCCTTTCCTCTCCCCTGCACCCCAGCACGTAGCCCTGTGAGTGTTGTTCCCTCCCCTGTGCCCAAGTGTTCTCATTGTTCATCACCTGCCTATGAGTGAGAACATGCGGTGTTTGGTTTTCTGTTCTTGTGTAAGTTTGCTGAGAATGACGGTTTCTAGGTTCTTCCATGTCTCTACAAAGGACACAAACTCATCGTTTTTTTATGGCTGCATAGTATTCCATGGTTTATATGTGCCACATTTTTTTGTCCAGTCTATCACTGATGGACATTTGGGTTGGTTCCAAGTCTTTGCTATCATAAACAGCACCGCAATGAACATACATGTGCATGTGTCTTTATGACAGAACAATTTATAATCCTTTGGGTATATACCCAGTAATGGGATTGCTGGGTCAAATAGAATTTCTATTTCTAGGTCCTTGAGGAATTGCCACACTGTCTTCCACAATGGCTGAACTAATTTATACTCCCACCAACAGTGTAAAAGTGTTCCCTTTTCTCCACATCCTCTCCAGCATCTGCTGTCTCCAGATTTTTTAATGATCGCCAGTCTAACTGGTGTGAGATGGTATCTCAATGTGGTTTTGATTTGCATTTCTCTAATGACTAATGATGAGCATTTTTTCTTATGTTTGTTGGCCACAAATTTGCTCTTCTTTTGAAAAGTGTCTGTTCATATCCTTTGCCCACTTTTGAATGGGTTTGTTTGTTTTTTTCTTGTAAATCTGCTTTAGTTCTTTGTAAATTCTGGATTATTAGCCCTTTGTCTGACGGGTAGATTGTGAAAAGTTTTTCCCATTCTTTTGGTTGCCAGTTTACTCTAATGATTGTTTCTTTTGCTGTGCAGAAGCTCTTAAATTTAATTAGGTCCCATTTGTCTATTTTGGTTTTTGTTGCCATTGCTTTTGGTGTTTTAGTCATGAAGTCTTTGCCTGTGCCTATGTCCTGAATGGTTTTGCCTAGGTTTTCATCTAGGGTTTTTATGGTATTAGTTCTTATGTTTAAATCTTTAATCTATCTGGAGTTAATTTTAGTGTAAGGTGTAAGGAAGGGGTCCAGTTTCAGCTTCCTGCATATGGCTATCCAGTTTTCTCAACACCATTTATTAAACAGGGAATCGTTTCCCCCATTGCTTGTTTTTGTCCAGTTGTCAAAGATCAGATGGTTGTAGATGTGTGGCATTACTTCCGAGGCCTCTGTTCTGTTCCATTGGTGTATATCTCTGTTTTGGTACCAGTACCATGCTGTTTTGATTACTGTAGCCTTGTAGTATAGTTTGAAGTCAGGTAGCATGATGCCTCCAAGCTTTGCTCTTTTTGCTTAGGATTGTCTTGGCTATGTGGGCTCTCTTTTGGTTCCATATGAAGTTTAAAGTGGTTTTTTCCAGTTCTGTGAAGAAGGTCAGTGGTAGCTTGATGGGGATAGCATTGAATCTATAAATTACTTTGGGCAGTATGGCCATTTTCGCAATACTGATTCTTCCTAACCGTGAGCATGGAATGTTTTTCCATCTGTTTGTGTCCTCTCTTACTTCCTTGATCAGTGGTTTGTAGTTCTCCTTGAAGAGATCTTTTACCTCCTTTGTTAGTAGTGTTCCTAGGTATTTTATTCTCTTTGTAGCAATTGTAAATGGGAGTTTGGTCATTATTTGGCTCTCTGTCTGTTATTGGTGTATAGGAATGCTTGTGATTTTTGCACATTGATTTTTTATCCTGACACTTTGCCGAAGTTGCTTATCAGCTTAAGGAGGTTTTGGGCCGAGACGATGGGGTTTTCTACATATACAATCATGTTGTCTGCAAATAGAGACATTTGACTTCCTCCTTTCCTAACTGAATACTCATTATTTCTTTTTATTGCCTAATTGCTCTGGCTTGAACTTCCAATACTATATTGAATAGGAGTGGTGAGAGACGGCATTCTTGTCTAGTGCCAGTTTTTAAAGGGAATGCTTCCAATTTTTGCCCATTTAGTATGATATTGGCTGTGGGTTTGTTGTAAATAGCTTTTATTGTTTTGAGATACATTCCATCGATATCCAGTTTATTGAGAGTTTTTAGCATAAAGGACTGAATTTTGTTGAAGACTTTCTCTGCATCTATTGAGATAATTGTGGTTTTCGTCTTTGGTTCTGTTTATGTGGTGAATTATGTTTATAGATTTGCATATGTTGAACCAGTCTTGCATCCCTGGGATGAAGCCTACTTGATCGTGGTGGATAAGCTTTTTGATGTGCTGTTGGATTCATTTTGCCAGTATTTTATTGATTTCTGCATCGATGTTCATCATGGATATTGGCCTGTAGTTTTCCTTTTTAGTTGTGTCTCTGCCAGATTTTGGTATCAGGATGATGTTGGTCTCACAGAAAGAGTTAGGGGAGGGTTCCCTCTCTTTGTATTGTTTGGAATAGTTTCAACAGGAATGGTACCAGCTCCTCTTTGTATGTCTGGTAGAATTCAGCTGTGAACCCGTCTGGACCTGGACTTTTTTTGGTTGGTAGGCTATTAATTGCTGCCTCGATTTCAGACCTTGTTATTGATATATTCAGGGTTTTAACTTCTTCTAGGCTTAGTCTTGGGAGTGTGCAAGTGTCCAGAAATTTATCCATTTCTTCCAGATTTACTGGTTTATGTGCATAGAGTTGTTTGTAGTAATCTCCGATGGTAGTTTGTATTTCCAAGGAATCAGTGGTGATCTCCCCTTTATCGTTTTTTATTGCATCTATTTGATTCTTCTCTCTTTTCTTTTTTATTAGTCTAGCTAGCAATCTGTCTATTTTGTTGATCTTTTCGGAAAACCAGCTCCTGGATTTATTGATTTTTTTTGAAGGGGTTTTTGTGTCTCTATCTCCTTCAGTTCTGCTCTGATCTTAGTTATTTCCTGTCTTCTGCTTGCATTTGAGTTTTTTTGATCTTGCTCCTCTAGCTCTTTCAATTTGACGATAGGGAGTCGATTTTAGATCTTTCCTTGTTTCTTGTGTGGGCATTTATTGCTATAAATTTGCCCTCTAGACACTGCTTTAAATGTGTCACATAGGATCTGGTACGTTGTGTCTTCATTCTCATTGGTTTCAAGGAACATTTTATTTCTGCCTTCATTTCATTGTTTATCCATTCGTCATTCAGGATCAAGTTGTTCAGTTTCCTTGTGATTGTGTAGTTTTGAGTGCTTTTCTTAATCCTGAGTTCTATTCTTGATTGCACTGTGGTCTGAGAGACTGTTTGTTATGATTTCCGTTCTTTTGCATTTGCTGAAGAGTGATTTACTTCCAATTATGTGGCCAATTTTGAAGTAAGTGCAATGTGGTGCTGAGAAGAATGTGTATTCTGTGGATTTGGGGTGGAGTGTCCTGTAAGTGTCTATTAGGTCTGCTTGGTCCAAATGTACATTCAAGTCCTGGATATCCTTATTGACTTTCTGTCTCATTGATCTGTCCAATATTGTCAGTGGAGTGTAAAGTCTCCCACTATGACTGTGCTGGAGTCTAAGTCTCTTTGTACGTCGTTAAGAACTTGCTTTATGTATCTGGGTGTTCCTGTATTGGGTGCATAAACATTTAAGATAGTTAGCTCTTCTTGTTGTGTTGATCCTTTTACCGTCATATAATGCCCTTCTTTGTCTCTTTTGATCTTTGTTGGTTTAAAGTCTGTTTTGTCAGAGACTAGGATTGCAAACCCTGCTTTTTTTTGGTCTCCATTTGCTTGGTAAATCTTCCATCTCTTTATTTTGAGTCTGTGTAACTCTTTGCATGTGAGATGGGTCTTGACTTTTATCCAGTCTGCCAGTCTGTGTCTTTTGATTGGGGCATTTAGACCATTTACATTCAACATTAATATTGTTATGTTTGAATTTGATCCTGCCATTTTGTTAGTGGCTGGTTGTTTTGCCTGTTAATTGACATGGCTCCTTCACTGTGTCGTTATTCTTTACTATTTGGTACGTTTTTGCAGTGGCTGGTACTGGTCGTTCCTTTCCCTGTTTAGTACTTCATTCAGTAGCTCCTGTGGGGCAGGTCCTGTAGTGACAAAATCTCTTAGCAATTGCTTGTCCCTAAAGGATTTTATTTCTCCTTCACTTATGAAGCTTAGTTTGGCCAGATGTGAAATTCTGGGTTGAAAATTCATTTCTTTAAGGATGTTGAATGTTGGACCCCATTCCCTTCTAGCTTGCAGGGTTTCTGCCAAGAGATCTGCTGTGAGTCTGATGGTCTTTCCTTTGTGTGTGACTTGACCTTTCTCTCTGGCTGCCCTTAGGATTTTTTCCTTCATTTCAAACCTGGTGAATCTGACAACTATGTGCCTTGGGGTTGCTCTTCTTGAGGAATATCTTTGTGGTGTTGTCTGTATTTCCTGGATTTGAATGTTGGCCTGCCTTGTTAGGTTGGGAAAGTTCTCTTGGATAATATCTTGAAGAGTGTTTTCCAACTTGGATTCGTTCTCCCCGTCACATTCACATACATCGATCAAGCGTAGATTAGGTTTTTTCACATAATCTCATAGATCTTGGAGGCTTTGTTCATTTCTTTTCACTCTTTTTTTCTCTAATTTTGCCTTCTCACTTTATTTCATTGATTTGATCTTCTATCTCTGATATCCTTTCTTCTGCTTGATCGATTTGGCTGTTGAAACTTGTGTATTTCTTGGGAAGTTCTCGTGCTGTGTTTTTCAGCTCCATCAAGTCATTTATGTTCTTCTCTAAATTGGGTTATTCTAGTTAGCATTTCATCACCTTTTTTCAAGGTTCCTAGTTTCTTTGCATTGGGTTAGAACATGGTCTTTTAACTCAGAGAAGTTTGTTATTACCCACCCTTCTGAAGCCTGCTTCTGTCAATTTGTCAAATTCATTCTCTGTTTTTTTTGTTCCCTTGATGGTGAGGAGTTCTGATCCCTGGGAGGAGAAGAGGTGTTCTGTTCTTTGATGGTTTCATCCTTTTTGCGCTGTTTTTTCCCCATCTTCATGGATTTATCTCACTTTAATTTTTGAAGTTGGTGATTTCAGGAGGAGTCTTTTTGAGTGGACGTTTTTTTCTATTGAGGTTGGAGCTGTATCTTTTTTGGCCTGTAGAGGGCGTTGCTGGGCTCTCTCGGGTTCAGTCGGGTTGCTGGGTGGGTGGTCCTTCCCTGGGGTTTGTTTGCAGGTGAGATTGGCCCCGCCTTCCCAATGGCATCTCTCCCAGAGCTGGATCTTCCTGGTTGGGGTCAAGCTGGTGTATTTGCTGCCAAGCTCTCTAGCAGGGCTTCAGTTTGAGTTCTGTGGAGGTGGGGCCTGCCAGGCGTTATGGTCTGTTTCCCCACTTTCAACTCTGCCTCCCTCTGTGGGACCGTTCAGTCCTGCTGGCGTCAGTCCAAACTCCCGCCAGGTCCCTGGGACAATTTGCAGCCCTGGCCGTAGCCGCTGCTCAGATTTGCATCGACAATGCTCTGCGCTCCACCATCTGGCTCGTGTACCCTGGGTTGCAGGAGGGATGAGGTAAGCACAGGATCCCGAGCGTCGCACCGAGGGTGTTAGTCCCCCACCCTCCGAGCCAGCTGCACGTTTCAGGTGGGGAAGCGCCCCCCGCCTCTTGATTTGCCCCCCTGGGCGGCTCTCACCCTGTGGCTCCTTCCCTGGGCCTAATTTCAGTGCCCTATCAGTCCCACAGAAATGAACCTGGCACCTCATTTGGATTCGTGAAGTCCTCTAGCCCTCTGCGTCTCATTCACTAGGAGCTGCATTCCCGTGCTGCCTTCTCTCGGCCATCTTGGCGCCCCCAATCAAGAGGTGTTTTAGATAACAGGATGCTACCCCTGTGTAAACATTGATCTCAAATGCTCTTTAGTTTCTTACACTAATATGCACTTATATCCATATACAGGTGCTTAGAGGTACTGATCCATATATACTTTTATCTTTTTTAAATTGATGCATGATACATGTACATAGTTTTGGAGTACATATGACAATTTAATACATTTGTATAATTCATAAATATCAAATCAGTATACTTGGGATTATCCATTACCTTAAGTATTTGTCTTTATGCTAGAAATATTCACCTTTTTCTCTTGTAGCTATTTTGAAATGTACAACAGATGGTTGTAAACTATAATTACTCTGCTGATTTATCTATCATTAGGTCTTATTTCTCCTATCATATTGTATAATACCATATATACTTCTAAATATTTACAAATATTTACTCATTTCTGTAGTTGTAGTCAATGTTTCTACAGACCTGAATATTAGGAAAATGCAGGTTTAGACGTAAAAAGGACACCCAGATGCAGCCCTGGATGTAGCAGTGACTGGCTCCCCTAGGCTCAAATAATGCATTGACCTTTGGAGGGCAGCCAGGTGGAGCTCACGCAGGTTAATCCCAGTGCACGGCCTTGTTAGGTCACATCATATCCCCTGCCTGTTGCCAGACACTTAATGCAGAAATAGTATGGTTTGAGGAGCCCCCCTCTGTCCAAAATTTGGTACCTGCTTCAGAGTCAGAATCCCAACTTTAGTACCTTTGATTGTATTAATAATTTCTCTGAGCCCCAGGTCTGGGAGTTGGGCTTGGCTTGGCAGTAGCGTTGGTCAATGGGATAGGATGTGGCTTTGGAGTTGGGGTGGCTGAGGCTGGAGGGCCTGGGGTGAGGAGTAGGCTAGCAGGGAGAGCAGGTGTTGTCCTAAGAAGCAGAAGCCCAAAAGTCTGTGATGTGACGATGGTCGCAGCGATCGCTAACCATATGCCAAGAGGGATCCCCAAAGCTGAAAGCTGAGAATGGCAAATCTGTTCAGCTGGAGTGGGGGCAGAAGTTGAGACTGGGGCAAGCATGGGCGGGCCAGGGAGGCAAGAGGGGCCCACACGCGGCGGGAGGGGCTTAAATGATTGCAGCAGTCTTAACAGGCTGGCCTTGGCTCTGTTTGGTTTTGCTTAAAGACAACCAACCGAGTTGGGAGTGAGGGCAGAAAATAAAACGTTCCTTAAAAGCATTTTCTGAAATGCAAATATATGTTCATCATGAGGTGTGAAACATTAAAAACTCATTAGAACTCATTGCCATGCATAATGCTACTCACAAAGACTAGTTTTGCAGATGAATAGGAAATAGGACCAGGAATTAGCTAAAGAACAAGAACAGATATCCTCCAGGTGGAAGGTGCTTTAGAGAGAAACCTGAGATGTCTTGGAAGAGAGTCTTGCAGGCAAATAGAGACAAAGCACCTGGCTCTACCAAGTTAGAACGAAGACAGCAAAACAAAAGAAAATCCGTAACTAGGTCCAACTTAACTAGATGCAGGTTATTCCAAATTGTAAGTGAAATAACAGCAAGACATTTTATCAGCTGGGAAATTGGGAATGAGCAGACAGAAGATTAATACACTTTGATGCAATCAAATATTCAAGTCTGGGCCGGGTTCGGTGGCTCATACCTGTAATCCCAGCACTTTGGGAGGCTGAGGAGGGGAAGATCACCTGAGGTCAGGAGTTCGAGACTAGCCTGGCCAACATGGTGAAACCACTTCTCTCCTACAAATAACAAAAATTAGGCGGGAGTGGTGGTGGGCTCTTGTAATCTCAGCTACTAGGCAGGCTGAGTGAGGAGAATTGCTTGAACCTGGGGGCAGATGTTGCCGTGATCCGAAATCACGCCATTGCACTCTAGCCTGGGTGACAAGAGTGACACTCCATCTCAAAAATAACAAAAAACCCGAGTTCAAGTCTGTTGGGTAGGGTTGTTGCTTCTGAGTTGTCTGAAATGTCACGTCATTGACTGCACTTCTCAGAACTGACCACCACATTCAAGTAATTTTATTCCAACTTGATGAGGATTTTTGTTTTGTGCTGTTTCCTTGTTGAAATTCATCTGTAATTGTATTGCTTCATTTTGTGATTGATAGGTCTCTTGGGATGCCCTGCTAACCCCTTCCTAATTACAGTTTACCTAAGCACAGTAAATTTGGTTAGCCAGTTCTCTTACACTTTCGTTAAATATTAATGAGTAACATCATTTTAAGTGTGGCAAAATCTCAATTAAATAGAATAAACAAGGATTGAGCTTTTCTGGTTAATTAAATCTTATAATTAGCTGAAGGTTAACCGGGGGACCTTTCTGGTTCGAAATCCTTCTGATGTTTTTTCTAGAATGTTTTGTTTTCTAATCTGATCCACTCCAGATTTTAATTTTCCCTGGGTGGGTTACCATCTTGCAATACCTCATGCTTAATTGTCTCTTATTCATGCATTTGTTTGTTTAAATTTAGTAGGAGGCCACTAACAGATGAGGGAGTTATGGCAGAGACAGACACGAAAACGGTAAAACACCAGATCAAGGGCAAACTCTAGAAGTTGTTGTTTCAACAAATTCTAGTTTATAGTTTTTTTTATTATTATCTTACAAAGCGCGGGCCATACAACAAAACCGTCTTGCTGCTGGGGGAGATTCTTGTGTGCTTCCTGTAAACTGAATGAGTAGTTTTCCCCTTCGCATTTCAGAATTTTGAAAATCATCATTATTTTTTGACAGGGCCTTTGCCTCATTTATAAAATTGTCACAGTGTGATGAGACATTTCACTTGTTATTTTTACTTTGTTGTGACATATTCTCTTGCCATTTCATTTCATATTTAAGGTGCACGCAAATGTTTGGGCATGATTTCTGAAAGATTTTTTGCACTAATCTTTGTTCTGATGACACTTAGCTGAACTCCGCAAATAAACCCCGACAGTCTTCAGAAGATACACAAACACACCAGTTTTGAATGTTAAGCCAGTAAATTCGGATTTTGTTCACTGCTCACATGTGTCTGACAACTAGTTTTTGTAGTGTTAGGTTTTTATGGCATGTAATTTCCCTGGGGCTTCCACATGAATTAGGCAGCTTTTCTATATTTGCTCCCAGACTTGCACCATTGGTTTTCATTGGTTTACTTCGATTTACTTCGGTTTACTTCTTTCTTGCTTTTATGGCCAAAAATCACTCTATAATTTTTTTTAAGAGATAGGATCTTGAGGCCAGGTGCGGTGGCTCATGCCTGTAATCCTAACACTTTGGGAGGCCCAGGCCAGTGGATCACAAGGTCAGGAGATAGAGAGCATCCTGGCCAACATGGTGAAACCCAGTCTCTGAAGCAGGAGGATCCCTTGAACCCAGGAGGCGGAGGTTGCAGTGAGCAGAGATGCCACCACTGCACTTCAGCCTGGTGACAGAGCACAACTCCATCTCAAAAAAAAAAAAAAAAAAAAAAAAGAGGGTCTTGCTCTGTCACCCAGGCTGGTGTGCATTGGTAGGGTCACAGCTTACTGCAGCCTCATACTCCTAGGCTCAAGCAATCCTCCCACCTCAGCCTCCTGACAACTTGGGACTACAGCTGTGCACCACCATGCCTGGCTAATTTTTTTTTTTTTTTTTTTGGTAGAGGCAGGGCCTTGCTATGTTGCCCAAGCTGGTCTTGAACTCGTAAGCGCAAGTAATCCTCCTGCCTTGGCCTCCCAAATTGCTGGGATTATAGGCATGACCATCATACCTGGCTGCTCTATCCTGTTAAACTTCGTTTTGTTCTTTTAAAGAAGATTCCACAATACTCTCTACAGAAGTTCTTAGTTACTGAACCAGATGCTTTCCTGAAAATGAATATAAAACATGAATATGTAAGAGTTGAGCTATAGACTTCCAGATTGTAAAAGAATCTTTACTCTTAGATGAGTAAACTTATTTTAAAACTGTAGTTATTATTCAAATAGTTAAATATTTGTAAATTCTTGAATGTTAGGGCATCTATATGGCCTTCTCAAACACTCAAATTAGCATGAAGTCAACACTGAACACAGATAAAAGATATTTTCCCATTAAAATTCTTATCTCGGCCAGGCACGGTGGCTCATGCCTATAATCCCAGCACTTTGGGAGGCCGAGGCAGGTGGATCACCTGAGG
The DNA here is from genome assembly GCA_036589455.1 of Ateles fusciceps. Classification (NCBI taxonomy): domain Eukaryota; kingdom Metazoa; phylum Chordata; class Mammalia; order Primates; family Atelidae; genus Ateles; species Ateles fusciceps. Next base: position 10,087,251 of record JAZHEH010001064.1, read on the forward strand.
TCAGGAGTTTGAGACCAGCCTAACCAACATGGAGAAACCTTGTCCCTACTAAAAATACAACCAACAACAACAACAAGAAAAAACATTAGCCAGGTGTAGTGGTGCATGCCTGTAATCCCAACTACTCGGGAGGCTAAGGCAGGAGAATCACTTGAACCGGGCAGGCAGAGGTTGCAGTGAACCGAGATCATGCCATTGCACTCCAGCCTAGGCAACAAGAGTGAAACTCCATCTCAAAATAGGTAAATAAAAAAATAAAATAAAATTCTTATCTCAAAATTCACTAACTTGAGTTTTAGTGAAGACATATTTATTAATTTAATTTAATTAACTTTTTTTGAGGCTGAGTCTCACTCTGTCGCCCAGGCTGGACTGCATTGGTGTGATCTTGGCTCACTGCAATCTCTACCTCCCAGATTCAAGCAATTCTCCTGCCTCAGCCTCCCAAATAGCTGGGATTATAGGCATGTGCCACCACACCCGCCTACTTTTTTGTATTTTTAGTAGAGACAGGGTTTCACCATGTTGGCTGGGCAGATGTTGAACTCCTGATCTCAGGTGATCCACCAGCCCTGGCCTCCCAAAGTGCTGAGATTACATGGGTGAGCCACCACGCCCAGCCTGAAGAAATATTTAGTTAGCAGAGAAATTCACTTATTTTTTTGGTTGGGAAAAAGAACTTGCTGATGGTGATTGCATAATGAATATGGACATATAAGCATGGATATAACTGACATTTAATGACATTTCCAGAACTCACATTCTTGGATTGGATGTTTTCTCAGAAGCGACAGGGTTTCTTCATTTGTCATCCAGTTTGCTTACACAATCCTTATTTAAGGGTTGCATTTGTTGGACTAGATCCAGAGCACAGCCTGACTGGGGGCTTTGGCCAGGATGGATGGAGGTTACTCTTCTCTGCAGCAGATCTCCTGGGAGACTGAACCATGCCACTGAGTCAGGAAAACAATTATGTTAAATGTTCCCAGTAACATATGTTTCCTCTTCTATTATTTCCTTGGTCATGCTTTTTATTTGAAAATTAAAAACAAAACAGAACACTTATTAGTGACATGATGACTTAGCTCACTTTACTTCTGCAGCTTTCAAATTGACTCATTGCTTTTCCCGCTAATGCTTCTGCCTAGGAGACAGTCCACATTTCTTGTGCGTGAAGTCTTGCTCTAGACTATCATGAAAAAGACTGTCAGGGCAGAATAACTTGATCCAGGAGAGTTTTAAGACCTTGTTACTCAAAGTGAGACTTTTAGTCCACTGGGATTGGCATCGTCTGGGAGCTCGTAGATATGACACCAAACCAGGTTCATTCTGCTTGGACACAGTAAGCCAATCATGGTGACAGTGGGTTTTGCAAAAGAGAAAAGATTTATTCAAAGAGCAGCCCAGCCAGGAGATGGGAGAACAGCTCTTAAATCTACCTCCTCGAGGATAGTGCTTAGGGATATTTATGGAGTAAAGAATTAGGATGGTCTAAGGTGGGGAAAGGTGATTGACAGTGGCGAGAATTAAGGTAATTGGTGATCTGAGCAAGTGTAGTCTGGGTTCACGACTCTTCCTAGGACACATGGTCAGAAAATGGCAGTGTTAACATGGTCTGAGGGTTGAGTTTTGGCCCTCTGATGTCAAAAGGTCACTTTGTGGACATCCATGCAGGTACATTCAGAGGGTTGCTGGTCTCAGCTGGTTTGAACTGTACAGTTTCTGAAAGACAACTGAAGTAACTGTTACTATGATGACATGTATGTCAGAGTGTTATTTATAAGGAAGCTAGTGAACGCTAAGTTACAGCATTGAGCAGCCTGGCTTTAAGCTATGTGGGTTTAAAAAAATCAACAAGTGTCGGGCATGGTGGCTCACACCTGTAATCCCAGCACTTTGGGAGGCCGAGGCGGGCAGATCACCTGAGGTCGGGTGTTCAAGACCAGCCTGACCAACACGGAGAAACTCCATCTCTACAAAAAATAAAAAATTAGGCGTGGCGGCACATGCCTGTAATCCCAGCTACTCAGGAGGCTGAGGCAGGAGAATCGCTTGAACTCGTGAGGCTGAGGTTGCAGTGAGCCAAGATCACACCATTGCACTCTAGTCTGGGCAACAAGAGCAAAACTCTGTCTAAAAAAAAAAAAAAAAAAAAAAAAAATCAACAAGGAGCAAGCAACTTAAAAGATTAGCCCTTGGTTTCAGAAATGCAGAATATTAAGCCTTAGCCTGGATCTACTGAACCAGAATCTGCATTTTAACACATTTCTCAGGTGATTCATCGGCACACTGCAGTTGAAATGCTGCTTTCAAGAGGCTTACCAAGACATAACAACTACTGCTGTATAGACTAAGAATGGGAGGAAAAAGTAACTCTTCCTCAACCCTCACATGTTTGTAGTTGGAACAGACTTGCAACAAAAGACAGATTAATAAGAGAAAAGCAGATTTACTAATGCATGCAGGGCACGTCCCCTGGGAGAAAAGTAACTCAAAGCAGTGGCTTTAGGAGTCTGGCTTATGTCGTATATTCGACAAAGAACAATAAATTTCAGAGAAGGGACAAGACAAAAGGAGAGTCGTCCCAGGATCCTGGAGGTAGGAAAATGTGGGAAGGCAAATTTATGGGAAATGAAGGGAGTGAAGGCCACTGGCAGAATCTCCCGGCTTTGTTGCTGAGCTGATAAAAGGTTGTAAAGGAGAATTTACATCCTGGCTTTGGATGGGAAATAGGGGGAGTGTAGAAAGACCGTTTGTCTTTAACAATTCTCTTGCCCGGCTTTTAGGCAAACAGAAGCAAGGCAGAGAGTTTTTTTGAGTCAGCTTCTTAATTGCCTTTAGCGCAAAAAACATTTATGTCAAAGAGGCATATTTTGAGGGGGACACATTCTGGTTTCTTTTAACAAATACTCCTGAATACTGATTATTAAGCAAGGTCTTCATTCCAGTGACTGTGCTAAGTGTTTTTATGCACTGTCTCCTACAGATTTTGCATTAAATTCATCAAAGAGAGGATTTTTCCCGTTTTGCACCTGAGGAAGCTGCAATCATAGAAGAGTTTAGCTTTCTTAAGGTTGAGCATCTAGTGTGTGTCAGAGCAGGAGTTTGAATGATTGTCCACTCGCCATCAAAGTTTGTCCTCTTGATCACTGTAATTTGTTTATATCATTCAAAAATGTTGTCAGCACTCTCATTTGAGGTGTTAAAAGATACTTTTTATATAAAGGTAAAACCAAGTACAGATATGAAAATGATCACTTTTTAAATGTTTTATTTTTTTATTTATCTTTTTTAGACAGGGTCTTGCTCTGTCACCCAGGGTGGAGTTCAATGGTGTGATCACGGTTCACTGCAGGCTTGACCTCCTGGGCTCAGGCAATCCTCCTATCTCAGCTTCTAGAGTAGCTGGGACTAAAGGCATGTACCACCATGCTTGGCTATTTTTTAAAATTTTTTATAGAGATGAGGTCTTGCAGTTTTCCCAGGCTGCTCTCAAACTCCTGGGCTCAAGCATAAAGATTTTTTTTAAATAATCACTGAGAAAACTGGTAAGGTGTTATAACCAATTCAAAGAGGAATCCACAGAACAGATATATTCACATGTACGGATCAGGATACTGAGCTGAGTTTGTCAGTGGAGGCAGAACTCCTTTTCCTTGTGGTGTGGTAGAGGGAGAATTGCCTCTCCACTGGGCACAGTTCATTTGCATGCCTATAAGAATTATTTTGCATTGCTATCACTTATGTACAATTTATAGAATTGCAAAATAGCTCTGTTAAAGAAGAAAGTTCAATGTGAGAAGTAAATGAGATGAGATGACGCGTGTAAAGTTAGTAAAACAATACATGGCACCTGATGACCACTCAATATATATCACTCTTATGACCTTCATTCTTTGTTTTTTCATTTGATTGTTTGTTTGTTTTTGAGATAGTGTCTCGCTGTGTCTGTCGCCCAGGCTGGAGTGCGGTGGTGCCATCTTGGCTCACTGCAGCCTCCTCCTCCTGGGTTCAAGCGATTCTCCCACCTTAGCCTCCTGAGTAACTGGGTTTACAGGCATGCACCACCATGCCCGGCTAATTTTTTTTTTGTAATTTTAGTAGAGACAGAGTTTCACCATGTTGGACAGGCTAATCTCGAACTCCTGACCTCAGGGATCCACCTGCCTTGGACTCCCAAAGTGCTGGGATTACAGGCGTGAGCCACCACGCTCAGCTCCTTCATTCTTAACTAAGAAGGCATATGAGGATTTTGACATCAGGGAATGTAGATATTAATATTAAAACTGTACTTAGTGTTATATCTGAGCGAGTTGTTAAGAAAGCTCCACACTCTGAAATCTGATGTGAGTCCTTTATCGCTGGCGACCGAGAGTCAGCTCATGCTCAGAATCTTTGGCCCCAAGGAAGGGATTTGATTTCTTTTTGTATGTTGCTCAGGGTGAGGGGGGGCAAAGCGGAATTTTACAGAAGCAGAATAAGCAAGTTACGGAAGGAGGCTGGTAACTGGGAGGCAAGAGGCTCCTGTGATTGTTGATTAACTAAGGAAGGTATACCCAGCGGTTCCCATGATTGCTGGTTACCAAGGGGGGCATTCGATAGTTTGTATACAATCAATCAAGGGGATATGCACAATAGCAAGTGGGCTTGTCAAGCAGGATATGTTTACAACGGTTATATGTTTCCATAGTTCTAAGCACAACATGACCCAGTACGGCGTAGCCCAGCTATGCACTCGAGGGAGAAATGGCGGGCGGAGAAGCCAAGATGGAGTCAGTCAGGCTCACATCTAAGATGGAGTTAGTTTGGTTCCTCTCATTAGCATATACACGATTTTCAAATTCAAAGCACACTAAAGAAAGGTCAAAATAATCTTAGCTATTTAGAGTAAATATATATATATTAGACTAGAGAAGTGCAGTAATGAGAAGGGGAAGAAGAGTAGAACGAGGAATTCAATCTGTAACTTCACGGTGAACAATAAATTGAGATAACTCACTACCTTCAGATCAGACTAGAGTAAGAGAATATTGTTGGAAGTTGGTTAAAAATGACAGAAACATTGCACTGTGGGTGAATTCCACCCTGACTCTACACTTTTAGGCGTGCTTCCCATAGCCAAGCACCTCTCACCTCTGGACCAGTGAAATGAGACATGGATGCTCATGTTTGCAACTTGTCTTCAATCTGTTTCTATTTGATTTTATCTCTACTTGCCTGAAGACACCATTGCCTAATTCGAGTCCTACTCTGGCCCATCGAATCTGAAGTTTTCATAAATCTCCATCTCAGACTTGTCCTTTTGATAACTCTCACTTCAGGTGACTCAGATAAGGCAATACTTTCTGACTGCCCAAATGACTCATGCCTGAGCCAGGTCCATCTGTTTCCCTATTTGGGGTCATGTGTGGGGTGGAGGGAGACTGAAATTCAGAAGTGGGAGTCTGTGAGGCTCATTCCTGTGACTCCTTCCCTTAACATTAGAGTGATGGGCAGTGGTAGTGTTTATGGTGTAGGGAAAATTTTGTGCCACAGTGGATAGGTTTGCATTGTTTAGATCACAGACCGCTTTGACTTTTAGTTTTGTTGTTTTTTTGGAAACAGAGTCTCACCTTGTCACCCAGGCTGGAGTGCAGTGGCATGATCTTGGCTCACTGCAACCTCCGCTTCCTAGGTTCAAATGATTCTCCTGCCTCAGCCTCCCACTGAGATTACAGGTCTGCGCCACCATGCCCGGCTATGTTTTGTATTTTTAGTAGACACGGGGTTTTACCATGTTGACCAGGCTGGTCTCAAACTCCTGACCTGAGGTGATCTACCCACCTTGGCCTCCCAAAGTGCTGGGATCACAGGTGTGAGCCACCGTGCCTGGTCAGATCACACACCTCTAAGTTATCTGATTCTGATCCTATGGGAGCTATTTGAGAACTCCAAGTTGCAGTTAACTGATATCAATGCAAAAGAATTCTTGTCCATAAATATGCAAATTATATCCTGCATGGTAGAGGTCCCAATGACTCATCCTGCCTCTCGCCCTCCCATTGACACATAAATCTCAATATTCTTGATCTGTAAAGGTGGTGGTACTCTGCATTCTTCTTTGAACTAGTTCCCTCATTATGAGTAAAATAAAAGCTTTCACCCATGTTCATTTTATATGTGCGGGGAGAGTTACAATTTTCCTTTTTTTTTTTTCTGAGAGAGGGTCTCGCTCAGTCATTCAGGCTAGAGTTCAGTGGTGCAGTCTCCACCTCCTGGGCTCAAGCAATCCTCCCACCTCAGCTTCCTGAGTAGCTGGGACCACAGGCACACATGTCCACGTCTGGCTAATTTTCAAATTTTTTGTAGAGACAGGAGACTCACTGTGTTGCGGTCCGCAAACTCCTAGGCTCAAGACCTTTCCCTACCTTGGCCTCCCAAATCCTGGCTGGGATTACAGGTGTAAGCCACCGCATCTGGCTGATTTTGCATTGTTGAAAACTTATCTTTCAACCATGGTAGGGGGAGCAAAAATATATTATGGTAACTGACTCAGAAGCAGAGAGCTAGCTAATTAATCTTCATCGAGGGTAGCTGAAGGCAAATAAAAACCAAGTAAGCAGAGATTATTTGCAGAAATTTTTGCAATTTTAAGCTGTCTGCAGTGTTTATGTATAAAAGAATGAAGTTCTATAAAGTCATTTTAAGAAGAGTTCCTGTATTTGAAATAAATGGCATTCACCGAAACACAGAATCATGGTTTCTTGAAATTAATATGATACGGAAAATAGCCGGCTTTCATTCTGCAAGCTCAGGTGGTGATCGTGTGTTTCCTTGCCTGTCATCCCCACCAGGCTGTTTGCTTTTCAAGGCAGCAGACAAACTGTCTTGTACCTTGTTTTATCTCCAGCACTTACCATTCTCTGGCACAGATATCTGGTGAATGACAAAATTAAAAGGCAACCAGAATCTGCCCCTCATCTTTGTAGGCACCGCAACTTGATTTTGTCAGCTCCTGAGTACGATGGATACACGAAGGCAGACTTTTGTTAACCAGATTCATAGAGGATGATTTATAAACCAGAATATTAATTTGTTAATTCAAAAGAGTACTCAAACCATGGAGTAGACTGGGATGGTTGCCTTTATCTCTCAGGAAAACGACATGGCATGTGTATGTGTGGGGGGGCGGGTGGCTACATTATAATTAGAAGTTTCCTTAATGAGCTGGAAGTTGGAGCACAGGTAATGACTGTGGCCTCTGTCCCAGGGGCAGGGCAGCCTGCTGCATCCCTCTACGGTGCTCAGGATGCTGGTGGCTAGGGTTCTCTCCTGGCTCCTCATCCCTGGAATGAGGACAGAGTGTTTCTAAGTACATGGAAAGAACCTTGTAACTTTGGGCTTTCTGCTCTTTGATAACATTCCCTGTCTGTTAAAGCATTCTTTGTTCAGAGAGAATAAAATTGATTTGATTTTAAGCTTTACATTTAAATTCACAATCCAGTTTTATCTCCTGTACGGTCACTGTAAATAGAATTTGGATGTTCTTGAAACTCCTTTGTCACCCATATGCAGATTATTCTTTGGCATGTTTTACTTGGTCCGGGGACTGATTGCATGATTGCATTAATTATGAGTCATACTCAGAGGGTGACATTAATTCTGTGTTTCAGGGGTCTTTGTGGATGCTCAGTAAGCACTGATGGCATTGTTTTGTAAGGATTGAACAGCTTGTTTCCTTCAGGAGGCATTCTTTGCATTATCAGAATCTTAATTTTTCTTACTTGGCAGTAGCCATCACAGTCTCTAAGCTTTTGGCTATTCTGTGGAATCTTGTCAGCGGGGCTTGTAAAGTGATCACTTTCAATTCAAGATGACTTATAAGGATAGAATATTTTTAAAGCACATCAACCATATGTGGATAACAACAATAGCAGAACTGCTTGTTTTGTGTATCTTTTCTTTCCAACCTTATTAAAGATTCCCGACCTCTCCCCCGCAACATACCGAAGTGATGAAAACATGCCTAAAGTCTTGGTTGCCAGTACCAAACAAACAAATTCTGTAATCAAATAATAAAAACAGCCAGAAGCCGTAATATAAGACTGGAAGGAATTTAAAAAGGGAAATGTGTACCAATTAATGGTTCACAAATACAGGCAGGGACCAGGTGGTGGATGGCTTTGCAAGTCCAGTTAATAAGGAATACGAGGCCCATCTCAGGAGTGATGGGATGGAAGGTCTTTGAGCAGGGAAATGATGTGATGAAATGTGCACATGAGACAACCCACCATGGAGGAAATGAGGATGGAGCTGAAGGGGGAGGAAGCTGGGAAAGGTGTTTAGAGGAAGCCAGCAGGCTAAGACACAAGACACGGAGGCAGTGGATGGGAAAACACTGGTAAACCGAATACCAGCCACTTACTTTAAGTTCACATCAGGAAAAGAAGACCCATGGGAAATACCCACTCTTATGCACTGGCCCAAGAAGATCCTGCAGAAGGACCTCGAATAGCAGAGGTCAGAGGACAAGAAGACGGGACAGTGGTGGAAGCAGGGTGCTGAGTGAGTTGTCAGTGGTTCCGATACCCTTGGGGGTCAAGTCCAGATGTATTGAAATAGCTCTTGGACTTGGTGATGCTTTCCAAGAATGGTTTAGCAGATTTGCAGGTAAAGAAAAGGGACAGTAGTTGGTTGCACTCTGAATGATAGGTAAGGCAATAGAGGAGGAGCATACATAGCAGAATGGGTGATTTTGTTTATTTTTGATTTTGAGATGGAATTGAGCTGGGAAAGGAGACCATGGTAGGGAGAAGGGAAAGATTCAGGAGAGAGAAAAATCAAGGGGTGGGCTGGATCTCAGAGGAGATACACAGGGATGTGATGGCAGGTGGATTATTCTTTTATGAGAAGGAAGACATTTCTTTCTCTGAGATGGAAAGTCAGGATGGGTTGAACTTAAAGGCCAGTGCTCACCCAGCTGCATCATGTTTCTCCGAAATAGGAGCACAGTTAAATGAGAAGTTAGGAGTGCAGAGAACAGGCAAAGACAATAGGAAACTGGATGCATAATCTAGGCGTGGAGGGAACTGGGCATGTAATAGAATTGCCAAGGCATATAAAGGCCTTGCAAATTGGACATCATGAATTTACCAAGGCACCAACCCACCCACATGATTTTTTCCAGCACTTCTCATGGGTCAGATGTAGGAATGTAGGATGCCAGGGGCTGTATTGCTATATTAGTGCAGATTTGCAAAGTGACAAGATGTCAAGGGATCAGGGAATCGAGAGGGCTGGTAAGATGTGGCAAATGCTGCAAGTGGGCAGAAAAGCGATCCTGCACAGTGACATGTGAGCAGAGATTGTGATCTTCTAATGGAGCAATTAGAGAAGTATTGGCAGAACAGTTAGAACTTCTCTGCTCATGGGTCGGAGGCTTCTCACGCTAACCAGACTGCAGAGTTCTAGCAGAACACCAAGAGGGTAGCTATGGTCTCTGCCATGATTTGTCTCTTTGGGGGCACTCTCAACTGTATAGTTTGGCAGTTCTGATGTGAACAGGTCCTTTTTTGTGTTTCAACTAATTCTGGTAAGTTTTTAAGAAGTGCTTTCAACAGAATATTGGAATACAATTTTTAAAAAATTGTTTTAGTCTCAGAATTGACAGAAACAGAATTCATACTTTGAGCCTGCGAGAGCCTGGTCCCAGGGTTTTGGTTGTTAGAGTTTGCCTGGCAACACTACTGAGCCCCGGTTCTTTTTCTCTCCCTTGACTCAACTGCTCAGACGTCTAACTTGATTAGTTTTAGGTGGCTCTATTCATTTATATCGGACTTCTACCTGGAAAGAAGCTCTCCTGCAGCAGGGTGTGATATGGTCCCCGTGTATGAGTCCATTTTCCTGCTGCTGATAAAGATATACCCAAGACTGGGTAATTTACAAAGAAAAAGGCATTTAATGGACTCACAGTTCCACATGGCTGGGCAGGCCTTACAATCATGGCAGAAGGCAAAAGGCACGTCTTACAAAGCGGTAGACAAAGAGAGAATGAGAGTGAATGGGGTTTCCCCTTATAAAACTATCAGACTTATTCTCTACCATGAGAACAGTATGGGAGAAACTGCCTCCATGATTCAAATATCTCTGACAGAGTTCTTCCCATAACACATGGGAATTATGGGAGCTACAATTCAAGATGAGATTTGGGTGGGGACACAGGCAAACCGTATCACCCAGTAACACTTCCTGGGCTTACAAATCAGCCCATGCTTGTCTTGCAGCCATCTCTTGTCCCACCATGTTGTTTCTGGTTCAGAGTCTTTGCAGTTCCTACGTTCATCTTGATCAGTTTCTCTCCATCCCCTGTGACTTATCTGAGCAGTGTCCCCAAATCAGCAGTTAAGAGGACTCAACCCAAAGTCTTCATGTGTGGTGGGCACCAACCACTCAGGTGGGAATCTGCTCACAGGTAGTGTCCTCTCTTATCCCAGAATTGAGTGGGTCTCTTTCCAGAGCAAGTTTGAATGACATTAGATGAAAAAGGAAGAAAACTCTGAAGACTGTTGGAATGAAAGGAGAGGACGGGGAATGTACAGAGGCAAAGACAACTAAAAGGGCTTCCTTGTCTGTACCTTTCACTACTGGTGATAACTTCCTACTGGTGTGAGATGCTCCTACCTCTATGGCAATAATGACTGATTTGAGGAAATAATGCAATGACTTTGAGAGAATAAGAACACATTTATTTACTGACTTCGGCTTGTCAGGTGTTTTTATACACATCCCATTCAATTCCTAAAATTTCTTTATTGGGTAAGGATTTTTTTTTTTTTTTTTTGAGACAGTCTCGCTCTGTCGCCAGGCTGGAGTGCAGTAGCACCATCCTGGCTCACTGCAACTTCCGTTTTTCCGGTTTCAAGCAATTCTCCTGCCTCAGCCTCCCAAGTAGCTGGGACTACAGGCACGCACCATTACGCCCGGCTAATTTTTTGTACTTTTAGTAGAGACGGGGTTTCACCGTGTTGGCCAGGATGGTCTCGATCTCTTGACCTTGTGATCCGCCCGCCTCGGCCTCCCAAAGTGCTGGGATTACAGGCATGAGCCACCGTGCCCAAAACTCGAAAGCTAAGGTCAGAGAGTGGAGCCCAGATTCAGAGACTGGCCCTGCTGACTCCCAAGACCCATTTTGTCCCCAGGACTTCGATTCTGTCACCTCCACTTCTACTCCGGATCCTCTCATTTGTTTCCATGTATCTTTTGTGATTTTGGTTTGTCAAACTAAACCTGTTCTGAGTTTGTATTTAAAAAGATACTCTCTGATTTGCTGGGTGCGGTGGCTCATGCCTATAATCCCAGTACTTTGGGAGGCTGAGGTGGACAGATCACCTGAGGTCAGGAGTTGGAGACCAGCCTGACCAATATGGAGAAACCCTGTCTCTACTAAAAATACAAAATTAGCCAGGCTTGGTGACGCATGCCTGAAATCCCAGCTCTCAGGAGGCTGAGGCAGGAGAATCGCTTGAATCCAGGAGGCGGAGGTTGCAGCGAGCCAAGATCACACCATTGCATTCCAGCCTGGGCAATAAAAGCCAAACTCCATCTTAAAAAAAAAGGGAGGCTGAGACAGAAGAATCACTTGAACCCGGGAGGAGGAGGTTGCAGTGAGCCGAAAGCCAGCCACTACACTCCAGCCTGGGTGACAGAGCAAGACTCTGTCTCAAAAAAATATAATAAGATAACATATAATAAAATATACTGTAATTCAAGGAGAGACATAGGAGACACAATCTTATTGGTGCCTACCGGTCACAGTTTCACAATCCAATATTGCAACACCATCATAATTCAAAGCATTCTGCCTTGGTAATTCACTTCATTAACGGTCCTGCCTGCATAAAATACATGGCAAACTGGAAATAAACAAATCCTTGGACAGTATGATAATACATGCAGAAAGCACAGAGGGTGATGTGTGGAGACTGAACTAGAGGGAGGGGGGAAGGAAGTTGCGGGGGGAGAGAAATCCTATCATGATTAGGAGGACTTTTGTGAGCCCATGTGTCCTGTGCAGGCAGTGTTTTCAGAAAGCATTTCTGAGAAATATTGGAGAATTATGAATCCGTCTTGTTTATATCTTTACCTTTATGCCTTCATATCCCTCATTTCCCACATCCAGTCTCCTATGAAGTCCTGTCAGTCTTGCGTCTAGAATAGATCTCAGATCTGTCCACTTCTCTTCCTGCCAATGGACACAAGTGTGGTGAGGTCTCCAGTCACACCCGTGTCAGATCTTCTCTCTGGAGACACAGAAGGTGGCTCATTTCTGACTCCCACATTGCAGTTAGGTGGGGCAGGTGACCAGTTCTGGCTAATGATGCGTTGTGCTTCTGGCTCAGACATTTGTATACAGGGCAAGAACTTCCAGCAGGTCCTTCTCCTGCCACAGCAATTATGGAAGCAGGTTATTGAAATGAAGGTGCCACAAGACTGAAGCAATTTGGATCCCTATGTTAGAGTTCTCTAGAAAAACAGAACCAGTAGAGTAGATAGTAAGAGATTGATTATGAGGAATTAACTCCTATAATTAGGGGAGGCTGAGAAGTCCTCATAACCTGGCTTCTTCAAGCTGGAGCCCCAGGAAAGCCCGTGGTGTAGTTCAGTCTAAGCCCAAAGGCGAAGGAGACTTTGATGGAAACCAGGGAGCCAACAGTGTGAGTCCCAGTCTGAATATGAAGGCCCTAGAACCTGGATCACCAATGTCCACGGGCAGGAGAAGATGATGTCCCAGCTCAAGAAGACAGAGTGAACGCAGCCTTCCTCTGCTTTTTTGTCTATCCGAGTACTCAGCAGATTGGTTTCTACCCACCCCTGTTGGTGAGGGCAGTCTTTACTCAGTCTGCTGATTCAAATGCTCATCTATTCCAGAAACACCTTCACAGACACACCCAGAAATCGTATTTTACCAGTTATCTGGGCACCCCTGAGCCCAATCAAGTTGACACAGTAAATGAACCATCACAAGCTCTAATCTACATGGAGCGCAGCTGCCCTAGATGGCCCCCAGACATACAGTGGGTGTTTCATAGGCAAGGAAAAAACCTTTGTTTTGTAAAGCAACTGAGAGCTTGGCTCGTTTATTACCATATCATAGTCTATTCTGTCCTGACAAGTAAAAGGAGTTGCCATCATCTCTCTCCTAGAGTCCAGTAGAAACCTCTTAACTTTTTCATTTCCTCTCTTGCCCCGTTTCCCCTCATTTCTCTGCAATCACCCCATAGCTCTTCAGCCTTGAATCCTTTTGTCTCTTCAGTTCCTCACATATTCGAGGCTGCTCCCCATTTTAGTACCATTGCACTTTTTTTTTTTTTTTTTTTTTTTTTGAGACAGGGTCTTACTCTGTCACCCAGGCTGGAGTGCAGTGGCCCGATCATGGCTCACTGCAGCCTTGGACTCCTGGGCTCAAGTGATTCACCTGCCTCAGCTTCCCGAAGTGCTGGACTAGAGGTGTGAGCCAGTGTGCCTGGCCTGCACACGCTTTTTTCTCTGCCTCAAATGCTCTACCCACTTTGTTTGGATCATCCTTGAGTGTCTCCACCTAAATGACACTTCGTTGGAGGCCTCCTTTGAACCCTGAGTGTGAGTAGAGATCTCTTCTTCCAAGCCACGTACTATGGTTCAACCGTAACCAATCACAGTTCATAATTCCATCTTCATTTGTGTGGTTGTTTGTTAATTTGTATCTTTCTCCTTAATCAGACTGCAAGCTCCACTAGGGAATGAGACCATGTCTATTTTCTCTTCCTCTTTGTCCTTAATAACCTGTGTGTGGGCCCAACCCATATTAGGCTGCCAATGAATATCTTCATTAAATAAATGCATTAACAGCAAGTTAGAGTTGCATATATATATATATGATTTTTTTTTTCACTCTAGCACCCAGGTTGGAGTGCAATGGCGTGGTCTTGGCTCACTGCCATCTCCACCTCCCAGGTTCAAGCGATTCTCCTGCCTCAACCTCCCAAAGTAGCTGGGATTACAAGCATCTGCTACCATGCCTGACTCATTTTTGTATTTTGGTAGAGATGGGGTTTCACCATGTTGGCCAGGCTGGTCTCAAACTCCTGACCTTGTGATTTGCCTGCCTTGGCCTCCCAAAGTGCTGGGATTACAGGCGTGAGTCATTGTGCCCAGCCTCATATATATATTTTTAAGTCTTGGAAAGAGATAGTTAATTTTTTTGAGCACTCAATATGCGTGACGCAAGTGCTTTACGTTATTACTTGGCACGGCAACGATAATACTGTGGGGTAAGCCCAGTTATCCTTGATTTAGAGATATGGGAGGCTACGCCTGGAGTGGGTTAAATAACCTGCTTACGTCCGTGAGGCTGATAGGCAGGTGAACTATGTAACCCATGTCCTTAATCTGACTTTGGATTTTTTTTTGGTTCCACCTCCAGTTTTCAAAGTTTATAAAACAAATAGCACCAGGCCCTTCTATTGCAGCTATTATGATAATGAAAGGCCAGATTTGTGTTTATTATAGAAAGAATTAATGATCGCCTATGTCTGCATGTTTTCTATGAAAGAGAACATCTTTTAAAAATAAACACATGGTGATTATAACTATTGAATAACTTGTCGATTGTAACAACCTCAGAGTATGAAAACCTGCCAGTATAAAGTCCTCAAAATAGAGTTCTTTTATGTTTGACTTTAGAGCATAAGTTTTTTTTTTTCATTTAGATCCATCAGAGGTGAAAATATTAATTTCCTTTTCCATGGAGAAATCCAATAATGGAGTAAAAATCAGACTTCATTTGTACACACTTTATCAATTAAATCTGATTTTTTGTTAACAATATCTTATAAGCTCTCATTTTAAATCAATCTTTTAAAAAATCTCTTTCATGAAACAGCACATATCTGAATGAGAAGTCGCTCCAGCTGACAGAGAAATGCAAAAATCTGCAATATGGCCTTGAGTCTTTCTCTAACAAAACGAAAGGGTAAGTTCTACTCTTCACATTTAATTTCCTTTTACAATAAGGGTTTTATATTCAGAATGTTTGACAGTGTCCCTGAAGTCATTTGGAATATGAGACCATGTTCACTCTCAGGTTTACCATTGGGCTCTGAAGATCCGGTCGGTGAGCGGCATGGACCAGGGCCAAACAATATGCACCAGGACCAGACCCTGGCAGTGGGACTCAACTTACTTGTCCCTGGATCCACATTTGTTAAAAATACCACATAGGGGCCAGGTACGGTGGCTCATGCCTGTAATCCCAGTGCTTTGGGAGGCAGAGGCTAGAGGATTGCTTGAGGCCGGGAGTTTGAGACCAGGCTTAGCAACATAGCAAAACCCCCATCTCTACAAAAGATAATCAAAATCAGGTGGCATGTGCCTGTAATCCCAGCCACTCAAGAGGCGGAGACAGGAGGATCATTTAAATCCAGGAGTTCAAGGCTACAGTGAGCTATGATTGTTCCACTGCTCCCAGCTTGGGTGACAGACCGAGATCGTGTCTCCAGAATCAACCAAACCACCCCCCAAAACACCATGTAGTTTTACTGGCTGCACTTTATAAGCCCTCAATCCTTTTGAGAATCTGTTATGTATTCTGAATGCTATCCTAGAAAAATACACACTTGTACAAAATTGTGCTTAGGATTTTAGCAGGTGAATGATTTACCCCCAGTCTCAGCTGTGCCACTCCCTCAGCTTCCCCAATGCTGCTTACCATCCTGGAATTTAGAGGGATTTCTACATCATCTCCTTCAAGTCTGGGAAAAAGGAAATCCAAGTGCTCCATGCCTCATCTACATAGAAGAGGCAGTGGTAGCCTGAGACTGATGGGAGAAGCACTGTGTTGACTGTTCCTGGAAGGTACCCAGTCTAATGGTGCTGGACAAAGGGGATGTGTGTGTGTATGTCGGGCAGGGACTCGAGGTTATGCCTTTGACCCCCCCTGAAAGGAAAGTAACTTGAATTTCATCTTGCTTGATGCTTGCCTGACAAAATTTGAAGATGGTTCAGGATAATGTAACTGCCCAGTGGTTTCACCTTGCCCGCTGCCTAAATAGAACCGATTTGTCAAGACAGGAGAATTGCAGTGGAGAAAGAATAATTCACGCAGAGCTGACTGTGTGGGAGCCGAGGTTTTTTTTTTTTTTTGAGACGAAGTCTCTGTCTCCCAGGCTGGAGTGCAGTGGCGCAGTCTTGGCTCATTGCAACCTTGGATACCCTGGTTCAAGTGATTCTCCTGCATCAACCTCCCAAGTAGCTGGAATTACAGGCACACCCTATCATGCCCAGCTAATTATTGTATTTTTAGTAGAGAGGGGTTTTCACCATTTTTGGCCAGGATTGTCTCGATCTCCTGACCTCATGATCCAACCACCTTGGCCTCCTAAAATGCTGGGATTACAGGCGTGAGCCACCGTGCCCAGCTGGGAGACCAGAGTTTTTTTACTGAAATCAGTCTCCGCAAGCATTCGGGGGATCAGACTTTTTAGAGATAATTTGGTGGGTAGGGGCTTGCAAAGTGGGGAGTGCTGATGGTCAGGTTGGAGATGGAATCATAGGGAGTCAAAGTGAGTTTTTATTGCCACCTTCTGTTCCTGGCTGGGATGGCAGAATTGGTTGAGCCAGATTACCGGTCTGGAGGAGGGGGGGTGCCAGCTAATCCATCCAGTGTAGGGTCTGAAAAATGTCTCAAGTACTGATCTTAGGTTTTACAATAGGGATGGTATCCCCCAGGAGTCATTAGAGGAGGTTCAGACTCTTGGAGCCAGAGGCTGCATGACCCCTAAACTGTAATTTCTAATCTGTAGCTAATTTGTTATTCCTGCAAAGGCAGTCTGGTCCCAGGCAAGAAGGGGGTCCTTTCAGGAAAGGGCTATTAGCAATTTTGTTTCAGAGTCGAACCATGAACTGAAATCCTTCCCAAAAGTTAGTTCAGCCTACACCCAGGAATGAACAAGGACAGCTTAAAGGTTAGATGCAAGATGGAGTCGGTTAGGTCTGATTTCTTTCATGTCATGATTTCCTCAGTTATAATTTTCAAAGGTGGTTTCAGAAAGAGGTGTTGCTGTTTTCCACATGCCAATCCTATACAAGGAAGAGCCAGTGAGTGGTCTTCCCGCCTTCATGTTTTTCTCTTTCTCTTCCTAATAATCAGTGATTCTCTCTCTTACTCTCTCTGTCTCTCTCACACACACACACCCCTGTTCTTTAATGTTAGAAATGTGTTTATGGGAGGAAGGAGTAAAGCAGCCGCCTCTAATCCATTCCTTCCCTTCCCTGGAGGTGCTGGAGATTGACCTGGGGAGAACCAAGGTTGGTAAACTGGTTTAACCTGTGCCTCTGCTGAGCCTTTGGGTACAGAGACTAATGATATTTGCTTAGAGGAAGAGACACATCCATGAAGTGTCCCTAGCAGGCTGATTGATCTCTGGCTGAGGTCCTGCTTTAAGTTGATAGAACCCAAGATCCAGGAGGCGGGACTCCCTGGAGAATGGCTCAAAGGCTGTGGAACTCCCCCGGGTCTAACAGAGAAACGTTTCACTGTTTAAAAGTTCCTGCTGTGTGAGGAAGCTAACGGAACTCACATAGAGACCTCACCTTCTATCCTGGGCCCTGTGCAATGTTGGAAGACACAATGGTGTTATATGTAAGTTTTCAGTGCCACAGAAGTAGTAGTACTTGAATATAAATTTTCTCTAGCAAGGCAATTTTACCTTCTGCAGAAAGGGTACATTTGCCAGCAGTTTGCCACAAGAGTACAAAGAACAAAGGAAAGGCAGACATATTTATCCCTTACAGACTGGCCCCTACCTCTGTGCCCTGCCTCCATTGGCTGGAGCTGGGCCTCACAATCTAAACTATACTGATTGGCTAATAACTCAGAACTTTTCCTAAAAGGGTAACGGCAAGAGAGAGCAGAAGAAAAGAGGAAGTCACTTACAAAAGACTTAAAGAAGCAGTAACATTTCCAAATAAGGAAAAGAAATTAACTATGGGATGAAGCCTGCCTGGGCTTGTCCAGACATGTCAGGGCAAATATCTGGGCTAGAGTATAGGAACTAGGAACACAGAATATACCTACTTTTTTATTATAACTAACAGTTACTTAGGATTATTAACAAAAGGCTTTAGAGTAAATCAACCTTTGAAGAAGCTATTATTCATGTTTAATAAGCTAAGAAGATAGCTTTGAAGAGGGACTTCTGTTTACTTTTATTTTCTACAACTGGGGTGTCCACTCTTTATTTTTTCTAGTAGGACAGGTAGGTAATGCTGCTAAATGGGGTGTCCACTCTTGATGTCCCGAGCCTGTCTCTGGTTTGTCTGAGCCTCTTGACACAACCAGAAATTATGTTTTACCAGCTATCTGGCACCCCTGAGCCCAGTCACATTGACACAGAAAATGAACCATCGCAAGCACTAAACCACATGGAGCGCAGCTGCCCTAGACAGCCCTCCAGATATGTAGTGGGCACTTCATGGACAAGAAATAAACCAACTGAGAGCTTGGCGTTGTTATCACATCATAGTCTATTCTATCCTGACAAGTAAAAGGAGTTGCCATCCTCTCTCTCCTAGAGTCCTCCAGAAACCTCTTAAATTTTTCACTTCCCCTCTAGCCCTATTTCCCTCATTTCTCTTCAGATCTTTGAAATTATTAGGAAAGCTTGATACTGGTTAAGATCTCTGATTTGAGTCAGTCAATTTGACAGCAGTAAAATCTTGTATGTTAGCTCAGTTTCTCACAGAAGGATAGCTCTATTAAAATTCTTGTTTTCTTTTCCTTAAATTCCAACTAGCAGGCCTTAAGCTTGCAAAGGGAATCCACTATGCTGTGTGTCTTCCATTTGCCCCACCTACTCCACTCCCACTCATAATTTTTCACGACAGTTTCATGTCTGCCTTTCTCAGGGAGGTTGACATATGTAGAACTCACTAATAGGTTCTGGCCTCTTTTGCCATCAGGTTTTTTTTTTTTGGATTTGACCAAGAAGGAGCATGAAAAAGAGTGAGGAAGGAGAAGAAACTCTGTTTTTGGTGTTGTCGCAGGTTAACTACATGCTTTTTGCGTGTGTGTGTGTGTGTGTTTGTGTGTGTGTGTGTGTGTGTGTGTGTGTGTGTGTGTGAGTGGCAGAGTCTCACTCTGTCGCCCAGGCTGGAGTGCAGCGGCACGAACACAGCTCACTGCAGCCTTGACCTCCTGTGCTGAAGCCATCCTCCTGCCTCAGCTTCGTGAGTAGCCAGGACCACAAGTGTGCACCACCATGGCTGGCTAATTTTTAATTGATTTTTTTGTAGAGATGGGGTCTTTCTGTGTTGCCCCAGGTTGGTCTCAAACTCCTGGGTGCAAGTGATCCTCTTGCCTGGGCCTCCCTAAGTGTTGAGTGTACAAACATGTGAACCCAGAAAATCTGAGACAAGTTTCAATTAATTTAGAAAGTTTATTTTGCCAAGGTTGAGGACAGCCTCAGAAGTCCTGACAACATGTGCCCAAAGTAGTTGGGGCACAGCCTGGTTTTATACATTTTAGGGAGATATGAGACATCAGTCATTATATGTAAGAAGTAATTTGTTTTTGTCTGGAAAGGCGGTGACAACCTGAAGCAAAGGCAGGGAGATTCAAAGTGGCAGTGGGGGGAACTTCCAGGTCACAAAGAGGTGAAACACAAATGGTTGCATTCGTTTGAGTTTCGGATTAGCCTTTCCAAAGAAGGCAATCAGATGTGCATCTGTCTTAGTGAGCAGAGGGATAACTTTGAATAGAATGGGAGGCAGTTTTTCCCTAAGCAATTTCTAGCTTGAGTTTTTGCTAGTAATTTGGGGGCCCAAGATATTTTCCTTTCCCATTTCCTCCCTTTTCTTTTTTTAAATCTTTTGGAGAAAGGATTTTACAAAAAAAAAAAAGTCTCTGGTCTCAGGTTTCATCTGATCTCTCATGGCTAGGATGGCTTATTCCTAGATGGATCTGGATAGGTAGGTCCTGAAAGTTCATTTTAGCAGGTCGTGAGGTCTCCTGTCCTTTGTAAAGAAAATTAGGGGGGAGGAAGGGGAAAAAAGCAATGACAAAGCAAAGGACAATCTGGAAAAGTCGATATAGGCCACATTACTCTGAAGTCCATACATTAGTAGGTAGGTATGAAAGTGCCTTATGTATGTAAATTGGTTGCTGTTATTTTCTTCTGAAGTTTAAATTGTCTGGCTTCAGTGTGTATGATTTTAAAAAAGCACAACTTAGTTTTCAGTGACTCCAAATTAGGAAAAATGGAGAAAAAGAAAAAAAATAGAAAATATTATTTTGAAGACTTGTAGCCAAGAAAAATAAGAATTTGGTCCAAACTTCAGAAAATAATAAAAGTTAAAAAAAATTAGGCAAGAGTAGAATCTAACAGGTGTAGTATTGTTTTGAAACACAATTTTTTTCTCTCCCAGTTTCCCATTTTACTAAAGGTAAATCATGATAGCACTGATTTGCTTATTATAGTTGGCCTAATTATTTTTATACAGTGCAGCAAGAATAATTATTTTTTACAAAGATTTTTACATTGGCTTTGATGGAACTCTGTTCCAAGGAAGGAATCTCAGATGAGACTTTTTTAAAGCCAAGCCCAACCATGGATTTGGACCATCAAATACTTATGAGTTTGGTGAATTTCCTCTCTTCTTGAGGTTCCAAGTTTAACCTTGGGGTTCTGTGCCTGTCATCAAGGGACATTCTTTATTTACTACAGGTCAGAGACCCTGTACAGGGACTGTGTACACAAAATATGAGGCCAGTTTTTCCAAGGGCTTTATTGTCTCCATAAGTCAAGTTTGATTCCTTAAAGGAAAGCACCATTCCAGTCAAAGCCTTGTTAAAATAACCAATTTCTCCAATTGTGTCCTGTTATAAATTAAAACAGATGCGTATTACACTTAACCAAATAAATGCATTGCCGTAAGTTAAGAATATTCACAAATAGTTTCCAAATTCCAGATAAATCAGGTAGAGAGAAACAAATATGCTCTAAATTTTGTTCATGGGAATATACCTAATTGTTAAAAGCTGTCAGTAGCACAAAAGAAATGTTTTAAGACTCTGAAAAACAAAACAAAGGATCAGCAAGCATTTTAATAACAAAAGTCAAAAAGATTGGTTTAGTCCATGCAGTTAATTTTTGTTCTGCTTCATACTCGTAAATAGTTTAGCTCTACATGAACCTGAAAGTTTTTCCTGATATCACAATCTCCCAAGTTGTCAGAAACCTGCATTTAAGAGCACCTGTTGAAGTTTCATAGCTGATTATCAAACCACCCTCTATAGAGGAACAAAACAAGACAATTGTCTGTGGATGAAAAAAGTTTTAAAACAGCCATAGTCAAAAGACACAATTGACAAGAAAATTTGTTACTTCTGTGGCACACAATAATTTTAACATAACAATTATTGCTGATAATGCACACTAAAATATATCAGAATTACTGGAGTTTCCCATAATTTTGGAACATGTACCAACAACACATTTATACAAATACAACCCAAAGAAAACCAAATACCACTTTATATTTGACAATGCTTCCTGTATAGTTTTATGCCAAATAAGCCAAATTATGTCATTTTTGGACTTTAGAGAACCTAATATCTTAAAGGATTAATTAGATTAGAAAAAGACTTAATTTATAATTTGATTTTAGAAAGTTTGTCAAATATCAAAGGTTTAATCATACTTGATATTACAAAATAGGATTACAGGTCATTGTAAGGTCATTTATCTAACCAAAGTGATAATTTTCAAGGATTTTTTTAAAATGTGAAAACCTTCATTCTTTGAGAGAGACTGAATTTTCTAAACAAGAAGCCCTACTAAAGCCAGCATGAAGCCAATTACATTTGTTTTTCAAAATGTTTTAAACAATCTATAAAATTTAATCTTGATTATAAAATATAACTTCCACAAGCCTTTTATAACCTTTATAACCTTTATTAAAGAGTTGGTTATGCTTCTAGAAAACCTTGTTAATCTGAAGCATATACTGGTTTTGCATCAGTGTGCCTTTGACACTAATGATTAATTTATAGAGAAACTGAACTTATTTCATCTTTCAAAATCAGCCGTTATGACCTTATGGGCCCACTTCTTCTACAATAGTCCCTGGGCCTTGAGGAGTTGAATAGCTTTAATTACTTGCCCTGTATCTCAGGAATGCAGTTATTTTGACTGGCATCTTCTATGGGGCCTGAAGATGAGGCTTTAACTGCTGTCAGTACTTAAAATTTAGCAGGACTTGATGTCCTTTTTAAACCCAGGAGTTAAAGCCCTGTTACTCAATGTTACAAGGACTTTAAAAGCACATACAGGGGCCAGGTACAATGGCTCATGCCTGTAATTCCAGCACTTTGGGAGGCTGAGGCAGGCAGATCACCTGAGGTTAGGAGTTCAAGACCAGCCTGACCAACATGGTGAAACCCTGTCTCTACTAAAAATACAAAAATTAGCTGTATATGGTGGCAGATACCTATAATCCCAGCTACTTGGGAGGCTGAGGTGGGAGAATTGCTTGAACCTGGGAGAAGGAAGTTGCAGTGAGCTGAGATTGTGCCATTGCACTCCAGCCTGGGCAAGCCTCCATCTCAAAAAAAATACGTGGATGTAATAACCTTAATTAAAAAAAAGATTTTGTCACCGAAACTTTTTTTTATTAGAAAATACCAAATTAATGAAATATCTACTATTTAATTTATTAGAACTTTATATTCTAAATTATGACCAGTTTGTCTACAAGTATTTATTCCATTACATTTACCTAATTATTTCATTTTAATAGTTTACTTAGCTTGTTCATGAAAACTGTGATAGTCATGATTTAAAGTTATGAAACCACCATTGCAAAATTATAACTGAGACAGTGAAAAAATTTTGACTTGACTCCATCTTGCTCTTAACCTCCTAGCTGTCCTTGTTCATTCCTGGCCACAGGCCAAACTAACTTAGGGGAGAAACTTAGTTTATAGTTTAACTTTGAAACAAAGACGATAACAGTCCTTTCCCAAAACAAACCTCCTTGTTGTCTCTGGACTAGACTGCCTAAAACCACAGGATTAGAAGTTATGGTAATTTTACTAAATTCAAGATGCAGCTATTTTCATTAAACCCATATCAATGTCTTACTAATTAAAAATTACACAAGCAAAGATAATTCTGTTTTGGGCTGGGTTTATAGTTTTGTAACCCCTATGCCAAATTTTGATACCTTCTAGTATTTGGCAGGGATAAGTATGAAATTGCTTGATTAATAAATGCAAACAAAAATGAATGCTGGCAATTCTTAAGACATTTCTAATATTACTTTACCAATAATTTTAAAGCCAGCTTATTTATTTAAGATTTTACTTAAGTCATATAAATTTGAAAAAGCATTTGACTGGTCTTTTTTAGTATCTGATTTAAGTACCTTTATTTTTCTTTAGGCCAATTAATTAGAACTCATTGATATATTTTTAGCAGTGAAACACTGTGTACTCAACATCTAAATACATATAAAGACGAATTAGTCATGGCGGTGGTAGTACATTTTATAGATTTATAACCCCCCCTTTTTTCCTATCATAGACTTTCAGATTCTTGATAACCTGTTTTACAACCCTAGGCAGTTGTCAGCTAAATAACCTTAAGTTTGCACGTTAAAGGAAACAACTCAGGTGAAAATCAAATAGCAAAATTTACATCATAAGAGACAGAGAGAAAAAGTCTGGTGGTACTAGAGGGAGACACTTTCATTTTTATTTGAGTCAAATGAAACATAAAATTGAAGTACACTCTCTGCCCTAAGCAGTTTCCAGCTTGAGTTTTCCTTAGTGATTCTGGGGCCCAAGATATTTTCCTTTCACAAGCGTGACCCAACACTCCTGGCCTTCATCCTTGACTGAAAGAAGTGCTGCATCACTGAACAAAAGCCAAGGTTATTAGTAGTCTTTCACCCTGTCCTTTTCTCATTCTTACTCTCTCTTTCACGCTCGCTCTTTCTCCTTCCCTCTCTCTCCATTCCCTCCATTGGACCCTTTAACGCAGGGATAAGCTGTTAATAATCCCCTACTGTTGTACCTAGATTTCTCTACAGCTTGCCCAGATCTTTGGGAAAAGTCCCTTTTTTAAGCCCTTCTTAAATTCCACAATTGGGGCAGGCTGTCATTCCTGCCAGGACTCTAGGTTTCTCTATGTAAGGACCTATAAACTGATTTCACCATGGACTGTACAGGCCATGGTGACCCCTGTGACCTGCACGGATACCTCCAGAAGGCCTCCCAGAGCCAGGAAGTCTGAAGTAACAGGAAAACCACAGAAGAAGAAGAATGTCTAGCTCCTGCAGTGCCTAATTAACCAACCTTGCAACATTCTGCCATTATTCCTGCCTTAACTGATAACCCGACCTTGTGACATTGGACCTTGTGACACCACCCCTCGCTCCCCCACAACACTTCCCCCAGCTTGCAAAAACCGCCCTAAACTGTAACTTTCCACTGCCTACCTCAAACCTATAAAACCACCTCCTATCCCACCATCCTTCACTGACTCTCTTTTCGGACTCAACCCACTCACACCTGGTTGAATAAAACAGCCTTGTTGCTCACACAAAGCCTGTTCAGGTGGTCTCTTCATTCAGAGCATGCCTAACACTATAGACTGGTTGGAATAAAGACTTTTGCAAATGTTTCTTCCCTTCCACGATAAAGTCACTGATTCTGGGAGCGGACACTTTAAAGTAATTCACGCATCAGAGATGCCCTGCATGCCGGTTTTGATGTTGTTGTTTTGTTTGTTGTTTGTTGGGTATGTGGGCGTTATAAGGATCTTCCTGAGGCTTTTCCTCTGGGACTTGAGTTCCAAACCTCTTGTGGCACCCTCGACACGTGAGGCATGTGACAAAATGATGCATGAAAAGTAGAGCAAGAAAATTGGTCTTTGCTCCACGAGACCCTGTGGAAAGCTGGCTATACTCCTTGACAGATGTGAAATTAGTGAGTAAAACTTGCCTTTGACTCTGCAGCGCTCTCTGACATTACCCGTTTTTGCTTTCCAAAGTGACAAAAGTTCTCAACTTGAGGGTGACAAATATCTGCGTGTTTTTGCAAAACACCTGAGTGAGCAGAGGGAGAAAATTCTCTAATCACGGCAGGCATCTTTTCAAGGCAGAGAATTTGACAATTCTTTGACGTGCATCAACAAAAGTGGTAACTGCAGTATGCTAATGAGAATGCTGGGTGCCCACACCCCCATGTTTGCCCTCTCACTTCTCTGTTGTTTTCTATTTGGTGCTAAGACCTTTTCTCAGCTATTCTTTAGGGGGGATGCCTTTCCATTAAACACACACAATTTCAGCTAGCTCATATATTTAGCCTGTACTGGTATTCTATTTGGCAAAGGTCTAGAGAGAGCAGACATGAATTGCTTGTTGTTATAAAAGTGTTTTGCACACAGGAGACTAATTTTTTCGGTTGTATTGTCTATGGTCAGGGATTGTGCGTTCTATAACCAGTGCTATTCCAGACTTAGGGAGTACAATGGGGAAAGCCATTCAGTGTACAATGATAAAAAAGTAATCTCATTTTCTTAGAAATAATTATCTGGCCCTATTTTTGTCATGGTCTGTTAGAGACTTAGAATTTTCTCTTTCTTCAGCCTATGTGTCCCTTTCACGTTGCTAAAGTAGCATTTAGGAAGATGGAGTTGTAGTGGGAGAGAAAAGTACCCTTTTCCTTCCCTAGTCTTAACTATATTTTTTGAATAAAAGAAAATTAAGCAGTTGTCATTAGGAGAACAAGTGGGATAGGGTCTTGTATGCCGTAATTCTCTATTCTGTGTGTTAGATTGTGAGCTCCAAAAAGAGCGGGACAATGTCTTGTTCACACGTCTGATCACAAGGGTTC
Source organism: Ateles fusciceps (assembly GCA_036589455.1). Classification (NCBI taxonomy): domain Eukaryota; kingdom Metazoa; phylum Chordata; class Mammalia; order Primates; family Atelidae; genus Ateles; species Ateles fusciceps. Next base: position 10,113,163 of record JAZHEH010001064.1, read on the forward strand.
AGCACACAGCAGTTGCTCAATAAATTTTTGTTGAATAAATAAATAAATAAATGCATTTCTTAGGTTTTCAAAGCATTTTGATACAATCTCTAATTCCTAGATTAAAATAATATATAAATCTATAAACCAACACTGTTTTGAAACCAATTTTAACTTCTTTGACTCCTTCTCTTACTTTGGGTCTCTACTTTCCTGACGTTTTTTTCTACCCCGTCCTTTTCCCTTGAATATTTCTCTGCCTTTCTGCAGCTCTATTCTTTCCAGTAGGTTATCTCCCAGATAAAATATTATACTGTATTAAAAACTCCTTATAGCCATCTTATCGCTGCGAGTTTGCTCATTTTTCAGTATGGCAAACTTATTACTTGTAATCTTTCTTGCTTATATTTTTAGAAAAATGTCTCTATGGATATCCAAACTGTCCATCTTATTCCTCATTGCCTCAGATAAATGAAATGATTTTTCTAAGAGTAGATACTTCAGAGGTGCTGACCCAGGAAATGAGCTCATTTCCTTTTCTTGGGCTTTTCTGCCTCTGTTGTTTTTACTTCTCTTTTTTATGCTTTTCTTTTCTTTCCCCAAGGGTCCTGGCTCCCAAGAAAATGAACCATTAGATTTGTTCAGTTTCTACCATTTGGTCAGAATAGACGCCCTGCTCTAACAAAATCTCCCAAACTCGAAGTCTGAGCAAAACATTTTACTCTCTCTCGCACAATATAAAATGTTCCTTTTTTATCAGGCAACTCTCCTGGGTGGCTTTTCCCGGATATTGATTCAGGGATACTGGCTTCTTTCATCTTAAGATCAAGCCATCTTCAACCATCTTGCTGCTCAAAGAACAGGTACTAATAAAGAGAAAGTCAATACTGCACGTAGCCTGCAGGGGGCGCACATCACTCCCATTCTCGTTCCACCATCTGGGACTGGCCCTTCTAAATGTTAGAACATGTTGGGGGTTTTGACCAATAGAATGCAAGAGGCACTGATGTGTGGTGGGTGTTTGGGAACGCAGTGTCTGGCTTAGGCAGCTGTTTGTAGCAACAAGTGTGTGCTACAGAAAGGGAGCGCCAATCACTGGTAGTCCACCAGGCATCTTTGCCACATATGTATTAAATAGCTCTACCATTCTGATCATTCTGTTTGATTATAGGCCCCTAGGGTGGCTCTTAAAGGTGAAAAGAAACTTTTTTTAAAACAACAGCAATCTTGTACACCTTTTGAACACCTGAGCATTTAAATAGAGCCTCTAGTAAGGGATTGAGATGTCTTCTAAGAAACAGCCTGTAAGCCACTGCCCTGTAACTTTCTGCAGAATTGCTAGGGCATGGTGGGCTGACTTGTATTCAGACAGCTTTCTGGGGTAAAATACTAATACTCAGAATCAAGATTTGGAACATCTGCCTTGCACAGAGTAAGTGCGGCTTATGCCATAGGTGAGTGTCTATGTTCAATGAGCTATTTCATGCCGTACCATTTAAAATCACTGAGAACAATCGAATTTTCTGAAAGATAGATTCTTCATGGGGTGGCATAAAGTTGTTAGTCAGAAGGCACCGTTTTGCAGGGTGAAATGCAAAGGGAACTGAAGACTAGCCCTAAGTGTTCTTCGCTCTGTTATTCTGGGGAGAACAACATGACGTGATTGCTACTTGAAAAGAAAAGGCATAAATTGTGGGCTGATCAAACTTCAGAGAGCCCAAATGTGAGCATATCACTTGACAGCCTGCTAACCATGCAAGTAGTCTTAAGTATCAAGCTGTCCATCAGGAAGAAAGATTTTTGGTCACAGACAAGATTTCTTGGCCTAGGATGATGTATGACTTGTTTCTGTTCTGCTTTAAATCTATGGTGCTTTGATTGCTTTTTAAAGCAATGTGCATGTTTTTGTCTTTCTACTCACCTCTGACCCTTTAACTTGCCTTTTCTGATCAGTTTTTAAGAGTTCCAGGGCTGGGCATGGTGGTTCATGCCTGTAATTTCATTGCTATGGGAGGCTGAGGCTAGAGGATCACTTGAGGCCAGGAGGTTGAGGCTGCAGTGAGCTGTAATCACACCCCTGCACTCCAGCCTGGATGACAGAGCAAGACCCTGTCTCAAAATTGGGAAAAAAAGAGCTATAGATTAGAAAATAATACATCAACACCAAACAGCCATTCATATCAACACATTACATTCTGAGTATTTGCGGAAATTCCTCTTGGTCATCAAAGCCAAGGCTGTATTTGCTGATATAAAATTTAAAGTTGGGGAGGGCAGATGAACTAATAATATATATATGCTTTTTGAGGCAGGGTCTCATTCTGTCCCCCCAGGCTGGAGTGCGGTAACCTTGGCTCACTGCAACCTCTGCTGCTGGGTTCGAGCGATTCTCCTGCCTCAGCCTTCCGAGTAGGTGGGATTACAGGCGCCTGCCACCGTGCCAGCTAGTTTTTGTATTTTTAGTAGAGATGGAGTTTCACCATGTTGACCAGGCTGATGTCAAACTCCTGACCGCAAGTGATCCACCCACCTCGGCCTCCCTAAGTGCTGAGATATTACAGGCATGAGCCACCACTCCCGGCCGAGTTAATAATATTGAGAGTATGATAAAAGTCTCTGACAATGTTTGCATTTAAACAAAAGTTACATCAGATTTATTAAAATGTGGTTTGACAGTCATTCTGTACTTCAAAGAGTATGTGAAAAATAATTACAGTCTAAGTTTGAAAGCATAGTCTCTCTTAAATTACTTGAATTCGTATATTGTTTGTTTCAACTATGAGCATGTATGACTTTTTTAAAAAAATCTAATTCCCTGAGTTTAAAGATAAAAAATGAGATTATGACTTGTTCAGAGTCAGGCAGTCTGTTAGTGGGAAGTTAATAAAGACTGTATTTTTCCGTGTGTGTGTGTGTGTGTGTGTGTGTGTGTGTGTGTGTGTGTGTGTGTTTGCTGTGGTTGTTGACGTTAAAAGATAACTAGCATAATCCTAATATGAATTCTTTAGTTAATACTTGGTAAGAGTTCCTTACTATCATTTTTATGATGCTGAAGATTGGAATTGTGTATTATTTTATTGTAAGTACTTGTCAGTGGAAACAAAACTGAATTTTCTCTCAGAGAAGAATGGAAACGCTAGCTTGCTAGTTAGACAGCAATGTTGATTATACATTCATATCAGGAAACTTCCTTATACTTCCTCAAATAACTAGCCATTTGAACAAAGCCTTTCTGGGAAGACTGTGGCAATAAAAATATCAAACTTATTTACAGTCATTGAGAAAGAATTGGAATTATTTTCAATTTTAGAAGTGGCACAGAGAAAGCAAATCTGTTGCTGTTTTCAACATCTTCAAATATAACAGGCAATGTTAAAGGTATAGTTTATTTGCTATTTGTGGTAGCCGGAGCTGCAAGGTGACTGTCATCCAAAAGGCCATCAGGATGTCTACAACAGTGGAAAGGAGGGCTTTATTGGCAATATCAGTTTGCAAGCTGGGAAGAGAGACTCCAGCGTGGACCATACGTGCTGTCTCTTCAAAGACAGGAAGAGCAGGTTGGGTTTTATGCCTCGCAGGGTCTCTGTTACGTGGTAAAGTCAAACATTTTCAGCAGGTTTTGGGGGAAAAGTTATGCATATTTATAAGGGGGAGTCAAGTGCATGTGCTATGTATGTAACATCCATCCCATATTCACTTTGGGGTGAGTTGTAGCATTTAAATGAGGTGGAATTTGGCTCTTTATGTCAAAAGATGAACTATAGGACATAAACACAATTTGTGCACAGCCTCTGGAAGCTGCTGAAACTGGCTTAAGGTCGGCTGCAGTTGCTTGTCGAGAAAACAATAAGGCTGTCCTCCGTCCAATCAGAGTTGAGGTTATCTGGGTTATAAATCAGCCTGATAAATTGCCTGGGAGCTCCTATTGTTAGGGAGTGTAGAAACAGTGTGTTTTTTCTTGCAACCGTGGGAATTTATGGAATTGCCATGCTAGACCCCTGAACCCTCGACCTGTAGGTAACTTTTCCTAACCTTATGATTCTTCTTAGTTCATAAAAGGACATCTATTTTGGTCTCTCAGATCAAAGCCTCAAAGATCCTCTCTTCCTGGTATTTACACACTTCTGTAGTCCCTGCCAGCCTAAGAGGGCTGCCCCGTAAAACCAATAGAATATTGCAGAAATAATGTGTGACTTTCAAGCAAGGTCGTAAAAGACTTTGTGAGTTCTGTGCAATAATGAATGTTTATGCTTACTTTAAGCCACTAAATTTTGGAGTGATTTGTTACATAGTCATGGGTAACTAACCCATTACATATTTCATAATCCTCTACGTTATTATATTCTTGTCATAATGGCGATAATTATTGCTAACACAATTATCAATGGTGATAGTCACAACTACCATTTTTGTGGGCCAACTCTCTGTCAGGTAATTTAAGTGTATGTATAGCTCTTGCAATATTTCTTCAGAGTAGATTTTACTATTTTAATTCTACAAGTGAGACAGATGAGCTCTGAGGATGGCTTGCAGAACATCAGACAGTTACAAATGGCAGATCTGGGATTTGGATAAAGTCTTACTATTCTCTTTTCACTACTCCAAGGCACCGCTCTTAATGACAACAGAATTGTAAGTCAGAAATTTAAAAAGAGGAAAGCCTTGGATTTTGATTTTAAAATGTGAAGCTGTTCAACAGTCATCCAGCTCCAAAATAGTAACACATATTCCTCACTTTTTGTTACTTATTTTACATAAGCGTCCATAATATAAAAGTTCTTAGATAGCATTGTCTTATGTAGCAGTACCCTACTTGCAGCTGGGGTGTCCATACAGTTTCTATTGGTAAGATCTTGGCTGATGGCTAATTATTGTCATTGTTCAAAATTGGTGTCTGAAAACTTTGGACATTTTTAAGTTGTAGTCATATATTAAATGTTAATTTCAGAAACACAAAGCAACTACCATGCGCCTCATATCATGGCAAACACAGAAGGAGTTATTTTCAACTCGGAGAGTGCACTGGACTCACTGGGGAGCTTTTCTAAAGTATACATGGTTGAGAATGGATTTAAAACTCTTGTATATAAAGAGCATGACAATAAATATATTATTTCTGTTTCCTAGCAGTCCATGGTATATTGAGAGAGTCATATATTTAAACAAATATTTATCCTACAGTGGCTTTCCCTTCTCATTCTTTTATTTATATATATATATATATATATTAATATATTTTTTATATTTTTTCCCTTTCCCTTCTCATTCTTTTATATATATATATATGTGGAGTCTCGCTCTGTCACCCAGACTGGAGTGCAATGGCATGATCTCAGCTCACTGCAACCTCTGTCTCCTGGGTTCAAGTGATTCTCCTTTCACAGCCTCTCAAGTAACTGGGACTACAGGTGTGTGCCACCACTCCCAGCTAATTTTTGTATTTTTAGTAGAGAAAGGCTTCACCATATTGTCCAGGTTGGTCTCAAACTCCTGATCTCAGGTAATCTTCCCACCTTGGTCTCCCAAGGTGCTGGGATTACAGGCATGAGACACTGTTCCTAGCCCCTTCTTATTCTCCACTGCAGATTCCTTCTCATGTCTCCTCACTTTTGACACTGGATGCCCCAGAATTCAGTCCTCGGGCCTCATTTCTCTTCATCCTCATCCCTCAAGGACCCCATTTGGTCTCATGGTTTTAAATACCATACTGACAATTCCCAGATTTCTATCTCCCACCTGAACCTCTTTGCAGATTTGTATGTATCTCTGCCCAAGTCAAAGCTTTCCTGGAATGTCTGTAAGGGATCTCAAACCTAGCCTGTCTCACACTGATCTCCTGGACTTCCCTCTAAACTTTGCACTTTAGCATTCTTCCTTGTATCAGTTACTGACATGTCTATCCTGCTAGTTGCTCGGACCTGAGACTTTGGAGTTATCCTTGATTCCTCTCTTTAGCCATACCACGTCCGATCTATTATCAAATCTTATTGGCAACCTTCAAATCAAATCCAGAAGCTGCTGATTTCTTCCTAACCCCACCACTCCCACTTTGGTTTAAGTCACCTTTATCACTCTGCTGGATTATGGCAAACATCTCTTAATTTTCTCCCAACTTCCATCTCTTGCTCTCTTAAGGACTATTTTCAACAAAGTAGACAGAGGATGATATTATGTAAGTAGACAGATAACTTCTCTGCTCCAAAGTCTTTCAGTTTCACTCAAAATAAAAGACAAAGCTCTTCTAGTGACCTACAAGGTCCTTACAAATGCTTCTCAAATATATTTGTAAATGTTTTCCATTAACAGCACAAAGGAAGTAGTCTCGAGCAAAGCTATACTGTGCTATAGAAATAAGAGATGATAAAGTAATAATGATAACAAGATATAGTTGGGTTTGTAACGTTAATAGGTATAATATCTATAATAGTATCCTAATAAAGGAGAAAAGGAAACAGAGCTATATAGGAATAATGTTTCTATGTATCCCTGCAATTAAACTTGTGTAAATTTGAAGCTGGTTCTGATAAGTTAAGATGTGCATGGTAAACCTTAGAGCAACCATACTGAAAATAGTTAAAATTATTAAAGATGTAAGATGCTACATTAGAAAATATTTACCTAAGTCAAAACAAAGCTATAAAAGAGGACTAGAGAAACGAAAAAAACATGAAACATACAGCAAACAAGAAGTAAAATAGCAAACATAAATTTAACTATATAAATAACCAATTAAATTTGAATGGATTAAATCACCCAATTGAAAGTCAGAGATTGTCACACTGAATTAAAAACATGATCCATTTCTATGCTGTCTACAGAAGACACACTTTAGACTCGAAGATACAACAGATTTAAAGTAAAAGGATGGAAAAAGATACATTGTGCAAATAGCAACCACAAGAAAGCTGGAGTGGCTCTACTGATGTCAAAGTAGACTTTTAAAACAAAAAAGAGATAAAGATTTTATAGTGATAAAGGTCATCCATTAGCAATGTATAATAGTTATAGAGCACCAAAATACATGAAGCAAAAAAAGAGAGAAACAAGTCAACAATAATAATTCAGAACTTCAGTATCCACTTTTAGTAGTGGATAGTACAATGAGAGAAGATTAACATGGAAATAGAAGACCTGAAGAACACTATACATCAACCAGACTTACAACACTCCATGTAACCACAGACTATGATGACCTAACTGCAGTAAATTTAAAAGAATAGAAATAATGCCAAGTATAATATCTGATCACAATGAAGTAATATTTGAAATCAATAGCAGAAAAACAATTTGGAAACCTCAGAAATGGATATGAATTAAACAACACATTTCTAAATGTCCAGTGCATCCAAGATGAAATCAAAAGTAGAATCAGAAAATACTTTTAAGATGAATGAAAGCGAAGACATGGCATACCAAAACTTATGGGATGCAGGGAGTGATAGATAAAGGATACAGGATTTTTTTTGAGGTGCTTAAAATGTTGTAAAATTGACTGCAGTGATGTTTGAACATGTCCGTGAATATAACAACAACCATTTAACAGTACGCGTATGCTTGGTGAATTGTATGGCGTACAAATTATATCTCAATCAAGCTACTAAAAACTTTAATGTGTCTACGTGTCACCTGTGGGATTTTGTTTCAATATAGATTCTAATTTTGTGGGTCAAGAATGGGACCTGAGATACAGCATTCTTTTTTTTTTAATTTATAAAGAAAATGAATTTGTTTTTTTTTGTTTTTTAATTTTTTTGAGACAGAGTCTCGCTCTGTCACTCAGTCTGGAGTTCAGTGGTGCAATCTTGGCTCACCGCAACCTCTGCTTCCTGAGTTCAAGCGATTCTCCTGCCTCATCCTCCTCAGTAGCTGGGATTACAGGGGCCTGCCACCACATCCAGCTAATTTTTGTATTTTTAGTAGAGACAGGGTTTCAACATGTTGCCCAGGCTGGTCTCGAACTCCTGATCTCAGGTGATCCACCTGTCTCAGCCTCCCGAAGTGCTGGGATTACAGGCATGAGCCACTGTGACTGGCCAAGAAAAGGAATTTCTTTCTTAAGCCATGGAGGTTAAGAAGAAGGCTGAGAGGCTGCTGAGGGTCTTCTTGCTGGTGGGGACTCTGTGTAGAGTCCCTATCCTATGTGATAACAATACCACTAGTCTCAGGTCCACACTTTAAATAGCAAGGCCAAGAGCATCAGACTTCTTATTACCTTTCTGATCTCATCTCCTGCCACCTTCGTGACTGGATTCATGAGTGACTGAGAGTTGGATTACAGCCACCCGGATCATTATGTGTCCCTCAAACACACCATGCCTACCTCTACCTCCAGCCTTTGCAGTTGTTATTCACTTTGCCCAGAATGCTCTCCCTACACTTGCACCCCCTTGTATTTGCACAGCTTACTTAATTACATTTTTCAAGTATGTGCTCGATTATCACCTCTCAGGGCTTCCTTGGCCACCCTACAAAACTGCAACCCTGTTCCTCATACTTTCTTTCCCCCGTTGTCCTGCTTTACTCTTTGTTTTTTTGTATTACTTAGTACATTGAAGTACCTAGCACTTTAACATGCTATTAATGTATGTATTATTTGGGTTTGCTGTCAACCCTTATTACAATGTAAACTTCACGAGAACATAGATTTTTGTGTTCCGTTGATTAGTACTGATGCACAGAACAGTGTCTCATGCATAGCAAATGCCCAGTAAATATTTTTTTCAATAAATACGTGAAAATAAAAGGATAAGTGCTATAGGGATATGTAATAGATATAGGAGTGGTGCAAAGGAGAGTCAGGAGGGAGGGAAGGATCCACTCTTGTTATGTGAGTTGGGACAACTGAAGATGCAGAAGGTTAATGGCCACTCATATATGGCTTAAAAATCTTAGCAGGTGTTCTGTGCATGTTTGCTCCGTGTCTGTTGTAACTTCAAGAAATGGTGAAATAGTGAATTTGTTGGTTCTATCAGACTCTGCAATGTATAGGACTTATTTGTAAAAACTGATGGTATAAAATCACTAAATTGTCACTTTTATCTCTGGATACCCTCTTACAGGTCTGGAGATTTCTTTCTATAAACTTGAAAACAGGTCATCATTTTTTTCATCTTTAGAAATCTTACAGTGACTGTATGACAGGATGAAATATGAAAATCATAAACATCAGACTCATTATTTGTTTATTCATTCTCTTTATCCTGGTGATGTATTTGCGGGTTGCAGATATTTGTGAAGAAGAAGTGATATGGTTTGGCTGTGTCCCCACCCAAGTCTCATCTTGAATTATAGCTCCCATAATCCCTGTTTGTCATGGGAGGGACCTGGTGGGGAGGTAATTCAATCATGAAGGTGGGTTTACCTGTGCTGTTCTCATGATAAATAGGTCTCAAGAGATCTGATTGTTTGATAAAGGGCAGTTCCCCCTGCACACACTCCCTTGCCTGCCACCATGTAAGACATGCCTTTGCTCCTCCTTTACCTTCCTCCATGTTTGTGAGGCCTCCCCAGCCATGGGGAACTGTGGATTCATTAAACCTCTTTTTCTTTAGGAATTACCTAGTCACAGGTATTTCTTCACAGCAGTATGAAAATGGACTAATACAAGAGACTTCAAGATACTGAAAATTCTGTTTTGTGTTTTGCTGTGAGCCACTGCTTGATTTTGGGATTGTATCAAATTTTCCATTGAGGTACAATTCAGTTACCCCAAAATAATGCTAAGAAATAACCTCATGAATAGATTGCCATTTGTGCTATAAATTATTGGCCGATCATCCAGATCTATCGTTCGTGCTTTTTCTTCTTGCCGCATGTACTTGAGGCTGACTTCCCTGGACGCCATTAATAAATGTACTCTCTTTCTCTTACCCTTTGGTGTCTGGTTAGGTTCAGCCTATGGGAGTCACTGGGAGGAGAGTGGAAGGTGGAAGGAGAGAGAGATTGGGGGATTTACTCCCCTGCATCCCTCTCTGTGGGCTGGGATTAGGGATGACTGCATCTCTACCAACGGCTATCACCCTTGTCTTCACCTACAGTCACAGCTCTCAATTGGTCACCTGTAGGTTTGGGGGTGGTAACAGCTCTTTTACTCTACCCTGCTGATGGCCCTAGTGTGCTCCACCAATCTGTGTAGCGTCTCCTCCATCACATCCCACCCCTTTGTAAATAGATACACCATTCCCTCTTGGTTGGCTAAGGTTAGTCACTGCTCACAGCATTTCCTAGCACATCTTAAGTATATGCTTAATACCAGTACCTGTTCTAGAACAAAGGAAGCATCCCTTAAAAAAAAAAGTCTGACTTTTTCAAATAATACAGTATAGCACTTTGGAGATTTCACTGAGGCTGTGGAGATGCATCTTCAGGAGTTAATCTCTGAAGCTGCTTTCTAATATTTATTTAACTTGTCTGAGGGACATTAAAAGATACGGAGAAAATAAGTTTCAGATCCCCCTTTCCCATGCCAGTTGACAATACCCATGACACTCTAATTAGAAGTTACCATCGTGCCTGGTTGAAAACGATGTAAATTGAAGTCTTCTACCTTTAGTGGATGAAATGTCAGAGCCACTGCAGAGCTCACCTCAGTCTACCTGCCATACACTTCTCCTAGTTTAGCTTTCGTACACTCATTAGCTATTCCTTGAAAGAGTATTACGCAGTGGAAATGATTGACTATATTGACTGAAAGTCTTGTAGCACTGCATTCGTTTGCAGAATCTGTTTTCAAGTAGAGCTGAGCTCTTCAGGGGCTTGGTGAAAATGCTGCAAAAGACTTTTTGATCTGCACAGAACACCACTGAGAAAACTACTGACTTAATATTACTGTGTTATCCCCACCTATTTCAGTGGGTGAAAAATGGTTGGCGTTCACCATGAAGAGATGTCATAGGAAACCAAATCAGTATCTCGGCTGCTTAAATAAGACTAATAAATGAATATCTCCAAGATAACTTCTAGGCGTAGTAAGTATCCAATACAGTAGTCCCCCTTGTCTGCATGGGATGTGTTTCAAGACCCCCTATGGTTTCAAGACCCCCCACTGAAACCATAGACAGTGCAGAACCCTATATATACTATGTTCTTTAAGTCTGATAACTGAGACGTCTTCGAAGTAACTAAGTCAGCAGGCAGATAGCATAGACAGGGTGTATCTGTTGAACAGAGGGATGATTTACATCCCAGGCTGGATGGAGCAGGATGATGTGAGATTTCATAGGCCACTCAGAGCAGTCCATGATTTTAAACTTATGAATTGTTTGTTTCTGGAATGTTCCATTTAATATTTTTGGACTGTGGTTCACCATGGGTAACTGGAACTGAAGAAAATGAATCCATACATAAGGGGAAACTACTGTAAATATTTAATCATTCAATTAATTAACCATAAATTATAGTGTTTGAAAAGCCCTCTTTATATCTTAATTGAGATCAAACTAGTCACAGCATGTGGGTCTTCATCTTCAAAGAGACGTTTCTAGAAAAATGTTTAAAATTTTAATATGACATTTATTATCATTTAGTAGGTTATAATTTGTGGCTCATTTTGAGTATTACTAATAATGATTTAAATAGGCATTATTCTTTTGAACATAACTTGCTGCATTATTTAGTGTGATTTATTGTATGTCTTGGGACAGAAAATGTTTCTGATGGGATTAATTTTCAGTTTCATTATGAAAATAGATAAGCTACAACATAATATATTGGAAAGAGCCAGAATGTGAATCAAAAGACATGAGTTTAATTCTTAGCTCACCTACATACAATGCAATATTGAGCAAGATGTTTATTTTCTCAGAAGTTTTAGTTTTGTCATCCAGAAAAACAGATATGATAGCTGAAGCAGAGTGACCTCCCAAGATTTTAGGGTAATATGTAAGTGTGCAGAAAGTATGATGCGATTTAGAACATTTTACTTAACAGGAAGCTTCTGCAGAGATGCACCTATCACCAAATTCGCCCGCAGCTGTAGCACACATGTGGTTTTTCCTCCTCAATGATTTTTGGTGGCAACCCTGCTTCCATTTTATAATTGTGATGATCCTATGGCAGTCTTAATTTTCTAAAAAAAAAACTGTTGGCGATTTAACTTTCACTAAAAAAGGGTAAGCACTTAGAAAAAAATTTGCTTTGATATCCCTTATTCTTTTGTCTTCCCCCTCTGCAATATTAGAGGATAAAGCTTCATTTCTAGATGGGATGTAAAAATGATTTTTGAACACATAATCTCAGGGAGTAAGTAGCCTAAGTACTGTCTTCCAATTGTAAAATGTCTAGAAGTATATCTAATAATAGATGGGTCTGCTATAAGGTATTCACTTGATTTTACATATCAGTGACCATAAAGTCAAAAGCCATTTTATTTGGCTAACTTACCAGTAAACTTGGATACATTATGATTGACGTCTTTCAATATTAGGTTAAATTGGAACCAGCTACAGTGTATGGGGGGGGGGGGGTGTTGAAACCGAAATATTGTAGACTATCCACATTCTACAATGCACAGTTTTCCCAATTGTCCGTGGATGGCCATTTTAATGTTCTATACTAAGCTCAATATACAGGTGAGAATGATTGCAAGAAAATCTCTGCTTTTCAAGTAAGCTAAAGTAAAAGTATAATATACTTAGGAGCATTTGCACACAATTTTGTTGGCAATAAAGTCACCTTTAATTTTGCAAGGTAGTACTTGCTGTTTGGATGTTATATGATCGTTTTGTATAACCCAGAGCCACTCTGGATCAGTCTTATTTGATGAGCTATGTGTGGCAGCAAAGTCTCGCCTGGCCTTTTCAGCAAGCTTCAATGAAGCTCAAACTATGGGGATAAGGAATGGGTGTGAGCCAGGCCAACAGGCTCCTAGCTGGGATGAGAAGTATAGGAGCTATCATGAGCTCATTCATGTTTTACTATTAGCTTGGGTGGAGGGGGAAGCAGAGAAACCTAATTTGTCAAATTTGCTAATTCCTGTGGTGTAAATGCTCCCATTTCAGCTGATTTCAGGCTACTAATGGTTTAATAACCTGTTCACAACATTCCTGGAAACTTAACAGTCAGCTCCCACAAGCATGTATGAGCCAACTCCAGCATATTAATAAGATAAAGTATGGAGGAAGGGACAAGAGGATCCCCACACCCATGCCATGTCAACAGAAAGGGCTGAGAAAGATTACCCTCAAGTCCGAGAGTCAGCCAAAAAGAGATAGGGATTTATTGTGTTTGTTTTTAAGTTGCAGAGGTTAGATCACTACTACCTAGCAATATAAACCCCTTTCTCCATTTCCTATGTGAACTTACCAGCAAGTTCTACATTGGTCACTATTGAGAGAGCTCAAAAAGAAAGATGGGTACAGTCAATGTATGGGTTACTCACAGAAAAAGGGGGTAGTAGTTTAACAGGACACATACACACATATATGCATGCCTTCTTTAATGCTAAGAAACTGGGAAATTAAGAAGGGTGAATTGGATTACTGGACTGAGAAAACTGACTAATGAGCTGTTAAGCTCTAATGTGAGAACTTTCAAGCAATACACTGAAGGAGGGCTGGGCTTTAAATGGGAGATGTGTAAGTAGGAAAAGTCATTGGAAGTCGGTGCTGAGGGAAGTTTTAAGTGGAAGCCATAATCCAAGCTTGGAGCTTATTCAGAATAGTTTATGACCTCATTGCATGTTATATTTAAACATGCATTTCCTAGGTTAACAAAAACAAATCAGCATGTCATAGGGATTGTGCTGGGCCAGAAATGGTCAGACTTCCAAGTCCTAGAGGGGAAGGGAGAGACTGAGAAACCAACATGTAAACTCATAATTAAATTCAATGTGAGAGAGGATATTACAGAAGTGTTGGTCAAAACAGTCTGAGCGCTCATAAGAAGTAGTAACTTATTAGCTATCCAGGAAACTCTTTTAAAAAGTGTATCAATTTAAATATACTCTAAGTTCATAATAAATCAAATTTCAAATTTTAGATATTCAGTCCTTAAAAATGGCTGATATATAGTACTTATTATCTGAGTTATAGCATCATGGAAAATATAATTTTTAGTTTAATAATAAACATTTAAAAATTTTTTGAGGATAAATAATGTTTGATGAACTTCAACTTAAGTGTATAATTTGCCAAGTGTTGGCATGTGTATACAACATTTCTACAATCATTAGATGATGATGTTATCTCTGAATAAAGACAGTTTTACTATTTCCTTTTTAGTCTGGATGGTTTTATTTCCTTTTCTTCTTTATTGCATTTGTTGGACCTCTAATACAGTGTGGAATAGACATGGTGAAAGTGGACATTTTTGCTTTGTTCCTGATCTTAGGGGGAAAGCATTCATCATTCAGTCTTTCGCCATTAAGTGTGATCCTAGCCATAGGTGTTTTGGAAATGCTCTTTATCAAGTTGTGGAAATTCCCTTTTATACTAAATTTTCTGAGACATTTTGTCATTGTTGAATGTTGGATCAGGTCAAATCCTTTTGTGTACTGAGATCATTGTGTTTTCTTTTTGAATCTGGTAATATGGTGAGCTGCTTTGATTGATTTTAAAATAAACCAAATTCCTGATGTACACCTCAGTTGGTCACAGTGCTTTATCCTTTCTACATGTTGTTGGGTTCAATTCAATAATGTTTAGTGGAAGATATTTTGCATCTATCTTTATGTGAAATGTTGTTCTGCCTGTTTTTTGTTTTTGTTTTTTTTTTAATGTCTTTTCATTATTTTTGTATCCAGGTAACCCTGTTCTCATACAGTGAGTTGGGAGGTGTCTTACCCCCTTCAATTTTCTAGAAGAGTTTGTATAGAATTGGTATTAATATTCCTTAAATATTTGATGAAAATTCTCCAGGTGAAGCCACTTGAGCCTAGTATGTTTTGTTTTGTTTTGTTTTTTGTAGGAAGAATTTTGATTACAAAATCAATTTTATTGGCTATAGGCTTTTAATGGCTATAGGACTATTTTTGTTATCAATTTCTTCTTGAGTGGGCTTGGGTACTTTGTGTCTTTCAACACATATATCCATTCCATCTAAGTCACCAAATATTTTGGCATAAAGTTATTCTATTTTAATGTTTTTAAGATTCTTAGCACTCCATCCTCTCTCATTTCTTATACTGGTAATTTGTATCTTTTCTCACTTTTTCTAATTGGTGTGGCAACAGTTTTATCAATTTTATTGATGTTTTGCAATGAACCGCCTTTTGATCTCATTAAATTTAAAAAATTTTATTAATTTCTACTCTAGTCTCATTTTTTTCATTAATATTCTTTACTTGGGAATATTATTTCCTTGCTAAAAAATATACTATAGATAAAGCCCTTCTAACTTTGTTTTAATGATTCTTATTTTTTTACTTTTATTTGCTTATTTATATAAAATATGCTTCATGTAGACAACATGTGGATTGGTTGTTTCTTCCTCCTCCTCCCTCTTCTTCTCCGTTTTTGTCTAGCCTTCATCTTCATCTTCTTTTCATCTTCTTTCATCTCCCAGTTTGAAATTTTTGCCTTTTAATTGGTATGTCTAGATCATTTACATTTGTTGAGATTAGTCAGACGGTTGGGCCTAAGTCTACCATCTTGCTGTTTGCTCTCTGTTTTACCTGTTCTTTGTTCCCTTCTCTCTTTTCTGCCTTCCTTTGGATTGAGTATTTCTGTGATAACATTTTCATAATTTTGTTTGGTTTTGCTCGTTGTTTTAGATGAGAAGAATGCATCTTTTTCTTATTGCTGCCTGTTATCAAATGATTTATACCACTTCTATTTCCACTTCCTCTCCCCTACCTTTTCCTGGCCTTTGTTCTATAGCTGTCATGCATTTATGTCTATATATATAACCACCTCCTCAAATATTATTATAGTCACTTTAAACAATTATCTTTCAGGAAGACTTAGAAAAATAAGAAAAAGTCTTTCATATATATTTACATATTTTCCATTCCCAGTAGTCTTCATCATGTTCTGTTAATCCAGGTATCAGTCTGATTTCATTTTTCTTCTCCATTATGTCTTCAACATATGTTCTATCTCATTGTTGTAGAGTGCAACTAATGAATAAGTTACTAATTGAAATAAAATTTAAGAGTTTTCTCACTCAAAGGGATATTTGCATTTCAAATGAGAACACAAAGACTAAAGAATATTCTTTGCTTTAGGAATTAATACTTAGTGGTGGAATTTCAGATAGGGAGAGATCTATTGGGGACTGGGATCCTGCTCCGTGCTTCTCAAACTGTACCATGGTGCCTATAGATTATTATGTCAGTAAGCATCTCTCTCAACAGTCCAGTCTGGGTGTTGAATGTACAGTTCAAAATTAAAACTTAAGATAATTATTTGTAAGAAATTTTTGTCTATACATTCCAAGGTAAATGTATGAACTTAAGAGTCTAAAAAATCTGTTGACTACATATTTATGGCAACATCTGTAAATATATCTTATTTGTCAATTATTTGAAGGCAAGATGAAATGCCCACAGGATATATATGTGAGTTGGTGTGCTGTCACGGTTTTTAATACTATACTTCGCTTATGATATGTGCAAGCTACAGATCCCTAAACCAACATAATAATCATTTACAAATTGTATTTTCTTGGTGTTTTGAAATGAGTATGATTTTAATTATTCCTGACTCACCTTGTATCAAAAAATATTTATAGACTAAAATGAATAGATTATAAAAGTATCTTCCAGAAGATTTACATATGAAATCATTATTTTCTAATTATATTGACATTTAATTTTTAGGTATTCAGAGAACGACTACCTTCAGATTATCACAGATATACAGAGTTGTCCATGGAAACGGCAAGCAGAAGAATATGCAAATTTTAGGTAAATTTTTTTTTCATTAAGAATATGAGATTTTTAAACTGTCTTGTTCATTTGCTTTGTTGGAAAAATCAGCAATTTGTTGTTAAAAGAGAAGTAGAACCAACCCCTGCTGGCAGTGAGGCCTGCGAGAATCTAAGACCCCCTCATGAGGCACGGGGCATTCCATCCCCATCTCTTGTGTAGAAATTTGCGTTATGTTACTGTTTTCATTACAAAAAAAATCCCAAATTCAAAAGAAAGATTTTATTATGTTTTAAAGTTATATTTTAGAAGATGTTGTGTTTTTTTGGTACCATTTACATTTGTTATTTATTTATTTAGTAAATAAGATGTGATAGTATTAAAGAATGTTTGGAAAACATAATCCATAATCCCATCACTTTAGAACAACTTTTGTTTTCTGCATACACTCTTCCAGTTTTTCCTCATTCACTTTTTAACACAAGTGACATTCAGGGGTGTGAGTTGCTCTAAGTAATAACTCAGGGAGGAGGTATCAACTGACAAAACCAGGTTATCACTTGACCGTTATAGGGCTGTGGTTGGAAAACTTGTAGCCCATCCAGACAAAAATAAGCTTTGTTAAAGCAATATGCAGTGAGGGAGAGTCAATACTTACCTGATAGTTCTTGTCCGCCATACCTCCACATATTATAGATCAAGGTCAGTCTGTCTCTGTGCTTGCTTGGTCTAGATTGCTCTGGTTTTGGTTTGTGAGTGGGGCTTCTTTTCTTTTTCCTTCTCCTTTCTCTTTGTCTTCTTTTTCTTCTTTCTTCTTTCTATCCTTTCCTTCTCCTCCTCCTTCTTCTTTTTCTTCTTCCTCTTCTTTTCTTCTTTCTTCTTCCTCCTCCTTTTTTCCCCTTCCTTCCTTCCTTCCTCCTCTTCCCTACTGTTCCCTCCTCCTCCTCTCCCTTCTGCTGCTGCTTCTTCTCCTTCTTCTCTCTTCTCCGTCTCCTCCTCCTCTTCCTCTTCTTCTTCTCCTTCTCCTTCTCTTTCTCTTATCCTTATCCTTCTCCCTCTCCCTCCTCCTCTTCATCCTCCTCCTTCTCCTCCTCCTTCCTCCCCTCCTCCATCTCCTTCTTTTCTACACTCTGATTCTTTCCTGTACATTCCATTCCAATTTCATCCTATGCCACATCATTTTATTCTATTACGATCCAGAGACAGGTCTTTATCTTTACTCATTATTTTCAAAGTTTACTTGAAGCATTAAACTTATAAAAATATTACTAAAGAGACTTTGCTTTCCCCTAAAATACTCTAAGAAATATCTGCTGTATGATTCTCTTTTGCATGTGGGAAGGCAACTCTTCTTGTTTGCCTTGTGCAGTGGCTCTGCTGTTCCTTCTTTAGTCAGAGTATGCCGGTATAATTGGACCAATGCCTTTGCTTCTGCTACCAACATGAGGGGGTTCTGCTCCACCCCTACTGAATGAAAGAGTACCTTCCTGGTTGTGTCAAAGCCAAAAGTGGGTATCTCCCCTCCACTGGGTAGACACATGGATGCCGTGACTTCCTGTAGGATACCATTTAGCATCCTTCCTACCTGATATTTAGGAAGAGAGGCTGTAAAGGGGATTCCTGCTTAACTATTTTATTTCCAAGATGATTCATGCTATACAATTCTATTTAAGACTGGATTTGAGAGGTCCTGGTGGCAGGAAGTTGAGATTGAAAATTGCACAATCATAACCTGAATGATCACAGGGTCAACAAGTGATAACAGAGTCTGATTTTGAGAGACCTTTCTGCATATGAAAAACAGACCAAAAAAAAAAAGGAGAGGGAGAGATTCAGGTAGTGAGCTATTGAGGATGAATCTAAGATAATTAGCTGGAAAGATAGATTAGTAATGACTGTAATGATAAAAGTAGGGAGTATAGGAGCTTTTACTTCTGGCTGTTGAGTTCAGACCGAGCCTCTTGATAGTAATGCAAATAAGACAAAGTGTACCAAACACCTGTGTGAGGGCACTGGCATGCCACCACATCAGGGCGAATTTAAAGGACTAAAGCCCAGGCAGGTGAGGGGGAGCCCAACAATAGGGGCTATTTTTCTCACAAGGAACTTGCCAAATATAAAGGCAAAATTTGGCTGAGAGGCAGAAAGCCTGAGCAGAGCTTCCAGCAATCCCTGGAAAAACCAGTTTTCAAAAAAACTGAAGGCCAATTTTGAATCATTTCCATCCTGAGTTGGATTTAGATCTGCCCTTAGCTTAGATGCCTGGTAGGAGCAAAAGGAAATTCCCTTTGGAGGAAGGTAACCTTATTCAGAGTCTTAAATCGTCTCTATACGTATTCACTCACAGTGTCTGACTCAATTTCAAAACGATATTATCTGTAAATCTTTTTTCTTTCTTTCTTTTTTTTTGGACAAAAATCAGTCTCTTCAAATCCAGAGCTATATGAGAGTCACTGCTGCAGATTATGATGTATGGAATCTGCATAGATGGCTGCTCCATGGAGGGTACAGCCATTCTTACCTTAGTACCATTTTGATGTTAAAAAAAAATTCATCAGTAACCATGACAACTACTCCCAATGGCCTCTCCATCCCTTCAGGGCCAAGTTAGGTAAACATCTTAGGCCAGGCACAGTGGCTCACACCTGTAATCCCAGCCCTTTAGGAGGCTGAGGCAGGTGGATCACTTGAGGTCAAGAGTTTGAGACTGGCCTGGCAAAAATGGTGAAACCCCATCTCTACTAAAAATACAAAAATTAGCTGGGCATGGTGGTGCATGCCTGTAATCCTAGCTGCTTGGAAGGATGAGATGGGAGAGTCACTTGAATCTGGGAGGCGGTGGTTGCAGTGAACTAGATTGCACCACTGCACTGCAGTCTGGGTGACAGAATGACTCTGTCTCAAAAAAAAAAAAAAAAAAGTAAACATCTGGGGCTATAATACACTTTTTTTGTTGTCATAGAAGAGAACAGGCACAGAGACATTTGTTTATCTACTTGAATATTTATTATATTGTAATGTTCTTTTTATGGGCATATTTCTAAACTAAATTATAGAAACCCTCAACAGAAGCTTATGTAATTAAATCATAATAAACCACCTACTTTCCTAAATTTTTACTGATACAGCTGGCCAAACCTGGGGGAGTCTCTGCCTTGCTGAAAAGCTGATATTATGGATATGTCCCCTGTAATTATAAATGTCCGGTAGCTAAATCAGTTTTAATTTTATTGTATTTACTTAGAGAATTTTATACCAAATTGAAGAAAAGTAGAATGCTAGTTTTAAAAATGTGGTAATTTTTAAGCAGCAGTTACAAAAGTTACATTAAATTTGGAAGAACACAAACAAGCGAATATATTTTAAACCCATCTTGTAACTTCCAACAGTTGATACCTGGGGATTATTTGAAAGTTATAGGACTCCTGTGGTCAAATGATCTAACAATAAGAGAGCTTTAAAGTTATTTTTCTTAAATAAATAATATGTCACTTGGTATCAAAAAAGGTAAAGCTTATTTAGCCACAAATATTTAGGATTTAGTAAGTCAGAGCACCAAAGTCTTTTTTCATGCCTGGTAGAGAGGGCTGGGCACAAAATAGGACCTTAATAAAAATATTAAATAAATGGATGTATGAAAGTAAACAAAAAAGTATAATGTTTTCTTACTGAACTCAAAGGATTTATAATCACTTTAGAAAGACAAGAAATATAAATATGAATATTTATGATTGAATACCAGAATAAGTGATTTAGAAATACTGTGCTATGTTAGTGCAAGATCACTGTGGGATATAGTTTTTTGTAAGTTTGTGAGAAGAGGCAGAATTTGAGCTGTAGCTCTAAAAATGGCTGGAAAGGGAGGGTGAGACCAATTTGGCAGTGACGAGGCTAGGACTAAAGGCCAGTAAGTTTCAAGGCCACTTGGGCTGGAGCAATGAACTTGTACTATTAGGTATGCAGGATAAAGGGGATTATTTCAGGTAGACAAGGAAGGATCTGATGCACAGAGATCTGGTTATCAGAGTAAAGTCCACAGACATTCTATAGATACCAGGAGCCCAAGAGTGTTACATGTAAATTTTCAGTGCCACAAAAGAAGTAGTACTTAAATATAAATTTCCTTAGCAAGGCAATTTACTTCTGTAGAAGGGTGCATCTCACAGATGGAGCAATGGCAAGTGCACACCTGGACAAGGGAGGGGAAGGGGTTCTTATTCCTGATTCAGGTAGCCCCTACTGCTGCGTCGTTCCCCTATTGGCTAGGGTTAGACTGCACAATCTAAGCTAATTCCAAATGGCTACTTTAAAGCAGGGGTATGAGCCGGAGTGGCAGGGTGGGTAGTTTGGCAGAAAGGATGGTTACGGACAGGTCAGAGCAGGTGACCAGGGGGTGACTCAGGTCAAAAGCAGGTGACCAGGGCAGGTGACAAGAGCAGGTGACTGGGATGAGTCAGGACGGAGCAAGGGACTGGGAGAACAGACGTGAACTACTGATTAGAACTGGTGGAAAAGGTTGTTTACTGAAACCATAAGAAAGTTAAACTTTAAAATGGAGAATTAAAGAATAAGAGAGCTGAATATACAGTGATTCTTTGAAGAGAAACTTGGAGTTCACTATATCTAACAAGAGAAATATTGCTAGCAAAGGAATTACAAGATGAATTCATTGTTTTAGGGGAAGTATTCAGACAGCAAATGAATGAAAGCAAGTTGGACTATTAGGAGGGAGGGAGTATAGAAAGTCAGAGCAGGTATGGGCTGGTTGTAGACAAGTGACTACAGAATGGTGGCCACCTACAACGTCAATGGTAGCTATGAAAATATCAAGAGAGAGAGATGCTTGACTATGAGCCCTTTGGGATGTGGTATTATCTTTTTATGTCCAGTGCCTATCACATAGATGGTACCTAATAAATTGCTCCATAACTGAAGACTTGGTAGGACTTGGTTTCTTGTTGACTTCCAGTTCTCTCATTGAAGGAAAAGAAAAATAAAGTCAAATGAGAAATCTCATATCTGCAATACTCATGCTGCTACTGACTGTAGAGAGCCAGCCCCACATCACCCATGGGTACCCCGAGTTTGGTGGTGACAAAGGAATGAGAAAAAGACAGATTAAGAGAGACAGTGTGACCAGGGGGACCGTCACCTTATTACTCTGGAGGAAACAGTGAAGGCCCTGAGCTCAGAACATCCACTCTATGTATTGGTTACAATCACTTTGATCTACAGGGTAGGGGTGGAGTAACGGTGGGGGAGAGGGTGATGGTGGAGTGAATCTGTGAGCCGGGACTGAATCAGTGAGCCGAAACTGATGTGTCATTCTAACTATTGATAACAGTGGCGGTTTGGGAGTTTCACAAAACGAGAACATGTGGGTATCTTTAGCTTATTATCTATGTATTGCTCATGAAACACGGGCCTTACAAGGAGCCTACAAGCCTGGCTGTGACATAGTGCTACGAAGGGGTTCTATGTCCTCGAGCACAGTGTTTACGGTAACAGAGCCGAGGTCACCCTGCACCGGAACACGAGGCTTGAAGAGGCCTTCCTCCTCAGAGGCCTCCTGCGGCCTTCCACAGTTTGTTGTTCCTTGTTTATGTGTTACTCATAACCAATTTATGTAGGCACTCTGTCAGTCCTTTCTCCTTTGTTGCTTTTCCCAACACTGACAGATATAAAGATTTCAAAGAGAAATTGGATTGAAAAGATACAACCATCTTGGACAGGATGTGTTTCAGCTGACTTTGGGACAGCTGGATACAGAAGACCATTTCCTTGGTCTGGGAAAAATATAAATGCCAAGAGAAAATGAATTCTCTCAAAAAAGAAAAGCAACTGCAGTTTAAATCTGGCTTTTGTAAGAAATAGAGCTTCTCCAAGTCTATCTTCTCAGCAATTTTAACTTTCTTTTTGTGCTATGAGGGGGTTTGTCCTCGTTTTGATAGATTCTAAGCTTTTACTCATTCAGCGCTTAACTGTGGGTCTGAGAACTTGGTAGCTGGAGTTTGAGGCTAAGATTTCCTTCAGCTTTTACCTGGAAACATGAGAGGCTTAACTAGGAAGATTCTTAATCTGAAGTCTGTAAAAGTGGTTTCCTAAAACTCTTGAAATTGTTTGTGAGATATTACACATGTTTCTGGGAAAAGAATCTGTAATTTTCGTCAGATTCTCAGAGGAGTCGAGGACCTTCCACATGCAGTAATGTATTTCTAAGGATCTTTCTGGCCTTGAGACTCTGTTTGGGGTTCAGTTGCGTCTTTCACCTTCCCTGATGCGTGGTTATCCCAGGCGTAGGTGTGATTCTGGCTCAGATTTACCTCTACCTCTACTCCACAAATTGTAAGTTTCTGCTATGAATTTGTATTTTGTGAGATACTAGTTGAACTCAGTTAAAGAGAGATTTAAGTCAGAGTTGAAGATGCCCTGCCTTGAATCTTTGAAGAATCTTGAATCTTTGAAGAAGGACGGTCTTTCTTGATATCTAATTTATTTTACGTGTAGCTGTACAAAGTCAACAATGTTGAGGTGTCTGCCTTTTCTGCTTTTAAAAGCTTGATTGATTCTCCTATAAGAGGTCCCCACCCCCTTCCCTCTAAGAACAAGCTAATGCACAAAATACTTTGTGAAAAATCTAGCTGGATTTCAGTCTAAGAAATTATTCTTCTCACAGTCTCTCCCTCTGATTTTTAGAAAGTGATGGATAATCATTTGCTTGAGCGTGACACTCAGCTATTTGAGAGTAACATTGAGATGCTTAAATTTAAATTAAACATGATATGAGACGCCCTCTACTCCTCCTTCCCTACTTCTGCTTCACCCTTGAAGGCTCCTTTCTGAAACTCTGGAAACTTCTGGTAAGCAGGTTTTATCCCAGCAGAAGATCTCTGAGCTTCAGTAATTAGTCTTAGATTCCCTAGGTAACTTGCATGGTAATTACTGCATTAGCTTTCTTGAATCGTTTTCTAACTTAAAAGAACTGTGTTCATTTGTATAACCAATTACGGAAAACTAATAGGTCCACAGTAACAGTGCTTAATTTTTATTTTACTTTCACTTCCCCCTACCCCCCAGAAATACATACACTATGATTTTGTTTTTTAGTTTCTTTTGGAGCCACTAATACCATTTGATTTTTTTTGGATATCCTCATGTTTCAAAGAGATGAGTTGGAATCCAAGACGACTGAATATTATCAATCACTTAGTTACTGAAAACTTAGTGGCAGCAAACAGTGGTATTATGTAAACCCACATATTTATGACTCATGGAAATGAGATACTTTTCAAATGACTTGTAAAACAGGTATTTTGCGCCTTATTGCTTTGTTACAGATAACTATTACATGGTGGCGATTTTATTAAATCTTGATATCCCCCCCCCAGGTTTGGTTAAATTAAAATTTATTGGAAGTTCTTCCTTTGTCTTTCTTGTGTTGGAGATGTGAGAAAAGGTTCCAGTGCTGTATTTGTAGATTCACTGATATTTAAAAAATAACAGTTACTATGTTACTTTCATTTTTATTTGCACTCTTTGAAGAAAATAGTGTTAAACAAAATAAACATGCTTATCTACCACATAAGTTTATTTTTTAAATATATGACATTTACATGATTCGAACCATGCCATTTAATGACTTAACTTTGTGAAAGAATATAAATTATGAAAATAAAGAGATGGGAGAAGTTAATCCATATTTTGCAATAAATCGTAGAGCTGGAAAACCACACTTGGTTTTACCACAAAGTTTTCAGTTATTTTGTGAACTATTTCTCCAAAAGCAATTGTATTGTTTGATTTTGGTTAGCATTTTGTGAGCTTGCACTTTTTCATTCAGTCAACATTTATTGAACCTTATTATGTTCCAGGCATTTTTTTTCTGTAGGACAAATTTCTTGGAGAAAATCAAAAATCATCTCTGCTAGGGGCTTCTTTTGATAATACAAGACTAAGTTCATTTTTCTGAGCCACCATTCTCCTCCTGTAATTGTTTGCTATTTACAATTCATACGGGGGTGACTACATTGACAGCTGAAAGCAATGCATATTTTATTTTATTTTTAATTTAAGAAGATGTGTGTACTTTATGATAGGTGTTTTGGGTCACTTGTTAGATTGAAAAAGCTTTTTTCCTTGTTTCCTCTGTGTTGAGACCATTTTTCATCATTAATATACTGTCATATCATCTTCTATTTGTCGTGCTATACAGCATGCCTGTGCATTTAGAAAAGCAACAAAAACCACACCATGTCATTACTTCTGCCATATTTAATAAAAGAAGCTGGCTCTTGTACGTTTAGGGACTAGCTCCTCTCCTTGGTCTTCAGAATATGAACTTCGCCATCAAAGTGTGTGGCACTCACACAGGGTTCACTGGCCTTCTCAATTCTATTTCAAAATTTATCTCTCAAGTTGTACTCAATATTTCATGTTCACATGTCAAATAAGTTCCCATTTAGGCTGCCTTGTGTTTCAAATTCTCTTTTCCTTATAGCATTGCTTGTGATGTCTTCATTGGTGCGTTACATTGTTTACCCTGGCACGAGATCCTAGTAGGTAGATCTTTCTCCAGTGTTTCAGCGTGGACTCTTCACTTAGGAGTTTATATTTCAATTGACTTCCTATCCTTTGCTTTAATAATCATATTCTTTTATATTTCATTTTACCTTGTGTTAGTTCGGACATTCTCCTCAAAGATGTGAGCTGATCTTTTATAAACTTAATATCAGTGCACATAGTAGCTGTTAAGGGAAAAACTAGACATCTGAGTTGCTGATTGAATTTGGTCTTTTTGAAGAGTTTTACCTAGTATTCTTTTAAATTTAAATGCTTATTTTTAATTGAAAAATATTGTATATATTTATGGAATAAAACATGGTGTCTAGATATATGCATACATTGTGGAATAATTATATCAAGCTAATTAACATATCTATCAGCTCATATGCTTAGCATTTGTTTTTTGTAGTGAGAACACTTAAAATCTACTCTTTTAGCAATGTTGAAATATGCAGTACCTTATTAGGAACTGTGGTCACCATGCTGTGCGATAAGATCTTGAAAAATGTATTATTTCTGCCCAACTGGAACTTTGTACCCTTTGATCACTATTTTCCCACTTCCACCACCTCCCAGCCTCTTGTAACCACCATTCTCCTCTGTACTTCTGTAAGTTCAGCTTTCTTAGATTCCACATATAAGTGAGATCATGCAGTATTTCTCTTTCTGCATGGACAGTTTAGTTCACTTAGCATAGATTAGTTCACTTAGCATAATGTCCTTCAGGTTTTTTCTTGTTGTCTACAAATGACAGAATTTCCTCATTTTTTAAGGCTGTATACAATTCCATTGTGTATATATACCACATTTTCTTTATGCATTCAACCATCGATGGACACAGGCTGATTCTACATCTTGGTTATTCTGAATCAAGCTGCAGTAAACATGGGAGTGTAGATATCTCCTTGACATATTGATTTCATTTCCCCTTGGGTATTTATTCATTTTCTTTCCTTAGCTGTCATGTTATGTGGGGCCCTAGGAGTCTGGATTTCATCTCATATGTGATGGTGGAATAATTTAAACTAATATGAAGCTTAAATATAGATGTCCTGGTTATGGTACTAAATTTTTTTTTTAACTTTTATCCTGGAAGAAATTTAACTTTTTTTTTTTTTTTTTTTACCCAATGTAACAAATAAAGAGGTAAAGTTTCAGAGAGTTTAGGTGAATTTTCCAAGGTGTCATCACCAGTAAATGAAGGAACTAGATACCTAACCTTGGAATTCTCGATATCCATTGCCCACTCTGCCGTAACATGTCAAAATGATGAGTGCAGTGGACTTGTGCAGGAGAGATAGGACAGGTGGCCGCTCCTGCACTGGGCCAGGTGTGAAGTGATGGAGATTTGGACTGAGAAGCCCAGCAGAGCAATCAGAAAAGAGATGCCGGGGCAGGGGCAGGGAACACTCAGCAGTTCCAGGGAAAGGGAAAAGTGGCAAGATGATGACATGAGGCCTCTCCAGTTGTTGAGGTCTCATAATACTGTTGGCTTTTCTGAACACCATGTCTTCCATTTTGTATAGCACTAGTTTTTTTTTTCTATTTTAAATGTATAGGTCATGCCACCTTCTCAATTTTTTGAGGGAGCCAGGAGTTTGAAGATCAAACTCCACTCCGAGATTAGTGTCAATGGATTAACCTGAAGCAGGGATAACTATCAATCCCCCTATCTTACCTGTCAGTGTGATGTCAGCCTGATGATCACACAGACTGCAGACAGCTCCTCTCTAGGTTGCTGGGATCTTCCCAATGTACCAGGTGGCTAGTTCAATACATAACTCTATTTTAACCGAGGTATACATGTGTTGCTAAAAAGAAAAAGGGTGGTGTCTATTTGAAGCTCTTGATTTTCCTCCAGTCTATTGGGGCTGAAATGGAACATTTTCCTGCCTTTGGAATCCCTAAATCACTGGATTTCTTAGATCATTTTTGTTTTGTTTTATTGAGCTGGGTCTCACTATGTGGCCCAGGCTGGTCTTGAACTCTAGGGCTCAAACAATCCTCCCGCCTCAGTCGCCTCAGCCCTGAGTAGCTGGGGCTAAGATCGTTGCTTTCTTAATAACATAAACTATTCCTTTAGTTTGAAGCAAGCATTCATTGTGAACCAGTTGATTCTAAAATCACAGTATGTCAGCATGCCATCTCGATTTTATTTTTTGTTTCACTTCTTAAATACTAAAGAGATGCCATGACCTCCACTACATGGCCAAATTCTAGAAGGAGTTGTCTATACTCACTCTCTCCTAGTACCTTCTACTTATTCCGCAACCTTCAAACTGGTCACCGTGAACCATGGTGAATCCTTCTCATCTACTTCTTGCGCAATAACTGGAGGGGACTGTGGACTTCGGCCACATCGCTCCAACCACTTCTGCCCCTGCCCCAACCAGTTTAAAACCAGTTATCCCTTCCCCCAGGGAAGCCTTCCCTGGACAACCCGATTAAGTCATGGCTGCTGCACTATCTTGAAATTCACTTTCATTACACCAACCACAGGTGTAAATTTTCAGTTGAGTGTGTGTGTGTGTTTATTTAATTTACAGACCTGGTTAATCTGAGCCATGTGTTTTATGGAGTGTATCAGAATGAACAAAGCATCTTTCTAGTTGGTTCAGAAAATAGGTCAAGGCTCACCATAGGAACTAGGAGTTGGGGGAGGGCTGGAGAGTACAGTCTGATTTCTAGGCTCAGCTTTAAGTTGACTCCATGTGTCTTGTTTCTTTCATGTATTTTATTATTGACATTTCTTGTTTGTTATCCCTAATCTTTCATTTTCTTTTAAATTTGGTCTTTCCTGTAAGTGAATGAGTTCCTACTAGAACATCTTAAAGGCACCATTTTACCTTTGCCACTCGTTATTGATGACAACAGCTTTATTCTTATCAGGCTAAGCCACTTTTCCCAGCCAGTGTCTTCATTAGTAAAATGGAGACAATACTTACCTCTGTGAGTTTTTATGAGTTTTTATGAATATTCAATATGTAAAATGCTAAGTACAGAGTCTGTTATATGTGAGAATCTCAGCATGTCATAACTATTATGATTATTTCCAGTTTAATATCATTTTTTGGCTTATAATTAATATTTTACTAATTAATTAAACTCTTTGTATCTGCAGTAAGTACAGCAAGTCTATGATGCAGCAGTAATGCTATAATAGTTTCAGTTCCAGTCCTCTGCCTAGGGGGATGTGTAAACATTTATAAACCCTGGTTTTGCTTTTGTGATCATTTCATATGGATTGTATCACCCACTTGGTAAGGACCAACCCTCCCTGTTCAGTTCGTTCTGTTTGAACTTTCTTTGATCTTTTCATGATGGAAAGTAGGTCACACAGAGCAGAAAGTATTACACTTCAGCTTTCTAAGTTATCATCCTTTTCTGCATTATTTTCCTTGGAAAAGATTTACCTTTATATGAACTGTCTGTGGCCCTTTCAAAATGGCCGGTTAAACCACATGCTCTCAGGTCTAATCAGGAATTGCTCTGAATTCCCTGAAAATTAATGAGCTCGAGTGTAGGCAGAGCCAAGATTTACGCTTCCCCGCCCCATCCCCAGTCCCCAGATTACTTAGCCCTTGACTAGGGCTATATAAGGGCTGAGGAACCCAGGATAGGAACAGATCATTCTTATTTGAGATTCTGCTGGGCAAAGCCTAAGGGCATAGATGAAAAGTTAAGATTTGGAAGGGAGCCAGAAGCCAAAAGCAGTTCCCAGAGGCCAAGCAAAAACAGAAGCTGAGTGTAGGACTGAAGCCAAAAACCAGAAAATGATGAATTCCACAGTGGGAGCTATGTTGGAAGAATGCCTGAGATGTGTGCTCACTTTCTGGGGGGCACTTAGGGCCTCTTTGCGTATGTGGACCCGGCTCATTAAATGGCCATGAGCAAAACTGACCTGCCTACCTGTTTCTCCCCCTGTGCAAGACACAGTTTCCCAGTCAGGGCACAGACAAAGCTCCTTGAAATACACGTGCATTGCTGGCCCTCACTGAAGCCAACCATTATGACTTGGTCTGGTAAATTGAACTTCATGAAATAATAAGACCTTTAATAAAAGAAAGTGGCATAAATACAAAATATACTGGGAACATTTCCCTTAAGAAATGTTTCACAGAGTAGCATGTTGGTGTAATTACACGTAAGACTGATTCAGCGTTATCATTACAAAACTCTGGTTTCATAGGATTCAGTGTTAATTCAGGCTCTCATTATCTTGCCAGACAATGACTGCAAAAAAAAAAAAAGAAAAAGAAAAAAAGAAGTTTCCCACTCTTCCTTTTTCCTCCCCCTAAACATATCTAACTAAATAAAAGTTTATAAGCCGTCAACAAAAGTTTGGCTTCTTTACATGCTCTTCTTCACACATTGAACAATAAATAATGGCAGTGACCTAGTTTTTTTTTTTGTCTGCAAACTAAAATATATTCCGAAATCATGTTGATTTTGTATATTTAGAACTTGTGTTTCCACACTTACGCAATTCATAATTGGCTTCAAATTAATTGTTAAAAGGCAGGGGACACTCATGCAGTTAGAGCAGTGCGGGGAACCTTGCAAGTCACTTCAGTCACAGGTTTATACTCATTGCAAATGGCACCTGAAGCAAGCCAGATGGGTGCACCCCTCACTTTTCCAAAGCCTTCAGTCCTGCTTTTTCAGTCTCACTTCCAGTTCTGCAACATGATCCCATTTTTTTTCTTTACAAGTCTTAGCATGAATTAAAACCACAGCAGGGGCCAGGCACAGTGGCTCATGCCTGTAATCCCAGCACTTTGGGAGGCCGAGGTGGGTAGATCACAAGGTCAAAAGATCGAGACCAGCCTGGCCAACATGGTGAAACCCCATCTCTACTAAAAGTATAAAAATTAGCTGGGTGTGGTGGCACGCTCCTATAGTCCCAGCTACTCAGGAGGCTGAGGCAGGAGAATCCCTTGAACCCGAGAGGTGGAGCTTGCAGTGAGCTGAGGTTGCGCCTCTGCATTCTAGCCTGGGTGACAGCGAGACTCCACCTAAACACACACACACACACACACACACACACACACACACGCACGCACACACACACACACAACTGGTCACCAACTTCGTTATGAACATATAGCCGTCTCCCCCTCTTGTTTAGGCTACTCTGTATGTCAGAGAAGACACCATCTTCCCAGTGGCCTGAATCAGAAACCCCTGCGTGATCCTCACCGGCTTTTTCTCCTTCAGTGCCCATTTCTAGTCCATTGCCAAACTTTTGCTAAAGCCTCACGCCCTAAATATGTGTTAAATCTATCTTCTTTTTGCAATCTCATCACCCATCTCTGGTCTGGGTTACTGGAATTAATTGTATGTGTCTACTTGGCTAGGCTATAGTACCCAGTTATTTAATCAAATGTGAATCTAAGTGTTGCTGTGAAGTGTTTTGTAGATGTGGTTAACATCTACAATTGATTGACATTAAGTAAAGGTGCTTGCCATTGGTAATGTGGGTGGATCTCATCCCAATCAGTTAAAGGCCTTAAGAGCAAAAACTGAGGTGTCTCAGAGAAGTAGTTGTGTTTCAAGACTGCAGAATCAACTCCTGCCTGGATGTCCAATCTGCAGACTTACCCTACAGATTTTAGATGTGCTAGCCCCTGCAATTGTGCGGACCAATTCTTGAAAATAAGACTCTGTAGATAGATAGATACATAGATACATAGATACATAGAAGACAGATAGATAGACAAAAGATATATAGATAGCTAGATACATAGATACACAGATACATAGGTAGAAACATAGAAGATGATAGAAAATCATAGATACATAAAAGATAGATATATAGATAAATACATAGAAGATAGATACATAGGTAGATACATAGATAAAAGATATATAGATAGCTGGATACATAGATACCTAGGTAGATACATAGAAGATAGATAGATAGATAGATAGATAGAAGATAGATATAGATACGTAGATAGAAGACAGATACATAGATAAAAGATATATGGATAGCTAGATACATAGATATATAGGTAGATACATAGAAGATAGAGACATAGGTAGATACATACATAGATAGATACATAGATGGATAAATATATAGATACATAGATACATACATAGACTATTGATTCTGTTTTTCTGGAGGAGGTCAGACATATATGGCTACTGTTCTTTCTTAACTGGCATCTTGGTTATCTATTGCTGCATAATAAACTTCCCCTAAACTGAAGGCTGAAAACAATAATTTCATATTTTCTCAGTTCCATGGGCTGCCTGGGCTCAGCTGGGGAATGCTTTTGTTGATGTTACTGTTTTTTAGACAGGATCTCACTCTGTCACCCATACTGGAGTGCAGTGGCACCATCACAGCTCACTTGCAACCTTGACCTCCTATGATCAAGCAATCTTCCTGCCTCAGCCTCTTGAGTAGTTAGGACTGTAGGAGCATGCCACCAAGCCCAGCTAATTTTTGGAGTTTTTGTACAGATGGGGTCTTCCTGTGTTGCCCCCAGGCAACTCTTGGGCTCAAGCGATCCTGCCACCTCGGCAAAGTGTTGGGATTACAGATGTGAGCTACCACATACAGCCTAGGGAACTCTTAATGGAGTGCTTTCATAGGGTTGCAGTCCACTGGAGTCATCTTGAGAGCTTGCCTGAGCTGGATGTCCAAGATGCCACACTCACACATCAGCCTTGTGTGTAAGCACACATTGACTGCTTACTAGGAATTCAGCTAGGGCTGCCATTTAAGGATCTTCAAAGGAGCCTCCATATGTGACTTGAGCTTCTTGCAGCATGGAGGCTGGATTCCTTGGGGAATTGTCCAGAGAATGAACGTTCCGAGAGATCCAGGCAGAAGCCACAACACTTCTTATGACACAGCTTTGGAAATCCCAGGATGTCACTTCTTCTGCAGCATTTTACTGGTTCAAGTACTTACTAAGGCCAGCCCAGATTCAAGGGGAGGAATTTCAGGTTTCATTTCTTGACATATGCATGTAGGTAGAGAAAGAGTTGATGGTGGCCATCTTTGGAGACTATCTGCAACACTGGGTCATTGCCTATCCTCCTAACTGATTAGTGGGATCTTTCTACAGCTCTACTAATCTGTCCTTACTGAAGCCAGGGTGCACATCCTAAAATGCATATACCATGTGTCGCATCCATAACTAAGACCCTTCAATGCTTTGCTTTTTCCCATACAAGAAAGCCACATTGTTGACTTTGTGATGCCTAGAAGACTCTTGATTTAGTTCTGCAGCATTCTCCACCTAGTACTGCATCTCTCAAGCCACACAGGATTTCTTTCAGACTTTTGCACATTCTATGCGCGCTCGCGCTCTCTCTCATTTCCAGGCTTTCACATTCCCTCTTTCCTGCTTCTCAAACAGTCTTTACCCCTCCATCTCCTTCTCCTGCCTTACCTGGCTACTTTTGTGTATCTTTAAGTTTTCAGCTTAAGCTTTGCATCTTCTGGGGAGCTGAGTCCCCAAACTTTGGGGTGGCTTAGGTATCTTCCAGCATGCTCTTGACCCCACAGCTGGCCCAGCTCCTTGGGCTTGCATGATTGTGGAATGGTACTCAACCAAACTTGCTTGTACTTTGCTTTGTTATGCAACGAGCAAAATATAAACACGAGATTAAGGATTCAGGAGAGTGGACTGTCCCACTCAGAGCAGCACCTGCAGTGCTCCAGGAACCGTGGGCTCCCTAGTTTACACTGGCAGGCATCTCAGTCTCAAAAGTCCACTCTTGTCACAAAAGAAAGTGGGCTTTTATGCTGCAGCCTCACCCCTCCCAACTCTTTCTCTTAAGCCTCAGAGGTATACAGTAGGCCTGGCCTGGCCCACCTCTTCCCTCCTCCCCCCTGTTGCAGTGTAGACTGATGGCATCATGTTCTGATTGTTGGCTGTTCTCTCTCTCTCACCAGCTAAAAGTTCTCCATGAGAAGCTCTTTCTTTTCTGTTACATTCCCAGTAGTGAGAATGGTAGTAAGTGCTTCATTTGTTTATCCATTCACGTCCATATGAATTACATGTGTTCTTCTGAGTATTTCCACCCTGTCTCTTCTGCAGGAGTTTGTCTTGGTTTACCCAGCCCCAAGCAATCTGTTGCCTGGGCAGGGATCTTCAGCCTTAGCCTTGACTCCGTGCACTCCAGTTTCCAACCTGCAGCCCCTTAACCTGTATCTGGCTGGGTCTTTCCTGGCCCTTGAGAGGGAAGGATTTGGACCCTGTTTCCCTCTTTTATTATGCATATAGCTGTGAACACTCAGCACAGCTTAAGAATATTTAATCACAATTTCCAAAATTTCACAAGATATAGATATTTTCCCGTGAAGGACAGATGATATGGTTTTGTATCTGGGTCGTGGTGCAGGGGCTCTTTTCCTCTCTGTGCTCGCCAAAGATGTAACCGGGTGTCCCCAGGTTCTTGGGCTCACTTGCCCCAGGAATGGGGAAAGGGCCCTGGCGGCCCGGTGAGCTTTCTGTTCAAATAAATATTGTACCCAAAGAGTTTAGCAGAGAGCAATTTACTAGGCAGAGAGAGAGGGGGGGAGAGCTCCCACACTGCAGTGGGAGGGGAATCCGAAGGGGATATCCACAAAGGTTAAGTAGGAGTGGAGTTTTAACCCTGAAGTTATTCCTTCCTCATTCATGTTCCTGTCCAATGAGAAGAGTTCTTTCAAACTTCCTCTGGAGTTATTGATCTTTAATTCTGATCCTGGATTGGTTGCGTGGGCCCACAACAGAGCCCCTCCTCCTAGGGCTTTTGGCGGGCTTTCTGAACAGAAGCAGCTCACCTGGAATTTCTACCTAGCCCATGTACGGGAAAGTTAGATAAAGAACTTTACATTCCCGGATAGGGGCGTGAATGGGAGGTATGGCGAGGGGAAATTCCTGCCTTTGAAACACAGGCAGTTTTCCTTAACACAGTCCTTCAGTTTGGCTGTGTGTTCACCCAAATCTCATCTTGAACTGTAGCTCCCATAATGCCCACGTTTTGTGGGAGGGGACTCAGTGGGAGATAATTAAATCATTGAAGTGCTACTGTGAATCTATTAAACCTCCTCCCCGTCTTGGGTATGTCTTTATTAGCAGCGTG
This sequence comes from Ateles fusciceps, assembly GCA_036589455.1. Taxonomy (NCBI): domain Eukaryota; kingdom Metazoa; phylum Chordata; class Mammalia; order Primates; family Atelidae; genus Ateles; species Ateles fusciceps. The sequence continues at coordinate 10,147,598 of JAZHEH010001064.1, forward strand.
AAAACTTACTAATACAACAGAGTCTATTCATGTCTTGTGACAGTGACTGTGTGAGCTTTCTTCTTGATTTCCCCCCCCTCTGTGCATCTTTATTTGTGCATACATTAGACAACATTTACAGGAATATAGAGAAGTATTCAGAGCACACAGCTATTAAGACTAGACTGCCTGTGTTCAAGTCCCAGTCATGTCATTAGCTAGCTGTGTGACCTCAGGCAAGTAACTTCACCTCTGTGACCCAGCTTCTACATCTGAAAAATGGGGACATCAACAGTGATGATAATAGTACTTCTCTCATAAGGCTCTTATAAGTATTAAATAACATATAAAGTGTTTGGAAGAGTGCTTCAGACAGTACAAGCCATGCATGCCTTTGTTGTTATTGTTTATGCATCTACAGACATAAGCCTCAAACACACATTTCCCTTTTTTATGCTCCTATCTGAGTCTCTATCTTGTGTCTCTCTTTCTGGCCCCTTTCTGTTGAATATTCTGTCTGGGTAAACCTGCTCCTCTGTGACCATGTGTTTGCACTTCTGTCTGTCTATTTCATGTCTATTTCATGTCTATTTCATCTCTATATCCTTGGTTTTCTGTTGGTGACTGACTCTCTTTTGCCTTCTGTCTTTATCTCTTCTATTTTTCTCAGGGCTTGCTTTCTGTGTTTTATTTCATGTGTCCACCACTTTTCTTTCCTCCTCCGTTTCATGCAATGTTCATCTGTTTCTTCTTTTTTTTTCCCTTGATTTCTCCACAGTCTTAGTTTGCTCTTTCTGTTTGACCTCTCCACCTCTCTTCTGCATGTACCAGTAGCGTCAGAGCTGAAATTTAGAAACTATTTTCTGAGCTTATTAAATAGTTTTCGATTCCCTTTTCAAACATTTATGAGCTTATGAATACAATATTTTCTATGGCTCTCTAGGGGGGAATCAAATTGTTCTTTGCTTGCACAACCATCTATTGATTTTCCTTCCTGTGGTTCTTGACCCTTTGTAGAGAAAAGATTCCCTCTATCTTGCTGACCTTTCTTTCTGGACCATAGTTAACAACTGTTATTCACCTTTGTTACCTTGTTCAGTGGCTTCTTCCATCTTCTGCTTCTCATCTACATTGTGGTGTCCCAGGAGCAAGATGAGGACATGCTGGGGGGTCTGGGTCATTCCTCGGCATATCCCCAGAGGCTAGCACAGTGCAAGATGCCTGGGATGCCATTGATGAATATTTGTGAAATGAATGAATTTCCCTGGGAGTGCTGAGGTTTAGGGGAAGACCAAAGAACGTATCAAACCATTGTCATAATGCCCTGCTGCCTTTTTCATTTTTATCTTTTCTTTTTTTTTTTTTTTTTTAAAGAAGGAGTCTCTGTTACCCAGGCTGGAGTGCAGTGGCACGATTTCAGCTCACTGCAGCCTCTGTCTCCTGGGTTCAAACGATCCTCTCACCTCTGCCTCCTCAGTAGCTGGGACTACAGGCACCTGCTACCATGCCCGGCTAATTTTCATATTTTTAGTAGGGATGGGGTTTTGCCATGTTGGCCAGGCTGGTCTCGAACTCCTGACCTCAAGTGATTTAACCACCTTGGCCTCCCAAAGTGCTGGGGTTATAGGCATGAGCCACTGTGCCTGGGCTGTTCTTTCCATCTACTAAATATATCTCAAGCCTCCTTTCTGCCCTTTTCAATTCTAAAATTGTTTCATGTAGGTTCTTTTAATATTTAATTAGGTGACTCTAGCAAAAGCCTTGCAGTCATGTCTCAGGTGGCTTTCCTCCCTCTGATTTCCTTCCGCTGCCATCCATCCTATGTGACCCAAAGAATTATCCTCAAACACAGGTTTATTCATTCAATGAGGAAATATATATCAAGCGCCTCCCCGCATGCTGAGTGCTGTGTTAACAGCTCCATCACAAAAACTCCCCTAACTCCCAGGTTGGCTAAGTGCCTTTCCTCTGTGCTGGTCTCATAGCCTCATATTATAGTGAAATGATACTGAAATACCAGTGATGCTTTGTGTCTGTCTGTCTTAATACACTTAAACTCCCAGAGGGTAAAACCCATCCATGTTTTATTCATATTTGTATTTAATACTTTGCAAATTGTAATACCACAACCTTGGGCCATGGACATCACTGCTGACTGCTCAGTGAATGTGGGCTGAATTGCTCTGTGTATCGGTCTTCGTCTCAGTCAGCTTGGGCTGCCATAACCAAATGCCATAGGCTGGGTGGCTTTAACAACCAACATTTATTTCTGACAGTTCTGGAGGCTGTGAAGTGGAAGAGCAGGGTGCCAGCATGGTTCGGGTAAGTTCTGGTGAGGGCCCTCTTGTGGGTTTCAGACAGCTAGCTTGTTACTCTAACCTCACATTCGTCAGCGCTCCACCCTCATGACCCTATCTAGTCCTAATCACCTCTCAAAGACCTCACCTCCTAATACCATCACACTGGGGCTTTGGGTTTCAACATATTAATTTTGGGGGAGACACAAGCATTCAGTCCATATCAGTCCTAATTTTTTATTTTGAAGCTACAGAAGTTAAATCTAATTCTTCCTTCACCTTATAATCCTTAAGATATTCACAGAGAGCTGTTGAATCCTCTGAATCTGCTCTTCTCCAGCCGGGCCGTTATTAGTTTTGCAACTGCCATGGAGTTCAATCTGTTCCCTCCAGACCGGCCCTGGTTTGTCAATTGCCTTTCAAAGTCAAACTTCCACAAGAGACCCAAGCACGCCAGGCATGGTTTTGAACATTATAGAATAGCATGTATCTCTCTCCTCTTTGTAGCCACAATTCCTTTAAATATGCAGTTTCAGATCTCACTTGAGTTTTGGAAAGTGAGTGCGTACTCCTGGATTCTAGCAAGTCAAGTGAAAGCCTGTAAATCTTCTTGTCGCCTTCAATGGCTCTAACCAGAGTTGACTTGTTCTCAACCTCCAATACCAAATGATTGTTTCTCTCTCGCCTTCTCCGGGCCTTGCCTCCCATAGCTGCTCAACACAAGCCAACAGGCAAACCCACAGACTCCTGCAAAGTCTCGAGCAGTCCCTGGGACGTGAAGATTGTCTGTGGAGGCTGGGCAGTTAAGGTGCAGGGGGTGTGTCTTCTACACTATGTGACAGCAACGGAAAGGCCCTTTTGTTTTGTTTTGTTTTTTTGAGATGAAGTCTCATTCTGTCACTGAGGTTTGGAGTCCAGTCGCACAATCTCAGCTTCCTTCAACCTCCACCTCCTGGATTCAAGCAGTTCTCTGCCTCAGCCTCCTGAGTACCTGGAATTACAGGCACCCGCCACCATGCCTAGCTGACTTTTGTATTTTTAGTAGAGACAGGGTTTCACCATCTTGGCCAGGCTGGTCTTGAACTGACCTCATGATCCACCCGCCTCCGCCTCTTAAAGTGCTGGGATTATAGGCGTGAGCCACCGCACCCGGCTGGAAAGGCCCTTCGAGCCCAGAAAGCTCTTTTATTTTTTGTTAAAGAAGTTCTTTCAAATATGAACTTGAGAATTCTAGAAAAATATTTTGGGTTGTAAGATACGGTGGCTCAGATAAGAACATTTTAATTTCCTCCATTGCACACCGTGGTTCTTTGCAGGGCATGCCCTGACAGTGGGCTTTAGAGTAAGAGTTTGAATTCTAGGTTTGAATCTTGGCTTTGCCACTTACTGACTTATAAGTCATCTTTCTAAACCTTTTTATTTTCTTCCCTACAGGATCACAAACACAATAAAAGCAGAGACAGTGTGTAATTTATTGACCAGTGTGTGGCCAACACCTCTCATAGAGCTCAATATTTAATAGGTGCTAAATAAATATGAATGAGTGAATGAGTATGTCCTATGTGACCTTCTTAACTTTATGATCCTAAGTTATCCTCATCTCTAAAATGAGACTATTAATTGCTTCTATTTTGTAGGGTTATTGCAAGGCTTAAGTGAAATAATCTCCATAAAATATTTAGCATGCAGTGAAAACGCACTAAATGTTGGTTATTGTTATTATTGGTCAGTCCATGAATTACATGTCAAATGGGGCAAGAAGAGAGGCCAAAGAGGGGCATCAACAGAAGAGAGGCGAGGAGTGGGTTGTTGGCCTACGTGTGTTACGTTTTCGTGAAGAAAAAGAAATGTGGCCATTTTAGAAATGGTTTGGATGGTAAATAAACTCTTTGGCTTTCTGCTGGTGCTTACATTTTAAAACTCTTTTTCCTAGGACCTTCGTTAGAATTATAAAGAATGAATTCTGGAAAGGTAGGGCGTTATCAGTACCTGGAAAGGGCCTGCAGCCTCTACCTTACATCTCTAACTTCCCCACTTTAGGGAGTCTCAGAGTTTAATAAACAGAAGAGGTGCCTGGGGGCCATGGCCTTGGGCCTTTAGGTCGTTAGTATTCCAGAGGTCCTAGCACTCTGTGAACTGTCAGGCTTAAGTACTGGTTAATACTTCATGGACATCTAGGAAGCACTGAGTTTACAACTGAAGAAGAATTTTGACCTGAGACTTGAAACAAAAACAAAGAACAGACAAAAGAAACAGAAAAAGAAAATAGCACCTACAGTGAATAAACAAAAAGAAGTTTTTACAATTTTAATAAAGATCCCTTCCTCAAAAGGGATTTGTAATGCAAAGATGATTTGACCTGTGATGCAAAGATGATTTTGCATATCTTTAATTTGGTCTATATATAGATCCAGGTGAAAAGCATTAAGTCAGATTCTCCCAGAACCAACCTGCTCCTTGAAGTTAAGCATTTTTCGAAGTATATGAACTCTCCTGAATTCTAGAACTCAGTGCAGTACAGAAAGTCCGAGTTCTTTCCTGGGGGTATGGAAGGCAGTGTATTCTCTTTTGAACCTGGGTTGCATGGAGGAAATTGCTGAAGGTGGAATGCAGCAAGAGTTAGATTCTCATCAAGTCGGGGACTTCTTTTCAGTTTATTTTAGGGCACATTGTTCGGGTCACCTGATAATCCTAGTCCCGTAGGGCAGCTTATACATCTTCCATGTAAAAGGAGAGCCTCAAATGTCTCAGTTATATAGGCTTCGAAGCATTTATATGTAAATTGTATGATAGCCTTTGAATGGACTCTAGGCAGGTTTTCAGCAAGATACTACCAACATTACTTTGGGAACAAGTACGTATGCTATGGTGGTACCATTTTGGAAAGCATCCTCGGGGGAAGAGGCTGAGATAATGGCATTTCCCCAGTTAAAACATACCCTAGTGTAAAATGCAGAGAAATGAATGTCAAAAGACAAAGTTTCAGTTGTTTACAACCTGCATGCTTTTGTATAACTCACCCTGTCTCAACCCCAATTTTCTCATCTTTAAGCGTCCTTGCTTGCTGTGGGTTGGGGTAGTGGCAAAAGTGTACAGAGTTTTGACATCTGTGATTGTTAAGGCTTGTGCCTGCTAATCTGGTGGGGATATTTACTGCTATGGAAGGTGAAACCTTATGTTACAGACAACTGAGGTGTCATGGAAATGGCAGGATTTCTGATAAATACCCACAGCGTCTTCCATTTCTTAATGTATCCTCTTCTTTTTACCCAGCAAGGGAGCAATGGCCATACCCATAATTGTGAACATGTCTAGTTGGCTTTAGAGTCACCCAAAATCAGAACTGACTCTGATTTCAGGGGTGATGGGAAATAAAGTAACAGAGATAAAAATTCCATTTTGTTTTATTTGTTGCAAGCAGCTCAGCTTTATTCCAAATCTGGCTCTTACTGTCTTCCACATGGATGAGCTGGAGAGTGACAAACAGCATACACTTATCACTCCGCCACTGCACATAAAAGCTGGAAAAGTCCCTTAGCCTGTGACTAAAGGCAGGTTTCAGAAATGACATCTTAGATTATAGTTCTGATATTTTTCCTGGGAGATTATAATGAGTGCTTTGGGGGTTGAATGTTGATTTTGATAGTGAGATCTTCAAAAGTTGCAAGGGGGATGGCTAACCCAACTCTGGTACATATCTATACCATGGAATATTACTCCAGCAATAAAGAACAAACTGCTGCTGATCCTGGCAGAAGGCAAAGAGGAAGCAAGCACTTCTTACATGGCCAGAGCAGGAGGAAGAGAGAGGAGGGGGAGGGACTACATACCTTTAAACAACCAGATCTCATGAGAACAATCACTACCATGAGAACAGCAAGGGGGAAATCCACCCCTGTGATCCAATTACCTGTCACCAGGCCCCTCCTCCAACACTGTATTGCATATTCGACATGAGGTTTGGATGGGGACAGAGACCCAAACCGTGTCACATGGCAACATACATGAATCTCAGAAAACATTTAGGCTGAGTGAAAAAAGTCTTACATAAAAGGATACATGTAGACCAGGCATGACACCTCACACCTGTAATCCCAGCAGTTTGAGAGGCCAAGGCAGATGGATCACCTAAGGTCAGGAGTTCAAAACCAGCCTGGCCAACATGCTGAAACCCCATCTCTACTAAAAATACAAAAATTAGTGGGTATATTGGTGGGTGCCTGTAATCCCAGCTATTCAGGAATCTGAGGCGGGAGAATCGCTTGAACCTCAGAGGTGGAGGTAGCAGTGAGCTGAGATCGCACCCCTGCACTCCAGCCTAGGTGACAGAGTAAGACTCCGTCTCAGGAAAAAAAAAAAAAAAAAAAAAGGCATACATGTGATATAATTAATTATGTTCATATACTAGAACAGGCAAAAGTAATCTATGGTGAAAAATCATCACAAAAGTGTCGTCTGGGGCTTGGTGGAGGGTCTGGAGGTAGGAAGTGTTTAGAGGTGACATGCACTCAGATCTACAATTTACTTGGAATTGCAACAACTATAACAATGAAATTGGCTTAGTGGATAATACATAATAAGGCAAATATACTGAAAAATTAATTGTGAAACCTAGTTGTTGGTTATTCAAGTGTTTATTTCAGTTGTTTTAACTTTCCTGTAGGTTTGGAAATTTTATACGATACTTAAAATATATAATTTCAGAAAAAGGCCTAGTATAGTGACTCAGGCCTATAATCCCAGCACTTCTGGAGGCTAAGGTGACCTCAAATCACTTGAGGTCAGGAGCTCGAGACGAGCCTGGCAGATGTGATGAAACCACGTTTCTACTAAAAATACAAAGCATAAGCCAGGCATGGTGGTGCATGGCTGTAGTCCCGGCTACGTGAGAGACTGAGGTAGGAGAATCACTTGAACCACTACTGCACTCCAATCCAGCCTGGGTGACACAGGGAGACTCTATCTCAAAAAAAAAAAAAAAAAAAAAAAAAAAGTTAGCCAAAGCTCTTAATATTTTTAAAAAGCATAAGAGGAGATCTGATTTAGTGTTTCTGCTGATGCAATATTCTTGTAGGCCCTGAATATCCTTAGAGAAATGGCTTGCCAAAGGTAAATGAGATTTTACCGTGTTGTCTTTTCTCAAAATGCTGGATAAAAGAGCTGTTAAAAATTATATACACTTAAGAATTTCTGAATTTGCAATGTGTCACTCAAGTTTTTATCAAATTAAATGTATAATTAAAAACTACTTAATACCATGTTTTTGACTACATACCATTTCATTTTCATTTTCTTTCTTTTGTAAATCTCCTTGAACTATCTTTTCTAAATGATAGGTTGTAAAATAGAAAAAGAAATAATAGGTGGGTGACAGAATCCAATTAAGAAGGATATACTATTTTAATGAATATTTTAACTTACTTGAGTTTAAGAAGTATTGTCGAAAACGTTAACTTTGAGGTGCAGACATCACCTTTACTTTTCATGCCTCGAGAATTATTGGAATTCAGAAGACTAAATTTAAAATGACCTTGACAAATTAGAGCCTTGTATTTTTTCAAAAGGGCAAAATTCAGTAAAAACATGTATGGAAGTTTACTTTTCAGGACCAAACCAATAACAGGAGTGTGGCCTGAAGAAAGACTATTTCTGATGACTCACTATCATCAACATTTCTTGGTGAATATTCACTATCTCTTGTCTCATGATTCAATCCGGCTTGGATCCAGATTTTTAAGTAATTAGGAGAAATAAGTTGAGATTTAAAGAGAAACAAGATGACTGAAATAATGAAAAACTGGTCCTATGAGGAAAACCTAAGAGAAGAGAAATTTCTGTAAACCCTTCAAGATTGAAAAAGGCTAAAGCTTTGCTTGATTTCCATTTTCAAGTACATGAAGTATTTTTATAAGGAGAATCTATGAAAACCTAACAAGGAAAATAGATTGACATTAAGACGTAGTCTCATTGTGCAAATACAGAAATGTCTTTAAGTTTGACTAAACCCTGAAATAATTATCAAGAGACTTTAAGGAATCTACATCATTGGAGAATTAAAGACATGAAATATTATTCTAAGTGGTTCTACGTCTACACCTGCCAGAGGTTGATCCTTGAAAGCACTTCCTAGGTCTGCATTCTAATAATAATGTTTCACTCCATGGTAATAATTTTGAAATATAGCTTGGTAATTATTTATGCTTCTCTGGGCTTTCTGTAAGGAATGGCAACTTTAAATTCACCTCACTTAAAAATTCACTGTATTAGATAATTCTTTTCTCCACTGGGCTTGTCTCATAATAAATTATTACATATTTTTTTAGTGACTGTCATACTGTTATTACTTAGTTTCTATATTTTATAATAAATATAAAATCGTTATAATGTGTCCTCTCATTTTTTATCTTTAGTATTATAACAATATCACCAGAAGAAAGTTTGTATTTTTTAAAATGTTATAGTCATGAGCATTTTCCATTGGTGAGAAGGTCCTTATCTGAGTATAAGTATGTTTAACTGCTTTGCCATTTATCTTGCCAAGTCACCAAGCTACGATCCAGGACCAGTTAGAAGTCTAGTGAGATTTTTAAAAAAACTATCAGGTGCAGTGGCTCACGCCTGTAATCTCAATACTTTGGACTTTGGGAGGCTGAGGGTGCAGAGCACATGAGGCCAGGAGTTCAAGACCAGCCTGGCCAACATGGTGGCACCCCTGTCTTTACCAAAAATACAAAAATTAGCCAGGCATAGTAACAGGTGCTTGTAGTCCCAGCTACTCAGGAGGCTGAGGCAGGAGAATTGCTTGAACCCGGGAAGCGGAGATTGCAGTGAGCAGAGATTGTGACACTGCCCTCCAGCCTGGGGGACAGAGTAAGATTCTTTTGCAAAAAAAAAAGGCTTTTGTTACAATTGCTTTTAATGTTTTTGTCTTGAAGTCTTTGACCGTGCCTATGTCCTGAATGGTATTGCCTAGTTTTTCTTGTAGGATTTTTATGGTTTTGATTTTATATTTAAGTCTTTAATCCACCTTGAGTTAATTTTTGTATAAGGTATAAGGAAGGGATCCAGTTTCAGTTTTCTGCATATGGCTAGCCAGTTTTCCCAGCACCATTTATTAAATAGGGAATCCTTTCCCCATTGCTTGTTTTTTTCAGGTTTGTTGAAGATCAGATGGGTGTAGATGTGTGGTGTTACTTCTGAGGTCTCTGTTCTGTTCCATTAATCTATATGTTTGTTTTGCTACCAGTATCATGCTGTTTTGATTATTGTAGCTTGCAGTACAGTGTGAAGTCAGGCAGCATGATGCCTCCAGCTTTGTTCTTTTTGCTTAGGGATTATCTTGGCAATATGGGCTCTTTTTTGGTTCCGTTTCCATATGAAATTTAAAGTAGTTTTTTCTAATTCTGCAAAGAATGTCAATGGCAGTTTGTTGGGAATAGCATTAAATCTATAAATTATTTTGGGCAGTATGGCCGTTTTCACAATATTGATTCTTTCTATCCCTGAGGATAGAATGTTTTTCTATTTGTTTTGGTCTTCTCCTCTTATTTCCTTGAGCAGTGGTTTGTAGTTCTCTTTGAAGAAGTGCTCCACATTCCTGGTAAGCTGTATTTCTAGGTATTTTAATCTCTTTGTGACAGTTGTAAATGGGAGTTCATTCATTATTTGGCTCTCGATTGTCTATTGTTGGTGTATAGAAATGCTTGTAATTTTTGCACACTGATTTTAAACTAGAGAGCTTCTGCATAGCAAAAGAAACTAGCACAGAGCCAACAGGCAACCTGCAGAATGGGATTTTTGCAATCTACCCATCTGACAAAGGTTTGATACCCAGAATCCTCAAGGAACTTAAATTTACAAGAAAAAAAAAGAAACAACACCGTCAAAAAGTGGACAAAGGATATGAACAGACACTTCTCAAAAGAAGACATTTATGCAGACAACAAACATAATTTAAAAGCTCATTATCACTGATCATTAGAGAAATGCAAATCAAAACCACAGTGAAATACCATCTCACACCAGTCAGAATGGCAGTTGTTAAAAAGTCAAGAAATAGCACTTTGGGAGGCTGAGGTGGGCGGATCACTTGAGGTCAGGAGTTCAAGACCAGCCTGGCCAACATGGTGAAACCCTGTCTCTACTAAAAAAATTAGTGGGATTTGGGTGGTACACACTTGTAATCCTAGCTACTGAGGAGGCTGAGGCAGGAGAATTGTCTGAACCCAGGAGGCAGAGGTTGCAATGACCTGAGATCATGACACTGCACTCCAGTGTGGGAGACAGAGAGAGACTCTTTCCCCAAAAAATTAAAAAAAAGTCAAGAAACAGATGCTGGTGAAGCTGTAAAGAAATAGGAGTGCTTTTACACTATTGGTGGGAGTGTAAATTAGTTCAGCCATTGTGGAAGACAGTGTGGTGATTCTTCAAGGATCTAGAACCAGAAATACCATCTGACCCAGCAATGCCATTACTGGGTATATACCCAAAGGAATGTAAAACATTTAACTATAAAGACATATGTTACATATATGTTTACTGCAGCACTATTTACAATATCAAAGACATAGAACCAGCCCATATGCCCATCAATGACAGATTGGATAAAGAAAATGTGGCACATATACACCACGGAATACTGCGCAGCCATAAAAAGGAAGGAGATCGTGTCCTTTGCAGGGACATGGATGAAGCTGGAAGCCATCATCCTCAGCAAACTAATGCAGAAACAGAAAACCAAACACCACATGTTCTCACTCGTAAGTGGGAGTTGAACAGTGAGAACACATGGACACAGGGAGGGGAACATCACACACTGGGGCCTGTTGTGGGGTGGAGGCAAGGGGAAGGAGAGCATTAGGACAAACACCTAAGGCATGCAGGGCTTAAAACCTACATGACGGGTTAATAGGTGCAGCAGACTACCATGGCATATGTAAACCCGTGTAACAAACCTGCATGATCTGCACATGTACCCCAGAACTTAAAGTAAAATTTAAAAAATTTTAAAAAGAAGTTAAAATAAGATTAAAGCAAAAGACAAAAAGAGAGGAAAGTCAGTCTCAATCCTCAAGGGATATAGAGCCTGGAGGAAGAAAAAGAAAGTCATCTTTGTGAATGATTATCTTCTTTTTGAAAGTCGGTATGGCAAAATCCTCCTTTGCGTCCTCCATTGTGGTCTCTATTTTTGGTTTCTTAGTCTTACACCTTTGCTTCCTTTTTATTCTTATCCTTTGCAGAGCAAAACTGGCTTCCTGCTGTGATGCTGTTCGAAACTTTGTTGTTTCTCAGAATAACACTCCAGTTGGGACTAACATGAGTTACGAGGTGGAAAGCAAAAAAGAAATCCCAATTAAAGAGAACATTTTTCACATGTTTCCAGTGGTGAGTAAAGATTTGTGATGGGTTATTTGTGTTACCATTCTAGGCGAATTTTCTTTTACTTTAAGCTATAACTTAAAATTATAATGGAATTAATTAAAATACCACACTGTTATGTCATATAAAATTTGGATAGTAGGCCACTTTTTAAACAGGCTTTTTGAATGCAGTGTGGCTCTGCGGGGAAGGAATATTTATATCTTAAATGATAAGCTCTGCTAGTTCTGAGTCTTCCAGACTCTTCTTCAAATGAGATGAGACACTGGGCTTTCTGCTTAGTAGTTACTGATGCTTGTGGAGATGGCCGTTTTTCACCTCAAATCAGATTCTTCCAATTGTCAGTTATGGTGACTAAATCAATTCCTTCACAAGGAACAGTGCGTTTATGTGGCTCATCTTTGGGAATTAAACATGTAAGAATTTATAGTCAATAAACATGCCCACCATAAGATAGAGATTTTTTTCTGCTGTCTAGTGATGTATCCCAAACCCCTAGGACATTTCCCAGTACACGTATGTACCCACCACTACCTATTTGTAAAATCAGAAAAATGAGTAATGATATGATATAAAACTGCTCGACACAGTGAGGAGAAACTTGACTTGGGGAAATTTTGGCCCTGAAGGACGTAAACATCTCATTGCTTATGAACATACATTCTCCAGCATCTTTCTATGATTTGATTAGAAAGCAATTAAGCCACGTCAAGATGGTGGAAATGGGGTCACTCTCTATATGCAGTATACCAGCTGTGGGATGTGAGACTCTTACAGTTTTCTTTTGTTGGAGCTTTGACTTCTTTCAGCTAATTTTTTGTTGCTTATGTAAGTTGTTCCAGTTTTTTTTTTTAATATTAGGATTCAGAGGAAGAATAACTTGCTGAGCATGAGTGAGAAATAAATAGAAAATGATAGAGGAAAAATACTGTAAATTTTTTGGAAGGAAAGGGGGACAAAAATTATAACTCAAAGCATTCTCATGATGCACTGAAATGAGCAGTGATTGAAAAGATGATAATGCAGGAGTATTTATTGTCGGGGTCACCACCTGCGGGGGTGTGTCCTGCAGACCCTAACTCAACGACGGATGAGTAAAGTACACTCACACACAGATATTATGCTTCGACAGTTTGACTGAGTGTGTACCGGTGGCTTACAGGCACCCTGGAGAGTGCTGTAAACAGTTGTGACCACTGGCCCCCACCAGCCAGTGAGACCTGCATTTATTCAGTAAAGTTTAATTGACAAAGGCTTGAGTCAACACCACTAGAGTGAAAAGATTAAAAGAAAGAGTCCATGCCCAAAGCAAACACCATTAGTGGGTAATATCCCTGGTAAACCTCCCCCGCCTAACCTCCCCAGAGGATTATCTGGCTCAAAGGCTAGTTTTAAGACCACATGAGTAAACAAGTTGGTTAGGTAAACTACTCACATTCCTTTGTATTTGCACCCTCATCTCTCTGGCTCCTGCAAAGAGACTCTGGCTGCCTTCAGCCAAGAACTGTAGAAAAGACCCTTAGGACTTCCAAAAGGGTTTGAGACTATATCCTGTAACTTTCTCTAATATTTTTCCCTTTATATTTTTGCCACCACCCTGAGTGAATCCCCACAATTTATCTTTCCTACCAGGGAAAGCCTTGGAAAGTTTGACAGTGAGCAACTCTTTCACTCATTCATCCATGCAGGTTTTGCCGGTGTTTGCCTTGTTTTGGACTGACCAGAACAGAGGAGCAGCAACTACTTTACCTCTCATTTGGTGCTTTGAAAGGATTAACTTAATAAAGACTTGATAAATATGTATGCAACTGGTAATTGCATCTGATTTCCAAATGTACTGATTTTTTTTTTTTTTTTTTTTTAACTGGGGGAGAGGAAATTCTGCACTCAGGATGGCACCAGTTGCAGAGCCAGGTCCCTTTTTTGTGTGTGTTTATCTAACCCTCTCCTTTCATGGACGGGGCTCGTGGTGGAGAGGTCCGCTTTCCCACCTTGCTTTACTCTGCCCTTCTGCAGGCAACTCTCCGGGACAAACTGCTGGGCACACAGGAAGACTGCATTAAATGTTTTCAGGAAATGATGTGGAGCCACTTCCTCCACAAACTTTGCTAAGTTACTTGCAGAGAAAAAAAACAAAAGTCGATTTTCAACCCGAGTGAGCAATGAGCAGGCAGTGGAGCGTGCAGATTTGCATTTTCTTAGGAGGTTTATTTAAGGAAACGTTGAGGTTTGTAATTTATTTAAATTCTTACTGAACATAAGATACTAAAGCATATAGATGTTTTCCTCTCAGTTGACCAAGAAACCAGAGAAAAACATTCATTATTGTGAGTGCATAATTTGAGATATGTTTCCTTCAGTAATCTTTTCTATTTTATACCATAAAGAGCCTATTTGCATTTTTGCATCCTACCCTATCTATAAAATTCAGAATTTATGGTGGCAACATTTAGTAGATCCTGGCTGAAGACATCTTGACCCAGAAGCTGAGTGACATGAAATAGCTTGGGGTATCCGAGAACTGTTCTTTTAAGAGCCAGTCACTCTGCTAGGCATTGCAGATATAACAAGAAATAGGACACATTATTCAGTTATTTTAATCCACAGAATTGTGAGAAACTATAATGTGTAGTGGTTTAAAGCATGTACTCTGGAGCAAACTGGGTTCCTATTCCAGTCCTGCCACTCTTTAGCTGTTACTTGGACTCATGCCTGCCTTTCCCATCTGTAAAATACTCAAAAGGTTGCTGTGTAGGTTAAATGTGCTAATAAAGTATGGACTTGAAATAGTGCCTCTTGCATAAAAAGTGCAATAGGACTTTCACGTTTCAAAGACAAAACTACGAAGAGAGATGTACTGAAACCGAGTTTCTATGCTAGTTGGGCAGCTCCCAGAGCCAGCATCAGGGCACACAGCAGCCACGGTGCTTCTGGGGCATCTTCTGTCACTCTGGGCTGCTCAGAACCACATCAGCCCTGGGCTGTTGCCATTGGGGCTGGTAAATTGCCTTTGGCAAGGGCGATGTGCCTTGCTTTTGTAAACTTTGGCAACTTCAGTGGCGTCAATATCCCTATCCTGGAAAATTTTTAGTTACCAATGGTTTAAATACCAGCTCGCAAAATTCCTGAATATTTACTAGTGGCCCCTTCAATGGTTACAGGCCAGGGCCAGGTTCATTCTGCATACATGCAGTAAATTATTGACCATGATACCGGTTTTGCAAAAGAAGTAAGATTTATCCTCAAAGCCACCTAGTGAGACGGTGGGAGAGCTTGTTGAAAGCTCATGAGGTGAGTACTGAAAGCTGTACACATTGCACTGTGCAAGATCGGGAGGGAAAAATGCGGGGAAATTAAAACTAATAAACTGCCTCTCTGCTCTTGAGGACTTACACCTTAATCCTAGAGACAAAATCGGTGGATCAGGACCTCATCACAGAGAAGCATGAGCTGGGACCCTGGCTGTGGGCCCAAGGTCACATTATTACTTCACGGAAAGTGACCAGGAAAGTGAAAGTGCACTATTGAATTGAAAAGTTAGATTTCAGGCTGTGGAGAACTTGGGGAAAATAGGAAACCTTCTAGGGTAAGCAGGTCGGGTCCTAAAAGGAATAAAAAAGATTGAGGTCTTGGAAATTAATTTGAAATATGTCAGTACAGTTGGTAGGCCTCCCTGAAGCACGTGGCTGGTCATTTGCAGAGACGGCAGACATAAATCTAATGCCATTACTGAGCCTGAAGGTCTAACTATTTAAGAAGCACAGGAAATTTTTGCTAAATCACCTTTTAATTTTATGCCTTAGAATAGATTTAATGCTGCTTCCTAATTTCTTTATTTTCTTTTTCTTGCTGAAAATGTCCTTGTTTATCAGAAAGGCAGAATATGGGATTTTGCCATTCTAATTTTTTTCCTTAATTATACCATGTAAAATACATGATACTGCATTTTGTATTATTACATTATGTTATATATGATGCCTGTTTCTCTCAAGAGAAAGGAAACTTAGGTTTATATAATGATTTTTTATTTTATTTTACATATATATACACACACTACACACTACACACTACACACTACACACACACACACACATTTTTTTGAGATGGAGTCTCCCTCTGTCACTCAGGCTGTAGTGTAGTGGTGCGACCTCGGCTTACTGCAATCTCTGCCTCCCAGGTTCAAGTGATTCTCCTGCCTCAGCCTCCCCAGCAGCTGGAAATACAGGCACCCGCCACCATGCCTAGCTAATTTTTGTATTTTTAGTGGAGAAGGGGTTTTACCATATTGACCAGCCTGGTCTTTAACTCCTGACCTTGTGATCCACCCACCTTGGCCTCCCAAAGTGCTGGGATTACAGATGTGAGCCACTGCACTGGGCTGGTGTTTTATATTAAGTCATAATAAGTTGATTAGCAAACTGTGCTGCTACTTTTCCTTGTGTGTGTGTGTGTGTGTGTGTGTGTGTGTGTTTTTTTTTCTGGGACGGAGTCTCCCACTCTTACCCAGGCTGGAGTGCAACGGCATGATCTCTGCTCACTGCAACCTCTGCCTCTTGGGTTCAAGCGATTCTCCTGCCTCAGCCCCCCAAGTAGCTGGGATTACAGGTGCCTACCACCATGCCTGGCTAACTTTTGTATTTTTAGTAGAGACAGGGTTTCACTATGTTGGCCAGGATGGTCTCAAACTCCTGACCTCAGGTGATCCACTCTACTCGGCCTTCCAGTGTGCTGAGATTATAGGCATGAGCCACCACGCCTGGTCCCTTGTTCTTATTCTTCTCCTTAGCATGTGTAAAAAGTTAAGTTACTAGAATTAAGCTGATGTCTATGGTTCTAAAATTAATGGTATTTCATGGTAGTTTTCCACTTTCTCCTACCAGTCCCAGCCTTTTGTGGACTACCCTTATAATCAGTGTGCGGTAGTCGGAAATGGGGGAATTCTCAATAAGTCTCTCTGTGGAGCTGAAATAGATAAATCCGACTTCGTTTTTAGGTAAGACCTGTCAAATTGGTTTCTTTGAAACAAAAGATCAGTTGGGTATTTCAGAGGGATAGTGTAACCATATCCTTTGTGTATTTTGACCTTTGAGCTCTGTTACAAAAGTCTACTAATTATCCAGGAAGGTTTTCCTGAAGTGTTATATGGCTCATGAGTTCCTGAGAATGTCAATATATGAAGAATCAAAATGTGCTATGGTGATATATGTTTAGGAAATGCTGGGTGAAAAGAGTGGTGGTGAAAGAGGGTTTTGTATTGCAGGACTTTTCAGAGCGTTCAGTCTGTTAATGGGTACCATGGCTACTTTGGGAGGACTCTGGAGGGTGACATATCCCAGGCTTACCTGACCTTGAAGATCTTTTTTCATTTGTTTGTTTTTGTTTAACAGAATATTTCAGGGATGTTTTGTACTCAGAGAATACTCGGGAAAATGCTAATCAAGACGTTTTATAGCCATGCAAACTATATCAATATTTCGTTTTCTGGCTTGCAGTTTAAAAAACAAATTTGTACAGCTTCTAAGTTCTGGTCTTTTAAAATGTTTTCTATCTCCATATCAGCCAGCATGCAAAAATAGAAACAAAATGGTTTTTATGCATGCCTTGTACTAATAAGCCAAACCAAACATCTCTACTTTCTCAGTCTGATGGAAAGGTATCCATTTGAGGATGGCTTTCAATTGAAATGCGCCTTTTTAAAGAGTAATTGGAAGTCTGGATCTTCCTGTTTTAGGAGCACTGATTTCATACATCAGAAGGGACCCTTTGATCTTTCTTGATTTAATGCTGCCCTTTTAAGCAATTGAAAAAGAAACAGGGTTTCTAACAAACAGCTTAGAAACCCTGTTTTCTAATTTTAGTCTCATTTTTAAATTTTGTGTTGAAGGTGATGATGAAGCAACAGTAGACCTGACAGTGCAACAGTTGTCGAGTGTCTTCTTTGTGATTCGTAGTAAAATGGTCAATATCTGAATGGTTTAGCCATTTCGTTCAAGTACTCAGTGTGAAAAAGCCATAAGGAAGATAATTCTTCTTTCAGTAGACTTTTTATAGGCTTAAAATTCCGAAAACATCTGTGATGAGGATCAGGCCTAAACATTCATTATACTTTATAGCAAGTATAGGCAATAGAAGAAGTTTTGGTTTAAAACCCAGAAGAAAAAAAACTCAGCGGATATTTAATTTATAATTCTAAAACAACTGTCTGCATATGTAGATTACACATTTGCTGATGATGGGTGTTTTCCTGAATATAGAATTTCCTGTAAAGCTAGCCATTCAAACTGAAAGGCAAAATGAGGGCTAGATGTGTTTGGTGTCATTAAAATCTATTTCAGTTTTTAAGCCTGTATTTACTTTGGTGCTGCATGTTGATAGTTTATAAAGTGAACTTTTATTTTTCATTTCAAAGATTTGGAGCTATGAGTTAAGTGTGTGAGGAACGAAAATAGGTAATGACTGTATATACTATTGGTATATATGACTATACCAATACATATTATATATATTACAGTAGTAGTAATATATAATCACATATATATATACTGTAGTATACTGTAATACATAAAATCCAGTCGCATTCATATATGATATCATACATACTTATTATACATATGTATAATAAATGTATAATACTGTATTATATACATATATGTACTATATATCCTTATATAGTATATAATATATATTATATATCCTTATATATTTATATATATTTATAATATATAATTATATATAATACTTATATTTATATATTTATAATATAATCTATACTATATGCTATATAGTATATAGTATATATTATATATAGTATATAATACAGTATCATATGTAATTATATATGTATATGTATGCATATATATTGCATATGTATATTATATATACATGTGTTATGTATATACGTGATATGTATATATGTATATGCATGTAACATATGTATACATGTTATACATATATAATTACATATGTACATGTACTATTATATACTGTATTATTACATATATACTATATAATACGGTATATAATAGTATACATCTATATGTATACTATATATGCTATAGTGTATATGCATATATACATATACTTGTATATATACTATATAATATGGTATTATATGTAATTATAGTACAGGTAAAAGTATTTCCACAAAATACATATATTTACATATAAACTAATGCAGTATTATATATAAATAATAGTATATGTATATCTCCTGTATAATACAGTATATGTTATATATGTATACGTATGCATAGTATGTTACCTAATATGTATATATAATATATAGTATGCATATTGTATATGACATGTATATATAATATATGCATACATATATGTATATAATTACATATATACATATATAATTATATAACAGTATTATATGTTATATATGTTTAATATGTATGCATATATTACATATTATATACATATTATATATAATAAAATTATATAACAGTATTATATTTTTGTAATATGTATACATAATATATATTATATGTATTATATAATGTATACATATTATACATATAGAATAACATATACTGTTATATAATTTAATATGTATGTATATATAATACATACCATGACCTATACTACTCTTCGTGTGTGTCTGTATGTGTGTGTTTGTGTGTGTGTGTACTCTATATTCAGGAAAATACCTGCCATCAGCAAAAATAGAATCTAGAAAACACAGGCATTTATTTTAGACTCAAAAATTAACTATCTACTGAGATTTTTTTAAGTTTTAAGCCAAACCTTATTGTATTTCCTCTATAAAACACCCTTCCCTCTAGAGTCTCCTATAATATTCTACTAGAAATCACGTTTGATTCTTCAAAAGACTATGAGACTGTTCTAGAAAGGTCATTTTTTACAGGAGGCCCACTAGCAAGGTCACTTTTGTGGCCTACAACCTATGATTAATCTTTATCATTTAATATTTATTATTAATATTTATTTTGCCAAGGTGCCATATTTATTTCATTTTCTGACGTAGCTTTTATATCAATGAGGGAATAAGTTCATGTTTAATTAATTCGTTCTTTTTTTTTTGAGAGAGAGTCTTCTCTGTCATTCAGGCTGGAGTGCAATGGTGTGATCTTGGCTCACTGCAACCTCTGCCTCCTAGGTTCAAGTGATTCTCCTGTTTCAGCCTCCCCAGTAGCTGGGACTACGGGCATGTGCCACCACACCCGGCTAATTTTTTGTGTTTGTAGTAGAGACGGTTTTTCACTGTGTTAGCCAGGATTGTCTTGACCTCCTGACCTTGTGATCTGCCCACCTCGGCCTCCCAAAGTGCTAGGATTACAGGCATGAGCCACCACGCCTGGCCTCATGTGTTTTATAGGACATGGAATGGCGTATTTCATCCTCAGTCATGTTACAGACCATATCAGCTTTGAATAGCCTTTTTCAGGAAGTGCTCCAAGATGCTCCCTTCTTATGTTTAGCCTTACTACTTGAACTTCAGTAAATGAGATTTAGAAAGTCATAACAAATTTTTCCTTTTTTGTGACAAGAATATAATTACTCAAAATTAGAATTCTTAATTTGTTTTCCAATTTAAAAGCAAATTAGTACTCAAAGGAAGATGAGAACATCAGTATGAAAACACCACTATAAGAACATTAGGATTTTATTTATTAACACCATAATTTGGTGGCAAAACTATCCACATGAGAATCGGGAAGTTCTGATTTTTTTAATGTAGTCTCTGCTTCTGGCAGACTGTATATCTTTAGTAACAGTGCATCAATTTTTTAAGAACATGCAAATGGGTGATCATACCACTATGGGAACATAATTAATATACATAATATAAATAACAATTTTAATAAAAGGATTGGGAACTCTTCTAAACTTAGACAAGGTGTAATTGTCATTTCTGGTTTTGATACTTATAAAAGTTATTGTCCATATTGAAAGCATTTATCAAATTTGTATAGTTTAGCCAGGCATGGTGGCTCATGCCTGTAATCCCAGCACTTTGGGAGGCCGAAGCAGGCGGATCACTTG
The DNA here is from genome assembly GCA_036589455.1 of Ateles fusciceps. Lineage (NCBI taxonomy): Eukaryota > Metazoa > Chordata > Mammalia > Primates > Atelidae > Ateles > Ateles fusciceps. The sequence goes on from JAZHEH010001064.1 coordinate 10,168,264, forward strand.
AGGTCAGGAGATTGAGACAAGCCTGGCCAACATGGTGATACCCTATCAATACTAAAAATACAGATGTCAGCTGGGTACATGCCTGTAGTCTCAGTTATTCAGGGGGCTGAGGCAGGAGAATCGCTTAAACCTGGGAGGTGGAGGTTGCAGTGAGCTGAGACAGTGCCACTGCACTCCAGCCTAGGTAACAGAGCAAGACTCCATCTCACAAAAAAAAAAAAAGTGTATATTTTATACAACATTGAAATGTCAACTAAGAGCTAAATAATTACCACATTAAATCATTTTAAATAGAAACCAAATGGATTCTGAGGCTCTCTTAATAGCAATGATTTATCCAATATAAGGACAATTATTATATATACATGTATGTGTGCATATGTGTGTATACAATCTTTTTTTAACAAGTTCTATTTTGAAAATAATTTTCTTTTAAAATTTCAGGTGTAACCTCCCCCCAACCACAGGAGATGTTAGTGAAGATGTTGGCAGTAAAACAAATCTTGTGACTATAAATCCCAGTATCATAACTCTGAAGTAAGTACCAGCAAGTTACATGCCTGGTCAGGAACAGTTTTTTCATTGTTCAACATGTTTCTCAGCTTAAGCACTGATCTTGTTGCTGAGGCTGACTTGCAATACAGGTGGAATGACTTTTTGGAAAAATATATAGAATTCATTTGCAAATGTTGCATTCTGTCAAGGTTGTTGTTCGTAAGAGTTATGACTCAGTTGTATTTCCAATGTCATAAGCTAATCAGATGAGAACATATTTATTTCATCTCTTTTAACAATAATGAAGCCACTTTTTTTCCTTTTTCTTTTTTTTTTTTTTTTTGAGAGGGAGTTTCACTCTTGTTGCCCGGGCTGGAGTGCAACAAGATTTTTAGTAGAGATGGTTTTTCACTGTGTTATCCAGGATGGCTTGGTTTTCACTGTGTTAGCCAGGATCTTGGCTCACCGCAACCTTTTCCTCCTGGGTTCAAGCGATTCTCCTGCCTCAGCCTCCCAAGTAGCTGGGATTACAGGCATGAACTACCATGCCCAGCGAATTTTGTATTTTTAGTAGAGAGAGAGTTTCACCATCTTGGCCAGGCTGGTCTCGAACTTCTGATCTTAGATGATCCGCCGGCCTCTGCCTCCCAAAGTGCTGGGATTACAGGCATGAGCCACTGCGTCCGGCCTTTTTTGTTTTGTTTTAGAGTGTTGGCATTACTTTCTATCTTGGTAGCACTTTCTTGATAAAACTTACTCTATTTAGGAACTTCAGAGAGTAAGCTCTAAGACAACCTGGCAGAATACAGTTGTCACGTTGGAGAGTTTATTACTACAAAATAATTACCATCTTTCATTTCTGCAGTGTAACTACCTTAAAATTGTTGGCTAATGAAAAATCTTATATGTAGTTTTTACTCCATTGTTTTCATCAAAAGTGACTGATAAACATTAGTAATAGAATATGTTCCTGCTAATAGTTATAGCATCTCTTCAAAGACAATAAAATATTGAACCTGCCTTTCAAAGCATATTTTCTAAACACAATTATGCTTACTATGATACTAACTTATTTAAATCATACATATAGATACTATAATGCATGGAGGAAAATTTTTAAAATAATATATATGTATATCTATATTTGCATTTAGACATTGTAAGTTTTCCATCTCTCCCTCCCTCCCTCCCTCCCTCCCTTCCTCCCTTCCTTCCTTCCTTCCTTTCTCTTTCTTTGTTTTTCTCTCTCTCTCTCTTTCTTTCTTCTTTCTTTTTCTTTCTTTCTCTTTCTCTCTTTCTTTGTCTCACTTTGTCACCAAGTTTAGAGGGCAGCAGTGCAATCACAGGCCACTGTAGCCTCAAACTCCTGGGCTCAAGGTTTCCTCTCACCTCAGCCTCCCAGGTAGCTGGGACTACAGGCATACACCACTGTGCCCAGCTAATTCTTTTCATTTTTAATGGAGATGGGGGGCAGGGTCTCGCTGTGTTACCCATACTGGTCTCAAACTCCTGGCCTCAAGTGATCTCCCGCCTCAACCTCCCAAAGTGCTGACAGGCATGGGCCTTTGTGCCCGGCCTATTTTAAGTTTTCTAAAGGAAACATATAATGAAATATGTGCAGAAACTGGACCCCTTCCTGACACCTTACACTAAAATTAACTCCAGATGGATTAAAGACTTAAACATAAGACCTAACACCATAAAAACCCTAGAAGAAAACCTAAGCAATACCATCCAGGACACAGGCACAGGCAAGGACTGCATGACTAAAACACCGAAAGCACTGGCAACAAAAGCCAAGATAGACAAATGGGATATAATTAAACACCAGAGCTTCTGCACAGCAAAAGAAACTATCATTAGAGTGAACTGGCAACCAACAGAATGGGAAAAAGTCTTTGCAATCTACCCATGTGACGAAGGGCTAATATCCAGAATCTACAAAGAACTAAAACAGATTTACCAAAAACAAACAAACAAACCCATTCAAAAGTGGGCAAAGGATATGAACAGACACTTTTCAAAAGAAGACATATATGAGGCCAACAAACATATGAAAAAATGCTCATCATCACTGGTCATTAGAGAAATGCAAATCAATACCACTTTGAGATACCACCTCATGCCAGTTAGAATGGCGATCATTAAAAAATCTGGAGACAGCAGATGCTGGAGAGGATGTGGAGAAATAGGAACACTTTTACACTGTTGGTGGGAGTGTAAATTAGTTCAGCCATTGTGGAAGACAGTGTGGCAATTCCTCAAGAATCTAGAAATAGAAAATCCATTTGACCGAGCAATCCCATTACTGTGTATATACCCAAAATCGTTCTATTATAAAGACACATGCACACGTATGTTCATTGCGGCACTGTTTATAATAGCAAAGACCTGGAACCAACCCAAATGCCCATCGATGATAGACTGGACAAGGAAAATGTGGCACATATACACGATGGAATACTATGCAGCCATAAAAATCTGTGAGTTTATGTCCTTCGTAGGGACATGGATGAACCTGGAAACCATCATTCTCAGCAAACTGACACAAGAACAGAAAATCAAACACCGCATGTTGTCACTCATAGGCAGGTGTTGAACAGATGAGAACACATGGACACAGGGAGGGGAGCATCACACACTGGGGCCTGTTGGGGGCGTTAGGGGAGGGGACAGCGGAGGGTGGGGAGATTGAGGGGAGATAACATGGGGGAGAAATACCAGATATAGGTGACAGAGGGATGGAGGCAGCAAACCACCTTGCCTTGTACGTCCCTATGCAACAATCCTGCATGATCTGCATGTTTCCCAGAACCTAAAGTACAATTAAAAAGTGCACAAATCATAAGTGTGCAGCTAAATGAATTTTTAAAATGTATTGTTATGCATGCTATGCTTGAAAAAATATTTTTTATTTTTATTTTTTTAAGACGAAGTCTCGCTCTATCACCCCGGCTGGAGTGCAGTGGCACAAGCTTGGCTCACTGCAACCTCCGCCTCCTGGGTTCAAGCGATTCTCATACCTTAGCCTCTGGAGTCGCTGGGATTACAGGCATGTGCCACAACACCTAGCTAATTTTTGTATTTTTAGTAGAGACAGGATTTCACCATGTTGGCCAGGCTGGTCTTAATCTCCTGACCTTGTGATCCACCCACCTCGATTTCCCAAAGTGCTAGGATTACAGGTATGAGCCACTGTACCTGGCCTGAAGAAGTATTTTATTGTTATACATTTGGAAGGTGTTTCAATAACAAAAAGCAACTTTAGGACAAATTACTGAAAGAAATAGAAAATAATACAAGAAATGTCTGTTCAGTATGAGTGCAGCCCAGTAATAAATCAGAAATTGAAAGGATTCCAAGAAAGATAATAGAAGATACAGCCATTGATACTGACGTAAAACTTACTTGAATGAGTTTTATCTGCATCCACACTGTGTTTTATATACAGTATATAAATGATTCAGTTTTTTGACCAATGGTAAATTCAGCTTCATGTTATCAAAACGGCTACTTTATTATTCTTGGGAATACTATAATTTGTTTTTAATTTGGCAGATATGGGAACTTAAAGGAAAAGAAAGCCCTATTTCTGGAGGACATCGCAACCTATGGAGATGCATTTCTTCTTCTGCCAGCGTTTTCCTTCAGGGCCAACACGGGTACCTCTTTTAAAGTGTACTATACACTCGAAGAGTCTAAAGCAAGACAAAAGGTTCTGTTTTTCCATCCTAAGTACCTGAAACGTCTGGCCCTTTTCTGGAGAACTAAAGGTGTGACCGCGTACCGCCTGTCCACCGGCTTGATGATCACAAGTGTTGCAGTGGAACTGTGTGAAAACGTGAAGCTGTATGGATTCTGGCCCTTCTCTAAAACTGTAGAAGACACACCTGTCAGCCATCACTATTACGACAACATGCTACCCAAACGTGGTTTCCATCAGATGCCCAAAGAGTACAGCCAGATTCTCCAACTTCATGTGAAAGGAATCCTCAAACTACAATTTAGCAAATGTGAAGTTGCCTAAACAAAGTATCTTAAAATAGGAATAATTTTAATATAATGCAGTAGGTGAGTAACAATGTCTCCAAACACCAAAGGAGGTGGCTACTATTCTAAGATGAGACCCAAAATTTGGTTTGACCAAAGCTGTCCCACTCATTTTGCTACCATGTCAAGTCATTCAGCCCTTCTAATCTTCATTTTTTCTCTTTGAAAAATGGTCACCATGATATCTGACTCATACAAATAAAACGCGGTAATTTATGAAAATTTTTGGCATGGCCTTTGGTGTTAGGTAGGGACTCAAAGAATATTTCTTTGTTACTATTTATGCCAGCGCCCTTCACCTTCACCAGACTGATAGTAAAAGCATGCTGTCTTGGAGATCTTTTCTAAAGCGAATAGTTGCATTACCAGTATCCATTGGGTTTCTCTCTGTGGCAGGTCTCTGTCAATATCTTTCCCATTGTTTTGTCTTAAAGAGTGCATACAAGAAAATTATGTACTTAAACAAGAAATTCTTGATCATTCAGGAATGAAATTCTTTGAGTATGGCAGTAGTCCTGCTTCTGATTAAATTCACTTTTAATAGTAGCTGTGATGATACGTTGTTTGTATTTAAGCCATTTATTTTCCTCCTGTGTCTACATTTTTTCATCACTTCATGATTTTATTTTAACTTCCTGCCTCATTCTTAGACCTTTTTCTCTCTCACTTACAGGATGTACTTCAAGGACATGAACAGTTACAATACCCAGTCTTTCTTACCCGTTGCCTTGTATGTGGGGTCACTCATTCAATTTTGTTTTAAAATTATCGAATAGCTACTTCATACCAGGCCCTGCACCAGGCTCTGTGAGAGAGCAAGAGGATTTCTCCTACAAGAAGGATTATTGCCTCTTGTAGGAGAAAATAAATGTGCATATCATTAATTATGATAGGGTATGATAAGTATTATAATGACAAAACCTATTAATAAAGTGCTGCAAGGAATAGAAGCAGGGATAATTAATCTATTTTGGTGGAATCTATTTCGATGTACAGTAGTCTCCCCCTGATCTGCAGATATGGGAAGACCCCCTGTGGATGCCTCAAACCATTGATGAAATATATAGTTGATGAGTAAAAGTAACAGAATATACTGAAATAATTAAATATACAATGTGGGGACTTTATATGCTATTTTAATAAAAATTACATATAGTCAGGACATTTAGAGCTTAAGTATTTTTTCCCATATAATATCCTATCTTAAAAAGTTTTCTGTAGAATATCAAGACAGATTCTCTAGTATCACTTATATGGATTTCAGAAACATTCCAGATGATGTGAGACCAAGAGCGTAATGATACCCATGTTTCACTAACAGTTTAGGAGAGAAAAATGTTGCTGTGGGGTTTTTTGTGTGTGGAGTAAATTGTAGACCTTTCCACATGAACACATCGGAAGTTTCTGGTTCGACATCTGTGAAAAACTTACAGTAATTCACCATTACAGAGCGACAAGAACTGTGATTCATGTTTTATAATTTACATAGCTGACGTGGTGTATTGTCTGTATCCAAATTTTGTCATATTTAGATATGTGTGACACATATAACATGCATTCATATTCATTGTGACGTATGACATGCGCATTCTCTGTATCTTTTTCTCAAGTAGAGCTGTTGTGATTTCACAACACATTGGGGTTGTTGGCCATTATTTGAACGCTCCTACACTCTCTAGCATAGTCACTGTGTTGCAGAGAACTAAAGGGAGTGAGACACAGTGCCTCATTCAATCCTAACATTCTCTTCCTGGTAGAGCATAGCCTTCCATATATCCCACCGTGAGGTGGCAATAATGTTCTTTTGTTCCAAAACAGAACATTACTTAGAACTTTCTAAAATACTATAGAACATGAATGTTGACAATACAGCATATCAGCTATGTAAACTAAAACATAAGTCACAGTTATTTTTGGCCTGTAAGGGTGAATTATTGCAAATTATTCACCAAGAGCAAACCAGAAACTATAAACTCCATCTTGTAGATTTGTAGATTCAGCACAACCAATTCTGACTGTGACACTCCCAAGAAATCTGTGTGTAATCAACATTGCTTAAATGTTGTTAGATAGATCTAATGTGACCTTCTGCTCTTAAAGCTCAAGTACATCCAAGGGCATTGAGACTGGAAAGTCTGAGTTCTGGTACTAGACAAGAGTAGCACTTTAGGCCAGATGCAGTGGTTCACACCTGTAATTCCAGCACTTTGGGAGGTCAGGGTGGGTCACATCAGGCCAGTAGTTTGAGACCAGCCTGTGCAACATAGTGAGAACCCCTCTCTACCAAAAAAAAAAAAAAATTAGCTGAGCACAGTGGCATGGACCTGTGGTCCCAGCTACTCTGGAGGCTACAGAGGGAGGATCACTGGAGCCCAGGAGGTAGAGGCTGCAGTGAGCTGTGATCGTACCACTGCATTCCAGCCTGTGTGACAGAGTGAGACCCTGTCTCAGAAAAAAAAAAAAAAAAAAAAATAGCCCTTTAATTAGGATTCTAGCTCATAATGCTATATACTACCAGTTTCTAAGAAAAATACTAGCTTGCTTGATTCTATTTCCACTTGTTCAGCCTCATTGGGCAATGAAACGGTAACAAGATTCCAATATAATTTTCAGTCAAATCCAAAAGCAAGGCAGAAATATTCATTTAAGTGTATAGTCCATAGTGCTGTGTGACCCCTGCAAAGGGATCCATGATCAAATGCATAGTGTTCATTTTTGCACAGTGTAATAGTTCTTGAAGTCTCTGGTGCTTTTCCTTTGAACAAAAGGCAATGACAAATAGATCATGACTTTCACTAAAGGAGATTTCCCTCCTCATGTAAATCCTAACCCAGTAACTGTGTGGGCTCTCAGCCAGGTAATCAGTCAAAAACTCTTTTTTGAGGACTCTGTAGAATATAGAATCAAGCAGCAAATCAGACCTGTCTTTGCCTAAATTTTTCCTTGCTTACAAAAAATTTACCAGTTAAATATTACGTAATGTCAAGAACCCTAAATCGATTCATGAATTAAGAAGCTTTGGGAAAATTGGAAAATTTTGTGGAAAACGGGTTCACTAACATCCTAAATAGCTACTGCAGAAGTATAGTTATGATGTGATATATAATACATTGTGAACTTCAAAACATTGATCTAATATGACATAGAAACACATTATGCCATTAAAAATTGAAGGCGTTGTGGGAATTCGTCTAATATATCTGATGCACTTGATCTAATAAGACTGTTTCTTTCTTTATACTTGATCAAAAACATTCATTTGAGGCGCTAGGAGTGTTTATGGTTTCCTATTTACATGTGGCTTCAGAAGGCTGATCCCATAGTGAGCAGTGTCACCAGCAACCCTCTTGAGAGTGGAAAGGCAGGGATATTTCTCAGGCTCTTTTTTATTTTGGGTCATCACTCTTCCAGAAGCAGTCTTCTTTTTATTGAAAAAAAAATGTAGGTGATAAATGCTACAGATGCACCACGTATGTAATGGAGACAGGGCAAAGTCTTTAGCAGATAGTATTGGAACATTGGCTCACTAAATGGAGAAAAATAAATGCCTGCATTGCATATAAAAAGTGGGACTCCAGAGGGATTAAAAAGATGGTTTAAAAAGTAAAACTTTAAAGCTCATAGAAGAAAATGTGGGAGAATTATGTTTGAGGTATAGGTGAGGAACTGTACTTCTTCCACATGACCCAAAAATAATTTTTTAAAGAATTGGGCTAAGAAAGAATGGCTAGCACTCTATTATAATTAAAGATTTCTAGTCAGTGAATGACATCTTAAAGTTAATAGTCTTGGGACAGACTGAAATAGCTGTTAGCAATGCATAAAATTAATGACATTAATAGACATTCCAAGGAATTGTAAATCAACAAGTAAAAGACAGGAAACTCAATATAAAAATGAACAAAAGATAACAATGTGATTTACAAAGGGGAAAGCTGAGTAGCTAATAAGAATAGAAAGTGATGCTCAAATTTCCCAGTATTCTGAGAAATGCAAATGAAAGTGAGATACTATATCCATTGCATTGGTAAAAATTAGTAAGTTCATTAACTTCAGGTGCTGGTGGAAGTAAAAGCTGATTGAGCCATTTTGGAAAGCAATCCAGGAGTACTGAGTTAGTAAAATTCATCATATGTCATCCTATAGTCCAGTAATTGCACTTTTGGATATATAGCCAAGAGAACTTGTTCTGATCCACACACAAAAAAAGTATTAAGATATTTATTCCGTTATTGTTTGCAGTAGTAGACAGTTGGCACACAGATGTCTGTCTCTTAGGAAGTCAGTGAACTAACTTTGCTGAATACATAATGTGGAATACAATACAGCAGTTAGAAGCAAAGTACTGGACATATATACAGAAATAAAGGTAGAACCTTGAAATTTAGCATGATGGGAAAACAAGAGTTTTAGCACAATGCCATTTCATTACTTAAAAGCATATGCATGCATACATACAAACATATTCAAGGCCACGTGTCAAATACAAGAAGGGTACCCATTAAGGAGAGGGTAATGGGAGTGGGTTTAGGGATAAAGAAGAAAAATATACATGTTATCATATTTAATACAGCAAGCCTTTGACATATATATTCTTATCCTCACATATGATATTCTTACTACTACATAAATACATATAGAAGCTGAGTCTCAAAATGGTAAGTAACTTATATAAGATTGCATTATATATAAGAGCAGAGCTAGTATTCAACTCATATGTCTGACTCTGAAGCCAATATTATTTCCATTATGCAATTACAAAATGAAAAATCAATGTTATCCCATGTCATTGACATGTAATAAATGGCACATATTTGTGTACATGCATACACCCATGAAACTATCTCCCCAATTAAGACAATGTATATATTCATTACCCCAAAATGTTTTCTTGTGCTGCTTTATAATCCCCCCCCCTTCCTCCTCCCTGTCCATCTCACCCTGGTCCCCTGGGAATTCCTAATCTGTTTTTCTATAGACTAATGTACATTTTTACACTATAGACTGTTTACATTTTTTAGAATTTTATAAAAATGGAATCATACTGTCTTCATTCTTGTCGTGCACTTTTGCTCAACATACTAATATTAGAATTCATTCATGTTGATCGTGTATTCCTTTATTTACTGTGTAGAATTATGTTATATGGATGCACCACAGTTGGCTTATCTGCTCACTTGTTGATGAACATTTTAATATCTTCTGGGTTTGGCTGTACAAATAAAACTATCATGAACATTTATGTGCAAGTCTTCTTGTGAACATGTATTTTTATTTCCTTGGGACAAGGATCTAGGATTGGAATGACTACGTCACATGGTTCATGTATGTCTAACATTTTTAGAAAACTACCATGCTGTTTTACAAAGTGGTTGTAATATTTCATGTTTCTATCAGTAGCTCATGCCAGTGGCTGTTGCCTGACATCTCTGACAAAATTTGGTTTGGCAGTCTCTAGTTTTAGACAGTCTATTGGGTACATAGTTGTATTTCTGTATCTCATTGTGATTTTGACTTTCATTTCCCTTATGATTTTTTTAATGTGTTTATTTGACTTCCATGTATCTTCTTTTTTTTTTGAGACAGAATTCCACTCTGTTGCCAGGCTGGAGTGCATTGGTGCAATCTCAGCTCACTGCAACCTCCGCCTCCCGAGTTCAAACGATTTTCCTGCCTCCTGAGTAGCTAGGACTACAGGTATGCACCACCACGCCCAGCTAATTTTTGTATTTTTAGTAGAGATGGGGTTTCGCCATATTGGCCAGGATGGTCTCAAGCTCTTGACCTCGTGATCGACCCACCTTGGCCTCCTAAAGTACTAGGATTACAGGCATGAGCCACCGCACCCCGCCCATGTATCTTCTTTGATGAAGTGTCTGCTCAAATATTTTGGCCATTTTGAATTGGGTTCTCTTCTTATAAATGACTTCTAAAGGATCTTTATAGATTCTAGATACAAGTCTTTTACTAGATATGTATTTTGCAGCTACTTTCTCAGCCTTTTCATTTTCTTAACAGTGTCTTTTGAATAACAGAAGTTTTTAATTTTACTAAAGTCTAGTTTATTAATTTAAAAATTTTATAGTTTGTGTTTTTGGTGTCAAGTTTAAGAAATCTTTGCCAAACCCAAGGTCACAGATTTTCTCCTCTGTATTCTTTTAGATTTATTGTTTGTCTGTTATATTCAAGCCTAAGAACCATTTTGAGTTAAAGATTTTCCGTATGTGTTTAGGGTGTAAGGTAAAGATTAAATCATATTTTTGCATATGTCTGATCAGTTTTTCCAGTAGAATTTGTTGAAGAGATTTTTCTTTGTTGTACTGCTTGGTATCTATGTTGAAAATCAATTTATTTATATTTGGGTTTATTTATTTATAGACTCTATTCTGTTTCATTGATTTGTCTGTTTTTATGCCTACATCATACCATTATTATTACTGTAGTTTTATAAATCTTGAGATAAAACTCCAATCTTACTCTTTTTCAAAGCTGGTTTTGTTTTTGTTGTTTATGTTTTGCTTTTTGCTGTTCTGGAAGAATTTGCATAAGTTCAGCATTTTCTTCTTTACCTTTGGTAAAATTCACCAGTGAAACCATCTGGCCAACAATTTTCCTTGAGGGAAGATTTTTAATATTGAACAATTTCTTTAATAGATGAAGGACCATTCAGATGGTCTGTTTCTTCTTTGGTAGTTTGTGTTCTTCAGGAAATTTATCTTCTTCATCAGAGTTGTAGAATTTATCATAATAAAGTTGTTCCTAAGATTCCCTTACCCTTTAGTGCTGAGGAGTCTACAGTTATCCCCCCTGTCTGATTTCTCACATTGGTAATTTGTGTCTTCTGACTTTTTCCCCTGGTCTGTCCAGCTTGAGGTTTATCAGTTTTACTGACCATCTCAGGAACCTGCTGTTTGGTCTCTGATTTCTTCTTTGGTTCTTACTGTTTCTTTTCTTTCAGTTGTATTTGCTTTTCCTTTTATAGTTTCTTAATGTCATTGATTTGAGTTACCTGTTTTTAAACATGGGAATTTAGTGCTATATTTTCCTCTAAAAACTGTTAGATCTTTCCCACAAATTTGTGTATTTCATGTTTTCATTTTCATTCCTTTCTAAATATGATCTAATTGCCTTTCAAAATCTTCTTTGGACCAAGGGTTATTTAGAAGTATATTATTTAGTTTCCAAATATTTCTGATTTTTTTAATACGTGTTACTGCAGATCCTTTTAAGTTAATTTCACTGTAGTTAGTGAATATGCTTAGTGTGATTTAAATCTATTTAAATGTATTGAGACTTTGTTACAGCCCAGAATATAGCCTTTCTTGGTAAATATCTTATGTGCATTTCAAAAGAATGTGTCCACCTAACAGTTGTAGTTAGGTGGAGTGTTCTACTAATGTCAGTTAGATCAGATTGATTGATGCTGTTAGTTAAGTCTTTTATCTTTCCTAATTTTCTGTCTCAAAAATATTTTTTTTGTTTGTTTTTCTATTAAGTGCTAAGTATATTTTATCCTTTCTTTTAGTTTCATTGTTGTTGATGTTTGAAAAAAACAGCATCTAAAATTTAAAAATTTTAGAATTGTATCATCATTATATTGAGTTGTTGTTTTTTGTAATTGTCTAATTCTTTGTGATAGGTTCCAAATTTCAACCTTTCTCAGTTAAGGAATTATCACTCAAGGTTATACTATAAATTTTGTATATTCTACTGGATTTATTTTAAAGTTTAATTAATTTTGGAATTATCCAGTATGTTATACTATGATAAATTAGTTTATTTTCTGGGCCTCTGACATCCAGTAAAATACCACTGCATTATTACTGCATTATTATTCTATTTTTTGTCTTTTGAGGGTCTCAGAAAGATTGAAAACCCTCACCTCAGTGATTACAGTGTCTCCCTGGATGCTAGTACCACCAACTCATCTGATGTAAAAATACAAGCAATTAAAAATCCAGGCTGTTAAAAATTTGCTTAATTTTTCCCTGTGTTAGTAGTAGGTATTCAGTGTGTAGACAACAAACACCCCACTTCTGGTGTCCTTTATTAAAAGCTTGCTCTGTGCCGAGCACAGCTTTAATTTCTTTTGTATCTTTTGGTAGAGACAAGGTCTCACTATGCTGCAAGGCTGGTCTTGAAATCCTGGGCTTAAGCAACCCTCCCACCTTGGCCTCCCAAAGTGATGGGATTATAGGTGTGAGCCATTGTGCCTGGCTTCACCAAGTGTTTTCTGAGAACAATATCATTCGCTTATGTAACTACAATATAATTATAAATGAATTGCAGAAAACAAACTTCCTTCTTTACCAACATCCTTGATTGCCTCCTCCATCTGGGTGAAGAACAAGAGTATTATTTATGTCTGCAACCCTTGAGTCAGTTATTTATTTGGTTCATGAGAAAAATTTTGCCAGTGTTTTTGCTATTCTTTGGCATATTTGTAGGCAACCGGTGAGTGGTATTTTAGTTGTGAGGAAATGCAGTCTGAAAACACTCACAAAATTCTTATTATTATAACTCATTTTAGCTAGCTTTCAAGCAGCCTACATGGCCTCTGGATGCAAATTAGGAAATTGGGCAAGAGAGGAGAGTCAGCAGATTTTCCCTTCCACAATATCATTCAGTACATTTACTGTGGTGAATAAAACAAAACAGAACCCTTTGGCCTTCGGAAGTCTTTGGTTTCTTCCGTATGCCTTAAGAAAATGTTAGGATCATTCATTTTTGTCACAGCCTTTCTGAGGATTATTACAAAACACTGGAAGGTTTTCGGGTTTCCCTGTCTTCCCTCCACTTCCAGCAAAAGGGTGAACACTGTTTTTTAACACATCTTCAACCAGAGGACTCTGTAGGTTTCCTACGACATGCATTCCAAGGATGTTTTTATGTCTTCTGCATAATAAAATTTGGAATTAATGAATTCTGACGTTAAGGACTTTACTACATTTCTTGGTCGAGCCACGAACCTGGAAGCATTTTGTGAGCTCTCAACCTTGGCACTGTTGCAAGGCAAGTGATACAGTTTGGCTGTGTCCCCACCCAAAGTAGTCTCCACTGGTTTGTTTATTTGGGGGAAATGAAGGAAAGAGCTTTAGAGATGAGGACAGCAAACATCTTAGGGCAGGCATCTCTGAGCTCTCTTCTGAGATCTGGCTGGTGGCTAAGCAGGCAGAGCTCTCAGCATGGCAAAGCAGTTGAATTCATCAACTCAGTGAATCTGACATATAGTTGAAATATTAGAAACTTAAAAACTATGCTAGTTTTAAGCTTTGAGCCCGTAGGTCTATGAAAAGTAAAATGGGAATGAGATCATTGTCTCGTCAGGAATCTAGCTTCCATGGCCTTGCCATGCTGAGAGCTCTGCCTGCTTAGCCACCAGCCAGATCTCAGAAGAGAGCTCAGAGATGCCTGCCCTAAGATGTTTCCTGTCCTCATCTCTAAAGCTCTTTCCTTCATTTCCCAAATAAACAAACCAGTGGAGACTACTTTGTCCAAGACAAGTGGAGTGGGGGAGGACATTTTTCTTTTTTTTAATTTTTCTTACCTCACTTGTCAGCAGGAAAGGAGGACATTTTAAAGGCAAAATGGAGCTGGACATAGTGATTCACACCTGAAATCTCAGCACTTTGGGAGGCCAAGATGGGAGGATCGCTTGAGCCCAGGAGTTTGAGACCAGCCTGGACAATGTAGTGAGACCTCATCTCTACAAAACATTTTAAAAACTAGCGCAGTGTGGTGGCACATACCTGTAGCCTCAGCTACTTGAGAGGCCCAAGTAGGGGTGTCTCTTGAGCCCAGAAGTTTGAGGGTGCAGGGAAACAAAACTATAGATCTTATGAAGACCCTGAAAAGTTTTCCCTGAGATTGCCACTGACCAAGCCTCCACTTCCCCAGGCTCAAGTGATCCTCCTTCCTCAGCCTCACAAGTAGCTGGGAGTACACAACTGGTTAATATTTTGTATTCTTTTTCAATAGAGACAGGATTTCACTGTATTGCCGAGGCCAGTCTTAAACTTCTGGGCTCAAGCAATCTGCCTACTTTGGCCTCTCATAGTGCTGGGATTATAGGCGTGAGCCACTGCATCTGGCTGCAATTTTTATTTGTCCATCAACAAAGTTTTATCTGTCTCAATAAAGTTGGGGGGGGGAAAAAACTCACGTGGCTGCCAACACTCCAGTCTGAGCAGGAACATGGGAGGAGGGGACTGTACTTAGAGAAAGGATACTGTGAAGTCTAAGCAGACACCACAAGGAGATATTCTACAACCACTACCTTAAAAATAAGAAGGCAGAGACATTGAGAAGGTGAACAATTTATCCAAAGCCACTAAAAAAGGAGAAGCCAGCAGGATTTCAACTCGGGTCTGTGTGACTCCTAGGCCCATACCGTTCAGCTTTGTTCTCAGCTTCCTGTAAAGCATTCACCAGCAGTTCTCTGAACCACCGTCTTCTGATTTTATTATCTGAATTCAGATACATACAATTCCTAAATAAATGAATAACCCATGATCATCATAATCCTCAACTCGTTTAGAGATTTTAATAAATTTTCAGTTAACCTGTCTCCTCCTTAAGGATTTGTCCAATACTAATCACACTGAAGAAATAAGATTTTAAAAGCCTTTCTATTAATTTATTTTCCCACTAAATCCAGTGGATTTCCCAAAAGTTGAATCTTACGGGAAAAAATGTTTAACTCATTGATAGGCAGAAATGAGAGACCCATTGAGTAGATTATATGATTCCTCTGGACTTTTTATTTTTTTTTGAGATAGAGTCTGGCTCTGTTGCCGAGACTGAAGTGCAGTGGCACAATCTTGGCTGACTGCAACCTCCACCTCTCCTGTCTCAGCCTCCCAAGTAGCTGGGATTACAGGCACCTGCCGCCACCTCCAGCTAATTTTTGCATTTGTTGTAGAGACAGTGTTTCACCATGTTGGCTGGGCTAGTCTTGAACACCTGGCCTCAAGTTATCTGCATAACTCGGCCTCAAAATGTGCCGGGATTACAGGCGTGAGCCACGGTGCCCAGCCAGATTTAGATGCTCAACAGGCGTGAGCCACCACACCCGGCTGACATTTTAAAAATCTTAAGGCCTGCTATTAGTTGTGGTTAGAGGCTTGTAATTCTTCTCTATAACCAAAATAAAGGAACACCCCTTGAGCCGGCTGGTGTCCTAGTTATGATACTTCTGTTCTGCAAGGAGAAATAAAGGTGAATGGATGGTGAAATGTTTTCTGCCATCAGAAAAGAAAGATTTTATGATTCTGGGAAAACAAAAAGTAATAAGAGCAATTGCAGGTGAAGGATTCTGTTCAAAAATGGGTAAGCTTTTAATCTTACCAGAAGAGGAGTGATTCTGCTCTGTGGCGCTTGAACCAGTCTAAATGGAAACAGGCTGTCACATAAAATCAGCATGAATTCATACCTGCAATGGCTTTTTGATGTGGATTGACTATCCTATAGGGCCCTCTAGGGACTGAACTGTAATTTCAAAAACTTGTTTCAATCAGACCTGAGAACCAGAGGTGAAAACCACTGTGTTCAGGTGACCCAGGTCCTCAGCTCAATCTTGTCTTCAAGAGATTTTCTGCAATATGTCATTTGACTTCATTCCCTAGGTACAAAACTAATATTTAGAGAGAGGAAGGAAGAGGAGCACCATCATATTTTCTTAAAGGATTATTTATTTCAGCGGAGAGTAGCTATCAGGGGACCGAAGTTTCATAATCACCACTGTCTCCTAATAACCTGCACTTTGGCTAAATCAGATTTGCTCTTTTCCTGAAATGAAGGATTATCAGAATTGTCAGTGCTGAAATGGTAATTTGATATAAGCTTCTATTTTCTACAGTTCAACAGAGGTGAGAGCGGTTGACACTGCTTGGGACACAAAGGTGTCCAGTGGAATGCATAATGCTGACAGCCGTGTGGAAATGCACCTGCTCTAATAGATGATTCTTTCTCGTTAAACACAGAATGCTACTCAGAAGCTAACAACTGCAGGGAGTCAAAATATTAGATTGCAACCATGGGACACTTTAAAAATTAAACCAAGCTCTCCAGGTTGCTAAATGGTGACTGGGGGTGATAGTTATTTTCAGCTTTTGATTTTCAAAGGTTTCTGAGTGCACTTTGGGTTGGTCACAAGTCAATGTTCCTGTTCTTTTTGTTTCATAGGGAAGTAAAATTCTCACCTCCTGGGTGTCGGGACAGTTTTTCATCCTCAAAAAATTAGGTGAGGGGAAGAGTGAGATTCTCCAACTTGCTCAGGATTCAACTTGTAAAGCCTCCACTGTTCATAAATTTCAGCTCATGTGATCTTTATTGCAGACAATTTAAAAAATTCTAGCCTGGATCTCTTATGAAGTGGGTCTTCTGTGCTATAAATGATTTAGTGGGAACTCAAAAATATTTATTGATTCATAATTGCATAAATATGGTGCAAGTGACTGGGGAAAATGAAAAATTAGTGTTTCTTTTAAAATAAAATAACAATAGAAAGTTTGTTCTTCTCTCCCTTTTCAGGCTAGACATTAATCCCATGGTACTCTCAGAGTTCTGAAATACAGTAGTCCAAAGGAAATATTTCTTTCTTTCCATGCACATATGTGTTTGAATGAATGTAAGCTACCTTCTATGTTTTCAACTGATAGTGAATTACTGGCAAAACAGCAATGGTAGTGCTACCAATAGCCATTTGACCAGCATGAGTAACAGTGATACCAGGTTATAAAAAAGAAATATGACTTCTTCCCTTTTATCTTTTTTCCATGAGACCTTCAGGGTGGCAGCTCTTAACCAGTAGTTCAAAAGAGCAATATTAACATTTTGATTTAAAAAGAAAAAAAGTAACTCTCCATCCAAACAATACCCAATATTACAAAAAGAGAATGTTGAGAAGAGAGATGATTTCGACTGATCCTGGTATGACTAGCAGCAGTCTCTTGCTTATTAGTATTATACTAAGTTGAATTTGGTTTATTCAAACTAGAACTGTTTATCAAGTGACTTCCGTAGTTTGTGTCACCTGTACATACAGCTTGAGTCCTTAAAAGGTGCAAGGTAGACGTGTATAAATTTACCTCTAAAAAGTGCATGGTAAATGTATATAAATTTACCTGTAAAAGGTACATGGTAAATGTATAAAATTTACCTATAAAAGGTGCATGGTAAATGTATATAAATTTGCCTGTAACAGGTGCATGATAAATGCGTACAATTAATGTTATACATGCATAGTAGCAGGTGGAGTATTGCGCAGAGTGGACGGGAATGTGATATGGAGTAAATACCTGCTCCTGAAAATCACTGGTGTCACTTAACTTCATGTCGCTGTCAAGGAAGGAAGAGTATTTAGGAAGCGGGTGAACACTTGAAGTCCTGAGTAAACAAGATAAGGCTGTCAGGATAGGCAACTGTTGTATTCAAAAGATGCTCGGGACAATTCACTGCAGAATCTGAGGAAACTCTCCATCTCACACCATGATGTATGCAAGAAATAATTATTACTGTGGAAATCCATTTCCGACCATTTGTTTTGTGTTGTATGAACCCAAAAGTAAGTATCTGAGACACATCTCAATCAATTTAGAAAGTTTATTTTGCCAGGGTTAAGGACACACCCATGACCCAGCCCGACAACATGTGCTCAAGGTGGTTAGTGAACAGCTCGGTTTTATACTTTCTATGGAGACATGAGACATCAGTCAATATATGTAAGATGTACATTGGTTCGGAAAGGCCAGACAACTTGAAGCCGATAAGAGGGCTTCCATGCCATAAGTAGTTAAGAGACAGTCAGTTGCCTCCTTTTGAATCTCTGGTTAGCCCTTCACTGGGAGAGGAGGGTAGATGAATAGTCACTCAGGCCTCAGTCTGGCTCAGTGAAACGATAGGGCAGAGGAAGCAGTCAGATATGCATTTGCCCCACGTGAGCAGAGGGATGACTTTGAGTTCTGTCTGTCCTTTGTCCACCAGGAATTTCCTTGTGGGCAAATGGTGAGGGAGGGAGGTAGCTTGTTTATCCTTGTAGCTATGTTGTTCGGGAATCAAATGCAAGGCAGCTTTGCCTGATGCAGTTCCCCCGCTTGACTTTTCCTTTTGGCTTAATAAATTGGGGGATCCTGAGATATGAGTCTCTAGGTCCCTCCAAGTATATCCAGTGTTGTGCATTTCCAAGAATAAAACAGACATGGATCCTATGCTCAAGAATGCGACAAACTAGTTAGGGAAGTAAGATATGTAAGAAGTAATTCTAATAAAGCCTGGAAGTGAGCCACGGCGAGTGAGACACAGAGTGGGATAGCCCTGCTGTGCTGTGCTGTGCAGATTTTTCTGCAGATCCTCCGGGAGGGGACCTGCCATGGGGAGTGAAGTTAGCTAACGAGCTCCACCTGCCACACCTCCAGGACTCACTGCAGACTTCACCCAGGGCTACACCCTCCTTGGGCTGCTCCCAGCCAGTCAGTATAGGACACCTAAGCCGAGTCATCGGGGCCCAGTGCAGGACTCTTAACAATCTTTGGTCCAGGGCACGCCATCATCCTGGCCAGACTCTCAGAGCTGTGCTGAAGTCTGAGGTTCTTTCTGACTCCTCCCCCTTCCTCCTCTTTCACAGGTGTCAAACTGCAAACCTGGTCTGGAAGCACTGCCTACTCTTGTTCCTCCTCTCCTTTACCTTCTACAGGGGATTCCGATTCCCTAATACATGTCTTGCATGTCTTACTCTATATTGGTATCTTTTCCTGGATGACAGAAACTGATAATGAAAGCTAAAGTCTTTGAAGGTTCAGAAAAGTGATCGGTTTTCATTCATTTGGAGAGAGTAGGAAAGAAGACAAAGATAAGGGAGCACTTGAGCCGACCCCGCTATGAAATAGATAGGAGTAAAAGTTTTTGGCATGTTTAAAAAAATGAAATGGTTTATATTAATGAATTCTAAAACCATTTTTAGGCCGGGCGTGGTGGCTCATGCCTGTAATCCCAGCACTTTAGGAGGCCGAGGTGGGTGGATCACAAGGTCAGGAGTTCAAGACCAGCCTGGCCAACATAGCGAAACCCAGTCTCTATTAAAAATACAAAAAATTAGCTGGACATGGTGGCAGGCACCTGTAATCCCAGCTACTCTGGAGGCGGAGGCAGGAGAATTGCTTGAACCCAGGAGGCGGAGATTGCAGTGAGCCAAGATCTCGCCATTGCACTCCAGCCTGGGTAACAGTGTGAGACTCTGTCTCAAAACAAAACAAAAAACACACAAAAAACCCATTATTTGAGACTGCCATAGTGATGCTAAATTTATTTTAGCACCAACTGGTATGTTTTGGATCTGCAGCCCCTCCCAAATCTCGTGTCAGATTATAATCCCCAGTGTTTGAGGTGGGGCCTGGTGGGGAGGCGCCTGGCTCATGGGGTGGATCCTTCATGAATGGTCTAGCACCATCTTCTGGGTGCTGTTCTCATAATAGTGAGTGAGTTATCGTGAGATCTGGTTGTTTAAAAGTGTGTACCTCCCCCTTCCCTTTCTCTCTGGTCTTTCTCTGGCCACATAAGATGTACCTGCTTCCACTTCACCTTCTGCCATGATTGTAAGTTTCCTGAGGCCTCCCAAGAGGCAGAAGCCATCATGCTTCCTGTACAGCCTGCAGAACCATGAGTCAGTTAAACCTCTTTTCTTGGCCGGGCACTGTGGCTGGCACCTATAAATCCCAGCACTCTGGAAGGTTGAGGTGGGTGGATCACTTGAGGCCAGGAGTTTGAGACCAGCCTTGCCAACATAGTGAAACCCCGTCTCTACTAAAAATACAAAAAACTAGCCAGGCATGGTGGCATGCACCGGTAGTCCCAGCTACTTGGGAGGCTGAGGCAGGAGAATCGCTTGAACCCAGGAGGTGGAGATTGCAGTGAACGGAGATCACACCACTGCACTCCAGCCTGGGTGACAGAGGGAGACGCCATCGCAAAGAAAAAACAAAAAAGCTGTTTTCTTTATAAATCACTCCACTCATGAGGAAAGATTTCTCCCATGCTGTTCTTGTGATATTGAGTGTGTTCTCACGAGATCTGATGGTTTAAAAGTGTGGTACTTCCTCCCTCAGTCTCTCCTGCTGCCATGTAAGAAGTGTCTTTATTTCCTTTTGCCTTCCACCATGATGGTGTTTCCTGAGGCCTCCCAGCAATATGGACCTGTGAGTCAGTTAAACCTCTTCATATATGTGTAAGTTACCCAGTCGCAGGGAGTTTTGTATAGCAATGCGAAAATGGGCTAATACAGATATCATACATATTTTTAAATCTTGGGTCTCTCTCCCTCTTTCCCAAACATTGGCATGACTACCATCTCTCTCCACCACCAGCAGGATCAGGTACCTTGTGTAACAAGCTACTGAGCATCCTTCTAGACCTTCTTTCCTGCTTTCGTATAAGCATAAACACAGACACAATGTGATTTAATTTTTTTTTTAATAAAATGAAATCATATTGTAGAAATTCCTCCATATCCTAGCTTTCTCACTTAATAATATGTTGAAAAATTCTTCTGATTTGATCTATTTAGATCTAACTCATTTAAAATTTTTATTTTATAAATTAATTTTTTTAAAATTCTTAGTAGAGATGGAATCTCGCTATGTTGCCCTGGCTGCCCTTGAACTCCTGGCCTTAATTATCCCCCGCCTCAGCCTCCCGAAGTGCTGGGATTACAGGCGTGAGCCACCATGCCTGGCCATAACTCATTTTTAATAGCTGAACGATTGTACATGGTATGGCGGTATTAATATGTCTTTAGACATTTTCCTATTGATGGGCATTTTCTTTTCTAAAAACCTCTACAATATTACTGTAAAACTTCACTGATTATATGTTCCTATAGATTGTTGCTTTTATTTTATTTCCATGGGATGGATCCCCAGGACTGGAATTGCTAAAACAAATTCACACACACACACACACACACACATGCACGCACACACACACACACACAAACTTGAATTTTAATGGATATTATTAGATTGTTTCTCAATAGGTTGTGACAATTTATATTTCCACCACCAAATACAAGACAATCTTTTATCTTGTGGGCCTCCAACCATAGGCATCTGTAATTCCTCACTGTAATTGCCAATATCATGGGGTATGATGATATCTATTGTTTTAATTTGCATTTACTTGCCTATTAAGGCAATGAACATATTTTTGCCCTAGTAGTTGTTGCATATACTCTCGGTGTTCTGTCACATCCTCTGGCTCTTACTTTTTCTGTGAATGCCTGCTGGACTTCCAGCTGCCAACACCTGCATCTCCTTGCTAGAGGGCTTTCCTCAGCTGTGACAATATCTTACACTGCTGTCTTTCTTAACTGTAGATCTTCCATTATCTTTTCCATCCTTCTGTGGTAATTTTTTTGTTCATGGTTTTTCCTTCCTCTGGGCTCAACAGTGGGAGCTTATATTTTTGCTCAAAATATATACATTTCTGGCCGGGTGCGGTGGCTCACGACTGTAATCCCAGCACTTTGGGAGGCTGAGGCGGGCAGATCACCTGACGTCAGGAGTTCAAGACCAGCCTGAGAAACATGAAGAAACCTCGTCTCTACTAAAAATACAAAAATTAGCTGGGTGTGGAGGCTTATGCCTGTAATCCCTAGGGAGGCTGAGGCAGGAGAATTGCTTGAACCTGGGAGGCAGAGGTTGCAGTGAGCTGAGATTGCATCATTGCACTCCAGCCTGGGCAACAAGAATGAAACTCCGTCTCAAAAAAGAAAAAAAAAAAAAAAATAATATATATATATATACACACACACACACACACACATATACATACATACATACATACACACATTTCCTCCAGGTTCTGTCCTTTATTCTATGCATGTATCTAGTATATCTTTATTTTATTGCCTTCCTTATCTATGGTCATGCTTTCTTTCTCATTCCTAAGCTTGTCTATTTTTGTCCTCTTTAATTCTTGATTAAACTCATGAGCGTTTGTCTATTTTATTGGTCTTTTGGAAGAACTAGCTTTGGGATATATTTAACCTATTATTACATTTTATTTCTTTTTGTTATCTTAATTCCTTTTTGTACTGTCTTTTGTTTTTATTTCTAATTTCTTAAACCAAGAATTGTATTTTTTTAAAAATGTATTGTTTCTTCTAAAATCATGGAGGCATTTGTGCAGAAGGTGCTAACTGCAGATCCGGCCGCTAAACATTGCTCTTTCCCAGAAAAGGCCTGTCCTTAGGATCAGCCTTAGCTGGCTCTTGGGGAGCTGAGCCCTGAGATGTTGAAATATTCTGCAGGATCAGAGAGTTTTGCATGACTGAGGCTTTGGGCTACCTGGTACTATTTTAGTCAGATGGTTTCTGCTAACAATGTGATTTATGGTGATGCTTCTTTTTGCCATTTTTGCTCTGAGTGGCTGAGGTTAATCATACACGTACTGTGTTTATGTTAGTGACTCTGCCAATAAAAACCCTGGACACCAAGCCTCAGGTAAGTTTCCCTGACTGGCAGT
The DNA here is from genome assembly GCA_036589455.1 of Ateles fusciceps. Classification (NCBI taxonomy): domain Eukaryota; kingdom Metazoa; phylum Chordata; class Mammalia; order Primates; family Atelidae; genus Ateles; species Ateles fusciceps. Next base: position 10,191,325 of record JAZHEH010001064.1, read on the forward strand.
ACTTTGCATATGTAATCACACATTCTTGCTGGGAGAATTAAATGCATCTGTGTTTCTGTACTGGGGGGAGGACATCTGGAAGTTTGCACCTGGTTTCCCGTGGTCTTCGCTCCACAACGCTTTGCATTTTGCTGATTTTAATCTCCGTCCTTTCCCTGCAATAAACCATAATTGTGCGCACAATAGCTTTTCTGAGTCCTGCGAGTTCTTCTAGTGTATTGACAAGCCTGAGGGTGGTCTTGGGGACCCCCAACACAGCTTTCGAGGTTGTAATCTCCCACTGAGTATAGCTTTCATTGTGCACCAGACATTTTATTATTATTATTAGAGATAAATTATTGATCTGTTGCCCAGGCTAGAATGAAGTGGCACAGTCTCGGCTCACTACAGCCTCTACCTCCTGAGTTCAAGTAGTTCTTCTGCTCCAGCCTCCCAAGTAGCTGAGATTACAGGTGCGCACCACCACACCCAGCTAATTTTTGTATTTTTACTATGTTGGCCAGGCTGGTCTCAAAATCCCGACCTCAAGTGATCCACCTGCCTCCCAAAGTGCTGGGCTTACAGGCCACCGTGCCTGGCCTGTGTGACAGAGGTTTTAGAATGTAGTGGCCTTCCTTTCACTGGTCTACCTATAGTTCATGGTTTTATTTTGACTTTTCTCTTCTATCCAAGATTGATGTAGAAGTGATTTATTATTTTCTGAGTAATAGAGGCATAGTTTTATTTTTTGTCTATCTGTGTCAGATTATGATCAGAGAATGTGATCTTTTAAAATTTCTACTTTTGAAAATGCGTTAGCTTTTTTTCTTTGTGTGAACCAGTAGCTTCATAATTAAACACAGTTTCTTGACTGTTACATGAAAGCAAGATACAATTCCTATATACTTCAGATACTCTATTTCCCTATCACTTTTATTCATACACCAGAAAGAAGATAAATTTAGACTATCCTTCTAATTTTACTTAACTGCCTCCCATCCCCTCAAGTCCTAGGTTTTGCTAAATTTATAACTTTTAGTACAAGACTGTTGTTGTTAGTATTTCACTCAGTGCATGGAAGAAAGAGGCTTTGTACTGTGTATGGATCAGATCTGTCAGAGGCAGCTTAAATCTCTACCTGTTGGGAATAGAACTGGTAAGGGAAGAAAAAGTGCTCTGAAGAACAGGAGAACAGGCACAGTGTGGTGGATTCATCATCACGAGTCCAGAAAGTTCACGTCCTGAGTGGTACGTTACTTATCACAAGACTGATGAGTTCATTTACAGCTGACGTGAAGAAAGTCAATTTCCCATAACAAACGTTTTAAAGCTTTGTGGTTAAACCATTATATTTACAGTCCTGGTTGTCAAACACTTGAATTTCTCAGGAATTCTTGTTTTTTATTTTTTTTCTTATAACTGTCAGTAAATTTAGGGACGACACCTCTAACTAAGCTAGAATATGGTTTATTCTCCCAGAGAATGAATGCGTTTAGTTTCCAGCACTGTGTGTTTGTTTAGAGTGCTCTAGGGATCACCAGGATATATTCTGTATATATATTTTTCCTTATCTTGCTAAGAAAGGCAATATTAGCACAGCCCTTAAGGACTTACGTCACCAAGTCTAGCTTCCTCACAAGGTTTCTCGTCAAATAAAAGGGTAAATTAGATTTCTATAACTAAGGTCAGCCAAGTAAAGTAAATCCATACTTTCTAATTTTTCTATTCTACTATCCTCTGTTTAGACGTAACAATGTATACAGTTTTTGAAATGTTCATTACTGGCCACCATTTAATCTTTTTTCCCCCTTGCTCTGTCCTCCAATCTCTGTTTGAGATATTTTGTTGTTTGGCTTAAAGTTTTTTCTTGAATCTTCTCTTTGAATGTTCACAGATGATATATTTTTGGAATTCTGGCATATTTCCAAATGTCTTCATTTTCCTCGATGGGTGAATGCTATCTTAGATGGAAACACATTTCCTCGATTTTAGTCTGCAGGTGTCCACGCTCTTCCATGTTCATTCTACAGATAAACGTAATGTTAATCTCATATGAGTATGTATACAACACTAAATTTTTTTTCTAGAATGTTGTAAAAATGTATTCTTCATTTTGGAATTCAGTAATTTTGACAAAATGCATAGAGACGCACCAGTACTCTCAATGATTGAATCCTAGACTCAGTTGATGTAATAGATGGAATAATGGTCCCCCCCAAAGATATCTAATCCCAAGAATTTGTGAATGTGTTCTATTACAACAGGGAATTAAGATTGTGGATGGAATTAAGGTTGCTAATCAGATGACCTTGAGATGGGGGAGATTATCCTTGATTATCTAGGTGTGCCCAATGTAATCATAAGGTCCTTACAAGTGAGGAAGGGAGGCAGGAGGGTCAGAGTCCTACAGAGATTTGAAGATGCTCCTTTGCTGGCTTTGAAGATGGAGGAAGAGGCCACAAGCCAAGGAATGTAGGTGGCCTGGAAAAGGCAAGGACACATGGACTTTTTCCATAAAGCCTCTCAAAGGAACACAGCCCTGCCAACAATTTTCTTTTAGTCCAGTAAGACCCATTTTGAACTTCTGACCTCCGCAACTGTAAGATAATAGATCCGTGCTGTTTTTAAGCCTCTGAACGCATGATCATTTGTAACAGCAGTAATAGAAAACTCATACATTTCATCTGGCTTCAAGAGGGGAAAAAAATCCTGCCTAAGCTTTTTCCCATGGGCCTGGGTAAAGGCTTTGCTGCATTCCTCCAGGTCTGCTAATGGCCTGCAGGTGCCAGACTACAGAGAAACAGCTGGAAATTGGGAGTCCAGAGAAAGACAGTAGGAAAGCACTCTGAGGCCCTCTTGCTAAAATCCTGGTTACCTAAACTTTTCAACCTTCTCTCCTGCCATTTCCTAGCACAGTATCTTCATGTTAGCCCTGGTCTTCAGTTCTCTAGTAAAACCAGGCTACATACTGCTTTTCCATGCCCTTTGTTTGAATTGAAACATTCTCTTTTGTAACAAATGCAGAGGTTGCAGGCAAGAGAGAAGAAAAAAAAACCTAGATCTGAAAATCAAACAAACCATTGTCAGGTATTGCTCTTGTTGTCTGGGAGATAAAACCAGAGTTATGGATCTCAGAGGTTTTGACATTCCTTGACCTGTGTAGGGTAAGAGAGCCTCTACCTGCAGTAAACAAATAAATTAGTGAGAATAATTAGCATGATCTAGATTAAGACCAAGGTTAGGCTAAAGAAAATAACTGACTAAATAGAGTTAAAGCCATGCCTGAGACTTTCAGTGAGGGAATTAAAAAGCAACAGATCTAATTAAGTAGTCTGGTACGCCATTTGGAATTTGGAATTTGCTTGTTAATTAGAAGCCTTGCTCTATTTGGCAATAATTATTGCTGACTAAAAAGTGTATACATGCAGCAGTACTCTTTTTAATGAGGGGAAATGCACTCTCAAACACACTACTCTGTCAAAAGCATATATTACTGGAGGCAAAAATAAGATAAAAGGCATGGGAATATGTTTCCAGATATCAGACAGCAGTTTAAGAAATGTAAGTAAAATAACATCAAATGTTCAAGGAAGAATAAGCTATGTCGGATTTTGTTTGGAGAGGAGAGGACGGTGAATTGCAGAGGAGAGAAACTCACCAGGGATGGGCTAACACTGATGATGAGGTGAGGTGCGGGTCCTGCCTGAGTCCAAGAGTGGGCAACAGGTGGTTACAGCAGGGTGGGGGAACTACAGCTCCTGAGCCCAATCAGCCTGCTCGTCATTGCCAGTAAAGTTTTACTGGAACATAGCTAGCCACATTGGTTGAGTCATCATGGTATACGGCTGCTTTTGTATTATAGCAGCAGGGCCAATAGTTGTGGCAAAGACCATATGGCCCACTTTGGGAGGCCGAGGCAGGTAGATCACAAGGTTAAGAGTTCGAGACCAGTCTGGCCGACATAGTGAAACGCCATCCCTACTAAAAAAATACAAAAAATTAGCCAGGAGTAGTAGCAGGCACGTGTAATCCCAGCTACTCAGGAGTCTGAGGCATGAGAATCGCTTGAACCTGGGAGGTCCAGGAGCCCCAGGCAGAAGTTTGTCACAGAGGTGGAGCTACTGCAAAGACCCCACCAGGGCAAAGACTAATGGAGCTGCAAGAGTGGGGCCTCCTCTGAGACCCAACAACTGTAGAGTTTTTTGTTTGTTTTTTTATTTAGCCTCGTTAAACACAAGGCCTCAAAAAATTGTATAAAGCCTCATAACTGTTTCTCTCCATGGAAATCTTTAGTAAAAGGGGAAAGATTTATAGGACCTGAAGAGAAACCGGAATATTGTTTGTTTTTTGAGACAGAGTCTTGCTCTGTCGCCAGGCTGGAGTGCAGTGGCACAATCTCGGCTCACTGCATCCTCTGCCTCCTGGGTTCAAGCCATTTATTAAGTGTGACTTAATAAAGCTGGGGTCCTTAACATGTCATATCATGGCTAATGCAACAGTTTGCATCTCCTTTATTCTTTCATTTCTTCAGTGTGCTCCACATACTAGCATCTGATAAATGTCTTTAAGCATCAGATTTATCATATCGTTTCCCTTCTGAAAAAAGTCATAATCACTTGTAATAAAATGAGAGATTGAGTCCCAAACTATTGACAGGGCATTTCAAAACCTGAAAAGTATAACCCGAATGTAGCTTTTATTTTTTTTAACTTTTTTTTTGAGATGGAGTCTCACTCTGTCGCCCAGGCTGGAGTGCAGTGGCAATCTCTGCTCACTGAAACCTCTGCTTCCCGGGTTCAAGTGATTCTTCTGCCTCAGCCTACCGAGTAGCTGGGATTACAGGCATGTGCCACCAGGCCCAGCTCATTTTTGTATTTTTGGTAGAGATGGGGTTTCACCATGTTGGCCAGGCTGGTCTTAAACTCCTGACCTCAGGTCATCCACCCGCGTCGGCCTCCCAAAGTGCTGGTATTACAGGCGTGAGCCACTGTGCCTAGCTGAACTGTAGAGTTAATAATGTGCAACTTCAGCCTGGGAGAGCTGAAGGCACGATACTTCAACTCATGAGAGCTTCTGCGTGAACTGAGCCCAGCGGGCACAGCAGCATAGTAGCCCTATAGTGCTACCTCTAGAGGGGGCAGGGCTGCTCTAGGCTTTGGGGACTCAACCCTCCCAATGTGTCCAGGTAGCAGCACAGGAAATAAAAGATTATTCTGGAGTCTTAAGATTTAATTTGTCTGCCTTCCTGGGTTTTGGAATTACTTTGGCCCTGTTACTTCTTTCTTTTGGCCTATTTCTCCTTTTTGAAATGAAAATGTCTGCCGGGAACGATGGCTCATGCTTGTAAGACAAGCACTTCGGGAGGCCGAGGCGGGTGGATCCCCTGAGGTCAGGAGTTCGAGACCAGCCTGGCCAACATGGTGAAACCCCGTCTCTACTAAAAATACAAAAAATTAGCCAGGTGTGGTGGCAGCCACCTGTAATCTCAGCTACTCGGGAGCCTGAAGCAGGAGAATTGCTTGAACCCGGGAGGTGGAGGTTGCAGTGAAGGGAGATCCTGCCGTGGCACTCCAGCCCAGGCAACAAGAGTGAAACACTGTTTCAAAACAAAAAAAAGAAAGGAAGCATCTACCCTATATCTGTCTTACCATTGTACTTTGGAAGCACATCACTTTATTATTATTTCACAGGCTTACAGGTGGAGGAAAATTTGCCTCAGGATGATTTGTGCCATGGGTCTCACCCATATCTGATTTAGATGAGACTCTGAACTTTAAACTTTTGCATTGGTCCTGAAACAAGTTAAGACTTTTGGAACTATTGGGATGGAATGAATGTATTTTGCATGTGAGGACATGAATTTGGGTAGTCAGGGGCAGAATGCTATAGTTTGTATGTATCCCCCAAAGTTCATGTGTTGGAAACCTAATCCCCAATACAACAGTGTGGAGAAGTGGGACCTTTAAGAGGAGATTAGGTCATGAAGACTCTGCCTTAATGCATTAATGCGGTTATTGTGGGAGTGGGGTTCATTATTACGTGAGTGGGTTCCTTCTGAAGGATGAGTTTAGCCCCCTTCCTGCTCTCTGTCACCATGTGATACTTTCTGCCATTGTTCGAGAGAGCAAGAAGGCCCTCACCAGATGTAGCCCCTGTACTTGGACTTCCCAACCTCTAGAACCCTGAGCCAAATAAATCTCTGTTCATTATAAATTACCTGTTACAGCAGCACAGAATGGATGAAGACAAGTGCCTCTGAATGATTCACTCTGGAGAGAAGAAACTGGTTAAAATTGCAGATTTTTTAGTGTTTCCCAGAGCTCTGAATCTATATCCCTAAATGTCTAAATCTCTGGATATCTAATTTTTAACAACTTTCCTGGTGATTCTTAAGCACATTAAAATTTGAGAACAGGCCGATTGCAGTGGCTCACATCTGTAATCTCAGCACTTTGGGAGGCCGAGGCAGGTGGATCACAAGGTTGGGAGTTCAACACCAGACTGGCCAACATGGTGAAACCCCGTCTCTACTAAAAAATATATAAAAATTAGCTGGGCATGGTGGCTCGTGCCTGTAATCCCAGCTACTTGGGAGGCTGAGATAGGAGAATTGCTTGAACCGGGACCTGGGAGGTAGAGGTTGCAGTGAGCCGAAATCGTGCCACTGCACTCCAGCCTGGGCTACAGAGCAAGACTCCACCTCAAAAAACAACAGTAAAAAAAATTTGAGAACAGCTGCTCTATGTCCAATATCATTTAAACCTGGAAAATATGTACTCACCAACCCTTCCATCAGTGTTATTACCTGAGTTTGGCTGATCATAAAGGTCACTAAAGGGCTTCATAAAAATACACACTCTTGGCTGGGCTTGGTGGCTCACGCCTGTAATCCCAGTACTTTGGGAGGATGAGGCAGGTGGATCACAAGGTCAGGAGATCGAGACCATCCTGGCCAACATGGTAAAACCCTGTATTCTACTAAAAATACAAAAAAAATTAGCCCGGCTGGTGGGCATGCCTGTAGTCCCAGCTACTCAGGAGGCTAAGATAGGAGAATTGCTTGAACCCAGATGGCAGAGATTGTAGTGAGCTGAGATCGTGTCACTACGCTATAGCCTGGTGACAGAGCAAGACTCTGTCTCAAAAAAAAAAAAAAAAAAAGCAGGCATTCTTAGGTCTCTCTGCTGTTGGGAATCATACATGAAACAAAGCCCAAGAATCTACATTTATTTTTTTGTTTGTTTTTTAGTTTTTTATGCTTTTTTGCTTTTTTTGAGATGGAGTCTCACTCTGTTGCCCAGACTGGAGTGCAGTGGTGCGATCTTGGCTCACTGTAACCTCCGCTTCTTGGGTTCAAGCAATTTTCTGGCCTCAGCCTCCTGAGTAGCTGTGATTACAGAGTGCCCGCCACAATGCCCAGCTAATTTTCGTATTTTTAGTAGAGACGGGTTTCACTATTTTGGCCAGACTGGTCTCAAACTCCTGACCTCAGATGATCCACCCGCCTCAGCCTCCAAAAGTTCTGGTATTAGAGGTGTGAGCCACCGCGCCTGGCCGAGAATCTACATTTAAATGCAGTTGTTAAATGTTCTAAGTAACTACACACATGTATCTATTTTGTGGAATTACTGGAATATAGATTAGTTAAATTTTGGATAGCTTTAACCCAATATGATAATTTTAGGTTTTGAATGGCAGTTTATTTTAAGCCATTGCTTCTGGAAGAATTTAATCTGATCCAGTGTTGGATTTTTCTTTCACTCATAGAGACAAGAATAAAGATAATAGCTATAGCATTTATTGAGCACTAACTATGTGCCCACTACTTGACCCTCGTCAAACCCTCTGAGGCATGGACCACTGTACTACTGCCATCCCCATTTTATGGAGAAGATACTGAGGCAAAGGGGGGGTTAAGTATCTTGCTAGGCACGGGCAGCTATTAATGCGGTAAAGCTGGGGTCCTGAACCACTCTTGTAACCAACGTGACACTGCGTCTCTGGACTCCAGACCAATTTCTCTGAGGCTCACCATTTGCCTGCATTAAATGCACTTTTGTGACATAATTTCTTTTATTTCTTTTTTGAGATGGAGTCTCACTCTGTCACCCAGGCTGGAGTGCAGTGGCCTGAGGTCGGGAGTTCAAGACCAGCCTGACCAACATGGAGAAACCCCATCTCTACTGAAAATACAAAATTAGCCGAGCTTGGTGGTACATGCTTGTAATCCCAGCTACTCGGGAGGTTTTGGCGAGCTGAGCTTGCGGCATTGCACTCCAGTGTGGGCAACAAACAACAAAAAAAACAGAGGGAGTCTTGCTGTGTCACCCAGGCTGGAGTGCAGTGGCACAGTCTTGACTCACTGCAACTTCTGCCTCTCGGGTTCAAGCGATTTTCCTGCCTCAGCCTCCCGAGAAGCTGGGATTACAGGCACCTGCCACCACGCCCAGCTAATTTTTGTACTTGTAGTATAGATAGGGCTTTACCGTGTTGGCCAGACTGGTCTCAAACTCCTGACCTCAGGTGATCTGTCCACCTAGGCCCCCCCAAAGTGCTGGGATGACAGGCATGAGCCACTGCAGCCAGCACATGCTATTAGTAAAAAGTCAGAAAAAGCAGATGTGGTGGTTCGCACCTGGAAGCCTGCACTTTGGGAGGCTGAAGTGGGCAGATCACTCGAAGTCTGGATTTTGAGACCAGCCTGGGCAACATAATGAGACCCCCCCCATCTCTATAAAAATTAAAAATTAAAAGTCAGAAAACAACACATGTTGGCGAGGATGCAGAGAAAAGGAAATGCTTTTACACTGTTGGTGGGAATGTAAATTAGTACAACCATTACGGAAAACAGTACGGAGACTTCTCACAGAACTAGAAATAGAACTGCCATTCAACCAGCAATCTCACTACTGGGTATCTACCCAAAGGGAAAGAAATCAATACATCAAAAGGTACCTGTACTCATGTTTATCACAGCACCATTCATAGTAGCAAAGATACGGAATCAACCTAAGAGTCCGTCAGTAGCTGACCGGATAAACAAAATGTGGTACATACACAGCGTGGAACGTGACTCAGCCACAAAAAGAATGAAATCATGTCTTTTCTAGCAGTGTGGATAGAACTGGAGGACAGATCCTCAGTCAAATAACTCAGAAACAAAGTCAAATACTGACTGTTCTCACGTGTGGGAGTTAAAAAAGAGGTACACAGGAGGACAAATAGACACTAAAGATTCCAAAAGATGGGAGGAGGGCGAAGGGTGAATATTCTCCTACTGAGTACAGTGTTCACTATTTGGTCACGGCAACACTCAAAGCCCAGACCTCAGCGCTCCACAATAAGAAAACCTGCACCCGTACCCTCTAAATACATCAAACATTTTTTCGGTTTTATTTATTAAAAAATTCAACTGATCAGATGCGGTGGCTCATGCCTGTAATCCCAACACTTTGGGAGGCCAACGCAGGTGGATCAGCTGAGGTTGGGAGTTCGAGACCAGCCTGACAACATGGCAAAACCTCATCTCTACTAAAAATACAAAAATTAGCCGGCCTGTGGTGATGTGCACCTGTAATCCCAGCTACTTGGAAGGCTGAGGCCGGAGAATCACTTGAACCGGGGAGGCGGAGGTTACAGTGAGCTGCAATCAGGCCACTGCACTCCAGCCTGGCTGACAGAGTGAGACTCCATCTCAGGGGGCAAAAAAAAATTCAACTTTTGGCTGAGCACAGTGGCTCATGCCTATAATCCCAGCACTTTGGGAGGCTGAGGCAGGAGATCCTTGAGGTCAGGAGTTTGAGACCAGTCTGGCCAACAAGGTGAAACCCCGTTTCCACTAAAAATACAAAAATTAGCCAAGCATAGTGGTGCACACCTGTAATCCCAGCTACTCAGGAGACTAAGGCAGGAGAATCACTTGAACCCAGGAGGTGGAAGTTGTAGTGAGCTGAGATTACGTCACTGCACTTCAGCCTGGATGACAGAGCAAGACTTTGTCTCAAAAAGAAAAAAAAATCAATTTTCATTTTATTATTATTTTTGAGACAGGGTCTCACTCTGTCACCCAGGCTAGAGTACAGTGGTGTGATCACGGCTCACTGTAGCCTTGATTTCCTGGGCTCAAGCAATCCTCACGTCAGGCTGCTGAGTACCTGGGACTACAGGTACACACGACCATGCCTGGCTAAATTTTTTCTTTTTTTTTTTTTTGAGATGAAGTTTCATTCTTGTTGCTCAGGCTGCGGTATAATGGTGCAATCTTGGCTCACCAAAACCTCCACCTCCCAGGTTCAAGCGATTCTCCTGCCTCAGCTTTCTGAGAAGCTGGGATTACAGGCATGCGGCACCACGCCTGGCTAAATGTTTGTATTTTGTGTACAGACAGGGTGTGGCCACGCTGCTCAGGCTGATCTGGAACACCTGAGCTCAAGTGATCCACCCACCTCAGCCTCCCGAAGTGCTGGGATAATAGGCATGAGGTAGAAAGAACGTTAGAGTTTAAGATTTCACAACTCTAGCCGTCCAAAAGATCACGAGAGCCATTCGTGTGGCAGCTCAAGGGGAGTGGAAGCAAAGATCATGAGAGCTGAGGAAGACATGGGATGGTGAGTCAGGCGAACTGCATGCTCGTCCACATGGACGATGACATCTAGTTGTCCACAGCGTCTACTGTTTCCTGTTTAAAATATTTAAAAATTAGGCCGGGCGTGGTGGCTCACGTCTGTAATACCAGCCCTTTGGGAGGCTGAGGCAGGCGGGTCACCTGAGGTTGGGAGTTTGAGAATAGCCTGACCAGCATGGAGAAACCCGTCTCTACTAAAAATACAAAATTAGCCAGGTGTGGTGGCGGGCACCCATAATCCCAGCTACTCAGGAGGCTCAGACAGAAGAATCGCTTAAACCTGGTAGACAGAGGTTGCAGTGAGCTGAGATCACACCATTGCATTCCAGCCTGGGTGACAAAGTGAGACTCCAGTCTCAAAAAATTTAAAAAAATAATTAAAAATTTAAAAAAGAAGAGCACACGGAATGGCAGAACTTGTTGGAGCCACCTTGGAAAATATAATTTGCCACAGAAGGCAGGTAGAAAGAACGTTAGAGTTTAAGATTTCAGAACTCTAGCCGTCCAAAGGATCACAAGAGCCATTCGTGTGGCAGCTTAAGGGGAGTGGAAGCAAAGGTCATGAGAGCTGAGGAAGACATGGGATGGTGAGTCAGGCGAACTGCATGCTCGTCCACGTGGACGATGACATCCTCAGGAAAGCAGAAGGACTTCAGAGAACAGAGGACAAAATAAGATGTCATTCTTTTTTTTTTTTTTTTTTTTTTAGAGACAGGGTGTTTCTCTGTGGCCCAGGCTGGAGTGCAGTGGCTCGATCATAGCTCACTGTAGCCTAGAACTCCTGGGCTCAAGCAATCCTTCTGCCCAGCCTCCTGAACAGCTAGGGCTACAGCGTGTGCCACCATGCCTGGCTAATTTTGTATTTTTATTTGTTGTAGATAGGGACTTGCTATGTTGCCCAGGCTGGTTTGTGACTCCTGGCCTCAAGCGATCTTCCCACATTGGGAGGCCTACCAAAGCATTGAGATTACAGGCATGAGCCACTGTGCTCCACCACAAAACACTCTTTTTTTTTTTTCTTTAGACAGAGTTTCACTCTTGTTGCCTAGGCTGGAGTGCAATGGCGCAATCTCAGCTCACCAAAACTCCGCCTCCTGGGTTCAAGTGATTCTCCTGCCTCAGCCCCTTGAGTAACTGGGATTACAGGCATGCGCCACCACAGCCGACTAATTTTGCATTTTTAATAGAAACGGGGTTTTGCCATGTTGGTCAGGCTGGCCTCGAACTCCTGACCGCAGGTGATCTGCCTGCCTTGGCCTCCCAAAGTGCTGGGATTACAGCCATGAGCCACTGTGCCCAGCCTACAAAACACTTTTTAAAAACTTGTCATCTTTTTTTTTTCTGGAGTGGTGAAATAATCTCTGTGGTGGGGGAGTTCCTTTTTATTTGGGAAAAGATGTTTGCTGTGGGCCTATTGTTTGTGCAAAGATACTAACAGCTAACATTTTTTGACTGTCCATTCATTCATTCATTCAAAATATATATACTGGGGCCAGGCATGGTGGCTCATGCCTATGATCCCAGCACTTTGAGAGGCCGAGGCGGATGGATCACTTGAGATCAGGGGTTCGAGACCAGCCTGGCCAACACATGGTGAAACCCCGCTTCTACTAAAAAATTAGCCAAGTGTGGTGGCTACTTGGGAGGCTGAGGCAGGAGAATTGCTTGAACCTGGGAGGCAGAGGTTGCAGTGAGCCAAGATCACGCCACTGCACTCCAGCCTGGGCAACTGAGTGAGACTTCCTCCTAAAAACAAACAAACAAAAAACGGAAAAAAAAAAAACCCAAAACAAAAAAAAAACCAAAATATCTACGATGAGAGCCCTCTATAGTCACCAAAAATCCTAAAGCTGAACGCACTAACAATGCGAAAGACTGGGAGGATGTGGTGTGACAGAGACTCATGTCGCTCTAACGGGAGTTTACATCGGTACGCCCACTTTGGAAAACTGTTTGGTAGCGTGGTGGTGGTGGTGGGAACACACTAGATCTCCTCATTTTATTTTATTTATTTTATTTTCTTAAAGATAGAGTCTTCCTCTGTCGCCCAGGCTGGAGCGCACTGGCGCCATCTCGACTCCGTGCAACCTCTGCCTCCTGGCCTCAAGCAATTCTCCTGCCTCAGCCTCCCAAGCAGCTCAGACTACAGGTGCCCACCACTATGCCTGGCTAATTTTGTATTTTTAGTACAGGCGGGGTTTCACTGTGTTGTCCAGGGCAGTCTCAAACTCCTGACCTCAAGTGATCCGCCCGCCTCAGCCTCCCAAAGTGGTGGGATTACAGGTGTGCACCTGTAAGAGAGCATACTGGCTGGGCGTGGTGGCTCACACCTGTAATCCCAGCACTTTAGAAGGCTGAGGTGGGCAGATCACGGGGTCAGGAGATCTACACCATCCTGGCCAACATGGTGAAACACTGTATCTATTAAAATACTAAACTTAGCCGGGTGTGGTGGCGCATGCCTGTAGTTCCAGCTACTAGGGAGACTGAGGCAGGGGAATCGCTTGAACTCGGGAGGCAGAGGTTGCAGTGAGCCGAGATTGTGCCACTGCATACCAGCCTGGGTGACAGAGTGAGACGCTGTTTTTTTTAAAAAAAAAAAAGCCTACTGCAAGAGGTCTGGCTGGCCAAGACACTCCATCTGCTACACACTTGGGCCCACCACAGGCCGCATCCTGAGGCATGCTCTTCCCAGGCTGCGCCAGCCAATGACTCTGCATGCCAGGGATTCCAGATTCAGGCCATTCCTGCCTTACAAACAGCTCCTGTGTGGACAGTCTGCTCTGGGCTCTCTGCAGAGCTCTCAAACAGTTGTCAGACCTGCATTGTGGTCAGTACGCTCTCCATGAATATTCGTTTTGTTTATTTTATTTTAGATAGGATTTGGAGTGCAGTGGCTTGATCGTGGCTCATTGTAGCCTCCGTGTCCTGGGCTCAAGCAATCTTCCCACCTTGGCCTCCCCAGTAGCTAGGACTACAGATGCTTACTACTATGCCCAGCTAATAATTTTATTTTTTTGTAGAGACAGGGTCTCGCCATGTTGCCCAGGCTGGTCTTGAACTCCTGGCCTCAAGTGATCCTCCTGCCTTGGCTTCTCAAAGTGCTGGGATTATAGGCATGAACCACTGTGTCCATCCATGCCTTAAAAAAAATTTTTTTTTTTTAATTTTTATTATTATTATATTTGAGACAGAGTCTCGCTCATTCTGTCACTCAGGCTGGAATGCAGTGGTGTGATCTCAGGTAACTGCAAACTCCCCCTCCTGAGTTCAAGCAATTCTCCTGCCTCAGCCTCCCAAGTAGCTGGGATTATAGATGCCCACCACCATACCAGGCTAATTTTTGTATTTTTATTAGAGATGGGGTTTCACCATGTTGTCCAGGCTGGTCTGAAAGTCTGGACCTCAGGTGATCTGCCTGCCTTGGCTTCCCAAAGTGCTGAGATTACAGGCATGAGCCCACTCACCCAGCCCATCCATGCTTATTCTTGCTCCCCTTTCCTTTATTCTTCACAGGTTTTTTTTTTTTCCTGTCAATCTCTTGCACATCAAATTCCATCTTGGCATCTGCTTCTTGAGTTATGGAAATGAACTGGGATCAGCTCACCTGGTTCCTCCTTTGTTCATTGTACTCTCATGGCACAATGGCTACTGGGAGTACCCTTCCTGCAGTCCAGGAAGTAAAATTTGTGTTGCTGAAAGATCCTTTGTCTCAGTGCTAATTTTACTTTTCGGCGCTGAGCATCTATTTCCAACATCTATTTCCAACACAACCTTAGCCCAGGAGTTCGAGACCAGCCTGGGCAATGTAGCAAGACCCCATCTGTACGAAATTAAAGAAAAGTAGTCAAGCATGGTGGCGCACACCTGCAGCTGGGATTATAGGCATGTGCCACCACACTCAGCTAATTAGTAGAGACATGTTGGTCAGGCTGGTCTCTACCTCCTGACCTCAAGTGATCCACCTGCCTTGGCCTTCCAAAGTGCTGGGATTACAGATGCAAGCCACTGTATCTGGCCCCAAACTTTTTAAAATTAAAGACAGGGTCTCCCTCTATCACCCAGGCTGGAGTGCAGTGGCACGATCATAGCTCACTGCACCCTTGAACTCCTGGGCTCAAGCAGTCCTCCCACTTAACCTCCCGTGGAGCTGGGACCACAGGAACTTTTCAACTTCCCACAATTCCCTCTGCTTTTACTTTATAGTTTTCCTTTTTAAACCTTTTAAACCATGTTTTGGCTTAGCTGTTCTGCCTGAGTTTTTAAAAGAAAAAGCTTCCCTCTCTTTTCTCTTTACACTATTTGTCTTTAGTTTTACTTCCCATCTCTCTCTCACACACACACTTTCTCTTACTATTTTCCGACATACGTGAACCCTTTTTAACATTTTGCTGGCCGGAGCGGGGCTTGCCTTGGGCCGCTGCTTGTGCTGCTGGCTATGAGTACCTTCTTGCTTATCATGTTGTTCAATGACTTTTCAGGGCTAATTGCCTGGAATTTTTCTTGAAGAAATTTAAGATTTTTTTTAATGTTCATGCTTGCATGGGCCTGCAGCCTACTGCACCTTCTCACTTGGAGCACCTGAATTGACAAAGGCAGTATTTACACATGCGATCAATACTATCTCACTCACCAATTCCACCCCTGATGTATTCCCAATAGCAGTGAGGGCTTATGCTGGCTGGGCAGGGTGGCTCACGCCTGTAATCCCAGCACTTTGGGAGACTGAGGCAGGAGAATCCCTTGAACCCAGGAGGCAGAGGTTGCAGTGAATCATGATTACGCCATTGCACTCCAGCCTGGGCAATAAGATTAAAACTCTCTCTCCAATTAAAAAAAAAAAAGAAAGAAAGAAAAAAGAAATGAGGGCTTATGTCCATCAAAATTCATTTACAGAATGTTCATAGCAACTTAATTCGTGATAGCTAAAAATGAGCCAGATGCCCAACAGCAGTAGAATGGATAAATAAAATTGTGGATATCTAATATAATGGATTATTACACAGTAATGAAAAATAACAGTCATTATCTGCGATAACATGGGTAAACCTCCCAGACATAAAAGAAGCCAGATGATCAAGAGATCTCTTCAACTGAGTAAAGGAATCTGTAAGAAGGGGAAGCTGCAGGAGTCCACTTAGAGTTATGAAAATCATTAGGGATGCAGAGTGCGGATTTTTTTTTTTTTTTTTTTGAATCAGGGTCTCACTCTTTCATCCAGATGGGAGTACAGTGGGGCAATGTCGGCCCATTGCAGCCTCAACCCACACCCCCCGTCCCAAGACCCCTGGGCTCAATCAGTCCTCCCCCCTCAGCCTCCCAAGTAGCTGGAACAACAGGCATGCACCACCACACCTGGCTAATTTTGTATATTTTCTGCAGAGACCAGAGCTCCCTATGCTGCTCAGGCTGGTCTCAAACTGCTGGCCTCAAGCAATCCTCCTGCCTCAGCCTCTGAAAATGCTGTGAGCCACCCCACCCGGGCAGAGTGAGGATGTTTTTGAGGACTGTGGTAAACAGCCTCCTCATATTTATGTCCTGTATAATCCTCTCCCTTTGAGCATGGGCTGGACCTAGGGAATATTGGGACTCTTTCCTTTTTTTTTTTTTTTTTTTTGAAACAGAGTTTTGCCTTCTAGGCCAGGCTGAAGTGCAGTGGTGTGATTTTGGCTCACTTCAACTTCCGCCTGCCAAGTTTAAGTGATTCTCCTGCCTCAGCTTCCCAAGTAGCTGGGATTACAGGCGTGTTCCACTACGTCCAGCTAATTTTTGTGTTTTTAGTTGAGATGGTGTTTCACCATATTGGTCAGGCTGGTCTTGAACTCCTGACCTCAGGTGATCCACCCACCTCGGCCTCCTAAAACTCTGGGATTACAGGTGTGTGCCATCGTGCCTTGCTGGACCTAGGTGCTATTTTCTAAGTAGCAATAGAATACGTAAAAGTGATGGGATGTCACTTCTGGTATTAGGTTACAAAAAAGGACTGTGATCTCTCTCTCATTTTCTTTTTCTTTCTCTTCCTCTTTCTCCTCCCTAGCCCCAGGGCAAGCCAGCTCCTTCTTATGAAGAGGTACAAGTGGACAGGAACTGAAGTCTCCAGCCAACAGACAGAGAGGACCTGAGGCCTGCCAGCAGCTGTGGAAGTGAGTTTGAAAGAGGATCGTGAAGGCTTGCGAGAGCTGCAGCCCTGGCTGACGGCTTGATTGTATCCTCGTGAGAGCCTGAGCCGGACGACACAGCTAACTCACCCAGATTCCCAGCCCATCGAAACTGTGAGGGAAAAAAAGTGTATTGTTTATGAAGCTGCTAAATGTGGGGCGAGCTTTACCCAACCATAGGTAACGAATACAAGGATATCGCTTATTACTCAAAATCACTATATAAAGCCCCTGAAAAATTGAAAGCTGCAACTAGGGAAACACTGAGAGTCTCCAAGAGCGCTGTGTTTCTTCTTAGAGACAGTGAGAAAAGCACATACATGTGTTTTTTTTTTAGTAGAGATGAGGGTTTCACCATATAGGCCAGGCTAGTCTCGAACTCCTAACCTTAAGTGATCCACCTGCCTGGGTCTCCCAAAGTGTTGGGATTGCAGGCGTGAGCCACTGCGCCCTTCCCATAAATCATTTTTTTAAAATGGTTTTTTAATTTAAAACATAGTTTTGCACATTAAAAAAAAAAGTTTTGCACAGGTTGAACACAAAGTGCCTGGAGGTGGTGGTGGGAAGATAGGTCACAGGAGGGTGGCTCAGGAGCCCCAAGCATTGGCCAGGAGTGATTTGGATTGTGTCAGAAATACCAAGTGATAAGGACGAAAAGGGAAAAAGGATGACAACTGATTGCCATTCCAGAGGGAGAGGCCAAGGGCTCACCCAGCCACCCACAGTGGGATCCTTCATAAGTGCTCCTGGCAACGGCTCCACTAAGTCCCTCCCGCCCTGCCCCTGCCCCTCACCTGGGCCCCACCCTTCACGCACCGCGACGCACCGCCTCAGTCTCGGCCGGCCAATCCGGCCTCCTCGGCGGTTGCGCGCTCCTACTCCTCCCTCCGTGCTCCTGCGCGCCTTCCCCGCTTCGCCCGCCTCCTTTCGGGGTAGTTGGGCCGCGCGCCTGTGGGGGCGGGGCCCGGAGGAAGCGACTGCGCCAATGGGGCGCGGGCTGGGTCGGGCCGATGGACGGCGGCGGCTCGGGTGGAGGCGGAAGGAGGCCTCGGCCGCGGAGGGGTAAGATGGAGACTCCTGTCCTCCTGAAAATGTGTGTGCCGCGGTGGGAGCGGGTGGCCGGGTAAGCGGTGTGCGCCGGCGGGATGCTGCTCTCCATCTAGCCTACCACGTGAAGCGGGAGAAGGAGCGGGACCCTGAGCACCGGGCTCTCTGCGACCTGGGGTCCTGGGTGAAGTGCTTCGCCGCCCTTGCCTCCAGATAGCCGTTGCGAGGTGGGGCGGGAGCAGCCGCGCTGGGCGAGGGCGGAGGCTGGGGGTGGGGAGCTCGGGTCTGGACCGGTGGGACGCGACCGCGGGGGAACGGACGGGGTCAGAACCCGGGCCGGGCGGGGGCCGCGCTGGGCTAGAGCGCGAGGGTCTGAGAGGGTGGGTCCCGGCCAGGCTGACAGGTTTCCGGGTTCTCGGGAGGCGGGCCGGGGGTGTGGGACCCTGTCTGCCGCACCTACGAGGCCAGCGGCCACCTCTTGCCCCCCATCGCTGCAGCCGAAGCTTTAGGGCCAGCGCGGACTCAAGGGGGTTGCGTTTCCTGGTGTCTTGTTGGCGCTAGGATAGGTGTTTCTTGGTCAGGCCTCTTTGTACTCCAGCGCTAGTGAGAATTTGCAGCCTTACTGAGACGGTGACATTTGCGGGCAAACACGAGTTTGACCCTACTCTGGAAGAAGATACTGGCACTTAACATATCTGATTTCTTGGATTTCCCCCTCGTATATTTCAGTGTGCCAGGAGGGGGAAATGGTCTGAGTTGGGTCTGAGTTTAAGCTTCATTAAAGGACAAGTATGTTAAGTGTCTGGTGGTGTTTTAGGCGTTGGGATGACATTTAAACATTGTTGCTTATTAGTATAATAGGATACTCACAACAGATAAAAAAAAACATGCTTTGCTAAACTTGAGCGATTGGTTTGTGTTACTGATCCTTTTAGTTTTTTTTTAATGTTGTAATTGGTTTGTCTGTTACCTTTTATTTTAACGCATTAAATTTTCATAGGCAAGTTACTTTGAAAAAGGGAGGAATTTACATATTAAAGGTGGCTGCTTTTTTGGTGGGGGTGATTAAAAACATGTTGAAGGAGTGATTTCAGATTTGATAGGTTACGATTTTAATAGAGACTGTATCTAATATTTAGATGTTTGTTAACAGTAGTCACATTTGAGCAATTTCTTCCCCCTCCTGTTGATTGGTAAATTGGTATGTGGACAGAAGTGTATAGCTCACTAGTTTATTCGACTCACATTGTTGATTACATGAGCAAGGTAGCACTGGAGTTTCTCTTGCTATTGGTTACAAACTTCAGGCTGTGGATCTTTCCACTTAGCCTTCTCATGGACCAGATACTCTGTCTCATTTGCTTCTAAACCAAAATCCTGTAGCTTTTTACAGGGAATATAATTATCACATGGCCAAATGAAACGTTTCGAAAATGCATTTAAAATGTAGGTATTAGTTTACAGGGGAAAATACATAGATGTGACAAAAAGCTCACATTTGTTGTTGGTGGTTATCCGAACCAAGGTAGTAGGCTGATTAGACTCTCAGATACCCTTTGAGAAACATTCAGTGTCTTTCATGCACCATTTTTATGTTATTTCCACATTGGGAAAGGACTTCTAAACTCTTAAGGACCTTCCACCTGAAGTTAGTTGATTGAAGAAATATGTAAGGAAAACATTATTCAAGAGCACATTTCAAGTATTTAAGAAACAAGAGAACTAAAAATAACTTTTGATCCTAGGTTAATATGGAATTTAAGCAGAATTATTACCAATTTTAGATTTTTTTGAAACAAGTAGTCTAAAATAAATGGACCTTTTAACATTGGGGCATGGAAGGAGTACTTTACTGTATGCTTAAGTTCTTAAAATTGACTTTTTTTAAAGAACAGACCTTTGAACCATTTAATAAGCATACACTCTAAATATTCTCAGTTACATATCCTGCAAGAGCTGTGTGTTTGTGCATCATAAAACATCAAGTAGTATATTAAAAGTATATATAAGTACATGTAAGACTAAAGGTAACTGGATCTCTTTACAGTTTAAATTTGAATTTAATATGTTGTGACTGAAAGTGTTGTTTCAGTGTGTAGCTGTGGACATAAAACAGTTTAACTTAGATGCTTGTTAAAGGATAGGTAAAATAAGATATGCTAATAAGAGTGAATAACTTATTTGCTATCTATACAGTGAAATTATTTTAAGAAATTTGTTCAGTTTGATCAGCCTGTTTATAAACTACTAGCAAAAATCAAGTAGTTTATAAACTACTAATTTAATAAATGAATTTACACGTCAGCTTATTTTGGAAATAGTTTATAAACAGGCTGATCAAAATCACATATGTATATATACATATATAATCACATATATATACATATATAGACTAATTTTCTTTTGGAAGTAGGTAGACAAAACGTTGAAAGTTTTTATTTTGTCAAGCTGAAAGAGACTTTAAATGAAAGCTGATTATTGGACACCTCAGGTTAGTTTCTTTTGAGTGGTGATTGCCATGTAGCAGTACTACTCAGAGATGTGACTCTTAGGAAAAAAAAAAGTTTGAGCCCAGGCCGGGTGTGGTGGCTCATGCCTGTAATACCAGCACTTTCAGAGGCCAAGGCAGGTGGATCACCTGAGGTCAGGAGTTCGAGACCAGCTTGACCAACATGGAGAAACCCCGTCTCTACTAAAAATACAAAATTAGGTGGGTGGGCTTGGTGGTGCACGCCTGTAATCCCAGCTACTCGGGAGGCTGAGGCAGGAGAATTGCTTGAACCCAGGAGACAGAGGTTGCGGTGAGCCGAGATCACACCATTGCACTCCAGTCTGGACAACAAGAGCGAAATTCTTTCTCAAATAAATAAATCAGAAAGTTTGAAGCCACCTGGCTCATGCCTGTAATCCCAGTACTTTGGGAGGCCGAGGCGGGTGGATCATCTGAAGTCAGTAGTTCAAGACCAGCCTGACCAACATGGAGAAACCCCATCTCTACTAAAAATACAAAACTAGCTGGATGTGGTGGTACATACCTGTAATCTCAGCTACTTAGGAAGCTGAGGCAGGAGAATCACTTGAACCTGGGAGGTTGTGGTAAGCCGAGATCGCACCACTGTACTCCAGCCTGGGCAACAAGAGTGAAACTCCATCTCAAAAAAACAGAAAAAATGTTTGAGTCCAGAGAAATGTTAACAGATGAAAAAGATTCTGAAGAAAGTTCTCTTCCAGGATCCAGGGTCAGCACATGGTTTTGGATTGCGTATACTCAATTTTATTCTCATTTCGCAATCCCCAAATGTCCTAATCCAAACAGAATGAGGTAGAGGTTAGACAGAGAGAATCTTGAGGGGCATGTGTTAATCTGTGTGTAAAGTCCCCTGTTATTTTGGGGCCATAATGATGTAAAGGGCCAGACTTTTAGATTTCTAAAGAAATGTTTCCCCAAAATTAGGCTACAATAGAAATGCTGATTTTTTTTTTTTTTTTTTCTGAGACGGAGTCTCGCTCAGTCGACAGGCTGGAGTGCAGTGGTGTGATCTCAGCTCACTGCAGGCTCTGCCTCCTAGGTTCAGGTGATTCTCCTGTATCAGCTTCCTGAGTAGCTGGGATTACAAGTATGTGCCACCATGCCCAGCTAATTTTTGTATTTTTAGTAGAGACACGGTTTTACCATGTTGGCCAGGATGGTCTCGATACCTTGACCTTGTGAGCCACCGTGCCTGGCCTGATTTTTTATTTCTACCAAGTACAGCCAATAAAAACAAATGTCACACCACTATCTCCTGTCACCATCATTTCATTTAACAAAAGGATATTTTCACTCAAACAATTTGAAAGAACAGAATCTCTCACAGTAAATTTTATTTTTTAATTTTTTGAGACGGAGTCTTACTCTGTCACCAGGCTGGAGTGTGGTGGCATGATCTTAGCTCACTGCAACCTCCACCTCCTTGGTTCGAGTGAGTCTCCTGCTTCAGCCTCCTAAGTAGCTGGGACTACAGGCATGCGCCACCACGCCCAGCTAATTTTTGTATTTTTAATAGAGATGGGGTTTCACCATGTTGGCCAAGATGGTCTTGATCCCTTGACCTCGTGATCTGCACGCCTCAGCCTCCCAAAGTGCTGGGATTACAGGCATGAGCCACTGCACCTGGCCAGAATAAAAGATCTTTAAGTAGAATCATTTAGTTATATTAAAAAGTTTAGTTTCAGACCAGCCTGGCTTACATGGTGAAACTCTGTCTCTACTAAAAATATAAAATTAGCTGGGTGTGGTGGCGTGCACCTGTAATCCCAGCTACTCCGAGGCTGAGGCAGGAGAATCACTTGAACCCAGGAGGCAAAGGTTGCAGTAAGCAGAGATGGTGCCATTGCACTCCAGCTGGGCTGCAAGAGTGAAACTCTGTCTAAAAAAAAAAAAAAAAAAAAGTTTACATTTGTTTTCTTACTTTTCCCCATTTTCCCAGAAATCAATGAAAATTCTGCTGCAGACTTACACCAGCCTGCCAGCTAACATTGTTAGCCCTCCCTGCCTCCTTGGTTTGGTATACTGAGCTCAGATCTAAGGGATCTGGGGGGGGGCTTCCATCTCTCCCAGTTCTTAGACTTCTGGCCTTATCTTCATGGTGCCTCAATTTCTTATGTTAAATAGGGATTTTTACACCTACTTAGGTCCTAGCTCACACCTATAATCCCAGCACTTTGGAAGGCTGACACCTGGCAGATCTCTTGCGCTCAGGAGTTTCAGACCAGCCTGGGCAACAGGGCAAAACCCTGTCTCTACAAAAAATACAAAAATTAACTGGGCTTGATGGCGCATGCCTTTAGTTCCAGCTTCTTGGGAGACCGAGGTGTGAGGATCACTTGAGCCCGGGAGGCCAAGGTCACTGTGGAGTGAGCCATGATGGTGCCACTGCACTCCAGCCTGGGTGGTAGAGAAAGATCCTGTCTCAAAAAACAAAGAAACCTACTTTGTCAGATGAACGTTAGGATGAAAAGTGATTACATTATGTGTTCCTGAAATAACGTCTGTCCTCAGTTATAGCTGTTACCATTGATTGGAGATGCTACTTTTTCAGTGTTGGATAATAAATGCCTTTAAGTATAATAAGTTTCTTGTATATAGTCGTTTATATGTTTAAACATTAATTGTTTTAATGTATTTTATTGCTGACTTCATAGCATAGCATAAAGATGTGTTCATGTTGGGCTGTAGGGGCCCCAAAGGGTCGTGGGGTGTCCCTTATGCTGTGCTGAGGTGCAGGATCCGAGAAGTAAAGAGACAGGACACTGAAGAACTGGTGAAGAGCATCTGGACTCGGGGGGGCCACGCCACCTGTGAGCGGCGATCATCGAGGGCTCCCCAATGCCCAGAAGCATCTGTATTTATTAGGTAGAATTAGGGGGCAGGGTCGTAGTGAGGTCATCATCTATAGGCTTAGGGCATACATAATCACGTGAGTCACAAACAAGGGGGCCACCCCATTATGGCACTTGGGCAGAGAGGTGGGCCGTGCGCAGTAGGGGGCTGCGCTGTGTGCAGTAGAGGGTCATGTACAGAAAGGGGTCCACCCCCATTAGGTAACCAAGGCAAGGAAGTAGGCTGTGTGCAACAGGTGTCGTGCGCGACACTTCTTATCTGGGGGGCTGGAGACTTCAGAGGATTTCTAATAGGAGGGTACTATAAGCTTAATGCAGTGGGAGCTGACAGACTTGTGCTCGTCTCTTAAGATATTTATGGGAGGATGATTTCAGCTAGCAGAGAAGCGAGAAGTAACTGACAGGGTGTATAGCCACCGTGACTGTTCACACCAGAGGGGTTCTTCTCCCTCGGTTATTTCCAGGATCTCATGCCTGAGGCCTACTTTCCACAGGAACTGGATGCAAGGTACTACGACTCCTTTATCAGAAGGAGAGGCTCTTGCTCCAAGCCTGCCATACAGCGTATGCCCTTTCAGGCAGGGATGCCACCGCCTGGGTCTTTGGTTCTTGTTCTGGTCTGGCTGTTTTCCCATGTACTGCTTCTGTTCTGTGACTGCTCTAGGCATTCCTCCTACTACAAACTACTATATGGTTATATGGAAGGATTCTATAAATCAGCACTAAATGTGTCAGTACAGCTCCGACTACAATACCTATATGATTATATAGAAAGATTATATAGAACTAAGTATGGTAGATATAAGTATTAATATAAGCTAGATATATGTAAGCAGTAAGTTGTACTTCAGGCACTAATTCTATAAACTAATATATGATTATATATAAAGGATTATATAAAGGAAACGGCTGAGCAATAACACTGTAAGATATTCTTCAGGCACTGGTTGTGCCTGGGGTCTGGACAGTTCTCCTTCCTCGGTGCCCAGTGGGGGTGTTACCCACATGTTCAGACTCTCACTGTGTCACCCAGGCTGGAGTGCAGTGGCATGATCTTAGCTCACTGCAACCTCTGCCTCCTGGGTTCTAGTGATCCTCCTGCCTCAGCCTCCTGAGTAGCTGGGACTACAGCCTCCTGCCACCATGCCCAGCTAATTTTTGTTTTTAGTAGAGACAGGGTTTCACCATATTGGTCAGGCTGGTCTTGAAATCTTGACCTCAAGTGATCTCCCCGCCTCTGCCTCCCAAACTGCTGGGGTTACAGGCATGAGCCACCATGCCCGGCAACACTGTTATTTTATAGCATATCCACAAACAGGCTGAGTATCTTGCCTAAAATGTGCCCGATGTTTTCTTGTTCCATGCCCTCTGCCGTGCCCCTAAGCTTGGCCATGTGCTCTCCAGCCTGGTTCCCACCTGTGTGTACCCTGGAGGGATGTGCATTCTCTGAGGCTAAAACCAGTGAACCTGGCCTACGCCACATCCAACTGTGGGCCTCAGGAAATGCTGAACTGGACTGCTTTTCAGAAGCAGAGTTGTGTGTCCTTCGGCAAGCTACCTCCCCTCCCTGTGTCTGAGTCCCCTTGTGTGTGAGTTGGGGATAACTGAAGGACCCTCCACATGGGATTGCTGTGAGGATGAAGAGGCACTGTGACACAGCCCCTGCTTTTATCCTTGCCTTCCTGCCAGGGTGGGCAGCCAGGGTAACTCACTTTTATTCTTGTGCCTGTCCGGAGAAGACCACTCATTTCATGGACTCCGTCCATAAATATTTATTTTTAAAATATTTTTATCAAACAAATAAGTTTTATTGGTGTCCAAAACCAAAAATTCACCCAACATTGAAACATACTGCAAGATTTATGTGATTGTTTTCTTCTTTCTTTTTTACTTACTGCAGTGTGAGGAACAAATCACAAATACTTTAGAGAAACAGAGAACATAATGTAGATTTTACAGAATCACTTTTTAAAATATCTGTATTGTGTTCCTCAAATACCTAGAGCCAGTCTGTGCATCAAAAAATCAGTGTTGTCCATACCTTCAAAACTTGGCATCAGCCTAAAGACATGGGTAAGATGCACTACTGCGTGCTGTTTTGAAATTATCTCTTGCCATCCAACCTAACGATAGTTATCTAACAAATTACTTCTTCTATGGGAAGTCTCTGACAAACTGTTATTTCCTTGAGGTTAAAAAAAATCTGGGGGGCAACATTTATATTTTGTTTGAAAACATTTAAAAAAGTTTACCTACTATGTTCATATTAAGAACAGTATCTATGGCCGGGCGTCATGGCTCACACCTGCAATCCTAGCACTTTGGGAGGCTAAGGTGGGTGGATCATGAGGTCAGGAGTCCAAGACCACCCTGGCCAACATGGTGAAACCCCGTCTCTACAAAAAATACAAAAATTAGCTGGGCGTGGTGGCAGGTGGCTGTAATCCCAGCTGCTCGGGAGGCTGAGGCAGGAGAATCACCTGAACCTGGGAGGCGGAGGTTGCAGTGAGCTAAGATCACGCCACTGCACCCCAGGCTGGGTAACGGAGTGAGACTCCATTTCACAAAAATAAAAAGAGCAATTTCGATACAAGTCAGTTGTACAGTTATTTTAAGAGAAAGGTGAACATGAACATCAGATTATTTCTGGCAGACAAAAGTGAACAACTATTATCTAGTCAGCCATTGTCTATTACAGAGAGATGACAGCTTTACAAAGGGTATCGCTGACCTACTGAGAGGTGATGATGTTCAGTTTCTGCGCCTTCTACCACTGGTTTACCTTCTATATTAGCAACTGTGTCACTCTCGTTATGTCCATATTTATTGAGCACCTACTATGTGCTCTGAGCCCTGGGATACAGCGGTAAACAATTGGAGCCTGTCCTCACTGAGTGGATGGTGCAGTGAGCATTGGAGACAGAATACACTAGAGTGTATGAGCCCTGAGAGGGCTGGAGGCAGGCAGTTCTCTGAAGGAGAAGGCAGTGTGGGAGGGGACAGAGGGATGTGGGGCTGAGAGCCCTCCGCATTGATCAGAGTTCTACAGGATATGAGGGGGGTTTTATGGGGAAGAGCATTCCAGGAGCGCAAACCCCCAGTGCTGAGGCCTGGGAGGTCACCTTGGGCAGCAGAGTGAGTGAGCAGGAAGGGAGGTTGGGGGAGTCACAACTTTCTAGGATGGACTGGGAATTCCTTACTCTCTCCCTCTGCTGTGATTGAAGGTACCATGGCAAATTCAGGAAACAGCTCTGCCCAGCAGCTGGCTCCAGGTGAGCCAAGTGGAATTCTGGAACTACTGCCCGTGCTTACCGAGAAGACCTGGATTTTGTTCTCAGGAACATCAGTGTGGGAGAAAAGGTGGGTACACATCACCCCCCCCATTTCCAGTTGGGCACAGGGTGCCACCAGGTGGATGAACCTAGCTGTGGCATCTGCCCTGTCACTTACAGCGCCACACCTCCACTTGAATGGCTGTTGCAGGGGGTGGGAGTGGATTGTGTCCGTAAAAGTTGTTAGAGCACATCCAACTTGTAGTAGGGAAAGCTTTAGGTGAACTGATAGCCCGAAGACCAAATGAGCCCCACAGATATGTTTTGGAAGATTTTTTTTTTTGACAGGGTCTCACTCTGTCGCCCAGGCTAGAGTGCAGTGGTGTGATCTCAGTCCACTGCAAACACAGCTTCCCAAGTGGGGGGGACTACAAGTGGTTGGGACTTACAGGTGTGTGCCACTATGCCTGGCTCGTTTTTGTATTTTTCCTAGAGATGGACTCTCACTATTGTTGCCCAGGCTGGTCTGGAACTCTTGAGTTCAAGCGATCTGCCCACCTCAGACTCCTAAAGTGCTGGGATTACAGGAGTCAGCCACCATGCCTGGCCCCTGGAAGGGTTTATTTTTTTGAGGGGGGGCGGGCTTGAAACAGGGTCTTACTCTGTTGCCCAGGCCAGAGTGCAGTGGCATGATCCTGGCTAACTGCAACCTCCGTCTCCCGGGTTCAAGTGATTCTCCTGCCTCAGTCTCCTGAGTATCTGGGACTATAGGTACATGCCACCACACCTGGCTAATTTTTGTATTTTTAGTAGAGACAGGGTTTCACCATGTTGGCCAGGCTGGTTTCGAACTCCTGACTCGGGGATCCACCCACCTCGGCCTCCCAAAGTGCTGGGATTACAGGCGTGAGCCACCGCGCCTGGCCCTTGCTAAGTCTTTATGGCTTATCTTATGTCATGAGAATTTTTGCACACATGCTGCTCTGTGACACCCCCTGTAGGAGGGTAGAGGAAGCCCATCTCTCAAGAGCCCAGGGAGAACTGGAGATGAGGAATGTCATTATTGGCTGTTAGCTGGAGAACCTAGTTTCTTCAAGGGAGCATGTGTGGAGACCAGATCATGGCAAAGGGCATGGAAGATCTGCTTTAATCTTTCAGGTATTTCAACAGCTCAAGATGGGAAACTCACCATCAGAGGTGTGAAAAACAGCGTGGAGAAATGAGGAAATACCTAATTATTAGTTAATAGTTACTGAGTCTGAACAAATAGGACTTTGTTGGAAATTCCTTCTGCTTCTTGTGTATCCCTTTTGAGGTCTCTAGTAACCTATAAAAAGCTGAGGAATTCCTTTTGGGAGTCTGGCAAAGGGAAGAGCGTCCTTTTTGACCTTTGGCCAAAACACCCTTAAAGGAGTGTCTCTGGGCAGTGGGTGAGGGAGGGGGTGTGGAGTTGGGTTGACCAGATGACTGATGCCTGAGGTAGGGCAGAGACAAGGGCACTGTGGGGCAAGGCCAAGTCCAGATGCCAGCATTCCCACCACACCCAGTCCTTTCTATCCTGCAGGTTGGCATCGTGGAGCGCACGGGAGCTGGGAAGTTGTCCCTGACCCTGGGCTGCTTTCAGATCAACGTGTCTGCTGAAGGAGCGAGCATCATCGATGACATCAACATCGCCAAGATCGGCCTGCACAGCCTCTGCTTCAAGGTCACCATCATCGCCCAGGTGGGGGTCTGCGTGCCACCCAGGAGTGGCATGCCCTACGATTGCACTAACAGTGATGTATGTGTAGTTTTGGGACAAACATACATGTGGTCCTACTTCATTTTTTTTTTTTTTCTGAAACGGTCTTTTTCTGAAATCCGTCTCCATGCAATCTCGGCTCACTACAACCTCCACCTCCCAGGCTCAAGCGATTCTCCCACCCCCCCAGCCTCCTGAGTAGCTGGGACTACACGCACATGCCACCACACCCAGTTAATTTTTTAAAAAATATTTTTTGTGGAGATGGGGTTTCACCATGTTGCCCAGGCTGCTCTAAAACTCCTGGGCTCAAATGATCTGCCCACCTTGGCCTCCCATAGTGCTGGGATTACAGGCGTGAGCCACCGCACCCGGCCTTCATTATTGTTATTGATTAGGCTATGCTGCTGCTTCCCTAATTTCCTCTTAGCATATGATTAACAATGTAGAAAATCACTGAGTATCACTCCTGACTTCCTGTCCCTGCAAGTGGTAGTTTTCTGAGCATCTAGAAAGTGGTAGTTTTCTGAGCATCTAGAAAAATCTAAAAAGAGACTGTCTTCTCTCTCTGCTGTCAGAGTCAGACTGAGAATCTCTAACCTTTCTAAGAGCTAGACAAGAAATAAGAATGTTTTCTTATGAATTTTAGATCGCGGGGGTACATGTGTGGGCTTGTTACATGGGTATATTGTGTAATGTTGACCCTCGGGCTTCTATGGATCTCATCACCCAGATACTGAACAGAGTACCCGAGAGATCACCCTCCTCCATCTCTCCTTACTTTTGGAGGCTCTGGTTCTGTTGTTCCCATCTTTACATCCGTGAGTACCCAGAGTTCAGCTCCCCACTTAAAAGTGAGAACATGCAGTATTTGGTAAGAAAAAAGGATTTTTTTTTTTTTTAAATTGAGACAGAGTCTCGCGCTGTCTCCCAGGATGGAGTGAAGTGGTGCAATCTCAGCTCACTGCAATCTCTGTCTCCTGGGTTCAAGTGATTTTCCTGCCTCAGCCTCCTAAGTTAGCTGCGATTACAGGTGCGTGCCACCATGCTTGGCTAGTTTTGTATTTGTAGTAGAGACAGGGTTTCACCATGTTATACAGGCTAATTCTCAAACTGCTGACCTCAAGTGATCTGCCTGCCTCAGCCTCCCACAGTGCTGGGATTACAGGGGTGAGCCAGCACGCCTGGCCAAAATAAGAATTTTCTAGATCAGTCCCTGTAGGTGGATTCCTTAATATGTTGCCTTCTAGTGTAATCTTCTCTAAAGTTTCTTAGAAGGTTCTCTTTTGGAGTTGGAGGACAGAAATCCACAAGACTTTTCCATTAGGATTTACCTCTCTCTTCTGGAAGGTTCTCAACCTACGTGCATATTGAAGGCTCTAGGAAGTTGTATGGAAAGGAAATCTGTCTTACGCTGCCACGCTCGTATTTTCCAGACTGACTTTCTTCCATTACTAAGAAATTTATTTTGGGGAGGAGGGGACAGTCTTGCTCTGTCACCCAGACTGGAGTGCAGTGACCTGACCTCTGCTCACTGCAACCTCTGCCTCCTGGGTTCAAGTGATTCTACTGCCTCAGCCTCCCGAGTAGCTGGGACTAGAGGTGTACGCCACCACACCCAGCTAATTTTTTTATTTTTAGTAGAGACTGGGTCTCGCCATGTTGGCCAGGCTGGTCTCAAACTCCTGTCCTCAAGTGAAGTGCCCACCTCGGCCTCCCAAAGTGCTGGGATTACAGGTATGAGCCACTGTACCTGGCCTTTTACTCCATTATTAACATCACCAGAAATAGTGATTTCAAGGAGCTCTGAAATCCCACCTTCGCTAGTCCTGGCCAGAAGTCCTTATGTCTCACCTCTTCTCCGTCCATGTCAGTGTGCCGTAGGCATCACATGCCACCACTCTCTTCTCTCTGAACAGGATCCTGTTTTGTTTTCGGGTTCCTTCTGCATGAACCTGGACCCATTCAGCCAGTACTCAGATGAAGTCTGGACGTCCCTGGAGCTGGCTCACCTGAAGGACTTCACGTCAGCCCTTCCTGATAAGCTGGACCACAAGTGCGCAGAAGAGGGAGAGAACCTCAGGTAGACGGGGGTAGACTTAGGAACACCAGATAAGGTCTCTTAGGCGCCACCTCGGTAGGGGTGTTTGAAGATTCTCTCCAGAGAGAGCCCCTGGAGGGAGGGGGTGAGTGGAGGCAAGGCCAGGCAAGGCTCTCAGAAAACACGCCAATGGGGAGAGGGAACCACCACGAAGACCCCACAGGTTCTCTCTCCATTCCTCCCACCAGGAGCTCCATCTCCCCCAACAGGTCCCGGCTAGCCTGAGAACCCCCATTTCTTACACAATCCCCAATGAGTTAGTATTCATAATTTTTTTTCTTTTTATTTGTTTTTTGAGACTGAGTCTCACTGTTACCCAGGCTGGACTGCAGTGGCGTGATCTCAACTCACTGCAACCTCTGCCTCCCAGGTTCAAGTGATTCTCCTGCCTTAGCCCCCTGAGAGCTGGGACTGCAGGCACATGCAATCACACGTGGCTACTTATTTGTATTTTTAGTAGAAACAGGGTTTCACCATGTTAGCCAGGATGGTCTTGATCTCCTGACCACATGATCTGCCCCCATCAACCTCCCAAAGTGCTGGGATTACAGGCATGAGCCACCGCACCCAGCTTTATTTATTTACTTACTTATGAATGAATGCATAAATGAATAACAGGGTCTTGCTTCATTGCCCATGTCACCCAGGCTGGAGTACACTGGCACAATCATGGCTCACTGCAGCCTTGAACTCCTAGGCTCAAGTAATCTCCCCCACCTCAGTCTCCCGAACAGCTGGGACTATGGGTTTGTACCACCATGCCTTGTTTAGTATTTTTAAAGAGATGGAATCTCGCTATTGTCGCCCAGGCTGATCTCAAACTCCTGGCCTCAAGCGATGCTCCCTCCTCGGCCTCCCAAAGTGCTTGGATTACAGATGTGAGCCACCACACCCATCCAGAAAGGGTTTTCTTGAACACCCACCATGGGTCAGCCATGTGTCTATGCTCATAACCTCCATTTCACAGATAAGGAAACTGAGGCACAAAGAGGTTCAGCCACTGGTTTAGGGTCCTGCTCCTACAAATCTGAGAAGTTCCATGCACAGCTGTGGCCAGATAGGACTGTTGAAAACATCAGTCTAATCATATCTTGTCACTCGCTTGTCCACAGCTATCTCTTGCTCTTAGAAGAAATTCCAGCCAGGCAGGTGACTCACATCTGTAATCCCAGCACTTTGGGAGGCCAAGGCGGGCCGATCACCTAAGGTCAGGAGTTTGAGCCACGCTGGACCAACATGGTGAAACCCCATCTCTACTAAAAATACAAAAATCAGCCAGGTGTGGTGGTGGGTGCCTGTAATCCCAGCTACTTGGGAGGCTGAGGCAGCAGAATCGCTTGAATCTGGGAGACCGAGGTTGCAGTGAGCCGAGATTGTGCCATTGCAGTCCAACCTGGGTGACAAGAGTAAAACTCCATCTCAAAACAAACTGAAATTCCAAGATGCTTATGTTGCCCCCACTCACTACCTGCCAGCCTCACGTGACCCCTTTCTCTGGCACCCTAAACCACTTACCACTTTGGAGCCATTGTGCCTGCTGCTTCCTGTGCTGGAGTACTCTTTCTCTTGCTCTTTGTGTGATTAGTTCCTTCACACATTCTTGGGGAAGCTCACATGTCACTTTTCAGAGCATCCTCCATAGCAACTGTGACCCTCATTTGGTCTCCATTTCATCATTCTTTCTTTAAGAGGCAGGGTCTCACTCTGTCACCCAGGCTGGATTGCAGTGGCATGAGCATAGTTCACTGCACCCTTGAACTCCTGGCCTCAAGCAGTCCTCCCGCCTCAGCCTCCTAAAGTGTTGGGATTACAGGCGTGAGCCACTGCGCCTGATCATTCTTCTTTTCTTATTTATTTATTTTTTGAGATGGAGTCTTGCACCATCACACAGGCTGGAGTGCAATGGCACGATCTTGGCTCACTGCAACCTTCATCTCCTAGGTTCAAACGATTCTCCTACCTCAGCCTCTCCAGTAGCTAGGATTACAGGCACCCACCAACATGCCCAGCAAATTTTTTTTATGTATTTTTAGTAGAGACGGGGTTTCACTGTGTTGGCCAGGCTGGTCTCAAAATGTTGACTTCATGATCCACGCAGCCTTGGCCTCCCAAAGTGCTGGGATTATTTTCTTTATAGCACTTACTGTTTTCAGATATAGCTTGCTTATTAGCCTACTTACTTTCTCTGTCTATCCTCACTAGTATCCAATCTCCACCAGACTTAGCCTTAGCCTGGCACGTAGTGGGCATTGTGTATGTGTTTGCTGGATGAATGAGGGGGTGGGTGGGTGAATAAATGAGTGGGTGGGTAGATAGATAGATAGGTAGGTATGTGGATGAATGAGTGAATGAATGGATGGAAAGATCAATGAATGGATGAACAGCTAAACAGATGCATAGGTGAGGAAATGGTTGGTATGTATTGTTAGCTGGGTTAGATGGATGGGTTAAATAAAGGAGTAGGTGGGTGAATGGATGGGATGGATAGATGACAGATAAATGAGTGGGTGGGATGACAGATAAATTATTATGACAGATAAATGAGTGGATGGGATGGATAGATGTGTGGGTGGGTGAACGGATGGGATGGATAAGATGGTGGGTGGGATGAACAAATGAGTGGGATGGATAGATGGTAGGTGGGTGAATGGATGGGATGGATGGATAAATAAGTGGCTGGGTGGGAAGGATAGATGGTGGGATGGATGAATGGGTGCGTGGATGAGTATCTAGGTGGATGATGGGATGGATAAGTAGGTGGGTGGAGGTACGTAGCAGTATAGAAGAGGAGAAACAGTACAAGCTTCAGACTTAGACTGGCCTAGATTTGAGTCCCAGGCTAGCTATGACAAGTCTTTTAACTTGGCTGCAAGTGAGCTGTGATTACATCACTGCAGTCCAGGCTGGGTAAGTGAGTGAGCCACTCTCTCAAAAATAAAATAAATTTTAAAAGACTTTTTATGTATGTCTAAAATAGAGCTATCACACCTAGTTTTTAGAGTAGTTGTGAAGATTAAGAAAATGAAGGTCTAGAATTTTACTGGCACATAGTAGGTGCTCAAGAAAGGTGAGTATCACCACTGCCCCACTGCCAACTGCTACATCTGGTGGGAGGACTTGGGCCCCTGGGGGTGGCAGCAGTGGGTGGGGAGGGTGGGCCAAGCTGGTGCTTACCCTGCCATATTGCACGCTGTCCTTTCCTATTGGCCATGCTCTCCTGTCAGGGTCATCTAGAGGAACCCCCGCCTGGGCTAATGAAGTGGTGTGGTCCTTCTCAAGGATTGACTTGATGGACCTGTTGTTTAGAGGAAATAAAGATGAAGTCAGGGTCTCTCCCAATAGTGGGGTGTATGTGCCCAACCCTCAGGCCCACTGATAGCCACTGAGCTCAGGGTATACTCTCCATTCATTCATTCATTCAACTAACACAATACTGACTCGATATCATACTTCCCTTCTCCCTCTGTGGTACCCAGCTAAATGCCATCTATTATCCCAGAGTCAAGCAAGCCCATTCTTCTGATGCCATTTCACAGGATGAACTTAATTTGCCCACCATTGGAACTCTGTTCTCAAAATTTTCTTATTTTTTTCTTTTTTGAGACGAGGTCCTGCTATGTTGCCCAGGTTGGTCTCAAACTCCTGAGCTCAAGCAGTCCACCCACCTCAGCCCCCTAAAGTGCTGGAATGACAGGCATAAGCCACTGCACCCATCCTGTTCTCAGAATTTTCATTTTGGCTTAAGCTTTGGTGCAGTTGTTTTGCCCCTACTGTTTACCATCAGATTTGTCAGTCCAACTGACAGAATATAAATTATGCACAATTCAGATGCTGAAGACTTTTTGAATGTCTTGTCTGTGGATGATTGAGCTGACTTAACCTCTGTACCTCAGTTTCCTCAGCTGTAAAAATAAGGGTAATATCTATCCATCTATCCATTCATCTACATATCTGTGTATCTGTATATGCTTGTCTACCTACCTACTATTAAGTTTAGCCTAAAGCTGCCTCCTTACATATTTTAAGTTTGGCCTAAAGGTTTTCCCGTACATAGTCAACTGTAAACTAACTGGACTTCTATACAAACAGACTGCAACCTACTCTTGTCAATCGCTGAATTTCAGCCAGTCAAAGGCAGCCAACTGTTTAAACCACGTTCAAATAAAGCAAACCTGAGCTGCAACCAATCTGGCTGTTTCTGTACCTCACTTCTGTTTTCTGTCCATTCATCTTTGACCACATGGCTATACCAGAGCCTCTCTAAACTTACCTGGTTAAGCGGCTGCATGATGTTTGGATCATTCTTTACTCAATTAACCTTTGTCAGGCAGGTGCCATGACTCATGCCTGTAATCCCAGCCCTTTGGGAGGCTGAGGCAGGCGGATCCCCCTGAGGTCAGGAGTTCGAGACCAGCCTGGCCAACATGGCAAAACCCTGTCTCTACTAAAAATACAAACATTAGCCGGGCCCGGTTGTGCACACCTGTATTCCCAGCTACTGGGACTACAGTACAGCTACTTGGAATTCCCAGCTGGTCTTGAACTCCTGACCTCAGGTGATCCACCTGCCTCGGCCTCCCACAGTGCTGGGATTACAGGCGTGAGCCACCACACCCAGCCTTAATGTACCTAAAGGTTTTCTCTGAACATGACTACCCATCCATCTGATCTTACTTTGGATTCTTGTGTGCTGTGATGAAGGTGGGATTGGTTAGTGTGTGACTGAGAAGTGTCCTCTAGGTGACTAGCTGCAATGGGGATCAACCCCAGTGATCCCCCAGGGACTGAGGCCCCTCAGGATCCTTGCCACCCCACACCCCTATATAGAAGGCACTTAAGCTCAAACCACCTGGTACCAGTGGCCTGTGGTTCTGCTTCCTAAGACCCCGCTCATTAAGAGGGGAGAGTAGCAGGTAGCAGGTCCCTCTGCTCCAGACAGTGAGCTCAGCTGTGTCCCGGCTGGAGGGGAGCTGAGAGAATAGGGGACCGCAGGCCTCCTCCTGGCCTCTTGTCCATGTGTTCTGGCCAACAGTAAGTGATGCTGTGTGTATAGACCCACGCCCTGTGCATAAACCACCTGTCAAAGCAGAAATGACCGGACCTGGCATGGTGGTTAACAACTATGGGGAGGAGCTTTCTTTGGAACCAGCCTTACCCTACTGCAGCGTTGAGACAACTCCAGCAAGCTGGCTCGGCCCCCTTGAAGACATCCATCATGCTGGAAGGCATTTGCTCATCCCATGAACTGGCCCTTTGGGGACCTAATCATCTTGGTCAACTGGACCAATTTTGGTGAATTATCCCTCAGCAGGGCACCATAGGGGGACTTTAGCAGGTGCTCCATCTGTAATGGTGTTGGTTGCCCCCCTAACTGCCTGAGATGCAGGTGGTCCCTTCAGCTACATCAGCTTCAGCCTGTGCCCTTCTGAGCGTGGCGCCATGGTGGACTCACCTCTCAGGTGTAAACTCGGGCCTCCTGCCTGCAGAGGAGTCTCTAGGGTCCTTGGTGCTGGTCCCAGGTTCTGTTTCTGCAAGGTCAAGAGAGTCCTGTCACAACACGGTCCAGATACTCACTTTGACACCCACTGACCATGTGGTCTTAACTGCTCTGACCATCCACTTTCCCTCTTCTGGATCCTGCCACCTCTCCAGCAATCTCAACACCCCACTCTGAGTTCTCCCAGGAACATCATGCAGGCATTCACTCATTCATTTTCTTCAATCAGTGAATATAATTGAGTACCTGCTGTGAACTTGAGGTTGGAGAAACAGCAGTGAACACTGTATAAAGTTATCTGCTTCTCCCGACAGCCTTGCTTAAGCAGTTCCTTGTGTCTGGAATGCTTCTTCTGGCTAACTCCCACCTACCCTCAGGTACCATCTCTCCCAGGAAGAATACCTCCCTACCACTATTCCCCAGATGTGGCCAGTAACTGAAGACAGAGCTGAGAAGTTTAACCATAGTCCTGTAAGCAAGAAATAGCTGCTAGTGTAAGCTGCTGAGAGTTGGGGGGCTATTTGTTACACAGAATCACTGCAGCAAAAGTTGACCAGTACAAACAGGCAAGTTCTAGCTTCAAGCTTCAGGACTGGGACTTTGTGAATCCACACCTAGGGTTTTTAGCCAGGGTGGCCAATGCTAAGCAGATGTTCTCAGAAGAGACAAAAGTGTAAGACTGAGGGAGACCTGGGTATGAGTCCTTGCTTTGTCATGCAGGGATGGTAAAAAGCCTAGTGATTAAAAACACGTTCTCTGGAATCAAGTTGCTTGGGTGCAAATCCCAGTGCTGCCACTTAAAAGTGATGTAACCTGGGACTAATTCCTTAACTTTTGGGCCTCAGTTTACTCATCTGTGAAATGGAAATGATTCTAATACCAGCCTCACAGGGGCATTATGTTGATTCAGTGAGCTAATATATGTGATGTGCTGTGAGTTGCTACTTTTCAGTCATTGTGGGTGAGCTTGGCTTGGCAACTTTAGTTCCAGAACTTTGTCATGTATCAAGTGCACTTTGTGTTCTTTGGATTATTAGAAACTCTAGCAGACATGTTGTAGCTTTCTAGGCACCAAAACCTTCTTGTGCTGTCTCCATAGCAACTGCAAGCATGGACTCTGGAGTTGGACACACTCAAGTTCTAACCTGATGACCTTGGGCAACTGATTTAACTCTCTTTGCTCATCTGTAAAATGACAACAGTAACTTCACAAGCCTCTGAGGGTGTGCTGGCTCACGTCTGCAATCCCAGCACTTTGGGAGGCCAAGGCAGGTGGATCAGTTGAGGCCAGGAGTTCAAGACCAGCCAGATCAACATGGCTAAGCCCTGTCTCTACTAAAAATACTAAGATGAGCTAGGTATGGTGGCATGCACTTGTAGAAACAGGTACTTGGGAAACTGAGGCACAAAAATCACTTGAAACTGGGAGGTGGAGGTTGCAGTGAGCTGAAATTTCACTATTGCATTCCATTCTAGGTGAGCAAGACTTCATGAAAAAGAAGAAAGGAGGGAAGGAAGGGAGGGAGGAGAGAGAGAGAGAAAGAGGGAGGGAGGGAGGGAGGGAGGGAGAGAGGGAGAGAAAGAGGGAGGGAGGGAGGGAGAGAGAGAGGGAGGGAGGGGAGAGAGAAAGAGAGAGGGAGGGGAAGGGAAAGAAGGAAGGGAAGGGGAAAGAAAAAAGAAAAGTTACACACATGTACTTGGCCAGCCTCCTGGAGCAGGGGGTTGGGGTGGGAGTATTGTCTGTGGACTCAGAGTGGGGAGAGCTCCCCTTCTTGTGCTCCTGCCATCTTTCTTAAAAATAGCATTTCCAAATAGAGAAACAGAGGGGGACTCCTTCAGCCTGTCTCAAGAAGACAAGGAGTCCATCTGACCTGGGCTGCTAATCCGAGGCAGAGCTGTAGTAGTTAAACCACAGATGCATAAGCAAGAAACAGCTGCTGTTGTAAGCTGATGGAATCTGAGGGGTTGTTTGTTACACAGCATCATCACAGCAAAAGCTGACAAATACAAAGAGGAAAATTGGACTCAAGTGGAAGGGGGCAGTGAGAGAAACTTGGGTTAGGACTGGATGCTAAGGGCATCCTCTGCCTTTGCCCTGTGCCCTCTGACATGTTCCCAAACTTACTGTTCCCTGGAGTAGCCCGCCAGGCCTGATGACCTGGTTGAAGACGTGCTGGCCTATGTGGGCGTCCAGAGCCACCAGGGGGTCATCCAGCAGGTACACAGCTGCCTTTCTGTACATAGCCCGGGCGAGGCTCAGCTGCTGCTTCTGGCCCCCGAGAGATTCATGCCCTGTGGCCACAAAAGGAACAGTGTCCAGAGTCTGCATTTACAGGGTGAAACGGGAGCCCAGGCAGGAATTGGGGTACATCTTCCCATCAGGGTGAGGTGTAGCTCCCCCTGCCTGTCCCCTGGGGACATGCTTAGCTTCAAAGGCACTCACTCCCAAGCCAGCATCCCCTCCATCCTTATCAACCTCACTTCTCCCCTTCCCAGCACACTTCCTGGAGGAGTTACCTGCGCTTCCCAAGCAATTCTGTCTCCTACTTACTCTCTGTATCCATGAGTCCAACTTCTGTTCCCTTTCTCCACTGAGACCACCTTTAATGAGGACACAATTCATTTCCCTATTCTATGATCCAGTGGTAACTTTTCAGTCCTTTAATTTTAAATTTTAATTGATTTACCTGAGTTTTTATCGATATGTAATCGTTGTACCTATTTGAGGGGCACAGGTGATATTTTGAGACCTGCAGAGCAGTGGTCCCAACCTTTTTGGCACCAGGGATCGGTTTTGTAGAAGACAGCTTTTTCATGGAACTGGGGGCAGGGGGGTGGTTTCAGGATGATTCAAGCACATTACATTTATTGAGCACTTTACTTCTATTATTATCATTATTATTTATTGAGATGGAGTTTTGCTCTTGTCACCCAGGCTGGAGTGGAATGGCATGATCTTGGCTCACTGCAACCTCTACCTGGTGGGTTCAAGCAATTCTCCTGCCTCAGCCTCCCGAGTAGCTGGCATTACAGGTGCCTGCCACCACACCTATCTGATTTTTTGTATTTTGGGTAGAGATGGGGCTTCACCATGTTGGCCAGGCAGGTCTCAAACTCCTGACCTCAGGTTATCTGCCCGCCTCACCCTCCCAAAGTGCTGGGATGATAGGCATGAGCCATTGTGCCTGGCCTGCTTCTATTATTATTACATTGTAAAATATAATTAAATACTTACACAACTCACCATAATGTAGAATCATTGAGAGCCTGAGCTAGTTTTGCTGAAACTAGATGGTCCCTCTGGGGGCGATGGGAGACTTGATAGATCATCAGGCATTAGTTTTTCATAAGAAGCATGCAGCTGCAGGGCGTGGTGGCTCACGCCTGTAATCCCAGCACTTTGGGAGGCCGAAGCAGGTGGATCACGAGGTCAGGAGTTTGAGACCAGCCTGGCCAACATGGTGAAACCCTGTCTCTACTAACAAGAAATACAAAAATTAGCCGTGCATGGTGGTATGTGTCTGTAATCCCAGCTAATCAGGAGGCTGAGTCAGGAGAATCACATGAACCTGAAAAGCGGAGGCTGCAGTGAGCCAAAAACGTACCACTGTACTCCAGCCTGGCAACAGAGCGAGACTGCATCTCAAAAAAGAAAAGCAGCAGCAGCAGCACGCGGCCTAGATTCCTTGCATGTGCTGTTTACAGTAGGGTTTGCGCTCCTGTGAGAATCTAACACTGCCACTGATCTAGAGATGGAGCTTAAGTGGTGATGCAGACAATAAGGAGTGGCTGTAAACACAGATGAAGCCTCACACGCCTGCCCGCCGCTCACCTGCTGTGCTGCCTGTCCAGTTCCTAGCAAGCCTCAGACTGGTACTGATTCGTGGCCAGGGGGTGTGGGGGACCCCTAATGTAGACAGTATGTCATGCTCATATTGGGATAACTGATAGTCATCACCTCAAATGTTGATCTTTTGTATTGGGAACATGACAATCCTTCTCTTCTAGCTATCTTGAAATTTACAAATAAATTCTCATTCACTATGATTTCCCTTGTGTACTATTGATTACTACCACTTATTCCTTCTACCTAGGCCTTCTTGTCTTTCATGCACTCTTTTTTAAAATTATTTTTGTTTTTGAGACAGAGTCTTGCTCTTCAGCCATGCTGGAGTGCACTGGCATGATCTTGATTCACTCCAACCTCCACCTCTCGGGTTCAGTCGAGTCTCCTGCCTCAGCCTCCTGTGTAGCCGGCATTACAGGTGCACCACCGTGCCTGGCGAATTTTTATATTTTTAGTAGAGATGGGAGTTTCACCATGTTGGCCAGGCTGGTCTCGAACTCCTGACTTCCAGCAATCCACCCACCTAGGCCTCCCAAAGTGCTGGGACTACAGGCATGGGCTACCGTACCTGACCATTCATTCATTCTTACATTCATTTATTCCACTAATTACTGCCTGGTTATCATATCCCCATCAGGGTTCTAGGCTTTGGGGAAACAGCAATGAACAAAACAAAGTTTCTGCTTTCTGAATGGATCCGTCATTCTAATGAGGAGACAGAAAGGTGATCCATAAACAAACCAGTAACACAGCACATCAGGTGGAAAGCGCTATGAAGAA
Organism: Ateles fusciceps; assembly: GCA_036589455.1. Lineage (NCBI taxonomy): Eukaryota > Metazoa > Chordata > Mammalia > Primates > Atelidae > Ateles > Ateles fusciceps. The sequence continues at coordinate 10,231,753 of JAZHEH010001064.1, forward strand.
TAAATGCTGAAGCAGGTACAGCCAGGTGCAGTGGCCGACACCTGTAATCTCAGCAGTTTGGGAGGCCGAGGTGAGTGGATCACTTGAGGTTAGGAGTTTGAGATCAGCCTGGCCAACATGGTGAAACCCCATTTTTACTAAAAGTACAAAAAAAAAATCAGCCAGGTGTGGGGGACCTGCCTGTAATTCTAGCTACTCAGGAGGCTGAGGTGGGAGGATTGCTTGAACTTGGGAGATGGAGGTTGCAGTGAGCCAAGATTGCACAACTGCACTCCAGCCTGGGGAACACACCAAGACTCTGTCTCAAGAAAAAAAAAAGGAAAGGAGAAAGGAAAGAAAATGAAAGGAAAAGCAGATGTGGTTGTAAGGTGCACTAGCATGAGCAGGGTTGCGGTGGTGATGGTGGATAACGTTATCAGGGAAGGCTTCTCTGTGAATGTGACAGAAGTGAGGGATGAGCCCTGGGAACTCCTGGGGAGAGATTTCCATCAGTGGGAACGGCAGGTGCAAAGGCCCTGGGGACAGAGTGTGCTGCAGGGGGATCAGGGAGCATCACAGAGACTCAGGAGGCTGGAGTGAAGCCAGGAGAAAACGATGGGAGATGGGGATGATGGATACCAGAGCAAGGTGACGGGGGACCTTGCCAGGGATCGTGATGAGTTGGGCTTTGACTCTGAGGAAAATGGGGAGACCACCTGAGGTCAGGAGTTCGAGACCAGCCTGGCCACATGGTGAAACACTCTCTACTAAAAATACAAAAATTAGCCAGGTGTGGTGGCATGCGCCTATAATCCCAGCTACTCAGGAGGCTGAGGTGGGAGAATTTCTTGAATGTTGGAGAGGGAAGTTGCAGTGAGCCAAGATTGCACCACTCCAGCCTGTGCAACAGAGTGAGACTCCATTTCAAAACACACACACACACACACACACACACACACACGTGTGGAGGGCTGGGTTTGGCCTGGGGGCCACAGTTTGCCAGCTCCTGCCCTATCCACAGCTCCAGATGCATATATCCTGTGTCCTGGACATCTCTGTCCAGACCCTTTGGTGACGCCCAGAGAGAGGAAGCAATTAGATCAACGTCACCCAGCAAGGCAGGGCAGAGAAGACAGGAGTCTAGTCTTCTCACTCTCAGTTGTCAGAGAGCCCCTCATCACCAGTCCCTACCACAACTCCTTGCCTTTCTGTGTCCATTTCTGTTTAGTGATTAATGATTATTTATTGAACACCTAGTATGTGCTTGACCCTGAGCTGAGCCCTTCTTCTCTACTTCCCTGACCACTCCCTGCATTTCTCCATCATACTGCTCATCATGAGTCAGGGACCAAAATGACCCCCAACTGCAATGCCTCCCTGACCCAAAAGACCCCGAAACTCTCACCTGCTCCCCCAGTTGAAGTGTGGACTCTGCAGGGAAGCTGTCCACATCTGGCCATAGGGCACAGGCCTCTAGGACTCTCTCCAGCCTGTCTGGGTCCGGCTCCTGCCCGAGGCACACGTTCTCCACCACAGAGGTGTTCTGCACCAAGGCCTCCTGGAGCATGCAGGCCACCGAACACTAAAACACAACTTACTTTGGTCACAGAAGGATCATCGGGACAGAGGTATGACAGGTTTTGAGGAGCAGTGGGAGCCGGGCTCTCGGTGGTGGGTGGAGAGAATGAATCAAAGTGAGCGTGGCTGGGATGGGGAGGGGTGGAAAGGCAGTGAGGAAGGGGGACTTTCAGGATGATGGGGACATCCTAGCAGACAGGCAGGGGGTGGCCTCGCCTTGATGCTCACAAACTCCTCCTCCTTTGACAGCTCACCAAAGAGGACGGACAGCAGGGGAGGACTTACCTGTCCCCACTGGACCGACTACAGCCAGGAAACAGCCCTGGGGCATGATGAGGCTTATTCTTTGAATGCAAGAAAGGAGACATGACCTTGGTTAGGGCCCAGCCCCCATCTTTGAGGAAGAGTGAGCCCCAGAAGGAGCCCGGCTTTCCTGTCTGGGAGTCTCAGAGCACCTGTGGGGCTGTTCTTTTCCCAGTCCTCGTCTGGCTATTTGAGCAACCATCCTGTGCACATCTGTGCATGTGCGCATGCATACACACAAAGTGTGCACACATGCATGTCCATTTGCACACTCATACAAGCATGCTAGCATGCACAGTAACACACAGTGTGGGTACACCTCCAAAGTGCATGTGCATACCCAAGCAATCCATGGTCACATGCATACATGTGTGCACACGCACACCATGCATGCATGTCTACCCACATGCACAGAGTTGGCAGTAGCCTGAGGGTTTCACCAGCCTGGCCTCCTGCCTTCGCTCTTGGAATAACTAGGCTCTGTCCTCCCCCTCCCTGCCCCCTGCTCTTGGTCCCACCCCTCTCCTGTCCATGTCCCACAGCCCATCCTCCACCCCGTGACCAGAGGGATTTGTTAAAACCCAAGTCAGCAGTGGCTCACACCTGTAATCCCGGTACTTTTGGAGGCTGCGGTGGGCGGATCACCTGAGGCTGGGAGTCCGAGACGAGCCTGACCAGTATGGAGAAACTTTGTCTCTACTAAAAATACAAACATTAGCTTCATGTGGTGGCTCATGCCTATAGTCCCAGCTACTTGGGAGGCTGAGGCAGGAGAATTGCTTGAACCAGGAGGTGGAGGTTGCAGTGAGCCGAGATCGCGCCATTGCATCCCAGCCTGGGTGACAGAGCAAGACTCTGTTTCCAAAACACACACACACACACACACACACACACACACACACACACACACCTGCTCTTCTCCCAGACACCTGCATGGCTCATTCTCTTTCCTTATGATCTCGGCTTGAATGCTCTGTTTCCAAACACACACACACACACACACACACACACACACACACACTGCTCTTCTCCAGACACCTGCATGGCTCATTCTCTTTCCTTATATCTCGGCTTGAATGCTCTGTTTCCAAAACACACACACACACACACACACACACACACACACACACACACACACACACACACACACTACTCTTCTCCCAGACACCTGCATGGCTCATTCTCTTTCCTTATGATCTCGGCTTGAATGCCAAGCCTTCCTTCACTAGGCATGCCATCATGCTCTGTCTCCCTGCCCTGGCTTCCTGTTTGGGGTGACCAGCACATCACCCCAAGAGAGCAGGGCCCTTGTCTGTTTCTTTCACCCAATCCCCAGTACCTAGAACAGAGCGTGGCCCATAGCAAGTGCTCCGTCAGTGAAGTGAGTGAACGACAACCAATGCAAATACTGCCCAAGACGTACTCTCTCCCCTTCTTACGGAGTTTCAGGGCTGGCTGGGACTTTTGGCCACAAAGACCAAGCCATAGAGTTCGGGGCTGTAGGTGATAATGATCTGGGACTGATATAGGTGGCACAGAAGTGAGCAAAGCTGACAAGGCTGAACCGTGGGGCTCCTCAGCCAGCCCCACCTTGGCAATGTCTTGGCCAGCCTGGGAGCAGAGGGCTGTCTCCCCCTGATGGGTGAGACTCAGATACCCTGGTCCCCCATCTGCAGGAGGTGCAGGTCTATGCTGTACAGGCCCCCCACCTGCAGGAGGTACAGGAGCATCCTGGGAACCTTCCTGGCAAAGCCCCGGCCCAACCTAACCCACCTTCCTGTCCCAGGCTAGAAACCTGCACCATCTCTCAGGTGGAAGGCGGCAGGAACCCCACGCAGCTTCTCCCTGAAAGCATGAGGCTGGTTTCTACAGGTGTCATTCTGTACCTGTGGAGGCAGGGGAGGGCTTTCCTGGAACCAGGTGAAGGTGGCACCATGTATCGTGATGCAATCCTTCTTGGCAGCTGCAGGGCACAAGAGTCCAGTTCCAGGAGACCCCTGACCTGGCCAGCCTCTGCATCGGAGAGGCCAGGGGCAGAAACTGCAGCAGGAAATCTCTCCCACTCAAAAAACCGTCCTGCTACTCGCTGGCTTGTGTGTGACCCTGCAAGGGTCTTGTTCTTTCCATGTCCCATGGCTAATAATCCAGGGGAAGGCAAACCATGGCCCAGAGACCAAATCCTGCCTACTGCCTTACTCTTATCAATAAAGTTTTATTGGAACACAGCCAAATCCATTCATTTCTATGTTTCATGTTTTGAGTGGTTGTGACAAACTGTCTCGCCCACTAGCCCAAAATATGCATAATCTGGTCATTTCTGAAAAAGTTAATGAAATTCTGATATAAGTTACATTCTAATCCCAGTTTTCCCAGAGAGTGAAGGGGATGTTATTAATTTCACTGTGGCCGGGTGCGGTGTCTCACGCCTGTAATCCCAGCACTTTGGGAAGCCAAGGTGGGTGGATCACTTGAGGTCAGGAGTTTCAGACCAGCCTGGCCAACATGGCAAAATCCCATCTCTACCAAAAAGTATGAAAATTAGCCAGGTGTGGTTGTGGGTGCCTGTAATCACAGCTACTCGAGAGGCTAAGGAAGGAGAATTACTCGAGTCTGGGAGGTTGCAGTGAGCTGAGACTGCACCGCTCACCGCACTCCAGCCTGGATGACAAAGCGAGACTCCATCTCAAGTAATAGTAAATACTTATTAGAATATATATTATATATTTACTTTTAATTATATAACTATAATTGTAACCATTATAAACATAATAAATATTTCACTGTGACAAGTGTGATGAGTCATTCTTGATCCTTAACACAGAATCTCCTGAAAGATTTTCTAAAAATCAAAGCTCTTAGCCCAGATCAATTAAATCCGTGCTCACAATCAGCTGCTGTGATGACTGATATGCCCATTCTGTAGATGGAAACACGGAGGCTGAGAGAGATGATCTACTTGTCAGGATCAACCAGCTAGTCAGTGCTGGGGCTGGGATTTGGACCTAGGCAGTCCAGTGACATAGGCTAGGCTTTTTAACATTAAGTGACTGTTTTTCAGGTACACAATTTGCCCAGGTTCTTCAGTACAACAAGGGGGAGGGTGTCTTGGTCCGTGGGGTGACAAAAGGATGGGGTGGAGGGGTAAGCCCAGGTAACCTGAGTTTGGGGAGTCTTATCATGCAATGATGCTTGCAATTATGATATATTCTTATTTCCTTTCTTTTTTTTTTTTTTTTTTCTGAGATGGAATCTCACTCTGTCACCCAGTCTGGAGTGCAGTGGCATAATCTTGGCTTACTGCAACCTCTGCCTCCTGGGTTCAAGTGATTCTCCTGCCTCAGCCTCCAGAGTAGCTGGGATTACAGGGGCATGCTACCATACCTGGCTAATACTTGTATTTTAGTAGAGACAGTGTTTCACCATGTTGGCCAGGCTGGTCTCGAACTCCTGACCTCATGATCCGCCCACCTCGGCCTCCCAAAGTGCTGGAATTACAGGCATGAGCCACCATGCGCAGCTTGCAATGATGCTGTTTTCTAGCTTGACCAAAATGTTGCCATGTTTATCATCTTGGGCTTTCTGCATGAGGACAAGGACCTGATCTGTTAGAGCAGGACTCCCCAACCCCCAGCTCACAGACTGGTACCAGTCTGCAGCCTCTCAGGAACTGGACCATACAGGAGGAGGTAAGCAGAGGACAGGCAAGCATTGTGTCATCTGTGTTTATAGCCACTCCTCATCACCCGCATCACCGCTTGAGCTCCGCGTCCTGTCAGATCAGCCGCGGCATTAGATTCTCATAGGAGCATGAACCCTATTGTGAACTGCGCATGCGAGGGATCTGGGCTGCATGCTCCTTATGAGAATCTAATGTCTGATGATCTGTCACTGTCCCCCGTCAACCCCAGATGGGACCGTCCAGTTGCAGGAATACAATCTGAAATCATTTCAGTACATATTACAGTGTAATAATAATAAATGTACAAAAAATTTAATGTGTTTGAATCATCCCAAAACCATGCACCCCACCCCAGTCCATAGAAAAACTATCTTCCACAAAACCAGTCCCTAGTGGCAGAAAGCTTGTGGACCACTGTATTAGCATGTTCCCTGCTGAACGCCCAGGATGGCACAAAGTGCGTGCTCAGTGAGTGGTTGCTAAACGGCTAACAGAAACAGCAGCATGATATCTGTTTCCAGTGACACGCAGATGGCGTGATCTGCACGTGCCAGTCCATTGCATGCAGTCCCCATCTGCCCCAAGTGCTGAAGCTGGCTTGCCTTATGGGCCAGGGCAGCCCCCTTCCCCCCATCCCCTCCCACACCCTTCCTGCCAGACACAGCACTCACAGTATCCAGAAGGACTGAGTCCAGTCCACTGCACCAGGCCCAACTTCTTCCAGGCAGAGGAAGGCAACCAGATGGTCAGAGGGCACCCAGGCCTAGGGAAACCAAAGCCCTAAGTCACCCAGCCAGAAGAGCAAAGACCTCTTTGGGTTTTGGTGTCTCAAGATGTGTGGCAACAGCTTCCTGTATACTAAGTTCTGCGTGTGCAAGGCGTGAGGACAAAGCTTTCCAGTTCATGGGAAACAATGCACCTGGAGTGGTGAATTAGATGGTGGCGATCTCCCCACCTCCACGCTCCTACCAATCAGCTGCCATTCCACAGACAAGATCTGGGAAGACGATGGTGGCTTTTCCAATAAGGTTATCAAGCCATTATACGGAACAATTTCAAATGTTGTCCACCTGGGGGCGCCCTCTCCCCAGTCACAAACCCATCTTTGGGGGAAGAGAGAGATCAGTCCTTAAAACAGAGATTAGAGACTGAGCGCAGTGGCGCACGCCTGTGATCCCAGCACTCTGGGAGGCCGAGGCGGGCGGATCGCCTGAAGTCAGGAGTTCAAGACCAGCCTGGCCGACATGGTGAAACCCTGTCTCTACTAAAAATACAAAAATTAGCCATGCATGGTGGTGGGTGCCTGTAATTCCAGCTACTCGGGAGGTTAAGGCAGGAGAATTGCTTGAACCCAGCAGTCAGAGGTTGCAGTGAACAGAGATGGTGCCACTGCACTCTACCTTGAGTGACAAGAGCAAGACTTAGTCTAGAAAAAACGAAACAAAACAGAGATTAGGCCAGGTGCAGTGGCTCATGCCTGTAATCCCAGCACTTTGGGAAGTTTGTGAAGCCAACTGCAGGAGAATCAGTTCAGGCCAGGAGTTCAAGACCTGGGCAACACAGCAAGACTCTTGTCTACAAAAAATTAAAAATTAGCCGATGTGGTGGCCCATGCCTGTAGTCCCAGCTACTCAGGAGGCTGGGAGGATCATCTGAGTCCAGGAGTTCAAGGATGCAGTAAGCTGAGATCACACCAGCCTGGGTGACAGAGACCCTATCTCAATCAATAAATCAGTCAATAAAGCTGAGCTTGGTGGCTCATGTCTGTGGTCTCAGCATTTTGGGAGGCCAAGGTGGGCAGATCACCTGAGGTCAGCAGTTCAAGACCAGCTTGGCCAACATGGTGAAACCTCATCTCTAATAAAAATTCAAAATTTAGCTGGCCATCATTGTGCATGCCTGTAGTCCCAGCTATTTGGGAGGCTGAGACAGGAGGCACTTGAACCCAGGAGGCAGAGGTTGCAGTGAGCCGGATGCACCATTGCCCTACGGCCTGGGTGACAGAGTGAGACTCTTTCTCAAAATATAAATAAATAAAAATAAAAAATAAGAAACATAGAGATGGCTCAGGTATGCCGCCATTTCTTGTTTTCATCATGCTGAAAGGACTAGAGATAGCAAAAAAAGAGAAACAAAATTGCTTTGTATAAAAAGAGAACTGACATGATTGCTTATATGTGGAATCGCTCAACAGATGGATGAACCTGCACGTTCTGAGGGTGTTTGTGAAGAGGTCCACACATTACACAAAACAATTTCAAATGTTATCCATGTGGGGGGCGCCCTCTCCCAGGCACAAACCCATTTTTGGGGGGATAGGCCAGGTGCAGCAGCTCATGCCTGTAATCCCAGCACTTTGGGAAGCCAAGTGCAGGAGGAGAGCTCTCCTGGTTCTACGCAGTGGTACTTGTGACCGAGTGCTGATTGTGTTGGTGACACCTGCTGTCATAGCAGGCCCTGTGGTTCTAGATCGTCATGGAAACGGTTGTCCGATTCCACGGTAACAACAATTTATTAGAACGTTATTAGGGTCCTTATTAGAACAGAAGACATTCCTATTACCCAGGAGATTCCAAGGGATTTAGGAGCTCTGTGTCAGGAACCAGGGCCAGAGACCAAATATTAGAATATAAGATGCACCTAGTACCACTATTGTTCAGGAAATTATAAAAGTTTTAGGAGCTCTGTGCCAGAAACTGGAGACAGAGACCAAACATATATTTCTTATTAAGTCACAACCTGGAATCTGGATCAAGAGTGAATTCTTTGTTCCCAATGGAACAGGGGATGCAATAAATGGCAGACAGGGGGAGCCAGGTTCCTCACTGTTGAGTGAGATGTTACAGACACGAAATGGGGAAAGCCTAAATTGAGCTCTGTGATAATGGATGAGAGTCTACTGATTGGAGACATAAATATAAACTCACATCTAGCTTAATATATACACAGATGGTTCCATGCAGAGACCTTTATAATTAAGTGGGTGCATATAAGTTAGAATACACACATATATTTCTTCGCCCTGTCAGCTGTGAGGGCCATGATGCAATGACCACATTTAGTGGCTGGATATAAGTTTTTAATACCATTCTAACAAAGGAAATCAGGCCTCTTTGAAGAAATGGCTGAAACTAACCCTAGAACAGAAAATATGTGAGCCATGATACTTTTGAAATAACACAAAGAAACTTAAAAAACAAACATTAAATTATGTCAAAGGAGCCAGTGGAAAGAACTCCCAGTGGTCACGGGTATAAATAAAGACAAACAAAATACTGTAGAATGGATAACAACCGAAACATGAAAGTAACAATCTGAGTATCCATAGGGGTATAAACAAATGATTAAATAGATACACAGATGGGCTGAACAGAATTTTCTCATACAGAAGAATTCGAAATACCCGATACAGACATTCAGTCATTAAGGACATACGGCTAACTCCCCCACTCCTTAGGTGTGGGCTCTGTGTGGTGGCTCTCCTCCAAAAAAATACATACGATATAGACACAGGAAAAAAGTAACTGCACAGTGAGAAACCTGAAAATACTATCTCAGCCAGGTGATCAAAGTTAACGGTAATGGTGATAACACATCTTGAGAGCATGAAGTGACTGGAAAAGCACTTGCAAACCAAAAATAAAATTCAAAGGCGCTTCCCCCAGTTATCTGTAGAGAGGTGGTCAGACATTCCTCATTATGCCCTCCTCCCTTTTGGAATTCAGGAAAAGCCAATCAGCATTTAACATCAACACAGACCTTAAATGGGGTAAGAAACACAATCTATTCTCTCTGAAGCCTGCTACCTGGAGGCTTCATATGCATGATAAAACTTTGGTCTCCATAACCCCTTATCATAACCCAGATGTTCCTGTTTATTGATAACTCTTTCAACCAATTACCAATCAGAAAAATTTTAAATCTACCAATAACCTGAAAGCCCCTCTTCACCCTAACCCACTGGGTTGTTGCACCTTTCTAGACCGAACCAATATATATCTTAAATACATTTGATTGATATATCCTATCTCCCTAAAATTATAGACGCAAGCTGCAGCCCAGATTTTTCTGGGGCTTCCTAGAGCTTATAAACCCTAAAGCCTAAACCCTACCCCAACCCTAATTGCTAACCCCTAACCCTAACCCCTAACTCTGACCCTAACACCTAACCCTAACCTAACACGAAACGTAACCCTAACCACAACTACAGCACTCTAGGAATCCAGGCAGGAGGATCACTTGAGGCCTGGGCAACAGAGGAGACCTTGTCTCTACAAAAAAATAAAATTGGCCGGGCGCAGTGCCTCACTCTTGTAATCCCGACACTTTGGGAGGCTGAGGTGGATGGATCACTTGAGGTCAGGAGTTCGAGACCAACTTGGCCAACATGGCGAAATCCCATCTCTACTAAAAATACAAAAATTACCTGGGTGTGGTGGCATGCACCTGAAATCCCAGCTATATGGGAGACTGAGAAAGGAGAATTGCTTGAACCCAGGAGGCAGAGGTTGCAATGAGCTGATATGAGGCCACTGCACTCCAGTGTGGCTGACAGAGCAAGGTCCCATCTCAAAAACAAGAAAGAAAAACAAAATGCCTGGAAATGGCAGGGGCAGTGGCTCACACCTGTAATCCCGACACTTCGGGAGGCTAAGGCGGGCGGATCACCTGAAGTCAGGAGTTCGAGACCAGTCTGACCAACATGGAGAAACCCCATCTCTACTAAAAACTCAAACATTAGCCAGGTGTCCTGGGGCACACCTGTAATTCCTACTGGAGGCCAAGGAAGGAGAATCCCTTGAACCCCGGAGGTGAAGGTTGCAGTGAGCTGAGATTGTGCTATAGCACTGGGTGACAGAGCAAGACTCCCTCTCAAAACAAACAAACAAACAAACAAACAAAACAAAAAATTAGCCAGGCGCGGTAGCGGAGCTTCTAATCTCAGCTACTTGGGAGGTTCAGGCAGGAGAGTCATTTGAACCCAGGAGGCAGAGGTTGCAGTGAGCCAAGATCATGCCACTGCACTCCAGCCTGGGTGACAGAACAAGGCTCCTTCTAAAAAATAAAAAAAAATTAAAAAAAACACGAAAATGAAAAGACACGCCACAGAATGGAAGAAAATATTTGTGCATTATATATCTAACAACAGTCTGTTAACCACAATGTATTATTTGGAGAACTCAACAACAAAAACAACCAAATTACAAAATGGAGAAACAGTTGAATACACACTTCGCCAATAAAACATAAATGGAAAACAAGCCCATAAAACGATGATCAATACCATTATCATTATGGTCATCTAAACAGAAATCATGATGACATACTCCTTCACACACACGACAAAGGCTATGGTGTAAAAAATGTAAAATAACATGTGTTGGCAAGGTCGAAGAGAAATCACAACCTTTAAATACTGTATGTGGAACATAAAATGGTGCAGCCTACTTTTAACATAGTTTGGTATTCCCTCAAAAAGTTAAAAATAGGCTGGGCATGCTAGCTGACACCTAGCACATTCAGAGGCCAAGACAGGTGGATCACGAGATCAGGAGTTCGAGACCAGCCTCGCCAACATAGTGAAACCCCATCTCTACTAAAAATACAAAAATTAGCTGGGTGTCATGGTGGGTGCCTGTAGTCCCATCTACTCAGGTGCCTGAGGCATGAAAATCACTTGAACCCGGGAGGTGGAGGCTATGGTGAGCAGAGATTGTACACCGCACTACAGCCTGAGTGACACAGGGAGACTCATCTCTTCAAAAAAAAAATTGAGGGTCATCTCATAGGTGATCTAATAAATAATGGATTATTTCCTTGTCTTTAGAAAAATCACATTATTAACTTTTCTACTTTTAGATAACTGCTATGACTTTAAGAACTTATCTAGACAAAGCCTTAAAAACCTAAGGTGGTCACTGGGTGAATGGACTGGGAAAACACATATAAAATCCCCGCTGAGACACCCGGGGGTCCATGTCCCCATGAGTGGGACTGCAGGCAGCTGTGGCAGACTGGATGGGAGAGGGCAGCAGGCAGGAATACTCAGGGTCTGGGGGCCATGGTTCTAAGGCCACTGGGAAACCACTGGCAAAGTTAAATCCAGAGCTTGACAGGATGAAATTTGGGACTGTAAATAAATATTTTGACATTACCAAGTGAGGTCACCAGTGGTGGTGGGCTGGATGACAGATCCCCCAGCTGGGCTGCACTGAGGCAAGCGCAGCACCAGGCCAGGGTGTTCCTCCCGGGAATGCAGGGTCTGCGCCTGTTCAGAAGGAAAGGCTGGGTAGACCCAGTGTGGAGTCATCCCTGCTCTTTATATCTGTCAAGGCTGTGAAAACTGAGAGTCAGCTGGGCATGGTGGCTCATACCTGTAATCCTAGCACTCTGGGAGGCCGAGGTGGGTGCATCACCTGAGGTCAGGAGTTTGAGACTAGCCTGGCCAACATGGTAAAATCCCATCTCTACTAAAAATACAAAAAATTAGCCAGGGGTGATGGTGGATGCCTGTAATTCCAGCTACTTGGGAGGCTGAGGCAGGAGAGTCTCTTGAACCTGGGAGGTGGAGGCTTCAGTGAGCAGACACTGCACCATTGCACTCCAGCCTGTGCAAAAAGAGCAACACTCCATCTCAGAAAAAATAAATTGAGAGTGTGTCAGAAACAATTCCAAAAAAGGAAAATTGAGCCCACATGGAAAGAGACATTTTTTTCTGCCAACTGGGGCAGTGAAGTGAAGTAGGTCTGTGGACTGGACTTTAACGTAGAAATCACGTATTTTCAGCTGAGTGTGGTGGCTCACGCGTGTAATCCCAACATTTTGGGAGGCCGAGGCGGGAGAGTCACAAGGTTAAGAGAGCAAGACCATCCTGGCCAACATGGTGAAAACCCATCTCTACCAAAAATAGAACAAATTAGCAGGGCGTGATGGCGCACGCCTGTAATCCCAGCTACTGGGGAGGCTGAGGCAGGAGAATCCCTTGAACCGGGAGGTGGAGGCTGCAGTGAGCTGAGAACATGCCACTGCACTCCAGCCTGGCAACAGAGCAACACTCCATCTCCAAAAAAAAAAAGAAAAAGAAAGAAAAAAAAGAAAAGAAAAAAAAAGAAAAAGAAACCACGTATTTCCTGATTTGGGGATTATGTGGGGGTCACCTGGAGGAGCGTTTCTGGTTTTGGTGAAACACACGGGGGTATTTTGTGTGAAGCTGCAAATCTGGCACAGCAGTAACTGCTGGGGGAATCCGACGAGAAAGGAGAAGGAGCACTAACTGCAGTTGCTAGTTTCCCAGAAGTATGACGTTACTGGGAATTCAACTCTTTTTAAAACAACCCTGTGGAAACCACATCAGAAAGGTAGAAACAACAACACACTTCGAAACATAGGCCAAATCCAGCCCGAACCCAGCCCGGCACAGGCTGTGAACCCAGTGCCCCGGGGGAAAGCCAGAAGGTCCCACACTCTGTGCTGCCGACGCTCCAAAGGCCATGTTCTCGTCCCGAGTGATATGTGTGTTCTAAGGGACACATGCGTGTTCCTGGGGTTATATGCATGTGATGATTGCTGTGTTAGTCTTACGGTGTCATGGGCATTCTGATATGTGCGCTGAGGGACACATGCGTGTTTCTGGGGGTTATACGAGTGTGACAGGTGTTGTGTTAGTCTGACGGTATCATGGTCATTCTGGGCATTACATGTGTGTTCTGAGGGACACACCGTGTTCCAGGGGTTAAATGAGTGTGACGGGTGTTGGGTTAGTCTGACAGCATCCCCTGTGCATTCCGGGTGGTAAGAGCGCTCTGAGTCTGATGGTGTAACAGTCGTTCCAGGTGATATGTGTGTGTTCTGAGGGACACATGCATGTTCCAGGGGTTAAATGAGTGTGACGGGTGTTGGATTAATCTGACAACATCACTTGTGCATTCTGAGTGGTGTGTGCACTCTGACAGTGTCACAGGCATTCTGGGCATGTATGTGTGCTCTGAGGGACACATGCATGTTCCGGGGGGTTATATGAGTGTGACGCATGTTGGGATAGTAGGTCTCACTTCTGCATTCCAGATGATATGCGTGCACTCTGAGTCTGATGTTGTCATGGGCTTTCTGGGTGATATGTCTGCGCTCTGAGGGACACATGCATGTTCTGGAGGTTATATGAGTGTGACAGGTGCTGCATCAGTCTGTGTCATGGGCGTTATGCGTGATATGTGTTAACTCACAGGCGTTCTTGGTGTTCTGTGCACTCTGAGAGACACATCCGCGTTCCCAGGAATGGACCACATCGTTAGGAGATGCTTGAGTGTATTTTAAATGATTAAAGCCAAGGAGGAAAGAAAATAAACTCAACTCCTGTTATGGTTTAATAACAAACTTAATAGAGTTAACATATTTCATCTAATCTAAGAAGCTAATGATTAACAGACATTATTTCATGCACCATCTCAAAGAGGTTGCCAATTAAACCGACTTTCTGAATAACAAAATGTGAAGTTACTTCTATTAATGTCAGGCAAGTAAAATGAAAATGAATTGTGGTTTTGACATGTTAAAGCAAAAGAGAAGGAGGCGTTAGCCTGAGGTCTTGCCTAAGCAAACGGAAACCGAACTTGGAGGCATTTAAACTGACTTAAAAAAATTAAACCAACCACAGTCAGTGACAAAAAGCCCAGCCACTAGTTGGCTGTATGACTAGGGACACCGAGGGAACCATCCCCACAACAGGTGGTCATCCAGCTGGAGGTAATGAGAAAACCTCACTTAGCTGCCACGGCTAAGAGCAGGAAGCCCCAAACCCTGTTTTCCTTTCTGGTGCTTCAGGCATGATTCAAGAATCATCCCTTCGCTCAAATAAACTGTTTAAATTTATTTTGCCTAAAATTCTTCTAACCCCTAACCCCTAACTGATAACCCCTAACTCTAACCCTAACCCCTAGCCCTAACCCTCACTCTAGACCCTAACCATACATTACTTTCTACGTTTGCCTTATTACTTCAGTGTTGATTTTTAAGAGTGCTGTATTGGCGGGGCCACATGGCTAGTGCGGATTTTATATTAACATTTTTGTACTGAGGTTTTGCATTAGCATCACAGGTGTTTTCTACATAAACACCACACTGCAGGTGTTGTATTCGTATTTCGGATGTCATATATGCCTTAGGAACGCTCTATTTTGTGTTCTGAGGCTGCGGTGTGCACCTCGCACTGCTGCCTCCTGGCTTTGGGTGGGGAAAACATCTGCGCAGGATTCAGAGGGGCTTTTGGTGTCCAATTTTCCACACCGAGACCTTCTTACTAGTCTCTGACCCTCAGCAGTCACAGCTGCAAACAGGAAGGATTTTACTCACCGTGGACGAGGCCCGGAGTTGTCCCAAAGTGAGGCGGTGCCCCCAGGGTCTGTGCTGAGAACACTGCTCTGCCTTCGCGGTGCCCGTGGGTCTGTGCTGAAGAGAATGCAGCTACACCCTCGCAGTGCCCCCAAGGTCTGTACCGAGGAGAACCCAACTCCGCAGACTGCCAGACCGGCCTGACGCCAGCGCTGTGACACAATGCCAGCGTCACAGCGGCATCACCCAGGCTTGACTGTAGTGGCATCATCATAACTCACTGTAACCTGGACCTCCCAGGCTCAAACTACCCTCCCTCTTCAGCTTCCTGAGTAGCTGAGACTACAGGTGTGCACCACCATACGCAGCTAATTGTTTGCTTTTCTTGGATAGAGACAGGGTCTTGCTGTGTTGCCCAGGCCGGTCTCTAGCTCCTGGCCTCAAGCAGTCCTCCTGTATTGGTTTCCTAAGTTGCTGGAATTTCAGGCAGGAGCAACCATGCCTGGCCTTGGCTAGTCCTACATGTTCTCTAGAGTTCTCTTTGCTTTGTGCCAGCCAATCTCTCATTATGCTGTTCCCCCTGTGATAATGAGTAATTCTCTGTATTAAATTTTGCCACTTTAAACTTTTGAGTGGTTTATGTCTCCTGATTGGACTGTAATACAGTTGATGCTAGGAGCTAGGAAGGGTCCCAGGAGATAGACCCACGCAGATGGGATTTGGGCATAGGTTTGGTCATCCAAGGGGCAGTGCTGAGCTCCTTGCCAATGGAAAAGGGGATGCTGGTGATTTTTGAGAGGTGATTCAAGCTACCATTTAATGCTGAGTGTGACGAAATGCCAGCTCGGGCACATACTTTGGGAGCAAAGTGGTTGCTGCACTTGACCACTATAATGACTGGTATGGAAAAGGTCCTTTTGGATGTACTTGAGCAGGGGTGCCCAAGCCCTGAGCCATGGAGCTGTAAGGAGCCACACAGCAGGAGGCGAGTGGTGTCTAGTGAGGGAAGCATCATCTGTATTTACAGCCACTCCCTGCTGCTCACATTCCCGCCTGAGCTCCGCCTTCTCTCAGGTCAGCAGCAGCATTAGATTCTCTTAGGAGCACAAAACCTATTGCGAACCAGGCATGGGTGGGGGATCAAGGTTGTGCGGTCTCTGTGAGAATCTAATGCCTGATGATCTGTCACTTTCTCCTATCATACTCACATGGGACCATCTAGTCACAGGAAAACAAGCGTAACATGCCTACTAATTCTACATTATGGTGAATTCTATAATTATTTCACTATATATTACAATGTAATAACGGAAATAAAGTGCCCAATAAATGTAATGCGCTTGAATCTTTTGACTCTGCTCCCAGCTGCTGGCAGCCTCTCCAGGCCCAGAACTTTTTCCGGTTGGCCTCTACAGGCCAAGCTCATGGCTCACCATGATCTATTTAGGCCCATACCCTACCTCATCATAGTCTTTGCAGATGAGGTGACTGCCTCATGGCAGCCTCCACAGGCCCAGGTTCATCATTACAAGGCCTCTTTAGTCCCAGCTCCTCCTTCTGGGTGGCTTATTTGGGCCCAAAGTATCCACAAGTCGGCCTCTCAAGGCTGAGCTCTCCTCCCAGCTGTGCCTGGAGGGCCAGCGCCTGCCTCACAACAACCGCTTTGGCTGAGCTCCTGCCTAGTTCCTGGTGGGCTTTTTAGGTCCCAAACTGTCTCAACTCAAGCTCTCCAGGCCCACCTTCAGCCTCCCAATGGCTTGGACAGGCCCAGCTCCTGAGTGACAGTGGCTTCTCCCGCTCAGCTCGTGTCACCCAGTGGACTCTCCAGGCCCAGCTTGTGCCTCACGGAGGTCTTCCCTGAACAAGTTTCCACCTGCCTCCTGGCAGCCTCGACAGGCCCAGTCCTGCCTCACACTAACCTCATTAGGCCCAGCTCACGGTGGCCTCGGCAGGCCCAGCTCCTGTCCCCGACAGGCTGTCCAGGCCCAAAACTTCCTCAAGCTGACCTTTTTAGGCACAGCTCCTGCCTCTCAACTGGCCTCTTTAGGCACAGCTCATGCCTCTCGGTGGCCTCTTCAGGCCCAGTTCCTGCATCCTGGTGGCCTCACCAGACAATTTTCTCAAGTCTGCCATTCCAGGTCCAAATCCTGCCTCCCATCGGCCTCTACAGGCCCAAACTCTGCCTCACAGCAGACTCTCCAGACCCAGCATGTGCTTCACTGCAGCACCCGCAGTCCAAGCTCCTGCCTTTGAACAGCCCTGACAGGCCCAGCTCCTGCCCCGACATGCTCTCCAGGCTGGAATCTTCCTGAAGTCGACCACTCCAGGCCGAGCATTTGCCTCACACTGGGCTCTTTAGGCCCAGCTTATGCCTCTTGGCAGCCTCCACAGGCAAAGCTATTGCATGCCGGCAGCCTCCCCAGCTCTAGCTCCTGGCTTCCGTCTGCCTCTACAGGCCTAAACTCTGCCTCATAGCAGACTCTTCATGCCCAGCATCTGCCTCACTATGGCCCCACCAAGCCAAGTTCCTGTCTTTCCGCAGCCTCTACATGCCCCAGTTCCTGCTACCCAATGGCCTCTTTAGGCCAAGCTCATGCTTCACAGGGGCCTTTCCAGATCCAGCTTTTGCCTCATGGCAACCTTCCCCGGCCAGGTTGCTGCCTGTCCCCCGGCAGCCTGGATAGGCCCAGGTCCTGCCTCACACTGGCCTCTCTACGCAAAGTTTATGCCTCACAATAGCATCTCCAGGTGCAGGTTTTGTTGGTGTCTCCAGGCCAAAAACTTCCTCAAGTCAACCTCTCTAGGCCCACCTACTGCCTCCTGGTGGCCTCTGAACACCCAAATCCTTCTTAAATTGGCCTCTCCTGGCCCAGATCCTGCCTCCCATCGGCCTTTAAAATCCCAGCCTCTGACTCATGACGGCTTCTCCAGGCTCAACTATATGTCTTAGCTGATTATACAGCACACCTGGTGCCTCATTAAACCGCTTTTTGGCCCAGCTCCTGCCGATTTGCCATCAACCACTATAGGCCCAAACTGACGTTAAGTTCACCTCTCCAGACCCAACATCTGTCTCCCAGTGACATGTAAAGGCCCAGCTTTAGCTTGAGAACACCCTCTGCAGAACCCACGCTTTACTTCTCAAAGCCTTGTGGACACCTCTCTTGACACAGCTCATGCCTCTTACGGCCTCTCCAGGCCCAGGTGCAGCCTCCCGGCGTCCAGTCTGAGCCCAGCTCTACCTCCTGGCTCCATCGATAGGCCCACTTCCTCCCTCCCAATAAACTCTGTGGACTCAACTCCTGCCCAGCTCCTGGCAGTCTTTGTAAGCCCGAAATTTCCCCAAGTCAATCTCTGCAGGCCCACCCAGCTCATGCCTCATGGTGGCCTCTCTAGGCTCAGCTCCTGCCCTCCGATGGCATCTCCAGGCCCCAAACTTCCTCAAGTTGGCTTCTCTCGGCCTGGCTCCAGCCTCCTCCTGGTGGCCACGGCAAGCCCAAATGGCCCTGAAGTCAGCCTCTCCAGGCCTAGCTCCTGCCCTCCCTGTGGCCTCTCCAGGCGCAAATCTTCCTGACGTGGGCCCCTCCAGGGAAGGGCCAGCTCCTGCCTCCCAGTGGCCTCCTCCTGCCTAGCTCCTACCTTCCATCCCGCCTCTCCAGTCTCGGCCTCTGCTTCCCTCATGGCTGCCTCCCCCAGGCCCAGCTCTTCCTCCTGGCTGCGTCTACAGGCCCAAGTCCTTTCTCATGACAGCCTCTTTTGGCTCAGCTCCAGGTGGCCTTGCCTTTGTGGGCCCGAAGCTTCCTCAAGTGGAGCTTTCCAGGCCTATCTTTTGCCTCCTGGTGGCCTGCACAGGCCGAGCTCCTGCCTGACAGTGGCCTCTCCCAGCCCAGCTCTGGCCTCCCTGCAGCCTCCCAAGGACCAGCTGTTGCCTGGCGGCGGCTTCCCCAGGGCAAGTTCCTGCCTGCCTCCTGGCTGCATCCACAGGCCCGGTTCCTCCCTCACAGTGGCCCACTGAGGCCCAGCTCATGCCTCTAGCGGCCTCGCTGGGCCTAGCTCTGGCCTCTTGCTGGCCTCTAGTGTAGGCCCAGGTCCTCCCTCACACTGGTCCAGCTGTCTAGGCCCAGCTCATGCCTCTGACGGACTCTCGTGGGCCAGCTCCTGTTTCCCGGTGGCCTCTCCAGGCCCAAAGCCTCCTCTCATGGGCCTCTCCAGGCCCAGCTCCTACCTGTGGTAGGCCCCTCTAGACCCAGCCTCTGCCTCTCGGTGGACCCTCCAGGCCCAGCTCTTCGCCTCACCATGGCCTCTCTCAGGCCCAGCTCCTGCCTTTTTGGCAGCCTGTATGTACAGGCCCAGCTGCACCCTCCCAGTGGCCTCTTTAGTCCAAGCTGGTACCTCCTGGTGGCCTTTCCAGGCCCAGCGTTGACTTTCTGGCATCCTCTCCAGGACCAGAACGGTTCCACATCGGCCTCTCCAGGCCCAGCTTCCTCCTGGCTGCATCTACAGGCCCAACACCTGCCTCAAAACAACCACGTTTGGCTCAGCTCCTGCCCAGCTCCCGGCAGCCTCTGTAAGCCACAGCCTTCCTCAGGTCGGGCTTTCTAGGCCCACCTTTGGCCTCCCGGCAGCCTGGACAGATCCAGCTCCTGCCTGACAGCAGCCTCTCCAGGCCTAGCTCTTGCCCTCGACATTGGCCTCCCCAGGCCATCTGTACCTACCCGCCTGCCTGCCTGGTGGCAGCGTGGACAAACCCAGGTCCTGCCTTTCCGATGGCCTCTTTAGGTGCATCTCATGCCTTGCTGCGGCCCCCTCAGGCCGAGGGAGGCTCCTGCCTCTCAGCAGCCTCTGCAGGCCCAGCTCGTTCCTCACAGTGGCCTTCCAGGCCCAGTTCTTGGAAGCCTTTTGGTGGCCTCTCTGGGCCCAGCTCATGCCTCTTGCAGCCTCCCCAGGCCCAGGTGCTGCCTCCTGGCGTCCTCTCCGGGCCGAGCTCTTCCTTCCAGCTGCGTCACAGGCCCACCTCCTGCCTCGCCTTGCAACAACCTGTGGACTCATTCAGCTCCCGCCCAGCTCCTGGCGGCCTTTGTAGGCCCCGAAAGGTCCTCAAGTCAAGCTCTCAGGCCCACCCAGCTCATGCCTCACGGTGGCCTCTCCAGGCTCAGCTCCTGCCTGCTGACGGCGTCTGCAGGCCCCAAACTTCCTCAAGTTGGCTTCTCTCGGCCTGGCTCCGGCCTCCTCCTGGTGGGCTCGGCAGGCCCAAATGGCCCTGAAGTCTCTAGGCCCAGCTCCTGCCCTCCCGGCGGCCTCTCCGGGTGCAAAACTTCCTGACGTGGGTGCCTCCAGGGCCAGCTCCTGCCTCCCATCGGCCTCTCTAGGCTCGGTCTGTGTGTCCCTCATGGCGGCCTCCCCAGACCCGGCTCTTCTTCCTCCCTGGGTCTACAGGATCAACTCCTGCCTCACAACAACCACATTTGTCCCAGCTCCTGCCTAGCTCCCAGCAGCCTCTGTAGACTTTCAATTCCTTAGGTCGGGCTTTCAATGCCTTCCTTCAGCCTAGAGGCAGCTTCTGCCTGACCACAGCCTCTTCAGTCCAGCTATTCCCTATATGGGCCTTTTCTGGCCTCGTTACTACCTGTTTTTTAGCCATTTTTGCAGACCTTTCGTTTGACTCACAGTGGCCTCTTCATCCCCATCCTCTGTGTCATGTCTGTCTCTCAAGATTTAGCTTTTTTTCCATGTTGGCCTTTCTTATAGCAGCTTGTGCCTCGCCATGGCCTCTGCAGGCTTGTCTTCTGCCTCTTAGTGGACACTCCAGGCTCATCTCCTGCCTCACAGTGGTTTTTTCTGCCCTGCATTTGCCTCACAGTGGCCTCTTCTGGATCCAGCTCTACAGGTCTTTGATCGTCAACAGCACCAAAAAGCCCAAAGCTTCCCTGGACTCTCATTTGTTCACTTTTTAGCAGTGCGCCTTGGCTGAACACCTGTCTCTACTTTTCACCTGAAGAGTGTATTTTTGACAGATTTGTAGTAAATTCTGCCTGGTGTCTTTTTACAGTGATGTCTCTTTTTTAGTGTCTCATGGTTTTTCTTGTTTTCTGGGGGTTTGGAGGGGAATGGGCCTCTGCTTGGGCAGTTTGTCTTTGCCCTGGACATGGTAGCTTCTCATTTCATGTCTTCTTTTTTTATATTAAAATTTTTTTTTCTTCCTTAGGGCTTGCTCTGTCACCCAGGCTGGAGTGTCGTCATGTGATCATGGCTCCACTGCAGCCTTGGCCTTTTGGCCTCCACTGATTTTCCCAAGTCAGCATCTTGGGTAGCTGAGGCTACAGGCATCTGCCACCAGCCCTGACTAATGTCTGATTTTGTTTGAGAGGTTGGTTCTCACTGTTGCTTAGGCTGGTCTTAAACTTTTGGACACAAGCAAGCCTCTTGTCCGGGCTTCTCAACGTGCTGAGATTACAAACATGAGCCATCATCCATGGCCTCTCATTTGCTTGCCATGAAGTATTAAGAATTTACGTTTTGATTAATATACTATAATATACATTTGTGAATATATAGATAATTTAAAGTTTTCTGGGATACCAATTTTTTTTTTTTCCTTGAGGCAAGTTTCTGCTTTGTCATTCAGGCTGAAGTGCAGTGGTATGATCTTGGCTCACCACCACCTCTGCCTTCTCGGCTTAAGTCATCCTCCCACCTCAGCCTCCTGAGTAGCTGGGGCCCTAGGTGCAAGCCACCATGCCCATCTAATTTTCATATTTGTTGTAGAGACGGGGTCTCACCATGTTTCCTGGGCCAGTTTCAAACTCAAGTGATCCGCCCCCCTCAACCTCCCACTGTACTGGGATTACAAGTGTGAGTCACTACACCTGGCCTGCCATTCTCTTTTCATGGATCATTAAGAATTTACCTTTAAATTAGTATACTATAAATATATATATGGAGATATATGTGTATATATTTGTATGTGAATATATGTGTGTATATATTTTCATAGCATACACACACTCCCACATATACATTGTGAAAGAGATATTTCCATACTAGAAATTGTTAAACTTCTTCCAGCTTTTGAAACTACCCTTAGCACAAACACAAAAGAAGTACAAATTATCGTTATTAATGACCATGGACCAAGATGACCATGAGTCAATAGTGCTTTGCAGCTCAACCACCTTCCAGCAGAGCATCTCAAAGGGCTGGATACATCTGAACATCATACCCTTTCACATAGATGAGGATGCTTTGTAATTATTACTTCTCTTGAGACCTCAGTGTGACCTTCATCAGTGTGAAATCAGAAACTATTTCCCAAATCACAGAGATGCTGAATAACAGGTTTGGTCAGGAAATAGTTATTGTGTTTGGTTTGTCATGACAAGCTCCTGGCCTGGGCAGATGGAATATTGCAGAAGAGTGTGTGTGTGTGTGTGTGTGTGTGTGTGTGTGTGTGTGGAGAACATTCTTGCACACAGACGTGGGGGGTAGAAGTAGGGGGTTGAATTTGATAAAACCAGAAGGGGGCAGGCTGCTGGGACGGGCACTTGTTCTGGCAGCAGCTGTGTAACTCTAGAGTTAAGAAATAATTGTAAGCCTCAGTTTTGTCTCCTGGAAAATGAAGATTATAATTCCTGCCTTGATACGTCAATTAGGTGGTTTGCTATATGCAAAACACCTAGTATATAATAGGTGCTGAATAAATACTACTTTCTGTAGCTCATTCTTAATCACTGCTTAATTTTTAAAAGTTTAGGATAACAAAGGCTTTTGTAAAAATTATTTGTAATTATTATATAAAATTCAAGTCCTATAGAAAAGTACAAAGAAGCTGGGTATGGTGGCTCACGCCTGTAATTCAAGCACTTTGAGAGGCCAAGGCGGGCAGATTACTTGAAGTCAGGAATTTGAGACCAAAATGAGCAAGATAGCAAGATCCCATCTCTATAGAAAATTAACAACCAGTTATGGTAATGTGCACCTGTAGTCCCAACTGCTTGGGAGGCTGAGGCTGGTGGATTACTATAACCCAGGAGTTTGAGACTTCAGCCTGGGCAACAGAGTGAGACAAGAGAGAGGTGTCAGTGATGAAGAGACCCAGAGGACCTTTCTTCTTTAGCAAAACAACCTGTGCTATCTGATTCAGGGGTCATTCCGGGGGGTGCCTGTTTGACAGCCCTCCCTTCTCATCCTCCATCCCAAGGTCAACATCGGGTTTTCCTTTTTATCCACTGAAAAGGCCTAACGGTGATTTCAGGCGTTCCTTGTATCCTAAAAATATTTTACTCTCTCTGTTGGAAGTGTAGGGTGGTGAGGGTGGTGGAGAGATGAGTACGGAGTTGGGGACATAGAATGAGGGGTTTCTAGAAAATGCTGCTTCCGACTGAGCAAATATCTAAGAGTGAATCTGTAAGGTACATGGATGTGCTTTGGTCAAGAATGAGGCTGAGGTAGACATCTAGGCGTGCATGACTTGGTGAATTTAGAGCACAGGTGCAATACTCCACTTGTTACATAACCTGTTTGTGTAAGCTCATGCCTGTCTTGGAGCCATTATTATTTGAAAAGGTATAACTGCCCTGCTGACGTTGTGCATACGGCTTGGCTCAGCCCAGTACAGAACGGCATCACTGGACATGGCTCGGCATGCTGGTACCCAGATTGAGAGTAAGGCTACTGACCCCTGTAAGAGAGAGTAGGTCACCTTGAAGGCAGGCAGTGGGGAGCCAGGAACTGGCTTGTGCCCAGAGGGAAAGAGTTAAGCTGCTCTCCCTGTAAGGGGAGAGCTGGCCTTGTAGTCCAGAGAGTGCAGCTGCAGGCATGAGGGCTGCAAGAGCCGCAGAGCTGGAGCAAAGAGTAAGCTGCTGATAAGAGAGCTGCTGAATAAAACCATATTCACCTGCCTATGCATCACCCTTCCCCCGAGTGTTCTTTCAGCTAGCTACCTATCCACTCACTCCCCTCACACCTCAGCTGGGGCTCGTAACTGACAGAATCGCTTTCTGTTAGTCCCTGCTTAACTGATACCAGATTCTCTCCAGTTTGGGGAGTGGAAGGAGGTGGAAAGAACAATGGCAAAATGGTTTCCTAAAAAGTGGAATATCACAAAGTTCTTCCAAGGCAGGACTGGGAATGTATTGAAGGCAGAGGGGGGATCTAGGGAGAGAAATTTTGAAGATCATGATTTAATTAAATGCTGAGCTGTTTACCAGGAAAAACAGAAGCTTTATGTCAAAATATGTCATTTATTTATAGAGCAGGCCCCCTGCTTTAGATTACTTAGAAAGATACTTGAATTGTCTTGACAACTTTAGTCTTATTTGTTTTTTTTTAAATCATATATGAAAATTCCACATGCTTTAAAGGTTGGGACTTTGTCCTATCTCACGTTAAATGCCTCTGTTCTAGTGCCTGATAGCGCTCGGTACGTAAGTTGATTGCAATTGATCACAGGCACTTCATGAATGGTCATTTAACAAAGGTGAGCAATGCTTATCCAGGTGTTTCATGTGGAGGAGTGATTTCGTTCCTGGAGGTGGGAGAAGAGCTCGTCCTTCATTTGTGAGAACTGAAATATTTTTTGATGTCTACCACCACAAATGTATTGTTCCAAATTCCCCCGTTACACTCGTGGTCTCAGAAAGGAAATAGAAAATGGGAAAAATTCACCATTTATATATCTATCATATATATTATGATTATATATATATCTCACATGTATTATTATATATATCATATGTATATAATCTGAGCTCCTGGAGGGCAGTCTTTATCTTGTCCACTGAGCATCCCCAGTACTTAAAATGTTACCTGACACACAGAAGAGACCAAGTTAAAAAAATTTTTTTTTTGTTTTATGTTTTGTTGGATTTGTTCTGTTTTTGAGACAGAGTCTTCCTCTGTTGCCCAGGCTGGAGTGCAGTGGCGCAATTTTGGCTCACTGCAACCTCTGCCTCCAGGGTTCAAGCAATTCTCTTGCCTCAGCCTCCTGAGTAGCTGGGATTACCGGTGCGTGCCACCATCCTGGCTAATTTATATTTTTAGTAGAGACAGGGTTTCACCATGTTGATCAGGCTGGTCTTAAACTCCTGACCTCCTGATCTGCCCACCTCCGTCTCCCAAAGTGCTGGGATTACAGGTGTGAGCCACCACACCCAGCCTGTTTGTTTTTGAGACAGGGTCTCTCTCTGTTTGCAGGCTGGAGTGCAGTGGTGCAATCATAGCTCACTTCTGTCTCAACCACCCAAAGTTAAGGGATCCTTCCACCTCAGCCTCCCAAGTAGCTGGAACTACAGGTGCACACCATCATGCTCAGCTAATTTTTATATTTTTTTTGTCAAGACAGGGTTTCACCAAGTTGCCCAGGCTGGCCTCAAACCCCTGGGCTCAAGTGACCCTCCTGTCTCAGCCTCCCAAAGTCATGGGATTCTAGGCATGAATCATCGCACCTGGCCAACACTAAGTACTTTTAAAATTTTACTCTTAACGGCCTTTTTTCTTGTGTTGCTGTAGCTTTAACTCCTCAAGTCAAATATTCTGATTTCTGAATGTCTTTCTGTAATCACAGGGAGGACTTTACCAGATATCAATATGCAGATCAAATTTAAGACGTGAATAAAACAAGAATAGAGAAGTAGATTTTATATATATTTGATTTCTCAATAAAGTGTTTACTTCCCTTACTTTATGCAATAGCACCTTATTCTTACATATGTTGCTTTCTCAATTCAAATATGTCATTTCAGTTTTTATTTTCACAGGAGAGCCCATAAGGTTGGGGGAACTACAGTTTCTTTAGGGAAAAGGAAGCACTGGGCCGGGCGCGGTGGCTCACGCCTGTAATCCCAGCACTCTGGGAGGCCAATGTGGGTGGATCACTTGAGGTCAGGAGTTCCAGACCAGCCTGGCCAACATGGTAAAACCCTGTCTATAATAAAAATACAGAAAAAAAAAAAAGCTGGGCATGGTGGTGGGGACTTGTAATCTCAGCTACTTGGGAGGCTGAGGCAGGAGAGTCACTTGAACTTGGGAGGTGGAGGTTGCAGTGAGCCGAGATCACACTGCTGCACTTGGCTTGGACAATACAGGAGTCTCGTTCCCACCCCCCCACCACCCCAAAAAAAGTGGCAACTACAATATACTCCTTACTTTACACAGCAAGGACTTAGTGTAAAAAGAGGGCATTTACCTAAGTTTGAGGTAGATACAAAAATAACTTCCTTAGGCTTCTAAAACCCTTCACTATGCCCCATATTCTCTCTTTAACAAGAAATAAATAAAAGTGAAATCTGGAGTGAAGTTAGTGTTTTAGAAGTACTGTGATCCCATCTGTTTGATAAAAGAGAAATAGTATAACCTTCACATTTTTTTTTTTTTCCTTAACTCTTTTTTTTTTTTTTTTTTTTACCTTCACATTTTTAAAGTTCTTTCAAGAAGATTTGAAGTAAGTGCAAGAAGGAATATAGGTTCATAACCTCGATCTACTACAAGTCATAGAGATTTTAGGTTTCTGTAGGAGGGATGGTGTGCACCATAGCTAATCCTGGTGTACATCATTCTTTTATAGTTTATACATAGTGTTCATTTGCCTTCAAATTTGAGATATCCATTAACTTGAAATTTCTATATGTATGTTTCAAGACGGCTGGAAGAACAAGAATCAACAAAAGGTGATGATTTAATAGGTGACAATTATGTCATATTCTGAGACTAGTAAGACTTCAGATTAGAAAATAACCCAAAGTAAGACTTTATATTATTATTATTATTATTTGAGAGGGAGTCTCATTCTGTCACCCAGGTCAGGGTGCAATAGTGTGATCTCAGCTCACTGCGGCCTCTGCCTCCCAGGTTCAAGTGATTCTCCTGCCTCAGCCTCCCAAGTAGCAGGTTTGGGGAACTACAGTTTCTTTAGGGAAAAGGAAGCACTGGGCCGTGCTCCTGGGCAGGAGCATGCCACCATGCCCAGCTAGTTTTTGTATTGTTAGTAGAGATGGATTTTGTATTGTTGGTAGAGATGGATTTTCATTTTGGGCAGGCTGGTCTCAAACTCCTGACCTCAAGTGATCTACCCGCCTCAGCCTCAAGACTTGTATTATTTTAACATTAAATTGGAGACTATAGGATGAATTTTAAAGAACTGAATAAAAATTATTATTCCCTTTAATAAAAAATTGTACGATGTTTACATTTCTAAATAAAAGAAGGTTTCACTGTTATTTTGAGATTTTCTGTTTGATGATCTTCAACTCACTTATTTCTGGAGTATCAAAATAAGGTGGGAGTTGGGTCCTACCAAGTTGCTGGGCTTCTCTATTTGAAAAAAATAAAAAGTTAGACAGTGTCATTCCAACTTTGAAGTTATTTTACATAAACTTTGAGTTTTTAAGAAAAGTCACCATAAATTGAAATAGAGCTCAAGGTTAAGAAAACAATTAGAGGATTTGGAGGAGAGAAAGGAAATAGCTATTTGACTGAGCCAGTTTCTGAATAATACTATAATTTGGATTTAATCTTCTGGCCAGGTGGTTTGCTATGCAGTCAGCTTTCAGGCTTTCTCAAAGTATCGAATACTTTTATGGAGGTCTTGATTGCTAACTATAGATTATATCATGCTAACATGGTTTTATTTCTCAGGTTTTAATGAAACTCTTATTCTTGAAGAAAGAAAAATTCAGCATATTGATCCTTCTTTACTCATGTTATAAGTTCTGCAACATCGTAGTAAAACACGCTTCATTTTTAATATTAGTAGTGTTTTCATATAAAATTCCTGTTAATTTTCCAGCTAATAGAAGAGCATGTTCTGATTCAAAATGAACCTGGTCAGCTTTGTTGTGCTTATCTGATGGGAAATAGTTGCCCTCCCTGCATGTTACTTAGCTAAATGGATTTTAATCTCATTTCTGATATGTTTTATATACCATAATCACATGGAACTTGAAAGGGATATGAAAGTTTGCCTGTGATGGTAAATCTAACCTTCCGTTTTTATTTTAAACCACTATTACCCTTTAATTTCCTTCTGTCAGTTTTTACTTTTCTATTGATTATAAATCAGAGTCTATTTGTTCCAGTGAATTAGTCATCAATCATAATGACTTTTATAGATGGGCGGAACATGGTAATTTTCAGTGATTTTACGTATACATTGTCCCATTTGGCCCAAGGGGACACTCTCTTCATTTTGAAGGAGAGGAGACCACAGCTCCTCAGGATCAAATGGCTCCATGTAGACCCACAGTGAATGAGGGACGGAGCCAAAAGCCATGTTGAATTTCTGGACTTGAAGACTGGTAGAAGCTGTCTCATTCCACACAAAGAATTTTTAAGATGTCTATTATAAAATGCCAGCAACAATAATCTATGGTAATCATCACAGAATTTGGACCGAAGCTTCACTTTTCTAGATCCACTGCCTCTAAAGGAGCGCTAGTGTTTCAGACACAGGTGTGCTATTTCATCTTAAGGTGTACTTACTCCAGGAACTAGAAGTCTACATACTAGAGATTCTCCAGAAGAGACTGAATTATTTAAACCACAGAAAAGCTGCCCTGAGAAGAGTCAGGGAACCACTTGAAAGATTAGTTTAATGTAGAAGGATAATGGAACAATTTGCTGAGTTTTAAACCACCCCATTTACAAGCCAGGTGCTAAGCTAATTAAGCCTCCAGCCCCATGCTGTGCCACAGAAAGCTGAATTCCTCAACCAATTGTCTCATTTCCATTCTCCTGCTTTGAAAGCCAGTGTTTTTCCCAGTTGTGGGACGTCCCAAGTTGTGGGATGGGCACACTTGGCCTGCGTGATCTGTGCATTTTTGCAAAAGTGTAGCACTATTATAAAGGGCCCCGCCCTACTCCGTTGTTCCTCACTGGCAGGATGTGTAATAAATGTCAGCTGATGGAGTAGTATTCATTTAAGACTTTCTAGCTTCTTAAGCTGGCAAGCACCTGTGTTAGGTGCTTTTATGTGTGTTTGTTTTTAAAGTGAAAAAGGAGGCTTAAAGGGGAGAACAAAGAAGCTGGCAAACACCAACATAAGAAAACAGTTAGCAATTAAGATAGTGGGAGAGGCTCACGCCTGTAATCCCAGCACTTTGGGAGGCTGGGGCAGGTGGATCACTTGAGGTTGGAGTTCCAGACAAGCCTGGCCAAAATGGTGAAATCCTGCCGCTACTAAAAATGCAAAAAATAAGCTGGACGTAGTGGCACGCATCTGTAGTCACAGCTACTCGGGAGGCTGAGGTGGGAGGATAGCTTGAACCCGGGAGGCAGAGGTTGCAGTGAGTCAAGATCGCACCACTGCACTCCAGCCTGGGCAATAGAGAGAGACTCTATCTCAAAAAAAGATGGTAGGGGCCAGGCGTGGTGGCTCACGCCTGTAATCCCAGCACTGTGGGAGGCCAAGGTGGGCAGATCACAAGGTCAAGAGTTTGAGAACAGCCTGGCCAATATGGTGAAACCCCGTCTCTACTAAAAATACAAAAAAATTAGCTAGGTGTGGTGGCGGGTGCCTGTAATCCCAGCTACCAGGGAGGCTGAGGCAGGAGAATCTCTTGAACACAGGAGGTAGAGGTTGCAGTGAGCCAAGATTGCACCATTGCACTCCAGCCTGGGTGACAGAGCCAGACTCTGTCTCAAGAAAAAAGATAGTGGGAGTTAAACACTGTGGAATCAATGCTGCAGTCTATACAAGTAAGGTGAAGAGAAGTCAACTCAGACTGCGTCTTCTTCCAAAACAATAGTTTGTTTACTCATCCATGAGTATTCTTACTACAAAGCGTACATCCATTAGACATGACTCTCCTTAGTATTTCTAACTCATAAAGGGACATCTCATGCAATTCATGTCTTGACATGAATTTGTAGGAATTATCGGCTCTGACCCTGGCTACACCCCAGATTCTGCAGAGTAAAACAAAAGTAAAAATAAAGGAGGCAGTAGGGAAAGAAGTCCTTGAATAACCCATATCATAAACCAACACACAAACCACGCTGAACCTCTTTGAAGCCTGAAAGCTGTGAAGCTGACCTCTAGACAATTAGATATTAGGTATTTGTATTCTCTAGAGTTCTAGTTTAAAGCAGAAAAGATGGAAAAGAAATCAGACGAGAAAATTTGCTAGTTTACCAGACATAAAAACCGTGTGTGTGTGTGTGTGTGTGTGTGTGTGTGTGTGTATCAAATCTTATTATCCTTTCTGAAAATCTTGAGCAGATTTTTTTTTCTTTTGAGATGGGGTCTCACTCTGTCGCCCAGGCTGGAGTGCAGCGGCACGATCTCAGCTCGCTGCAACCTCCACTTCCTGGGCTCAAGCTTGAGCAGGTTTTCTAAAATGACCATTCACTGCTGACAAAATGCATTCCCAGGAACCACTGTATAAGATACATCAAGTCCATAAAATCCAGAGATGACTCTTGTTCATCCTCAGATTGGAGTCATAGAATTTAGTCCACCTACTAAAGAAAAGCGGAGAAAAGCAAACCAACACCTGTTGCGCCCTCATTTGAGGCTGGCCCTGTGCTAGGTGCTGTTATTCGTGTTTGTTTTTAAAGTGAAGAAAGAGCATTAAAAGGGAGAGGAAGAAAGATGACTTAGAATAACCAGAATGCCAAATGCCTGCTTGAGTTTACAGCTTGACTGTATCACAAGGTAAAAGACACAACCTTAAACTAGAGAACATTCTTTCATATTCCCCTCTCTAAAATACAATCTCCATTTAGACAACTAATGGTCCTTAAAACGCCTCATCAAGGAAGCTGTGGAACATGTTTCAAATGCAGAGTTGTTTTTCCTTTCTTTTTCCAGGTTATAAACACTTGACATTTAGGAAACGCAGTTCTAAATTTATGAAGCACACCGCGTTTTCAGCTGTGCTCACAGTCACACACATAAATATTTCTTATCAAACTGGCTTTCGTTTATTATTGTGGGAGTTACTGTCAGCTTTAGAAAGGGAGATTACTACCTGTAATCTCTCTGTCTGTAAACAGAGGATAAAGTGATATTCAATTTAAAATTTTGGAAAGAAGGATAATTACTTTTTAATTCCTTATCCTGCCTTTCTTGGTGCCTCGAGTACCTTGCACAATTACGAATCATAGTTTGGACTGTATTTCCTCAGATCATCCCAAGAAGGTTGGAAGTTAGCTTTAGCCAAAAAAAAAAATGAAAAGCAGGCTTGGTTTATCAGGGTCTTAGTGGCAAGCTACAGACTCCAACTCCGGCTGTCTTTAACCGCACTTCCAATTTATTGGAATCAGATGGGAGCTGGAGGACCAGGCTTGGAAAACAACGAAGCAGCCTGGGGAAGCTAGAGCACCGGAACCACACACGAGAGCATGCTGTCTGGTCCACAAACCATCAACGATGGGACCGTGAACATGAACCTCAGCCATCCCTCTACCTTCCTAACACACATTGAAGAGTTGAAGTCCAAGGAAAGAGCCCTCCATCCCTGACTGCTTTGTGGTACAAAGAGGAAAGGTCTGTTACTTAGACTTCAGTAGAAAGACTTCCACACTATGGGAGATTTCCTAAAAGGGAGAATAGGGTGTCAACAGAAGAGAAACGTGGATGTTGGACGATGCTTTGGATGACATTATATCCTCAATATTCAGGGACAAGCTTATCTAAAATAGAGAATATGATACAATCTTATATTTCATCTTATCTGTCTTCCTCTGGCAATGACCACTGTTAAATCAAGTTTAGCCTAAAGCTACCTTTTTACATAATTTAAGTTCGGCCTGAAGGTTTCTCTGTACGTAGTGAACCATAACCCAAATGGAGCTGTAAACAGACTGTAGTCTACTCTCGCACCAGTCACCAAGTTCGGGCCAATCATATTGGCCAGCTGTTCAAACCGTGCTCAGATAAGGCAAATGCCAAGCAATAACCAGTCTGGCTGTTTCCGTACCTCACTTCCGTTTTCTGTATGTCGCTTTCCTCTTTCTGTCCGTAAATCCTCTTCCACCACGTGGCTGTTTTGGAGTCTCTGAGCCCACTCTGGCTCAGGAGGTTGCCCAAGTCATGAGTCATTCTTCACTCAATTAAATCATCTTAAATTTAACTCAGCTGAAGTTTTTATTTTACCCCCCCCCCCCCACCATCCCTACAACCAATTTGAAAGAAAACAGGACTCTTGGCTATGATCTGGTTCAAAGTCCTCCTTCTACAGGTAAAGTGCGATTCTGAGAAAACCATGGTTTTGCTCAACACCACCAGTGAAAAGTAACAGTGTCGGGACTTGAACTCATTTCTTCTGAACCCACAGTGACTTTTTCCATCAATCACCCTCAAGTCTCAATCATCCACTAGTGGTAAAAACCTGGAGCATTTTCACCAGCCGACTTAAATAGTACTTTCTACTCCACGAGGTTCTACCATAAGTTCTGTGGGAGAGGAGCTTTCATTTGCCAACTCCATGGTCTTAAACAAGTTGCTTAATTTCTCTGAATTACTGTTTCTTTTCTTGTAAAAAATAAATAAATAAAAACATACCCTTTCTACATTACACCATTGTTTTACAAAATGATGATGATAGTAGGTAAGGAAAACATTTGTATACCTTAAGAAATTATCCATGTGTAAAAATACTTAAAAATATTTAACTACTTGCAGTAATTAAAACATGACTTTGGGTTGGGCATGGTTGCTCATGCCTGTAATCCCAGCACTTTGAGAGGCCGAGGCAGGTGGATTACTTGAAATAAAGAGTTCGAGACCAACCTGGCCAACATGGTGAATCTTGTCTCTACTAAAAAAAAAAACCGGGGTGGTGGCACGCAGTTGCAGTCCGAGCTACTCCGGAGGCTGAGGCAGGAGAATCGCTTGAACCTGTGAGGTCGGAGCGGCAGTGAGCTAAGATCACTCCGGGGCACTCCAGCCTGGGTAAAAAGGGCAAAACTCCAGCTCAAAAAAAAAAAAAAAAAAGCAGGGATCTAGGTAGAGAAGTCAGGGGAGTCTAAGGAGTTCCAGAACCCAAGTCAGAAAACACTATATCCATATCAATATCCCACTATATGGCTGGGCACGGTGGCTATAATACCAGGCAGCACTTTGGGAAGCTGAGGCTGATGGATAACCTGAGGTCAGGAATTCAAGAGCAGCCTGGCCAACAAGATGAAACCTCATCTCTACTAAAAATACAAAAAACTAGACAGGCATGGTGGCGGGCACCTGTAATCCCAGCTATTCGGGAGGCTGAAGCAGGAGAATCACTTGAACCCAGGAGGCAGAGGTTGTAGTGAGCCGAGATCGCACCCCTGCACCCCTGCCCGAGCAACAAGAACAAAACTCCGTCCCAAAGAAAAAAAAAAAAACTGTTGTTAATAGCAACTAATTTTGAGGGCTGATTGTACAGCAGGACTTGACTGACTTTTCCAATCCTCACACTGCCTACTGTGATCTCCCTACTGTGCAGATGAACCCTGAAGCCCAGAGATACTAAACACCCGAGCCCAAAGTCATCCACCATTCTGGTCGTGGAACCAGGATTTAAACCTGCATCTTACTTCCTGCAAAATCGCATTTTGTGATGTTCCACTCCTTTCTCTTCCCCAAAGCTACAGTGCTATACTTAAAAATTAAGGGATGGCTCGTGCCTATAGTACCAGCTACTCTGGAGACTGATCGCTTCAGCCCAGGAGTTCAAGACCAGTCTTGGCAAGACAGAGAGACTCCATTCTGAAAAAAAAAAAAAAAAAAAAAAAAAAACTGTACTGGGGAGAAAAAACAGCTCCATTATTTTATCTAAAAACAATTACAATACAATCATGTTTTGAGCAGTATATGTGCTAATGTCTTACCTATATTATCTCATTTAACTGTTTACAATATTCACAGTGCAGTCTGAGAAATCTGAGGCCCAGAAGAGGAAGTTGTCTACCACCTTGCAGATGGAAAGTTGCCAAGTCAGGATGCAAATTCACCTGTGACTCCAAATCCCATTAGTTTAATTGCTTGCCATTGCCAGATTCTAAAGAAAGCCTAAAGCTAAAACAGAACAAATTCACTGTCACCCTTGCTGAAGCAACCTTGAACTCCTGGGCTCAGGCGACCTTCCCACCTCAGCCTCCCGAGTAGCTGGGACCGCAAGCGTGTGGTACCACACCTGGCTAATTTTGAAATTTTTTGTAGAGATGGGATGTCGCTATGTTGCCTAGCCCGGTCTCAAACTCCTGGACTCAAGTGATCTTTCCACTTTGGCCTCTCGAAGTTCTAGGATTACAGGTGTGAGCTAACACATCTGACTCACGGGGCCATTTCTGATTCAGAACCCAAACATCTCTTCTTCCTCATGATAAGTAGCATCTGTACACTGGGAAAGAATGTGAAGTACATTTTTAGTTTATTTATTTAGGAGAGAGAGTCTCTCACTCTGTTGCCCAGGCTGGAGTGCAGTGGTACAATCTTGGCTCACTGCAACCTCCACCTCCAGAGTTGAAGCGATTCTCCTGCCTCAGTTTCCCGAGCAGCTGGGACTACAGGCACATGCCACCATGCCCAGCTAATATTTTTTGCATTTTTAATAGAGAGGGGGTTTTGTCATGTTGGTCGGGCTGGTCTTGAACTCCTGACCTCAGGTGATTCACCTGCCTTGGCCTCCCAAAGTGCTAGGATTACAGGTGTGAGCCACTGTGTCTGGCCAATTTGTAGTGTTCTGCATCAGGCAAACCCGTCTTCCCTGGTAGTTTTCTTATATACTCTTTTTTACTTTGAAACACCTGTAATTTTGAGAGCTACTTCCCCCTCACATAGGAAGCTGATTGACAGGGACAAGTGGATAAGTTCTCTTGACCACTGGTGGGGATTGGACCCCACAGATTCTTGCTACCCAGTGCTGTCCCAGACCAGCAATATCAGCATCTCTTGGGAGCTTGCTGGAGACGTGGTATATTGGGCCCTGGCCTTGGCCGCTGAACCAGAACTTTCATTCTAACAAGATACCCTGTTGAGTCGTGTGCCAATGAAAGTTTGAGAAGTACGCTCCTAAATCACAGCTTGGTCGGTCAAAAAGCAAATGGTCCCAGGATGTTTCTATCCTTTAAATGTAACAACGGCCCCATTACTGAGGGGTTTTCTTGTTGTTGTGTGTTTTGTTTGTTTGTTTTTGAGACAGGGTGTCATTCCATCACTCAAGCTGGAGTGCAGTGGTGCGGAATCTCAGCTCACTGCAACCTCTGCCTCCCGGATTCAAGCAATTCTCTTGTCTCAGCCTCCCGAGCAGCTGGGACTACAGGCACATGCCACCACACCCAGCTAATTGTATTTTTAGTAGAGACGGGGTTTCATCATATTGGTCAGGCTAGTCTCGAACTCCGAGCTCAGGCAATCCACCCGCCTCGGCCTCCCACAGCGTTGGGATTACAGGTGTGAGCCACCGCGCCCAGACATTACTGAGTATTTAATGTGAACCACAGGCACTTTGAGTTCATGGTCTCTAATCACTGGTAGAGTCATCTGGGGCAGGTATCCTCAATTCTCATTTCTAGTGGAGAAGACAGATTTGGGAGACTAAGTAGCTTGGTAGAAATCACACAGCGAATAAATGAAAGTTCCTGGATGGGAACACAGGTTTATCTTCTGATTAAGCAATATTACTTCCCATTCTTCTTGCTGTTTTTCAAAGCGCTGTTTTTGACGAGGTAGGTTCTGGGGTCATAAAGAGAAAGGAATTTTGTTCGTTTTATTCTTCCCTGGACTGTGTGAGATATTTCAGGTATAGAGACTAAGTTAATGATTATCTCGTGGATTAAAGAATACACAATTCAGAAATAGTCTTGATGGTCATAAGTTCATTTTTTACATTTATTTAGAAGGGATCCTCAGGAATGCCTAATTGTATCCACTGCATTTTAACTCTTTCAATTTCATGCAGCTAAATGGGACCCTTGGAAAAGTCCTGTGACTTCCAAACCCACCAGTAGATGTCAGTATTTCTTTGGCTACCACAATGGCCTCTCAAGTGTTTGCCTACCAGGCTCTTGGTAAGATTCGTGGTGTCTAAGAAAGGGCAGTGGGTTTTTTTCCCACATTTTTGCTTGGTTGGAACAATCTTCTGAGGCAGTTGTTAGTGACCCTAAGACAATACTCTCCTGCCCTCTCTATCTCCCTGTCTCTCTCCTTCTCTTTCTCTCCCTACTTCCTCTCCCCCATGCCCCCACACCAACTTATTTTTAATAAAAAAAAGTATTTTCTCCCATGAAGATATTCCTGTGCAGATGTTGGAAAAGGACATTTGAAGGCACTAGAGCCAGATTTTGTCAAGCCCTCTGGCTGGTAAACCAAGCAGATCCCCACTCTCTGGGAATGAAGCAACTATTAGATTGGGCCTAAAGTGATTGCTATTGCTTCTCCCTCACCCCGCCACCCCCATCCCCCCCCCACCACCACCCCCATCCCCCCCCCACCACCACCCCCCCCCCGCCCTGCCGAAACAGAGTCTAACTCTGTTGTCCAGGCTGAATGCAGTGGCACGATCTTATTTTCCTGCAACCTCCACCTCCCTGGTTAAAGCAATTCTCCTGCCTCAGCCTCCCAAGTAGCTGGGATTTCGGGCGCCTGCCACCACACCCAGCTAATTTTCGTATTTTTAGTAGAGACGGGGTTTCACTGTGTTGGCCATGCTGATCTACAAACTCCTGACCTCATGATCTGCCCACCTTGCCCTCCCAAAGTGCTGGGATTACACGCGTGAGCCACTGCGCCCAGCCAGTTATTGCTATTACTTTTAATAATTGCAAAAAAAAAAATCGCAATTATTTTTCCCCCAACTATGCTAAATTCCAATTTAAAAAGGATTGCCCTTTGAAGAAGAGGAGTCAGAAATCAGCAGGACGGATGGCTCACTTGACGCATCATCAGAGTTAGCTTGGATAAAGTCTGTAGCTTTCTACTAAGGTGTAATTTATTTCTCAAAGAATATTTTACATGCAAATATTTTCTGGGCTTTGTTCTGGAGCTTTATTAAATGTGTAAGGAGGCTGAATAATTGATCAGGTTACCCAAAGACTAGAATTTAAGCTGACAGGCATTTGAATTTAGATGCTGGTGTTTCATTTGTGTGGCTTTTTCATGCATCTGCCAGCAGCGGGTATGCTAAGACAATTATGTTTTTCTCACTAGAGTGCTTTTTCTTGTTTCCTTTTCAGAACCATCCTGCTATTTTTTTTTTAAGAAAAACTTTGCTTTAGGTTAACCACATACAATTATTTGACAGGTATCTGAAGAGACTCACTTCCCTGACAAGGGAGGTTATTAGTAGCTTCTCAGTGAGGAGGAAAAAAACACCAAACAAACCCTGAGAAGGATTACGTAAGAAAAATACTTTCTGAGTCATTAGATGCTAGACAGGTTAAAATACCAGAAAAGTACACTGTAGCATTCAATTTGGCACTAGGTAATGACTTAATGGTTTTCTCGATTTCTGTTATTCAGTGTGGAACACTTAAGCCTTTCAGAGGCCTGATTAGCAAACAATTTTATTTCCCTTTGCCGAAGAGGATGTAATCAGTTGTTAGTTGGACAATTCCGAAGTGCTTTAGGATTATTCACAATGCTTGTTTTATAATTTAGCAATTATGTAGCTTGATGGTGAGAGTCATTATGTTCAAGAAGTTTGGAAATTGAGTTAGTTCAGTGTTTCTGAGAACCTCATCTATTTACAAGCTAGAGAGCTTTTTTCATTAATATTCTCTAGCGGTTGAGGGCACACAGTCTGTAACTGCATTCAGAGCCCAGCTTTGTAACTTACTAGCCGAATGACCTTGTCAATATTACTTAACTTCTATAAACCTCAGTTTCCTTATCTGCAAAATGGGGGTAATAATTCTTTATTTGTAGGATGATTGTGAAGTGTCTATAATGTAATCAGTTCTCTATCCCCATCCTCCACCGTGAGGACTGGTTTTAGTTATCTATGAGGGAAGCTGGCCTGCTACTGATTTTATCTACTGCTTCAAAATAATCTCGTGTTATGCACATACTCTGCCAAGTAGTATGAACTGAATACCGCAGATACTCCAGGGAACAAGACAGAATAGGCTTCTACTCACTTGAAACTTACATTCTAATGGAAGACACAGAAAATTATGAATTAAACAAACACATAAATATGTAATAACATAGACAGTAATAAGTGTGTAGAAGAAAAATAGGATAAGGAAACAAAGTTAAGAAGATCAAGGAAAGTCACTTTGAATAAATGACTATTAATCAGTTCTCACATTGCTATAAAGCACTACCTGAGACTGGGTAATTTATATTAAAAAAAAGAGGTTTAATTGACTAACGGTTTTGCAGAAAGTACAGACAAGGTGGCTGGGGAGGCCTCAGGAAACTTACGATCAGGGGGAAGGGGAAGGGGAAGCAAGTATGTCTTCACACAGCAGCGGGAGAGAGAGCATGAAGAGGGAAGTGCCACACACTTTCACACAACCAGGTCTTCTGAGAACTCATTGCTATCACAAGAACAGCAAGAGGCAAGTCCACCCCCATGATTTCCCACCATGCCCCTCCTCCAACACATGGGGATTGCAATTTGACATGAGATTTAGCTGAGGACACAGAACCAATATATCAATAACATTAAAGGGAAATGATAATTTTAAAACTTTAGCTGGGCCTTTATGTAGCTAAGGAGGCCATCAAAAGATGGATGGATATGTAACTAATTTCTTTTCGCAAATGCAGAGAGCGCCAAGGCACAGTCTGAAAAATGAGAATGAACACAGACACTGTTCTGTCTCAAAATGTAGTATTTTCTCCTCATTGGAGGCTCGGTGGAATCTTTGCAGATTATGTTGCATTTTTGGAAATACTCCTCTTTAATAAAAATTAGTATGTGGTCCTAATGACCAAATAGATGACTATGGAGGATGAGAGCTCCCTTTGAGAAATGGAATATAGCTGACTGACAGCCTCAAGCTGTCACACCTCTGCATTAGTTCTAAACCAGTTCTACCACTAGGCTGTTCCCAGCCAAGAGGCATAGGACCATTTGCATGATGCAATATTCTTCTAAAGGGCAGCTTTTGCCAAGGAGCTCTGGAAGCTCAAACTCTCCCAGATCAATTTTTCCTTTTTCCTCTCATTTTACAGATATAAAACTTTCACTGTGATCTGAAGGCTTTTCTTGCCTACATGTTCTCCAGCCTCCTTTATCTGTCACAGACTGTATTAGTCTGTTCTCACAGTGCTAATAAAGACATACCTGACACTGAGAAGATTACAAAAGATAGTGGTTTAATGGACTTACAGTTCCATGTGGCTGGGGAGGCCTCACAATCATGGTGGAAGGCAAGAAGGAGCAAGTCATGTCTTACGTGGATGGCAGCAGGCAAAGAGAGACCTTGTGCAGGGAAACTCTCGTTTTTAAACCATCAGATCTCATGAGGCTTATTCACTATCACAAGAACAGCACAGGAAAGACCTCTCCCCATGATTCAATTATCTCCCACTGGGGTCCGTCCCACAACACGTGGGAAATCAAGATGAGATGTGGGTGGGAACACAGCCAAACCATATCACAGACATTTCATCCAATAAATCTTTTGAACATATAATCCTGTCTTGGCTTCTACTTCTTACAAGACCTGAACAGATGCAGTTGGACCCAGGAGTGGTCAGAGAAAACAGCTGGTAAGATAAGGTCTGCAGGCCTGGACTGATGGTGGATGAGGAAGACAGAGCTGGGCTGAGTATAAGAAGTATGAGGATGGGGTGTCACTTAACCATCAGAAGCCAGGGAATCACGATGACCATAGTGACCAGCAAGCTTGGAAGAGCACCAAAGAAAGAGCACCCCACAGAAAGTTGTGAAGATGGTTAATACAACCTGGCTTCTTTAGGGGAAAAATAGGCAGTCAGCCAGCAAGGGGACTTGTTAATTTCTGCAACAAGAAAAAGGCAAGAATGGAGGAACAGAAAACTAATGGTGATCACCCAATTAAAAAGTCTGGATACCTTGCTCAGTTCTTAGACGTTAGTCAATTTTCAGGTCTAGATGTTATTGGCTCAAGAGGTAGCTAGAGCCCTAAGAGAACAATCTCTGCAATGCTGCGGCGATAACTCTTGTAATGATTCCCAAGTCTTTTCACCAGAGAGATCTGCAGC
This sequence comes from Ateles fusciceps, assembly GCA_036589455.1. Lineage (NCBI taxonomy): Eukaryota > Metazoa > Chordata > Mammalia > Primates > Atelidae > Ateles > Ateles fusciceps. The sequence goes on from JAZHEH010001064.1 coordinate 10,271,730, forward strand.
TGTTGACCTGAGTAACTCTACTGGGTAAGGGGGATGTTGAGATCTTTTGGGGACTTTGGGACACAGGGTGTCAACTGATTATAGTATCCAGAGATATGAAGCAACGCCATGGCCATTCTCTTAGAATGGAGGATTTAGGGAAAAAAAAAAAAAAAGAGTGCTGGGTGTAGTCTAATTAAGAGTGGGCCCACTGGGTACACAGACTAGACCACTCATCATTTTTCCAGTCTCCACGTGTACAGTTGAAATGAATGTACTTGACAACTGCAGTATCCCCACCTCGGGACATTAGCTTACAAGGTAAGAGCTATCATGGTAGAAAAGGCCAAGCAGAAGTCTGAATCTTGGCCCCCTTCTTGGTCAGGATAGTAAATCACAAACAATATCACATACCAGCAGATGGCAAACATAAATACCACCATTAAAAACCAAAGGAATGCAGGAGTAGTGGGCTCTATCCTATCTCCGTTCAATTCACCACCGGTCTGAGCCTTGCAGAAACTGGCTGGATCCAAGAAAATGACTATAGACTAGTGCACACTCAACCAAGTAGTAGTCCCAGTTTTGGTTGTGGTACTAAAAATGGCATTGCTAGAACAGATTAGTAACGTCTCCAGTGAAGAGTGTGCTGCCACTGATTTGACAAATGTGGGTTTGTTTGTTTGTTTCCTTTTTTTTTTTTTTTTTGTGAGACAGAGTCTCGCTCTGTCACCCAGGCTGGAGTGCAGTCGTGTGATCTCAGCTCACTGCAATCTCTGCCTCCAGGTTCAAGCAATTCTCCTGGCTCAGCCTCCCAAGTAGCTGGGACTACAGACATGTGCCACCATGCCTGGCTAATTTTTGTATTTTTAGTAGAGACGGGGTTTCACCATGTTAACCAGGTTGGTCTTGAACTCCTGACCTCAGGTGATTTGTGCTGGGGTTACAGGCATGAACCACTGCACCCAGCCTCTATTCGTATCAGAGACAGTTTGCATTCACATGGAATGGACAGGAACATTTACAGTTTTGCTGCAGGCTTCTGTTAATTCCCCACCCTCAGTCATGGTGTAATCCAAGGAGCAGAATATCATATCCATTCCCTACATCAATGCCACCATGCTGATTGAGCAGGAAGGACGAGGAAGAGATGACCAGAACACTGACAGCATTGGTAAGAAACATGTGCGGCAGAGGGTGGAAGTTGAACTCTGTGAAGAGTCAGAGACCTGCCACTTTATAGAGTGTTAGGGGTCCAGAGGTTAGAGAAATGCCCGGCTATTCCTTCCAAAGCGAAAAACATTTGCTGCGTCTTGCATCCCTTTCCCCAAAGAACAGCACAAAGTCTGTTCAACCTCTTTGGGACCTCTTGGTTTATAGAATGCTCCTCTGGTCCATACACCAGGTAACGCAGAGGGCTGCTGCTTTGTGAGTTCAGAGCAAGGAGGTGCTCTCCAGCAGCTCCAGCCCATGGAATGAGCAGCCTTGATTCACTGGCCATAACGTCCAGCTGACTTTTTGGCGTTGGAGGGGTCTGCGGTGAGAAAAGGTGCAGTGTGTCATTTATAGAAAGCCCAAACAGGACAAATACTACACAGACCCCTGGATTCTGATGGAAGGCCATGTCATCTGCAGAGAATCACATCATCGAGGAGTAGTTACCATTACCGCATCTTAGTAAAGATGGAAATGGTACATTCCATGTTGAGCCTGAGCAGGGCCAGAGCACGCAGGTAAGCTGCAGGAGCAGGTAGCCCAGGTCCCCAAGTCACCATCTCTGGTTGCATTAGTCTCCCTTCCCTAGCTGACACCTGTGGCCCTATGGGGAGAGATACCACACAACCAGATTAAGGAGGAACAGCTTGAGTTTGGTTTATATATGGATTGGCTCAGTTTGTGGGTATATGATTAAAATACCTCGTGGTTCCATTGCTGTCATATTCAGAGGTGGCCTTAAAAGATAGTGGGTGCTGGGCATGGTGGCCCATGCCGGTAATCGCAGCACTTTGGGAGGCCGAGGCAGGTAAATCTCTTAGGTCAGGAGTTGGAGACCACCCTGGTCAACATGGCAAAACCCCATCTCTACTAAAAATACAAAAATTAGCCCAGCATAGTGGTACGTGCCTGTAATCACAGCTAATCAGGAGGCTGAGACAGGAGAATCGCTTGAACCCTGGAGGCTGAGGTTCCAGTGAGCCGAGATCATGCCACTGCACTCCAGCCTGGGTGACAGAGGAAGACTTTCTCAAAAAATAAAAATAAAAATAAAGATAGTAGGGAGGAGAAAAAAGTTTCCCAATGAACAGGAGGCAAGTGGTACATCTGGCAGAGAAGGAGGAGGAACCCATGGTTAAGATTATATAGAGAGTCTAGGTTGAGACCAATAGCATGGCTCGTTGGTCAAAGGCCAGGAAAGAAAAGAACTGGACCTTTAGACACAAGAGCTGCCTTTAGAGCTGGGGTAGAGGCAGGTGGACGGACAAAACGGAGATGCACAGTGGTGAAAACATTAACATGTGACACAAGAATCCTGTGTACAGATTTTTTTGGATCACATGTTAGTGCCCACCAGAGAGCATCCCACCACAGAAATCATGCTGAACTGCCAAGTGGACAAAATGACACAGCCAATGAATGTTAGCCAGCCTCAGCATTGATCTTTATGGAAATGGGAAAATGAGCGTAAAAATGGAGTGGCCATGGGAGCAGACCAGAGGCTACACGTGGACCCAGTGCTATAGACACCCATTTCTCAAGGGCAGTCCAGCTACTGCAGACTCTGATTACAACGTCAAGCAAGCCTGCCCACCCCTGGGCTGTGTTATAGCTTTGCACTTAGTATGCATAACCAGAGACCAAAAATCTCTCTCTGTTCTCTGAGCAGCTGGTTTGATTCCATAATTTATCTTTTCTAGCTTTGATCTGAAGACAGTAGTCCATCCTTAGCAGAAATCCATTTATAGCATATTTTTAGAATATCCAGGAAACCAGTATTTGAAATTCAACTTTGCCTCATTCTAGTAGGCTCAAATTTTATACCCTCAGGCTTTATTTGCAGAAACCTATTAAAAAGAAGGTCCAGCCAGATGCAGTGGCTCACACCCATAATCCTAGCACTTTGGGAGGCTGAGGTGGGTGGATCACCTAAGGTCAGAAGTTCAAGACCAGTCTGGCCAGCTGGCCAAGATGGTGAAACCCCGTCTCTACTAACAATATAAAAAATTAACCAGGCATGGCAGCTAGTGCCTGTGGTCCCAGCTACTTGGGAGGCTGAGGCAGGAGAATCGCTTGAACCTGGGAGGTGGAGGTTGCAGTAAGCCAAGATCGTGCCACTGCACTCCAGCCTGGGCAAGCAACAAGAGCAAAACTCCATCTCAAAAAAGAAAAAGAGGTCCAGTAACAAAATTGTAAGAATGCAGAGTTGCTCTGGAATAGGCCACCTTGCCGTTTTTCTGATCAACCTTCTTTAGATAGCTGTTGCCATTACAAAGTCCTACTTTTGTTGTTGAATTTAGCACAAACAGTAAAATCTCATCCACGCAGTATTGTCAAGAGAAATTTATGGTCAAGCCAAGACATGTCATTAGCTCATGGTACTGAAAACCAGGCATAGGTCTGAATATATCAAATTCTTGAATACAACAGACTGGAACTGTATGGGTGACATTCTGTTTTCATTTTGCTCTGTCAGTTTGAAGTAAAAGAACTCAAACAGTAACTCATGGGCTTGAAAGGTGACTGCTCAGAATAGGCAGAATGATTTGCTAAAGCACATGGCAATCGGGACAAAAATTGTCTGTATCTGTCAAACCCCACAGGGAGAAACATTTTGAAATGTGTTTCTGCCTGGAGCTGATTGCACTGTTTCATAGGCAGTTCATCCTATCTACCACCTGGGGACAGCTTCAACCTATCCATGCCTTTTTTTCTCACAGTAAACCAATTTATGATCAGTGAATCACAGAGGGGAAGAGAATGTATCTGGAGGTGGTAAGAAGAACATTTAGTTATCTGACTATACCCATAACCCTACATGCATTTGATTCTACAATGGTAATTTATGTTATCCATATTTAATTGGAATGCAAAGATGAGATTTGTGGGGGTGAAATTGGCAACAAATAGGAACAGAAACGCTTTTAAAATTGTCAAGCATAATATAGGCTTTCCAGAATTAACTTCAGACTATATATTTGTCTAAAATTAATTTCATTTATAGTTGGTGGACAGTTAAGTATGAAATTTGTGTATTGTCAAAGAAATCTTTGAAAAGTCATAAAGGGACATTAAAACCATCCATTCATCATCCCTTTTCCTTAAAGAAGGAACACATTTCTTCAGGTCAGAAGACAGGGCACAGAAAGAGAATACTAGGTACATGTTACAGAAAACTGTCACAAAGACTTTTGGGTATATAATGCTGGCATCTCCCTTTAAGGGTCCTCCTCTAGATAATTTTCCAATTAATGCATGTTAGACCAATGCTCACGCTATCAAAAATAAAATTTCCTACACATGGCTTTATTCTTGAGTACTTTATTATATTTCCTTGGTGTCTGTTTCTGTACCAATTTACGCTATTACATTTTACTACAGCCCTATCTGGTAGGATGTGTTTTCCTATCTTGACAGTCCCCTTATCATCTTACCTTATCTTATCTTAATCTTATCTTGGAGTGTCTTATTTCCGCTTGGCCTTTTGCTTTTCTTTATACATTATTTATCTGTAAATAGTTTTGGATTTTCCAAATAAGCAATAATATTATTTGTAATTCATGACATTTTAATCTCTTCTATTACTATACCTTTTAACTCTTTATTTTTTTGAGACAGGGTCTCACTCTTTCACCCAGGCTGAAATGCAGTGGTATGATCATAGTGCAGAAGTCGGGCAGTCACAAATGATCAACAAATCTGTAAGCCATGCATCCCCTGTCAATGACTTCACAAATTTATAGCTTTTCAAAATCTGTATCACAGACCTATTGTGACTATAGACAAGGAGAGTGTTTTCTCGATGTTTGACGGTGACCCTAGTATGAGCTGAAGTTTTTCCCCAAAACTCATATGTTGAAGCCCTAACCTCTAGTACTTCGAAAGGTGGCTATATTTGAGTCTGGCATGGTGGCTCATGCCTGTAATCGCAGCACTTTGGGAGGCCCAGGCAGGCAGATCACTTGAGGTCAGGAGTTTGAGACTAGCCTGGCCAACATGGCAAAATCCCGTCTCTACTAAAAACACAAAAGTTAGCCGGGCACGGTGGTGGATGCCTGTAGTCCCAGCTACTAGGGAGGCTGAGGCAGGAGAATTGCTTGAACCCAGGAGACGGAGGTTGCAATGAGCCAATATTGCACCATTGCACTCCAGTCTGGGTGACAAAGCAAGACTCCATCTCAAAAAAAAAAAAAAAGAATTGTAATGGTATTTGGAGATAAGGCCTTTAAATAGATGATTAAGTTAAAATGGAGCCATATGGGCAGGCTCTAATCCAATAGGACTGGTGTTGTTAGAAGACACTAGGACGCAGACCACAGCCTGAGGGGTGACCATGTGAGGACTCAGGGAGAAGGTGTCATCCACAAGCCGAGGGGAGAGGCTCCGAAGAAAAACCAACCGTGCCAGCACCTCCATCTTGGACTTGGAGCCTCTGTCACTGTGAGACAATAAAATTCTGTAATTTAAACCACCCAGTCTGTTCTGTTACAGCAGCACTAGCAGAGTCATACACACCCTTCTTCATGTAGCTGGTCTGGCAGGTTGGAGAGAGAGCCTTCGTGTGGGCACAGTGTCTGCTTTATCCTTGCTTCCTTCGAAAAGCTCATGAGGACTCTTCAGGATGGAGCTGTCTTAGGCTGTTTGGGCTGCTGTAACAAAATCACGTACACTGGGTGGCTTTTCAACAACAGAAACATTTCTCACAGTTCTGGAGGCTGAGAAGTCTGTGATCAAAGCACCAGCAGATTCCGTGTCTGTGAGGGCGACTTCCTGGCTTATAGATGGCGCCTTCTTGTTATGTCTTTACATGATGGAAGGGACAAGTGAGTTTTAAGGGTCTTTTTTTTTGAGGTGGGCTCTCCTCTGTCACCCAGGCTGGAGTACAGTGGCACCTTCTTAGCTTGCTGCAACCTCAAGTTCCTGGGCTCCACTGATCTCCCACTTCAGCCTTGCAGGGAGCTGGGACTGTAAGACACACCACTGTGCTGTTTGTTTGTTTGTGCTTGTCATTGTTTTGTAGATATGGGGTCTCACATTGTTGCCCAAGCTGGTCTTGAATTCTGGTCTCAAGCAATCCTCCTGCCTCAGCCTCCCAAAGTGTTGGGATTATGGGGTTTATTTTATTTTGTTATTTTATTTGAGGCAGAGTCTCACTCTGTGGCCCAGGATAGAATGCAGTCGGTATGATCTTAGCTCATGCAACTTCTGCCTCCTGGACTCAAGTGATCCTCCCGCCTCAGCCTCTCAAGTGGCAAGGACTACAGTTGTGCAGCACCACACCTGGCAAACTTTTTCTTTTTTCTCTTTCTTTCTTTCTTTCTTTGTCTCTCTCTCTCTCTTTCCCTTTCCTTCCTTTCTCTCTCCTTCCTTTCTTCTTTCTTTCCTTCCTTCCTTCCTTTCTTCTTTCTTTTTTATAGAGACAGGGTTTCACCATGTTGCCCAGGCTGGTCTCGAACTCCTGGACTCAAGCAATCCACCTGCCTGAGCCTCCAAATGTGCTGAGATTCCAAGCGTGAGCCACCACACCCAGCCTGGAGTTTCTTTTATAAGGGCACTAATCTCATTCATAAGGGCTTCAGCCTCCTGACCTAATCACTTCCCAAGAGACTTACATGTGAATACCATCACATTGCAGGTTAGGTTTCAACATACGAATCTGGGGGAACACAAACACTCAGACCATAGTTAGAGTGAAAGTCCGCCTCTCACCCCCATCACTACACACACTCCCTGTATTAGTCTCACAGCCTTGGAAGAGATTTTGTTTTCTTAGCACCTTTGTTAGCGGCTAGTTGTGGGAAGACAACTCACTACATTGTAGGCTAAAATTAGACCTCTGTTTAATTCACCAGCGCCTCTTCCATCTGTCACTGTGAAAAAACTTAGCAGGACTTCACAGTCACATGAGTTCCATGGATTTCACCATCCCCTTAAGAACTTTCTTCAGACTTACACTTTATGCCGTCACTTCCTTCTCCCCCACTCCCTACTTTTTTCCGTCTCCTCTAATCTTGGATTAATGTTATACATAAAAGAACCAAGTATTAATCTCTCTCACCATAGGTGGTGAGAACATAGTTTCTTTTTTATAAATTTTTCAAAGTGGAAGATAACGAGAAATGCTAACAGTATAATTAAAGATAAAATAAGACTGAAATAGACTTGAATTCTTATGAGACAGGGCCTCTGCGAAGCTTTTCATTAAGGTCTAATTTCTGACAGTCAGATAAGGGAGGTCCACTACTCTTTTCCATTTCTGGGATGTGACTTTAGAAAGAATTGTAAGTGATTTTTTTTCTTTTTCTTTTTTTCTTTTTTATTTGAGCCAGAGTCTCACTCTGTTGCCAGGCTGGGTACAGTGGTGCGATCTTGGCTCAGCCTCCTGGGTTCAAGCAATTCTCTTACCTTGGCCTCCCAAGTAGCTGGGATTACAGGCGTATGCCACCATGCCCAGCTAATTTTTATATTTTTATTAGAGACGGGGTTTCACCATGTTGGCCAGGCTGGTCTCGAACTCTCGACCTTGTGATCCACCTTCCTTGGCCTCCCAAGGTACTGGGATCACAGGCATGAGCCAGAGATTTTGCTTTTTTAAAATTGAGATTCAGGGGGTATATGTACAGGTTTGTTACATGCGCATGTTGTGAAATGCTGGAGCTTGGACTTCTATTGAACTTAACATCCAAATAGTGAACATAGTACTGAATAGGAAGTTTTCAACCCTTGCCCTCCTCCAAACCGCCTCCTTTTTGAAGTTCCCAGTGTCTAGTGTTTCCACCTGTAAAGGATTTTTTTTTTTTTTTTTTGAGATGGGGTCTTACTCTGTTGCCCAGGCTTGCGTGCAGTGGTGCAATCTCGGCTCACTGCAACCTCCACCTCCTGGGTTCAAGCGATTCTCATGCCTCAGCCTCCCTAGTAGTTGGGATTACGTGTGTGCATTACCACACCCAGCTAATTTTTGTATTTTTAGTAGAGACAGGGTTTCATCCTATTGGCCAGGCTGGTCTCAGACTCCTGACCTCAGGTGATCTGCCCACCTTGGCCATGGCACCTGGTCTCCATCTGTAAGGGATTTTTAAGGGTGGGAGTCCACTAATCTCAATAGGTATGAGCAGAACTTGTCTGATTCTTTTCCTCCAAAAGAAAACTGTGGCTTGCTTTTTAATTTTTTCTCTAAATAATAAGAGATCTGTTGTGTGAAGAAAATCAACATGTGGCTGGGTCATCCCTGGATGACCCTTATAAGCCAAAGGTGGGTAGAAGTGGAAGAGAAGACAGGGACCATAGCATTAGGAGGCTGTGGGGAACAGTGGGAAGAATGGCTAAAGAACAGAAATCAAAGCCAATAATCAAATAGGAAAATTTTCTTAAAGGCCCAAAGACCTAGACGTTTACTCTGATGAAATTAGTTATGCCATTTTCCATGTCACTTGTTTGAATATGGGGGTTGAGGGGACCGATGCATTCAGGAAATCCCCAGGATAAATTCCCTTTCTATAAGATTATGCTTTGAGAGGCCAAGGTGGGTGGATCACAAGGTGAGGAGTTTGAGACCAGCTTAGCTAACATGGGGAAACCCTGTCTCTACTAAAAATACAAAAATTAGCTGGGTGTGGGGGTGCACGCCTATAATCCTAGCTACTCAAGAGGCTGAGGCAGGAGAATTGCTTGAACCCAGGAGGTGGAGGTTGCAGTGAGCTAAGATCGTGCTGCTGCATTCCAGCCTGGGGGACAGAGCAAGACTCTGTCTCAGAAAAAAAAAAAAGATTATGCTAAGGGTAGCATGACCACATACAATCTGTTGTCTAAACTGTTATTATTAATAATTATGCTTACACAACAGTCATAAACTAAGACTCTCCCAAGTAAACTAGAACATAAAATCACTCTGGCTAGGAGTTGCTTCAGCAGCAAATCCTTTTTTTTTTTTTTTTTTAAACAGAGTCTCACTCTGCTGCCCATGCTGGAGTTCAGTGTACACTCTCTGCTCGCTGCAACCTCCACTTTCCGGGTTGAAGCAATTCTCCTGCCTCTGCCTCCCGAGTAGCTGAGATTATAGGCATGCACTACCATGGCCAGCTAATTTTTGTATTTTTTGTGGAGACAGGATTTCACCATGTTGGCCAGGCTAGTCTGGAACTCCTGACCTCAACTGACCCACCTCCTCAGCCTCCCAAAGTGCTGAGATTACAGGCATGAGCCACTGCATCCAGCCTCAATCCTTTCTTTATTCATGCAGTACCCACAGTAACCAAAATGATGAAAGTCACGGTGAACATTCCTGCAAATGAGCAGGGCTTTGTGAGAACCATCTTACTAGGCAACTCCAGAGAGAGGCGGATGCAAACACAGAAAAGTTATGGCAGTATCTACCACATTATTCTCAGAGGAGAGAAGATAATAGTAATTCCAGAATCTGAAACTTAGAGAAGGCTGATAATGTACTCGAAGGAGTTTCACTCCAGAACATACATTATTGACTATTACTACTCTATTGCCTCTCGGCAAGACCTTCTCTCATCTATTTATATAAATTCTATGCTCACACTGAGTGGTTTCTAGGGAGCTTTCCATGACTACCTCACTTCATTTTCATTGCTCCCGGCTTTGAAATCTTATTATACCGACAGTTAGCACCAGGTGATTCACATGTAATAATCTCATCTCCCGGGAAGAAAAGGTAGGGATTTTTATTTTGTGCCTAATAGCATTCCCAAACACAAAGGTCTTAAAAAATATCGTATCTATAGACAGATGGATGTAAGTATAGATCTCTCTCTTTCTCTCTCTCTCTCTCTCTCACACACACACACACACACACACACACACACACATAAAGCAGACTGGTTTTGTATATTAAAACTTGGTGAGCTAGCCTGAGTGTGGGGGCTCATGCCTGTCATCCCAGCATTTTGGGAGGCTGAGGGAGAATCGCTTGAGTGCAGGAGTTCCAGACTAGGCTGGACAACATATCAAGACCCCATCTCTACAAAAAATTTAAAAATTAGTCAGGTGTGTGGCTAGTTGTAAGAAGACAACTCACATTTTAGGCTAAAGTCTGACATTTGTTTGTTTGGGTAGTCCTAGCTACTCAGGAGGCTGAGGTGGGAGAATCGCCTGAGCCTAGAAGTTATTGGCTGCAGTGAACTATGATTGAGTCACTTTACTGCAGCCTGAGTGACAAAGTGAGATCCTGTCTTAAGAAAAGAAAAATGTGGGGAGAGAGATCCAAGATGGCCGATTAGCAGCAGCTCAGGATTGTAGCTCCCACTGAAAGCGCGGAGAGTGAGTGGTCGCCACATTTTCAGACGAAGTTTTGTTGCCCACGGACCAGGACATTCCTGGCGGAGGAGCCCCACGGGTCGCCAGCGCGACTCTTTTGGCCGGCGCGGCCGTTTTGCAGGCGCCCTGGCGCGGCAGTTCTCAGTCCGGAGTATACGGGACTGAGTGCCCTTTGGTTGGCGTTTGGAGCTCCCGGAAAGCAAAGTCTCCCATTCAGCTGATTGAAAAGCGGACTCAAGTGGGGAACCTGACCAGGAGATTCCCGGGCAGAAAAGCACCACGAATCTTAACGCCACTGTTTCAGCCGGCGTAGTGGGTCGCCACAGGGGAAGGCTGGTCCCCCCCACAACAACAACAAAAAAGAACAGCAGTTGGAACTGCTGAGGATTGAGAGTTTCACAGCAAGTACAGCTGAACCCGGGAAGGTCCAGCTCTGTGGGGGAGGGGGGTCTGCCAAAGGAAAACTAAGAAACATAAAAAACTTTATCACCAACAAGCTGGACGTCCACTCAGAGACCTAATCTGAAAGTCAGCAATTACACAGACGACAGGTGGATAAATCCACAAAGATGGGAAGAAACCAGCACAAAAAGGCTGAAAACACCCGAAATCAGAATACCTTACCTCCTACAGAGGAATGCAGTTCCTCATCGCCAAGGGAACAAGGCCTGATGGAGAATGAATGTGAGGAATTGATAAAATCAGGCTTCAGAAGGTGGATAATAAGAAACTTCTGTGAGCTAAAAGAACACGTTCTAACCCAATGCAAAGAAACTAAGAACCTTGAAAAAAGGTTTGACGAAATACTAATGAGAATAGACAATTTAGAGAGGAATATAAGTGAATTAATGGAGCTGAAAAACACAAAAACGTCGTGAAATATGCACAAGTTTTAACAGTTGAATTGATCAAGCAGAAGAAAGGATTTCAGAGGTCGAAGACCAACTTAACGAAATAAAACGAGAAGACAAGATTAGAGAAAAAGGGTAAAAAGGAATGAGCAAAGTCTCCAAGAAATATGGGACTATGTGAAAAGATCTAATCTACGTTTGATAGGTGTACCTGAATGTGATGAAGAGAATGAATCCAAGCTGGAAAATATTCTTCAGGATATTTTCCAGGAAAACTTTCCCAACCTAGCAAGGCACGATAATACTCAACTCCAGGTAATCCAGAGAACACCACAAAGATATTCCTCAAAAAGAGCAACCCCAAGGCACATAATCATTAGATTCATCATGGTTGAAATGAAGGAGAAAATATTAAGGGCAGCCAGAGAGAAAGGTCAGGTTACCCACAAGGGGAAGCCTATCAGACTCACAGCAGATCTCTCAGCAAAAACGCTGCAAGCCAGAAGAGAGTGGGAGCCAATATTCAACATCCTTAAAGAAAAGTAATTTTCAACCCAGAATTTCATATCCAGCCAAACTAAGTTTCACAAGTGAAGGAAAAATAAAATTTTTTATGAACAAGCAAGTACTTAGAGATTTCATTACCACCACACCTGCTTTACAAGAGCTTCTGAAAGAAGCACTATATATAGAAAGGAACAACCAGTATCAGCCATTCCAAAAACCCATTGGTAAGCTGCATCCAGACCCATCTCACATGCAAGGATATGCAGAGACTCAAAACAAAGGGATGGAGGAAGATTTGCCAACCAAATGTAGAGCAAAAAAAAAAAAAAAAAAAAAAAAGCAGGAGTTGCAATTCTCATCTCTGATAAAATAGACTTTAAAGTAACAGAGACCAAAGAGACGAGAAGGACATTGCATGATGGTAGAGGGATCAATGTAACGGGAAGAGCTAACGATCCTAAGTGTATGCGCACCAAATACAGGAGCACCTAGATACATAGGGCAAGTTCTTGGTGACTTACAAAGAGACTTGGACTCCCACACAGTAATAGTGGGAGACTTTAACACTACATTGTCAATATTGGACAGATCAATGAGACAGAAGCTTAACAAGGATACCTGGGACCTGAACTCAGACCTGGCACAAGTAAACTTAATAAACATTTACAGAACTCTCTACTCTAAATCTACAAAACATACATTTTTTTTCAGTAACACATCACATCTATTCTATAAGTGACCACATAATTGGAAGTAAATTACTCCCCAGCAACTGCATAGCATTTCATAGGTTTAAATGAAATATTGGTTGGCTGTTTGTTTATTTTCCTCCCTTATTCCTTCCTGTCTCCATTGTATAACACAATTATTAGTATAAAAGAGGTTTTCAATACCCATTTTTAGACTGCATTCCAGCCTGGGCAATAGAGCAAAATTCCCGTTCTCTCTCCCTCTTTTTCTTCTTTCTCCCTTTCTTTCATTTTCTCTTTTTTCCTTCTCTCTTTCTCTTTTTTCTTTTCTTTCTTTTTCTTTCTTTCTATTAAAAAAAACAGGCGTTAAGTTAAAGCTGCCTGAAAACATAGTGAACTGTAACCTAATTTAATGTATAAACAAACTGTAACTTAACGTAAGAGTTAGGTTACAAGTATATCAAATAGCTGAGTCTCAACCAATCATAGCCTTTGAAACCTCCAACCAATCAGAGGCTAACGGCTGCCAAAACATGACCAAATAAGGCAAACACAGAACTGTAGCCAATCAGACTATTTCTGCATTAAAAAAAAAAGAAAAAGAAAAAGAAAAATGTGGTGAACTTGTTCCATTTCTCTGCATCTTGCTAGCGGAAGATAAGACAGTAGATCTTGGCCACTTCCTGTGCTTTAACTCTCAAAGTAGAATTCGTGTTACTGGTATGCGGCCTGTACTAAAAAGTTTTTATTTTTTTATTTTAGGAAGTCTATTCATTATAATTAAAAATCACAAAGCTGAGCTCATTTTATAAAAAGACCTATCATCGTTTTGGTAGAAGTTATTTTATTCTACAGCACCTACTTGTAAATTTTTTTAAGTAATAATAAAAAAAGAAGTGGCTGGGTACAGTGGGTCACACCTGTAATCCCAGCACTTTGGTAGGCTTAGGCGGGCAGATCATGAGGTAAGGAGATCGAGACTATCGTGGCTAACATGGTGAAACCCCATCTGTACTAAAAATTTAAAAAATTAGCTGAGCGTGGTGGCATGTGCCTGTAATCCCAGCTACTCAAGAGCTGAAGCAGGAGAATTACTTGAACGCAGGAGGCAGAGGTTGCAGTGAGCCAAGGTTGTGCCACTGCACTCTAGCCTGGGCAACAGAGTGAAACTCCCTCTCAAAAAAAAAAAAAAAAAAAGAAGTCTATCAAAAATGACAAAATTAAGAACTACACGTCAAGCATAAATAACCTGAATTTATCAAGTTAACATAAACATGATTTTAATGACAAATTAACTACCAGGACCAAATAGAGAATTATTTAGATATTATCCAATAAATAACGCAACGAAAGAGTTTTCCCAAAGATTTATTGAAGCAGAAACAAGTTGGTCAAATACTTGCTAGAAAAAAAAGCAGTTTTAATGGTATTCAAAATACTTTTAAAAAAGTATTCTAGCACAAGATTTTTCTGTAAACTAGATTACGTTGTAAACTTTTTTCTATCTTTTAGGAGGGTTGTTAAGAACTAGAGCCTATTTCTATTCCAAATCTATCTTGCGCTCCTGAAAAACTGCAGAAAGGCACTTGAAAGCTGTTTCTTTAAGATATGGATTTTTTTGTTATTCTTGCTGGTAATATATTGCTCCACTGAGTGTGGGCAATTTTTATTCAAGGTCATCATGATGCTGAGAAGTTTCGTTGATAACCTGTTTTAAAAAAAAAAAACAAAATAAATATAATGCCACATGCTAAAGATTAAATTATCCTCTATATCATGGCAGATAAAAATCTTGCTAAATATAATTTATTGTGCAAATCAGAAGGTTATGTTGGTTCTACAAGAGTGAAAGCTAGGAGGGACATACATACGACAGTCTTCTACTAAAGGCAATATAAGTACCTAGTGCAATGTTGCAACTTACAAAAAGAAATTCTTTAAAAAAAAAACTGTGTTTATGAAGAATAGTATAATAGTTGTACACAGCCAAGTTTAAAAGTAATTAAGACATATTAAAATGTACAGCAAGCACATTTTAAATTTATGTTCAAGGGAAGATTTCATGAAGACTACAATAAATTGCAACCATTTCCTTCCTGTCATAGGGAGGTAATAAGAAACTAAATGATCGTGTGGTACATGGTTGTATTATATAGATGGGTTTAGGAATCTATACTTAAAGTGTGGAGGTAGGAGGATGCCATATGTTCAGGATCAAAACATTTCTCATATTTAGGTAATCCATTGAAGCTGTTTCATGAAGCTGCTTTAGGAAGTAGCTTGAGGAAGCTTACTCCCACTTCAAATTGAGCACCAAAGCAAATCACTATTTTGGAGGGCAGGAAGATTGCTATCTCAACTTCACATCCAGGAGCCAAATAATTAGTTGGCCGTGTGTACTGCTGGAAGAAGGAGCCTATTCTTTTTTTAGTAGGCATGAGTGAAACCTGAACCTCTCAAATTAGCTAGCTGTATCTGAGATGCAGATTCATTGATTAAAAAAGATACGAACTCCTGTCTGAGATTACTCTATTTTTTACTTAAAAGATACCAACCTGTCCATCTCTAGTTTCAACCGTCTTAATCAGAAGTGTCCTTTTTGAGTGTGTATCAACCAGAGGGAGTGAATCCAGATTAGTTTCTAAATAAACAAACAGGCCCAAAATGAGTAAAAATGAAATTTTTCTTAGAGATACCAAGTAGCCATTTTACTGAAACAATTATGATTTGTGGGGAAGAGGCAGTTGTGTAAAGTGCTGCTCCCCAAATAATTTTAGAGTATTCTCTTTTGCAAACCCAGGGCCTGACACATTTACGCATCGGGATGAGATAGTACTTCCAGCAGGAAGAAGGAAACGGAGTTTGCATTAACTTAAAGCATACAATATAAGCATACTTGGGTTTGAAAATTATAAGATGCTGTATAGAATTTTCTCTTATATGGCATTTTTCCGATATGCTAAAAATAAATGAATGCTTTGACATAAACACAATGGTCACAAGCTGCTGACATTTCTCATAAAGGGAAATAAAATGCTTACCCCTCAGGTTCAGGGAGGAAAAGTTTGGAAGAGGCAGAGAAATCCTATAAACAGATGAAGAAAAACAGTAAAATTGTTGGAAAATAACTTCATCCACAGAAACAAATTATTACACTTCTTGTTTTCGTCATATAAGAAAATATACTGCTGTAAGTCATAAACTAGGGATTTGCTTTGGAAGCGTTTTCCCATGACTGGTCTTGTTAGTACATTTAAAACATTTTACTACAAGCATTTTCTCCACAGGAACATGAACAGGAGTTAGAAAAGTGAAGGCTTTGACAGAGTTGTGGGTTCAAATCCCAGCTCTGCCGTTGATTAACTTTTACTTACTTCAGCAAGTCATTCACTCTCTTTCAACCCAAATTCCTCCTCTACAAAAGTGGAAAGTAGTTACCTTAAACGAACTTCTAAAAATTAAATGTGACACTGTGCTTAGAGCCCAATGGTTCATGCATCCAAGTCTGAGCTCCTACCTGCTCTCCTCGCCTTCCAGCAGCTTCCTGTAGGTGGCAATCTCAATGTCAAGGGCCATCTTAACATTGAGCAGGTCTTGGTATTCACGAAGGTGACGAGCCATCTCCTCCTTCATGTTCTGAATCTCATCCTGCAGGCGGCCAATAGTGTCTTGGTAGTTAGCAGCTTCAACGGCAAAGTTCTCTTCCATTTCACGCATCTGGCGTTCCAGGGATTCGTTCTGCAGGTGAGAAAGGTTTCTAGTGTTATTTCTCAGAAAAACCCAGTGATTCCCAGAACGATTTACAGACTTCTTGCAATAATTTCCATTAGTGGCAAATGGCGACTACTCTACTTGTAGGTGGAGAATGCAAGTACCAATTCCTTCATATGAGAAGCAATGATATACCCAAGCTAAAACCTTCAAGAGCTCCATCAAGTCCTTTTTGAGTTTGTCTTGGTAAGTCATTTTCTTTGCATTACCGTATAAATTTTTATTCACTCAACATTTTGTTCAGGCATCGCCATTAGCATAGTCAGCAGAATGGGTCATTATTTCCCCCTCTTTTACTGCAGGGTCGGTACTCACGGTTCCTTTAAGAGCATCCACTTCACAGGTGAGGGACTGCACCTGTCTCCGGTACTCATTGGACTCCTGCTTTGCCTGGCGTAGGGCATCATTGTTTCGGTTGGCAGCCTCGGAGAGGTCAGCAAACTGTCGGGAAGAAAACAGAAATATATTTTGCTCCCATTCAAGTCTTTTGACTCTCTTAGAAAAAAAGATATTTCTCACTGAATGTCTTCCAGTATAGGCTTAAATTTCTGTTTTGAAAGCCAGAGAAAGAGCAGTGGAACACTGACATTACTATTTCAGAGTTCACTCTACTGTGCTCATTTAAACACAGTAGAGCTCAAAGTATGGCATTGGGGTTTACTTGGAGGCAAGGTCAGGGGGAAGGCCGTCTGCTATTCTGAAGGAGGTGATGTGGCCAGGAGTGGTGGCTTATGCCTGTAATCCCAGCATTTTTGGAGGCTGAGGCAGACAGATCACCTGAGGTCAGGACTTTGAGACCAGCCTGGCCAACACGGTGAAACCCCATCTCTACTAAAACTACAAAAATTAGTCGGGCATGGTGGTGCTCACCTGCAGTCCCAGCTACTTGGGAGGCTGAGGCAGGAGAATTGCTTGAACCTGGGAGGCGGAGATTGCAGTAAGCCAAGATGACACCACTGCACTCCAGCCTGGGCAGTAGAGCAAGACTCCATCTCAAAAATAAATAAATAAAGGAGGTGATGTGAGTGGTGGGGGAGGCCCTGGCTACAAATACAATGTGAGCAACAAGTCAAACTCTGCTTTCAACTGGAGCTAGAGGACATTTAGGAATTACGCACAGGTATGGTGTTTTGAGAACTCTATGCTGTTCTTTTGTGCAAGCCGCAGGGACTTGTTTCCTACCTTAGACTTGTACCATTCTTCTGCCTCCTGCAGGTTCTTGGCAGCCACACTTTCATACTGCTGACGTACGTCACGCAGGGCAGCCGTGAGGTCCGGCTTGGAAACGTCCACATCGATCTGGACATGTTGTTCCTGAATCTGAGCCTGCAGCTCCTGGATTTCCTGCAAAAAACCAGATAGAAGGTCAGCTGTGCCAACCGTGGGGTTGTCTTATCCTCATTCATTCCCTGAAAGACACTCTACTAACCTCTTCGTGTATTTTCTTCAAAAAGGCAATCTCTTCTTGCAAGGATTCCACTTTGCGTTCAAGGTCAAGACGTGCCAGAGACGCATTGTCAACATCCTGTTTTGAACAGAGAAAAGACAGGACATGGAGGATGTAAAAGTCTATGGCTTATCTCATTTATTCGTCTTACATTAACCATCTAAACCTAGTCTCCTTACTATAGAAAAGGTGTTGACAAATTTTACCACCCTTGAATAAGTTTACAAATCATTTAGTGCTATCATATGCTACACTTTCTCCTGCTCACTATTAAATTTTAATTGTGACCCCTTGTGCTTCACTCAAGGTGGTGATTGGACAATTTTAAAATAAATAAATGCCCACAAACATGGTACACTGTACTCAATCATGACTGGATCCACATTTTACCAGTGACATTTTAAAATTACTTTTTAAGGCTGGGAGTGGTGGCTCATGCCTGTAATCAACAAAATCCAACCTGTCTAGATCAGGGATCAGCAAACTGCAGCCCGTGGCTATCTATTTTTGTAAATAAACTTTTACGGAAGGCCGGGCATGGTGGCTCATGCTTGTTAATCCCAGCACTTTGGGAGCCAGAGGCGGGGGGATCACCTGAGGTCAGGAGTTCGAGACCAGCCTGGCCAGCATGGTGAAACCCTGTCTCTACTAAAAATACAAAAATTAGCTGGGTGTGGTGGCGCACACCTGTAGTCCCAGCTACTCAGGAGGTTGAGGCAGGATAATTTACTTCAACCTAGGAGGCGGAGGTTGCAATGAGCCAAGATCGCGCCACCGCACTCCAGCCTGGGTGACAGAGAAACAGTCTGTCTCAAAAAAATTAATTTAATTTAACTTAATTACTTTTTAAATCCAGAAAATCTATGCCACAACATTTTTAAGATCTGCTTTGTAATTTCATGGAATAACATGATAATAGGGGTGGACAAAATGTCACAACTTCACGTACACTTGAGTACATAAAGAACAGAAAGTCGTGCTTTAAGAGTTTTAGGTTTTTTTCACCACTAGAATCTTCTGAAACTCATCCTTAGGCTCCAGAGCAAATATGTAGCCATCTGGCATCCATTGTACAAGGCTAGGTTTATATTCAATAATAACCCAATTCAGGAATATGCACATTGCCTAAGATTCAGTTCAGGAAAAAATGGAAAAGACACGTAACTCTGAATGTATTTGCTTTGCTTTCTCTGGTGGAGTTTTCTTCTGAAACTCCTTTGGCTCCTCCCATAAAGGCATGTCTTTTTCACTTGCTACTGTATCAGTTTAGTTGGCCTGTTTCAGAATGACTGGCCAAGCTTGCAGAGAATGAAACTACATGAATTTTTGCTGATTCAGCTGTCCTTCTATGTTTCCATTTGTAAATTGCGACATTCCAAATCAGAATATGTACTTTTGCAACAAAGATTTTATTTTCTCTCAAAAGGATGCATGAGGATTGCTTATCTTGTCAGTAATTATATTTGGAGTCAGTTTATACTCTTACAGTATTAAACTGTTGAGACTTTTCTATCACCTTCAGGGAAAAATGAATGAAGAGTGGGTGATAAAAAGATCAAACTTAATGAAAACATTCATTTTTACTTGTTAAGTCCTAAAAAAGACATAAAAGATATTTTACTAACCTCCAAAAAAAAGATCAATAGGATATTCTATTACATTGAAGAGAATGAGGAATTTTGCTTACATTGAAGAGAATGAGGAATTTTGATTAATCTCAAAAGAGAGGATCTTTTGTATTGATGCTGTTAATTCACTACTCTGCAGGAAACATTACAGGTATAATAATCAAAAACGCTAAAGGACTAAAAGGAACCACACATTGCTGTGGTTAAATTATTTTGGTAAATGTATTTCAGCTTCAGAATGTTATATACACTATTCATCTAAGAGTGCTTTGCAGTTTATCCCAGTAAATATTCCAGGGAATAAAACTATGAACTACAGTGGGGATCTTCTGGCTTTTGGATTCCAATGTTAAGTTAAAATCCTGGAAGTTCATCTAACTTTGGTAAAAAAAATAAAGAAAAAGAAAACACGCACAAAAGTCCTGTACTTAAAAATTCAATTTTTCAGCCTTGGGTTTATTACTATTATTATTTTTTATGGAATATTTTTTATGGAGTACTATTATTATTATTTTTATGGAGTACCCAATCAAGAAAGACTTTCAAAACATGAGGTATGCTTGCAGCTTTAAAAACTTTTCACATTACATACTTCACAAGTCTGGGCCAGATATTAGATAACGGATGTTAGCAAATACTTGTGACCAATTAGAACCGTGCTTACATCATTACATATTCAGTAAGAATGTAGCCTGTTGCAAAGCTTCCCTGGGAACACAAAGACTCCTATTATTTCTGTACAGAGCCACCACATTTGCCAGAATGTCTGTATCTACATTCCATAGTGAAGCCCATAGAAACCATTAATACCCCTCAGCCAAGGGGACAGATGGCTCCTTTCCACCCTTATTAGATCACAAAATAGTTGTGCATAGTGATATTTCCATCGAACTTTAATGCCACAATAGAAGTTGCAAAGAAGAAAAGAAACTTGCTGGCTCGACTCCAGTTGGAAACTAAGTTTTCTTATCTTCCAACACGTTTTCCATTTTAAACTGCAGGGCATAACTGCGCTTTTTGTGGCCTTAGAAAAGTTAGACAACTTGACTTTGGCAAATCACAATCTTAAAACTGTAACCGTTCGAAACCAGAATGTCAATGTGTTGCAAAACTGTGCAACATTTTGGAAGAAAAGTAAAAAGTTACAAGATTTTTCTTTATGTCTCAAGGAACTGCTTAAAAATCGTTCAAGGATCTCTTGAACCCAGGATGTGGAGGTTGCAGTGAGCCGAGATCTCAGCACTGCACTCCACCTGGGTGACAGAGCGAGACTCCCCACCCCCAAAAAGAAAGAAAGGAAGGAAGAAAGGAAGGAAGGAAGAGACAGAGAGAGAGAGAGAAAATCATTCAAGGGGTTTTATTAATATTTTGTCTAATCATGAGACGCTCCAATCTGTGGTCTTCCCGCCACTAGAGGGCTTAACGCGCAGCCCTGAAGTTTTGCACTTTTTAGACGTGGGTTAAGCAACTTTTAGAATTGCTCGTGGGTTGTTGGGTGGGGTCGGGCGGCTCCGAGTGGGAAGAGAATCTACAAACCTGTCTGAAAGATTGCAGGGTGCTCTCGGCTTCCTCTCTCTGAAGCATCTCCTCCTGCAATCTGAAAAGGTTGCGCATTAACCAAAGGGGAACTGGGAAACCGCCAGGGGCGGGGCGGCCACACCCAACCACCACGTCGCCGCGCCACCAGAGCTCCTGCGCCACCTCCGCACCCAGCGCCTGCAGCTTTCAGACCTGCTGCCCTCGGCAGGTCTCAGCGGGACCTCGGGCACCGCGCAGAGGGGCAATCACTGTCGGTCGCCGCACAGACCTGCAGGACAGGCCCGTCCCCCCTCCCCCGAGGGGCCATCCCTTTGTCTTGCTTCCTCCACCGCTGCCCCCTCCTTCCTCCTCCCGCCCGGTGACTGGCAGCCCGCCAGAAGGGGCAGGAAACTTTCTAAAAGTTTGGAGGACTCGCTCTCATTGTGCCCAAGGGCCTTCAGCTGCACGCAAAGTAGTAGTTTTAAGAAATCTGTGACTTGAAACGGAGCATCCTTGGGCAATGCGTGGGGGACAGGGGGAAATGCGGAAATGCAAGGTCTGGGTTCTGGGCGGGACTGCGCCGCCGCAGCCACTGCCCCGCTCTTCGAGGTCCCCCGGGCTGGCCTCCCACAGGCCACATCCCCCAGGGCGTGGCAGCCCTCGCGTGTGTGGGGGGGGTGTTCCCCCTCTCCCTCCAGCCCCCTCCCGAGGCCCCGCGACCTGCAAGCGCGCAGCCTTACTTCTCCCGGAGGCGCATGATGTCCTCAGCCAGGTTGTCGCGCTCCACCTCGACGCGGGCTTTGTCGTTGGTGAGCTGGTCCACCTGCCGGCGCAGCTCCCGCATCTCCTCCTCGTAGAGGTCCCCCAGGCGCGACTTGCCCTGGCCCTTGAGCTGCTCGAGCTCGGCCAGCAGGATCTTATTCTGCTGCTCCAGGAAGCGCACCTTGTCGATGTAGTTTGCGAAGCGGTCATTCAGCTCCTGCAGCTCCACCTTCTCGTTGGTGCGGGTGTTCTTGAACTCGGTGTTGATGGCGTCCGCCAGCGAGAAGTCCACCGAGTCCTGCAACAGTCGCACCCCGGGCACGCTGCTCCGCAGGCGCACGGCCGAGGAGCGCGTGGCATACACGCCGCCCGGGGACGAGGCATAGAGGCTGCGGCTGGTGCTGGGGCGCAGCGCGCTGCCCAGGCTGTAGGTGCGGGTGGACGTGGTCACGTAGCTCCGGCTGGAGCTCGGCCGGCTCGCGGTGCCCGGGCCGCCGAACATCCTACGGTAGGAGGACGAGGACACGGACCTGGTGGACATGGCTGCGGAGGGTGGCGATGGGCTGGGCGGCGGCGGTGGCGCGGACTGGCTCCCGGAGGAGAGGCGAGCGAGGGCGCGGTGGGTGTGGGTGGTGGAAGCGCGGCTGCGTCTCTGGCGCGGGGATCCCGGAGCGAGAGTGGCAGAGGACAGGACCCCGCCGAGGGAGCTGTTTTTATAACCCCTGGTGGGGGACGAGGGTCCCCTCCCACTGCCATCCCAGCCACGGAACGCGCCAGCCAATAGGGACCCGGCGAGAAGCGGGGAGGGTGGGCGGGTTCGGGTGGGGGCGCCCTCGAGTCTTCCTCCTCCGTGGCCGGGGACTAGGCACGGTCCCGTTACTTCAGCGCTGGGCTGGGACTTTTAGGGGCTTTCCGGATGCTGGTCTGAGCTGGGCTCAATGTAGGGTGCTGAAAAAGGCGGGGTCGCTTGGTGAAGGAGTGGGGATTCGCCCCAGGACTGGACCAGAGGGGTCCAGTGGTACCGTGCCAAAGGGGTGTGGGAGGAGGCGCGCGGCGGCCTCGGGGCTGCGGTCAGGTTGGGGGAGACCCGCGCGGGCAAAGGAGCGGGAAGAATGGGGAGTAAAGGGATCGGGCAGATCTGAAGGCGCCGAGAAAGAAACAAAGAGAGCCTGAGATTGGAACGCGGGGTGGGGGCGAGCACAGCGCAGGAACGCAGGGCTGGGGCCCCGCGCAGCCTCGCGCACCGCCCGCTAGGAAAGGGGGGCTGCTCCAGCCCGCGCCTCTGTCCATCGGCTTGTATTGGCGGGGGGAATGCTGGGGGGAGGGGAGGGTCTGTTGAGGGACCTAACGGGTTCAGTCCAGCTTCGGACGGCGGGAGTTGCGAGGGGCGGTGGCAGAGGAAAGCCCGAGGGAGAGGGGTGGGGTCGCTGAGTCACCAGCGGTGACTCACCGCGCCCTGCTGTCCCGCGGATTGAGGGCTCCTAGCGGTTTAGGGGAAACCGTTAGACCAGATTGACTCAAGTCTCCGCGGGCTCCGCGCGCGCTGCTGGTTTTCAGTCCTACCAACTTAGAGCTGGCCCACCGCTTTGATGTGTGCGTTCGGGCCCTAGTGGGACAAGAGCTCCCCCTAAGTTCTTAAGAACTCGCTAAAGCCTGGCTTTGCTCGAATGTGCGGACTTCTCCTTAGCAAGAAATTTGTGCAGCCTTTGGAGAGGCGCCCTGCTTGGGCCTCCGGGATCATATTGCACCGAGGAGGCTTTTCTTGCAGAGTCCCCGCCCTCGTCCCTCCGGTCTCCGCTCGCTCTTCCCCCTCCCCCCATAAAACCACACCCAACTTTTTAAACAAGATCTGAAGATCCTGGGTGAAAGAGGAAACTCGACGTCCGTAGTTTCAAAGTCGAACTCCGTAATCAGTGGTTTTTACGCTGGTGGAAGTTATTAAAGGTATAATTTGAGCCAATTAAAGAATTAAGGTGTTGCTTAAAAACCCCAGTTTGATTAATAAGTTCAAATGAAAGGCAATTATATAACACACATGACGGAATGTTTGGCGGCAGTAGATTTATGTGTTAATTTTAGGACAGCAATGCACAGTGCAGGGTTCATAGTGATTTCTCTGGGAAATGTCACAGGTCCTGTTTTCCAAAAGAATTCGTGCAATTGACCTTGGGGTGAGGGGGATAAAACTACGGAGCAAAAAACTTCGCGTCCAAGATACGGAGGGAGAATTCAGATTCGGTCACCTTAACCTTTCTAGGGAAATCACTCAACGCAAGGGCTGTTTTTTCAATACTAGTAACGAGCAGAACTGAGTACTAACCCGCCAAGGGAGATAAAGGGAGGCTAGGTAAATCAGTCTTCTTGTGATTCAGTAGCAATTAAAAAAGCACAGGGTTTTTGAGTATTTAGATTTATGGTGTACTGAAAGGATTCACTACAGAACCACTGTAAAATTGATTCTGCAGTGGATAGGAGGAAAAAAAGTATTTCCCTCTTTTTTTTTTTTTTTTTTTTGGTGGGGGCAGGGGGTACTGCAGGTTACCTGGTATTTAAGAAAAATAATTGAGAGGCAAATGAAGAGTTTATTCTGGCTTCTTTGGACAAGCCTCTTTTAGGCTATATTTTGTTTACCTTATCCCAGTTCACTCTTGCAAATGGTGCTGCTAAGGTGGAATTACAGGACTCTACTGCCCAGCTCACCTGCTGTGGCTTTCTTTTATTCTGTCTTTCACTGGGAGGCTGCAGGTCATTTCCCAAGAGCATTCCTGGGGCTGGGTGCCCTGGAGGACAGGCCTGTGCTCTGAGTTACCATCTTGCTTTCTGAGAGCCTTTTATTCAAGCCACTGTTCAGCAAATGTCACCATTGTGAGTTTGCCTGGAACTCTTAGAATGAGAAAAGTGATCTCCCTATGGGAGGAAGAGAGTGTGGAACTCACTGCTACATGCAATGCTGATCCCAGGGCAATGTGGTGGCACTGTCAGGACGCTTGCTGACTGACTCACTGTGGAAAAGGAGGACAAAGCATTGGTGGGGTGTGGCACTGCGCCCTGCTGGTGCCCATAGCCAATTCCTCAGGCCTGTAGTGATGGCTCCTGGAATGGGCACTGGTCCTCTTCATCATTTCAGGGATAGGTAGCTCTTCCTTTTAACCTGTCCCTATTCTGAAGTCTCAGGGCTGTGATAGGCTGCTCTTTTGCCACAGACATGTTTGTTTGATGCATATAAAATGTATAAAAGTGTAGGTGTTCTGTAATCCCAGCATTTTGGGAGGCCAAAGCAGAAGGATTGCTTGAGATCAGGAGTTTGAGCCAGCCTAGGCAGCATAGTGAGACCCCATCTCTACAAAAAAAAAAAAAAAAAAAAAAATTAGCCAGACGTGTTTGTGCACATCTGTGGTCCCAGCTGCTTGGGAGACAGAGGTGGGAGGATTGCCTGAGCCTTGGAAATTGAGGCTGCAATGGGCTGTGCACACCACAGCACTCCACCCTGTGCAACAGAGTGAGAACCTGACTCAAAATAAAGTATATGTGTGTCCTATACACACATAACACATATACATACACACATATACAGTGTTCAGTGTTCCCTTCCTGTTAGAAAATACCATCGCTTTTTGTGAACTGTAAGAGAAGTGAAAGCTACAAAAACACTTTCACTCATTCATGTAGAATTCATAAGGTTTAAGAATTCCTTTCATTCTGAGATAAGATGTACAGTGCCTCAATCAATGGGAGATAGCCATCAGTCAGGGAGATCAATGAATCTGAACTCACATCCTTGAGTGAGACAACTCAGCCTGCTCTCCATGCTACCCATGTTCTTAGCTATCTTTTGGGTACACAGAGATAGCTTTCCCCGGGTTTTGTGTTTACTTTTTGATTGCTATGAAAACCTATCTCAGAAGTATTTTTAAGTGCTAGACTAGGAAGCTGCTTTCCACACTGCATGATGCAAGTTGCATATAAATAAAGACATGGTGGTACATTTCATAACCTACCACATCTAAATTACCACCAGTGATTGTGGAATTTGCAAGCTGTCATGATATCAGTTGAATTGGGTGACTTAAACTGACAGAGCAGCCAGCCGTGTGGACAGAAGCTTAGTGGCCTATGGAGGCTTTGGGAAAGCTGGCTAGTCATGCCAAGAGAACAGCATGTAACAGGACTGTTTGGATGGAATGTTAGACAGAAGGAGGGTACAGTGAGAGGGTGAAAACCACAGCAAAACCTAAATGCCGTGGAAATACGAATAATAATAATAAATAGTATAATAAGTGCTTTAAATTTGATGCCAACTGGATGACCAGCACTGTGGATACATTTAATTTAACTTAATGCTCTCACACCCTCCTGCAAGATAGACTTGATGATCCATTTCACTAATGAACAATCTAAGATGCAGGCCAGCAATTTTCTTGTGTTTGTACGACTAGCAGGGGAGGGAAGAAGGGGACAAGAGTTTGCATGGAGGCGTTTCTGACTCTAAATGCACTTCTCTTTTCTGTTTGCCTTGATAACAACATTTTGCTTACTATCAACTAGTTCAATTCAGAAACATTATGTTCCAGGAACTGAAGAGTTGAGATGATTAACACAGATCTTGCTTCAAAGGGGCAGATTTTTAGAGGAATTTGGCAGACAGCTACAACACCACGTTTTATGTTATTCAAATGGTGTAACAGGGATCTTAACATATAAGAAGGGAGATTTGTTTTCACCTGTATTCTACAAACTTACTTTCGTTTGTGAGTTAAACATTTTCACCTAGATTCTGTTTTGCCTTTTCAGAGGACTCGCATGCAAGATTAGGTTTAGCTCATCTCACACCATAAAACCCATGAACCACGGTCGCTTCCCCCTCCCAGCTTCCCTGTCTATTCAGGGCAATACAGCAAAATAACAAGATTGGAAACTTTCACCCTTGCCACTTCCTTACTCTTTGATCTCAGATCCAATGAGTATCATGTCCCACTGCTTCCTGGATCCACTCCTCTGTTACGTTGCTATCACTCAGTTCCAAGCCATTTCATGCCTCCTTCCTGCAATACTGCAATTGGCTTCCATTCCTCCATGCTTTCTTTTCTCCCACCAATGCATCTATCTTCAAGCTCTCACCTCTTTTTCTTAAAAACTTAATTTTAATATATTTGTATTATATATTTAGAGGTAAAGACTTGCTCTGCTGCCCAGGCTGGATTGTAGTGGCACAGTCCTAGCTCACTGCAGCCTCGAACTCCTGAGCTCAAGTATTCCTAGTGCCTCAGCCTCCCAAGAAGCTGGGATTACACATGCGTGCCACCCATGCCCAGCTAACTTTTCATTTTTATTTTTGTAGAGCCAGGATCTTGCTATGTTGCCCAAGCTGGTCTTGAACTCCTGGACTCAAGCAATCCTCCAGCATTGGCCTCCCAAAATGTTGGGATTATATGCATGAACCTCTACGCTTGGCCAGAAACATCATTCCATAGACGTCCTGAATTGCTCATCCCCCTCATTAGAATGTAAGCTCCGTAAGGGCAGGCAGGAATTTTTCTCTCTTTGTTCACCATTCTATCTCCAGTGGCTAGAGGAAAGCCAGGCACATCTGTTGAATGTATGAATTAATACATGAGTAGTTCAGAGAAGGAAAGAATGGTGTGGGGGCCAGTATTTGCTGGTGCTTATTATGTTTAAGCATTGTGCTAGTCACTTAAGACATGACAACATTTAATCTTCACAAGGTATCATGATATACAACTTTCATTCATTTACGGCAAACATAATTATTGAATATTTACCATGTGCCAGTCACTCTGGTAGACATTGGGGAAGGGATCAAAGCAGGTATGGCCCAAAGCCTCTTGGAACATAGTGTTGAGTCTGTATATATGTATATGATTCAGAGAGACAATACTTGTAAAAGAACAAACAAAATAATTGCAAGTAGTGATAAAGGCTATGAGAGAAACAGAAATTTTGCTGCAGAGGAGGTTGAGGATCATAGCTAACTGGTGGCCTTTGGAATCGATGTTAAGTATGCATCTCCATCCTCATTTTCCACTGTTCCCCCGAGGCAGCAATTTCAGTAGAACCCTAAGCTCCTTCTCATTCCATGAACATAGTATATTTTCCCCACATGCTGATGTGGGGATGTGGTGGTCTTTCGTCATATTCCATTCAACAGATCCATGTATTCATATTTTTTCTTGCTCTGCCTGCAATGATTTTTGGTATATTCAGGTAAGTAAGATAATTTAATGCCTCTAGGGCTCTCATAGCCTTGTGTAAGGATAAGCAGATAAGGAGTTGGAATACATAGCAGAATGTAGTCAGTACTGTTGCACAGATAGGATGAAATGCTGAAGAGTTTAGATGGAGAAATAATCATTGCAGCACTACTCACAATAACAAAGACATGGAATCAGCTCAGGTGCCCATTAACAGTGGACTGGATAAAAAAAATGTGGTACATATACACTGTGGAATACTACATAAGCATAAAAAAGAATGAAATCATGTCCTTTGCAGCAACATGGATTACAACTAGAAACCACTATCCTAAGCAAATTAATGCAGGGACAGAAAACTAAATACTCCATATTCTCACTTCTAAGTGGGAGCTAAACATCAAGTATGCACAGACACAAAGATGGAAACAATAAACACTAGGGATTCCAAAAACCGGAAGGGAGGGAGGAGGCAGGGGTTGAAAGACCACCTATTGAGTACTGTGTTCGCTATTTGGGGAAAGGGATCATTAGAAGCCCAAATCTCAGTATCACACAATATACCCATGTAACACACCTGCACAGGTACCCCAAATCTTTTTTTTTTTTTTTTTGAGATGGAGTCTCACTCTGTTGTCCAGGCTGGAGTGCAGTGGTGTGATCTCAGCTCACTGCATCCTCTGCCTCCCGGATTAAAGCAAATCTCCTGCCTCAGTCTCCCAGTAGCGGGGACTACAGGCACACGCCGCCATTCCTGGCTAATATTTTATATTTTAAGTAGAGACAGGGTATCACCATGTTGGCCAAGATGGTCTTGATCTCCTGACCTCATGATGCACTCGCCTCAGCCTTCCAAAGTGCTGAGATTACAGGTGTGAGCCGCCATACCCGGCCAAATCGAAATTTTTTGAAAAAACTATAATACTATACTAAAAAATAAGCTAAATATTGTTGAAAAAAACAGATGATCATACCTACTTGGGGGAGATCAGAAAATATCATTAGATAGTATTTGAGGAATGAGCACAATTTCTACAGCTTATCATGGTTAAGAAAGGATGCTCTAGTGCTGGCCGAACAGTATAAGCAAAAACTGTGTGGGTGACAGAGTGCTGGGGACATTTAGGGAGCAGGAATAATCCCAGGGTTGCTGGATTATGGAGTATTTGTAGGGGAGAAAGGGAACTGAAAATCAACATGGAACCATGCGTTGGACGAGTAAATGCCAGGAAGAGGAGTTGATAATTAATGTGGTGGGTAGTGGGAATGCACTGTGAATTTCGAGTAGGAGAAAGACATGCTTGTAGCTGTATGTTAGGGGTGGAGAATGAATCAAGAGGCTTATTTGAGGGCTGCTTGAGATAGATCAAGTGAATGGTGAAGGGAGCCTGACGCAGAGATGATTCTAGCAATTGTGATGTTTAAGGGTGAGGGGGATAAGCAAACTCCAGTGTGCTCTGAGCCTTCTCAACAGGGTAATTAAAAGAATAGATGCGGCCGGGCACGGTGGCTCATGCTTGTACTCCCAGCTCTTTGGGAGGCTGAGGTGGGCGGATCACGAGGTCAAGGGATGGAGACCATCCTAGCCAACACGGTGAAACCCCGTCTCTACTAAAAATACAACAACAACAACAAAATTAGCTGGGTGTGGTGGCACGCGCCTGTAATCCCAGCTACTCAGGAGTCTGAGGCAAAAGAATCGCTTGAACCTAGGAGGAGGAGGTTGCAGTGAGCTGAGATTGTACCACTGCACTCCAGCCTGGGAGACAGAGTGAGACTCGGTCTCAAAAAAAAAAAAAAAAAAAAAAAAAAAAGAATAGATGCATTCTAGACAAAAATAATTATTTGGAAAGTTAATTTGCATTGAAAGACAGTTAATTCAGATCCCTTAACCTGGAAGTATCTTCCGTTCTCTAGTCTACATAAATTACAGCCTCATGAAGGTGAGCAGTAACTGCATAGTGTGGTTTTGCATTATCCAGCAGTGGTCACCAACCTTTTTGGCACCAGGGACCAATTCCATGGAAGACAATTTTTCCATGGACCAGGCAGGGCTAATGGTTTCAGGATGATTCAAGCACATTACATTTATTGTGCACTTTATTTCTGTTATTATTATACTGTAATATATAATGAAATAATCATACAACTCACCATAATGTAAAATCAGTAGGAGTCCTGAGCTTGTTGTCCTGCAATTACATGACCCCATCTGGGGGTGATGGGAGACAGTGACAGATCATCAGGCATTGCATTCTCATAAAGAGCACACAATCTAGGTCCCTGGCATGCACAGTTCACAATGGGGTTCACGTTCCTACGAGAATCTAATGCCCCCCGCAACAGTTATCAGACCATGACCCAGGGTCTACAGCATTTCTAAGCACTTCTAATCTGTTCACTTAAGGGAATACAGTTGACGGTCTTATATTGTCATTTAGCTGCTTTGAGTGTGTTAGTCTTGTTCCCACAGCTAGTATGAAATCATGAACTTCATCAGGATTCTCTAAAACAGTTTTTAAAACATCAGAAGGGAAAGAAAAACCATAAAGCCATTTCCGGGAAGGTATCTTTGAACATTTGAGGGGGGAGACACAGAACAATTCCCTGTAGACTATCAGTAATTTTTAACTTCGTCAAGGTCTAATTCACAGTCTAACAAGGAAAGAGAAGGTGGTAATGATGTAGGGGGAATACAAGATTTTAATTAACATATAGAGGAGAAATCTAGTGCAAAAATAAATTCCAGCTGATGTTAGACAAAGAAATAGAGCTAGAGTTTCAGTATTAGTTCACTTGATCAAAAAACAATAACAACCAGAAACAAACAAACAAAACCCATCAATCCAGTTATAAAAACCTCACGTCATTTGAAAGATCCCTAAATGACATCAACCCAGTTTAGTTACTGGCTGAGTGAGACTATCATAAGAAAACTAGCAGGTGTTTGCCCAGTGGCCTATAATGTTGCTTTTGCCATTTTTTTTTTTAAGGGAGAGAGAAAAAGGCCATGCCACAGCTAGAAAATTTGCCAAGTGCAATTGGCATCTTGGGAATTTACTCTGCCTACTTTGAAGAGGTCATGTAGTTCCCAAGTGGTAGACGTTTTTTCTCAATATTTAGGTAAGGGACCTAATGATAATTTTGTTTAACAGCACAATTTTCTTTTTCTTTTTAAACCTTTATTTTAGATTCAAGAGTTCATGTGTGGGTTTGTTATATAGGTAGATTTGTGTCATGTGGGTTTGTTGTACAGATGATTTCATCACTCAGGTACTAAGCCTAGTGTCCAATAGTTATTTTTTCTGCTTCATTCCCTCCTCCCACCCTCCACTCTCAAGTAGGCCCCAGTGTCTGTTGTTCCCCTCTTTGTGTCCACATGTTCTCAACACTTAGCTTCCACTTGTAAGTGAGAGCATGCAGTATTTGCTTTTCTGTTCCTGTGTGAGTTTATTAAGGATGATGGTCTCCAGCTCCATCCATGTTCTTGCAAAGGACATGAGGTGAGTTTTTTTTTTTGTTTGTTTGTTTTTTGAGACGGAGTCTCACTGTCACCCGGGTTGGACTGCAGTGGCACGATCTCAGCTCATTGCAACCTCTGCCTCCCGGGTTCAAACAATTCTCACTGTCACCCAGGTTGGAGTGCAGTGGCACGATCTCGGCTCACTGCAACCTCTGCCTCCTGTTTTCAAGCAATTCTCCGGCCTCAGCCTCTGGAGTAGGTGGGATTACAGGCACATGCCACCATGCCTGGCTAATTTTTGTATTTTAATAGAGATGGGGTTTCATCGTGTTGGCCAGGCTGGTTTCGAACTTCTGACTTCAGGCAATCTGCCCACCTCTGCCTCCCAAAGTGCTGGGTTTACAGGCGTGAGGCACTGCTCCTGGCTGATGTCGTTCTTTTTTATGGTGGCATTGTATTCCATGGTGTATATATACCACATTTGCCTTAGCCAGTGTACTATTGATAGGCATATCAGTTGATTAATTTTCTGTTAAAAAATGGAAAAACTTTTAATATAAATTTTTATTTGCCTTTGTGGTAACCTATGACATTGGAAGGGGATTACTGGTCATCTGTATCGTCATAATCTCTTTCCTGTAAATCTGGGAAATACAATGTAGCTCCATCTTATGTATTTCAAAACTGATTAGTGAATTGACCAATGAATTGAGCCATATTTCCAAAAATGAACAATTGGGAGATGCTTTAACTCAGGCATATCACATTCACACAGCCAGTGACTTGATTTTCTTCAGCATATTAAATACTATATTTAATTGTGAATATGTTTGATAAACTCAGAATCTAAAATAAACCTCTCAAGCTTTGGTTTCTGAGTATGATGACAAAGACCAATATGATTTGCAGAGGTCAGAAATGAAAATCAAAGGCAAACTCTAGGGAAAAAAAAACACAAAGTAACCCCAAATGAAACCATGCAGCAAGTGGAAGGAAATATAAAATGACAAAATGGCGATATGCAAGGATGAAAAGATGAGGAAATTCATTAAAATTACAATAGATATAAGTAAAGAAAGACCATTCAGAGTTAACTGTAGCAGAATAAAGGGTTTGGCAGCCCTCTTAGTAATTCTCCCGTGACGATTTCTAAACTGCTGAATAAGGTTTTTTATTTCTAATTAGCTAAGTACTAGAAATATTTTCTCTAATGTGACTCATATGAATATGTGACATGAGGACAAAAATTTCTGTGGAACTCGAGCTTAATATAGATTAAATACATGTTCTTTGTAACATAAATTATGAGAAATTGTTCTGATACAGTATTATAATTTCCTCGAATGGCATCTCTAGAACTTTAGACAGGTGTCATAGAATATACTGCAGAGATGTTTATGTGTTTGATTAGGGTTTTTTCCTTTTTTTTTTTTTTTTTTAAGACAGAGTCTTACTCTGTCACCCAGGCTGGAGTGCAGTAGCACTATTTTGGCTCCAACCTCTGCCTCCCAGGTTAAAGCGATTCTCCTGCCTCAGCCTCCCGAGTAGCTGGGATTACAAGCGCCCACCACCACGCCTAGCTAATGTTGTATTTTTAGTAGAGATGGAGTTTCACCACGTTGGCCAGGCTAGTCTTGAACTCCTGTCTTCAAGTGATCCACCCTCCTCGGCCTCCCAAAGTTTTGAAATTACAGGCGTGAGCCACCATGCCAGGCCAGCGTTTCTCTTTTACTAACTCTGGGCTGGCTTTCACCTGTTCCTTGACTAATAGTAGGTCCTTGAGTGAACCCAAAACAATGATAGCCAGGTACACTCATTGCTAAAACTGGAGTCTGACCTGGATAGAAAGGCTAAACGTAACCATAATGATTGCTTTCATATAGGTGCCTACAATATATAAAAGCAATCATTATGTACTGCTCATGGGTTAGTTATTTAATCCTCACAACTGCCCACTTTGACATATGAAGAAACTGAGCACAGAGAAGGTAAGTCGCTTATTCAAGTTCATCCAGCCAAGAAGTGGCACACTTGAATACAGGACTTCTGGCTGCAGTCCCTAACCTCTAAACCTCACTGCCCTGTGGTACTTTATATGCGATGGTAATTTTGTATCACTGTTGGGGGACATCCCCCACGTTTCTTTAGCATTGTTATCGCGATGTTTGTCACTTTGGTCTACTTTTTTCCTGTTCTGATGCAGCAGCAGGACCCATTTTGATTCGGAGAATACCCTTAATGAATCATCAGGAAGTCCACAGACAGCTTTAGGGGTTTTCTATGGAGTTCTCCTTTCTTAATTCTGACTCAACCCACCAGAATGAATGGATAATTACGGCATTTGAATCTTGCATACAATTAAGTGAATAAAAATGCTTGGCCCCATTTGCTAGAGGCAAAGAAATAAAACTGACGGCAGTTTTGGAACATATTACTTCTATCAGTAAAAACAACTTCTCCCTATACTTACTGTCTATTGGTTTGATTTTTAGGAAGATTTATTAATATTTTAGTCCTTCATGGTACTACTATTGTGCAATCCAAGAATTATGGGGGAGTTTCTGGAAATGAGAGGAAGCTCAGGGAATTACAGGCAACCAAGATTCTCAAGGCCAAACCCAAACGGCGTTACTGATAATACACATGTGCTTACTAGCCAGTTTTTAGATTTTCTTGTTTAATACTAATCTCATTGCTTTTGTAGATCAGATTTCCCTAAGTAGTGCTCATTAGTACCAGGTTTATTTTCAAACAGAGCATGCTTAATGTACTTCACCTGTCTGTAAGGGGGACAGCAGCAAACACCACAGTCCCATGGTATATATAAGGGAAAAAGAAGGCATATACATGTTAAAAAGCCTGATGAAATCCTAACTCAGTAGGGTCACAATTACTTCATAGATTGGATTATTTTGGAAAGAACTAGCAAAATCCATTTTTGGATATATTTTGACTCTTTTTTTTTTTTGAGATAGGATCTCACAATGTCACCCAGGCTAGAATACAGTGACACCATCACAGCTCACTGTAGCCTCGACCTCCTGAGCTCAAGTGATCCTCCTACCTCAGCCTCTTGAGTAGCTAGGACTACAGGCACATGCCACCATGCCCAGATAATTTTTTAAATATATTTTGTAGAGGAAGGGTTCTGCCATGTTTCCCAGTCTAGTCTCAAACTCAGAGCTCAAGTGATCCCTCCTCAGCCTCCCAAAGTCCTGGGATTACAGGCATGAGCCACTGCACCTGCCCAGCCTGTATTTTGAGTCTTTATGTGTGCCAGCTTCCTTCTAGGTGCTAAGGACACAGAAATGAATACCACCCTCCCTCGCTCTCAGAGGGTTCCCAATCTGCTCCTCTTTTCTTTGTTAAATCATTTTGTCTTCAAGTCTTGCATAATGTGGTGGCCACATTGAGACCTAGTTGAATAGTTTCACAATAACTCCCTTCGGTCAGAGGGCCTTGGTGAAATAACTTTGACTTTTCCTCTGAAATCCATGGAAATGCAAAGTTTACTGTTTTGTTCTCCTTGATAAAATATAGCATAATAACTAGTTGCTGGGTTACTACCTAAAACACAGACTCCAAACTGCAGCCGGGAAGGGCAGTTAGCAATTAAGTAAAGGAAATGACTATGACTAGTGGGTTTGAAACCCAACACACAGCCCATATCCGTCTTAGCATAGAGAGGCATTGATGTTACTTAGGCAACTTTTATCACTAAGGAAGTAGTTTTGGTGACTCATGCTCATACAGAGTAACTTATTTCAAGTTCTGGGTGTTTAGTAACCTTACCATTTTGCTTCTGTTTTCTTCTTTTTGGACTCAGACAGCAAAGCTCCATTTGGATGACATAGATTTATTACTTGGTAGTATATTAGGTATTGGCGGTCCCACATTTTGAGATTTAATGGACTCATGGTGATCAGAATAAAAGGTCAGTATTTCCTACAATATATTAATATGTTAAAGGTAGAACTAATATCCTATTTTCTAAGCAGAAATATTATCATATTAACATATCTTATTAAATGTCTTAGTTGACATTTCTTGCCAATTATTTTTTATTTAATGTAACAATGCTGTTTTAAATACTAGTCAGTATTTTAATAACTAAAATGAAATACTGAAGAATTTTATACTATGACATAACATGCCTTATTTTTTCCCCAAATAGTTGAAAAATGGAATTATATAATCTCTACTGAGGTTTGCTATTACAAGAGGAAGGAATCCTAAGGAAATTCACTGGCCAGGTTCTCGGTTCAAATTTTACAGCCCACCTGCTTGATGGCCCAACAGCATTTACTTATTGACAATTCACAATTTTCTTCTGTGTTAAAAATAGCAGAGAAGTTGTAGAAAAATTAGTTAAGTAAAAGAGTTATAGGTTGCTCATGTGTTTGGAGAACAATACGGAAAAAGTTACTGTTGACAGAGCAAGCAAGCCACAAGCCGAGGACCTAAGCTGACTTCTGGGGCAGTGCAGGAGCATCGTGGCTTGGGCTCCAGGGTTTGCTGGGAACCTTGGAGGTGCCAGCTTCCAGTGTGGTGAGCCCAGGACTTACCTGAATCACTAGTATACCTTTTGTCCTAATTCTGGAAATCATGTCATAAATCTCAAAATTTGGACAGTGTTACTTGAGCTGCTTTTATTTTGCTTTCCATTGAGCCCTTTTCTGTTTTTAATTTTGTGGCTGGAAAAGCTTGAAAAAGGCAATGAGTCATGACAATATTTCTTTTCTTCTCCAGATAGAAGCCTTCGATGTGAGGCCCAGGCATCGGGTATCATGTGTGTGATTCACGAGCCTTGGCATCTGAATGATTTTCTGGAAGAACTCATTAAGACAATATGTTGGGGATGTACTAGAAGTGATTCTCAAAATGTGGTACTCAGACCTGTAGCTTCAGTGTCACCTGAGAATCTGTTAGAAAGTCCAGCTGTTAATCCCCACTTTAGACCAACTAAATCTGAAACTCTGGGGAGTAGGTGGGGCCCAGCAATTTGTGTTTTTACAAGACTTCCTAGGTGATTCGGAGAACCACTGTGCTGGTGAATTGTTCCTGTCTGTGGCCACACAGAATATAAAAAGTATAGGGTTGGAAAATGGGGAAACTGATGAGTGTTTGCTTATGAGGAAATGAAGAATAGACAGAAAAGCATGAGTTAACTTTTGGAATTCAAAAAGAAGCAATTTGTAAAAGCCAGGAATTTGATTTGCAGGACGAATTGCTTGCAGAATCTTTGCTCTTTCAGAGAGGGGCAATCCAGATCACTAGGTTACCGTGAAATATATTGGTATGGTTCTAAAATTCGAGAATAATCTCACCAGTGAGAAAGGCATACCTTTCCATATTAGGACAAAACTTCACATCAGGTTTGTAAAATCCTGTAAGATTCTTGTATCCCATTGTTGTGGCCAACTTGTTTGTCTCTGGAGACCCCAGTTTCTACATCTGAAAACCAGATGCATTCCTGCTCAGCGTGAGTTATCTCACTGAATGAAGAGAGAGATTCAGGATGTGTAAGAGCACTTGTGAAGCATTTGGATTACCAAGAAACGTGAAGTATAATAATCAAGAATGATTAATATAAAGACTGACGGTAAAGAGGTATTTAGAAGTTGATACAAAAAATGAGTTGCTTATTTCAGTCTCTTTGATGTATCTGCCTTTTGAGTGCTGACTCTGTCATGTATTCACTACTTGATTTTAAATGAATCACATTTTTTAAAGCTTTTAATCTGTTTCCTCAACAAAAATATAGTATTAATAGTATTTACTCACAGAATTGTTGTGAGAATAAAATGGATTCCATTGGCTTTCCCAAAAATGTGGAAATACAGTTTTAAAAAATAAAGCAATACCATTTTTGGATTTACTAGTGCTGTGACTTTTATTTTATGTCTGGGTTGGGGAATCCTAAAGGACTGTTGACATAATGACATCATCCAGGGGTTTGGAATAAGAGTATACATCAGCAAGTTTTCTGATTACAAAAAGTAACTATGTTTACTTTTCTGTTAATTCTTCAGTGGAATGTTTCAATTTTCTCATAGAATGGGGGAGATCCATTTATTAAGAGCTCTGTTTTATTAAAGAAAGCAAGTCTGGCGGCTCATGCCTATAATCTCAGCACTTTGAGAGGCTGAAGTGGGAGGATCACTTGAGCCCAGAAGTTCAAGACCAGCCTGGGCAACATAGCAAGACCCCATCTCTATGAAATTTTTTTTTAAATTAGCTGGCCATGGTGTTGTATGCCTGTAGTACCAGCCACTCAGGAGGCTGAGGTGGGAGGATCACTTAAGCCCTGGAGGACTAGGCTGCAGTGAGCAATAAGCTGTGATCATGCCACTGCACTCCAGTCTGGAGGACAGGGCAAGATACTGTTTCCAAAAAAAAAAAAAAAGGCAAATTTGATACTTTGTATCCTCTGAACTGAGAAAATACATTTCACTCATTCTTTCAGGAAAAGAAGTGGGACTCTGGAGTCAGAGAGTACCCAAGCTAAATTTCTCAGCTCCTCTGCTTGCTAATTATGCTACCTTGGAAGAGCCTCATTTTCTTGTTATAAAAAAATGGAGGTGATAATAACAGACAGTTGTATGTGCGTGAAATTTATATAAAATACATAATCAATTGTCTGGCCTAGAGTAAATACTCAATAAATGTTGATGGTGGTTGATGATACTGTTTAACTGTGGCATAAACAGGAGAAAAAGGAACCTGTGTCCAAAAACCAAGGGCAGGAAGGAATAAGACAAGAGAGCAGTTGATAAATGATCATTTTACAAATGAAAATTCATGCAGCTCCTATGACTTTTCCAGTCGTTTATTAAAACCAAACCATTCTCTGATCGCTTCTAATGAGAAAAGTGATCATAGTAATTTACGATGCTCACGTCTATATAACTTTCAAAATTTCAATCTTACCTGAGAGTTAACGTCTTCCCTCCCCTGTGCCTTTGGAAAGGGAAGTCCTGGGTTTCTCACTGTCCCTGCTTAGGTACCTCCCTTTCTCCTTCCTCATTTTGCTATGTTTTCTTGCTGCTGCAGGGTTAGAGCTCACAGAGGGAAAGAGGTGCAGGAGATAAGTAAACTCTTACTTGACAAGGGCTGTTGGTGGCCCTTAAAGCTGGCCCTTTTTCTAGTAGGTGCTTCTTTGGGGTTTTCTTATCTCTGAGAATTAACCTCTCTCTCTCTCTTTGTCTCTCTCTCTCTTTCTCAAAGCTTCCCTGAGAAAGGAATGCACTTGTGTTCTGCTTCTCTGTGACTGCTCCCACAGCCCTTAGGAGTGATTCAGTGGTATACTCCTTGTTCCTTTTTGCACGACACTTTTTTTCTTGTGGGTGAGCCCTTGAACAGGGCTAAGACAGCTTTTTTTCTTGTATGCCTCTGATTTATCCAAGGGAGTCACTTTGCCTCTCCAAACTCAAAGCTTATGGGGTTACATTTTAAAGTCTCTGGGTGGTTCTCTGAAGCTCCTTGTCTCAGGCTTGAGGTGAGAGGCAGACAGCCCCTATGGCATGTTGATAACTTTCTCCAAAGACCTTCTCTGTGTCTTCAAGAGTCTTTAACTCTTTTATGCCTTCAACATGAGTATATGATTGTAAGAATCATGTAACTATTGCTGCAACCCTTCCTTCAAAAAATTTGCATTATATTTCTGTATTTCACTTTGGAATATGTTTCCAGTGTTTGAGTACCTTAGGCAAAATATCCTTTTTTTTTTTTTTTTTGAGAGACAGTGTCTCATTAGTCACCCAGGCTGGAGTGCAGTGGTATGATAGCTCCCTGCAGCTTCAAACTCCTTGGCTCAAGTGATCCTCCTGCCTCAGCCACCTGAATAGCTGGGACTACAGGCACACACCCCCATACCTGGCTAATTAAATTTTTTTGTTTTGTTTTGTTTAAAGGCTGGTCTTTAACTTCTGGCCACAAGGGATCCTGCTGCCTTGGCTTCCCGAAACACTGGGATTGTAGACGTGAGCCCCTGCACTGCCATGGCCAAAATGTGGTCTTTAGCACATTTAAAGGTAAAAGGGAGGAATAAATCACTTTGCGGATGCCCCGACTTTACAGACCATCCTGTAGGAGATGGGGCTGCCAGGGAGAAGATCGTTTACATACACACGGCTGGTAATTTTTTTTTCTTTTTTTGAGACAAACTCTTGTTGCCCAGACTGGAGTGCAATGGCCCAATCTCAGCTCGCTGCAACCTCTGCCTCCCAGGTTCAAGCAATGCTCCAGCTTCAGCTTCCTGAGTAGCTGAAACTAAACGCATGCGCCACCACGCCCAGTTATTTTTTTGTATTTTTAGTAAAGACGGGATTTCACCATGTTGGCCAGGCTTCTTTCGAACTCCTGACTTCAGGTGATCACCGACCTTGGCCTCCCAAAGTGCTGGGATTATAGGCGTGAGCCATTGCACCCGGCCAATTGTGACTTTTATGGTACTTGGTCTAATCACAAAATAGAGCTTTAAAGGTGAGTGATTTTTGGAATGTTTATATTTGGTATATTCCTCATAGGCAGAATTTTGAAAGCGTGCTTATCCGAGGGCGGACATATTATTGTTTTGGGAGCTAAAGTGTGTTTAAAACATAACACAGGCCGGGCGCGGTGGCTCACGCCTGTAATCCCAGCACTTTGGGAGGCCGAGGCGGGCGGATCACGAGGTCAAGAGATCGAGACCGTCCTGGTCAACATGGTGAAACCCCGTCTCTACTAAAAAAAAATACAAAAAAATTAGCTGGGCGTGGTGGCGCGCGCCTGTAGTCCCAGCTACTCGGGAGGCTGAGGCAGGAGAATGCTTGAACCCGGGCAGCGGAGGTTGCAGTGAGCCAAGGTCGCGCCACTGCACTCCAGCCTGGCGCCTGGTGACTGAGTGAGACTCTGTCTCAAAAAAAAAAACAAAAAAAAACACATAAAATATAACAAATATGAAATATAAGTCGTAAGATGATTCCAGATTCCCATGTATATTGAAATACATCAGCCTTAAGACAAATTAAACAAAATATATATGTATTTTGTTTAAATTGTTATTTTTTGCACTTCAGGCATAAATATTTTTAAATATGAAAACTCCCACATAAACATATGTGTACAACTCAGCTCCTATCAAAAATGCCTGTGACTGCCTTGCCAGAGTTTTGGAGATGAATAGTCCGGCACAGTGGCGCATGCCTGTAATCCCAGCACTTTCGGAGACCGAGGCGGGCGGATTACAAGGTCAGGAAATCGAGACCATCCTGGCCAACATGGTGAAATCCCCTCTCTACTAAAAAAAAAAAAAAAAAAAAATTAGCCGGGCATGGTGGTGCTCGCCTGTAGTCCCAGCTGCTAGGGAGACTGAGGCAGGAGAAACGCTTGAACCTGGGAGGTGGAGATTACAGTGAGCCGAGATCACACCACTGCACTCTGGCCGGGCCAACACAGCCAGAACAAAAACAAAAACAAAACAAAAACAAAAACAAAAAAAGACATTCAACAAACTTAAGTTTTTTTTTTTTTTTGGAAGGGGGAGGATGGAATCAAGGTTAACAGAAGAAAGTGCCTTTTAATTTTTGTATTCTTTTGTAATTTGTTTTACCTCTGGAAATTAGCATGTATCATTTCTTAAATTCAGAAAAAGTCAGCATTTAAAAATGGTATATCTCTTTGATGTGTTTAATGAAGTACAGTACTGATAATGATAACATATTAGGTGAAAAAGAGCAAGGTATAAAACATATGCAATCAGACGCTGATCTGGGTAAAATACAATTAGTTCAAAGACTATGGGGAAGACACATCAAAATGTTAGCTATGGCTGTGCACAGTGGCTCACGCCTGTAATCCCAGCACTGTGGGAGGCCAAGAAGGGCAGATCGGTTGAGGTCAGGAGTTTGAGACCAGCCTGACCAACATGGTGAAATCCTGTCTCTACTAAAAATATAAAAATTAGCCAGGTGTGGTGGTGCATGCCTATAGTCCCAGCTACTTAGGAGGCTGAGACAGGAGAATCACTTGAACCCAGGATTGTGCCACTGCATGAGTATTTTACCATTAGCAAAATAGAGAAAAAATGATCAGAAGAGAGACTCTTGCAGTTCTACTGGGCTTTCAGTCCTTTGGGCTTTTCTAATGTTTGTTTAAGCCCCTTTCACTTTAGGTGTTAATTAAAAATTTGTTTTCCAAATAATAATGCCTCATCTCTCTAAGGAACGAGTGATATTAAAACTGCTTTTTGATTTTTAAACTCTGAACCCTACAAAGATATATAAATAATGCTGTTTGTTGCTTTCTTTTTCCACCCTGTTCTAGGATTTGGTCCTAAAATGAAAGGAGAGTTTAAAAAAATGACATGTAGATTCCTGACATTCTTTCCTAACCAGAATCATGTCTAACTCCTAATATGAAATTCTTCCTCAAAATATATACTAACTCCCTTTCGTTTTTTATTTGATGCCTTCCAGCCTATTTTTTTCCTAAAAAAAAAAAACTGGTATTATCTTCCTAATTCCCTTCTTTTAAAAATATGGTTGTGTGATTTGTAAATAAATGTGTTGACCTGCAGAATATGAACTTACGTGACATTGAGCAAATGACATGAAGTGTTCTACTTTTTATTTGTAAAAAAAAAAAAAAAAAGTGAATATTAAAAAAGAAAAGCTGATAGGTCTAAAATGGTTTAATAAGCATTCTGAAAATTTATAAAGTTATTTGAAATGTATAAGTCATTATTGTGTTATTGATATTTTTCTATTAAACATACTTTTTCTGTCTTTTGGAATATGGTCTATTTTGGTCAGCCAGTATTCTCTGAGTGACTAAACACAGTACCATTGGAGGATTTCTATAGTTTAACTTAGCAGTAATTACCTTAGATGGAAACAAAACACTTCAGTCTTGATCAGCAGGAATAAGTTTAACTCTCTAAAGGTTGATAGCCTCTAGAACATTCCAAGTATGAGGAGAAAGTTTGAAAGATACAATGTGCTTGTATGTTGTAA
Source organism: Ateles fusciceps (assembly GCA_036589455.1). Taxonomy (NCBI): domain Eukaryota; kingdom Metazoa; phylum Chordata; class Mammalia; order Primates; family Atelidae; genus Ateles; species Ateles fusciceps. The sequence continues at coordinate 10,314,045 of JAZHEH010001064.1, forward strand.
TATGCACACATAAGTGACTTTGAAAACTGATAAGAAACTTTTTAATAATTTAAAATAATACAAAGGTTTTTTTCTTAAAGAGTGAATAGATATAGCAATGGCAGTACTATGGACGTGTTTTTTCACCTGAAAAGATTGACGGCTATAACAGAAAACAATAAAGAAAGACATTTTGTTAGGCAATATGCAAATTAATCTCTTGGTAATATACCCATTATGAAAACATACTAGGAAAATAATTCTCTCTATTGTTAGGAAAAAATAGGTTATATATTATGACAAAATTGTTCAGAAAGTGAAAGGAAACCAGTATTTATTGTTCTAGGCAGATTATGGAAATATACATTGATATACATATATCAGTGTGTGTGTATATATACAGACACACATATATATGTGTATATGTATATACATGTATAATTGAAATATATGTGTATGTATATATATGTGCTGATATATATACAAATATACACACATACATACATTGTGTATATATTGAAATGTACATAAGTATACATTGTATATATACACACATTATACATATATTGAGATGTACACATAAATAATATATGTATATCTCAATTGAACACATATATAATTGATATGTGTATAATTATATCATATACATATGATAAATATGCACACACACACACACAATTATCTTGTTATCAAATATTGCCTGTTTAATATGTGAAGAAAGACAGTGTTTGAGGCAACATCTGTGGTAATCCATCTAATTCTAAGGACCATGTTCTTTGTAGTGTATCAAGCTGTCTTTGCAGGAGTGATTGGACAGGGAATATGTTATAAATGTTAAAAGTTTGTGAGATAGTCTCTTTTTTGTGCAGCTATGTTAACATTTTTTTGTCTAGCTTTTATAACATGCCTTGCCTTATCGGATCAAGTTTGCTTCCTAGATCTCAGAAGTTGCCTTGAGTCCTCTGGTCAACCTCAGGAAGTGACATATTAGGGTTCCTACGACTGCTTTGGTTTAGATCCCTGGCTTTGCCTCTGGGTGTAGGGGGCCGGCTGCGGACCAACTGAGCCTGCTTAGTATCTTCTACACTAAGTTACAATGTAGCTCTTGCTCTGCCTCTCTCTCTTTGTTCCCCATTCCAGAGGAGATGTTCTTCGAACAAAAGGCTTTATCTCTAAAAATAGTTTGAAAACAGGGGTATCACACATAGTCCTTAAGATACTTTCTAGTTCTAACTTTCTGTGAAGTTATAAAAGCAATTTTAAAGAATGGATCCCACTATATTGACTTTAAAATATCATCCTTTAAATTTGCCGCAAAATATTTTTAAATCGGGAATTTCAGAAAGAGCCTCCAAGAGCAAAATCCATGTTAAAAATCTATGACTGAGTACTTTGAAATGGCAAAGTATGAGGCAAACTGCATGGTTTCTATTTTATTCGGCAGAAAATGTATAATTAAATTTCTTCATGATCCTTACTTTTAAAAACATGTTTTCGGCCAGGCGCGGTGGCTCACACCTGTAACCCAGCACTTTGGGAGGACAAGGCGAGTGGATCACTTGAGGTCAGGAGTTCGAGACCAGCCTGCCCAACATGACGAAACCCTGTCTCTATGAAAAATATAAAAATTAGCCAGGCATGGTGGTGCACACCTGTAATCCCAGTTACTCAGAAGGCTGAGGCAGGAGAATGACTTGAACCCAGGAGGCGGAGGTTGCAGTGAGCCGATATTGTGCCATTGCACTCCAATCTGGGTGACAGAGTGAGACTCTGTCTCAAAACAAACAAACAAAAAAACAACTCCTTAAAGACATCATGAAGTTCATTTTCCATCTGTTCTTTTTCTCCTGAAAGTTTATTACTTCCACTGACTGAACACATCTGGTGTTCCTGTTTCTTTTCTTCCAGGACAGTTTATCAGGAAGGTGACTGGCTAACAGAGAAGAGAAAGAATGTTTAACTGCAAAGTTTGCTTTTATTTGAGTTCGTTTTGCTCCATATTTGGGAAGGCATTTATTTAAAATTGGTGGTCAGTATGCAATAATTGATGCACACCTTCCATCACTGGCCATTTATTGATGGGCTATTCATCAAGGTCGTAACTAAAAGGGACCATCACTGCAGAAACAGCTTTGCCCAATAGAACTTTCTGTGGTGATGGAAATATTCTATATCCGTGCTGAGCAATATGGAACACTTGATATGTGCCTACCACGATTAACTTAATTATAATGTTATTTAAATTAATTTAAACTTAATTTACCGAATGTGGCTCCTGGTTATCCTATTGGATAGTGAGAATCATTTAAATTAGAAAAAATGCCCTATGCTTAGGAAATGAAAGTATTCAATTGCATTTTTTAACTATTGGCACTTTCATGGTCTGAAATAGATTACAAAGTTTTACACTTTGTTTTTTGTTCATTTGTTTGTTTGTTTTTTGAGACAGAGTTTCACTCTGTCACCCAGGCCTCCCAAAGTGCTGGGACTACAGGCATGAGCCACCACTCTGGCTGCTTTTTAAGTTTTTTTAAATTGCAAATCTCTTCAGTGCCTAGCGAATGAAAGAGTCAACACATGACTAGCTGCTATTAACAGATTCCCCTCTCTCCACCCAGGATCTCACCAGTTCATGCCTCCTGGTTAAGGTCACTGAAAACATTTTCTCTGAAGCTTGCCAGAGCTGTAGCTCTGGACTTCACAGCTATTCTGGTTCTTCTGGGAGTTCAGAGTTCAGGGGTATCTCTCTTACTATGAATTCTGCTGTCTGTTCTCTGACTTTCTCTATTTCCATGCTCAGTACCTCCTCAGTCAGGGCTGGGGCTTTTAATCCTCACAGCAACTGCATATCCTATTATTTATATATTTTAGAGGTGCACGGGCTCACAATGATGTATTGGCTTTCTCCATGTCACCTAGCTAGGAAGCAGCAGCAGCAGCAGACCTGTGCTTCCTGTCTACACTGTGGCTCTCAAGCTTGCGTTCTTAACCACAAAGCAAATCATTATAGAAGAGGAATTTTTTTTTTTTTTTTTGAGATGGAGTTTTACTCTTGTTGCCCAGGCTGGAGTGCAACGGTGCGATCTCAGCTCACTGCAACCTCCACCTCCCAGGTTCAGTGATTCTCCTGCCTCAGCCTCCCAAGTGGCTGGGATTACAGGCATGCACCACCACACATGGCTAATTTTTGTATTTTTAGTGGAGACAGGGTTTCATCATGTGGCCCAGGCTGACCTCAAGTGATCCCCCTGCCTTGTCCTCCCAAAGTGCTGGGATTACAGGCGTGAGCCACCTCACCTGGCCCACACCCGACTCCTTTTTATATTTTTAGTAGAGACAGGTTTTGCCATGTTGGCCAAGCTGGTCTCAAACTCCTGACCTCAGGGAATCCACCTGCCTCCACGTTGCAAAGTGCTGGAATTAAAGGCATGAGCCGCAGTGCACAGCCAGAAGAGGAAGAATTCTTTCAAATCAGTGCAGAGGGCAAACCTAAAAGAAACTGGACTTTAGGAGACTATAAGGAAGAATTTTCTAATCATTCCAGCTGTTCACAATGACACATTTCATTAGCAGTTTGCAAGCTGAGGCTTATTGCTCGTGGATCAGGAAAGTAGTAGAAGGCATTCTCAAAAAAGTGGTAGCTCCGAAGTGGTGAATGGGCTCTATGGGCACTTCTAAATCAAATTTGTAAAATTTACTCTCTTGAGGACATTCCTTATTGTCAATTTCTTCTCATTTGACTTTTTTATTTTCCATGCAATTCATAGAGACCATTCTTTTTTGGTGTAAAAACAATGCAACTTATTCATAACTGAAATTGGCATAAGCAGGGTGTCCTCAGCCTGTGAGACTGTATAGGAATCTACATCATGTTTCACTGAGAAATAGAGTGGCCTGGATCACGGAAATTCAAAGATGGTTGCAAATAATATTTTAAGCACTTGGAAAACTTTATTTCATTTTATTAGATATGAATGATCAGTGGAAGAACACATAGGAGAGGAAGATAAAAATGTCATTAGATTCCAAGCCCAGTGCCTTCAATAATTGAGTGTATGCGATTACTATTTTAATATGACCCATAGAATTGTGATGTGCCTCTTAATTATTTCTGATATGCGTTATTTTCCAGGTGCCTTTATTTTCCAGGTGTTAATTAACTTTTTTTAAAAGAAATGTGTTTTCTGCTTTTAGAGAAAATGTGCTGAATATACTAACATTCAAGTTTTGATACTTGTTTGCATTTTTAAAAGTGTGTCTTGTTTCTCTAATTAAAATATAGATAGTATTGTCCATATCACTGAGGATGATTTTATGGGAAACTATGGGACTAGACAGCTTTTCTTCTCTCTTATGAGCCTTCAGGATTTACTTTGGGAAAAAAGTATATCAATATATACTTTCATTCTGCTTATCCCACTTTCCTCCTCATCTACTCCTTATTATGCCACCTCCACCAACCCTCCCACTCTTCCCCCAAATCACATAATTTGTGCCAGTGATTGGAAGACATTTGCACACATAGCCCGAGAGGCCCTAATATCTACAGATGCTTCCATGGAGATAGTTGTAAATTATGATTATGGAGAGAGTTTTCATTCTTAAAATGATTATCACATGAGATAAGCTTTAGAGAGGAAATAATACATAAAGATGTGGCGTAGATTGGGCTAGAAAGAACTTGAAGGATTGAAGGATAGGTACAAGGGTGATCTGTATTTCAGAAGATGAGGGAGACTAAGGAATTGTAATGTGGATATTTCAGGCTGGGAGTCTAGACGGAAGGTTCCACTTGAAGTATAGGTCTTGAAGAAGGCTAGGAGATTTCTAGAGAAGGGAAAGAACACAGCAGAGAGGTGAAGTGAAGGGTACATTGGGGAACACCAAGCAGTTTCATTTATAGCAGAGTTCAAGAAAAGGAAAAAGCGAAGGAAGAAAAGTAAGTTCAGGATGACACTGGAAGATCCTTAAGTATCAGAGTAAACAGTTCGTAATCAGCCTGTGTGGGGGAAGGGGTTTGAGGCCCCTTCCTCTTAGGAGGTTGCTATTTTTCATTAATTTTCTCACGTTTATGTACTGTCTCTCCCCTACAGGTAAGGTCTTTTGTCATATTTATTTTGATTTATAGCATGAATGCGGAAAATTCCAGATTTGTTTAATATATTGGTTTTTGGCTGTATATAAATCACTATGACTACATAGCTCTCTTTACATTTGATGTGCTGATATTTATTTCTGGTGCTAACCTTATGTAATAAAAATGTAAAAAGTGTGCTTCATGCATTATACATATGTCAGTGTGTATATGGTTTCTGTAAGTTGAGTTAGTTTAAGAGTACATTTGCTGGCCAGGCATGGTGGCTCACACCTGTAATTCCAGCACTTTGGGAAGCCGAGGCGAGTGGATGACCTGAGGTCAGGAGTTCGAGACCAGCCTAACCAATATGGAGAAACCCCGTCTCTGCTAAAAATACAAAATTAGCCTGGCGTGGTGGTACATGCCTCTAATCCCAGCTACTCGGGAAGCTGAGACAGGAGAGTCACTGGAACCTGGGAGGCAGAGGTTGCGGTGAGCCAAGATCATGCCATTGCACTCCAGCCTGAGCAAAAAGAGCGAGACTCCATCTTAAAAAAACAAAAAACAGTACATTTGCTTAAAGCAGATAGAAAGAAGTCTTCTTTCTACATATTTCAAATTGAATAAATAATTAACATGTTGCCAAATCAGGTCTCACCTTTTCAAATTTGAATTCAGCCATGAATTCATTTCTTGGAACTGAAACACCCTCAGCAGTCCATGTCTCCCTGTTTCCTTCTCCTTTATCTTACAGATGAGGAAACCAGGGTCATCCCAAAGTCACACAACCAGTTAACTGGAAATGTCAGGGCTAAAGCTGAGTTATCTGGTATCTTTCTACCACACACCTCTTCATATCTGAAAGTGACTAACAAAAAGCAAAGCAAATGGTCAATGCATGTTTACTATTTAAAAAGTTAATTTCATAGACCACATCAAAATGAACCAGTGAATTCTATAATTTGGATGCAGTGGTTATACTTTTATTTGTTAACAGCATTACATTAACAGGCATGCAACATTTCTAGCAAATCAGTTATTGTTATTACAAGTGATATCACCAAGTTCCCCTAACAAAAATCTGTGGCAGTACTGGGAACAGACAAGGACACTTCATAATGGGAACATTTTTAATCCTCCATATGAGTACATTATTTTCATTTATAATTGAGTGTAAACCCCCCCTCCCCAAATTTCTAAGCTCCCCTCAACTGACTGAGTGAACTCCTCCACCAAGGGGATTCCAAAGAAACCTGAAAAACTAATTCAGGCCATGATGGGAAGGGGAAGGTCAGACATGCCTCATTATACTTTCCTCTCTTGGGAGTTCAGGCACAACCAGCCAGTATTAATATTAAAACAAGAGATCTTAAGACGGACAAAACAGACTCTTCTTAACAATAAGATACCGAAATTCCAAACTGACTCTAATATGGCATCACATGAAAGATAGCAGGCCCTAAAAGAAATCAATGCACTTTACCCTAAAATGTATTTCTTTGACATTTTGAAATGGCCCTGCACAGCCATCTCTTGTGGGGAAAATCTACATTCTATAGAGACTCCCCTTCCCTTTCTAGGTCTTTTCCTGATCCAAGAGAGATTTAACTAAGAGTCTGGCATCTTTTTACATGTGGTAAGAGACACTGGCCACCTATTCTCTCTGAAGCCTGTTACCTATGAGACTTCATCTACATAATAAAAACCTTGGTCTCCACCTTCCTTTAACCCAGACATAGTTCTTTCCGTTGATTCTAGGTCTTTAGATAACAACTTAACTCTTTCAACCAATTGCCAATCAGAAAAATCTTTGAATCCACCTGTGACCTGGAAGCGTTCCCCTTTTTGAGTTGTTCCATTTTTACCGACCAAGCCAAGTATACCTTGCATATATACTGATTAACGTCCTTATGTCTACCTAAAACCATTTAAACCCAAGCTGTAACCTAATCACCTTGGGCATATGTTTTCAGGATCCCCTGGGGTTGTGTCATGGGTCATGGTCCTCACCTTGGGCTCAGAATAAACCTCTTCAAACATTTTATGGAGTTTGGCTTTGCTCGTCAACATGAGCCTCTAACCGTTGGTTACTGGACCATCCTGAGGAATCAAGGCCCTAGCACTCACAGACCCATAAATAATCCTACATGATATTCACTGTGTATTCAATGTGGCTGTAATTTCCAAGTTAACGCATAATTAACCCCACTAATAGTCACAACACACATCCTCTGTGTTACTAGCACGCACACAGGGCTCTGTTGCTGGTGGACTTGTATCCTTACTTGTAATTCTGGAACCTTTCTCTAGGATGGAGGCTGGTCTGATTTATCTCCATTACCCCAGGGCAGGCACCACACAAGGCACACTGTAGAAAGAATGTTTGAATGTTCAGGCTTGTAAGTAACAGAAAAGCAGCTTGCCTGAAAAATGATTTTGTTCTGGCTTCTCACTAGTGTTAATTCACTTGGAAACCAAGGCAGTTTTCTCCCTTTTACTGAACTCTGGATTTCTTTTCCAGGCAAGCCCCCTGACACCAAAGAAGGAAATGGAGCGTAAATCAGGCTACAGAGTGGCTGCTATTCACTCGGGAAGCCTTATTGTTTTCTGTCCTTTGTTCTCCTCTCGACCCCTGCCAACCCCCAGGCCGCGCGACCCTCTGAAGCCCTGAGCCTGGAGCGGTAGGAGAGTGGGGGAACGGAAACGCCGCGGAACCAGAGGCGAAGGGAGCGGCGCGACAGAGGGCGGAGGAGCGACGGACCGGCAGGCCTAGCTCTGGGGCTGCGGCGGCTGAGGCGCGGGGATGGAGACCCTGCGGGTGCTGGAGCTGTACAGCGGCGTGGGCGGCATGCACCACGCGCTGAGAGGTGAGAGCCCATCGAGCACCCCTCTTTCTATTGGCTCACGGGGGTTGGTGGGAGCACCAGCGCCGGGAAGGGGTGGAGCGGCGAGAAGCTGGGGGCGGACACTGTGGGGCGGCCCTTGGTTGTCCTGGAAACTGCTCCTGCGCGCCGCTTTGTCCACCCCTCCCAGTGCTGACTGCCCTTTCCCGGCGCCGAGTCTGGCGGGAGGGGCGGGACACGGCGGCTCCAAGGGCTCAGTTGGGAGTCGGGATTCGCTGGGCAGTAAATCAAACTCAAAGGGTATCGGCAAAGTTAGGGGGTGGGGTGAGCCTCCCCGCCTGGTGCCAAGCCCGCATTCTAAGTGTGCAATCACCCGGCAGCCCGGAGGCTTGGTCTTCTTCCTGGGGGACGTCCCAGCGGGGGAGGGAGGGAGCTGAGCAGGGCTCCGCTGGTGAGAGATAGATCTTGGAAGGGGTAATAGCAACAATTCTAGGTAGAAATTTGCGAATGCTAAATAGAATGGTAGGGGAAGCTTGAAAAACTTGGAAGTCTGATCCTTGGAAAGAAACGTGTCTTCTGTAGTTCTGCGTTTAGATGCCAGAGAACTGAGTTCCAGCTTGGTGGCAGGGTGACGTTGGGCTCGTTTATGAACAGTGGTGAACCTGTTTCTTGGTTTTAAAAGAGAATGATTATTATAAGGATTAAAGATAAAGCCTTTCAAGTGCTTGTTACTTGTATTGTGCCTGATACATTGTAGCCACTCCAAATGTTACACATTATTATCACTATTACTTTAAAACGATATCACAAGATATTATCAAAGCAAATTATTACTTTTTATGTACTTCTTTCATTTTGAGGTTTTTGATTTCCTTCGTGCTGAATTGCAACTGAAAGGTTAACTTTCGCCAATATTCACTCAAAATTATTTATTGAACTGCTGTTCTGTGCCAGATTTGTGCCGGGCGCTGGCACAAACAGTCTTTGAAGGTGCATGTTTATTCTTAAATTACTAAGACAACCACAAAACTGAAACTTCCCTGCTTCCTTATTTAGGACCAAGGGTAACAAGAGACTAACTGTAAGATACAATGTTTCACGGGTTGAGGTTTTTTGACCAGGTTTATTGAGTTTCAATTCTAGACTAGGTTAATGATCTTTAAGTTTTTCATACTTATTTGCTGGCCTTGTATCTTTATTTCTCATATTAAAACTTAACAGCTTCCAAACAAAACTCTAGTACTATTTACTCTGTTAATTCTCTAAAATTATATAATGTCTGCGTTTTCCCATATCTTGAAACTCCTTAATGAATTGCTTGGTACTTTACCATAAGTTGTAATTCGGCCACTCCTTAAGTGTCGAATATTTAGATAATTCTTCAATTTTTTTTAAGTACAGTGTGCTACTGTTACATTCTTGAGCATAATGGCGATTTTCTCTTTATGCATGCTTCCTAACCGTTGGAATTAATTCATTCAACAGTAAGACTTAACTGTGTGCTATTTACTAAGTGAAAAACTATGAATTTTTTTTTTTTTCTTTTGAGACTGAGTTTCGCTCTTGTTGCCCAGGCTGGGATGCAATGGCGGGATCTTGGCTCACCGTAATCTCCGCCTCTGGGTTCAAGCGATTTTCCTGCCTCAGCCTCCGAAGTAGCTGGATTATACAGATGTCTGCCACCACTCCCGGCTAAATTTTTTGTATTTTTAGTAGAGATGGGGTTTCACTTTGTTGGTCGGGCTGGTCTCCTGACCTCAGGTGAACCTACCTCCTTGGCCTCCCAAAGTGCTGGGATTACAGGCGTGAGCCACTGTGCCCATCAAAACTATGAGAATTTTTAAGACGTTTGAGAGATAGGATAGCAAATTGCTCTCAGAGATTTTTGAGTGCCTTAACTACATATTCATCAGGATTATGTATTATCAATTTTTAATCCTTGCTAATTTGCTAGGGGAAAATTGTGTAATTTTAAGTGACTGTTTGGGATTAACAGATGAAAGAGTAAAGTATTTTCCCTCCTATTAGCCAATGCAATGTGAATTTGTACACATTTTTCTATTGCCAGTGCTACTGTTGTGAATCTAAGCTACTATGATCTCTAATTTAAATTATGAACATAGCTTCCCAGCTTCTCTCCTTACTTCCATTCTGCCCCCCTACTCCATCTGTTTTCCTTCTAGCAGGCAGAATGATCATTTGCACAGTAAACCAGATCATGCTACTTGGTTGCTTAAATGGTTCCCTTTGAGGTTGGAATCACAGTCCCATCTTCTTAGTAGGCTTGTGAGTTCTGGCTTCTGTCTCCTTTTCAGTTGTATCTGCCACTCTCCCTTCAGCATCCCGCTTCACTGTCAACACCCCATGCTGAAATTCTAATTAAACTAGTCCCTGAATTGTTTCCTCAGCCTCTCTTGTCGAGGCTCACTGGTTTTATTTCTGTCTACTCCTCGAACCCTGGAAGTTCTTCTACATTCTGGTCTTTGCTTTTGCTGTTGCCTCATCGAGAGTGCTCCTAACCGTGGACATTTTCACTCCAGCTTCGTTTCACATTTCATGTCTTAGTTCATGTATTGGCCTTCCCTGGCTGACCCTGTGATCCAAAGCAACTTTCCTGCCTCCCTGTACCTCTCTGCTCTCTCATCTTCTGGGCTGAAGTCTGCAAATGAGGGATATAGACTCTTAATCATTTTGATGCAGATATTTTCCCACACTTGTTTGTCTTCCAATGTTCACTTATTTGATGTGCTAAAGTTTAAAATTTACCTGTAATAAAGTGCATTTCTCCTTTCCAGATGGTTTCTAATTTAATAATAAGAACTAATAATGGCAGTTAACTTCAGTGTTTATTACGGATCTTTTAAATTCAGGCCCTTTTTTTGTTTGTTTGTTTTGTTTTGTTTTTTGGGATGTAGTCTTGCTGTCACCCAGGCTGGAGTACAGTGGCACGATTTCAGCTTACTGCAACCTCTGCCTCCCAGATTCAAGCGATTCTCTGGCCTCAGCCTTCCGAGTAGTTGGGATTACAGATGTGTGCCACCCCGCCTGGCTAACTTTTTTGTATTTTTAGTGGAGACAAGGTTTTACTGTGTTAGCCAGGATGGTCTTGATTTCCTGACCTCGTGATCCGCCTGCCTCAGCCTCCCAAAGTGTTGGGATTACAGGTGTGAGCCGCTGCGCCCAGCTTAAATTCAGGTCCTTTTTAAAGTATGCAATAAACTAGTTAGTGGTAGAATCAGTATTCTAACCTAGGTCTACCTACCTGACCTTTTAACCATGCTATGTTGCTGCTGTTCTGGTTAGATCTACTAACTTCCTTGGATGTATACATTAAATAATATAACAAGCAGCACAAAAGGAGTAATATTGAACTTGAGTTTTGACTGATTCCTAGATAAGGTTTATAATGGAATTTTTTTTTATTGTGGTAAAACATACAAAACATAAAATGTATTGTTTTAACTATTTTTAAGTGTATAGTTCAATGGCATTAAGTACATTCACAGTGCTGTGCAACCATCACCTTTGTTTCTAAAACTTTTTAATCATCTCAAACAGAGCTGTATACCTCTTAAACAGTAACTCCCTACTCCCTTCCCCCCAGTCTCTGGTAACCTTGATTCTACTTTGTCTTTATGAGCTCGTCTACTTTGCGTACCACATATGAGTAGAATAATACAATATTTGTTCTTTTGTGTCTGGCTTATTTCCCTTAGCATAATTTTTTCAAGGTTCATTTATTTTGTAGCCTATGTCAATATCACATTTCTTTTTGTGGTTGAGTAATGTTCCATTGTATATCTATGCAATTTTGTGTATCCATTCATCTGTTGATAGACGCTTGGTTTGTAGCCCGTTGACCGTTGTGAGTAGTGCTGCTTTGCATATTGGTATATAATACAAGTATTGTTTGAGTCCTTACTTTTAAGTTTTGGAGTATAGACCTAGCACTGGAATTGCTTGATCATGTGATAATTCTGTTTAACTCTTGAGGAATCACCATGCTGTTTTCCACCTCAGCGGCACAATTTTATATTGCATGAGCACCCCGTCTCCTCTGTCTCTATATTCTCCACCTGTTACTCCATTTTAACAAATCATAGCCATTCTGATGAATATATTATATCCCATTGTGGTTTTGATTTGCATTTTTTTTTAATAACTAAAGATGTTAAACATATTTTCTTTCTTTTTTGTTTCTTTTTGAGGCGGAGTTTTGCTCTTGTTGCCCAGGCTGGAGTGCAATGGTATGATCTCGGCTCACTGCAACCTCCACCTCCCAGGTTTGAGCGATTCTCCTGCCTCAGCTTCCTGAGTAGCAGGGATTACAGATGCCCACCACCACACCCAGCTAATTTTTTATATTTTTAGTAGAGACAGGGTTTCACTGTGTTGGTCAGGCTGGTCTCGAACCCCTGACCTCAGGTAATTCATCTGCCTTGGCCTTTCAAAATGCTGGGACTACAGGCTTGCACCACCGCAGTGGGCCATTGAGCATCTTTTCATGTACCTGTTAGTCATTTCTATTTTCAGTACAGAGAAATGTCTTTTCAAGTCTTTTGCCCATTTTGGAATTTTCTTTTTGTTGTTGTTGAGTTGTAGGCTTTATATATTCTGGATCTTAATGTCTTATAGATATATGATTTGCAAATATTTTTCCCCACTTTACTGAATTTTAAGTTATAAAAAGTATATTTAATTTCTTTGGCAACATGATAGATTTGCCTCAAACCTAGTGAACATCTAAAAAATGTGTCAATAAAAATTTTCATCCTTATCAGCATATCTAATATGCTGTTGCATTTTTATAGTCACTCCATAGATGCTTCTATGTTTTCTAAATTTCATTTAACTTTATTTTATATCTATATGTCCATGTATTTACATGGCATAAATGTAACATCCTTTGCTGTTTCTCTTTGTCCCTGTACAGCCTCTATCACAGTACCACACTCTCTGTAGATTAGTATTGAGGTTACTATTGAATTGGGAATAGTTCTGCTATCATTTTATCAAATGATGAAGGTTCATTTAGCCCAGATTTTTTTTTGTATTATATGTAGTTCTTAGTTGCAACCCACAGAATCTGCTCTAGCTAACATAATTGGGGAAAAAAATATTTAAAAACATTTGCAAACTCACAGAATCTCCAGGACACTCAACAAGCGTGTTAGGTGAACGGGAGTGCTGCCCACACTACACTGTGGGTGTTGCCACAGTGAAGCCTTATCCCGACATCACAGCTTACACCAACAGTGCTGAGGTCTGGAAGCCAGAAGTGCCATCAGTTTTCCCTTGAGAGGTGGATGCCTCTGGTACCTCCCTCACCAGAAAGATGGGTTTCCTCATTTGTTTCCTTACATTGCCACTTCTGAATTGAAGTCTCTCCTCACATTGCTTACTCTAAATTGAGGTCTTTTGATGTGGATGCAGTTGGTTGGTAGGCACTACATCCCTCTGCCAGACAAGGGAAGCTGAGAAAGCGAGTTCTGGCTTCTATTTGGGGAAGGAAGGATACATACTGTGGCAAATTTTCAGACACAGGAAACATAGGCAAAGATTCTAGAGGGCCACAGCATGAAAATGTCCTTTAGATTTTTCAATACATTTTTAACCTATGCAGGAACTACTTATGTACACTTTGATATTTATGCCTGCACAATTTATAACGTTTTGGCTAAAAAGAATGTTCCAAGGGAAAATATCTTCTTTCAGAAAGTAGTGGAAGAAGTAGTGTCATAGGTTATATTTCACTGAGCCTGCAAGGTCACCTACAAATATATGCAAATGAAGATTCTGTGTTTTTCTCATTTTAAAATGTAATAGCAGGAGGAGAGTAAAATATGGCTTAAGGTGGTAAATAAAGGAAAGCTCTAGCTGGATGACTATTTTCTGTGTAGTCCAACACTGGAGTCAGCCTTAAAAGCAGCCTGTCTGCCAAATAGTTTCTAAAGCTCTTTGAAGGAGTTGGCTTTGAGTTTTACACCATAATACTTCATTTCATTTAGTAAGAATTACTCAGCCTTAATATTTTCTTTTAAAATGCTACGCCTCTCATTTGTCACATATTAATTATTCATTTTCTGAATCTCTTTTGTCTTTGTTCCTCAACGACTTATATGCCGACTTGGGAATCTACCAAACCACTTTGTAACTGGGTGTGTTTGTTACTGAATCAGGCAACTACGTTATGATGAAGTGTATATCTATGTAGCTATGAATGTCACCCTAAGGATATTTTTGTAGCATCAGTTGTTAGGGGCTGGGATATGAACTGCTTGTTTTTTAATTTATACATATCTGTATTTGGGATTATAACATTTTCCTTTTTATGCGTATTTCCTCATAGTTACTCTTGTATAGCATTCAGATTTAAAGTGAAGCAACGTAAAAAGTTGTCCCATTAAAATGTATTTATCATTTCTTCTTTGGTACCTGTGGAAGTTAGTAAACTTTAAATAAAAAAAAAAATATGTAAGATGAATTTTGAGTATTCAGTAAAAGAGAACCTTAACTTCCCATTAGACAATTGAATCGCTTATCTTTTCTTGTGATGAATAATGTGTGCTTACTTCACTGCAGAGTATTTTTGGGGGGTGAGCGTAAATTTGTTTTTTTTTTCTTTTTCAGCTTTTAGAGTCAAGGGGTACACGTGCAAGTTTGTTACTTGGGTATATTCTGTGATGCTGAGTTGTGGGGTATGAATGATCCCTTCACCCAGGCACTGAGCATAGTACCTCAGTTAGTTTTGCAGCCTTTGCTGCCCCTTCTCCCTCTAGTAGTCCCTAGTGTCTATGGTTGCCATCTGTTTGTCCATGAGGAGCCAATGTTTAACTCCCACTTATTAGTGAGAACATGAGGTATTTGGTTTTGTGGTCCTGTGTTAATTTGCTAAGGATAATGGCCTCTAGATGTATCAGTGTTGCTGGAAAGGACATGATTTTCTTCTTTTTTATGGCTGCATAATATTCCATGCTATATACATACATATATATATATATCTATATATACACACACATACCACATTTTCTTTATTCAGTCCACCATTGATAGGCACTTAGGTTGGTTCCATGTCTTTGCTATTGTGACTAGTGCTGCAGTGAATATGTGAGTATATGTGTGTTTTGGTAGAATGATTTGCTTTCTTTTGCTATTTCAAGATACCACCTTTAGTCTTTATTAATTTGTTATATATTTGCATATATAGAAAAGAATATATATGTGTATGTAAACACATACACACACATGTGACTAAATGCTTATTAAATGATTATCAGCATACCAAAGTGATTGGGAACACTTTTCTCATTTTGTTGACAGGCCGCTTCTTTGAAAAGTATCTGTTCGTGTCCTTTGCCCAGTTTTTAAACGGAGTTGTTTGTTTTTTGCTTGTTCAGTTGTTTAAGTTTCTTTTAGATTCTGAATATTAGACCTTTGCGGGATGCATAGTTTGCAGATATTTTCTTCCATTTTGTGGGTTGTCTGTTTACGCTGTTGATAGTTTCTTTTGCTGTGCCAGAGCTCTTTAGTTTAATTAGGTCCCACTTGTCAACTTTTGTTTTTGTTGCAATTGCTTTTGAAGACTTAGTCATAAGTTCTTTTCCAAGGCTGATG
Organism: Ateles fusciceps; assembly: GCA_036589455.1. Taxonomy (NCBI): domain Eukaryota; kingdom Metazoa; phylum Chordata; class Mammalia; order Primates; family Atelidae; genus Ateles; species Ateles fusciceps. Next base: position 10,329,558 of record JAZHEH010001064.1, read on the forward strand.
TTCAGGGTGGTGTTTCCTAGGTTTTCTTCTAGGATTCTTATTGTTTGAAGTCTTACGTCTAAGTCTTTAATCTATCTCGAGTTAATTTTTATATATGTTGAAAGTTAGGGGTCCAGTTTCATTCTTCTGCATATGTCTAGCCAGCTATCCTAGCACCATTTATTAAATAGTGTCTACTTTGTTGAAGATCAGATGGCTGTGGGTGTGTGGCTTTATTTCTGGGTTATCTATTCTGTGTCATTGGTCTAATATGTCTGTTTTGTACCATTACCATGCCATCTTGGTTACTGTAGACTTATAGTTTAAAGTCTAGTAGTGTGATCCCTCTGGCTTTGTTCTTTTTACTTAGGATTGCTTTGGCTATTCAGGCTTTTTTATGGTTCCATATGAATTTTAGAATAGTTTTTTCCAATTCTGTGAAAAAAAATGATGCTAGTAGTTGATAGGAATAGCATTGAATCTGTAGATCGCTTCAGCCAGTACTACCATTTTAACAATATTGATTTTTTTTTAATCCATAGGCATGGAATGTTTCTCCATTTGTTTGTGTCCTATATGATGTCTTTTAGCAGTATTTTGTAGCTCTCCTTGTAGAGATCTTTTACCTCCTTGGTTAGATGTATTCCTAGGTATTTTTTTTTTTTTTGTCGCTGTGGTAAATAGTATCACATTCTTGTGTTGACTCTCAGTTTGAATATTATTGGTGTATAGAAATGCTCCTAATTTTTGCACATTCATTTAGTATCCTGAAACATTGATGAAGTCATTTATCAGTTCCAGTAGACTTTTGGTGGAATCTTTAGAGTTTTCTAGGTATAAAATTATATCGTCTGCAAAGAGAGATCGTTGGATATCTTCTTTTCCTTTTTGGATGCCCTTTATTTATTTCTGTTGCTGGATTGCTCTGGCTAGTACTTTCAGTACCATGTTGAATAGGAGTGGTGAGAATGGGCATCCTTGTCTTGTTTCAGTTCTCAAGTGGGATGCTTCCATCGTTTGCCCATTCAGTATACTGTTGGCTATGGGCTTGTCATAGATGCCTCTTATTATTTTGAGGTATGTTTCTCCGACTCTTACTTTCTTGACGGGTTTTTATCATGAGGGAATGCTGGATTTTATTGAAAGCTTTTTCCACATCTTTTGAGAGGGTCATATGGATTTTGTTTATTTGGTATACCTTGATGTCCAAATACATTTAGAAACTCTTCACACAACATTTTTCCTTGAGACCTTCTCAGGACACATGAAATGTATCAGAGGTGTTGAGAAGTAAAGAAGCTGTTTGGCTTAAAACAGTGCTTCCCATATATATTTATATTTGGGCAAGGACCCTGCAGTCCTGTCCCCCACCCTTTTGTTTTGCGGGGAAGGAGAGCACACCTACGTTGTGAAAATAGTGTTCCTTAGTGCGTGTTTCGGGAAATGTCTGATGGGCAACAAAACGGCCGTGATGGAGCTGTTGGGGGAGATGCTGGAGTTGTGAAGAGAAGAGGCACCAGGGCTGCACATACTGGCCAATTATGTTCACAACTTGGACTGACTTTGAAGTAAGCTTCTCTGTAATTTTTCTGTTAGGCAGGTATTGTTGTTCTTACTCTCTCTGTTTTCTCTTAGAATGCCCAAAACCGAATCTCTGGTCTCTGTCCCCTTACTGTTGTAACCTGCCTCACCCCAATAACAGGTAGCTCCATTCTTCCAGTTGTCCACACCTAAGCCTTGAAGTCATCTTGTTTCTTCTTTTCACCCATATCAGCCAATTCTACAGGGTCTACCTTCAGACTGTGTTTATAACTCTACCATTTATCTCCATTTTCACCTTTACCACTTGATCCATAATCTCTCTCCTGTCTTGTCAGACTTAATTTTTGTGCCGCCCCAGATTTGCTTGGCCCCACCTGCCTCCTGGCCTGGGGCTGCTTGTTCAGTGTCGCACTCTGACTAATGCCATCTTGCCCCATGTGACACTGTCAGGGGTGATGGCTGAGCTCGACCCTCAGAATGATCGTTGACCCCTGTACCTGGACTCAGGTGAAGCATCAGGCTGTGGGCATGCACTCTGTCTGCTCAGTAGCTGTCTGGAGGGGTCCGATCACAAAACCTGACTTGTGTGTGTAGGTAGCGGGGGAGTTGGAGAGTCACACCTTGGGGGGACTTTTGACCAGTAAGAGACAGGATGAGAAAGGAGGCAGCACATACATCTCTCTCCCTCCTCCCCTGATGGTGCTCCTTGCTCAGATGCCTGTGAGAAGATGGGAAGTGCTATTTAAAACCTAGTAGTGTCTCTACTGCAGGGCATCTCATCATCTTCCACAACAGATACAGCCCTCCCCTGACAGCTCTGAGGTGTGGTCATCTGTCCAGCCTGGCTCTACCAAATCCTTCATGCCAGAGCTGGATTCCTGAGAAGCATCGACCAATGTGCTAATACACTCCCTCCTTCTCTGCCTCACTGCCCTCACTCTTGCCGCTTTGGAGTTTTCCTTCCAGGAAAAGCATCTGCAGCTAAGCTTGGCATGAGCTGCTTTTCTGGGACCCTGAAGAAGGATTGTTGCAATAGCCTCTTTATTGGTCTCCTTGCTTCTGCTCTGACATCACAAGTTTGTTTAGAGTAGAGTGGCCAGTAATCTTTAAAAAATATATCTGATAGGTTATTACTGTGATGAAAACTTCTGAGGAGCTTCTACCACTCAAAGCCAGAGTTCTGAATGGGTCCCCCAGGCCTGCCTGATCTAGAGCCCTTTTTCTCTGGGTCCACATCTCCTGTGGGTGTTCCCTTGCTTACTCTACTCCAGGCGTCCTGGCCTCTTGGTTCTTCTTCCTACACAACCAGCATGTTCCCATCTCTGGGCCTTTACAGTGTCTCTTCTTTCTGACTAGAAAGTTCTTCTCCCTGATATCTGTCAGGCCCATCCCCTCACCTCCTCCAGGTTGCTGCTAAAGAGAAGTTCTGTAACCAATGTACATGAAAATAGAACCACTCCCTTCTCCCATGCTGTCTTGCTCTGCTTTTTAATTTTCTCCATAGTACTTTTTATTGTTAGGCATAATTTAAACTTGTTCATTTATCATCTGTCTCTCTCCTTAAGAATGTAGGCTCCATGATAGGGTAGACTTTGTCTAGAATATTCCTTAGATATATTTGTTGAATGAGTGAATGAACAAATGAGAAAATGAACTACAGTCATGCTTGCTGTGAAATATGTATATAGCTCGAAGTAGATATCATTCTACTGTAATAAGTTTAAACTTAAGTCTGAATCATGAAGAGTTTTTGTAGGCATGGCTGTGTGTGAGATTTTAGTAGATAACATATTGTTGGTAAAACTTTTTTGTTCTTTTTCTTTATCGAAAATATTTTAAATATTGTCAAAATAATCAGATCATTTGGGAATAAATTGGTGTGTACTCAACTGCAAAATTTAAATCATATGCTAACAGTGAACTGTGGTCAACAAAATTAAGTTTAAGGGTTTTTTTTTTTGCTCCTTTAGAAATATGAACTTTTTGTTGTTCAAAGTTGAAAAGAAAATGTATAAGAGCAAATCTACACATAATTACAGGATGATTATTATATGGATAAATGAGGTCAAGGTTACGTGTACAGTTTGGTGTCCAGAACTTTTTTAGAATCTCTGTTGCTTTTTGCTTTCCCATGGAACATTATCAGTAATATTGGTGAAAAGTGCTATTCAGGAATAGTGCCAACCAGCTCTCATTTTGTCTAAAAGCATAAAATTATATGTCATTTTTAGGGACAAGGTAAAGTATATGTTGGAATTTTAAAAATGACCATTACTTCTCCTGGACCAATGATTTCTTATACTTATATCCACTAATTATTTTCATTCTGAGACTTTAAATCACCACAAACCTTGCAAAACCCTTTTGTCGAAAGTAAAACAGCTCTATTAGAGAGCTGAACATTAATATTAAATAGTTCTTGGGCATCCATTAGTGATTTTTGTTCAAACTCAATAATGAAGTTAATTATCCTCTAGTACTCAATGAATGAGACTTAAGAAACACATGCCAGAGTCTTAGCACACACGGGACCCAGTAGGCTTTGGCAAATGCCTTCATTAGAGTTGAATTTTTGTCCAAAAGAACCTATAATTCAAAGGATTTGTAGCTTAAAAATTCTAGTTTAATTTAAATAATGTTAGCATATGATTTTAAATTCACTAGAATTTTAAACTATGCTAAACTTTAATAGATTGCTAAAGTTTAGATGGTAATAAAGTACCAGAATAATTTCTCTGCTTCTTCAGAAGGGATGTTATTCTTGTGTCCTCAATTTATTTTTGTGGTTATTGTTTGCTGAGTCAATTGTTAAACTATATTATTTGAATATTCAAATTAAATTATGTTCTCTGTTGATTGTGACATAATCTCTAGCTTGTTCTCCATCCAGTGAGGGTTCTTTTCATCGAGTTTGAACTGTCAGAATGTTGGTACCATGGTTTGAAGGAAAAGATGTGAATCTACCATTTTTCTGCATCGTTTTGTGGCTTTGTAGCCACAATATATGGCAAAGGCACTATATTTAAAATCCAAGGGTTTGTCACTATGAAGACATCGTCTTTTGCATTTCCTCCATGATTGTAAATTCAAAAGGCTTGTGATCCCATTATTTTAACTAGGAGCAAAAACAAAATCCAAACATATATACATATACTCTTAAAGTCATGTTTGGCATAAATTCTTCTATCTGAGATAATCATTTTACTTAAAAAATTATACTTCAAAAAGAGAGTATTGCCTTATAATTTAGTCTTCAGAAAGGAAATCTCTTCATGTTACTCAATTACTAAACTTTTCAAAAATAGCAAATCAATAAAGTACTGCTTGGATAAACTACATTAGCCTGAAGAAACTTAATAGCAGTTCTAGATGCTTATTGAGGTCACTTGATGGAATTGGCTAAAAATCAAATGAATTTAAAGATCTAGAAGTAATTTTTAGGAGGACGAGCTCAATTACAAGTGTTGGATATTATTGTAAACAAGCCTTTTGAAAATTACTTTACAAAGCAATATGGTAGGTGGTTACTTTGTGGAAATAAAAAATAGCTACTGGGTATTTGTGGGGAGCATAAAATTTCCAGTGACATCATTATACATGAACTCAAAAAGGACTAGATCTCAAGTAACTTTGACTGAGGGGAAGTTGGTGTGTCCTTGAACACCATTAAGTGATTTAAAAAGTGGCTCTGTTGATGATAAGGAGTCTGATTTCAAAGATGCACATGAGAAAGTAGAATAAAATTGTTTCATGAACTTTGAGTAGAAAATACAGACAATATTTCTAAATGAACATGCCAAGATAGTATTATTTAAAATATGTTGGAGGCTTCTCCTTGTGTGAAACTCTGTGGGGAGCAGGGATTCATTGTTTTATCATCTCTGCCTGGAGCCAGAGCCAGCGTCAGTCATGCTCAATAAATATGTCTTGAATTCATAAATGAACCTGGTTATAAACTCACAGAAAATACTTGCTGAGAATATTTTGCAGGGCATGGAGAAACATTTGACAGGGTTGATAAAAGGTTTTCATAAGCATTGTCCAGTTCAGTAGTCAGGGGATAAGAAATCCTTTCTCTATTTTTTTTTTAGCTATTGCCTAGAATTATATCTTCATAAATTCAAAGCAGATCCTAAAGATTACTTCAGGTGGCTTCTTCAAGCAAATATTTATTGAATACAAGTGAGCCAGACCTATTAAATGGGATAAATACCCTTTTCCATTCTTATGTTAATACATAAGAGCTGTAATTCTTCATGCCAGTTTAAAAAAAGTTCAAAAAACAGAGTTTGTTTTACTAATGTAGAACTTAATTTTAATTTAAAAATAGTAGTTAAACTGAATATAAAAAATAAAGTATGTTTAAATTATAAATTATACAATATGAAGTCATCTGACTATTTTGGCTACATCATTAAACATTTATATAATGAAAATGGCCAGAATCTAATTTTGGCTATTTTTGTGGGGACAATAGGGGATTGATGTTTATTCTACTTGTCGTGTATTTGGGCACGAGCAGAGGGTATGTGTGTAATGTATTCATGTTTAGATATAGAAAAGGTCAGGAAAGATGCACAGTGGACTGTTCTCAGTACCCAAAATTGTATTCACTGCCCTGCCTCCCTATCCTCTGTCCTGCTTTGTTTTTCACTTTAGTACTTATTACTGCCCATCATATTTTGTACTGTACTTGTTTATCTTTCTAACTGACTGCCACCTCTTCTAGAATGTAAGCTCCATAAGGGTGGGGATTTTTTTGTTGTGTTTTGTTCTATTTTATTCATCATTATATCCTTGGATCTAAAAGCAGCATTATATAGTGGATGCTCAACAAATATTTGTTGAATTAATGAATAAGTTATAGTACATGAACATTTTAAAGGTAGTTGATGATATTGTCGAATTATTTTTTTAGAAGGACATACTAGTTTATATTGAGTAATGCCTCTGTGGCCATAAATATGTCAATATAATATTTTAATCTATATAATTTACTAGGTGAAATTGTTATCATAATTTTTGATTACTAGTGAAGTTGAATATTTAAAAATTATTATAATGTGTGTTTCTTGTTTTTTATTTTTAGCAACATTAGTAACACATTTGTTAAAAAATTGGGACACACTGAAAATATTCATTTATTCATTCAGTACGTAACTGTGGAGTGTTTTTTCTTTGTTGCTTACCGTGTAGTATGGTGAGGATGCAGCATTGAACGAGACAGTCTTGTTACTTTTTTCCAGAGATTATGCTGTACTGGGGAATACCAATGCTATATAAATAGAGAAGAAAATTTTTAAAAAAATCACCAATGATGCTAATGCAGAGATAAACACTGGTAAAGACTTAGATTACATATTTTAAATCTTTAATGTGATCATGAACATTGAAATAAATTATAGCTTTCTTTTTTTATCTTGAATATCTTGAATATTTTCCCTTGCCATTAAATGTAGGGTTTATAAACTTGGTTTTTAATGGTTGTATGATACTCCACTTTATGGAAGTACCATACTTGTTCAAATTAATCATTGATTCTGGGACATTTAGATCATTCATAATTTTGCACTATTATAAATAAAATAGTGTCACTTATATATAAATATTTTCTTTACATCTCTAATTATTATCTTAAGTATGAGTTTCTTATTGTTGCTATAACAAATAACCATAAACTTAGTGACTTAAAGCAACACAGATTTATTATTTTATAATTCTGGAGGTCAGAAGTCTTAAAATCAAGGTACTGACAGGGCTACATTCCTTCTGGAATTCCTAGGGGAGAATTCATTTGCTTGGCTTTTCTAGCTTCTAGAGGCTGCACATACTACATGGCTCATTATTCCTTTTCTGTCTTTGAAGCCAAAAGTGTAGCATCTCAGAGCTTTCTCTCTGACCTCTACTTCCCTCTCCCAAATCCCCTTCTCTGATTTTAACCTTCCTCAGTCCTTCTTGTGATTATACTGGCTCCACCTGCATAATTCAGGATAATCTCGTGTCGAGATTCTTATCTTACTCACATCTGCAAAGTCCTGATTCCCATGTACAGTAATATTTTCACAGGTTTCAGGGATTAGGATGTGGACCTCTTGGCGATTATTATTTTGCCTATCACACCTTAAGAAATGTGCACAAATGTCAAATTAATAAATACAAAGTAATCTTTAGGGTTTTAAATGCATACCACCAAATACTTGTTGAAATATTGATTGTTAATTGATGCTCACATCTGCAATGACGATTTTTAAATCACACCTGCTCCTTTCTAGCATTTGATATTCTCATTTTTAAAAAGTCTTTGCACTTTTGATAACAATAATGGCAAACATTTATTATATGCCAGACACTCATCAAGTGTATTATAGTTATTAACTCATTTAATCCTCAGAACACCCTGTGGCATAGGTGCTTTAGTATCCTCTTAATAGGTGAAGATACTGAGGCTTAAAAACACAAAGAAACTTGCCTAAATCACACAACTGGAAATAGCCAAGCTAGCATTTAAATGCAGAATTCTAGCAAAGAGTGAGAGAAAGAGATACACAGACAGATAGATATCCATATTCTAAATCTCATCAGAATGTATGAATACACACACACACATACACACAAAATAAAAAATTCCATAAGGGTGTCCCTAAACAGCCTTGAAAAAGATAAAATAATAATGCCTAATGTTGAATACCATGTGACTTAGTGGAAGAAGATTTGTAGAGAATGATATACTTAGGAGGAGGCTTGGAATGGAGAAATGACTGAGGCAGTTGAAGTGGATAGGTCTTATGACAAACTTATACTTTCTGGCGTAGTGCAAAATTGTAAAACTTAACTCTTCTTTTGGAGGTGTCTGTAGCAGAAATTATGCTGTTAGTGTTTTGCAGGATAGGATTTGAAATTTTATTGTGTCAATAATGATGAAAGGTATAAGCTTTCAAGGAGGGTTAACTATAAAGCAAAGAAGGCTCAGAATGGCAAGACAAATTCAGACAGGATTTTCTTAGGCTAATTTTAGGGATCTTTATGAGTTAATTATTATATACATTATAGTATATGTTATAAAATATTATTAAAATATATTTTTACAAGTCTTTTAAACATTCGCAGTTAGCTAGATATAAAGTACTAATGTTTATATCACTTCTCATTTTTTCATTGACTTCTCCATAAACATCAGAAATGATTACCTTATAAATTATGAGAAAGCATCAGTAAAGAGCACTGTAAACATTTTATAGTGAGAAACCATGAGTGGTCATTCACTCAAAACAAATTTATGTAAAACAAAATCAAAGTGTTTGTTGTTCACACCTGTAATTGACTGGATCACATGTGTTTGTATCATTTCTTCACTTTTTAAGTAGTTTATATATCCTTTGACTTCTGTAAGTTTGTAAATAGGTTACTTTCAGCACTACATTTTTTGGTTGTGTGCTAACTACTTGCTGATCTTTAAAAGTCTTCCATCAAGTAGTTTAACTTTTATTTTTGTCCTTTGAGTGTTGTTGAGTTGGTGGATAAAATAAGGCACTGAGTTATAATTGTTGTAATTATAATGAGTTATAATTGTTTACTGGTGTGTATCTGCCCGTAACAGGTCACAGCGCAGTTGGCATGCTTTGAGAATAGAGCCAAACCTTTCTTGTCTGTCCTTGTTACTTAGTTTCCTTTTGTTGTTTTTAGGGTCAAAACCAAGAGCAGTATTGAATTCTTTTGTTCCAAGATAAAAATCATTGTTTTGTTTCTTTGCTTTTTGCCAATTTTAAAAATAGTACATTCTTACTTCGCACAGTGGCTCACGCCTGTAATCCCAGCACTTTAGGAGGCCATGGTGGGTGGATCACGAGGCCAGGAGTTTGAGACCATCCTGGCCAATGTGGTGAAACCCCATCTCTACTAAAAATACAAAAATTAGTGCAGTGTGGTGGCACGTGCCTGTAGTCCCAGCTACTCGGGAGACTGAGGCAGAAGAATCCCTTGAACTTGGGAGACAGAGGTTGCAGTGATCCAAGATGGTGCCACTGTACTCCAGCCTGGCCAACAGAGCGAGGCTCTGTCTCAAAAAAGTACATTCTCATTGTTTCAAAAAAAAAAAAAATCAAAGTTTCCAAAAGAGTTTAAAGGAAAAAGTAATTACCTCCAAATCTCACCACCAGGAAGCCTCTGTTGATATTTACTGTTTTTTTCTATCTTACACACATACACATGCACTTTACAAAACTTGGATTTTTCTCAACAAGATATTCTGTGATTGCTGTATGTAGTAAATAATATAGATATTGCTTTGTGACAGTAAATATGGATGTTATCTTTTTTAACATATCTGTTTTCATACATGTATGTAGTCTTACACTTGTATCTTTACATATTTGTCTACATTTTTTCTTAGCAAACATTTCCAGGTGTAGTATAACTAGGTCTAATAATTAGAAGAATTATTATCAATTTATACTACAAATGATATGAGGGAGTGCAGATTTTCTTAAATCTTTGCTGGCATTAGACAGTGTTCCTTTATTCAATCTTTGCCAATCTGATAGGTAAAACTGATTAATGTGAATTTCTGTCATTGTTGGTGAGGCTCAGCATCTTTTATATGTATATTGATCATTTAAAATCCAGTGTTTTTAAATTGCTTATAATGAAATTTCCGTTTTAACTGTTTTAGGACTTGAACTTTATAAGAATTGATGTTGCTGGGCAACTCAAAATATTCTGTTCTCCTTAAAAGACATGGGAGCTATAGTTTATAAGTGGCCTCTCTCTCTCTATTGTATTTAGTATCCATATATAGAAATAGGTAATTGGGTATTACAACAAGGGAGTCTTCACTCCCCAAATTGAAGTCTCTTGACCTTCTTCAAGTTAGGACAGTTGTGTAGTGCTTTATTAAGAAGAGTACTTCTATTTTGTAGATGCATGGTTAACTAGTTATTTAGGGGACTTTTGCATTCACATTGCTCTGTTTGCCTGTTTGGAATTTGAAATGCTTTTTCCTCATAGGAACAAATGGCATATTAATGTGTGTTCACTTGAATGCCACTTAGAACAGTTATTTGCAAGTGACAGAAACTTAACTCAGACTGGTTTCCTAAAAGTTGTAAATATTGACTCCTTTAATTGACCAAGTCCAAATGTAGGGCCAGTTAGGGGTAGAGCTTGAAGCAGGGGGCTCAAATCATGTCACCAGAAACCAGTTTTTTCTCCATATATCTCAGCTTTGTTTGTTCTAGGTTGGATGCATTTTCATATATGTTCTCCCCTTATTGAATCAAAATGGCTGTAGTAACCTCTCAACTTGTATCTTTCCAAGGTTAAACCTGGTAAGAAGATCAAGCAACTCTTGCTATTAATAGTTACACAAGAAAAAGCCAGGTGTCTCCATGATTGTGCCTAATTGGCTTGTTTTGAGTTGCATGCCAATCCTGAAACCACTCTGGCTAGTCTGAAACCACTCAGGCACTTGACCCCAGGCTTCTAGAAGCTAGGGGAGGGGGATTTGAGGCCATTTGAACCATTTCAACAGAGCACTAGTGAGGTAAGATTCCCCCAAAGAAAATCTGGGACTATTGCCAGAAAAAGATGGGCCAGATGCTGGCAAAAGAGAAAACAAATGTCCACTCATTTTGTATTCTCAGTAGAGTGCTCAGTACATGATAGGTAATCTCACAGATGTTTACTTACTGCCTGACAATAGCACTATTTGGGACTATAGTTAAGATATTTGTAAGATAAATAGAATTTTGTAGGTTATCCTGGGAACTTCATTGTAGGTGTTTCTGAGATAAAAAATTTGACCTAAATGTCAAACAATTACTCAAAAATGAGCATTGACATAGTCATACAAGTTCAGGCTTATTAAATACTTTTTAAGCTAGCAGTATTCTCAGAAACAGGACAACAAAGAGGGTAATCAATAATAATCAGGAATTATAATTCACTTATTCTTTTCTATGTATTTAGTCAATAGACATTTATTGACGGGCTATTCTGTGGCAATTACTGCAATGCCTGGATGCTGAGGTACCCAGATGAATGAGATATGGTGTGAGCACTGAGATGATCGACTAGTCTAGTGAGAGGGCCACTGTCCTGGGAAAAATGTGACGGTAGAGTGAGCTGCAGAGTGTGATGAGAGCACATGGATCATCTTTCATGGTCCATCATGGCAAATGGATCTCCAGTCATTACAGCTGCTTTCCAAACCTCCAGTGGAAAGGCCAGAAAGCATAAGGGACTACCACTCTCTTCCTTTTTAGAACACTCATGAGTCTGACCTTAGTCCATGACTGCATCTAGCTGTAGAGGGGGGTGGCAGATATCCTTTTAGTAGGGTACATTGCCACAGTGAATAAATTTGTTGTTTGGTTGTTGAAGAGGAGGAAGAAACAAATGTTGGGGATATGCACATAATTTTGTAGAGGTAGTATAACTAGAAATCATTTTTGAGTCATTAGTAAAACTTATATTAGTAAAATTTTGTTAGTAAAATTTAATTTGATGTAAAATTTATTTCAAAGAGACTGAGCACTCACTAAGGAGAAATTGTGACGTTCCTTGAGTTGTGTAATAGGAAAAGGATGATGTTTGCTATCCACCTTTCATACTGTTTCGTAAGTATTAGTTTGCTTAGTGTTGAGTTTAGCATATTGCTAGGTAGTTTGAAATGGGAAGAGGGACAAGGGAATTGAAGATTGATTATCATGAAAAAAAGCATGGCAGTATTTCCCCTAAGGTCCAGCTTTGTCTGGGAAATGATATTAGTTTCTCTCCTAATAGACAATTACAAGTAGAAGGAAAAAATTAAGCATTAATACAGTGTTACTTCATGTTGATTCCCACAAATCAGGTTTTCTCTGCACTGAATATGGAAAGAGAAATTTTTTTTGGAATGGAATTTCGCTTTTCGCCCAGGCTGGAGTGAAGTGGTGTGATCTTGGCTCACTGCAACTGCTGTGCCACGGTTCAAGTGATTCTCCTGCCTCAGCCTCCCGAGTAGCTGGGATTACAGGTGCCCGCCACCACACCCACCTGATTTTTGTATTTTTAGTAGAGATGGGGTTTCACCATGTTGGCCAGGCTAGTCTTCAACTCCTGACCTCAAGTCATCTGCCCGCTTCGGCCTCCCAAAGTGCTGGGATTACAGGTATGAGCCACTATGCCCAGCAAAATGCAAGAACTTTTAAAAAGAGCCCAGCAATATGCTTTACTAATAGTGATAAAACATTCATTAACAGTTTTAAGTTCAGATCCTTATAGGTCTGTATGTTATTTTGTACTTTTATTCCAACCTATCACTTTGAATGAAAGGACATTGGATGTATTCAGCTCATCCTTCATTTTACAACTAGATGTCAGTGTTAGCATACCTGATTAAATGTTTCAGGTGTGATTATAATGAGTAATTCAGTAGTCGCTCATCTATATGAGATATAGATTAGAAAATAAATAATAATAAAGGAACAGAATTTTATAAAACTTCTTTCCTTATTTCAAAGTGGACTGGTTATGCCTTAATTTTCTTTCTCAAAATCCTCCTCAAAACTCCAAACTGCATTATGTTATCCAACGTAACATCTTTACATTTACATTTTTTACATTTGCATTTACATTTTGTAAATACTGATTTTTTCCCCCCCCACATTAATAACTATACAAGAACAGTTAAATTTTTTGATTTATTTGGTTAGGAAAGTCAAGAAGAGTGTTAACTTGTAAACCTTTTCACTACTACCAGCAAAAAGTTCTTCCCTATAGCTTTTTCAGAAAAAATCATCAGAAAAAGAAAGGAATGTATTGTTCTTCAAATGTGTGTGTGTGTGTGTGTGTGTGTATGTTTATTGTCTACTTTGATATGGAGCATACTGAGCATACTGAGAGCAAGAATTATGTATGTATTCTCAGTGAGATTTCTTACATCTCACCTAGAAGACTCTCTTGAAATAACTAAATCTACCTTTTAAATTTAGTCCTCATATCAATGGAAGTGTGATGTCCTTATGCATTCCTTACAGAGCCAGTCTAACAACCTTTTAAAATAATTTGCATTGTGTTTCTCAGCCAAGCGTGGTGGCTCACGCCTGTAATCCCAGCACTTTAGGAGGCCAAGGTAGGCAGATCACTTGAGGTCAGGAGTTCGAGAACAGCCTGGCCAATGTGGTGAAACCTTTTCTCTACTAAAAATACAGAAATTAGCTGTATGTGGTGGCAAGTGCCTGTAGTTTCAGTTACTCAGGAGACCGAGGCAGGAGAATTGAATTGCTTGAACCTGGGAGGCAGAGGTTGCAGTGAGCCAAGATCGTGCCGCCGCACTCCAGCCTGGGCAACAGAGTGAGATGCTATCTCAAAAACTGTGTTTCTCTAAGTAGGATATCTCACTTTTTTAGAAAAAAAAAATCAGGCTTCCTTTACCATGAATAAAGTCTAGGCAAAGTAATATGTCAAAGTACTGAAAACACATCCTCTTACTCTATTTCAACCAAAAGATACTGATGAATCCCTTTCCCAAATTCTCTCTCCTTTTTGAGAATCACTGCTTATGGATCACTCAAGTGATGAAGCTCACATAGGCAAAATTCTATAGAATTATATTCACTTTGACATTTTTAGTTACACATTTTCAAAATCTATGTATGTAACTTAAAAGTAAAGAATTTTGGAGATTATATATTTAAACTGTGTACTAAGAAATATCAAGACAACTTGTGTTTGGAGTTCAAGTGAAGATTTTGACAAGAATTGACAGGTTTGCTTTTTAAAACTTACCTATAAATTCGTCTTGACGTGGTAGCTCACGCCTGCAATCCCAGCACTTTGGGAGGCCGAGGCAGGCGGATCACAAGGTCAGGAGATCGACACTATCCTGACCAGTGTGGTGAAACCCTGTTTCTATTAAAATACAAAAAATTAGTCGAGTGTGGTGGTATGCATCTGTAATCCCAGCTATGTGGGAGACTGAGGCAGGAGAATCGCTTGAACCCAGGAGGTGGAAATTGCGGTGAGCCGAGATTGCGCCACTGCACTTCAGCCTGGTGATAGAGTGGGATTTGGTCTCAAAAAACAACAACAACAAAAATAACAAAAACTTATCTGTAAGTTTAACCTTTTCCTTAGAAACAATAACCACCCCCCCCATTCTATTTTTGAAAAGGCAAGTTGAATTAGAGCCAGTAACATCCATCTGTCTTAATGAAAATACCTTTTTAAGCTGTGCAGTAAGTCAGTCCTAATTTTATAACAGTCTAAAATTTGTGCATCAATCCTTGCAAACAGTGCATTTTCTTATTGGCTTTAAAAATCTATTCTTTCCTCAGAAAGAACTTTCAGTTCATCAGTTTTTGGATTACCACATGAAACACTCATTTGGCAGTTGATTTTTGTCATTTTTTGTGACCTTCAGGCATGTAACACAAGAACACAAAATTAATTATTGATTATAGTACAGATTCAGCACATCACTGTAGATTTTCACTCAGGCTGAAGAAAAGATAAAAGTCCTATTAACCAACCTCAGGCAATCCCAGTTTGCTTATTTATAGTGGAAATACAAGCAGGCTACATCATGCTGATTACAACCTATCTTATTTAACAAAACAGTAAAATAGTACAATGAAGTGTATTTAATTCTCAGTTCTCTTACAATGATTAGTAGTAGCTTAATTCTTGAGTTGAATTATGATAGTTTTTTGCTTTTGCAAATTGCTCCTTATATACTAATATTTTCTTTTGTTTAGAAGCCTTGATTTATGTTTCAAGATCCGGTGACTTTGACAGACATAATTTATAACCTTAAATTTGTTTTATTCTAAGGCCGGTAACTAGTTACTGCACTTACATGCAGAAGAGGCAGCTACCTATGGCATTACTAAGTAGATCAGCAAGCTTGCAGCATACAGGGGATCTAACTTTTCAGCAGGATACCTGGGGGATAACTGGTCTTAGCTGAGTGTCTAGAGCATGGCAGGCATTTGATATAAATACTTGGGAGACATTTGTGCCTTTGTTTTCTCCCTGGCCTCATCTCTTCCAGGCCTCAGTGGAAGGTAATGATTGTTTTCTGAGCGTGTGTGAGCCTTTCTCCTTGCCCTGTATCCTGTGGTCTTCTATCTCCAGGTGCCTGCTGCATGAGTCCTAGCTCCTCACACCATTCTTTTTTTTTTTCTTCTTTTGATATTTGGACTAAGCTAAGAAGCTAACTATTAATCAGCAAATGGTATTAAAGAAATGGCTACTTGGAGCTACTATGTAATATTGTAATGTTTTCTTTGATAATTTTCTTAAGTCTCAAATACTTTTATTTTTAAAACTTAACACTTTCTCCTGACTTGGGTCAGGGCATACACATAACTGCTTTTATACGTGTTTGAGGAAAGAGGGTGGTCATTGTAAAATATACCTACAGCTACAATTGTGGAGTTCTATTTTGACTAACATTAAAGAATGTGCTAGATTTCTTTGAATCTGAAAACATTTTGCAAATGTTTTTCTTAACAGTTAAGACAAGATGACAGTGAAGGCATTCCTTTGTAATTATTTCCCTCATCCTTCTTATATTGTCTCCTTGTCTGTCAACATTTAAAATGTTGGTCTATGAACTATTTACATTTGGATGCCAAGTAATTGTTCATCTCATTTAAAAACTTATCTAAGCTTTAATTGGGTGAATTTTGTCAAATGTGAATTATATCTCAACAAAGCTGGTATTAAAAATAGCTTACCTTGAAGCATTTTCAAAGGTACTGTGAAGCAGCTTTGTATTAACGTGAGAAGCTGTAGAACAATCGGTAATTTATTTATGTAAAGTTCCAAATCACATGGCTTTTAGAATACTTCACTTTTCAATTTTTGGTTTGTTTTAACTTAAAAGAAAACTTTGTATTTGACTTATATGTGTGTATCTTCATGAGGGAGGAAAGCAAATACAAGAGGTAAGCACTAAAATATTTAAATCTTATCTTTAGCATTGGAATGCTGTTTAGAGAGATGAACCAGAAGTCCATGTTCAGATATTTCAGTTCATGCCTGGCTTCCCCTGGGCCTGACCTTCCACTGGCAGTCTGAGATCAGGCTAATAAGTGAGGAAGTAAGGAGATGTATCACTAAATTCTGCTCTTTTGATTTCTTTCTATAATGAACTTTTAAAGAACTTTTCTTTTCAAGATATTCCATTTATCATTACAGAAAGCTGTATACCTGCCCAAGTGGTGGCTGCCATTGATGTCAACACTGTCGCTAATGAAGTATACAGGTATAATTTTCCTCACACACAGTTACTTGCCAAGACAATTGAGGTGAGTAATTGTTATTGTTTGAATGAGCATGTACAAGGGAAATTGAAAAACACTGACAAATACTGGTTTCTGGTGGCTTAATTGGAAGATAAGTCACATATAAATTTAAGAGTTCAGGAGAAGGGAATTAACATTTTCTATCCTTTCAAAAGATAGCATCCTTTTAAAAAAAAAGTCCAGCGTTAGAGAGGGAGATCAATATTTTGGTATCTCAGAAATAATTAAAATGTAATTATAAGTTTGACTTCTAAATGCTTGGCTCTGTGGTGATACTAAACTTCAAAAAAGTGCTTACTTTTATTAAATACTTGTGCAGTATATATGGCGTGCAGTATGAACATGGGAGAAAATCATTGGCTATTACTGAATGCTTCATATTTTAGCAAACCTGTCAAGGTTAATGTTTTTCACCTGTGATGACTTCAGCACAAGTACTGAAACACTACTGTATATTGAGTTATTTAAAAAATAATGTGAAATAGGCCAGGTGCGGTGGCTCATGCCTGTAATCCCAGCACTTTGGAAGGCCCAGGTGGGTGGATTACAAGGCCAGGAGTTCAAGACCAGCCTGGCTAATATGGTGAAACCCCGTCTCTACTAAACATACAAAAAAAAATTAGCTGGGTGTGGTGACATATGCCTGTAATTCTAGCTACTAGGGAGGCTGAGGCAGGAGAGTTGCTTGAACCTGGGAGGCAGAGGTTGCAGTGAGCCAAGATTGTGCCAGTACACTCTATCCTGGGTAACAGAGCGAGACTCCATCTCAAAAAAAAAAAAAAAAGTGAAATTGTGTTTTTCTCCTAATTTGCCATGAACAGTTTTATAAACAAATTTCTCATGAAGTCATAATTTACATGCAATAAACATGTCATTTATTGTATGTAATTTTAAGTGGGCAGTTTGAGTTTTGACTCAGTTATCAACCATGTAACTACTACCCTTAAAATCAAGACTTAGAACATTTCCTTCATGCTAAATTGTTCTTAGTGCGCCATTTCCGTCAGTCTCCAACCCCAACCCAGGTCACAATGGATCTACTTTCTTTTCATTATAGATTAAATTTTCCCTTTCTGGTATATCACAAAATCATAAGAGTGTAATTCTTTTGAGTGGTACTGCTTTTGTTTAATGTTGATGTTTTTGGAATTCATCATGTTTTGTTGTATATCAGTAGTTTGCTCTTTTTTATTGTTGAGTAATATTTTGTATGATATAATATCATTTACTACAACATGTATTTATTCACATTATTATAGACATTTAAGTCATTTCTAGTTTTTTACTATTACAAGTAAAGTTGCAGTGAACATTAGTGTATATCTTTGTTTTCATTTCTTGTGGATAATACCTAAATTTATTAAACTTTACGAGAAAATACCAGATTTTCCCTGTTTCTGAAGTGTTTTTACTATCTTACATTCTCACTATTAATATTTAACTGAGAAATTTCGCATCCTTGCCAACATTTGATATTGCTGTTCTTTTAAATTTTAGCCATTTTAGTGAGCATGTAGTGGTATTGTGGTTTTTAATTTGCTTTTCCCTGATGACTAATGAGATTTAGTATCTTTTAATGTGCTTATTGGCCATTTATATGTATCTCTGTCAATAAATTTCTTCCTTAATTTTTGTTATTTGGGTGTTTGTATTACTATTATTTAATTGTAAGAGTGGCTTATCTTTTCTGGATTTCAGTTGTCAGAAATATGCATAACAAACGTCTTCTCCAATTCTCTAGCTTGTCTTTTTATTTCCTTAACTATGTCTGTCAAAATACAAATGTTATCATCTTTTTTTTTCTAGTAGATGACATGTTTTTTTGTGTCCTAAGGAATCTCTGCTTACTCAGTTTTTCTCCTGTTTTCTGAAATTTTATAGTTTTAATTTTTACATTTAGGTCTTTGAACATTGAAGGTTACTTTTTGTGTAGATTGTGAGGTATGGGTCAAGATTTATTTGTTTTCTTACAAGGAGACATAAAGTTGTCCCAGAATCAATTACTGAAAAGAATGTCCTAATCAATTTCTTTGATGCCTTTATTTAAAAATATCATGTATGTATGGTCTATTTCTGAACTCTCTCTTCAGTAGTATCTATGTTGATTATCATACCAGTAACATATATTGAATTCAGGCAGTGTTAAATTCTCGAACTTTTGTTTTTCTTTTTCTGCATTATTTTGGCTACACTGTTTTTCCATTTCTGTGTAAATATTAGGATCAGCTTACCAGTTTCTTAAAATAAAATGATTCAAATTGCATTGATTTATTTTGAGAGAACTGACATCCTAATAAAATGGAGTCTTCTAATGCACAAATATGGTATCTCCATTTATTTAGGTCTTCTTTAGTTTTTATCAGCAATGTTTTCTAATACTTAGTGTGTAAGTCTCACATGTATCTTGGTTTATTTATGCCTAAATATTTGTGGGGTTTGGTGCTATTGTGCTATTACAGGTGAGGTTTTTTTTTTAATTCATTTTCCAATTGTTTGTTGCTAGCCTATAAAAAATATACTTATTTTTGTTTACTGCTTTTTATGCTGTGGCTTCTGTATTCACTTATGAGTTCTGTTAGCTTTAATATGAATTTTTAAAGGATTTTCTCCATATGCAATTATATTGTCTGAAAGACAATTTTACTTTTCCCTTTTCAATTTGTGAATTTTTTTCTTGTCTTATTGCATTGTCTGGGATCTGTCGTACAATGTTAAATAAAAAGGGTTAAGGTGGCCATCCTTGCTTTTTTCCAGATGTTAGGAGTGGAATATTTAGTGATTTGTCATTTAGTGTGGTGTTAGTTGTAGTTTTTCATAGGTGCCTATTATTAGGTTAAGAATATTCCCTTAACATCTGATTTCTGATAATTTTTATTTTGAATTGTTTTTGAATTTTGTCAAATGTGTTTTCTGAATCTTTTGATGTGACTATATTATTTTTCATTTTCATGCTTTAATATGGTAACTATATTAATTACTTTTTAAAATATTAAATTGGTCTTGCATTCTTGGAATAAATCCTACTTAGTCATGATGAATCATCTTTTTAATGTAATACTGGATCCAATTTGCTAATAGTTTATTTAAAATTTTCACATTTATCTGCATAGGGTTTTTTGTGATTTCTTCATAATATTTTAGTATGGTTTCGGTATTAGGATAATAGTAGTCTCATATTTTCTGGAAGAGTTTGTGAGGAACAGATATTAGTTCCTCTATAAACATTTGATAGGATTTTATTAGTAAAGCCATTTGGTCCTGGAGTTTTATTTTTCTTTTTTGGGAAGGTGTTTATGAATTTAATTTTTAAAATTGATACAAGGTTATTGAGGCTATTTTGTTAACATTTGCACATAAACTTTCATCTTTTTAATTTTATCCTAATTATGTTTTTATATTTAAATTAGGTTTATCATAGATAGCATATCGTTGAGTCTTTTTTCTTTCAGTCCAATAATCTCTGCCTTTTAATTGGAGTCTTGTAGCATTTACATTTAATATTGTTACAGTATTGTTGAGCTTAATTTGATTACCTTGTTACTTGTGTTCTATTTCTCTAATCTGTCTTTTGTTTTTTTTCACCTTTCTTGCCTATTTAGATTTAAAAAAATTCATTATTCTTCACTAATGTCTTCTTTAAGACAATTAGTCATAATATTCAATGTAAACTGAAATGTCTTTTTAAATATCTACATATCTATATCTATCTTTGTTTTATTTTCTTATTAGATTCTCTAGAGTTTACAGTATGCATCTATTACTTGTAGAAGCCCACCTTCAAATAACATTATACCATTTTATGTTTAAGTTTTAACAGTATACCTTCAATTTCCCCTACTGGTCTATTTTGTTATTTTGTCTTGCATTTTACTGCTACAAATGTTACAGACATTAACATATATTGTCACTATTTTTAGATTAAGTAGTCAAATATCTATTAAAGAACTTTTAAAAAGCACAAAAAGTCTTTTACATTTATCTGTATTCTACAATTTTCAGCACTTTTTATTCTTGTTTTTTAGATCAAAGTTTGCATGTCATATAATTTTTCTTCTTGAAAAACCTTCTTTAGTGTCTCTTGTCATGTATATGTAGAAAGGGAAAATTACCTTGGTGCTTTTGATTTAAAAAGTATTTTATGTTGTCATCATTGTGAAATACAATTTTTCCTGATTTTTTTTTTTTTTGGAGAGACAGGGTCTCACTATGTTGCCCAAGATGGTCTCAAAATCTTGGGCTTAACTGATTCTCCCACCTCAGCTTCTCAAAGTGCTGGGATTACAGGTATGAGCCACTGTGTCTGGCCTACTGAATCTTTGATTACATTCATTTTGAAAGATATTTTCGTAAAAATCTGTTTGTTTTCTTTTAATATTTTCCAGTGTTATGATTGCTTAATTTCTGACTTAAAGTCTGTAATAATTTCTATTTTCATTCCTCTTAATCTATTGTGTCTTTTGCTGTCTAGTTTAAGATTTTATCTTTATCACATGTTTTCAAAAGTTTTATTTCTATGTGCTTTTTATGTTTTTATTTGTACTGCTTGGACTTTGCAGTGCTTTTCTTATTTATAATTTTCATCATATTTGGGGGTTTTGACCATTATTGCTTTAAAAATAATCTCTCTCTCTCTTTCTCCAGTTACATATTGTAGAGTAGATGATAGTTGCCCAAGACAGAGTGATCCCTGATAAATATCATTAATGCCAATGAAGAAGAGAATGATTCCAGTGGAACAAAAACTGTTAACAAAAATAGATGAAAATTTTCCCCAAAATGAAAGATACAATGTAACATCCTTGAGTCTTTCTGGAACGGATGACTCCATCACTTAATCTAGCTAAGTAAGAGATGAATCAAAGTAGAAAACACAGGAACCAAGCTGTCGTGTTAGGAGGAAAACTGTGGTTAGAAAATAGGTGAAAATGTTGTAAAGCTTTGCGGTGTAGAAATAATAATGTAATTGGAGTGGGAAGAGGAAGTGAGACCCACACAGAATATGTCTTTGGAGATAAATGAAACTATCACTTTTTTTAGGACATTAATCAGTGTTATTGTCAGGGGATCAGCAGAGGTGGGAAAGAGAGAGCTCAGCCATTAGAGAGTCAAAGTTAACAAAGGCTTGTTAAGGCAACAAGCCAAAAACAAAAGAGTTAGCCTTTACTTACTTACTGTGGTGTTACTGGCAAGCATCTAAAAGCAGAGACAATGCCACTCTCCTGGTTCCATTTACCCATGGATCAGTGTAGATGTGAGGGCCCTCTCACTGTTGAGGGAATTCCTGGCCTTAAGGGGAGGGCGAGCAGGGAGGGCTAGGAGTGGAAAAGTGCTGGGGGACTGAGTCAGAGTGCCATACTCTTCAAGCATTGTCAGTGTCTTCAGGGTTTCCTACACCTCCCCACAGGGAGGCCTTGGCAGAGAAGTTCCTCTCAAGGCCTCAGATAAGGAGACTTCAGAATGAAGGCTCTGGGACTAGGAATGCAAATGTTCCAAGAGCATGACTGCTGGCTTGGGCGCCTGAGACCTTGACTGCGGCTCCCCCTCAGAGACTGTGGTGCACCAGCTGTATACTGAGTCTGTTTGGGGAGGGGAGCTTGCCCCAGTGAGGCCTCCTGTGGAAAGCCTTTGTAACTGCCTGTGGTCAGGTGTGAAAATCACACATAGGTTTCTAATCAAAAGCAGGACTCCACAGTTTATCAAGATAACTAGGAATAAAATTAAAATCAGCAAGTTGTCTAGGTAGCAATGGGAAATTTCTAGTCACTAGTATATAACTATATATACATTTCATGTGAGCAGAAACCTCATCTGGTTTGTTCCTTGTTATATTTCCAGACCTAGCACAATGCCCGGCATGTAATAGATACTGTGAAATATTTCTGAATTCATTTATGAAGACTGTTTAATGAACAGCATATTGTGCCCCCAAAATGGACAAAGAACTACCAGGCAAATACTAATAAAGAATAACAGGAGTGTGAAAATTGATATTAGATAAGATGGATTTTAAGGCAAAAAACATTTAAGTCATAGAAAATTGTTTTATGATGATAATTGGCACAATTCTCAAGAAAGGCCTAATTGTCTTGAGTACATGTGCATAAAATAACATCAGAGTTCACAGGGCAAGAAATGATAGGAAATATCCACTCAAGTTTCTGTTAAATACCTAATATATGCTGCAAAGTAAGAAAACCATTGTCTTATGACTATAAACTCAGTAATTCTAAGTAAATATGAACACTAGATCCGAAGCACTTTCAAAGAATAATATAGTGTAATCAAAATGGATTTTGTTTCAGGAATGCAAAAGTGGTTTAGTATTAGGAATTCTGTTAATATTATTCAACATGTTAATAATCAGAAGAGCAAAGAGCTATATGTCAGAAAACATTTGGCAAAGTTCAGTGTCTTTTTCTGATTATTTTTAATCTCTCAGCAAAATTAGAAAAAATGAATATTATCTCAATATATATATGTCACTTACTAGCTTTGTATATGTTACTGACTTTTGGAGGTATATAGATATGGGGTTATGTGTGAGACTGTGTGTGTGTATGTTTATATCTGTGTTTAAGCGCACGCACACACACACACACACATATATGTCTAAACCCAGTAACATGCCAAATTTAAAAGTATTCTCATTAAAATAATAAAAAGACAAGAATGTCCCCCATTGGCACTTAGTTAGTATTCTTGTGGATCTGTTAACTAATGTACTTAACACAGAGCAATATCATATAAATAGAAATAAAGATTTAAAAAAGTGATTGAATATGCCTGGAAAACACAAACGTGTGAATCAAAAATAATAGATGAGGAACAATTAGTGCTTTAATAAGGAGGCTGGCTACAAAAATATGCTAAGCAATAGCATTCTATATACAAACAAAAACTTACTAGAAAACATAATAGGAGAAAGTTCCTATTTTTAGTAGGAAGATAAAAGTTATAAATACCTAGAAATACACTTAAAAACAAATCTGTATAACTCACATGGGAGTTAAAAGAGACTTAAAAAATGATGAAAACACACAAGACCATTTACAATGTGGTTTTGGATAGGATGGCTGAATATTGTAAAACTACTAGTTCTCTTTCACTATAACTTCAATAAAATAGTCAAAAGTTGTTTTTTTTTCTAATCTGCCAAGTTCTTCCTAAAGGTCAAATGAAAATTAAGTCTAAGAGTAGCCAGAATACTTTCTGAGAAAAGAAGAGGCAGGCAGAGAGAGGGACAAATATACCTGTCAGTCAACACAGGATGAACAGTGTTAGCACACTGACTTGATCTAATATTGTCTGAAAGCAGAAGTATTTTCCTTAACTTGTATAGTCATATAATGTAAAACGTAAATTTCCATTGGCTTTAAAGTATTTAGTCATTAAAGATAACCTGTGCATTTCCATGACTACTTTCTTTAATTTCAATACATTTTTCATTGCCCTAGAATGCCAGGTTAAAGAAGTGGTGCTTGGTTCAATTTAGTGATGAATTTTTGCCTAACTGCCTTATCATTTGGCTATTAAAAAGTCACTATTTTCTAGAATCTGTTAAAGCTGTAATTTTTTAAATGACTAGCTATGTTAGAGACATTGACTCTGTTTACTTCCTTTCGATTCTAGACATAGGATGCCCCTGGATTAATTGCTATGAGAGGTTGTTGTTTTATTTTTACTTTAGTTTTAGGAATTTAGCTGTTATCATTCCTCGTCCAGTTGCTTATCATAATGGCCCTGTATGTACAGGCTGTTGAACTTGAATGTGATGTGCTGTCTAATACCCTACCGTTTGTGTTCTGGCAGACTGCTACATGTAGGATTTTCAGATTGCTTTCCTTGGCACTGGGGAGTCTAGAAGAGCTATAGTAAATTTTCAATATCTAATTTTGATTTCATTTTAACAGATACCTCTTTATTTAAAATTCTATGATCAAAAACTGATAGACGTGCACATTCAAATTTTTAACACAATGGAGACAACTGACATGTTCTCACATTAACTCCCTGTTTACAGAATTCAGAGTAAAGCTTTTCCTGCTTTATTCATGTGCTTGAACTTCTTAGAAGTGGGCTGTAATTAGGAAGGTTTTGATTCTGGGCTGATTTCTTTAAGATGTTTCTACCTAAAGATGTGCACTAAGAGTGCTTAATGTGCGTTGGCAAACCCCTGACCTGTGTGTGTCTGCGTTTGTTTTCTGAGATATAGAAAGGGAGCAACACAGCACTGTTTTCAACTACTTAGCCCATTAGGGGTTCTTTTGATTCATCTTGTCAACAATCTTTTGAAGTTCATCGCACACAACTGCAAAACAGAATAATTGTGGCTATCTGAGAATGAGGCCCTTTTTCATTTGTCAATATATTAACAGACATATATGAAAGGGATGGTGACTGGTCTGTATATCACATTTGCTAAATAAAAAACGTTATTGATGGGTACGTATTTAAAAATTTCCTAGACCCCATCCCATGAAAATTGTCAATTATGAAATAAGGTTCTTCATGTTTTGCTCTAGAAAACAGCAGTATTACACTTGAGGCATGATACAGGCCAGATGTGCTTAGGATCCAGGAAACGACCGTTCCAGCTCTGCTTGGGCTGGTGTTGGGACCTTGGGGGAATTCCCTTAATTTCTTACAGCTTCAGTTTATTGCCCTACTTCCTTCACAGGATTGCTTTGAGAAGTTAGTTAACCAAAGTTGATTTGACAAGCATTGTATTATAAACTGTTTCAATATCTGATATATTTAGTTATTCTTAGTGTTTTCCTTCTTCCCCATTCTATCCATGTTTTTATATTCTTTTTCCCCTCAAATGTTCATTCCTCAGGGCATTACACTCGAAGAATTTGACAGATTATCTTTTGACATGATTTTAATGAGCCCTCCATGCCAGCCATTCACAAGGTATGTATCATAAACATTTCAGTGTTGTATTATCCATTTTCATGCTGCTGATAAAGACATACTCAAGACTGGGCAATTTACAAAAGAAAGAGGTTTACTAGACTGACAGTTCCAGTGGCTAGGGAAGACTCACAATCATGGGGGAAGGCAGGGAGGAACAAGTCAAGGGCAGTAGGTAAAGAGAGAGGTGGTGCAGGGAAACTGCCCTTCATAGAACCATCAGATCTCAGACTTATTCACTATCACGAGAACAGCACAGCAGAGACCTGCCCCCCGATACAGTTACCTCCTACCACGTCCATGGGAATTCAAAATGAGATTTGAATGGGGAATCAGCCAAACCATATCAAATGTTGAGAAAGAGTGCTTTGGAAGGCCTCATTAACTCAAATCATACCATAGTTTCAAGCATGGACACTTTGAACTTTATCAGCTGCATTTTCATAGTTTGGAAATTTTTTCATAAATCCTTTTATCTACTTAAATTCATTTATTTTTGTTTTAAAATTATTATTATTGTTATTGGGAGAGGGTTTTGCTCTGTCACCCAGGCATGCAGTGGCATGATCACAGCTCCCTGCAGCCTCAATCTCCCAGGTTCAAGCAATCCTCCTGCCTCAACCTCCTGAGTAGCTGGGACTAAAGGTGCACACTGCCACACCCAGCTAATTTTTAAATTTTTTGTAGAGATGGCGGTCTCACTGTGTTGCCATGACTGCCCTCAAGGTCCTGGGCTCAAGCTATCCTCCCACCTCGACCTTCAATATGCTGGGATTACAGGCATAACCACCATGCCCAGCCTCCATTGATATTTATAATTAAGCATTAATCATAAAGGAAATAGCGATTGCTACCAGATGAGCAAATTAATTTGGTCAAAAGTAGATATGCAAGACTATAGGATACCTCTTTTATGCTTATCTAAGACACAATGTTTATTTCCAGCCCAAATTACCTTAATTCATTTAAACTAATGAGCACTCAGGAATATCTTTCTAATACTGATTAAGCAAAGTGAATTTCCACAATACGTGTTCAAGTCCTAAATTATTTAATTGTATAATTTAAAAGCTAGTTAAGCATGCATTTGTGAACTTTACATTTCTTAAAATTCATATTTACATTGAATAATTCTGACTTTTTATAGCCAGATTACAATCTCTTCATTAAAAAAATTATATATATGTGTGTATGTGTATGTATATGTGTATGTGTGCGCATATATATATATATATATATATATATTTGGCTATATGTTTCAGGAAATTATATCTTCAACCAAATCTTGACTAATTCATCTTCATTTAGATATTTTTAATAATAGTATTTTGAATTATTTTAAATGATAATAGCAGTAGTACTCCTCTAAGTGTCTTACATGGAGTATATCATTTAATTTAACAAGCTTATAGGGTAGGCATTGCTGTTATAATTATTTTACAGATGAGAAACTGAGGCATAGAAAGGTTAACTTTCTCAAGGATATGTAAAGAATGTTAGAGGCAAGATTTGTCAATCATTTTATATATTCCATGATTTTAAGTAGAATATTATATGTAATAAGCAGTCTAATTCAGTGAAAGAATATTCTAATGCTAAATTTTTTTCTAGGTTTTGGATTTATGTAAACAATTTTCTAGGAAATGAATTCCCCAAGGATTCATTGTTCACCTACAAGACAGGCATTATTTTTGATGCTGTAGTTCCTGTCCTTTGGGAGCTTATAGTCTAATGGGAATGGCTGACAAATAATTATTTTATAATGTCATTTAAGCTATGTAATAAAAGAATACTGAAAATGCCACAAGAGTACAGAGGGGGAAAAGGACTTGCTGCATACCAAGAGAAGGGAATTCTTTCAGAGGTGATGTCTGAATTGTGTCTGAAAGTAGATTAGGAGTTTATCAGATCAGGCAGAGGCCATTCCATCTTAGGGTCGCTCTGGCATGTGCAACAGTGTGGCCTGTGGAGCCCAGTGAACAGGATAAACACAGCAGAATGCAGCCCCAGTGCTGTGAAGCCTCAGGTCATAATGCAGTGGGCTCCAGTAGCTTTCCTACTCCCTGCTTTACCTTGTCTTAGCACAGCTCCAGCTGCTGATGGCAGGAGTAACTAATTCTGTAGTCTTCATGTAAAAGTCTGACAGGAAAGGGACAGAATAAGAGGAACTGGAGATTTCTGAGAAGTCTGTTCACATCCAGTCTAATCCCATAGCTGAGCCTCTGGTCCACTGGTTTTGCTCCTGCCATTAGATATGAGGAAATTTATCAATGATGCCAAATAACTTATTTGAGACTCTGAAGATAAATAGCATGTTTTTGAATTCCTGGTCCTCTGTTCCTGCTGCTCAGGCTCAATTCAAGTTTTCATTACTGCTTTATCTGGTCATGTTGTGGCTCTCACTTGCAGGATCTATTTTGCTAGCCTAAATACTGCCTGTTTACATGACTTGTTTTGACCCTGGTTAGTCTAACCAAGCTGCACCTCCTGCTTTTAGAATCTAGCCTTTAGCTTAAGTATCTCCTGTTTATGTTGGACAAAATTGTGTTAGTTTTACTCACTATTTTGATTTGCTCAAATTGGCCACCAGTGCCAACAGCTCCAGGTTGCTACCCGCTTCAGCAGCTCATTCATCTGAACTCTCGTTATATCACCAAGGGGAGAGCAGAAAGTGTAGTCAGCCAGCACATGTGTATGTGTATGTGTGTGTTTTCTTAAACAAAGTGATTTTAAGAGCGTAGTTGGTTTTATTCCACATTGACTTGTTCTTTTTTGATTAATGTAAGTCATTTGTCATGTTGTTTGTAAAGATCAATTTAAAGTTTACTTATTAGATATGCAAGGGTTTTTTTCTTTTCAACCTCTGCCTTCCCGGTTTAAGTGATTCTTGTGCCTCAGCTTTCTTTAGCTGGGATTACAGGTGTGCCCCACCATGCCTGGCTAATTTTTGTATCTTTAGTAGAGATGGAGTTTCGCTATGTTGGCCAGGCTGGTCTGGATCTCCTGGGCTCAAGTGATCTGCACACCTCAGCCTTCCAAAGTGCTGGGATTACAGGTGTGAGCCACCACGCCCGGCCTAATTTTTGTATTTTTAGTAGAGACAGAGTTTCACCATGTCAGCCAGGCTGGTCCCAAACTCCTGGCCTCAGGTGATCCACCTGCTTCACCTGCCAAAGTGCTGGGATTACAGGCGTGAGCCTCTGTGCCTGAACACTTTTTTCTTTCTAAGTGAATACATGTATTTTGTTCTTTGTAACAACAAAGATGATTCTATTTTTTGTGAGGACCAACTTATTTTTATTCTGTTTTGACTTTTAAAAAATGATTTAACATCTTTATATCAGATTCTTGAAAAACTCTTTGTGTTTCTTTTACTCCTTTAGGATTGGCCGGCAGGGAGATATGACTGATTCAAGGACAAATAGCTTCTTATATATTCTAGATATTCTCCCAAGGTAACAACTTAGGTTCCTGTGCAAGCTTACCTTTAATTTAAAACTCTGGGTCTGGAAGAATGTGGTGTTTGTCATTTTATAGAGGAGAGCCATTTATACATGTTCCCTTGAGATACTGTGCATGTCATTTATCTTCTCCTACCAGGGCTAATAGAATAACTGCAAATGTTTCACAATTCCATGCTTGCCACCACAGTGAGTGACAGGGAATCATAGCTTAATAGTTAGATTTTACTGCCTCTGCTCATAGTGTTGATGCAGATGGCGCTGATGTTAGTGAATGCTGTTACCCAAGGCCTGGAAATACGTGCTAACCCTTAAAGCCACCCTTCTGTGTGAGTAGCAGCCCTTTCAGTTGTGTACCACAGAGGCTCTGTGTGAATCCATGTTTTGAGATAAGCTTCGATGGAAATTAACATTTCAAATGTTAACTTTATCAAGTGTGCCATGTTTAAGGGAAAAATGATTAAAATATAAATTGTCTCCAGCCTTATAAAATTCCATTATAAAAAGAGTTCAGAAAATTATTTACATCATATTTCCAAGTAATGATTTTCTTTACTTTTTCTTCTTAGTAATGAGATATTTAGAAATCAATTTTTTTTTTTTTTTTTTAGATTACAAAGATTACCAAAGTATATTCTTTTGGAAAATGTTAAAGGTTTTGAAGTATCTTCTACAAGGTAAAAAAATGTATTTGTCTTGCATACATCTTAGACTTCGTATGTCTTATAGTAGGAACTGTTGTGAAATAGAAATCTTAAAAACCAGTGCATACATTCTGACGTTTTATGTGTTGTATTTCTTATTCATCAGTATTTATTTTGACTAATAATGTAAAGTATTACAAAGTTGTGTCCAACTGATTCTTTTCTATTTTGATATTTTTGAATTTGTCTAGAGTAAATGCTTAGTAAAAATGGCATTTCTCAATTTTAGTCATTTATGTTGGTGCTTATTTCTGTAGAGGCAGAAATGTTTTCAGTAAGAATTGGTTCTGTTGACAAGCATTTTCTGCCCTGCAGTTGGATGCAGTTAGAATCCCTGTGTCAGGGTTCTTTCAGATGGTGGCTCAGCTGGAGAGAAAGCATCTCCCTGAGTCCTTGAATCAGCTGCTGTCTGTAACAGTGCTTATTAGCGATTCTAACTTTCATCAGTTTGGATAGTTTATCTGTCAGCTTTATTTATTTGTGAAAAAGAATTATCTATATCTTTTGATTAAATGTTATTTCTCAGGTATTGAACTTAGTCAAAATGTAGGATCATTGCCTTTATAAACAAATGAAGTTACAGTTTTCACTTAAAATAAAGTTTTGTTGGCCAGGCGCAGTGGCTCATGCCTGTAATTCCAGCACTTTGAGAGGCCAAGGTGGGTGGATCACAAGGTCAGGAGTTCAAGACCAGCCTGGCCAAGATGGTGAAACCCTGTCTCTACGAAAAATACAAAAAATTAGCCAGGAGTGGTGGTGGGTGTCTGTAATTCCAGCTACTTGGGAGGCTGAGGCAGAGAATTGCTTGAACCCGGGAGGTGGAGATTACAGTGAGCTGAGATCATGGAATTGCACTCCAGCCTGGGCAACAGAGTGAGACTCTGGGTCTCAAAAAAAAAAAAAAAAAAAAAAGAGGTTTTTGTGTACGTTATTTAAATAAGAACTGCCTTTCCAAGTAAAGGATGAAAGTTTTTTTTTTTTTTTTTCTTTTTCAGAGATCTCTTGCTACAAACAATAGAAAATTGTGGCTTTCAGTACCAAGAGTTTCTATTATCTCCAACCTCTGTAGGTACCACAGTTATAAATGCTTATGTAAATTATAATTTAAAGGCTTTTCTTCCCAAAGGAAATTTGATTCAATAAGCAGAGTGGCTTTATTTTGGATAATATTGTAGGTAAATTCTGAAAATAGTTTAGATATGGGTCTTCCTTCCCAAAGAATTTAGTGCATGCATATAAATTCATTCATACATATTTTATGAAAAAAAATCATAGAGCTTGAAACTCAGACTATATTTTTCTTTTAGAGAGCAAAGGGATAGCATATTTTGAAAATATATCACGTTTGTTATTTCCAAACTAGGTGTTAGTAATGTTAATAATTCATAATGTTTCAAAATAATCCAAAATAGAAAACAAAATAAACGTGTAGTAACTTTGTAATTACTGCTTTGGGAATATAACATTAAGTAGCAAACATTGCTTCCGTTTCATAGATAAGAAATTTAAGTAATTGATCATGATAAGACATTATTTGACAGATTTGAATTTTGCAATTGTTGCTGTGAGCTTTTTGTTATTGTTCTTATTAGTTTCTTATCATCTTTAGCCATATCATACTGTTCTTTGTCCAGAAATTAATAGAAAACCCATTACAAAAATTCGAGATACAAGCTGTGGAAATTGCAACATATTTGATCTCTTTAAATTTATTTCGTATTTATGGCCTTTCAGCTTGTAAAACATAGTGAATCATCCTTTTTTTTTTTTTTTTAACAAAATAAGGTGATAGCCAAGAATAGCTATATTTGAATTTTTAAATTATTACCATATTATCAATAATGAATGTAAAAATATCTATACTACTCCTTACCTGGAAAATATAAAATGGAAGTGACTGTAGATACATTTGTCAGCTTCAGTCTTTACTTCATTCAAATAAAAGTACAAAGTGTCAGCTTAACAGGTTTAGAATTTGCTACAATGGAGTATTCTACACATCCATAGCAGATTTTGCTCTGGTAGAAGCTAAATGTATACCAGTATGAGTTTTTTTTTTAACTTGGTACTAAAGTTAGTACAGATCTCTTTAATTGTCTAGAGTAACTAACTGCTTTGCTTTGCTTACAGCTTGGCATTCCAAATTCAAGGCTGCGATATTTTCTTATTGCAAAGCTTCAGTCAGAGCCATTACCTTTTCAAGCCCCTGGTCAGGTATTATTATTGGAGTTTTATTATGAGTATTATGGTTTATTTATTGTAAATATACATTAGTCTGCTAATTTATTTTCAAGAACTACTTTGTGTAGGTGTCTATGTGTCCTGTAGAATTGGAAGTATAGACCGTGCCCTAGGTCCATCTTCAAGGCTGTTTCTCTCTTGCCACTTTTATTGGTTTAAACAAAACAAAATGAAAAAACCCAATTTTTCTTTTCCACATTAGAAAACAAATGAGTTAAAAAACTTACCATTAGTATTGTTATTTTCCTCCTTCCCCCATAATTTTCCTTCTGAATGTTGACTGTTTTGCATTTATCATTTTATCCTTCCCATAGAAGCCATTCGTTACTTTTGAAAAAATTTAATATTTTATCTTAAAAGTGGCTTGAGTATTTTAACACATTGGTTGCATTTTCTTTAAAGCCAGTGCTATTTCGTTTAATTGATTAAAATATAGTGATTGGCAAAAGCTAGAATAAAATAGTCAATCGCTACAGATAGAATCTCTATGTGAGCAGTTTTAAATGCTTAGGTCAGAAAATGGGGATGAATAACTGAGTTTCAGCATTTCAGTGAAATTCTCCTTAACTGATGTAGTAGGTAAGGACACAAAAGTTATGTCCACTAATAGGGGATCCGTAGTGCCGCCTCAGTCCCCTTAAAATATAATACTAATATTGTTCCCTTTCCATAGTAGGGAATTCCAATGTAAAGTTAATATACCTTATACATTGTGTTAAGTTAGTATTAACTTTATATATTGACTTGAAGGACTTCATCATTAAAAATGCCTGGAATGGTTTTTCTTTTACAAAATAGGGCTTTATACATGATTATGTGTTCTGCAGAAAGAAGTTTTCCCCATGGGACTCATGAGTAGAAATAACCTTTCACAGTGAAAAGCACTTTTCTTTTTTTAATTGCTAGTTTTCCTTTAGATTATAGGTATGTTTCAGTTTTTCCTTTTTAATGATGGAGTAGGGCAAAACTTGAT
The DNA here is from genome assembly GCA_036589455.1 of Ateles fusciceps. NCBI lineage: Eukaryota > Metazoa > Chordata > Mammalia > Primates > Atelidae > Ateles > Ateles fusciceps. The sequence goes on from JAZHEH010001064.1 coordinate 10,362,658, forward strand.
CCAAAACACGTTTTCTGGAAATGTTAGTGTTGCTTTCAAAACTTCTTTTCCAAATATGATACAAATATGATGTTGTATCTATATTCAGTAGGCTTTCTATTACTTTATTGAATGTTTTTATTAATAAATAAACAGTGGTCCATGAAATAAATCATCTGTAGCCTGACAATGTAGCTGTATGATTAATAACTTGTAATAATTTATTCAAATACAAGTAAACCACTGTTTCTATCTTTTAATGGAAACCCCATAAAGACTAATGAGGTTTTTTCATAATGTTGACTGGACATTATTAATTTCTTTTATTTTTAATGGAGTTTTTGACAATATGTGTATTTTTATGTAATGCCAGGTACTGATGGAGTTCCCCAAAACTGAATCTGCACATCCACAAAAATATGCAAGGGATGTCGAAAAATAAAATTCAAGGAAAGAACACTGAACCAAATATTAGCTTTGATAGCAACATACAGTGTTCTGGAAAAGATGCCATTCTTTTTAAGCTTGAAACTGTGGAAGAAATTCACAGGAAAAATCAACAAGATAGTGATCTCTCTGTGAAGATGCTAAAAGATTTTCTTGAAGATGACATTGACATGAACCAGTATCTTGTACCACCAAAGTCGTTGCTGCGATATGCTCTTCTATTAGACATTGTTCAGCCCACTTGTAGAAGGTCCATGTGCTTTACCAAAGGGTAGGTTTTAAAGATCTGTTCATCTCGTATCCAAAATAACCAGGTTTTTTTTAAAGCTATTGTTTCTTTAAGTTTTCTAAAAACAAGGAGCATTTTATAAAATGTTTTTGCTAGAATGATGTTTTTTCCCTTAACTGCCTGCTTCATGTTCCAATAGAACACAAGTAAAAATTCTGTTTGGCAGAGCATTATGTGCACCACCCACAAAATTGCTCATAAAAGACAATGTCATTTGTTTGGTGACCTTCATAGGAGCTTGAATACCCATAGTGGAAACATGGTTTCTGTTGACGATTAATTGCTAATCTTTTAGCACTTTTCTATTTATGGCACATCATACCTCAAAGAATTGTGTTCACTCTTATGATCAATGAGTAATAAGAAATTAAATTTTAATCTAAAGAAGTAATACTGAGTCATCTGGAGAATGTTAGGGTAACTTTTAAGTTTAAATTTTATTCAGGTTTTTACATAAGTACAAAAGATACTAAGATTGTAAGACTCTTCCACTTCTGTCTCTTGGCCATTCAGTTTTTCTCCCCACATGCAACCAGTGATATCAATTTACTGTGTAAGTTTACAGAGGTATTATGTTTGAAACTGTATTGAAATATCCATGTATATTTTATCCCCCTTTGTAAGTAAATGGCAGCATAGTATATATAAACCCCTTTTTTCACTGTGCAATATAAATGGAATATTATCGCATATCAGTACTTAAAGGACTTTCTGTTTTCATGGTTCAGGTATATTATAATTTACCTTACTGGTCACCTATTCATGAAAATTTAGAGGGCTTCCTTTGGGTTATTTCTGAAATGTTTAATACATTTCTCCCTACTTTTTTTAAACCTAGAAAGGGGAAAATTAGACCTTTTGAAGAAAAATTTTAGCCTGGCATGGTGGCTCATGCCTATAATCCCAACACTTTGGGAGGCCAAGGCAGGTAGATCACCTGAAGTCAGGAGTTTGAGACAAGCCTGGCCAACATGGTGAAACCCTGTCTCTACTAAAACTACAAAAATTAGCCAGGTGTGGTGGTGGGCACCTGTAATCCCAGCTACTCGGGAGGCTGAGGCAGGAGAATAGCTTGAATCCAGGAGGCAGAGGGTGCAGTAAGCCAAGATCACACCACTGCACTCCAGCCTGGGCGACAGAGCAAGACTCTTTCTCAACCAAAAAAAAAAAAGAAGGAAAAGAAAAATTTTACCAAAGATCTGTATCTTTTCTTTCTTTCTTTTTTTTTTTTTTTGAGATGGAGTTTCACTTTTGCACAGGCTGGAGTGCAATGGTGCGATCTTGGCTCACCGCTGCCTCCGTCTCCTGGGTTTAAGCAATTCTCCTGCTTCAGCCTCCCAAGTAGCTGGGATTACAGGCATGCGCCACACGCCTGGCTAATTTTGTATTTTTAGTAGAGATGGGGTTTCTCCATTTTGGCCAGGCTGGTCTTCAACGTCTGACCTCAGGGATCCGCCCGCCTTGGCTTCCTAAAGTCTTGGAATTACAGGCGTGAGGCACCACACCTGGCCTATCTCTGCTTTCTGAATGCTGCTCAACCTCATTTGATAGGTAGTTGTATGATTTGACAGTTCAGGCTTTCTGTTCTTACCTTCTATCTAGCTATTAATATCTTGCATGATGCACTGTACACCGATATAACCATACCAGACTCATTCTGACTTTATTATAGTCTGCCCTTGTACTTCAGGGGAAAGGATTTATTGCTTTCCATTACCTTGAAAGACTTCACTGGGCTATTGTCAATTACCAAGTTCAATAGGTTCTGTTTAGGACTCTAATAAAATAAGACTTAGCAATTTTGTAATAAAAAACAACCTTGAAATTCTTTTGTAATTATGAAGATGGTATAAAAGAAGTCTGATTGTAAAATTTATTTTGGTATAGATACTATGTTTATATATACACATATTTATGTGTGTAATACATGAGAAAAAAGTTTGAAAAAATTATTTCTTTCTGGCGTGACTTTTCCCCCTCTAATTCCCATTTTAAACTATTCTCTTTGTGAAAAAGAAATAATGCTAATATGTTGAACAGCCAGCTTGGCAATAATCTTAGAGAAAGAAATACTTTCTATGCAATTTTTTATGTAATGGTCTGATTGTTGTATGAAAGTGATCATAAAATCATACTGTGCTAAATGACAAGCAGACATAGGCTCAGTGGCACTGTGATTGTCATGGTGTTAGAAAGCAGAGCGATGGGTTCTTGAGTGGCAATGATGGTTCAGACATTATAAAAATGGCAGCAATTTCTTTTCATCTATACAACATTTGGGTTAATGTGGCAGGGGGCCAATATTGAATTATATCTGAATATAAATTGCATCCTTTCCAGGGATGAACATTCAAGACAGGACAATTAATACAAAGAAATGACAATTTACAGTGCATAATTCAGTGGTGTTTATTCAACTCAAACGACTGTACCATATTTCATTTCTGAGACATTTATTTATTATTATTATCATTTTTTGAGACAGAGTCTTGCTCTGTTGCCCAGGCTGGAGTGCAGTGGCGTGATCTCGGCTCACTGCAACTTCCACCTCCAAGCTTCAAGAGATTCTCCTGCCTCAGCCTCCAGAGTAGCTGTGATTACAGGTGTGCACCACCATGCCTGGCTAATTTTTTAATATTTTTAATAGAGATGGGATTTCACCATGTTGGCCAGGTTGGTCTTGAACTCCTGACCTCAGATGATCCACCTGCCTCAGCCTTCCAAAGTGCTGGGATTACCATGAGCCACTGTGCCTGGCCCATTTCTGAGACATTTAAAGGGAACTGTCTTATGTCTTTTACCTAGTAATATTTTACCTACAAAGGATATTTATGTGATATTATTCAAGGTATTTCAGAAGGATGCAGCTATGTAGAATGATTAATTCATTCAATAAATATTTAAGAAATTTAAAATTAACCCATACATCAGGTGCTGCATAATAGTTGTGTTGATTTTTCAGATATGGAAGCTACGTAGAAGGGACAGGGTCTGTGTTACAGACTGCAGAGGATGTGCAGGTACTATGCTTATTTTAAAACTAAAACACTTTAAAACTTCTAACTAAGATTGTTTAATACTTACTTTGAGAACATTAAAATAATTGTATGCATTCAACTGGCCATGAATATATATTTTATTCATTCAAATATATAATACTTGATTACTATTGAATAAATCTTTTTCTTGTTGCTGTACATGAGTATATGCACAAGGAATGTTTTATGTTTTTCTTTTTCTTATTTTTATCTTCTGCTTTTCTTTTATTCCATAAATAGTAAGTTGAAATTCAGCCTACAATAGTTAATGTTCTCTAAAATGTTATACAAACATCTTAATATTGGAGCCCTCCTTTGAAGCACACACTATGAAACTTCCTTTTAAGGAAAAGAAAATCTTAGCAATGTCCTTTATGAATACTTCTGTTGTTAACTCTTCATGGTGTCATGGCTGAATACAGGCCTAACATGTAGCAAGTTTTATATTTTTTTGAATAATTTTAAAGTGGGATTACATTATCTTCTTTTATACTGATTCAAACTTTTAACTACTAATAAAATTTGCCCATGGTAAAAATTCTGTTATAGGCAAATGAATGTCTGGATTTGAGAAATTATATTTGCTTAATATAGTTAATCATTTTAAGGAAGTATCTTGATGAAATTGAGTATAAAAAATAAAAGTTCTAATGATTCTCCTGTTTTTATTATAAAATCTACTTGGTTTTGTCAAGCTTCTTTTGTGTTTTTCACTATATTTCTTTTATATTGTCATTTATTATTTATACTCTTATGATTTTATTTTAAGGGCTTAAAAATGACAGATATCCTGAAAAATATCCTGATCTTCTGAATGTTAACCTTTTTCTTTTTAAAGTTTACGTTGCCATTACTGAGCCAATATATAGTCTATTGCACAGAGCCATTTTGCCCTGTGTACTTTGCCACTGTGTGTTACAACAGACTGTATGTCCATCGACTTTAAACTGTCTCACAACAGGAGATCTTACATCTAGTTACATGTTACTTTTTTAGTCATCTTGGGTGCTTTCTTACAGATTGAGAATATCTACAAATCCCTTACCAATTTGTCACAAGAAGAAAAGATAACAAAGCTGTTAATGCTTAAACTGCGATATTTTACTCCTAAAGAAATAGCAAATCTCCTTGGATTTCCTCCAGAGTTCGGTATGTGGGATACATGTAGACTTCAACTTTCATGTATTAAAGCTCCTAAAAATCTTTAGGGACTTGTGTGTCTAGGAGTTGCCTAAAGAAATGGGTGCAATAAACCTTCTTCCTTTCCTGATCATGCCATTTTTGGCATCTTCCTGCTCTCTTTCCCCTTATAACTGCCTCATTCCATTCTCTCCTGATTCATTCTCCCTCTCACTAACTTTGCTAGTGGGCCACAGAGGTTGACCTGGCTAGAAGGTTCACACTGGCAACTCCTCACCTCTTTCCACAGATGTCTGTGCATAGCATTCCCTTTCTGGCTTATTTTCTTTCTTCCAGAGGTCCTTTCCTAGTTACCCCACACTAGAGCTTGTGAAAGTATGCTTTTGATTGCCTTTTAAAAAATATATGTAAATTAAAAGGCAATTGAGGGATTATTTTGGAAGGGTTGGGAGTGTACTGATATTTATTCTCCTCAGAGATACACCTGTGTCAGCCATGTGCCTTTATCCTTCCCTACAAGGAGTAGGTGGAAAAGAGAAGATGGAGGAGAGGCTGTTTCTAGGAAGGAGCTTTCCTAATGGAATGAAAGGGGAACTCAGGAGATGAAATTGATGCAGGAAATTAATTGACACAGCATTGACGAAGACTGGGGACCTACAGCAAGCAATCTCAAGAACAAATGGGAAGATATAGTTGTAGAATGAGAAAGTCAAAAGCCTAACTCCATTAGCAGTCCAGGAAGTCCAGGGATTGGTGCTCTAAAGAGATTGGACACACTGCTTTGGCCTCTCAGAGATGCCCCAGCCCATCTCCCCGATCCCACTGCCAGGGCCAGTGCTCCCAGCTCTAAGGAGGCTGTGGGTTCCTTAGGCCTGGGGTGGAAATGCTCCCAGTACCTGGCTGATGGGCTGGGAGAAGATCTGACCTCCCTAGTGTGTTTCCATGGCTAGAGAAGGAGGAAATGTGCTTTTGAGGACTCTGATTGAGAGTTCGAATGCAGAAAAGCCAAACTTTGTTAAATCCAGTACTTTCGTAATATTAATATGGCACTATTCTTCAAGTAACAGGCTTAATAGATCATGTTTCAAATTCTAAATAATTGATGTAAGCTGAGGTTTTGGAACATAATCCTTTTGTACATAGGAACAAACTGCCAATATAATTTGACTACCCCCTTGGTAATTGATTCTTTGAGCGTAGTTGTGGCAACCAGGTTTATTTTCTACTCCCTGCCTCTTTCTTGGTGATCTCAGTTTTGTCCCAAATGTCCTGGTGAGTGTTGTTTAAGGAAAACACAAACTTTCCTTGTCTTAGCTTATGTCACAAAATGAGTGAGAGCATCACAAAACAAAGAGCTGAGAATTAGACTCAGGATTCTCATTCCTACTCTGCTTTCCTAGCGACTATTTTTTTTTCTTTTTCAGATGAGTGATCAGACATACTATTGAGAGAAAAGAGATTGTTAATTAAAACTATTAATTTAAAACTAACTCCTCAGCTTTATTCCAGTGCTTTTTGTTTTCAGAGAGTAGTAGTCACTTTGGTAATACTGAACCTTCGTAAGGAGCACAGAGCCCAGAGTCAGACAGTGTCTTCAAATCCCAGCCCACCTTAACTGTTCCCTTCTTTAATTTACTTGTCTGTAAAATGAGGATAATTACAACACCTACTTTATAGGGTTATTGTGATAGTTAAATAACTTAGTATATATGAAATTCTTATATCTGAGACATTTCATTTTTAGAATGAGCCGTTTGTTTACTTTTATAATCTTTATTTCATAAATAATTTTTCTCGTTATTTTACGTTTTAAGTGGGTAAAATAGAATTTTCCAAAGCTCTCTGATTATGCATGTATAATACATAGAAAAACAGTCTTTGAAATTACTGAATATCCTTTTAAAATATATGGTATGTTTGTGGAGTTGAGCTTACCTTGATGTCACCACTGAGCAGCACTGTGATACAACCATCCCTCATGTGTGTTTCCAACATTATTGACTCTGGGTTCAAAAATGGGCATTGTTTGAGCTCTTTGTCTGCTGGTAATGATGGATTTGCATTGATCCTTCCAAAGGCTTTGTCCTGGTTCTGTGACTGGTGGTGTGCCTTCTGTGGTAATAGTGGACTTTTGAAGAAAAACACTAACCTGCCCTTACTGGGCATAAGATGATACCTTGACCTTGTTCATTCTGTGTTTCTTTGTTCTTAAGGATAATTCTTATTATTTTTAATGTATCTAAGTTTTTAAAAAGTTGTCTTTTAACTTAGAAAATTATGTCATTTTTTCCATTAGTTGTTAGGTAGGTACAAAAGTAATTTGCTATTACTTTCAATGGCAAAAACCACAGTTACTTTTGTGCCAACCTAATAGTTTAGATTTAAAGAAATATGCACAGATGCACACACACACACACACACACATAGATATAATTTGTACAAATCTTACTTGTTTGTTTTCAAACGTTTCTTTCCTTCTGATAGAATTGTAATATTGTAAAAGATTGTCTCTGGGATAGTCTAAAAGCCTGTTTGTAGGCACATTTGTACCTCTGGCTACTCTGAAGTAAATACTTTTAGATAAGTAATGTGCTTGCCTAAAGTATTATCTTTAGAATAGAAACTTTATGATCATATGTAATCGCAACAGTAATTGCAGTAATTACTGTTGTTTTATTGCAGTTAATAAAATGTCAAGCGTCAATGAAGCAACTTTACTGTAACTAATTCTACCTTCCTGTCCTCATGAGTATATGAAATTTTGCTATTCTTAATACTTCTAATTATTTTTTTCATTTTCTTATCTAAGTTACTTTTCCTTTATTTCCTTGCTATGCTAGAGTATGCTGAATGTGAAATCCTGACATTTTAACTGCTATTGTAGTGCATACTCTTTTACATGGACAGTCTTTTATGCTGATATTTGCAAGATTTTCTTTCAGCATATGAGGTATCCATGGGCCTTTTTGTTTTAAAAAAGGAATGTAGCAAATGAAAGTCCAATATGACAAAGGCAATTTGTGGAAGCAGAGTGTAAAAACAGCTGTGGGGGACTTGTATCCAGAATATGGATATCAACAATAGTATTGATGAAGATGTGAAGATATTGGAACCCTCATACATGTAAAATGGTGCAGCTGCTTTGAAAAATAGTCTAATGGTTCCTCAAACATTAAACACAGAGTTACTGTGTGATCCAGCAGTTTCACTCTAGGTATATACCCAAGAGAACTGAAAATATATGTCTACACAAAAACATACATGAATGTTCATAACAGCATTATTCTCAACAGCCAAAAAGTAGAAACAGCCCAAATGTCTGTGAATGAATGAATGGAAAAATAAAATGTGGTAAACCATACACTAGAATATGATTCACCCGCAGCAAGGAATGAAGTATCACTGCATGCTGTGACATGAATGAACCTTCAAAACATGTTCAGTGAAAGAAGACACAAAAAGCAACATATTTCATGGCTCCATTTATGTGAAAAATAATCCAGTAGACACCCATAGAAACAAAGTAGAGTAATGGTTGGGGGCAGGGCGGCAATAGGGAGTGACTGCTAATAGGTGCTAAATTTTTTTTGAAGTAATGAAAATATTCTGGAATTAGATAGTGGAGATGTTTGAAAACTGTGACTATGCTAAAAACCTCTTAATTGTACAGTTTAAATGGGTGATTTTTATGCTATACAAATTATACCCTAAAATGATTATTAAATCAAAGAAAGAACTGTGAAATAAAGGCAGCCATAGCTTTTTAAAAAGTGCACTAATACATGGATTTCTCTGAGTTCTGTGGATATATGTGTACCTGTGTGTGCGCTCAGCATAACACAATGTGATATACTGCTATTTTACTGTGTAGAGAATATCATGTTGTAGAATATTTTTAGCTCCAAATGCTCTTTTGTTAATAAAACTTCCTGGAGACCTTAGTGATTTATTTATGAAACGACCACTGTGTCCTTACTAAAGGATACATCCTTTCATCTCTGGAAATTGTGATTACAAATGATTTCTATAAATTGTTATTTGTCTTTTCCAGGATTTCCTGAGAAGATAACAGTGAAACAACGTTATCGCCTACTTGGAAATAGTCTCAACGTACATGTAGTAGCTAAACTAATCAAAATCCTATATGAATAATTTTGAAGTAACTCTAAAAGGTTACTTCAAAATTAACCTTCAAAATATGATATTCCTTCATTTTCAGAGAACAATTCTAAATTCTGTTTTGAACTAATTCTGGTGAAATGTAACTAAATTATTTTAATCTGTCTTTAATATGAAATTTGGATTTTATTTGAAAAATCCACATGGTTTTCAAATTTATATTACTGTATTTTATAAAATATAAATTATTGTTATGCTTTATGGAGAGTATATTTTCATACGAAATGTAAACATGTATGTGGAATATTTTTTTTAAAATTATGCTATAAACAAAGAGCACCTAGAATTTTAGTGTCTACATCAATATCTTGTGATAACATATTTTTATGTTAATTTAAAAAGTTTTTTATTTCTAATTTTAAAATGATTCCAGTTCTAGCCTATTGAATGTTTTACTTAATTTCCAATCCTTTAAACATTTCTTTATTTCATCTAAGCAAATGCATATGGTATGTAAACCAAATTATCATTATTCAATTTATACAGCAGTCTGAAGAATATGTCAGGAAAAATAATCCTCAATTTTTGATTACCTCTCCATCAAGCAGTCAGAGAAAATGTTGGTGCACATTATCTACATTTTCCTTAGTCTCTATCTGAAGGACAAAACTCATTGTTCCTTCTTCATTTTGTATGTACTTGCCTTTAGTTTGCTATTATCCAAGCTTGTTTTTGTCTTTTCAGCCTCTGAGTTTAATTTGGCATTACACACTGAGGAATGTAGCATGGTTAAGATTTCAGGGAGTAAGCTGCCCTCTGACCCCATGCCATATGACATCCCCTTCCCCCAATTGTTTTTTACTGTTGTAACATACACTCTGAATTAACTTTTAGGACTTTTAACTTTCTCTGTCTCTCATCCTCAGTAGATTTGTTGAAATTAGGGTTTTTAATCCTAAGTCTTGCATCATAAATTCTATGGTTTTTGATAAAAGCAAGTGACAAAGAGAGATGAAAAGAAACAAGTCCAGAGATCGTACTACAGGATTTTTATTCAAATATTTATTCTTAAAAATCAACTATTTTGACATGGAGAAATTGAAAGTTTGTGCATTCCTTGTGGGAACATAAAGTGGCGCAGCTGCTGTTGGAAAACAGTATGGAGGTTCTTCACAAAATTCAACATAGAATGACCCTATGATTCAGCATTTCCACCTCTGGCTAGAGACCCAAAAGAATTGAAAGCAGGGACTTGAACAGATATTTGTACACCAGTGTTTATAACACCATTGTTCACAGTAACCTAAAAATAGAAGCAACCCAAGTGTCATCCCATTCACCCATGACTGGATAAACAAAATGTGTTACGTGCGTACAGTGGAATAGTACCACCTGCAACAGGAAGGAAATTCTGACATATGCTGTGACACGGGTGAACCTTAAGTACATTATGCGAAATGAAATAAGCCACTCTGCAGGGAGGGAGAATGGGTAATTAGTGCTTTATGGGTATGAAGTTTCTGTTTGGGATGATGAGAAAATTCTGGAGGTGATGGGGAGGATGATTGCACAACAGTGTGAATGTACTTAATGCCACTGCAACTGTATATTTAAAAATAGTTTAAGTGACAAATTTAACATTATGTATATTTTACTGCAATTGAAAACATATTCTATTACCAATTTTTCAGAACTCATAGATAAATATGAATATATGGAAGCTGTAAGCCAGCCCCTGTACAGAAACTATCACTATCTACATTTTTCATATGTATTCAAAGACAGAGCCTATTACAAGTCGCATAAATTTCAGTAAACCATCACATTATTTTGGCACACTTTCATGTAGGTTCTCTTCACTGCTGAAAGATTCTAAATAAAATGGTTTAGGGTTTTACTGTGACTATACTAATAACTATGCTGTAGTTATAGTATCCTACACTCTGTTGAGCAACGTTACACAAAATAAGTGTGGAGTTGCCGTACACCAACTATAAACACTTGAAAGGTCTGTAGAGACATTGCTTACAAACTGGAAGACAGAATGTAGCTTTGTGGAATTTTTAAATTATGGAAATGTATTCACAGGAAGACGGTGATTCTTCCCCTTAATTCATAATTGAAAATATACAGTAACAAGCATAAAAAACTCACATCTTAATGAAGATGTATCTACCAGTGTCATTTAATTAGCAGATGTATAGGTATGCATAATTAATTTAGAAAATGCTCTTTTATGGAATGTCTGCTATATGCTTTTGGTAATAGTGCTGTATAAAATTTGCACTGGAAATTCTGTTTCATGGTATTTGGCCTTGTATATTTATTCAGATGTTGGAAAACATAGCTTCTCATTTTCAAGAGAGCTATGTGTAATTCAGCCTTCGCCATACCTAACAGTAAACTGATTTTTCATTCTCCTTTTCCCATCACCCCTGCTCTTTTAAATGGCTTGTGAGGTAATTCTAAGGTATTTATTACCCTGCCTCATATTTTTAATATGTCTTCAGGATCCAAAACTAATTCTAAAAGGTGATCAAATCAATTAATGTGAACAAAATGAGTCATAATTGGAAAATGATTTTGAAGACATGGGTAGTCATTGCAGGAGGGGTCAGAGCCTGACAATCCTCAGTGGCAGACATGGAAGAGGAATGACAGCATCACCTTCACAGAGGACCCTGGACAAGGTATTCTGGCTGTTCAGTCAGACCTGCACCATGGTCACTGCCCTGTGCCTGGAAAGGTGAGAAAGTACCTCCAACCTTCAGCTAGCTTGTTCTTCCTTAAAAAGTAGAGCCTTCTAAAGAGGTAAAACTGGTAGCTGAAATTGTGAACAGTGAGGGTCCACCCCACACCTTTTTTTAGAAATTTGAGGGTAAATTGTTGCTTGAAATGATCCAACTTTTCAAAGAGGTAAAGTTGTTTAGTATAGAGGCTTTTAAGTTGCCCTGAAAGGCTGCATTGCTACCATGTGAGATGTAAAGTTGGATGGAGTTAGAGGTGAGTGCAGGCAATTCAGTGCATTGGTTGTGGGTAGAATTCCTCAGCAGAAACCACCATCTGGCTTTTGCTCCCATATCTACCTAGTTCAGGTCTAGAGGAATTAAGCTGGAGATTTCTGAGGAGAGAGAAATGAACTAAAGATAAATAAAACTGGTTTAATTTTAGCTATAGCAGAACAGAACAAAGCAACCTCATTTCATTCAACATCAAGCAACTACTAAACAATGCATTCTTCAAGCCAGTTGTATCTGCATCCAAACTAGTCACTCTGGTTGCTCTTCTGCTTTGATAACTTAAGAGTTTAAAAAAAAGAAGTTTCTAAATAAGCCAAGATAACACAATAAGGACCAAATTTTAAGCCCACATACACAAAGAGGTTAAAGTGAGTTTTCTGAGTTGCTTATGTTATGAACAGAAGGTTACCTTGTCATAATTTGGCCTTCAGCTTGGAGTTCTATTTTAGGCCATCAGTTATGAGACTGACTTACTAATAGCTTTGGACTTTGAAATTCAGTGAGGGTCACGTAGCCTCAGCAGTTTTTCTCGTAGCCGGTGATTGCATTGAGATTATATAATTATAAAAGACATGGCCTTTGGACCTCTGTCTACTAATCTCTTCGTCTCATCATCTACCATTCAAATGTGCTATATACAACTATCATATCACCTTCTTAGCAGGCACTTTTCTGGTCCTCCATCATATCCACCGAGATGTCTACTTATGCCTTTCCCTTAGCATTTTTTTTTTTTTTTCAGACGGAGTCTCACCCTGTTGCCCAGGCTGGAGTGCCGTGGCATGATCTCAGCTCACCGCACTCTCCCACTTCCATTCAAGTGGTTTTCCTGCCTCAGTCGCCCTAGTAGCTGGGATTACAGGCATGTGCCACCATGCTTAGCTAATAATAATTTTTGTATTAGTAGAGATGGGGTTTCACCATGTTGGCCAGGCTGGTCTCAAACACCGGACCTCAAGTTGATCCACCCACCTCAGCCTCCCAAAGTGCTGGATATTACGGGTGTGAGCCACCGCACCCAGCCTCCCTTTGCATATTTTTTAAAAGGCATTAAGCATCTTCCACATGTTCTTTAGTTTCAGTTTGCATGAGTCAACCTGTCTGCGTCATTTTCCCTTTCATATTCTTTGTCTTTGCTGCTAAAATTTTAAAGCTTCAGTGTAAACAACAACAACAACAACAAAAGTCTTTTTGTTTCTAGCTTCTGTTTCTCTCTTAGACTGTCTAGGAACATTTTAAGGTACTCAGGCTGTTCAAAATCTTACACAATCAGGATCCAAACTCCATCACCATTCTTGTCTAGTTTGTGAATTTATTTCTTTTTAAATATATTTGTTCAAGAAATATGAGCATGTGCAAAAAGCTGTTTTGGCTTTGTATTCCCCAAGTTCTCGTATAAATTGGTTTTATATTTACCATAGATTCGGAGTCTTACTTTTAGCCACATCCAGGACTTACTGAAGTCTCCCTCAGGTATACCACCCTTGACTCCTAAAGCTTCCAAAATCTTCTTTTTCTTATAAATATGAGACTGGAAAGTTTTACAAAAACTAGAAGATGGGAATTTAATTCTCCTGTAGAATTTGCTTTTGAATAGCCCTAGGATTTTTCATTTCTTTGCTTGTACCTAGCATGGGTTCAATGTTTACTTCAAATATTTGCTCTGTATTTTGTTTGCGTTTTGATTTCTATTTTTATCAGGACAGATCGAAATTATAAGAGTGTGCATAGAGAACATGTTTGTTTAGCTAAATTAGCTCTATAATCAGATGAGATCACCTAGAGGGTCAGAGGATGAGAGTGAAAGTTAGAAAGAGAAGAGCAGAGACTTGGAGCTGACTTACCTGAAGATTCAGTCCTCAGGTCTCTTTCTACCCTTCACTTTTCAAGCCATTTTTTTTTTCCCCAAAGATTCTCACCCTTTCCTACAACTTCAGCCATTTTGCTGATGACACCCAGATGACTCTAAATCTGCTATTTTCCTAAGTCCTATTCTAGAATCTTCATGGTAGGACATTTTTAACTTAGATGTTTTGCTATGCAAGTTATATCAAATTCGCATCAAATTTGGCCTGTTTGCAACGTAAGCATCCTCCTTTCTGTAGTCAGTTCCACTCATGAGTTTAATGTTTTTCTTTATGGTTCTGTTACTCTCCAAATCTTTCAAGTTCAGGCTTCATAACCCAAGATCATCTTCACCTTCTTTCTCACTCTGCATTCCATTGGTCAGCTTTTGTTAAAATAGCCTTCCTAAGGCAAGCCTTCTCTGAATGATCATTTATTTTTAGGAAAACTTATAAAAAGTCACTGAGATTTAAAAACGCCCACACATAGATTTGCAATCATATTTTTGTGCTTGGTTAAACATGTTGACATTTAACAGATTTGAGCCTTCTAAATTTAATCTAGCATGAATGTAATTTTTACTAAAATATTTGCTATTTTACTCAGCTGGTTGTTTACACAAGTCCAGTTAAATTTCACACGTGAAAAAAATGACTGAAAACACCTAATGGAATGTGATACTTCTTGTGTAGTAGAAATGCATTGAGTTTGATATTTGAGAGCTGATCCTACGAATGAATAGACAATAAGGTGAATAGTTGTTACGATTTGAGTTTTCTAAATGGAGAATATTTCATGTTTTAGAGAATGTAAACTTCCACAAGGGCAGAGATTGTTAATACTTTTTTCCCCCACAGTGGCTTAAAACAGTACTGGCATGTAGTAAGCACTCAATAAATATTTGTTGAATGAGTGAATATAGGAACCGTACTGGAATCGATATTGAAGCTACATAGAAAGCATCACACTGCGGAGTTCAAATAGTGTCTTTAAGTTATCCTCTTGAAAACTATTTAATTTGTCTGTTACTGCCACTTCTTCCATGCCCAGTGGAACAGCCAAAGTTACTCAAGTCCAGAACACATGATTTAAAAAATAATTCTAGGGTAGGCTTGAGCTTTTGGCTTTTGGAAAGTTGTGCAAATAAAACTTTTAAAAATACTGTATTTTGACGTCTGGTCTTGACAAGAGTGTAGAGTTATTTCTCCTTGCTTCTCCCTGAAAAGTACAATTATGAACTCTGGGTAAGTATAATTATAAAATAATGCAAGAGGAATCAGAAGGAGAATTCTGAAAAGTGGGAAAAGAGGAAGACACACTGGCTAGGGACCCGAAGGCTAGAGGAACAACATGGTTCCAAGACATCTGACCCCTCACCCAACTTTCTGACCTACAGCCTAGCAACAGAAAGCAGCCCAGAGAGGGCTGTTCCTACAGAAGAGGGAACTGAAGTCTAGTTGGTAATACCAGATGAGTCTGGCTCTACCAGCATGGGGGATGTATATCAGGAACCCCACTGACAGACATCCAGATCTGAGACTTGTGTGCTGAGAGATGAAGATCCAGGGGGCTCTGGCAAAAAGCATCTGACCCATTATCTGAGCTGGAGACTCCTTCTCCCAGAGGTACCATGGGACCTGGCTTGGGGGAAAATCCTTCTTTGCTAAAGTAGCATCATCAAGGACCATTGGGGAGCCCCAGAAGCACCAGATAAACCAAGCAGACCAAAATAACACTGCAAAGGCTGTAAAAACTAAATTACTGTTGGAGTCACAGCCCATAAAAAACTAAGCCAGGGCTTGCATGCTAAACATAAATGGAGTGACTGCCTGATAAAATAAAAGATTAAAATAATAGACAAAATATTCAGGATACAATGTAAAATAGCCTGTCATACCAAGAACCAGAAAAATCACAACCTGAATAAGAAATGACAATCAAAAACAGATGACAACACTGAGACAAACCAGATGTTGGAATTACCTGACAGGGATTTTAAGCAACTCTTGTAAAACTGCTTCAATGAGTACTTACAAATTGTCTTGCAACAAAGAAATAGAAAAGCTCAGCAAAGAAAGAGAAGTTAATAAAAGAAACATCATGGTAAGTGCACTATATGCCAGTTTTAAAAATAGAAATAAATGGCAGTTATACAGCTGGAAAATACAATAACAAAATAGAAACATTCAGTGGTGACAGATAATTTGATTAGATCCTGGACATTTTGTCCGTTACATTAACTTTTTATTTTCAGAAAGTTAATTATGATGTGTCTTGGCATGAATTTCTTTCAACATGGCAGATATTTCAAAGTGAATGTAATTTCCTGTTTGATGTTCATTTAGCTTCTTGAATCTGTACATTTATATTTTTTGCTAAATTTGAGATCAGCAGTAGAGAGGAAATGACAGAAGATAGAAATCAGTGAACCTGAGGACAGATCAGTAGAATTTACCTAATCTGAATGACAGGGCGAAGAGTAGGCTGACAAAAAAAATTAAGAGCCTTGGGGACCTGTGGGACAATAACAAAAGAACCAACAGTTAATATGTTTGGGATGCCAGAAGTAGAGGGGAAAAAATGTAGCTGAAAGAGTATTCAAATAATAATTGAAAACATCCCAAATTTGGCAAAACCTTAAAAGCAGCTGGAGAAAAATGACACATTGCTATGAGGTGGAGGACACAGTAGATGTCTCATCAGAAACCATGAGGACCAGAAGGAGGTGGCATTGTCAGCTATGAATTCTGTATCTAGCCAAACTATCCTTCAAGAGATCTCTCTCGTACCTATATATGTGTAGATACACATGTACCTCTATGCAGCGCTTTACAATTATTAGGGAGTGCAGGTAGTGACATGGAATTAGGCTTATGTGAAATAATCAGAGAGATCTTTGTACAAATGTCCAATGGAAAAAAAATAAAATAAAAAAAAAAAAGAGAGAGATCTAACATATATCTCTAATGACTGTAACAAATTGTTCATCTGAAAATAGATTGGAATAAAATAATGATAGCAGTTATGATAGAGTAATAGCATTTTAATTTTTCAAATTGAATGTAATCTTTTTGTTTTTATCAATGTGATATAGTTTTATAATTTAAAATGCTTTTTCTTTCAAAACACTCAATTTCAAGTCTTGACTGTAGAGTCTGGTCATTGTAAGCTTGTAAGTTGCTACCTTATTTGCATTTTGATGCTATGTAATACAATCTCCTCCCCCCGCTGACTTTTTTCCTCCAGGGCAGAGTATTTGTGTATTCCCAGTACCTTTCTCAGATGCTGACAGATAGTGGGTACCTAATAAATAATTGTCCAATTAGCCGATTTAGATATGAGTATGCTGAGTATGATAATAGAATCGTAGGTTCTTTCATGGCTTGGGGGGATTGTTTGAATAATTCTGTCAGCCAAAAGAAGAGAAGCACGTTAGATGTTGCTGGAAGACTATTTAATGCCAGAATTGTGTATGACTCCTAGCGTATTGTTTATGTCTCTTCTAAACATAGTCTAGGAATTGTTGACAGAGCTTGATTTAGCAGTACTTCTGTAACAAATATAGTCCAAGTCACTATAAAGAAAACATACAAATGGACAAAGATGTTGTTTTTTTCTAGATCTTAGAATAATGGCACTGAAAAAGACAGAGTGAGGTCATCTCATTCTTTCTGCCATTGACGACACCTTAAATCTTCCCACAGATCTATGTGGCACTTCAATTAACAAATCCCCTGGGAATGATGCCCCTTTGTAAGGCATTAGCCTTGTTAAATCACTCCTCCCACCATAAATCATGTCCGTAATGCAAAGCTTCCTCTTACAAGATAGAGATGTTTGTGTGTACTGCTTCTGCATCTGTCTTCCCAATTAAAGGTACAAGAGGCAGAGTCTGAAGAGTGCCACGTATCCCCAAACTTTGTTTTTTCTTTTCCTTCCCAGAAGAGAACGAAACTTTTTTCTCCCCCACCTCAGTGGTGACACCCTCACCTCACTTGCTTTCCTCCCCTAATGGAACACAAAATATTGTCACAAAGATGCAGTTTCCCCTTTTCCTAATATCAGATCCAATGTAAGTTGTTTGCAGTTATTTACCACCTGTATTTCTTCAGTTATTCATGCTGAAGTCTAAGTACAGTCAGACATTTTCCTTTGATTGTCGTGTGAATGGTGTCTAAATATTTCACTTCATTGCCTTGCTTAGTGAATTTTAGGAGTCATCAAGTAGAAAACTTATTTTGTACTTTTTAGATTGATTTGGAACAGGATGCCAGGAGGGTTCACCTATGGTAAACTCCGCTTCACTGCTTCACACCTTCTTGGAAGTCAAGCTTGGACTAATCCAGTCGGATTGCTGAAGTCCCCATTCCAGGAGCTGTTGGAGGTAGAGAAAGCTCTGTTGGTTTTTTACTAGCGTTTGGAGCCTTTAATCCCAGCAATTACTATCTCCTCTGCTATGTGCTGATCCTTAACCACTCCCCACCTCACAATGATGGGAGACCCTTCAGTGCCTATTTTATGTTTTCTGTAACATTTGCTTGAGTTACAATTAGGAAGTTTTGTGTGTGCACACGTGTGTATAATGTGCCATGAACACCCCTATGCTCCTTATCCAAAGCCCCATTCCCCTATTGCATTTCTCCCTCTGGATTTGAATTTTGTTATTTTATTCTCATTATTTATGAAGGGATTATATGACCTAAAAAAAAAAAAAACTTGAAAAATGTGGAAAAGTTCTCCAAACTCTCAACAATCTGCTTTCTCAGCAAAAGCTCTGCCAAACCTCAGTAATTTTAAATGGTAATGATTAAGTCATAATTCTTTTTCATTCTACTCAAAGATAATTGTAGTCATTGTAGTAATGAGCATGGAAAACAAATGTCTGCTTTATGTTCCCTGAGCCAAGAGCACACTGCTTTCAAAAAGATCAGTTCATCACAATAGTGGACTTGCTAATTTCCTAGGTGGTAATGCACTTCCCATGAAATGAGCAAAAGAATAGTTTTAAATATACATCAGTTTCCATAATTATTTTATGTAATCCTTCACGGAGAATGAATGAATCGGAGCAATGTTGTATTGGCCCGAAATTTTGCAGAAAATCACAAAACTGACATAAGTAAATTTAAGCAATTCTGTGTCCCTGAAAAAGAGAATGAGTTAAGTGTCATAAACATTAAAAGATCATTATATTCACAGATGTTTCCATTAATTAGTAAAAACCAGATTAATTCTATAGTGTTCTGTTTTAAACTGATATGAAAATGAAAAGGGACTAAAAAAGCCCAAAAGCCAGATTGAAGCTATAAAATGTAATGGGAGCTAGCATTAGGGGCATGAGAATCTTGCCAACTTGTCCATCCTCAATGCACCTCTGCGTCTCACCCCTCTCCTCATTTTTATTACTTCCACATTGATCCAGCCCTCCAGATAAATTCTGCTGGCCTAGCAGAAATATCACATAAGGATTATTGCACTCAAGATAAAAGAACAGCCCCCTATTAAAAATATTAAATCAACATTCTCTACCTTGCCGCTTAAGGCCTTCTATCAATGTCCCTTCCTTTATCCAGCCGCTTTCCTCCAAGGTCACCTGCTGGACAAGTGGAACCACCTTCTTTTTTTCTTTCTTTTTTTTAAAGACAGAGTCTTGCTCTAGAGTCTTGCTCTGTCGCCCAGGCTGGAGTGCAGTGGTGCCATCTCGGCTCACTGCAACCTCCACCTCCCGGATTCAAGGGATTCTCCTGCCTCAGCCTCACCTCCCGAGTAGCTGGGACTACAGGCATGTACCACCACGCCTTTTTTGTATTTTTAGTGGAGACAGGGTTTCACACCGTTGATTAGGCTGGTCTCAAAGTCCTGACCTCAAATGATCCACCCAGCTCGGCCTCCCAAGGTGCTGGGATTATAGGCACGGCCACTGTGCCCGGCCAGTGGAACCACTTTCTATAGTGTGCCCATACTGAGCCTTGGACATCTTTCCTAGTTTGGTACCTGCTGTGTACTTAAAAGCATGTTACTGTGTTTTCTGTCCCATCTTGTCACCCCTTATCTGTGTACTTTTGTCTAATTCCTGCTCTCCAGATTTGTGCATTATGACTTCATTGTAAGTCAGAGAAGTAAATAAATTTACTTCTTTTGAATTTCACCCAAGGTCAAGGACTAGTATATCTGCACTAAATGCTTATTAAGGCTCTAAAACAATGGAATTTGGATAAAGCTGGTAGGAATAAAAAGTGAATCTTGGTATAAAAATAGCAGTGAAATATTCTAATGTAGTAATGAGATGCTCTTCAAGAATCTGGAGAAAAAAATAGAAAATAAGGGGATACGTAAAGTCTGTACACTTAGTACAAAACCTTTAGCCACCTTTCCTAGTCCAGGTAGAAAACTGGAGAATTTTTTTCTGGACAAAGTGAATGTCCTCTGGGGAAAATGCCTTCAAAGACGGGCATCAAGGGTTCCCCAGTGAAATTGCCAGTTTGCCATTTGGTCACTCTGTGACAAAGCCTACCAGTTATAAACACCACCGTGTGCACACAGACACACACACAGTCTATCATCTGCTCTGTAATGTCCTTTAATTAATTAATTAATTAATTTATTTATTTTTGAGATGGAGTCTCACTCTGTTGCCCAGGCTGGAGTGCAGTGGCACAGTCTCGTCTCACTGCAACCTCTGCCTCCTGGGTTCAAGTGATTCTCCTGCCGCAGCCTCCCAAATACGTGGGACTACAGGCATGTGCCGCCACACCCAACTAATTTTTGTATTTTTAGTTGATATGGGGTTTTACTGTGTTGGCCAGGATGGTCTCAATCTCCTGACCTTGTGATCCGCCCGACTCAGCCTCCCAAAGTGCCGGGATTACAGGTGTGAGCCACCCTGCCGGCCCAGGATGTCTTATTTTTAAATGTAAATGAACATTTAAGGATGTATAGGTATTTGAGGAAAGCCTCTAGCATGAAACAGAAAGCCCTAAACAAGCAAACAAATGGGAGAAAAGAACTTAGAGAAAATAGCCCATACAGGAAACAAGAAAACATCAAAAAGCAATTATCTAAAAATTACCTAGATGATGTTACAACTATGAAACAAGAATAAAAAAGAGGTTTTCAAATTTAAAATGATAGCAACATTTTAAGACAAATTACTAGAAAATTAAAAGATAAAGACTTTCTCAGAAAGTAGAACAAAATAAGAAAAAGAGGTGGAAAATTAAATTAAGAAGTTAAAAATGGGAAGATCTAAGAAAAATATAGAAATAAAATAAAAGATGCAGTGGCAGGAACCACTTGACTCTCTTCATGAGTGAAGGTGTCTTCATGCACCTAGGTTACTTTAATGAGTGCACGGATAATTGTCAGGGAGGGGGGATATTTGTAAAATACAGATTCTAATTCAGCAGGCTGGTGGTAGCACCTGAGATTTTGCATTTCTTACAAGCTCCTGAGTGATGCCTGTGCTGCGTCCGTGGACCACACTTGGAGTAGCAAGGTTCTAGTCTAGGCTATCTCTGCATCTTCTGTACTCCCATCTTAGTTGATTAAACCACTTGCAGAGAGTGAGGCCTGTGAAGCAGCAAAGAGTGGTGGATGTTCCTTAGAGCTCTATGTATCCAAATCTGAACTCACTATCTTTCCTCCAAAATCTTCTTCCCCTGGCTATTCTCTTCATTAATATCATATCTTTCCTTCCAGTTTTCCAAGCAGGAAACCTCTGCATTAACTCATTAACTTCCCCCTCTAATAGTTCCTTTTTTTTTTTTTCTGAGACAGAGCTTCCTTCTGTTGCCCAGGCTGGAGTGCAGTGGCACGATCTGGGTTTACTGCAACCTCCGCCTCCTGTGTTCAAGTGATTCCCCTGCCTCAGCCTCCCGAGTAGCTGGGATTACAGGCACATGCCACCATGCCCAGCTAATTTTTGTATTTTTAGTGGGAGGGTTTCACCGTATTGGCCAGGCTGGTCTTGAACACCTGACCTCAAGTGATCTGCCCATTTCGGCCTCTGAAAGTGTTGGGATTACAGGCATGAGCCACCGTGCCTAGCCGTCTAATAGTTCTAATGAAGTATTAACTACCCAGATATTTCTTTAAGAGATCCTGTTTCCTGAGTATCTTTCTCACTGTCTCCTCATCTGTCTGTCCATTGCCTTAAGCCTCTCCAGGTCACATCTCTTTAAACGTACTGTAACCTCCTTACTAAGTCTGGTCTCAGATGTGGCTCTGCAGGGATGCTTATAAAATGCAAACATGACCGTGTTAATCTCCTCTTTAAGAGACTCATAATTCTTCATTTTTAGAAGTAAATAAAATCTAAGCTCATTAAAATGACATTTCAAGGTCTTTCTTGATTTGGCTTCTTGTCCATTTTTAAAACTTCGTCTCCTGCATATGCACACTGCTGTAGCCCTGCGAGCTACTTTCTACGGAAACCTTTGTATACACCATTGCTCTGCCTGAAACTCCTCACTCCACTATCTTACCGTGGGAACTACTTAGATGGACTCCTGGGAAGCCTGCATTCCCCTTCCAGACAGAGTTGATTCTGTCCTCCATTGTTCTCCAGTAAAGCTGTCTCTCTCTCTCTCTCTCTCTCTCTCTCTCTCTCTCTCTCTCTCTCTCTCTCCCTTCTCTCTTTCTCTTATCTTTTTTGTCCTTAGGCATATTCTGATTACTGTGACCCCTTCTTAACCCTAAATTCCCTTCATGTGAAATTCTAGTATACTGGGATTAACTTTCATGTATGTTTTTGATGACCACAGAAATTTTTATTTGTGAATTCTGTGGGAATTATTTAAAGGAGGAGCAAAGAACTGAGAGTTCAGAATATAAAGGGAGACGAAGTAGATGTCACAGAAGGAGAAAAGGTTACATAGAGATGTCTTGAAAAAGATAAAAAAAACAAGAGAAAGGAGGAGTTCATTCTGATTCTTACAGCTACATTCAGGTGGTTTTGGAAGGAGGGAAGGAGGGAGAGAAGGGGAGCTAAGACTTCTGTGAGAAAAGCCTGGAACCAGGATGAAGAAGATAGAGAAAGGTGAGACCGTGTGGCAGGACTGGGAGCAGAAGTCAGCAGGTCCTGAATGATTGATTAGCAGTACACTGAACATTTGGATACCACCCTCATTGCATGTACCACCTATGATATCAGCAACAAAGCAAAATACCTATGCATGCATCTTGCTGAAGAAGTCAAGAGAGTAAGGGCTGATGAATAGAAATCAAGCGTACAGCAGACACCATCATAAACTTAAAGTATACAATATGCCATTGATGTTACCAGTGTTCTGACCTAAGGGTTTTATTTTAATGAATGCATAAAAATGTGCAGAAGAGTTCCTTAGGTAGACTCTCCATCTAGGACCCCTCCTCCAAATACTGAGGACCCCCCAGAGCAGACCCTCCCTGTCCAAGGGTTCCATTGACAGCACCCCATAAGAAAGTTTCCTCACCCTGGTTACTCAGTTCTACTCATGGATGAGACCATTTCCTTTGGACTGCCTGCTCTTAAAAACTCTTGGATTTAAATATAATCTTGCTCTCCACCTACCAATGTGGAGTTGTTCTGTGCTTCCTGGAGTCACCTTGCCTTGTTCTTAGATATCAGTTAACCTTTGCCTCACACCTCTAACTCCAGGTCAGCTATCATCTTCCTCTCTCAGAGTCCCCAATTCATCTCTCTGCTCTGAAATCCTCTTTTATGGGAGAGATGATCAGATGCCCCTGCTTCTCCTTGTACCCAAGATTTTAAAGACAGCTCTGAATTCTTTTTATCTTTTTTTTTCTTTAAGGAACCTAAACCCAAGAGAGGATAAAAGAGGGTGAGGATTATTATATTTCTTTACATGATATTGATAATAACAGCTTATATTTAATGAACGCTTATTTTGTGCCAGAAACTGAATGTGCTAAACATTTTACATACCTTCAGTGCTGTTATTATCTGTCTGCTGATGAAAAAAACAAGGTTCCATGGTCAGTAAGTGATGGAGCCAGACTTTGAACCCACATAAATGAGCCTCAGACCCATGTTTTTAACCTTCAACTGTGTGGTCTTCCCTAGACTGGAGCCTCTAGAGGGGAGGATCTGCAATTTACTACATTTTGTATTCCTGTTGTCTTACAAATGGTTAATACGTAAAGGGCACATGCAGAATATTAGTGGAATGCATTCTGGATTAGGAACAGACAGGAGCTTTACTAGCCAATGAAAGATAGAATTTCAGGTCTACAGAATGTGTACCTTGCGAAGGAGAAGAAGGGAGATTATTTACCATCTAAATCTGAAGATCATGGATTCTAAACGACTTGAATTCATCTTTGCTGAAGAAATTCTGAATAGAGTAAGTCAACAGAATGAGTGACAATGGCGAGGCAACAGTGATTGATTTTTATATTGCTTTTCACAGAGTCAACACATGCAGACAGTCTGACTTGCCTATTGATCTGAGCTACAGTTGAGCGAGTGAGCTGGATGTAAAATTCCCAACTCATCACTAAAAGTCAGTCAGACCTTGAAAGAATATTACTTTCTTTTTTTCCTAACATGAGGGACAATGAAGAATTGAATGCCTAGATTGGGAGCTAAGAGATTACCTTTACTTTGTGGAGTAATAAACACATTAATGAAACAAGAAAATCCTGTCAAGAGGAAGTCTTTATTAAGATCACGGTGGAGGCCTTTTCTGTTTCACTGGAAAGATTTGCCAAGTTCAGTGATCTTTAGGAAAGTATAATTATGAAAATAGTTACGTCCAGAGCTCAGAGAATTCGAATTGTCCTTTTTGTTGAAAGACTCTGGCCCAGCCTATTTTATCCTATTCGAAACTTGCCAAATATTTTATATTGTCAATCTTTCCCTCCACCCCAGGCCAAGTTGTTAAGCTTTCAAACCAACAAATTTATTATGATAAATGTCATCTCAACTATTTATGTAAAGGCTATTGGACATCTTTTCTTAGTGTTTAATTTAATACCAAATTAATATTTGGTATCATCCTGATATATGAAGACACTTATAAATATAGAAGTGATGTAATTTTTTTTTTTTTTTTTTTTTTTTTTGAGACAGTCTCACTCTGTTTCCCAGGCTGGAATGCAATGGAGCAGTCTCGGCTCACTGCAACCTCTGCCTCCTGGGTTTAAGCGGTTCATCTGCCTCAGCCTCCCAAGTAACTGGGATTATAGGCACCTGCCGCCACACCCAGCTAATTTTTGTATTTTTAGTAGAGACGGAGTCTCATCATGTTGGCCAGGCTGGTCTCGAACTCCTGACCTCGTGATCCACCCACTTTGGCCTCCCAAATTGCTGGGATTGCAGGCATGAGCCACTGTGCCTGGTGAGAAATAATTTTAATCAGTTTTGTTGTGAGGTAATTTACATCTATCAAAGATGATCCATTTTAAGTATACAGCTTTATGAGTTTGACGAATTTATACAGTCATGCAACCACCATCACCACAATCATGATACAGAACATTTTATCACCTTAAATGTTCATTCATTCCTCCTTGCAATCAATCTCCTCCCCAACTCCTGGCCTCTGATTTGCTGTCTATCAACATAGTTTTGGCTTTACTAGATTTTCATATGGAATCATACAATACAGAATCACTTGGGAAGTAGTATTTTGTGTCTTACTTATTGCTGTCCTTGAAAAATATTCTTAAGCAAACAAAGTGACATGCCACATCTTGGCAGAAAAATATTTGCAAAATAATATTTGAAAATTCTTGTATCTAGAATATATGAGTTTTTACATTCAATGAAAGACAACGAAATGTTTTAAAGTAGGCAAAATAGCTAAAAGACAGTTTACCAAAGAAGATAGACAGATGGCAAATATACATGAAAAGATGCCCAACATCTTTGTTCATTAGGGAACTATAAATTAAAATCACAATGAGATACCTGTGTTGACACAAAGACCTGTTCACAAATGTTCATAGCAGCTTTATTTATAATAGTCCCAAACTAGAAACAACTCAAGTGTTTATCAACTGATGAGTAGATAAGCAAACTATGGGATAGCCATATGATGAAATACTACTCAATAATAAAAGGGAACCAATTACGCTACAGAACAGCCAAATTACAAAAGCATTATGTTCAGTGAAAGAAGCAGATACAAAAGACTATATAGAAGAAATTGGGAAGGTTTAAAAAAATTTTTAAAAAGCAATGACTATTTCAGTATCACAAGGAAAGTATTATATGCTATGGTACATAATCATCCAGTCCTCAAAGAGCCTGCATAATAAGACATAAAGAGATTTGTTCTCCAAGAGCCTGCATGGTATTAACCAATACAGTAGTAATTACCTAGGGATTTTTCTTAGAAGTGAGATTTTATTGCTCTCCCTCAATTTCAGTTTTGTCTGTGTGCTCATGGAAAGTTTGAGTGCATCAATAGTTGATTTTACAATCAAAATGTAGACTATTTTCATCATTCTAAATGGTTTCTGTAGTCTCAGCACAGAGTCAGTGGGTATATCAATGGTTCATGCCCTCAAACCATATATCCAGCTAGAAGGGTGTGGAAAGTGGAAATGGATTCCACAGCTGTCCATGGGTCCCACAGGGATGATGAAAAGTAAAAATTCCTGGAGCTGAGACAAGGGGCTTACAGATCTTGCCAAGTGAGTGTTACTATGTTTCAGGTTACAACCTAGATGCAGTCTCCTCATAGAAGCCTGTCCTGGCCACTCAAAATAAGTATAAGTGACTTTTCCCCAGCCCCATCACGCCATGGCATGTCACCCTCTCTTATTCCCCCTCAATATTCATCAGTACTTGAACTACCCTGTTCATGTCTTTCTTTACTTTTATTCCTGTCTGTTTTGCTGCTCTAGAATTCAAGCTCTTTGAAGAGAAGGATCTGTGTCTTTTAGTAACTGCCATATCGTAATTCATAGCATGGAATCTGGCACAAATTAGATGTTCTAAGTATGGTCTCAGTGGTGCTAAATACAATTAAATTCCAGTGGGTTAGATAGTAGTGAATAATAAAGATGTGGAGACACTGAGTTAAAAATAATCTCTAAAAAAAATTTCCGCATCTGTTTTAAGGACAAAATGATATATGAGTTACTCAATACAATGTCTGGCACATAGCAAGAACTCAAAACTATAGGAGTTACCAATAATAATGACATTGGGATAAATCACCTTATTGTAACAGTAGCACAAAACAGATCTATCCATCCCTTGGTTCTATCACTCTAGAAAGAAATACCTTTTCTCTCTTTCTACAAAGTGTATTTTCTTTCTTTTTTTTTTTCTTAAGACAGAGTCTCACTCTGTCGCCCAGGCTGGAGTGCAGTAGTGTAATTGAGGCCCACTGCAACCTCCACCTCCCGGTTCTCCTGCCTCAGCCTGCTGAGTAGCTGGGATTACAGATGCGCACTGCCAGGTCCAGCTAATTTTTGTATTTTTAGTAGAGATGGGATTTCACCATGTTGGTCAGGCTGGTCTTGAACTCCTGACCTTGTGATCCACCTGCCTTGGCCTCCCAAAGTGCTGGGTTTATAGGTGTGAGCTGTGAGCCACCGTGCCCGGCCACAAAGTGTATTTTCTTTATTTAAACGTCTTGTTGCTCCCCTACCCATTTTTTGTCACTGCCCAAGAATGTTAGAAGTTAGAACCAAAACCCCAAACTTGAAGTCTTCTTTCTTTTTTTCATATCTTAGATCATAGAAAATTTAATAGAGTTGTAGTTCTGTGTGGTTCTCTAAATTGAATGTTGTGGTTAGACTACACAGTGTAGAGATAGAAGGGAGGCTTGGATTATTGTAACTTCAGAGTCATGTATTCAACCCAGAATGCCATTTGTTGCATTAAATCTGTTATTATTTTTTTAAAAAAAAAACAACAAAATCTCAAAATACCCCTCATCACTTGACCTCAGTATCAGCTCAGGTAAATAGCAACTTGCAAGCCATTTGTGTTTTTGTTTTATGGTAGTGGCTGAATAGAACAGGTATAAAACAGTGTTAGATTTCT
Organism: Ateles fusciceps; assembly: GCA_036589455.1. Lineage (NCBI taxonomy): Eukaryota > Metazoa > Chordata > Mammalia > Primates > Atelidae > Ateles > Ateles fusciceps. The sequence goes on from JAZHEH010001064.1 coordinate 10,390,537, forward strand.
CCATAGCATCAAATAGAACAGCCTTATTTAAGAAGATAAGTTTCTATAGACACTGTTTAAGATTTTACATGGCACTTCTAAGTTTATCAGATTGTCTTTCTGAGTTTTTGAAATGAGCAAATCTACAGGCAAAAGTATTTTTGTCTTTTCTTAAGACAGTTTCTATAGCAAGCTGTTCCTGTTCCATTTTCGTAAGTGTGGATTCATTTTTCAAAAATTGTTATATACATAACAAAATTTACCATTTTAGTCATTTTTAAGTGTTTAGTTCAGTAGCATTAAGTATATTCATATTTTACAACCATCATCACTATTCATCATCAGAACTTTTTTTTTTCAAATCTTTCCAAAGTGAAGCTCTGCACCCATTAAATAGTAGCTTCCCATTCTTTTCTTATTCCAATTTCTGCTCACTATTCTACTTTGTCTTTCTGATTTTAGTATTCTAGAAACCTCATATAAGTGGAATCATGTAGTATTTTTCATGTAACTAATTTATTTCTTAATGTGTTCAGGTTCATTCATGCTGTAGCATGTGTCAACATTTCTCACTTTTTGAGGCTGAATAATATTTCACGTCTGTAGATACCACATATTGTTTATGCATTCATCTCTTGATGGACACTTGGGTTGCTGGGTTGCTTTTACTTTTTTTGGCTATTGTGAATAATGCTGCTGTGAACATGGTTGTACAAATGTCTCTTTCAGATTCTCCTTTCAGTTCTTTTAGATATATACCTAGAAGTGAAATTGCTAGGTCATATATTGTTTCTGTGTTATGTTTTGAGGCATTGTTATACCATTTTCTGTGGTAGCTACACCACTTTACATTCCCACCCATAGTGCCCAAGTGTTCCAGTTTCTCCACATCCTCACCAACATTTGTTATTTTTTGTTTTTTTCAATGATGGCCATCTTAACGGGTGTGAAGTAGAATCTCATTGTGGCTTTGATTCGAATTTTCCTAGTGATATTGAGTATCTTTTCATGTGCCTTTTTTTTTTTTTTTTTGCCATTTTTTTATGTTCTTTGGAGAAATGTCTATTTGCGTTCCTTGCCCATTTTTTCTTTTTTTGAATTGAGTTTGTTGTTTTCTGTTGTTGAGTTGTGGGAGTTCTTTGTATATTTTGGGTATTAACCCTTTATCATATATGATTTGCAAATATTTTCTTCCATTCTGTGAGTTGCTTTTCCATTCTGTGAGTTGATGGTATTTTTTTGATGCACAAATGTTTTTAATTTTGATGTATTCCAATTTATACTTTTGGTTTTCTTTTCTTTTCTTTCTTTTCTTTTTCCCCTCCCCTCCCCTCCCTCCCCTTCCCTTCTTTCTCTCTCTTCTCTTCTTTCCCCATGCTTTTGGTATCATATTCAATAAATCATTGCCAAATCCAAGGTTACAAATTTTTATTCTTTTCTTCTGAGTTTTTATCTTACAGTTTTATATTTCTGAACCATTATGAGTTAATTTTATAGTTTTAGCTCTTTGACTTAAATCTTTGAACCATTTTGAGTTAATTTTTGTGTGTGGTATGAGGTAAGACTCCAAATTCTTTTTCATGTGGAGATCTATTTTTCCTAGCACTGGGTAGAATTGGAACTCCTCTGCAAGGGAGGTGAGGAAGGAGGGGAACAGAGAAAGGCGTAGATATGACCAGTTTACTTGTGTTGAAACATAGTTACTTCTTAAACAAAGGTTGTTTTAGTGGATGTTTTCAAAGCTGCTGGTTACTGTTTCAAAGGTCAAATAGATAATTATTAAGTTGTGCATCACTTAAGGTAGATTTTGACCTCTCACAAGTTGAAGAGTACTGAAGATCTAAGATCATTTACATCCCTCTGGAAGAAAAAATAACATAGCCTTCTAGGGCAAAGAAGAAAAAGACTGAACAGTTACAGGATAGTCCATGGTTCAAAGTACACCTGCCTGGTTTGCTGTTCTTCAAAATCCCATACTCGGTTGGAGTGGCCTCACTCTTACCTGCCAGCCTGGGAGGCTGGTGATGAACATGTCGTCACCTTTTCTTTGGAGTTTGGTTACCTTATTGACATTTGCTGAATTAGATGGAGAAGGTAGAGGACTTGAGCTGCAGCGACAAAAAGAAACACTGATCTCCAACAGTAAGTAGACACGTGGGTCATACCTGCTCAAGGACTAGGCTAGTTCCTCACCAGTTTTCCCAATAGCCAGATAAACAAAGGTGCAATTTTTCTTGAGGAAAATTGTGTTGAGAAGCAAACAAGGAAAAATATTTAGAGTGAGGCATAAAATTACTTTTCTAAAGACAAATTATTCATCTGTCATTTTGCAAATTATCTGTTTGCAGTTGCCAGGTAGTATCTTCAAGAAATGTGCAGAGAAAGAAATGGCTGATGAGCAGGGACAGTTGGATTGAGTTGATCAAAAAGTGAAGATGTGTATAGTCCTTAGTTATTCAGTAAGAAACTTTGTTATTTTAGTTTAAAAATTGTACCTGCTAATTGCTGATGCATTCTCTGGTTTGAATTATATAGGCCTCGAATGGCTGCAGAGAGGGGAAATTTGGGTGTTTCTTACGGGGTCTGCCCCAAAACATTGAGTTTAGAACTGGATCCCTGGGGAAAAATTAAATTAAATGATGAAGACTTCAGCGAATGTTTACATCAGGTAATACACTGGAAATATCTTGAAGTCATTTCGTATGTCCATATATAGTGACTTAATTGAACAAGTCTAGATTAATCTGTACCTTGAATCTTTTTTAATTATTATTTTTTATTAATACATAGTAGATACACATATTTCTGGCTACATATGATAATTTGATACATTCATATACTGTGTAAAGTTCAAATCCGGGTAATTGGGATATCCATCACCTTAAATATATTTACCTTTTCTTCATGCTAAGAACATTTGGATTGTTCTCTTCTAGCTCTTTTGAAATGTATAATAGATTAAATATTTACCTTTTCTTCATGCTAAGAACATTTGGATTGTTCTAGCTATTTTGAAATGTACAATAGATTAAATATTTACCTTTTCTTCATGCTAAGAACATTTGGATTGTTCTCTTCTAGCTATGTTGAAATGTACAATAGATTAAATATTTACCTTTTCTTCATGCTAAGAACATTTGGATTGTTCTCTTCTAGCTATTTTGAAATGTACAATAGATTAAATATTTACCTTTTCTTCATGCTAAGAACATTTCGATTGTTCTCTTCCAGCTGTGTTGGAATGTACAATAGATTAATTTAACTGTAGTCCCCCTACTGGTCTATCAAACACTCGGTCTTATTTCTTCTGTCTAACTGTATATTGTACTCATTCATCAACCTGTCTTCAACCTCCCTCCCCCTTCCTAATGTACCTTGAATCTTTAGCATAAACATAATTGGACATCAGACATGTTCTTGTAAAGGACAATGGCCTGGGGTTAATGGTGGATAGAGGGAGTATGCTAAAAGAAAGAGACTCATTGTTCCAGACAATGCACCCTAGTCCAGAGAAGGCATAGAGGGTAGAACTGAAACTCCTCCACAGGGAATGCGAGGAAGGAGGGGACCAAGGATATGTGGAGACGTGACCAGTTTACTTTGGCCACAGAACAGAATTGACCAGTTATTCTCCTGCCTTACTGGGTGTTTTCAGTTCTCAGTAATTGCTGCATATTTCAGTCCTAATGTTAGAAGTCAGCATTGTTCAGAGCTTACTGTGGGCCATCCACTGTGCTCAGTACTATATGGATGTTACCTCATTTGACCTTCACAGCTGTCCTATGAGGTAGTCCTTTATTGTCACCCTAGTTTACGAGAGGTAAAGGAACCCTGAAGCAGTTAAGTAACTTGCCCAAGACATGCAATAAATAGCTGAGTCAAGACTTAAAACCTAAACAGTCTGATTCCAAGCCAGGTTTCTTAATAAGCACCCTAAACTGGTATTATAGGAAAACATACAAATGGAAAATACCTTGATCTATTGTTACTGTAAACCGTAAGTGGAATTGTGCTGTGGCTATTTTAGCTCAGTGTTTATACACATAGCATTGTTTTGGTTTTTATAATAATAGGCAAGATCTTAGTGCTTAAAGTAGAATACTACTCAAGTTTTAAATTATATTACTGTAAGATAGATATGGTATTTTCACTAGTGCTCTTCATTTCTTCTTCTTCTTTTTCTAAAATTAGATCCAGAAAAACAAAGAAGATATTATAGAGTTAAAAAGGAGTGCAATTGGTCTGCCTCAAAATATGTCTAGTCAAATCCATCAGCTTAATTCCAAGGTAAGTCTGACATCCACATCATAAGAGCTGATGAGTCCTCCTGAACTCATCAGTTCAAAAGTTCTGTGAGTTCTCCTGAATTCAACTTTATAAGTAACCATTTTGTAGGGGATATACCAAATTTGCATGCTCTTTGGACATTTAGCATGTAATTGTGCACCATTTGGTTAAATGGCACAGCTCTAATGGAGGCTTTAG